>CM070776.1:64504750-69304750 GCA_036346955.1 Dipus sagitta
AAGACTCTGGGGACCTTTGAAATTGGACTGAATACACTATTGGGGGCTAGGAGCAGAATGTGGTGGTTTAAATAGATGGTCCCCAATATATGCAGTGTGTCATTATAGTGTGTGACTGGTCTGCAGCCACCTGGCTGGAGGAGACATCACTGGGCTGGATCCAGCCCTAAGGTGTGGTGGTGGATTTGAAATTCCAATCAAGATATGCAAAATGTGCCTAGCTGGAGTTCCTGAAATGTGCTATGAGGCACAGCTTTTGGATTGTGGCTTCTTTTTCTCTGCTTGGGCTTGTGAAAGCAGGGCCAGCTTCTTCTGCCATTATGGAACTTCCCCTGAATCTATAAGCTTCAATAAACATCCCTTTCTCTATAACTGTGCCTGGTCTAGAAGTTCATCTCAGTGAACGTGAAGCTGTCTACTACACACACACATGCGCACACAAATACACACACATGCATGACATGAATACACAAGCACTCACACATATGACATGAAAACAGAAGGAAGCTATTTGGGAGATGAAGGGGGACCAGTGGAGAGAGGGGAACATGAGAAATTAAAAAGGGAGGAGTGAATTTGGTGAGAAAATATTATACATTCAAATAAAAATGTCATTATAAAATGTATCACTTTATATAATGTGTACTAATATATTTTTAAAAATAACTGAAGGTAATTCTTCACATATACAAGAAATGGAAAACATAAGCTGGGCCTGGTGGTGCACACTTTTAATCCCAGCTCTTGGGAGGCAGAAGTAGGAAGATCCTCATGAGTTTGAGGCCACCCTGAGACTACATAGTGAATTCCAGGTCAGCCTGGACTAGAATGAGACCTTACCTCAAAACCACCCCCCCAAAAAAGGAGTGGGAAGCATAAATGGTAAATATTCATGTAAATATAAGAACCTAGTCTTATCTTACATTCTTTAAATTATATTTCATGGTTAAAGGCAAAAACATTAATCAATGATTGATTGTATTTAAAATACACATATAACACATGAAACAGCTGTTGACATAAAGAGGGAAGATGAGGGAATACATTGGATATTAAGGCTTTTTACCTTCTGCTTGAAAGGATACAATATTGAATCTAAATACTGGAAAATATGTATACTTTAATCACAGGATCCTCCAAAGTTGTACAGAGATACAATGTAAAGCCTAATAGATAAAGTACATTGGAATAGTAAAGCATGTTCAAATACAAAAGTTGGCAGGATAGGTGAAGCAAAGTAACAAAATAAATAGGAGTCCTTAAAAAAATAATACAATGGTAGACTTGACCCCAAACATATCAATAATAACAATATACTTACTGGTGTATTATATAATAAGCAATACAAATAATTTCTTATTAGTGTATCAACATATTATTAATAAGCAGTTAGAATCCAAAATTTTCCATAAAAGAAAACTATAACATCCTTCCCTAACAAAAAAGAAAAAAAATTAAGCAAATCTAATTCAGGATCCTTCAATCTCTTGCATTACTGACATTTTAGGTTTGATAATTCTCATGGGAGAAGAAGTGTATCGCAGGATGCTTAGCAGTATCACTAACTATTACCCACTACATCTCAGTAGCAATGTTCCTTCTCCTCAGTTGTGACCAAAATAATGTCTCTAGCCACTTTCAAATTTTAATCCCTTGGGATCAAAATCACTTATGACTGGGTAACACTGATTGAATCTAATAAAACAAGGCCTACAGGATGAAAGCTACCAATGCTGATGAAATGAATCAAAGACCTAAATAAATTGAGAGACAACCACTGAAGACTCAATAGAGCAAAGATGACAATTATCCCAAACTGTTCTATAGATTTAACAAACTTCCATTCAAACTACCAATAGGAGCTTAGTGTGGTGCCACATGCCTATAATCTTAGCACTCCAGAGGCTAAGTAGGAAGATCATCATGAGTTTGAGCGCAGCCTAGCTACAAAGGAAATTTAAAGTCAGGCTGGGCTAGAGTGAGACTCTACTTTAAAAAAAAAAAAACAAGATTAATTCTGGGTAAGATGAGAGCATAGTAGCCATGCCAAGGTAGCCTGGGGATAGAGGGAGAAATTAGCAGAAAAAAAAACAGCAAAATACACTCTTCTACCAAAAAGTAAAGGTGTATAAGGAATTATCAGCCTCAGCAGAGAAGCAGGAGAGACCCAGAGCTTCTAGAAAGCAGGCAACCAGCCAGAATTGGCTCCTGCCATAGTGCCAGTCTATGTGGTCACCTGGATCTGCCTGAGCCACAGAAGCAGAAGCCAGGTGAAGGGATTTTCTAACCACACACTTTTGCCTCCTCACAAAGTCAAAACATGTGAAGAAGACACCAGGGAATAGCTGGGCAGCTTGTGAGAAAGAGGATCATGGGGACCAGCTAGGCAGCTCTGGTATAACTTCAGGCACATTCCACAGCCTCCCTTCCCACAACTACCAGTGCTAGGAACCTCTGGAGACCTGGGGAAAGGAATTCACCTATATAGCACCCAGCACAGGTGATCAGAGCAGCGGACCCACCAACTCAGCCAGCCTAGATAAGCCCGCAATGCAGTAAAGAGGGACCTAAGTGGACATGCAGTATAGGTGACACTGAAGCCATCCTAAAAGGTAACAAGGCCTATGCACAACGGGTCAGTACCTATCCCAAAGCTTAGTATGTAGGGCTGCATTGGAAGTGCTAATCATACCTAACATATCAAGGCAGTTATGTGTTAGATTTGACTGATGGTCAGCTTTGCCATTCTTTTTCTTTTTCTTTTTCTTTTTGTTTTTTCGAGGTAGGGTCTCATTCTAGCCCAGGCTGCCATGGGATTCACTATGGAGTCTCAGGGTGGCCTCGAACTCAATACCTCTGCCTCCCGAGTACTGGGATTAAAGGTGTGCACCACCACGCCCAGCTTAAGTTTTGTCATTCTTAAATAAGTTGTATTTAGGGGTTGTCCTTGTTGCTTCTTGTTTTATAGTGCCTTTGTCTTCATCGGTAATTCTTGGAGGCAGCATGTCACTCGGCCCTAGGCAGACCTGAAACCCTTTACAGACGAGAAATCTCAACCTCCCAGTGGAAAGGATTAAGAGTGTGGGGTAACACACATCCTTGGGGACTTTGTTAGATTATGTGTTTGTTTCAATACCCTTACATAAATACTCCATGCTGGTTTTAATTGAATGTATATATTGCTAAGTTGAATTTTAGAATTTGCCTGTATTTTTCCCCACCCAGCCTACTAGAATACTTGCATAGCAGGCAAACCCAACACCTAGGGTCACATATGCTGTTACTCTGGGGCTAATGTAAGAGCCACACACCTGGCATCTTAACTTCCTACCCTGAAGATATACAATGTTAGATTTAGACATCTAAGAATACTACAGATAATTAGAAAACTCAAACATCAAATTAAAACAAGATGGAAAAATCTCTACATTATAATACAAGAAGCACAAAAAATCAAGACAATATAATTCTACCAAAAATTATAAATCCATCAGAAATGACTTCCAGTGGGACTGATTCACATTAAATGCCTGGCAAAGATTTCAAAAGAATAATGATACCCATGTTTGAAGAAATCAAAGAAGAAAATAAACTCCTGAAGGAGAACACAGAAAACCAACTTAATGAAATAAGGATGTCATTACAAGACATGAATAAGGAACTAGAAATACTGAAGAAAAACCAATCATAAATACTAGAATTGAAAAACACAGTATGTCACATTAAAAAAAAACCTAGAAAGTCTCATCAATAAAATGGATGAAGGAGAGAACAGAATATCTAAACAAGACCAGGAGGCAGATCACATACAATCTAACAAAGACAAAGACAAACTAATAGGAAGTTATGAATGGGAATTTCAAGACATTCGAGACACTATGAAAAGATCAAATATAAGAATTCAGAGTAGGGCTGGAGAGATGGCTTGGTGGTTAAGCACTTGCCTGTGAAGCCTGAGGACCCTGGTTTGAGGTTTGATTCCCCAGGACCCACATTAGCCAGATGCACAAGGGGGCGCACACGTCTGGAGTTCGTTTGCAGTGGCTGGAGGCCCTGGCGCGCCCATTCTCTCTCTCTCTCTCCCTCTCTGCCTCTTTCCCTCTCTGTCTGTCTCTCTCAAATAAATAAATAAAAATAAACAAAAAAATTTAAAAAAAAGAATTCAAGAGTATAGTAGAAGAAGAAAAACTTTACTCCAAAGGCATAGTAGGTATTTTCAACAAAATCATAGAAGAAAATTTCTCCCAAATTGAGAATGAGATGCCAATGAAGATACAGAAAGTCTTTAGAACACCAAACAGACAAAACCTGGAAAGAACTTCACCTCGCCATATTATAATAAATTAAACTACTAAACACACAAACCAAAGAAAATATACTGAAAGCAGTTAGAGAGAAAAATCAAGTCACATATAAAGGTAAAATCATCAGGATAACAACAGATTACTCAACACAAACTTTAAAAGCCAGAAGGGCTTGGAATGATGTATTCCAAGTTCTAAAAGATATCAACTATCAACCAAGATTACTTTATCCTGCAAAACTATTTATCCAAATTGACGAACAAATAAGGACAACATTCTACAAAAAAAAAAAAACCCAAAAAAATCAGGCCAAAGAAATATATAATGACGACTAAGACAGCTCTACAGAAAATACTTGAAGAAAGGAAAGAACACACATGAAGAAACAGGAAATTATAAACCATACTCAAATAATACTTAATACAAGAGAGTAAAGGATAAACAAAAGAATGGCAAGAATAAATACATACCTTTCAATAATAACTGTTAATACCAATGGCCTCAATGCTTAAACTAAAAGACATAGGCTTGCAGACCAGATTAAAAGCCAGGATCCCTTTGTTTATTGCCTCCAAGAAACTCACCTCTCCATACAAGACAGACACTATATTAGGGTGAAAGGATGGAAAATGGTATTTCAAGCAAATAGGCGTAGAAAACAAGCAGGGGTTGTTATCCTAATATCTGACAGGATAGACATCATACCAACATTAGCTAGGAAAGATAATGGAGTTCACTTTATATTCATTAAAGGAAAAATTCAACAGGAAAGCATTACAATTCTAAACATATATGCATCTAACATGGGTGCTCACAATTTCATCAAACAAATACTATATTAGGTCACAGATACTATACAAATACTATATTAAGGTTACAGATAACACCAAGCACAATTGTAGTTAGTGACTTCAGTACCCCACTCTAATGTATTCACAGGTCATCTAGGTTTAAAAAAAAAAAAAACAGAGACACATCTGGATTACATGGTACTGGCACAAAGAAAGATGTGGATCAATGGAACAGAATAGAGGACCCAGATGTAAATCCAGGCACATACAGACATCTGATTTTTGACATAAATGCCAAAAGCATTCATTGGAGAAAGACAGCCTCTTTAACAAATGGTGCTGGGAAAACTGGATATCTACACGTAGATAAATGAAAGTAAGATCCTTATCTCTCTCCATGCACAAGAATCAAGTCCAAATGGATCAAAGACCTTAATGTCAGACCTGAAACTCTGAAACTGGTAGAGAAAAAAAATAGGAGAAACCCTTCAATATATTGCCATAGGCAATGTATAACCCCAGTAGCTCAGGATATAAAATCTCTAATCAACCACTGGGACTTCATGAAATTAAGAACCTTTTTTTTTTTTTTTTTTGGTTTTCTAAGGTAGGGTCTTCTTCTAGCCCAGACTAACATGGAATTCACTATGTAGTCTCAGTGTGGCCTCGAACTCATGGCAATCCTCCTATCTCTCTGCCTCCTGAGTGCTGGGATTAAAGGTGTGCACCACCACACTGGCTTAGAAAGCTTTTGTACAGCAAAGGACATTGTGAATAGAGCAAAGAGGTAAACTTTAGAATAGGAGAAAATCTTTGCCAGCTATACATCTGATAGAGAATTAATATCTAGGATATACACAGAAATTAAAAAAACTAAATATTAAGAAATCAAATAGCCTAATTAAAAAGTGGGCTATGGAACTAGAGAGTCTTCAAAACAAGAAATACAGATGTCATATAAGCATTTAAAAAATGGTCTACATCCTTAGCCATCAGAAAAAATGCAAATTAAAACTACTTTGATATTCCATCTCAGTCTTGTCAGAATGGCTATCATCAAGAAAATAAATGGCAATAAATGCTTGCAAGGATGTGGAAAAAGAGGAACCTTTCTACACTGTTGCTGGGAATGTAAACTGGTAGAGTCATTGTGGAATCAGTGTGGAGGTGCCTGAGACAGCTAAGAATAGATGTACTATATGACCCAGATATACCACCACTAGGCATATATCCTAAGGACTTATCTCACTACCTTACAGATAGTTGCTCAACCATGTTTATTGCTGCTCTATTCACAATAGCCAGGAAATGAAACCAGCCTAGATGTTCCTCAGCTGATGAGTGGATAATGAAGATGTGGTACATTTATACAATGGAGTTCTTTTCTGTGGTAAAGAAAACAAAATTATGAAATTTGCAGGGAAATGGATGGGCCTGGAAAGGATTACTCTAAGTGAGTTAACCCAGGCCCAGAAAGGCAAACATCACATGTTGCCTCTCACATGTGGATTCTAGCTACAAATGTTTAGACTTATACACAAGCTGGGATAAAAATTGGTAGCAGAGGGCTGGAGAGATGGCTTAGCGGTTAAGTGCTTGCCTGTGAAGCATAGGACCCCAGTTCAAGGCTCAATTTCCCAGGTCCCACGTTAGCCAGATGCACAAGGGGGCACATGTGTCTGGAGTTCATTTGCAGTGGCTAGAGGTCCTGGCACGCTCATTCTCTCTCTATCTGCCTCTTTCTCTGTCTGTTGCTCATAAATAAAATAAAAAAATTTAGTAGCAGATCCAGGCATGGTGGTACATGCCTTTAATCCCAGCTCTAGGGAAGCAGAGGTAGGAGGATCACCATGACTTCGAGGCTGTTCTGAGACTACATAGTGAATTCCAAATCAGCCTGGACTAGAGTGAAACCCTGCCTCAAAAAAAAAAAAAAATCGGTAGCAGAGGTCAGTAAGCTAGAAAGGGGCTATAAGGGAAGGAGGTGAGGGGAAGAATAAGGAGATAATTCTATATATTTAAGTAGATGAACAGATTACCGAGGGTACAATGGCCTAAGTGAGGTCAGGGGAAGAAATTAAGTAAAAGAATGGTGGGGGCAGGGTTAATTACCATTTAAGATGTTATGAATGAACCATATGGAAAACTACTTTTGAGGATAATGGTGCACCCAGAAGCCCTAGATTGTTACTAGAACAATTTCAGTGCTAGAGATGAGATACCTTCCAGTAAGTTGTTAGCCATAGAAGTCCCTGATCCCCCAAAACATTACAGGCCATTGCTGAGGCTCCTGGTTTCCTACCAGGAATAGATGGTAAGACCCTACTGCTGAAGACTCCACATGCCTGGGCTACAAGGTCACTGACAAATCAATCTGGAGCTGAGTTAAATACCTCCTCCCTGTAGATAGCTGATGGAAAGCTGGAAAAAACTGTACTGCATGCAGCCCTATGTGAGACAGAAGTCATCAGTGGTGAAAACAGTGGGTGTTGCAATCCTTACATTTGGCCAAACAGGCCAAATGACCAACTGGGTGCAATAGTGGCATGTTTATTATGGGGAAACTAACCACTCTATAAGTATACTGGAGGCCTGTTCCATGGGAGGGAATACATGCCTGGTATTGAAAACCTAATCAAAACCATATGGCAGGGGAGGTCAAGAGCCCTAGGAGTGTAATGCCAGCTCTGGTCTGACTAAATGCAATTATTAGGCTCACCAAACTTCCCTGTAAGCACTTTTCTTAATGTTCATACCCATATATTAGTGCTACTCTCACTTGTGGTTATAAAGCTTTTTATTTTTCAGATGGCGGTTACTACTGAGATGATCCAAATGGCATCATAGTACTGAAAAGAAGTGATGGACTAGTGTTCAGCACTGAAACACCTCTATCACACCTTTCAAGGCTCAGGGTCCATTGCAGAATAGAAGGCAGAAAGAATGTAAGAGCCACAGGAAGGGTAGGACTACCTACAATGCAATTGTTCAGACACAAACTGGCTTCAATAACCATGACCTCGTAGTGCCAAGTATTACCTACACATGACCCTTATAATAGGAGAAGACGATGACATCAAAATAAAAGAGAGACTAATTGAGATGGGGAAGGGATATGATGGAGAGTAGATTTGTGAAGGGGAAAGTGGGGGAGCGGAGGGAATTATCATAGTTTATTGTCTATAATTATGGAAGTTGTCAATAAAAAGTTTTAAAAAACAAAACAGAGAAACAACAAAGCCAAAAAGAAACCCTCAGACTTCTTTGTTGCTATGGGCAAGCTTCTAAAATTTATATGAGGGGCAAGGAAACTAGAATAGCTGAAACAATTGTAAGAGAAAAAAATATGGAATTATCATAGTACCTGCCTTTACAACTTGGCAATAAAAAGCAATATAGGGCCGGGGAGATGACTTAACAGTTAGCACACTTGTCTGTAAAGCCTAAGGACCCAGGTTTGATTCCCTAGTACTCACATCAGCTAGATGCACATGGTGGTGCATGCATCTAGAGTTCATTTGGCAGTGGCTGGAGACCCTGGCATGCCCATTCTCTCTCTCTCTGTCTCTCTCCCTCTCTGTCTCTCTGTCTCTCTCTCTCTCTCTCTCTGAAATAATAAATAAAAATAAAAGGCTATAATAATTGGGGTAGGAAGATTGCTAAATGGTTAAAGATGGTTGTAAAGTCTGCTGGCTAGGGGTTAATTCCCCAACACCCATGTAAAGCCTGATGCAAAGTGGTGCATACATCTGTGATTCCAACATTGCCACAGTGATGGCAGTTGGATCCAAACCGGTAGTCCAACATTCCTTTGTAGTCTGACAGTTCATTTGCAGCAGCAATAGATTCTGTTAAGAATGTGGAATACAGATACCTTTAAGATGTCCTCTAACCTCCACAGGTGTGCCGTGGCACAGGTGCCTTTCATAGTCACATATAAATAAAAAGGCTATAATATTAAGACAGTTTAGAACTGAAAACTGGAGAGACAAAGACAACACAACAGAATAGATCCTTGAAAAACATACTACATATATAAGTATGGTAGAATAATACCTCCTCAAAGCTCTCTGTGTACTCATTTCCAGAACTTATAAGCAAAGTGGACTGTGCAGATGTGATCAAACACAGGATCTTAGATTATGAGTAAACAAAGGATCTTAGATTATCTGGGTGAGCTAAGTACAATCACAAGGGTTCATATCAGGGTCAAAGTCAAGAAAGAAAATAGGAGAGCCAAAAGGTCAGAGCCAAAGATTAAAGATTCTATTGACTTTGAAGTTGAATAGCCAAGAAATGCAAGCAGATTACAGAATCAGCCAAAGGAGAGGAAACAGTCTCATGACAGGCATCCACAGAGAGCATAGCTCTGCCAAATACCTTTACATGGAGCCAGCAAAACCCAAATTTGCAATTATGATCATTGGAATTGTAAGATAATAAACTTATGTTAATCTAGTAAGTTTATGACAGTGTTATGGCAGCAACAGAATACAAAGGGAATTCAATGAGGAAAGGATAGTGTTGATGTTGGAAAAATTGGACACAAGTTAGGTAAGCCTCCACCTACAATTCATGGAAAAATTAACCCAACATGAAGTACAACTCTAAATGTAAAAGGTAAAAATACAAAAACTTTCGAAGGCAACATGGGGGTGAATACTGGTGACCTTGAGTAAAGCTGAATGTAAGGTGGTGCATATATCTGTGATCCTAATGTGCCTATGGCAATGGGAAGCAGACCCAAGAGAATCTGTGAGTGTGCGGGCACACACACACACACAAATTAAAAAACAAGGTTTGAATGGGAAGAAAAAATATCTTCAAAAGATTTACTTGTGAAAGAATTTTTGTGCAGAATACATAAATAATTCACTAAAGTTAAGCTGGGTGTAGGGGGTCATGCCTTTAATTCCAGCACATGGGAAGTTGAGACAGGAGAATTTCAAGTTCAAGGTCAGCATGGGCTACATAATGTGCTTGAACCTTGTCTCAAAAAAATGGAATGGCAGCTTTAAAAAAAATGTCCAGGCCCAGATGGATTCACTGGTGCATTTTAGCAGACCTCCAAAGAATTTATACCAATGCTTCTCAAACTATTTTATAAAATATGAAAGAAAGCGACACTACCCAACTCATTTTATGAATCAGTACCAAAAATAGAAGAAGACACAACAAAGGAAAAAGAACAATATCCCTCATGAGCAAAGATGCAAAAATTTCAACAAAACACTTGAATGTATGAACATGTCAAAAAGATCATTCACTATGATAAAGTTAGGCTTTTTGTTGTTGTTTGTTTATTCAAGTTAGAGTCACATTCTAGCCCCAGCTGACCAGGAACTCAATTTGTTGCCCCAGGCCAGCCTCAACCTCACAGCAATCCTGCTATCTCAGTCTCTGGAATGCTGGAATGAAAGGTGTGCACCACATGCCTAGTGTTAAATTGATTTTATTCCAGAGAAGCAGGAATTATTCAAAATATTCAAATCAATAAATGTAATAATACACCTAGATTAGGACTGCTCTCATCTTTGGTCAGAGAAGCTTATTTTGGTAGTTGGTAGTGACTACTCAGAGACTCAAAAATCCTCAAAGTGTTAAGAAGTGACAGCTGAGTGCTCAGCTCTAAATGAGACTTCTCTACCATGACCTCCAAGACTCAGGGTACATCACAAAAGAGAGGGTAGAAAGAATGTAAGAGCCAGAGGATATAGAGTAGTGCCTTGGATCACTGTCCTCTGGACATGAAGTGGCCATTGCATTCATGACCTTACAGACCATGTTATTACCTGCACAATTCTTGCATAGTATTGGGGAAATCAACATTACATCACAGATGCTGGAAGAGGCACACAAAAAAGGCATCAAGCAGAAGTGGGACAAGTTGGAAAGATCAGGTCCAGTGGAAGGGGATAGGGAGAGGGATAAAAGAAGATAACAGGGGGGGATTATAGTCATATTATATTATATACATATATAAAGATTGTTAAAGTTTAAAACTGGAATGGGACAGGAAGGGAATGGACAGAATGGGGAAAAAAAAGAAATGACTAAACTCAAGAGGTACCCAAACAGCCATTTAAAAATAGACAAAATGTCTGGGCATGGTGGCACATGCCTGTAATCCCAGCATCCTGAAGGCCAAGGTACGAAGACCGTTGTGAGTTCACAGCCAGCCTGAGACTACACAGTGGATTCCAGGTCATCCTAGGATACAGCGAGACTCTACCTTGAAAAACCAAAAAGAAAAACAAAAGAAAAAGACAAAATACTAGACACAAAAGTGGGTATATAGATGGCAATTAGGCACATGAAAAGATGTTTAACATCTTTTGCCAATATAGGGAAGTGAGAATTAAAGCCACAAGACATCTCTATATACCTGAAAATACCAAGTGTTGGCGGCCAAGAAGCAAAACTACAACTGACAGGTACTACTTCTGGGAATAAAAAGAATTGCTCTGGAAGACTGGCAGTTGCTTACAAAGGGAAAAATATACTTAATACAAACTAACACACCACTCCTAGTTATTTATTCTAAAACAATGTAAACCTGGGCTCACACACACAAAAAAATTATGCCCAAGTACTTACAGCAACTATACTTATAATCAATGAAAGATAAAGACCCCAAATATTCTTGAATGAGTAAATGAACAAAACAACTCTATTATATTCAATCATGGAGTGCTACTTAGCGATAAGAAGAAAATAACTAGTATGTTCAATGATTAGGCAAATGAATACAGGCATTATGTACTATGAGAAAAGTCAGGTCAATAGGTTATATAAAGCTGGGCGTGGTGGTACACACCTTTAATCCCAGCACTTGGGAGGCAAAGGTAGGAGGATCACTGTGAGTTCGAGGCCACCCTGAGACTACATAGTGAATTCCAGGTCAGCCTGGGCCAGAGTGAGACCCTACCTTGAAAAACCAAAAGAAAAGGTTATATAGGACTAGAAGATGGCTCAGCAGTTAAGGTGCTTGTAGCAAAGCCTGCTAACCCGGGTTTGATTACCCAGTATCCACAGAAAGCAAGATGAACAAACTGGTACCTATACCTAGAGGTCATTTTCATGGGCAAGCAACCCTAGTGCGCCCATGCTCTGTGCTCACTTGTGCACTCTCTCTCTCTACCCCCCTCACATACATCCATAAATAAATAAATAAATAAAAATTAAGGTGCTGTATTAGAAGCTGAGGCTAACTGAAGGCATACAGTTAAAGGAAGACAGACCAAAGCTGTTGCACCACAGGGCCCTGTTGCTCCTTATGACTCCTCCATACACTGACCACCTTTGCTCCACATGCCAGCAAACTTCTGATGAAACCAGATGCCCTCTTCGCCCACTGGAGCTACTAGGGTCATAGCTGTCACAGCCACCATAGCCAATCAGCCTTAAACATAAAAGGATTCTGTATGCCACTACAGAGATACTTGTACATCCATGTCCATTGCTGCTCTAGTCACAATAGCAAGGAAATTAAGTTGGCTCAAATGTTCACCAACAGATGAATGGATAATTAAAATATAGAACATATATAATATAATTTTACTCAAATATAAAGAAAAATGAAAATGAAATCTGCAGGAAAACTGATGGATTGGGAAATTATTAAGCAAGGCAACCCAGACTCAGAAATATAAATCATATGTTCTCTTCTCATATGTGGATTCAAGCTTTTAATGTTTTATACATGTATATATGTGGGTATGAATGTGGATATAGCTCATGAAACTAGAGAAGATATCATGAGAAAAGAAAAGGAGGTGCTGAGAAAGGGGAAGGGAAACACAAAACATGTGACATGAAAGTGGAAAAGAAAGTACTAGTAGTAGACAAGTAGAAGGGGAAAAGGGATGAAGGAGTAGGGAGGGAGGATCAATAAAAAAAATTATGGGGCTGGAGAAATGGCTCAGTGGTTAAAGGTTCTTGCTTGCAAAACCTGATGGCCTGGGGTTCAACTCCCCAGTACTCCCATAAAGTCAGATGCACAAAATGTGGTGCATACATTTGGAGTTCATTTGCAATAGCTAGAGGCCTTGGAACACCCACCTTCTTGCAAATAAATAAATAAACTTAATTAAAAAAACAAAAACACAAATTATGTTTATAAATGTCATAATGAAGCCCAATACTTTGTATGCTAATTTAAAATACTGTATATGCAAACATGTGGAGGTCAGAGGACAACCTCAGGTGTCAGTTCTCACCCTCTACCTTGTTTGAGACAGGATCTCTCTTGTGCTTGCCAATGACTAACTAGTCAAAGTGATTTGGGATTCTTCTGACTCTGCCTTCCATTGCCATAGGTATATTGGGATTACACACATACATGTGCTCTACTTGAGTCTGGCTTTATATGGGTGCTAGGAATACAAAATCCAGTATTCAAGCTTGTGTAGCAAGATTTTTAACCACTGAACCATATCCCCATTCCCTAAAAGTGACAGTGGAGTGTTCAGAACTCAGTAAGACATCTCTATCACACCCTCCACAGCTCATAGATCAATGTGGAAGAGGTGGTGGAATAAATCTAAGGGCCAAAGGATGAGGAGGAGTGTGTTGGAATGATGTCTTCCAGATACAAAGTGGCCATTGCATTCATAACCTCACAGTGGCTAACACTTCACAAGACCTACATAATTTGGGGGCAAAAAAATGACAACATCAGAATATAAGATGGACTAGTTGGAAGGGAAAAGGGGTTCAGTGGAAGGGGAACAGGGGACAAAAAAGGGTGGTGGGAGGGGTTTATTATGAGAGCACATTGTTTATATGTATGGAGGCTGTCAAAAAAAGTATATGTAAAAAAGCTTGGCATGGTGGCACACAACTTTAATCCCAGCACTAGGGAGGCCAAGGTAGGAGAATCACTGTAAGTTTGAGGCCAGCCTGAGACTATATAGTGAATTCCCGGTCAGCTTCAGCTACAGCGAGACTCTACCAAGAAAGACCCCCTCAGGAAAATTACAGAAAAAGACTTGAGACCTAGCAGGAGGTAATTAAGACAAGATATGAGAGACATCATCTTTAAAAATGACCAATGTATTTTGTTCAGGACTCTGGTTAGACTCAGAGAGAGCACGTCATTATAAACATCAAGCCTTTTCCCTGAATCTCTGGTTTCCCATCTCACCATGTGCTCATTCTTCCTCTCTCCTCTCCTCTCCTCTCCTCTCCTCTCCTCTCCTCTCCTCCCCTCCCCTCCCTCCTCCCCTCCCCTCCCCTCTACTCTCCTCTCCTCTCCTCTCTTTCTCATTTTCCTGCCAAGATGCCATCCACCATGTTGTTGATATAGCTTGTCTCAGAGCCAAGCAGATGCTAGCATCGTGTACTTAAATCTCCAAAACTGTTAACAAAACAATCTTTTCTTCATGTGTGGGTATTTTTTAGACCAACAGAAAATGGACTAATTTACATGGTATGCTAAAATGAAAAAATTACAGGGAGAAGATAAATCAGTGTTTCCTAGCAGTTAGGGGTCTGGTACTGTATGACTACAAAGGGGTAGCCTAGGGGAAAATTTGGGGGTAATGGCACTTTTCTGCATCCTGGCTTGCAGCATATACTTATCTCTGTGTGTTGAAAATCATAGACTGCATGCCAAAAGCAGTCCTTTCTTCTGCATGTTCATTAAAATGAATTTAACAAAGAAAGAGTGTCTCAGGTCACAATAGACTTGGATTCCTAGACAAGCAAAGGATAGTATAAAAATAAGACTAGATGACAGTGTTTCAATCAAAGTTTCATATCTGTTACTTTCCAAAAAGGATAAAATTGGTTATTGTTACTAAATTGCAAACATGTGACAGTACATTTAATAAGGAATTATAATGCAAAATCATTTAAAAGAAATCAAGGGACTTATCCTTCATAAAACTTATTTCTTTGCCTCTTTAATTTTCAAAGACTGCTTTACTACTAAGAAACTGAATTCTGGGCTGGAGGGATGGCTTAGCGGTTAAGGCAATTGCCTGCAGAGCCAAACGCCCAGGTTCGATTGCCCAGGACCCACATAGGCCGGATGCACAAGGTGGCACATGCATCTGGAGTTCATTTCCAGTGGCTGAAAGCCCTGGTGTGCCCATTCTCTCCCTCTCTCTCAAGTAAATAAAATAAATTAAAAAAAGAAAGAAACTGAATTCTGTGGTATATATTGGCTCATGCCTGTAATTCCACCACTTGGGAAGCTGTGGCAGAAGAGTCACAGTTTTAAGGCTAGCCTGGGCCTTAAATGAAAATTCATTTAATGGACATAATTAATTAAAGAAAAAGTAAAGTTACACCAGGCGTGGTGGCGTACACCTTTAATCCCAGCACTTGAGAGGCAGAGGTAGGAGGATCACCAGGAGTTTGAGGCCACCCTGAGACTACTTAGTGAATTCCAGGTCAGCCTGAGCTAGAATGAGACCCTACCTGCATTTTTTACATGGGTACTGGGGAATTGAAACCAAGCTGGCAGGCTTTGCAAGCAAGCACTTTTAACCACTAAGCCATTTTCTCAACCTAAATTCCAGATTTAATTAGGACTTTTTCCTTTCTGATTATGAAAATATTGACTATGTCATATAAGGAACTCAATCCTTTCAGATTTTTAAATATGTAAACTCTTCAACAATTAATCTTTTTCAGAGTGTCCTCTGTCAACAAGGGATCTACAAGCAGTGCTGCTAAGAATTGTCTAATATCTATGAAAAAGCAAAAGAGAAAAATACTGTTCCTTTGTTAATTGCCTTTCTATTCACAAAAGGATCTGAAGGAGAGAAAGAAAATAAAGACCAAGAACACTAAGGAGAGATTTGATTAGCAGGGCAAAACAATGAGAAAAGAAAACTGAACAAGGTTCTTACATTTTTTTGTGTGAAGACTATCAGGGTAGTGGTAGGACCTTCACAGAACTGAAGTCTTTATTTTCATTAAGGGGGGGGGGGGGAACGAGTCAAACATAAAATTAAAAAAAAAACAGAACATTACCTAAACTTACTAAATGGAAATTTTTTATGCTTTATAAAGTTATTAATTTATTAAAATTGGGTTTGAGTAATAAACCACATGTCATTAACAATTTCTATCATATAAAAAATTCTTCTGGCTTGCATATAGTTTACTTTAGTTACTGAAGGGTACACACAACAGAAAATAACCTACTGGGCAGGGGAGATAGCTCGATGGTTAAAGGCACTTGCTTGCAAACACTGCCAGGCCAGGTTTAATTCCACAGTACCCATATAAAGCTAGATGCAAAAAGTGGTGTATTCGTCTGGAGTTTGTTTGCAGTGCCAAAAGGCCCCAGTGCACCCATTTAGTCTCTTTGCTCCTTTCCTCTCTCCTCCCCTCTTTTCTTTCCCTTCCTTCCTCACTCTGGATGGAGATATATATATTTATAACCAATTGATTCCACTTCATTAAACATATTTGAATATGGATTCTGACAAAGAACAGCAAGAGGTATGACTAACCTACATGAGTAACAGACACACTGACTATAAGGGCGACATAATATAATATTTGTAGGAAATTTGCTATTTTATATAGCACAATAGTTAGTTTGATCAGGAAAGTATAAACATGGCAAAGATGAGACATGAACATAAAGAAATTATATTTCATTACCAAGTAACAGACACCTAAAGCACGGTGTAGGCAAACTGAAAAGCTATAGGCCATATACACAAAAATTTATGCTTGATTTCATACCTGAAGTACAGAGACCTGAAATCAAATTGTAGAGCAGGGAAGAGCAATTGAATTATACAGTCTTACTGTAGTAATTAAATCTAACAGATATATCTTCTTTGTTTGTTTTGTTTTGTTTTCAAGGTAGAGTCTCACTCTAGTTCAGGCTGACCTGGAGTTCACTATGTAATCTCAGGGTGGCCTTGAACTCATGGTGATCCTCCTACCTCTGCCTCATGAGTGCTGGGATTAAAGGTGTGCGCCACCACGCCTGGCTGAGATATATCTTCTTATATAAGTTCTCTAGGAGATAAAAATTAGGAATATATCATAATTCTATTTAATAAAAAGCCTCAATGTCTCCAATAAAAGTCATATGATGGTTTACTTCATTAATTTAATGACTTTTATTATACCTTAATATTTTATTTGATGTAAGATTATCAAATACCTGGATTAACTGGTAACATGAGTTATCCTGTCCTACAGGATAGGACTTCTAGTTTCCTGTCTGATACATAAAGAGTATGAAAATCACTCATATGCTCATAATTTCTAAAAGGATGAATAATGACAACTTTTCTTGGATCTAATAGAGAACTTAGGGTCACAAGGTAACTTTGCCATTCAAAACCTGGAGAGACAGATGAGTACCTAGAATCACAACTTACAAAAGTTACATTTGGTACCAACAAATGACAAGTAGTGACACTTAAAGAGTAGCTAACTAATTGCTGGAGACCAAGAGAGAGCAGACTAGATGACGACATTAGACTCCTGAGAGTTCAAAGTTTTATGAATGTTGCCTCTAATGGTAATTATCTTTGTGTTCTTGTGAAAATATCTGAGACAATAAATGAGGAAAGGTTTGTTTTGCTCAGAGTTTGGGAGGTTTTAGCCTGTGGTTGCTTGATTCCATTGGGTTTTGGCTTGTGATGATGCATTACATCATGGTGCATATACAAGGTAGAATAAAATGTTCAACTTGTAAAGGCTAGGAAGAGAGGAGAAGGAAGAGGTAATGAAGGACCAAGGTCCCAAAATCCCTTTCAAGGCCAACACACTACAGACCAGAAGATTTCCATATAGGTTCTACCTCTTAGAAAGTTCAACTGCCTTCCAACAGTGCCATGGACTAGGAACCAAGCTTTGAACACATGTGCATTTGAGGGACATTTATCTAAACCACAGCACTTTGCCAAGTTCTAAGGGAAAAAATGAGAGAAAAAAAATCTCCTTATTATTTCTAGTAGAGAGGGAGAAAAATAAACATTTTTTAGAATATGCTGAATATTCTATTTTCATTAACAAAGTCTTCCTCTCGAGGGACACTATTTTATCAATGCCTAACTGGCTTGAGTTTTATAATCAATCTGGGAGAAGGGAGATATCCATCTCTACCCCCTCTAGCCTTCCTGTCTAACCCAGGGGAGGAGGTAAAAGCTGAGAAGCAATTTTTAGGGTCACATCACAGGGTCAGAAACTCATTTCAAGTCTGAACATAATCATAGGACTATAGAAAGAATCTCCCTACTTCATTTACAACCACAGAAATAGAGCTCTTTTAGAATAGCAAGGAATTAAAATTGAGGAGCCTACAAATATGCTATGACACAGATGCTCATACATAAACATACAAACATATACACAAACACAAGTAAATAAATACATTCATAAAATGATGATCCAATGGCAGACCCCACACACAATGGATTAAAAGAAAATGGAGAAGAAATGCATGCTATACTAACAGTAGTCAAAGTTAAGCTGCAATGACTGTATTAATTTTAGACAAAGCAGATTTCAGACAAAGAATAGTAACATGTAAGAGGGACATTACATGAGGACAAAGGGGTTGACTTTCCCAAAGCATGTACTTAATAAAATATTAAAATTTATGAAGCAAAATTTAATGAACATCAAGAAAAAAACCAGATGAATCTTATATTACAGTTGGAAACTTTATACCTCTTCATGAGTAATTGAAAGAATGGGCCAACAAAAACAGAATAACACAGTCTTCTCAAGTTCACACAGTACCTTCACCAAGATAAATCACATTCTAGGCTAAAGGTCATCTTAATATATTTAAGGTAACACATCATACAAATTATGTTCTCAGATAACAATAAAATTAATTTAGAAATAAGTAACAGAAAGATAGCTGGCATACCCCAAGCATTAAGCAACTCATTTATAATAGCACATGGGTCAAAGAAGTCTCGAGAGAAATTTAAAAATGTTTTGAACTACATGAAAACACAACTTATCCAAATTTGTGGGACACAGTGAAATAATGCTTAGAGAGAAATTTATTTAACTGAATATATATATTAGAAAAGATCTAAACTCAACAATTTAAGCGGATGCTATTAAAGCCGAAATAGTTCCTAAGCTCTACACCAACAATCTGAGCATATTTGGAGGAAGTATGAAAGACCAAAGTAAAATGGGCTTAGATCAGTCTAACGTATTCATAAGGCAAAACATGTAATCAGGTTTGAAGAAAAATAAGGATCCATAGGATGGTAATATAACAATCTATGTTTGCACATCAATTACAAAACACTTTCTTCTAAAAAATATTTTTATTTATATGAGAAAGAGAGAGAGAGAGAGAGAAATAACGTACATGAGCACGCCAGGGCCTCCTGTCACTGCATACAAATTCTAGACATATGCACCACTTTGTACGTCTGGCTTTACATGGGTACTGGGGAATTGAACCCCGGGCCAGCAGGCATTGCAAGAAGTGTCTTTAATCACTGAGCCATTTTTCCAGCCCCACAAAACATTTTCAATACTGCTATGAAAATAGGATGGGGGGCTATAGAGATGGCTTAGCAATTAAGGTATTTGCCTGCGAAGCCTAATGACCCAGGTCTGATTCCCCAGTACCCATATAAGCTAGATGCACTAGGTGGTGCATGTGTCTGGAATGCATTTGCAGTGGCTTGGAGGCCCTGGCACACCCATCTCCCCCCCCCCTCTCTCTCTCAAATAAATAAATAAAAAGCTTTAAAAATATAAAAAGAAAGTAGGATGGGGATTAATTGGGAAGAATGCTTTTAGTGAGAGGCAGAGAGGAATAAGTGGGTAATCGGGACAGAATAAGATTAAAATATATTTCATATATATTTGAAATTGCCAAAACAAAAAGGTAAAAAATAAATTTTAAAGATTTGGAAGAGTGATCACTTTTAAACCAATGACAGTCCAGAAGCTAAAAACATGGTTTTTAGAATGGCTAATGCTCTACATGCTTCAAATTAGTCTATAATCTAGTTCTTAATAAAAAGAAAATTGTTTTCGATATGTTTTGAGAGTACAAACAAGCACCTGTTATAATTTCTGTCAACTTCTCCCTTTTCTTGATTGAAAAGGAATTAAATGCATATTAAGGATTTTCTGTGTATTCATGTTTGTTCACTTGTAATTAGTTTTTAAGAGTTTAGTAGGGCTATTTTCATTCTATGGAATCAATTTGTTGACTAAAGACCTAATATTATTAGCCTTCTAAAATATTTTAGTCTTTAAGGACATTGGCTTAAGCTATACATTTCATGCCCTGATATTGACCTGTCACCCAGCAACAGACATCTGTATTTTTGAAAGGCTGGAATTCATTCTAAAAATAAATCTTCACATAAATATCATTACTTAAGACTCTTCCCTTTAGCTAGCCTAATTAGTCATATTCTAACTTGTCCTCTCAAATTCACAAGAAAGTCCAGAAAACCATCTGTCTTTAACTTGTTAGCAAGGTACTTACATTCAGCTAATAATGAATAAAGGCCAATTTGCTAATTTTGCCTTGCATAAGAGCTCAGAATCATCTTTAGCCTTAGAAATTTGTATGTTAATGACAATCCAGCAGTCAGTGCTGTGCTAAAAATGAACATGAAAGCTAAATATTTCAACACTCGCTACCAAATTAGAATTGTAATACTGTTTTCTCTGTTCAGATTAAACAAATACATGTATGGATTCATGATCTGTTGCTGCATTGTTTTCTATTTCTGTTCTTTTCCTTGGTGAACACACTAACATGTATTGTTTCAATTATCACCTCTTAATCTCTCCAACCCTGGGCTCTCTCCTGAGCTTGCCTTGCTTGCATTTTGTATTATCAACTGAATTATTCTACCCAGATGCTCTACTAGTAGCTCACACTTACTGTCCAAGAATGAGGTAAGATCTTTATTCTCCAATCAAGTTTTCTTGACTCATTACCTACTCCTCTTAAAGGAATTATTCCTAATTCTTTGTATCATCTTTAAATCCTATTTCTAATAACCTTAACCATATCTTAACTCCACTTTGCAATCTCTCTGGCATCTTTTGCTTCTATAACTTTTCTATCATCATTCCAGTACAAACTATTATTTCTTCTTACCCAGACTATTATATTAGTCTCATAACTAATGGGTAAATATTTGCCAAATGCATGTATGAAATACATAATATCCCTAGCTTAGGTCTTTCACTACATTAATCCATCTCTGACAATTTAATTCCCTAAAGCACATGTCTAACCTTATTAGTATTCTATTCAACATAAAAGTTCATATTTTTCACTATTAGTTTATTGTGTTACAGGTAAGGATTCTTATTAGAAAATTTATCTTTCAAAACTTACTTCTATTTCCTCTGAAACATTTTTCCCCTCACTGAAGCCAAGATGGACTATTCACTTGTTCATACATACTACATGTTCTTTTTAGACCACTGTTTAAATTGTTCCTACATTTACAATAATCCTACTTAAAGACTTTTAAGCATATCATTTCTGTACTGGGGAGATGGCTCAGTGGGGGTAAGAGCGCTTGCTGTTTCAAGCATAAGGACCTCAGTTTGAGCCCCAGAACCCACATGATAATGCACACCTGTAATCCCAGTGATAAAGAGTCAGAGCCAGGAGGATTTTTTGGGACTCTCTGGTCAGCTAGCCTGACTCAAAAATGGCAGCTCTAGGCTCACTGAGATACTCCATCTCAAGGAAATAAAGCAGAAGAACATCTGATGTTCTCTGGTCTCTGCATGTGTACTCACAGGACACATGCCCCTACACCACCAGCCCCCCCGCCCCGCCCACACACACATACACGTCATTTCTTCTATGAATCTGACTCCTCATTAGGATGGTTCCTCCCAGGTTTTGTTTGAAACCCCACAGAACTTGAATGGTATTTCCTTAACTCATTTAAGACCTATCTTGTATTAAAGTAATAAGATAAAATTCGCATTACCAGGCTGGAGAGATGGCAAGGTGTTTAAGGCGCTTGCCTCAGGATTAGAGGTTGATTCCCCAGTACCCACATAAAGCCAGATGCATAAGGTGGCGCATGCATCTGGAGTTTGTATGCAGTGGCTAGAGGCCCTGGCACACCCGTTCTTTCTCTTTATCTGCCTCTTTCTCTCTCACCAGCTCTCAAATAAATAAAATACTTTTTAGAAATTCACCTTACCTTGTATGATCTGAAGGAAGAAATTTGTTTAATTTATATCTGAATACCCTACAGTGTCAAGGATAGTACTTTGTATAAGTTCTCAATTTATTTTAGGGTAGGGGAAAGAGTAAATAAAAGGAAACAAGAAATAAGTTCCTTTGTTACAACCAGTGCTCTTGTATCATATATACTGGTTGTAGAAATGGATTACATTAAGCTGAGGCTATCAGGTCCAGAGATATATCTGATACTACCATATAATTCTGCTCACTGAATAAAATTGTTCAAACTAAATAAGGGTCCTAAAAGTTGTTAGCCCTGTTCCCCTTAAAACATCTTATTTATACTACCATGACTAGAAAATGTTGTAGCATTTATTATTTATAGCAACAAAACAATTCTCTCATTCTTACCTTTGCACCACCCAAAAATCCTAGGGAAATGACAACTCTAGCTCGTAGATCTGGTCTGTCTTCAGGCCACACATAAGAAAGCATTGCTTTTATGATTTTTCGAGTATCTACTTCTTTTAGCTATTCAGAGAAAACAAAATAGTAACATGTCATTTCAAATGTAACCAAACTTTAGTAATGCAAAAATACATGAAAACGTTTGAAATATCTCATTCTAAAATATTGGCTTTAAATTCATCATGAAAGCTATATTTGTAACGTTTTCATGAGAAAAAGAA
This sequence comes from Dipus sagitta, assembly GCA_036346955.1. NCBI lineage: Eukaryota > Metazoa > Chordata > Mammalia > Rodentia > Dipodidae > Dipus > Dipus sagitta. Next base: position 64,527,672 of record CM070776.1, read on the forward strand.
AGCATTTCAATGGCTTTCTAAAATGTTACTTATTTCTCTTAAATTTTCTACTTTCACTTTTCTTCATATTGCTAAAAGAGCTATTTTAAGGTGGCATGGAACATGTAAAATACATTACCTATTAAGCTATAAAAATTACACACATATAATTGCATACTGCCTATATATATCAGTACAATTATTTGATTGACATATGCTCTCTTGCTAGAATAAAATTTCCATTTCAACACTAATCTATGTTTTGTAAACACAGTTATAACCCAATACCAAATGCAGTTTCTGACATATACTAGGTACTTACTTAATACTGAATAATGAACCCTTATTTATATATGCAGTAGAAGGGGGACTACATTTGTGGGGGAGTCTAAAAGGAGAGAGGAAGGGAAAAGAAGGGAGTACAGTAATAAGGAAAAAAAGAGTAAATATCAGATTTTCTTTCATGTGAAATCTAGATTTAAATGTATAAATGAAAGCAGGAAGAGAACTCTTTGGTACGAGGAAGAATACTAGCATAAGTGGAGATGGGGGAGGAGGAGTATGGAGCAAACATGAGAAATGTAGAGAGATATATGTATATATACTGTGTATATCAGAATGAAAGCTGTTATTTTGTATGCTAAATTTAAAAAGTAACAAATATCAATAACCTTATTGACTACTATTTTTGTTCTCTAATATTTTCTCTGCATTTCAGTTTCTTTTTCATTGTGTAGTGTATGTGTATGTATGCACATTTATATGCATGTGGGCATATTTGTGTGCAAGATTACTGTGTATGTGTGTGCATACGTATGTGGAGGCCAGAGGTTGATGTCAGGCTGTTTTAACAGAAACAAAATTGGAAATGAAGTAAATGATCAACAATGAATAGTAAGTAGTACAGAGTATTCACAGAACAAAAAAATACACACAATTCACAAACATAATATTAAGTGAAGAAAGTAGGAGAAAACACTTTGCTATGGAAAAAACATATACATACATATATATATATATATATATATATATATATATATATATATATATATATATATTTTATGTGCCCATACAAATGGACCTGGAAAAAATATACCCCAAAAAATGTTAACAACAGAAACTGTGAGAAAAGACTTTTAAAATTCCTTATATTTTATTTAATTCATATATAATAACTAAAATATTTAACTCATTTCAAAAGGGGAAAAGTTACACAATTTCAGCCTTGCACAGCAGGGAATGGGCAAAAATTGCCAACATATAAAAAAACCTAGAAAATACATTACATAATACAGAGCATTTTGATATTATGGCCAACCATATAGAGCTCAGTAAAATATTTTGCTAGTGTGTTAGGCAGTTTACTATACAAATAACACAAATATAATTGCTAAGCTTGTACTGTAAACAGAAGGACTAACATTCTGAGCTGCTTTAAATGACTAAGATGACAAAGATATGAAATGTTGAAAGTATAGTCCTTAACATTTATTTTATATACAAACATGCTCTCCTAACTGGTAGGACATTTTAAGAAAGGGAACAAGCCAGCAATTTTAAAATTCACTTTTTCAAATGTAATTATTACAAAATAAATATAATTTAATGCATTATAACACAAACTGGGCCATTTCAATCACATTCCCATCTTGAGAGTTTTGTCTGCTTCATTTTTCTTGATGGAATAATATGGAGTAAAGGCTGTTTCCACATATCTTCACAAACACTCTCTTGTCAAAACCTTCTACAACACACCCCAGAATTTTTCAATAAGGACACAGAGAAGTTATGGCTAAGAGCAAGAAAATTATTCTAGTTGGCTTAATATGCATAAAATGTCACCACTTCATTTAACAAAATGGGCTTCTGAAGTTGTGTAATCATGCATTATGAGTCCATTAAGCTGTAAAGGACATGACTTCCAGTTAAGAGTTTAGATAAACTATAAAGTTTGAAAAAATGTTTACTTTTCTTTTTTAAAAAATAGAAACCAAATCACAGAGCCATTTCAGAGCCTGAGGCATATTTTCAAAGAATTTAAAATCAACTCAGTCTTTCTGTACTGAAGTAAAATAAAATTGGTGACTTTCTTATAGATCCTGAAAGATAATATACACTTGCAAAACCTTCAGTTATTTTATACTAGATACCTAGTGGTAATCTTGAAAGATAAGCTGTTAGTTAAAGCTAGAACAGGGATTGAGAGATGGCTTAGTGGGTAAGGTGCTTGCTAGCAAAGGACCCAGGTTCGATTTCCCAGTAACTCACATAAGCCAGATGCACAAGGGTTCCATGCAGTCTGGAGTTGCAGTATTAGATACCCTGGCAAAAACCCATTTTCTTCTTCTCTCTCTCAAATAAGTTAAATATAAATAAATAAAAATATTTAAGCTAGTATCATATATACTGGTTGTAGAAATGGATTACATTAAGCTGAGGCTATCAGGTCCAGAGATATATCTGATACTACCATATAATTCTGCTCACTGAATAAAATTGTTCAAACTAAATAAGGGTCCTAAAAGTTGTTAGCCCTGTTCCCCTTAAAACATCTTATTTATACTACCATGACTAGAAAATGTTGTAGCATTTATTATTTATACCAACAAAACAATTCTCTCATTCTTACCTTTGCACCACCCAAAAATCCTAGGGAAATGACAACTCTAGCTCGTAGATCTGGTCTGTCTTCAGGCCACACATAAGAAAGCATTGCTTTTATGATTTTTCGAGTATCTACTTCTTTTAGCTATTCAGAGAAAACAAAATAGTAACATGTCATTTCAAATGTAACCAAACTTTAGTAATGCAAAAATACATGAAAACGTTTGAAATATCTCATTCTAAAATATTGGCTTTAAATTCATCATGAAAGCTATATTTGTAACGTTTTCATGAGAAAAAGAAAGCATTTCAATGGCTTTCTAAAATGTTACTTATTTCTCTTAAATTTTCTACTTTCACTTTTCTTCATATTGCTAAAAGAGCTATTTTAAGGTGGCATGGAACATGTAAAATACATTACCTATTAAGCTATAAAAATTACACACATATAATTGCATACTGCCTATATATATATCAGTACAATTATTTGATTGACATATGCTCTCTTGCTAGAATAAAATTTCCATTTCAACACTAATCTATGTTTTGTAAACACAGTTATAACCCAATACCAAATGCAGTTTCTGACATATACTAGGTACTTACTTAATACTGAATAATGAACCCTTATTTATATATGCAGTAGAAGGGGGACTACATTTGTGGGGGAGTCTAAAAGGAGAGAGGAAGGGAAAAGAAGGGAGTACAGTAATAAGGAAAAAAAGAGTAAATATCAGATTTTCTTTCATGTGAAATCTAGATTTAAATGTATAAATGAAAGCAGGAAGAGAACTCTTTGGTACGAGGAAGAATACTAGCATAAGTGGAGATGGGGGAGGAGGAGTATGGAGCAAACATGAGAAATGTAGAGAGATATATGTATATATACTGTGTATATCAGAATGAAAGCTGTTATTTTGTATGCTAAATTTAAAAAGTAACAAATATCAATAACCTTATTGACTACTATTTTTGTTCTCTAATATTTTCTCTGCATTTCAGTTTCTTTTTCATTGTGTAGTGTATGTGTATGTATGCACATTTATATGCATGTGGGCATATTTGTGTGCAAGATTACTGTGTATGTGTGTGCATACGTATGTGGAGGCCAGAGGTTGATGTCAGGCTGTTTTAACAGAAACAAAATTGGAAATGAAGTAAATGATCAACAATGAATAGTAAGTAGTACAGAGTATTCACAGAACAAAAAAAATACACACAATTCACAAACATAATATTAAGTGAAGAAAGTAGGAGAAAACACTTTGCTATGGAAAAAACATATACATACATATATATATATATATATATATATATATATATATATATATATATATATATTTATGTGCCCATACAAATGGACCTGGAAAAAATATACCCCAAAAAATGTTAACAACAGAAACTGTGAGAAAAGACTTTTAAAATTCCTTATATTTTATTTAATTCATATATAATAACTAAAATATTTAACTCATTTCAAAAGGGGAAAAGTTACACAATTTCAGCCTTGCACAGCAGGGAATGGGCAAAAATTGCCAACATATAAAAAAACCTAGAAAATACATTACATAATACAGAGCATTTTGATATTATGGCCAACCATATAGAGCTCAGTAAAATATTTTGCTAGTGTGTTAGGCAGTTTACTATACAAATAACACAAATATAATTGCTAAGCTTGTACTGTAAACAGAAGGACTAACATTCTGAGCTGCTTTAAATGACTAAGATGACAAAGATATGAAATGTTGAAAGTATAGTCCTTAACATTTATTTTATATACAAACATGCTCTCCTAACTGGTAGGACATTTTAAGAAAGGGAACAAGCCAGCAATTTTAAAATTCACTTTTTCAAATGTAATTATTACAAAATAAATATAATTTAATGCATTATAACACAAACTGGGCCATTTCAATCACATTCCCATCTTGAGAGTTTTGTCTGCTTCATTTTTCTTGATGGAATAATATGGAGTAAAGGCTGTTTCCACATATCTTCACAAACACTCTCTTGTCAAAACCTTCTACAACACACCCCAGAATTTTTCAATAAGGACACAGAGAAGTTATGGCTAAGAGCAAGAAAATTATTCTAGTTGGCTTAATAATGCATAAAATGTCACCACTTCATTTAACAAAATGGGCTTCTGAAGTTGTGTAATCATGCATTATGAGTCCATTAAGCTGTAAAGGACATGACTTCCAGTTAAGAGTTTAGATAAACTATAAAGTTTGAAAAAATGTTTACTTTTCTTTTTTAAAAAATAGAAACCAAATCACAGAGCCATTTCAGAGCCTGAGGCATATTTTCAAAGAATTTAAAATCAACTCAGTCTTTCTGTACTGAAGTAAAATAAAATTGGTGACTTTCTTATAGATCCTGAAAGATAATATACACTTGCAAAACCTTCAGTTATTTTATACTAGATACCTAGTGGTAATCTTGAAAGATAAGCTGGTTATTTAAAGCTAGAAACAGGGATTGAGAGATGGCTTAGTGGGTAAGGTGCTTGCTAGCAAAGGACCCAGGTTCGATTTCCCAGTACTCACATAAGCCAGATGCACAAGGGTCCATGCATCTGGAGTTTGCAGTATTAGATACCCTGGCAAACCCATTTTCTTCTTTCTCTCTCTCAAATAAATAAATAAATAAATAAATAAAAATATTTTAAAGCTAGAAAGAAATCACCCACTAGCTTGAGATGGAATTAGTATCACCTTTGTATCAACTACATATTTTTGCCCTTATTCAATTGATACACAATCCCAGTAACAGTATACATACCCCTGTAAGATCACATTCTTAAAGAAAGGATAGGAAATGCAGGACATCAAAAAGGATGACAATAAATTGAGTAATTTGAAAAACACTGTCTGAAGGGTAATTGCCTAATAGGGTATGGAAGAGACATCAAGCCAAAATTCCTAAAGTAGTTACTGGATGGTATCTAACAGGTTATTTTTTTCTTTTTTTCTTTATTAGTTAGTTTTGTATTCAGCAAATACAGTCAGTTTGGTATCATTATTATTAGGCTCATCCATGACCTACCCCCTCCCCTTGGCCCCCCCTTGTTGAGGTATATGGGTCATGCATTGCCGGAAGAGGGGGCGGAAAGAATGTCAGAGCCACATGTTGGGTCATGATATGCAGAGACATTTATCGAACAGGTTTTTATTAAGCTTCTCTTACATATAAGCAGGAACTATGAAATTTAAAATTTTTTCTATTTATCATTTCCACAATATATATGTATATTTTGAGGTAGGGTCTTGTTCTGTCCTAGGCTGACCTGGAATTCACTCTGTAGTCTCAGGGTGGCCTCGAACTCATGGTGATCCTCCTACCTCTGCCTCCCAAGTGTTGGGATTAAAGGAATGCACCACCATGCCCAGCTGTTCACAATACATTTTTAAAAGTTATTTAAATCAGAATCACAAAAACAAAACGACATAATAGTGGAGGCATGGGTGGGAGGATTATGAGATTGAGGCCAGTCTGGGCCTCATAGCAAGATACTAGCTGTGGTGGTTTGAATAGAATAGATGGCCCCCAATATATTCAGTTGTTTATTTTTTTGTAGTTTGCATCTTTAGCCACCTGGCTGGAGGCAGTGTCATTGTGTGGATCTTAAGGTGTGGTGGTGGGTTTCAGATTTCAATCTAAAGATATGCAAAGTGTGCCTAGCTGAAGTTCCTGACGTGTGCTGTGTGGCTTTTGGCTTTTAGACTTGTACTTCTCTCTCTCTGTTTTGGTCCTGTGAAAGCAGGTCAGCTTCTTCTGCTATTATGGAACTTCCCCTGGATCTGTAAGCTTCAACAAATCCCTTCCTCCATAACTGTGTCTGGTCTGGAAGTTCATCTCAGTGAACCTGAAGCTGTCTGTTACAGAACTTGGTACCAAGGAGTGGGCTGTGATGTACCTGGCCATGTGCATGTTGATCTTTTGGAACCTTTGTTTTGGAGGAATAGGCATGGACTTGGTGCTTGCAACTGAAGATGTCTTCTGGAGTGGTAAGCCAAGTTTTATGGACTATTCTGATGAGAGTCTGAGAATGCTAAATGCAGACAGCATTGACCTTCGAGGCTTGGCTTATGAGGTTTCTAAGAGGAAGGAAAGACTGCAGAGGACTTTGTTGTAACTGGGCTACTGGCATAAGGGCTGGCTGCATCCTGCTGCCCAGGCCCAGAGAGTTTGATAAAGGTTAAATTTGTAATGAACTGATGTGCTTGGCTAGAGATATTGGTCTGAGAGATTTAAGATTTTAAACTGGAAAACCTCAAGCAAGTTAAAATTACAGGCACTGAGAGTGGTTTTAGGTTACTGAACCTGCTATTGTCAAACACATTAGCAATCTTAAGGAAGTTGGTCCAACTGCTTTACATTAAAACAATGGAAAGGATGCCTGAGGAAAAACTCTCATAGAAATGCAAACACTTTTAGAAAGAGTTGACTGGAGAAGGAACCTGCTTTTCAAGGCTATGATTTGTTTAGTACCTGAATTAAGAATGTAGCTGTGATCTGCACACCTGGTATTGGTTTCAGAAGCATGAGAAATGCGAGGAGTGGTCATGAATTGCACATGCTTCCAGGAGCTGCCCCTGAGATGTGGCATGAGGTAGGGCTTGATGCCCTGATAGGCTGAAAGAGCCTTTGGAAAATGTGAGGAATGGTCTTGAGTTACACAAGGTTCCAGGAGCTGCTGCTGAGATGCAGCATGAGGCAGGGCATGATGCCCTGATAGGCTGAAAGAACCTTTGGAAAATGGATCGTGGTTTGCATGAAGACCTCAAGATATTTTGTATATACCAGGACTATGCAAGGGCTACCATAGAGTGCACTGTTGGCCTGGGATGGAAGTGTTTCCTGGCAACTCTGCCCAGCTGTAGGGGCGGAATTGGAAAATCTGGAGACTGTCAGTCCGTGGTTGTACTGAACTTGAACTGCAGAAGTTTGATGTTTGTTTGATGGTGGTTGAGTTTGCATTGTTTTAGTCTCTCCTTGCTATGCCTTATACCAGTTAAAAATGTTTACTCTGTGCCTTTATATGTTAGAAATGTTTAACTTGTTTGATTTTACAGGTCTTAATACCTTAAATTGGTCAAGACTGTGGGGACCTTTGAAATTGAACTGAGTTCAATTTACAATGTGTGATGGTTATAAATCTATTGGGGGCCAGGGGTGGAATGTGGTGGTTTGAATAGAATAGATGACCCCCAATATATTCAGTTGTTTGTTTGTAGTTTGCATCTGCAGCCACCTGGCTGGAGTCAGTGCCATTTTGTGGATCTTAAGGTGTGGTGGCGGGTTTCAGATTTCAATCTAAAGATATGCAAAGTGTGTCTAGCTGGAGTCCCTGAAGTGTGCTGTGGCTTTTGACCTTTAGGCTTGTACTTCTCTCTCTCTGCTTGGGCCTGTGAAGGCAAGCCAGTTTCTTCTGCCATTATGGAACTTCTCCTGGATCTCTAAGCTTCAATAAATATCCCTTCCTCCATAACTGTGCCTGGTCTGGAAGTTCATCTCAGTGAACCTGAAGCTGTCTGATACACTAGCTCAAAAAAATAGTGAAGACTATAACATGACAATAAAAGCTTTATAAAACTGAATGCTAAGAGAATGAAAACATCTTGGCCTTCTTGTTTTTGTCAAATAGCCTTAAATTTAAAACATGGAACTGAGGCTGAGACTGAGGCTTTAGCTCAGTGGTAAAGCATTTGCCCAGGATGTTGGAGGCCTTGGTTTTCATTCCCTAGCACAAGTTTACAAAAAAGAGGGCTGGAGAATGGCTTACTGCTTAAAGGTGCTTGCCTGCAAAGCCTAAAGACCCAGATTTGATTGCCCAGTTCCACATAAGCCAGATGCACAAGGTGGCACATGTGTCTGGAGTTCGTTTGCAGTGGGTAGAAGCCCTGAAGTGCTCATTTTTTTTTCTCTCTCTCTCTCAAATAAATAAGTACATAAATAAAAAATATTTTTAAAAATAAAAAATAGAAAAGGAAAGGAAAAAGAAAATAAAAACATGTAAGACTAGAGTTCCCTTGTGGCAATGTTCCCTTAAATAACAACTCCATAATCTGTACTGGTTCCTGGTGGTCTAGTGGCTAAAATAAAACAGGGAAATGCCATTTTAAGTCCCATTACAATGTAAAACTAAAGCTGGACGTGGTGGCACACGCCTTTAATCCCAGCACTCGGGAGGCAGAGGTAGGAGGATTGCCGTGAGTTCAAGGCCACCCTGAGACTCCATAGTGAATTCCAGGTCAGCCTGGGCTAGAGTGAGACCCTACCTCGAAAAACCAAAAAACCAAAAAAAAAAAAAGTAAAACTAGTAATATGTTAGTCCAACAGGCATTTATAAGCTGCTTTGGCTAAAATCACTGGCTCCATTTTTGGGTAAAAAAAATCAGGATGCAAGCCTGGAACCTCTGCCTGCACTCTGTGTCTGCCTCCTTTATTTTGGTTTAGATTCCTGCTTGATAATAGTCACCATGGAGTGTCTGTCTGCATAACCTATCTCATCTCCCTTCAAGGATAAAGGTACAGAGATAAATCACTGACTTAAATCTGCAGTTACTTGGCTTGCAAAAAGAGTAAAGCCTGAGAGGACAGACAGACAGACAGACAGACACACACACACACACACACACACACACACACACACATCCATCCATAAGTGCAATTACCTATGATAACTAAGGTCATATGCAGGAGTAGAAGTAATCATCTTATAGGAACCAGATTGGTCCCCTGAGGTGATACCAGCTATAACAGCTTCTTATTGGATCAGCTTTCAGGACCAAAACCAAGACAATAATCACTGAGTACACAAACACATTGACCAGGACGGCTTAGTTATGCATATCTCTTATCCCATTATCAATTCTGCCTCTATTTAAACCTGAAGCTCTTGTCAGTACCCTAAGGATGAAGTTGGAGTCATTGGATTCCTTTATTTGTAACTCTTCCCAACTCATTGATTAAACCTCCTCCCTGCCTCTCCTCATTACTTGTCTCTTTAATAGGCATGAGTATATGGAGAAAAGTGGCCAAGCTTAACTAACTGGGACTGCTGGAGCTGAGACTTTGCCCTGAAACTTCAGTTACATGAGGAATAGAATATTTTAGAAATATCTTAACTGGTCTGGAGAGATGGCTTAGTGGTTAAGGCGTTTGCCTGCAAAGCCAAAGGACCTCGGTTCGATTCCCCAGGACCCATGTAAACCAGATGCACAAGGGGGCACATGTGTCTGGAGTTCGTTTGCAATGGCAGGAGGCCCTGGTGTGCCCATTATCTCTCTCTCTATCCCTCTCTGCCTCGTTCTCTCTCTCTCAAAAATAAATAAATAAATAAAAATAAAAGTTTTTTTCTTTTAAAAAAAAGAAATATCTTAACTGCATATTGGAATCAGCCACAATTAAAGGAAAGAAATGGGATTCAGGGAAAAAAAATACACACACACACACACACACACACACGTAGCAAATTAACTTTCTATTGGCTCAAAGAGATCTTTGAATAATAAGAAAATTCTGTTGTACCTTTTTTTGTGTGAAATGAGTTTGAAGAAAACATTGAAAGTACCAGTCAATAAATTACTGTTAGAAAATATGGTACATAAGCCACAGTGTTTAGCTGTTAAGAACAAGGTTCTAGCCAGGCGTGGTGGTGCATGCCTTTAATCCCAGCACTTGGGAGGCAGAGGTAAGAGGATCACTCTGAGTTCAAGGCTAGCCTGAGACTACATAGTGAATTCCAGGGCAGTCCCGGCCAGAGCAAAACCCCACTTTGAAAAACAAACAATAGAAAAAAACAAAACAAAACAAAAAAAAATGATGTTCTGTCAGTGTCATGAATATAGAGTCAGAAGATGCTATGTTTTCACATATGGGAACAAAAAATTATTTCAAAGCAGAAGCACTAAAGGGGGTTGAAAGGAAGCAGGGAGATGTTTCAAGGATGGGTGGGCATGAAAAAAAGTTGAACATATCAGACAGCTTTCATAGTTGAAAGTAATGGAAAACCAGGAGGCCCAAGAGAAGAAAATAGGTTCCAGAAAAAGAAACTTGACTGATACAGGAAATGATACTCAATAAATATTCAACCACTTAATTGTTTATCTAGTCTCAAAAACATGAGGACAAGTTCTTATTAATATTCATGAGGTACACCTAATCCTTGAGCTATTAATTCACCACAAATTTTGACAGATTTTTTTAAATATTCACTTAGTTAGTATTAATATATAGTTTCATAAGCTTAATGGAACTGAGCAGGTCAGAAGAAATAATGAAAGAAACATCTACTTGTACAAAGACAGGCAAAATAGTCCAATCATAGCGCAGTGGGCCCAAAACAAATATAATTATATGTTGCCTAAGAACAGAAATATATTCTGTGAAATGTGTACTTAGATGATTTTGCTGTATGAATATCATAGAGTGCACTTACATAAACTAAGGTGGTTAGCCTTAAGCTGTATGGGATACCATATTGCTCCTAGACTAAAACCTGTACAACATGAATATTGTAAGAAATTCTACCATAAAGCCAGGCGTGGTGGCGCATGCCTTTAATCCCAGCACTTAGGAGGCAGAGGTAGAAAGATCACTGTGAGTTCAAGGCCACCCTGAGACTACATAGTGAATGCCAGGTCAGCCTGAGCTATAGTGAGACCCTACCTTGAAGACCCCCCCCCCCCCAATAGAGATTGCCGTGAGTTCAAGGCCACCCTGAGACTCCATAGTGAATTCCAGGTCAGCCTGGGCTAGAGTGAGACCCTACCTCGAAAAACCAAAAAACCAAAAAAAAAAAAAAAAAAAAAAAAAAAAAGTAAAACTAGTAATATGTTAGTCCAACAGGCATTTATAAGCTGCTTTGGCTAAAATCACTGGCTCCATTTTTGGGTAAAAAAAATCAGGATGCAAGCCTGGAACCTCTGCTGCACTCTGTGTCTGCCTCCTTTATTTTGGTTTAGATTCCTGCTTGATAATAGTCACCATGGAGTGTCTGTCTGCATAACCTATCTCATCTCCCTTCAAGGATAAAGGTACAGAGATAAATCACTGACTTAAATCTGCAGTTACTTGGCTTGCAAAAAGAGTAAAGCCTGAGAGGACAGACAGACAGACAGACAGACACACACACACACACACACACACACACACACACACATCCATCCATAAGTGCAATTACCTATGATAACTAAGGTCATATGCAGGAGTAGAAGTAATCATCTTATAGGAACCAGATTGGTCCCCTGAGGTGATACCAGCTATAACAGCTTCTTATTGGATCAGCTTTCAGGACCAAAACCAAGACAATAATCACTGAGTACACAAACACATTGACCAGGACGGCTTAGTTATGCATATCTCTTATCCCATTATCAATTCTGCCTCTATTTAAACCTGAAGCTCTTGTCAGTACCCTAAGGATGAAGTTGGAGTCATTGGATTCCTTTATTTGTAACTCTTCCCAACTCATTGATTAAACCTCCTCCCTGCCTCTCCTCATTACTTGTCTCTTTAATAGGCATGAGTATATGGAGAAAAGTGGCCAAGCTTAACTAACTGGGACTGCTGGAGCTGAGACTTTGCCCTGAAACTTCAGTTACATGAGGAATAGAATATTTTAGAAATATCTTAACTGGTCTGGAGAGATGGCTTAGTGGTTAAGGCGTTTGCCTGCAAAGCCAAAGGACCTCGGTTCGATTCCCCAGGACCCATGTAAACCAGATGCACAAGGGGGCACATGTGTCTGGAGTTCGTTTGCAATGGCAGGAGGCCCTGGTGTGCCCATTATCTCTCTCTCTATCCCTCTCTGCCTCGTTCTCTCTCTCTCAAAAATAAATAAATAAATAAAAATAAAAGTTTTTTTCTTTTAAAAAAAGAAATATCTTAACTGCATATTGGAATCAGCCACAATTAAAGGAAAGAAATGGGATTCAGGGAAAAAAAATACACACACACACACACACACACACACGTAGCAAATTAACTTTCTATTGGCTCAAAGAGATCTTTGAATAATAAGAAAATTCTGTTGTACCTTTTTTTGTGTGAAATGAGTTTGAAGAAAACATTGAAAGTACCAGTCAATAAATTACTGTTAGAAAATATGGTACATAAGCCACAGTGTTTAGCTGTTAAGAACAAGGTTCTAGCCAGGCGTGGTGGTGCATGCCTTTAATCCCAGCACTTGGGAGGCAGAGGTAAGAGGATCACTCTGAGTTCAAGGCTAGCCTGAGACTACATAGTGAATTCCAGGGCAGTCCCGGCCAGAGCAAAACCCCACTTTGAAAAACAAACAATAGAAAAAAACAAAACAAAACAAAAAAAATGATGTTCTGTCAGTGTCATGAATATAGAGTCAGAAGATGCTATGTTTTCACATATGGGAACAAAAAATTATTTCAAAGCAGAAGCACTAAAGGGGGTTGAAAGGAAGCAGGGAGATGTTTCAAGGATGGGTGGGCATGAAAAAAAGTTGAACATATCAGACAGCTTTCATAGTTGAAAGTAATGGAAAACCAGGAGGCCCAAGAGAAGAAAATAGGTTCCAGAAAAAGAAACTTGACTGATACAGGAAATGATACTCAATAAATATTCAACCACTTAATTGTTTATCTAGTCTCAAAAACATGAGGACAAGTTCTTATTAATATTCATGAGGTACACCTAATCCTTGAGCTATTAATTCACCACAAATTTTGACAGATTTTTTTAAATATTCACTTAGTTAGTATTAATATATAGTTTCATAAGCTTAATGGAACTGAGCAGGTCAGAAGAAATAATGAAAGAAACATCTACTTGTACAAAGACAGGCAAAATAGTCCAATCATAGCGCAGTGGGCCCAAAACAAATATAATTATATGTTGCCTAAGAACAGAAATATATTCTGTGAAATGTGTACTTAGATGATTTTGCTGTATGAATATCATAGAGTGCACTTACATAAACTAAGGTGGTTTAGCCTTAAGCTGTATGGGATACCATATTGCTCCTAGACTAAAACCTGTACAACATGAATATTGTAAGAAATTCTACCATAAAGCCAGGCGTGGTGGCGCATGCCTTTAATCCCAGCACTTAGGAGGCAGAGGTAGAAAGATCACTGTGAGTTCAAGGCCACCCTGAGACTACATAGTGAATGCCAGGTCAGCCTGAGCTATAGTGAGACCCTACCTTGAAAGACCCCCCCCCAAAAAATAATAGAGACCAATTGCCAGGCGTGGTGGCACACACCTTTAATCCCAGCACTTGGGAGGCAGAGGTAGGAGGATCACCGTGAGTTCAAGGCCACCCTGAGACTACATAGTGAATTCCAGGTTAACCTGGGCTAAGTGAGACTCTACATCAAAAAAACAAAACACAAAAAAAGAAGGAAATTCTACCATAGTACTATGTGTGTCTAAGCAAAGAAATGGTATGATAAAGGTATACTATAAAAGATTTTGTCTATGACATACTTGTCTGGGGCACTTGCCATGAATAGAGTTTGCAGGGCTGGAAGTTGCTCTGGAAAAGTCACAGTGAGGGCTGGAGAGATGGCTTAGCAGTTAAGCGCTTGCCTGTGAAGCCTAAGGAGCCCTGTTTGAGGCTCAATTCCCCAGGACCCACGTTAGCCAGATGCACAAGGGGCGCACGCATCTGGAGTTCGTTTACTGAGGCTGGAAGCTCTGGCGCGCCAATTCTCTCTCTCTCTCTCTCTCTCTCTCTCTCTCTCTCTCTGCCTCCCTCTCTCTGTCGCTCTCAAATAAACAAACAAAAAAATTTTAAAAAAAAGTCACAGTGAGTAAATGTGAAGGCCTAGGACATTACTGTACACTACTGTAGAATTTATCAATACTCTATCTTTACTTACATAATAAATTTATAGAATTTGTTAATCTTAGCTTCTTGTAACATATTTACTTTATAAGCTTTTTAAATTTGTAGAACTTTACTGGGTGCTATTGAGAGGTGACTGAATCATGAGGGCATTTACTGAATCAATGGACTGATTCACTTCAAAGCTGAATGTGCTACCAAGAGGCGGGCCTAGCTAAAGGAACTAGATCAGTGTCGGCATGCCTTTGAAAGGGATTCCTTGTCACCAACCTATCCTTTTTCCCCCCTCAGCTTTCTGGTTGCCATGAAGTGAACTGTGTTTCCTGCACCATGCTATTCTGCTGTGTTATTTGCATCTTGCCAGAGAATAACTGAGCAGGCTGCTGCTGCTGCTGATATATTAAAACTGTGAGCCAAAATAAGCATCCTTTAAAATTGCTTCTCCCAGGTATTTTGTCACAGCAAAGAAAACAGCATAGGGCTTAAATATTCTTTCTTTATATCCTCATTTGGCAAGCTTTTCTATATTATTTTCATTTTTTTGTTTTTACTTTTTAAGCTTTCTAAATACACAAAATCCAAAAGCACACAAACATACACAGTAGCCTAGGTCTATACATGGTAGAGATGAGATCAAAGAAAGAAGCATCACTATCCTCCACCTCTGTATCTCCTGCTACTGAAAGGTCTACAGGCAATGTGCTTAATGCCCATGGAGCTGTCATCTCCCATGGGGACAATGCTGCCTCTGAAATACCTCCTGAAAAGGCCTGTCTGAGGTTCTTCTTGAGGGGTTGTCAGATTTTCAGAAATGTGCCCATACCCGTTTGCTTGGTTTGTTTCTTTTTGTAATTATAGACTAGCTTATCAGCAGACATATACCATGAATATTCTTCTCTATTAATGAAAACCATTCAATGCTAGAGTCCATGTTTTCAAAATATTAAGGGGCTTGATAAAGTTTACAAAGATCCCTTCACTAGAATTTTCTTGAGGATTGTTATTTTCCTTTTCTCTTGCCTCTTCTTCAGCCATGTGTTCATTAAGGAGAAGATTTTCAGTTCCATTAAGTTCTTAGGGGACCACTACAGTACATATGGTCCCTTGCTGACCAAAACCTCATTATAAGGCATGTGATCATACATAAATATAACTGAAAGCACTTCAATCAGTAGGATATAACTGAAAAACCATGAATCATACTACTTATATGCAACACTGTTCAATATGATAATGTGACCTGCAGGGGAGAAGTCTCATGGCCACATGTATTATAAGAGAACCACCATAGTTAATAACCTTATGGAAAGAGCACAAGAAAAATTTTAAAATAAAAACATCTGAAAGTAGCTAATGGCAGAAATATCAGTACAACCACACTAATAAGTTAAATATGTATTTTGCTTCTCAGTGAGTAATTCCATTTAAAAATTATTTTAGGAAGCCAGGCGTGATGGCACACGACTTTAATCCCAGGACTTGGAAGGCAGAGGTAGGAGGATCACGTTGAGTTCAAGGCCACCATGAGACTATATAGTGAATTCCAGGTTAGTGTGGGCTAGAAAGAAACCCTACCTCAAAAAAAATTTATTTTAGGGCTGGAGGGATAGCTTAACGGTTAAGATGTTTGCCTGCAAAGCCAAAGGACCCAGGTTCGATTCCCCAGGACCCACGTTTGCAAGATGCACAAGGGGGCGCACATGTCTGGAGTTTGTTTGCAGTGGTTGGAGGCCCTGGCATGCCCATTCATATTCTCTCTCTCTCCCCTCCCTCTCTCTGTCCCTCTTTCTCTGTCAAATAAATAAATAAAATAAAATATATAAAAATTATTTTTAAAAATTTATTTTACTTTAATGCATGCACATATACACACACACATTTACTCCAGGGCCTCTAGCTACTGAAAACAAATGCCAGATGCTTATACTACTTTATTGCATCTGACATACATAGATGGCTTGGGAACTGAATCCAGGATGGCAAGCTTTGCAAGCAAGCATCTCGGAACCACTGAGGCATCTTCCCAGCCACTGCTCAGGTGAGTAACTTGTATTGCTCACCAAAAGTTGTTATGTATGAAACAACAGGTTGAAATCTCTCATACAATTACAGCTGATTGAGCAGAAGTTTGGCCCAAAGATTTTGTTTCTGTGCCATATCCCTTTTCTCACACCAGTCCACTTCTATGCAATGTAACCCTGCACAAGTTCTCAGGACATAATCATAACAGCAAGCTTCTCACACAAACTGCTTCTAGCCCAGTCCAGGAAAAGCTCTTTCTCACCCTCACAAGCCAAACCTCACAGTCCATAGTTCTTACTGCATACAGGTCTTTGAACTCTGACCAGAATGGTCCATCAAGCTAAGCTGTACTTATAGCACTGCAAGGCGTCACTTAGGCCAAGATTTCAAATCCTTCCACAATACTCTTGAAAATCAGCTCCAAAAGGCCAAAAGCCACACAGTCAGGTTTTTAGCAGGAATGGCCCTACTCTCAGTACCAATTTTACTGTTGTGGTCAGGTTCGCATTGCTGACATAAAACACCTGACCAAGAGCAGCTTGTGGGGGAAAAAGGATTAATTTGGTTTGTGGACTCCAGGGGAAGCTTCATGATGGCAGGAGAAAATTATGATATGAGCAAAGAGTGGATATCGCCCCCTGACCAATATAAGGTAGACAACAGGAACAGGAGTGTGTGTCAAACACTGGCAAGGGGAAGCTGGCTATAACACCCATAAGCCCACCCACAACAATATGCTGCCTCCAGGAGGATTCAAGTCCCAGATTGCCATCAGTTGGCAACCTAAGCATTCAGAACACAAGTTTATACCACCACATGGGGCATATCAATGGAGGGCAGATCTTGGAGTCTAGCCCTACTGTATGTTTAGGAGAAGACCTGGGGACCAGCTCTAGTAGTTTGGAGATTTGTTCCTGCTTGGTAGTGTTGATGTTTGCTTGCTACAGTTGTTTCTCTCTGCTTGGATCTATCAAAGAAAGCAGCTTCTTCCACCATTGATGGAGTTTCCTCTGGATTTTTTAAGCCTGAAATAAGCCTCTGCCTCTCATAAGCTGTGTCTAGTTAGATGTTTATCCCAGGAACAAGGACCTGACTGCAATAGTCAGCAAAGAGTTTGAATTTATTGTTATTTTTCTCTATACCCCAGGCTTTGTTTTCTAAGCTCTGTTATTATGAAATTTCAATGAAGAGCTTATCCAGTTGTGATTAGGCCCTGAGGAAAAATAGATTATGCTACACATGAGATGAATTTGTACCTGACAGTCCATTTAATAATTTACAATCAAAGTAACTACCAAGCAGACTAATGCTCACATTGGCCAGTCAGTGAATTCTTTATTTCAGAAGGAAGTCAAGTTGAGAAATCAAATGAATGAAGATCATAAGGCTGCTTGATGATGTATGAAATCAGAGCTAGAAACAGCTTCCCCATGTCATTCAGGTATTCTTATCCACTGGTCTGTGTATGCAGTCATTTTAACAAGCTTGGAGTTTCATTATTTTCCCAATCTTCCAATTTTAAACACTCCAAGTTGCTGTTTCACTTCTAATTACATAGAGATTAATGTCAAAATTCCCTGATTGCTCTAGCAGGTGCTAATCTCCCCTTTAATACTAGTGGCTTCAGACTGTATCCAATCTTTCTAACATAAAACAGACTTTGTCAATACTGTCCGTAGGAAAAAGTAAGTAGTCCTTTCATTAAGTGCTGTGTTATTTGTGTCCTTATAAAGTGCTTCTACACAGAAATACAGCTAACTACTTAAATGAAGAAGTAAAAAATTCTTAGCCCTTTAAAATATCAAGAGTCTACTGTATATCAAATAATTTCTTCATTCATCTATTTTAAAAAGAGTTTTCAGGGCTGGACAGATGTCTGAACATTAAGGTACTTGCCTTTGAAGCCTAACAGACTCAGGTTTGATTCCCCAGAACCCATGTAGGCCAGGTGCACAAGGTGGTGCATGCATCTACAGTTTGTTTGTAGTGGCTGGAGGCCATGGTGTGCCCATTCTCTCTCTCTCTCTCTTTCTCATAAATGAAATAAAAGAGTTTTCAAAATTGAAATTACCATTCCTTTTTCATAAAACCTTTATGATAGCCATACTGGATAAACAAATAAATACATTCTGAAAGCCATTATTAATGCTATTTATAAGAATACACCAGTGGAAACAAACAAAAAGCAAAGTTATAAAGATTTTAGTTGGGTTTTAAGGCAAAATCTATTAGTTGTTAGACTGGAATTTATTCCATATGATAGTCTAGATATTTTGTCATCTGTTGCAGTCAGGTTCGCATTGCTGGTAGAAATCACCCAACCAAGAGCAGCTTGTGGGAAAAAAGAGGTTTGTCTTGGCTTACAGGCTCGAGTGGAAGCTCCAATATGGCAGGGGAAAACAATGGCATAAGCAGAAGGTGGACATAACCCCCTGGCCAACATAAGGTGGACAAGAGCAACAGGAGAGTGTGCCAAACACAGGCATGGGGAAACTGGCTATAACACCCATAAGCCCACCCCCAACAATACACTCCCTCCAGGAGATGTTAATTCCAAAATCTCCATCAGCTGGGAATCTAGCATTCAGAACACCTAAGTTTATGGGGGACACCTGAAACAAACTACCACATTCCACCCCTGGCCCCCATAAACTGAAATCCATGCATGATGTAAAATACAATGCATTCAGTCCAACTTTAAAAGTCCCCATGATGTTCAAACATCCCTATAATCCAAGATCTTTTAACTGAGCCATAATAACAAAAAATAACCTCATAAAAACCATAATGGCACAGAATAAACATTCACACTGCAAAAGATGGCATTGGGCATAGTAAAGAAATACTCAAGAAATGCATGATTTAAACAGGGCAAACACCAAACTCTGTAGCTCCAAGTCTAACAACTCTTGCAAATCTCCAAGTCCAATAATTCTAATGAGCAACAAGTCTCTGGACTTCCAATTCCACCCCTCCAGCGAGGCTACTCACACTTCTAGAAAACTTCATCCGGGGGCTGGAGAGATGGCTTAGCGGTTAAGCGCTTGCCTGTGAAGCCTAAGGACCCCGGTTCGAGGCTCGACTCCCCAGGACCCACGTTAGCCAGATGCACAAGGGGGCGCATGCATCTGGAGTTCGTTTGCAGTGGCTGGAGGCCCTGATGCGCCCGTTCTCTCTCTCTCTCTCTCTGTGTGTGTGTGTGTGTGTCTTTCTCTCTGTGTCTGTTGCTCTCAAACAAACAGCTTGTCACTTCTACAGAAGCAAGGGCTTTGTCTCATAAGTTTATAGTTTGGAGAAATGAGGTTTATTTTGGTTTACAGGCTTGAGGGGAAGCTCCATGATGGCAGGGAAAAACGATGGCATGAGCAGAGGGTGAACATCACCCCCTGGCCAACATCAGATGGTCAACAGCAACAGGAGAGTGTACCAAACACTGGCAAGAGGAACCTAGCTATAACACCCATAAGCCCGCCCCCAACAATACACTGACTCTAGGAGGCATTAATTCCCAAATCTCCATCAGCTGGGAATCTAGCATTCAAAACACCTAAGTTTATGGGGGACACCTGAAGCAAACCACCACATCATCTAAACAGTTAAATTTTTTGATGGACAAAGACCTTGCTTTGTTCACTGTTACAGCTCCCATACTTGGCGTAATGTTTATCACAAAGCAAGTAAATGACATATAATTTTAAATGAATGGACTATGGTAGATGAAGGTATCACAATCTCATACTATAGTAACAGTAGCTAATACGTACTGAGTACATCCTATATGCTGTATCCTATTTAAGAGCTTTAACATGATGTGGAGTGTTAACTCATTTAAATCCCTTATAATAGGATAATCAACTCCATTATACAGATGATGATCCTGCTCTCCATTATCAAGCTCCCACCAATTGTGGACTACAAGAGAGCCTACACTTATTAAATTCTCTCTAAACTAATAATGATTATCCTATTTATCCAGTGCTGACTTCACTGTCTATTGGAGAATTTGCTTCTCCTTTTTAAGATGGATGCAGAACCTGAGGAGAGAATCAGCCCATCACACCTCACCAGGGCCCCAGCTGGAACCATGGAAGAATTGGGGAAATGAGCAAGAGTGCTACTTTCTTGGTGAACTTGGTATCAGCACAAGGGTGAAAGAGAGAGACACAGAGAACACTCAACTCCTACCAAACCAGAGATCTAGAAACACAGAGGCTCACAAAACCTCATCACTGAAGTCGACCTAAAATGAACCCAACATGGCTCAGAAAAATTCGATGAAGAGGGGTCGAAAAGATTGTTAGAATCACAAATTGGGACATTACACACAGAAACATTGCCTCCTCCCTATAACTGATGGCTACCCCCACAATGCACAACCCACAATCCCCATGGGGATAACTGCCATCCCCAACGAGAAGGGTCACTTGTGGGGGCAGGGATAAGGGTAAGAATACCAAACATGTGCTGTTTACATACTGAGTATGTACATAACTACTAAAGAAAAAAAGAAGTGATTCATATCCACACAGTCTAAGCACAATTCCATAATAACTCTTTTCTCACTTGGTCTCTAAACTCTATTATTTTATGATTCCATTTAGTTAACAAGGCTAAAGGAATATAATGATGGCAGAAGAAAAGGAATAAAGATGTAAGGACTAAAGCTTTGTTATATACTACAGGAAAGAAAACCTTCTCAAAGTTTATATTGTTTCAACTTAAGAGAAGTGAGTTCTAATTCTTCACTAGTTAACATATTTTTGGTTGATCATTATTAGCAACTATCCTTAAGTGGCCTAAAAATGAACAAATATCATGTCTAAGACTAACACGTGGATAAGTGAATACCACTACTTATTTTAATCTTTAAAAATCTGATCAAATGATACTTTGCTATTTCTAAAGACTGACATGAAGTGCAGTAACATAAAAAAGTGGAACAAAACCACGAACATCAAATGCCTGAGTTACTTGAAATTGAAGAGCTTCACTAGGAATCACAGATAGAGAAATAAAAGCACTGAAATCTTGTCTTACCAGTTATCTCCTGCCAATAAAATAACTAGCGTTTACTTATGTCTCTACATTTTACAGAGCCCTATTGCATAAATTTGACCACCAACTCAGAAAACATCAATTCTACTTAGTGATAGCCCATGTATATATGGAGTCAGAGAGACAGGGCCAAACCAAAAGAAGAAAATAAAGGCAAGCTCAGAGAGAAGGACCAGTTGTAGAAAGATGTAACAGTATTCTGATGGCATCTTCACTCACTTAAAAAAGAATACTGCAATAATATCTTTTTTTAAATTTAATGGCTCTACTTAGCTGTAATAAAGTAGATAATTAAATATATCAGGTAGACAGAGGTTTTACCATGAAGCAAAGTGATAGTATAAGATCTAAGTACATAAAAGGGACGATATTACTTTTAATACAAAAAGTATTGTTATTTATTTGAGAGGGGGGAGAAAAGGCAGACAGTAAGTAATTAAGTATGGATGCACCAGGGCCTCCTGCTACTGCAAACAAACTCCAGACACATGCACCACTTTGTGCATCTGGCTTTATATGGTGTGGAAGTTTGAATGTATGTCCCCTATAGACTCAGGTGTTTTATTAAAGCTTATAACTTGGGCCTCCAGCTGCCTGGGTGGACGAGGTATCACAGGAGGTGGATCTTGGGGTCCGGCTGAAAGGGGTATTTGAGGGTAGATCTGAATTCTAGCCAAAGGGTGTGAAGAGCAGTCTCAATTTCAGTGTACTGCTTGCTGTTTGGTTGATTCTCTCTCTGCTTGGGATCTGCCATTGTTGGAACTTCCCTTGGATTTGGATGTTCATCCCAGCAACATGAGGCTGAGCCATCAGGTTTTCAGGCTTTATAAGCAAGCACCTTTAGCTGCTAAGCCACTTTTCCAGTCCATGAAAATTATTTATAAGTGTCAAATCTAACTTGTCTTATTTACAATGCTGGGTTACCTAACCAATAAACACAACTAATGATACTTCAGAGAAATAAAACATTTAGGGCAGACATAGTGGCACAAACCTGTAAACCCAGCACTTTTTTAGGCTAAGACAGGAAGATCTTGAGTTTGAAGCTATCTCATAAAACCAAAAACAACAGCAATAAAATATTTTGGTGAATGAATAACATTTCTTTATAGTTAACCATAATTTCTGTTATAAGCCAAAGAAAATCTCATTTTTGTAATAATAATCAATTCATGTTTTTGTTTTTTAACACTACAAAGCATATACTCAATCAAAACATGCCAAAATATGATAATCTTAAAAACATTTACCTTCTATGCAAGTACAATCAGCAAAAACTTCTAGTTACTTTTCACTCTTTTTTAAGTTAACACACAAAAATATGTTATTCACTCTTACCCCTTCTTTTGGATCTGTGTGGAGTCCTCCTCCTGCATGACCATGCCAACATGTTCTCTTTTCTATCAGGGGCCATGCCTGGAGAGCCTAGTTGAAAATGACATCAAGGAGTCTATTTGTTAGCTATCACAGAATTCATGGTGTTTAAAAATCTTTCCTAAACAACCTAATCTAATGAATGTCCCCCCAAATTCAAAGACATTGCTTTCAGCCTCACACATTAAAGCAAAATACCTTCTGAATTAATCTCAGAACTAAATTTATACAAGGAACATTGTGATATAACAAATACCCAAGTCATTTAAAAGTTGCTTTTGTACAACTGATCCTTTATCTAATTATTCTGGCTCACATATTTATTTAGAAACAAAAGATATTTTTAATACTTCAAGGTCTATCTTATGCTCTAGACATTTGCATATATGTTTGCTTTTTAAAAATATTAAATAACCTTATTTATTTACTTATTTGAGGGACAAAGAGAAAGAGAAAGAGGCAGATTGAAAAATAGAAAGAATAGGCACACCAGGGTTTCAAGGCACTGCAAACATGCATCCACACTGGTTTTACGTAGGTACAAGGAAATCAAACCTGGGTCCTTTGGCTTTGCAGGCAAGTGCCTGAACCACTAAGCCATCTCTCTAGCCCCATGTTTGTTTTTCTTATTATATAGTAAGGTTCTTAAGATTAGGAATAGCACTTTTTTTGTCTTTTTATCTCCTATGGTACATACTCCAGTGTCATGCATATAGGCAATATAGACTTCAAGAACTACAGGATTTGCTTGGAAAATAGACCTATATATAAATCTTTCAAGTAGCCTTACCTAATATCTTAGCTACTATAAAAATTTTAAAGGCATTAAGATTATTCCAAAAGTTAGAGATAAAATTATTTGGTAAAGTATAAGAATTAACAAGACTAGACTGGAGTGATGGCTTAGTGGTTAAGGTGCTTGTCTGTAAAGCGTAATTACCAAGGTTCAATTCCCCAGGACCCACATAAGCCAGATGCACAAGGTAGCTCATGCATCTGGAGTTTGGTTACAGTGGCTAGAGGCCCTAATGTACCCATTCTCTCTTTCTCTCTCATAACTAACTAACTAAATAAATAAATAAATAAAATATTAATTAAAAGATTGGGCTGGAGAAGTGGCTAAGCAGTTAAAAGGCACTTTCACGCAAAGCCTGATAGTGGCCTGGGTTCAAATCCCAAGTACTTCTATGAAACCAGATGGACAGAGTGGCACATGTATCTGGAGTTTGCGGTGGCAGGAGACCCTGGTACATAAATAAATAAAATACTTTTTTAAAAAGGAATTTAAAAAATAACAATTAGAGCTGGGTGTGGTGGCACGTATGCCTTTAATTCCAGCACTCAGGAGGCAGAGGTAGGAGGATCACCATGAATTTGAGGCCACCCTGAGAACACAGAGTAAATTCCAGGTCAGCCTGGGCTAGAGTGAGACTCTACCTCGAAAAAACAAAATAATAATAATAATAATAATAACAATTAGGATTAAAATTTAGGCTAGCTGACACTGAACAAGTTTTCAAAGCGAGACCCTA
The DNA here is from genome assembly GCA_036346955.1 of Dipus sagitta. Lineage (NCBI taxonomy): Eukaryota > Metazoa > Chordata > Mammalia > Rodentia > Dipodidae > Dipus > Dipus sagitta. The sequence goes on from CM070776.1 coordinate 64,552,071, forward strand.
CCTCAAACCCCCCCGCCAAAAAAAACTTACTGAAGTAAACATAGATTTAATGTTTTCTTTAATAATGATAATAGTTAATGAGCAAGAGCACAGGGTTTTTTGTCCTTTAAATATTTATAAAATTTTTATTAGATATAAACACAAATATGTATCAATAATATATAAACCATAACAGTTTCAGCCCAGAGCTGAGCTATGAAAATGGAATTATAGGCTGGAGAGATGGCGTAGTAGTTAAGAAGCTTGCTGGTGGTACCTAAGGACCTATGTTCAACTCTCTAGGTGCCATGTAAGCCACATGCACAAAGTAATGCAAGAGTATAAGGTCATACATGCACACAAGGTGGCATATGTGTCTGGAGTTCGACTGCAGTGGCTAGAGGCCCTGGCATGCTGATTCTCTCTCTCTCTCTCTCTCTCTCTCTTACTCTTGCTTTCTTGCACAAAAAAGGCCAGTCTGTTAGATTTGCCTCAAAAAATAAAAAAACCCAAAATGGAATTATATAAAGAAAAACTGCCTTCTTGTTCTCACTAGTTGAAACATAAAATATTAATTGCCATAAATGTTATTGGTTTTTAAATCAACAATTTTAAAGAATTTTTAAAAAGGAAAACATTGAAAGGTAAATTTTAGTCTGACATCATCTCTGACATTTTTCGATCTAAAAGGCTAAGCAACAAGTTTTACCAAGGATACAGGTAAATAGCACACAAGATAATGAGGTTGCCAACAAAGCAAAATACTAAACTATAAATAAATTTAGTGGCATCATGGCCAATGAGAAGACTGAACACATTTCCCCTTTAAAGCTTTAATTTTTTGGTGGGTGTGGTATGCTCACATATGAGTGGGTGAGGTGTATGTACAGCATGTGTGCGTGTATATGAAGGCCAGAGATTGACTCCGGGTATCTTAGTCAGTCACTCTCCATCTTACTTTTTGAGACAATGTCTCTCACTGAATCTAGAGTTCACAGACTACTCTAGACAAGCTAGCCATCAAGTCCCCAGGAATTGTTCCACCACACTTGGAATTTTATGTTGGTTCTGGGAATATGAACTCAGGTCTTCATGCTTTTGCAACAAATACTTTATCCACAAAACCATTTCCCAAGCCCAAATCTTTAATTTCATAGTGGAAAATCTAATTCATGTGTGCAGCCTTAGCATAAATTCAAACAATGTTTTAAGCCTTAATGACAATAATTATTAATCAAGAAGAAAAAATAAAATTCCTAGGTTTAGATGGTCTAATCTTCTACTCTTTTTTTTTAAATAAAAGAGGTTTGCATGTCTCATTTTAAAGCATTGGGAATTTTGAAAGCTGTCTTTCACTTATATTAGCAATGAAAATAACCCTCATCAACATGTGAACTTAGCAACACTTAGCAAGAAACTCCAATAAGAGACTTCAATGGCACTGGGCTACCTTAATATGCTTTAAGGTAAAGAAACTTTCCTCTCTTGAAAACTACATTCCATGTATCTGATACAAATTAGGATAAATTTAAGTGTCAACAAGCTGCCATTATATTTATAAAAAGCTTTCTGAAAATATAACTTCATTTGGCACTGATATCAAGAGATGCAGGCAAATTTCTCCTATAGTAGAAAAATACCAAGATTACATTCCTAGTAGCAGAAATATACCCTTTTGCCAGTATTTAGGGAAAAAATGAAATGTAAAAGTATTTAGGAAAAGTACAATATATATTAAATATGTAGCATAATTTGAGAAATTTTCCATGGGCTTTCACACTTTGCCTATTAGATGAAGAAATGTTGGATAAAGCTTACCTTTGCAGCATCTAATAGCTGTCTAGAATTGTCTTTTCTCCATCTCTGCCACATAGCATTTCTTAATGACTCTGGGTTCTATTGAAGAGATAAAGAGGGGATAGTATATATCCTAAGATTATTTGTTCATAAGCATACATAAAATTCAAAGCTATTGTCAATGTTAGAGAAATGGTTATGTTGTTAATTTATGCCTAAAAAGACAGAAAAATAAATTTTGCAAACATGGTATAAAGTACATTATCTTATTCATTAAAGGTATCCAATTGGATTTCTTCATATCCCTCATCTCTCTAGCTTTGTCTGTTTATTCTTTTAAAAAATTACTTCTTAAAACCCCAGTATTCATTGCTTCTTTGTTAAAAGGATTTTATACTCTTTTCAAATATTCCTCTTTTTTGTTTGAGAGAAAAAGAGAAAGAGAACTGGTGTGTCAGGGCCTCAGCCACTGCAATCAAACTCCAGGCGCTTGTGCCACCAGTGGGCACATGCGACCTTGCGCTTGCCTTACCTTTGTGTGTCTAGCTTAAGTAGGATCTGGAGCTCAAACATGGGTCCTTAGGCTTGCAGGCAAGTGCCTTAACTGCTAAGCCACCTCTCTAGCCCAAATATTCCTTCTGTGTTCTGACTCCCTTTATTGCATTTACTTTCACTCTACCATTTGTCTGTTCTTGCTATAGTCTTAATCTAAATGCTAAATATAGATACTGCTCCAATGTTTAGTAAAATTGCTCACAAGATCAGTTTTATTAAATATTTCTATATAACTAGCTAGTAGACTCCAATAAAAGTTTCCCCAGGGTAAGTTTTTCCTTGCTATGTTCCAAAAGTGAAGCTGAAATGAGGCATAATACATAACTTCTCCACGGTAGACTTCTGGATAAGGACTAAAAAAGCCAACTCTGTACAACTTGGTAACAGAAGAGTCAGGGTAACAGCAAACTTTATTCCTGTAAGAGAAAGAGTTGAAGGAAAAAATAAGCCTAGATGGGAGTTTTCCACAAAGCAGAAGCCAGGAGAAGCAAGCCACCAACCAGTGCCCAGCCACAAAATACTATACCAGGCTGGGATCAGTGGATGCTGTCAGGGAGGTGCTCTCTCCTGGACATATACTCCACAAGAACAGTATGCTACAGAGAGGGGAATTTGGTTGCAGAGACACAAGGGTCTGGACACACTGTTGAGTGAATACACAGCCAGTAAGCTAAAACTGAAACCGAGATTCCCCATGGGGCCCTGGAGTTAATAACCTGAGGAAAGACCACTCCAACCAAGGCCTGGGCAAGCTATGGGGGAACAGGAAAAGTGAGCTGCTGAACATTGAGCAGTCTTGCCAATGGGTGGGAGGGGCAAAGGAGAAGCTACCCAATGACACAGGTAAGTACAGGCAAGTGGGCTGGGCATTCCACAACCTTTCTGAGCCTTATCCATAGAAAGCACAGCAAAGAAGAAAGAACAATCACCTAAACAGCAGAGACAAAGTTAAAACTAGAAGGTCTCAAACTGTGAAATTTCTGGCAGAAAGAGGCATATCCAATAAAATTATCTGTGCAGAAATGACAAAGTGATTTAATTTGCTTTAATTACTGAGTATAGTGGTTTCAATATAAAATGCCCCTGTAGACTCATGTGTTTGAATACTTTATTCCCCGCTGGTAATGTTCGTCTGGAAGGTTATGGAACTTTTAGGAAGTAGATCCTTATAGGAGGAAAAGCATCACTTGCAGCGCACTTGGGGTTTTATAGTCCAGCACTGCTTGCTGTTCTTTATATTCTCATTCATTCATATATCTCTCTTTCCCCTCCCTCTCTCCCTCCCACCCTTCCATCCTTCCAACTTGACGATGTGATACCAGCTTCCTGCACTTGCCATACTTTCCCACCACAATGGACTCTACCCTCTAGAACTATAAGGCAAAATAAAATTTATCCCTCCCTGCATTGTACTTTAAATTTTTTTTGTTTATTTATTTATTTGACAGTGACAGAGAGAAGGAGGCAGAGAGAGAGAGAGAGAGAGAATGGGCACGCCAGAGCTTCCAGCCTCTGTAAATGAACTCCAGATGCGAGCGCCCCCTTGTGCATCTGGCTAATGTGGGTCCTGGGGAATTGAGCCTCGAACCGGAGTCCTTAGGCTTCACAGGCAAGCGCTTAACTGCTAAGCCATCTCTCCAGCATTGTACTTTAATTACTTGCTTTGTTTCAACTTTTATCATGCCTGAAAGGATTTCAGGAATGCCTTTTCTTTCTCTGTCTCCTACTTTATAATATTTTCTCCATTATTTCTCATACCTCAAACCCATATACTTTCTCTCTCAGTCATACTTTATTGCCCCTTTTCCCACTCCTCTGCATTTCACTGATGAATCATTAGCACACTTAGCTCTACTAAAACAAAAACATAAACTACATCTTCACAATCAACACTCTTCTGCTTATGTTTTTGGACTTTTAGTAGGAATACATGTGAAGTACACAAGTACGTTCTATTGCAAGTTAACACTGGGACTACTGTCATATTATTGTACCTGTTACTACAGTCAGATTTCCCCTTAAACAGCAGTAGGGTACATAAATCCATATGAAGACAACTCAACAGGGGGACTCATGTAAAATAAAGGAAACAAACAAAATCAGTGAGGAAAAATAAACAATGGAAGGCACATCTGTCCCTATAGATGCACAAAACACAACTAATAAAACACATTGCAATGACACTTCCACAAGTTTACAACTATTCAATACCTGAAGCCAAAGTGTCAGAAAAAGACTTCAGGGGCCTATGCTTAAAAAGGATCAATGGTCACATAGAGAACTCAAAAAGATACAGGAAGAAATCACTTCAGGACCTAGAAGAGGAAGTCAGCAAAGTAGATGAAATTTTAAAATCATGAAGGAAAAATTCAACAAAGAAATTGAGACACTAAAAAAGAACCAAACAAAATGCTGCAAATGAAAAAGCAAATCAATCAATAAAGTGGAAAGTATCACTAACAGACTCAAGCAATAAATTTTAAAGACATAGCACAAGGTAGAGACAATAGTACATTTAGACATATAAAAGAATAAATGCAAAAGGGGGCTAGAAAAGAGACTGCTCAGTGGTTTAGGCATTTTCCTGCAAAGCCTAAAGGCCAGGGTTCAATTCCCCAGTACCCATAGCAAGCCTGAGGCACAGAGTGCTGCATGCATCTGGAGTTTGAAGCAGCAAGAGGCCCTGGCACACCCTTTCTCTCTCTGCTTTCAAATAAATAAATAAATAAATAATGTTTTTAAATGACCATGAACAAAATTTTTAATGAGTCTGGGACAAGTTCAAGAGACCAAACTTAAGAAGACACAGATAAAGACTAAGGGCACAGGCAATTCATTCAATGAAATCATAACAGAAAATTTCCTAAAACTAGACAAAGAAATGGCTATAAAAACACAAAAGGTTCTTAGAATTCCAAACAGATATGACTAAAAAACCTTTCTACAGCATATCTTAGTCAACATGTCAATAATACAAAGTAAAGAAACAATACAATACATAAAGCTGTAAGGGTAAAATGCTAAATCACCTACAAAGGTAAAAACATCCAAGTAACAGGAAATCTCTCATCAGCAACCCTAAAGGCCATGGGAGCATGCTATAACAAACTTAAAGCCCTGAAATCAAGTAACTGCCAACCAAGATTGCTATACCCAAAGTTATTTTTTTAATTGATGAAAAGTATAAGAAAATTCAAGATAATCACAAATTAAGGCAATTCACAACAACAAAGCCAGCACTGTAGAAAATACCTGAAGAAATACTATAAACAGGAAGAAGAAAATCTCATCCATAGGAAACAGCGATTTTCATGAGAGGAATAGATGAACAAAGGAGATCTGAGAATGAATCTATCATCATAAACTAACCAACAAATTCCTTACACCAGTAGGAGAGGAAGAAAAGGACTATCAATAATATAACTGAAAAAAAAATGGCAAAACCACAATAAATATCAAACGCACGCATCTGGAGTTCGTTTGCAGTGGCTGGAGGCCCTGGCGCGCCCATTCTCCCTCTCTCTCTCTCTCTCTGCCTCTTTCTCTGTCTGTCGCTCTCAAATAAATAAATAAAAATAAACAAAAAAATTTTTTTAAAAAGAGATAAAGAAGGCTACTATATGTTAATAAATTGAAGAATTAGTCAAGAAGATATTATAGCTGTAAATATTTATGAGGCTCCCAATTTCATGAAACAAAGGCTAAAAGCCTTGATAAATTAGATAGGTCCTGAAACATTAGCGGGAGGCATCAATATCCCACTTTGATCTTTAGATAGGTTTCCTAAACCAAAAAAATCAACAAAGAAATTTCAGAATTAAATTGTACCATAGAGTAACAGGATTTTGTATCTATAGAATATTCCATTCAATAAATTTGGAATACACTTTTCTCTGTGGCTCACAGAACCTTCTCTAAAATTGATCACAGCATATGTCACAAAGCAAGCCTTAACAAATACAAAAATAAACTGGAATGATTCCTTACACTTTATAAAATCATAGTGAAATAAAACTAAAAATCAGTATAAGGAGTAATCCCGTAAATGACACAAATATTGGAGACTGAATAATATACTTGGAACCTGAGAGGAGATTTAAAATTTTTTGTAGTAAAATTAGAACAATAGCACAATTGTCCAGAACCTTTGAAATACAGCTAAGACAGTTCTAAGAAGAAAGTTTATGGCTATGGGTGTTTATATTTAAAAATAATATAACTTAATGATGTTCCTTCAAGGTTCTAGAAAAAGAACAAGGCAAACTCAAATGTAGTACATGGCAAAACAAAAACTAGAGTAGGATAGAGACCAATAAAATAAAGATTAAAAAATAAAAATAGGGCTGGAGAAGATGGCTTAGCAGTTAAGGCATCTGCCTGCAAAGCCAAAGGACCCCAATTCAATTCCCCAGGACCCATGTAAGCTAGCTGCACAAGGTGGTGCATGCACCTGGAGTTCGTTTGCAGTGGCTGGAGGTTCTGACATACCCATTCTCTCTCTTTCTCTCAAATAAATATATTTTTTAAATAAATAAATAAAAATAAACAATGAGTTAGTTCTTTGTAAAGGACAAGATAGACAAATCCCTAGCTAAGCTAATGAGACTATCCATATTAATAAAATAATAGATAAAGGGGGGGGATGGAGAGATTGCTTAGTGGTTAAGGTGCTTGCTGGCAAGGCCAAGGAACCCAGGTTCCATTCCCCAGTACCCATGTAAAGCCAAATATACAAACTGGTACATACGTCTGGAGTTCGTTTGCAGTACCAAGAGGCCCTGGTGTGCCTTCTCATTCTCTCTCGCTTTCTCTCTCCCTTTATCTACTTGCTCCCTTCTCAAAAAAAAAAATATTTTTAAATAATTAAAAGGTGAAATGCTTTAACAGACTCCATTGAGATTCTGAGAATGATTAGGGAATACTTTGAAAAAGTATTCCACATAACTAGGAAATATGGAACAAATGAATAAATTTACAAATACATATGACCTACCAATAATAAATCAAAGGACTAAGGAGATACCCCAGCAGGTAAGAGGGCTTGCCATGCAAGCATGAGAGCTTGTAAAAGCCTGATTGACACTAAACTTAATTCCTTGGCACCCATGTAAACAGTTGGACGTGGCCATGCATGCTTATAACCCCAGCCCTGGGGGGAACAGATTAGAAAATTTCTGGGGCTCACTTATCAGCTAGTCTAATCAATAAAACAGCAGCTCCAGGTTCAATGAGAGACTCTGTCTCACGGAAACATAAAGATGACAAGCAGAGGAAGACATTCATTGTTCTCCTCTGACCTGTGCATATTTGCACATGGTACATATGTATCTGCACATACACCACACACACAGGTAAAATAAACTAAATCAAGAGATATAAACCACTTATACACTCACACAACAAGCAATGAGATTGAAGTAGTAATGAAAAGCCTCCCCATAAATCCTAGAGCGGAAAATTTTACTGCCAAATTCTGCCAAAATTTTCATGAAGAAGTAACACTAATACTTCTACAAAATACAAAGGAAAAGAACACTACCAAACTCATTCTACAAAGTCAGTGTTACCCCAATATCAGAAGTAAAGACAGAGCAAAAGAGAAAACTCTAGACCAATTTTCATGATGAACACGGACACAAAAATTCTCAAAGAAAAAATTAATTGCAAACCAAACCCAAGAGCACATTAAAAAGATCAAATACCCATGACCAAGTAGGATTCATCCCAGGGATGCAAATTTGATTCAATAAATGCATATAAATACATGTAATACGACATATAAATACTAAATATAAAAATAGAAAAATGTGATCATCTTGATACACATAGAAAAGGCATCTGACAAAGTTCAACATGCCTTCATGATGCAATTTTTTGAGAAATCGGAACAGAACATACATAGAAATAATAAAGGATATATATGACAAATAGCTAGCCAATGGAGAAAAACTAAATCATTTCCTCTAAACTCAGGAATAAGACAAGTGTACTCACTACATCCACTCTTAATATAGTTCTCAAAGCAATAAGAAAAGGACACCAAAAGGATAAAGATAGTAAAGCAAAAATGAAACTACCTCTATTTACAGATGGCATTATTCTATATTTAAGTAACCCTACAGACTTTACCAGAAAAGTCTTAGATATACTAAATATTTTCAGTAAAGTTTCAGAGTACAAATCAACAGACAAAAATAAGTAACTTTCATACATTCCAATAATGAACTTGGTGAGCAAGAAATAAGGAAAAATATCCCATTCACAATAATTCCAAAAAATAAAAGTATCTACGCCGGGCATGGTGGTGCACGCCTTTAATCCCAGCACTTGGGAGGCAGAGTTAGGAGGATCGCTTTGAGTTCGTGGCCACCCTGAGACTCCATAGTGAATTCCAGGTCAGCCAGGGCTAGAGTGAGACCCTACCTCGAAAAACCAAAACCAAAAAAGAAAGTAAATAAATAAAAAATAAAAGTATCTAGGAATAATTCTAATCAAGGATATCAAAGACCTCTACAAAAAAAAACTTTAAGGCACTAAAAAATAAATCAACAAAGATACCAGATGTTGGAGAGGCTTTCCATGTTTATAGATTAGTAGAATCAATATTGTAAAAATGGCTATGTTACTAAAATAATCTACAGAGTAAATATAACTCCCATGAAACTTCCAATGACATTCTTTTCAGAACAAGAAAGAAACAACCTAACAATTCATATGGGAACACAAAGACCATGCATAGAGCAGTGCATTTAATGTAAAATGTCCCCACAAACTCATATGTTTTAATATTCAATCCACACTTGGTGGCAATATTAAAGAAGGTTACAGGAGGTAGTGCATTGCTGAAGGTAGTGTGTCAATGGGGGTTGGCCATAAGGTGTTACATCTTGCATTCAACACTCTCTACATCCTCCCTGCTGATGTGATAATATGATGCCAATTTCCATGCTTTCCTCACCATGAACTCTGGAACTATAATTCAAAAATATACCTTTTCCTTCACTAAGCTGCTTTATATTAGGAGACCATGAGAGAGGAACAAGAGCAATCCTCCTATCTCTGCCTCTCAAGTGCTGGAATTAAAGGCATGCACCATCACACCCTGCCAGAGCTGTTTTCGGCTCTAGCTATCTGTGCTTGCTGCCTTAGTAGTATCTCTCTGCTTGGATCTATGGAATTAAGCCAGCTTCTTCTTCCATTAATGGTGTTTCCCCTGGATTCTCTTAAGCCTGAAATAAATCATTTCTTCTCATAAGCTGCTTTTGGTCAGATGTATGTCTATCAACATGAAGGTAACTGCAACACCACTCATGCTCACATTAGCAAAATACTGTGAAAATGACTATGTTCTTAAAAATGGTCTACACAATCCCTATTAAAATTCCAGTGCCAGAATGGAAAAGACTTATGGGAAAGATGGTGTCATAGGAGCCACACCAAACCAACCTAGAAAGGAATTTGAGCAAAACCCCAGCAAAATGCGCTCTTCTGAAACGTGAAGGAGTATAGGTTATTCTTAGACACAGTGGAGAAGCTGGAGAGATCAAGATCCACCAGAAAGGAAGAAAACAACCAGAGTCCAACTGAGGCGCCTGTGATCCATGCTCCACGCACCTGCCCAGCACCACCCCACCAGGTGCGCCAGGCTGCAGCAGCAGAGACCAAACAACAGATTTTTCAACTTCATCAGCCTTCTTGAAAAATTAAGAAATCTGGGGCTGGAGAGATGGCTTAGTGGTTAAGCACTTGCCTGTGAAGCCTAAGGACCCCGGTTCAAGGCTCAGTTCCCCAAAACCCACGTTAGCCAGATGCACAAGGGTGTGCACGTGTCTGGAGTTTGTTTACAGTGGCTGGAAGCCCTGGCGTGCCCTCTCTCTCTCTCTCTCCCTCCCTCCCTCATTCTCTCTGTCTGATAAATAAATAAAAATAAATTTTAAAAAACGAAAGAATAAATGTCAGTTTAAAAAAAAGAAAAATTAAGAAATCTGAAGGAAAGACAGCTGAGATCAACTAAAGAGCTACTGAAAGTACGAGCAACTCCAGAACTCTGAACTCTCCCATCCCCCACCATCAGAAACATGAACCTCCAGCACTCAGCCCCCAGTGGCAGCGCAGCCGGCAGAGCAGATCAGAGGTACAGCTGCATAGCGCAACACAGAGGGATCAAGGTGGGTACTCAGCATTGACGAGGTTGGAAGCCACCCCAAAAGTTAACGAGACCAACTGAAAAAAAAAAAAAAACAGGTACATAGGCCTGCATTGGAAGAGCTAATCTCTCTTCCTTGTCAGGGCAGGTTATTGGTTATATATTCTTGTTTGGCTTTACCATTTTCAAATAATCTGTATTTGGTGGTTGAATATTGTTGCCTTTGATGCTTTCATATTTATAGGGCCTTTGTTTTTTGCTTCTGTCATTATTGGGGGCAGGGTCTGATCCAGATCCAGGTTGACCTGGAACCCAATTCAGAACAGAAATCTCTACCCCCCAGCTGACAAGATTAAGGGTGTAGAACAACACACACCCTTAGGGATTTTGGCTTTATAAGACTATCTGTTTGTATTAATCCCCACAATTCCATACTTTGTGCTGGTTTTTATTGATTGGGTATGTTACTCAGTTGAAGTTTACAATAAACCAGTAAATTATTCCACCAAGTCCACTAGAATACTGGCTTAGCAAGCAAACTCAACACCTAGGATTACTTCTGTGGCTTGATTGGGAGACAAGAGCTAAACCTGACACCTTGAACTCACATCCTGAGGGTATATAGATAACAAATGTCAACCAAAATTACTTTATCCAGCAAATCTATCTATCCAAATTGATAGAGAAATGAAGACATTCCACAACAAAAACAGGCCAAAGGAATTTATGACAACTAAACCATCTCTACAGAAAATACTTGAAGGAATTCTTAATGTCGAAGAGAAAGCAAAACACACACAGGAGAAAATGGGGAAAAATAAACCACACTCAAATAACACTGTAGAGAAAGGGACCTTAATATCAGACCTGAAACTGTGAAATTGCTAGAGGAAAAGGCAGAGGAAACACTTCAACATACTGGCATAGGTAATGACTTTCTGAATATAACCCAATTGCTCAGAAAATAAAACCACTAATCAAGTACTGGGATTTCATGAAATTACAAAGCTTTTCTACAGCAAAGGACACTATGAATAGAGCAAAGAGACAACCTACAGAATGGGAGAAAATCTTTGCCAGCTACACATCTGACAGAGGATTAATATCCAGAATATACAAAGAACTCAAAAAACAGAACAATAAGAAATCAAAGAGGCCAATAAGTTAAAAAGTAGATATAAAGGGAAGAGAAAGGAAGGGAGGAGGGTACTTAATAGGTTGATACTGTATATATGTAAGTAGAAGAATAGATTAACGGGGTGAAAAGGCCCAAAGTGAGGTCAGGGGAAGAGATTGAGTAAAGGAAAGGTGGAGGGAGGGCTAATCAAAATCTAAGAGGATGCAAATAAATCATATGGAATCCTCTGGTTTTGGACAATGGAACACTCAGGAGCCATAGATTGTTGTTAGAAAATTTTCAGTGCCAGGGATGAGATACCTCCAGTGAGTTGTTGGTCAGGGAGATTCCTGATGCCCCCAAAACATTATAGGCCATTGCCAAGGCCCTTGGTTTCCCACCAGGAATAGATGGTAAGAACATATTGCAGAAGACTCCACATACTTGGGTGGCAAGGCCACTGAGAAATTCTTCTGGGACTGAGCTGATAACCTCCTCCATGTAGACCATCTGAGAGAAAGCTGGAAGAAGCCATTCTACATTTAGTTCAATGGGAGAAAGAGAAATCACCAGTGAAGATACTCAACAGTGGACACTGCAAGCCTTATAATTGGCCAGCCAGGCCAAATGAGCCAATGGGTGCAATAGTGGCACGTCTGTCATGGTGGAAACCAACTGGCCTCCAATTGGACTGGAGGCCCGCTTCATGGGGGGGGGGGCGCGGAAATACATCCCTGATACTGGAAACTTAAAACAGGGGTAGTCATGAGCCCTAGGGGTGTAACATCAGCTTATGTCTGGAAAAATGTATATACTATGCTTATCAAACTGCCCAGTAAGCACTTCTCTTAATATGTATACCCTTATATTAATGCTACTCTCACTTTGGGTAGAGAATCTTCTCTTTTCAGATGGCAGTGACCTTGGGATGACTCAGAAGGTATCATAGTGCTGGAAACAAGTGACTGGAGTACTGAGTAACATCTTGATCACACCTTCCAAGGCTCAGGGTCTAATGAATGAAGAAGAGGTGGCAGAAAGAATGTAAGAGCCAAAGGAAGGGTAGGACTCCTTACAACGTCCTCCCTCCAGACATAAAATGGCCTGGATATCCATGACCTCATAGTGCCAGCCACTACCCACACAAGACCATCATAAGAGGAGGAAAAGATCATGACATCAAAATGAAAGAGAGACTGATTGAGATGGGGAGGGGATATGATGGAGAATGGAATTTCAAAGGGGAAAGTGGGGGGAGGGAGGGTATTACCATGGGATATTTTTTATAATCATGGAAAATGTTAATAAAAGTTAAGAAAATACAAAAAAAAACCAAAAACACAAAAGTAACCTAAGATAGATATTTAGCAATGAATATGCATTTCTTTTACAACTTAAATATAAATATCTCTCAACTTTAAAATGTGACATTGATTGTCAAGTAAAAAATGTTGAGATTAAAAACAAACAAAAAAAAAGAAATCCAAGCATGGTGGCATGTACTTGCAACCCCAGCACTGGGGAGGTGGAAACAGGGAGAATCCCAACCGTCCTCCTAGGAGCTCCCTGATCCCTCTGGAGCTCACTGGCTAGCCAGTGACTTTGTCACAATAAAAGGTGGATGGCACCTGAGGAACAATACCCAACCTTGTCCTCTAGCCTACCCATACCGAATTTTAAAAATTCATTTTTCCAGCTGGGGAGATGGCTCAATTGTTAAAGGCATTTGCTTGAAAAATATACTGGCCAGGCTAAGATTCCCTAGTACCCATGTAAAGGCATATGCACAAAGTGGTGTATGCATCTGGAGTTGGTTTACGATGGCAAGAGGCCCTGATGTGCCCTCGCTCGTGCGCTCTCTCTCTCTCTCTCTCTGTCTCTCTATCCCTTTTTTTCTCTCTCTCCTTGCAAATAAATAAAAATATCTCATTACATGTTAAAATGATCATATTTTAATATATCAGATTAAGTCAAGTTAGTAAATATTATATAAGGTGCTAAAGATGTAGCTCAGTGGTAGAGCACTTACCTGGTACGCTTAAGACCTTAGGTTCAAACTCTAGCAAAAAACACACACCATATAGCATTAAATTAATTTCCCCTACACTGGAAAAATGGCTTAATAGTTAAGGTGCTTGACTGTAAAGCCTGAGGACCCAGGTTCAATTTGCCAGTACCCACGTAAGCCAGAGCACAAGGTGGCGCATGTGTCTGTAGTGCACTTGCAGTGGCTAAAGGTCCTGCTGTGCCCATTCTCTCTATATATGTGCCTTCTTCTCCCTCCCTCCCTCCCTCTCACACAAATAAGTAAAAAAAAAAAAATTAATTTTGCCCTATTTCTTTTCAGTTTTATGTTGTGGCAACCATCCAACTTAAAAGTACCTATGAGACTCATTATAATTCTCTTGGGCAATGTTCTCCAAGCAATCAGAATTTCACCCTAGTGAGGGCCAGATTAGAAGAGATCTCACTTTTGGACCCCAGTTCCAGACCCCTTTGTTATATATTTAACAGACATTTAAGAAGCAGGTGTAAGTGTGGTGCACGCCTTTAATCCCAACACTTGGGAGGCAATGGCAGGAGGACCGCCGTGAGTTGGAGGCCACCCTGAGACTACATAGTGAATTCTAGGTCAGCCTGGACCAGAGTGAGACCCTACCTCAAAAAAAAAAAAAACAAAAAGAAAAAAAAGAAAAGAAAAGAAACAGGTATAAGGCTGGGAGTGTAGGGCTCGGCAGTTAAAGTACCTGCTTGCAAAGCCTGACAGCCCAGGTTCAATTCCCCACCACGTAGGTAAAGCCAGATGCACAAAGTGGCACTTGTAGGAGTTGGTTTGCAATGGCAAGAGGCCTTGGCATGTCCATTCTCTGTCTTTCTCCCTTGTCTCTGACTCTTTCTCTCTACTTGAAAATAAATAAATATTTTTATAAAAGTAAAAGTGTAAAAAGAGTAAAAGGGTACAGTGGTGGTTTGATTCAAGTGTCCTCCATAAACTTAGGTGTTCTGGGTACTAGGTTCCCACCTGATGGAGACTTGGGAATTGGTGCCTCCTGGAGGGGATGTATTGTTTGAGAAGGGCTTATGGATGTTACAGCCAGCTTCCCCTTGCTAGTGTTTGGCACACTCTCCTGTTCTCTTTGTCTACCTTATGTTGCCCAGGGGGTGATGTCCACCTTCTGCTCATGCCATCATTTTCCCTGCCATCATGGAGCTTCCCTCCTCGAGCCTGTAAGCCAAAATAAAATGAACCTCTCCCCCCAAAAAAAAGAAATCAAACAACCCAATCAAAAAAATAGACTATAGACAGGCGTGCTGGCACACGCCTTTGATCCCAGCATTTGGGAGGCAGACGTAGGAAGATCACCATGAGTTCAAGGCCACCCTGAGACTACATAGTGAATTTCAGGTCAGCCTGAACTAGAGTGAGACCCTACCTCGAAACCCCCCCCAAAAAAATGGGCTATGGAACTAAATAGAGAGTTCTCATCAGAAGAAATACAGATGACATATAAACATCTAAAAAAAGTGTTCTACATCCTTAGCCATTAGGGAAATGCAAATTAAAACTACCTTGAGATTCCATCTCTCTCCTGTCAGAATGACTACTATCAAGAAAACAAATAACAATAAATGTTGGTGAGGATGCGGTAAATGGGGAACCCTTCTACAGTTGGTGGGAATGTAATCTGGTACAGCAATTGTGGAAATCAGTGTGGAGGTTCTTGAGACAGCTCAAAATAGGTTTGCCATATGATCCAGCTATAGCACTCCTAGGCATATATCCTAATGACTCTTCTCACTACCTTAGGGATACTCACACAAACATGTTTACTGCTACTCTATTCACAATAGCTAGGAAATGGAACCAGCCTATATGTCCATCCACAGATGAATGGATAATAAAGATGTGGTACATCTACACAATGGAGTTCTATTCAGCAGTAAAGAAAACTGGAATTATGAAATTTGCAGGGAAATGGATGGATCTGGAAAGGATTATACTAAGTGAGCTAACCGAGGCCCAGAAAGCCAAACGTCACATGTTTTCTCTCATATGTGGATCCTAGCTACAAATGTATAGACTTGTGTGTGATCTGGAACCAAAAATCAGTAGCAGAGGCCCATAAGCTAGAAAAAGGTTATAAGGGAGGGAGGAGAAGGAAGGTCTTAAGGGAGTGGTAGTGTGTGTGTGTGTGTGTGTGTGTGTGTGTGTAGAAGAACAGATTACAGGGAGGGGAAAGGCCTAAGTGAGGTTAGGGGAAGAGATTGTATAAAAGAAAGGTGGGGTCATGAACCTTAGGAGCATAAAGCCTGCTCTTATCTGGACAAATGCATAAATTACTCTCACCAAATTGCCCTGAAAGCACTACACTTAACGTTCATACTCATATATTAATGCTATTCTCACTTCTGGTTAGAGAAGCTTCTCTTTTCAGATGGTAGTGACCACTGGGATGACCCAAAAGGCAACATAGTGCTGAGAAGAAGGGATGAAGGAGTATCCAGCTCTGAAACATCTCACATCCTCCAAGGCTCAGGGTCCATTGTGGGAGAGGTGGTGGAAAGAATGTAAGAGCCAAAGGAAGGGTACCACTCCTTATATAAAACTGTCCGGACAGAATTTGGCCTCGATATCCAAGACGTCACAGTGCCTAGCAATACATACAGAAGACCCTCATAATAGGAGAAAAAGATGATGACATCAAATTAAAAGAGAGACTAACAGAGAGAGGAAGGGGATATGATGGAGAGCAGAGTTATGAAGGGGAAAGTAGGGAAGAGGGGAGGGAAATACCATGGTTTAAGTATAGAAGTTGTCAATAATATACATATATGAAATTCCAATGCCAGTCTTGATAGTAGAATGAAAACAATCCTCAAATTCATATGAAAACACAAAAGACTCCAAATAACCAATGCATCCCTAAGCAAAAAGAACAATGCTGGACATATCACAACACCTGATTTCAAATTACACTACAAAGCCCCAGTGACAAAGACAACTACCAGAAATACACATTGGAGAAAAAAACAAAAGACTCATCCAGAAGTGTGCTAAGGAAACTGGTTATTTATATGTAAAGAATAAAAACAGTTTATGGAGGAAAGGGTTTACTTCAAGTTTACAGTTTAAACGGGAAGTTTCACCATGGTGGAAAAAAAAAAAAACATGGCAGGACAGACAGCTGGGGCATTATATCTCCACACAAAGCAGGAAGCAAATCATCTGAGTGAGCCAGCTCTTAAGACCCAGTATGGCTGGACTAATCAACCCCAAGGTCCAGCCCCCAGCAATATACCACCTCTAGAAAGGCTCCATGTTCCAAAGGCTCCACCAGCTGTGGATTAACTAGGACGTTTAATCTTAAACAGTTGACACTATAGGGGACATTTTACATTCAAACCACCACATAGATGAAACTAAATCATTATGCTAGGTAAAATAAGCCAGATTCAGAAAAAAACAAATTATGACATGTTTTCTCTCATATGAAGATCATAGCCTTTAATTTCTATATATGTGTACATATGTACTCATGCAAGTACATATGTTTGTATGTATGCATGTACATACATGAGGGGTATAGGTCATGAAAGTGGAAAGGAAACCATGTGAGAGGAATAAGAGCCCTTAAGTAACATGTGGGAAGAAAAAACAAAGGTAAAGGAATACATGTGCCATAAAAGCAGAAAAGGGAACTACTGGTGGGGAGAAGGCAAGCAGAGTAGGGAGACAGAGAAAGTCATGAGAAAGAAAGACCAATAGGAGCAAATTATGTATAAAAATGCAATAAAAGAACCCATTACTTTATATGTTCACTTAAAATAACTAATTTGAAAATGGAACAAAATGAAAAAAAAAATTACTCCATGGTAATACCAGATGGACAAACATCACTCTGAAATAAATAAACTTAATGAGGAAGAAATTGATTCTTAGATCCAGTGTCTCATAAAAGGCAAGGTATTCCTTGAACTAAGAAAAATATCAAAATGAACAAGAGTGCTGCTTTCTTGGTGAACCTGGTATCAGCACAAGGGTGAAGGAGATAGACACAGAGAACACTCAACTCCTACCAAACCAGATATCCAGAGACACAGAGGCTCCCAACACCTCATCACTGAAGCAGACCTAAAATGAACCCAACATGGCTCAGGGAAATTTGTGGAAGAGGGGGCAGAAAGAATGTCAGAGCCACATGTTGGGCCATTATGCACAGAGACATTGCCTCTTACCCATAACTGATGTTATTCCCACAATGCACGACCCATATTCCCCAACGAGGAGGGTCCCTGTGGAGGGGGAAGGACAGGGAGGAGGCTAACAATGGTACCAACATGACTGTATACACTATGTACATAACTAATAAAAATTATTATTATTTTCAAAAAAGAGAAATATATCAATGACTATTCCCACAATGTCATACTAAGCTTCTACTCCATTACATTTACTTTCCAGTTGTTTCCCCTATAGTAATTAAACCAAGACATCCCCACTCAATGATGTCCTTCTAGTATTTCATTGTTTTCCTCATCTTCTGACCTTATACAAGCTTTACTCCATTTTCCTGTTTTTTATGTACTCCTAATTCAGTAAACTGCACATCAAAGCAAGATTTTGCCAATGTTTGTACATATGATTTTTAATTTAATCTCTTTTGGATTTTATAATTTGTTCAGTTATTTCCAGTAAAAGACAATCCATCTTCCTTGCTTCTCTTTTTAAACCTATATGGGACTGTTGTACAAGATTGTTGGTGATACACTTCAATAAACAGTAAAAACATGTATTTGACAGTGGTATTGTACAAAATAGAAACAATTATCCTCAAAGATAAGCCTTTGAAGGTAACCACAAAGCCCATTCCATAATTTCTATATTTCTTTATCCTTCTCTAATCAAACCATTTTTCCTTATACATCAGCATTCAAAGTAAATGTATGATTTTGATTGTCACATTCAAACTGATGTTGTAGTATAAAAACAGCAATGTTAAAATTATCAAGTAATTCAGACATATAATAAATTCAGAAGGACTGAAGAGATTGTTCAGTGGTTAAGGCACTTGCCTGCATAACCAAAGGACCCAGGTTCAATTCTTCAGTACCCACATAAAGCCAGATGCACAAGGTGGCATAAGTATCGGGAATTTGTTTACAGTGGGTAGAGGCCATTGCACACCCATTCTCATTCTCTCTTTCTCTCTCTCAAATAAATAAATAATATTTTTATAAGTTCAAAATATATAAGGAACATGTGAAATCACTTAGCCTATGATATATGAGATTAAGACAGACCTCAGTACACTTCTTTACGTCATCTCTTCTGTGTCCCCTAAAGATAACTAGAACTGATTATTCAAAAGATATTTCAGGGCTGTAGAGATGGCTTTCAGGACACACATAAGCCAGATGCATAAGGTGGCACATACAACTGGATTTCTTTTGTAGCGGCCGAAGGCCCTCGAACGTCCATTCTGTATATATCTGCTTACTCTTTCTTTCTTTCCTCCTTTCTTTTCTTTCTTTCTTTCTTTCTTTGTTTCTTTCTTTCTCTCTCTCTCTTTCTTTCTTTCTTTTGTTCTCTCTTTCTCTCTCTCTCTCAAATAAATTAAAATGTAAAAAAAATCTTTTATTACTAAAGTAAAACTTTTAGTTACAAAGCTGGGGATGCCACTCAGTGAGAAGAGTTCCTGCTTAGCATGCATGCGGCCCTGTGTTCGATTCCCATTACTGCAAAAACCAGACATCATGGTCCATGCCTGTAACCCTAGCATTTAGAAGGCTGAGGCAGAAAGATAAGTTGAAGGTCACTGGCAGCTACATAGCACGTTCAAGGCCAGCCTGTGCTACATGAAACCCTGTGGGGGGGCAAGGAATTTCAGTCACTTAATGGATCATTGCCTTTTAAGGGTGTAGTAGACAGCTTCAGGTTGCTGAGATGAACCTTCAGACCAGGCACATTTATGGAGGAAGAGATATATATTTGAAGCTTACAGTTCCAGGACAAGTGCCATAATGGCAGAAAAAGTTGGCCTGCTCTTACAGGACCAAGCACAGAGAGAAAAAAAAAAAAAAGCCACACTGCACAGCACACTTCAGGACTCCAGGCAGAACTAGGCACTTTGCATATCTTTAGATTGGAATTTCAAATCCATCACCATACCTTAGGGCTGGACCCTTCTCTCCCCAGGTAGCTGGAAATCTAAGAAGTTTTAATAAAACTGAATATATTGGGGCCATCCATTTAAACTACCACAGAGGGCTATTCCTGAAACTGCCACTATTTATTTCCTTGGAAAATGCTAAGTTCTAAACAGACTTATAAATATTTCTGAAGTAATTCCTTCTAATAAATTAGAGACTAGCTCTACTTTTTTTTTTTAATGATAGAGCAATTAAGATTTATTTTGTTATCCAGGCCATTTTCAAGAGCTCATTAATGATAATATCTTGCTATACAAATATTAAGCAACTTATATACTGCAGTGCGTTTTCACAAAGTCATATTTCATCTATTCATTATGCACATCACATATTATATACCTAAAATTTCCAATATACTTTAGACATTCATGTTTATACCAGGCATCAAAAATAAAATTTCCTCTTAGTTATGTAATTCCATTTCTCCTTAAAAATTAAGTATAAACTTTAGGAAGTGAAATTTAGACATTTAAAGGATTGAACATCTAGATTGGCTTTACAACATCCAAATTTGTGATAATTTCATGCATGTATATAATGTATTTTTATCATATTCATCACCCAACATCTTCTGTTGCCCCTTCCACTCCACTATACCAGTTCTTCTTCTTAACTAATCCACTCCTATTTTCATGTCTTATTTACACATTCATTCATTTTTATTACCTACTGAGAAAACTTTAGCTTGCTTAAATAAACATGGCTGGGAAATCATTTACTGGATTGTGGGCAACATAACAGTGGCTAAACTACTGAAGGGTATGGCTACATCTCTTCCAACAACAATTAAGTACCAATAACATGGAAGGAGCCGAGTCTCAAGAGTACTCATCTACCATGAAATGTTGACAAGTTCAGTCTTATTCAAATAACAACAGCTGTTGTGACTAGCTCTACTTTTAAAACCCCAAGGAAAGGGCTTATTGCAAAACACCTTTCTCATCAAACTGGGGGTTGACAAAGAAAATATTATTAATTCTGTGAAACCTTATTTCAAAACTAGAAAGTTGTCGGTGTGGTGGCACATGCCTTTAATCCCAGCACTCAGGAGGCAGAGGTAGGAGGATGGCTGTGAGTTCAAGGCCACCCTGAGACTACATAGTGAATTCCAGGTCAGCCTGGGCTAGAGTGAAACCCTACCTCAAAAAAAAAAAAAAAAAAAAAAAAACATAGAGAGTTACATTACATGCTCTTCTGGGTCTAGTCCAACTCTGAAATTCTATGATTTTTATGGAATGATATGAAAGGCCTGCTTTTATTAACTGTGGACCCCCTCCCTGTGTGTGTGTGTGTGCGCGCACACACGCGGTGTGTTCATATTAATGTGGGTGCACCTATATAGGTGTACTTGTACGTCTGTATTCATGTAGAAGTCAGAGATTGATATAGGTAAGGTGCCTTCCTCCATTGCTCTCCACCTTGTGTTAGGAGACAGGGTCTTTAACTTGACCATAGAGCTGACCTTCCAAGTGGTAGGATTACAGGGGTCTTCCAAGCTCACCTGGCATTTACATAGGTAGTAGAAGTCCAAACTCTTTTATCCACCTAGCATTCTCCCCAATACCATTAACTGGACTTTTAAGAATTTAACTGAGTAGATTAAAATTTCCTTTCATAAATCTAGCATCTGAACTTATTTATAATACCATTCATCCAAAGACATACATAGCAATAAACCATGTATTACTGAAAATAACATGTAATAAATGTGTACAGATGCCAAAGATATTCAATATGCAGAAAATGCTCCATGTTAGGAGGGAGGTAAGTTAGAATGTATACAATGGAAACTTCTATTTATTTCCTCTAAAAAATAACATTCTGGAAGAACCCAAAAATTAAGGAATCTGTGACTTCTGAACATAATAATGTATGCTCTCATTTAGATCAACAGTATTCATCTATTCATTGAACATTAATCTTCAATAGACAGTTGCATGAGCATGATGCCTTGCTCTGTGAAGACATTCAATAAGAATAAGGATTTATAAAATGAATACTAGTAAAACTCCACACATTCACCTAGCAGACAGAACTATCTCATTGTAAATGAGATCATTGTTAAGTCAGGACAAAATGCAGGAGGGTGACAGAAACATAAGGAAGTGGGTCATCCACATTCCTCAAGAAACTGCTCAGCCATTGTCCTTTCCTTGCCTAACAATGTCCCAGGTCTAGGTTTCCTGCCCCCTTACCTACCACCTGGTCACACCCTAGCTATGTGAAATGATTTATGTAAAGAACAAAGGAGTTCTTTTCCCTTCCTCGCCTTCCCCCAACTGAAGAGCTCTGTATAGCCCACTGCCTGGAATTTCAAGTTGACTATGCTCCACTCTTGAGAGTCAGTCCTGGCAGCTTGCACTTTTCCTGAATAAAAGCTTCCATCTTTGCCTCAGAGCAGTTTCCGTGGTCGTGGTCACTACAGAACCTTACAATCAGGACTTAAGAGAAAAGTTCAACTGAACCCTACTGTTGTTACAATTGCATTCTTTCTTTCATTTATTTTTGTGTGTGGCAGCACTGCATGCCATGGTGCTTATGCGGAAGTGAGGGAACAACTTTTTGGCTCAGCCTTGGCCTGCTGCCTCCTTTGAGGTAGGGTCTCTCTTGATCTTGCTGTTGTTGCTGTTCTTAGATGCTGTGCTAGCTCCAGAATTTCCAGGAAAGTCTTTGACCTCCCATCTAACTATCAGAATGCTGGGATTACAGAGGCCTGCCAAGTCTTTTGGCTTTTTGTGTGGTACCTGGGGATTTACTTTAGGTACTCAGGCTTGAGTGACATGTGCTGTATCTATGGAGCCACTTTCCTAGCCCTTCTATTCTTCCTTTATGGTAAAATTCTCAAGAGTTTAGTTTCAGGTCTTAATGTTTTTAAGGCTTTTATCTATTTTAAGCTGATTCTTTTTTGGGGGGGGTATATTTAAACTTTTCCTAACACAATTTTGAAGGCTATACTTTTTGCATTTGTTTGGATGTATACATTTATTTTTTACCTCTCTATTCTAATTCTGTGTTTGTCTTTCCATCAGTACCCTTCTGTTTTGATTATTATACCTTTATAACTTGAAATCAGGAAGTATGATGCCTTTAACTTTATTCTTTCTTCTCAAGAGTGCTTTGACCAATCAGTCTTATATAGTTTCATACAAATTTTAAGACTGTCCTTTTTATCAATTTTAGTGAAAAATGCTACTGGAACTTATGCATGTATATGTTTGTGCATGCAGACATATATGTTTGATGCTAGGGATCAAACTCAGAATACTGCACATGCCAGGCAAGTGCTCTAGCATTAAACTACCTCCCCATTCTGCCACTGGAATTTTGATAGGGATTTCATTAGATCTCTAAATTGTTTTGGGTAGTATTGAATTTTTGATGGAGTTAATCCTTCTAATTGATGAGCACACATTTTCATTTATTTATGTCTTTTTCAATTTATCAGTGTTTTAGAATTTTTAGTGTATAGATTTTTTCATCTTGTTTAAATTTATTTCTGGTGCTCACTTCAGCAGCACATATACTAAAGTTAAATTTATTTCTGTATTCATTTCAAGGTTAAGTATTTTACTTTTTAAAATTTTATTCATTTGCATTTGTATATATTCACCAGGGTCTCTTGCCACTAAAAATGAATACCCGTTTAGCTTTATGTGGGTGGCTGGGGAGTTGAACCCAAGTTGGCAGGCTTTGTCAAGCACCTTCAACTGCTGAGCCATCCCCCCCTCTATCTTACTCCTTTAAAAATAATATTTATTTATTTATTTATTTGAGAGAGAAAGAGGCAGAGAGAAAGAATGGGCATACCAGGGCCTCCAGCCACTGCAAATGAATTCCAGATGCATGTGCCACCTTGTAAATCTGGCTTTACATGTGTGCTGGGGAATCATAAATGGATCCTTTGGCTTTACCAGCAAGCACCTTAATTGCTAAGCCATCTCTCCAGCCCCTATTTTACTCTTTTTGATGCTTTGATAATTGATAATACTTTTTTGTTTTGGTCTTTCAAGGCAGGGTCTCACTCTGGCCCAGGCTGACCTGGGATTCACTATGTAGTCTCAGGGGATAATATTTTCTTGAGTTCCTTTACCATCTAGTAAATATTTGGAGATATATAGGCACTGTCACAATTATGCACATGGCATTAAAGGATACATGTAGCTGTGTTCCTATATGTGATCAATGAAATTTGAATTTCATATGGTTGGAATTACAATAGTTTTCATGAAATGTCCCCCATAGGCTCAGTTGTTTTGAGTACTTGTTCTCCAGCTAGTGGCAAGTTGGGAAAATTGTGGCGACTTTGGGAGATGGAGCCTTGCTGGAGGAGGTGTGTCACTGGGGGCAGGCCTCTGAATTTCATAGTCCAACCCACCTGCCCGAGGTAGTGAGTTCATTTATACTACTTTATTCCTGCTGTTCTGGAGATGTGATACCCAGCTGTTTGCTCAATTATGCTTTCTGTGCTTTCTTCTATGTTGAAGCTTCCCTTTGAAATTATAAGACAAAATAAATGGGTATTTTGTCTCAACAACTAGAATGTATTTGTTGCAATAATTTATCATAATATAGTATTTTTCTTTTCACTATTTTCCCAAACATTAAAAATGTTTTAAGCTGGGTGTGGTGGTACACGCCTTTAATCCCAGCACTCGGGAGGCAGAGGTAGGATTGCTGTGAGTTCGAGGCCACACTGAGACTCCATAGTGAATTCCAGGTCAACCTGGGCTAGAGTGAGACCCTACCTCAAAAAAACAAAAAAAAAAATGTTTTAAGGGCTGGAGAGATGGCCTAACAGCTAAGGCACATGCCTGCAAAGCCTAAAGACCCAGGTTCAATTCCCCAGGTCCCACGTAAGCCAGATGCACATGGTAGCACATGCATCTGGAGTTCGTTGGCAGTGGCTAGAGGCCCTGGTGTGCCCATTCTCCCTCTCTGTCTCTAAAAAAAATGTTTTAAGACATCTTAGCACATAGTCCATGCAAATGTAGGAGTAGCATGCCAAATTTGACCCATCTGCTACAGATTGTTGAACTCTACTTAATTTCTAAAATCCTTTGAACATCCAACGTCACCAAAAGGATCTCTGCCAAAATTTCCACTAGTGAAGAAGGGAAACAAATGAGAACAAAGTCAAATGATAAATATGCATGAAGACACCATAATGAAACCCATTAATGTTAACCTAAAAAATTTGAAAAAAAATCCCCAATAGCACTATTACAAAAACCCCAACATACAAAAATATGTCCAGATTTCCCCTATTCCTCAAGTACATTCCCTTCTATCTGCCAATTTTCATATCTGTGACACATAACTGCAAACCTTATTAACTAGAAATTCTTCAAAGAGTTTTGAATGCTTACTTGGGCAACTTCTGTGAAGTTTCCTTGGTCCCATTCACATGAGGTCATTTATCAGGATATTTTTGTCAACATGAAAGTAAGTCACTACTTTTCACATTTTAGCTAAGTACTGTGAGAATCTAAGTGGCTTACTAAGAGAGGATAACAAAAGAATTACAAGACAGGGACTGGGAACGTAGCCTAGTTGAGAGAGTGCTTGCCTAGCATGCACAAAGCCTTAAGTTCAATTCCCAGCACCACATAAATGGGGTGTAAATGACCCTGTATTCAATTACTAGAACCACACAGAAGAAAAGAAGACAAAGGAAAAATGACTGAATATTATAAACTTCATAACCACCTTCAATTAAATAATGGAACTAGGGGAAAAACACAAGCTCTTGGAGTAAGAGTGAATTTACTAAGGACACATTTAATAATTATTATTTCATTCATTGGCTAAGCACCCAAGAACTTTCAATGGTTAGTATTAGTCTCTCGGGACTCCTAAGATTCCTAGCTCTATTGTAGGTTTATGCATAGAATGGAGACATTATCACAAAATTCCCTCTGTAGTTGGAATGCTGAGATACTGTGAAAAAAGTCAAAGAATATTGAATTGAACCTATATTGGTGACTTCAGTTTCAGCTCTAAGTAATGCAATAGCCTTCCTCTTTGTGTTTACTATTGAACACTTGGGAGAAAACCCTCAAGCAAATTTCTAACTCTCAGCTCCAGAGCTGGACAATTTGAATCAGTGGTAGACCTGCCACTTTGTTTAGTTATATTTTTCCATAGATGCTCATTTATAGTTGTTGTTTTCTATGGATGTATCAGATTGCTATTAATGATTAAATTACCTGGAAAATTACCCTAAACTCATAGAAGACAGCACTTTTATTTGAGTAATTCTATAAGACTTACTATTACAGATCACTTCCAAAACATCTTGGTTTTCTTTATAAGTATTTCAGCAAAGGCTGATAAAAGGCAATCTTTTGTTAGGAAATTCATGATGTAATTTACTTATAACAGAGATGTAGACTAAAAGAATATTGATGTAAACACAAATCCAAGCCCAGGGCTTACAAATGATACCTAGTGAGTCCTTGCTTAGGACTAGAAGGAAAAGGTATAGAAAATGCTTGGTTTTGTGAATCCTTTTAGCTTATCTATACTCAGTCTCTTTCTAGCATGCTAAAAGCTCATTTCAACTATGAGGAGGTAAACACAGGCACTGCGGATAATTTCTGATAGCAATCTGCCACTCTTCTCAACACAGTGACTTCTCTCTCACTTTGCTAACCCTTTCTTTGTTTTTCTCTTTGTATATGTTCATTGATTTCTCTTTTTCTTCTGCCTGGTTTTTAATTGTTAGTTTCGTATTGCTAATGGAACTCAAACCCAAGAAGGTTGCTAACCCCTATTCCATTATCTCCTCACAGTCTAATTGCACAGGGCGATGATACAAAATACAACTGTACATTTCTGATAACACTATTATTGCCCAAACTAGCTGAATCAGCTCCTCAAATAAAACAAAAATGGGGAATTTTTTCAAAAGATATAGGGAAACTCACCCTCACAACACATAAACAGAAAAAAGTCTTAATTTTGCTTCCTCTCATTTTCCTATAGCTCTACTTAAGCCCTGAAAACCTGTCAGGTTTTTTTCTAAAAATATCCACTCTTCTTTTCAACTCACTTCAAAAATTCCAAAAGGTGACCATAATTCATACAATAGTTAGAACACTTGTTTTCACATATTGCCAGGAAGAAAACTGACAGTTTTCCCTAGGAGAATTTTTAAATTTTTTTTCATTTATTTGCAAGCAGGGAGAGAGAAAGAGAGAAAAAGAGGGGGTGCACCAGGGCCTCTAGCAACTGCAAATGAACTCTAGCTGCTGCAAATGAACTGCAGATGCATGTGCCACTTTGTGCATCTAGCTCTTTGTGGGTACTGGGGAACCAAACCAGAGTCATTAGGTTTTGCAGGCAAGTCCTTAACCATTGAGCCATCTCTCCAGCCCCTCCCTAGGAGCATTTTAAAAGCTGTGTTTTTAGAGCTACCTTGAAGAGAGGCACCTAGAGCCTTCAAGTCACTCTACAATGTTTCAAGGGTAAACAAACCTTGCTCTAAATTGTCCTACCAATCTTCTCAAATGGTGCTCACTGCTGCAATACAGAATGTGTTTTATTCTATACATTGTATATAGCAAAAATTTCTAAATACATGATCCTTATGCTTAGAAGTTTATGGCCTAAAATTGACAGATGCAGAAATAAATGTCAGAACAAGACAAATATTATGAGATAGTATCTTGACTGCCTTACCACTACTATTTATTTATTCTTTTAAAAAATTGATGTTAATTCACATATAGAAAGTCCACGGATGGACAACCTAGTTAGTATTTTATCACTTTTCACAGTTTTAACTTGGTCTTGGCTTACTACGGTATTTTTATTATCCTTTTAGTAAGAACAAGAGTGGTCACTATCACTCAGCACATATTTCATTGCTAGCCTAATGCCCAACACTAACGTCATTTCATTCTCACTACAATCACCAAAGGCAGGAGCAGCTTTTATTATTATATTTTCCCATTTTACACTGAAGAAACTGATGCTGAGAAGTTGTCATGTTTAAGGCTACACAATCAGCAAGTGGTACAGGGGAGATGGAGATATCTATTCCAAACACTAACAATTCTAATAGTATTGGCAATTTCACTGGATCTGGTGAATTTACTAACTGTCATCTTGCAGATCAACAATCTGGAAACAATAGGATAATTTTTCTCCTGACAAGGAACACATCATCTTGTTTCTTTTTCTTTGGTACAAACACTGTGAGTTTGAGACCATAGCGAATTCCAGGTCAGCCTGGGCTAGAGTGAGGCCCTACCTCACACACAAAAAATATAGGTATGATGTCACCAAAACTAATAGTACTTTAAAAATTCATCCCTGCATGTGGTGATTTGGATCAGATGTCCCCCATAAACTCATTTGTTTTGTATAATTAGTCATCAGCTGGTGGCAATTTGGGAAGTGAAATCCTGTTGGAGAATGTGTGTTACTGGGGGTAGGCTTAGAACTGCTATAGCCAGCTCCCACTAGCCAGAGTTTGGATCATTTTCCTGCTGCTGTGTTCCACCTGCTGTTGGCAAGGAGGTGATGTTCAGTCTCTGCTCATGCCATGCCTTCCCCTGTCATCATGAAACTTCCCCACTGGACTGTAAGCCAAAATAAATCCTTTCCTCCCATCAGCTACTTTAGTCAGGTGCTTTATCCTAGCAACATGAAAGTAATTACAATACTCCACTAAATCAATGATGAAGCTTGCAAAACCTCTCAAATAAAAATCAATGTTGGGGACTTCCGGTTAAGATGGCTGCATAGGAACCACGCCAAAGCAGCCTAGGGGAGAAAAAGCCAAATAAAAACAGCAAAATACACTCTTCTACTAAAAAGTGAGGTGTATAAGAAATTACCAACTGTAGCAGAGAAGTAGGAGAGACTCAGAGCATCTAGAGCCCACACAGTCAGGCAGAAGCGGCTCCGGCAGCACTGGAACCAGGTCCGCGTGACCACAACTGCAAGGCTCGGTCTAAGCCTCAGAAAAATCAGGTAAGGGGATTCTCACTCACACCAGTCTGCTTGCAAACTCAAGAAACATGAAGGGAAGATGGCAGAGACCAACGGAGAAGCTAGTGAGGAAGAGGATGGCAAGGACCAGCAGGAGAACTTCAGCCACCATCCACAGCCTCCCCCACCGCCAGCACAAACACTGGAAAGCACCAGAGAAATGGGGAAGAGAGCTCACGTACAAAGCACCCAGCACAGGTCATCAGAGCAGTGACCTAGCGACCCAGCCAACCTACCTGAACCCATGGCTCAGCAAAGGGGAACCCAACCAGGAGCTCAACATAACTGAAACCAAAACCATCCCAAAAGGTAACTGGGATTACACCAGGTCAATACCTGCCAAATAAGCCTGGTATATATGCTTGAATCGGAAGTGCTAATTGCACCTTCCACGTCAGGGTAAATTATATGTTAAATCTGATGGATGGTCCGGATTTGCCATCCTTGAATAAACTATATTTTGGGATTGTCATTTGTTGCTTCCTGATTTACAGTGCCTTTGTTTCCTCTTCCATCGTTTGTTAGGGAAGGGTCTCACTTTGTCACAAGCTGACTTGGAACCCTCTACAGACCAGAAATTTTAGCCTCCCAGTTGACAGGATTAAGAGTGTGGAACAATAAACATCCTTAAGGATTGTGATTTTGTTAGAGGATCTGGTTGTCATAATACCTACACTTGCATAAATAATCTATGCTGTTTTTCATTTACTATGCACATTGTTTAGTTAAATTTTAGAATCTGCCTGTATTTTGTTCCACTTAGCCTACTTGAATACTCTCATAGCAGGCAAACCCAATACCTATGGTCTCTTTTGAGGCTACTCTGAGAATCTTAAGAGCCACACCTACCACCTTAAGCCCCAAACCCTGAAAATATATAATATCAGATTGATTGATACATTTAATAATACTGTAGATAATTAGAAAATCCAAGCATTAAATCAATCCAAGATGCAAAAATCACTACATTATAATACAAGAAACACAAAAAAATCAAGGCAATATAAATCCACCAAAAAGTATTAATGCATCAGAAATGACTTCCAGGGAGACTGATTTAGAGGAAATGCCTGAGAAAGATTTCAAAAGAATGATTATAAATATGTTCAAAGAAATAAAAGAGGAAATCAAAGGAATGAAAGAGGAAATCAAAGGGATCAAAGAAGACACAGGAAACCAATTTAATGAAATAAGGAGGTCAATACAAGACATAAATAAAGAAATAGAAATAATCAAAGTATGAATGGGAATTTCAAGATATTCGAGACACTATGAAAAGATCAAACATGAGAATTCAGGGTATGGGTGAAGGAGAATTTCACTCCAAAGTCATAGCAGGCATTTTTAACACAATCATAGAAGAAAACTTACCCAACTTGGGAAAGAGATGCCAATGCAGATACAGGAAGCCTTTAGAACACCAAACAGAAAAAACCTGGAAGAAACCTCTCCTCACCATATTATAATTAAACTACCAAATATACAAGCCAAAGAAAATATATTGAAAGCAGTTAGACAGAAAAATCAAGTACATACAAAGACAAGCACATCAGGATCACAGCAGATTACTCAACGCAAACTTTCAAAGCCAGAAGGGCTTGGAATGATGTATTCCAAGTTCTGAAAGATAGCAACTGTCAAACAAGGTTACTTTATCCTGCAAAGCTATCCATTCAAATAGATGGAGAAATAAGGACATTCCACAACAAAAGCAGGCTAAAGGAATATTTGAAGACAAAACCAGCTCTACAGAAAATACCTGACAGGATCCTGCATGCTGAAGTGAAAGAAAAGCACACACATAAGGAACCTGGAAAAAATAAACCATACTCACTTACTAGTTAATACAAGAGAGCAAAGGTAAAACCAGAAGAACTACAAAACTTTTGGTTAGAGAAGCTTCTCTTTTCAAGTGGCAGTGACCACTGGGGTGACTCAAAACTCACCATAATGCTGAGAAGACAACACAGTGGAGGGTTCAGCACTGAGACATCTCTATCACACCTTCCAAGGTTCAGAAACCATTGTACAAGAGGTAGTGGAAAGAATGTAAGAGCCAAAGGAAGGGAGGACTGCTTACAATACTGTCTTCCAGACACATAGTGGCCTTGATGTCATGACCTAACGGTGGATGATACTACCTAAACAAGACATGCATGACAGGAGGAAAAATGATGACATCAAAATAGAAGAGCAGTAGGGAGTAGTTTGAAAAAGGAAGGCAGTGAAGGGGGAATTTGGGAGGGAGAAAAAATGCAGGTGGTGGGAGGGGACTGTGAGCATGTTATATTGTCTATATGTGTGGAAACTGTCAATAAGATTTTTTTAAGAAGTAAGAGAAAAAAACAAACAAAAAATAAAACCCCCAGGAGCTCCAGGTTCAGTGAGAGGCTCTAGCTTAGTAAAATAAGGTAGGCTAGAGTCAGAGGATACCTCATGTCTTCCCCTGACCTCCACATAAGTGTGTATATCTGCATGCACACACACATGCACACACCATATTCACACACCACATACTATACACACAACCAAAAATACATTCTTCCCAATTTCCACTCAAGTTAACACTTCTTCCTTTAATCCTGAATACTCCAAAAGTACCTAAGAACAGGTTGTTTTAACTATTAACATTAGTCAGCTTCCTAGATGGATATAGAAGGCACTGCATAGTTGGGTCCACACCTACCTACCTCTCCAGTCTTAATCTTGTCACACCTTATTCCATGCTTCTATACATCCTAATCAATATACATTTTTAGTACCTATGTTTTCCTCTGCCTGGAATGCTCTCCATTTTCTTCTATGATCATTCAGATCTTAACTCAACACCACTACCTCAGGAAGGCTTTCCTATCTTCCTAGATCAGGTCAAATATTGGCAAGTATCATGAAGTATGCATCGCCTAATATAGCACCTGCTACTTTTCCAATATTGCATTTTTTGTTTGTTTAAGTGCTAGGGGATCAAACCACGGGCCTTATATATGCTAGAACACTTAGCCACAACACTAGCCCTAATCTTATTTTTCTGTCATCACTTCATGTCTATATTTCTATCTCCTCATCCATTAGGTCCATGAAAAAAAGAACCAAACCTGTTTTCCACATAATATCCAGCTGACCACATTTCTTAGCTACAATATAGTCACTTTGCGAGTATTTGTCAAGGAAATAGTTATAGAACAAATAACAAATCTGAAGTATTTAGCTATTCACTTTCAAAAGTGGTTCTACTCAACTTTTCAGTTGGTTTCAAATACAGAACGCTTTGCAACATTGTTTTATAATAACAAAGAACCACAGAAAAAGAAGAGAATGACAATTTCACCTATTTCTGAATTCCTGTTGGTTTTTTTTTTTTTTTTTTATCTCAGTAGCCCTTGGGTCAAAATTCCAAGAAGAGTTGAGCCAGGGTTAGTCTGCTTAAAAAACTGAATTCAAAAATCTTAAAATGATACAGTAATATCAACATTCTATCCAAAGTTAGGAGTACGTGGTTCTTTTGACCCTGGTTAATTCATTATATCACTATGCTATCTGCTATATGATTCATCAGTTTCTCAATTATAATATTAGCAAAATGGAATACATTACTCCTACTGTCTTCTCTAATGCTAAGACCAATAAATTTATGATTCTATGTATAATTACTTCTTGTACTTAAAAAAGCAACTGCCTTTGCTGGCAATTAAAACACTAGTTAACAAGCCATTGAAAATGCCATCCAAATAAACAAAATTTACTTAAATGAAATTTGGATAGAACACAACATTTGGCTTCCCAATATAACTATCACTGAAATCTGTGTTTTATTCACTAAGGTTCTATTTTTAAGCAGAATTTTTACATGAAGGTCTTCTGCAATTTCAAATTTAGTAAAAAAGTAAGTAACCTTAACAAAATAAACTACATTGCATAATTACACATTTTCATCCCTTTTAATGAATTAAATATATTATAACATTATGACCTATGACTAATAACCTGAAAACCATGTTAGCATTAAAAATTAATTACTTACTAGTCACAGACTATTTCTATCATAAGTGCCAATCTAAATTATTAAAGTATAAAAGTTAAAGGGCTTTACAAAACATGGTATACTAATAGCTAAGACAGAGACAGGCTAAAATATAATGAAGTAGGGTCATTTAATAGTATATAATTAAGTTTAATTATAAAACAAAAACTCTTGGATTTATTCCTAGAAAGCAAGGATGGCTCAACAATGAAAATAAATAGCATATATTAATGAAGGAAAGATAAGAACCACATGATCATCTCAATTCATGTAAAAAACTCATTTGACAAAATTCAACACCCTTTCATGATAAAAATATCTAAAATACTAGTAGAAAAAAACTACCTCAACATAATAAAGTTGATATAACCCCACAGAAAACATGCACAATAGTGAAAGAATGAAACATTTTCATGTAAGATCATGAGTAAGAACACCAATTCTTAGTATTTGTATTTAATACTATATTGGATGTCCTAGCCACAGGCCACTAAATTTAGAATGGAAGAAGTAAAATTATCTATGACTTTCATTTTTGTTTTTGAGGCAGGGTCTCACTCTACCCCAGATGATATCAAACTCAGTCTACAACCCAGGATAAAAAAAAAATTGAAGGAACTCCTCAGGCTATTGAGGTTGACAATGTGGAGGCTTCTAAGACCTCTCAATGCAGACATTTTCATTTTTGGTTGAGAAGGTCTTTTTGCAGTTGGTAGTAACTACTGAGGAGACTCAAAACTCATCATAGTGCTGAAAATAAACTGAGTGTTGAATGTTCAGTGCTAAAAGGGACATCTATACCATCCCCTTTCAAGGAACACTGTGGAAGAGGGGGTGAAAAGAATGTAAGAGCCAGAAGATGGGGATGAATGCTTATAGCACTGTCTTCCAGACATGACGTTGTTGATACACTCATGAACTCACAGCAACTGTAACTACCTGCACAAGACCTGCACAATATTGGATCCATCAACATTCCATCATGGATGGTTGATGAGGGCAAAAAAGACACCAAAGTAGAAGAGGAACTACTTGGAAAGAAGAAGGGATGCAATGGAAGGGGATGGGTTAGAGCAGACAAGAGAAGATAACAGGAAGTAATTATGAACAAAATATATTATATGCATGTATATATATATACACACACACATATATATATACATACATACATATATAAGCATGGAGATTTTCAATTAAATTAAAAAACATAGATAAATAAATAAAACTCTAAAACTACACTAAGATACCACTTAACATTCACTAGGATAGCTATACAGAAAAAGAAAACCAGGGCTGGAGACATGGCTTAGCAGTTAAAGCACTTGTCTTCAAAGCCAAAGGACTGAGGATCAATTCTCTAGGACCCACGTAAAGCCAGCCAGATGCACAAAGTGATGCATATGTCTGGAGTTTGTTTACAGTGGCTAGAGGCCCTGGCGAGCCCATTCTCTCTCATTCTCTCTCTCTCTCTCTCTCTCTCTCTGTCTCTCTGTCTGTCTCTCTCTCTCCTCTTTCATAAATAAAGAAAGCCAAACACCCATCAAAAATTTAGAAAATAAGAAGTGCTGCCAAGGATTAGAAAAATCAGATCCTTCATTCAAGTTGGTTTGACTACGGTGGAAAACAATTTGGCAGTTTCTGAATAAAATAAATATAAAACTTCCATATGACCCTGTAATTCGACTCTGAGATATGTGCCCAAAAGAATGAAAAACAGGCACTCAAAAAACTACTAGAAATCCTTGTTTATAATAGCAACACTCACAATAAACAAAAAGGCTTAAAACAATACAAATGTCTCTACCAGAAAAATGGGTTTAAACATTGTGGTATAGATAATTATGTAACTCGGTGGCAGAATGCTGGCCTACCATCTCCAACACTGGTTTCAATCTCTATGGCCACAAAAATTAATTAAATAAAATATGAACTGTCACTTAATAAGAAAAAATAAAACAATGCAGCCACAAAATAGATGAGCCTCTGAAACACTGTGCTAAGTATAAGGAAGGGTGATACCAAATATCACATAGTGTATGATTTCATTTGTGTGAACTATATGGAACAGATACATTTATACAGACAGGCTGCTAGGGGAAAATAGGAAGAAACTGTTCAACAGATTAAAGAGACTGACTTTAGAGTAGTGGAAATTTTTGTAACTAGTCAGAGGTGTTGGTTGTTGAACATTGTAAATTTACTAAATGTTACTAAATTGTTTACTCTAAAACTGTTAAATTTTATACTATGTAAATCTCACCTCAGTACTATAATCATCCTGATAGGAATGAAGATATTCTAAAGAGACACTTGTGCCAATTCCTTCTGCTATCAAACTATTGAGAC
Source organism: Dipus sagitta (assembly GCA_036346955.1). Taxonomy (NCBI): domain Eukaryota; kingdom Metazoa; phylum Chordata; class Mammalia; order Rodentia; family Dipodidae; genus Dipus; species Dipus sagitta. The sequence continues at coordinate 64,587,240 of CM070776.1, forward strand.
AAGGAACCCCAAGAAATTGGAATTTCCCTAAAACTCTCATGCTGGGATAAGGAAAAGTCTGGGGAACTGGTACCTCGCTGAGGGGGAGCTTGTCTCTCAGGAAGGGAGTTTGCACAGTTCTGACAACTTGTCAGACCACCTTGCAAGAAAGATGGAACCCAACCAATGATAATGGGTAGGGCCACACCTTGACCATGACTGCTTAGCTATATATACCTCTTGCTCTCATTTCATGTATACTTTATGTCAGAGATCCCAAAGAGGGATTTGGGGCTGACGGCCACTGGACCTCTTTGTTTTTCTTCCCAATGTAGCCACATTGAAAAAATCTTTTTTCTGTTTTTCACTATTAATTTGGCTCTTTTGATTGGCCTACTGAGGATGAGTGGCCAAGCCGAGTTTCTCAGGGCTGTGAGAGCTCAGGCTTTAACCCTAACAACTCTGGTAACAACTCTAACTTTTTTTTTTTGTGCATGTGTACATATATACATATGAGAGAGAGAGAGAGAGAGAGATTGAGTATGGTCATGGAAGAGCCTCTTGCTACTACAAACAAACTGCAAAATAGAATCCAGGCCATCAGACTTTACAAGCAAGCACCTTTAACCACTGACCCATCTCTCCAGCCCCAATTATAACTTTTAAAACAGTTGTCTATGACAGAATTATATCTATCAAGGGCACTTAATTATAAGTAATGAATGAGGAGCTGGAGAGATGGATTAGCAGTTATTGTGCTTGCCTGCAAAGCCTAAGAACCCAGGCTCAATTCCCCAATGTCCACATAAGCCAGATACACAAGGTGGCACAAGCATCTGGAGCTTGTTTATAGTAGCTGAAGGTCCTGGAGCACCCATTCTGTTTCTCTATCCACCTCTTCCTCCCTTTATCTCTCTCTCACACTCTTCCTCTCTCAAATAAATAAATACATAAAACACTAAAGAAAAGAAGTAACAGGGCTGGAGAGATGGTTTAGTGGTTAAGGCGCCTGCCTGCGAAGCCTAAGAACCCAGGTTCGATAATCCAGGTCCCATGTAAGCCAGATGCACATGGTGGCATATGCATCTGGAGTTCATTTGTAATGGCTAGAGACCCTGGCATGCCCATTCTATTTCTCTCTTTGTCCTTCTCTCTGTGCCTGATAAATAAATAAAAATAAATTTTAAAAAAGAAGTAACAAAATGTTTGGCATGTATTTCTGAAGATACAAAGTTTATCAAACTAATAATTCCATTTTCCACAAACACTGTTTTAGAAGATAATGCTCTTACTTCCCTTTAGATTCAATAGTTTCTTGAGTATTATATAAAATTAATGGTCAACACTGCTAACTGTAAATTTTATTGATTTTATTACTGTGACCAGGAAATACATTTCTTTGTGGATAGTAGCAATCTCCAGAACTTAAGAAGTGATTATGTTTTTAGTCAGAGCCAGGCATGATGGTACATAATGTAATTCTAGCACTAGAATCAGGAGTTCAAGCACAGCCTGAATTACACAGTGAGGTCCAGACTAGCTTGAACTACATGAAACCTGTATCAAAAATAAATAAATAAATAAATATAGGCAGGCATGGTTGTGCATGCCTGTAATCCCAGCACTCGGGAGGCAGAGGCAGAGGCAGAAAGATTAGATCAAGGCTTAATTCAGCTTCATAGAGAGTTTGAAGTCTAGGCTACATGAAACTGTCTCAAATATATCAAATATATATAGTAGGGCTGGAGGGATGGCTTAGCAGTTAAGGCATCTGCCTGCAATGCCTAAAGACCTAGGTTTGATTCCCCAGGACCCCCATTAGCCAGATGCACAAGGGGCCACATGCATCTGGAGTTTGTTTGCTGTGGCTGGAGGCCCTGATGTGCCCATTCATATTCTCTCCCCTTCTCTGTCAAATAAATAAATATAAAATTAATATATATATACTAATCTAGCAAGCAGATCTTTGATTATAAACTATTTTCCAATAAAGTGTAAAGTTCCTGAGAAGGGCAGGTTTCAGGGCTAGGGAAGAGAAAACTTAAAATAAACCTAAAATTTCATGTGGTACCAGAAAGTAAAGAAGTGCTTGGGGAAGCTAGGCATGGTGGTGAATGCCTTTAGTCACAGCACTTGGGAAGCTGAGCTAGAAGGACCTCTGTGAGTTCAAGGCCAGCCTGGGGCTACAAAGTAAGTTCTAGGTTAGTATAGGCTAGAATGGAACCTTGCCTCTAAAACAACAACAACAACAAGTATTTGGTGGGGCTGAAGAAATAGCTTAGCAGTTAAGGCGCTTGCCTGTGAAGCCTAAGGACCCATGTTTGATCTCTCTCCAGATCCCATGTAAGCCAGACACACAAAGGTGACACAAGCATAAATTCACACATGTGCACTAGGTGGTACAAGTGTCTGGAGTTTGATTGCAATGACTGAGGCCTGGGCACACCAATTCTCTCCCCGCTCTCTCTCCCTTCCTCTCTCTCCAAAAAAAAAAAATGTATTTAGGGGAAGGGAGAGACAGGGGCATAACTAAAAGATATAGGAGCCAAACTTAAGGAGATCCTAATGAGCCAAAACTGGAATAACAAAGCAAAATAAATACTGAGCATGTTGAATGACCACCCACAGAATGTATCTTAACATCTGTGGGTCCATTATAACATAAATAAAGAAGTGACAATTAAATAGGAAAAGGGGATAGCACTTCTTTACAGAAGAATTCCAATTAACAAATGTAGGAGTGAGAGAAATAGAAAAATGTAATTAGGCAAACACCACAGTAATAATTGCTGTAGAGAAGATCCACTGATGCATGCTAAAATTTGCTGGTGAAACTTAAGGGATAAACATAATATTTGTATATTTAAAGAATCTCCTCCAAGGTGTTTTTAATCACAAAGATGAAACAGTAGTTATTACTGGAGAAACCCAACATATGCTATGTTAAACAAGTGACAGACATCAATATCACCAGTAATAAGATATAGCTATAGCATATGTCCCTGATATGATGCACTAAGGACACTTCATAATTTCAGCCTTACTACTGACATTATAATATAGCTTCTACCTCTGTATCATCACTAAAAGTTTTTTTATCACTAATACTAGTTGAGCTAGTAATTGCCAAATTAAAAACCACTTTACATATTCATCTTACATATACTCTGTGGCTGTGGCATAACAGTACTAATGATTCTCACTTTTTTATTTATTTATTTGTTTGTTTGACTGAAAGAGAGAGAGAAAGTGAGGCAGAGAGACACACATAGAGAGAGCAAATATGGGTGCACCAGGGCCTCCTGCCTCTGCAAACAAACTCCAGATGCATATGCCACTTCGTACATCTGGCTTTACATGGATACTGGGGAATCTAACCAGAGGCATCAGACTTTACAAGAAAGCACCTTTAATCACTGAGCCATCTCTCCAGCCCTGATTCTCACCTTTCTGAAACCCTTTCTGTCTAGCCTCTAACAAATCAAAGTTCTCCAATTCTTTAACCTCTCTGCCACTGCTCATTTTTCTTGTGTCATCCCCTTTTTAGATATCAGTGGTCTCAAGAGTTTGTTCCTTAGGCCTTTGCTTTTGTTCCTCATCCTATAGTCTCTATAAGGTATCTACTATGACTATAAAAACAAACAGTCCCCAGCATGACTCTTAAACTTTAATTTAAGCTTAGAGTTTTTGTTTTGTTTTGTTTTGTTTTGTTTTGTTTTGTTTTGTTTTGTTTTGTTTTGTTTAGGTAGAGTTTCATTCTAGTCTAGGCTGACCTGGAATTCACTAGGTAGTCTCAGGGTGGCCTCAAACTCACAGCAATGCTCCTACCTTTGTCTCCCGAGTGTTGGGATTAAAGGTGTGTGCCACCATGCCCGGCTGACTTTTTATTATTATTTATTTTATGAGAGAGAAAGAAAGAGAGAGAGAATTGGTACACTAGGGCCTCTAGCCACTGCAATCAAACTCCAGACACTTGTGACACCTTGTATGCATATGTGACCTTGTGCATCTGGCTTACATGGGTTCTGCAGATTCGAACTTGTGTCCTTAGGCTTCATAGGTAAGCACCTTAACCACTAAGGCATCTCTCCAGCCCAAGCCTAGACTTTTACTTTGGTGTCTAATTCAACATTAAAGTCCACAGAACTCAAACTGAACTTGTTTATTTTCTCCATCTTATCTAACTCTCTAATTGCTCCTTCTATATTAATTAATAACATTATTTATCTACCTAGCTAAGTCAGATATTTGACAGCTATTCTCTATTGCTTGTTGTCTTCTTTACCCTCTCCTTCAAACTACTTGCTAACCTGTCATCTTTATATCCTAAAGATCTCTATAACCACTATTATAGCCCACATTAAGGTCATCATAACTTGTATGTATTACTAAAACCTCCTACATTCCTTCCAAACAAAAGTTCCCATACCTTCATGCAACTTTATCTATCCTCTAAACTAAAGCACTATCTACTATCCTTGTTCTAAAATACTCTTTTCCCATGCAGCCATCAGGCCAACATATGCCTATAAATTTTCAATACTCATTTACAAATTCATCACCTGGTATATTATCCCTGTCCTCTCAAACTGAAGACCTGGGTTGTAGTTTGAGTTCTCTGACTGATTACTTGGAATATAACTGGACTGCTTAAGAAAAATTAAAAACATAAGCAACCATGATAGCCGAATCATATGAGCTGTCCATTACCAAGGTTTGTATTTTATTACAGAAACATGATAAGCTAACTAAATAGCAATGGCAACATTTAAAGAAATACAACTCACAAAGATGGGCTACACCTTATCCGCAAAGTGCTACCATAGCTGCCTTGATTTCTGTCTTTGTTTCTCTCTATTTCAGTTAGCACATTTGTTAACTAACAACAAATCCAACAAGAGAGGTTAAAAGAGCAAAGACTTTAGGCAACAGATTTTAGAAAAGTAAAGGGAAAAAAATTTAATATCTTTTTAACAGGTCTGGGGAGATGGTTCAGCTCCCTGAGTGAGGGTATCACAAGTATACCATGGTTCTCACCCCCAGGTCCAGACCTTTGGCAGTAAGATTTTGCTAGGGGGAGAATGTGGCCCTAAAGTAAGTAGCTACGAATCTCTTCTCAGAAGAAATTACAATAAAGGGGCTGAGGTTATAAATCAATTGACAGAAATGCTAGCCTAGCATGCATGAGACCATGGGTCAGATCCCTAGCATGGCATAAACACAGTGTGGTGGGATGACTGTAATCTCAGCACTAAGGAAGTGGAGGCAGAATGATCAGAAATTCAAGGCCATCTCAGGCTACATAATAAACTGGAGACCAGCCTGTGATACAAGAGATCTTGTCTCAAAAACAAACAAAACCAATAAAGCCTTACTAAAAGGCAATTAGGAAGAGACTGGACATAGAATCTAAACTACAGGAAAGCTGACTCACCCCAGAGAGAAAAAGAAAACCTGGAAGAAGCCAGCCTGGAGTAAAAAAAAAAAATCTCCAGCACTGCCCTCAATAACCATCCCTTCAAAGGAACATTATTTTGATTGCTTTATTCTGTATAACAATTTATGCTACAGAGCATGTTGAAAACAACAGTATAATCTGTTAGCAATTATTGCAGCATAACTGGGAAAGAGATTCTTGCCCAAACTATTATCATCCTAGAGTGACTATAGGCATAGTAAAGGCAGTGTCCTCCCCCAAGCAATGTCAGAGGCTTAACATAGGGGCGGGCAGCAACAGGGCAGAAACAGCACTAAAATAACCCACCTAGTCTCTAAACAAACAAGCAAATAATAAGCCCAAGGAGGGAGGGACCAGTACCCAGAGTTGCTGTAACGTATGATCTGAAATGTCCAGCTTTAAAAAAAAAAGTGTGACACATGTGAAAAAACAGTAAATTATGACCTAACAAAAAGCAGTCAACAAAAAAAGTCTATGCATTTGAACAGATGTTGCATTTAAGAGTCCTTCCAATAATCGTTATAAATATGTTGAAAGACTAAAGAAAGCTATGTTTAAAAGTAAAGTGTGATGACAATGCCTTATTAGAGAATATCAATAAGCAGAAATTACTTTTTTAAAAAAAGGAACAGAAATACTAGAGTTGAAAAGTATAATACATGAATTCATTAGAAGGGCTAAACAGTAGATTTTAAGTGGCAGATGATTTAGTAAATGCAAAGATAAATCAATAAAGTTTATGTAATATGAATAAGAGGAAAAGAGCAAAAAAATGAACAGAGCCCCCCAAAATACAGGACATTATTATGCATGCCAATATATGTATTGCAAGTGTACCAGAAATAGGAGAAAGTAGAAAAACTATCTGGTGAAATAATAGCTGAAAACTTCCAAAGTGAATTAACAGGGGCAGCAATGTGCACATCCAGGAAGCTCAACAAGTAGGAGAAAAACAAAAAGACCCACAAACACCAAATAGTAAAAATACTGAAATCTAAAAACAAGGGGAAACTTTCAAAAGGAAATGGTTCTTACTAACAAAGGAACCCCAAGATTAAGAGATTTCTTAGCAGGAATAATGAAAGCGAGAGGGTTAACATATTTAAATATGCTCAAAGGAAACAAAATAACTTCAAGCAAAGACACTATTTAAAAATAAAAGTGAAATAGGGGTTTAAAAAAGCATAGAAGTGGAGTTCCCTACACAGTGTGTGGGCAGGCGTGCGGTCTGGAGTGAGTAGGCCTTCCCTGCACGGTCAATGTGTGGGAAGGCACGGCAGTCTGGAGTGAGTAGGCCGGACCCATTTCTGGTCCCCTCCCACAGCCTGGACCTGAGTTCCTTGCACAGTCAGTGTGTGGGTGGGCATGGCGGTTTGAGTGAGTAGGCTGGACCCATTTAAGGTCCCCTCCCACAGCCTGGTTCTGAATTCCTTGCACGGTCCTGTGTGCGCAGGTGTGGCGGTCTGGAGTGAGTAGGCCGGACCCATATCTAGGCTACTCACACCTCATCCCAGGTGTGAGTTCCTTGCAAGGTCAGTATGTGGGTGGGCACACCCGTCTGGAGTGAATAGGCCAAACCCATTTCTGCCCCCTCCTACCACCTGGGTCTGAGTTCCCTGTGTGGTCAGTGTGTGGGCAGGTGCGGGGCTCTGGAGTGAGTAGGCCGGACCCATTTCTGGTCCCTTCCCACAGCCTGGGTCTGAGTTCCCCACTTGGCCAGTGTGTGCGCAGACCAGTGGTCTGGAGTGAGTAGGCCAGACCCATTTCTGGTTCCCTCCCATAGCCAAGATGTGAGTTCCTTGAGCTGACAGTGTGTGGGAAGGCGTGGTAGTCTGGAGTGAGTAGGCTGGACCCATTGCTGGTTCCCTCCCACTGTCCAGGTCTAAGTTCCTTGCACATCAGTGTGTGGGAAGACACAGCCCTCTGGAGTGAGTAGACCAGACCCCTGTATCTGGGCTCTTCCCACCTCCCCAGTCCAGGTTGTCTGCACTGGTCCATGTCCTGGAGGGCTGAGCCCTAAGTAGGCCAGATCTCTGTTCCCTAATTCCTCCTAGTTCCCTGGTCCTGGTAGGTCCCATTGTGCCTTGATCAGGGAGGCCTGGCCCCTGTGTTAGCTGTGGAATTAGGCCTTTTGCTCTGGTATCTTGACTGGAAACTAAGTACAAACATCACTGTTCACCTGATTCAGAGGGTGAACGGGCCAAAGGACATAAACCTGCTTCCTCCTCAATAAAATAAAGAGTCTTCCTAAAATGGATAGACAACAATGCAAAAAAAGCCAAGGAAAGTCAGAAAACTAAGAGATCTCCACCAAGGATGTCTAGTCCTACAACAAAAGCCTCCAATGAAATCATAGAGAAATCAACAGCAATTCATTCCCAAAATGAAAACACAACAACCAATGAGATCCTAATTTTAAAAAATGCTGAACTTGAAGCAAACTATCAAAGAACCAACAATCGGGTCAATGAAATTGAACAGAATTGTCTCCTAGAGCATGCAGCTTTTGACAGTAGGCTTAACTTGATGGAAGAAAACGTTAGAACCCTCCAAAGAGATATGAATACATTGAAGGTAAGTCAAGAAATGGAAGACCTCAACAACCAGTTGATTAAGCTTAATGAAGACTTGATCAAATGCAAGAATGAACTACAAGAAGCATCAAAAAAATCAGAATTTGAATTGAAATCATACCTCAAAAGAGATGGACATAATACAAAACAATACAACAGAAAACAAAAATCAAATATAATTTATGAAAACCTCTCTAGAACTACTCACCAACAGAGTTACTCATGTAGAAGACAGAACCTCTGACCTGGAAGATAGGACAGAAGAAATGGATTGGGAGGCCAAAAACTTCACTAAGTTTCAAAAAATCAAGTGAGGGCTGGAGAGATGGCTTAGTGGTTAAGTGCTTGCCTGTGAAGCCTAAGGACCCCGGTTCGAGGCTCGATTCTCCAGGACCCACGTTAGCCAGATGCACAAGGGGGCACACACGTCTGGAGTTCGTTTGCAGTGGCTGGAAGCCCTGGCATGCCCATTCTCTCTCTCTCTCTCTCTCTCTCTCTCTCCCCCCCCCCCTTCTCTCTCTGTCTGTCACTTTCAAATAAATAAATAAACAAATTTTTTTTTAAAAAATCAAGTGAGCAGAATATGAGGGAAATGTGGGACACTCTAAAACGACTAAACATCCAGATCATGAGCATACCAGAAGGAGAGGAAATCCACACCAGAGGCATAGAAAACACACTCAGCAAAATTATTGAAGAAATTTTTCCGAATCTTGCAAAACAGAGGCCCATCCAGATATGAAAAGCCCAAAGAACACCAAACAGGCAGGGCCAAAGAAGAAACTCTCCAAGACACATCACAGTTAAAACCCTTAACAATGAAAAGAAAGAGGCTGCTAAAGCAGCAAGAGAGAAGAAATTCACAATATACAAAGGCAATCCCATTAGAATATCATCAGATTTCTCAATGGAAACCCTGAAAGCCAGAGGGCCTGGAATGGAACACTTTAAAGTCTGAAAAACTATGGCTTCCAACCCAAGCTACTTTAGACAGCAAAAGTATCCCTCATAATAGATAGTGAAAGACAAATTTTCCATCAAAAAATTCAACTCTATAATTATATGAACACAAAGCCAAATCTACAGAGAGTACTTGAAGGAACACTCCACACAGAACAGTCAAACAACCTATCTCAGGAGCCAACAAGAAGATCACACTGGGCATGGTGGCACATGCCTTTAATCTCAGCACTCAGGAGGCAGAGATAAGAGGATTGCCATGAGTTCAAGGCCACCCTGAGACTACATAGTGAATTCCAGGTCAGCCTGAGCTAGTGTGAGATCCTACCTCAGAAAACCAAAACAAAAAAGAAGGAGGAGGAGGAGGAGGAAGAAGATCACAATAACCAAAATAGACCAGGCTCAAAACAGAGCATAATACAAGTAGGCACCCAACCCCATAAAACACCTCATCATGGCAGGGATTAATTCAAACCTCACAGTAATAACATTAAATATTAATGGTCTTAACTCACCCATCAAAAGACACAGGCTATCAAGATGGATCAAAAAACTGGACTCTTCTATCTGCTGTCTTAAAGAAACCCACCTCACAACTAAAGAAAGACACCTCTTCAGGGTGAGAGGCTGGGAAATGATATTCCAAGCAAATGGAAATTAAAAAAACACAAGCAGGTATTGCTATATTAATATCTGATAAAATAGACTTCAAACCAAAAGTAATCAAAAAGGACAAAGAAGGCCACATCTTACTCATCAAGAGAATGATCCAACATGAGCATAATATCATAATATCATAAATATATATGCCCTAAACACAGGGGCACTATAGTTTATAAAACAAAATCTACTCAACAATAAAACAGAAATAAACACCAACACTGTCATAGTTGGAGACATCAATACCCCACTATTATCGACAGGCAGATCATCCAAGCAGAAAATCAACAGGGAAATAATAGAGCTCAACAACATCATAGATCAACTAGACCTAAAGGATATCTACAGAACTTTCCACCCCAACTCTACAGAATACACATTCTTCTCATCAGCCCATAGAACCTTCTCCAAAATTGACCATATATTAGGCCATAAAGCATGCCTTCATAAAGTCAGGAAAACTGAAGTAACTTCCAGCACCATGTCAGATCTCAATGCTTTAAAGCAAGAAATTAACAAGAGACACATCAAGAACTCCACCAACTTCTGAAGACTAAACAACACACTTAAACAATGAATGGGTTATGGAAGAAATCAAAAAAGAAATTGTAAAATTCCTAGATTTGAATGATAATGAAAACACAACCTACCAAAACTTATGGAACTCAATGAAGGCAGTCATAAGGGGAAAATTCATAGCCCTAAATGACTTCATTACAAAGACAGAACACAAATCAATAACCTGATTGTCCCCATAACAGCGCTAGAAAAACAAGAAGCATCCAACCCAAAGACCTCCAGAAGGAAAGAAATAATCAAGATTAGAGCAGAAATTAATGAATTGGAAACTAGGAAAACAATTTTTTTTAAAAAAATCAATGAAACAAAGAGCTAGTTCTTAGAAAAAATAAACGAGATTGACAAACCCCTGGCCAAAGTGATCAAGCCCAAAAATGAGAAGTCTCAAATTAACAAAATCAGAAAGCAAAAAGGAGAGATCACTACAGACATCAATGAAATTGGAAGAATCATCAGGGCATACTTCCAAAATCTCTACTCCACATAATTAAATAATCTGGAAGAAATACATGAATTCCTTGACACATACCACCTACCAAAACTAAACTCAGAGCAGATTAATCTCCTAAACAAACCTATCACATCCATGGAGATTGAAAAGGTAATAAAAAAAAAAAACCTCCCCAAAAAGAAAAGTCCAGGACTAGATGGCTTCCCAGCTGCATTTTATCAAACCTTCATAGAAGAACTGAAGCCAATTTTTCTCAAACTATTCTGCAAAATCGGAGACCAGGGAATCCTCCCTGACTCCTTTTATGAAGCTAGCATCATCCTAATACCAAAACCAGACAGAGATGCAACAAGAATAGAAAATTATAGGCCTATATCCCTAATGAGCTTAGATGCAAAGATCCTGAACAAAATCCTTGCAAACCGAATTAAACAACACATCAAAAGCATTATCCAACTTGATCAAGTAGGCTTCATCCCAGGGATGCAGGGATGGTTTAACATACGGAAATTGGTCAATGCAATACACCACATAAATAAACTGAACCATAACTACATGATCATCTCAATTGATGCAGAGATGGACTTCAACAAAATACAACAACAATTCACGATCAAAACACTGGAAAGAATAGGCATGGAAAGTTTATATCTTAACACAATAAAGGCTATATATAAAACTCCTAAAGCCCAAATAATTATTAATGGGGAAAACCGCAACGAGTTCCCATTGAGATCAGGAACAAGACAGGGGTGCCCACTCTCACTACTGCTCTTCAACATAGTACTAGGAGTATTAGCCCAAGCAATAAGACAGGAGAAAGAAATAAAAGGAATTCAAGTTGGAAAGGAAGAAGTTAAGTTAGCCCTATTTGCAGATGACATGATCCTATATATAAGTGACCCAAAAGTCTCCATCCCAAAACTTCTAAAGGTGATAAATTCCTTCAACAAAGTGGCAGGATACAAAATCAATGCACAAAAATCAGTTACTTTTCTATATGCAAAGGACAAATATACAAAGAAAGAAATCAGTGAGACTGTCCCATTTTCAGTAACAAGAAAAAAAATTAAATACCTTGGCCAGGCATGGTGGTGCACGCCATTAATCCCAGCACTTGGGAGGCAGAGGTAGGAGGGTCACCGTGAGTTCGAGGCCACCCTGAGACTACATAGGGAATTCCAGGTCAGCCTGAGCTAAAGTGAGACCCTACCTTGAAAAAAAAAAAAAGAAAAAACTAAATACCTTGAATAACACTAACAAAGGATGTGAAGAAACCATATAATGAAAATATAAAAACACTCAAGAAAGAAATAGAGGAGGACTTAAGAAGATGTGAGAACCTCGCATGTTCCTGGATAGGTAGAATTAATATTGTAAAAATGGCAATTCTACCAAAAGCAATATACAGATTTAATGTAGTACCAATAAAAATACCAGCATCATTCTTCACTGAGAATGAAAAAATGTTCTCAAAATTCATATTAAGTTGATATGAGCACAAGGGTGATGGAGAAAGATACTGAGGGCACTCAACACCTACCAAACCAGACATCTAGAGGCTCCTAAATGCATATCACTGAAGTAGATTTAAAATGCCCCCAGCATGGCTCAGAGAATTTTGCAGAAGAATGAGCAGAAAGATTGTTAGAGCCACAAGTTGGGACATTTTTCACAGACACACTGCCTCTTCCCCATATCTGACTGAATGCTGCCCCATAATACATGACCCACAATCTCCATGGTGTTGACCTGAATCCCCAATCAGGAAAGCCTCTTCAGAAAAGGGGCAGGGAGGAGGAAAAGGACAGTACCAACATGTAATGTTTACATACAAAATATGTCCATATCTAACAATAAAATTTTTTTAAAAAGCATGGAAGATGCTAATGTGCAGATCAATGAGGAAGAAGGGTGTTCATAGGAGGGGGATAAGAAAGTAATGGGGAGAATAAGAACAAAATACATAATATACATAAATGAAAATGGACAAATAAATAAAATTTTAAAGAGAAATACAGATATTCCCCAACAAACAAAAACTGGAAAAATTGGGCTGGAGAGATGGTTTCGCGGTTAAGGCACTTGCCTGCGAAGCCAAAGGACCCAGGTTCAACTACCCACGTAAGCCAGATGCACAAGGGGCACACGGATCTGGAGTTCGATTGCAGTGGCTGGAGGCCCTGGTGCACCCATTCTCTCTCTCTACCTGCCTATTTCTGTTTCTCCCTCGCTCTCTCTCAAATAAATAAATGAAAATGAAATATTGGGAAAAAAATTTAAACTGGCAAAATTGATTCTTAATGAAACACTTCACAAAAAAAAAAAAAAACCTGAAGACGTTCTTCTGATTGCAAGCAAGTGACCCTGGACTAATTAAAATTTACACATACAAATCAAAGCATCAGGAATGGTATTTATGTAATTATATTTTAAAAAACTGTATAAATGCACAATTTTTCTACTTTCTTCTTTGAAATGATTTAAAAGCCAATTATATAAAACAACTATACTCATATCTGTATAATGTACTGTTAAAACTGTAACATAAGCAGGGCATGGTGGCACACACCTTTAATCCCAGCATTCAGAAGGCAGAGACAGGAGAATTACCATGAGTTCGAGGCCACCCTGAGACTATTCCAGGTTGGCCCTAGCTAGAGCAAGACCCTACCTTGAAAAAAAACAAACAAAAAACTGTGATATAGAGAGAAAATATATTTGTCAATGACATGACAAAGGATATGTGGGATAAGGAAATGGCTCAAATACACAAGAATAAGTGAAGAGAACGAGAAATAATAAAGTTAATATGACAAAGCTATAAATATGTTCTTGCCCTCTTTTGTCTCTCAGCTTTTTAAAAGACATAAATTAGTAATTATGATAAAGTATTATTGGGATAATACTGTGAATTAGAAGTGATATTTCTATATGTCACTAGAATAAAGTTACAAAATTCCCCCCAAAAAAGTATATGGGTAAACCTTTATGTCCTCAAATTTGGCAATACATTCTTAGATATATCCAGAAAAAATATGAACAAGAAAGAAATAAATTGGACTTCATCAGCATGAAAAACATTTTTTGGTGCTGGGGATGGAACCCAGAGCCTTGCTAGCATATGTTCTCTATCACTGAATTATACCCCTACCTAAGATTAAAAACAAAACAAAACAAAAAAACCTTCTGTACTTAGAGAATATAATCAAGAAGTTAAAAAGAAGCCAGCCTGAGACTACATAGCTCAGGTTAGCCTGAGCTAGAGTGAGACCCTACCTGGGGGCGGGGGGGAGAAGAAGCAGTTGTTAAAAAAAAAAAAAACGAGCCTGGGCTGGAAAGGTGGCTTAGTGGTTAAGCACTTGCCTGTGAAGACTAAGGACCCCGGTTCGAGGCTTGATTCCCCAGAAGACATGCAAGCCAGATGCATAAGGTGGCGTATGCGTCTTATTTGCAGTGGCTGGAGGCCCCGGCAGGCCCATTCTCTCTCTATCTATCTGCCTTTTCCTCTGTCGGTCTGTCACTCTCAAATAATTTTTGTAAAAAAATAAAGAAAAACCAGCATGTGCCTTTAATCCCAGCACTCGGGAGGCAGAGGTAGGAGGATCACCATGAGTTCCAGACACTCCATACTGAGTTGCATTACTGATAAAAAGCAAAGATAGGGCTGGAGAGATGGATATAGAGAGACCCTACCTCAAAAAAAAAAAAAAAACAAAAAAGAAAGAAAGAAAAGAAGACCCATATAATAAAAGAATATATTTGTAAACTATCTATCTGATAAGGAACTTGTATCCAGAATATACAAGAAATTTTTATAATTCAATAATAAAACATTCCTGGACTGGAGGTGTAACTCAGTGGTAGAGTATGATAACTTAAATATGTCCAAGTTCAATCCTTAGCACAAGAAAAAATCCAATAGCTCAATTAAAAATAGTCAAAGGGCCAGGTGTGGTGGTGCACACCTTTAATCCCAGCACTTGGGAGGCAGAGGTAAGTGGATCACCATGAGTTTGAGGCCACCCTGAGACTAATAGTGAATTCCAGGTCAGCCTGGGCTAGAGTTAAACCCCACCTCAAAAAATCAAAAAAGAAAAAAAAAAACTCAAAGGGAGCCAGGTGTGGTGCATGCCTTTAATCCCAGCACTGGGGAAGCAGAGGTAGGAGTACTGCTGTGAGTTTGAGGCCAGCCTGAGACTACATAGCGAATTCCAGGTCAGCCTGGGATAGAGTAAGACCCTACCTCAAAAAAAAAAAAGTCAAAGGGGGATGAATAAACATTTCTCCAAAGAAGCACATGGAAAGATACTCTATTTTTAGTCATAAAGAAAATACAAACAAGAACCATGTAATACTATCTCACATAGAATCTGAAAGGAGGGAAGGAAGGGGGGATGAGAACAAATCAGTGTGGCAGTTACTTTATAATTTAAGCATAAAGTTACTATATGGTTTGGAAATTCTACTTCTACAGAAATATGAAATATATATACATAAAATAAATAAAAACTTGAGTCCACACAAAAACTTACAGATTTATATTTATAGCTCTTTTTAACTTTTCACCTCTTGAACTTCCTGCTCTGTAAGCCCCCCCTCCTCTCAGCCCAGTTCTGCTGAGATGGAGGGACACCTATTCCCACATGGGCTTTCTAACCCCTTCTGCCTTCCACATGGCAGGAGGTCTCTGTAAATTTTTTCTCCTTTCTTCTTTAAATCTAACAAAGTCTCTTCAAGTAAAAAAAAAATATATTTGTAGAAGCATTACTGATAAAAAGCAAAGACAGGGCTGGAGAGATGGCTAAGCAGTTAGGGTACATGCCTGCGAAGCCTAAGGATCCAGGTTTGATTCTCCAGGTCCCACATAAGCCAGATGCAAATGATGGCGCCTATATCTGGAGTTCATTTGTAGTGGCTGGGAGCCCTGGCATGCCCATTATCTCTCTCTCTCTCTCTCTCTCTAATAAATAAAATAAATCTTAAAAAAAAGCAAAGATATGGCTGGAGGGATGGCTTGGCAGCTAAGGAGTTTGTCTGCAAAGCCAAAGGACCCAGGTTCGATTCCCCAGGACCCACATTAGCCAGATGCACAAGGTGGTATATGGGTATGGAGTTCATTTGCAGTGGCTAGAGGCCCTGGTGTGCCCATGTTCTCTCTCTCTCTCTCTCCCTCTCTCTCTCTCTCTCCCCCTCCGTCCCTCCCTCCCTCTTTCTTTCTGTCAAATAAATAAATAAAAATAAAATTTAAAAAAAAGGAAAGATAAAATCAATCCAAATGTGTATCAATTAATGAATGCATGCAGAAAATCTGGCAAATACATAGCATCAACTATTACTTGGCTACAGTAAGAAATGAAGTGACTGCACATGCCATAATATAGATAAAACTTGGAAACATAATAGTAAGTGAAAGAAACCAATCAAGCCGAGTGTAGTAGTGCAAGCAATGAATCCCAGCACTAAGGAGGCTGAAGTAGGAAGATCACTGTGAGTTTAAGGCCAGCCTGGAACTATACTGAGATCTAAGTCAGCCTGGGCTAGAGAGAGACCCTACCTCAAAAAAAGCAGCCAATCCCCAAAATACCACAAATTATGTAATTCCATTCATAGGAGATGTCTAGAATAGGCAAATATAAGCAGAATGAACATGACCTAGTGGTTACCTAGGGCTAAACAGCAGAGCAGATAGATAACACAAAGATAACAAAGGGTAGTATATTTCCTTTTGAAATGATAAAAATATAAAATTGAACATGGCATATATCATTGACTATGTTAAAATCCACTGAATTACAATTTTAAATGAGTGAATTATATGGGATGTAAATTACATCTCAAAAAGATGCTACAAAACAAATGAACAAAGGGGTATGACCAGTGTTTGGATCCATATAATCAAAGACTCATCAAACTCAGGTACAAGGTGGGGAAGAAAAAGTACATGGTATCTCAGGCTACTTAAATATTAACAAAATAAAGCCATGTTTTTTTTTCCTTTTGTTTTGTTTTTTTCTTAAAGCCAAGTTTTTATTCAAAATTTGTGACCTAGGGCTAAAGCTCAGTGGTAGAGCACTTGCCTTGCATGTAAAAGGGCCTAGGCTCAAACCCCAGCATTTAAAAAATAACTTCATGGCATCATGGTGCTGGAAAGAAGTGACCAGAGTGCTTAGTGCTGCAATATCTCTATCACACCTTCATGGCTCAGGGTCTATTGCAGAAGATGTGGCGCAAAGAATGTAAGAGCCAAAGGAAGAGTAGGACTCCTTACAACGTGCTCCCCCCAGACCAATATGGCCTGGATATCCATGACCTCACAGTGCCTGACACTACCTACATAAGACCATCATAATAGTAGAAAAAGATTATGACATCAAAATAAAGGAGAGACTGATAGAGAGGGGGAGGGGATATGATGGAGAATGGAGTTTCAAAGGAGCAAGTAAGGGAGGGCATTACCTTGGGATGTTTTTTTATAATCATGGAAGTTAATAAAAAAATTAAAAATTTTTTTAAAAACTTCACAATGAAGACGTGGCACATTTATTTTATATTTTATTTTTTTTACTGACAACTTCCATGATTATAAACAATATCCCATGGTAATTCCTTCCCTACCCCCACTTTCCCATTTGAAACTCCACTCAACAGTAAAGAAAAATGAAATTATGAAATTTGCAGGAAAATGGATGGATCTGGAAAGGATTATACTTAGTCAGGTAACCCAGGCCCAGAAAGCCAAACGTCACATGTTCTCTCTCATATGTGGATCCTAGCTACAAATGATTGGACTTCTATGTGAGTAGGAATAAAACTCAGTAGCAGAGGCCAGTAAGCTAGAAAGGAGATATAAAGGGAATAGAAAGGGAGGGAGGGAGGACTTAATAGGATGGTATTCTATATATGTAAATAGAAGAACAGATTAATGGGGGTGAAAAGGCCTAAGTGAGGACAGGGGAAGAGATTAAATAAAAGAAAGGTAGAGAGAGGGCTAATCAAAATCTAAGAGGATATAAATAAGTCATATGGAAACCTACTTTTTTGGACAATGGAACACTCAGAAGCCATAGATTGTTACTAGAAAATTTTCAGTGCCAGGGATGCCTCCAGTGAGTTGTTGGCCAGGGAGGTCTCTGATGCCCCCAAAACATTACAGGATATTGTCGAGGCCCTTGGTTTCCCACCAGGAAGAGATGGTAAGACCCTACTGCTGAAGACTCCACATACTTGGGCTGCAGGGTCACTGAGCAGTGAAGATACTCAATAGTGGACATTGCAAGCCTTAAATTTGGCCAGCCAGGCCAAATGAGCCAATGGGTGCAATAGTGGCACATCTTTTATGGGGTTAACCAACAACTCTCTAATTTGACTAGAGGCCTGCTCCATGGGAGGGAATACATCCCTGATACTGAAAACCTACAACAGGGGTAGTCATGATCCCTAGAGGTGTAACGTCTGCTGGTGTCTGGCTAAATGTATATACTATGCTCACCAAACTGCCCAGTAAGCACTTCTCTTAATGTCCATACCCATATATTAATGCTACTTTCACTTTTGGTTAAAGAAGCTTCTCTTTTCAGATGGCAGTGACCTTGGATGATTCAGAAGTGCTGAGAAGAAGTGACAGAGGAGTGCTCAGCAATGAAATATCTCTATCACACTTTCCAAGGCTCAGGGTCCATTGCAGAAGAGGTGGCAGAAAGAATGTAAGAGCCAAAGGAAGGGTAGGACTCCTAACAACGTGCTCCTCCAGACACAAAATGGCCTGGATATTCATGACCTCACAGTGCCTGACACTACCTACATAAGACCATCATAAATTGGAAGAAAAGATCATGACATCAAAATAAGAGAGACTGATTGAGAGGGGGAGGGGATATGATGGAGAGCAGAGTTTCAAAGGGAAAAGTGGGGATAGGTAGGGAATTACCATGGGATATTGTTTACAATTATGGAAGTTGTCAATAAAAAATTAAATTTAAAAAAGCTTCATAGACTATTTTAATATTATATAATGCAGTAGAGTAGCAGTTATGTAATAAATCATACAATTTCAGTCTTATTTAAAATTCTACCATTTGGGGGCTATAGAGATGACTTCGCAGTTACAGGTATTTGCTTGCAAAGCCTGACACTCCAGGCTCAATTCTCCAGTACCCATGTAAACTCAGATATACAAACGTGAAAATGCACCTGGAGTTTGGTTTCAGGGGCAAAAGGGCCTATCATGCCCATTCCCTCCCTATCTCATTCCCTCTCATTCTCTCATTCTCTCTCTCTACAAACAAATAAATAAAAATATTTTTAAATTCTCTGATTTTAAATTATAGATATGTGTCTTTATAAGTCAACATATATTGAGTGTTTAGTGTCTTTCAGGGTTCAATTTACCCTTCTAAAATACGTGATCCAAAGAATGCAATAAAAATTAAAAGGGCTAATATATTCTCTATAGTATCATTGCCTAATTGAACTTCCAGTGTCTATGGAAAACAATTTCACTATGCTATCAGTAGGTACTAGCAATATATATATTGAGCCCTTGAAATGTAGCTAATACAAGTGAATAATTATTTTTAATTTAATTGTAATTTAAATGGTCACGTCAAGCTATTGGTTGCAACTCTAGGGCATGATACAAAAATACATTTTACAGTTCACCCCAATAATCACATTCATGTAGGAATGTACGTTTATACACAAATGTTCAAAAAATAATATTTTCTTGGAGAGAAGGGAAGTGTTAATCAAAATTAATGATGTTATGAATGAGCCATATGGAAAGGTACTTCTTCACTGGGCTGGAGAGATAGCTTAGTGGTTAAGGCGCTTGCCTGCAAAGCCAAAGATCCCAGGTTCAATTCTCCAGGACCCACATAAGCCAAATGTACAAGGTGGCACATGCATTTGCAGTTCATGTGCAATGGCTGGAAGCCCTAGCATACACATTCTCTTCCTCTTACCTCCTCCTCTCCCTCTTTCTCTCTCACACTCAAATAAATAAAAATAAAATATAAAAAAAGTTTTTGCCAGGCGTGGTGGCACACACCTTTAATCCCAGCACTCAGAAGGCAGCGGTAGGAGGATCACCATGAGTTCGAGGCCACCCTGAGACCTCATAGTGAATTCCAGGTCAGCCTTGGGTAGAGTGAGACACTACCTCGAAAAACCAGAAAAAAAGTTATAGGGCCAGAGAGATGGATTAGTGGTTAAGCGCTTGCCTGTGAAGCCTAAGGACCTTGGTTCAAGGCTCGATTCTCCAGGACCCACGTTAGCCAGATGCACAAGGGGGCGCACGCGTCTGGAGTTCGTTTGCAGTGGCTGGAGGCCCTGGCGTGCCCATTCTCTCTCTCTCCCTCTCTCTCTCTGTCTCTCTCTCTCTTTGCCTGTTTCTCTCTATATCTGTCACTCTCAAATAAATAAACAAAAAAGTTATATATATATGTATATATGTATGTATGTATGTATGTTAAAAAAGAGAACTTACACTCGGGAGGCATAGTTAGGAGGATCGCCGTGAGCTCAAGGCCACCCTGAGACTACATAGTGAATTCTAGGTCAGCCTGAGATAAAATGAGACCCTACCTCAAAACAAACAAACAAACAAACAAAAAAAAAAAAACAGAAAAAAGAGAGAGAGAGAGAACTTAGGCAGAAGTACCCTGTGGGGATGGATAATGCTAGCACAAAAGCCATAGATTATTTCAGTGTCAAGGGTGGGACACTTTCCAATGACTTCTTGGTCAGTGAGGCTCCTGTTACTCTTCAAACAATACATGCTATTGCTATTGCCAAGACTCTTGGATGCCCACCAGAACTAGATGGTAGGACCCTATTTCTAAAGACACCACATAACTGCAAGACACTGAGAAATCAAGCTGCAGCTGAGCTGGTAATCCCCTCCCTGTAGACTATCATAGTGCTGTAAAGTGTTATGTAGCCTGCTGGGGAAGAAAAGTCATCAACAGGCTTACCTAGCAAGCAGTATTGGCTAGGCAGGCAAAATGTGCCAACTGGTGTAATGTCTGTTACAGAGGAAATAGATGCTCTCTGATTGGATTTGAGGCCCACTCCCCAGAAATTCATATCTGACACTGAAAACCCAGTCAAAAGCCTAAGGCTGAGAAGGTCATAAGACCTTGGGAGAAGTTACTACTGCTGTTTGGCTAAATGAATATATTTTAGTTTTATTTATGTATTTGAGATGGGGGGCAGAGGGGCAGAGAGAGAAAGAGGCTGATTGAGATACAAAGAAAAAGAGGCAGGCAGAGAGAGATAGAGAGGATGAATACAGGCATTCCAGGACCTTCAGCCATTACAAACTCAAGACACAAGCTCCACTTTGTGCATCTGGCTTTACATGGGTACTGGGAAATAGAACCCAGATCATCAGGCTTTGCAAGCCAAGTATCTTTAACCATTAAGCCATCTCTCCAGCCCCCTAAATGCATAGTTATGCCCACCAAACTGTCCTCTAAATATTTTCATTTATGCCCATATACTAATGTTATCCTCACTTTTGGGTAGGGAAGCTCAAAACTCATTAAAGTGCTGAGAAGAAGTGACAGAGGAAGGTTCAGCACTCAGAGACATCTTTATCACACCCTCCAAGGCTCACAGACCATTGAAGAAGTGGAAGAAGGAATATAAGAGTCAAAGAGAAGGAAAAAGTGTTTTGCAATACTCTCTTCCAGGTACAAAGTGGCCATGGTATATTCATGACCTCACAGTGGTTGGTGCTACCTACACAAGACCTGCATAATATGAGGACAAAAAAAAGATGACATCAGAGCTGGAGAGGTCGTTTAGCGTTAAGACACTTGCCTGCAAGGCCAAAGACCCCAGATTGGATTCCCCAGGACCCACGTAAGCCAAATTCACAAGGTGGTACATACATCTGGAGTTCATTTACAGCTGCTGGAGGCCTTGGCGCATCCATTCTCCCCATCCCCTTCTCTCACTGCCTCTCTCTCAAATAAATAGATAAAAGTAAAATATTTCTAAAAGATGACATCAGAGTGCTCACTGTAACACCATGGAACCCATAAAAGATGACATCAAGATATAAGAGTAGAGTAGTTGGAAAGAAAAAGGGGTTCAGTGGAGAGGGGATTCAGAAGGGGAGACAAAGGAGAGTGGTGGAAGGGGATTATAATCAGCATGTGTGTTGTATGGGGGTTGTCAATAAAAAGTTTAAAAACACTGCCATGTTTGCCACTGGGGAGGCAAAGGTGGAGGATTGCTGTGAGTTCAAGGCCATCGTGAGATTACAGAGCGAATTCCGGGTCAACCTGGGCTACGGCACGACCTTATCTCAAAAAGGGTATAAAACATAATACTTTAGTACATAAAAAGCACTAGAAGAGCTGGACAGATAGCTCCAGTGGTTAAAAGAGCTTGCCTGCAAAACCTGGCGACCTGAGTTCAATTCCCTAGTACCCACATAAAGCCAGATGCACAAAGTGGTACATGCATTTGGAGTTTGTTTGCAGTGGCAGGAGGTGCTGGCCTGCCCACCCCTTTTCTCATTCCCTTTCTCTCTCCCTCTCCCTCTCTATCTGCTTGCAGATATATAAATAAAAATATTTTTAAAAAAATACTAGAGGGAGCTGGGCATGGTGGCACATGCCTTTAATCCCAGCACTCAGGAGGCAGAGGTAGAAGGATTGCCAACAGTTCGAGGCCAACATGAGACTACATAGTTAATTCCAGGTCAGCCTGGACCAGAGTGAGACCCTACCTCAAAAGACCAAAAAAAATTATTAGAGGGCTGGAGAGATGGGTCAGCAGTTGGTTAAAGGCACTTGCTTGCAAAGCCTGATGTTCCAAGTTCGGTTCCCCAGTTCCCAAGTAAAGCCAGATGCACAAAGTGACACATACACCTAAAGTTCACTTCCAGGGGCATGAGGTCCTAGTGTTCATATTCATTCATTCACTCATTCATTCATTCTCTCCCTCATAAATAAATATTTTTAAAAGTACTAGAGCTTTTCTTCTGCCTAACTTTCATCTAAACAAGTTCTGATTTACTCCCCTAACACCACTCCATAACATTACACTATAGTTCCTCTCAGCTCTAAAATATTATGCTATATACTAATGACAAATGTTTGGGGTGATGATTATGCAAATTACTGTGGTCACTACAAACTCTATATATCCATAAAATAACACACTGCATCCCACAAATACATAATTATATGTAAAATTAAAATACTGTTAACTTGCCGGGCGTGGTGGCACACGCCTTTAATCCCAGCACTTGGGAGGCAGAGGTAGGAGGATTGCGGTGAGTTCGAGGCCACCCTGAGACTCCATAGTGAATTCCAGGTCAGCCTGGGCTAGAGAGAGACCCTACCTCAAAAAACCAAAAATAATAATAATAATAAAATAAAATACTGTTAACTTTAAAAATTGTGCAATTCTTGTCACCTTATGCCTGTAATTCCAGTTGAGGCAGGAGAATCATGAGTTAAAGGCTAGTGTAGGTTACAAATAAGGCCTTGTCTCAAAAAGAAAAAAAAACTGTGCCATCCTTGAAAGCATAAGTGCATGTTTCTCCTAACTCCTTATTATCTAACACATGGTTTTTGAATATAGAAGTGGAGGTTAAATACAAGTTGACGATCAAAATTTAGGGAACGGTTTACTTCTCAAACAATACTAACAATATATCAAGGTGATGCTGAGGAACAAGTAGTGACAATTAAACTTTTCATCAATATGTGGGAAACAAAAAAGACAAACTGAAATACAGTAAGTACAGAAAGTTTCTCAAAAATAAACTGTTCTTAAATGAAAGGTAATTATAAACACCAATATTCAGAGGCACCATAACCACTGCTAAATTCCTAAGTTAAGGAAACGCAATTTTAAGGCTTCCAAAGTGACACAGAACACAATTTAACAGTCAGATCAAAGAAAACTAATTTACATATTAATTTGGAGTGGTCTACATTTTGGAGAGAGATAATTACAGTTTTATCTATCAAGGAAGGAATATGCCTGTCAGCAAGGGAGTTAACACAATTCAATTTGCTACTTCTTTATAGGTAGCGTGTTGTCATCTTAAAGTGCCCTCCAAAATGCTACTCCCAACTGGGTAAAATCTGAACTTCAGGCAATGTGCACCAAACTCCACGGTTAACTTTCGAAAATAGCCCCATCTTCCCTACATTTAGAAATACACGGGGAGAGGCAGTGAGTGGGACGCAAATCCTTACAACGCTCCCGCTACCTTCTGCCCCGAGCCTCCTTTCCAGTCCCCTTGGCCGTCCACAAGTGTTTTTCTTCATCTCGCCCTCAAATAACTGACTTATTTCCTTCACTCATGCCTGCTTTAAGTTAGCCCTGACAATCTTCCGTCTAGGTGCTCTCTATGACCCGAGGTCATGAGGGCAACCTTTCCCCTCTTAGGTCCCCTTGTCCTTCACTCCACTATCCCAAGTGAACGGCAACACACCTGGTAGGTCCGAACGGTTCCTGAGGCGCCGCGTTGATGTGACCTCCATTGCGGACCTGAGCGGCAGATAGTGACTAGAGGCCGGGTCAGGAGCGCAGAATGCTTGTGCTTTTCGAAAGCAGCCGCCGCGGCTGCCCAACGCCAAGAATGTATCGCGAGCAGCGCCATCTTGAGCGAGGAAAGAGGAACCGAGAGAGGAGGATTGTGGGAAACTGGAGGACTGAGGAGGCTTTCTCTCCCCTCCCCCGCCTTTTCCTCCTGTCAGACGCGGAAAACAGCTTGTTGTGAAGATGCTGGTGCTTAGGTGTAGCGCCTTTCCCCTCCCCTCCCCGCCCCCCAGGGACTCAGCTTTGTTTTCCTTACATAGCACGGAATTATCAGAATATCATTTGTCTTGCTCTCTTTTCCTAAAGTTGCTAGTTAAGTGTAGATTTCAGATAATGAATTATTTCTTGATTCAAGTATGGAAACTGCATTTGGTAAATAAAACAACCCTATCTTGTCTGTCATTCAATATTCTTTTCTTATTGCCTCCAACTCAATGTCACACTCCACTCTTTCCGTTTCCCCCATGCATAAGCCTGTCTCCCACTCCATGAGCTCTAACATTAAAGTACAGACATCAATTTCCCCTGGGAGGACGTTTCATCAGTGATAATCAATGCCTCTCTTGTAAACGCTTTTGCTGATTGTTCCCTTTTGAAGCACTTCTCCTTTGGTCTTTGCTTCTGGGACAGGTGCACATACATAAACAGACACATAAACATACCCATATACATGCACACACACATTTTTTTGAAATTTCATTTTTATTTATTTATTTATTTGAGAGAGAGAAAGAGAGATAGGCAGATAGAGAAAGAAAGAGAGAATGGGTACACCAGGGCCTCTAGCCACTGCAACGTACTCCAGACGCAAGTGAAACCTTGTGCATCTGCCTTACTTGGGTCCTGGGGAATCAAACCTGGGTCTTTTGGCTTTGCAAACAAATGCCTTAACAACAAAGCCATCTCTCCATCTCCCCCCCCCACCCCGCGCACACACACACATACACAATTTTTTTTACTCTGCCAATTTATCTCCCTTTGGTTTCTCCAGTCCACAATTGAAAAACCACTAGATTGGTTGATGAATGGTAAGTAAACACATTATGTAATAGATAAGTTTCTATTCTGTTGTCACTACTATAATCAAACCAAATATTGTCAAACTATGTCTATGGTTATCTGAGAACTAGAATTTCCAAGTATATGCCAGGAGTGGTGGCACACATCTTTAAACCCAGCACTTGGGTGGCAGAGGTAGGAGGATTACTATGAGTTCAAGGCCAGCCAAAAATAAAAAAAAAATTATCTGTCTAGAATTTCCAAGTATAAGTATTACCTGAAACCCTGGAATCAATCTGGAAGTTACTTTATATTCATTTATACATTCTCAAACCCTTTTCGCAAGACAGGCAAGCAATTATGATCTTCTTACATAGAAGCTTTATGAACTAATGATAAGTCAGATGAAGAAAGATAAAGAGTTAGCTTTACCTTGTTCCAAGAGTCATATTAGACTCCAGGTTCCCAGGAAGAGGAAATTTCAGCTAGTTACTGAAAAAAGAATAAGTTTCAAATTGAAGATGTCCCCATGTAAAGACAAAGACAGTATTAAAAGCAAGACATAAGAAAACATTTTCCAGAGAATGAATGGCAAAATAGGAGGAAATGAACTAATTTGAGCAGAGAGGCCTGATGAAGAGGAGCCTATTTTAATTTATTTCATTCTAAGAAGTCAATGCTTTACACTGCAACTGTTAAATGGTTTTAATCAGGAGAGTAAAATGATCAGATTTGTATGCCCATTAAACAACTCTGATTTAAGTGGAAAGGTTGGATTGGAGGGAGTTCAGATTGGAGTGCAGAAAGTAATGCTATAACTCAGTCATAAAATAAAGGCCTGAACTTTGTAGTAGAAGTAGCAGTAGATCAATTCAATTCCAGGGGTAGTAAGGAGGAACAGTCCACAGACCTTGGTGGCTAATTGGATCTTTCTATCTTTTTTTCTTTTGGTAGGGTCTCACTCTAGCCCAGATCGACCTGGAATTCACTATGTAGTTTCAGGGTAGCCTCAGACTCATGGCGATCCTCCTACCTCTGCCTCCCGAGTGCTGGGATTAAAAGTGTGCCACCATGCCTGGCAAGATGTTTCTATCTTTTTATCATAGATAATAGATCAGTAATAGTCTCCTTCATTAATGACTACATTATCATCTGTAAATATATATATTCAGGCCGGGCGCTTTTAATCCCAGCACTTGGGAGGCAGAGTAGGCGGATCGCCATGAGTTCAAGGCCAACCTAAGATTACATAGTGAATTCCAGGTCAGCCTGGGCTAGAGTGAGAGCCTACCTTGAAAAAAATGAATATATATATATATATATGTATGTATGTGTATATATATATATGTTAGAAACAATCTTTATCAGAGAAATCCTAGAGACTGCCAATTATTTCTATCTCCGATGAATGTTGCCACTGAATATAATGACCATAAAAGACATTGTTGAGTAAGACTCTCATTTTTTTCAAATGTAAGAAGCCATGTAATAAATAGTTTGTAAGAATTTATGTATTTATTTACTTGAGGGGGTGAGAGAGAGAGAAAGAGGGACAGACAGAGAGAGAGAGAGAGAGAGAGAGAGAGAGAGAATGGGCACACCAGGGCCTCCCTGCAAACGAACTCCAGATGCATGTGCCACCTTGTGCATCTGGCTCAGATAGAGAAAGAGGCAAAGAGAGAATGGGCACGCCAGGGCCTCCAGCCACTGCAAACAAACTCCAGATGCATGTGCCACCTTGTGCATCTGGCTTACATGGGTCCTGGGGAATCGAGCCCCAAACTGTGGTCCTTAGGCTTCACAGGCAAGAGCTTAAATGCTAAGCCAACTCTCCAGCCCCTGCTCAATCTTTTTAAATTAAATTTTGTATGTGTGTGTGTGTGTGTGTGTGTGTGCATGTTCAGGTGGGAATGTGGGCATGCATATGCAATGGCACACATGCAGAGGTCAGAGAACAACCTCAGATGTCAGTGCTCACCTTCTACCTTCTTTCAGGCAGGATCTCAAAACCCCAGCTTTCTCCAGGCTAGCTGGCTATCAAGTGTCCAGGGAGTCTCCTGTCTCTGCTTCCTATGTCACCAAAAGGGCACCGGAATTATAGGTGAAACAACCTCTGGTAAATAGACCTAAGGGAAGCCATGTTAGGCCATTCAGCCATCTTGACATTCTCAAGGAGCCTTAAGAGAGTAAAGATTTAACACAGAGCAGTAACTACAAGCCTGGGGGCATGATTCCAGTAAAGACATATGAGGTAAGTCTTGCCCTGAGGTCAAGGTGGCCTGGTACTACATACAAGCTTCATCTGGTGTTTGGTCTTGCCCTTATCTGGAGCTCCCTCTGCCCAAGTTGTGCTTTTGTAAATTGTGCTTGCTTGCTCTTGCAAAAGATAATTGGGGTGGGAGGGATGACTGAAGAGTGAAGGGTTGGTCATTGTAAAAGAATGTGGATTTTGCCTTTAAAAACTCACTGTAAAAGTAGGACAGGGCTGGTCTCCTCCTTGCTGTGAGGGGACAGATGCCAGCTTAATAAACACTCTCCTTTTTAATTTTTATTCGGGTGGTCTTCTGTTCATTTCTGGTCTGGAACTTGCTACACAGATGCACTACAGCTTTGACAATCCTAGGGATTTGAACTTGGACCATCACATTTGTGGAGCAAATGCTATCTACTGAACCATCTCTCCAGCCTCACCTTGCTGAACCATAATAGTACTTTCATGAATTTCATAAAAGTTTCCTGTGGGTGACCTTGCCTATTCATAGGCAATAAAGAGAAATGTGGGGATAGAACCCAAACTGGAACCATGATAATCTTGTTGCTAAACAGTTGCTTTGTTCACTAAATGTTGGCCTCTTCTGAAACACAAAACTTTATGAAAACTCTCTAGAAAGCAAGTAAACTTTTAAGATTTGAATCTAAAAATATAGTTTTCTGAAATACCTACATCTGATTGTGAAGATTAAATTCTGTTGTCAACTTGTTCAGATTAGGAATCCACAGACAGTCCTCTTGGTTGGTTCTCTGAGGTTGATTCTAGGAAGGATTAACTGAAGGAAGAAGTCCTTCCCCCAGAGAGGGCAGCCCTCCTGGTAGTGAGCTATACATATAACGAAGCTCAGAGAGGAAACTGCCTTTTTTCTACCAGACTGTTCATGCTACTTGCTGGTGAGTGCCTTCACTTACACATACATCTGTCCTGTTCGGCTGTCCTTCACAGGCATTGGAACCAAGTTTCCTCAGCCTTCCAACATAGACTGAAGGCCAGGAATCCTCCAGGTTTTCAGTACTGGGTTGGGACTGCTTAGCCATCCAGCCACATGGACTAAGCAGCTACTGGGTTTGGTTACTTGACTTTCAAGCCCACAGACAGCTGTTATTGGACTGCTGTAAGATAATCCAATAAATTCTCTTTTTAAATCCAATTCATTCTATCACTTCTGTTCCTCTAGAGAACCCTAACTAATACACTGAACTATAGATGATGTCTCAAAATCTTCAGTTTTATTACCTATAGGGACTATTGACCTGGTCTAACAGTCGTGAGGTCCTTGAATAGAGTCAATGTGTTTTTACAGTAATTTTCACTGTAAATAAGCTTCTTTAATTAAAAACATCTGAGGGCTGGGGATATGGCTCAGTGGGTAAGAGTGCTTGCTGTGCAAGCATGAGTTCTTGAGTTCGATACCCAACACCCACATAAAAAGTCTAGGTGTGGCTGTACACATCTGTAACCCCAGATGAGGGGTGACAGAGAAAGGATTGCTAGATCTCCTTAATCAGCCAGACTAGCCAAAGAAAAACACACCTGACATTCTTGTAGACACAGGATGTGCGTATTTGCACATACAAATACAAATATTATATAAATACACAAAAATGTGAATAATGTTGGAATACCCAAGTAGCTATACTCTTATGAGCTAAAGAGGAGCAAACATTTATTTATCAAATAAATAAAGTTTCCACTGTATTTAGAAATATAACATGAAGCAAGAGTTGTGCATTAGTGAGGAACAGTGGCAATAAACAAGCCAACTTGGCCTGCAGCAATGTGACATATCCATGCTGACATAAAGAGACTAAGACACACACGATAAGAAGCTGCTATAAATATAGCTGCTGCAGCCACAGATCACATGACAGCACTTTATGCAGTAATTATACCTAATTGTGTATAGCAGTTTATAATTTATAAAGTGCTTTTTCATTCCTTATCTTATTTAATCCTCATCAACACTGGAGGATAGGTATTATTTATTAACCTCCCCATATTTATGAGGAAACAGACTTGACAGAGCTAATGGGATGGAGACTAAATCTAGGCTTAACGATTCCAAGTACAGTGTTCTTCTCACCTAGCTACACTTAAAATTTAGAAGAAACACTTGTATGTTTTAGGAAGGTTACCATGGTCTTTTTGTTTCTGGAAAACATCAGACTTCATTCTCACTTCACAATTTTTGCACTTGCTTTCCTTTTTATTGGAAGCATCTTTCCTGTAGATTTGTTGATAAATAATTTTTTCTTGCTCTCCAAGTTTCAACTCAAATATCATTGGCTTAGAGAAGCTTTCTAAGAGCACCTTATCTAAAGACCCCAACTGTGCTATTTCCCTTAAAATCTTGCTGTTCAAACTGTGCTTGGTGGAACATGCCTGTAATTCCACCTACTCACCAGGCTCCAGCAGGAGGGTTGTAAATTCAAGGCCTGCTAGGGTAATTTAAAGAGACCCTGTCTCAAAATACAAAGTAAAAAGAAAAGTACTTGGGATGTCCTTAGGGTTAAAGTGCTTCCCTAGCATGTGCAGTGCCTTATGTTCGATCCCTAGCATTACATTAAAGAAAAGAATAATGAGAAAAAAAGAATCATTCATTTTTTTGTTTGCTGTGTGTGGTGGCTCACACTTATCATCCCAGCACTAGGGAGGACGAGACAGAAAGATCACCATGAGTTTCAGGCCAGCCTGAGTTATATAGTGAGTTCCAGGACAGTGTAGGCTACAGGTAGACTCTTACTCAAACCTTCCCTCAATCTTGTTATTCAGAGTACAGTTCATGGATCACCAGCACTGATATCAGAATCTCAGGCCTCATACCCGATTCAAAGGCTCAGATTCTGGAACTAAGATTTTTTTAGGTTATTCGCGTATACATTAAAATATGATTTTATCACTATGATGTGGCTTAGATTTTTTTAAAATTATTTATTTATTTGAGAGAGAGAGAATATGTGCACACCAGGGCCTCTAGCCACTGCAAATGAACTCCAGATGCATGTGCCACCTTGTGCATCTGGCTTATGTGTGTACTGGGGAATTGAACCTTGGTCCTTAGACTTCACAGGCAAGTGACTTAACTGCTAAGCCATCTCTCCAGCCCAGATATTTTTTTAAACATAACTTATTTACTTGGGGGGTTGTGCACATGCCATGGCACACATGTAGAGGTCAGAGGACAACTTCTAGGTGTCTGTGCTCCACCTTCTTTGAGACAGGTCCTCTTGCTGCTGCAAACAAACTGTCAGATGGTAAACAAATGTCAGTCTAGCTAGTCCTTGAGCTTCTGATCCTTCTTTTGTCATAGGCTGTGCCACTTTGCATCTGGCTTTGAGTGCATGCCTGGGAATTGAACCTAAGCCACTGAGCTTTGCAAGCAAGTGCCTTTAACCACTGAATTGTTTTTATAATATTTGTTAAGTATAAAAATAGATAATAAAATTCGCCAGTCATGCTGGCTCACGTCTATAATTCCAGCACTTTTGAAGATGAGTCGTGTCAGAGGATTTAGTTTAAGACCAGCCTGGGTAAAGTGAGACCCTGCCTCAAAAAAAACCTGGGCTGGAGAGATGGCTTAGCAGTTAAGGTGCTTGCCTGCAATGCCAAAGGACTTTGGTTCAATTCCCTAGGACCCACATAAGCCAAGTGCACAAGGTGGTGCATGCATCTGGAATTCGTTTGCAGTGGCTGGAGGCCTGTGTGCACCCATTCTCTCTCTCTCCCTCTCTCAAATAAATAAATTTAATTTAATTTAAAAACAAAAACCTACCCTGTGTGTTGATGCATGCTTTTGATCCCAGCATTCAGAAGGCAGAGGTAGGAGGATCTGTGAGTTTGAGGCCAGCCTGAAACTACCAAATGAGTTCCAGGTCAGCCTGGGCTAGAGTGAGACCCTCGAAAACAAAACGAAAAACCAAACCTTCTTTCAGCTTTTGTGTCTGTATGTGATACCAGAGATTGAATTCAGGGCCTTACTAGGCAAGTACTCTGCCAACAAGCCATATCACCAGCCTTTATGTGAAGTTGTAGTTATTTTTATTCAACTTAAAGGTTGAAGATTTTAATAAATTTTGCTGCATATACTATAGGAAGAAAAATCTTTTGCAGCTATATAAATGAGCTGGTTCATTGGCCTGTTACACAAAATAATCATATCTTAATCCTTCTTATGTATGACAATAACACCTATTAATTATTGAATGCTTAATCTATAACAGGACTTGCTACATGCTGTACATACATGATCTCATATAATCCTTTCTAATGTATAAAGTAGAACAATATTAAAATGACCTTTTGTCTGCATAGCAAAACTGGACTGTCAGAAGTGAGGAACTTGCTCACGGTTGCAACTGCTCATCCAGTAAGCAGCAAAACCATAACTCAAACCTAAGCCTTACCACAGTCTGGGCCTCTCACTAAACTGTGCAGCCTTTGTGTGTGTGAGCATCAGCTGTAGAGATTACTACGTGCACCAAATTTCTTCTACTCACAGACAATGGGCATATTGTAAAGCTATAACCCAAGTTTTATTATGGGTTTTTATTTTTATTTTTTTTTTAGTTTTTATTTATTTATTTGAGAGAAAGAGAGAGAATGGGCATACCAGGGCCTCCAACCACTGCAAATGAACTCCATACTCATGCACCACCTTCTGCATCTGGCTTATGTGGGTCCTGGGGAATCAAACCTGAGTCTTTTGGCTTTGCAGGCAAGCACCTTAACCACTAAGCAATCTCTCCAGCCCAGGTTTTTATTTTATGAAGCAGAGTCTCACTATAGAGTCCAAGCTGACCTGGGATTCATCATCTTCCTGCCTCTGCCTTGGTATGTGCCACCATGCCCAGCTATGAGCAGTATTTTTCTTGATATAGAATGATCTTAGGGGGTGGAGTGGATTGCTCAGCGGAGAAAGGATTTCACTTGCAATGCCTGCTGACTTGGGTGCAATTTTCCAGCTAGCCATGTGAAGCCAGATGGGCATTTGTTTGCAGAGGCTGATACCCTGATGTGTGTGTGTGTGTGTGTACGTGAGCACATGTGGGCACATGTGTGCACATGTGCACATTTCATAGGCTTGAGTATGACAATAGTCTTTAATAAACTGAACCTGATGGATGTTAGATTATTGATATAACATCTGTAAGATCCCTATGACCATATCCACCACTAATTCTGTGATTTATTTCTAGTCAGAAGTAGCATTTCCTTTATGTATTGTGAGGCTCTCAAGCAGAATCAGTTTTATTTTGGTTTGTGCATGTGTGTAGAATGTGTGGTGTATGCACATGTGTGTGAAGATGTGCACACCTTGTGCCCATGTGAGCAGAGGCCCAAGGATAATGTCAGGTGTCCTCTATCACATTGTTTCCTTGAGACAGAGTCGCTCACTGAGTCTGGAGCTGCCCCTTTCAGTCAGACTGGCTTACCAGCATGCCCCAGCAGTTCTCTAGTCTCTGATCCCCAACAGTATCATTGTTATAGGTACATGTGGCCACACCCAGATTTTTAAGTTTTTTAAAAATATATTTTATTTATTTGAGAGAGAAAGAAACATACAGAGATAATGGGCACACCAGGGCCTCCAGCCACGGTAAACGAACTCCAGACGCATGTGCCACGTTGTGCCTCTGCCTTACGTGGATTCTGGGGAATCGCACCAGGGTCCTTTGGCTTTTGAGGCAAACACCCTAACTGCTAAGCCATTTCTCCAGCCCCAAAACATGAGTTCTGGGATCTGAACTTGAGTCTTCATGCTTGTAAAGCGGGCACTCTATCCACTGAGCTGTCGTCACGCACCACACCCAGATTTTTTTTTATGTGGCTGATGAGGATTGAAATCAGGTCATCTCAGGCCCTCAGAATCAAAATTTTTAAAACTTTTTTTTTGTTTGCTTATTTATTTGAGAGCGACAGAGAGAAGGAGACAGAGAGAGAGAGAGAAAGAGAAAGAGAGAGAGAGAGATAGAGAGAATGGGCGCGCCAGAGCTTCAAGCCTCTGTAAACGAACTCCAGACGCGTGCGCCCCCTTGTGCATCTGGCTAACGTGAGTCCTGGGGAATTGAGCCTCGAACCGGGGTCCTTAGGCTTGACAGGCAAGCGCTTAACCGCTAAGCCATCTCTCCAGACCAGAATCAAAATTTTTAAAGCTCTATTATTACCCTGACAACTTAAATAGTTATGAAACTGTATTAATAACCATGCAGAAGTACATTGATACATTTATAGATGTTGTAATATGAAAATATCAACAAGACCTATTCACTTTCTGTTGCTGCCTTACAAACTAGTACAAACTTAATGACTAAAAATCTATCTATCTAATATATATATATATATTTGATTTTTGAAGTAAGGTCTCACTCTAGCTCAGGCTGACCTGGAATTCACTATGTTGTCTCAGGGTGACCTCAAACTCTCAGTGATCCTCCTACCTCTGCCTCCTGAGTCCTGGGATTAAAGGTGTGCACCACCACGCCCATCTTGCCATATTTTTATTATCTCAGATTTTCTATAGGTAAGGAATCTAAGAACAGATTAACTGAAATTTCTAATCAGACCTCACCAAGATAAAAATAAAGTGTCATCCAGCTTCTGAGTATCATAGTATCAGTATCATAGGAAACTTAAAGGACCTCTTCCAAGTTCACTGATTTTGGGCAAAACTCAGTTACTGGCAGTTGTAGTTCTGAAATTATTTATTGTTTTCTTGATGGTGAGGAGTGAGAACTCCCCCTAGCTTCTAGCAGAATCCTAGAATCTTTATCATATGACCCCCTTCCCAGACAGTTGACAACTTGTTTGCTTCTCCAAAGCCAGCAAGACTATCTCTTTTTTTTTTGAGGTAGGGTCTCACTCTAGCTCAAGCTGACCTGGAATTCACTATGTATTCTCAGGGTGGCCTCAAACTCACGGGCACAATCCTCCTACCTCTGCCTCTTGAGTAGTGGGATTAAAGGTGTGTGCCACCTTGCCCAGCAAGACTATCTCTATTCCTTTGAATCTTTCTCTCATAAAATGCCAAAATTCTTTTTCGTTTTTGAGGTAGGGTCTCACTCTAGCCCAGGCTGACCTGGAATTCACTATGTAGTCTCAAGGCGGCCTCGAGCTCTCCTATCTCTGCCTCCCGAATGCTGGGATTTAAAGGCATGCATTACCACACCTGGCTCCAAATTCTTTTTTAAAAGGCTTGTCTGATTAGGTAAAGCCCACTGAGGATAATGTCTCTTTTGATTAATATAAAGTCAATTGGTTAAGGCCAGACGTGGTGGTGCACACCTTCAATCCCAGCACTCGGGATGCAGAGGTAGGGGGACTGCTGTGAGTTCAAGGCCACCCTGAAACTACAGTTAATTCCTGGTCAGCCTGAGCTAGGCCTCAAAAAACCAATAAAATAAAATAAAATAAAGTCAATTGGTTAGGAACTTTAATTGCACAGGTAAATTTGTTTCACCTTTGCCAATCAAATCAGGAAAATGACATCCTATTGTACTTACAAGTTCCACCCATATTAGAGGAAAAGGTATACAGGCACATACACTAGGGTGTAGAGATCATGGGAGTGATCTTAAAGGGTTTCCTATAACAAAAATTTACAGTTCGAGATCAAGTTACCAGAGAAATATGTTCACTACAAAACTTGTAAAACCAAAAGGGATAAAAAGGACTTCTGGGTAAGATGGCGGCACAGTAGCCATGCCAAAGCTGTCTGTGCAGGGAAATAAACAGAAAAACACCAAAATAAATATACTCTTCTACTGAAAAGTGGAGGTGTGTAAGTTATCATCAAACACAGCAGAGAAGCAAGAGCAACTATGATATTCCAGAAAGGAATAAATGGGTCAGAATAAAACTGAGGTACCAGTGGCCTTAGTCCGTGCACACCCATTTGGCTAGCACCAAGCTGAAGGAGCAGAAACCAAAGGAGGGATTTGCCATTCACATCAGACTACTTGCAAAGTCAAGAAACCTGAAGGGGAAGACAGCAGGTACTAGCTGAGCAGCGGCTGAAGGAGAACACAAACAGGACCAGCTGAGCAGCTCTTGTTCAACTCCAAGTACCCTGCACAGTTTCCTCCACAGTTACCCCAAACAATCAGTGCTGTGAACCTCTAGAGAACTCATTTACCCCCGGCCACATGAATGCACAGCAGATCAGAACATGAGATCCAAAGCACAACAGAGAGGGATCGAGGTGGGCACTCAGCATTGGTGAAATTGGAAGCCATCCCAACATCCCTACTTAAACAAAGGCAGATACATAGGCCTGCACTAGAAGTGCTAATTTCTCTTTCCATGTCAGGGGAGGATATATATTACATATTCTTTGCTGGCTTTGCCTATTGCAAATAAGCTGTATTTTGGGGTGGACTATTCTTGCCTTTGATGTTTCCTGATTCATAGGGCCTTTGTCATTTTCTTCTGTCAGTATTGGGGGCAGGGTCTGACTAAGGCCTAGGCTGACTTGGAACCCATTTCAAACGAGAAATCTCAACCTCCCAGTTGACAGGACTAAGGCTGTGGGGCAACACACACCCTTAGGGACTTTGGCCTTAGTAGATTATCTGTTTGTTTTACTCCCCACTACTGCATAAATACTTTGTGGTGGGATTGAATGTGTATATTGCTCAGTTGGATTTTAGAATTTGCCAATGAATTGTTCCACCCAGTATGCTAAAACACTTGAATAGCAAACTCAACATCTAGGGTAAGTCCTGCTGTTTTCTTGGAGTATAAGAGCTGCACTTTGCACCTTAAACTCATACCCTGAAGATACACAAAGTCAG
This sequence comes from Dipus sagitta, assembly GCA_036346955.1. Classification (NCBI taxonomy): domain Eukaryota; kingdom Metazoa; phylum Chordata; class Mammalia; order Rodentia; family Dipodidae; genus Dipus; species Dipus sagitta. The sequence continues at coordinate 64,623,529 of CM070776.1, forward strand.
ATTTACATGGCTAAGAACACTGGCGATAATTAGAAAATCTAAGCATCAAATTAACTCAAAATTCAAAAGACTCTACATTACAATACTAGAACACAAAAACTAAAGACTATACAATCCCACCAAAAATTATAAATACATCAGAAATGACTGCCAGTGAGACTATTTAGATAAAATGCCTGACAAAGATTTCAAAAAAAATGATTATATCTATACTCAAAGAAACCAAGGAAGAAATCAAAGAATCAAAGAAGATAAGAAACTCATGAAGAAAAATACAGGAAACCAACTTAATGAAATAAGGAGGCCAATACAAGACATGAGTAAGGAAATAAAAATAATGAAAAAATACCAATCAGAAATATTAGAAATGAAAAACAGAGTAAGTCAAATAGAAAACTCTGTAGAAAGTCTCACAAGTAGAATGGATCAAGGAGAGGAAAGAAGATTTAAACTAGAAGACCAGGTGGCAAATTTAACACAGTCCAACAAAGAGAAAGAAAAACTAATAGAGGGGTATGAATGGGAATTTCAAGACATTTGAGACACTATGGAGAGATCAAACATAAGAATTCAGGGTATAGTAGAAGGAGAAGAATTTTACTCCAAAGGCAAAGCAGATATTTTCAACAACCTCATAGAAGAAAATTTCCCTCAACTAGGGAAAGTGATACCAATGCAGATACAAGAAGCCTTTAGAATGCCAAACAGTCAAAATCAGGGAAGAACCTCTCACTGTCATATGGGGGATATAAGGGAGGGAGGAGAGGGTAGGACTTAAGGGAATGGTATTGTACATATGTAAGTAGAAAAGGAGGTTACTGGGGGTAGAAAGGCCTTAATGTGGTCATAGGAAGAGATTAAGTAAAGGAAGGGTGAGGGAGGGTTAATCAAGATCGAAGAGGATATGAATAAGTCACATGGAAACCTATTTTTTTGGACAATGGTGTATCCAGAAGCCACAGATTGTTACTAGAAAATTTTCAGTGTCAGGGATGGGATACCTTCCAGTGAGTTATTGGCCAGGGAGTTCCCTGATGCCCCCAAAACATTACGGGCCATTGCCAAGTCTCTTGGTTTCCCACCAGGAATAGATGGCAAGACCCTATTGCTGAAGACACCACATGCTTAGGCTGCAAGCTGAAAACCTCCTCCCTATAGACCAGCTGACAGAAAGCTGGAAAAAGCTATGCTGTATGTAGCTCCATGTGAGAGAGAAATCATCAGTGGAGATAAACAACTATGGACACTGCAAGTCTTAAGTTGGGCCTGATAGGCCAAATGAAACACATGTGCAATAGTGGCATGCGTATTATGGGGGAAACCAGCCACTCACTAATTGGACTGAAGATCCACTCCATGGGAGGGAACACATGCCTAATACTGAAAACCTATGATGGGGGAATTCATGAGCCTTATGGTTGTAACACCTGCTGGTATCTGGCTAAATACAAATATTATGCTCACCAAACTGGTAAGCACTTTTCTTAATTGATCATACCCACATTAATGCTACTTACACTTTTGGTTACAGAAGCTTCTCTTTTCAGATGGCAATGACCTCTGGGATGACTGAAAAGGCACCATAGTGCTGAGAAGAAGTGACAGAGGAGTGCTCAGCACTGAAACATCTCTATCATACCTTTTAAGGCTCAGGGTCCATTGCGGAACAGTTTGCTGGAAGAATGTAAGCACCACATGAAGGGTAGGACTACTTACAGTGCGCTCTTCCAGATACAAAATAGCCAGTATATCCATGACCTCACAGTGCCTGGCACTTCCTACACAAGACTAGTATAATAGCAGGAAAAGAAGATGACATCAAAATAAAAGAGAGACTGATTGAGAGGGGGAGAGGGTATGATGGAGAGTAGAATTGTGAAGGGTAAAGTGCGGGGAGGGAATTATCATGGCTTATTGTCTATAATTATGGAAGTTGTCAATAAAAAAAACCACCGGGCATGGTGGCACACGTCTTTAATCCCAGCACTCAGGAGATAGCGGTAGGAGGATTGCAGTGAGTTCAAGGCCACCCTGAGACTACATAGTGAATTCCAGGTCAGCCTGGGCCAGAGTGAGACCCTATCTTGAAAAAACAAAATAATAATAATAATAACCATACATGAGGGCTAGAGTGATGGTTCAGCTGTTAAGGGTCCTTGCTTGCAGATTCTGATGGTCTGTGTTCTATTCTCTAGTACCCACACGAAGCCAGATGCACAAAAGGCACATGCGTGTAGAGTTCATTTTCAGTAGCAACAAGCCCAAGCATGCCCATTCATTCTCATTCTCTCTCTCACTCTCCTTGTAGCACATGCCTTTGATCCCAGCACTTGGGAGGCAGAGGTAGGAGGATTTCCATGAGTTCGAGGCCACCCTGAGACTACATAGTAAATTCCAGGTCAGCCTGGGCTACAGCAAGGCCTTACCTTGAAAAACCAATACATATATATTTAAACCCATTCATTAGCAGTTGTGGTGGCACATGGCTTTATCCCAGCACTTGGGAGGCTGAGGCAGGAGGATCACTTGTGAGTTTGAGGCCAGCCTGAGACTACATAGTAAATTCCATGTCAGCTTGGGCTAGAGCAAGATCCTACCTCAAAAAAACAAACAAAAAATACATTAATGTTCATAACAGCCAAAAATAAGAAAAAAATTCATAATATTAAGAAGATGAGTATACATAATATCCAAAAGGGGAAAACAACCTGAATGTCCATCTACTGGTGATTGGATAAACAAAGTATTGTGTAGTCATACAGTGAAGTATTATTCAGCCATACAAAAGTATGAAGTATTGTTACCTGTTACAAGATAGACGGACCTTGAGAACATTATGCTAAATAAGAAGATCTAAAATACCATGTATTACATGATTTCATTGATATGCAATGGTCAGAATAAGCAAATATATACAGATTGTACAATAATTGTTGCCTAGGTCTGGAGTAATGAGGTGATAAAAATGTTCTAAACTTGACTGTGATGAGGATTGCACAACTTGATGAACATACTATAAACCCACAAATCATTGAATTATACTTTTTTTAGTTTTTAAATATTATATTTTCCATTTATTTGAGAGAGAGAGAGAGAGAGAGAGAATGGGTGCGCCAGGGGCCTTCAGCCACTGCAGACAAACTCCAGATGAATATACCACGTTGTGCATCTGGCTTTCATGAGTCCTGGAGAATTGAGCCTGGGTCCTTTGGCTTTGCAGGCAAGTGTCTTCACCACGAAACCATTTCTCCAGCCCCCATCTTTTAATTTTGTTTTTTTTTTGGGGGGGGGGTTCAAGGTAGGGTCTCACTCTAGCTCAGGCTGACCTGGAATTCACTATGTATCTCAGGGTAGCCTTGAACTCATGGTGATCCTTCTACCTCTGCCTCCCAAGTGTTGGGATTAAAGGTGTGAGCTGCCATGCATGGCTCATTTTTAGTTTTTTTTCTGACAACTTTCATAAATATAAACAATACACCATGATCCCCTCTCACAACCCTCCATTTCCCTCTCCCAACTCCCCACTCCACTGAATCCCTTATTTCCAACTATTCTCTCTCCTGATTTGATATCATCACTTTTTCCTTCTATTATACAGGTTTTGTGTAGGTAGCATCAGCCACTGTGATGTCATGAATAGCATGGTCATTTTGTGTCTGGAAGACAGTACTATAAGCACTCCTCCCCTTCCTTTGGTTCTTACAATCTTTCCACCATCTCTTCTGCAATGGACTCTAAGCTTTGTTGAGTGTGATAGTGATGTCTCACTTAGTGCTGAACACTCCACTGTCACATCTCTGCACTTTGGTGAGTTTTGAGTAACTCCGGTGGTCACCACCATCTGAAAAGAGAAGCTTTTCTAACCAAAAGTCAGAGTAGCATTAATATATGAGCATAAACATAAACATTTAGAGGGCAGTTCGGTGGGCATAATATGTGTATTTAGCCAGACAGCAGTAGTTTCTTCAGTAGGACTTATGAACACCTAAGCCACAGGCTTTTGATTAAGTTTTCAGTACCAGGCCACAATTCCCAAACCCAAATCCAGTTCTCAAATCTAATCTGAGAGCAGTTGTTTTCCCCCATAAGAGACATGCTACCATTTCACCAGTTGGTACATTTGGCCAACAGCTATGGTTTTTCAATACTTGGAATACATCATCATTCTAAGACCTTCTGACTTTTTGCATTTTCATGGAAAAATAGGTTATTATTCTGGTGGGCCTGCCTTTATATGTGATGAGATGTTTTTTCTTGTGGCATTTGTTCTATGTATTTAGTGTTTGGCTATAATATAATACAGAGAGTTTCTTTTCTGGCCCTCTCTCTAGTTTTCTTTTGTTGGTGGTCTCTAGTTTTCTTTTGTTTTGTCTTTACCTGGTTTGGGTATTAAGGTAATACTTGCTTTGTAAAAGGAGTTGTTCCTTTTTTCTATTTTATGGAATAGTTTGAGACACAGTGGTGTTAGTTTTTCTGTGAAGATCTTTATTTTAATTTTATTTAATTTTAATTCACCAGTGAATCCATCTGGGCCTGGACTTTTTTTAGTTGGGAGACTTTTGTGTAGCTACTTTCATCTCATTACTTGGTATAGATCTGTCAAAATGATTTATATCATCTTGTTTTAATTTTGGTAGCTCATATATATCTAGAAATTCAACCATTTCTTTTAGATGTTCCAATTTATTAGTGTGTATGTTCTTCATGTATGTCCTTATGATTTTCTGAATTTCATTGGTATCTGCTTTAATTGTGCCTTTTTCATCTCTAATTTTATTAATTTGGGTCTCTTCTCTCTTTCTTTTGGTCAGATTTACTATGGGTATATCAGTCTTGTTTACTTTACAAAGAACTAACTGTTTCATTGGTTTGTTATAAGCTTTGTTTCTATTTCATTAATATCACTCTCATCTTTATTTTTTTCCTGTCTACTAGATTTTGGTTTGTCAGGTTCTCCATTTTCTAAAGCCTTAAAGTATAACTTTAAGTTATTTATTTGTGGCTTCTTTAATTACTAAATATAAGCACTTAAAGTTATAAATTTCCCTTTTAGGACTGCTTTCATTTTACTCCACATGTATTGATATGTTGTATGCCATAGTCAGCACCATGCTGCTGGGATGAACTTCCAAACAAGACACAGTTTATGGGAGGAGGGGATTTATTTCAGGCTTATGGAACAAGGGGAAGTTCCATAATGACAAAATAGGCTGGCCCCCATTCGCAGATCCAAGTAGAAAGAGAAGATTGCACCACCAGCACCACCAAAAGCAAGCCCCAAATCAACAGCCAGGAACCCCAGGCAGAGCACAAGCACTCTGCATTCCTTTAGTCTGGAAACAGATCCACCCCTAGTAACACCTTAGGGCTGGACCCCAAGATCTACCCACAGTGATACTTCTCCTTCCAGGTGGCTGGAAATTCAAGTTACAAGCTTTAATAAACTCCTGAGTTTATTAGAGGACATAAATTCAAACTACCATATTGTGTTTTCATTAGAATTTGATTTTGGGATTTTTTTAGTTGTGTCTTCATTTCTTCAATGACCCATTTATCATTCAGTAGTATTCTATAGTCTTTCTTGCTATTGATTTGTAGTTTAATCCCACTGTGATTAGATGGAGTACAAGGAATTATTTTGGTTTTTCTATGTTTGATAAGATTTACTTTGTGTCCTAATGTATGGTCTATTTTAGAGACTGTTTGATGTGCTGCTGAAAAGAATGTGTATTCTGCAACATTTAGATGGAGAATTCTGTTGATGTCTGTTAAGTCCATTTGTTCTTTTTTTTTCTTTTTTCTTTTTCTTTCTTTCTTTTTTTTTTTTTTTTTTTTTTTTTTTTTTTGGTTTTTAGAGGTAGGGTCTCACTCTAGCCCAGGCTGACCTGGAATTCACTATGGAGTCTCAGGGTGGCCTCGAACTCATGGCAATCCTCCTACCTCTGCCTCCCGAGTGTGGGATTAAAGGCGTGTGCCACCACACCCAACCCATTTGTTCTTTGATGTCATTTAATTCAGATGTTTTTCTGTTTATTTATTTATTTTGCTGGGATGACCTGTCAATTGGTGAGAGTGGGGTACTGAAATCACCCACTAAATTGTGTTTGGGATTGTCTGTGATCTTACATCTAGCAATGTTTCTTTAATCAAACTGGGTGTACACATGTTCAGTGCATATATGTTTAGGATTGTAATGTCCTCTCATTGGATTGTTCCCTTAATTGCTTTAATGTGACCTATGTTTTCTATTCCGACTAATGTTGGTTTGAACTCTATCCTATCAGATATTACAAGAGCAAGCCTTGAAATACAATTTTACATCCTATCATCCTAAGGTAGTGTCTGTTTTTTAGGGAGAGGTGAGTTTCCTGGAGGCAACAAACAGAAGGATCCTACCTTTTAATCCAGTCTGCAATCTATGTCTTTTTGGCTGGGATATTGAGACCACTGATATTAGAGTTATTGATGAAAAGTGTGTACTTATTACTGTCATTCTTCCTACTTTTATAGTACTTGCTGTTATTCTCTTGCTTTAAATATTATTTAAACATGGTTTATTCTTTCCTGTGATCTCATGTATGTGCCTTTCTTTCTCTTCAGTCTGAAGGATCTCTTCAAGGATTTCCTGTAGAGCTATCTTAATGGTTATATATTCCTTTAGCCTGTTTTTATCATGGAAAGTTCATTTTTTCCTTCAATTATGATGGATATCTTTGCTGAATATAGTAGTCTGGGTTGGCAGCTATTGTTTTTCAGAACTTGCAATACATTCTTCCAAGCTCTTTTGGCCTTTAAAGTTTGTGTTGAGTAATTTGCTATTATCCTAATGTTTCTCTCTAACTGTTTCCAATGTATTTGCTTTGATTGGTGTGTTTAGTAGTTTAATTATAATATTCTAAAGAGAGTTTATTTTCTGGTCTTGTCTGTTTGTGGTTCTAAATGCCTCTTGTATCTGTATTGGCATCTCTTTCCATATTTGGGGGAAATTTTCATCTATAATTTTGTTAAAAATACTATGTGTTTAGATTGAGATTCTTCTTCTTCCACTATGCCCTGAATTCTTAAGTTTGATCTCTTTATAGTGTCCTGAATGTCTTGAAGTTTCTATCCATACCTTCCTATTAGTTTGTCTTTCACTTTGTTGGAATGTTCTATATGTCCTATCTTGTCTTTTATCTAGCTCAGATGTTCTGTCCTCTCCTTGATCAATTCTATTGGTGGGACATTCAACAGAGTTCATTTTTTTAAAACAATTTTATTTATTTATTTATTTGAGACAGAGAGAGATATAGAAATAGGCAGGGAAAGAGAGAGAGAGAGAGAGAGAGAGAGAGAGAGAGAGAGAGAGAGAGAGAATGGGTGCACTAGGGCCTCCAGCCACTGCAAACGAACTCCAGATGCATGTGCCCCTTGTGCATTTGGCGTACATGGGTCCTGGGGAGTCAAACCTGGGTTTTTTGGCTTTGCAGGCAAGTGCCTTAACTGCTAAGCCATCTCTCCATCCCCCAAATTTTTATTTTAATTTCACTTACTGTATTTTTTATTTCTAGTGTTTCTTCAGTATTTCTAGTTCCTTACTCATATCTTATATTGACCTCCTTATTTCATTAAGTTGGTTTCCAGTGTTCTTTTTCAAGCATTTATTTTCTTCTCTGATTCTTTTGATTTCTTTGCATATACTTATGATCATCATCATTCTTATGAATTCCCTGTCTGGCATTTCATCTAATTTGGTCTCACTGGAGGTCATTTCTGTTTGATTTATAATTTTTGAAGGAATTATCTTTTCTTGATTTTTGTGTCTTATAATATTACATAAAGATTATTGCATCCCAAGTTGTTTCAATGCCTGGGTTTTTTAGTTATCTGTGATATTCATAGAAATGTAAATCAGCAGTTATATCTTCAAGGTAGGAGCTCAAGGTGCCAAATGTGGCTTCTATATTACTTTCAGAGTAAGAGGAGTGACTCAAGCTATTGGCTATGCCTGATATGCAAATGTTCTAGTATCAAATTAACGACAATATTCCTTTTGATTTCAATAATTATTGGTGGGTAAAAGAACAAGGCTGATATAATAATGCTAGGGTTTTGTTTACTTAGAAGTGGGAGCAGTGTAGGGTGGGTTAGTGTGAGGGCTAATACTGACTATGAAAAAGATGAGGTGGCACAAATATCAGAAAGCGGGAAGTTAGGGTACTGTTAGTTTCCATAGATTTCAGAGGGTATGGGGGTTATCGAGTTATGGAGAACAAATGGGAGATTAGAAAGAAACAATGTGAAAAGGGGGTTGGAAAGAGAGGAAACAGAAACAAGTTGTGTGCAGGAAGAGTGGTAGAAAGATTGCAATAGTAGGCTTGGTGGAGAAAAGTACAGAAAAATCCTAAAATCCAACTGAACAATATACAAATACAAACAAAACTTGCATGGAATATTTATGCATGAGTGGGGATTAAAACAAACTAATAATCTAACCAAACCAAAGGCTCTAACTGGCTGGGCATGATAGCTCATGCCTTTAGTCCTGATAACTGGGAGGCTGAGATTCCTGGACGGCAATGGGTTCCATGTCAGCCTGGGCCAGAATAAGATCCTATCCCAAAGAAAGAAGAAAAACGGCACTATAAATTAAGAAATATCATGGCTGGGGGATGGAGAGTTGGATTAGTGGTTAACGTGCTTGCCTGTGAAGCTTAAGGACTCATGTTTTACTCTCCAGGTCCCACATAAGCCAGATGCACAGTGACAGAAGTGCACAATGTCACACATGTGCACAAGGGACAGCATGCAACTGGACTTCGATTGCAGTAATTGGGGACCTTGGCATGCCAATTATCTCTCTCTCTCACAATAAAGGTCAGTCTGTTGGGTTGACCTCAAAAAAAGAAAAAAAACAACAAAAAGAGATGGCTTAGTGGTTAATGTGTTTGTCTACAAAGCTGCACAAAGTGTGCATGTGTCTGGACTTTGCTTGCAGAAGCTAGAGGCCATCGCATGTCCATTCTCTCTCCCTCTATCTTTCTCCCTCTGCCAAGATGGTGGAACATGCCTTTCATCTCATCACTCAGGAGGCTGTGGTAGGAGAGGATCACTGTGCATTCCAGGACAGCCTGAGACTAACCAGTGAATTCCAGGTCAGTCTGCTAGAGTGAGACCCTACCTTGATTAACCAAAACATAAGCTGGGCGTGGTGTGCACACCTTTAATCCCAGCACTTGGGAGGCAGAGGTAGGTGTATTACCGTGAGTTCGAGGCCACCCTGAGATTACATAGTGAATTCCAGGTCAGCCTGGGCTAGAGTAAGACCTTACCTCGAAAAACCAAAAAAAAAAAAAAAAAAAAAAAAAGGAAAAAAATAAATTTTAAGAAATATCAGAAGTGACAGAAATTAATCCTAAAAGACAAATTATTTAAAACTAGCAAAGTAGACTATACATCAGATCTAATACATCAGTATTTTTTTTCTTAGAGTGCTAGGCTTTCAATTATTTCCCTCCCTGGGATTCTTTTCTTTACCAACCTGCTTGATATGAAAGTACATTTAGCACTTCCAGTGCAAGGCTATATTCCTGGCTTTGGTAAATATATATATATTCCCCTAGAGTAATACAGCTGAGCAGCTGAGTTACCTTTGGGGGTGACTTTCTACCTCACCCACATTGCCTGTGAAATGGGTCTCTGTTTTGTACACTGTAGGCTAGACTCAGCTGTTTAGGTCAGTCTGGTCTTCAGATCAACTGTGCTGACTGCCCTGTGGGGGAGAGGTGGCTCTTGGTGTCCAGAGATAACCAGTGGTTCCTGGTCCTGGCATATGAGGGAGAGATGGTGTGGAAGGCTGTCTGAAGTTGTTCTGGAACTACTCAGCTGGGCCATGTTGTATTGTCCTTCAGGTCTTTTGATTTTACAAGGCTAGTTTGAGTGGGAGAATCCCTTCCCCATAGATTAACTCTTGCTGGCTCTGGCAGGACACAAAGAGTAGAAGTTTTTCCTTGCAGCCCCTGGCTGGAGTCTAATCCTTGCTGGTTGTATGGTGGCTGGAAGCACCTAGCTTGTTTCTTTGCAGGGGTCTCACCTGGGTTAGTAATTCCTTCCACACCTTCACTTTTTCGTAGACAAGTGTATTGTATGCTATCTTTGCCCCCCAGGTTTTTTTTTTGGCAAGGATCCTATTCCATCATCTTAACTGGAAGCCTGGAAGCTTCTACACTTTTTTTTTTTTTTTTTGAAATAGGGTCTCACTGTAGCCCAAGCTAGCCTGGAATTCATTCGATAGTCCCAGGCTGATCTCAAACTCAGCAACCCTACTGCCTTTGCTCCCAAGTGCTGGGATTAAAGGTGTGTGCCATCATGTGCAGCTACACTTATTTTGAGACAAGTTCACATGTAACCAAGGCTGGTCTTGAACACCCTTTGTAGTTAGGAATGACCTTGAACTTCTGAGCTTCCTTCCTCTACCTCCCATGTGCTAGAATTATAAGCATGTAGACCACACCTGGCTTAAATTTAATATTTAATAAATAGAAAATATTATAAACCCATTCATTTTTTAAAAAAATGACATGTCAGCTCTTTTTACTTTAAAATGCTTTGACATAAATATACTTTACTATTTTTTATCTCACTTTTCTTTTTAATATTATACTGTAAGCATTTTAACATGTCAATGACATGACTGTCAGACTTTTCCTTTGTGATTTCATCTTCTGCTTCAAATTTTAGAGATTTGCAATCCCCAAAGGTTCTTCCTAATTTTAATTAGATAAAACATTTCTTTGAGTGCCTTGTTGCTTATTCTTTCATTGATGCTTGCTTTAAACATTTTGTGGTATAGACAGACTCCAGGATAGATCTTACTTCTAAGCATTCAGCCCTTGTTTATCTCTTACATATAAAAGGATCAGATGAAGGGCAATGATATTTCAATTTATTAATAAAGGTTAAAGGAATTGAGCTTGTTTAGGTTTGAGACTGGATTAGTTGATTGATGTGGGGGAGAAGGATTGAGGGATTTTAAATAAAAAACTTCAAATAGATGAAAGGATAGATAGTATTGAGCTAATGTTTTCCATTTCTATTTGACGCTTAAAGAGAATGGACATGCTAGGACAAGAAGGATTTAGTCTTGAAAATGTAGAAAGTATACACATATCTAAGAATTAATATATCAGATCCTATTATCAAGAGAGCCTTGAAAAGAATTAAAGTGATCTTTTCTTGAGTGAAAAGCTACACATTAATTTTTAAAATTTGTATAGCATTTTCTAGTTTATAAAAACAATTCATTATTATTATTATCATTATTATTATTTTCTTCCATGTAATTATTTTATTTGAACCTCACAGAAACTACAAATTAGGCATTGTAACTATTTAAAGATAGTATAATAGTCACTTATAACCATTTAACTATAAAGAGACTGTCTGAATTATCAAACATCAAAAAGTTAGCAGTACAAAGACGTACAACTGTGTTATTTAAATAGCTGTATTTAGATATAATTCCAAATGATATAATTCACCCATTAAAGTACATAATCTAGTGGTGTCTGGGGCTGTAACTTAGTAGAGTTCCTGCCTACCATAAAGAAGTCCTGGGTTTGATCTCTAGCACTGCATAAAACTGTGTGGAGGTAGAGGCAGGAGAACCAGAAGTTTAGGGTCATCCTCAACACATTAAAATGATAAAAAAAATTCACATATCAGGGCTGAGAAGTGTGCTCAGCGGTTAAAGGCAATTGTTTGCCTGCTGGCCTGGGTTCAATTTCTCAGTACCCACATAAAGCCAGATGCACAACATGGTGCATATGTCTGGAGTTCATTCACACTGGTACACCTATATTCTCTGACTCTTCTCTCTCTCTCTCTTTCTCTGAAATAAATAAATTAAATATATTATAACTTTCACATATCATGGAAAATCCCTGAAACATAATTCACCCTGTACTGTGATTCTAGAGACAGATTAAGGTTAGTAGTATTGGGGTGAAAAATGACCACTATTCTAATACATAATCAATAAAAGACATCTTTTAAGATTTTATTTTATTTTTATTTGCAAGAGAGAGAGAGAGAGAGAGAGAGAGAGAGAGAGAGAGAGAATATGCCAGGGCCTTTAAAAATAATATTTATTATTTATTTATTTACTTGAGAAAAGGAGTGAGAAAGAGGGGGAGAGAGAGAGGGAGAGAGAGAGAATGGGAGTGTCAGGACCTTTAGCCACTGCAAACAAACTTCAGATGCAAGCATTGCCTTGTGCATCTGGCCTACATGAGTCCTGGGGAACTGAACCTGAGTCCTTTGGCTTTGCAGGCAAGTGCCTTAACTGCTAATTCATCTCTCTAGCCCATGCCAGGACCTTTTGATGCTGCAAACCAACTCAAGACACATGTGCCACTTTGTGCATCTGTCTTTATGTGGGCATTGGGGAATTGAACCCAGGCCAGCAGATTTTGTTAGCAAGCACCTTTAACTGCTGAGCCATCTTCCCAGCCCAAAGACATCTTAAGTTTGGGATTTTGAATATAACATTGTACTTTCAACACTAGAAGCAGAATATTTTTCATCAAATTAGAATGGAAGGTCCTTCATATACATACACCAGAGTTAGGGCAAAACCCTGGCTTCAGGGAGTCCAAAAGGACTAGGCTCAGCCATACATCCTGAGAAGTCATTCAAAGACACATGGCAAAGGCAAGATAGAAGACTTATTAAAAGTGTTGCATGGGGCTGGGTGTGGTGGCGCACACCTTTTATCCCAGCACTTGGGAGGCAGAGGTAGGAGGATCACCATGAGTTCAAGGCTACACTGAGACTACCAAGTGAATTCCAGGTCAGTCTGGGCTACAGTGAGACCCTACCTCAAAAAACAAAAACAAAATTAAAATGAATAAATAAAAAGAAAAGAAAAAGAAAGAATTGTTGCATGCCAGCTATAGTGGCACATGCCTTTAATCCTAGTACTCAGGAGGCAGAGACAGGAGGATTGCAGTGAGTTTGAGGCCAGCCCGAGACTACATAGTGAATTCCAGGTCATGCTAAGCTACAGAGAGACCCTACATCAAAAAAAAAAAAAAAAAAAAAGAAGTGTTGCTGTTATCTGCTTGTTTCTTGGGTAAAACACCCAACCAAAAGCAGCTGATGGGAGGAAAGTTGTCTATTTTGGTTTACAGTCTTGAAGAGACAATAATCAAAGGGGAAAACATGGCATGAGGAGAAGGTGGACATCACCTCTACCGCAGCAGGTGGAAACATCAGCAGGAGAGTGTGTTGAACACTGGCAAGGGGAAGCTTGCTATAACACCCCTAAGCCTGCCCCTGACAATACACCTCCTCCAGCAAGGCTCCAATTTCCAAATTGCCACTAGCTGGGGACCTAGGATTGAGAACACATGAGTTTAAATGGAGGACACCTAATTCAAACCCCCACAGACAGTGTGACCACACTGGGACAGGCAGAGATCTACTGAACGAAAATCTGTCTTAAAAGTGCTTGCTGGGCTGGTGGGATGGCTTAGTGGGTAAGGCATTTGCCTGCAAAGCCAAAGGACACAGGTTCAATTTCCCAGGACCCACGTTAGCCAGAGGCACAAGGGGGTGCACGTGTCTGGAGTTTGTTTGCAGTGGCTGGAAGCCCTGTCGTGCCCATACTGTCTCTCTGTCTCCCTCCCTCTTTCTCTGTCAAATAAATAAATAAATAAATATCAAAAAAATTTTAAAAAGTGGTTGCTGCATTCTCAGTATTACAAAGGACAGAGAAAGAAAGACAAGCATTGGAGGTTTCCATAGTAGTAGGGACCATCAGATGGTCATGGTCTTCTGACTGATCAATAACACAGACTATCATCTCAGGATGGGCCAGGCAGAGCTATGTTTGTGCCTAGAAGGTCATAGTTGCTTAGCAGATAGTTTTGGTCCTTTATCTTAAGATATTCATTGATAAAACCTGTTGTACTTGGGATCTAAGATAACTATAGAGGAAAAGTGACCCAAGAGAATTCCAATGAAAGGAAATGAAACAAGATAGAGTTAGTAACATAATGGAGGTAGCTGGGTTCATGATCAAGCCTGTGTTCAAATCCTCACTGTCAGTCCATCATTCCATTTCAATGGGAGGTGGAGTCAAATGTAGGGCCCATTACATTTCTACTTGCAGTTATAATCTTACAATAATATTGTCTAGAATGGGTTTCTTGACATTTTTCTTCTTTTGTCCTCAAAGCTTATAATAATTAAAATTAACATGATGGTTTAACCTTTCTACTCTTTTCTCTCTATATTAAACTCTTCCTTCCTGCTTCTTCTCTATTCACTGGTTACCAAATATGATGGTTAACCTTGTCAATGTAATGGGATTTGGAATCACCATGGAAACAAAATTTCTATGTACCCCAGCAAGGGATTTAATAGATTAGTTAAATGAAGTGGGAAGACTCACTTTAACTGGACAGGGACATTTCGTAGTCAGGGGGCGTTGGACTGGTTAAAAAAAAAGACATCTGTTGGACTAAATTTTACTAGATCTATTTCATACACCTTCCAGCTGTTCTGCACTGGGGTGCATAAAGAATGCTGAATCTTGAAAGTAGGGGACCTGAATGCTGAAAAGGTGTCCTGCTCTTCAAAGTCAGCTTTATTTTCTTCTGGATTAACAGGTTGGTAGCCTGGTTGGTACTGTGGAGTATAACAAATGCAAGAAAGAGGTTATTGGATTTGCAACACAGTTTTATTTTTTGGACATGACCATAGACAATGTGAAGCAGAGCTGTTGGAAATCCATGCATAGAGACCTGATGGAGTCATGAGGATAAACTGTGAGTTACAGTGGAGACCCCAGAACTTTTTGGAAGATCAGGGCTATGAGACAGCCATAAACTTCTGGTTGGGTGTTTGTCCTAGCAATGGGAGGCTGAGTGCAATACCAACCTTTTCTGAAAAGAAATTACATTTGAAAAGAATGATATTGTAATAACAGATAAAAATATCAGTTTGGGGGGTGGGGATATGGCTCAGGGAATAAGAATGTTTGCCGTGCAAGCAGAAGGACCAGAGTTGAATATTCAACATTTAAGTAAAAAGTTAAGCATGGCCATTCATCCATGTAACCCAAATGCTGAGGAAGGCAAAAACAGGAGGATCCTTTGGTCTCCCTGGTCAGCCAGTCTAACTGAAAACCTTTTCCGGGCTCTGTGAGAGACCTTGTCTCAAGAAAATAAGGTAGAAGAGTAGAAGAGCAATACAGGATGGCAGACATACTCCTTTGGCCTCTGAGCCTTGTACACACATCTACACTCACACAGACTACACACACACATGGACACATACACACACCAGGCATCATGCACACATACTACACTCACACACAAAAAGGGACAAAAGAGACACTTGTTTCCCTTCAGAAAAGATAGTGTTGGAGAGCTAGAATTTGGCAATTTGTCTCTGTCTAGAGAAGATAAAGCTTAACAGAGTATTACATCCTTCTCCATAATGGAGATGGGTACATACTGAGATAGTTTGATGCCTCAGTCCATAAGATACTTCCAATTCCCTCTGTATAGTTTCTCTCCCCACCAAACAGAATTTGAAACTCATCAAGGGCTTACTGCTTAATGTCCATATAGGTCAATATTGTGGTACCATACTTGCAAAATGAAAGAACTTAATTGCAAGGCCACCTGGCAAGGAAGCCATGAGCAGGGTAACAACATTAATAAGAAAAGCTGAAATCTGTCTTCCTAATCTGTTGGTATGAGGAACATTTATAGAAAGGGAGTAGAGAGAAGTTATTTACTGACTGGATGGCAAGTCCAGCCCTAAGGTGTGTTTGGGGGTGGACCTGTAATTCTAGCCTAAATGTATGCAGAGTGCTTGAGCTCTGTCTGGGGTTCTTGGAGTGTGCTTGTTTACGGTGCTGCTGGTGGTATTTCTTTCTTCTTGGACCTGTGAAAGGGGGCCAACTTCTTCTGCCATTATAGAACATTCCCTGGATCTGTAAGCTTCAATCAATCCTGTTCCTCCCATAAACTGTGCTTGGTTTGGAAGTTCATCCCTGCAACATGAGCTGACTGTGACACCAAGGCTTTAGGGGATTTTGAGTTGGTAATGTTAAAAAAAAAATCATTTCCTTGATGAGCTATCTTCTTTTCTGTATGTTCAGTCTTGAAAAGCAAGTTTAAAACTATACTGAGAAGATCCTGGAGACTTTTCCTTAAAACAAATTAAGTATCTCATAATTTAAGGGATGTGCATCCTGGTATCAGCCCTTTCCCAAAAGCTAATCTTGGTTGCAAAAATCATGCAACCAAGATCAGCTTTTGGGAAAAAAGGGTTTATTTTGGCTTACAGGCTCAAGGAGAAGCTCCATGATGGTAGAGAGGAAAACGATGGCACAAGCAGAGGGTGGACGTCACCTCCTGACCAATGTCAGCTGGACAGCAGCAACAGGAGAGTGTGCCAAACATTGGCAAAGGAAAACTTGCTATAATACCCATAAGCCTGCCCCCCAAAATACACTGCCCTCAGAAGGCGTTAATTCCCAAATCTCCATCAACTGGGAACCTACTATTCAGAACACCTAAGTTTATGGGGAACACCTGAATCAAACCACCACAATCAGCAATGACTAGAAGTTCACAAATGTAAATCTTCTC
The DNA here is from genome assembly GCA_036346955.1 of Dipus sagitta. NCBI lineage: Eukaryota > Metazoa > Chordata > Mammalia > Rodentia > Dipodidae > Dipus > Dipus sagitta. The sequence continues at coordinate 64,640,175 of CM070776.1, forward strand.
ATCTCCAGATTAAAAATAAAATAGGGCTGGAGGGATGGCTTAGCAGTTAAGCCATTTGCCTGCAAAGTTAAAGGACCCAGGTTCAATTCCCCAGGACCCACGTTAGCCAGATGCACAAGGGTGCGCACATATCTGGAATTTGTTTGCAGTGGCTGGAGCTCCTGTCACACCCATTCTCTCTCCCTTTCTCTGTCAAATAAACAAAAACAAGACATTTTAAAAGTAAATAAATCCTTGACTTAGTCATATCCTTCTATTGAATTTTATTTAATAGATTCATATTATCATTTTGTGCATCTAGTATTTTTTGAGGCAAAGTCTGATTATATAGCTTACTCTGTCTTCAAACTCAATTCTTCTACCTCAATCTCCAACGTACTGGGATTACAGGTGTGTGTCACCACACTTACCTTGTATTTCATATTTTCTATCTTTGTGTGCATGTTAATGTGTGTATATGTGTGTGTTAGACACATGTAAACCAGAAGACAACCTTAGGTGTCATTCCTCAATTGCATCTACCTTTTATGTTGCAGTCTCTCATTGGTTTGGAGATTTCATGTAGGCTAGACTGATTGCCCTGTGAACCTGAGGGATCCACCTAGCTCGACCTCCCCAGTGCTGGGGTTACAAACACATACCTTCCTCTACCCCCTTGTTGTTCATTGTTAAAAAATATTTTATTTATCTCATTTGCAAGAGAGAGAATGGGCATGACAGGGCATCTAGTCACTGCAAATGAACTCTAGATGTGTGTACCACCTTGTGCATCAGGTTTATGTGGGTTCTAGGGAAATCGAACCTGTATCCTTAGGCTTTGCAGGCAAGTACCATAACTGCTAAACCATCTCACTAGCTCTCTTTTTTTCAATCAAACTTGGGACCTCATGCTTGCAAGGCAAGCACTTTACTAAGAAAACTGTTGAACCCCCACAATTAGCATTTTTTATCAACACTGTTTATGTGAGGGAGATCCAGATTGTTACATTACTTGTATTACCTATTTTATTAGCATTTACTATTTCTTTGCAGGAATATGCCCATATGTTTATTTATCTTCCTACCAATGAACATTTGGATTGTTTCAAGGTTGGGGTTATTATAAATAATCCCTTAATCCCTTGATGTATATATGCATGTATTTCTGTTGTGACTAGACCTAGAAGTACAATTGCTAACTCATGTATACTCCTCAGTAACTGATGTTGCACATATTTTTCATGTTGAACATTCTGTTCATGTGCAACAGATATCAAAATGATATTGCTACCCTTTAATATTTTAATTTGAACTTTATGTAATTGAGCAATTTTAATACATATCAGAAATTGTGGTATCCTCTTGTGATATGCTTGTTCATTGTTACATTACTTTATTCATTATTACAACAAATGTCTGAAAAAACAAAGGATAGGTTTATTTCAAGTTACACTTCAAGGAGATATAGGCCATCTTGGTGGGGAAGGCATGGTAGTAGGAGCTGGTCACATTCAATCCAGAGTTAGAAAGTAGAGAAAGAGATGATTGCTTGTGCTCAGCTAGCTTTCTCCTTTTTATTCAACATAAGGAATATAATGTTGTCCATAGTTAGTGAGGATCTTCTTATCTCAATTAATTGAATCTGGAAACTCCCTTGTATACATGCCCAGAGATTTGTTTCCATGGTGATTCTAAATCCCATTAAGTTGACAAACAAAATTAATGATCACAACTTGGCACCCAAATATATGACTTTAAATTGTAACATTCCACTCCTTGTCTCCATAGGCTCATTGTCATCTCATAACGCAAATGCATCAGTCCAACTTCAAAATTCCTCCAAGTCTTTAAGAGTTTCAGCATTGTTCAAAAGTGTAAATATAGTCTCTTCTGAGATTCAGGCAAACTCTTGTGAGTCCCTATCACATCACAAACCAAGTTGTATATTTCCAATGTACAATGGCACAGAGTAAACATTCTCATTCCAAAAAGGAAGAATGGGGGCACTGCAATGAAAGATCAAAGTCTAAACCCCAACAGGGAAAACTCCTAATCTTTCTGCTAGTGTTGGAGACTCATGAAGGAATCCAAAGTCTCCAAAGGGCTTGGGTAGCTCCACCCTCCAGCTCTGCTACCTGTAGTACACATAGCTTCTCTCTTGGGGTAGATCCACTGTGACTGCAGCTTTCCTTGGCAGACATCCCATGGTTCTGGCATCTTTAACATTGTGGGGTCTTCATTGCAATAGAGTTTATCTTCATAGCTTTATGCAGTGGCCCCTTAGGGCCTCCTAGTAGGGACTCTGAACCTGCCAGACATTGCCTAACCTCAGCATCTTTCTGGATCTTGCAGAGCAAGACTCCATGACCCCTTAAATCTTTCATTTTTAATGCCTCCAAAATCAATGCTATATGGATAATGCTGCCAAGTTCTGCTGCCAGCTTGAGATATAGCCTGCCTGCCTTGAACCTCAACTTTAAGAGCCTCTGTATGCCTTCCAGGCTCACCTTGGTGAAGTACTTCATGATGTGGTTGAGTTGGAGCAGGGAACCTTTTGAGTTTAGGCTGTCTTTCTTCAAATGAATTTGTATTTTCATAAGATGGAGTCCCTATAAATGGGATCTTGCCCTCAGGGTATCTTTCCTATTATCCCATTGCAGTGCAAGAGGTTTTTCTTCAATAATACTGATTTCTATAACAAGTACAGCTGCTTCCTGGGTGGTATCATCCTATCTTGATGTTTCATCTGCCATATATATTAGTATATTACTTTTGAATTCAACCTTATTCACATTCTCAGGGCATGGGCAGAATGCAACCAAATTATTTGTCAGAATATCACATGAGTGGCCCCTAGCCCACTTTCTGGTAGTTTTGTTTCCCGCTGAAACCTCATGAGATGGGTCTCTATTGTCCATGGCTCTCTCAGCATTCTTGACTTCCAAATTCCCGTCAGAATGGCCCATTAAGCTCTGCTTGCAAAATTGTAAGGCTTCTTTAGTTTAAAGTTCCAAACCCTTTCACATTCCTTTCACAAACTGCTTCCAAATTCCTAAAAACCTCATGGCCAGGTTAAGGTTAAGAGTATTATTGTTTAATAATTATATTAATATATCTACCATTTATTGAGCTCTTCTGTTATACTAAATAGGTGGCATGATCACATGAGCAGACCCACCAACTCTGTGGGTAGATATCTCACAGGTAATGCAATCAAGTTTCAGAGAAGCTAAGCAAAATACCCTCATACCTGACAAGAAGTAGTCTAGCAAACACTCAAACCCAAATCTACTTTATTCACAGGTCTGTGTTTTTAACCACTAGGCACTGCTACATGAGGATATAGAGTTTATTTTGTAAGCAATGGGAGGTCATTTGAGAAGGAAAGTGATTATATTTACCTCATTAGGAAGCTAACTGGCAACAATAGGAAGAGAGACTAGAGAAAAAAGAAACCAGTTATTAAGCTATGGAAAGCAGTTTGGTTAAGGGATGATGATGATAGACTGAATAAAGGTAGTAGTAGAGGAAATGAGAAGGAGGGGGCAGGTTTAATATTTTCAGGATACATTGAACAGAATTTGGTGACTGCTCAGTTAAGAACTGTGAAAGGAAGCAAGGAGATTTCTAATCATAATGACTGGGAAGATGATAGCATATTTAACCATGAGAGAGGACATAGAGGGATAGACCTTGGTGGTGCATGGATTAAAGAAGCATGGAAAGACGCAATGAGCTTGATCTGACACATATTGCAGTGTAGGGTATGGCAGAGCACATATACAGACACTGGAATTTGAAGTAGCATAATCATTTTTAAAATTCTTTATCTAAAAACATACAAGATTGCAGAATTTCAATCATATAAACTTCTTCACTTAAGTCAAAATAACAGGTCATTTATTTTCCTTGGCATTTTAAACCATGAAGGGCTACTATGTCATGACTGCCACAATCTAAAGGGCCCCACATTCATCAGCTTCTAGTTACATGCAAATGATTTCAGTGTCACACAATCCTCAATATAATTCCTAGTGTCCAGTAATACAATCCTCAAATGTTGGTAATGATATTGATGATGGTGAGTTTGAATTTTAATATCTCCATGGGTTTTAGAAGCTTTAAAAAAATACAGTACTTGTTATTTTAAAATATCACTTGAATTTTCCCCCTTAATAATGTACATAATACCTTGTCTAAGAGTAATCAATACAATTAAACACAAAGGCAGACCACCTAAATGAGATCATGCACAATACATTTGAGTAGGAGAATGACTTATGACTGAGATGAAAGGTAAATGAGTACATTAAGTCTATGGAGAATTTTAATGATCAAGAAAGAAAGACTATCGACTTATAGAATAAAATAGTCCCTAAGTAAATGAATAAAAATATAATTTACATGCCACAAATCAATCATTATAGTAGCAAGAAATCTTAGTCTTTTAAACATCAGGTTTTTCTTTTCTTGTATCATTTTAAAAATATTTTCATTTATTTGCCAGCAGAGAGAGATAGAAGAAATAAAGTCAAAGATAATGGGTGTGCCAGGGCATCCAGCCACTGCAAATGAACTCCAGATGCATGCACCACTTAATGCACCTGGCTTTAAATGCATACTGGGGAATTGAACCCATGTTGGTAGGGTTTGCAAGCAACCTCCTTTAACCACTGAGTTATCTCTGTAGCCCCTCTTATATCATTTTATGTTGAGACATGTTTTATATAATTAGAGTTTGCCATTTTAAAGTATATACTTCAGTGATTTTTAGTATGTTTCATATGTTGTGTGATCTTTACCATTAATCCTAGAATTTTCCCAGCAGCCTAAAAATAAAGCCCATATCTATTTTTAAAATATTATTTATTTATTTATTTATTTATTTATTTATTTATTTATTTGAGAGCGATAGAGAGAGAAAGAGGCAGATAGGGAGAGAGAGAATGGGTGCACCAGGGCCTCCAGCCACTGCCAACAAACTCCAGACGCGTGTGCCCCCTTGTGCATCTGGCTTACGTGGGTCCTGGGGAATCTAGCCTCAAACCAGGGTCCTTAGGCTTCATAGGCAAGCGCTTAACTGCTAAGCCATCTCTCCAGCCCAAAGCACATATCTATTAACAGTTAGTCCCAATTCTTCATTCTATCATGTCCTGAAAACTACTAATCTCCATGGAGTTGCCTGATCTTGACATTGCATATAAATGGAATTACATGCTATTTGGTGGTTTTTATCTTGTATATTTCCAATATTGCAATATTTTCAAGGCTCATAAATGTTGTAGCATGTAATAGAATTCCATTCGAATTTATTAAAATATTTATTGTATGAATAGCACATTGTGGTTATATTTTCATTAGCTGGTAGACATTTGAGTTCTTTCAGTTTGTGTGCAAGCTTTCATATGTCAATTGCATTTATCTGGGTTATATACTTAGCAATAAACTTGTTGGTCGATATGGTAATTCTATGATCCACTTATTTACTTATTTGTTTGAGAGAGAGATTGAGAGAGAGAGAGAGAGGCAGATGGAGAGGGAGAATGGACACGCTAGGGCCCAAAGCCACTGCAGACTAACTCCAGATGCAAGTATCACCTTGTGTATCTGGCTTTACATGGGTACTGGGGACTCAAATGCAGGTCTGTGGGCTTGCAGGCAAGTGCCTTAACCATTGAGCAATCATGCTACCCCTATGTTCAACTTTTTGAAGAAGAAAATTGTTTTCTACAATGACTGAGTCACTTTACATTCCCTCCAGCAATATATGAGGGTTCAAATTTCTTTACATCTTAGAAAAAACTTGTTATCCATTATAGTTATTATAATTACACTAGTGGATATGAATTGGTATCTCATTGTGGTTTGAATTTGCATGTCCTCATGACTCCTGGTGTTGAACATCTTTTCTATGCATATTATCTATTTATATGTCTTTGAAGAAATGTCTATTGAAATCTTTGGATCATTTTTTAGTTGTTTAAATTTTATTCTTTATTAGAGAGAGAGGGAAAAAAACAGCTGCACCAGGGCCTCTAGCCAGTGGAAACGAACTTCAGATGCATGCCCCACCTTGTGTGTCTGGCTTATGTGGGTCCTGGGGAATTGAATTTGGGTCCTTAGGCTTCAAAGGCAAGTGCCTTAACCTCTAAGTCATCTTTCCATCCCCTGGATCATTTTTAATTGTATTATTTGCCTTTGTATAGTTGAGTTGTGAAGCTCTTAATCCTGCATAGTAGACTCTTAACAGATATATACTTTGTATTTTTTATTAAAGCCCTGTAATACCTCTTCATTTCCTTCATGGTGTCATTTGAAATAAAAGAAAGTTTTAATCTTGAGGAAGTCTAATTTGCTTATTTATTTATTTACCTTGAGACAGTGTCTCGCTGTTACCTGCACTGGCTTTGAAGTTCTGGACTCAAACAACCTTGTTTCATCCTCCTGAGTAGCTGGGACTACCAGGCATAATCATCCCAGTTTGACTTTTCCTCCCTCCCTCTCCCTCTCCCTCTCTCTCTCTCTCTCTCTCTCTCTCTCTTCTCTCTAACTCTTGTATATAAGTTATCTTTTTCTTCATTTTCTTAGTGGGCACTGACCTGACCTGTAACTCCCAGTACCAGCATGGGGTTATCATCCACAATGAGCTTTTGATCAGAGAGATCTACAAGGTTTCCTAAAAGACAGACAGATTTCTGTCAGAGTACTTGATGACCCACCAAAGATTAGTGGAAAGACCCTACTGCTGAAGACACCTTATGTGGTTGACATGCAAAATGGAATGGCATGGCTGGAAGTTGGAAGAGAGTCAGTCCCCAGACAGTCAGTGCGTCTAGTACCAGAAGGTGCTACATGGGCAACTGGGGGAAAATGACCAATATCTGTCCAAGCAACACATGGTCTAACCTACTTAGCAGCAAATAACTTGTTGTGATGCCCACACAAGTGCAATAGTGGCACACAGCCATGGTGGGGAACCAACTGCTCTTAATTTGGCTAACTGACCCCCTCAGTGGTACGGGACCCATAGCTGGAGCTGGGAAACAAGTCAGAACCATATCCAAACATAAGCCCACTCGCCAATATCAAGCTACCATCAATCATGGGCTAAAAGAGGGCCTACACCTATTAAATTCTCTATAAAAAAATAAGGGTTATCTCATTTGTCCTGATGCTAACTTACTCTCCGTTGGAGAATCTGCTTCTCTTTTTCAGGTAGATGTAGATCCTAAGGAGAGCGTCACCCCATCATACCTCCAAAGGGCCCCGGCTGAAACTAAGAAAAATTGGTGAAACAAGCAAGGGTGCTGTTTTCCTGATGAACCGGATACCAGCACAAGGGGGAAGGAGATCAGCACAGAGAAAAATCAACTCCTACCAAATCAGAGAGCCAGAGCCTCAGAGGCCCCCAACACCTCATCACTGAAGCAGACCAAAAATGAATCCAACATGGTTCAGGGAAATTTTGCAGAAGAGGGGGTGGAAAGAATGTCAGAGCTACTTGTTGGGTCATGATATGCAGAGACATTTATCTTACCCATAACTGTGGGCTAACTCCACAATGCATGACCCATATACCTCAACAAGGAGGAGCCAAGGGGAGGGGGTAGGTCACAGATGAGCCTAATAATGGTACCAAACTGACTGTATTTGCTGAATACAAAACTAATTAATAAAGAAAAAAAGAAAAGAAAAAGAAAAAAATGTTCAAAAGTAAAAAAATAAAATAAAATAAAGAGCACAAAAAGCATTTATTTTGTTTGACATTTCCATTATGTACAGACAAAAAGAAAGTAATGCTCAACTAAGACTCAAAAAAGACCTTGTTTTCCATTATCATTTGCTGAAATTATTATTTCCCTATTAAATGGCATTGACATCCCTATTGAAGATAATTTATCATAAATGATTTATTACTGGTCTCTCACATATATATCACTAACCTTTATGTTTACCTTTATGCTACTATCTCATTGATTTGATTGTTGTAGTCTTGGATTAAATGTAAGAAATTAGAATATATAAATCTTCCTACTTCATTATTTCTAAAAAGATTGTTTTGACTATTCTATGTCCTTTGCAATTTCATATGAATTTTATGATCATCTTTTTATATTTAAGAGAATATTAACATTTCTAATCCATGATCATGGGATGTCTTTTTCATTTATTTTTTTAAACTTTTTTCAACATATAACATATTTTTAACATGTGCTTGTCTAATCACTAAATTTTGTTTTGAGGATGATGTAGTGCTTTCTTAGTATGCATCAAGCCCTATGTTTGCTCCCCAGCATCACATTAAACCAGGTGTAATGGCACATGCCTGTAATTCCAGCATTCCAGAGGTGGAGACAGGAGGATCATAAGTTCAAGGTCCACCTCCACTGGAAAACTAGTTCAAGGCCTGGTCTACATGATACTTTGTCTCAAAAAATAATATAAAATTTATAAAGGGCTTTCCTATAGATCCATGGCTGGGAGCTAGCCCATGGGTACCTGGGTGATAGCTGCTACAGGTGGGAACCCGAAGGTGACCATGCTGGTGGAGCCCCTTCCTTCTCTGGTAAATTTCAAGATAAAAGTTAATGTGGTTACTGATGGCTATGAACAAATACAGCTTTTATCCCAGGTGTGTAATTTTGAGGACTGAGACAATGGAGCTTAATCCTTTAAAATAAAGGAACTCCTATTGAAAAGTCTATGTTTTACATAGTAAAAATGTAAGTCCCCAGATGGAGTAAAGAGATATTTAACATAGTAGACATTGGTGCAAACATTTACATCCAGTCAGGTTGATGAGTTACAAATGGACCCTACCAGTGAGAAATCAAGATGCCAGTCTACTATGGGGAATTGTAGAGAATGGGTTAATACAAGAGTGCTGTGATTATACACAACCAAGACAGGGTTCTTTTAACATGGATTCCACGAAATGAATGATTCTTACCTAGCACAAATGGACAGTGGATTTAACTTATTAAAGGCTTTTTTGTATCATGCATGTTTTTACATTTGGAGAAGATGGCACATTAATATAGATGATAGTCTGTATGTTTGGCATTTCTTGCCCTTTGATCCGACCTGATGGAATATTAACTGCAATAAAGTTTCTAAAGCTTAAAAAAAGAAGGAATTAGGCAAATTTCATTATATGTTTACAAATGATAAATCAAAGATAAGGGACAGGGAAGATGGATCAATGGTAAAGCTGCTTGCTTGCAAAGCCACCTGGCCCATGTTCAATTCCCACATAAAGCCAGATGCAAAAATTGGTGTAAACATCTTGCATTCATTTGCAACTTGTTTTTTTTTTTTTTTTGGTCTTTCGAGGCAAGGTCTCACTCTAGCCCAGGCTGACCTGGAATTCACTATGGAGTCTCAGGGTGGCCTCCAACTCATGGCGATCCTCCTACTTCTGCCTCCTGAGTGCTGGGGTTAAAGATGTGTACCACCACACCCGGCTTGCAACTTGTTTTCAATGGCAAGAGAACTTAGTACACGTGTGCATGTACACATACTCACACATGGAAATAAATACATGTTTTTAATAAATAATTTTTGTAATATTTTATTTATTTATTTGCAAGCAGAGAAAGAGAGAGAGAGAGAGAGAGAGAAGAAAAACAGACAGAGAGAATGGGCATGCTAGAGCCTTTAGCCACTGCAAATGAACTCCAGATGCATGTGCCACTTTGTGTATCTGGCTTTATGTGGGTACTGGAGAATCAAATTCTGGTTAGACTTTGCAGGCAAGTGCTTTGACTGCTGAGCCATCTCTCCAGCCCTAAATAATTTTTTAGGAAGAGGAATCAGAGGAAAATTGCTAACTCCAAGGTTCTGAATCCCTATTTTTAGCATCACATTGGCTTTGTACATTGGTACTTTTTGAACCTTTCTGATGAAAACTAATATTTTTGGATAGATGCATCAGGGAGTTTGTGGTAGTTTGATTCAGGTGCCCCCCCCCCGCATACCCTTAGGTGTTCTGAATGCTAGGTTCCCAGCTGATGGAGATTTGGGAATTAACACCTCTTGGAGGCAGTGTATTGTTGGCCAGGGGATGATGTCCACCCTCTGCTCAGGTCGTCATTTTCCCTGCCATCATGGAGTTTCCCCTTCGAGCCTGTAAGCCAAAATAAATCTCTTTTTTCCTACAAGCTGTTCTTGATTGGGTGATTTCTACCAGCAATGTAAACTTCACTGCAACGGAGTTCAAAAAGATATTGAAAAATAACAAGAAAAGTAAGTGATGAAAGGAAATCAAAACAAAAAACAAGAGTGGTGTGGTAGTTTGAATGATTATCCGCCAATAGACTCATGTGATTTTATTAAAGCTTTTAACTTGGATTTCCAGCTGTCTGGCTGGAAGTAGTGTCACGGGGGGCAGATCTTGGGGTGTAGCCCTAAGGTGTGTTTGGGGGCAGATCTGTTTTATAGCCCAAATGTATAATAGATCAGTGTGAGATCTGGTAGCCAGTGCTGTTTGCTGCCCATTTTGTGCTTGCTTGTGGTGCTGGCTTGGTACTGTGAAAGGAAGCCAGCTTCTTCAACCATTATGGAATTTCCCCTGGATCTGTAAGCATCAAATAAATCCCTTCCTTCCACAAACTGTATCTGTTTGGAGGTTCATCCCAGCAATATGGAGCTGACTGCAACAGGTGGAGAATAAAATACTGATAACTTTTACAATGAGTGCATTTGCTGTCCCCCGTTAAACTTAGCTTCAATTTTCAGTCTGCTGGGATGGAAAAGATAGCAGAAAAAAATATAAAGATTTATCTAAAATGAAAATGAAAAGAAGATCCATTGAAAATTGAGATTCTACTGGCTATACTACTGAGGAACAGTGAACCAGAAGCAAACCAATCTCCCTTCATACTCATTGAACATGGGGAGATTGCGTCAAACATTGACACAGAATGGAAAAGAAAAAAAAAATCTCCTAAGATTTATTAAGCAAACGTCAGTTACTACATGAAAATTTACATTAATTTATTATTTAAAATACCTGAAATCATGAATTTTGTGTGGTAATATTGAGTACAAATTTCTCTAGAGAAATATATTTTTATCTTATGATTTAATCAATACAGACAAAATTCTAGTTCCAAGAAATATGAATTTATAGTTAAAAAGCTATAGACATTTAAGAACATATGGCAATATGAATGACAAGAAGAAAATATAGGCAGAAAATAAAACCCATGAAGAGTTCAGTCAGATATGGGAATTATCAGATACAGAATTTGAAGAATGTAATGTTTGAAGAAATACAAAAATCAGAGCTGGGCATGGTGGCACATGCCTTTAATCCTAGCACTCGGGAGGCAGAGGTAGGAGGATCACAGAGAGTTTGAGGCCGAGACTGCATAGTGAATTCCATCCAGGTCAGCCTGAGCTAGAGTGAAACCCTACCTTGAACCCCCCCCCAAAAAAAGAAGTACAAAAATCAACATATTAATAAAGAGCAAGAGTCTACAAAGCCTGTCCAATTCAATTTAAATATATAAAAAATGTTTAGAAATAAAAACTTTAATAATTGAAATAACAAAGTAAAAGCAATTCAGTAGCCTCTATAGTCTTTCTTACCAATAACACATTGTGAAGTGTCTTATCACTGGAATTTATAATTAATGACCTATGTCTTCTGGGAAAGGCTTAACATCATAAGTAGAATAAAATCATCTGTAAAAACTCATCAGCTATATTCTCATAGGAGATTTGTGCAGTGATTTACATGCGTAAATTTGAAATTCATGTAAAAACAGTGTGTATCTTACACATAAAATCATTAAATCATGAAAAATGCACCAATCTGCAAGGCTAGCATCAAACTTTACAATGAAAGCAAGAGTATCATGAATAGCATATGCATTATTAGCTGAGTATTCAAAGCTGGCTAATTTAGAGCAGGAAAATAAGAGACAATTTTGCTATTGGGTGGTCTCAAAATGATTTTTTAATAATTTCATTTCTATACATCAAGTAATTAAAAGAGTTTAGTGAAGTAATCCTGCTAGTTTTAGCCATAGTATTGTAAAAGTAGATAATGGTTCCTTGAGCCTAGCCAGACATTGTGGCACATGACTTTAATCCCAAAACTCAGAGTTGGAGGCAGGAGGATTAAGAGCTCAAGATCAGCTTGGGCTATATGCCCTAGACCCTGTCTCACAAAACAAAAAACAAAACAAAACAAAAACCTAAACCTAACCAAAACAAAAGAACGCTCTTTTAAAAGAGAACTGGGTCATGGAATCCTTTATTTACTGAAAAATACAACTTTGTCCAAAGTATGTAATGATGCCATTTCTGAATCATGGTATTTCAATTATCAACTGTGTTTCTTTTCTTTAGATACATGAAATATATTTATTCTGCAGTTGCTTTGGCAGCTGCACACCCTGCAAAATCTTAAATTATGTGCCCCTGTCAAGTAAGAATCTTTTGGCTATTCCAAGGAAATTAGAGTCAAGTAGTTTCAAAGAACAGTCAGGAAAATAAAGAAAAACAGATAATATTTGAGAGTCTTCTATTCAAAAGTCTTAGCCAATAAACATAAATGAATATAAATGAAGTGCAGTTATGATATTATCATCTTGAAAAACTAAGTAGCCTTATGGATATTTCTATTTAAGAAGTAATTCCAGCCAAGTGTGATGGCACACATCTGTAATACCAGTACTTAGGAGGCTGAGTCAAGAGTATTGCTAGGAGCTCAAGGCCATCTTGGACTACAGAGTAAAACCCTACTCCCCCAAATGATTTCCATCTCTATTTTAAATCGAGTTTGAATAGAGATATTCTGAAGACTGATATGGGGGTACACACCTGCAATCTCAGCCCTCAGGATTGTGAGGAAAGAGGATTGGAAGTTCAAGGCCAGCATAGGCTACATAGTTAGACCTCATCCAAAACAAAAAATCTGTCAGCATCCTTTTTTGATAGCAGAATGCTGGAGTTATTCTGTTTTATTAGTGGAAAATATCCAGAAGTCCCATGTATTTAGTTACTATTTTATTCCTGACACCAATACTGTTTTAGATCACTTGGCAATATTAGTTGCCATTTAATTTCACCAACAAGTATTATTTATACTTTTACAGGGTATCTTGAATATTTGACAATGTTTTTATACAAAGAAGGTTTTCAGAGTAATGTATTCTTTTATCTACAAGGATCTTCCACTTTCATAGATTAAAGGACATGATATTATGATTTAAGGAGAAACAGGTATATTTGGATGTTTGTCTCCAGAGCCTATCACAAAAAACATATCCATAATATAAACAGAAATGACAAAAAAAGCAATGAAGTAATGTCACTTTTAATTTAACAGTCACTACTAACTTGAATCCCAGCCAAATATATTTCTTTTTATTTCTTCACTTCTTTTAACACATACCTAATATGGCAGCAGCACAGCATAGTAGATAGATAATGCCCAGTTAGTAAACTAATTAATTGTCTTCAAGTCCAAGCTCTTTGTGACCTTGGATTATTGTTTCACCTTTTGGAGACACAACTACCTCATCTATAAACCAAGCAGTTAACTTTAAAAGTCTTTTCCAGCCCTAACAACCTGGATTTTTTAAAAGTAAGCTCTCATTCTAGCCCAGGCTGACCTGGAATTCACTATGTAGTCTCAGAGTGGCTTTGAACTCACAGTGAACCTCCTACCTCTACCTCCCAAGTGGTGGGATTAAAGGTGTACTCTACCACAACTGGTCAACATTGATTTTATTATGACATACATTTTTTAAATATTTTATTTATTTATTTTTGGAGAGAGAGAGAGAGAGAGAGAGAGAGAGAGAGAGAGAGAGAGGCAGAGGCAGAGAATGGATGCATCAGGGCCTCCAGTCACTGCAAATGAACTCCAGATGCATGTGCCACTTTGTGCATCTGGCTTACATGAGTACTGGGGAATCAAGCCTGGGTCCTTAGGCTTTTCAGGCAAACACCTTAACCACTAAGCCATCTCTACAGCTTTTTTTTTTCATATTTCTATGGTGTTTGTGATATACTTAGGAATCAGTGGGCTGGAAGGATAGAAGTATGTTCAAGACATCTCAGGAAAATTGCCTCACTTTGGTTGGTTTATAGTGGGAGTGTACTAAATGAATATTGTTAGGAAATATGCTATAACAATGCAAACTCCAATGATGATTTCAATCATTGGATAACATGGATAGTAATATGCATTTAGAGTTCTTTAGATGGCTTTGGTTTGGTAACAGTGGGTAGTGTTGTCAGTGTTCATGGCAATATCGTTTAAAGATTAATATGGTGGGCTAGGTGCAAAAAAAAGCTGGAATGCATGACTTTATCCACCTGTGTAATTTATCCATAGTTTGATAGCATCTATCACTATAATACATACTCATTGGGGCAATTGTGTTATATAGTGCAAAGTGGCTCCAAAAAGTATTTTCAATGCCTCAAACTTCATTCCACATCCCAGAAACACAGAATATTATAATTCTTCACTATTTCATGGAAACTCAGTTTCTTTATAATATCAAGGAGAAAGAGAATGACCATAATCAAAGACATTCATATGTGTCCAGACAGGTTGTTAGGCAGGGCAGAAGGCAATTATGAAGTTATTTGCATGGCATTGTGGAGTTACCACTGGCTTATTTCTTTTATTCACCAAATGCTTGTAATCACTAAAGCCTCTGAGTCTTTAGAATCAAACAGAGTGGATATAACATAACTTTATAGTTTAGATTCTCTGAATTCCATCATGTCACATGAGCAGGAAAGATTTAAACATAACAGGCCTGAGACTGTAGTATTTTAGAAAGGTCTGCTTACAAGGTTGTACCTTGGCTTGTATCTGACAGCTTAGATTTAGGTGTACAGCAATTTCCTCCAAATTGAAACATTCCCTCCTGTGGGGGAGGAAGGAAGCTCAGCAGACTCAAGAAGTCACAAAGTCTGGGGAAAAGGGTTGCAAGACCCTATCAGAAAGGTAAACAAGTGCTTGGGAGAGAGACTCGCTGACCAGCCTAGCTGCCTGCAGGCTGTGCAGTGAGCTGCAGAGATTGACTTTTGGGTGTCATCACCTATGCTTGGGTGGGCTTTTCACTGATGCGCCTGCCTTTGAGCCATCCACTGCAACTGTAAGCAATCCCTCACCCTCCTCTGTAAGTAACCCTGATAAGCTTAGATTCTAGAGTTCCATTACCCTATGGAACCTCACCCCAATAAACTCATTGGCTTACCAAAAGTGGTTTGGGTACAACCATACTTGTGTCTGCCATCTGTGCCCTATCTGGGGTGAATAGACTCCCCAGGGGGAAAGCTCCCAGTGACATATTTCAAGTGGATGTCTATCATTCATTGATGAGAGTGGGTTACCTTGTTTAAGCTGTACAAAGATGGGCATAACAGCTGCCTCCCTTCTGTTGGATTAGAATTTTGGTACATGGTAGGCAGTGGGTATCTATAACCAGCCCCCAAGAAGAATCTTTGACATTCAGTCTCTAATAGGCCTCGTTGGGTTGATACTTCACATGTGTGGTCACAATCTAATACTGAAAGAATCAAACACATCACATACAACTCTACTTGAAGACTCTTGGAAGTGTGTGCCTGGTTTTCTCCAGATTTCACCCCATGCACTTTCCCCCTGATACTTTTGCTCTGTATTATATTGCTATTATAAATGTCAGCCATAAATACAACTATGTTTTGAGTCCTGTGAATCCTTCTACCTAATCACTGATCCTGTGGGTGGTTTGTGGACCCTTATGCATTGTACTATTTTTACACTCTGTAATCCTTGTGTGTTTGTTAGGATTAAAAAATATGTGAACTCTGAATCATTTTTATATTGAGATGTACCCATCTATTATATACCCATAATTGAGATAATTATATACTGCATTGAAATTTTGAATCAAACAACAGTGAACTGAAAAATGTTCTGACGATATTCCTCACATTTTAAAAAGCTTTCCAAAGTAAAAATATTTCATTTTAATTCCTTAGTTACTAATGATATTGAAGATCTTATTTAAGTCTGCTAATCCATTCTTCCTTCTTACATCCACTTATCCTATTTTCCTTGCCTGGAACTTCTCTACTAGATTAAAGATCCTATGTAGTCCAGTTCTAGAGTCATTTGATGTTTCTGTTCTTTGGATTACTATTACTCAATATAATCTACACAACAGTTTGTTTCTTTATAGTACTTGTTCTTATTTCATGCATGTAACTTGCAAATCTAAGAATGTATACTTGTTGCCTAAACTTTTACATAATATGCCTCTTATTTTCAATAGATAAATAGCATCTATACTTACTGGGAGAGTGCCATGTGACATTTCAATACGTATATAGAATTTATAATGATTTGATTAGGGTATTTGGAATAACCATCACCTCAGAGATTTATCACTGTGCAAAGATTATGCTAATCTTCTCTGTATTGTTTCCATCTTAGTATATGTGCTGCCGAAGTGAGCATAATGTATTTCATGACAAGAATTATATTTTATTTTCTCTGCATCACCTCCACACCAAAATCTAGCATGTAATTGAAAATATATGTTTAATAATTATTAACTGATTAACCTGTGTGGTTAGTTAATGTATTTTTGATTGTGAGACTAATGAAGGCAATTGCAGAAATCCAAACTCTGCCTTCAGTCTTACACAGAAGCCACACTACAGCTCTAATTCCTACAGTGTGAATCTTACCTGCCATAGCTTTCCAAATTTGTATCTGTCTTAATGCACTCAGAATTACAGGGCAATGATTATTACAGCAGATTCTACATAGAACAACGTGCATGATTGCAGCCTTGTACTTGATGGCAAATTGTAGCTGATTGTTTTGTTCTGCCTTGGAGTAGGGAAGTAGGCAGTAAAAAACCAATTTGATGCTGACTGCTGCTTCTGAAGCTTTGTTATACTTCAAGTGCCTTCAACGTTTATGGCTCTGGCAGACAGTCAAGAGACATACAGCATTTTGTTTCACTCCATGAAAAAGGGGGTTCAAATTTGTTTCTTCAGACTCTGCTGCAGCTACTGAACAGAAGATGTGCCTCTTTTCAGGTCCAGATAAAAATATCTTGCTTAATTTTATGACTGCTTGGAGTTGTGGTTTTCATGAAGCGTTCATGTTAAATAAAAAATGTAGAAGTCAATCATGAAACTCAAAAATTTGCATTTATATTTGTCATAAATGTGATGAAACTCAACAGTGACTAGAGGAGGTATATCCTATTTAAGGACAATGGTGTGTTTTTAATGATTTCTGAATAGGTTCCCTATGTGGATTCCCTTGATCACAATGAGCCTCAGAATGAACTCAATTTTATCCAACTTCCAGTCTTAGTCCTGGAAAATCCCAAATTCCAATGGCATTTATTTTCTTGTTAAGTCTCAAAGCTTCAAATTTTTGAAAAGAATGCTTTGAGATACTTTTCATAATATATATCATTTGAATACCTTTAAAAACAACAGTAGCAGACTGGGAATAGAGCTCAGTGGTCGAGTAGTTGTCTAGCATGCATGAGGCCCAGGGTTCTTGTTGCAACCATGGTCTTATCATAACATAAAAGAAGGGCTTTCTTTTATAGTATTCTTTGAAATGCAGAATATCAGGTCACACATCACAATATTGCAAAAGGTAATGCTGCAATATATATAGATGGCTCACAATAAACATTCAGTAAGTGCTTGCTGATGGAGTCTTGTCTAGTAGGTGATCTACAAACCTGTCTGTACATTCAGAGTCAGGAAAGATTCTAGTACTGTTCTGTGGTTACCTATCTAGAACTGGAAGACTTGAGGAGAAGACTTTCCCTCAGCTTAGAGTTACCCTGGAAAATTCTGTTCCCACAAGTGAGAAAATCATATGGATTGGTGTTTTTTTTTTTATTAAAGTAAGGGTTTGTATTTTTTCAAATATAGTCTCCAAATTTGTCATGAAATATTTATAATAAAAATGATATTGTAAAATAAGCTATATATACTAATATATATATGCTTGCCACATTAGGTATATTTGGAAATTTTAAAAAATATTTTTAATTTATTTATTCAGTTGAGAGAGAGAGATAGAAAGAGAGAACGGGCATGTCAGGGCCTTTAGCCACTGCAAACGGACTCCAGAAGCATGCACATTTTGTGCATGTGACTTTATGTGGGTACTGGGGAATCAAACTTGGGTCCTGTTGCTTTGCAGGCAAGAGCCTTAACTGCTAAGCCATCTTTCTAGCCCTATATTTGAAAATTTAATTCTGTCAATGACTGTGTGTTGTAGATATCATTATTAACCTATTTTAAAGATGTGGAAACTGAGGTACAGAAGGCTATTTAAACTTCTTAGAGTAGATGTCTCCTCGAGTTTTATACTATAGATAGATTAATAGTTCTGTTTTATTAGAAAAACATATTTGAATAAATGCACTTCTCTCTTTTACTCATTTAATCATGTCTAGATATTGAGACCACATGACAATAAAGAAATTACCACTATTTGCTTGATGACAGTATGTCCTAAATTTGAGGCAAAGTATATAGGAGGAAATTAGCAGCCTCCTCTAGAGCTTGCTTTTTCAGACCCAAACATACAAAATGTTAGAATAGAAAAGGAAAGAAAAGGCAAATGTCAGACTATTTCTCACATACTTCTCAAGCAGTAGGCGGAACCTGACCTCCTGAGCTACTGATTATAGGATTTACAAAGAAGAAACGGGTCCTCTCTCAGGCACAGATTCCCACTTAATTTAGACCTTGGAGATGGTGATAAATATGATAACAATGTAGTTAAGTATACAGAGTCCAGAATGAGATTAAAATGAATTCAAATCCCAATGTCATTTCTAACTGCTTCTCACCCCTATGTCCCCAGACCCACTGTCATAATTTCATAGGTTTGTTAACATATTCAATTTTATTGTTTTATAATTGTGTAATTATAATTATAATAAAAATTCACATATAGATTTTATACCTTGTACTGAAACCTGAACATGTTATCTGTTAGACTAGACTTCATCTCTCAAAGCAAGTTTCTTCCTCTATAAAGATGGGGGAAGAAACAGATAAATATGATACTTGTCACATCAAACTGTTAAGGAAGATTTTTTGAGAAATGATGCATGTAAAATGACTGGCCTGGCAAAATACACAAATTCGCTTATTATGAAATGATATTTGGGGGCTGGAGAGATGGCTCAATAGTTAAGGTGTTTTCCTGCAAAGCCTAATGGCCCAGGTTCAGTTTCCCAGATACACGCATAAAGCCAGATGCACAAGGTGGTACATGCATCTGGAGTATGGTTTTAGTGGCTGGAGACCCTAGTATGCCCATTTTCTCTCTTTCTCTGTCTCTCTTCTCTCTGTTTACAAATAAATAAATAAATTTTAAATTTTATTTTTGAGAGAGAGAGACAGGGAGAGGGAGAAAAGGTAGAAAAAGAGAGAGAGAGAGAGAATGGGCATGCCAGGGCCTTTCAGCTGCTATGAAGGAACTCCAGACACATGTGCTCCCTTGTGTGCATGTGTGACATTGCATGGTTGTGTCACTTTTGCGTCTGGCTATACGTGGGACCTAGAGATTCAAACAAGGTCCTAAGGCTTCACAGGCAAGCACCTTAACTTCTAAGCCATCTCTCCAGCCCTTTTTTGGCCTTTTTTGAGGTATGTCTCTCTCTAGCCCAGTCTGACCTGGAATTCCATATGTAGGCTCAGGGTAGCCTCGAACTCACAGCAATCCTCCTACTTCTGCCTCCCAAGTGCTGGGATTAAAGGTATATGCCATGATGCCCAACTAAATAATTTATTTTTCATGGAGGAGGGGATATTTATTTAATCTTGCAGATCCAGGGGAAGTTCCATAATGGCAGAAGAAGCTGGCTTACTTTCATAGGCCTGAGCAGTGAAAGAAACCAACACCATCACCAGCACCACAAAACAAGCACACTCCAGGAGCTCCAGGCAGAACTTAAGCACTTTGCATATTTTTACATTGGAATTCCAAATCCACCACCTCACCTTGGGTCTGGACCTTAAGATCCAGTAGTGATAGCTCCTCCAGCCAGGCGGCTGCAGATCTAAATTACACCCTTTGATAAAATCCAGAATATATTGAGGGCCATCCATTCAAACTACCACATTCCATCCCTGGCCCCCAATAGATTCATAACCATCTTACACTAAATATTGTCATTCAAAGGTCCCCACAGTCTTTACCAACTTAAGATAGTTCCAAAGTCCTAAGTCTCATCTGATCATCTCTTAGCTGTGAGTCCTGTAAAATCAAACAAATTATATGTTTTTAACATATAAAAGCACAGAGTAAATATTTTCAACTGCTATAAAGCTTAGCAAGGAGACACTGGAACAATGCAAACTCAAAAACCATCAAACGTCTTCAGTTCAACTCATATCATAACCAGTGACTGATAGTCTCTGGATTTTCTAATTCTGCACCTCCAGCTGGGCTGAATAGCCAGAGAAAACTTCAATCCTAGGCCAGAAGCACTCAATTCACTGTCCTAGTATATCCAAAACATCTTTGGGTCTCCATGCAAACCACAGTCCATCTCCTAATGGCTTTGTCAGCCTTAGGGTCATCATGCCCTGCCTATATACCACATCTCAGCAGTGGCTCCTGGGACCATGTGTACTTTATGACCACTCCACATATTTTTCAAGCTTCTGAAACCAATACCAGGTGTGCAGGACACAGCCATATTCTTAATTCAGGGATGAAATAAATCATAACTTTGAAAAGCAGGTTCCTTATCCAGTCAACTCTTTCCAAAAGAATTTGCATTTATATTATAGTCTTTTCTCAGGCATTCTCTCCATTGTTTTAACGTAAAGCAGTTGGGCCATCTTCCTTGGGATTGCTAATGTGTTTGACAGTAGCAGCTTCAGCAACCTAAAACCATTCTCTGTGCCAGTAAATTTTAAACTTGGTTGAGTTTTTCCATCTTAAAATCTTAAATCTCTCAGTCCCATATCTTTAGCCAAGCATATAAGTCGATTACAAATTTAACCTTGATCAAACTCTCTGGGCCTGGGCAGCAGAATGCAGCCAGCCCTTATAAGCCAGTAGCCTAATTTCAACAAGGCTTTCTGCAGTCTTTCCTTCCCCTTAGAAAGCTTATAAGACAAGCCTCCAAGTTCAATTTTCTCTGCACTTAGCATTTTCAAACTCTCATCATAATAGTCCATAATACTTGGCTTACCACTCCAGAAGGCGTATTCAGTTGAAAGTACCAAGTCCATGCCTATTCCTCCAAAACAAAAGTTCTAAAACACAAAATCCACATGTTCAGATTCATCTCAGCCTACTCCTTGGTACCAGCTCTGTAGCAGACAACCTCAGGCCACTGAGATGAATTTCCAAGCCAGACATAGTCATGGAGGAAGGGATATTTATTGAAGCTTACAGATCCATGGGAAGTTCCATAATGGCAGGAAAAGCTGGCCCACTTTCACAGGCCTGAGCAGAAAGAGGAATCAACACCATCACCAACACCACAAAAGAAGCACACTTCAGGAACTCCAAGCAGAACTCATGCATTTTCCATATCTTTAGATTGGAATTCCAAATGCACCACCTTATATTAGGGCTGGACCCTAAGATCCACCCAGTGACAGCTCCTCCAGATAAGTGGCTGCAGATCTAAATTATAAACTTTAATAAAATCCTGAATATATTAGGGGCCATCCACTCAAACTATTATACCATGTAAGCAGATTCACAAGGTAGTAAATGTGTCTAGAGTTCATTTGCAGTGGCTAGAGGCCCTAGCATACCTATTCTCTCTATATCTTCCTCTCTCTCTCTGTCTCTCTCTAACAGGGTACTTGGGGTCCAGGAAAGTCCTTGAACCCCAAACCCTAGGTTCATTTCTAATTTTAATCAAAGAATTAAATAAAAAATACTGAGAAGGATAATTATTTAATTATTATATTTATTGAGGAAAACACAGAGCCCAGGAAAGGCATCCATGTGGCTATAGATCCCACATGGAGGGCCTGAAAACACTTTGGAAGGAAAGAAAAAAGAAAGTTCAAGGAGCTCCTGCCTTGTGGGGAGTTGGAGAGGTAAAGGGACCCATGTGGAGAGTAAAGGCTTGGGGGCTGTCCTGGCTAGGTCTAGGCAGAACCAGCCCAGGTCCAGCTGAGGGAAAAACTCACCCACATCTGGAAGTTCCCAAGTCATCAGCAATATTTTTTTTTAAAAAAAAGAAATGATATTCAAGGCTGGAGAGATGGCTACAGGGTTAACGGGCTTGCTTGCAAAGCCTGACAGCCTGGGTTCAAGGGTTTAGTTGTACAGTGCCCACATAAGGCAGATGAGAAAAGTGGTTCATGCATCTGGAGTTTGTTTACAGTGGCTCATAGATCTGGAGTTTGTTTGCAGTGTAAGAGGCCCTGGTGCACCCTATTCTCTTTCTGTGTTTGCACATAAATAAATTGTTTTCAGTTTTCCAAGGTAGGGTCACACTCTAGCTCAGGCCTGGAACTTTGTCTTCTCATGAACTCACAGTGATGTTCCTACCTCTGCCTCCTGAGTGCTAGGATTAAAGGCATGTGCCATCATACCTGGCTAGTTAAAATATTTTTTAAAAAGGAATGATATTATTTTGGCTAGGGAGATGGATCAGTGGATAAAGTGCTTGCCATGCAAGCATAAGTACCCGAATTCAGATTCTCAGAACCGAAATAAAACAGGTGCTGTAGCACAAACATCTGTAATCCCTGCATGTCTATGGTGAGAAGGAAGCAGAGACATGAGAATCATGCAGAAGCTCACAAGCCAGGCAGCCTGGTGAACACAGCAGTAAACCACAAGAGACCCTGCCCCAAACAAGTTATAACATGAGGACCTACACCTAAAGTTGATTTCTGACCTTCATATGGATGCTGTTGCATTGACCTTAACATGATTACCATAGTAAGTGCATGTGCATGTGAGTGTGTGCATACACAAGTATGCATACACACATACACACACACAGTATTCCAAAGAGAAAATATAAACAAATGTTTGCTATTAAGTACATGGGAATAAAAAGAAACAGATAAGACTAGAAAGGATTCAGTATGGTTGAAAGGCTTAGAAAGTCATACTAAAGAATTATATTGGGAGTGCACCTTTACCATTGAGCTATGCCCCTAGCCCAGAGTACTGATTTCAAAATGGAAAAACAAATCAATTTTTTTTAGGGAGTCTGAATTAACAGTGTTTACCTAGACCCACTGTCAGAATTTTTTATGTTTGTTAACATGTTCAATTTTATTGCTTCATAATTATGTGACTATAATTACAATAAAAATTCACATTTAGATTTTATACCTTGTACTGAAACCTGAACGTGTTATCTATTAGACTTGACTGTGAATCTACAATTATGGGAGAGCAGTCACTGTTACTTTGACATTCCAAATTGTTCCCCAGAGTCAGACAATGCAGAATAGTAAAAGTCAAATGAAAGCAGTATTTGGAGAGAAGGTTGATTTATGAAGGGGATATCAGGAAATTATAACTTAGTGCCCAATTCTTCAGGGCTCAGGAATGCTGGCACTTGAGGCCAGAGCATTCTAAAACTGGGGAGTCAATCTAAGGAGCACTAAGTCAGGATAGAATAAGGAAGGGGGAAGTAGAAAATACACAAACCCCAGATGAAGGATGAAGCAGTGAATTGAAAGCCAGATGAACAAATAGACAAGGAGCTTATATTAGTCAGGGTTCTCTAGAGGAACAGAACTGTTAGAATGAATTATTTTAAAAAGGGCATTTATTGGATCAGCTTACAGTAGTCCAACAGCAGTTGCAGGCTCGAGAATCACCGAACCTGGTATCTGCTCAGTCCTCGTGGCCAGATGCCTCAGCAGTCCCGACCTGGCACTGCAGATGGTCCCAGAAAGCCTGGAGGCTTCCTGAGGAGCCGCTGGGTTTCGATCCACAGGGGTCTTCCGTTGATGCTGGTCTTTAGTCTGCACTGGTCTTCAATCCACGCTGGAAGGTAGCGAGCAGCTCTGGCAGCTAAGTGGAAGGAAGGAAGGAAGGGACTCTTTTTACCCAGAGCTTTCTTATATCAAGTCCCTTTCTGGGCGGGGCCACCCATTCTGGGGGAAGGGCTCACCCTGGGGGAAAGACTTCCTCCTTTAGTTGATCCTTCCTAGAAGCAACCTATGGATTACTAAACAGATCAAGTTGACAACACCTTAACTATCACAGAGCTAAAACTGTAGATGAGGCTAAAACTTACGTAAACTTGGAAAGGAACAGTTTTGTAAATGTGTAGTGATGGACCCCAGAAGTTAAGGGCAGGACCAGTCACAATAGTTTTAATTCAGGATGGTATGAAAAAGTGGCTGAATCTGAAGTTCTGTTACAGAAGAAGATGAGTGGAAGACTCCTTATAAGCCCTAAATAAACTATGAGATTATAAAAAAATTAAAGGTCTGGCCTCATGTTTGAATTGAAGGGACTTATAGAAGGAATTTTAACTCACAGGCAGTGATTGAATACAGTTTTCTCTGAGAATTATGACTATTTCAATTTTTATGCCATGAAAGGTTTTACCAAATAGTAAGCCAATACCATTCAGATATGAGTTCCCCCTCTTTCTTGACACTATCCTGAAGAGAGAATAAAGGAACACACCAGTCAAGTTCTTACTGATGATTTTTTTTTTTATTTATTTGAGAACGACAGACACAGAGAAAGAGGCAGATAGAGAGAGGGAGAGAGAATGGGCGCGCCAGGGCCTCCAGCCACTGCAAACGAACTCCAGACGCGTGCGCCCCCTCGTGCATCTGGCTAACGTGGGTCCTGGGGAGTCGAGCCTCGAACCGGGGTCCTTAGGCTTCACAGGCAAGCGCTTAACCGCTAAGCCATCTCTCCAGCCCTACTGATGATTTTTGAAATGATGTAGGCACAATGGGGAAATACCTAAGTAAATCACAGTACATCCAACTCCTGTAATTCCATAAAGCATAAAAAGAGATAAAAGAGAACTTAGGGCTTAGTGGTTAAGGCACTTGCCAGCAAAGCCAAAAGGACCCAGGTTTGATTCACCAGTACCCAGATAAAGCCAGATGCACAAGGTGGTGTATATGTCTGGAGTACATTTGTAGTGGCTAGAGGCCCTGGCATACTTTCTCTCTCTCTCTCTCTAAAATAATTTTAAAAATGAACATTTTTTAAAAAACAAAAGTTATGGAAACCTACTTTTATGGACAATGGAACACTCAGGAGCCATAGATGGTTACTAGAAAATTTTCAGTGCCAGGGATGGCATACCTTCCAGTGAGTTGTTGGCCAGTGAGGTCCCTCATGCCTCCAAAACATTATAGGCCATTGCCAAGGCCCTTGGTTTCCCACCAGGAATAGATGGTAAGACCCTATTACTGAAGACTCCACATACTTGGGCTGCAAGGTCACTGAGAAACCTTGCTGGAACTGAGCTGATAATCTCCTCCATGTAGACCATCTGACAGAAAGCTGGAAGAAGCCATTCTGCATGCAGTTCAATGGGAGAAAGAGATACCACCAGTGAAGATACTCAACAGTGGACACTGCAAGCCTTATATTTGGCCAGCCAGGCCAAATGAGCCAATGTGATGGCACATCTGTCATGGTGGAAACCAACTACCCTCTAATTGGACTGGAGGCCCGCTCCATGGGAGGGAATACATCCCTGATACTGAAAACCTCCAACAGGGGTAGTCATGAGTCCTAGGGGTGTAATTTCTGCTGATGTCTGGCTAAATGTATATAGTATGCTCACCAAACTGCCCAGTAAGCACTTCCTTTAATGTTCATATCCATATATTAATGTTACTCTCACTTTTGGCTAGAGAACCTTCTCTTTTCAGATGGCAGTGACCTTGGGATAACTCAGAAGGTACCATCGTGCTAAGAGAAGTGACACAGGAGTGCTTAGCACTGAAATATCTCTATCACACCTTCCAAGGCTCATAGTCCATTGTGGAAGAGGTGGCAGAAAGAATATAAGAGCCAAAGAAAGGATAGGACTCCTCACAACGTGCTCCTCCAGACACAAAATGACCTGGATATCCATGACCTCACAGTGCCTGAAACTACCTACACAAGACCATCATAATAGGAGGGAAAGATCATGACATCAAAATAAAAGAGAGACTAATTGAGAGGGGGAGGGGATATGATGGAGAGTGGAGTTTCAAAGGGGAAAGTGGGGGGAGGGAATTACTATGGATATTGTTTACAATTATGGAAGTTTTCAATAAAAAATAATAATAAAATTACAAAAGGAAAATAAATGAAAATGAAAAATTAAACTTGAGCTGGGCGTGGTGGCACACACCCTTTAATCCCAGCATTTGGGAGGCAGAGGTAGGAGGATTGCAGTGAGTTTGAGGCCACTCTGAGACTCCATAGTGAATTCCAGGTTAGCCTGGGCTAGAGTGAGACCCTACCTTGAAAAACCAAAAAGAAAAAAAAAACTAAACTTGAATAAAGGGAAAAATAGCAAATTCCAGTTGCACATGTGTAAATACATCTTTAGAAATTCATTGTCAGGGGGCTGAAGAGATTGCTTAGTGGTTAAGCATTTGCCTGTGAACCCCAGTTCAAGGCTCAATTCCCCAGGACCCATGTTAGCCAGACGCACAAGGGGGCACACGTGCCCGGAGTTTGTTTGCAGTGGCTGGAGGCCCTGGCGTACCTATTCTCTCTCTCTCTCTCTCTCTATCTGCCTTTCTTGCTCTGCCTGTCACTCTCAAATAAATGAATAAAAAATGAACAAAAATTTAAAAAAAAAGAAATTCATTGTCAAAGATCAGAAAAAACATTGAGAAATAGAAACTGTATTGGTTCAGTAGAGATATAGATTTTGTTTTTGTTTTTCAGAGTAGTATTTCACTCTAGTCCAGGCTGACCTGGAATTCACTATGTAGTCTCATGGTGGCCTTGAATTCACAGCAATCCTCCTACGTCTGCCTCCTGAGTGATGGGATTAAAGGGGTGCGCCACCACACTGGGCAAGATACAGAATTTTTAATGAAATTTTACACCGTTTTCCTTTAATACAATGGTCTTTTTCATGTTCAAGGGTAATGAATGCTTATGAAAAAAGTTTAAACAGTAAATTATTGTGGAAAGGAAAAAGTAAGTGTTCCCTAATTCAGTGTTCATTCATACTCACTTGCATATATTCCTGCATATAATGGGAAGATGAGACCAGATCCCAGTTTTGAACAATTATTGGTGATTGCACCCTTCTCTTTTTCTGGCTGATATCATACAATAACTTCAACTCTTGCCTATGTTTTACTTGTTTGTTTTAAGACAACAGCTGGTAGGTATTGCAAGCTGGCCTAGGACTTCTGTCCGCCTGCCTTCATCCTCCCAAGTACTGAGATTACAACTGTGGCCCACCACACTCAGTTCAAATATGCCTTAATGACTCAGATCTTGAATCCCAGCCCAGCTTTTGTTCTTAAACTTCAGGTCTCTGTATCCATATGCTAACCACACAATTTGGAAATTTTGGATATACCATGGGCTCCAAATTTTTAGCATCATTCCATGTCCTGAATTTGCTGTACTTCCTTATTCCCTACTTTCACTAATGATGATGTAACTAGTCATTTAGGTGAAATTCCATGGTCCTTCCTCTTCCCAGTAAGCAAGAGAAACTTGCCTACTCCATCCATTCTATCTCCATAGTATGTTTACAGTTTAGTTCTTTTCTTCCGTCTTCACATGGAGTCTCCACTTAACCTGAATGTCTATAAATTCTGTTTCAAGCTAAATCAGTCGCTTTATCATCTCTGGGCCTATATTTTCTGCACTTCTCAGTCTCCAAGCCAACTATACAGCTTCTAAGTTTCTTAACTATATAATTCCCATAAGCTGGGGATTTCTCCCTCAGAACCAGCCCAGCATGTCTGGGATGAAACCTACTTGGTCATAATGTGTCATCTTCTTTATGTGTTCTTAAATTCTATTTACAAGTATTGTATAGAGAATTGCTGTATCTATGTTCATCATGAAAATTAATCTGTGATTTTCTTTTTTGTTGTTTCTTTTTCCAGGTATGGTTTCATGATAATATTGGCTTTATAGAATGGGTTCCTTCTCTTTCTATTTTGTGAAACAATTTGAGAAGTGCTGGCAATAGGTCTTCCATAAAAGTTTGATTGAAGTTAGCTATCTGTATAACTAGTCTTGGATTTTCTTTATATTTTATTTATTTGAGAGAGGGGAGAAAGAAAGAAAGAAAGAGAGAGAGAGAGAGAATGTGTATGCAAAGGTCTCTTAGCTACTGCAAATGAACTCCAGACACATGCACCACCTTGTGCATATGGCATTATGTGGGTACTGGGGAATCAAACCTGGGTCCTTTGGCTTTGCAGCAAGTGTCTTAACTGCTAAGCCATCTCTCCAGCCCATGATCTTGGATTTTCTTTGTGGGTATATGTTGTAGACAGCTCCATATTACTGGGATGACATAGTTTATAGGAGGAAGGGTTTATTTCAGCATACAGATCCAAGGAGAAGAAGCTGGTTCCCATTCATAAATCCAAGCAGAGAGACAACACCAAATAGCCAGCACTGCCAAAAAGCCAGCACAAATGGACGTCTCTGAATAACTTTGGTCTAGGACTTCAAATCCACCCCCAAACACACCTTAGGCTGGAACCCATAATCTGGTCCACAGTGACACCTCTTCTAGCCACACATCTGGAAATCCAAGTTACAAGCTTTAATAAACATCTGAATCTTTGGGGGGATATATATTGAAACTACCACAGGACTTCTAATTACTGCTTCAATCTCATTGTTTCTCATGGATCTGCTTAAATTGTTATTACTATTAATTATTATTATTATTATTTTGGTTTTTTGAGGTAGGCCAGAGAAATTTGTTCAACGATGTTTGTAGCGGCTCAATTCGTAACAGCTAAGAGCTGGAATCAACCCAGATGTCCATCACTAGAAGAATGGATAACTAAGATGTGGTATATCTACACAATGGAATTCTATACAGCAGTAAGAAAAAATGACACAATGAAATTTGAGGAAAAATGGTTGAACCTGGAACAGATCATTCTCAGTGAACTTACCCAATCACAGAAAAAAAAAATCGCCATTACCAGGTCATTGGATTTGCAACATGGTTTTGTTTTTTGAAAGTGGTCATGGGCAATGTGAGGCAGGATTGTTAGAATTCCTTGCGTGGAGACCCAAAGAAGCCATGAGAAAGAACTATGGATTGCAGAGGAGACTCAGTGGAGATGCTAGTACTGTGGGATGGCTGCTAATGAGAGCTGCTGGCTTGGGATGTTTCCTCCAGCTGTGAGCAGCCTAGTTGGAAGGGTGGAATTGGAATTCAAGAGACTAGTTAGAGATGTTGGACTTCGAGCTATGGAACTTGATGTTGCCCTGTTTGTTTTAAAACTTGTATTGCTTCAATCTTTCTTTTGCTGTGCCCAGTGACATCTTTTGTAGTGTGAATGTTTATTCTGTGCTAGTATGGTTTTTTATTTATTTTTATTTTTTGTTTCACAGCACACACACACATACACAGAGTTTTATAAAGTAAGCCTAGGCTGGACAGATTGCTTAGTGGTTAAGGCACAGTTGCCCGCAAAGCCTGAGGACCCAGGTTTGATTCCCCAGTACCCATGTAATCCAGATGCACAAAGTAGCACATGCATCTGGAGTTCATATACAGTGGCTAGAGGCCCTGGCACATCCATTCTCTCTCTCCCTCTCTCTCTCTGTCTCTCTCTCTCTCATGAATAAATAAATAAATTATTTTTTTAAAAGAAAATATAAAGTAAGCCTGAGAGAGGTTCAGTGAATTCACTAATTTATTTTTTAGAAGACAATCTATAAATCAAATTCAACTATTCATTTTAAGCCCCTTCTTTTTCACATTTTAAATTGTTTTTAATTTTTATTTATTTATGAGAGAGAGAATGGGCATTCCTGGGCCTCTAGCCACTGCAAATGAACTCCGGACTTGTGGGTTCCTGGGTCCTTGCTCCAGGGCCATCTGCAGTCCCTCGAAGGTGCCCAGGCAACCAGGGTGGGTGAGCACACACAAGTAAAAGACTTTCGGGAGATAGTTTGGCTGTACAGCTCTCTCAGTTTATTGTTAGGGAAATAGGTTTATAAGCATCTGAGGGCAGGGGGAGGGCCCTAAGGGGATTGGACCTACAAGGTTCCTTGATGATGCCTAATTAACATATGGGGACATTCATTCCAGCACATAGGCAATGGTGGTGGTGGTGGGGTTCCGGTGATCTAGGGTCTCAGGGGAATGGGCTGTGTGAAGGTGCTGGCTGATAAGGAGTTTCCTAGGCAACTGGCCCAAGGTCACAGGGCTATGGGCAAAGCCTAAGTTCAGGTGTGCTGGGCTTGGAGAGGGAGTGGACTCATGTAGCCCGGGGGTCCGTAGCCATGCCTGGAAGCTCAGGCACCTCTCTTGAAGGCTCCAGCCTGTGCCTGGCAGTGCCATACACATAGTCATGTTCCATCATGTGCTTCTTGGGTACTAGGGATTCAAACCTGCATCCTTAGAGTTTACAGATAAGCACCTTAACTGCTAAGCCATTTCTCCAGCCACCCCCCAATCCCTTCTTCCTTATACTGCTATGCAACTTCCATCCTCAGCATGCTTCCCAGAGACATTTTTCTCATACCCTTTCAATGTGAGCCACAACCACAATATTCACAATTTTGGAGTTTAAAAACTAACCAAATTATTCACATAAGCCTTTCACCCAGTAAACTTATTCAAAACTCTTAGCATCCTGAATATAACTCCTGAACCTGATCCTGGGCTCTGGAGAACCTGAGGAATTAAATAGATCAAGGTGTAATCAATCTTTAGCAATGAGAGGCTTCCCATAGTTCCTTGGCATGTGGTCTTCGCTGTATGTTGGTATCCATCATTGAAGCTAGCCAGAGAGAATAAACATAGACAGTAAAAGTAAAATTATTCAAAATAATTATGGTAGTAACATCTCATCACCTTTACCATATTATATTGGGTAGAGGGAATTTATACATCATGCTCACAGTTGAGGGAAGGGAATTACACAAGGTTATGAACCTTAGGAGGCAGAAATCACAACACAAGCTTAGGATTTATTTGTCACAAGCACTATGTAGTTGTAAAAAATGAATGAAGAGGCTGACTTTGTGTGATTTCTAGCACATACCGTTAAGTGAAGGAAACAATATAAAAAAATATGTGTCGTATATTCCACTTTACAAAAGGAAATATTAGAACATCGGTATTTATTTACTCATTTGTGCAAAAAATACAAGAAGGATAGAACAAAAACTAAATATATTTGTTATGTGCATAGGGCAGTTGTAAAAGGTGTCTAGGACAATGGAAAAGTGTAGTAAAAGGTGAGAGAGGAGTAACCCTTGTCTGCATATGCCTTTTTGTATAATTTTGATACTTAGTAACATAGTGACATTTTACATGTTTCAAAATTAAATAATCAAAATCAGGGCTGTGGGTACAACTCAATTAGTAGAGTACTTGCCTAGCATGTGTGAAGCCCTGAGTTCAATACCTAGCAGTGCATAAACCAAGTGTAGTAGTGCACAACTGTTATCCCAGCCCTAGGGAGGTGGAGGCAGGAATATCAAAAGTTATTGGCTATGTAAGTTCAAGATTAGTCTGGGCTACATGAAACCCTGTTTAGAAAATAATTTAAAGTAGTTAAAAATTAAAACCAACCATATTGAAGGTAAGGGCAGGGCAATTATTTAAAATGGAATACAAACAGTAATAAATGCATATACTTATATTAAAAAATGTATGACTACAGTATAGCTGAAGCAGGTGATAAAGGAAAGAATTAATGTGAGTGTTATGACATAAAATGTGTCTCCTAATGAAGATGCATTGAAGCACTTACTTCAGTATCTCGTAATGCATCTCTGCTTTGAAATAGAGATAATCAAGTTAAAATGAGGACATTATATTGGGCCCCAATCTAATATGACCTACACCCTTATAAAAAGGGGAAGCTAGGGCTGGAGAGATGGCTTAGCAGTTAAGCGCTTGTCTGTGAAGCCTAAGGACCCCGGTTCGAGGCTCCCCAGGACCCACGTTAGCCAGATGCACAAGGGGGCGCACTCATCTGGAGTTTGTTTGCAGCGGCTGGAGGCCCTGGCGTGCCCATTCTCTCTCTCTCTCTCTCTCTCTCTGTGACTGTCACTCTCAAGTAAATAAAAAATGAATAAATAAATAAATAAATAAAAGGGGAAGCTAGACCCTAGAGATAGACATGCACAGAAGGCAGTTGATATGAAGGGAGAATATTATGTGAAAATGAAGGAAGAGATTGGAGTGATATATCTATAAGCTAAAGATTGCCAGTAAACCAAAAGCTAGAAGAAAGGCAGAGAATAGAATCTATTTCATAGCCCTCAGAAGGAATAAACTTTGCCAACTTGTTTATCTTAGATTTTTTATTACCTAGAATAATTTATTTAAAGGTCCAAGAGAAAAAAAGTGAAAAGATTATTAATAGAATAAACATAAAAATAGTTTTTAAAAATACCAGCAAGAAGTT
This sequence comes from Dipus sagitta, assembly GCA_036346955.1. NCBI lineage: Eukaryota > Metazoa > Chordata > Mammalia > Rodentia > Dipodidae > Dipus > Dipus sagitta. Next base: position 64,672,734 of record CM070776.1, read on the forward strand.
TTTAAAATTGTACTGGGTAAAATGACTTTGATAAGAAAAAATAGCAATAACAATAAAATTATAGATACTAAGTAGTAAAACTAGCAAGTAATGTGGAAAACTACAAAATTGCAAGTTACTCATGTTTACTGAAGGACATGACAGATTCAAAGGTAGGAATTTATACCATTTTTTGGGGGGGGGTTTCGAGGTAGGGTCTCACTGTAGCCCAGGCTAACCTGAAATTCAGTATGTAGTCTCAGGGTGGCCTCGAACTTCACAGCGATCCTCCTACCTCTGCCTCCCAAGTGCTGGGATTAAAGGCGTGCACCATCACGCCTGGCTTTATTACCATGTTTTTTATTAGTTATGGACATACTCAGTATATAAACAGCACATGTTTGTACCATCTGTTCCCTCATCTCTGCCCCCCTCCAAAGGGACCCTCCTCATTGGGGATGCAGGTCATCCCCATGAGGGTTGTGGGTAGTGCATTGTGGGGGTAGCCATCAGTTATGGGGGAGAGGCAATGTCGCTGTGCATAACATCCCAACTTGTGGCTCTAGCAATCTCTCAGCTCCCTCTTCCATGAAATTCCCTGAGCCATGTTGGGTTCATTTTAAGTCTACTTCAATGATGGGCTCTTAGGAGCCTCTGGATCTCTGGTTTGGTAGGTGTTGAGTGTCCTCAGTGTCTATCTCCTTCATCCTTTTAAACTTCGTAACTGTGAGACCATCTAGTTTTGTTGTTGTTGTTGTTGTTGTTTAGGTTTGGTTTGGTTTGGTTTGGTTTTTCAAGGTAGGGTCTCACTCTAGCCCAGGCTAACCTGGAATTCACTGTGTAATCTCAGGGTGGCCTCGAACTCACGGTGATCCACCTACCTCTGCCTCCCAAGTGCTGGGATTAAAGGCATGTGCCACCATGACCGGCTACATCTAGTTTTTATTACTTTCTTTCAGCATTCATAGGAAACTAATACAATAGGAATAGTTTGACTATATATTGTAAGGTTAAGGAAAAAGTCTTAAAGGAAGGGGAGGAGTGCTTACAATAGTGTCTTCCAGACCCAAAGTGGCCCTGGTTTTCATGACATCACAGTGGCTGATGCTGCCTACAGAATACCTGCATAATAGGATAGGGAAAATGATGACATTAAAATAGTAGAGAAGGGAGGCTGCATCTGGCTCCAGCTCTCCACAGCCATTGCAGTACATTGAGCTCCATAGAGATAGCAGTGGGGCAAGTGAGAGCCCGAGGGGCAACTGGGAGTCTCTTGGTGCCTTGTTGAGGAAAAAAGTCAACTAAAGATGGAAAAAGGAGACCCTAAGAAGCCGAGAGGCAAAATATCATCATATGCATTCTTTGTACAAACCTGCCAGGAGGAACACAAGAACAAACATCCAGATGCTCTGTCAACTTCTCAGAGTTCTCTAAGAAGCGCTCAGAGAGGTGGAAGACCATGTCTGCTAAAGAAAAAGGAAAGTTTGAAGACATGGCCAAGGCTGACAAGGCTTGTCCCAATGCACCCTAGAAGCCTCCTTCGGCCTTCTTCCTGCTCTGTTCTGAATATCGCCCCCAAATTGAAGGAGAACACCCTGCCTGTCCATTGGTGATATTGCAAAGAAACTGGGAGAGATGTGGAACAACACTGCTGCAGATGACAAGCAGCCTTAAGAAAAGAAAGCTGCCAAGCTGAAGGAAAAGTATGAAAAGGACATGGCTGCCTACAGAGCTAAAGGAAAACCTGATGCAACAGCAAAAAAAAAAAAAAAAATAGGAGTTGTCAAGGCTGAAAAGAGCAAGAAAAAGAGAAGAAGAGGAAGAAGAAGAAGAAGAAGAAGAAGAAGAAGAAGAAGACGACGACGACTAAATTGGTTCTAGCACAGTTTTCTTTTCTTGTCTATAAAGCACTTAACACCCCTGTATACAACTCAGTCCTTTTAAAGAAAAAAATTGAAATGTAAGACTGTGTACAATTTGTTTTTAAACAACAGCATCTTTTTTTTTTTTTGTATAGTTAACACACTACCAAATGTGTCTTTAGATAGTCCTGTCCTGGTGGTATTTTCAATAGCCACTAACCTTGCCTGGTACAGTCTGGGAGTTGTAAATTGGCATGGAAATTTAAAGCAGGTTCTTGTTAGTGCATAGCACAAATTTTTTATATATGGGCATGGCAGTTTTTTTTCACCTTCAGTTGTCTTTGATGCAACTTGTATGAAATAATTGTTGTTCTGTTAACTGAATACCACTCTGAAATTGCAATAAAAAAATTGCAGCTGTTTTTTTGACATTCTGAATTCTTCTAAGTAAATACAATTTTTTATTAGTATGGTTGTCCTTTTCATAGGTCTGAGATTTTTCTTCTTGAGGGGAAGGTGTATCTTGCTTTTGCCCATTTTGGGTCACTTGGTTTATTGCAGTTTATCTTTTCATATGGTCAAGCTGAGTAAAATACTACACACCCTGCATATCAAGATGGGGGTAATAAAAAGTTTAAAAATTATTTCACCCATAATTGAAACTCCAAAATCTTGATCAATGGATGAGTTCACATATCCCACTAAAGTTTACAACATGAAGTGTAACCAATTGTTTTCATAACATGGGATGATTAGAATAAAAAATTTGAAAGTCTGTCTTTGAAGGACTAATAGAAAAGTATGTTCTAATATTTGAATGAGGACTCTGTATTCTTTAACTCCCATTACCATGTAATGGCAGCTATATTGTAAAGTTCACACATGAAAGAAGACCTGAGAATGTATCCCCAAAAACGTGAGCTTAAAATACAAGGCTGCCATATTAAAATTCTTGTTGACATTAGTCCCAGGGAAGGCTATGAAAGTGCTGGCTATACACTTTCCCGTTTGTCTAAATATGGATTTCTCAGGAAACGAGGCTCTTAGAAATATTTTTAATTAGTTGGGCTACCTTTAAAAATTATGTCACATTTAAAATTACAGTAGGATATATTTTCCTATATTGTGATTTCCCCTTTAATAAATCGGGCATGAGGAAGAAAGACAAACTTCACATCTTTGTACCAGTTACCCAATTGATTTTATTTTTCTTTCCAAAACTCAAAGTCACTCATTTGAGTCATGTTTATCTCCTTTGCAGTTTAAGGGACAATTTGACAAATTTTTATGGTTTTGAGATTATCCTTCTCTTAAAATGCCAGTGTTAAAATAGCGTTCTTGTAATTTTACATGCTTTTGTGATGGAGTGCTGTTTTGTTTTATAATTTTGACTTGGATTCTTTCCATTTGCATTTGTTTATGTAATTTTAGGAGGAATACTGAACATCTGAGTCCTGGGTGATACTAATAAACTAATAATTGCAGAGGTTTAAAAATAGTAGAGAAGGCTGGCCATGATGGTGCACTCCTTTAGTCCAAGCACTCGGGAGGCAAAGGTAGGTGGATTGCCGTGAGTTTGAGGCCACCCTGAGACTACTTAATGAATTCCAGGCCAGCCTGGGCTAGAGTGAGACCCTACCTCGAAAAACAAAGCAAAAACAAACAAAATAGAAGAAAGATTCATTGGAAAGAAAAATTTAATGGAGGGGGGATTTTGGAGGGGAAAAGGGAATGTAGTGGGAGGGATTGTGATCGTGGTATATTGTTTACTTTATGAAAGTTATCAATAAAATGTTTAAAAAATAAGATGGAGAGTGATTGAGGAAGATTTTGCAAAAAGAAAAAGTCTTATGCATAATACTATGCTTTGCTTTGTAAATTTGTCTCTCTCAAGGGTGAGAGTTGATAATTTTGAGAATATTTCACATTCAGAATTGACAAAATATACTAACGGGTTATAGACAATAATGGCCAAATCTTTCACAGTTAAGAGAAAGATGTTACAAATACAGAGAGACAAAAAGTTAGAAGGAGCCAAAGCACTGGACTGGAACCGGAGGTACCAGTGTGGACTCGTGTTCCTTAGGTTAATTAAATAGAGCTGGATATAGAAGTGAATACAGGGGTGTTTGCATGATAGTATAAATATCCATATTTTCTGACTCTCCACAGACAGAGCCTAGAAGCAATTAAATTGCAATAGCAGCAAGCACATCTACAGCCAAAAAAATCTTGGCTTCAAAACTTCAATAAGTAGAGTTTGGGGTGATTGTGCAGTGGTTAAAGGCACTTGCTTGCAAAGCCTGCCAACCCGCATTTGATTTCTTCATACCCGTATAAAGCCAAACACAGAAACACAAAGTAATGAATGCAGCTGGAATTCATTTACAGCAGCAAGAGTTCCTGGCACATGTATATTTTATCTTTCTTTCATTCTCTCTCCCTTAAATAAATAAATAAAAATATTTTAAATCAATAACTCACGCCATTAGAATCTTTTTTTTTTTGGTTTTTCTTTTTTTTTTAAATATTTTATTTTTTTTTAAATTTATTTATTAGAGACAGAGAGAGGGAGAGAGAGAGGGAGAGAATGGGCACACCAGGGCCCCTAGCCACTGCAAACGAACTCCAGACGCATGCTCTGCCTTGTGCATCTGGCCAACGTGGGACCTGGAGAATCGAACCGGGGTCCTCAGGCTTCGCAGGCATGCGCTTTTACCGCTAAGCCATCTCTCCAGCCCTTTTTTTGGTTTTTCGAGGTAGGGTCTCACTCTAGCCCAGGCTGACCTGGAATTCACTATGTAGTCTCAGGGTGGCCTCGAACTCATGGCAATCCTACTACCTCTGCCTCCCGAGTGCTGGGATTAAAGGCATGCGCCACTATGCCCAGCACTATTAGGATCTTAAATTAGATACAATAACAGAAATATGACATTCAAAGAAGTACTGGTGAAACTGAAATAACACAAAATGAGTTAGGCTCCTTGGAGAAGTGCTTGATTCCAAGATTGGGGAGGAAAAGTACAGAGGTAGCCTTACACATTTTGTGGTGCCAGCAAGTAAGGACATATTTGACATAGGATAGAAGCATGTTGAAAGAAGAAAGAGCCAACTTGAGAGTTCTTTTTATTTAATTAATTAATTTATTTATTTGACAGAGAAAGAGGGAGAGAGAGAGAGAGAGAATGGACATACCATGGTCTCCAGCCACTGCAAACCAACTCCAGACATGTGCACTCCCTTGTGCATCTGGCTAACGTGGGTCCTGGGGAATTGAACCTAGGTTCTTTGGCTTTGCAGGCAAATGCCTTAACTGCTAAGCCATCCCTCCAGCCCCCGAGAGTTCTTATGGTCAGCATTGGAACAATATCAGCAACAAAATTCATAATTGTAGTATTGAGGTAAAGTAAGGTAAAGTAAATACATGTAAGTGCATAAGAAAATGAATAAAAAAAGGAAGGAAGGGAGAGCCCTTCTTGAAAGAATTTCAATTAACAAATGTAAAAGAAAGGAAATTGCTGTACTCTTCACAATACCCAAGAAATGGATCCGGCCTACATGTCCATCAACAGATGATAAAGAAAATATAGTACATATGCACATTGAAATTTTATTCATCTGCAAAGAATAAAAATGAAATCATGAAAAAAAATGAAATCATGTCATTTGCATGAAAATTGGAGGAACTGGAAACCATTGTGTTAAGTGAAATCAGCTAGAATTAGAAAGACAGATACTATATATTTTTTCTTATATAAGGAACCTAGATTTCAAATTACAAATACATATAAATATGTATGATGAAACTAGAAAGAGGATAATGAGAGCAGAGGAAGAAATATTAAGGGAGAGAGGGAAAGAGAGGATAATTGAATATATGTGACTTGAAAGCAAAAGGTGAGGCTATCTAGAGAAAGGAATAGAACCAACTAGAGGGTGGTTGCATGGGCACAAGAGATGGCAGTGGAAGAGAGGACTGAACTATAGCAAAGTATAGTGGCACATACTTTGTATGCTAACTTAATGTATCAATTAAAAATACAAGAAAATTACAATAGTCAAGCATCTCAAGAAAATTGTTGTACACAAATCCACTGATGCATACTAAAATTATCAGGTGAAAGTTTGAGGAAAGGATATTTGCAAATCTCAGGGTATTTTTTATATTTATTATTTGTAAAGGGAAAATTAATAGCTTTTCAGTGAAGTAACACAGAAGAACACTACCTTTACCAAGTCACAAAGGATAACAACCTTAAGAGTAATATATACCAACTTCATGTGGATATCACATAATACAATGCAATCACTTCTGTGGTATTCTTGCAAAAAAAATCTATTCAGGGCTGGAGAAATGGCTCACAGGTTAATGTGCTTGCCTGCAAAACCTAGTGATCTGGGTTTGGCTCCCCAGTACCTATGTGAAGCCAGATGCACAAAGTGGCACATGCATCTGGAGTTTGTTTCCAGTGGCCAGAGGCTCTGGTGAGTCCATTCTCTCTCCATCTGCCTCTCCCTCCCTCCCTCTCTCTCTCTCTCTCTCTCTCACACACACACACAAATGAATAAATTGTTTTAAACCTGAAAAAAATCTCTTCAAGAGAAAATATTCTATGTACTCAAATTGATAGATAGTCTACAAAATAATGGTCAAGTACTTAAAAGTGTCAAGGTTATCAAATGTGAACAAATTGAGAACTGCCACAGATTGGAATCAACTAAGAGCAACTAATGCAATGCGAGACTTTGATTTAGTTACTGGACAAGGAAAAGGACATTTAAAAAAGGACTGCTAAGATTGTAACAGTAACTATAATGTTGTTATGGTAATGTCATGCTAATAATATTAAATTAACTATTCATTCCATGGTTCCTATCATTATGCTCTAATTATGTAAATTATTAACATTAGGGGAACCTGGTAAAGGATATATGTGAGTTACTTACATCTATTTTACAAATTTTTAGGACGTCTAAAATTCTTTCCCAATAAAAAAGTTTAATAATTATTCTTTTCAGGAGGCTTTCCCATTACTTAGCAAGCATACTGAAAGGGAGTAGTGTCACCAGGAGAAAGGCTAATATATAATAATCCCTTGATATATATTACTTCACTCTACTTTCCCAAGTGCCATGAAACAGAGTATTACTCACAAAATACAATTTAAAAAGGAGTCAAAGAGAGATTAGGTGATTTGGGGATTTTTCATTGAGTATGGCAAGGTGTGGCCACTAGCAGCCTACTTCCCTACCTGATTACAACTAGAACTTCTCTGTGAAGAGAATGCAGAAACCAACTACCCCAAAACTCTGAAAACAAAAGTTTTTAAAAAGTCAAGGAGGGCTGGAGAGGTGGCTTAGTGGTTAAGGCACTTGCCTACAAAGCCTAAGGACTCATATTCAACTCTGCAGGTCCCACATAAGCCAGATTCACAAGGTGACACATGCACCCAAGGTCACGTATGTGCACAAGATGGCATACACCTCTGGAGTTTGATTACAGTGGCTGGAGAGCCTGGTGTGCCAATTCTCTCTCTCTTACTCTCATAAAAAAAGCAAGTCTGTTGGACTTGCCTCAAAAAAGTCAAGGAAATGTGTAATGCAACAGTAGTCTAGATAAGTAAAATTTCAACAAAAAGACCATATTTCTGGTCAAAGAAAATTGGAAAAGGAGCTCTGTGGGCCAAAAGGATGGAGGGAAATGGAGTCGAGGTAGTCAGACAAGAAAAGGATCCTTTAATTCTACTACAGACCCCTCCTCCAGTTACTTTCTCTTATTTATCTTCCTCATCCCCCTCCACTAAACTCTTCTTTCCAACTAGTCCTTCTTCTAATTTGATGTCTTTTTTGCCCTCCATCCATAATGGAATGATAATGGGCCCAATATTGTGCAGAAGGTCTTCACAATCATAGGTTCACTACACATACTTGAGAAAGAGCTAAAGCAGCTCAGCAAAGGTTTTGAAAGTGGGGCAGTATTAAGCCATGATCCAAGTTGCAGAATAACCCATGGGTGATATGTATATAAGGCAGAACTATAGCAGAATAAGAAACACCAAAAACTGAACTGAGATAGAGCCATGTTCAAAGAGTAGAAGACAGAATTTGTGGTATAAGTACGACTGCTTTGAGTTTATGCTAAAAGAATCAGAAGAAAATAACATTCTTTGCAGAATCCTAACAAAAGCATCAATGTAACACAACATTTAAAAAGATAAGGGTATAATGTGAGAGGATTCAGAATAAAAAGAATCTGGAAAATATGACAATTTTTAATAGAAAAGATAATGTAATCCATGCCAATGCTGAGACAACCCAAATGTTGAATGATCAGACTATGAAGCAGAAGATGTAACTGTTGAAAGAAAAGGAACATAGCTCAACATAATAAAGGTTATTTATGACAAACCTACAGCTAACATAATACTAATGGAGAAAAACTTGAAGATTTTCCATTAAAATCAGGAACAAGACAAGGGTGTCCATGTCCCTACTGGTATTTTATATAGTACTGGAAGTCTTAGCCATAGCAATAAGGCAAGAGACACACATAAAAGGGATAAAAATATAAATAAGAGATCAAATTATCATTATTTGCAGATGATATATTTCTATACATTCCTATATGATACAATTCCTATACGCTAACAACAAACATGCAGAGGATGAAATCAGAGAGTCATTTCCATTCACAATTGCATCCAAAAAAGTACCTTGAAATAAACCTAACCAAAGAAGTGAAGGATCTTTACAATGAAAACTTTAAAACACTCAAGTGAGAAATTGCAGAAGACACTAGGAAATGGAAAGACATCCCATGCTCTTGGATTAGAAGAATCAACATTGTGAAAATGACAATCTTACCAAAAGCAATCTACACATTTAATGCAATCCCCATTAAAATTCCAGTGGCATTCTTCATGGAAATAGAAAAAACAATCCTAAAATCCATTTGGAAAAATATCTCAAATATCTAACACAATTTTGAGCAACAAAAATAAGGCTGGTGGTATCACTATACCTGATTTTAATCTATATTACAGAACCATAGTAACAAAAACAGCATGGTACTGGCACAAAACAGATAGGTAGATCAGTGGAACAGAATAAGTCTGGGTAGCTATAGCCGCCTGATCTTCAACAAAAATGCCAAAAATACTCATTGGAGAAAAGACAGCCTCTTCAACAAATGGTACTGGGAAAACTGGATATGTATCTTTAACAGGATAAAAATAGATTCTTATCTCTCTCTATGCATAAGAATTAAGTCCAAATGGATTAAAGACCTTAATATCAAACTCGAAACTCTGAAACTGCTAGAGAAAAAAGTAGAGGAAACCTTTCCACATATTGGTATTGGCAAAGACTTTCTGAATATAACCTCAGTTGCTCAGGAAATAAAATCACTGATCAACCTCTGGGACCCCATGAAATTACAAAGTATTTGTACAGTAAAGGACACTATGAATAAAGCAAAGAGGCAACCTACAGAATGGGATAAAATTGTTGCTAGCTATACATCTGACAGAGGATTAATATCCAGGATATAAAAAGAACTCAAAGAACTAAATAATAAGAAATCAAATAAGCCAATTAAAAAATGGGTATGGAGCTAACAGTGAGTTCTCAAAAGAATAAATATAGATGGCATAAAAAACCTGAAAAAAATGTTCTACATCCCTAGCTGTGGTGGTTTGATTCAGGTGTCCCCCATAAACTTAGGTGTTTTGAATGCTAGGTTCCCAGCTGATGGAGATTTGGGAATTAATGCCTCCTGGATGCAGTGTATTGTTGGGAGCAGGCTTATGGGTGTTATAGCCAGTTTCCCCATGCCAGTGTTTGGCAAAATCTCCTGTTACTGTTGTCCACCTAATGTTTGCCAGGGTGTGATGTCCACCCTCTGCTCATGCCATTGTTTTTCCCTGCCATCATGGAGCTTCCCCTTGAGTCTATAAGCCAAAATAAACCCTTTTTCCCAAAAGCTGCTCTTGGTCAGGTGTTTATGCTAGCAATGCAAACCTGACTACTACAGTGAAGTTGGTACCCAAGAGTGGTGTCATTTGCTGCTAGATACCTGCCTGTTTGGCTTTGAGCCTTTTGGAGCTGATTTTCAAGAGGAATGTGGAAGGATTTGAAACATTGTCCTAAGAGACAACTTGCAGTGCAGTAAGTACAGCTTAATGGACTATTCTGGTCAGAGTTGAAAGACCTGAATGCAGTAAGATCTATGAACTGTGAGTTTTGGCTTATGAGGGTGAAAAGAAGTTTTGCCTGGACTGAGCTAGAAGCAGTTTGTGTGAGAAGCTTGCTGTTATGGCCATGTCCTGACTTGTGCAAGGCTGCATTGTGTAGAAATGGACTGGTGTGAGCAGAGGGATATAGCACAGAAATAAAATCTTTGGGTTGAAACTTCTGCCTGTTCAGCTATAATTATATGTGAGATTACAACCTTTGAGGCTGGGCCAGCTGACCTTCACTGGGGCAACAGGAAGAATGTAGACTCTTTTGAAGGGGCCTGATTGCTCAAGGAGTGTCCTATTCTTCAAAGTCTACTTTATTCCCCCCTGGATTAACAAATTTGCACCCCACCTGGTATTATGGAGTATGAGAAGGGCAGGAAAAAGAGGGCCATTGAATTTGCAACATGGTTTTGTGTTTTAGAAAGGGCCATGGGCAGTGTAAAGCAGGCTTGCTGGATGCCTACATGAAGACACCATGGGGCCATGAGGATGAACCATGGGTTGCAGTGGAGACCCAGTGGAGATGCTGGGATCATGAGATGGCTGCCAAGGAGAGCTGCCAGCCGCAGATGAAGTTTTCCAGGACTATGAGTAGCCTATCTGGAGGGGAAGAATTGGAACTCCTGAAACTTGTTTCTGGTTAGAATTATCAGACTTGGAGATTTGACACTGAGTAGAGTTGCTGGGATTGGAGCTATAGAGTTTGATATTTGCCCTGTTTAAATCTTATATTGGTTGAATAATTCTTTGCTATGTCCAAATCTGTCTTTTGCAGTGTGAATGTTTAGTCTGTGCCATTATGTTTTTTTTGGGGGGGGGGGTTGGAATTATGGCTCAGTTAAAAGACCTTGGACTATGGGAATGTGTGAACATCATTAGGATCAATAAAAATTATGGGCACTGTTAAAGCTGGACTGAATGCATTTCATTTTATATCATGGATGGTTATCAGTTTATGGAGGCAAGGGACAAAATGTGGTGGTTTGATTCAGGTGCCTCCCATAAACTTAGGTGTTCTGAATGCTACGTTCTCAACTGATGGAAATATGGGAACTAATACCGCCTGGAGGCAGTGTATTGTTGGGGCAGGCTTACAGGTATTATAGCCAGTTTCCCTTTGCCAGTGTTTGGCACACTGTCCTGTTCCTGTTGTCTACCTGATTTTAGCCAGGACATGATGTCCATAGTCTTGCTCATGTCATTGTTTTCCCCTGCCATCATGGAGCTACCCCTTGAGTCTGTAAGCCAAATTAAACCCTGTTTTCCCAAAAGCTTCTCTTGGTCATGTGATTTCTGCCAGCAATGTGAACCTGACTGCAACACTAGCCATCAGGGAAATGCAGATTAAAACTGCGTTGAGATTCCATCTCACTCCTGTCAGAATAGCCACCATCATGAAAACAAATGACCATAAATGCTGGTGAGGATGTGGAAAAACTAGAGTGCTTCTACACTGCTGGTGGGAATGCAATCTGGTCCAGCCATTGTGGAAATGGGTGTGGAGGTTCCTGAGGCAGCTAAAAATAGATCTATCATATGACCCTGCTATAGCACTCCTAGGCATATAACCTAAGGACTCGTCTCACTACCTTAGAGATACATGCTCAACCATGTCTATTGCCACTCTCTTCATAATAGCTAGGAAATGGAACCAGCACAGATATCCCTCTATTGATGAGTGGATAATAAAGATGTGGCACATTTATACAATGGAGTTCTAATCAGCAGTAAAGAAAAATGAAATTGTGAAATTTGCAGCAAAATGGATGGATCTGGAAAGGATTATACTTAGTCAGGTAACCCAGGCCCAGAAAGCCAAACATCACATGCTCTCTCTCATATGTGTATCCTAGCTACTAATGATTGGACTTGTATGTGAATAGGAATAAAACTCAGTAGCAGAAGCTAATAAGCTAGAAAGGGGATATAAAGGGAATAGAAAGGTAGAGAAGAGAGAGTTATCAGGATAGTATTGTATATATGTAAGTAGAAGAACAGATTAAGGGGGGTGAAAAGGCCTAAGTGAGGTCAGGGTGAGATTGAGTAAAGGAAAGGTGGAGAGAGGGCTAATCAAAATCTAAGAAGATATAAATAAGTCATATGGAAACCTACCTTTTTGGACAATGAAACACACAGAAGCCATAGATTGTTACTAGAAAATTTTCAGTGCCAGGGATGGGATACCTTCCAGTGAGTTGTTGGCCAGGGAGGTCCCTGATGCCCCCAAAACATTACAGGCCATTGCTGAGGTCCTTGGTTTCCCTCCAGGAATAGATGGTAAGACCCTATTGCTTAAGACTTCACACACTTGGGCTGCAGAGTCACTGAGAAATCCTGCTAGAGCTGAGCTGAGAACCTCCTCCATGTAGACCAGCTGACAGGAAGCTGGAAATAGCCCTTCTGCATGCAGTTCCATGGTACATAGAGAAATCACCAGTGGAGATACTCAACTGCAAGCCTTAAATTTGGCCAGCCAGGCCAAATGAGCTAATGTGTGAAATAGTGGCATGTTTGTTGTGGGGGAAACCAACTGCTCTCTAATTGAACTGGAGGCCTGCTCCATGGGAAGGAATGCATGCCTGATACTGAAAACCTACAACAGGAATAGTCATGAGCCCTAGGGGTGTAACGTCTGCTGCTGTCTGGCTAAATGTATATACTATGTTCATCAAACTGCCCAGTAAGCACTTCTCTTAATGTTCATACCCATATATTAATGCTACTCTCACTTTTGGTTAGAGAAGTTTCTCTTTTCAGATGGTGGTAACCTTTAGATGACTCAGAAAGCACCATGGTGCTGAGAAGTGACAGAGGAGTGCTCTGTACTGAAACATCTCTATCACATCTTCCAAGGCTCACGGTCCATTGAGGAAGAGGTGGTGGAAAGAATGTAAGAGCCAAAGGAAGAGTAGGACCCCTTACAAAATATTCCTCCAGCCAAAAAAAAAAAATAGCCTGGATATCCATGACCTTGTGGTTCCTAACACTACCTATGTAAGACCATCATAATAGGAGGAAGAGATCATGACATCAAAATAAAAAAGAGACTGATTGAGAAGGGGAAGGGGTATGATGGTGAGTGGAGTTGCAAAGGGGAAAGTGGGGGGAGGGAAGGAATTACCATGGGTTATTGTCTATAATTATGGAAGTTGCCAATAAAAATATGTTTAATTAAACAAAAGAAACAAAAAAAGAAAGGGAGTTATATTCATAATGTGAAAATGGGCTTGGATGGGGACAGGAGCTCTGCTCAGTGGTACAGCATTTGTCTAGCAGGTACAAGGCCCTGAATCCCATTTATAGTACCACAAAAAGAATGTGGACTTAGATTAGTTGTATATTTACATTTCAAACTCAACCACTAGCAATTTTTTTAAAAATATTTTTTTTATTTATCTATTTGAGAGAGAAAGAGGCAGATAGAGAGAGAGAATAGGCATGTTAGGGCCTTTAGCCATGCAAATGAACTCCAGATGCATGTGCCTCCTTGTGCATCTGACTTATGTGGGTACTAAGGAATTGAACCTGGGTCCTTAGGCTTTGCAGGCAAGTGCCTTAACCGGTAACCCACCTCTCTAGTCTGTACCATCTTTTTCTCTGTTTGTTTGTTTGTTTGTTTTCGAGGTAGAGTCTTACTCTAGTCCAGGCTGACCTGGAATTCATTATGTAGTCTTACAGTGGCCTTGAACTCACAGTGGTCCTCCTACCTCTGCCTCCCAAGTGCTGGGATTAAAGGTATGCACTACCATGTCCAGCCAACTTTTTTTGATAAAATGAGTAATAACTGATGTTTTTAAGTCAGACAAAACAAAATCATTTACATGTTCAGTTTAAACTATAAAACGCAGAAAAAGTGTGGAAGACAAATGTTGCTGTCAGGTTCACATTGCTGGCAGAAATCACCCAAGCAAGAGCAGCTGTGGGGAAAAATGGCTTACAGGCTTGAGGGGAAGCTCCATGAAGGCAGGGGAAAACGATGGTATGAGCAGAGGGTGGACATCACCCCCTGGCCAACATCAGGTGGACAATAGCAACAGGAGAGTGTCCCAAACCCTGGCAAGGGGAAACTGGCTATAACACCCATAACCCCACCCCCAACAATACACTCCCTCCAGGAGGCATTAATTCCCAAATATCCATCAGCTGGGAACCTAGCATTCAGAACACCTAAGTTTATGGGGCACACCTGAATCAAACCACCACACCAGGCTAACATAAATCAAAAGAAAATGGGAGTAGCTATATCAATTTCAGATAGATCAGACTTGAAAGCAAGGAGAATTGTTAAGGGTAAAGAGGACCATTACATAATGATAAAAGGTCACTTCTCCAAGAAAACATAACTGTGTTGTGTTCCTTAAAATGGAGCTTCAAATACTAGGGGCAGAAAGAAGTGGAACTACAAGAAGAAATACATGAGTCCACTATTATATTTGGGGACTTTTTGTTTTGTTTTGTTTTGTTTTGTTTTGTTTTGTTTTGAGATAGGGTCTCGCTCTTGCCCAGGCTGACCTGGAATTCACTATGTAGTCTCAGGGTGGCCTTGAACTCACGGTGATCTTCCTACCTCTGCCTTCCAGGTGCTGGGATTAAAGGTGTGCACCACCACACTAGGCTCTGTAGTTGGGGACTCTAATACACCTCTGCATCAGTTCCCTCCTCATTGCTGAGACAAAATACCTGACAAAAACTTGATTAAAGAGAAAAGGGGGTCATCACAACAAGGAAGACATGATGGAAGGAGCTGGTCACATTCAGTACAGCCATAAGGAAGCTGAGCAGAATCATGAATGCTGAAATCTCTTGTAGTTTTCTCCTTTTTATGTACTTCAAGAAACTAGCCCATGAAATAGTGCTGCACACAGCTAGGGTGGGTCCATCTCAACATAAACTCTAACCAAGAAAATCCCTCCCTGACATGACCATAGTTTTGTTTCCATGGTGATTGTAAATCTTGTCACGTTGACAACCAGAGATTAACCACTACAGCCTCTATTAGCAATATAAAAATCCAGCAAGAAGATCATTAGGATAGTTAAACTCATTGAACACTTGATGAAATAGATCTAATTGTCATCTATAGGATACTTCCTCCAACAATAACCGATTACATATTGTTCCCAAATTCATGTAATTCACCAATATAAATGACATTCTAGGCTGGGTGTGTAGTTCAGTGGTGGGGCGTCTGCTTAGCATGTGCAAGGCCCTGAGCTCAATCCTTAGCACCTAAAAGAATTGTAAAACAAAACAAACATGCACAAGATCATAACAAATTAAATATCTCATGAAAATAGATGTGATCCTCAATAAAATATTGTCAATTCAAATCTAGTCATGTGTAAGCTGAATTATAAACTATGACCAAATGGGTCTTATTCAACAAAGATTCACATGAACTTTGAGGAGGAAAACTCTCCAACTCACATGAAGGTAGTAGGAATGCCAGGACTCTTAAATATATCAAAATAAATTAGTGTAATTTACCATATTCATAAATAAGGACAAATAATATTTTTATTTGAGGAAAGAAAAGCATTTTAATAAATTCAAATTCACTACAAAATTCCCAAGGTTATGAACTGAAGAGAACCTCCTCTATCTGATAAAGATAATGTACAACTGACATGCGTTTGATAAGAGGTCTCTCACCCCTCATCCCAACATAGTATTGGAAGCCTGTACAAGAAGGTAAGAAAAGACCTGGAGTGATGGCTTAGCCATTAAGGTGCTTGCCTGCAAAGTCAAAGGACCCAGGTTCAATTCCCCAGGACGCATTTAAGCCAGATGCACAAGGTGGCGCGCATGTGTCTGGAGTTCATTTGCAGTGGCTGGAGTCTTTGGGGTGCCCATTCTCTCTCTCTCTCTCTTTCTCTCTCTCTCAAATAAGTAAAAAAAAAAAAAGAGAAGGTAACAAAAGGAAATAAGCGTAAGATACTTTAAAAGGAAGATAATTTACATGTTACAACATTTTCTACTAAGAAAATCCCAAGAAGTCTACTAGTAAAACAAAACAAACTTTTAGAACAAAGAAGTGAGTTTAGCAAAGTTGCTGGATACATGATCCACATACAGTGAATGACTGGAATTAATTAAAACACCTTTAA
The DNA here is from genome assembly GCA_036346955.1 of Dipus sagitta. Classification (NCBI taxonomy): domain Eukaryota; kingdom Metazoa; phylum Chordata; class Mammalia; order Rodentia; family Dipodidae; genus Dipus; species Dipus sagitta. Next base: position 64,688,922 of record CM070776.1, read on the forward strand.
TTTACAATATTTTCAATAAAAATTAAGCAAATACCTAAATAGAAATATAAAAATATGTTCAGTTTCTATAGCTAAAGCTGTCAAACTCTGAATAAGGAGATCAATGAAAACTTAAATAAGATATTAATAGCATTTGTTTTTTATGCAAAATAGGCAAACTTTATAGGATAGGAACCCATGGCCAGGCATGGTGGCACATACCTTTAATCCCAGCACTTGAGAGGCAGAGGTAGGAGGATTGCTGTGATTTCCAAGCCACCCTGAAACTCCATAGTGAATTCCAGGTCAGCCAGTAGCTAGAGCAAAACCCCACCTTGAAAAAAAGAAACAAACAAACAACAAAATATAGGAACCCAATTATTAAAGAACCTGTAATTTAATAGTGGACAAAAATATGTACCCAAATAGCCCCTAGGTGGTTTGTAATTAATGCCACAGAGAAATATCACCAAAGCTTCATGTGAAGTTTGGGAAGGAAAGGTTTGCATTCAGATTAAGGGATCAAGAACTGGCAATTAAACTGCTTTAGAATGATGGGAGGCATTATAGCAGATAGTTGGAGGGTCAGAATTTATGATTGAGAGGATATTAAGAACTAAACTGATACAAATGGAAAAATGCACATTTCATGGGGAGAATAGTTACCAATCAGCTTTTACAGAAACATGAAGTCCTTATAAGAAGTACTGGAAGATGTGCTAGAAAATTTGTTTTGGGGAGACATGTGCTATGTATGTCAGACAGTACAATAAGGGTTACATTTACTTAAGATAGGGAGCAAACAAAGCAAGACATGTGTTTGTAGTATGAATGTCCTAAAAGGAAAATGTGGGTCAGTATGGCTCCTAGACATTTGTAGAAGAGTTCCCTGGGTACAGGCATAGGAAACACTTACTAGTATAGTGTCAGTCTGTATCAGGAAAGGAATTGATGGCCAAGCTCGCCAGTGAATAGAGAAGAATTATGAAGCATCACATTTAAAATTTACAAACCCAGAAATGAAAGGACTGAACTGAAAACTAGAGACTACATAGGTTGAAGCAAGTATGGAGGTACTCACAGAAGCCAATTTGAGGACTCATTTGGCCCAAGAAATACAGGGGTAGATAAGTGAGCAGATAGACAAAAATAGCTATGAAGTGAGGTGGGCATGGGAGCCAGGGTCAGGGGAGACAGCCTTGCCTAAAAGCCAAAAATCCCTTGGAACTAAATTCCAATGTATATGGACATACTTATACAATCTAGCATAGTTATCTGCTAACATTGTCCAAAGTCATCATTCCTTTCATGCCTTATGCCTTTGCACAGGTTTCTTTTCCAGCTTCCATTAATGTTTATTCCTCTTTCAGCCATATTTTCATCCCTTAGCTACCTGGTACACACAACTCCTTGACACATCCTTGTTGAAATTTTAATCAGTAATTTGCCTCTTTCCTAGTTCAATCTCTGTCATAGCAGGTTGTATCAAAATGATCTTCCTTCCTTATTAGACTTTTAGCTCCTTGTGGATAAGTACTCGCTTTTTATCCTGCACCCACAATCTTTGGCATTATGCCTGGAACATAGGTAGTATATGGGAAATTGAATTAGTGAACAAATTACCCAATCATTGAGATAATTTTTAAGGGTAAATTATGAAAGATTTATTTTAAGAGACATTGAAAATAAAAGAAAAGAAAAGCAGAACAAGCTCTCAAGCAAAGAGGGATTCCCCCCTTCTCTCTGGTAGGGGTCCTGGGAGGAAAAACCCAGGGAAATCCATGTGGCAACTTGGTTCAGGCCTTAAGAAACTTCGGGCTTCAGTCTGCTTTATTTTAAAGATATCTCACTTTACTTATTGGTACTAATTCTCACCTTGTATACTCTACAGCAGATGAAGTATGATTGTCCCATTGTCTTTGAATCATAAAGATTAGTGGAAAATTCCATCTGTCTCCAGTTTCTTAGCTGAAGGATCAGATAACAAATATTGACTTCTTTATATTGTTGCTCTGGTGAATTCTCCCATGAAGACTAGGTGAAAAATCAATGGTAGGATACTGGTGATAATGTTTCTGAGCTGGGGAATGTAGAGATAGATACAAATTCCCAGAGCTTTTTTTCAGGTCCATTTCTGCTCCAGGCCATAAGGTCCTTGAGATCGCTATATTGAACTGGAAATTCAGCATAGAACAACCATGAATTTCTTTCCTCTTTAATCCAGGACACAGATAGATATGGTGGTAATAATTGAAAGACTGAGTCTAGCTGAATAATTCTCTGAACTCAACCAACAGTTTTGGGCCTTGGATTGAGGACAATGAAATGTTGAAGAGAAAGTGATAATTGCATTGAATGGTATATTCTGCATTGCACAGAAGTGCTTTGTTTTTCCAAAGACAATAACATTGGAAAGGATGGCATTTTTTCTACCTGAGAATAATTTAAGGTTAAGAAACTCACCACACAGGAAGAAGTATTTTCAAAAGAGAATTAGATGATAGTAAGCTTGATCTAAGTGGATTTGTTTCAGAAGCCAGGGGAGCATTTAAGGGACATTTTTGTAGCCATGGATAGACAGGAGGAAAGGTTCATTTCAGACTATATATGGATCAAATAAAAGAGTTCTATTACTAAAATAAAAGGGGTGTGTGATAAAATTCTTGGACACTGTAGCACACAAAGGTAAAGCCTTGAAATTTTGAGAGGATTTCCTGCTTGCTAATTGAATCCTCTCTCCCATTTCCAATTTCATTTACTGATCAATATAATTGATAACCAATAAGCAGCCATAAGCATCTTGGAACTAAAAGAAGTCAAGGTAAAGGCTTCATTCGTGGCACAGACACTGCAAGTATATTTGGTTTTCTAATATAAAATAAGACATAGGAACATACTTGCTACTGCACTGGGCCACGTAGAAATACATAAAATAGGCATGCATATGCAAGGGGCTTGGTGTTATTATCCTTCTTAGATAAGGAAGGTAAAACAATTTTAAAACTTTTTTACTAACAATTTTCATAAATATATATGTTGTATTTTGATCATAATCCTATTCTGTTATTTTCTGTTATCTTCTCTCATCCCTGACCCCTTCACTGAACCCCTTCTTCTTTCCATCTAGTCCCTCCTCTACTTTGGTGTCTTTCCTTGCCCTCCTCCACCATCCATGATGGAATGTTGATGGGCCCAATATTGTGTAGATCTTGTGCAAGTAGTGACAGTTGCTGTGAGGTCATGAATGCAACAGCTATGTCATGTCCCAAATACAGCTTTCCAAAGCACTCCTCCCAGTTCTCTGGCTCTCCCATTCTTTTAGCACCCTCTTCTGCAAGGTTCCCTGAGTCTTGGAGGGTATACTGAGGTCTCATTTGGTGCTGAGAACTTCACAGTTACTTTTCAGCACTTTGACAAGATATGAGTTTTTTGTAGTCACTGCCAACTGCAAAAACAAGTTTCTCAAATCAAAAGCAAGAATAGCACTAATGGGCACAACGTATATATTTAGCCAAAAACAGAACTGTGCAAACTTAGGGCCTATATGTCCTCACCTCAGCCATAGGCTTTTGACTAGGTCTTCAGCCAGGCATAAATTTCATCCGATAGAGCAGGCCTTAAATCCAACCAGAGAGCAGTTAGTTATCCCCATAACAGTCATGCTTCTTGTTGCATCAGTAAGCACATTCTACCTGGTTGTGTAGTTCACAAAGTTCAAGGCTTGGTGAGATCACTGATGACTTTTCTGTCTGCACCCTCCCCCCCCACCCAGCCTACATAGCACCTTCCAGCACTGTGACAGCAGGGAAGAAATTTTCAGCTCAGTTTCAGATTGATTTCTTTTTTTAGATAAATTTTTATTTATATCTTTATTTATTTGAGAGAGAGAGAGAGAGAGAGAAAGAGGCAGACAGATTATGAGTATGGGCATCTCTTGCCACTGTAAATGAGCTCCAAACTCATGTGCCACTTTGTGCATCTGGCTTTATGTGGGGACTGGGGAATCAAATCCAGGCCTTTAGAATTTGCAAGCAAGGGCCTTTAACCACTGGACATCTCTCCAGTCCTTCAGCTTGAATTCTAAGTGTCCCACAACTAAAGGAAATGGTGGCTACAATAATAGCTTCTTACTGTCCAGTTCTGGTGGGTAATCAAGAGTATTATTGTTTGGAAGGTGTATTACTCAGGGTTCTCTAGAGGAACAGAACTGCTAGAATGAATTATATTAAAAGGGGAATTTATTGGATTAGTTTATGGTAGTCCAATAGCATTTTCAGGCCTGAGAATCAAGGAACCTAGGTAGCTACTCAGTCCACATGGCTAGATGCCTCAGCAGTCCCAATCTGGCACTGAAGGTTTCCTGAGGAGCCACTGGTTTTCAATCCACACGGGTCTTCAGTCTGCACTGGTCTTCAATCCATGCTGGAAGGCAGCAAGCAGCTCTGGCAGCCAAGTGGGAAGAAGGGGCTGTTTTCACCCAGAGCTTCCTTATATAAAATCCCCCTCTGAGAGGGGCCCCCTGCTCTGGGGAAGGGCTCACCATGGGGGAAGGATTTCTTCTTCAGTTAATCCTTCTTGGAAGCAACCTTGGAGACACACCCAAAAGGGATTTCTGTGGATTACTAAACAGATCAAGTTGGCAACACCTTAACTACCACAGAGGGCTTAATAGGCTTCCCTGACTAACAACTCACTGGAGGCATCTCCCTGCTGGCACTGAGATTTCCTATAATAACCTATGGCTTCTGAGACCAGCATTATCCACCCATACAGGGTACTTTTGTTCAAAATATTTATTATAATTATATTTTTATTAGCTAACAAAGAAGTAGGTTTCCATATGGCTTTTTCATACAAATTTAGTTTGGGTTGACATTCCCCCCTCATACCCTTCTCTCCTCCATTCCCTCACTCTGTTTCCACTTAAGCCTTTCCACTTACAGTATTCTTCCTTTATTGTGGTGATTTGCACCAGATGCCCCCCATAAACTTGTGTGTTTTGAATGTTTGGTCCCCAACTGGTGGCAATTGGGAAGGTGGACCTTTGTTGAAGTAGATGTGTTTCTGAGGGTGAGCTTGGGGTGTTATGCCAGTACTCCCTTGCCAGAACTCACCTCACTCTTGCTCAGTTCACTCTCTTGCTGCTATCTTCCACCTGTTGTGGCAAGAAGTGATGTCCAGCCTCTGCTCTGCCATCTCAAAGTTTCCCCTAGAGACTGTAAACCAAAATAAACTCTTCCCCATATCAGCTGCTTTTGGTTAGGTGTTTTGACACAGTAATATGAAGGTAATGCTAACACTACTTTTACATGTTATAAAATCCCTTCTCATTAAACCCTCTCCACCTTTTCCTCACTCATGGCCCCTTTCTAGTTTCCTGACCTCCAATGCCTCTCACTCTGTTGCAGTTACTTTTTTGTTGGCACAGAGCACCCATCCAAAAGCAGCTGATGGGAGTAAAGTTTTTTAGTTTGGTTTACAGTCTTGAAGGGAAGCTTCATGGTGGCAGGGAAAAGCTTGACATGAGCAGAGGCTGGACATCACCTCCTTGCTGGACAACAGCAAGTGGGAAGCAGAAACAGGAGAGTGAGCCAAGTTCTGGCAAGGTGGAGCTGGCTAAAATACCCCTAAGCCCACTCCCAGAAACATGCCTCCTACAGCAAGCTCCACCTCCATAATTACCATCATTCAGAAACCGAGCATTCAAATCACATGAGTTTATGGGAGACATCTGAACCAAACCATTACTCAAAGCTAAGATCTGAATATGAAAAAGGAATATTCTGTGTTTGTATTTATGCACCTGAGTTACCTCACTCAGTGTAATATTTTCCAGGTCTGTGGTGGTTTGATTTAGGTATCCTCCATAAACTTAGGTGTTCTGAATGCTAGGTTCCCAGGTGATGGAGATTTGGGAATTGACACTTCCAGGAGTCAGTGTATTGTTGGGGCGGGCTTATGGATATTATAGCCAGTTCCCCCTTGCCAGTGTTTGGCATACTCTCCTCTTGCTATGGTCCACCTGATGTTGGCCAGGGGGTAATGTCCACCCTCTGCTCTTGCCATCATTTTCCTCTGCCATCTTGGAGCTTCCCCTCAAGCCTGTAAGCCAAAATAAGCCTCTTTTCCCCAGAAGCTTCTCTTGGTTGGGTGATTTCTGCCAGAAATGCAAACCTGACTGTAACAGTAAACTGGTACCAAGGACTGGGATTGCTGCTAGACACCTGACTGTGTGGCTTTGGCCTTTTGGAGCTGATTTTCAAGAGGAATGTGGGAGGATTTGAAACCTTGGCCTAAGAGACGCCTTGCAGTGCTCTAAGTACAACTTGACGGACTATTCTGATCAGAGTCGAAAGGCCTGAATGCAGTAAGAACTATGGACTGTGAAGTTTGACTGATGAGGGTGAGAAAGAGCTTTGCCTGGACTGGGCTAGCAGTTTGTGTGGGAAGCTTGCTCTTATGCCTGTGTCCTGAGAAGTTGTGCAGGGTTGCTTTGCATAGAAATGAACTGGTGTGAGCAGAGGGATATGGCACAGAAAGAAAAATCTTTGGGTGAACTGCTGCCCATTGAACTGCAATTGAGAGATTACAACCATTGAGATTGGGCCAGCTGACCTGCACTGGGGAAACAGGAAGAATGTAGACTCTTTTGAAGGGGCCTGAGTGTTCAAGGAGTGTCCTGTTCTTCATAGTCTGCTTTATTCTCCACTGGATTAACAAATTGGCACCCTACCTGGTATGGTGGAGTATAAAAAATTCAGGAAAGAGAGGGTCATCGAGTTTGCAACATGGTCTTGTGTTTCAGAAATGGCCATGGGCAGTGTTAAGCAGGTTTGCTGGTTGCCTGCATGGAGACCCCATGGAGCCATGAGGATGAACCGTGGATTGCAGTGGAGACCCAGTGGAGATGCCGGGACCATGAGATGGCTGCCAAGGAATGCCGCCAGTCCTGATGAAGTTTTCCAGGACTGTGAGTAGCCTAGCTGGAGGGGCAGAATTGAAACTCAGAGACTTGTTGCTGGTTAGAATTATGGGACTTGGAGATGTGTCACTGACTGGAGTTGCTGGACTTGGAGTTACAGAGTTTGATATTTGCCCTGTTTAAATGTTGCATTGGTTGAATATTTCTTTGCTATGTCCAATTTCATCTTTTGCAGTGTGAGTTTTTATTCTGCGCCATTATGGGTTTTCTGGGGTCTTTTTGGTATTACGGCTCAGTTAAAAGACCTTAGACTATGGGGATGTTTGAACGTTATTAGGATTGATAAAAACTATGGGGACTTTTAAAGTTGGACTGAATCCATTATATTTTATATCATGTATGGATATCAGTTTATGGGGGTCAGGGGCAGAATGTGGTGGTTTGATTCCCATGTCCCCCATAAACTTAGGTGTTCTGAATGCTAGGTTCCCAGCTGATGGAGATTTGGGAATTAACACCTCCAGGAGGCAGTGTATTGTTCGGAGGGTGGGCTTATGGGTATTATAGCCAGTTTCCCCTTGCCAGTGTTTGGCACACTGTCCTGCTGCTGTGGTCCACCTGATGTTGGCTAGGGGGTGATGTTCACCCTCTGCTCATGCCATCATTTTCCCCTGCCATTGTGGAGCTTCCGATAAAGCCTGTTAGCCAAAGTAAACCTCTTTTTCCCAGAAGCTGCTCTTGGTTGGGTGATTTCTGCCAGCAATGCGAACCTGACTGCAACAAGGTCTTATCAATTTTCCTACAAATTTCATAATTTTATTTTTCTTTACAACTGAATAGAACTTCATTGTGCTTATGTACCATACATAATAATCCATTCATCAGTTGGGCATCTAAGCTTATCTCATTTCCTTGCTATTGTGAATAGAGCAGCAATAAGCATTAGCCAACAGGTATCTATCTCCGTAGTAGAGTATAGAATTATTAGGGTAAATATTTAGGACTAGTATAGTTGGGTCATACTGTAGTTCTACTTTTAGTTTCTTGAGAAACATCCACACCACTTTTCTTAATGGCTGCCCTAGTTTATACTCCCACTAACAATGAATAAGGGTTCATCTTTCCACACATTCTTACCAGCATTTGGTGTTATTTGTTTTCTTTATAGTAAGCATTCTAACGGGAGAGACATGGAATCTTAAAATAGTTTTAATTTGCATTTTTCTGGTAGCTAAGGATATAGATCAGTTTTAAAAATATTTCTTGACCATTTCTATTTGTTCTTTTGAGAATAATCTGTTCAGTTCCATAGCATATTTCTAAGTTAAATTGTTTTATTTATTATATTTTAGTTTTTTTGTATAGTTGGCAATTTTTTTTCTCATTGTGTAGGTTGCCCCTTCACTTGATGAATTTTCCTTTTCTGTACAAATGCTATTTAATTTTATGAGGTGTCATTTGTTGATTATTGGCCTTATTTCCTGAATGCTGGAGTTCTACTTAGAAAGTCCCTCCTCATGTCTACACTTTGAAGTGTTTCCACTACTGTTTCCTGTACCAGTACCATTTATGTTAGTGCACATAGATTAGTGCTATTCAACTCTTAGTTAGAGAAGCTGAATTTTGCAGATGGTGGTGATTACTGGGAAGACCTAAAACTCATCAAAATGCTGAGAAAAAGTGGCAGTGAGTTCAGCATGAAATGAAACATCTCCATCACACCTTCCAAGGCTCATGGACCACTGTGGAAGAGATAGTGGAAATAATGTAAGAAGCAAAGGATGAATAAGAGTGCTTATAATGCTGTCTTCCAGATACAAAGTGATGCTTGTATTTTTGACCTCATAAGGTCTGTTTCTACCTTCACAAGACCTGCATAATATGAGGGCAAAAAAGTGACATCAAACTAGAAGAGGGTCCCTACTAGTTGTAAAGAAGCAGGAGTTCAGTGGAGGGAGAACAGAGGATGGGGGAGAAAGTAAGATGATTGGGGGCATTATGATCACTGTGTATCTTGTGTATATATATGAAGGTTGTCAATAGAAAGTTATTTTTTAATCTAATGAAAACAAATGCTGGCAAGGATGTGGAGAAATAAGAACCCTCATTCACTTTTGGTGGGAATGTGAGATGGTACAACCACTATGGAAAGCAATATGAAGACTACTGAAAAGGTTGACTATATAGAGTTCCCAACAGACCCAGTTATTAACTTACTGGGCATTTACCCTAAAAGTTCCATACCTCAGTTCAGAGATATTTGCTTAACCATGTTTATAGCTTCTCAATTCATAATAGCTAAGAGCTGGAATCAACCCAGATATCCATCATTAGACGAATGGATAACCAAGGTGTGGTATATCCACACAATGGAATTCTACACAGCAGTAAGGAAAAATGACACAATGAAATATGAAGAAAAATGGTCGAACTTGGAACAGATTATTCTCAGCGAACTTCCCCAATCCCAGGAAGATAATAAACACATGGTATCACTCATCTGTGGCTCCTAACTTGAATTTGCCCGAGATGCTGACATACCTAATAATCATCTCAAGGACAGGACAATAGGGAGAGTGGGGCAGGAAGGGAGAGTAAGAGTGAGGAAGGCACAAAACTGGACTTCATTGAACCTTCATCAGGTCCTTAAAGGCAACACCTGAATCACAGGGCCCTGGAGAAGGTATGACGAAGACTAACCTTAATCTCCTGTTTCTCTCTCTCTCCTTCTTCTCTCTCTTCTCTCTTTCTCTTTTATATTACCTATCTTTTTCTTCCTTCTTTTCGTTGGTGCTTGCCTGTAACTCCCAGTACCAGGATGTGGTTAACATCCACCATGAGCTGTTGATCAGAGAGACCAACAAGGTTTCCCAAAAGAACATAGATTTCTGTCAGAGTACTTGATGACCCACCAAAGGTTAATAGACCATTAAAAGACCATACTGCTGAAAACACCATATGCTGTTGGTATAGAACATGGAGTGACCTGGCTAGAATCTGGAAGAGAGTCAGTTCCCAGACAGTTAGCTTTTCTAGTGCCAGAAGGTGCTACATGAGTGACTGGGGGAAAATGACCAACATCTGTCCAAGCAAATCATGGTCTAACCTACTCATCAGCAAACAACCTGACATGATGCTCACACAAGAGTAATAGTGGCACACAGCCATGGTGGGTAACCAACTGCTCTTGACTTGGCTAACGGATCCGCTCAGTGCAATGGAACCCATAACTGGATGTGGGAAACAAGTCAGAACTATATCCAAAAACCAAGCCCACTCTCCAATATCAAGCTCCCACCAATCATGGGCTATAAGAGGGCTTACAAATATTAAGTTCTCTGTAAAATAATAATGGTTATTCCATTTATCTGGTTCTGACTTCACACTCCATTGGAGAATATATGCCTGGTACTCAAAACCTAGTCAAAATCCTATGACAAGGGAGGTTATGAGCCCTAGGAGTGTAACACCTGCTGTTGTCTGGCTAAATGCATACACTATGCTCACCAAACAAATTCAAAAGAAAGTAAGCACTTTTCTTAACATCCATACTCATATATTAATGCTACTCTCACTTTTGGTTAGAGAAGCTTCTCTTTTCAGATGGCAGTGACCACTGGAATGACTTCAAAGGCAACATAGTGCTGAGAAGAAGTGATGGAGGAATGTTCACCAGTGAGACATTTCTATCACAACTTCCAAGGCTCAGGGTCCATTGCGGAAGAGGTGGCAGAAAGAATGTAGTAGCCAATGCAATCTTCCAGACACAAAATGGCTTGGATATCCATGACCTTGCAGTGCCTGGTATTACCTATACAAGACCACTATATTAGGAGGAAAAGATGATGACATCACAGAAAAAGAGACTAATTGAGAAGAGGAGAGGATATGATGGAGAGTGGATTTGTGAGGGGGAAAATAAGGGAGGTGAGGGAATTATCATGGTTGATTGTCTATAATTATGAAAGTTTCCAATAAAAATGTTTTAAAAATAAAAAAGTACCATACAGCAAAAGACAGAGAGAGCTGGGCATGGTGGCCCACACCTTTAATCCCAGCAGCGGGAGGCAGAGGTAGGAGGATCACTGTGAGTTCGAGGTCACCCTGAGACTCCACAGTGAATTCCAGGTCAGTCTGAGCTAGAGTGAGACCCTACCTCAGGAAAAAAAAAAAAAAAGACAGATAGAGAGAGAGACATGGAACTGCAAGATTTAGTGTTTGCCCTATTGGGTTTTCATCTGGCTTTGGTTGATCATTCCTTGCTATGCCCTTATTCTTTTCTTTTGGATTGGGAATGCTTACTTTGTGTCAATACACACATTGTAAGCATATAACTTGTTTTCTTTAAATAGTTTATTTATGAGAGAGAGAGAGAGCAAGCACAAACCAGGGCTTTAAGCCCCTGCAAATGAACTCCAGATACATGTGCCACCTTGTGCATTTGGCTTTACATGGGTACTTGGAAACTGAACTCAGTTCCTTAGGCTTTGCTGGCAAGCTCCTTAATCACTGAACAATCTCTCCAGCCCTAACGTTTTTTCAGTTATAGGAGTTTACAGTTAAGAGTTTGCCCAAATCTCAGAAGAAACTGTAAATTTATACTTAAAAAAAATCCTGTCATTTTTTTGCAAGAGAGAGAGTGTGAGAGAGAATGAATGAATGGGCATGTACCAGGGCCTTTTGTCACTGAAAATGCACTCCAGATGCATGTATCACTTTGTGTGTCTTACTTTATGTGGGTACTGGGTAATATAACCCAGGTTGTCTGGCTTTGCAAGCAAGGTCTTTAACTACTGAGCCACCTCTCCAGCCCCGAATTTACACTTTTTTGAGTTAGGGTATCACTCGAGCCCGGGATTACCTGGAATTCACTCTATAGTTTCAGGGTGGCCTCGAACTCACAGAGATCCTCCCTCCTTCACCTCCTGAGTGCTGGGATTAAAGGTGTGCACCACCATGCCCTGCAGAGACAGAGACAGAGAGACAAACAGAGAGAATGAGTGTGCCAGGGTCTCTAGCCCCTGAAAACGAACTCCAGACACATGTACCACTTTGTCCACTAGGGAATAAAACTTTGTTATGTTTTGCAGGTAAGCACCTTGACTGCTAAGCCATCTTTCCAGGCCTGAATTTACATTTTTAAACAATGTTAGCAGCTGGGTGTCGTCACGCGCCTTTAATCGAAGCATTTGAGAGGCAGGGTTACAAGGATCTCCATCTCCATGAGTTCAAGGCCACCCTTGACTGAGACTACAGAGTGAATTCCAGGTCAGCCTGGGCTAGAGCAAGACCTTACCTGGAAAGAACAAAACAAAAGGAATGTGAAAACAATGTTAGAACTGTTAAAGATAAGGACTTAAAAATATATTTTATTTAACTTATTTATTTGTGAGAGACACAGATAGAAAGAGTGAGATCATGGATGCACCAGGGCCTCTTGCCACTGCAAATGAACTCCAGATGCATGGACCTTGTGCATCTGGCTTATGTGGGACCTGGAGAATCGAACCTGGGTCCTTAGGCTTCACAGGCAAGTACCTTAACCACTAAAGCCATCTCTCCAACCCAGAACGTTTGAAGTTGGACTGTCTACATTTTGCATTATGAGATGGCCATGAACCTATAGACATAAAGGGTGGAAGTTTATGAATTTAATGTGATATGTTTGGGTGTCAGTTTGACAAGGGGTGAAGTTATGGCAGTTTATATTAATTGTCAACTTGACAGGATCTAGAATCATTGTGAGAGATTATGCAGATTAGATTAGCCTCTGTGCAGGTCTGTGAGGGATTATCTTGGTTAGGTTGGGTCTGGCAATAAATAAATAAATAAAAATAAAATAAAAATATTTTTAAAAATGTATATTTATTGTCCAAGTGTAGTGGTGCATGCCTTTAATCCCAGTATTCAGGAGGCAGAGATAGGAATATATCTGAGTTCGAGGCCAGCCTGAGACTACATGGTGAACTCCAGGTCAGCCTGAGCTAGAGCAAGACCTTACCTCAAAAAATATATAAATAAATAAAATAAAAAAATAAACAAAAAGCATGGTATTGCTGGATGTGGTGGTGCATGCCTTTAATTCCAGTACTTGAGAGGCAGGGGTAGGAGGGGGATTGCCAAGGCCACCCTGAGGCTACATAATGGATTCCAGGTTAGCCTAGGCTAGAGCAAGACCCTACCTCAAAAAATGAAATAAGGGCTGGAGAGATGGCTTAGTAGTTAAGGTGCTTGTCTGCAAAGCCAAAGGACCTAGGTTTGATTCTCCAGTACTCATGTAAAGCCAGATGCACAATGTGGCTCAAGTGTCTGGACCCTGGCATATCCATTCTCTTCCTCCTCTTTTTCTCTCTCTCAAATAAATAAAAATATTTTAAAAATATTTTTAAATATTTAAAAAGAGCCTTCTCCTACTTCTCTGCACAGATATCACCTGGCTTAAGTTCAATTATAGATCTTGTCTCCTACAAACAAATAAATTAATAAAAAGAGCATATTGTGTATTATCTTGCCACTATTCTTTCCCTGGTTTCATTACTGAGACCCTTAATCCATCACTGTAGTCTTCAAGTCCTTGTTGCTTGATCAAAATTCCTAAACAAAAATTAATTTAAGGGAGGAAGGGATTGATATAGGAAACTGGGGTGTCTTTGAGAGTGCTACAGCCTTTCTTGGCTCTTGGTTGGGCTTTAACCCAGAAGGTAGTATACCACACCATGATGATCACACAAAACTTATACCCAACTTGGAAGGCAGAGATAGGATTGCTGTGAGTTTGAAGCCAGTCTGTGTCTACGGAGTGAGTTCCAGGTCAGCCTGGGCAAGAGAAGAAAGACTCTACCTTGAAAAAGACAACAACAAAACTTTCACTGAGTCCATGGCCTTCAGGTTCTTATAAAGTCAAAGAATTGAAATCCACAGAGCAGAGGGTAAAGTTTAGAGAGATTTTATTTGATTAAGGGTAGAATTTAAGGGAAAGAAGGAAGACAAAGCTCCTGTACACCAGGAGTGGTTTTGTGGAAATGGAGTAGCTCACTTAGTGACCCCCAACTGGGGTCTTTTCTAGGTTCTGAATGGCAGCGAAACTGACCAGCCCCAAGGCCAGGTTTCTACATTAGGAGATTAGGTTTAATTCTCCCAGGAATCTTAATCCGCCAGGACAACAGACTATTCTAGGAAATAAATTCCTAGACTCTGATTAAGTTTTAAGGAAAAACAAACATCTAGGGACAAAACTCCTTTAGGAAAAAAGAGATAGGGAGAAGCCAGATCCTTTTTTTTAGCAAAGTGGAGACTTCAAGGATAGGCTCAAGGACATTCCTCACTTTTATTTAAAGGTCACTGTCACCTCTAAATTACATCAGGCTTATTTTGATTTACAGTTTCATGTCAGGGAAGGCATGCTGGCAGGACCTTGAGGCAGCTAGTCACATTCAGTCCACACTGAGGAAACAGAAACCACTGAATACTGCTGCTCTTTTATGTAATCCAGGACCCCAGCCCATGGAATAGTACCATCAATAGTTATGGTGGGTGCCCCCCCCCGCAATTAATCTAATCTAGAAAATCCCTAATAGATATGCCAAGAGATTTGTTTCCATGGTGATTCTAGTTTTTAATATTTTTCTTTAATTATTTGAGAAAGAGAGGGAGGACGAGAGAAGGAGAGAAGGAGCGAAAGAGAGAGAAATAGTGGGCAGACCGGGGACTCTTGTCACTGCAAATCAATTCCAGATGCATGTACCAATTTGTGCATCTGGCTTTACATGAGTACTGGGGAATTGAACCTGGTCCAGCAGGGTTCACAAGCAAGTGCTTCTAACCATTTAGCCATCTCTCCAGCCCTCCATTTGATTCTAAATCCTGTCAAACTAGCAATCAGAGATTAACCATCACAGTCATTTTACCCATTTGTCAGAAGGGTAAAACTTGCTTCGTTTCTGTAACAGATAGATGATGTTAAGTGGTTTTCATCATCAAGTTACTTGTTTTAACCCAAATTTACAGAATTACTCCAAATTATAACAAATATAATAAGTAAACATGAAACTTAAATCATGGTTCTGTATCATTCAAAATACCTTCTTTTTTTAGAAAAAAATTCTTTTAATGAACAGAATTTACAAAATGTTTCTGTATGTTATGGGTTGGCAAAAATGTTTCTCCAATTCATCAGTTACAGGTACTAGGTAAATATTATTATTATTATTTTTACCTGTGGCTTTGGCGAATTTTCACAAAATTTGAATCAAAAACTTAGTATCAAGTGGGTCTAGTAATGACACTTTGAACGATTCTATTTATGTCAAGATAATTTGGGAGTAATTCATTCATAGCAAGTCAAGATGATGAAGCAGTTCTGATTCTTCTGTATCCTATGCATTAATTGACACTTACATAAATGTGCATGCAGTACAATGAGCTATGAAGATATAATGTAAAAAACATGATCTTTATCCTTGAAGGGCACACAGTCTGTTTAAGTATTGACACTTCAGGCAAGGCTGAAGCAACATTTTGAGAAATTTGGAAAGTTGTGTTGGCCAGCATCCTTTAGCCATTTGCTTTAAGACATCATTGCATGCACATCTTTCTGACATGCCCATGCATGAGAGTGATAACATACAATAGTGACAAGGAGAGGGAGGACTCACATTTACTGAGTGTGCTCAGTTTGCTGAGATCTGACATGTGAAGTTTGTTTAATTCTTATAAGAAACCTGTAAGGGGCTGGAGAGATGGCTTAGTGGTTAAACACTTGCCTGTGAAGCCTAAGGACCCTGGTTCGAGGCTCGATTCCCCAGGACCCACGTTATTAGGACCCACGTTATCCAGATGCACAAGGGGGTGCATGCATCTGGAGTTCGTTTGCAGTGGCTGGAAGCTCTGGCGCGCCCATTCTCTCTCTCTCTCTCTCTCTCTCTCTCTCTGTCACTCTCAAATAAATAAATAAAAATAAACAAAAAAAAAAAAAGAAACCTGGGCTGGAGAGATGGCTTAGCGGTTAAGCACTTGCCTGTGACGCCTAAGGACTCCGGTTCGAGGCTTGATTCTCCAGGACCCACGTTAGTCAGATGCACAAGGGGGCGCACGCGTCTGGAGTTCGTTTGCAGTGGCTGGAGGCCCTGGCACGCCCATTCTCTCTCTCTCTCTCATTGCCTCTCTCTCTGTCTGTCACTTTCAATAAATAAATAAATAAAAAAAGAAAGAAACCTGTAAGGTAGGAAAAGTTACATAATTTTCAATATTTTGATGAGGAAAAGGAGTATTGTGGAAATAATTTGTTTACCCAGTTTGGAAGGCATTGAGAAATAAAATCCAGCTGTAACTACAGAGCCCATTTATTTCTGCTTTTACAAATTGTGAAGCTGATAATGGAAAATATGAGTCATAATGTTAGAGTCCAGGTAGCCTCTGGTTGCAAATCAGAGTATGCTGCAAATAGTTCAGAAATGAGGCACGTCTTCAGAGGGGTGGAGCAGCCAGAGAATGCTACAGTGCTAGCTAGGGGATTCTATAGGGAATTGTAATCCTACATTTGAGTTTTTCTCTTGAATATTTACAGGATTTCCTCAAAGAACCAGCCTTTTCTTTTATTGTTTTCTCTATTATTTTTTAGTTTTCAATTACATTCATTTCTGCTAATATCTTTATTAGTTCTTTCATTCTTCTTCCTTTGGCTTATATTCCTTTTTTACCACTTTGTTTTGAATTAGGAACTTAAATTAATGCTTTGAGACTTTTTTCCTTTTCTAATGTAATCAGTTAGCTCTATCCATCTTCCTCTCAGCACTATTTGGTTGTATCCCACACATTTTGATAGGTTGCCATTTCCATTTTCATTCTAATCTTTGTTATTTTTAAAAGTTTTGTGTCATATCTCACACACTGTAAAATTCCTCCCTCTAAAATGAGCAATTAAATGACTTTAGTGTATTGACAAAGTTGTGCAGTCATTATCACTATGTAATTCCAAAATATTTTCATCTCCCCTCAAAGAAACTTCCTAAGTATTAGATCTACTAGGAGGGTTTCATAAAATCATTGAGAAGCTGTACTTCAAGGGGATTATGGGATTCTGGTCTCTTCTTTCTTCTTACTTTCTCCTTCACTTTTCAGCCATGAGATGTGTGGATTTGTTCCACTACATGCTCCTGCCATGATGTGCTGCCATGGACCCAAAGCAATAGGGCCAGCTGATCATGGACTGAAACATATTATAGACACAGCAACACATAATGCTTCATAATATTTTAATAACTACTTCTTAAATTCATTAAGAGAATAAAGGAGGGCTGGAGAGATGGCTCAGTGGTTAAAGGTATTTGCTTGCTTTGCAAAGCCTGCTGTCCTGGGTTTGATTCCCCAATACCCACTTAAAGCCAAATGCACAGATTGGAGCATCTGTCTGGTGTTCATTTGCAGTGGCAAGGGGCCCTGGCATGCCCATGGTCTCTTTCTCTGTCTATCTTTTTCTCTAAAATAAATAAAACTTTTTTTAAAAAAGAGAAGAAAGGAGAAATTGCACTATTAGTATAAATATTGCAGTTACATATTTACCTTACTGGAGATTTTTGTTATTTTTATGGCCTTGAATTACTGTTTGAAGTCGCTTGCTTTCAGCTTTATGAATTTCCATTAGTTTTTCATTATGACATTTTAATATATCTGTATAGTGTACTTTCATCACATTTACCCCCACTACTCTCTTGTCCCCCCTTCTCCCTTCCACTAGTCCTTTTCTTTTCCCAAATAGTATCCTTCTACATGTGTGTGTGTGTGTGTGTGTGTGTGTGTGTGTGTGTGTGTGTATCTCCTTTATTCATATGAAAGAAAATATGCAAGTTTGTGTCTGAGAATTATTTTACTTGACATGATAGTCCCCAATTCTATTCATTTCCCTGCAAATCGTGTTATTCTTTCTATGGCTGAATAAAACTCCATTATGCATATATATTCCATTTTCTTTACCCATTCATCAGTTGGTGGGCAGTTAGGCCAATTCAGTAACTTAAAAATTGTGAATAATACCACAATAAACAAGTACCACATTCATTTACAGCAGCTTTGGTTAAAATAAGGTTACTGGTTGACAGTTTGCTGTTTGAAAACTTTGAATTTGATACCCCACATCTTTTGGCCTATGTTGTTTCGGCTGTGAAGGCAGCTGCTAATGTAACTGGAAATCCTCATTTAGTGACATGCTGGTTTTCTTTCACTATCTTAAGATGGTATCATCTTTGATTTTCAGCATTTTTACTATACTGCATCTGTTCATGTATCTGTTTCCGATGACCTTGCTTTTGTTTTATTGTGCCTACTGGATGTGTTGCTTATTGTGTGAGGGAGTTTTTAGCCATTATTTCTTCAATTTTTTTTAAGTCTTTCAAGCTAGGGTTTCACTCTGGTCCAGACTGACCTCGAATTCACTATGTATGGTCTAGAACTCACAGCAATCCTCCTACCTCTGCCATCTGAGTGCTGGGATTAAAGGCATGCACCACCATGCCCAGCTTTCAAATATTTTTTTCTTGTCCTTTCTCTGCTTTCTTGTTTATACTCATTATATATGTTTGTGTAATTAATGACCTCCACATTTCTTTGTGACTATTTATTTGTCTTCATTTTTTCTCTGTTGTTCAGTATATATTATATTTATCAGTATTTCTCTAAGGTCACTAATTCTTTATTTTCCTGCTAGTTCAAATCGAGAGTTGAGTCCTGCTAGATGCCAGGTCTCTTGCCTCTGCAAACAAAGTTCCCAGACACATGTGCCACTTTGTATGTCTGGCTTTCTGTGAGAACTAGGGAATCAAACCCAGGCTGTCAGGTTTTGTAAGCAAGTACCTTAATCACTGAGCCATCTCTCCAGCTCCCATGTGTCAGGACTTTTGAAGCAGGTCTTATAACTTCATTTTAATGAATCAAAGCTAGAATGCATTTCATTAATCTTGTCAATCCTGATCAATGATAAGTATGTCTGACACTGCAATTTGCAAAGTAGAAGTTTAACCAACTGCAGCATTATCTCTTTCCTTTTAAACTTCTTTTTGACAGCTTAAAATATCAGGTTCACACAGGAAATTTGATAATAAGTTTATTTGGAATTGTGTTTCTTTCTGTGATAGATTAGATGCCTATGGAAACAGACTCCAAGAGAGAGATTTGGATGTGGGAAGTTTATTGGAGAATGTTCTCGAGAAGAACATCTGAGAAGTAATAAAAGGGACAGGATTGAATAGACAGAGAAGCTTCAACAAAGGACTCAGTGAACAGAATGAGACATTCTGGGATTGGAATGGACCTTCAGAGACATTTCAAACTCTGTCAAGGTATGTAAGTTACTTTATTTGTTGCTGTAACTAAATCTATGATAGGACGCAATTTAAAGGAGCAAAGGTTTGTTTTGGCTTGTGGTTCAGGAGTATAGTGTATCATGGTGGAAAAGGCATGGTGGTAGGAACTGTCTGTGGTGGTGGGGAGGCTGTTTGCTTACAAATAGAAAAGGGGGAAATACTGGCACCAAGCTGTCTTCATTTTTTTCTCTTTATATTTAGTCCTGGACCCCATCCCATGTGATAATGCCTGTATTTATTTGATCTACTCTGTTAAAATCCTCACAGACACACCCAGGAGTGCACCTCATTTATGCTCTAAGTGCTCATTATGCCAATCAGGTTGGCAATTAAAATTAACCATCACACAAGGGCATTGTTCTTTCTTTGTATCTGCATATGGACCTATCAATGGATGCAGCCAACCCCTGAGGAATAGAAGGGGCATGGAACATTGAACAAAGCACACCTCTTAGCCTAAAACAATTCTTAAGGAGGAAATTAGTTGTGAATCTTGAAAAGTAACATTCCAAGTAGCATAGAAATTAGTGTTAAAGTTCTTCATGGAAAATGAAGCAGGCACTAAACAGTGTCCATTACACTTTCCTTCCTTTAGATTCACCTTTCCCCTCTTCCCTACAACATGTTCAGAGAGTTTCTTTCATTTGTTTCATGCTTTACTTATCATGCACTATTAAACCTGTCACAGGACTCAAAAGAACCATGATTGCTTTCTTTTTGGTTTTGAAATACAGAATTTGTTGATGATTAAAGTAGCAAGAAATGAGGGTGACTGACCAGAAACTGTAAGCTGGGAGCTGTAACACTTCAGTTCTTAAACATATCAATTTTACAGGTTCACTTTATACTTGGTATGCTCCTTTACAGAAGAACTGTCTGCCTTAGGTTAGGGATAGAGCTCAGTGGTAGACTGCTTGCTTAGCACACACAAGACCCTGAGTTCAAGTCCCAGTGAACACAGAGAGAGAAAGAGAGAGGAAAGAAAGAATGAGAACTGAACCAGCCTTGATGAACATCAAGAGAAGAATGGACAATGAAAATGTGGTAATACAATGGAATTTTACAGAGCAGTAATGAAAAATGAAATTATGAAACTTGTAGGAAAATGGTTGAATCTGAAAAAATTATTGAGTGATGTAACTCAAACTCAGAAAGGCTCAATCCATATGTTCTCTCTTATATGCGGAAACTAGCTTTATATGTGTGTGTGTGTGTTTGTGTGTGTATAAATGGGTACAAATGTGGGTAAAGCCTAAAGAGCTAGAAAGATGACCAAGAAAGGGTAAAAATAGACAACCAGGAAGAGGGAGGGCAAAAGGACACATGTGACATGTAAACAGAAAGGTGGGGGAGGATACAAGAGGGGACAGGTAGTATGGGGGAGATGAGGAGGGAGGAGAATTAACTAAAACAATTCGGATTTGAAAATGTCATAATGATACTTAAAACTGTTGGCTAATTTAAAATAAATAATCTGTCTGTCTTGTCCCATATGCCTTCTAAGGAATTATTTAGTATATCCAGGGGAAGTTTTAACATTTTTGTTTATTTTTTCCCATTTTGACATTTTCATACATGTATATTATGTATTTTGAGTTTATTTCTGCAATTACCCTCCCTTATCCCCTCCCCTCCCATTAATACCCTTCTTCTTCACCATTAATCCCCATCTTTCTGTTTTTTTTTTTTTTAACATGCTAACATTGTATAGTTTAATGAATGACTGGAATGTGCCAAGACCTAGTCAGGGTTTCCTATCTTACTTTCATGCTTTTTTTTAAACTATTGGATTAAATTAGGGTTGCTGGCATGATCATGGGTGGAAGGTTATTTACCATGGAATGGGCAACTTACCAGTGTCTACACCACTGATGAACATGAATTCTTCTCTCTCAGTGACCGTTAGCTGCTATTAGTTGCTCTGGGAGCCCCATGGGCCCTCCCCCATTGATGGTGATTTATTGACAGGCTCAATCTTTTGCAGGAAATCACAGCTGTTGTGAGTTCAATAACTGTAATGGCCATGTCATGTCCAGAAGACAGCATTCCACAGCTCTCCTCCCCATCCTCTTGCTCTTATATTCTTTCTGCCCCTTCTTCCAAGAGGTTCCCTGAACTTTGGAGGGAGTGGTGTAGATGTCCTGTTTGAGGCTAAGCTGTATTCTTGCCAGTTTTGCTAGCTATGCATCTTTACATTAACAGCTGCTGGTTGTACTAAGAATCTTCTGTAATAGAGGCTTTAAAGCAGTAATAATCTATAGAAACAGATATAGATATTTAGAAGATATGCTGCCACTTTAGCATAACCATAGTAGTAGGTTCCCACCTAGGGCCTATGTCTCTAGCCATAGACTTTTGGTCAGGCTTACAATAGCATACATGAAATTCCTCTGTGGAATGTGCCTCAAATCCATTTAGAAAGTGTTTGTACTCTCATAGCATTCATGCCACTCTTACACCAGTTGGCATATCTTTTGAGGCAGGCTGGTTGTGGAATACTCAGGGTGCACATCTAGGTAAGACTGCTAATGGCTTTTCTACCCCAGCAACTTCTATAGCACTCCAGGGAAGGCTTTGTACTCAATGAGTAATAACTTCCAAAGACTGGACATACAGAGTTGAAAAGTAATATATTTTTGAAATCCAGAAATTTGTGACAATGTGAGTTAATTTGGATAGTATATTACATGAAATGAAACAGACATAAAAAGGTAAGTGTCCAATTTTTAAAAAGTTGAATTCAAGAAGCCAGAGTTAAAAAAAAAAAAAAAGAGGAAAGAAACCAGAGTAGAATGGAGATTGTTGGGGCGTGTGGAATGAGATGGTGGTCAAAAGGTATAAATTTTCAGTTATAAAATGAATGAGTTCTGGGATCTGTTTAACATTTTTTTTTTGTTGTTGTTGTTATTTCAAGGTAGGGCCTCACTCTAGCTCAGGCTGACCTGGAATTCACTATGTAATCTCAGGGTGGCCTTGAATTTATGGCAATCCTCCTACCTCTGTCTCCCAAGTGCTGGGATTAAAGGCATGTGCCACGATGCCCGGCTGTTTAACATTTAAAAAATATTTATTTGTTTATTTTATTTCAGAGAGAGAGAGAATGAATGGGCATGCTAGGGCCTCCAGGCACTACAAGCAAACTCCAGACACATTCACCACCTTGTGCATCTGGCTTTACGTGGGTACTAGGGAATCAAGCCTGGGTCCTTTGACTTTGCTGGCAAGTGCCTTAAGTGCTAAGCCATATCTCCAGCTTTGATGGGCTTAACATTTAATCACTAATTTAACCTTTTTTTTTTTTGGTTTTTCGAGGTAGGGTTTTGCTATAGCCCAGGCTGACCTGGAATTCACTATGTAGTCTCAGGGTGGCCTTGAATTTATGGTGATCCTCCTACTTCTGTCTCCTGAGTGCTGGAACTAAAGGTGTGCCCCACAACGCCGGGCTTAATTTAACCTTTTAATTTAATTTCAATCACTAATAATATTGTACTGTGTACTTGACATTTGCTATAGAGTAGATATTTTCAGGGAGAAAGAGGAATTAGAGGAATTGAGATCAGGTATTGTTACGTAGCTCAGGTTGGCTTGGAATTCACTAAGTATTCCAGGCTGGCTTCAAATTTTGCATCCTACCTCATGTTTGGATATCATCTGTGCTATAACAGCAAGACCCTGTTTCAAGAAAATAAAGAATTAAGGTAAGGTATGCAACTGAAAGATGATACAGATATTCATTTAGGAAGAAAAGTGAATCACATTTCTTGATCACTGTTTATCCTTTTAAATAATATATTTTAGTTTATAAGAAGTTTAAAGTTACAATGAAATGAATCATGAAAGCATCATGAAAGTCAAATTGAAATGAGATTATGAAGCTGGGCATGGTGGTGCATGCCTCTAATCCCAGCACTAGGAAGACTGAGATAGGAGGATTATTGTGAGTTTGAGGGCAGTCTGGGGCTACTGCGTGAGTTCCAAATCAGCCTGGGCTGGAATGAGATCTACCTTCAAGAGCCCCTCCCCCCAAAAAAGAAAGGAAGAAGATTCAGAGAGTTCAAACACGCATACACACACACACGCACACATACACACACACACACTGCCAAAGAGTTCAACAGAGGAATAGATAGATAGATAGATAGATAGATAGATAGATAGATAGATAGATAAATTAGTTTCATTAGCTCAGGCGCTCAGGCTGGACTTGAACTCCAGATCCTCCTTCCTCTACCTTCCAAGTGTGAGGAGTATAGGTATATACCACCCCACATAGCTAGGACTAAATATTAATAGTCTAGAGAGATGGTTCAATGGTTAAAAGAACTTGCTTGCAAAGCCTCATGGCCCAAGTTTGATTCCCCAGTACCCATGTAAATCCAGATGCACAGAGTACCACATGTATCTGCAGTTTGTTTGCAGTGGCAGCAGGCCCTGATGTGCCTATTCTCTCCCTCCCTCTCTCGCTTTCTCCTATCTTGCAAATAAATAAATAAATGTTAAAAAAGAAAATTATACCCAGATTCCTTAACTCAGTTATGTAGCCCAATTTTGGTTCCTAGAGCTAGTATTACAAATAAATTGTGGTCCATAGTAGAGTATAACTTGGAATAATCTGAGACTCTCCTTTGTAGAAATAGTCAGGCTAAGATGATCAAATTTAGGTTTGAATGCCTCCCCCTGCACTTACTAACTGTGTGACATTATCAAATGAATCAACCTCTCTAGGTCTTAGTTTTCTTATCTGTAAAATGGAGATTATGATAAGACCTATATCCTAAAGTCATTAGAAAGTTTAGATGAGATAATTAAAGCATACTGCATGGGAAATTGAGTTTAATATACATTCTTTTTTGTCTTCTCTCAACTTTACTACTTTGATGTGACTTTAATTTAGGTTCTCAAGTCTTATCTGACCTGTATAACAGGAATTATGATGAGCCTAATTACTTGCATGTCAAAAGAGATAAGCTATATAAAAGCATTTTGAGAACATACTACATAGATAGCATGTGAAGGATTCCCATTAGTACATGGAATTGGTTTGTTCTTTCCTATAATTTTTAGGGATCATCTCAAATTTGGAGCTCAAAACCTAAAATGAAGTAATCTCCATGATTACAGGAGAATTTTCCATCTTTTGTTTTTGTTTATTATTTTACTTATTTTATCATACTTAAAACATTTGTGTTTGATGTGTGTGGTGTATATACACTTTTGTGTGTGCTCATGCAAATCTGCATGTCCCACACACATGTGGGCAGAGGTCAGGCTAGAACATTGGATATCCTTATCTGTCTGTTCCACTTTGGTTCCCTGAGATGGAGTCTATCACTGAACCTGGAGCTGCCATTGTGGTCATACTGGCTAACCAGTGAGCCCCAGTGATTCTTCTGTCTCTACCCCACTCAGAACTAGGGTTACAGGTAAGCATGGCCACAATCCAGCTTTTTACATGGCTGCTGGGGATCAAACCTAGGTTTTCATGCTCATAAAACAGGTGTTCTTAGCCACTGAACCATCTCCCCAGCCCTCAGCTTTTGTTTCATATGCCTTCTACTGTCGTCAAAAAGTGAAGCCGGGTGTGGTGGTGCACACCTTTATAGCACTCGGGAGGCAGAGGTAGGAGAATCACAATGAGTTTGAGGCCACCTGAGAGTACATAGTGAATTCCAGGTCATCCTGGACTAGAGTGAAATCCTACCTTGAAAAACAAACAAAAAAAAAGTGGTAAACAAGAAATCCAAACTTAAAGTTGTCCATTCTGCTATTACTATGTATGGAGAAGGTTTGCACACTGCTTATTATCTTTTCCTTTTTAAAGATCCAGGCCACTGGGCTGGGAAAAATGCTCAGTGGTTAAAGGCACCTGCTTGTTTGTATAACTTGCCAGTTTGGGTTTGATTTTCCAGCATCCACGTAAAACCAGGCACACAAGGTGGTGTCTGGAGTTCGTTTACACTGGTGCACCCATATTCTCTTTGTCACTCAAATAAATAAAAAATTTTTAAAAAGGGCTGAAGAGATGGCTTAGTGGTTAAGGCACATGCTTATAAAGCCTAAGGGCTCCGGTTCAATTCTTCAGGTCCCATGTAAGCCAGATGTACAAGGTGGCACATGTGTCTGGAGTTTGTTTGCAGTGGCTAGAGGCCCTGATGAGCCCATTCTCTCTCTCTCTGTGTGTCTCTAATAAATAAATAAATTTAAAAAATTAAAAAAGATCCACGTCATCCCCAGCCTCTGTACCATTAGAAAATTTCAAGACATTCATTCATTTTCATTTATATATATTTTAGTACCTAGGAAATTGCCTGACAAATAGTAAGGACTCAGTATTTGACTAGCTGAATTATTTCATGAAATATGTAGATATGTATAAAGATGAGAATTAGAGTCAAAAGACTAGGGCTCCTGTCTTAGTTTTATTTCTTTTTGTATGTTTGATCTTGAACAATTATTTCTTTAAAACAAAGTTATAATATTTTATTTTACTTTTTATATTTTTTTAAATTTTTTTCTTTATTAGTTAGTTTTGTATTCAGCAAATACAGTCATCCGTGACCTACCCACTCCCCTTGGCCCCACCTTGTTGAGGTATATGGGTCATGCATTGTGGAGTTAGCCCACAGTTATGGGTAAGATAAATGTCTCTGCATATCATGACCCAACATGTGGCTCTGACATTCTTTCCACCCCCTCTTCCGCAAAATTTCCCTGAGCCATGTTGGGTTGAACAATTATTTTTTGATGCACTCTAACTATGTAACCATGGGTGTAATCTTCCTGCTTCAGTGCCTTGAGTGTTGGGAATATAGGCATGTGTCACCATGCCTGGCCTTTTCTTTTTGAGATTTAAATAAGGGAATGCATATGATTATTTTCATAAGTAATAGAACATAAAATGTTATTCACAAACTAATAAAATCAACAGAGAACAGAGATTTACAGAAATATGAGTAACACCATAGAAACTAGTTAATACATTTTTGCCTTAATATGACCTCAAATAAATTACCTAGATAAATGGACCTGCTGATACTTTTGGGTTAACATAGGTAAGTGTAAGCATGAGTGCTTATGATAAGGGTGAAATACAAGACTGGCAATTATACTGTTCTAATTTGTTATTCAATGACATTACAAATAAGGTCACAGGACTGATGGAACATTGAACAAACTATAGTGGAGTTTTGGACCTGGGATGTCTTACAATGCCATTTTAAATTCATGACTCTTTTTAAATTACTGCTAATAATACAATACTGTATTTCAGTGTTTTACCTCAGAGTATTCACTGAGAAAGAAGCCATTTAATCGTCCCTCTGTACTTCAAGTTAATAGGTGCAGATTTTAAATGCAGAAATCCTTTCATTTGCATTATGTGCTGGTGAAAAGATGTACACGCTTTCAAAAGTGAATGGGATTACAATTCTAGGTTGCAATTTTATTGTGCAATCACATTTACAATGTCTACATTATAATTATAGCAAATAGTGTACAGATCCGGAGAGTGAAGCATAAAACAGAGAGACAAAGGAAAATAGCACTAATATTAACATCAAAATAACACATGGATACACAAAATGTAAAGCAGACAGCTAGACCAAGGCTCAAGCACTGCTAAAGGCCTGAATATTCCTATTATCTGCTATTCTATTTCTGCAGCCCTCTGCCATGTGTTGGTTGTTTTCAAACATGTCAAAATTAGAAGAACATTTAAGGCTCAAATTACTAATGTATCTTACTTTATAGATAGGGAAAGTTAAGTCCAGAGAGGGTAAAGGGCTTGTCAACTGTAGCTTAGTAATATTTTGTTAGAATTGGCAGATTTCAGACTTTCAGGCTACAGCATGTTAAAATGGCAACCTGTAAATAACTTTCACAAAGAGTACCATTTGCAAAAGTCAGAATCACTGGGTTACCAGAAAAACAAATATCACATATTTTCTTACATATGCAGATGCTAGCTTTTTAATTTTTGATTTTTCTTTTTTTGGTTTTACAAGATCCTTACTCTAGGTCTCATTCTAGCCCAGATGACCTGGAATTAGTCTTAACTGGCCTTGAACTCCGAGTGGAGTGCAGAGGTAGGAGGATCGTCTGTGAGTTTAAGGCCAGCCTGAGACTACTGAGTGAATTCCAGGTCACCCTGGGCTAGAGTGAGAACCTACCTTGAAAAACCAAAAAATAAATAAATAAAAAATAAAGGCACGCACCACCATGCCTGGCACTGATTTTTTTTTTTTTTTTTGAGACAGGGTCTCACTCTAGCACATTGTGACTTGGAATTCACTCTATAGCCCAGATTGGCCCAAATTCACTCACAGTAATTCTCCCACCTCAGCATGAGCTGCTGCACCTGGCTTTTAAAAAATATTTTATTTTTATTTATTTATTTGAGAGAGGGAAAGAGGGAGAGAGAGAGAAAGAGGTAGAGAGAGAGAATGGGTGTGCCAGGGTTTCCAGCCACTGCAAACAAACTCCAGATGCATGCATCACCTTGTGCATCTGGCTTATGTGGGTCCTGGGGAATTGAACTGAGGTCTTTTAGCTTTGCAGGCAAGTGCCTTGACCCCTAAGTTATCTCTCCAGACCCACACCTAGCTTTTTCATTTAATTTAATTTTATTACGTTTTATAATTAACAACTTCCATGATTATAAACAATTTCCCATGGTAATTCCCTCCACCCCCCTACTTTCCCCTTTGAAACTCCACTCTCCATCATATCCCCTCCCCCCTCCATCAGTCTCTTTTATTTTGATGTTATCATCTTTTCCTCCTATTATGATGGTCTTGTGTAGGTAGTGTCAGGCACTATGAGGTCATGGATATCCAGGCTATTTTATGTCTGGAGGAGCACAGTGTAAGGAGTCCTACCCTTCCTTTGGCTCTTACATTCTTTTTGCCACCTCTTCTGCAATGGACCCTGAGCCTTGGAAGGTGTGATAGAGATATTGCAGTGCTGAACACTTCTCTGTCACTTCTTCTCAGCACCATGATGCCTTCTGAGTCATCCCAAGGTCACTGCCATCTGAAAAGAGAAAGTTCTCTAATGAAAAAGTGAGAGTAGCATTAATATATGGGTATGAACATTAAGAGAAATGCTTACTTGGCTGTTTGATGAGCATAGAAATAGATCTACCATATGACCCAGCTATAGCACTCCTAGGCATATATCCTGAGGACTCATCTCACCACCTTAGAGGTACTTGCTCAACCATGTTTATTGCCACTCTATTCACAATAGCTAGGAAATGGAACCAGCCTAGATGTCCCTCAACTGATGAGTGGATAATGAAGATGTGGCACATTTACACAATGGGATTATACTCATCGGTAAAGCAAAACACCTAGCTTTTGTAAAAAAATATTTTATTTATTTGGGGGAGGGGGAGGATGGGTGCACCAGGGCCTCTAGCCACTGCAAACACCAGATGCATGCACTACCTTGTGTATCTGGCTTTACTTGGGTACCGGGGAATCTAATCTGGGTCCTTTGGCTTTTCAGGCAAGTGCCTTAATCACTAAGACATCTCTCCAGCCCCACATGCCTGGCTTTTAAATATTTTTGTCACATGTATGTATGTAGTATGTGTAGTGGTGGTGGTATGTGCGTGTGTGGTGTGTATGCTTATGCAGAGGCCAGAGAGACCATAGGGCAGCCTCTTCTATCTCTCTTCTGCTTCTTTGCTTGAGATGGAATCTCGTATTGAACATGGAGCTTCTCTTTGTTCAGACTAGCAGATTAGTGAGCTCCAGCAATTCTTTCTGTGCTCCCCACAGAACTGGGGTTACAGGGTGTGGGCATATGGTAGAAAAGAAGCTAAAAGTTGAACTGATTCACTGAGTTACTATAAGAGTTAATTACTGAGGAGCTAAATTTGTCTTTGTCAGCAGATAGAAAAGTCCCAAAGTGAGTACTGTCCAGAAAGGGCCCAGAGAAATGATAAAAAGGAAAGACAAGTTAGACAAAGTAAAATGGAGTTCATTGTTAGGGTGGTTTGTCTGCAGAAATGATTGATATGTAAACTGTCATGCCTTGTTCACTTACCCCTCTCCTCAGCTATGAAAACTATAAAATGGAAATAAAATCTCAGCTTGGGGCCAGAGCTCCTTTGGAGAGCTATCTCAAACTCGTTTGGCCATCGTGTAAATAAACTCCTCTATGTTCACTCATACTGGCATTGAAATGATCTTGTCAGAGACGTTCTGCAATAGGCACACTCAGATATCTACACGGGCACTGAGGAATTGAACTCAGGCAGCCTCAGGCCCTCTGAGTCCCTCATGATTGTGTGGCAAGTGCTTTTATTCACTGAGTGAAATCATTTCCCCAGGATCCCCAGCTTTTAATTTTTATATATGTGTATATATGTCGGTGTAAGTGTGGATATAGGTCATTAAACAAAAAAAGGGAGACTGTGAGAAAAGCAAAAGTAATTTTAAGGAAGGGGAGGGTGTAATAGAGTACATGTGACATGAAAGTGGAAGGGTGATGACTGGGGGCAGAAGGGGAGCACGGGGATTGGTTGTGAGAAGTGTGAGGACAGGAACAAAATATGTATGAAACTGCCATAATGAAAGCTATTACTTTGTATGCTAATTAAAAACAAACAAATAAGAGCTGGAGTGATGGCTTAGCAGCTAAGGTGTTTGCCTGCAAAGCCTATGGACCAGAGTTTGATTTCCTAGTACCCATGTAAAGCCAGATGCACAGTGGCACACACATCTAGAGTTCAGTTGCAGGGGCTGGAGGCCCTGGCACACCCATTCTATCTGTCTGTGTCTATCTCTAGTTGCAAATAAACAAATAAAAATATTTTAAAATAACAAAAAATCAGACTTACAACAATAGATTCATAGGTAACATTTCATATCTACTGAATTAGAAGCTCAATGGTGAGCCATTAGAATTTGTATTTATTTATTTATTTTAGTTTTGAAACTGAGGTTTGCTATGTAGCATATGATGACCTCAATATCTTGATCCTAGCCGGGCATGGTGGCACTCACCTTTAATCCCAGCACTCTGGAGGCAGAGCTAAGAGGACTGCTGTGAGTTCAAGGCCACCCTGAGACTACATAGTGGATTCTAGGTCAGCCTGGACTAGAGTAAGACCCTACGTCTAAAAACTAAAAAACAAAAATCTTGATTCTGGGGCTGTAGAGATAGCTTAGCGGTTAAGGTGCTTGCCTGCAAAGCCTCAGGACCCAGGTTCGATTCCCCAGTACCCATGTAAACCAGATGCACAAGGTGGTGCATGTGTCTGGAGTTTGTTGGCAGTGGCTAGAGGCCCTGGTGTGCCCATTCTCTCTCTTTATCTTCCTCTCTCTTTCTCCCAAAATAAAAAATATATATTTTAAAAATATTGATCCTACTGCTTCTACAGTGCAGGAGTTATAGACATGCACCACCGCATCCAGTCCAAATTCTCCATTTTAACATTATTCTGATAAACACTGAGGTTTGAAAATACTATCTATCTTAAACACTCTCTTACCTCATGCCTTTATAGTGAGTCCACATATTTTTAAAAAGCAATCTTTAAAAGAATGTGACAGATATGAGATGTCCTAAAAACCACCATGGTAATGTGTACAATGCAGGGCCCAAGTATTGCACGTAAGAAAACTTTTAGATGGCTAGAGAGATGGCTCAGCAGTTAAAGGGGATTGTCTGCAAAACCTGCCAGCCTGGCTTCAGTTCTCCAGTACTCACGTAAGTGGCACATCCGTCTGGTGCTCCCCTGCAGCCGCAGGTTGCCCTGACGTGCCCATACACACCACACAAACTCTCTTTGTCTCTTTCAAATAAATAAATAAATAAATAAATAAATAAATAGTCTAAAAAAACTTTTAGAAATTGCAGCTTGTAGATGAGTCCTAAGAAAGGCTAGGCTCTTCAGTAGTATATCGTGCTTTCACTTCCTCCTTTGGCTGTACGGACAAACTATCTTAAAAACACAATTACAGAATAATTTTTCCGCTAAGTCACAAAGTCTGAAATCCAAGATTCTGAATGCAGGAAGATTCCGCAGCCAGGAACTCCGGGCTGGGCATATACCTGGTTACGTGGAAAATCCACGTAAGCAGGCGCGACACAAAAGAGTTAACAAAGCAGCGTGCTGCAGAGTGGCAGGGAAACAGACCAATAAGGTGTCAAAGCCGGCAGTGCGTCTCGCGGGGGCGGGCGTGGGACAAAGCGTGTGAACGTTAGGGGTGAGAGGGCAGCCGGGGTTAGAGACTTGGAAGAGGCGGGGGCTACCGGAAAGCACATGAGCTTTGTCCCTTTCTTCCCGCTCTTCTTCATCTGGGCTTGGTAGCAGCAGCGGGGGCAGCCCGGGACCTGGTGTATGGCCACAGAGTTACAGCGTTTGGACTCCATGCCCTGTCACAACCAGCAAGTAAACTCTACTTCAGCCCCGGGTACTGAGTGTCTGAGCCCCGACGACCAGATTCTGAACCATGCCGAGGAAAATAACGCCGCGATGGCTAAGCTGACCCTCCTCCCCGGGCACGCCCATTCTAGCGAGCAGTCCGAGCGGGACACTCGGGCCTGTGGCAGCGCCAGCCTTAACCTAGAGGACCACAATGATAGTAGTGACAGTGGCAACTATGACGCACCTGTGGGCGACCTCCTCTTGGGGGACTGTGAACTCTCCCATCAGATTGGGACGC
This sequence comes from Dipus sagitta, assembly GCA_036346955.1. Taxonomy (NCBI): domain Eukaryota; kingdom Metazoa; phylum Chordata; class Mammalia; order Rodentia; family Dipodidae; genus Dipus; species Dipus sagitta. Next base: position 64,720,856 of record CM070776.1, read on the forward strand.
AGCTTAAACTGCTGCCTATGAACGATCAGATCCGGGAGCTGCAGACTATCATCCGGGACAAGTAAGCAGAGATCAGTAGGGGGAAGGGAGGCGGGGGTCCGCAGGGGTAGGCGGAGATTGGCAGTAAAAAGCCTGAGGGGTCATGGCCTTGGCAAACTTGTATTTGGAGATTTTTTTAGGGTAACCCTTTGGAGTGTGTAGTAGGGGAATCACGTGAGACACGTTTCTAACCCACTCCTGTTTCCTGTGTTTAACACTGCTTTGTGTGAGGATGAAACCTTCTGGGTTGCCTCTGGTCTCTTCAGGCCTCTTTGTTTCTCTGAAGGATGACTAATCCTTACCAGTTCCAGGCAGGTACACGCCCCTATACTATCTGCCCAGTGCCTGACCACGAGGTAAATGTATAACCTAGAAGTGGTTGGTTACTGCCTATGGTTATTGTTACCAAACACTCCAGGCTTACAGAAATAAAGCAATTTCAAGGAAATTGTATTGTACTCTGTAGGTCCTCTGACCCCTTTAGTATTTACTGCTATAAGTATTTCATCTTATTTATGGTTTTGGAATTCAGGTTTACCTGGTCATCAGAAAGTTTATCATCCAGCTCATATCAAGAGTGTCTCATTGTAAACTTAAGAACATAGTTAAAAGTAAGGCAGCATAAAAGACACGTTGGCCTTTTCTAAGTCTGCAAATCAGTGTAGCAAGAACTACATGTTAAAATATTTTCAAATATGGTGTTTCTCAAGGGAAAATGTATTATGATGAACTACAACTGATTTCTGTATTGGTAGCACTTTTTTTTTTTCCTCTTGAGACACGGTTTTCCTACTGCCCAGTCTGGCCTCAAACTCCTGGGCTCCTGTGCCTACGCTTCCCAAGTAGGTGGAATTACTGTGCATGTGACCACACCTAGATCTTACTGGAATCTTTAAATGAGTAGCTACTACAGCATGTCAAAACACCACCTTTTTAGCATAACTTGATATTTTACAAATGGCTATTGTATTATTGATGCTACAACCTACATCAGACTGGAATAAATTTTTCTTCATACCCTTCTAGTAAGCTCTCAATTTGTTTTCTTGCTGCAGTTTTTTCTGTCTTCCACATGCACCTATTGCTGTACATTTGCTGTTTACATTCAGCTTTGATTTGATAGCTGCTGTACTCAGCAGCATTCTTTGGCTTGTGAGAACCTACCAGAGTCAGGGATGGGTGGTATTAAAGTCAGGTTCCTCGTGGTTCCAAGGAACTATTTTGAACATCCTGTTCCTGCTTTCATTTGAATTTTCTATATCCCTTTTATGCAGGTTCAGATCCTATCTATTTTTAAAGTTCAGACCCAGAATTAATGTCTACCTTTGCCAAGAAACCCTCCTTTACGTGTTCTTTGTGGTTGATTTCCCCAGGTCTTTTTAAATGCAAGATTTACCTTCTGTTTTGTATGTCATCACTTGTGTGTGGCTCTTATTTGCCTATTAGATTTTAACCTGCTTCAGAACAGAATTTTTTTTAATTTTGAATCTAAACCATACATCACCAGTAATAAATGTTCAATTACTAAAGACTCTAACTTTTTTTTTTTGAGACAGGGTTTCACTTGGTAGCCCAGTCTGGACTCAAACTTGTGATCTTCTTGCCTCAGCCTCCCAAGTACCTTGGTCCATGGACTGAACTGCACTTGTAGTGGGTTTTGGGGCTCATGAATTATTTGGAATATTTTATATGTATCTACATTTATTTTTGAGGTAGGGTTTCACTCTATCACAGGCTGACCTGGAATTCACTATGTAATCTCAGGGTGGCCTTGAACTCACAGTGATCCTCCTACCTCTACTTCCTGAGTGCTGGGATTAAAGGCATGCGCCATCACGCCCGGCTCTGTATGTACATTTTAAAGTAATTTTCAAAATAATATCTTTATTGAAAGGTCGGGGTATAGTTCAGTGATAGAATACTTGCCTTGCTTGTGCAAGACCCTAAGGGTGATTCCCAGTATTGCCTTTGAATTGACATCCTCATTGAGATATAAGTCATATACCATGCAATTTAAACATTTAAAATGTAAGGTTTAGATTTTGTAGTTTATGTATGGTCATGGCTTTGTACTATCACATATCACAGTCATATTTATCACCTCAACAAGACATCTAATTTGCAGTCACCACCCCCTTTCCCTCAAGCTGTAGACAGTCACTGATCTACTTTCTAATTCTATTGATTTGCCTATTTGGGGCATTTAAAAATTTAGTTTTTAAGTTTATTATTTTTGTGCATGTGTATATGCAGGTGTATTTATGTTTGTATGTGTATTAATGGGGTATCATGCATTGTTCAATACACACACGGTACATAATGTTTTTATCAGGCTAAACATATTTAGCTCTCCAAACATTGATTAGCATAATGTTTTCAGGGTTCAATTATATTGTATCATTATATGATTCTTTTTATAGATGAATGGTATTAACTTCATCCTATGGCTGTACTACAGTTTATGCATTCAACAGTTGATTGACATTTGGGTGGTTTCTACTCTTTGGCTACTATGAAAAATGCTGCTGTGAACATTTGTTTATGTGTCTTTGTGGAGAGTGAGGAGCCTTAGTTTTCATTAGATTTCTTTAAAGATCGTAATGATGTAAGAACCATTAATATACAGCTTAGAGAGAGTATGGCATATAGTATTTACATATGACAGTATTTGTTTGTACCTGGTTATATTTCATTACTCAGGAAAGCCATGGTTATGAACTAACCTGAATGTAAGCAAAACCTTTTGTATTTTTTTTCTGAGTTTGAAAGGAGAGACAGCAGGATCTTGAGGAGTAATGTTAAGCAAGATGTTTATCATACCTGTGCTTCAGCTTTGTTATTTGTAAATGAAGATGTTGCTGCTACCTAATAGAGCTTTCTGGGAGACTGACACAAGATACTACCCATAAACACTATTACAAATTGTGAAGAACAGTGTGCATTTACAGCATTTAAGTCTGCCATTTTTAGATTTATGCATGCTTCTTATTAAGACAATAAGATGAACTTAATTATACATATAACTCACATTCTTAATTTGAAAATAAATACCAAAGCTGGATGTGGTGGCCCATATCAGTAATCCCAGCACCAAGGAAGCCGAGGCAGGAGGACTGTTGCAAGTTTGAGGTCGGCCTGGAGTGCAGAGTAAGACCAGGCAGGCCATTTAGAGCTATGTAGTAAGATTCTCAAGAAACAAAGACAAACAATAAAAGAAAAGACATTCACAGAGAGAAAGCCTAAATAATTTTTTTTTATCTAACTTTGCCATAGTACAGGAAGACCTACACTAATTTTTCATAATGAGTTGATGCTGGGGACAGTGTTTTCACTTTTGTTTTTGTTAACCAGCATAATCTGTTAACAGAAGCTTTTTCTTCTGTTCTTTATTTTCAAAAAAAATGTTCATGTTCACACAAACAATTACTGTTTGAGCTGCTGTAGGGGCGAATAGGGTGTCTATTGTATGCAGAGTATCCGGGCATATGCTTTTCTCTTATTTTGATGGAACATCATTTATGTGTACTATGAAACTGTCTGATAATAGAAGCCATTGGAGTACATGTTGTTTCTTTTATTGTTCCTCATCCTTAACATCTAGTGAAGGGATTGCTTTATGAATCGACTCTGGCATAGAGAAATGGAGGTTGATCCAACAGGACTGCATATTGTTATGTATATATAAAGTAGGCAAGGCTGAGAACATTGTACTGATTCAAAATGACTTTATTTTTTGAAGTGTACAATATTTGAAACATAATATGTTGGCTGCATTATTGAATTTCAAGGAAATGATTTTTCTCTCTTTGAGAGTGCAGTAATCTAAACACCAAATGAACAGATAATTTACTCAGCCACACATGCATGGATCACCGGTGAACTATGAAAAGGAAATGATTCCTTCATTTTCTTGTGGTTTCTTTTTGTTGCTGTTGAAATGGATTAAACTATGCATCCTTTCCTTCTTGCCTCCTTTGTGTATTAAACCCAGGAAAATCTGAGTGTAATACACCTTTTCACTTGAACATAATTCATGACCTCAAATGTAAAGCTGTGCAGGATATTTCAAAGATCACCTTTCATGATCAGTTTTTTTTTTTGTGTGTGTTCTTTTGTCTCCCGAAATGTTAGAATAAAGCTGTATTGTGAGCTGTTGAATATATACTGTCTGTATACTTGTCCTAGGAGGGGCTTTTGCATGGCCTCTACAGGTTACTTGGGTGAAAGTTGAGCAATCCTAAGAGTATTTCACAGCACTCAGGAGGCAGAGGTAAGAGGATTGTTGTGATTTCAAGACCAGCCTGAGACTACATAGTGAATTCCAGGTCAGCCTGAGCTAGAGCGAGACCCTACTTTGGAAAAAAAAAAAAGTAGTTCAGTTCACAAAATGGAACTAAAAAAGGAAGCATTCAGCCTTATAACTTTTTTTTAGTCATCTGGAGAGGAGATCATTATGCTCAGGATGGATGAAAGGCCTATGCAATCCTAATGCTAGTGCTGCCTAATATGATGTGAGTCATCTAACAAAATGGAATGTTCTTAACCAAAACTAGGTGTGCATCAGACTGTATTTGTGTGTTGTTTTTTTAAATACAAGTTTCTGACCCTCATCCTTAGTGGTTGTTTGCCTAGTTTTGGGTGGAACCTACTTTTAGCTTGACAAACACCCAGGTGATTGATTATTCTGTGCTCAGGCTGGACCACTACCTCTGGAGGGATGGCTAGGCCTCCGTGTGGTGCTTAGACTTGCTTCCAATTTGGGCATAGGATGATCCAGAGGTTCCACACACTAAACTGAAACAGAGGGCCTGGCCTCCTGAGACTAGAGAAATTGCAGAAGTATCCCTATCAATTTTTACCAAACCAAAGTGCCTACTACTACTAAAACAAACAAAACAAAACAAAACAAGAAAAAATGAACTGATTTACAGATTGTTTAAAAAACAGACATGCTTTTTGTTTTTGCATGTTTCTATCTGTTTTTGGGGTGGTGGTGGTTTCAAGGTAGGGTCTCACTCTAGCCTAGGCTGATTTGGAATTCACTATGTAGTCTCAAGGTGGCCTCAAATTTACAGTGATCCATGGCCTCCTGACTGCTGGGATTACAGTCAGGCACCACCACGCCAGGCTTGTTTTTGCATATTTCTGATGTAAATTTTCTGACTGGCTTTTAGGGCAGTAGGGTGGAGGTCATATGTTTAAGCAGCACAGACTCCTCATAATATTTATAGGGAATCTTCTAGTACTCTTTCACCAATTAGACTGGACTTCAAGGAGGTGTAAATGGTGATGCCTCTTGTTTTTTGAGCTGGTTTTGAATGTTTACATTGAACCCTCCTTGAAGGTAAGTAAATAATTAATTGCACTCTATTTTATAAGCTTATTAAGAAAGTGCTAAGGAGCTGTGACTTTGGTGACTTGCACCTGGCAGGTAGTAAAAGCTATTTTCTAACTTTGCATTGTTCTAAGTGAAGGTGATAAAAGGAGGGTAAAAGCAGGCATAAGCCATCTGCATACTATAGCAACTTTGGAGCTATTCTTTTTATAAAGTGGTCACATAATAACAGAGAAGTGCAGCTTATGTTTTCAACATCTTCACTAAATATTAACTGTAAATAAAGCATAGCATACTTTTGATTTATACTTGCCAGAAAAGCTTTCATGTTTTGTTTCCCTTTAACCTGTTGGCTTAACAAACAAAAACATATTAGATCTGAGCAGTCACATTCAGATTTTATTTTATTTTATTTTTTTGGTTTTTCGAGGTAGGTTCTCACTCTACCTCAAGCTGACCTGGAATTCACTATGTAGTCTCAGGGTGGCCTCGAACTCACAGCGATCCTCCTGCCTCTGCCTTCCCAGTGCTGGGATTAAAGGCGTGCACCACCATGCCCCGGCTCAGATTTCTTTTTTTAATATTCTTAATTTGAAAGTCCATTAAATTCTTCTGAAACTGAAGTTGCCAGATAAAACATAGGATGCCCGGTTAAATTTGAATGCAAATAAAACAATGTATGTTTTTGTCATATAAGTATAACTTAAATATTGCATGGGATTTATGATATATAAATTGAACTGTTCATCCTGTATTTGGGGGGTGGGGATTTTTTTGAGGTAGGGTCTCACTCTAGCCCAGGCTGACCTGGAATTCACTATGTAGTCTCACGCTGGCCTATAACGCAAGGTGAGCTTCCTACCTCTGCCTCCTGAGTGCTGGGTTTAAAGGCATGCACCACCACATCTGGTCCATCCTGTATTTTTATTTGCTAAATGGCCAATGCCAACTTCGCCTACCCCAAATATTTCAATACTTATGTGTAGTCTTCCTGGAAAAAGAGTAATATATTTAAACTTTTAAATTGACACCTAGTTCAGTGTTTCTGGGATTAAATTTCAATTAAACTGTTTTAAATTATGAGTCAGGAGAGTTTGCTTTAATTACTTTTGGAAAGCATGTATTTTTTGAGACAGAGTCTTACTATGTATCCCAAGCTAGCCTTGAACTTGTTAGGGATGCCAGACTACTCTTTTTTAAAAAATATTATTTATTTATTTAAGAGAGAGAGAGAGAGAGAGAGAGAGAGAGAATGGGCACACTAGGGCCTTTAGCCACAGCAAATGAACTTCAGATGCATGTGCTACCATGTGCATCTGGCTTATGTGGGTTCTGGGGAATCGAACCTGGGTCCTTAGGCTTTTTAGGCAAGCACCTTAAGTGCTAAACCATCTCTCCAGCCCAGCCAGACTAATCTTGAGCTCTGATTCTCCTGCTTCAGCCTCCTGAGGTTAGACTTATAGGTGTGCACCCCCCTACCCAATAAAGGGCATATTCTTTCATATGGTATGCTTAGTACATTGCTCTCTACAAACTGTATGATCATAAAAGCTTCTCCCTTACTAGGAAGAACATTTTATTTACTTTTATTTCTTTCTGACTCCTCCTCCACAATGTTTCCTGAGCCATCAGTGTTGAGGTCTCAGTAGCCTCTGATTTTTTTTTATTTTATTTCAGAGAGAGAGAGAGAGAGAGAGAGAGAGAATGAATTGGTGCACCAGGGCCTCAGCCATTGAAAATCACACTACAGACACTTGGGCCACCTAGTGGGCATGTGCAACCTTGCACTTGCCTCACCTTTGTGCATCTGGCTAACATGGATCTGGACAGTCAAACATGGGTCCTTAGGCTTCTCAGGCAAGCACCTCAACTATTAAGCCATCTCTCCAGCCCTGATTTTCATTTTTGATGAGTTTTCTTTTCTTTTTTTGAGAGAAAGAGGCAGAGAGAGAATGGGTACACCAGGGACTTTAGCCACTGCAAATGAACTCCAGATGTGTGTCCCCCTTTGTGCACATGTACAACAATGCATGCTTGTATCACTGTGTATCTAGCTTACATGAGACCTGGAGATTCGAACATGTGTTCTTAGGCTGTGCAGGCAAGCACCTTAACTGCTCAGCCATCTCTAAAGCCTGAGTTCTGTTTTGATGAGTTTTGAGTAATTTTTTCGAGATAGTATCTCATTATGTAGCCCAGGCTTAGCTTGAACTCACTCTGTAGCCCAGATTAGCCTCAAACTTCTGTGTTTTTTACATTGAGCTAAATGCTTTTAAGAATTGTTTATTTATTCATTTGAAAAGAAAGAGAATGGGCATGCTAAGGCCTAGTAACACTGCTGTTGAATTCCAGATACATGTGCTGCTTTGTGCATCTGGCAAGTGTCTTTAACTGGTGAGCCATTTCCCCAGTCTTAAATGTTTTTAATGTTAATTTAATTTATTTTTTGGTTGGTATACAGAGATTTAGGTATCATTCATTCTTGCATTTTCTTTTTTTAAAAAATATTATTTATTTATTTGCAAGCAGAGAGAGAGAAATAGAGATAGAAGAGAGACAGACACAGAGAGATTGGACACACCAGGGCCTCTTGCCACTGCAAACGAACTCCAAATGCATGTGTCCCTTGTGCATCTGGCTTGCGTGGGTCTTAGGGACTCGAACCTGGGTCCTTTGGCTTCACAGGCAAACACCTTAATCGCTAAGCCATTTCTCCAGCCCTCCCTCATTCTAGCAATTTCAAATACAATTGTTTTTATTGATTCTTCTTTCTCTCCTTTTCTCCAGTTCCCCTGTCCTCCCACTACCTTCTCCCCCTGACATTCTCACCCTTCTGTTTCTATGCCACATGTGTTCTTCCACCCTTCCTTCACTACTTATAAGTGTTACAAACTACAACCTATATAACAGAGAGAAAGTGAGATTTGTTTCACTTAATATGACACTTTTTCTAATCTTTATTTTTAGCAGGGGGGAAAGAGAGACAGACAGAGAGAATGAGAATGGACATGTCAGGGCCTCCTGCTACTGCAAATGAACTCCAGACACATGCACCACCTTGTGCATCTGACTTATGTGGGTACTGGGGAACTGAACCTGGGTCCTCAGGCTTCACAGACAAGTGCTTTAACCACTAAGCCATCTCTCCAGCCCCCAATAGGATTCTTTCCAACACCATTTTCCTACAGATTTCATATTTTCATTTTTCTGTATGCTGCATAAAATTTCATTGTGCGTATGTACCACATTTTCATTATCTATTCATCTGTCAATGTAACCTCAAACTTTTGACCCTCTTGAGTCAGCATTCTCAAGTGCTAGGTTTACAGGCATGTACCACCATGCTTGGTTCTCTGGATACTTTTTTTTTTTGAGGCAAGCCCAACAGACTGGCTTTTTTTTCTTAATTTTTTTTTATTGACAACTTCTATACTTACAGACAATAAACCATAATAACTCCTCCCCCTCCTCACTTTCCCCTTCACAACTCCACTCTCCATCATATCTACTCCCTCTCTCCATTGGTCTCTCTTTTATTTTTATGTCATCATCTTTTTCTCCTATTATGAGGGTCTTGTTAAGTTATTGCTAGGCACTGCGAGGTCATGGATATCAAGGCCAATTTCTGTCTGGACAGTTGCATTGTAAGGAGTGCTACCCTTCCTTTGGCTCTTACATTCTTTTTGCCATCTCTTCTGTAATGGACCCTGAGCCTTGGAGAGTGTGATAGAGATGTTTCAGTGCTGAGCACTCCTCTGTCACTTCTCTCAGCACTATCTTGCCTTTTGGTTCATCCCAGTGGTCACTGTCATCTGAGAAGAGAAGCCTCTCTAACCAAAAGTGAGAGTAGCATTACTATGTGAATATGAATATTAAGTGTAGTGCTTTCAGGGTAGTTTGGTGAGAACAATATGTGTGTTTAGCCAGACAAGAGCAGGCTTTATACCCCTAAGGCTCATGACGTACCCTGCCACAGGCTTTTGATTAGGTTTTCAGTACCAGGCACATATTCCCTTCCATAGAGTGGGCCTTCAGTCCAATTAGAGAAAAGTTGGTTTTCCCCACAGCAGACATGCTACTGTTGCACTTGTACGGTCATTTGGCCTCTCTGACCAAACTTGAGGCTTCCAGTGTCCACTGTTTTCACCACTGATGACTTGTTTCTCCCATAGGGCTGCATGCAGTGCAGTTTTTTCCAGCTTTCAGTTGGCTGATCAACAGGGAGAAGGTTTTTAGCTCAACACCAACTTGATTTCTCAGTGACCATGCTGCCCAGGCATGTAAAGTCTTCAGCAATAGGGTCTTACCATCTGTTACTCATGGGGAACCAAGGGCCTTGGCAATAGCCTGTAACAACTCCTTGCACTGAAAATTTTCTAGTAGCAATCTATGGCTTCTGAATGTGCCATTATCCAAAAAAGTAGGCTTTCATATGTCTTCTTCAGAATATCTTGAATTTTGATTGACCCTCCCCCCACCTTTCTTTTATACAATGTCTTCCCTTGAATTTGCTTAGGCCTTTCCCCTCCGTGTAATCTGTTCTTCTACTTACATATATACAAAATCATCCCCTAAAGTCCTTCCCTCTCCTCCCTCCCTTATAGCCTTTTTCTACCTTATGGGCCTCTGCTACTGATTTTTGGTTCCAGATTACACACAAGTCTACACATTTGTAGCTAGGATCCACATATGAGAGAGAACATGTGACGTTTGGCTTTCTGGGCCTGGGTAACCTCACTTAATATAATCCGTTCCAGATCCATCCATCTTCCTGCAAATTTCATTTTTCTTTACCACTGAATAGAACTCTATTGTTTAAATGTACCACATCTTTATTATCCAGCCACCTGTTGAGGGAACTCTAGGCTTGTTCCATTTCCTAGCTGTTGTGAATAGAGCAGCAATAACATGGCTGTGCAAGTATCTCTGAGGTAGTGAGAAGAGTCATTAGGATATATGCCTAGGAGTACTATAGCTGGATAATGTGGTAAATATATTTTTAGCTGTCTCAAGAACCTCCACACTGATTTCCACAATGGCTGTACCAGATTACATTCCTAGCAACAGTGTAGAAGGGTTCCTCCTTTTACCACATCCTTGCCAACATTTATTGTCATTTGTTTTCTTGATGACAGCCATTCTGACAGGAGTGAGATGGAATCTCAAAGTAGTTTTAATTTGCATTTCCCTGATGGCTAAGGACGTAGAACACTTTTTTATTTTTATTTTTTAATATTTTTAAAAATTTTTTGTTCATTTTTATTTATTTATTTGAGAGTGACACACACAGAGAAAGAGGCAGAGAGAGAGAGAGAGAGAGAGAGAGAGAGAGAGAATGGGTGCACCAGGGCTTCCAGCCACTGCAAACGAACTCCAGACATGTGCGCCTCCTTGTCCATCTGGCTAACATGGGTCCTGGGGAATTGAGCCTCAAACCAGGGTCCTTAGGCTTCACAGGCAAGCGCTTAACCGCTAAGCCATCTCTCCAGCCCTAGAACACTTTTTTAGATGTTTATATGCCATCAGTATTTCTTCCTTTGAAACCTCTTTATTTAGTTCCATGGCCCATTTAAAATTTTTTTTTGTTTATTTTTATCTATGTATTTGAGAGCGACACAGAGAGAAAGACACAGATAGAGAGAGAGAGAGAGAATGGGTGCACCAGGGCCTCCAGCCACTGCAAACGAACTCCAGAGGCGTGTGCCCCCTGTGCAACTGGCTAACATGGGTCCTGGGGAATCGAGCCTCGAAATGGGGTCATTAGGCTTAACAGGCAAGTGCTTAACCGTGAAACCATCTCTCCAGCCCCTATGGCCCATTTTTATTTTTCCGAGGTATTATCTCACTCTAGCAGTAGTATCTCACTCCAGGCTGACCTGGAATTCACTCTGTAGTCTCAGGGTAGCCTTGAACTCATGGCGATCCTCCTACCTCTGTCTCCCGAGTGCTGGGGTTAAAGGAATGTGCCACCATGCCTGGCTCATGGCCCATTTTTTGATTGGGTTGTTTGATTTCTTATTGTTCTGTTTTTTGAATTTTTTGTATATTCTGGATGTTAATCATTTGTCAGATGCATAGCTGGCAAAGATTTTCCCCCATTCTGTAGGATATCTCTTTGCTCTACTCACAGTGTCCTTTGCTGTAAAAAACCTTTGTGATTTTATAGGATCCCAGTGGTTGATTGGTGGTTTTATTATTTGAGCAATTGGGGTTCTATTCAGAAAGTCATTGCCTATGCCAATATGTTGAAGGGTTTGCCTTACCTTTTCCTGCAGCAGTTTCAGAGTTTCAGGTACAATATTAAGGTCACTGATCCATTTGGACTTGATTCTTGTGCATGGAAAAGACAAGGATCTATTTTCATCCTTCTACATATAGATATCCAATTTTCTCAGCACCACTTGTTGAAGAAGCTGTCTTTTCTCCAGGGAATTTTTTTGGCATTTTTGTCAAAAACCAGATGGCTGTACCTGTCTGGATTAACATCTTGGGTCCTCTTTTTTGTTCCACTGATCTATGTGTCTGTCTTTGTGCCAGTACCATGCTGTTTTTGTTACCATGGCTGTGTACTATAGCTTAAAATTGGATATGGTGATACCACTAGCCTTATTTTTGTTGCTCAAAATTGTTTTGGAGGTTTTTTGTGCTTCCAAATGAATTTTAAGATTGTTTTTTCTACTTCTGTGAAGAATGCTGGTGGAATTTTAATGGGGATTGCATTAAATGTGTAGATTGCTTTTGGTAAGATTGACATTTTCACAATATTGATTCTTCCAATCCAAGAACATGGGATGTCTTTCCATTTCCTAGTGTCTTCTGCTATTTCTCACCTGAGTGTCTTAAAGTTCTTATTGTAGCGATCCTTTACTTCCTTGGTTTGGTTTATTCCAAGGTATTTTATTTATTTATTTTTGAGGCAATTGTGAATGGGAGAGTTTTCCTGATTTCATCCTCTGCATGTTTATTGTTAGAATATAGGAAAGCTACTAATTTCTGTGTGTTTATTTTGTATCCTGCTATGTTGCTGAAAGTGTTTTTCAGCTCTAACAGTTTACTGATAGTCTTTAGGGTCCTTCATGTATAGAATCATATCATCTGCAAATAATGATAATTTGATCTCATCCTTTCCAATTTGTATCCATTTTATGAGTGTCCCTTGCCTTATTGCTATAGGACTTCCATTACTATATTAAATAGAAGTGGAGACAGTGGACACCTTTGCCTTGTTCCTGAATTTAATGGAGAAGCTTCAAGTTTTTTTCCATTTAGTATTATATTGTCTGCAGGTTTGTCATAAATATCTTTTATTATGTTGAGATATGTTCCATCTATCCCCATTTTCTGTAGGACTTTTACCATGAAGGGATGTTGGATTTTGTCGAATTCCTTTTTTGCATCTATTGAGATGATCATGTGTCTTTTTGTCCCTCAGTCAATTTATGTAGTGTATTGCACTTACTGATTTGCATATGTTGAACCATTCCTGCATCCCTGGGATAAAGCCTACTTGGTCAGGGTGAATAATCTTTCTGATATATTCTTGTATTCTGTTTGCTAATATTTTGTTGAGAATTTCTGCATCTATATTCATGAGGGAGATTGATCTGTAATTTTCTTTTTTGTTTTGTCTTTGTGTGGTTTTATATCAGGGTGATGCTGGCTTCGTAGAAGGAGTTTGGTAGAATTCCTTCCTTTCCTATTTTATGGAAAAGTTTGAGAAGTGTTGGTGTTAGTTCTTCCCTGAAGGTCTGGTAAAATTCACCAGTGAATCCATCTGGACCTGGGCTTTTTTTAGTTTGGAGAGTTTTTACAATTGCTTGGATCTCCATACTTGTTATAGGTCTATTTAAATGATTTTACTTATCTTGATTTAATTTTGGTAGGTCATATGAATCAAGGAAATGATCCATTTAATTCAGATTTTCAAACTTAGAGGTATATACATTCTTAAAGTATGTCCTTATGATTTTCTGAATTTCTTCAGTGTCCGTTGTAATGGCGCCATTTTTATCTCTAATTTTATTTTATTTTTGTCTCTTCTCTCTTCTGGTCTGATTTGCTAAGGCTTTATCAATCTTGTTTATCCCTTCAAAGAAACAATTCTTTGTTTCAGTGATTCTTTGGATTGTTTTTTTTTCTTTTGGTTTCATTTCATTAGTTTCTTCCCTAATCTTTATTATTTCTTTACGTCTATTGATTTTTGTTTGCTTTGTTGTTCTTTTTTCCAAAGCATTAAGGTGAAGCAGTAAATTATTTACCTGTGAACTCTCTAATTTATTAATACTTTCCCTCTTAGGACTGCCTTCATTGTGCCACAAAGCTTTTGGTATGTTGTATTATCATCATCATTTGATTCTATGAATTTATTGATTTCCTTTTTGATTTCTTCATTATTCAATAGTTCACTGTTTAGTCTCCATGAATTTCTGTATGCTCCGTAGTTTTTCTTGTTGCTGATTTGTAGTTTAATCCCATTGTGGTCAGATAGAGTACAAGGGATTATTTCAGTTTTCCTGTATTTGTTAAGATTTGCTGTGTATCCTAATATACGGTCTATTTTAGAGAATGTTCCATGTGCTGCTGAGAAAAATGTACATTCTGCAGCATTTGGATGGAATGTTCTGTATATATCTGTTAGGTCCATTTGTTCTATGGCATCATTTAATTCAGATGTCTCTATGTTTATTTTCTGCTGGGATGACCTGTCAATTGATGAGAGTGGGGTATTGAAGTCACCCACTATAACTGAGTTTGATGTTATCTGTGACCTTAAGTCTAATTGTGTTTATTTGATGAAAGTGGGAGCTCCCATGTTAGGTATATATATGGTTAGGATTGTAATGTCCTCCTGTTGGAGTGTCCTTTAATCAGTATAAAATGACCTTCTTTATCTTTCCTCATTAATGTTGGTTTAAAGTCTGTCCTAGTAGATATTAGGATAGCAACCCTTGCTTGTTTCCTAGGCCCATTTGCTTGAGATACTGTTTTCCATCCTTTCACCCTAAGACAGTGTCTATCTTTTATTAAGAGATGGGTTTCTTAGAAGCAACAAATGGCAGGACCCTGCCTTTTAAACCAGTCTGCAAGCCTGTGTCTTTTGGTTTAGGCATCGAAGCCATTGATATTAAGAGTTATTATCAAAATGTATGTGTTTTTTAAAAAAAATTTTTTTTTGTTTATTTTTACTTATTTGAGAGTGACAGACAGAGAGAAAGAGGCAGATAGAGAGAGAAAGAATGGGCGCACCAGGGCCTCCAGCCACTGCAAACGAACTCCAGATGTGTGCGCCCCCTTGTGCATCTGGCTAACGTGGGTCCTGGGGAATTGAGCCTTGAACCGGGGTCCTTAGGCTTCACAGGCAAGTGCTTAACCGCTAAGCCATCTCTCCAGCCCACGAAATGTATGTGTTTATTCTCACCATTCTTCCTGTTTTGTAGTGATTCCTCTTTCCCTTTACTCTCTTGTTTTAACTGTTATTTGTAAATGGTTTATTTCTTCCTGTTTCCTCATGTGTGTGCTTTGTTGTTTCTTCAGCTTGAAGGATTCCTTCAAGTATTTTCTGTAGAGCTGGCTTAATTATCATAAATTCCTTTAGCCTGTTTTTGTTGTGGAATGTCCTTAGTTTTCCTTCAATTTGGATAGATAGCTTTGCAGGGTAAAGTATTCTTGGTTGACAGTTGTTATCTTTCAGAACTTGGACTACATCATTCCAAGCCCTTCTGGCTTTTAAAGTTTATGTTGAGTAATCTGCTGTGATCCTGATGGGCTTGCCATTATAGGTGACTTTCATTTTCTCTCTAACTGCTTTCAATATATTTTCTTTGGTTTGTGTGTTTAGTAGTTTTATTGTAACATGGCGAGGAGAGGTTCTTTCCAGGTTTTGTCTGTTTGGTGTTCTAAAAGCTTCCTGTATCTGCATTGACATTTCTTTCCCAATGTGGGGAAAATTTTCTTCTATGATTTTGTTGAAAATTCCTACTAAGCCTCTGGATCGAAATTCTTCTACTATACCCTGAATCCTTACGTTTGATCTTTTCATAGTGCCCTGGATATCTTGAAATTCCCATTCATACCTTCCTATTAGCTTGTCTTTCTCTTTGTTGAACTGTATTAAATCTGCCACTTGGTCTTCTAGTTTAGATATTCTGTTCTCTCTTTCATCCATTCTATTGGTGAGACTTTCTACAGTTTTTATTTGACTTCCTGTGGTTTTCAGTGCTAGTATTTCTGCCCATTTTTCTTCAGTATTTCTATCCTTACTCATGTCTTGTAATGACCTCCTTATTTCATTAATCTGTTTTCCTGTGTTCTCTTGGAATTCCTTCAGGAGTTTGTTTTCTTCCTTAATTCCTTTGTTTTCTTCTTTGATTCCTTTGAGTTTAGAGAAAATCATTTTTTGAGATTGTTGTCAGGTATTTCCTTTAAAACAGTCTCATTGGGGGACATTTCTTCTGGATGTATAATTTTTAGTGGGATTGTATTGTCTTGATTCTTTGTGTTTCTTATAATTTTATGATTTTTTATTATTTTTCTGATAATCTGAGGTGCTTTTAACTTTGGAAATCCAACTTTATGTACCTTCAAAGTAGGAGTTTAAGGTGCCAAGTGTAGCTCTTGTACTCCCATCCAGGTTCAGAAGTAATCCTAGGTGTTGATTTTGCCTGCTATTCAACTATTCTAGTGGGCTGGGTGGAGCAATTTACTGACAAATTCTAAAATTCTGCTGAGCAATATACACATTCAATAAAAACCAGCATAAAGTATGCAAGTGGGGGATTGGAACAAACAGATGACCTTATAAGGCAAAAATCCCTATGGGTGTGTGTTGATCTATACCCTTAATCCTGTCAGCTGGGAGGTTGAGATTTCTGTTCTGAAATGGGTTCCAGGTCAGCTTGTGTCTGAATCAGACCCTGCCGCCAATAATGACAGAAGAAAAATACAAAGGACCTGTGAATCTGAAAGCATCAAAGGTTCCAATAGTCAACCCCCAAATACAGCTTAATTGAGAATGGTAAAGCCAACCAAGAATATGTAACCCATAACTTGTCCTGAGATGGAAAGAGAGATTAGCACTTCCAGTGCAGGCCTATGTACCTGCTTTTTTGTCAGTCAGCCTCGTTACCTTTTGTGGTGGCTCAAATCTCACCAATGCTGAGTGCTCACCTCTATCCTTCCATGTTATGCTTTGATTTTGGTGTTCTGCTCAGCTGTGCTGGATGCCCTGCTACCAGGAGCTGAATGTGTGTGCTGTTGGTTGGGGGATAGGACAGGAGATTGCAGGAAGCCTGGAGTTGTACTGGAACTGCTCAGCTGGTCCTGACTGTTTCCCCTTCAGCAGCTCCTCTGCTGTCTCCTCTTCAGATTCCTTGACTTTGCAAAGAGGCTGATGAGGTTAGAAAATCCTCTTGTTTGGTCTCTGCTCCTGAAGCTGGGCACCAGGTGGGTGTGAAGATCTGCATGGGTCCATACAGATTGGGTCCCAGTCTGCAAGCTCCTCAGTGGGATTCTGGCTGATTTAATCCTTTCTGATAGATCTTAGTCTCTCCTGCTACTCCGCTGTGGCCAGTAAAATCCTATATACCTTCAATTTTCTGATGAAGAGTGTATTTTGCTATGGTTTTGCTCAAATCTCTCCCTAGGCTGGATTGGTGTGATTCCTATGCAGCCATCTTACCTGGAAGAGACTGGCCTTTTTGTTTTGTTTTGTTTTTTTTTTTTGTTTTTTTGAGGTAGAGTTTCACTGTAGCCCAGGCTGACCTGGAATTCACTATGGAGTCTCACGGTGGCTTCGAACTCATGGTGGTCCTCCTACCTCTGCCTCCCAAGTGCTGGAATAGACTGGACTTTTTTATGCAAGAGAGCTAGGGTGAGAGAGAGAGAGAGAGAGAGAGAGTCAGAGACAGAATTGGCATGCTCGAGCCTCTACCCACTATAATTGAACTCCAGATGTGTGTGCCCCCTTGTGTGCATGTATGAGCTTGTGTACTTGCATCACTTTGTGCATCTGGCTGACATGGGACCTGGAGAGTTGAACATGAGTTATTATGCTTCACAGACAAGTGCCTTAACCACTAAGCCATCTTTCCAGCCCTCTTTGGAGATTTTTAAAATAATTTACAGATAGTCTTACATAACAAGTAGGGAAAATTCAGGTTTAAACACTCCATATTAAAGTGAGAATTTGGTTTCTGTTATGAATCTTGTTCTATGTGAATATCATATCTTAAAATGGCTGCCTTTGGCTTTCATCTTGTTGCTACAGGTGTGCAACATGTCTGTTTGTGGGAACCATGTCAAGTAAAGTATGTTCTCAGATACAGTAGTGTCTGCATTGTCAAACATATTTAGGTTTATATTATTTAAAAAATCTGTGTTTAATATTAATTAAATTTCTATGGTTAGGATTCTAAAGGCCTAGATGTGCAATTTTGTTACTTAAATATATTCTAGAATATTCTAGGGATGTGTATCTGTGTGATTTTGGCTTTGTGGTAGTTTTACATTTAATTTTATTTTGGCCTCTTATTAGAAGATGACTGATGTATAGGCTGAATATGACATGGGATCTAATTTCTAGTAAACCACCTTTTTAAACAAATGTTTTAGCCCAATATTAGACCTAAAGTAGAGATGCAAACAATACATGCATTTTGATTGATTTGCTAAGTAAATACCTGCTTTTATGGATTTCTAGTTTCAACATTGTTCAGGATTTAAACATGATATTAAAAGGCCATTGTGGATTTTTAAATACTTTTTATTATTGACAACTTCCATAATAATATACAATAAGCCATGATAATTTCCTCCCTCCTCATTTTCCCCTTCACAACTCCATTCTCCATCATATCCCCCCACCCTCTCAGTCAGTCCGTCTTTTATTTTGGTGTCATCATCTTTTCCTGCTGTTATTCTGGTCTTGTGTATGTGGTGCCAGGCACTGTGAGGTTTTGCATATCCAGGCCATTTTGTATCTGAAAGAGTGTATTGTAAGGAGTCCTACCCGTCCTTTGGATCTTATGTTCTTCCTGCCATCTCTTCTGCAATGGACCTTATGCCTTGGAAAGTGTGACAGAGATGTTTCAGTGCTGAGCACTCCTCTGTTTCTTCTCAGCACTATGGTACCTTTTCAGTCATCCTGAGGTCACCACCATCTGAAAAGAGAAGCTTCTCTAACCAAAAGTGAGAGTAGCATTAATGTGTGGATATTACCATTAAGAAAAGTGTTTACCTAGGCAGTTAGGTGAGCATAATATATGCATTTAGCTAGATGCCAGCAGGCATTACACCGCTAGGGCTCCATGATTTCCCCCATCATAGGTTCTCAGTACCAGGCATGTATTCCCTCCCATGGAAAGGGCCTCCAGTCCAATTAGAGAGCAGTTTATTTCCCTCATAACAGACATGCCACTATTGCACCAGTTGTCTCACTTGGCCTGGCTGGCCCAACTTAAGGCTTGCAGTGTCAACTGTTGTTTATTTTCACTGATGACTTCTCTCTCTCCCATGGATCTGCATAGCTCTTTCCAGCTTTCTGTCAGCTGTTCTTCAGGGAGGAGGTTTTCAGTTTAACTCCAGCAAGATTTCTCAGTGACCTTGAAGCCCAAACATATGGAGTCTTCAGCAAGAGGGTCTTGCCATCTATTCCTGGTGGGAAACCAAGAGCCTCAGCAACGGCCTGTAATGTTTTGGGGGTATCAGGGACCACCCTGGCCAACAACTCACTGGAAGGTGCCCCATCCCTGACACTGAACAATTCTAGTAACAATCTGTGGCTTGTGGATGTACCATTTTGGACCAAAAAGTAGGTTTCCATATGACTTATTCATACCCTCTTAGATTTTCATTAACCCTCCCTCACCTTTCCTTTACTCAATCTCTCTCCTGATATTATTTAGGCCTTTCCACCTCCAGCAATCTGTTTTTCTACTTACATATATACAATACCATCCCCTTTAGTCCTCCCCTCTCCTCCCTCTCTTGTATCCCCTTTCTAGCTTACTGTCCTCTGCTACCAGATTTTATTCCAACTCACATACAAGTCCAAATGTTTGTAGCTAGGATCCACATATAAGAGAGAGCACATGGCTCTTGGCTTTCTGGGCCTAGGTTACCTCACTTAGTATAATCCCTTTCAGGTCCATTCATTTCCTTGCAAATTTTATAATTTCATTTTTCTTTACCGCTGTATAGAACTCCATTGTGTAAATGTACCACATCGTCATTATCCACTCATCAGTTGAGGGACATCTAGGCTGGTTACATTTCCTAGCAATTGTGAATATAAAGGCAATAAACATGGATGTACAAGTATCTCTAAGGTAGTGTGATGAGTCCTTAGGATATATGCCTAGGCATTGTGGATTTTTAAGAACGCAGTCATCTTATTGTGGCTTTCCTTCAATTTATAAATAGATTGAAAATAAATAGTAGGTATGAAGATTGTCTAAAACAAATGAAAGTCATATAATTATTGCTTATAGTGGAGTAACTTAGAACAGTTAATACTTTGATTTGAGGTCAAATAACTGTCAAGGTGACAGTTAATATTGGGTTTTCAAGAAGCTGCATGTTATGCAAAAACTGAAGATGGTGCTTTAAAGGAGGTATGAAAGGAGTTCAAAATGTCTGATTCCAAAGTAAAATAATAGATTTTAACAGTTCTTATCAATTAACTTATATAATATTTCTATGTAATGAATTGATGTATAACTGTTCAGAAAATATTTTTAATTTAGAATGTTGGCAAAATGTATTATTTTTAAAAACATCTGACTTTTCTTCTCTATTGAAAAACTGTGTTTGAATTGTTTAAATGAGTTTTCATAGGTCTAGCTTACAGAGAAGTTGGTGTTAGTATTTTTTTATAGTTCTCTTCATTTCCTCAACAGGCATGTTTTAAAGACCAGTTATAGAGATGCAAAGTATTGGTTTCATTTGAAAATGACAATGCATCTAATAGAACCTATTTTAACTTTAAAAAATTCATATTAATTAATTAATTAATTTGGGAGAGAGAATGAGGCAGAGGGACAGAGAGAGAGAGAGAGAGAGAGAGAGAGAGAGAGGGAGAGAGAGAAAATGGGCACACCAAGGCCCCCAGCCCCTGCAAATGAACTCCAGATGCATGTGCTGCCTTGTGCATCTGGCTTACATGGGTACTGGGGAATTGAACCAAGGTCCTTTAGCTTTGCAGGCAAGCACCTTAACCACTAAGCAATCTCTCCAGCCCCTAGAACCTATTTTAAATGGCTTCTCTATGTATATAGGAATGTGTGAATAGAGTTTCCTGAGTTTAGGGAATATTTATGCATAAAGAATACAGACTTGGTTTCTTACTACTGCTTACTTATACCCATAGTTTTTGGAGTTAATATCTATAATATAACAGAACTGTGGTTAGTATAAGAAACACAGCATTGTTTGTGTCTAGAATATTTCATGGCTTTCCCATGTCAGAGAAAGTGAATGCAACTGCAAAGGAAAAAAAGACCAATGTTATAAAGATGATAGGTACTTACATACATCTTTTTGATGTTGTGTTGGGTAATATTTAATATGCTTTTGATAGGCAGGTAGGGATATTTAAGTGTATAAACTGTAAACTAGTGTAGTTGGTCAGACTATTAAACTTACATGGAAAAAGAATGAGAAAATTGTACTAGAATTTTGTGTACAGAAATGCATAAGTCTTTTAACATTCCCTTAAATAAGTTGAGAAAGTGATCCTAGAAATTGGATTACACATTCTTGAATGCAGTAGCAAAAGTAGAGAAGTTGTTTATAGTGTTCCAGTTCCAAAAAGGATTAGAGATAAAACAGTAGATGGATTACTTATCCCTATAAAATGGTTATAAATCAAGGTGAAGTGAGGGCAAAAACCAACCTGATTTTCTTAATACAAAGCTTCCTCTTAATTTGAGCTGTATATTTCCTGCCATGTTCCAGAGGGAACTTTGTTCTTAGATAGCTCAGTGGAGGCTGCATGATCTTTGCAATTCCTATTTCTTATGTTGATATCTAATAAGTACATCCAATAATATTTATAAGGCATAGCATTTTGGTGCTTATATCCAAGTAAAAATATCCTACTTAAGTAATTATCTATACACATAAGCAATTAAGTTTTTAGTATATAATATATTTTAATATCAGTGTTACATGTATTAAGTTGTGTTTTATCTTGAAAGTCTAATTTAGACTAAAACTTGTACTATTTTTTTTAGGACAGCCAGTAGAGGGGACTTCATGTTTTCTGCGGATCGTTTGGTAGGTGGAGGCTTTCCATTTTCATTTCATTGTTGTATCTAGTGATATAATCATGACAGACCAATGGACTTTTGGTTGTAGAGCACTCTGTGGGTGAGAGAGAGTGCACCAAATAACCATCATCTTATGAGGCTTCTTCAGTGCTCTACTGTTGTATTGAAACTCTGCCTCAATCCCTTTCACTCCAAAGTATTTCCTGTGAACTTCCTTGCCATTCTCAGGTACTTACACTTCTCAGATGGATCTTAACAACCTGGCTCTCAGGAACTCATAAATACCTCATCTTAGGGCTTAGATTGAGGCATCTTAGAAGAAAACCAGATATGTTAGGAGACCAGTAGTTACCCTTGTGGTATCCAATTAATGAGCAAAACTAGTGAATTTTTTGTAGCATACATGTGGATGGTATGTAGTTCGCTTCTATTCTAAAATATCCTCACACGTGAAATATTAAGTTGAACTGTCTATACTTTCTCAGGGACTTCTCATTAAATACTGATCAAACCCAACTCTGTTTTGTTAAAGTCATCTGAGATAATCTTAGGCCAAATTGATTTGTCTTCAAGGTAGCCACCATGTTTATTTCTTGTGTTGATATCAAAGTTTACTTAGTGCTTGAAATGAAATTGATCATTGCTGTGGTTATAACTCTTCATTCATGCAAGTGTACACTGCCCTCATGTGAGTCGGGAACTACATTAAAGTGTTTTAGGGGGGAGGAGATACAACAATTAAGGATATAGACATGGTCCTTGAGCTTGTGGATTTAACAAGCTAAACACTATTGTTAGAACTTAGTTGGGAATGAAAGAAATGTAACTTATTAACTTCCAGTTATAATCAGATCATACAAAGTAGATTATAAAAGGAAATGTGAGAAAAAATGGCATGGAACTTCTCATTTGGATTTTTCTTGGAGAATTTATTCTAAAAAGTATAGAAAACTCTTGTTATACTTTTGGCTTTAATATGCATGGTTCAGAAATACAATTCTATTTTAAATTAAGTTTTCAGGGACAGTAATAACCATTGGATAATACCAAGAGAAATGTGGTTGACCTTCCTGCGATAATAGGCATTCTGTCTATTTTTAATTTCAAAAAGATATTTTATTTTTATTTATTTATTTTAGAGAGAGGCAGATAGAGAGAATGGGTGCACCAGGGTCTCCAGCCACTGAAAATGAATACCAGATGTATGCACTACCTTGTGTATCTGGCATATGTGGGTCCTGGGGAATCATACCTGGGTCCTTTGACTTTTCAGGCAAGTGCCTTAATCACTAAGCCATCTGTCCATCCCAGTATTCTGTCTTTTATGCTTTGATCAAACAATGATAATACAAAAACCCCAACAGATTTGAGGAAGAAGGAACTTGTGTCTTACTGGCTTCTGGGCAGAGAACAGTAGTTTGTGTTCTCTGGTAGAACATTGTTCTTTCTTTTGCTTTCCTTGTGCTGTTTTTACTTTCCCTTTTCTTTCTGTTTCTAAAATATTCTATTTATTTATTTGCAATCAGAGAGATGCAAAAAGAGAGAGAGAGTGTATGTGTGCAAGGGCATTCCAGGGCCTCCAATGAGTGCAAATGAACTCCAGATGCACATACCAGTTTGTACATATGACTTGTGTGGGTACTGAGGAATCAAACCCAGGTTGTTAGGCTCTGCAGACAAGTGCCTTAACCACTGAGGCAGCTCTCCAGATCTTTCTTTTTATTTTTAAGACACTTTCTCTTTTTTTCCCAGGCAGGCCTCAAAGTCTTGTGCTCAAACATTCTTCCTGCCTCAGTTTTCCAAGTAGCTAGAACTATAGGCAGGAGCCACTATGCCAGATGCATATGGTCTTTTTCTATAGGAAGTAGGTAGATGTCATGGTCATTGTTATTCTAAAATGCATCCCTGAAATAACAGGCATTATATAGTAGCCAAATGAGATTGTAAGCATAATTTACCTGAAGGGACAGTAATTTGAACCCCTGTTCTTTATAGTTTGCTTTAAAGGGCATAATATGGGATGGGGGAGGGTCTATTGTGGTTGTAGTTTAAGTAGTAACTCCAGCTATATAGATTTTTACTTGACATTTCTATTGTTGGGAAACTATAGCTGCTGTGAATTTGTGAGTGTAATAGCCATTTCTTTTTTAATTTTTTAAAAACTTTGATACTTTTGTACATGTATATAATGTATTTTGGTCTTATTCTTTCCCAATTACCCTCTCATATTACCTGCTCCTCCCACCAACATCCTTCTTCCTCAATAATCTCCACCTTCCTTCTCTGCCTTTTTTTGACCCACCGAGTTAAATTAGGGCTTCTATATACTATGGAGTGGGTAACTTCTCAGTTGGCTACACCACTGATAATTCTGACTTCCCCTTTCCTAGCAACCATTAGCTGATATTAACTACTCTGGCAGATGTGTCTCATGTATCCTTCCCCCATCAGTGGTGATGAACTGATGGGCTCAGTCTTATTTAGGAAGCCATAGCTGCTGTGAATTCATGAATGTAATGGTGGGCCACATTGTGTCCAGAAGACGGCATTTCACAGCACTTCTCCCATCCTGCTACTCGTACATTCTTTCTACCACTTCTTTTGCAAGGTTTCCGAAGCCTTGGAGGGGTTGGTTTAGATGTTCTTTGAAACAAATGCTCTAGTTTCACCACTAACCCCTAAAGGGATTTATATTTTAGTTATCCTTCCTCTGGTTTTATGTTCTCTTTAAGACTTTGGGCACACTAATTCTTGCTTCAGGGTTGCAGGGGATGGGGCAGCTGAGCTGGACTCTTCAGTGAAAATAATCCTCTTCTACTTTATAATTTACTCTTTTTTTAAAAAAAAGTACAGATCTCGGGCTGGAGAGATGGCTTAGTAGTTAAGGCACTTGCCTGCAAAGCCTAAGGACTGAGGTTCAATTCCCCAATACCCCCGTGGTGGCACATCATGTGTCTGGAGTTTGTTTGCAGTGGCTAGAGGTCTGGTGTGCCCATTCTCTCTCTATCTGCCTCTTTCTCTTTCTCTCAAATAAATAAATTAAAAAAATATATTTAAAAGTTAAATAAATATTGATTTCTACAGAAGGTGTGGCTAGAGGTGAGTGTGGTCTTGTACACGGTATTCAAGAGGTTTCTGGGCCTGCCCTCTGTTTCTGTAGGCTGGCAAAATGCTGGCCCATTTACAATGGGTCCTTTTAATGGTATCAGGATGTTGTGTTGTTATAAGAGAATAGGAAGCATGGTGCTTCTCTCTGCTATTCCTAATTCTCAATCATTAATGTACTATTTCTTGGAGAAAGTGCATTGCAGACTTAGTTCTGTCTTTGTTACAGTGGGCTTTGGATGCTCATGAGAATACCATATCTGACTTTGGGAGACTGTTCCTGATAGTTTTAAGTGATTCTTTCCTCTGTACCACATGTTAGAATTCTTATAGACTGTAGCAGACAGCTTCAGGTTTGCTGAGATGAACTTCCAGACCAGGCACAGTTATGAAGGAAGGGATTTATTTAAGCTTACAGTTACAGGGGAAGTCCCATAATGGCAGAAGAAGCTGGCCTGCTTTCACAGGACCAGGTACAGAGAGAGAAGCACAAGCCAAAAGCCAAAAGCCACACAGCACAGCACACTTCAGGAACTTCAGCTAGGCAAACTTTACATATCTTTAGATTGGAATCTTAAACCCACCATCACACCTTAAGATCTGCCCAGTGACACTGCCTCCAGCCAGGTGGCTGCAGATGCAAAATACAAACTAATAAAACACTGAATATATTGGGGGGCATCTATTCAAACTACCACACAGCTGAGAAGCTCCAGGGTATTCTACTGAATCTTTTTCAGGCCTAGTAAATTGGTTCAGCCTATCCTATCCCATTCATTTCCTTACAAGAGCTCTCAGGCTTTATTTGCATTATGGTTTGTCTTTATTAAAAAAAAAAATCCAATTTAGAGATTTCAAATGTACTAAGCAAGACAGATTAGGTTCCAAAGGGCACTATCAAGGGTGCTTGTGACAACTCCTGTTGCTTTTTGAAGTTTTGCATCTCTTATAGCCTGGACTAAATCAGAAGGCATGCTAAAGCCCTTTGGTAGCAATCATGTGCCTGATGGAGGTTGGACACATAGCAGCAAGCATCCTAGTATTTGGTTCTATCCCTGTATCTAACACATGACAAGAGCCCTTATCCTTCCTCTATAAGTTAAATCCTTACCTGTGTGCTACTGGCTGCCTACTGTTCATCCCCTGAGGCTAACAGCAGATCCTCTGCTCTAAATATACTCTTCCTTTTACTTTCTAGATCAGACTTGTTGTGGAAGAGGGCTTGAACCAGCTGCCATATGAAGAATGCATGGTGACCACTCCAACAGGTAACCAGTTTTCCTCATAAAAATTCTGAGGTAGGGTGGGGGAGGAAAACTGAAGGGATACAATTGGAATAGACTCATTATGAAAAATTAGGAGTCTAGGTGTAACTGTTCTTTTAAGATCTTAAAAACAACACTCTGGGCAGGCATGGTGGAACAGCTTTAATCCCAGCACTTGGAAGGCAGAGATAGAAGGATTGCCATGAGTTTGAGACCACCCTGAGACTACATAGTGAATTCCAGGTCAGCCCAGGCTAGTGTGAAACCCTATCTTGAAAAAGAAAAAGAAATAAATCCTCCTTGCAAATGCGTGTGAGCACAAAACCCTCTGGGACATTCAATAAAGAAATCTGTGTAGGTGACTTTTAATAGCTTACTTGTCAATTCAAGTTAAAGGCTAATAAATATTCTTCAGCATGCAGGTGTTGCCTCTGATGGTGACCCACTGGGACTAGAGTTAAGAATTGCTGGCAGGTTATCTGCACCTCTATGGGGAAGCCATTGGTGCTAACAAATGCAAGAGGTTAGTTTGGCATTGAAACTCTTAAGTTTAAAAAGGATGAGATGTAAAAGGAACAGAAAACTATAAATGATAAGATTTGGAGAAGGTGATTTGTTCTAATAAAAATAAAACCGGGTGTAGTGACACACGGCTTTAAATCCAGCATGTGGGAAGCAGAGGTAGGAGGATCACTGTGAGTTTGAGGCCAGCCTGAGACTACATAGAGAATTCCAGGTCATTCAGGGCCAGAGTGAAACCCTGCCTCAAAAAAAAAAAAAAAAACATAAAATAGTCAAATATCCCTTTTTATGAGATTTGAATTTCTCATTAGTTTGTTTAGTAAATAATGGAAAACTCTTCTTTTCAAAGGGTTGACTTTATAAAAATTGAGGGCTGAGCTTGTTGCTTCTTAAGTGACACAATTTAGGATGAGACTGAGGTTTGAGTAGCTTGATGACTACTTCAGCCTCTTTTGCTTTTAAAGCAGAGTGGGGGCTTATAAGAAGGACTAGAATGAGGAGGCATTCTGCTGTGCCTCTCAGAGGGGCTCCAGTTTGAATTGATGAGGTATGTAGCAATCAATGAATGCAGTGATTCTCCTGTGAATTCAATTTGAGGAACGTGTATATGAATATCATGCTATAATAAGTTCCATTCCCGTTTGATGAAATTCACCTCTCCCAATTATTCCCACGGGTTTTTTTTTTCCTGAAGAATTAAGAAATAACTATGAAAACTCATGACTCATATTATTACTTTCACAGGGAACTCAAGGTGTTTTACAATGTGTCTGGAAAAGGGTTGTTTTGTACCCATCTACTTTAAACCATAGGCACTTTATAGAATATGCAGGTTGTTCCAATGATAAAAGATAAATTCTTTGGTTTTATTTTCCAACAGGACACAAGTATGAAGGAGTGAAATTTGAAAAAGGAAATTGTGGGGTCAGCATAATGAGAAGCGGTATGTTTGCATGTGTGTGATTTTGTCTCTGCATGCATAGAAACGGTTGCTGTTTCCCAGGAGAGAAGCGGGCTGATCTGTCATAATTATAGACTGTTTTTGCTTAAATCTTGCCACCTATCCTCACGTTGTATTGTTGCCTATCCTTACAGTGCCGTGGAGTCATGACCCGAGTGCTGCTAAATTTGGCTAATTTTAATTGCAAAACATTTTTCTCAGTGGCCTGCTCCCATGAGCAATCCAGCTTTCAGAAAGATTCAGAAGACAGTGGGACAAGAGGACAGGATGCTTCTGCCTTGGGGAGAATAGGGCGGTTTGCAGACTGAAAGAATATGGCATAAATTTGACCTGAAAAACTTTTGGTTATCTGCCAGGAGAAAATGTCTATTCTGTTTTTGTTTCTTTTGCTCCACGGAACTTTGTCATCTAGGCTGAATGACTTGTTTAGTATTTTTTAATTTTATATTTGATGAGTATGTGACTGTATAGGTAAAGAACACCTGTCTGCCATTAGCTCCAGGTATTTCCACTTGCTGGTCATACAAATGTTTGCATTGGTGTCTGAGTACAAATGATTACCTTCCTGCCCAGGTTTTGTATAGCAAAATGGCATGCTTGTGATGATTTCTCCTTGGCAAACAGCTTTTTTTTTTTTTTTTTTTTTTTTTTTTTTTTTTTTTTTTTTGGTACAAGAGGTAGAAGCCTCACTTCCTTGCTTGCACTGGAAACAGATGGACTTTGTTAAAACATAGAAGCATTCTCTTTTCTCTGACTGTGATTATGTTTGTGGACAGTTTACTACCTCAACTCAAACAGGAGATTTAGGCTCCCCCTTTAAATAAATTAGCTCTAATGCAATGATAGTATTGACAGGTCAATATTTTAAAGTTAGTAATGACAGTGGGTCCAGTTTCTTGTGCTCAGCTCCTTCTCTAAGTGTGTCAGCATGGTTTTTGTACTAAATCATTCCAGTTGATTTAGGATGATGAAGGCAGGGTTGGATTTATTTTTATTTTTTTAATTTTGAGAGCGAGAAAGAGAAAGAGAGAATTGGCATGCCAGAGCCTTAGCCACTGCAATCAAACTCCAGATGCTTGCTCTACCTAGTAGACATATGCAACCTTTCACTTGCCTCACCTTTGTGTGTCTGATGTACATGGGATCTGGAGAGTTGAACATGGGTCCTTAGGCTTCACAGGCAAGTTCTTTAACCGCTAAGCCATCTCTCTAGCTCAGGGTTGGGACTTTTTAATGGTGCTAGTGTTTAAATCCTGGACCTTTCACATAATAAGCACATAGCTTTAATAGGGTTGTTTTAACTTTAATAACCACCTGGAAAAAACTGGATTTATATTTACCACCAGCACTATAGCCTCCTCTAATTGAAATGAAAAGTTAATTTAAGAAAACATTAAATAAATATTAGTACAGATAACATTCTGATATAACCAAAATCTTGAAGATTATATGAGAATGGCTGCCTTTTGACAAGCAATTCTATAAGGAATTCTAACTCAAAAATAGCTCTAGATCCAGGCATGTTGGCACACACGTGTAATCCCAGCACTTGGGAGGCAGAGGTAGAAGGATTGCTGTGAGTTTGAGGCCACCCTGAGACTACATAGTGAATTCCAGGTCAGCCTGGGCTAGAATGAGCCCTACCTCAACCCCAAAAAAGTAGCTCTGTATTTAGAAACCAGTACAGTGGGGAAGGGAAGAAGGGTTGCTGTCTAGGGAAGGGAGAACAATATACTACTTTGTCACTATTTGTAGCAAAACCTTTGTCAGGGATGCCATTGCTGAGCTAAGTGATACCACTTTGTTCTAAATGAAGCTCCTTGAGTCTACATGTCCTATTCTGCCACAAATCTTTTAGCTTTGATATTTTTTTCAGACAGAAGTGGTAAACTTAGGTGGTTTAAAGACTACTTTAAGGGCTGGACGGATGGCTTAGCAGTTAAGGTGTTTGCCTGCAAAGCCAATGGACCCAGGTTTGATGCCCCAGGACCTACATTAGCCAGATGCACAAAGGGGCATATGTGTCTGGAGTTGGTTTGCAGTGGCTAGAGGCCCTGGCATGCCCATTCCCTCCCTCTCTCTCTCTCTTGCTCCTTCTTTCTCTGTCAAATAAATAAATAATAATAAAAAATTTTAAAAAAGACTACTTTAAAACAAGAGTAAAAGCATCCTTCATACTGAGCAAGCTTAAGGAGAACTCTACCAGGCACCACTTTATTTCCTATAGTCACAAATATATATGTATATATATATATATATATTTATATATATATATGTGTGTGTGTGTGTGTGTATGTATATAATCTAGTAAGCCAGCAATAAACTGACCTGCCTTAGTTTCATTGACCACTTTGTCTTTGGTTTCATTTCACTAAGAATAATATATGAGTATATCATGAGGAAAAGCTGGTAGCTCCAGAAGAATGCTTTCTTCTTGATAGTATCTTTTTGGATGAATAACATAATAACAGCTACAGGTTCTGCTTTGGCTTAGTCTTGGATTTTCATTCGATGTGTCCCAACCTTTTTGTTCCAGTTTTTTGTTTATTTTATTTCCTTCTTCAAGGTGAGGCAATGGAACAAGGTTTACGAGACTGCTGTCGATCCATACGAATTGGAAAGATCCTGATTCAGAGTGATGAGGAAACACAAAGAGCCAAAGTATATTATGCCAAGTTCCCCCCAGACATTTATCGCAGAAAAGTCCTTCTGATGTATCCAATTCTCAGTGAGTGGCTTAAGTTTAATTTCTATTTTTTGCTAGAGTTCAAATTCTTCTTAGTGCCTGCCTCCTACACATCCTTATATAAAATGCAAAAACAGTTTCTAAATGTGTTTTTCTCTGTTGGATTTGGAGTTGCCCTGGGCAGTTCATTGGGAAATTTTTATTGTGTAATAAGGGAATATATACTAGTCAAACTTTATTTGCTCCAAAGAACATCTGTCTTAAAATGAATACATTAAAGTAAAAGGGCCTAATGAAGCAAAATATGTAGAACACAGAAAATGTACTAAAATATGTCTTTCTCTAGCTTAATGAATATGGTAGTGATTTTCTCAAGGTTTTATCCTCTCAAGAGAGAAAACTTTTCCTGCTATTCAGTTCTCATTCCTAAGCGTTCTTAGGTCATATATAGTCTCTCAAAGAGGTAAGGGAGAAATATGTTAAATATATCTCAAATAAATGAGTTTAGGGCTTATTGTGCATTTAATACCTGCATTTGTCATGCCCATTATTAAAAATAAATAAATAAATACCTTCAAGTGAAGTTTTACCTACTGGTGTCTTATGTTAGAGACTATATTGCCCTTACTTGAAAAACATTTTGTCATGTTTAATATGGCAGTGTTAATATTATTAATACACTCGGTTGTCTTTTTATTGTAGGCACTGGAAATACTGTAATTGAAGCTGTAAAGGTTCTTATTGAGCATGGTGTTCAACCCAGTGTTATTATCCTTCTCAGTCTCTTCTCCACTCCTCATGGTAAGTTCAATATGAGTCCATGACTAGTGCTTCAGATTGTCAGGAGCACATCTGCCTAGCCTCTCTTTCTGAGGAAAAGTTTGGTTGTGTCCATATTACGTTTAAATCTAATTTTGGTAGTTATAAATTAGGTTTCTCATCTCTAAGCTTAGTGACAATATTTTTTACATTTTTTTTGAGACAGTCTTGGACATTGGGCTTGAACTCTTGGATTCAGGTGGTCATCCTGTCTCAGCTTTCAACGTAGCTGAGGCTACAGATACATGCCAGTATGCCTAGCTTATTTTATACCATTTTAATTTTGAAATTCATGTGGAAAAGTATGAATTCATTCCATTGAAAAGAATTACAATTGTTTGCCCAGTGTTCCTATTTGAGTAGGGCCTATAAATGGTTGGCTAAAAGGTCCCACTTGTCAATAGCTGCCCACCTGAGCCTGAGAATAGTTCCCCAATAGCAAGAAACTCATAGCCTTACTGAAGTAAACTTCACAATTTGAAGTGAAGATTGAAGATTTTTTGAGTTAAATTTCTGCTCCAAGGGCACAGTAACAAGAACCATATATTTTTCATTTCCTGCAAAAGATGTACCTAAGTTAAGATTCTGGCTTTCTTACCAATCAACCTAGGAGTATGTCAATCTAGGAATGAATATATATATTCTCCTAAGAAAATAATCATAAGGCCAAGTAAGAATTTAGTTTCTAGTATGTTCATTGTAGAGTAATCTAGTATAAGAAAAGATTTGGAACTATATGTAATTGGTAGCTGGATGTGGTGGCAGAGGCAGGATTGTTGCAAGATTGAGGCCAGCCTTATCTACATAGCAAGCTAGGGATAGATAGTGAGAACTTGTCTCAAAAAAGGAAGTAGATACATGAATAACAAGGAAATAGGAGATAAATAAGTAATATATATTTAGCTGATATAATATATAACTTTTAAAACTTATTTTTGAAAAATATTATTGACATAAAATGGTAGATGGTAAATGTTAAAAAAGCATCATTAAATAACAATATCTACTATGAAATGTTATCAACATGTTTAGAGATGAGCATTACAAATTAGGACCATTTTAAAACAGACTTTAATTTAACATAAAACCTAATCTTTCCTTAGTATGAGAGGCTAGGCAGATATGCAATACTATTTAAATTTTTATTTCAAATTGTACATATGGTATTAATAGTGGTTATTTTAGGGTGAGTTTCTAAGCAACTTTCATTTCATTTTTAAGCTTTTGGAGGGAAGCTTTCTAGGTTTTCTGCCATGAGTTAATATTTGCTTCATAATAGAAAGAAAAATAGATGGTTTCTCTAGTTGGGGTGTTCCCTCTTTTCCAAATGTGCTAAGTTTCAGGTAACCCTGAAGATGCCCCTGGGTATCTATTTAGGAACATTACTTTTCAGTGGATGTTACATAGGAATATGGACTATTTGATTATTTTGTTCATTTTTTGTACCCAAAACATCCCTGTTATTCAAATACTGGTAGTGAAGGAGTGGTTTGCTTGATACTCCTGTGTATCCAGCACTGGTGACACTGAAAACAGATAATCTAATAAATACAACCTTTGGGAATAGAAAAGTAATCTCCTTAGTTCTTTCTTTTAAAATATTTTATTTATTAATTTGCAAGGAGAGAGAATGAGGCAATGAGAATGGGTATGCCAGGGCCCCTTGCCCCTGCAAATGAACTCCAGATGCAAGCATCACTTTGTGCATCTGGCTTTATGTGAGTACTGGGGAACTGAACCCAGGCTGTCAGACTTTCAAGTATGTACCTTTAACTGCTGATCCATTTCTCCAGCCCATTTCATTAGTTCTAATAGTATTTATTATAGTAGTTTACTATTCTTTGACGTTATAGCTGAAAACAATCTTTATTCTGTGGGAGCTTTGCTATGGCTTTTTGCTTGACTGGAGTCTCAGCCAGTTTTAGTTCCTGGCCCAGCCACCTCACTGGAAGTCATAGTCCTTATGTCTAAAAAGGTAGCTTTCTTGGACACACCAAAAGAAGCCTTTTCACTTGACTTATGGTGTTCTAACTAGGAAACCTTCATTTTGTGTGTGATTTTTCTTTTAGGAAGTATCATATGTACTTGGTTCTATTCATCTCTTTTGTTTTATTTTATTTTATTTTTATCTATTTATTTGAGAGAGAGAGAGAGAGAATGGGTGCTCCAGGGTCTCCAGCCACTAATCCCTCTCTCCAGATCCCCCTTTATTTTATTTTAATTTTTTTTCGGGGTAGGGTCTCACTCTATCCCAGGGTGACCTGAAATTCTCTATGTAGTCTCAGGGTGGCCTTGAACTCATGGTTATTCTCCTACCTCTGCCTCCCAAGTGCTGGGATTAAAGGAGTGCACCACCACACCTAGCTGGTTCTAATCATCTTTAATGGAAAAATTAAAAAAGACTTGTCAGAAAAGTTGTTATAACTGATTAACTTGATTTTTAAGAATGTAATAATGAGAGGTCAGGAATGTAGTTTGACTACTTATCAAAACTTTTCAGAAATCACAATTACATAAACAAAGAGATTAACTATGTCTGACCAGGTATCTAAGGACCATTGTTTTCTGTCCTCTGTCAATATTAGGTCTGGTGACAATGATTATAAAATTCTTGAATTCCAGCTAGTGTTGTAATAATAAGTTTTTTTTTTTAATTTTTTGAAGGTGCCAAATCAATCATTCAAGAATTTCCAGAGATCACAATTTTAACTACTGAAGTTCATCCTGTTGCACCTACACATTTTGGACAGAAATACTTTGGAACAGACTAAGTTATTGAAGGAAAATGAAATATCTTGTGTGATATTACAGTTATATATGGATTTTATATTTGTTTTACTAATTTGTTTAAGAAATGATGAAAAACATATTAAATATGCCATTTAACATTGGAAGTATATATAGTAAAAAGAAAATACTTGAATTTTATTCATTTTATTTGGTCATTTCTTTTTCTTTTTTCTTTCTTTGTTTTTATCTTTTCTTTTCTGTTTGGTTTTTTGAGGTAGGGTCTCAGTGTAGCCCAGGCGGACCTGGAATTCACTATGTAGTCTCAGGGTGGCCTTGAATTTACAGCAATCCTCCTACCTCAGTCTGCTGAATGCTGGGATTAAAGGCACCCAGCCTTTTGTCATTTCTTAATGGTTAGCACCAAATTCAGCAAATTCGACAATGAATCATACCAACGACACTTAACAAAGAGGAAAACTTTGATCATATGCTAGTGAAAATTGCTAAAGCTTCATTCGGTACACCAAAATTATTCCCTAACTTGTGATCCTCTTAGTTTGGAGGTTGCTTACAGCCAATAGACAAAACCCAAATGAAAGCCAGTTCTTGAGTTTACTGTAGTTTATATTTTATTTACTATGATTTTAGCTCTAGGGAAATTTCCTGTATGTGGCTGTGGTCACCCTCCTCAATACTTCCTGGTGCTGTAAAAACTGGTACTTACCAGAGAGGAAAGAACAAGAATAATGTCCTGGAATTTTTTTCACTTCCATTAATTTCCTCACTCCATTGGCAGACCCAGGATGTCTGGTGAACTCTTCAGATGGGCCATTATATTCCTCATGGCTCATTTCCCAAACTGTACACTGGGGTTATGTGCCAGCTAAGCTGTAGTATAGTAAAAGCCGTGGCAGGGCATTTCCAGCAACTGGAACTATAATGTTAATTTACATAGACTGAACCAGGGATGTCTGAGGCTGACAAGGAAGTGCTAAATACTTTTGTGTCATAATCCTGTAAAAGGGAGTTGGTGGTGGTTTTCTCAGGGTGTGGGGAAAATAGGAATTTTGCTGCATCTCATGGTTAGTAAGTAAATCAAAATAGTTAATTTTAACTTAGGTGTTCTAAAGGCCTTTGATTTTGGAACTTATTTTGCATGTTTTCATCTATAGATATAATAAAGTAGAAAAACATGCTCTTTAAAAATTCATAATGTTTATATATGTTCATGTTTAAGCTTCTGAAATGGAGAGAATCCGTGTTAGAAATCAGTTTTTGTGTTTCTAAAATCTGCATATAAAACCTTGATCCCATTTTCCATTGGTATTAATATATTTTAACTGTGGGGTGGGATGGTTACTTGATTAAGTAACCCCATGAAAGCATGGGCCTCTGTTCAGAAGCATAAGGAAAAACAGAAAGCAGTGTCTTAGAAAAAAACCAAAGCTGAAAATATTAGCAACGGTCACAAGGAGGAAGGAACCCTGGTGTGAATGGGTCAAATTTTAATTTATGATTCTAGAATACTGCAAGGGATTTGCTGCATTTTTCCTTTACTTTTAAAGACTGTCATATAATAAAATGAGATTAATAGGTTACTTTTATACTGGCAAATGTTGCCTTCAAGTTCTTATTGAAAGTTTCATCTCTATCTTTAGTTTGATATTTTAATACCATGTGGATTTTGTTTACTACTTAATTAGCAGAAACTGTAACTGAAAGCTCTTTAAAGCCAAAATCTTTGTCATCCTGTCCCAGGAAAGCTGTGAACCAGCAAATTTAAGTATATGATGAGATCTGCTTGAGATTTTTGCATTAAATTTACTTGGAAAGATGATGTGTACTAAGCTGGATATACTGGTGCATGTCTATAACCCCAGAATTCAGAAGGTTGTGACAGGAGAATTGTGAGTTTGAGGCCAGTGCCAGACTCTGTCTAAAAAAAAAGTTCCTACCAGTATAAAAGTTACTGCTTCTGATTTGGTATTTATATTAGGCCCTGAGTATTTTGTTTAAAATGGCTTTCCATATATATTCATATTAAAGTGTTAGTGTAGAATAATATCTTAAGCAACATTTTTGTTGTTCTTTGGGGACAGGATCTCATGTTGCACAAGTTGGCCTTAAACTTGCTATGTAGCCGAGGATAACCTTGAACATCTGATCCTCTGCCTCCACCTGGTAATACAAGCTTGCACCAGTTAGCCTGAATTAAGCAAATTCATTTTAAATCATTAACCATTTAGATTTAATGTCACTGTTATTTTTCATCAGTGAAAATTATTGAGAGTTGTCTATATTTGATTCCCACATAGATAGCCTAGTATAAGCAGTAGGAACTATTGAATGATGTCGTTTTCTCTACTGATGTTTGTCCCCTACATTCCTTCAGATGTAACTATGACCTCTGAATTTTGGAAAGTTTTAGCAAAGGAATTATTACTCACATTATAACTCAAAGGTTAATTATTAGTAGGCTTCTATTTTCTGTGGTTGACACAAGATTAGCAGACTACTCAAAGTAATATGGATTTTAGTTACATAAACTTCAAAGCATTATAAACTGTAGATTCCTTATTGAAGAATAAACCCTAGCAATGAAAATGGTCCTCCAATGGTACATAGAATTAATTCTCAAAATTTGAATGTGTATGAGAATCACTTTCAGGGCTACAGATTACTGGGCCCCACACCTAGAGTTTTTGATTCAGTGTGTCTTGATTTTAGAATTTTTTATAATATATAATATAAGCATTTAATGATATAAATGTTCCTATAAAATTTATGTAAGCTGTACTTCACAAATTAGGATATGTTATGTTTTTCATTTTAATTTAGATAATTTTTTTTGACCCAGGGTAATTTAGAAGTATATTAGGTAACTTTAAATATGTAGAACTTTCCAGGGTTTTTTTTTGGGGGGGGGGTTTCGAGGTAGGGTCTCACTCTGGTCCAGGCTGACCAGGAATTAACTAGGTAGTCTTAGGGTGGCCCCAAACTCATGGTGATCCTCCTACCTCTGCCTCCCGAGTGCTGGGATTAAAGGTGTATGTCACCATGCCCAGCTCAGATTTCTTTTTGATATTGTTTCCTAAATTAACTGCATTATGGTCAGAAAATACAGTTTGTATGATTTGGATCTTAATTTATTGATATTTGGGTGTGGCCTAGGACATAGTTCATAAACTGTGATCATTTGGTAAACCTTCCATGTGTACTTCGAGATATGCATATTTTGTATTGTTTTATGGAACATTCTATAAATGTCAGTCAGGTTAAGGTGGCTTATGCTTTCTATTTCTTTACTGATTTTCCATCTATTTGTGTTCATTGTTAGGACAAGGATATTGCAAATGGACTAAAATTCTGTATTTTTTTCTCCTTTCAGTTCTATGAATATTTTATTTCATGTATTTTGAATCTCTGTTGTTTAGGTACATAAACTTTTAGGATTGTTATATTCCCTTGATGATGTGATCCCTTGTCATTGTGAAATGTTCTATTTTATCTCTGCTAATAGTCTTTGTTCTGAAATCTATAGAACTATCCCAGATTTATTTTTCACTTGCTTGTGTTTTCATATATAACTGAAAGTATAGGCAGTAGAGTCTTGCTCTTTTTTTTCAATCCAATTTGACAGTGTCTCCTTTTTGTTGACATGTTTAGACTATTGTCAAGTAATGTAATTATTAATGTGATTGTTTTAGCTCTTGATAGCTGCTTGCCTTCTGTTTGTTCTTTATTCACTTTTCCTCTTTTTCAAATGTCTTCTTTTGGATTGAGTATTATTTATGATTCCATTTTATCTCTTGATGACCTTTTGAATCCACTCTTTCTAGTACTGTCTGTCTTCCTAGACTTTGGCTCTGGATTTTTTTTAAAGGAAAACTGCTGAATTTTTTTTTCTGAGTTCCTACATTTAGATAGAACTTCTATAGTAGATACACTATAGTAATAATAGCATGAGTATGTCTAGCATTTTGGAAAATTAAATGCAAAATATGATTGACTTGAAGAAATTTATCAATCCTCTAGAGCCATTATTTATATCTCAATATTGTTATATTAATTTGGTTGTTTTTTCCTTGTCTGCCATTACTTGTATTTTATAATAAGTTTATATGAAACTACTTGTATTAACTAATTGGTGGTAGCTGGATCTGGTTTCTCCTCAAGCTAGTCATTTTCCATTGCTATCACGTCTTGAAGAAGCTTTATTTAAATTACCCAGTGCATATAATTATCAATATCTGTATTCTATGACTTATATAAAATACTTAAATCTTACCAGTAAGGTCACTTTCCACCATGTCCCACTGCAGTTATAGTACAGTTGGTTTTTTTTTTTCCACAAGTCAGTAAGCATTAGATGACTACTTATTGTACATTCCCAGCATAATTGGCCCTAAAATAATAATAATTGGCCCTTGATCACTGGAAAGGTGATGTTGCAATTGAGAAAGATTTATGTCCAGGTTTGAAATCAGTAATTAGTTTTGCTTAAGCTGTCATAACAAAATACCAGACTGGGTGGTTTTAACAACAGAAATCATAGTTCTGGAGGCTAGAAGTCCAAGATCACAGTGTTGGTAGATTTTGTTTTCTTGATACCTCTCTGACTTTTCTCACTCATTATCTTTTCTCTGCATGTATGTCCTTTATATGTTCAGGTTTTCTATTCTTATGTCATTAATCATATTATGTTAGGGTCTATTAATTGCCACCTTTTAACTAAATCACCTCTTTAAAAGCCTTATCTCCAAAGATAGCCACATTTTGAAGTATTGAGGGTTAGAATTTCAATATATGGATAGGTAGCACACAATTCAACTTATAACACATAGGAACAAAACTAACCATCTTATATTAATCCACATAATTTTACAAGGACTGTTTCCATCATGTGCAAGGTCTGTTTCTTATGGCACATATACATGTGCAATTTAGAATTGTTTCTACACTTACTATGGGTTACAACTTACTTTGATCTAGTCTATGGGTGAAGGCAGGCAATACTTACCAACAGAGAACTTAAAAGTTTGGCGGGCCATAGTAATTCATAAAGTGTTGATGATGGTGTTTTATTGCCCGTTAGGAAGGATCATTACCTCATTTTAGATCAGGCTTCACCTATTTTTAATTGGTCAAGAGACTCTATGGGGTTAGGGTACAAGATTTTTCCTGGCCTTGAGTCCTAACACTGTCCAGTTTTATTCAGTGAATCTGCCTGTCCCAGGTTGCTAAAGCCTCATTATCTTTCCAGGCTGATTCCTATCCTTTTCTACCTTCTGGAAGAGTAACCCTTTTGTTGATCTAATCTACTCAACCCATCGTTTTCTTCTGAATGTCATTCATTAAAGGAGAATTCAGTTTGGCCTAGCAATCCCATTACTTGGTATTAGCCAAAGGAAATGAAATATCATGCTAAAGAGACATCTATACTCACATGTTCATTGAAGCAGTATTCACAATAGTTAAAAAATGGAAAGAACCAAAGTACCCATCTAGTGATGTATGGATAAATAAAACATGGTTTATTTACACAATGGAATATTATCTAGCCATACAAAGGAAAGAAAAATCCTGTCATTTGTAACGAAATGTAGATTATTATGTCAAATGAAATAAGCCAGGTATAGATAACTGTTGTATTATTTGACCTATGTGGAACCTAAAAACAACTGATGTCATATAAGGTGGAACTAGAATGCTGGATATGGAAAACTAGAGAGAATAGGGGATGGGCAAAGATTGATCAGTAGGTACTAAGTTATAGTTAGAAGAAAGCTCTGGCATGCTATACATAGTAGGGTGATCATCATAATGTACTATGTATAAAAATGCTAGGAGAAAGTATGTTTTTACCACAATGGTGTTTGGAGACAGATATTTGGTGGTGAGGAGACAGATACATTTAACCTGATTTCAATATTTTACAATGTGTACATGTACTGAAACATCACATGGTACCCCATTAATATGTATAGATTTTGTTCTTATATATCACTTAAAATAAATTTAAATAAATTAAGAAAGAGAATTCATTTTGTCTCCTTTTTTGGCCTTTTGGGACAAGAGCTCACTCTGTAGCCTATGCTATCCTGGCATTTGCTTCCTGGCCCTTACTATATATCTCAGGCTGATTTTGAACTCACAGCAGTCCTCTTGCCTCAGCCTCCCAAGAACTAAGATTACAGGCATGAGCCAACACACCTGGCTTAACTTTACCTTTGATCTTAAACTGGTACCTACTTCTGATACAACTCTTTTCTGTTTCTGCGCCCATGTTTAACCTACCAGGCATGCTGTTGCCATTGTGCCTTAGTACAATTAGGGAACATGATTTGTACCAAAAGATATTGGATCCCCCTACTAAGATTATGTGGATAATAGTCACTCATCACTTATTCTGCATATGCAATAAAAGCCTCCCCCTAACCTTTCTTGTGTCAAGATGATCACTTACTATGGGAATTTGAGCCCACCAAGTGGGCCTACTACCTTATTCCCACCAGAAGCCCTTTGTTTCTGTTTTTCTTAATTACTTTACACCCACACAAACCAGTGTTCTTATGCATGGCATAATTTGATATTATAGGCATCTGCTATATACATAATAGCCAAGAACCTTTCTAAATATTTGGTGGTCAAAGTTGATAGTTACTCAGTGGTCAGTCTGTCAGTTATATATTGCATAATTTGATAATTAGAGAGTAATTCCTGGAAGTTAATTCCCAAATGATGGCCTTTGTAGTATATGTAACTTGGAAAACATGTTTTTGAGGAGCTGGGGATTAAGTTTAGATCCTCACACATGGTAGGTAAACAAGCCACTACTGAGCTACATCCCTAGCCCTGAAGCCTACATTTTAAGAATAAAAACATGCTAATGAACTCCTAGGGATACATCAAAGTTGTTAGGGGTTGATTCAGAAAGTCTCCTCACAGGCTCATGGTTTTGTTATTTTTGTGGTCATCTAAGACAGGGTCTCATGTATCCCAAGATGGCCTCAAACATGCCATGTAGTTGAGTATTACCTTGAACATTTTCCTTTGTCCACCTCCCAGGTGCTAGGATCATAGGCATGCACCATTACACCCAGTTTATGCAATGATGGGCATCCAACTCTGGGCCCTGTGTGCGCTAGACAAGTACTCAGTCAAATAAGATACATCCCCCCTCTGAAAAATATTTTATTGGCACTTTTCCTATGTCTACATGATGTATTTTGATCCTAATTCCTTCTCATTATCTTCTTTTTCTTTCTCTGTTATCTTCCCATCATTGATCCCACTCTTCTTTTCAACTTATCTCTGTTTTATCTTGGGGTCAGTTTACTTTTTGCCCTCCACCATCATCCATGATGGCATGTTGTTGGGCCTAGTATCATGGAGGTTTTGTACAGGTCCTAGCCCAAATTTTAAAAATTAACTTTTTAAAGTTATCTTATAAGTGTATATTGTATGTTAAGCACATTCCTCCTATACGTACCTCTCTCCCTTCCTCCTGTTATTCCCTTTGTTTCCCCTAGACAGTTTTCACTTTTACTTTCATGCCACGCACGTGCATGTGCGTGCACACACACATGATTTCAGAGGCTTGTGTTTTGAACACTTTTCTCTAGCTGGTGGTGCTGTTTTAGGAGGAAGTGGAATTTTTAAGAGGTGAGGATTCTAGGTGGAGACACAGGCCTTTGAAGGTTATGTATATCCCAGCTCCTAGTGCAAGCTGCTCTCTGCTTTTTGGTCTGTGGTGTGAGAAGCCTCTGCCACATAGTTCTGTAAGCATTAACTTTGTTGTGTCTTCTTCACCATGATGGATTGCTGGGAATTGAACCTAGGGCCTTCCCACATAGTTGGCTAGAAGTCAATCACTGAGCTACATCCCCAGCCTTAGGGTTGATTTTTCCCTAATATTTTCAACTTTAGGAGAAATGTAGGATTCATTGACAGTATTGGGCCACATTTGATATCAGGAGCAATATGAACTTAGCAAGTTCTCTTTTAGGTGCATACTCACATATATAGAGATCCGCATATATAGAACCAATGGGAAAACTTGGCCACTGAGCAATAAAGCTACAGTCATTGTTAATCCTAATTTTTCAAGATAGGATGAAATTATATTGCATCTAGTTAGGCCCTTACATATTCTGCCATGCAAGTTTAATCATATAATTGCAGTACTTTCTTTCTTATCCCCAGGGAATAAATTGCAAGGCTACCAATAAATAAATCTGAAACCTCAAATAATACCAAATCACAAATTTAATTCCTTTTTTACATCTTAGTAAGCACTTGTC
Organism: Dipus sagitta; assembly: GCA_036346955.1. NCBI lineage: Eukaryota > Metazoa > Chordata > Mammalia > Rodentia > Dipodidae > Dipus > Dipus sagitta. The sequence continues at coordinate 64,762,886 of CM070776.1, forward strand.
ATGCTGTGCCCATAAATTTTGTAGCTTGAGGTATACCAGCAAAGCTAGCACAAATTTCCTTTTCCTTCTTCACACTTTCAGGGATAGAGGATTCATTCTTACCACAGCTCTTAGTCACTTCAGAATACAGTAATTTTTTCCTTAAGTCCTGAACTTTCACATTTTCACCCAAAGGAAGCATTTTATGGCTTCTTTTTGGCATTTCCAAATTGCAAATAGCTCTGCTCTTGTAGTTTGTGGTCAATATTATGTACAGTAAGGATTAATCAAAAACATGCACCATGGTACTGCAATAGCCAACATTGTCATGCAGATGACCACTGAGTGACTAAAAGTGTGAGTCATGCTCAGCAGGGCTACATGGGACAGGAGACAATGCATGTCCTTGACAGGACAGAGCAAGTGGCATCAAATTTCACCACAGTATTTATAATTGCACATTCACATTCATTTCCTGTATGTGTGTGGTGCTGAAGATTGAACCAAAGGCCTTGTGCATGAAATGTAAGGGTTTTTTTTTTTTATGGATCCTTAATTTCATTTCATTACCCTTTGTGAAATCATTGTACTAGTTTTGATGAATGAAGCTTGTAGTAACTTTTGGCATCAGGAAGTATTCCTACCCTGTAAATTTTTTTAAATTGTTTAGCTATTTGTGGTTCCCTGTGATTTCTTTTTTTTTATATATTTTTATTTATTTATTTGCAAGCAGAGAGAGGAGAGAGACAGACAGAGAGAATGAGTGAGGCAGGGCCTCTAGCCACTGCAAACAGACACCAGATGCATGCACCTCTTTGTATATCTGGCTTTGCATGGGTGCTGGAGAATTGAACTTGGGAACTTTGTAGGTAAGTCCTTAACCACTGAGCAATCTCTCCAGCCCTCCTCTGTGATTTCTTATGAATTTTAGAATCATCTTTTCTATTCCTCCAAAATTAACCATTGGGATTCGATAAAGATTGCAATGAAACTATGTCACTTTTGGTAGGATTGATATCGTTTTTTAAAGTTTTTTGTTTATTTTTACTTATTTATTTGAGAGTGACAGAGGGGGAGAGAAAGAGAGAGAGAGAGAGAGAGAGAGAGAGAGAATGGGCATGCCAGGGCTTCCAGCCACTGCAAACGAACTCCAGATGCATGCACCCCCTTGTGCATCTGGCTAACATGGATCCTGGGGAATCGAGCCTCGAACCGGGGTCCTTAGGATTCACAGGCATGTGCTTAACCACTAAGCCATCTCTGCAGCCCAGGATTGATATCTTAATGCTAAGATGTCTAATCCATAAACATGGAATGTCTTTCCATTTATGTAATCTTCTTTGCCTTTGACAACAGTGTTTTGTAGTTCTTAGGCTATAAGTTTAATACCTCTTTGGTCAAATTTACTAAGTGTTTTAATCCTTTTTATGGTATTGTAAATTGAATTGTTCTTAATTTCCTTTTGAATTATTTGTTGTTAGTATATAAAAATGCCAGTGATTTTTTTTGTGTTGGCCTTGTATCCTACAACTTTGTTAAATTCATTTATTAATTTTAGTTTTTGGTTTGTATTCATCAGGATATTTCCATATACAGAGTCATGTCATCAATGTACAGGGATCATTGTGTGCCTTATATAACTTTTTTTCTGAAAACATGGCTAGAACTTTATATTACAGTATTGAATAAAAGTGATGAATGCATAAATCCTTTTATGTTGCTGGTCTTAAGGAGATATATACTTAATTCCACATTTCCACCACTGTGTATCATTATAAAACTTACCCATTTTTCTCATTAGCATTTTTATTTAAAACATATTTGGGCTGATATAGTAGTCACTCCAGTATTCATTTCCCCATCTGTGTATGCATCTCAATGCACATGTGTATGTGGGTGGGGGCATGTGCATGTGGAGGCCATAGGTTAGTGTTGGTTGTCTTCCTCTACTGCGCTCTACTGACCTTATGTGCTTTTGAGACAAGGTATCTCATTGAACCTTGAGCTTACTGATTTGGCTAGGCAAGCATGCCAGCAAGTTCCAGGGATTCCCTGTCTCTACTTCCTTAGTGCTGGTATTACAGATGTGCCCCACTAGCCCTGGCATTTTACATAAATGCTGGGGATCTGAACTTAGGTCTTCATGCTTGTGTGGCAAGCACTTTCCTAAGTGACTCATGTCCCCAGCCCCCCTCACTACAGTTTTCATAAGGCTATTCTTTACATGATAAACATTTTTCAACCTTTTACTTTCAAGTTTGAAATTCTATTATTGTTTTTATTGATAATTTTATACATCTATGTAATGTATTTTGATCATAATCCATTCCCATTTGCTTTTTTGGCCTTCTTCCAATCCCGCTTTCACTGAGCCCCCTTCTTTTTCTCAAGTATTCACTCTTCTCCTTCGATGTCTCTTTTTTCTTGTACTGAGCATGGCCTTTTGAGTTTAATTCAGGTTGCCTACATGGGTACGGATGGAGATTATTTACCAGAGCATATGGGTACTCCCAGTGGCTATACAATTACATGAAATGTCTCTCACTCCCATAACTACCATTAACTGCTTACAACTCTCCAGGGAGGGGTGGAGGCCAAATGTCCTCCTCCATCATCCATGATGGAATGCTGATAGGCCCAGTATTGTGTGGGTCTTGTGCAGGCTACAACAGTCATTGTAGTGTCATGAATTCAGTAGCCATTTCATTCTTGGATGACAGTGTTCCACACCATTACTCTGCATCCTTTGACTCTTGCATTCTTTCTGCTCCCTCTTCCATATTATTTTCTGTGCCTTGGAAGGGGTGATATATATGCCTCATTTAGTGTTGAGCACTACATAGTCACATATTCTAAGAACTTTGATGAATTTTCAGTCTCTTCAGTAGTCGCGCCAACTATAAATAGAAGCCTCTGAAATAACCCAGGTGATGACATTAATCGCTGGGCAAAGACAAATGTATTTAGAGGGCTATTTGATGGCTACACAACATATCTATTTAGTCAAACAACAGTAGTATCTTCCTTCTTTGGTACTATGACCTAGCCAGTATAGGCTTTGAACTAAGTTTTCAGTACCAGAGATTAGTTCACTCTCATGGAGCAGGCTTCATATCTAATCACAGAAAAGTTGGTCACTATTGTACCACTGGACACATTTTTTTTCTGGCATTGTTGTCCACACAGGGTGTTATTTCTGTCCTTGAGTCCATTTAGTTGATATTTGATATTTAATGGTTTGTGTATTTGAAAACATTCATACAATACCATCCTATTAAGTAACCCCTCCCTTCCTTTCTCTTCCCTTTATATCTCTTTTCTAGCAAACTGGCCTCTGCTACTGAGTTGTTTTCCTTCTCACACAGAAGCCCAATCATCTGTAGCTAGGATCCACATATGAGAGAGAACATGCAATGCTTGGCTTTCTGGGCCTGGGTTACCTCACTTAGTATAATCCTTTCCAGATCCATCCATTTTCCTGTAAATTTCATAACTTCATTTTTCTTTACCACTGAGTAGGACTCCATTGTATAAATGTGCCATATCTTCATTATCCACTCATCAGTTGAGGGACATCTAGGCTGGTTCCATTTCCCAGTTATTGTGAATTGAGCGGCAATAAACATGGTTGAGCAAGTATTTCTAAGGAAATGAGATGAGTCCTTAGGATATATGCCTAGGAGTGCTATAGTTGGGTCATATGGTGGATCAATTTTTAGCTGTCTTAGGAACCTCCACACTTATTTCCACAATGGCTGGACCAGATTGCATTCCCACCAACAGTGTAGAAGGGTTCCTCTTTTTCCACATCCCTGCCAACATTTATGATCATTTGTTTTCATGATGGTAGCCAATCTGACAGGAGTGAGGTAGAATCTCAATGTAGTTTTAATCTGCATTTCTCTGATTACTAGGGATATAGAATATTTTTCTAGATACTTATATGCCATCCATGTTTCTTCTTTTGAGAACTCTCTATTTAGTTCCATAGCGCATTTTTTAATTGGCTGGTTTGATTTCTTACTATTATAATTTTTGTGTTCTTTGTGTATCCTAGATATTAATCCTCTATCAGATGTATAGCTGACAAAGATTTTTTCCCATTCTGTAGGTTGCCTCTTTGCTTTATTGACAGTGTCCTTTGCTGTGCAAAATCTTTGCAATTTCATGAGGTCCCACTGGTTAATCTGTGGTTTTATTGCCCGAGCAACTGGGGTTATATTCAGAAAGTCTTTGCCAAGACCAATATGTTGAAGAGTTTCCCCTACTTTTTCCTCTAGCAGTTTCAGAGTTTCAGGTCTGATGTTAAGTTCTTTAATCCATTTGGACTTAATTCTTGTGCATGGAGAGAGAGAAGATTCTCTTTTTATCCTTCTACAGATAAATATCCAGTTTTCCCAGCACCATTTGCTGAAGTGGCTGTGTTTTCTCCAATGAGTATTTTTGGCATTTTTATCAAATATCAGATGGCTATAGCTACCTGGACTTACATGTGGGTCCTCTATTCTGTTCCATTGATCTACATGTCTGCTTTTGTGCCAGTACCATGCTGTTTTTGGTACTATGGCTCTGTAGTATAGGTTAAAATCAGGTATGGTGATACCACCAGCCTTATTTTTTTAAATTTTTTTTTATTTATTTTAGAGTGACAGACACAGACAGAAAGAGGCAGAGAGAGAGAGAGAGAGAAAGAGAGAGAATGGGCGTGCCAGGGCCTCCTGCCACTGCAAATGAACTCCGGACGCGTGCGCCCCCTTGTGCATCTGGCTAATGTGTGTCCTGGGAAATCGAGCCTTGAACCAGGGTCCTTAGGCTTCAGAGGCAAGCGCTTAACTGCTAAGCCTTCTCTCCAGCCCCATCAGCCTTATTTTTGTTGCTCAGTATTATTTTAGATATTCGAGGTTTTTTTGTGATTCCAAATGAATTTTTGGATTGTTTTTTCTATTTCCTTGAAGAATGCCATTGGAATTTTGATGGGGATTGCATTAAATGTGTAGATTGCTTTTGGCAAGATTGCCACTTTCACAATATTGATTCTTCTGGTCCAGGAACAAGGGATGTCTTTCCATTTCCTAGTGTCTTTTGCAATTTCTCGCTTGAGTGTTTTTAAGTTTTCAGTGTAGAGATCCTTTACTTCCTTGGTTAGGTTTATTCCAAGGCACTTTATTTTCTTTCATGCAATTGTGAATGGGAGTGATTCTCTGATTTCATCCTCTGTGTGTTTGTTGTTAGTATATAGGAAGGCTACTGATTTCTGTGTGTTTATTTTGTATCCTGCTACATGGCTGTAGGTGTTTATCAGCTCTAAGAGTTTGCTGGTAGAGTCTTTATCATCTTTTATGTATAGAATCATGTCATCTGCAAATAATAACTTGATCTCTTCCTTTACAATTTGTATCCCTTTTATGTGTGTCTCTTGCCTTATTGCTATGGCTAAGACTTCCAGTCCTAGATTAAATAAAAGTGGGGACAGTGGACACCCTTGTCTTGTTCCTGATTTTAGTGGAAAAGCTTTCAGATTTTCCCCATTTAGTAATATGTTGGCTGTAGGCTTGTCATAAATAGCCTTTATTATGTTGAGATATGTTCCTTCTATTCCCAGTCTCTGTTGGACTTTTATCATGAAGGGATGTTGGACTTTGTCACATGCTTTTTCTGCGACTAATGAGATGATCATGTGATTTTTGTCCTTCAGTCCATTTATATAATGTATTACATTTATTTATTTGCGTATGTTGAACCATCCCTGCATATCTGGGATAAAGCCTACTTGGTCAGGGTGAATGATCTTTCTGATATATTCTTGTATTCTGTTTCCCAATATATTATTGAGAATTTTTGTATCTATGTTCATGAGGGAGATTGGTCTGTAATTTTTTTTTTTTTTTTGTTGTTCTATCTTTGCCTGGTTTTGGTATCAGGCTGATGCTGGCTTCGTAGAAGGAGTTTGGTCGGATTCCTTCTTTTTCTAATTTATGGAAAAGCTTAAGAAGCAGTTGTGTTAGTTCTTCCCTGAAGGTCTGACAAAATTCTGCAGTGAGTCCATCTGGTCCTGGCCTTTTTGGTTGGGATATTTTTGATAACTACTTGGATCTCCATATTTGTTATAGGTTTATTTAAGTGATTAATCTCATCTTGATTTAATTTAGGTTGGTCATATAAATCAAGGAAATCATCCATTTCTTTCAGATTTTCATACTTAGTAGAGTAGATGTTTCTATAGTATGTCCCTACAATTTTTTGAATTTCTCTGTTCACTAGAGCTGGACACTGGCAGTGGGGGAGGGGAGGCTGTCAATGGTGGCTTTAGTTCTGTCTCTGGTCCACGTGATTCTCTACCTTGTGGTCTGCTCCTCTGTTGTTCACTGCTGTTCTCCCTTCATGTCTCTTGAGTTTGAGTACAAATCTCCTCACCTGGCTTTTCCTGCAGCTCAATCTGAGCCTGGCCGCTGTGGCCCCTCGGACCTGGCACCCCTGCTGCTGGAGCCACTTCTGTCTGCCTATGTGGGCTCTGGATGCTCTGGATCTCTCGTACTTCTCTGCTGCTATTTTTATTTCTTATACACCTCACTTTTTAGTAAAAGTGTGGATTTTGCTGGTTTTTTTTTTTTTTTTTGGCTTTTTATCTCCTAGGCTGCTCTGGCGTGCTTCCTATGCTGCCATCTTAACCAGAATTCCTTCTTTTTTAACTTTATGAAATTTCAGATGAATTGATTTAAGTTCTTTAAAAATTTGGTAGAGTTATGCAGTTAATTTCCCTGTATTTTGACTTTACTGTCTGGGAAATTTTTTATAAAGTATTTTATTTATTTATTTGAGAGAGAAAAAAAGAGGCAGAGAGGGAGGGAGAGAGGGAGAGAGAGAGAGGGAGAGACTGGGCATGCCAGGGCCTCCACCAGCTGGAAGTGAACTCCTAACACATGCCCCACCTTATGCATCTGGCTTATGTGGGTTCTGGGCAATTGAACTTGGGTCCTTTTGCTTTGCAGTCAAGTGCCTTAACCACTAAGCCATCATTCCAGCCCTGGCTGGGAAATTTTTGAAAAATAATTTCTGTTTGGAACATTAATATATGAATATACTGTAGGTTGGTTATATTCCACTTGAGGACTCTCCTCAGTGGAGATTTCAGTAATCACTCTGGGTGGGGTGGGGGATGGCTCAGCAGTTAAAGGCACTTGCTAGTAATCACTATAAGGTCATAAATACACCAGTCAGCTCCTTTGTGAAGGACAATGCCTCATAGTACAACTTCCCACCCTGTGGCTCTTACATTCTTTCTGCTTCCTCTTCTGTAATGTTCCCTGAGCCTTGAAGGGCATATTAGAAGTGTCCTTAAGTGTTGAGCTCTTGGAGACCTCTAATTTTCTGCTTTGATGAGTTTTGAGTTTCCTCAATGTCATTACCATCTCCCTGGAGAAGGTTCTCTGACTAGCAGTGAGAGAAGCAACACTCATATTTAATCTCCCACTTCCTCAATAATGTTTCCTGGGCTCTGGTGGTTGTGATAGAGATGATTCATCCCATGGTAGTTACTGGGCTTTCTTGTCTTGTCATTTTGTTGGGTCTTGGGTCTCCCTGGTATTAACCACCATCTGTAACAAGGAGGCTCTCTAACCATGAATGAGAGCAGCATTGATCAAAGGGGATAAACATATACATTTAGAAGGCTTCTTTAAATGAGCATAACCTTTCCATTTAACCAAATAACTGTGGAAGTTTCCTTTAGTGTCTATGGCCTTCTAAGCCATCGGCTTCTGACTTGGTTCTCAGTACCAGGCACGAATTCCTTCCCAGTGAATGAATCTCATATGCAACCAAATAGTAGTTGATTGCTCTATAACTTATGTGCCACTATTGCACAGGTGGGTACAACTTTCCAGACTTGTTGATTTAGTATTTAACAGGATCCACTACTTGTTCATATTGTTGGTAACTTTTATCCCTCAGCAGCTGGTATAATGCTTCCCGGGAGTTTAACAGCTAGCCAGGAGGGGAGCTGGCTTCGATCTCAGTTCCAGTTTGATCTAACAATGTCCTATGATTGCAGCCTGTGGTGTCTTCAGCAATAATGTCTTACCATCTAGTTCTGGTGGGTACTTATACACAATGGCTTTCTATTCAGTGGTAAGGAAAAATGAAATTGTGAAATCTGCAAGAAAATGGATGAACCTGGAAAAAAAAACTATACTACGTGAGGTCAATCAGGCTCAGAAATACAAACACTGCATGTTCTCTCTCATACACGGACCCTAACAGGGAATAGTTTGATTTATTTGTAAGTTGTAGTAAGCATCAGTAGTACTGGTCAGAAAGCTAGAATGAGGCTTAGAGGGAGGAGAAATAGTGAAGGATTAAGAATGAAAAGAGGAGGGGGATAGTTCATAGCCAAGTGGAGGTATATATAGGGAGTGGGAGTGGAAGGTCTTTAGGAAACAGGAACAGGAAAGGAGGAAGAGGGATACACAAAAGTAAAGACAACATGAATTAGTACTATAGCAACCTACTTCATTTGCTAATTAAAAGATATCTCTCTTAAAAAGACAGAGAACAAAGAGAGAGAGGAATAGTTTGGGTAGAAGTACCCTCCTGATGTACAAAAAGCTTTGCCATAAAATTGTAGGCTGGGGCTGGAGAGATGGTTTAGCAGTTAAGCGCTTGCCTGTAAAGTGTAAGGACCCCAGTTCGAGGCTCGATTCCCCAGGACCCACATTAGCCAGATGCACAAGGGAGCACATGCATCTGGAGTTCATTTGCAGTGGCTGGAAGCCCTGGTGTGCCCATTCTCTCTCTCTCTCTCTCTACCTCTTTCTCTCTCTGTCTGTCGTTCTCAAATAAATAATTTAAAATAAACAAAAAAATTTAAAAAATTGTAGGCTGGTAAATCCCAGTGCTAGAATTGGGTTTCCCCACTCAGGAAGGCCCATGGAGCCCCCAAAACAATGCAAGCCATCGCTAGAGCACTTGGGAGATTTTTTATTATTGCTTCAATCTTGTTGCTTTGTATAGATCTGTTAAAATTATTTATCTCATCTCTACTTAACTTCGGTATGTCATATGCAACTGTAAATTCCTTCATTTCTTTTATATTTTCCAATTTTGTGGAATAGAGGTTTTGAAATGTATGTCATTATGATTTTCTCAAGTTCATTGGCCTCTCTTGCAATGTTTCCTTTTTAATTTTTAACTTTATTAATTTGAGTATTCTCTCTCTTTTGGTTAACTTCACTAGAGCTTGGAAATATTGTTTGTCTTTTCAAAGAAGCAACTCCTTTTTCTCATGGTTAATTTTATTGCTTTTTCTTTCATTTCTATTTCATTAATTTCTGACCTGATCTTAATTATTTCTTTACATCTAGTATTTTGGGTTTGGTTTGTTCTTGTTTTTCCAAAGCCTTCAGGTGCAACTTTAAGTTATCTATTTAAGATCTCCATATTTTTGTAATCCAGGCACTTAGAGCTATAAACTGACTTTGTAGGACTGCTGTATCCATTGTCTTTTTGTTGCTGGGACTAAACACTCAAAGAAGGGAATAGTTTATTTCTGGCTTACATGAAGTTTCAAGGGGAAGTTTCAGCGTGGTAGAGAAAGCATTCCAGGAGCAGACATCTGGATATCATGTCTCCTTAGTAGCTGGGAGGAAATAGAAAGAGTAAATCTAGTATGGCAAGCAGGGCTGAGCTGTAAAACCCCAAGTTTTGCTCCCAGTGACACACCTTTTCCAACAAGGTTCCACCTCCCAAGGTCTCCACAAGTTGGGCATTGAATCTTAGTCACAAACACATGGCGATATGGGGGACATTTCACATTCAAATAACTACAACTGCCTTCAGTGTATCCCTTGTGTTTTCATATGTTGTATATTCATTTTCATTCATTTATAGGAACTTTAAAATTTCTTTAATAACTCACTCATTACTCAGTAGTGCATTGTTTAATCTCATTGAGTTTGTAAATTTTGTATTCTTTTTCTTGTTGATTACTAGTTTTATTTTCTATATTTGCTGAGACTACTTTGTGTCTTAATGTATAATCTATGTTAGAGAAAGTTCCATGGGCTCCTGAGAAGAATGTGTATTCTGTAGTGTTTGGATGGAATGTTTTGTAAATGTCTGTTAGTTTCCATTTGATCTATATCATTTTACTCCAATGTTTCTTTGCTTATTTTTTGTTCCAATGACCTGTCTATTGTTGAGAGTGGCATATTGAAGTCACTCATTATTACTGAGTTGGGAGTTATATATAACTTTATATCTAGTAGAATTTGTTTTATGAAATTGGGTGCACCCATGTTTGGCACATATCTGTTTAGAATTATAATGCCCTTGTGGTGGATTGTTTATTAAACAGTGTGAAGTGGTCTTCTTTATCTCTTCTGACTAATTTTAGTTTGAGGTGTATTTTGTCAGATATTATGATAGCAACATCTTCTTTATTCCTGGTTCCATTTGCTTAGAATATCTTTTTCCATCCTTTTACCCTAAGGTATTGTCTGTCTTTGATGGTGAGGTTTCTTTTTTTTAGATTTTTATTAATTTATCTGAAGGAGAAAAAAGAGAGAATAAATGAGTATGGGTGTGCTAGGTCCTCTCACCACTTAAAATGAACCTCAGACATATGCACCACCTTATTTATCTGGCTTTATGTGGGTACTGGGGAATTGAAACAGGGGCCATAAGGCTTTTAAAGCAAGCACCTTTAACCACTGAGCAATATTTCCAGCCCCATGAGATGAGTCTCTTGAAGGCAGCAAAAATATTGATTCTGTTTTCTGACCCAGTCTGTTAGTCTGTGTGTTTGGATTAGGGAGTTGAGACCATTAATATTCAGAGTTATTACTGAAAAATATTAGTCCCTGCCACAGTGATAATTCCATGGTGTTTGGTATTTTCTTAGTCTTCATTTGCTTAACAACAGTTCTAGTGTTTATTATTTTCCTCTTTGTAGTCTCTTGAATGTTTTTAATCCTTCTCTATGATGTGAAGTAGTATTCCATCCATTATCCTCTGTAGAATTAGCTTAGTGCTCATAAATACCTTTAGCCTGCTTTTATCATGGAATATGAAAGATCATTGTCCTGAATATTGCTTGCCTGGGAAAAAAATCAAACTTTGAGTCGGTTTCTAGTAAATGCATATCACTTTTTCAACACTGTAAATTCAAAAATTGTGAGTCATCATAAGTTGGGAATCATCTATACATTTCAACTTGCAAGTCTACTTTATATTGTGCAAGAAATAGTAAAAAACAAATTGTTTTTCCTACTGTGATACCAGATATATACGATATCTCCCCACATACCAAGCAATAATTCTCCAGCTGAATGTCTTCTAATTTAATTAAATTCTGACACTAATGTACTAGAAAATAGCATCAGATCCCACAGGTCAAGTGCTCAGTACTACGGACTGCCTTATACTTCCCACTTTGTAGTGACAGTTACAATCTCCAGATTGTTTTGTGCATTTCTGACCAACCAGCCATAAAATGATGGTTCCTATGATTCCCCTTACTGGGTTTTATGAACTGGCCAGACAGTTCATAGAGCTCAGAAAAATATTTGTTTACTGTTTTATTATAAAGTGTCCTCCAAAGAATGCAGATGGAGAGCCATACGGAAGTGATGCATGGGGCAAAGTATTTGTGTAGAGCTTCTTTGATATGTATCTCATGATCCAGAAACCCATTTGTTCACCAATTTTCAAGCTCCCTGAATCCTTCCTGTCCTTTTGGAGTTTGATGGAGCCTTCATTATATAGACCTGATTGTTTACTTTATTGGCTATTGGTGATCATCTCAATCTTTACTTCTCCTCTCCCTCCAGATTTGTTTATGAGACAATGAGATGAAAGTTTTAAATATATTTTATTTATTTATTTATTTGAGAGAGAGACAGAGACAAAGACAGAGCCAGAGAGATAGAGAGAGAAAATGGGAGCACCAGGGCCTCCAGCCACTGCAAACAAACTCCAGACACATGCACCCCCTTGTGCATCTGCCTTACATGGGTCCAGGGGAATTGAACTTGGGTCCTTTGGCTTTGCAGGCAAATACCTTAAACCGCTAAGCCATCTCTCCAACCCAAGATGAACGTTTTAATACTCTAATTGCAAATTGGTTTCAAGGTAAGCAAATATCATCCTAGGGCAATCTAGCATCCTTCAGCCATCAGTCATCTTAGTAGCATACAAAAGGCATTTATCATTTAAAAGACTTTTAGGAGTGATGTGTGAGGTATAAGGGACAGAGATCAAATATGTATTTTATTTTTTAAATTAAATTTATTTATTTATTTATTTGAGAGTGAGAGATAGAGAGATGGATAGAGAGACAGAGAATGAGAGAGAATGGACATGCCAGGGCCTCTAGCCACCACAAATTAACTCCAGGCACATGCACCACCTTTTGCATCTGGTTTTATATGGGTACTCAGGAATCAAACTCTGGTCCTTACGCTTTGCAGGCAAGTGCCTTAACCACTAAGCAATCTCTGTAGCCGCAAATATATATTTCTTATTACTTCATAGTGTCACAGATTCATATACTAACTTAATTCCAATGACATATAGAGATATTACTCCTTTTTAACTATTTTCTATTTTCTGTATTTGTATAATATTTATGTATATGTATTAAATGTGAATAGTATATTATTTACAATTAGTTTATATAATTTTATATATTTTATTATTACTACTGCTTTTGTGGTACTAGAGTAAATCCAGGGTCTCGTGCATGCTAGACAAGTATTCTATACTCTCAATCCAATTTTGTGACCTTTTAAGAACCTAATTAAAGAAAAGAATAGGGTTGGAGAGATGGATTAGCAGTTAATGTGCTTGCTGTGAAGCCTAAAGACCCATGTTCAACCCTCCAGATCCCACGTAAGCCAGACGAACAAGGTGACACAGCATGCAAGGTCACACACGTGCACAAGGTGGCACATGCATCTGGAGTTCGGCTGTAGTGGCTGGAGGCCCTGGTGCATCAATACTCTCTCTCTCTCTCTCTCATAAAAAAATTACAAAAAAAGAAAGGAATATAAGTATATATGTGAAAAATGTTTTAGGGTTGCATTGCTGTGACAAAGTACTTCAGAAAAACAATTTAAAGTTAGGAACCATTTATTTTTGTTTATGGTTTCAAGGGTTTTAGTCTATAGTTATTTGGCCTCACTGTTTTGAGCCTGTAATGAGGCAGAAAATCATGGCGGAGAGTACATAGTAAAGCAAAGCTGCTCAACTCATGGTGGCTGAAAAGAGATGATGTGAGAGATCACACAGCAGCCAACATCCCCTTTAAAGATATACCACCAAAGATCTAACTTCCTTTCATTAGGGCCTTCCTCCTGAATGTAATACCACTTCCTCATAATATCACCAGCTTGAGACAAAGCCTTTAACACACGAGCCTTCCCTTCAACACATGAGCCTTCAAGGAACATTCAACATTTAAGCCATAGCCCAGCATTGTGGCTCATCCTTGTAATCTCTGACCTTGGGAAACTGAGAGAGGAGAATGATAAGTTTAAAGCCAGCCTGAGGTAGGAACATAGTGAATTCAAGACCTGAGGTAGGTACATAGTGAATTTAAGACCATTCAGGGATACTTAATGAAATCTTGCCTCAAAAAAGTCTACACTACTACATTGAATTTGCTATATTAACCTCTTGTTTATTATATTGTGCAACAATCACTAGTTTCTACTTCCAAACTGAAACTTATGGTGATTAAACAATGACTCCCATTTTCCCTCCCCTAGGTCTTTCTAATTTCTTATTTACTTCCTGTTACTAATGAATTTGCCTACCCTTGATATTTCATATAAGTGGAATAATGCATTCTATAATCTTTTATGTATTACTTATTTCATTCAGAGCAGTGTTTCAAAACTTACCCATATTGTAGCATATACCAAAATTTCATACTGTCGCTGATTGACATTGTGATGTATGTATATACCACATTTTGCTTATTTAGTCAACTGTTGATGGACACTTAGGTTGGTCACAGTTTTATGCTATTGTGACTAAAGTATCTGTTTGAATCCCTTATCTCAAGTCTTTTGGACATATAGGTAGAAGTGGAGTTACTGGACCATATGATAGTTCTATATCTAGATTTTTAAAGAATTGCTGGGCTACGTCACAGTGTACACCTGTAATCCCAGCACCTGGGAGGTGGCAGCAAGAGAATCAGAATTTCAAGGTCTTCCTCAGCTACATAGTAAGTTTGATGTAAGTTTGGGCTACATGAGACCTTGTCTCCAAACAAGCAAGCAAAGAAATAGAACCACCCAGCTGTTTTCCACAGTGGTTATATCATTTTATTTCCCAATAGTAAGGTATGAGGGTTCCCTGTTGCCCACATTCTTCTATCACTTCTAATTTTAACTTTTTTTTTGTCTTTTTAATATTATTTTATTTACTTTTGAGATAGGGTTTCTCTACATAGCTCATGCTGGCCTGGAACTCATTATGTAGCTCAGACTGACCTTGAACTTCTGATAATCCTCCTGCCTCAGCCTCCTGTGTATGATGAGATTACAAGATTATATCATCATGCCTGGACATGTTTGTTTTTTTTTAAAGTATGTATATTGTAGCCTCTTGAGAACGTATAAAGTGGTATGTGGTTGTTGCTTTAATTTATGCTTCCCTTATAACTAATGACTGAACAATTTTACATACTTATTGTCTTTTGTATATCTTGTTTGGAGAAATATTTATTGCATTCTGTTTGTTGTTAAGTTGTAGAAGTTCTGTATGTATTCATTTAATAGATTGCCCTTTCAGTTTCTTGATAATGCCCTTTGATGTACAAAATGTCTTAAATTTGATGAAATCTATTTATGACTTTTTTGCTATTTCTTTTCCTTTCTCATATATAAAAATCTATCACCAAATCCAAGGTCATGAATATTTCCTGTTTTTTTCATCTTCTATGGTTTATATGTAGTTTTTGACCCAAAGGACCACATGTTGAAATCCCTGTTGTGGCAATGTGAGAGGTGGCAAGATTTTTAAGAGGTGGGGCCTAGTAGCTCAGAATGAATTAATTGCATATAGAAAGATTTCATGTTCATAAGAATGTGCTAAAATAAAACAGAAAGACTCACCTTTCCCTTTTCTCTGGCTTCCTGTTTTTCCATGTGATCTCTCCCTCTGATATTCCCTCCTTCTACTGTGATACAATCCTCTACAAGGTTCTCACCAGAGCTTAACTGATAGCATTGAACCTGTAATATTGTGAGCAAAATAACTTTGTTTAAATATAAAGTGCTCACTTCAAGTACTTTGTTACTGAAAGGGGGGATAATGCATATCCTAAAAGTTTTATGATGATAGTTTTGTTTAGGAATTGGTTTTTGTATATGGTGTAATGTAGGTTTCAAACTTCATTTTTGTATATGTGGATATTCGTTTGACATTCCTTTCCCATCGAATGGATTTGGCACCCTCATGAAAAGAAATCATTTGGCTAGAGGCTTATTTGGGGATTCTCATTTCTATTACATTCTCTATATAGTTATGTTTTGGTAGTACACTGTTTTATTTTTTTGTATTTAGGATTTTATTTTATGTTTGACAATTTCGTGCATTTATATAATGTATTTTGATCATATTAGCACAGTTTTTATTTTTGTAGGTTACTAGTAAGGTTTAGGACTGAGAAATTCTAATCTTTTTAATTTGTTCTGCCTTTTCAAGATAATTTTGCAGGATCTAGAAGTATTGCTCAGTGATAAAGTGGTTGCTGAGTATGTCCAAGGCCCTGGGTTAGCTCTCTAGAACCTCAGACAAACAAACAGATTGTTTTAGCTACTTGCAGCTCCTTTCAAGGGTCAGGTTTCCCATATTTGTAGAAAAGGCTTTTAGAATGTTGATGAAAATAACATTGACTAGGGCTGGGGAGGTGGATCAGCAGTTATAGGTCCTTGCTTGCAAAGAGTGCCAGTCTGGATTCAATTCCCCAGCCACACACCTAAAGCTGGACAGGCATTCATTTGCAGCAGGGAGAGACCCTGGTTTGCTCCCCATCCCCCATGCCAATAAAAAAAGAAATCATGTTGATTCTGTAGAACGGGTAGTAATGCCATCCTAATAATATTGTCTCTGTATCCATTAGCACTGGATCTCTCTCTTTTTATTTATTTCTTGTAAGTTCTTTCAAAAATATTTTCTAGTTTTCAGCATGTAAGTCTTTTACCTCCTTATGTGAATTTATTTCCAGGTATGTGTTCTTTTAGATGCTATTATAAATTATTTCCTTTTCAAATTGTTTATTGTTGATTCTTGCATGCTAATCTTGTATCCCATAATTTTGCTGAAGATCATGTATTAGTTTCACTTCTTCCTTTTCAGGTTGGTCACATTTCCATTTTTGTCTAATTTAACTATGGTTATTTAAATATTTTCTAATTTTCCTTATGATTTCTTCTTTGATCTATTTAATATTGTATTGCTTCATTTCCACATAATTGTGAAATTTCTGGGGTTGTTCTTGTTATTGATTTCTGGACTTATTGCCTGGTCTTCAGTGGACTGCTTGGGTTACTGTAACAGAATAACATAGATTGGTTGGTTTAAACAGTAGACATTTGTTTTATTGTAGTTCTGGAGGCTAGAAGTCCATTATTAAAGGTAAGTAGGTACAGATAAGGTTGTGGTTCTTTTGCATCTGTATGTGTGGGTGGTGCATATTTGTGTGCATATGTGTGTTCATATATATGTGTGGGAACACATGTGGGGGGCAAATTATAACCACATATAGTATTCATCAAGTATGCCATGAGCATCTTTTTGTTTGCTTTTGTTTTTCAAGGTAGGCTCTTGCAGCTCTAGCTGAGGCTGACGTGGAATTCTCTATGTAATCTCAAGATGGCCTCTAACTCACGATGATCCTCTTACCTCTGCCTCTCCATGTGCTAGCAGTAAAGACGTGTGCCACCATGCCTGATGCCAACATTTTTTGAGACACAGTCTCTCATTGGCCTGTAGCTCACCTAATAGGTTAGACGATTGGACAGTAAGACCCAGGGATCCTCGTGTTTCTGCTTTCCCAGCACTGTTATTACAGGTACACACTGCCACATCTAGTATTTTATGTAGGTACCGAGTTTGAACTCAAATCCTCATGTACATTACCCACTGGGATAACTTTCTCCCCGGTCATGGGTTTTTTTCTTTTTTCTTAGTGAGACCTATCTTCCTAGTTTAGAGAGATCACCTTCTTGCTGTATGTCTTCCCCCACCTTTTTTTTTTTTTTTTTTAACTAAGATCGAATTTAGGGCCACATACATGCCAGGCAAATGCCCTGTCACAGCTTCCTTTTTACTTTGTTTTTCTCCTTTCTTTTTTTCCATTTTAAAAATTAATTAATTTATTTTTATTGACAACTTCCATAATTGTAAACAATATTCCATGTTAATTCCCTCCCTTCCCCCACTTTCCCCTTCTCTCCATCATATCCCCTCTCCCTCTCAATCAGTCTCTCTTTTATTTTGATGTCATTATCTTTTCCTCCTATTATGATGGTCTTGTGTAGAAAGTGTCAGGCACTGTGAGATTATGGATATCCAGGCCATTTTGTATCTGGAGGAGCACGTTGTAAGGAGTCCTACCCTTCCTTTGGCTCTTACATTCTTTCTGCCACCTCTTCTGCAATGGACCCTCACCCTTGGAAGGTGTGATAGAGATATTTCAGTGCTGAGCACTCCTCTGTCATTTCTTCTCATGACCATGGTCCCAAGGTCACTGCCATCTGAAAAGAGAAGCTTCTCTAACCAAAAGGGAGAGGAGCATTAATGTATGGTTACCTTTTTACCTTTTATGTTGACACTGGGTCTTACTCAGTTCCCCATAATGGCCTTGAACTTGTTCTGTAACCCAGGCTGACCTTGAATTTGTGTTTTTTTAAATTAATTAATTTATTTGCAATCAGAGAGAGAGAGAGAGAGAGAGAGAGAAAGAAAGAATGGGTTTGCCAGGGCATTTAGCCACTGCACACAAATTCCAGACACACATTCCATTTTGTGCATCTGGATTTATGTGGGTATTGGGGAATCAAACCTAGGTCATTAGGCTTTGCAGGTGAGTGCTTTAACTGCTGAACAATCTCTCCAGCCTTAGCTCTTTTTCTAAGTGTTCAATTTGCCATGAACACACACATGATGTCTTTTGAGCATTTTAACTTTCCAAACAATTTTTCCCAGCATTTTCTCCTAGGCTTCTGGAGGTCTGTTGTCTCAGGCATATACAATATATGAGTAATATCTGTTCTGCTTATAATATTTTTACTTAAATCTGGGGAATTTTCAGCCATTATTTATTTGAACATTTTTTCTGCCTCTTTGCTCTTCTCTCCTAACATGTTAGTGCATTTATGCACTATGTCTCACATTTCCATGACTCCACTCATTTAGCTTCCTTCTCTTCCCTGTCCATTCAACTGAATAATCTCTACCATGTGTCCTCAAGTTTGATGACTCTTTCATCTTCCAGCTCAGATTTATTGTTAATCATCTCAGTGACTCTTTCATTTCAACCTTTGTGCTTTTCAAATTGAGTTTTCATCTTTGTGATTTTCTTTATATCATACCTTTATTGCTTTAAGCATAATTTCCTTTAGTCCTTCAAATATGCTTATTATAGATGCCTAAAAGTCTGTATTAAGTCTGACTTCTAGGTCCTGTCATAAACAGTTTCTGTGTCCTGATTTTTCCCCTGTGTATTGGTCATACTTTTCCTGCATCCTTACCTGTTTATTATTTTTTAAATTTTCAATTTGGACATTTTAAATAATATATTGGAGCAACTATGAGTACTGATTTCCTTGTATTTGGGGCCTGTGGGATTTTTTAAACTTGATTTTATAGTTTAGAAATTCAGCTAGACTATTTTAGTGAATTCTATTTTCACTGCGATGTGAAGCATATGATGTCACTCTTCAGAGGATACTTGGGCATGAACATAGTCCTTACGGGATGACATAATTTTAGCAAAACTCATGCTAACTGTATCTTCCCCTCATATCTCTGTTAAGCTGTTTAACTCTGTAAATATTATACCCAACAATTTAGCCTCCACTAATTGCTGGCTTGATTGCTTTATTTTTTAATCTCCAACTTTGGTCATAAAGTGTTATATTAAATTTGAGCATTTTGTAGCAGTGGTAGTATGGTACATTTGAAGCTAGTGGCGGGGGGGGGGGTTGGAAGTGAACCCAGAAACATATACATGTGTTGTACTACTGAACTACACTCCTAGCCTTGGAAGACTTTCAGTTGTTTCTACCACAGGTTTTTCTTCACCATCTTTTCCCCTGTTTTTCTCTGACAAACACCCAGCTGTTCTATGGTTTGACTTGTTGCTCTAATGGAGCTATTGTTTACCACCAAAATCTCCGTATTGTTTTGCAGTGCTGGGGATCAAAGAAAACTAGGGGCTTCACACACACTAGACAAGCACTCTGAGCTATATCCAAAGCCTCAATGGTGGGCTAGAGAGATGTTTAGCGGTTAAGGTGCTTGTCTGTAAAGCCGAAGGACCCACATAAAGCCAG
Source organism: Dipus sagitta (assembly GCA_036346955.1). Lineage (NCBI taxonomy): Eukaryota > Metazoa > Chordata > Mammalia > Rodentia > Dipodidae > Dipus > Dipus sagitta. Next base: position 64,782,430 of record CM070776.1, read on the forward strand.
ATGCACAGGTGGTGCATGTGTCTGGAGTTTGTTACAGTGGCTAGAGGTTCTGGTGCTCTCTCATTCTTTCTCTTAAATAAATAAATAAATAGAATGCTTTTTTAAAAAAGCCACAATTGTTTTTTGGTTTTTCAAGGTAAGGTCTCTCACTAGCCCAGGTTGACCTGGAATTCACTATATAATCTCAGGATAGCCTGGAACTCACAGCAATTCTCCTGCCTCTGCCTCCCGTGATCTGGGATTAAAGGCATATGCCACCATACCTGGCCTCAGTTGTTTTTAAGAGTACCTTTTGTTTTGAATTTCACCATCTTGTGTTCCAAATAAATTTTCTTGTTTTTAAAGAGCTTTGAGTTATTTGTTTTTGAGGTGTGCATCTCCTTTGGGCAAAATATCTATACTTTTTCTCCAGGAAAAAATGGTCCACTTCTATGGAGCACAAGTCCTGTTTCATGAATAAATTGGGCTAGTGGCTTCTGGTCTTCTTGGAGTGCCTTTCCTACTATACAGTCTGCGGAATGGACAAGCTTGTGTGAGAGTATTCAGAGCACACATAGTTTCAACCTGCCTTGCCTGATGTGGGACTTATACTGGATATATAGACTCATAGATGAACAGTCCCAGTTGTAGGTCACTCTTCTCCCACAGGAGGCTGAAGGGGTTTGAAAAGTTGGTGGCACCCTCTCCAGAGCAGATACTAGAGCCTTCATTGTTAACTAGTGGGGTAGATGGTGCCCTCTATTACTGTGTACCCGTATGGGATAGAACTTAGACCAAGCTGAACTAGTGGGGGTGGAACAAATTGAGTAGGCTGTGTTTCAATGCCCCAAATTCTCAGTTTATAGTAATTTTTCTGGAGTCATTCTGCATCTGCTTATGCTCACAGAACAATTTCAATGGCTTTAAATGGTTGTTTCAAATATAAATTTCACTAGCTATGGTTCTTTTGCTGGGGAAAGTGTCCGTGAAGCTCCTCTCACCAACATTATGGAATTAATTGCCGTTGGCTATTATTTCTTTCAGATATTTTCCCAGTCTATCCCTTTGATGTCACATAGTTCACTGTTCTTTTTGTAACTTATATAATTTTCAGACTATCTAACACTTTCTATGTCATAAAGGTTACTCACTGGTCACTCTTCTGCAGTGCCTACTCAGAGGTTCATACCATTTAGCATGTAGTTTTCGTCTTAGTGATTTGTAGCTCTGGAAATTCAGTATTTTATCCTCCCTATTTCTCCTTGACATGCTTATATTTTCTTCTACCCTTTTGAACATGCTTATATTTTCTTCTATCCTTTTGAACATGTGGAATATAAATGTCTTTTACAAAGTATTATCTCTGTCACTTCTGGTCTGCTTTTACTAATAGGTTTTCCATTATTGGTTGTATTATACAGTTTCTTTGAAAACCTACTAAAAATTTTAATCAGGTGGCAAATGTGAATTTAACCAGTCTGGGTACTAGGTATTTTTGTTACCATTAGTATTCTTGAATTTCGTTCTGGGACACAGTGATGTTATTTGTGAATAATTGACCATTATACAATTTTAAGGGGTTGCCAGGCAGATCCAGAGTACACTTTAGTTCATGCATAATTTTCACTGCAATTCACTACATAAAACCTTGTAAGTATTCTCGCCCATCATTTGTGGATTACCAGGTTTTTCTACTCTAGCTGGTAGGTAGAACTGTTTCTGGGTCTGTATGAGATGCCCTGCTTCTTTGGTGGGGGGGGGGCTCTTTTGAGTTATCCCTTTGAGAATCAATGTCATGTGCTATTAATTCATGTACTGATTTGTCAGGCATACTGTTTCCACAGTTTAATAAGCAACAAGAAGTTACTGAGTAAAAATGAGTATAGTGCCTATAATAGAGTTTTCCTTAAAAATTTTCTGACATTTAAAAACCAGTGTCAATGTCACTAAAAATAACATTGACATGAGCTAAGTATTCCAAGAGCTGTCATCTTAAGATTCCCTTAATTTGATGAGAAACATTTGGTCCCCTGTTGTTGTAAGAGAGGACTTTATATAGTACCTGCTGGGTACAAAGCCCATGTCTTTGATATCCTTAGAAACGACCATGCTGCTACTTGTCCAACTGCTCCAAAGCTTCAGGTAATGGGATAGAAAATTATAGAAATAGCAAATTCTGAAAATATAGTAAGCTCAGTAACAGGTTTTGCATTAATTGGTAACTGATAGCTCAGTTTGATAATATGGCACAAGGTCATATCCAAATACACTTGTTTGATTGGATGATTATATAGATGGACCACAGAATAAGGCAGAAATTCTTTTCTGTTTTTGTGGTGTGAGAATGGAGCCCAGGCCCTTGCACATGATAACCATGAGTTGAGTTGTACACCACTGAGTTATACACCCAGGTCCAAAGTAGTAATTCATAACTAGGGTATGTGAATGTATTTTGGAGCCACTTGGAACCTTCTAAAATAATAGTATAATGTGTGTGTTTGCATGCACATGTATTTATTTTTGAGACAATATCTCATGTAGCCCAGGCTGTCCTTGAACTAGATTTACTATGTAGCTGAGGCTGACCTTAAACATCTGATCTCCCTGCCTCTACCTCTTGAGTGCTGAGATTATGAGTGTGACCACTATGTAATGGGAGGGGATTGTGATCAAAAAGCATTATGTACTTGTAGGAAAATTGTCAATAAAAATTTAATAAAAATCATAGCAGAGAAACCAGGCCCAAGAACTTAACAGAAACATCAAAGTGAAGAAACTGCCTCATCTGGATCCCATATCAAGTACTATAATGGCAACAGACCTCCTACCAGGTGTGTGTGTGTGTGTGTGTGTGTGTGTGTGTGTGTAGGAACCTCCTCACTTTCCAAGGTTTCAGCTCAGCTAGGTCCTTACTGTTGATGAGACCTACTCAATTGCCATTTTTCCTGTTTGCATGTTTGCCTGCCTGGACCTGCTATTCATGCATCCATCCATCTTTCCATTCATCTGAACCTGGTCCTGCCCTTTACTTCACTCCTGTAGCTCAGCTCAACCCTATAGCCTGACTCTGGCTAGCAGCAGTTTTTTCAGTTTCTTCTGCATCATGTTATCTTATTGTTACTAAAATATTTGCATTTCTATCAGTTTCCCAGCTCTGGTCTCTGAGGACTCTTTAAAAATCTTTGCCTCTTTATAGTCATTCTATAACCCATATATATGCATATCTATATATATACATGCATATATATATATATGTAGATATAAATGTGTAATTTGAGAGTTAACATTATTAATTAGGATTAGAATAAAAGAATGTATATTTGAGGCTCAGGTGATAACATGAGAACCTTTTAGGCTGGAGACTGACAAGTTTGACTCTCCAAAATCCATGTAAAAACTGGCTGTGGCCATGCACATCTGTGACCCCAGTCCACGTGGTGAGGAGGGTGGAGACATTTCTGGGACTCACTGATGAACAGCAGTTCCGGGATGAGGGAGAGACCTGTTCTCAAGGAAATACATGGATAAATGATAAGTTCACTTGATGCTCTCCTCTGTCTCTGCACACACACACATGGGACTTAGGCATCTGCACACACACATATACATACAACAGACACACACACACACACGGAAAAAAAAGAACTGTGCTTGCCTCAGCCAGATTTATCAAGGAAAGTGAAGTATCTGACAAATTGCTACCATTGAAGCCATTGTACCTTGCGGAAAGACACACGTATGTTTGTAGATGTTCCTGACATAGCATGTTCATGACATAACTATATCCCTAGCACTTTAAGAAAAAAGTGCTTTGAGACAGGTCTTGTTAAAGCTACAAAAGCTATCTTGAACTCACTCTCTAGCAGGCCAGGCCTTGTACTTGCTATACTTTTGCTTCAACCTCCTGAGTAACTGGGGTTATAGGTCTGTGCCACTAGGACTGGCTTAAAGCTGCAATTTTTATAGCTTGAAAATACATAGCTCGAAAGTAACAGGAAAATTTACAGGAAATAAGTGGAAAGGTGGTTAAATGTTAATGCTTCCTTCTCATTTCACCTTGGCTTATTTGTCTGGCATTCCACCTGACCAGTTTTATATTTTATAAAACACCCAACTCTCAAGACCTTGTAGCCTTGCCACACTCAGACTGTGACTCAGAAGTAACTTCATGTTTGCATTTGTGCTGGGTCTCTCTGAACCACTATTACAGGAAGTGCTTTCTAATTGTCCAGAGTGACCTATGTAGGGTATGAGGGTGAATTGTCCAATATAACTTAATGACATTTTTGACTAATTGGTCAAAATGTTCTTTAATACTCTGAAAATAAAGTCGTTGGTTCCTTGTACAGTGAATTATTTTATTCATTGAAATTCTTTTTTTTTTTTTTTTTTTTTGGTTTTCTGAGGTAGGGTCTCACTCAAGCCCAAGCCCAGGCTGACCTGGAATTAACTATGTAATCTCAGGGTGGCCTTGAACTCACAGTGATCCACCTACCTCTGCCTACCGAGTGTTGGGATTAAAAGTGTGTGCCACCACACCCAGCTTCACTGAAATTCTTACATGCTACAAATAGTTATTATATTGTCAAGATCTGTATTTGATCAGAGACTGTACCCATTTTTAAAACTGACTTGAATAGTTCAGTTAAGGATTATGAGGAAAATTTCTTTCAAAACTGTAAATATGTTCAAATATTTTCTTTAAAAAGTTTGCTTAGGGTGTACTTTTTTCTATCATGAATTTTCCACCCCTCTAGAGTTGGTAGTCTAAACACTGAAACATGCTACTGTGTGAGAATATTTTAATATTCAAAGAGAAACTGACTAGTTTTTCCAGTGTCACTGCATATGGTAAGAAAATTAGATTTGAAAAATTCTGCTGCTTATATCATGAAGAAAATGCATGTCAATGTGTTTATATATTCCTGCATAAAGCATTATGTCTTTATTTATATCTATATTTATAGTTTCCTTTTGGATGTCTTTCTTAAATTTCCTTGGTAACAACCTTAACTGAAATAAGATACTTGTATAAAGGCTTCTTTTATGCCTTTTTAAATTTACAAATTAGTTATCCTTAGTTTCTACTATGATAGGATGTTGTTACATTGTGATGCAAATTAAAGCTGTTTGTATCTTATGCACTGGAATACATAAAATGGGATTTTCAGCAAAGATATTTGACATCTTTACCTAGAACAAAGTAAATAATTTTTATAGGCTTAATTGGAATAAAAGATGTCTCTCTGGTTTTGTGTTAAGCTGACATCTACAGGTTGGGTCTTTCCCAAGTGATTCAATTCTCTATTATTATGTAGTCAGCCACTCATCAGTGCCTGTTTCAAACTTCAGCTTGCAGTACTCTCCAGTTTCAGTGACGTCTTCCTTACTGGTTGGCTAGCTGGTGGGGGTAGGGGGACTTTTTTCATTATTTTTGTAAAGGACTTTCTTTGTGAATAATGCATTTATTGAAGAAAAAAATGTTTGGGGGCCTATTTAATTGTGGTCTTCCCAAATTTTTCTCTGAAGATAATGTATGGTTTTGGTGCAAATGGGCTACTACGTTCATTTCTTCAGACTACTGTATTCTTTTTTCAGGTAAGATGCTTCTGGAGAATAGTAAACAGTTGTCACAATAAGACAATGCAAACCAGATTTCATGTCGTGCTTAGACATGTAAAACAAGCTTCTTTTTTATCTTTTTTTACTAATAGTGGCAAAGCAAAAGATGAAGGAGGCTGAGCAGTGGCTGGACATGGTTAAATGCCATTAGACTGGTCAGTATTCTAAAAGCCATCGCTGTTATCTTCTAAACTCACAGTCCTTTAGGACCAGAAGAGAGAAACACTGAACATGTGGGAGGGGGTGTTCATAAAATGAGATGTAGCTGGGCGTGGTGGTAAACGCCTTTAATGCCAACACTCAGGAGGCAGAGGTAGGAGGATCACCGTGAGTTGAAGGCCACCCTGAGACTCCATAGTGAATTCCAGGTCAGCCAGGGCTAGAGTGAGACCCTATCTCAAAACAAAAACAAAAACAAAATGAGATGTTACAGAGGAGTTTACATACCACACATAGCAACCTACCTGGGAGTGAACAAACTCCACTGTCCCTCTGGGAAGTGACAAGTGTAGAAACTGCCATCAGAATGCCCTGAAACTATTGCCAACACTATTTAACAAAACCATAATATAGAAGACACAACAATTTTATGTATGTACTTTTAATAAAGGACATAAGAAGATAAAGTTGGCCAGTGTTTTTGTCAGTATTTCTGCGGCAAGACACATGGTTTGAAGTATACTATATACAGTCACTTTAAGCAGATTGATGGTAAAAGGGATCTGTAGCAAATTGGCAACGTGATCTTAAATGCTGAGGTCTCCAGCATTGTTCCTTTTCCAGCTTTCCAATACATTTCATATATTATGAAGACCCAGTCCCAACTTTCCTGCTGTGTTCTCATACTGATTTAGCCAGCAGGGTGAAAGTAATTACTCCTTGAATGCATCTTATCTTATTTTTCTTTTCCTTTAACCATGTCTTCCTATGAATCTATTTCCTGATGTACTGAACTCAGTGTCTGTTTTAACTCTTTCTGCTGATGGGTGTATTCTAGACTGCTTCAAAGAACACATTTAATGGGTTTGAACATTTTGGAGCAAACAGCTCTAGCCCTTTTGGGGAAGTAAACAAGTCATGGGTTGCATGCTATCATGAGCAACACATTCATTATTACATAACACCTACATACAAAAGGCTACAATATAATATAGTACATTTAAGCTACTGTTAAAGAAGTGCAGATGTACCATATTCTGTCAACCGTTTTCTAGCGATTGGGTGGAGCTCATGAATTTTTTGAGAATGTGGGACTTGTGAAAGGGTCTGATGATCTTGTGGGATTTCCTCTGTGCCTCTGCACAGACAATGTCATTTGACCCAACTGAGTCTCTTAGCCACTCTGACAGCAGGTACTTAGATACTTTAGGATGTATAAATGGAATGTTCTTCACTTGCTGTGATTGGTGGACATTTTTAAAGGAGAGGACAGAGAATCCTTCCTTCCAGGGGTGTCCAACCTTTTGAGCTTGAGACATGCTGTTGTCATCTATAAATATGGTGGGTCGTATTTATGGCTATCATGGGATGCACATGGTCTGTGTCCAACCTGCAAGTATGTATCTGATGATACACCAGTCTGTTTTGGGAGAAGTGTGTGTGTGTGTGTGTGTGTGCACAGGTGTGTGCACATGTGCCCATGTTCACATTTACACAAGTAGATACATATAAGTATGTGTGATGAGAGATGAAAGAGATAGTCTAAGAATGACTATTATAGTCCTGATAATTAGGAGCTCCTTAAGTTTCCAATGCACATTTACAATAATATATCCAACATTCTTAAAACATACCTGCTAGGATTGTGCTTAAATCTGCATGAACTTAAATGTGCAAACTCTATGTAACTTGGTATAAACATAGGGAAGCACATTCTTTTACTTCTCAAAAAAGCCCCAAGGGCTGGAGAGATGGCTCAGCAGTTAAGGCGCTTGCCTGCAAAGCCTAAGGACTTGGCTTCCATTCCCCAGTACCCACTTAAGGCCAAATGCACAAAGTGGCACATACATCTGGAGCTCATTTGCAGCAGCTAGAGGCCCTGGTGTGCCCATTTTTTTTTCTCTCTCTCTGTCTCCTTGAAAATAAATAAATAAAAATTTTATTTTATTTTTTTAAAGGCCCGAGATTGGGCTTTATGGGTGCTACAGGAGATGATGGCTTTGGCTGATGCCATCTAGTATGAAATATACATGGGGGAATGAGGCACATAGTGCATTAGAAAATCAGAGTTGTATCAATTGCATGCTTCAAGCTTTTGAACAAAGACTCCTTTTGAATATGATCCTGTCCTCTTTGCTCTTAGTTTTCTCTTTCCTTCTTTTTTTTTTTTTTTTTTTCCGAGGTAGGGTCTCTCTCTAGCCTAGGCTGACCTGGAATTCACTATGTAGTCTCAGGGTGACCTCAAACTCAAACTCATGGCGATCCTCCTACCTCTGCCTCCTGAGTGCTGGTATTAAAGGCATGTGCTTGCTCTCAGTTTTCTAAGCTGTTCTATGGCAATTCCTATACTAGGAAGCTAAGTCACTCTAACAGTGTGTTGGACATGGTAACTGTGAGCACCTCTATGTCATTTTGGAGGGCACTTCATCTCTTTTACCCTAAATTTGGGGAGAAATAATCTCCATTCTGTCTCTTTCTAAGGACACTGTTAGAACAAATGGAAGAATGTTAAAGTACTCTAGGCTCTGCAAGAAAAAATTCAACAATGAGAGCATGGAAGAAAATAATAGAGTATATTTGTTTGCTTAGAAATACTGTTATGGTAAAACTTTTCATTGCAGCCCTGAAAAGAAAAACATGTACGAGTACTAGGGAGATACATAGCACCTTTCAGCTGTAGGTTATTAACAATGAGTATCATCATTTTGCAAGTAGGGAAGACGAGTACCAAAAATTGGGGGAGATCCCACAGAGGTTACTAGACAGGTGTTCAAGGAGAAGAAAGCAAAAGAGTCAGGTCAGGGTGTGCTAACTGTGAAACAAATCTCTTTGTTTTCTTGATCAATAATCACTCATGTAGACACTTATTTACAGTAGTCAATAATCTATAGATAGGTACATTATCAATGTCTATAAGCTTGTGGGATTAAGGTACTAAGACAAAAATAGGGTTTATATTTTCTCTAAGCTCCCAAGAAAAACCCTGATTTATTTGGCCTTCTGAAGACAGTGTAAGTCTGTAAGACACTAAACAATTAGCTTGCATTATAGCTCCCCTGAGCTTTACCCTTCTAGTGCTTCGCTGTAGTTTACTGACATTGTCTTTTGTGACACGATTCCAGGGAGGTCTGAATGTTAATACACTCTACATATTAGAGAAGTTCTCAATGACTTCCTGACTTTGAATCATAGACAGGTAGCTGCTGTTCTGCCTAAATCCTTGGCAGAAGATGATAGATGGGAGTGAATAAGATTGCTTTGATGTCCAGTGGCTGTGGAATAAGTGGTGGCCCTCACTTTACAGAAAGGTACTTTTCTTTTTTTGGTTTTTTGATGTAGGGTCTCACTTTAGCTCAGGCTGACCTGGACTTCTCTATGTAGTCTCAGGGTGGCCTCGAACTCACAGCGATCCTCCTACCTCTGCCTCCTGAGTGCTGGGATTAAAGGTGTGCACCACCATGGCTGGCTACAGAAAGGTACTTTTGTATAGGACTAGAAGGCAAGGCTTGTCCATCATAAAAGTATGTGCCTGTTCAAATATGCTTTCAAGATAAACAGACAAGAGAAGTGTTTTAGATGAGTGGAAGGGAAAAAATCTTCCCAGTTGAACATATTAAAACTTCGTTATGAATTCCAATGTGCATAGAATAGGCTGCTCTTTAGTTTCTGAGTTTCAGAAACAGTCTCCCCTCAGTTGTAATTTATTTCTATATAGTATTCTCTTGAAATAAATGCTAACCACAGTTTGTTTAACTTTATGCTAGATGTTTCACCTTGGTCAAAATTACCTAGGGATTCCAAATGCACAGGATTCGTTGTTGCTTTCTCAGTTGTACAGGGGCACCAATGCCAATTTATTTGTGCTTGGAAGTTTTTTTCACTCAGAGAGATTTTAGGAAGGGTAATTTAGTAAACGCAAACATTTCTTAAGGAGCCTAATTCCTTGATATCTGTGAGATGCCTGTAACTCCTGCTGATTTCTACAAGAGTTGGGCTTTTATTGTCAGTAGCGGGGCACTAGAGTGCTGATTGAAAATGGAAAACATCAATACTCTTAGGTATTATTATTATTATAAAGAAGTAGCATCAATGTCCATACTCATTGATCCAGGCACTAGGTCTGAAAGACAGGCTGGTTATAAATGAATTGGGAATGGATGTAAACTATCTTAATCGTTAAGCTACCATTGAAGCTTAAAAGGAGGATCAGCACATTACTGTTCGGTCACTCTCTGTACATTAACCCCTACAATGAAAACACAGATCTTTAATTAATGGTCAGGCTAAGATCAGACAGAATTTTAATTATACCTGAAAATAACCCTTAAAGTTCTTTACATAACTTAGGGTTATAGTATTTCTTTCACCGTATAAATAATTTGCAAAGACTTAACAAGGTAGATAGCAGAAAGGTGAATAAAATAATGCCATGGCTTGGCATTAAGTCTTCAAAACAGTGGGCTGGAGAGATGGTTTAACGGTTAAGAGCTTGCCTGTGAAGCCTAAGGACCCCAGTTCAAGGCTCGATTCCCCAGGACCCATGTTAGCCAGATGCACAAGGGGGTGCACGCATCTGGAGTTTGTTTGCAGTGGCTGGAGGCCCTGGTGCGCCCCTTCTCTCTCTCTCTCTCTCTCCCTCTTTCTCTCTCTGTCACTCTCAAATAAATAAATAAAAATAAACAAAAAAAATTAAAAAGGTTTCAAAACATTAATTTTCTTTGTTTGATGAGACAAAGTCTTGCTATGTGACTTGGAACTTGCTATTTAGATTAGTTGGCCTTGAACTTGCAGATCCTCCTGCCTCTGCCTCTTTAGTGCCAGGATTACAGACCTTTGCCACCATGTCGATCCTTAAAACATTAATTGTTATGCTTAATAAAGTGGAAGTCTGATCTGGTCTTCCTTATTAGTTGTGGTGCTTTTAGGGACTTTTGTAACACAACCAGTTTTGCACTGTTCAATTCTCAACTCAAGGAACGTGAGCACAGTGTATTAAATCCCTCTGAATTTTAGATATATGATATGGGGGTGGTTCAAATTTCACCAAATATCTAAACTTCTGTTTAGGGAAAAAGCATGATTAAGTACTAGCTTCAGTATTTAAACCTTGATTTTTCAGCAGAATCTTGTATTAATATGCTGTACTGACACATGTTTATAAATGCCCATGAACATAAGCTGCAAATGCATGCTGATTCCCCTCCATATCAAAAAGACTGCAGAGAGATGTGATTAATAGTCTTTCCTGGGAAATTAAAGCCTCCAAGGTAATCTGATGAATTCCCTTATACCTGACTAGATGAATGTAAAGATATATATTTTGCATTCAGTTTTCCATAGACTGGGAGAGACTAAGAGAGAAAGAAAACCTGGCTTGAAATAATTGTTACCAAACTGAGTTCAGTCAGCATACTAAATAATTTGTGAAGTCCTGAAACATCTGTAGCGCAAGTATTTGATGGAACACTTTCAAACTGTGAAGCATTCAATCCAACATGGTGACTTATTTTGGATTAGAAGAATTCCCAACATTGAAATCTATATGCTTCATGGGAGATGAAGAGTCCTGGGAATGAAAAGAAGAAATTCACAGGTGAGCTGACCAATTGTAAATGCAATGGTAATAATAATAATATGTAACTGGTAAACTTACTTTATAAAAAGTATCTTCATATCAATAATTTTGCTTCTGGGTTCTATCACCTGAAAATTGTTTTAAATTATTTCTATTCAATGATAGTATTTATAACCTTATTCCTAATAGTGAAAAATGGATAAAATCTTATATTGTACATTAGATAAATGATTAAATAAATAGTATTGAAAATATTAAGAGAAACCAGGTATATGCCTATAATCCTAACATTTGGGAGGTAGGAGGATCAGGAAAAAGATCGCCCTTGGGTATACAGTGAGTTCTCAGCTACCATGAGCTAAATGTGACCCTTTCTCAAAAAAGTGAAATTAAAAAAATATTTTTATTTATTTATTTGAGAGAGAAAGAAATGAGAGGGGGAAGGAGGGAAAGAGTGAGTATGGGTGCAACAGGGTCTCTTGCTGCTTCAAATGATCTCCAGACACATGTTCCACACTGTACTTATGGCTTTATATGTGTACTAGGGAATCAAACGTGGGCCAGCAGGCTTTGTAAGCAACTGTCATTAACTGCTGAGCCATCTGCCCAGCCCTCAAAAATGAAATTAAAAAAGAAACTGTTCATTGAAAAGGGAAGGTCATTTTTGTTTGTTTTTTGTTTTTCGAGGTAGGGTCTCACTCTAGCTCAGGCTGACCTGGAATTCATTATGTAGTCTCAGGGTTGCCTCGAACTCACAGTGATCCTCCTACTTCTGCCTCCGGAGTGCTGGGATTAAAGGCGTGCACCACCATGCCCAGATTGTTATAGTTATTTCTAATCCAAAAGTTGTATTTAGAACAAAAGACTGAGGTAATTCACTAGGCTTCTGAAAGTAGTAGGCTTGTGGGTAATTTATATCATTTTCTTGCTTTCTACTTGTATTTCCTGCAGTTTCATTAGTAAACATATGATAATTTGATAATTTAAAATGTTTGCTTTTGAAATCCACATGAGATTTCAAATTGAGTAATTCTGAATTTGAATTTTAGCTTTGCCACTTGCTATCTCATTGATTCTGGGCAAATGATAATGGACCTTAGTTTTCTCATTTGTAAAATTGGCACAATAAAATCTACCTAAAGGAATAGAATACAATAAGTTCTCAAGTCATTATCCTTAGTGTAAGCTTTCTAGAAAACTGTTTGGTCACATACACACTCGGTCTTTAAAGAATTCATATCAGGAATTTTGATTCTAGGATTCTATCTTATAGAAATAGCTCTAAATGGGAGAAAAGATTCCTGCTTGATATTATTCATTGCCTTACATATAACAGTGAATATTGGATAAAAGCTTAATGTTGGATAATAGAAAAATGGTTAAATAAACAGCATAATAGAATATTACTTTTGGTATTGCTGAAAAAAGTAGGAACGTTAAGAAGTAATTAGGTATGATTGTGAGGAATTTAAAGTTTTTCATAGTCCTATTATTTTTGGCTGATTATATTTTCATTATGCTTAAAATATTTTAAGGCTTATTACTTTATTTTTGCATGTGTGTTCATGTGTGTGTGTGTGCATACGTATGTGCCCTTGTGGTGGCCCCATAAACTTGCCTGTGGAGGGGGGGTCACTTGTCCATAGTTGCCAGAGTGCAACGTCAGGTATCCAGCTCCATTGCTCTTCTTCTTGGTCTTATTTTTTTTTAATTTTTTTTGTTTGTTTTATTTATTTATTTGAGAGCGACAGAGAGAAGGAGGCAGACAGAGAGAGAGAGAGAATGGGCGCGCCAGAGCTTCCAGCCTCTGTAAAGGAACTCCAGATGCGTGTGCCCCCTTGTGCATCTGGCTAACGTGGGTCCTGGGGAGTCGAGCCTCGAACCGGGGTCCTTAGGCTTCACAGGCAAGCGCTTAACTGCTAAGCCATCTCTCCAGCCCCTTGGTCTTATTTTTGAGCTGGACTCTCCTTTAACTAATTCTGGAGCTTGTGGAGCTCCAAAGATTCTCAGGTTTCTATTTCCCTGTGGGATTGGGGTTACAGGCAAGCATGGGCATGCCCAGGTGTTTTATGTGGGATCTGGACATTGGAAGTAGGGCAGTCTCAGAACACCCTCCCCCCGCCAACAGACCCTCATGCTTGCACAGGAAGTGTACTTAACTGCTGAGCCATCTCTCCAGCCCTTAAAATACGTGTTTATTATTTTTTTTTGAGGCAAGCCCAATAGACTGGCCTTTTTATGTAAGGGAGAGAGGAGAGAGAGAGAGAGAGAGAGAGAGAGAATTGGCAAGCTAGGGCCTCCAGCCACTGCAATCAAACTCCAGACAAGTGTGCCCCATTATATGCATGTGTGACATTGTGCACTTGCATCACTGTGAGTCTGGCATACACGGGACCTGGAGAGTTGAACATGAATCCTTAGGCTTCATAAGCAAGTGCCTTAACTGGTAAATCATCTCTCCAGCCCCTTTTTGTTTTCTTTTTTTTTTTTTTTTTTGAGGTAGGGTCTCATTCTAGCTCAAGTTGACCTGGAATTCACTATGTAAACTCAGGCTGGCCTCAAACTCACAGTGATCCTCCTACCTTGGTCTCCTGAGTGCTGGGATTAAAGGTGTGCACTACCACATCTAGCTAAATACTATTTTTTTTTTGTACAGTGTATTGCTATGTAGCCCAGGTTGGCTTTGAACTCACTTCTTGCTCATCCTCCCAAGTGTTAGTATACTTTTAAAATTAATTCTAATTATAAAAGCAATACATTTCATCATAAACAACTTTGAAAATACAGAAACTTATAAAGAAAAATAATGACCTATTATTTCACAAACTATTTTGTACTGTCCCTGCTTATATTCTATTCGGTTAAATATTTGTTGAATATTTAACATATATTAGGCACTATGTAGGGACTGGTACCAAAATGTGAACACGACATAAGTCACTGCTATGAAGGAACTTAAAATTTAGTGTTGAAAATAGACAAATAAATAGACTGTTATAACACAGAATAAAAGTTTCTTATTAACTGGTCACAGATGCTTACAACTTTAATCCCAGAATTTTGGAAGTTGGTAAGAGGATTGTGTGAGTTTGAGGCTGGCCTGGGCTACCGAGTGAGTTCCAAGTCAACTTGGGCTAGAGTGACACCCTGCCTCAAAAAAAAAAAAAGCCTCTTACTAGTCTTAGGGTAGCACCCAGAAAGGACATATAACTGATTTATGAAAGTTAGTCAGTAATACTCTAAGTGCTATGGAATATGAAACTTGTTACCCAGCCAGCTGAAAGGGACTACAGTGGAGGACATTGGAGGTGGCTGAGGGAGCATTTCAGTCATGAGAAACAACAGAGACAATATTTGAGAGACTGAAAGGAGACTGTGGTTCAGGCATAGTGTGTGGATAGGACTGGTGGAAAGGAAATGTCAGAGTTGAAAATAATGAGATGAGCGTGAATAATTGACTAGGGGCTGGATCATGAAAGGAAGTATAAACCACGTGGAAGAGTTGAAACTATGCTGAGAACAGTGGAATTTTAGGTGCAATATGGGGAATGTACTGAAAGGGGTCAAGATTGGAAACAGGGAGATTAGTTAAGAGGCTATTGTAGTAGATGATACAAGTGATAGTTAAAACAGAGAAGTCATGACTTGCAAAGGAATTTAGGAATTGTAATCTACATATATTGACAACTAATTAGATGGGGATAGGGTGTGAAGGAGAGAGCAAAACAGGAAATGGATATTTTGAGACAGTAAAGGTGAAAAGCACTCAATTGGTTATTCAGGTTTGGGGTTGGGAGAGAGTTCTGAGCTGGAGATGCACATTCAATGGTTATCAGTTTCCATATGGTCTGTAGCCAAGGAACGGATAGATTCCCCAAGGAATGATATTTATGTGCTGATGAGAAAACTTAGTAAAGTTTGCGGAGACTGTTTTAAGGAGACTTCTGATGGTTGAGGGGGAGAGGAAGGTGGAAATAAGTTTGAGAGAAATACAAGAGATTTTTCCAATTTTTAATTTAAAAATTTAAATATACTAAAATTAACTTTTGCTTGTATATTCCTGTGAGCTTTTACACATACATAGACTCTTGTGACTGTCACCACAGATAGATTGCAGAGCTTCCCTCACTCCTAACCCTGGCACTCATTAATGTGTTTTCTCTCCCTATATTTTTGTCTTTTGTGAAATGCCATACAAATGGAATCATATAGTATGTAGCCTCCTGAGATGGTTGTTTTTCACTTAACACAATGCTTTTGAGATGCATCTATGTTTCTGTAATTGTAAATAGTTGAATCTTTTCTTTTATTACTGAGAAATATAGGCTTACTCACTCAATTGAAAGGCACTTGCTTTATTTTCCAGGTTTAGGCAATTTAAATAGAATGACCATAAATATTCATATACAACCATTTGTATGAATACAAGTTTTTGTCTCTTTAGTAGAAATACTCAGCAATGGGTATACTGAGTCATGTAGTAGGTGTTTGAATATACCTAACTGAATTTCAGAGTAGCTTTGATTATTTTGCATTTCCAATAGAAAAATATCAATTTCAATAGTTCTGCAGCCTTGTTACGGCTTGGTATTGTTACATGAAAAATGTACCCTATTCTAGTATGAATGTAATGAAATCTCCTGATGGTTTTAATTTCCATTGTCATAGTAGCCAGAAATGCTAGGTACCTTTTCTTGTGCATATTTTCCATCTGATATCTTCTTTGATGAATTACACATTCAACTCACTTGACTCTATCATTTTTGGCAAAATATCTGTGCAGAGCTGGTCATGGTAGTGCACGTCTTTAATCCAAGAACTTGGGAGGCAGAGGTAGGAGGATCACCATGAGTTTGAGGCCACCCTGATACTACATAGTGAATTCCAGGTCAGCATGGGCTAGAGTGAGACCCCACCTCAAAAATAAGGCACAAAATATGTATGCAGATTTTTGCTTACTTAAAAAATTGGGTTATTTCTCTTTCTAATACTGAATTGTAAGAGTTATCTATATGTTCTGCATGCAGGTTTCTTATTTGATATTTGACTTACAAATATTTTCTCCCCAAAGACCACAGGATATTGTATGGTTCAATGCATATAAAATGTTAAAATGTCCATGTTAGGTAAATCTATAATAATAGGAAATAGAATATTGAGCAGGGCATATTGGTGCATTCCTATAATCTTAGCACTTGTACACTGGGGCAGGGGGATTACTGTTTGAGGTCAGCCTAGGCTACATAATAAGACCATGTCTCAAAAAATCAAAACTCAGCTGAACACAATGGTACATGCCTGTAATCCCAGCACATTAGAGCCGAAGGCAGGAGAGGCTAGCCATGAGTTTGAGGCCAGCATGGGCAATAGATCAGGACTCTGATTCCAAAACCAAAAATAAAACAACACCTCAAATCCCCCAAATTAGTGATTGCCTAAGAATGACAATGGGGAGAGATGGCTTATGTGCATGGGATTATGAAAATGTTCTCAAATTAATTTTTGCAATGGTTGCATAGCTCTGTAAATGTACTGAAAGCCACAGAATTGCATGTGGTCACATGAATTATATCTCAATTAAGTGACAATGAATGTATTTTTAAATTTCAGGCTAGGGGTATAACTTACTGGTAAGGTACTAGGCTACCATACAAGAAGCCTTGCATTCAATCTACAACACCACAGAATAAAAAAATAAACTTCATTCATACCCTTTTAAGTATTCTTCAAAGTAACTAATTTTAATCATTGTATAATATTTCATTATAATGATGTGGCAATTTCTTTTACTAGGCTCCTATTGATAGATACCTCATTTTGTTTCAAAATTTCTGATATAATAAATTGGTGATAAATATTTATACACATCTCTGATCATTTCATTAAAATATACTCCTCAAATGTAGTTATTAGATAAAATTACATGATTATTTTACATTTTAGATATTTATTTATTTGTGCATGTGTGTGTATGTGTGTGTGTGAGAGAGAGAGAGAGAGAGGTTGAGAGAGAGAGAAAGAGATTGACTGAGTATGGTGTGCCAAGGTCTGGCCTCTAAAACTGAACTCCAGAAATTCCAAATGCATGCACCACTTTGGACATCTTGCTTTACATGAGTGCTGGGGAATCAAACTGGAGCCTGCACGGTTTGCAAGCAAGTACTTTTAACCACTGAGCCATCTCTTCAACTGTCACATGATCATGTTAATGTATAAGAATACTTGTTCTGAGGCTGGAGAGATGCTTAGCGGTTAAAATGCTTGCCTGCAAAGCCTAAGGACCCTAAGGACCTAGGTTTGATTACCCTGTACCCATGTAAGCCAGATGCACAAGGTGGCACATGTGTCTAGATTTCATTTGCAGTAGCTGGAGGCCCTGGTGTGCCCATTCTCTCTTTCTATCTCCCTCTTCCTCCCTCCCTCCCTCTCTCAAATGAATAAATGAATAAATAAATAAATAAATAAATAAAATATTTTAAAAATTATTTTTAAAAAAGAACACTTGATTTGCTGGGCATGGTGGCACAAGCCTTCAATCCTAGCACTCTGGAGGCAGAGATAGGAGGATTGTGGCTGAGGCCAGCCTGAGACTACATAGTGAATTCCAGGCCAGCTTGGGCTATAGCGAGACCCTACCTTGAAAAGCCAAAAAGAAAACAAACAAACAAGCACTTGTTTTAGGAGTGGGAGAGATGGCTCTGCAGTTAAAGGCACTTGCTTGCAAAGCCTGATGGTGTGGGTTCAAATCCAGTACCCACTTAAAGCTACATTCACAAAGTGACACATACATCTGGAGTTATTTTGCAGTGACAGGAGGCCCTGGCATGCCCATTCTCTCTATTTTGAAAAAAAGGAATACTCATTTCAATATGACCTCACCAGTGTAAGGTACTATAATTAATAAAATCTGATTTCATAGATAAAATTAGTATTTTACCATTATTTTAATTTGTATTTATAGTGAAGTTGAACAATTTTCACATTTACCCATTTTATCTTATTGTGTTGTCATATCTTTTGTCCATTTTTCTAATTGTTTTCTTCCGCTTATTGATTTTTAAAATTCCTAAATTAAGAATAATGGGGGGGGGGCTGGGTGGTGCACACCTTGAATCCCAGCACTAGGGAGGCAAAGGTGGGAGGATCACAGAGAGGTTGAGGCCACCCTGAGACTACATAGTGAATTCCAGGTCAGCCTGGGATAGAGTGAGATCCTTCTTTGAAAAAAAACAACAAAAGAATATTGGGGGGCTGGACAGATGGCTTAGCAGTTAAGGCACTAGCCTGTGAAGCCTAAGGACCCTGGTTTAATTCCCCAGTACCCACAAAAGCCAGATGCACAAAGTTGTGCATGTGTCTGGAGTTCATTTGTTGTGGCTAGAGACCCTGGTGTGCCCATTCTCCCTGTCTGTCTCTCTTCTCTCTATCTGTCTCTGCTCACAAATAAATACATAATAAGTAAATAAATAATATTAATAAAATAATATTGGGCTGGAGAGAAGACGGCTTAGCAGTAAGACCCTTGCCGCAAAAGCTAAAGAACCCAGGTTTGATTCCCCAGGACCCACATAAGCCAGATACAGTGTTGTGTATGAATCTGGAGTTCGTTTACAGTGGCTTAAGGCCCTGATGTGCCCATTCTCTCTCTCTCTCTCCCCCCTCTTTCAAATAAATAAAAATAAAATAAAATAAAAATGCCTAGGAAGCCAGGTGTGGTGGCATATGCCTTTAATCTAAGCACCCAAGGCAGAGGTAGAGGATCACCATGAGTTCAAAGCCACCCTGAGAATACATAGTGAATTCCAGGTCAGCCTGGTCTACAGTGAGACCCTACCTCAGAAAAAAAGAAAAGAATGTTGAATTTTGTGTGCTTCATATTTTCAAAGGGTTTTTCCAAGTTAGTCTTTTTCATTTTGAAGAACATATTATCTAGAATCAGTGTTTGTGTGTGAAGATTATGAAAATATTTTTATATAAAAATATAATAAAATAAAAACCACTATTGTTTGCTAATTTCATGTTATAAATATATGGGTATTCATTTTATCTTTTATATTTTTCTTTAAGAATCGTTTCAGTGTTGGACATATCACTAATCATTTTCAAAAGAAGAAAACAAAGGAAATATGTATAAATATTGAATAATTTGGACACATATAACATTCAAATATTATCCTATTGAATGACATTCAAGTTCAATATTTAAAAATATCACTTATAGTGATTATATACATTATTAAAGCCTTCATCTCTTAATAAGTTTTAAAATATTTTATCCACTCTTCTGTGTTCTCAAACACTCTTTTATTATCAGAACATGACTTTATTTTTTTTATTAAAGCTTGTAGTTTTTAAAAAATATTTTATTTTTATTTATTTATTTCAGAGAGAGAGAGAGAGATATACAGAAATAGGCAGGTAGACAGAGAGAATGGGCGCGCCAGGGCTTCCAGCCACTGCAAACGAACACCAGATGCATGTGCCCCTTGTGCATCTGGCTAACGTGGGTCCTGGGGAATCGAGCCTCGAAATGGGGTCATTAGGCTTCACAGGGAAGCGCTTAACCGCTAAGCCATCTCTCCAGGTCAACATGACTTTATTTTACCCAGAAAAGTAATCAGCTAATTTATTTGGACAGTGTGCCCTTAAAAAGGCATTACTTAAAGGCTATTTTGCTTATCTAGGGAAGTATATAAAATGTATTATTTCATGGTTTGAAAAGGCCGGGAGGGTTGTCATATGGCAACGTAAGCTTGGGAAATATTTCCCTTTTGGAGAGTCACGGAGGTTTTAATTTGTTTATTTATTTTTATTTTTTTATTTTTGGTTTTTCGAGGTAGGGTCTCACTCTAGCCCAGGCTGACCTGGAATTCACTATGGAGTCTCAGGGTGGCCTCGAACTCATGGCAATCCTCCTATCTCTGCCTCCCAAGTGCTGGGATTAAAGGCGTGTGCCACCATGCCCGGCTAAGGGTTTTTATTTTTTTAAACCATATTAAAAAATCCTAGCAAGTACTGCCATTAAGGGCAAGGTTCCATTATTTGCCAAAAGAAAGGATCCAAAAGTCAAATATATTCAAAGAGCTACTACAAATTTCTCCTGGTGACTCACAAAACTAAGCAGCACACTGATAGCCCTGGGAATGCCTACACTAAGGGAAATTATCTAATTTGGCTTATATAGGGTTTCCTATGTGTATTCAGCAGATAATTGTTTTTCCATCTTTGGTGGTTTGATTCAGGTGCCCCCATAAACTTAGGTGTTCTGAATGCTAGGTTCCCAGCTGATGGAGATTTGGGAATTAATGCCTCCTATAGGCAGTGTATTGTTGGGGGCGGGCTTATGGGTGTTACAGCCAGTGTCCTCTTGCCAGTGTTTGGCACACTCTTCTGTTGTTATTGTTCATCTGATGTTGGCTAGGGGGTGATATCCAACCTCTGCTCATGCCATCGTTTTCCCTGCATCATGGAGCTTCCCCTTGAGCCTGTAAGCCAAAATAACCACCCCCCCCCGCCACAAACTGCTCTTCGTTAGGTGATTTCTGCCAGCAATGCAAAGCTGACTGCAACACCATCTAGCATCTGTTATTATGTCAAAATACTAGCATTTCAGAGAATAACATTACCAAAAAGCTAAAATAAGAAAATCAGAGAGATGAGCATCATAGATAACTGAAACTCATGTATTAGCATACAAGTGATCTTACCAAATATTAAACATTTCACCAAAGATTTTGATAAGAAAGACTCAATTCCTCTGCATTTTAACCTTTAATTATAAGTGAAGCTGCATAGTAAATAGCCAATCATGTTTTAAAATAACAGTATCACAGTGGACATAGAATGATTAGAAGTCAGATATCCTGGCAGCGTGGATTGCAATCTTAGATTAGCCACTTACTAGCTATGTAACCACAAATGCAGACATTTAACACCTCTCTGAACTTCATTTTTTCTCATAAGTAAAATGGAAATAGTAATATTCACCTTGCTGAGTTGATGTCAAGATTAAATATACCAAGTACCTAGCAAACTGGCTGTAATAAAGAAAATCTTGTATAATATCTATAGTTGCATGTAGTATAGCGCAAACCTTCTTTCAAAGGAAGGATTACAGTCTTGAGGACCCACAAACAGACTGATAAGCATCGGAAAAATTGCTAAGATTATTCATGGGAGAAGAATTGGGAGTCTTTCCAGTTTAGTGCTTTGAGCTCCATAGTATTTCTAGAACTTAAAATTTCCATATAATACTGAACTACATTGGGTTTATTTACTTGTAAATGTTGCAGAAAGAAGACAGTTCAGCTTTCCACCAGGTTACAAAGAGAATCCTGTAGATAAAGCTGCCTGCCAATGATTCCAAATTACTAGCATTTTGGAAGGCTGGAGTGTATGGAGGTTGCTTTCTGCCTGTTAGTAGGTAAGAGCAGGTTATTAGCAGACATAATGGTGTCGGGCAAAAAGAACTTATTTGTAACCTGCATCATTTCAGAGATCTGGAATGCACCACAACAAGGTTTGTAATTGACAGTATGAAGGTAAATAACCTGAACGGGATGTCTGGCTGTGTCTGGAGATCCCTTGGGGTCTTTTAGTACATGTGAAGTATGTGTGAGTTTGCCGGGAGTAAAGGCATCCTTTTAGTGCATTGCACAGGGACATTATGTATAGAATGTTTGCTTATGTGTGTAATGAGAGTGAAGATTTTAACACCTTGTTTGCCAGAATAAGACCTTGCTCCTTTTGTAGTTATACTCCCAAGACTGCTTCTTAGCAGTGTAGGTGGCACTAAGTATGCCCCCCCCCCTCAGAATACTGACCTGTCTGAGATGCAGGGCATGTGAACCCTGCTACGCTTCTGTTTCCATATCAAGAGATGATGAGCCTTCTGGATAATCTGTAAGAATGAAAAGTGAAGGTGAATGTTGGGGGCTGAGTGTCCACAAAAGCTTATATTGCTTGGTCCTCAGCATGGCAGTATTGAGGTGTTGGAGCCCCTAAGGGATAGAGTGATGTGAAAGGTAATTATGTTACTGGGGGTTCTGTCCTCAGCAATAAATAATGTAGTACTTATGGAACCCTGGTTTATTTTTATAATATAAGATCATTATAAAATAAGGTTGTCCTAAGTGCTTGGCCTCTTCTGCAGTGGCCACTTACTCTTCTTTTTCTCCACCATGTGGTGATGCCAACAAGTTGCCTTTGCTCTGACACTGGCACCAAGCTATGTCAACACTCTAGCCATCAGAATTGTGTGATACATAAACCTTTTTACTTTATGAAGTGCCTAGAGCTAGCTTCTGGTAAGTTGTTAAGGTGACAAAATGGAACAAGATGGTGATCAAATATCCCTGTCTTACATGGATAGCTAGTCATTCAGTGGCATTTTTCCTTCTGTGTAGGCAGCAGATACCTACAAAGCTCCAAAGTCTGGTGGGCTACATAAAAATGTTTAGAAAATAGCCCCAGATATTTATATATTCCAAGAGCAATGGCCTGCTGTACTATGAACTAAAATGATTTTATCTATGGGCATTATCTCATCCATAATACTGGCTGGTTTGACTTAAACAGCTATGATGACAGCTCAACACCATCTGACTCTAATGGAATGTTCTGGGTCCTGATACTCACAAAATTACCCTGCCTTGCTGTTATTCCATGGGACATAATTGGGATAGCCATTATAGTATTTTATGTGCTGCTGTGTTTCTAAAAAGGAATGAGGTGTCTAGAAAATAAGAGGCTTTGTGATTAATAAACAACTTCATTTATGGTACAAATGTTTTGTTTCTGACCTTCAGCTTTTTGAAAGAACAAAATGCACTCTGAGTCAGCTGCTTAATGTACAGATAATCACTTTCTTCACGTTCCCAGCATAATAATATATATTATATAATGTATAAAAACTTGGTACTTTGAGATAAAATAAAAGTTGACAATGATCCTCCTCTACACTTTTGAGGACACTTTTTTATGAACTCAGTGTGTCATTTAGAGTGCCTCTAAAAGTGTGAGGTCTCTGAAGACTTAGGTGAACCAGCCAGGGTAGGGGGGAATTACTTTTGCTATGGCAGGCTGGCAAACTCTTCTGGAACTGAGTTAACTGGGAAGATCCCAGGCACAAGGCTGCTATCTCCCAGGAAGAGTAAAAAAGTAACAGTCGTTCTAAAAATGTTTGTCTTTGGTGTGGTAGTGTACACCTTTAATCCCAGCACTTGGGAGGCAGAGGTAGGAGGATTTCTGTGAGCTTGAGGCCAGCCTGGGACTACAGAGTAATTTCCAGGTCCGCCTGGGCTACAGTGAGACCCTGCCTCAAAAAAAGCTAAAAAAAAAAAAAAACCATAAAAATGTTTGTCTTTGGAATCATTACCTATGGTGGGCACAAGAATTTGTCTTATCTGGAATCCCAGCCTTAGGGTTCACTTTTTCTGTCTCCCTCCCTTTTTCCTTCCCTCCCTTTCCCTACCTATTTCCTCCCCATTTTCACAGTGTATACAAAAGCCTAATCAAGTTCCATCTCCATTCATCCTGTGCGAGCTAGATGTGAAATGTGTTCTCACTCTCCCCCTCTCTGTAAGGTCTCTATATGTAGCCCAGACTGGCTTTGAACTTGCGATCCCCTTGCCTCAGCTTCCCATGTGTTGGGAATAACAGATGTATGTCACCAAGCCCACCGCGCTTTAGGGATTAAAGGTATTCTTGCTGTGAAGTCTATCAGAAATCAGCTGTAGCAGCTAGATTTGCAGCAAGGGATGGAAGAGAAGAACTCATGTCTGTCAAAAAAAAGAGAGGCAGCAAGTACCCAAATGCATTTCAACATTCTACCAAGAAGGAGAAGGACTGAGGGAAAGATAATTCTGGAAGTACAACAAACTCCCATGCCCAGTTGTGCTTGAGAAGTGATACTTAGTTCATGATGGTGGTTGGTTCTCTAAATAATTTTTAGGTGTGCTTTGGCAGGGAAATCTTCAAGAAGTTAATATTTGGGATTCTGTTAAGTGGGTCCCTTTTACTTTTTCCCACCATGACTCACACTCTTCATTTGGCACAACAACACTTCTACCATGCGGGTATTTAAATTTAAATCATGTTCAGGTGGACACTGTTGCCTCAGATGGAAATCCTGATTATAAATTTTCTTCAAGGTTTCACTGCTAGGGTGAGTTAAGCTAGGGCAGCATAGGTGAAGAATACATGGAAAACAGGTAAATACTTCAAAAATCTATGTTCTGAATAATAGAAGACAAATACAGGCTTTAGAAAGTCAATTTACCATGTCCTACCATCTTTACCTACACTGCTTCCCCATCACACCTGTTCTTGCTACCTATGAAGTAGTGATTTCACCATTATTCAACAGATGTCTACTTGAGTCAAAAAGGTTGTCAGTTTACTTTTAGTGTATGCTAGCTCAGCTCTGTTTTTCTTCCTGTCTTGACCAAGATCTTCTCCTGTCTTTTAAAATTCTATGTTCTCAAAAACCCATGATATTCTATGGAGTAACTATGGTAGTATATTTACACTTCTTTACAGCCACTGGTTCTCAGAAATTGGGAAAGATGGGAGAAAGAATGCTAATGTGGAGGCTCACAGACTGCTTCATGACCTTCCATAAGTCTGTAAGTCACAATATCTACTTCTAGCCCCAGTGTTCTCATCTGTAAAACAGAGACAATGCTCACTCACCTATGGTATTTTGGGCCAGGCTTGCCTAAAGTATAGTGTTTTCTGAGACTCTATGACCTTTCTGCTTTCTTTTTTATCATTCAACTCCTTGTCCACATGGATGCTTATCAAATGCATTTTATTTTCCCTTGGTTTTTTTTTTTTTTTTTTTTTGGCTTTTCAAGGCAGGGTCTCACTCTAGCTCAGTCTGACCTGGAGTTCACTAAGTAGTCTCAGGATCTCAAGGTGCTCCTCCTACCTCTGCTTCCCAAGTGTTGGGATTAAAGGCATGTGCCACCATGCCCGGCTCCCTTGTTTAGTTTTATTTCTTCCCTTGATTATCTCCTCCAATTTCCATTGGTTTCATTGTCATGGCTATGCATGGCTATACTCCAAGATCTCTTTAGTCAGCGGGACCATTTCTAGTTATGTATAAGTTATCATAGGGTACAGAGTCATAGCTCAGTTAGCAAAGTACTTGCTTTGCAAGCATGAGGAGCTAAATTCAATCTCCAGTATCCATGTCTGGCAGTGACCTTCTCATCTGACCAGAAGCAGCTTATGGGAGGAAAGGGTTTATTTCAGGCTTATGTATTCCAGGGGAAGTTTCACCATGGCAGAAGAAGCTGGCTCATTTCCATAGATCCACAGCAGAGAGAGACAACCAACAGCCAGCAAGCATGAATAGCCAGAGCTCCAATTGGCTTTTTATATATCTTAGGGCAAGACTAAAAGATCTGCCCCACTGATACCTTTTCCAGCAGGCTGCTCGAGATTTAAGTTGCAAGCTTAACCCAAAATATCTCAGGCCTTGGGAGACATACATTAACATTCAAACTACCACATCATGTAAATAATGCTAGTTGTAGTGGTGTACACCTGTAATATTCAAGGTTCTTTTTTTGTATTCATACACATATGCACTCCCCCACACACAAACATGCATACACACATCATATACATAAATGTGCAAATATGTTTCTTAGCTTTGATCTTTCTTCATTTATATAGTTATCCTGCATATCAGTCTTAGAGTATTCTTCCTAAAATTTATCTTTCATTATGTCAATATTAATAGAAAGCTATAATTTGTTTATTTAAGAGAGAGAGAGAGGTAAATAGAGAATGGGCACAACAGGGTCTCCAGCCACTGCAAAGGAATTCCAGACACATACACCACCTTGTGCATCTGCCTTATGTGGGTGCTAGGGAATTGTACCTGGGTCCTTAGGCTTCACAGGCAAACACCTTAACCACTAAGCCCTCTTTCCAGCCTGAAAGCTGTAATATTAATAGTCATTTCCTATTTTATCCATTCTACAAAGCCCTCTACCATCTGGGCATATCTCCACTATGACTACTGAAAACAACCTACAATACTTACCTTGTGCTTCAAAAGGGTTATATTCCCTATTTTCTTACCATATTCATATTATAACTATTACTTGGATGATATTTCTTTCTTTCTAGAATCTATCCTGTTACCCATATTAATAACATCTAGCTTAAGCCCCTGCCTCTTCCTTACAATTTTTACTAGTATAGCACATATACCTTCTCTATTTTGTTGACATACCCAAATGTCTAAGCATTGCTAATGGCCATATTCTTACCATGTGGACTGTACAGTGCTCAACACAAGGGTAAGCCTACATTAAGTATGTAATTGCTAGCATCACTTTTATGGCAATGTGAATATCATATTTTGTTAGACTTATATAATTTTCCTATATTTCACTGCATTTGTGAATTCCATGAGGGCAGAGACCTTCTTTTTTATCTTTAGATCCTTCCACAGTACCATGTTAGAGTTATACCCTCAGGAAATACTGTCTGAATTTAGCTCACTGATTGAAGACTTGCATTATTTCAGAAACACATACTAATTCAGAGCTCAGGGTTGGCTGGTGTTGGTAAAGCAGTAAAATGAACATCCATGTTATTCCTGCAAGAGGAAAGTTTTCTAAGCACTCAGGGCAGAGATGCCCTCTTCTTATGTAGAAATAAGAACAAGTCACTTGCAGATCGCCTAGCTACTCAAAGGAGTAGCCCCATCTATTTCTGGTGAGTAAGTCACAGAAGCTGAAGTAATGCCCTTTCAAATGGACCTTTAAAATTTCTATAAACTGAAAATGAACTAGGAGAAAAGGAGAGATACTTAGTGTGACTGAGTTTGAACTTGAGTTTCCTTTTTCTTTTTTTTTTCTTATTACATAATTATTTATTAACAAATGAAATGATACCTTTACATCACAAACACACATATAGGATCTTACATAATAAACACCAGAAACATTCTTTCAGAAGAAAATCATATGCTGTTAACCAACTCCTTCCCTCTAACAGGCAATGCCTCATCCTTGTCCTAAAAGATGGTTAAGCAATATTTATGAGAAATAACATCAAGGCACTTATTCTAATTAAAAATATATACTATGAAACATGCATCCTAACATTGATAAAAGAGAAGCAACACTATCATCCACCCATCCTTTTTTGGCAAATAAAGACTGAAATCTAAGTTCATTTACATGCCTCCCTGATAGTGTCTTGATTTGTGCACAGAAGTACACAGAGGGAAAAAGAATGCCAGTTTGGAATGTTCACACCCATTTCTAAGAAAAAGAAGCCATCGCAGCATTAGCACTCAAACCATAACTCCCCAGCTGACTTGCATTGAAAAGGAAAGAGCTATTTAATTTTGTATGTCTTATTGGGAATGGGGTATGGAGTGGGGAGAACTTCCCCAAAATAAGTTTACTAAACTCTAGATAAAAAGGACCCTTCCAGCCGAGGCTGCTTATCACAGACTTATAAATACAGTGTCTTTTTTTTTTTTTTTTTTGGTTTTATCGAGGTAGGGTCTCACTTTAGACCAGGCTGACCTGGAATTCACTATGTAGTCTCAGGGTGGCCTCGAACTCTCAACAATCCTCCTACCTCTGCCTCCCGAGTGCTGGGATTAAAGGCATGTGCCACCACGCCTGGCTATAGCGTCTTTAATAAAGGCATTTGGCATCCTGCATTATCCAGTCTTCAGATTTCAATACATTCTCAATTTACTCCAATTCATAAGGTACTGTGAAATATACAACAGAAAAATCTACTTAGTATAGTGCATATTTTTCTTCCTAGTATGAGTTTCCTTTTTCTATAAAATAAGATTATTGAATATTTAAAATTCTCAAAGTAATTCTGATTATAAAATGTAACAGAGACTATAAATTACCCTGTACATAACAGGCACTCAACAAGCCTTAGGTCTCTGATGTCAATAAGCTCCCATCTAGTACTTTATTGCCACATCTTTTTATTGGAGCTAGGCCATTTTCTTCCTGTCTCCCTCTTCCAACTTAGTTTGGGTTCTTGTAATAATACTCGTGATTTTCCTCATACCTTCTTCTTTCCTTATCACCAATCCAGATATCTTCACAAATTTGCGTGTCATCCTTGTGGAGGGGCCATGCTAATCTTCTCTGTATCATTCCAATTTTAGTATATAGGTGCTGCTAAAGCGAGCACCAATCCAGATATCTTTAAAGCCTAAGTTCTGCCTACTCTATGAGGCCTTTCCTGATCAGCTTAACAACCTAAAGTGAATGACCCTTTCATTTCTGGAGCACAAAGTTTGTTTTAATCATGTGGTCAACAACATATCCTGCACTATGTTATTTTATATTTTTAATGTTTTTATCTATTTTGGGGGAAGAGAGAGAGAGAGAAAGAGAGAGAGAGAGACAGATAAGTGAGAGAGAGTATGGGTGTGCCAGGGCTTCTTGCCACTGCAAACAAACTCCAGGCGCATGAACCACTTTTTGCATTTGGCTTAACGTGGATACTGGGGAATTGAACCTGTACTGTCAGACTTTGCAAGCAAGTACCTTTAATCACCCAATAATATTTCCAGCCCTCTACTTTGTATTTTTATTTATTTATTTGAGAGAAAAATGAAAATATGGGTATGCTAGAGCCACTTGTTGCTGCAAACAAACTCCAGACGCATGTGCAAATTTGTGTGCCAGATTTCATTGTATTGGGGAAGTGAACCCAGACCAGCAGGCTTTGCAAGCAAGCACCTTTAGCTGCTGAGCCATCTCCCCAGCCCCATGAACCTCGGAGAAATTTTTTTTGGGGTGTTTCAAGGTAAAGTCTTGCTCTAGTCAAGACTGCCCTGGAATGTACTATGTAGTCTCAGGGTGGCCTCAAACTCATGGCGATCCTTCTATCTCTCTGCCTCCCCTGTGCTGGGATTAAAGGTGTGTACCACCATGTGCAGCATACATTGTGTTATTATATATATACAATATATATATATATATATATATATATATATATATATAGAGAGAGAGAGAGAGAGAGAGAGAGAGAGAGAGAGAATGGGCACACCAGGGCTTCTAGCCAGCGCAAACAAACTCCAGATGCATGTGCCACCATATGCATCTGGCTTATGTGGGTACTGGGGAATTGAACCTAGGTTCTCAGGCTTTGTAGGCAAGTGCCTTAATCACTGACCAATCTCTTCAGCCCCTAAATATTTTATTTATTTATTTATTTACTTATTTATTTGCAAGCAGAGAGAGAGAGAGAGAGAGAGAGAGAGAGTGAGTAAGAGAAAAAATGGGTGCACTAGGGCCTCTAGTCACTACAAACAAACTCCAGTTGCATTCACCACTTTGTGAATCTTGGTTTATGTAGGTACTGGGGAATCAAACTCAGGTCATTAGGCTTTTCAGGCAAACACCTTAAATGGCTGTGCCACCTCTCCATCCTTCTATTGTGTTTTTTAAAGCAACTTTTCTTTTTTTTTTGAGACAGGGTTTCATTATGTAAATATGTAGCTCAGTATGGTCTCAAATCTATAAAGGTTTCCTGCCTTAGCCACCAGAGTGCTGTAACAACAGGCATGTAGAACCACATCCAGCAAAAAATTATATTGCATACTTAGAATTTTAGGCAGCTTTTCATGTACGTTTATTCCCCCAATAAATTCAACAAATATTCATTTCTCCTCCATTACTACTTTTTTCTTCCTTCCTTCCTTCCCTTTCCTTCTGTTCTTTTATTTCTTTCTTTTTGAGACAGTGTCTCATGTAGTGCAGGCTACCCTCAAACTCACTATATAGATAAGGTTAGACGTGAACTAAAGGTCCTCCTGCCTCTACCTCTCAACTACTGGGATTACAGGTATAAACTACCACAGGCTTTTATTTGTTTTGTTTTGCAATGCTGGAAATTGAATCTAGGGCCACATGCATGGTAGGTAAACACTCTACCACTGAGCTATAGATCCAGCCCCACTCCTTTTTCTATTATGTTTTACTCAACTATACAGATATCCTACCCCAGAATGACACTGTCTCTTGTATGTAGGAATATGACAGGAAGTATCTTTTGGAAAAGATCCATTTATCTATAAATATGCCCAACATCTATTAGTAAGACCATTATTATTATCCATGGGAAGAGCAATTTGGAAAGCGCTCGTGTAGGTCAATGTATCTTGAATTCCTTTGTTGAAAGCTGGTAAAGAATTGACTGAGTCTAAGGACTCTTTCTCTGTCCTCACCTATTGTCACTACACCGCAAATAATGACTACTATCTATAAACAAGCACCTTTAGATACTGAACTATCTCTTCCCCCCAATGACTACCATCCAAATAAGTATATTCTTTGAGGTAGAAATCATGAATTTAACTTAAGACCGTGTACCCTGGTCATGTTTAAAGTTCTTCAGGCATAGTCATTAAGCCTGGAGAACTTGTGATGAAGTAATACTTTCCTCAAGCAAGACTGAATAGCTATCTCTTCCTGGAAGACAACTTCACAGAAACTTGCCCAGAGAGGCTTCTTCTAAATAACTAAGCTATTGATGTGAAAGGCCTCTTATCTCTGAACCAGAGCTCTTGTGTACAGGACATGCTAGGAGAGTTTGAGTTCTGATGAAGAAAAATGCTTTCATCAGTCCCCTTAGAAGATCCAGGGCATATGAAAATACAATGAAAGTATGTTTTGACAAGAGTATCACTTTATTATCTTCTGAAGTAAATTCTGGTTGCCCATAGAATAAAGCTTTCGGTCTTGTGTCTAAGGTGTCACCCAATTAGATACCAATTTAAATGCGGAATCAGACTAATAATCTACTGACTTGGTCAATAATATACCCTCAATTATGTTTTATTGGGTAACTTTTGCTGTATGTATCTTATCTTGCTCATAGAAATGCAAGACTCTTGAGTTCCAAAAGACTATACTATCTTATGCCCATATGAGTCCAATGACTATATTAGTATGCTCTCAATAAATACTGTTTGTTTCTTGTATTAGTCTAACAGGTGACTTGTCTTGGAAGCAGAAACTGCCAGATTAAAAATGAGTCAGAAACCTGTTCTACCTGTACAAATGGGTATCATAAAATGAAAAGTTGTCCAAATAAAGAATAGGAAATAGGGATTCATAGAAAACACTTCATATGCCAGGGGACAAAGTCATTACTTTTTGGATAACTTTAATATTTGGCAAGGATATTAAATCCTCCAAGCATTATCATTAACACCAATTATATTTACAAATTCAAGCACATTTTTGGTTTTATATTATAGACTTTTTTACTTGATATCAGCTGGGACATACTTTATTAAAAGTTATCAAATGAAATTAAAGAATTCCTTTCCAGTCTCATTAGTTGGAGCTAAAAGCAATTTTTGCAAGCTAAGGAAAATTTACATTTTTTACTGATGAATTCTTTTGAGATGTTTTCTTGTTACAATATACTCCTACAGAGCATCTAGGGGAGACTGTGCATAATTATCATGTTCCCTAGGGTATAATCCTGACCTGGGGTTCTCTACTGGATCCTCAAACAGAGCATCTTGGTGAGAAGAAGGAAAGGAACTAGCTTTACCTTTTATTACTAGGGAATAAAAGAACTATGCCTAGAGGCTGAGGATGTAACTCAATGGCAAAGTGCTTGCATAGCACACACAAGGCCCCAGGTTGGATCCCAGAACCATAGAGAAAAACAACAAAGGGGGGCTGAAGTGAAGGTTAAGTGGTTATAGGCACTTGGACGCAAAGCTTGATGGCCTGGGTTCAATTCCCCAGTACCCATGAAAAGTCATGGCACATATGTCTGGAGTTCCTTTGCAGAGTCAGGAGGCGATGGCTACCAACACACACACTTATTCTCTCCCTCCCTCTCTCTCTCTCTACCTAACACACACAAAACAACAACTAAATTTCAGTGATCTCCAAGAAAGGAGTTTTCGACTTTCTCCTGACAGGAACTAAGTCTAATGGATAAAAGCCATATAATTACAACTGGCAAATGCTAACCTTGGTATTTATATCAAAGCCAAAACTGAGTTCAGCTCCTGCTGCATAATCACAAAATAGGTGTTTCTGGTAATCTGTTTTGGAAGCTTTAAATTTGAGATTTTAGGCAAGGCAATTATGGAAAGGCCAATTACTACCAATTTAAGTCTGTCCTAGAAAATAAGAGGCACTTGGAAGTTCCCTATAAACTCTGGCACAACTTTTCTCTGGAAAGTTCTGATTAGACTTTTAAGAAGCCTCATAGATTATATATATATAATTTCCATTCAGAATTCTCTGTGAGAGAACCCTAACCTCCTAACATGAAAACTATAGGTCATTTAAAGTTATTTATTTGAGTCAATGTGAAAATAAACCTCTTGGTAAGATCTTCCAAGTACATTTGCCTAACAAATGGGCTGTATTCCTATTTATCTTCAAGTATTTCTGGCTAGGAACATCTCTAGAGCAGCTAATATCACTTTTCAATCATGGATGTAGATGAATCACTTCCATGTCACATTAGTCAGTAGTAAAGTAAGAGGTTTTGGTCTTCCACTAAGAGTAACAATTTGGAACCAATCCACAAGTGAACATTACTCTAGAAGAGCTCAAGAATCCACTAAAAATCAGTAGCTACACTATGGAAAAAACAACCCAAGAATAATCACACAGAAGTACAGGAATGATAATTTTATTTTACTTGCATCCACCCACCCCCTAACCTTGTCTGGCTCAGCAGGGAGACAATAAATTTTAACAAAGGAAGTAAAAGAAAGATATGTATGCTAAAAGCTATAAAATAATGGTGTAAGAAATTGAAGAAGATATAAACAGAAAGATATCCTATGTCCATAAAAGAATCAACATTGTTAAAATATTCATGCTATCTAAAGGAATCTACATATCCAATGCAATTCCTACCAAAATTCCAATAGTAAAGCCAATCATACATTTTGTAAGGAACTACAAAATATCTCAAATAGGCAAAGCAATCCTGAGAAATAAAAACAAAGCTGGAAGTATACTACTTGCTATCAAATTATATTCCAAACTTGTGATAATAAAAACAATATAGAGTTACCATAAAAGCAGACACATAAAACAACAGAAAAAATAAAGAGCCCAGAAACAAGATGAAGCATATACAGTCAATTATCTGTAACAATGGTGCCACTAATAATATACTTGAAACTGTAAGCAAACACAACATTGGCCCTGGAAATAACTTTTTAAAATATGATACCCAAATCATAATAAAAAAAGAAAAATCAAACACATGAGAGAATATCTAACTAAAAAGCTTCTTCACAGAAAAGGAAGCAATCAACAAAAGGAAAATTCAACCTATGGAATTGTAGAAAATATTTGTGAACTTATATATCTGGTAAGGAGTCAGTAAGCAAGTAATATTAAGGAACTCACACAGCTCAATAGCAAAAACTCAGAAAAACTATATTTAAAATGACCAGATGATGTAAGTAAACATTTTTCCAAAGAAGATATAAACAGTCAACAGATGTGTGAAAAAATACTCAAGTCTCTAAACATATGGGCATGCAGCTCAAAATAATCATGGAACATCACTTTACATTGGTTAGGATGAGTGTTATCATAAAAGTCAAAAGATAAAGCTGGAGTATAGCTCAGTAGTAGACTGCTTGCCTAGCATGTTTAAGGCTCTGGGCTTTATCCCTGAATGCATGTAAAAGTCAAAAGAGGGCTGGAGAGATGGCTTATCGGTTAAGGCGCTTACCTGCAAAGCCAAAGGACCCAGGTTCGATTCCCCAGGACCCACGTAAGCCAGATGCACAAGTTGGCGCATGTGTCTGGAGTTCATTTGCAGTGGCTGGAGGTCTTAGTGTACCCATTCTCTCTATATATATCTACCTCTTTCTCAAATAAAAAAGTCAAAAGATAACAAGAGTTGGTGAACCAAAGAGAAACTGTTACTCTCATACATTGTTCATGGGAATATAAATTGGTAAATCATGATGAAAAGTAGGATGAAGGCTTTTAAAAAAATAAAATAGAACTACCACATGACTCAGATATCCCTCTTCTGGGTATATATTCACTTCTATGTTCAATGCAGAATTATTTATAATATTTTATATCATCAGACATATGGAAACAACCCAAGTATCTGACATACACATATACACATGCACACTAGATTTGAAGTTGGATGAAATTGTGTTAAATAAGCCAGACAAAAAAAAATTCTTCATGATCTCTCTAATATAATGAATCTTAAGAAAGGAGTCAAATACATAGCAACAGAACAGTAGTTACCCAAGGCAGCAGAGGTAGGGAAGAGTGAGGAGGTATAGGCTAACGTGTGCAAAGACACAGCTATATAGATAAATCTAGAGGTTAAAAGGGTAGAATGTGGACTACTGTAATATACAGTATAACAGAGTTGTGTTGCATATTAAGAATTTGGGGGGTATGTTTTAGGTGATCTTCCCATAAGAAGGTTACTGTGATAGGCTGGTTCTCTCCTTAGAATCTGCGTCCATCTGAAAAAGAGAAGCAAACTGAGAGTAATTGGGGAAATGTGCAAGAGTGATGCTTCCTTGGTGAACCTGGTACCAGCACAAGGGTGAAGGAGATAGACACAGAGAATACTCAACTCCTACCAAATCAGATATCCAGAGACACAGAGGCTCCCAAGACATCATCAGTGAAGCAGACCTAAAATGAACCCAACATGGCTCAGGGAAATTTGCGGAAGAGGGGGCAGAAAGGTTGTTAGAGCCACATGTTGGGACATTATGCACAAAGACATTGCCTCTTACCCATAACTGGTGGCTAACCCCACAATGCACGACCCATATTCCCCAACAAGGGTCCCTGCGGAGGGGGGGAGGACAGGGAGGAGGCTAATAATGATGGTACCAATATGGCTATATATATACTGTGTACTGTGAGATGAGGTGTATGTTACTGTTTATCTGTAATAATCATTTCATTATATATATCAAAACATCATTAATTTTTACAATAAAAATATATAAAATGAAAGGATTTATTCCTTTGTGCTATGGTTTGGATCTTAAAGGTCCCCCAAAGGCCTATGTGTTAAAGGCTTGGTCCCTAGGGTGACACTACTGGAAGGTGGCAGAACCTTTAAGAGGTGAGGCCTTTTGGAAAGTTTTTAGGTTAAAGGGCATGTCTTTGAGGAAGAGTGTGGATCCTAGTCCCTTCTTTATTTTGCTTCAAGGCCACAAAGTGAGAGGTTCTGGTCTACGACACACAGTCATCATCATGTTCTTCCTCATTCCATGCCTAAAGCAACAGTGTCAACTGATCACGGGCTGGAGCCTTTACAATTTTGAGCCAAAGTAAACCTTTCTCTTTAGAAGGTGATTGTCTTAGACATTCTGTTACAGTGATAGCAAATAACACATCTCACAAGTGGAAAAGGCAATTTCTCTGCTGCTGAAGTCTGACAATGTCTCTGTTAATTTTACTGTGTGAGGAACATTGACTCTAGCTATTTCCTCTGAATTTCCAGAGATCTCGCATCTCAATAAACACTCACCATCAAAGAGTTCAATAACTAATATCAAAGGGGTTATTTAAAAATGATACAGGCTTTGTTACCTACTGATACAAGAAATGAAAAAAAAAACCACTCAGAAAGGCACCAGAGCCTTATAATGATAAAAAAAAAACACTTAAGAAATCACTTCTATAAGAAAATAGTTGGGCTGGAGGGATGGCTTAGTGGTTAAGGCACTTGCCTGAAAAGCCAAAGGACCCAGGTTTGATTTCCCAGTACCCACATAAGCCAGATGTACAAGGGGCACATGCATCTGGAGTTCGTTTGCAGTGGCTAGAGGCATGGCAAGCCCATTCTCTCTCTGTCTAGCTCATCTCTCTCTCTCTCTCTGCTTGCAAATAAATAAATTAAATTAAATTAAAAAAAGAAATAGTCAAGAGTTTAGCCTTCCTCTAATAAGGCTGCAGGTTTTCTTTTGTAAATGACTTGGACATGCAGGTAGGTGTTGACTCACAGCAGTTTGCATTTGAATCTTCCTGACAATCATGACCATTTTATTATTCATGACATGAACAATAGATGTAGATTTAGAGGAAATGGGATTCCTTTGGAACAGATTAGCATAAAGATTTACACAGTAACCTCTAATTTTCAAAACATAAACTACATGAGGCTGGAGTGATGGCTTAGAGGTGAAGGCACTTGCCTAGGAAGCCTAAGGACACAGGTTCAATTACCCACATAAGCCAGATACACAAGGCGGGTCATGCATCTGGAGTTCGTTTGCAGGGGCTAGAAGTCCTGGTGTGCCCATTCTTTCTCTCTTTCTATCTGTATCTCTTTATCTCTCTCTCAAATAAGTAAATAAAACATTTTTAAAAATAAAATAATATAAACTATAGGAAAAAGTGGAATGAGCAAAAGCAGTAATAGAACAGACATTTCTGAATCACTTCCTGAAAAAGCTAAAATGTAACTCTGAGTCTCTCAAAAATCTTTTAAAAGATGCCTATTAAATCTCCTCAGAAAATTACATGGATGTGTGTGCTCATTTATGCATTTTTCTGTGCATTTGTACATTAACTAAATACTTTATTTTAGAAAGCCTCTCCAAAGAAGCCTATTTAAATTCTTTCATTTCATAAATCTGTTTTTTTTTTTCACCTAGTACTTTCTTGTATTAATATAGTACAGGGATTTCAAAGAAGACAATGACTTCATATAGTTCTTGACCATAGCATTATATTTTCACATTACATTATATATGTATTTTAGAATGTTTAATAATATGCAATGATTATATACATAATTTGCTGTAAATATTCTTTGATTTGGAATTAATCCCTGACATTATTACTAAAAGAAACTCAAATAAATTATGTGTAACACATGTAATTTTTAACTTACAGCACCTTTCTTGGGAATCTAACTTGAGCACATAGGAACAATAGAGAATAACATAGAATCAACTGAACAAATAATGCAGCCTGAGAACTTGTGTCAGAGAAAAACACCATTACCTAATAAGGTTGTTAGATACATGATAGAATAGTGGTCTTGGTAAAGCTAAAAGTGGCTTATGGTCTATGATTTATTTTATAACTTAAGAAGCAGTTGGATGCTTTAGATAACAAGATGGCACCAAACCACAATGCTGTGTCTCATGTGTATTCGTCCAAAAGACAGACATAGCATCGTATTGAGAAAAAGAAGCCCTCAGATTTGGCTATGTGATCTTGGATGAGTTACTTCAATTATAAATGGAGACATTTTAATAACTGCAATTACAAAATAGAGACATTTTCATATCTACCTAATATAAAAGTTGTGAAAGTCAAAAGATGAAAAAAGGATATGAACATACTTTGTATGATATAAAATTATATAAAAAATTATGATTAAATATTTTTGCAAAAAGTTGGAATTTGAGTTGTTTCCAAAAAGTAATCTTGGGGATGGGGAGATGGATCAGTAAAGAGTTGCATGTGTCTGGAGTTCATTTGCAGCAGGAAGAGACCCTGACACGCCCATACACATGCATACAGACTTCCTCCCTCTCTCCCTCTTTTAAATATATAACTCCTTTGGTTTATTTATTTTTTATAATTAACAACTTCCATGATTGTAAACAATATCCCATGATATTTCCCTCCCTCCCCTCACTTTCCCCTTTGAAACTCCACTCTCCATCATATCCCCTCCCCCTCTCAGTCAGTCCCTCTTTTATTTTGATGTCATTATCTTTTCCTCCTATTATGATGATCTTATGTAGGTAGTGTCAGGCACTGTGAGGTCATGGATAACCAGGCCATTTTGTATCTGGAGGAGCACGTTGTAAGGAGTCCTACCTTTCCTTTGGCTCTTACATTCTTTCTGCCACCTCTTCTGCAGTGGGCCCTGAGCCTTGGAAGGTGTGATAGATACTGCAATACCTCTCTCTTAAATAAATAAAATTTTTAAACAATCTCTTTATAATGTGCTACAGATATGGTTAAAGTGTTCTGCTTGACAATACAAGGTTCACATATGAATTGTTCTTTTATCACCGTAGAATTATTTCAAACCAGGTTGAGACTATATCTTTGATTTCTACTAGAGTTAATGTCAAACTAAGAGTTCTTAGCACTTGAGACTATTGCTAGTAAAAGTCTGTTGAGAAAGACTAAAGTAAAAGAAGGATGTCAGTTCAACATACAGCCAATTTTCCAGTAGTCAGAAGGAGGAGATAAGGATGTTCCTTGTGTTCTAAATTTGCTGTGTTGAGCCAACAATTATATTCTTGGGCTGGAGAGATGGCTCAGCAGTTAAGACACTTTCCTACAAAGCCTAAGGGCATGGGTTCAATTCCCTAGTGCCCACATAAAGGCAGATGCATAATGTAGCACATGTATCTGGAGTTTGTTTGCAGTGGCTAGACATCCTGTTATACCCATTCTCTCTGTCTCTCCCTTTCTTCTCTCTGTCTCTCTCCTTGCAAATAAATAAATAAAATATTTAAAAAGAGTTATTTTCTTTTGTAATTATGATTTGAAGCTGATTTGTCCTTCATCCCTGCAATATACTTTCCTCTAAAACTAGACTTCAGTTAAGAGAACCTAGGCCTGGACTAGGTGAAAATTTAGAAAAATTTGTGTTTCACTTCTGCTCCCCACTTCAGTATCCTTCCATACCCTCATTCAGCCTCATTTACCTCAGGTATACTTTATGATAATGACTGCAATTCCCTACTTAAAACTGACTTAAGCTATTGCTTATTTCAACAGTCACTACTATTGAAAAACTACTAACTGATATCAGCACCATTAACAAAGACTGGAGATACAGAGGAGGCACAGCAATAGGGGGAGACAAAGAATAGAGCTAGTAAAAGGAATATACGGCATGAGAATATAACTTAGCTCTCCATAGAGTCTTAAGAGGATACAATGATATAGAAGGACAAAGTTCTTTTAATTTTTCTTTTGTCCCCATTATAGGCATGTATAGGCTTGCTCTCATATTTTTTGTTTTGTAGTGTAAACTGTTCTAAGGCAATGGATATAAAATTTTCAAGTATATTTAACTAATATGAATGAAGGAGGGTAGAGAAATGTGAACTTCTGCTCATTGATTAAATTAAAGCTTTGCATTCAAGCAAAAACACCATGAGCAACTACCTGGGAGAATAATTACTATCATGCATAGTACTCTTTCTGTTTCCTGATTTATCTAGGTAGTTATTAATCATAGCATCAAAAAGCCAGCAAAGAATTACTCAAGCTGTCATCTAATGCTACTGTGATGGTTGATTTCAATTGTCAACTTGGGTGTATCTGTGAGGGCACTTCTAGAGGACTGAGGGGTTAAGATTTACCGTCAAAGTGGACTTGCACGTTCCAATGGGCACCCCAGGACACAGAGGCCAGAAGCAAACAACAGTACCACCCTCTTGCCTTCACTTCTTCCTGAGTGAATATATCTATCAATGGTACTGTTATCCTCTGATGACATCATACTCCCACCTTTTTTTTCGAGGTATGGTTTCACTCTAGCTTATGCTGACCTGGAATTCACTAGGTAGTCTCAGGCTGACCTCAAACTCATAACAATCCTCCTACCTCTGCCTTCCAAGTGCTGGGATCAAAGGCATGCACTACCACACCCGGCCACACTCCAACTTCTTCAGCCTTTCAGTGTGAACTTGATACCAGCAGCTCTCCAGGAATCTTCCAGGCCTTCAACACTTGATTGTGACTGTTGAGGCATTCAGCCTCATGGACAAAGTAGCTAACAGATTCTTAGCTTTTGTAGTATGCAAATGGCCATTGTTGGACTGCCTAGCCTCTACTGTATAAGCTAATCAAATGTAATAAATCTCCTTTTAGTATTATATATACAGTTCTCTGGATACTATTTACTCATTGCATGTTACATTGGTTATACTAATACAGATTTTACAGTGTTTGATCTGCTGGGAAGAGAAAAGACTTCCTTCTGAGCCTACTTACCTCGATTGTCATCCTCATTGTCTTCCCAAGGTTCTTCATTTGCTAGTAGTGGGTTCTTTGATTCATTCATAGACCTCATGGGGAAGGAGTGTCCATCACCAGGGCTGGTGAGAAAGGCAGAGAGCTTTTGTATCTTACATATACTTTTTAAAGGCAGGATCTTAGCCGGGCGTGGTGGCGCACGCCTTTAATCCCAGCACTCGGGAGGCAGAGGTAGGAGGATCGCCGTGAGTTCGAGGCCACCCTGAGACTCCATAGTGAATTCCAGGTCAACCTGGGCTAGAGTGAGACCCTACCTCGAAAAACCAAAAAAAAAAAAAAAAGGCAGGATCTTATTATGTAGCCCAGGTTGGCCTGGAATATGCAATCCTCCTGCCTCAGCCTTTGAAGTGCTGAGATTATAGGTCTGTGGCACCATACTCATCTAAAACGGACTTTTTGAGAAGGCAATAGTCTTTTTTATAAATGGAATATAATTATGGACTTGGGCTGTTTTATCTTGGTGGCTATGTTAGTAACTTTCCTGTTGCTGTGAACAAATACTTAACCAAAAGCAACCTGAAGGAAAAACTTTATTTTAGTTTATAATTCCAGTGAAATACATATACTTATGGAAGGAAGGCATGGCAGGCCAGCTCCTAGCTTTTAAATCAGAGGCAGGAGGCCAAAATGCAAACAGGAAGTAAAGAAACCTAAAGGTCCTCCTCCAATGACTCATTTCCACCAAGAAGGTTCCACCTCCTATAGATTTCACAACCTTCCCAAACAGTGTGCCACTATCTGTGGACAAAGTGTTCAAATGAGCCTATGGGGACATTTTACATTCAAACTACATTTCATCCTTGGCCCCTGTAGGCTCATAACCATCTTATGATGCAAAATGCATTCAGTCCAACTTCAAAAGTCTTTAACAGTCCCAACATTGTTCAAAATTCCAAAGTCCAAAGTCTCAAGACAATCTCTTAACTTGGAGCCCCTGTAAAAATCCAAAAACAAATTATGTACTTCAAATATATAATGGCACAGAGTAACCATTCCCACTCAAAAGGGGAAGAATGGGGAAATAGAACAGAAAGATTGGATCAAAGCCAGAGTGAAACCTAGCAGAGTAAACATGAAATCCTGCAGCTCCATATCCGTATCTGGGGCTCCTAATTAAATCCCCTGTGTCCCAAAGGGCTTGAGTAGTACTGCCTCTCCAATTCTACTACTGACATAGCCTCTCCCTTGGGTGGGATCCACTCTAAGACTATAGTTGTTCTTGGTGTCTGTTCCATGATCCTGTTATCCCCTATATCCTGGGGGGTCTCACTGCAATTTAGGTTTAATAGCTTTACACAAGGACCTCCAAGGGCATGCTATACAGGAAATCTGACCCTGCCTCACACTGCCTAGCCTCAGCAATTCTCTGAAACCATGGAGTAAGATGCTATGACCCCTTCAATCTTGCATTTTTAATGCCCATAAAATCAGCACCACATGGAAGATGCTGTGAAGTTCTGTTGCCAGCTTGTGAAACGTGCCTCCTTGGACCAGGCTGTGTATTGACCGTATGGAATAAGGAACTCTTCAGCATTCTTCCTTCAAGCCTTCTCCTTTCAAAAAATTTACATTCACTCATGTATTCATAGCTAAGTGAAAGACTAGAAAAAAAATAGCATTTTCACAAACTAGAGCTATCTTGGGTGGGGTCTGGCCCTCAGGGCATTTTTCCTACTAGCCTAGTGCTGAGCAATAGGCTTCTCTTTAATGGTGCTAATCTCATTAAAAATCACACCTGCTTTGTTGCTTGTAGTCTCCTTGTCGGGAACTTTAAATTTCTTTTCTTGCCAAATGTCACATTTTTTATATCTTTTCGCTTTGCTTGTTGGTCTCTTTTACTGTAGATCTGAGTAAGAGCCATCAATATAAGCCATGATAGGCTCAATGTTATTCTGCTTTGAAATTTCCTCCACTAAATATATTAGTCCATTTTCACTAAATTCAACTTTGCTCAAGTTCTCAGGATGAGAATGGAGCCAGTTTCTTAGCCAGAATATCACAGCCCAGTTCCCTATAGAGTTCTTGTTTCTTTTTGAAGCCTCATGAGCCACACACCTCCAATGTCTGTGTCTCTGGGCATTCTATTAAGTTTACACCAGAATGGCCCAATAAGCTCTGCATACAGCACTGTAAGGAACCTAGCTCAAAATTCCAAACTCTTCCACATTCCTCACTCAAACTAGTTCCAATGGCCTACAAGCCACATGGTCAGGTTCACTGTAGTAACAGCCTCACTCCTTGGAACATATTTCCTGTATTAGTTTACTTCTCAATGCTGGGAAAAAATACTTGGCCAGAGCAATTTAAGGAAGTAAAGGGTTTCCAGGTCTGGGGGATATATGCCATTATGGTGGGGAAAGCATGGCAGGCCAGCTCCTCACATTTCAGCCATTTAAGGCTCACCACCAATAATCTGCTTCGCAAAAGGCCCCACCGCCTAAGAGTTCCACTACCTTCCTAAAGACTATGCTACTAGTTGGAGACCAAGTATTCAAACACATGAGCCTATGGGGGATATTTTACACTTAAACCACAAAAGTGATTCTAAGTAATACTTAGGCTAAAGCCTGGAAATACGCTCTCACAATGGCATTATCACTCAGGTGCTGAATTACTCTCAATTACTTCAGGTTGTTTTTTGTCTGGATCAGTGTTGAATTTTTGTTTGAAAGAAACTCTTGTTAAAAAAATTATTTATTTGCAAACAAAGAATTGTTTCATTATATACCTCAAACAATTTTCTGTTTTTCTTCTCCCCTTATTCTCTACCTCCTCCTTTCTTATGCACCCCACGACTAAAACTTTCTGCTTTCATACTATATATTTCCTATATCGTGTTCCTATAAGCCACAGGTAATTATAGAAAAATCCCAGTGCCAGTGGTAGGATACTTTCTAGTGAGCTGTTGGTTATAGAGGCCCATAAAGCCCCCTAAAGAACACAGGCTATTGCTACTGCTCTTAGTTTCCCACCATAACTAGAAGATAAAACCCTACTGCTAATTACATCATTTGCTTTAGTTGTAGGATACTTAAAATTAAAGCTGGAATCAAGCCCTCTGGTTAGCTGTTACAGAGCTGGAAAGTGCTATGCAGTCTGCTGGGGGAGAAAAGGCATCAACAATCTTACCCAGCAGTGGACCTTATGAGCTATATATCTGGGCAGATAGGTAAGATGTGTCCATGGGTACAATAGTGGCATGTCTGTTATGGGAGAAACCAAATGCTCTCACATTGGATTCAAGGCCTGTTCCAGAGGTAGAAATTCATGCCTGGCACTGAAAACCTAGTCAAAAGCTTATGGCTTGGAAGGTCATAGGCCCTAGAAGGGAAGCTACTATTATTGTTTGACTAAATGGATATGCTTTACATCCATCAAATTGTCCTCTCAAGATTGCTAAGTGGTTAAGGCACTTGCATGTGAAGCCTAGGAACCCAGGCAGTAACCATGTAAGCCAGATGCACAAGGTAATGCATGTGTTTGAACTTCTTTGCAATGGCTAGAGGCCTTGGTGTGCCCATTCTCTCTCTTTGTCTGCCTTTCTCTCTCAAATAAATAAATAAATAATATTAAAATTGTGCTGTCAATATTTATGTTTATACTTATAGTTACTGTTACTCTCACCCTTGGTTAGAGAAGTTTCTTATTATAGATGACTGTGACCTACCAAGGAGACTCAAAACTCATTGAAGTGCTGAGAATTACTGACTGTGGAGTGCTCACAGATAAATAAGACATATATACCACACCCTCCAAGGTTTACAGAACATTATGAAAGAGGTGCTAGAAAGAATGTAAGAGCCAGAGGATAGGGAAGAGTGCTGTGGAACACTGTCTTCCTGACATGACAGGGCTATCGCACTTATTTTCTCACAGTGACTTTTGTTACCTACAGAGGCCTGTATAATATTGAACCCATCAACATCTCATTATTGATGATGGAGGAGGCCTCAATCCCTCCCTGAGGAGTTATTGGAAGTTAATGGCTGCTAGGGGAGCAGGAGATATTTTCTGCAGTGATATAACCACTGGTAAATTGTACATGCACTTGTAAATAATCTACCACTCTAATTAAACTTAGTGGGTAACACAAATTTGCAAGAAAAAAAAAGAGACCGTCCTGTCTCTGTCTCCTTAATGCTGGGATTACAGGTGTGTGCTACTATGGCTAGATTT
The DNA here is from genome assembly GCA_036346955.1 of Dipus sagitta. Taxonomy (NCBI): domain Eukaryota; kingdom Metazoa; phylum Chordata; class Mammalia; order Rodentia; family Dipodidae; genus Dipus; species Dipus sagitta. Next base: position 64,826,962 of record CM070776.1, read on the forward strand.
TTATGTGTATGCTGGGCTGGGGATCAGAACTTGGGTCCTCATCCTTGCATAGTAAGTACTTTACTGAGAAAGTCATCTTCCCAGTACTATTTACATTGTTTTAGAATTGTTGGCTATAAATAATGTGTGATTAACATTTATTTACTCATTTATTTATTGGGTGTTGGTGATAAAACTGGGCCTTATATTAGGCAAATACTACCACTGAGTTACATTCCCAACCCTGATGAACATTTTTAAAGATTGTCATTAATGTTATGATCATTATCACCACTGTGTAACCCAGCGTGGCCTGGAACTTGCTATGTAATGCAGGCTGACCCTGAACTCATGATTTTCCTGTTTGAAGCTCTTAAATGTTGGGGTTACAGGTGTTGGTCAACATGCCCAGTCTATGTAGAATATTTTTTGTGAACAGTTCATTCTCTATCTTTAGGGTACATCCCCAGAAATGTAATCATTGGGATCACGGACATGTAGGTTCTTATGTATTGGATACACATGGCCAAACTCATTTATAAAAGATTGGTGCCAGTTTACCCTGCCAAAAACAAAGCATGAAAATGTCTATTTTTATCATAACCTCATTTCATGATTTGTCTTTACAAACATGAAATTAAAATTTTGGGAAGGGCTGGGGAAGTGGATAGCTCAAGCTAGAGTACCTGAGTTCGATCCCCAGAATTCATGTAAAAAGCTGGAAGCTGTGGCGGACCTCTATCATCCCAGCATGCTGATGCTGACAGGGAGGTGGGAGGCAGAGATAGGAGGATTTCCCAGAAGCTCATGTTGAGCGCAGCAAAGAATAGGAGAGCTAGAACAGAGGGAGAAACCCTGCCTCAAGTGAGGTGGATAGGCAAGGGCTAACCTCTATGTGCATCACACACACACACACACACACACACACACACACACACAAGCACACATTAATTTCTTTTTAAAAAAAGGGAAATCTAGTGTCATAATGGATTGATGCCAGCTGCATACTATAATTAACATTGCATTTGCCCGGGCTGGGGAGATGGTTCAGTGAATAAAGTGATTGGTATGTAAGCATGAGGACCTGAATTTGGATCCTTATCACCTATGTAAGTGCCAGGCATAGTGACATGTGCAATTCCAGGACTGAGACAGAAGGATTCCTAAGGCTTGTTGGCTGGCTAGTCTAGCTAAATAGGTGAACTCTAGGTTTAATATGAGACCCAGTCTCAAAAGTGGGGTGGGGATGGAGAGATGGCTTAGCAGTTAAGGCACTTCCCTGCAAAGCCCAAGAACCCTGGTTGATTCCTCAATACTCATGTAAAGCCCGATGCACAAAGTGGCACATGTATCTAGTTTGCACGTGCCCATTCATATTCTCTCTCCTTGCAAATAAATAAATATTTCAAAAAATGGGGTGGAGAGTGACTGAGAAAGATAACTGGCGTGAACCTCTACATGTGTATGTGCACATAAATGCACATCCCTCATATGAGCCCATACACACACGAACACACAAGCACACAGACATAAAACACACATGCAAAAGAAAACTGCATTTGCAGGTGGGAGTGGTCATGCATGCCTGTAATCCTAGTATTTGGGAGGCAGAAGCAGGAATGATCACTGTAAGTTCAAGAACAGTCCAATCAACATAGTGAGTTGGGGCCAGCCAGGAGTACATGACTAGATTCTGTCTCCCCTACAAGAAAGAATTTACTGCTTTAAGGTATGGCCAAGTGGTATTATTACCTACCTGGACCCAATAGGTATTAACCAGAACTTCTTATTATCTCCAAACACCTGCTGGATATTCTTGATGAAGCCAAGGTTGAACCCATTTTTCTCTGGTCCACTTATAAACACTGGAGTGCAGAAGGCCTCTACGACAGTGCAGGATAATTGAAGAAAAGAGGCAGAGAAAAATAATGAAACAAATTTCAGCACAATTGTGCTTTTGTAGTTATCCAGAAATTTGACCTGGATATATGATATCTTTGTTGTATTATCATAGGCTCTCTATTCTTAGTTATAGCTAAATTACTTAGTAAAATTAGTTTAATTATTTAATAAAATGTAAGCTTATTATTCAAAATAAAGAATTTGCACTCTTATTTTTTTTAAAAAAAAACAGGGGAAACATATGACGGGAAGAAATAATAAAGCAGTCATGTGGGCAGTATGCATTTGTATTGCTGGATTTAAGAAGTGAAGGAACAGATTTAACAGCACTTTATTTGAATATAAGTGGCAATAACAGCCAAATGGTCTCCATCTGTAGATCTGGGACCAAAGTAATGACACATACAGAGATGGTAATGACATTGATTTGGTTTTGAAACATTTCAGAAATGAAGATGTTCATAATGAAGCCCACAATCTAAGAAACCAAGTTTTACTTCAGACAAAATGCCAATAGGTGAGCTATAATCACCTCAAAGACTATGAGGAATTGGGTCGTGTTAGTGCACATTATTTTTAGACACACATTTATCCCATTAAGCAAACCCTTTCACTGTTAGACTCTAGCTGCATCTCACTCTTTCCCATTTGTCCTTTATTTTCAGACCCTGTTATCATGAAGCTTTTAGTACTTTCCTACTTTTGTAGCTGCTCTCTCAGCCAAATGTGCTAATTTAATACTCTAATAACTAAGTGCTACATAGATATTTGATTTTGAAAATGGGTACAAATATTTTCTTACTTGTTAGTGCTATTAGCAAATGAATTCCCAAAACATGTTGGCTTTATTGCTAAACTTTCTTCAAATCTAATCTATCCTGGTTAAACATTCAACACTTGAGCAGGATGTGTACTGATTTGTAGAGCATGTAAATATTCACCATAAATGAAACAATCATTGTGCTTGACTTGTTCAGTAATGCAGTTCTCCATTGAAAAGCATGCCTAGAGTACTGAGCAACTGCAAAGCTTTTCATTTTTAAAAAAAAAGTTTTAAAAAATCATTTATTTGAGACAGAGAGAGGGAGGAAGGGAGAGAATAAGTGTGCTAGGGCCTCTAGCCACTGAAAACAAACACCAGATGCATGCACCACCATGTGCATCTGGTTTACATGGGTACTGGTAAACTGAACCTGGGTCCTTAGGCTTCACAGGCAAGCACCTTAACTGCTAAGCCATCTCTCCAGCCCCAGCTTTTCATTTCTTGTACTCTTTCTACAGATTCAATATGTTTTCTCATCCTCACAGCCCCTGTACAGATTAGCCCACAGATTTTTGTTATCAGTTTGATTCTTTTTCAAGATTTTTGCATTCTTGTTCTTGGTTTATATTCTTTCTCAGGATTCTGTTTTCAGATGAACTTGATAAATTAGATTCTTCTATCTTTCTTGAGTTTTATCTCCTCCTTTCTATACTGGTTCTTTTCTTCATTTCTTCAGGTGAACACCTTTTAGAAATCTGAGTTATGACTCTGGTGATCTGTTACTCTATATGTACTATAAAAAGCTATGGCCATTTTCATTTTATGTGAGATTTTAGTTATGAATGCTCTCCATAGTCTATAAGCTTTGTTCACTATTATACAGCTTGGTAAAATATATTCGCATCTGTCTTAGAGGCAAAAAATGTCACTATGTCTAAAAAACTTTATTATAAGCTTTCCTCTTCCTTGGGAATAATCCACAGGTTATGCTGATAAACATCAATGTTTTTCCTAATCTGTGTTCAGTCTTACCTAAGGTAGTCTTGTTTCTGCTGACAAGCCAGCAATGGTAACCAAAGAGAATCACAAGGCTGACAAAAAACATGCAGGCCACAAAGAGGAGAAAAAGGACATGGAACTTGGAGCGAACACTGGGCAATTCCCCCTAGGGGAAAAAAAAAACACAGTTTAAAATTGCAAATCTTGGCTAAATTTTCTATATATGTTAGTAGTTTTCACATATAAAACACTTAGCTATGATTTGAAAATAGAGTTAATTTAAAAAAAAACTGTTCTTTCTGTTGATGAGCATATATCATTATGGATCTGCTTTTAGCCTACAAAACTTAAAATGGTTCCTTGCTTAAGTGCAGTATATAATATACCAATTAGGAAAGGGTAATGTGAAAGGGGTATACTTGAGTCGTAATTGGTGTGATGTTTACATTCTATTTAGCTTAAGAATTATGCACCACTGCCTAAAGGGGCTTTTGAGGTCATTATGGTTCATCCTCCTGTGTGAAGTTGTGTTATTCTAGAATTCTTTATATGCCAGGCTTTCTTGGCCATATGTGTACTGAAAATGTTAGTGCAATGAATATAAAAACTTAAAACATATGTAATTTTAAAATGTCCTACCCAAAGTCATGACCTGACTTTCAAGCTGCTGAAAATTTTATTTCAGTGTTTTTTTTTTTAATACCTTAAGTAGAATATGCTGGTATATTACATCCTGTGAACAGCTGTTTAGACAGTAAAAATAAGTCAGATTTTATAGGTAATTGGAAAAGTCAGTAGCTAAAGATTTTTACAGTTATCTAGGACATCTTATTTTCCATGTGGCACCAGCTTTTGTTTTACATACAATTCTAGACCAGAATGAATGTTGTAAAGTTCTGTAGCATGCATAGCATGTAACACTGTGTCTTCAGAAAAGAGCCTTAGAAAACCTTTCAAATAATGACCATTGTTTTGCCATGATGTATTACTTTTAAATTCTCTCCACTTGTGGGGGTGTGTGTGTGTGTGCGTGCATATGTGGGTTTACATGTGTGTGTATGGATGCATGTATGTGGGAGGTGCACATGTATGTGTGTGTAGAATACAGGCTGTCATTGGGTGTTTTCCTCAACTATTTTCCATTTTATTTACTAAGGCAGGGTCTCTTACTTGAGCCCAGAATGCACTAATTGGCTAGTGTAGCTATCCAGTTCGTACCAGGGATTCCCTGTCTCTGCCTCCAAGGGAGCTGGGATTACCCAGAGCTGCCTGGAATTTTCATGGGTACTGGGGATCCAATCTGTGGTCCTCATGCTTAAGCAACAAGTGCTTTATCCACTGAGCCATCACCATAGCCTATAAAAGTGACTGCTACATGTAAGGGACCTTACCTTCTAAATGATCTTATTCTACTTATTTTAGAGGTTAAAGCTTGGCAACACTTGGTAAATACAAATAGGACAGACTTTTTTATAATGTCTACTCATTATTATATAAGGAAATAGTAGGACTCTTCCAGGTGGTGTATGTTTAACTGATGAAGATAAGGGAAGTAAGCACACCAGATGCTTTCAAATGAGAAGTTGGAGTGAAATTTGCACAGAGGCAGAGCAGCCCAGGAAATGGCTACCTCAAAGACTTAAACCTCTAGGAACCCTTCTATAAACCTCTCTTTTTATTAACAAATGATCTGTTTACCAAATTTAAGCACTCAAAGTGGGTTGGTTTGGTTGTTTATTTGCAATTTTTAAGTAAGACTTCTGATTGAGCTTTATAGTAGTTTGGGCCTTCATTGAGACTTTGCTTTCATAATCTCTACTTTTTTATTATTTATTTGGAAGGGAAGAGAGAGAGAGAAAGAGAGAGAGAGAGAGAGAGAGAGAAAGAATGAATGAACATTACTGGCCATCCCAGGGCCTCCTGCCACTGCAAACAAACTCCAGACACATGTGCTACTTTGTGCATCTGGCTTTATATGGGTACTGGGGAATTAAACCCCAGGCTGTTAGGTTTTGCAAACAAGCACCTTTAACCACTGAGCAATCTCTCCAGCCCCCTACTTTTTATTTTTGAAAGTATTTAAAGCTCACATTTATTTTACTTCTTATTTTTTACATAAAAATGGGCAACAGGAAATGGGCAAGCAAGACTGCTACAAATCTATGGAACCCCTGTGTGGCTGAACTTCTCCTGGTGTTACTCTCTCAGAACTCTCCTGTTTGCTGAAGCATGCCGACTGTACTGTGACAAGGAAGGGTTCTTTTTATATTAAGCAGAAATTTTGTATGGACACATCATGTGTTGGTACCATCATTTCCCTCCTACCTGTCCCCACTCCACTGGGATTACTGGTTTTCACCATGGGGTTATGGGTTATGAGTTGTGACAGCAGCAGTCAGTAATTGTGTGTGTGGGGGGCAATGCCTCTGGATATTCCCTCCCACTCTTTGGCTCTTACACTTTCTGCTCCCTCTTCCACAAAATTCCCTGAGCCTTGGTGGGTATGTTTTTAAGACTACTTTAGTGTTGAGCTCTCAGCAGCTTCTGGATTTCTGCTTTATGTTTTGAGTATCAATAGGGTTCTTATCATATAACTATTTTGTTCAAAATGGATGACGGCCTTATATTCAAAGCTACCTTTTTGTAGGATAACCAAGCTAAATCACTCAAAGGGAAAATCACCAAAGACAGTTCATAGGAATATTAACAGGACAGTAATCATCACAATTAAAAATGATTCATAGCTTCTGTGAGGAAATTCATGGCCCAGAGTAGGATATGGACATTATTACTTTTAGATAAAGCAAAAAATCAATCTCTCATCAATGTAGCAACTGTCCAGTACTGAGTGAAGAGAAATAACCTGCCCAATGGTCTTCTAAACTCATTATTCTAAAAGAGCAAAGACTTCTCTGTAGGAAAACCATGGTGGACAGCAGAACATAGTACAGTATATAAAACTGATGGACTTACAGGCAAACTTATATTCAACTTCTCACTTTGGAATGTACAAGCTAGGTGATCTTTGGAAAGTCACTTAACTACTATGAGCCTAGTTTTATCATCTTTGAATGAAACTAATAATTCCTGCTTTGCCTACTTCATACGGTTGTTGTGAAGACTGGATGAGATATGGAGATGGAAATGCTTCAAGAACCATAATGCACCACACGAACAGTAGTCAGCATTCTTGGAAGCACACCCCATCTCCTTGATATATGACTTTTAAAATACATGGTAGTGTTTACTTCTTATTTTAAGGAGAGTCTCAATTTAAAGTAAGAAAGCCATCCTTAAACCATGCTAAAGTGTTCTACAGCTGGAGAGACTGCAAAGAAGCATTCCCCTGAATTGCCAATGCCCTTTTCAATTTGAGGGCAAGCTAAGACAGGTCTCATCTCCTCTGATATGTCAAGCACAAGCTAGGTTATTGTGGAGGAAAAATAATGAGGGAATAGGAAAAGGACAAGGCTATGCTCACCCGTGGTTTTGCTTGGCACATTTCTGGTGATTAATTTATATTCAACTATCATCTTTCAAGAGTGAAAAAAAGTATATAGCACCTGGCTTGCAATGTGATATTTGATTATTGGCTGATTAGGAGAACTAAAAGCAAAACTGTGTGAAATACAATATTGTTTACTTTGTGATGAAGGTAAAGGGTATTTCTTAAATAGTAGCCTACTGTGTTAAAGACCAAGAAAGGTCTACAGTGAAGATCAAGGCTCACACTTCCCTGCTGATTGGATGCAGCAGATTTTCTTCACATTTAGAGTAGTAGCTCAGCATGCAGATGGAATGCCAAACAGGTCATGGAAACCTGAGCAATAGGGAATAGATCTTGTGCTGTGGAAAGGGGCCAAAGAAGAAATGTCAAGATGTGTAGCAACGGGAAATGTTTTCTATTTGAAGAACATTTATGAGAACACCTCATGATTTCTGCTTATATTTTTGTGTCTAAATTGAAGATTGGATATCCACCACACAATTCTTGATTCCTAAAGTTATTAAATATCTCAACTTATTAAGCAATTTGAAGGGTAAATGGAAAGTATACATTACTCTAATTTTCTATACCATGTTTCTACACTACTGGGAATAAAAACACTAATTTATAATTTTTTCTCAGCTCTTTAGCTTCTCACTGCCTTGTCTTTTTCTTCTTTCCTCCAGTGTATTATAATTTATATTCTGACCATGGGATTCGTGTTCTTTCCCAACTGATTTACCCGTCCAGCTCAGGTGAGATATTCCTGTTATACAGCCTCTTAAGAAATTCCTAAAGTCATAACTAAGAGCTCTGCCCACATCTGTCTTTTTGTGTTCAGGTTCACTGTAGATAGCCATCATCATGGATACCTCAAAAACTGTACTAGAATTGTGGAGAAGGGATATCTTCAGGAGCCTATTTGTGTTGTTCGAAAAGGACAACATTTCACTATATTTCTGTTCTTCCCTGTATACTTAAGTAAATATAAAATCTGTGCTAACTTTTTAAACAAATGGAATAATTCATATCTCCAAGTAGGGAAAAGATGAAAGTAAAATTTTGAGATTTCATGATAATTATTAGAGTCACAATTCGAAAGGCAAAGCACTTTCAACATCTGTTTCATTTGATCTTGGCAATGAGACAGTGAAGTAAATAACAGAGCCAGTATTAGATTCCAATTCCCCCAATTCACAATCCATTATTTGCCATACAAAGTTCAAAAAATACTCCCTGTTTCACTTTGGTCCTACATGAAAGTGAGTCAGTGTATCTTTCTATCTAACAGAAATTTTGCACCTCTCCTTTGAATAAGGAATTAAGAAGTATTTTCTAAAACATAACTGCTTTGTTAAGTTTTTTTCTGAGAAACTGGGGATTTAAAATTAGCTTCAACATTTTTGAAATATACAACTGCTTTTTTTTAAAGGGTTTAAAAACTTGATCATAGAAATACATTTTAAAGACATGGTAGGAGTCTAGAGTTTATGTTCTCAAGGGCCTTAGCATGATTGTCACAATGATACAAACTTGTTTCACTGGAATCTTTATAGCATAGTTTCTTAATCCTTAGAATATTTAACATGGAAAACTTGTTTATAGTGCCTTCCCTTCTGTTTGCTTCAGTAGTAGCTATTTAAAAATGTAAAAGGATAGAGGGTGAATACTGTTACAGATTGGAGTAGAAATGCACTTGTTTTGGGAAAACCCTTGAGAACTTTTCATAACTTACTCTCCAGTATTTGATGAAATAGCTGAAGACTGTTGTAGCGATGTACAGGCAGTAGAGTACAGAATAAGCTAAGAACTGAAGGAAGAATTTGTAGTTGGAAAATCCAATGCAGTTATTAACCCTAAAAAAGAAAATCTAATTTGAAACCAGGACCTGATGATTGAGAACACACTGATACTTCAAAGGACTAAGCAACAGAGCCTGTCACTCCTGCCACTTCATTACATGTCATGTAGAAACCCAATAGAGCTAGAATTCCCTTCACAGGAATTGACTGGGAAAATAAGTTCCATATCTCTCATTTATAGACACAGAGACAGCACAACTATCTAATAGCTTTAGACTGACACACCCAAGCAAACCACACTTTGTATATTTATGACACATTCTCTTTACAATGAGGTGATTTCAGACTAATTCTCTGGATCACATATACAAACTTTGTAAAACAATTGCTAAATTTAATAATCTGTAATATTTCAAAATTAAGCCAGTCAGAAACCAAACGGACATGTGTAATGTTGAAGAGGAAAAATACTTGTGCTATTTTCATTACTGTAATCCATTGCTAAAGTTAATGCATATAAGAGCTCTGTGACCTCAGAAATTCAGTAACACACTGTATAAAAGGTTACCCCTCCCCTATCCCCCATATAAACACAAAGACCAGTGAATTATGCTAGTGGAAATAGGCATGGTACAACTCTGTTTAGGAGAGTGGGCATACTGAAAAACTTTGACCCTTTTAGAGGAGAAAAATGAACCAAAGGGACATACCAAGGGCAGTGATGATCCATTTTTAAAACACACCTACAAAGAGGACAAAATACAGTGTTGTAAGTGTGGAAATGAAGCAACATCTCAGCATTAAAGTCAAGGTTTAACCAATATTTTTACATGGTTTCAGTAAACTATCTGCAAATTGCTACTATAGCAACTGTGAAACTCCTGTGTTCTCAGTTATTCACAGGATGATTCCATCACAACAGTATAGGATTAGGCTGGTAGCAAGTTGCATGCTTAGAAGTACAACCTTTGAAAGGGAATGGCAATGTTAGGCTATTGCTACTGAGAAAAGATTCAAGATATCTCCTCTATTTCTGTTCAGTACTTAGTTTAATAAAAGCACAGGAAAACATGGTTATAGCCTGTTTGAATCAAAGGTAAAAGAAACAAGTGGAATAAACATTAAAAAAGACACAAGGGTTATGTATATATTAACATACCTACGGAGCTTTCCAAAACTGAAATAATTTCAGCCACAAAATAAAGATTATAACACAATAGAAAATGAATATCTATGCCTCCATTTTATACAAATAAATGATTTAATTAAACAAATGACCACTAAATGTAATGTGGTATTCTGAGTGGGATCCTGGAACAGGAAAAGGATATTAGGGAGAGTGAAGATAAGTTTAGACCAACTGAAATCCAACATATACACTTATCCAACAGATACACTTATACAGATGCAAAATGTCATCAGTACAAGGATATCATACAGCATTGGTTTGAATAACAAAGACTGAAAACCACATAAGCATCCATCAATGGGAATTTCTGGATAAATAAGCTAGACTACAATGGAATACAACTGAAAAATGAATGTTTCAATATATTTTTTTATTAATTGTAGCAAACATGCCATACTAATGAAAAATGCTAATGAGGAAAGTGGGTGTGTTACACATGGGAACTATTTTCACAATAAATCTGTGAATATGAAACTTAAAAAGTTTAGTTTTCAAATGTGGTTCTACTTTTCTTTCTATCTTTAGAATAGTGTGAAACATCATCATCAATGTGAAGGGCATCTGACATGTGCTCATTATGAGTTAAAGGAAATGCTCTTATCTAGGCCTGGTTACATGTTAAGATCAGTTTTTTTTGTTGTCTAGGCAACCATCAGTGGCCAAGTTCAGCCTACGCAAAGCATAGCTGTCACTTACATGGCACAGACAGAGCAGTGATGGCAGCGGTCTGGCTTGATCAGATGGCACCGGTCACAGAATCGTACAGCTATAAGAAAAGGTGGTTAGGAGTAAATATAAGGCCTTATATTTGACTAGTTTATCTAGATGTCTTATTTATATACCTACGATAGACAGTCAAATTCATCTCAAGTTGCCAAGCAAAAGGAAATAACTAGTAGATTATTGTAGGTAATTTTTCCCTTGTTGGAACAATCTCTTTTTGTAATTAGTTATGTACATACTCAGTGTGTAAACAGCACATGTCGGTACCATCTTTACCCTCATCCCTCCCCCACCCAAGGGACCATCCTTGTTCTTAAAAGCACCTTTAGGGTAATGAAAGAACAGTTTTCTCTTTGGATAATGGACCATAGATTTTTGACTTATAAAACAAACTACCACCAGCTGCTTGAGTGATACAGGTAATTCATTTAGTTTTTGTTCCAACTTTCGTCCTATCAGAAGGTTAAGTTGTATAAGGTAGATAAACCACCTACAACATAGAAAAGAGAGTGCTTTTAGAATAACAATTTGGAGAACAGAAAATTCTACTCTAGAGCATTCTAGAACAATCAGTCCAACTCACCATTTCATAGATAAGGAAATAAAAATCTAGGTATATCAAGTGCTCTGCTCAAGGCCATGATACACAGTAACTGAGTAGAAGGGCTTTGATTGTTACAATTTTCTGACTTCTTAATTCAGGGTTTCATTTGCTTAGAAGTATGATATTAGAAAAAAAATCTCCTCTAATTTTCTTTTTTTTTCAGTTAAATTAAAGGCAGTGTTCTTTTCTTCTCCTTTTCTCCATGTTCACCAATACAGTATGACTGTGTATAATGTGATTATAAAAACCAAAATTATAGATAATTTGAGCAATATAATAATTCTATCTAAAGTATATACTAAGCATACATAACTGATTCAACACAATAGGCTGTGAATTTAGCAGCATTCTGTATTCATTTATGCCTATGTGGGTACACGTGTGACCAAGGATAAAGGTATATTGAGTCAAGAAGGAAGAGAGAGGGACTTGCATGTTTAATTCTTTAACATCTCATTTTTTAGGTTTTGGAGGCCAGTTCTTGCTATGTAGTCCAGGCTGACCTTAGTGTTTTCACCCTCCTGCCTCAGTTTCTTGAGTGCTGGGGTTGCAAGGTGCTTATCACTTCACCTGTCTAGCACATTTTAATATTTGTATATATATGCATGTATGTACATATGAATGTATTATATATTTGAGACAGGACCTTATGCAGCCCACACTGTCCTCAATAAAACTTCATAAGTAGCAGAAGATGATCTTGAGCTCTTTGTAAAAAAAATATTGTATTTATTTAGTTGCCAGGAGATAGAGAGAGAGAATGGGTGCAATAGGACCTCTACCCACTGCAAATGAACCACAGATGCATGCATCACTTTGTGCATCTGGCTTTATGTGGGCACTGGGGAATTGACCCAGGGTCATTAGGCATTGCAGGCAAGCGCCTTAGCTGCTGTGCCATCTCTCCAGCCCCAACCATGAACTCTTGATTCTCCTGTCTCAACCATTTTTAATAAAATTATTATATTTATTGAGGGAAGTAGAGCCAAGGAAAGGCACCCATGTGGCTAGAGATTCCACATGGAGGGCCTGGGGAAAAAAGCATGGAAAGAAAAGGGAAAAGAAAGTTCAAGGAACTCCTGCCACGTGGGGAGCTGGAGGGGATAAAGAACCCATGTGAAGAATAAGCACTTAGGTGCCCTCCTGGCTGGGCCTGGGCTAGTGCCTAGGCCTGCTCCCAGCTGGGCCTGGGTCTGGGCCAACACAGCCCAGGCCCAGCCGAGGGAAAACTCATCCACAGATGGAAGTTCTCAAGTGATCAGAGAGTCTGCCTTCCCCTTGCAAAGGTATTTATGAACTTGTGGGGGTGGGCTGTCTTCCAGCTCAGGTGAACCAGAGGGCCAGCTGGTTGGTTAGGGCTAGGGGCTGTCTCAGGAAGAGGTTAGCTCTGGCACCAAGTTCCGGGGGCTGAACTTGACCAACCACAATGTTTAAATCCTATGAAAGAACCCCCTCCCAGGAGGGGTCTTGGTTGTTTGTGGAAAAACAGGTCTAGGCAAGATAAGAAGTCAAATCAATTTTGATTTCTAGCAAGTGCAAACTTTCCTGTGCTTTTCATCTTCAGGGGTCCCGTCACCCTAACTCTACCCCCCTCTCATTCCCTGCTCTCATGAGAAGACACACTAACTCCTTTTAGAGGACAAGGGGTGATGGTGTCAGATCATGAACTATTTCTTGCTGAATGGGCCACGAAGTTGTTTGTGGCAGTTAGAGAGTCTCTCTCTCCCAGAGAGGGTTACTACTCTAAAGGGCCCTGAAAGTGTATTGATGGAGTACAGGAAGATAGTCTTGAAAGAAAATGTTGGGGAGAAAGAATAAAAGTAAGGCATTAATGAGAAGTGAGTACACAGAAAACTGGTTGCCTTTAGGGTTGTCCTTGTGGACTTCTAGGCCTTGGGGATCATTTGAGGGAACCCAGAAAAACAGGGTTGGATTGTCTCAGGATCATCTGAGCATGAACTGGCTGAGATTTTCTTCCAGAACTGTTCATTAAATGGCACAGTAGTATGTGACATGGCCCGAATCTGTTTGTGTATGGCTTGTAAAACAGACAAGATATTAGCAGAGTTATCAGGAACATTTATACAACATTTAACTTTGATAATGGTGAATATACCATATTTTATAAAATAGCCTTCCATAATGTACCTATTTAAATTTGTCCTGAGGGTAGCCAGGGCCGAAGGTCGGTACCATAGAACCATTGGGTGCCATTAAAGGCTGTACAAATATATCTTTGGTCTCAGGACTTATTGAAGGATGTCCTGGCACAAGTTAGAAGAGATTTACCATTGTTTTCAGTAAAAGGAAGTCTTCTGAATTAAGCGACCCTTGGTCATAGTCATCCATATATATTTCTTGGATTTGAAAATAACCCTTTTGACATCTTTGGTTATTTTTACTAATTATAGAATTAGAACTATTAGAAATGGGGACAACATGTTTTAAGGCCTTGTTTGTTTCCCCTCTTGGAAAGCTTTTGTATTGCTTAATAGGCCATTCATATATTTGAGGTATCCCTTTATCTTTGGTTATACATTTCTCTCTGAGTGTTTAAGACAAAGCTGATAGCCAAATAATCAAGGATTAATTTTGGAGGTCAGTAATGGCTCTCCAAAGGAGATCTTAGGGTCCCAGGAGCAGCCCTATAGCTTCTCCAATACTGATGTTTTCTGTCTGCTAGGATGAGTCACAGTCATGCTGGCTAAGTAGTTTTCCCTTCTTGGAACCCTTGAGGACTGATTGCTCCTTAGCTGTGACTCTCCTGTTTCAGACTGTATACCATTTTTTTTGTTGTTTTTGGGTCTCCATATCCTTCCTGATTAGGAAGACAGGTGATGTGCCAAGGGGCCAGTGTATAAGTGTCCCATCATCTCCAGTGACCTCATGATCTGGGAGCACAGGCCAAAATATTGGCCTTTTTGCTCCTATGATTCCAATTGGCTTTGGCTTCTACATAGGTGATTAATACACTTAGAAAGGAAGTTACACCAACCTGGATGTATGTACATATAGAGCACATTTGATTACTAAAATAGATTTAAAGAATGGCACAAGAACTTAAAGCCATTTTGCCCAACCTTTTAAAAATTTGGTTGTCCTGTGGCAGCATAGGCCATATCTGCTGCCTCAACCTTTTGAGTAGTGGGATTACAGCTATATACCACCATGCATAGCTAACATTTTAAAAGATACTGTCAATGTTACTGCCAAAATTTAGTAAGTTACCATCATCCCTCATCTAGATAACTGAAGCAATTGTGAAATTGACCACTATGCCTTCATTCTTATCTCTGCCCCCAATATTTATTATACAGAGTAGCTAATTAATTTTTTTAAATGTTTTATTTATTTATTTGAGAGTGACAGACAGAGAATGGCCGAGAGACAGAGAGAGAGAGAGAGAGAGAGAGAGGGAGAGAGAGAGAGAATGGGCGCGCCAGGGCCTCCAGCCACTGCAAACGAACTCCAGACGCGTGCACCCCCTGGTGCACCTGGCTAACGTGGGTCCTGGGGAATCGAGCCTAGAACCGGGGTCCTTAGGCTAACAGGCAAGCGCTTAACTGCTAAGCCATCTCTCCAGCCCCTAATTATTTTTTTAAATGTAAAAAAAATCAAGGGATAGGGATATTTCTCAGTGGTTAAGTGTACTTCCTTCATAAGCATGTGGGCCTAAGCAGGCCTGAACCCACCCAAGTTGGAATCTTCAGAACCCACACAAATAGCTTAGTGTGGCCATGTACATCTGGGAGATTGGAGACCAGAGAATCACTGGAGCTCATGAATAGCAAACTCTGGAATCAGGAAGAGATTCACTTGCAAGGGCAAAAGATGAGTGAGTGATGGAGGCGGGGACAACCAGCTGCTGCAGGTGAGTTCACAGGGCATTGCTGAGCTCATGGGGTGCGACAGACCAGCACAACACAGGGCACCACATCAATATATATATATATATAGGCATATACAACACAAACATACCACACCACTTGCAAAAAAGTATAAATCAAATCATATTACCATTTACTTGATACTCAATGGATTTCTAACACCTTCAGAATAAAATTTAAGCTGTTTACCATGGCCTGCATTCTCTCCACTCTCTGTTCAAACCACAACAATGTAGATATTGGATTTGGAGACAAAAAATCTCACCCTGTACTCCAGGCTGACCTGGAACTTGTGGCAATCCTCCTACCTCTGCCTCCCAAGTACTGGGATTGTAGGCATACACCACCACATCCAGATTATATATATATATATACACACACATATATACACTCTTACATACATATATACATATACATATACATATGCATATACATATATATATATATATATATATACATACACACATACATACACACACACACACACATATATGCTAAAAGAAAGGAGTTTGAAGGTTTCTAACACAAAGAAATGATAAATAAATGGAAATGCTATTTACCCTGATTTGATATTATACATTGTATCTTTGTATCAAGTATCACTGTACCCCATAAATATACATAATTACTTTATGTCAATAAAAAAGACAGACACATTAGATATCAGAGCAAAATATATCTCTGAGTACAATTTCAACCCCATATACATCTAGTTCATATCATCTGTTCTAACATATTATTTTTTTTACTATTACCTAAAATTGTGTGATTTTCTGTCTCTTTTTTTAAAAAAATATTTCATTTATTTATTTTCAAGGAGAGAAAGAGTGAGAGAGAGAGAGAGAATTGGTATGCCAAGGCCTCTTGCCACTGCAGACAAACTCCACTTTGTTCTTCTGGCTTTATGTGTGACTGGGGATTGAACCAAGGCTGTTGGGCTCTACAAGCAAGCACTTTTAACTGCTGAGCCATTCAGGCTTTCCAAGCAAGTGCTTTTAACCACTCAGCCATCTCTCTAGCCCCTCATTTTGATCATAATTTAAACTCCATAGGCCTTGCCTCTTTGTCCAACTCTGTATTCCCATTTCTTGGAATAATAGCTTAATACATTAGGCACCTTTTTAAAGTTAGTGCTATGAAAGTTTTTGCATTAGTTACTTTTCTAGTCACTGTGATAAAATATCTTGCTTGGGCTGGAGAGATGGATTAGTGGTTAAGAGAGATGGATTAAGTGGTTAAGATGCTTGCTTGTAAAGCCAAAGGACCCAGGTTTGATGCACCAGGACCCATGTAAAGCCAGATGTACGTACAAGGTGTCACATGCGTCTGGAGTTTGTTTGCAGTGGCTAGAGGCCCTGGTGTACCCATTCTTTCTCCATCTGTCCTTTCTCTCTCTAAAATAAATAAATTAAAATTAAATATTAAAAAATGAAATTAAAATATCTGGCTAAAGCAACTTAAGAGGGATTTATTCTGGCTCATGGCTTAAGGGGATACAATGTATTGTGGAGGGGAAGGTTTGGTGGCAGGAGTGACTCATGGCTAAAGTGGTGGGAGCTTGGTGGGAGGCAGATAAAGGGGAATGCCAATGCTCTTTATATTTAGTTTGGGACTCTAACTCATAGGATTGTGCAATCCACATTCAGGGAGGGTTTCCCCAAGCCAGGTTAAGTCTCCCTAGAAAAGCACTCACAGACATACTGAAAGTGTGCTTCACT
This sequence comes from Dipus sagitta, assembly GCA_036346955.1. Classification (NCBI taxonomy): domain Eukaryota; kingdom Metazoa; phylum Chordata; class Mammalia; order Rodentia; family Dipodidae; genus Dipus; species Dipus sagitta. The sequence continues at coordinate 64,844,015 of CM070776.1, forward strand.
GATAGCTGAGGCACTTCTTAATGTAATCAAGTTGACATAAAATAAAACATCAAAGTTTTAAAAAATGCACTGAAAATAGTGAGAATAGTACAATGAACCCCATCCATCATTACCCAGTACAATAATTATCAATCTTATGATGTTTTCATCTGATCTGTTTTTTCCACTGGTTTTGTACTTGAGCATTTAAAGCAAATCTTATATACATGGTGTTACTTTTAACCACAAATACTTCAGTATGCATAAAGACTTTGAAAAAATCACATAAAACTAGGAGTATACTTCTCTAACAAATTAACAATAAATCCTTAATATTATCTAATACCTAGACCACATTAAAATTTCCCTAATTGCCACATCTTAACAAATATTTGTTGAATAAATAAATGATGAACAAATGAACATTAGTATCTACTAGTATCCTTTCCAAAGCATGGCTTGGCCGAACAGTCTTGGTTTTCAAATTTTAAACAGTGGACAATTGGTTCTGTGAGTACTGTTATAGTCACACAAGTAAAATCTAAGAATAAAATTCCATATAAGATATTTAGTCAAAAAAAATGAAGATGTATCTTTGTTCAGTTACTTGTACAAGGAGGTTTACAGCAGATTGACTCATACTAGTTAAGCACTGGAAATAGCCCAAATGTGTATCAACCAGTGAATGGGTAAAAAAAGCTGATATAGTCATACAATGTAATGTCATTCAGCAAAACAGGGAATGAAATACAAAACAATATGAATGAAATTCACCAACATTATGCTGAATAAAAGAAATCAAACATAAGCATTCAATCTTTATGATTACAATTACATAAAATTCTAGAGAAGACAAAACTAATCACAGTGAAAAACTATCAGAATAATCACTGTATGCATAGGGATTGACTGAGAAGAGGCATGGCAGAACTTTCTAGGGTGATGGTATTTTTTAAGGTTTTTATCACAGGTATGTACATTTTTCAAAACATCTTGTACACTTAAACTTGGTTGTTAGTAAGAGGGGTTCAAGAGGTCCCACCACTCCCTGAAGAATTATAGGCAGTTAGTGGTTGGTGGAGGGGAAAGGTTCATGAGGCCCTGTACCTTCCTGGAGATTTATAGGCAGTTAATGGTAGCTGAGGAAAGACATTTTCTTAGTGGTCAGGCCATTGGAAAATTGCCAATTCTCCTGTAAATAACACTCATCCCCCAAGTTCATGCAAGCAATCCTAATTTAAACTTATTGGTTCACCAAAATATGACATGAAAGTATTAGGAAGTCTATTTAGAAAGAGGAAAGGATGAGTGGGAGAGAGATAAGAGAGGATAATGGGGAGGTGAATATGGTCAAAGTACATTATATGCATATGAAAATGCCATAATGAAATCCATTATGATATGCTAATAAAATACTTAAAATGATTTTGCATGTTTTAAGTATAAATTTTACTACATGCCTTTAATCCCAGCACTTTGTTGTTAGTTCAAGGCAAGCCTGGGAGTACAGAGTGAGTCCCAAGTCACCCTGAGCTACATATAGTAAGACCCTACCTTGAAGAAAACAAACAAAGATTTAGCTGAAAATGTACTGATGTTTGATGTTTTCTTTGAAATGAATCAGAAAAATAAAATGGCCTGATGGAAGATGGATAGAGGGATCCATACATGGACAGATAGGTGATAAAGAAATAGAGAAAAAATGTTAGTGGCAAAACCTAGTTTGGGGGTATTATAGTTATTTTTAAACATTCCGACTTTGATTTGTGTTTGGAAAATTTTATAAAATATTGAAAAGAAACATTTTCAGATGATGGGAGAACAGGGGGACTAGCCTGACAACATAGATGACTTAACCTTCTTTAGATTCTTGCTGGGCTGCCTCTCTTGATAAATCGGATGAACTGACCTCCACTTCCGGTTCTTGTGTACACTGGTAGCTTCTTGGCCATATCAACAAGCATCTGCTTCTGGGCCTCAGGTCTCTCTTCATTTTCATAACGCTCCTTATCGGTATAAGACAAGTGGAACTAGAAGCAGAAAGAACAGGCAAAACTTTATTTTCCAAGGTTTACAGAAAAGATTTAAAAGAATAACTACCTAAATGAAAATATTTGTAATCTGCCCTTCAACACCAATACCAGTTTAGTTTATAAGTTTCTCTAGCTAATTATCTCAGTTATTTTACTCTTCATATTATTATCAGATAGGTGGTATTATTTAATAAATAATGAAAAGAAAGCTTAGACAGATTAAGTATTTTGTTCAAAGTTATACTCACTATACTACTTCATAGCAAAGCTGGGTTCCAAATGCAGCTCATCTAACCCTGTAATATCATTATACCATAATATAATGGTGTATGCAGTTGCATAGCACCTTGCTGCTAGGATCCCACTGATCAGTAGCTAGGTTTATTAGGTTCCAAGTGTTTTATTCATAGGTGACACTGATAACACTCTTAAAGAAGCTGGATGAGATAGCTTATGGTATTGTCTGAATATTGTAATCTTACAAATGAGAGGAAATTTGGATACTCCCCCTATGCAATTACAAATGCTTAGTCTGGTATGGAGCTTGTTGACAGGTTGATACTATACTTTACTAATCTTGCAAAAGATTAGACATGATTTTGCAAAGTAATCCAGTTTTGAAAACTTTTTAAAGCCTACACCAAAGGGCAGACATAGGTGGAAAAGAAAAGGAAAGATCTGTGGCGAGAATTTCTCATTTAAACCTCACCATTAACATTTAATACTTAGAATATCTCCTTGGAAAATTAGACACACCCAACCTAAGCTTTTTCATCTGCAAAATAAGGAAATAATGCCTACTTCACAAGATTGGCAAAGTACTGGGTAATGACATGTGATTCAAAGATTCATTTAGAATTCTAGTTTGGATCTTTTAAATTTGGTACTGCCAATCATTTTAACTCTTGTAGTTGGTGTGTAGTAATGCCTTAGTGCAACTTTATTTACCATTTTCCTAACTACTAGTAACATTAAATACTTTCTTGTGACTTTACTAGCCATTTGGATACTCTCTTGAACCACCTATTCAAGTTTTTTGTCCATTAAAATATTAAGTTGTTATTCCTTTATGTTGATTTATAAAGATTCTTTATATGTTGTTGATTCTACTCTTGTATTGAATATTTTTCTAGCAATATGAGGGCTTGCTTTTCAATTGTGCATGTTTATGCCCAGAAGGTCATGATAGAAGAGGTAGTTTTATACAACCAGTTTGGAAAACTTTGGTATTACCCACTTAGGTTAAATATATGTTTGCACTATGACCTACCAATTCCTTAGCAGTTTTATTCATAATAGAAAAAATAGCAACAACCCAAGTGTCCTTTAGAGGATGAGTGTATAAACCAACTGTGATTTTTAAAAAGTAACCATCAGCAAAAGAACTACTGAAACAAGCATCAACATGGATGGATCTGAAAATCAATGCTGAATGGCTTACACAAAAGAATGATTCCCTTTCAGTGAGGTTCTAAGAGCAAGCAAAGCCAATCTATGTGACAGAAGGCAGATTACTGTTCACCTCTGAGAGATGGGACATGAAGAGGATTTCTGAGTGGCTGGAAATGTTCAAAATATTAACCTGGATGGTAACTCCATGGGTATATAGGGATCTAAGTATAAAACTCCATCAAATTGTAGTCTTTACAATTCTGGGAATATTTATGTCATACCTCAGTAAAACAGTAAAACAAATTAATAAACTATTTGTGATCACTTAAATATATGTCACTATAAAAATCAGAAATGTGCCAGGCATGGTGGCACACGCCTTTAATCCCAGCACTCAGGAGGCAGAGGTAGGAGGATTGCCATGAGTTCAAGGCCACCCTGAGACTACATAGATAATTCCAGGTCAGCCTGGACCAAAATGAGACCCTACCTTGAAAAGACCCCCCCCCAAAAAAATCAGAAATGTATACAATCTTTTTAAAGAACTATACTTATAGTACATTTTAAGGTATCATGCAATTTTCAACCATAGTAAGAATCAACAGCTTTCCTTGGGATATGTGAAAATGTGTAGGGGGCATTTGTTACAATAAATATGGTACACTACAAGCATTTAACTCTTAACCCAGGATTCTGCAATTAACTCAATAAATGTACAAAAGAAAATGAAATAGTAACTAAATATTGTAAATTGATATATAAACAACCTGATTATTTTGTTTTCTTACAAGTAAAATTATACTAACAAAAAAGTATAAGGTTTTTAGGTTTTCTTTCATTCTGATAACTGAATGTAGCACCTTGTGGCAGCACTTATCTGAGGTGTGCTTGTGATGTAACTTTTTTATGGTCCACTGTACTACTTAAAAGGCACATGAAGGGTGGCTTCTATTTGAAAATGACAAATACCTTCTGGTCACTCAACAATTTGGCTGTGGCTTGGAATAAGATATCAGGTGTGGATATTTTATTTCTAGCATTAACCAAGCCTTGTTGAAGATTAGAAAGCAGTAAGTCAGCTAATAAATACACTTGGGTGAAGAAATTGGTGATAGATTGATTTTTTTTTTTACTTCTTGAGGGGGTCTTGCTGTAGCCCAGCCTGACCTGGAATTCACTATGTAGTCTCCGGCTGGCCTCAAACTCACAGCAATCCTCCTACCTCTGTCTCCCAAGTGCTGGGATTAAAGGTATGTGCCACCATGCCTGGCTTTGAATGTTTTTGATATTAGAAAAATTAATGTTGTTGCTATCAAATAGGAAGGGGGTTCAGTGGAAGGGGAACAGGGAGGTGGAGACACAAGAAAAAAATAACTCTTTGTAACAAATTGAAACATAAAGATGCAGCCTTAAATGCTAGGTATTTGTAGGAGTTGATTAAAACCTAACATTATCTCAGTTTAAAGCTATAAAATTCCTAACCACTTAGCATTTCTACTGACCTACACATTTCATAAATAATATGAAAGGGACATGTATTTTATTGAGCTAAAGTTACTGTTATATAAATTTCACTTCAAAGGATACATTTTATAGTATACAATTCTGTGGCATGTATTCTGTTCACAATGCCATACAAACATCAATGGTATCTAGTTTCAGAACATTTTATCAAGATAAGAGGAAACTCCTTACCCATTAATCAGTCATTCTATATTCCTACCTATCTCCAAACTGCAAGAAATAATTTGCTTTCTGTCCCTATGGACTTGCCCTTCTAGATTTCTCATGTAAATGTAATCAAAACAGTAGGGCCTTTGGTGTTTGGTGTCTTTCGGTTGTATGCTGTGGCATATATCAGTATTGCATATCTTTTTATGGCCAAATAAAATTCTGAATTGTGTGGACATACAATAATTTCCTCATTTACTTTTACACTGATGGACACTTGAGTTGTTTCCATCTTTTGGCTATGGAAATTAGTTCTATAAATTGTTGTACATAAATATTTATTTGAAAGCTAGCTTTCAATTATATTAAATGTTTCTAGGAATGGAACTTCTAGGTCATATGGCCACTCAATATTTAACTTTACAAGGAACTACATAGTTCTTTTCCATATCAGCTATACCATTTTACATTCCTAGTATAATTTAGAAGTCTGAATTCTTCACATTCTCACCAACATTTGCAATTTTCATTTATTCATTCATTCACTTAACTTTGTCCTTAGTGCTTGCGGTGTCCCACCATGGTCTGGATTTGCATTTGGGTTTGAGTGGTAGATCTATACAAGCCATTTTGAAAACTTTGGCTGACATTTACATATGTTTTTGTAAAATGAAATTTTTATTCAAGACCTTTCCTCATTTTAAAATTGGGTTGTTTGTCTTACTGAATTGAAAGAATTCTTTATGTATTCTGAACATTGGATATATAAGATGTATAAATTATAAATATTTTGCCTTCTTTGTGTAGTCTTCTCACTATTTGGTCTATATCCCTTGTAATTGTTAATTCCTTCTTCTTTAAATTTTTTAAAAATGTTTTATTTTTATTTATTTGACAGAGAAAGAGAGAGAGAATAGGTGCATCAGGGCCTCCAGCCACTGCAAATGAACTCCAGATATGTGTGCCCCCTTGTGCATCTGGCTAACGTGGGTCCTGGGGAATCAAACCTGGATCCTTTGGCTTTGCAGACATACGCCTTAACCACTAAGCCATCCCTCCAGCCCAATTCCTTCTTTTAATATTGGTTTTAGATCACTCTTGAGTATTTATTTAGTTCTCTAAGATGTCAAGCTAGACGACTATTTGAGAAATTTATCCTTTTGCAATGCAAGTGCTTATAAGTATAAATTTTCCTGTGAAGACAGCATTATTATATCCCATAATTTTTAATGTTTTTCATTCATCTCAAAGTATTTTCTAATTTTCATGTGATTTTATCCGTTGGCTAAGAGTATGCTTAATTTTCTCCATTTGTAACTCTGCACTTTTATTTTTATAATATTGATTTCTAGTTTCAATCCGTTATAGTCAGAAGAGATACCTTCTATGTTTCCATCTTTTAAATTTATGGAGACTTCTTTTGTGGCCAAATATATGGTCCATACCAGGAAATGCTTTATGTTTGGATATGGTTCTGACTTGTTTCCCAGCTCCAGCTATGGGTCCCATACCAGTGAGGGGATCAGTTAGCCAAATTGAGAGCAGTTGGTTCCCCACCATGGCTGTGTGCCACCACTGCACTTGTGTGGGCATCACAATAAGTTATTTGCTGCTAAGTAGGTTAGACCATGCGTTGCTTCGATAGATATTGGTCAATTTCCCCCAGTCGCCCATGTAGCACCTTCTGGCACTAGACGCGCTGACTGTCTGGGGACTGACTCTCATCCAACTTCCAGCCATGCCATTCTAATTTGCATGTCAATCACATAAGGTATCTTCAGCAGTAGGGTCTTACCACTAACCTTTGGTGGGTCATCAAGTACTCTGACAGAAATCTGTCTGTCTTTTAGGAAACCTTGTAGGTCTCTCTGATCAAAAGCTCATTGTGGATGATAGCCCCATGCTGGTTCTGGGAGTTACAGGTCAGTGCCCACTAAGAAAATGAGGAAAAAGATAACTAATATACAAGAGTTAGAGATAAGAGAGAGAGAGAGACAGGGAGAGGGGAAGTGAGGGAGGGAAGATGTAGGAGATTAAGGTTAGTCTTAATCTTACCCTCTCCAGTGTCTTGTGGTTCAGGTGTTCCCTGTAAGGGCCTGGTGAAGGATCAGCCCTTTGGTCTATCTTTTAGTAAGTAGAAGATTATGGTACCACTGCCGTTTGGGTCTAGATTTGTGTTTCCCACCCCTTTGATGCCCTCCCCTCCCTCCCCTTCCATCCTAGTGTCTAATCTAGGAGATGCTAGCTGGGTATGTAAGGTATCTTGGGTAGATTCAGGTTAGGTGCTGTAGATGAGTGAGACTATGTGGCGATTTTTTTTCTGTGATTGGGTAAGTTCACTGAGAATGATCTGTTCCAGGTTCAACCATTTTTCCTCAAATTTCATTGTGTCATTTTTTCTTACTGCTGTATAGAATTCCATTGTGTAGATATACCACATCTTAGTTATCCATTCTTCTAGTGATGGACATCTGGGTTGATTCCAGCTCTTAGCTATTACAAATTGAGCCGCTATAAACATGGTTGAGCAAATCTCTTTAGTCTGTGGTTTGAAGGTTTTAGGGTAGATGCCCAGTAAGGGAATAACTGGGTCTGTTGGTATCTCTATACTCAGCTTTTTCCAGAAGTCTCCATATTGCTTTCCAAAGTGGTTGTACCATCCTACATTCCCACCAACAGTGGATGAGTGTTCCTACTTCTCCACATCCTCGCCAGCATTTATTTTTATTTGATTTTTTGATGCTTGCTATCCTTATTGGGGTAAGGTGGAATCTCATAGTTGTTTTAATTTGCATTTCTCTGATGATTAGGGATGATGAACATTTTCTTAAGTGTATGTTTGCCATTTCTATTTCTTCCTCTGTGAACTGCCTGTTCAGCTCTTTGCCCCATCTTGTGAGTGGGGTGTTTGACTTCTTACTGTTTAGATTTTTGAGTTCTTTGTAGATTCTAGAGATTAGTCCTCTATCACTTGGATAACCCACAAATATTTTCTCCCATTCTGTGGGTAATCTATTGGCTTTGCTAATTGTATGCTTGTCTGTAAAGAAACTCCTCAGCTTCATGTGGTCCCATTGGTTGAGTGATGGTTTAAGTTCATGAGCTACTGGGGTTTTGTTCAGGAAGTCTTTTTCCATTCCTATATCATGGAATGTACTTCCTAAATTTTCTTCCAGTAGTATTCGAGTTTCTGGTCTTATATTGAGATCTTTGATCCATTTGGACTTGAGTGTAGTGCATGGTGAAATGTGTGGGTCAAGTTTTAGTTTCCTGCATATGGTTATCCAGTTTGTCCAGCACCATTTGTTGAAGATGCTGTCTTTTTTCCAGCGTATATTGTTTGGGCCTTTATCAAATATCAAGTAGCTATAGTTGCTTGACCCAAAGTCCGGGTCCTCAAGTCTATTCCATTGATCTATAGTCCTGTTTTTATGCCAGTACCATGCTGTTTTTATTACTATGGCTTTGTAATATAGCTTTAGATCAGGTATGGTGATGCCTCCAGAGGTATTTCTTTTGCTGAGGATATGTTTGGAAATGCGAGGCCTTCTGCCTTTCCATATGAAATTTGAGATCATTTTTTCTATCTCTGTGAAGAACACTGTGGGGATTTTAATTGGTATTGCATTAAATCTGTAAATTGCCTTTGGTAGGATTGTCATCTTCACATGTTAATTCTGCCTATCCAGGATCATGGGAGGTCTTTCCATTTTCTCAAGTCCGCCTCAATTTCTTTTTTGAGTGTTGTTATGTTTTCATTGTATAGATCTTTCACTTCCTTGGTTAACGTTATTCCAAGGTATTTTATTTTTTTTGTCGCAATTGAAAATTGAAAACTATGTCCCTTATTTCTTTTTCTGTATCTTTGTCCATATCCAAACATAAGCCCACTCTCCAGTATCAAGCTACTATCAATTGTGGGCTACAAGAGGGCCTACACCTATTAAATTCTCTATAAAAAAAAAAAAGTAAGGGTTATCTCATTTGTCCTGGTGCTAACTTACTCTCCGTTGGAGAATCTGCTTCTCTTTTTCAGATAGATGTAGACCCTAAGGAGAGAGCCACCCCATCATACCTCAAAAGGGCCCCGGCTGAAACTAAGAAAACTTCGAGAAACAAGCAAGGGGGCTGTTTTCCTGATGAACCGGACACCAGCACAAGGGGGAAGGAGATCAGCATAGAGAAAAATCAACTCCTACCAAATCAGAGAGCCAGAGCCTCAGAGGCCCTCAACACCTCATCACTGAAGCAGACCAAAAATGAACCCAACATGGCTCAGGGAAATTTTGCGGAAGAGGGGGGCGGAAAGAATGTCAGAGTCACATGTTGGGTCATGATATGCAGAGACATTTAGCTTACCCATAACTGTGGGCTAACTCCACAATGCATGACCCGTATACCTCAACAAGGAGGGGCCAAGGGGAGGGGGTAGGTCACAGATGAGCCTAATAATGGTACCAAACGGACTGTATTTGCTGAATACAGAACTGACTAATAAAAAAAATAAAAAAAAAAACTTTAGGAACCACTGACAAAAAGACTTTGAAATCACAATACATTTTCATTTGTAGCCATTAATTTTGACAAAATAAAATTGAATTAAGATGAAAAAAAAAAAAGAAATGCTTTATGTGTAATTAGGAAGAATGTGTACTCTACTATTTTGAGGTGGAGTTTTCTCGATGTGTGCTCAAATCCTTCATTTACTTTTGATATTCTGTTAGTTGTTCTATCTGGTATTGAAAATGTGGTACTTATGTCTCTATTATTGCAGAACTGCATTTTCCCACTAATTCTCCCAGTTTTGCCTCTCATATTTTGTGGTTTACTTGTTTATAACTTTCACATATTATTGATAAATTGATCCTTTATTTCTTTTGGTACAGGAGACTGAATCTAGCCCCTACTAGGTAAATGTTTACCACTGAGTAATACATTCCTAGCCTAAATTGATCCTTTTATCAATATATATTTTCTCTTGTGTGAGAGACGGAGAAGATATCAAATACTAAGCCTCACACATGCTTGGGCAGCAATGCTTCCTTGAGCCACAACCCCAGTAAGTCAGTCTCTTTTTCTTTCATCCCTCAGTCCCTTCCTCCCTTCCTTCCTTATGTCTAAAGGTCTCTTGTCTGAAATTAGCATAGGTACTATTGCTTTTTTGATTAGTATTTGTTTGTATTGTTTCTGTCCCTTTACTCTAGCCTATTTATGTTTAGTTTTAAAGTTAACTGTATTATAGACAGAATAAATATAGAATATGGCTTTTAAATCTATTCTGTTAATCTCAGCCTCTTATTATGTATTTAATTAATTTATTTATTTATTGAGATAAGGTCTTACTGTCCCAGTCTTTCAAATGCTGAGATTACAAGTGTGAGCCACCACACTGGCAATCTCAGTTTTTTAAATGGATAGGTTAAACCATTTATGTTTTAAGTCGTTGTTCATTAGAAAGGATGTATGCCATTTTTTAATTCATTTTCTATGTATAACATAGCCCTTCTATTATTCAATTACTGCATTGTTGTCTTTCTTTATGTTTATTTTTTATGCATCAGTTTAATTCCATGAAAGAAGCAATTTGGACCAGTATTTTTCCTGTTAGTAAGCTTGGTAATGTTTCTCCTGTTTTTTTTTTTTTTAATTTTTCTATTTCTAATCCAACTTTGTTTACAGTAGTTACAGATGATAAATTTCTGAAATGAAGCTGGGCGTGGTGGCGCACGCCTTTAATCCCAGCACTCGGGAGGCAGAAGTAGGAGGATTACCATGAGTTCGAGGCCACCCTGAGACTCCATAGTGAATTCCAGGTCAGCCTAGGCTAGAGTGAGACCCTACCTCGAAAAACCAAAAATAAATAAGTAAATAAATTTCTGAAATGATAAAAAATAACTTTCCTGAGCTCTTCCAAATAATGCATGAAATACACAGACTCAAGAGAATACAGTTTAAAATTATCAAATGATTGAATTAACTATTATATTTTTCTCAGAGCTGTCTTCCAAGGTCTTGCTGGGTACTAAATACAGTTTTGTAGGACCGAGCTATATAAGGGCTCAGACTCCAAATGGGTTCTCCTACATTTAATTTACTTGAGTTAATCCTTTAAGTTTATCCTTAGTTGGGCATGGTGGTATGCAACTGTAGTCTCAGATACTCCAGCCTGAGAAACATAGTGAGATCCTGTCTCAAAAATTAATAAAATACCCTAGCTTTCTTTTATTGGAAGGTTATTTGCTCCTTTTTGTCATCTTCTTGCTTTACTGGAATCTGTACTGTTGTTCTCAGCTATATGTAACCAATATTCTTACCTTCTGGTTTGGCTGTTGTGGGAGTGTAAAGATAGACTTCCAGTATGTCCATGCAAAAAACACAAAGATGGCATGGTAGAGTATGAGGTAGATAACTGAAATTAAAAAAAGTATTTAGGATTTTGACCATTTTTGAGTTGAAAATACAAAACTCAATGACAAATATGTATCTTATCTTCCCATTATTTCCTATTATTATGAAATGTTAACTGCAACCATTTTCCCATTCAGTGACAGAAAGAAATTAGAATGCCAAATTTTGAACCAGAGACTTTCTGCTAGTTGTAGGCTTTAAAAGTTGCCATGCTGCTAGCTCAGGTTTAATTCCCCAATCACTCATGTAAAGCCAGACCCCAAAAGTGGTACATGAATCTGTCATTGGTTTTCAGCAACAAAAGACTCAGGTATGCCCCCCATGTGTAGAAAAATTATTTTTTTTTAAGTTTCCATGTGATTCTGTGACTAAAAGTTTTGGAAATATCATTTTATGACAATATTGGAGAAGATACTTTAACCAATGGTTATTTCTGCCACTGTGGGTGCTAAACAGTGACAGTAATGTAATTTCCATAGTACTTTAAAGTTCTAAAAGTTTTCATATATGTTATTTCATTGTATTTTCTCAGTATGAGAAAAATATAGGACAATTGATTACATATCAAGGGTAACTGGTTATCCAAAGTCACATAGTCTATTTAGACAGATATTAAACACGGGACTTCTGACTCAAATACAATGTTCTCTTCAGTAGTCCTATAAAACACACAGTTTGGACATGTGAGCTGAACCTTTGAAACAGATGGCACCTGTGACTCTTTATTGCCTTTCTTGTCATACACTTTACCTATTAGACAGCTCTGCTGATATGAGGAATCCTGGTATTCTCCACAGAGGTGGTTACAAGATGGAGAGTAACTTAAATGTTTCATCCTGAGTCCTTGAATGGCATGGTCTTATTACTTCAGTCCATCAAAAAGACTCAAGGGACTGATGTGACTCAAGACCAAGTTAACAAGGCTGAGCTTCTCATATGTTTATAGCTGAATTGAAAAAAATGCTTTGAACTTTTACCCCAGTGCTCTCAACCACACAGTAAAGACCTTTTATGCATTTTATTTACAAAATCATGGAATCTCATTTTAAAATTTAAGCAATATACAGTAAAAGATAAATAGCTACACATTCCCTTAACTTTCCACCTCCTGATTCTAAGGGTATGTATCATTCTAGATTTTAAATAATTGCATCCAATAACATGATTTTTATAATATATGAAAATTTAATTGTATTTTTAAACTAATATATTCACAAGGTACAAAAAGGTTCAAAATTTGAAGGTACAGACAAGAATACAGTGAAAGCGCTCTCATTCAGCTCCCTTCTGAGGAAACCAATGTCAGAGGCTCTGAGTTCAAGTTCTGTATTTATAAAACCAACCAAAAATTGTGCTTTTCCTCATATACAGAAGTAGTCTGTACACAGTATTTTCCACAATACTTCATTTTTGCTTACTTTTAAGTTGGAGATTATTTCATGTACTACAACTCAGAGAAAGTAAGCTTTCTCATTCTCTTAAAAAGTTACATGGGATCCACTACATGAATGTACTACAATTTATTAACCCAGATTTGATATCAACTTAATTTTCCCCTTTGCTTGCTAATGCACATAATACTTCAATGTACAATTTATACATGTGTTTTCAGCAAATGTATAATAAACATCTGTAGCATCAATTCCCTGAAGTGGAAGTACCAGGACAAAAGTTATGCCTTTTGATAGCTATTGCCACATTACCATTAAGAAAACTTGTGTCTTGGGCTGGACAGATGGTTTAGCAAACCTAAGGACCTAGGTTCAGTTCTTCAGGTCCCATGTAAGCCTGATGCACATGGTGGCGCATGTGCCTGGAGTTCGTTTGCAGTGGCTGGGTGGGAGCCCTGGTGTGACCATTCTCACTCTTTCTTTCTCTTTCTTACTCTCTCTGTGTCTAATAAATAAATAAAAATAAATATTTTTTTAAAAAAGAAAACTTGTATTTGATTTGCAGTCTTTTTTTTTTTTTTTTTTTTTTTTTGGTTTTTGGAGGTAGGGTCTCATGCTAGCCAGGGCTGACTTGGAATTCACTATGTAGTCTCAGGGTGGCCTCAAACTCACAGGGATCCTCCTACCTCTGTCTCCTGAGTGCTGGGATTAAAGGCGTGTACCACCAAGCCTGGCGGATTTACATTCTTATTAATAAATGAGAGTACTTGTTTTGCCCACAGTCTGGCTTTTGTGAAGAGTTATTGTTTTTTTTTTTTTCAGTCAAGACCTTTAAATTTGTCTTTATTGCATTATCTTTTGCTATGATTTTGTTTCTTTGGTTTTATGACAGCTACACAGGGAAATTCCATTACTATCTCAGAGAGAAGGGTTATATTAATTCATGTTCATTCAATATAGAATCTTTAAAGGGATCAGGAGAACAGAATTCTATGTTTCCTTTTTCATTATATACAACAAGGGTAATGGAATTAACTAGTTTGGGACACCTGAATGGCTGAACACTTACAACCTGTTAGTAATATGAGGGCGTTAACCTTATCATTTATTCCAATGACTGAGATGAAAAATGTGGTTATTTAACTTAGTCCAAGTCCTTGTATACATAAAAAGTTTTATTATGAAACTGGAAACAGTTGGGTCTCATTCCTGTATTCCAATCTTTTAAGTAAGTTATGGATACTTTTAAACAGGTAAAAAATGAGAGACCTTGAGTCTAAATAACAAAACTAGTTATCCAGTAGATTGATATAATGGGACTACACTACAGATTTCATAACAATTCTTAGAGTTGGGGAGGACCATAGAGATTATATAGATCAGCCTTCTCATTTTATTGAGGCTCAGGGAAGGTAAGTGTTTTGATCAGGGTCACCCATGGGAGATACAGAAGCAATGGAAGCAGAATCCAGGTTTCTTCACTCCTGGTCCAGAGCTCTTTTCCTTACAGCAACAATTCTCAAATAGCAACATACATTAGAATCACCCAGGCAGGTTATTAGAATGGGCACTGCCATTTCCAAAGATTATGGATCATTAATTTGAATTGGAGTCCAAAAATTTAGCAACTCCTCAAGATCATTCTGAGGTACGGCAAAACCAGGAGAAACAGTACTTTATAAGCTCTTTGGTTGCCTAGCCTTTCATTTCAAAGAAGAATTCCCTCTCCCAAATCCCTGGGAGGCAATTATTTCATCTGGTTTCAAATGCCTGAAAGTCTGTTGTTTTTCTGCCTTAAAAACATGCAGCAGAGCTGGAGAGATGGCTTAGCGGTTAAGGTGCCTGCCTGCAAAGTCAAAGGACCCAGATTGATTCCCTAAGACCCATGTAAGCCAGATGCATAAGGTGGCACATGTATCTGGAGCTCGTTTGCAGTATCTGGAGGCCCTGGCACGCCCATCGTTTTTCTCTCTCTCTCTCTTTCCCTCTCTCTGCCTCGTTCTCTCAAATAAATAAAATTTTAGAAATATAAAAAACATGCAATATTTTTTTTGTCTTTGGATTTTTTTTCAGTCAGTGTCTCACACTGTAGCTCAGGCTGGCCTGGATCATATTATGTAGCCCACGCTGGCCTTGACATGCTCCTGCCTTAGCCTCCTGAGTGCTGAGATTGCAGGTGTGAGCAATTACACTCAGCTAGCATGTTTCTTTATAATTAATTTTTGTACCTAGAATAGCCATCCTTATAAACTGCAGGGACATGGAATCTCTTTTTAAATATAATGCTCCAGTGAATTTTCAAATCACTAGAGAAATCAAGCAGCTTATGATCTGTAACCCTGAGCTGTCACTACTCATTGACATTGAAATTAAATAGAAAAACATCTTTTTTTAAGGAAACAGGCACAGTGAAGCCCTTTGCTTATCTGGCAGCAATTACAGTCCTGAAGCATCAGAAGCTGCTGGAGTTAAGATTAGCACATGAAAACGCAAAGCCTTTCAAGGGCCTTTTTTTCTTTCCTTTCGTAAGATGCAAAGGTTTTCAAGAGGAACAGAAATCATCCATATGGAACATGACCAAATGCCAAAGAAAAATTTCAACTAAGCATGCAGTTGTTCTGTGTTTAGTCACTATGTTGTAATGTGAATAGTCCATTATGGGAATAGCTTCTGGAATTAGAATGACTATTGAGTTTTTTCCTAAGATAGTGACTCAGAAACACCTTGATAAAAATAAATGGAATCTGGGGAGATGCTTCAGTGGTTGAAGGGGCTTGGTTTCAAAGCCTACAAACCTGGGTTCAATTCCCTAGCACCTACATAAAGCTGATACAAAGTTGTACACATATTGGTGATCCCAATTGATAGCAATGCCTACAATACAGGGAAGTAGGGCCAGGAGAATCTGAAGATCATGGACCAGCTAGTCTGACTTTCATTTGCAGTGGCAATAGACCCTGTTTCAAAGAAGGTGGCGCATAGAAGCCTTGAAGGTATCCTCTAACCTCCTCCACATATGTGCTATGGCACATGCATCCATACTCACATATAAACACACAAATAAATTATTTTTAATTATTGAATCTCAAGTTACATGGTATAAGTAGCATGAAGCTGTTATTAGCAACATCCTTGGACAACCTTTTCAAGCTGTTGATCCCAGGGGCTTGTGGGAAATGAGTGATTGTGTATGTGAGCGAGAGATGCTTGTCTGTACACAAGATGCTTATATGAATAAGAATGAATCCTGCAGACACACTGTTCTGAATATAGCAAGCCAAGCACCTAAGTGGGAAAAGGGAAAGTAAAGCAGTTTTGCTACATATTTTCACACACATAAAAGCTAAGACTGTTACTGTGGCAATTATCTAGCATACCTTTTTTCTTTCAAAGCTATTGTTGGAAACTCTTTAGTTTAAAAAGAGATTATTTTTGTAATAGCTTTCATATCAATTGATGACTAAAAGCATTTGTGTTTGTGGTGAGGGAAAATGGGGAGAGTGGAGTACCTTGCAATTACATACTATAATTCAACTAGGAACAGCAGTTATAGATCTAGCAATTGAGAGTGCCTCAGTAAAATTCCCATTTTTGACTCAAGATAGAAACCCCCAGATTATAAGGGAGAAACTTGTCAGCCAGGCAGTCACATTTCCTGCTGTGTGGAACACTTGACAGTGAAGTGTTGAATATGCTGCCTTATAAACCAACAAAGAGCCACACTGTGTCTAAGGTTTGAAGGAAGAGAGAGAATGAGGTAAGAGGCTGATTGTTGTGCCCAAGGTTCTAAGGACATATGTGAATGTAATAATTGCTCTTGAGTTGTTTCCATAGTTTAGCCACTCCTAACATTCAAGTTTTTCTCAGCTGTTTTTGTTTTCAGGGTTTAGCCAGTTAACCCCTAGAAGTATGATGGAGATGGAGATGGAGTGAAATTCTGGTGGCAACAGAATTAAAGGCATGGCTTTCTCATTAATATCAACTTAAAAAGTTAGGGCTTTATCCTAAGTATGCCAATTTGCCCAAATAATCCAGTAGGTGCTCATTGATGTGTATAAATCTTTTAAGAAGCTGGATATATTTGCAAGCTATAGCAATTCTTGAGGGATAATATCATAAATTTACCAGCTATTATGCAAAGTGAGGCTTCATTTTTTAATTTTTATTTATTTATTTATTTCAGAGAGAGAGAGAGAGAGAGGTAGATAGAGAACATGGCACACCAGGACCTTCAGCCACTGCAAACAAACTCCAGACATATGTGCCACCTTGTGCATCTGGCTTACTGGGTACTGGGGAATAGAACCTGGGTTCTTAGGCTTCACAGACAAGTGCCTTAACTGATAAGCCATCTCTACAGTCCAGGGGCTTCATTTTCGTTGTCATAAACTAGCTTTTCTAACCCCTCTCTCTCCTCTCACTTTCCGATTCTTCCTTTTTCTCTCTTCTCTCTCTCTCTCTCTCTCTCTCTCTCTCTCTCTCTCTCTCTGTCTCTATCTCTCTTTCTCTGTCTGTCTGTCTCTTTATTTTTTTCTATGCTATAGATCACACCCAGGAACAGGCATATGCCAGGTTAGTGTTCACCCACTGGATTGTACCCACAGCCCCAAACTTAGCATCTGTAAGTCCAAAAGTCTTCCCAGTCCTTGTGTATTAGTAGTTGGGACACACTACCAAACTAACACAATGCGTATGTTTATGAACATAGATTGTAGTTGTCATCTTAATTTGATTTAGAATCGCACCAAGAGGTGTATCTGTGATGGTGTTCTCAGAGAGGAGGGAAAACTTAGCTTAAATGTGAATGTTACTATCCCATGGACTAGAAGTCCAGACTAGATAAAAAGGAAAAAGGGAGAAATCCTGATGAGAAATAGTATTCATCTCTCTCTGTTTTCTTACCATGGATACAATATGAACAGTCTTCTCAGGTTTTCACTACCATGCCTTCCCCATCACAATGAAAATCATTCCCCACAAAAAGTGGGCTGAAATAAACCCTCTCTTCCTTAAGTTGCTTTTGTCAGATATTTTGTCATAGCAAAGAGAAAACTTACTAATTCATAATGTATTTTAATTTTTGTGGGTTTTTTTCCAAATTAAATATATCTTGGGCTGGAGAGATGGCTTAGCAGTTAAGGAGCTTGCCTGGAAAGCATAAGGACCCAGGGTTAATTCCCCAGTACCCATGTAAGCCAGATAGATGCACAAGGTGGCACCTGCATCTGGAGTTCCTTTGCAGTGGCTAGAGGCCCTGGAACACCCATCCCCCCTCTCTCTATCTGCCTCTTTCTCTTAAATAAATAAAAATAATTTTAAAACATTGAAAAATTATTTTAAAAAAGATATCTCCTCTTTTTGGTCTCACAAGGAAAGTACAACAGGAGCAAGAAGCTGGTTCACATTGTCACATATCAGCAGGGAGTAAGTAGCAAGAGTGAGCTAGCACTGGCAAGTGGGGATGGATTATAAAATCCCAAGGCCTACCTCCAGTGACACCTACTCCACAAACTCATGCGACCTTAGGGACATTTAATTCAAACCATCCCACAGACAATCCTTCGTGTTCCCTTGTGGCACTATAACTCCAATCTCTGCCTGTTTTTCAATGCTGTTTTTTCTCTCTTTATATATCCAAATTTCCATTACATCACCAGTTACTGGTAATGCATCATCTAAGTCCCCATTTACTTTCTCTTGAAGCTTGTAATGGAAAATATTTACTTATAATTGGTTAATATTTATACACAAAGAATTATTTCCGACTTTAAGAACCATATATAAGAAAACACAACTGAAGACTTGCTCTAATGCTATAATAATGATAAAAACATCTATTGTTTTACCTGTATGTGCTTTGTTGATCTTTCTCCTCACTGCTTTATGTGTAATTAATAACTTTTTTTCACAACTCCATGAATTATATATTATTGTTATTTCTATTCTATGTGAAAACAAAGTAGGAGTGGGGATAAAATACTTCATTAAGTAGGAACAGAACCCTGTATTGAAGTCAGTCAATGATCCGTGTATGTGTGTATATGCATTTGCAGGCGTGTGCACATGCATGCATGTGTGTGTGCAGGTGTTTTTAGAGGCCAGAGATGATCAATGTTGAGTGTCTTCCTCTTTTGTTCTCCATCTTATTATTTGAAACAAAATGTTTGAACTTAAGAGTTTACTAATTTGGCTAAACTCACCAGCCAGCGAGCCCTAGGGATCCTCCTGTCTCCATTTCCTTAGCCTAGGATTATAGGCTATTGTAGTTACATTCTCATTCCTGGAACAAAGCACCTGACCAAAAGCAGCTTATGGGAGGAAAGTATTTTGGCTTAAAGTCTCGATAGGAAGCTTCATGATGTCAGGGGAAAGATGGTAGAGCAGAAGTTGGACATTACCACCTTGCCACAGCAGGTGGCAAACAGCAGCAGGAGAGTAAGCCGGATTTTAACAAGAGGGAGCTGGCTATAACACCCATAAGCACACTCCCAACAACACACCTTCTCCAGCAAGGCTCTACTTCCCAAAATGACATTATCTGGGAACCAAGCATTCATAAAATGAGTTTATGGGGGACAACTAATTCAAATCACCACACTGGCCTATAATACCACCATGCTTGGTCCTCGCATCGATACTGGGAATCTGAACTCAGGCCCTCATGTTGGTTTAGCAAGCACTTTGCCCACTGAGCCAGCACCCCAGACACTAGAACCCACACTATCTATTGTTTCCCAGTTCTATGGCTCTGTTCAATGAGCAATAGTGACATGTAACATTCAAACAATGGATTGTCAATGCTAGATAGGCTAATTAGTTATATTAATAAATCCCATTAAATGAGAATTAAAAGATATAAAATGACTATAAATGCCCTGGCTATTACAGATAAAATTATATCAAGCTAATTGCTTGAAGCTCATGCTTAGCCTATACTTTTTTAAATGGAAAATATAATAACTAGAAAATTGCAGTTTGAACCAAGATGACATGAGTTGTGGAAAGGAAGACAATACATATATAAAAACTGTGATAGTGAAGGACTGTGGGGCCTTTATTCCATATCCTAAAATGGGAATGGGTGAGAAAGGCTGGGTAGCTAGGACAATAACAGTGAACCAAGAAAGAGCTTAGGGTCCCAGGAAAAATAGTATGGTTATCTTTGTGTCTTCACACCATAAATCCTGGTAATTTCTAATCCCTATCTTAGAGCCATATGTAATTTCCTTTTAGAATGAAAGGATACATTCCTGACCCATATAGTTTATAACATCTACTTACCTCTTTCTGCTGGGCTCAAAATAGTCACTGTGGAGAGAAGGCAGGAGGGAGAGAGAGAAACAACAAAATTAGTGCATTTTCAAAGATATTTTCTAATTCATTTTCCAACAGAATCATTTTGGGAAATGTATAGAATGGTATTTTAAGAAACCACTTGTTTAAAATGAGGCAAGGCAAGGATGGCTGGATTTCATCCTCTGCTAACTTCCTTCACCTTAAATCTTTACTGAGTAAGAATTTTTACTCATTCAACAAATACAGATATAACCTGATTTTTAAAGTCCAAAAAAGTAGAAATACATAAGCTATATAACATAACATTAAAAATGTAAAAGCTAATAAATTAAGAGGTTATTACAGTTGCTCCATGATTGATGATAGGATTATGCTCCAATTAACTCATCATTTAAGTTGAAAATTCTTTTAACACTTCTCAGCTGAACATCATAGCTTAGTTTAGTCTATTTTAAACATGCTAAGAACACTTAAACTAACTGACTATTGGGTTAAAAAACACTTCTATTCATAATAAAATACTATCTCATGTGATTTATTGAATACTGTGATAAAAGTGAAAATGAAAATGGTTGTGTATGATGGCAACACCATCAAAATGCTGAAAATAGGGGGCTGGAGATATAGTTTAGGGGTTAAGGCACTTGCCTATGAAGCCTAAGGACCCAGGTTCGATTACCCAGTACCCATGTGTCTGGGGTTCATTTGCAGTGGCTAGAGGCCCTCAGGTACCCATTCTCTCTTTCTCTGTATCTGGCTCTTTCTCTTGCCCAAATAAATAAATAAAATATTTTAAAGGTTGAAAAGAAGAGTCTATCTTCCATATGCATTCATTTTAGGATGTCTTTGAATACTAAACTTCTTTTACACTTTTCAAAGTAATACAGTATATAAGCTTCATGCCACCTCTGAAGTCACACTAGGTTAGAAGCTCAGTGGCACTATTGTGCAATGCTGCGTAATTTATTTAACTTTTCCAACATTACCTAACTGTTAAAGTTACTTGATCATCATTAGGATGTGAGGACGATCTGGCTGCGACATCTGTCATTCCATTGATCACCAGGGTTGATTCAGCTGATCTGGCTAGCTAGGCGGGTGTCCCCTTCCTCCCACACTACTCCAAGTCAGAAGAAGACTACCTTCTGGAATAGAGGAGAACTGATCTTCAGTCAAGGGTATATGAGTAGCTACACTACACTGGTAGAACCTCCAAACAAACTCTCAAAGTTACTTGAGCATTAAATGAATTTACACATAAAATGCTACCTAGCATGGTATGTACCACAAGGTTATTAATACTTTTTGAATGTTTATTATTATGACCTCTGAACTAAGATTTCAGAGTATTGGAACTACAGTGAACTTTAATGACTATCTGGTTTATCCATCTCATTTTACAAAGAAAGAAAATGGACTGGAGTCATATCAAATGATATGCCTAAAGTCACAGTACAAGTTAGCAGTAAAGCTGAGACTAGATTCTAGCCTCTGGAGCTTTTTCCACATGCTGAGTCTACCTCCTCCAAGCAGTCCTTGCTGGATTACTGAGTTATATGTCACATCTGTTAAGAATTCTCTTATACAAAATGGGGCTTATTCATCATCACCATCTATATGTACTTGTACTAGGTGCTAAGGTAAGGCACCAAAACTCCAAAGAAGGATAAGGACAGTTAATACACCAAGAAATTAAGAACACGAAGTCACCGGGACAGTTAAAATGTTTAATAACAATACCTAAATGAAATAATAAGGAACTTGGTTCACTGATGAATTCTATTGTTTTTACCATCAGGATAAAATAGATTCTGTAAATAATGATTTCTGTGTTTACAGGAGAAAACTTGGAATTTTCCTGGTGGTATTGTCTTCAAAAGTCCACATGGAATCATATAGGGAGTTGTCTGGAATCTCAGAGTAGTATCAGTTTAAAAGTTGCGTGGGTGGGAAAGGTGTGGCCCTCCCTACTGTATAATAATAAAGCCTGAAGCTCAATGCCAAAAAATAATGGAGAAGATGAAGATAACAGACATTAGTTTCACTCCTGAAATTATTTAAAAATCCAGTAAGTCTAAGGAGAAAGCATTTTCTTGCAAAATTTCCCATTAGAAGTAATATGCTTCTGAGGGGGGGAAAACCTATTCTAAAAGATGGTAGTACTTATTTTGGTAGTTCTGATTTTTCCTTTTTAACTTTTCTTTTGATATACAGTCACCCTCTAACACAGGCTAACAGTGTGTATCCTATGCTGGTCTTGAACTAATGATGATCCTCCTGAATGCCTTGGATTATAGGCATGAACCACTATATCTGGCTTTTTCTTTATTTTTCTAATATTGCATTTTGGACTATTAAAGTCATATTTAAAATGAAAAAGTTAGAAGAGACATACTAAACTTTTAAAAAATGAATCTCTAATCATGGGTCTCTAAGGTAAATGTACATTTAGTCAAGTCTATTGATAAGTTGTCATGCATGACTATAGAGTAATCTAGATATATAGGCAATTACATCAGCTGTTTCTTCAAATTTCAGTTCACTACTTTGGAGGTAAATGACTGGAGTTGTCAAATAGCGTTTTGTAGTGCATTTCCTCTTTTCTCTTGCCCATTTGCTAATTATTTGCAACTAGATATGGAGAAAAGTTTGGAAAGGTAGATTATAGTGGATTTTCATCACAGTCAACTGGTGTTAAAACCACAGCATAACTCATGATGTCTTCTAAGTTGATGCATATTATAGATTCACACAAGGGTGTGGTACAATAGGCCTAATGAGATGATCAACAAATATAGTAAAAAGAAACATGGAAGAATCTCCGTGACAGTGCTATCAAAGAGAAACATAATATGAGCCACATGGTCTAAATTTTTCTAATAAGAAAAAAGCTTAAAATATCCAAGTAAATTAATTTTAATGATATAGTTCATTTAATCCAATATATAAAAAATATTTCCATTTCAAAATGTTACCCATATAAGACTTTATTGAGATATTTTATATTCATTTTACTCTAAGGATTGAAAAATATTTTTCATTTTATGCCACTAGAATGTTTGAATCCAGATGCTACATTTAAAGTATTTAATAGGCACATGCGGCTAGTGAATACTAAGTCAGTACAGTTCAAAACAGCTTGCAAGCTGAATGCTGTGGCTCCTGCCTGTAATCCCAGGACTCAGGAGATTGAAGCAAGAGGACTACTATAAATTCAAAGCTAGCTTGAGCCTGACCAAAAAAAAAAAAAAAAAAAAAAAAAAAAAGGAAACCAAACCAAACTAAAAACAAACAAAAAAAGGGCATGTGATGTGAAAAGGACCATGAGATGTTTGCAAATATTACAGGTCCATTAGATATGTGTGTATTTCCCACATGAAATTCTTTTTTACTTCATGACATGTATGGGAAAGAAGCTTATTGGATTGATTTGCAGGAAAACATTTGGTATGTATCTATATTTTGGCTGTGACACTTGTTCTGTGATCTTAGGTAACTTACTTAGTCACTCCATACCTCAGTTTCCTCATTTCTCAAATGAGGATAAAACTGATAATGTTATCAGGTTGTTATGAGGATTAAATGACATAAATGAGTATAAGTAACTTACTACCTGACATGTAATAAATACTTAATTACTGTTAGCTACTCATTATCATTTTTAATATACTTTATCTTTATTTATTTATTTGACAGAAAGAAAGAGGGAGAGAGAGAGAGAGAATAGTCATACCAGGGCCTCCAGCCAATGCAAACAAACTCCAGATGCATGTGCTACCTTGTGCATGTGGCTTTATGTGGGTCCTGGGGAATCGAACTGAGATCCTTTGGCTTTGCAGGCAAGCGTCTTAACCACTAAGCCATCTCTCCAGCCCCATTATCATTTTTTGAGAAGGGTGAAATTGTACAATGCCATTAGCTTTATTGCTTTGCTTTGTTTTATTCTGTTTTTCAAGGTAGGGTCTCACTTTAGCCCAGGCTGACCTGGAATTAGTCTCAGGCTGGCCTCTAACTCACAGTGATCCTCTTAGCCCAGCCTCCTGAATGCTGGGATCAAATGTATGTGCCACCATGCCCAGCTGACATTAGCTTTTATAGTAATTGTAGGCGAAAATTTGTTTGATTATAAAGATATTGTGACTACTGGAAGGTATACATGATGATTTAAAATAATTTATTCAGGGCCAGAAAAATGGCTCAGTGGTTAAAGGTGCTTGCTTATAAAGCCTAACTATGTAAAGTCAGATGTACAAATTGGCCCATGTATCTGGAGTTTGTTTGCAGTGGTAGGAGGCCCTGGTACACACATTCTCATTCTCTTTCTCTTTCTCTTTCTCTTTCTCTTTCTCTTTCTCTTTCTCTTTCTCTTTCTTTCTCTCTCTCATCTCTCTCTCTCATACAAATAAGTAAATAAAAATATTAAAAAATAATTTCAATATCAAAATGAATGACTTTGACTCTCATGTTTTCCTCTTAGGTGTTTCTTAGATAGTAGATTTAGAAGAGGGAAAGGAATTTGAAATAGAGATCTGAGATACATTTACATTTATTCTCTCCTTGTTGAAAGCAATTTAATTATATCAGTCTTCATTTGTGTCTCTAAAAGTATTACTGCTACCACTCATTCATTTACTCTTGAAGCAGGTAGCCTCAAAACTGAATGATCCTTTATCTTAAGAGAGGGTCTCTCCCTTTATTCCAGGCTGACCTTGAACTTTCTATATAGCCTCCTCTGGCCTCCTGTCTTCTGAGTACTGGGCTAACAGGCATGCACCAACATACCCAACTCAAACTTGAATATTTACAAAGTAAGCACCTTTAAACATTGAGCAATCTCCCCTGGCCCAAATTTCTACCTTTTGAGTAGAATTAGCTCCTAGACCATTTTACTTTTTAATCTCAAAATGGATAGCATTTCCACCAAAAATGGCTATGCAGGAAATCCCAGAGTTCTATTTCTCTCTAATGGCAATTAATAAAATGCCAAAAACAGTCAGTCAACTTTTATAGGACTATGAAACCTAGTAAAAGTCTTATAATGGCCAGAGAGAAGGACCTGTTGCTTTATTTTAAAAACTCTGTCATTTTAAATCCAGTGTCTACCATTCTCTACATCTCAGATCAGTAAGAGCTGTGAGAATAGTATATTACAATGAAAACCAAGACACTAAAGAAATGGAAGATAACATTGTAGAAGATGGTAAGAATGCCTATGCTCATGGACTGACAGAATTAATACTACGAAAATGGCTAATTACTGAAAATAATCTACAGATTCAATGCAAACTCCACCAAAATTCCAATAGCATTTTGCACACAACTAGAAAAAAAAAACCTTAAATTCATATGGAGGCACAAAGAACCTAAATAGGCAAAATAATTACAAATAGGAAGAGAAATGCTCTGCTATTTAATTATAATACAGAACTAAAGTGTTTTTTTTTTTTTAAAGAGAATTTGGTATTGGCACAAAAACAGACATGCAGACCAGCGGAATAGAGATCTCAGAAATAAATTCACACAACTACAGCCACCTAGTCTTTGACATAAGTGTCAAAAATACACTCAAGGGCTTGAGACATGGCTTAGTGGTTAAGGTACTTGCCTGCCAAGCAAAAGGACCCAGGTTCAATTCCCCAGAATCCATGTAAGTCAGATGCACATGGTAGGACATGTGTGTGGAGTTCGTTTGCTAGAGGCCCTGGTGTGCCTATTCTCTCTCTCTCTCTCTCTCTCTCTCTCTCTCTCTGTATATGTGCAATAATACATTTAAAAAGTACATTGGAAAAGGGAAGACTTCAACAAATGGTGCTGGAAAAATTGGCTATCCATGTGCAGAAAATGAAATCAGACACATAGACCTCACCCTGTGTGTGTGCGCGCGCACACACACGCACACACACACACACCCCACACAAAACAAAATAGATCAAGACCTTAATGTGAGACCTGAATCTCTGAGGAAAAAGTAGGGAAAATGGTACAAGATATGGGTATAGGTGGAGGCTGGGAAAATGGATCAGCGAGCATTTGTCACACAGGCATGAGGGCCTAAGATGGTCTGAGTTCAATTGAAGCACCCGTGTAAAGAGCCAGATGAGGCCATGTAAGGCTTATAACCCCAGTCCTGGGGAGGGAGTAGAGACAGGAGAATTGTT
This sequence comes from Dipus sagitta, assembly GCA_036346955.1. NCBI lineage: Eukaryota > Metazoa > Chordata > Mammalia > Rodentia > Dipodidae > Dipus > Dipus sagitta. The sequence goes on from CM070776.1 coordinate 64,870,343, forward strand.
TGGGCTTGCTGGTCAGCTAGTCTGGCCAAAAATAGCAGCTCCAGATTTAGTGAGTCCATGTCAAGGAAACAAGTAGAAGAGTGACAGAAGAACGCACTGGGTAGTCTCCTCTGGCCTTCACATGTATGTTCACAGGCCATATGCATCTTCACACACACACATGCCCACATGGTACACACATACCACACCACATACACTACATATACCCTTAAAAAAAAGATAATAGAGGACTTTCTGAAAAGGACTAAAATAGTACAGGAAATAACACAGGGATTACATGAAATTAAAATGTTTCTGCAAATTAAAAGAAACAATCATTTGAATGAACAAACAGTATACAGAATAGAAGAAAAGAGCCAGGCGTAGTTGCCTACACCTTTAATCCCAGCACTTGGGAGGCAGAGGTAGGAGGATCCCTGAGAGTTCAAGGCCACCCTGAGACTACAGAGTGAACTCCAGATCAGCCTGAGCTAGAGTGAGACCCTACCTTGGAAAACCAAAATAATAATAATAATAATGATAATAATAATAATAATAGAAGAAGAAGAAAAGAGAAAAATCTTTGCAATCTATACATCTATGATAGTCTCCATTGTCAACTTGATTGGATCAGAAATCAAGGAGAAGACACACCTCTTCAGCAAGTCTATGAGGACATTTTCAGGAAGGATCAATTGAAGGGGGAAGACCCTTACCTGGAGTGGGAAGCCCTTCTGGTGGTTATACACACACACACACACACATGCACACAAGTTCTGGGAAAACTAGGTCCTTTTCGCATGGCTGCCCTTGTTCCTTGCTGACAAGTATATCTACCCTTTGCTGCCACCCTTTGCTAACATTGGAATCAGCTTCTTTGGCTTGCCAATGTGGGCTGAAGACCAGCGGCTCTCCAGGAATCCCCCAGGCTTTCAGTACCAGACTGGGACCACTGAGGCATTCAGCCTCATGGACTGAACTGCTACTGAGTTCTCAGCCTTTCCACTATGCAGCTATTATTGAACTGCCCAGCCTGTATCATGTAAGCCAATATGATAAATCCCTTTTGCTTTTATTTTTTTTTTAATTTTTTTGTTTATTTTTATTTATTTGAGAGTGACAGACAGAGAGAGAAAGAGGCAGATAGAAAGAGAGAGAGAATGGGCACGCCAGGGCCTCCAGCCACTGCAAACGAACTCCAGATGCATGTGCCCCCTTGTGCATCTGGCTAACGTGGGTCCTGGGGAATCAAGCCTTGAACCGGGGTCCTTAGGCTTCACAAGCAAGTGCTTAACCTCTAAGCCATCTCTCCAGCCCAATAAATCCCTTTTGTAATATTCACTCTATTGGTTCTATTCCTCTAAAGAACCCCTGAGAAATACAACCTCTGCCAGAGGATTCATATTTAGAATCTATGAAGAGCTTCACAAATTAAACACCAAAAACTCAAACAATCCAATCAATAAATGGCCCAATGACTGAATAGACAGTTCTCAAAAGAAGAAATAAAAATGGCCTGTGTTTGGGAGAGTGTTCAACATTCTTAGCCATCAGGTAAATGCAAATCAAAACTACATTGTGATTCCATCTCACTCCATTCAGCATGGCTTCATCAAGGCAGGAAATAACTACAAATACTGGCAAGGACTCAAGGAAAAAGGAACCTTTATACACTGTTATTGGACTATAAACCAGTTTAGCAACTATGGAAATCAGTATGGAGGTTTCTCAAAAAAAAAAAAAAGAAAAAAATGGGCTATCTTTGAGATGTAATGTCTACCCCGTTGTCCTCTGGCTGAACTATCTTGAATTGATGGCTGCACAAGATTATGAATGTATTAAATGACCTTGAAGTCAGTACTTTAAAATGGCTAATTTTATGTTATATACATTTTGCTTCAATAAAATGGATACTATCCTTTCTTCTCTAAAAGTTTATGCCTCTTCTTTTCCTGAGTTAAGCAGAATGCCTATTATTTTTGTGAACAATAACAAATTGGTATCCAGTGTAGTCATACAATGTGCTATGAACCGTGGTAAATGTTTTTCAGGCACCATATTATTTAAAGTGCACAACACCAATGCTTGACATGTATTAGGTACTGAGCAAGAACTTGTGATATGAATGAACAAACATTACTAGCAAGATGACTATACAGAAACTGAGGCTGAAAGATTAGGTGACTTGTTCTAGGTCTCTTGGCTAGTAATGACAGAATTTAGTCTAAGAATTATAGCACAAAAATATCACAGCTTGTTACATTCTGATAGAGAGAAAGATAACAGGTCAAATCTTTAGAAAGAAGTTAGCTCTTTAATATTACTTTGTGAGTTGTATGTAAACCCTAACCTTTTACTTTGGCTGCACTAGAAAAGGCATGGTATTGTTATCAGGCAGGTCTGGTTTTCAATTTACTACTATTTACAAAAATGTGTGACTTCAGGAAAATTTTGATTTACCATTTCTGAAATCTAGGTTGTTCAAGTGTTTAAAAATTACAAAATAAAATGGTAGGTTAGAATGGTGAAGTAAGGATTAGAAATCTAAGTTGTTTATTCTTCTGATTTTTGGCACTTTTAAAAAATATTTTTATTTATTTATTTGAAAGAGACAGAAAGAGAAAGAGGAGGTAGAGAGAGAAAATGGGCACACCAGGGCCTCCAGCCACTGCAAACAAACTCCAGACACATGCGTCACCTTGTGCATCTGGCTTACATGGGTCCTGGGGAATTGAACCTGGGTCCTTTGGCTTTGCAGGCAAACGCCTTAACCGCTAAGCCATCTCTCCAGCCCTCTTCTGATTCTTGTTTTGATATGGGGTATTGCTATGTTATCTAGGATGGCCTTGAACTCCTACTCAATTGATTCTGTCTCAGCTTCCTGTTTGGGACTATAGGAGTATGCCCCTATGCTGGTCTTATTCTGATGTTCAAATAATATTGATATAATAAAGAAAACACTTTGAAAGCCAAACAAAATACATTTGCAGGTTATTTCTGGCCTGTGAGCCCCATGCTTGGACCTCTGTATTAGTTGAAAGGAAGCAGGATGTTAATTAAAACAGCATGGTAGCTAAAAGCATGGACTGTGAAGTCATATTGCATGCACTGCCATGCAAATTTAGCCTTTTACTAGCTCTGTGACCTTAGGTAAGCTACTTCGCCAATTCTCAGTTTACTTGGCTGCAAATTGGGTATAATGGTAGGACTAGTACATATTTCATAAATTAAGAGGATTGTGTGTGTGTTTGTGTTTCATCACTTTAGAAATAGTTCTTGGCATATAGCAAGTACTGCAAAAGTATGTTTAGTAAAACTAACTAAATAAATCCTAAGCTATTTTTTGGCTTTTTTTCCCACACAACTAAAAACTTACAGAAAGCTGCTGGGCATGGTGGCGCACACCTTTAATCCTAGCACTCAGGAGGCAGTGGTGGGAGGATCGCCATGAGTTTGAAGCCAACCTGAGACTACATAATGAATTCCAGGTTAGACAGGGGTACAGTGAGACACTATCTCAAAAAGGAAAAAAAAAAACTTACAGAAAGCTAATTACTCATAATGATTCTCTATTTGGGCCGGGGTTGGGTAAGGGGTAGGGTCTCATGTAGCTCAGACTTTCTGTGTAGTTGAGGATGATCTTAAACTCCTGATTCTTCTGCTTCTACCTCTCAAGCACTGAGGATATATTTGTACTGATTTTAACTTAGTCTTATCTCATTTTGCTCATTTGTGTTTACACATCTGCACAGTGGAGATAGGTACCTCATATGGTTGTGAGGATTAAATGAGCTTATGTATAGTTAATACATTCACCATACTTACGATATTTTCTGACACAAAGTGTTATACAAGTTAGGCATCATCGTTACCAGCCTTTAAAAAGATTTCTTGGCAAAGCTCATGTGAGTCAGTACTAAAGGACTCCAAAATATGTCTAAAAGTGCTTATAATATGGCATTGATCCCAGGAGCAATGTCCATACCATAATACTGGAGCAGAACCTTTGATCCTTTAGTTAATCATTTAAAAAAGCTAAAGTAATGAGGTTTCAGAAGAAAACTTCCCAGTTGTTCCATAGTCTACTTAATACACCTTAATACCTGACTGAGATTCAAAAGGAAAAAAAAATAGAACAAACTTCTATTTATGAAGGGAAATGATAAAACTAATTTTAAGCACCTTTTCTGCATTTTCCTTAATATCCCTAAGAAGAAAGCCAAGAAAACTAAATTCTAATGTACAGAGTTGAATAGAAGCAAGTCCAATCTTGGAGGAAAAAGGGTTATTTCCTCCGTCCCTAGTCAATTCAAGTTCAGTCTATGGTAGAACATAGTTTTATTAAATATGTAATAAAGAGGGTTATAACTGGAGTAGGGTTGTAGACCTATAAAAGTGACACCTTAACCAGAATTTTCATTTTTTTGAGAAGTTTTATTAAAAGGAAATAAAGGAGTCTTAGGAAGATGTGAGGGGATGTCTGGTAGAACAAGTTGGAATTTTAATGGCATAGGAGTGAGAATTCCACAATTAATGAATTGGGAAGCTTGTGGTCACAAGTGCAAAGATGCTGGCAATGGGGTTCTAGTGCTGAAGTAAAGATAGATAGTAATAGAATCGTTTTTGAGAATAGATGGAATTCTTCAATAGTCCATGAGAAATTTCACATGTAAGAAAATCAGTGGCTCTGTTATGAAAACATAGGGTATAATGTGAAAATTACTGTGAAATTATTAGAATATTAAAAGATTATTCACAATAAAGATAGAGGACTAGGGAATTTCAAGTTGGGAGAATATTGTAAGGGAGAGACTTGGAGTTCATATTGGAAAATATTGTTGAATTTTGATTTTGATGAAAACATAAGACATATGTTGAGAACCATATTCTAAATAAGGAGAGGATGGAGTGCTTCTGGTCAGACAGGAGAGTGTATGAGAGAAGATCAGAGTCATTGAAGGGGTGGTCCAATAAAAGGAAACAAGGAGGTGACACTCTCATTGGAAGGGGTAGACAGAATTAGAAACTTCAGTAGGAACAAATAGGGCTTCCCAGGTTTGAGAAGACAAAGGGCAAGTGAAATCCTACAGGAGTTAGTGGCAAATACCAGAGGACAAAGATGGCCAAATGCGATGTCAACAATGGAAAAAGGGGAGTGCGTTTCTCATTGTAGGTAACAAAGAGAAATCTCGAGAAAAAAAAAAAGAGAGAGGAAGAAGAAAGGAAGGAAGGAAAAGAGGGAAACTTTTGGAAGGGTAAATAAAATATTCTCGTAGGAGAATATAGGGGACTAGGCAGATCATAGTGTGACAAAAAGTAGGGTCATTAGTGTGATGTGTCAGAAAATAACGTGGGCCCCTTTAAAGGGAAAGAGTTGAATGTTCTACAATTTAGAAAGGCGGGAGACTAAGAGGAACCCCAGTGTGGTAAAATCAAGAGTTTTAGTGTGAGAGTAGTTGTGCGTAGAACTATCCCGTTAGAGCAGCTGAAAAAAATGGGGAAAGCCCACAGGGAAACAGTATAGATTCTCATTATATGAAAAGTGAGATAGTACAAAGTAAGGTCACAAGTGGGTGAAGACATGAAGCACTTCAGCATGTGTGAGAGGATCTCAGGGAGAAGATGGATCGCAGTGTTGGGGGAAAGGAGAGCTGGTATGAAAGTACAGGAAATATTTCTGGAGTCCAAATAGGGAATCCCCAGTACAGAATCCTAGTAGGATTATAGTAGGAGGGAAAATAGTGGGGTTTTAGTGGAATACATTGGTGGGACTCGGTTGTAGTGTGAACAGGCAGTTTACAGACACATGGTAAGGGGTTTCCTCAATGGGGAGGGTGAGAACCGAAGGTGCAACGTAAGCGGTTACCCTGAATGAGAAAAGGGGGCCCTAGTGGGACGAGCCAGGAAATTATTGTGGGTAGAGCAAAGAAATAAGAAAACACTAGGGAGAAGGTGATAGCGACGTGGTGAGACCCTCCTGGGAGGACGTCGGAGAAATTGTGAAAAGCCAGAGTTTGGGGACAGGAAGTTCTTTGGGGAGCTCAGGGAAAACCGCAGAGTGAAGGCTGAGAACACAGGGGACACTAGTGTGAAGGGAAGGGTAGACGATTCTGCAGGAGGATCGTTTCCCCATCTTATGTGCCCAGCCCCACTTACCGAGGCAGAGTTCAAAGACGTAGGCATAGTAGGACCAGAGCACGACCAGAACAATAATGAGCACTGGCACCCAGGATAGTACCCGGCGACAGCATCGCAGCACCCCAGACAGAGCCATCTTCCAGCCCCGCCGCATCTTCGGCTCGAAGATCGACCGAGCAGGCCTGCTGGCGCTGGGTAGGAACTGCTTGGGCGGCGGCTGGGAGGCGCGAAGGCGCGCTGTGCGGCGCTCCACTGCCCAGCCTGGCGGGAACCCTCTCACCCGGCCGGTGCCACCTGTGGGGCTGCGCAGCTGACTAGAGCCCTGCCTGGCAAGGTAGGCACGAGTCAGAGCGTGGAGGAGGCTGCCCTGTTGGAGCGGAAGGTGATCGGTCCGGGGTTGAGGCTGGACACGCTCCCGGGGAGTGCAGTCCCTCCCGCTTCCGCCTCACATTCCCACCCCCTACCCTCCCTCCAGTGCTGGCTGCAGGGCTGGACCTCTGCAGGACTGTAAAGTGGAAGTAATGTGGGTCCTCCCATCTGTTCCCAGCACACTGTGTCCACCTTCTCAATTTCCCTTCTTTCTCTCCGTTTTCATTGCTATACACCGCGCACACACACGGAGTAGAGACTCTGTGAAAGATGTGCATCAGAGCATGTCATGATTTAAAGGTCATCCAGCCCCATCCTCCCACTGCTGCTTGAACAACATGCTTAAGACACAGTGCTGTAGTTGCTGCAGGGGCAAGTCCTTGTACAGGGCATTCCCCCTTCTCTCTCACTCTGAAAATTAGCTTAGTATATTTTCAGAATAAACACAATGGTGCAGAAATCAAATAAGGGACATAGTCATTCTGAGAGGGGCCAGGGAAAGCTATAAATGTGGTGATATTTCAGCTGACCTTTATTTTCTAGGCAGGTGAGAACAGGGAGGACCTTTCAGATAGGAAACAGCATTTGCAAAGGCATGGAATAATCAAAGTTTAAAAGTGTTCCAAGAAGAGTAAGTGTGCTTTGAAGAGAGCATGTGTGAAAGGAGAGGCTAGGAATGAGACTGGGAAGGTAGGCTGAGGACAGGATGTGAACACTCTCCTATGCCTTGTCAGAATATGTGACAGTCATGCAAAGTGGATTATGAACAGCTCAAAGGTTTGGGACCAATGGTATGACATCATAGCTGTATTTTTTAATAAAAGAACAGACAGGATTTTGGAAGGAAGATGGCTCAGAAGCCAGACTAATTACAAGTTAATCTCATTCCGCAGATGTTTTTGGAGTGATTGCTTTTTTATGCCAACTTTGATATAAAAAGGATGACAAAAAAGGGACATGTCCCCCAAAAGATCATGTTCTTATCAGGATAGCAAGACTTTAAAAAAAAAAAAACACAAGTACGATAACAGAAGTAAGGTAGGGTATCACCATTTATGGACTCAGAACTCATTGTTTCAATGATTTCCCAAGGTCTCTTATATGAGGAAATTGTAATTTTGGTGAGTCCCAGGTTTGACTCACATTTTGTGTACTGTTTTGTGGGAGCAAGAGTTTCTGTAAAGTAATCTTGTGTTATTGATGAATGATTATACATGCAATAATTTTCCTCAAGTGATAATAGCTTTATTGATTCCTTTTATATTAAGATAAAGGTTGATGTTACTGAAATAATAATGTAATGAAATGCAGTTTAGTGTTTCATTATTTAATAGGTAAATACATTTTTTCTCACTTTTGGCTTTATTTTATTTATTTATTTTTATTAGTTATGGACATACTTAGTATGTAAACAGCATATGTTGGTACTATCCTTTCCCTCATCCCTGCCCCTTTTCCAAACGGACCCTCTTCGTTGGAGATGCAGGTCATCCGTATGGAGACTGTGGGTCATGCATTGTGGGGGCAGTGGTCAGTTATTGGGGAGAGGCAATGTCTCTGTGCATAATGTCCCAACTTGTGGCTCTAACCATCTTTTCACCCCCTGTAGCAGACAGCTTTGGGTTCGCTGAGATGAACTTTCAGACCAGGCACAGTTATGGAGGAAGGGATTTATTGAAGTTTACAGATCCAGGGGAAGTTCCATAAATGGCAGAAGAAACTGGCCTGCTTTCACAGGTCTAAGCAGACAGAGAGAAGGACAAGCACAAGCCAAAAGGTCAAAAGCCACAGCACACTTCAGGAACTCCTGCTAGGCACACTTTGCATATCTTTAGATTGAAATCTGAAACCCACCACCACACCTTAAGATCCACACAATGGCACTGACTCCAGCCAGGTGGCCTGGCTGCAGATGCAAACTACAAACAACTGAATATATTGGGGGCCATCTATTCTATTCAAACCACCACACACCCTCTTCTGCAAAATTCCCTGAACTATGTTGGGTGTGTTTTAAATCTAGTTCAGTGATGGGCTGTTAGGAGTCTCTGGGTCTCTGGTTTGGTAGGTGTTGAGTGTCCTCAGAGTCTATCCTCCTTCATCCTTGTGCTGATATCAGGTTCATCAGGAAAGCAGCACTCTTGCTCATTTCCCCAATTCCTCTGTGATTTCAGCTGGTTCTGTGGTGAAGTGTGATGGGTGGTTTCTCTTTTCAGGTCCTGCTCCTGTCTGAAAAAGAGAAGCAGATTCCCCAACAGAGAGTGAAGTAAGCACAGGTTAGATGGGATAACCATTATTAGTTTAGAGAGAATTTAATGGACATAGATCCTCTTGTAGCCCAAGATTAGTGGGAGCTTGATATTGGAAAGCAAAATCCTTATCTGAATATAATTCTGAATTGTTTCCCTGTTCCAGATATGGGTTCATGTCCACTGAGTGTATCTATTATCCAATGCAAGAGCAGCTGGTTACCCACCATGGCTGTGTGCCACTATTGCACTTGTGTGAGCATCACATCAGGTTGTTTGCTTCTGAGTAGCTTAGACCTCAAATTGCTTGGACAGATGTTGGCCACTTTCCCCCAGTAAAGTAGCTCATGTACTGCCTTCTAGCACTAGACAGGCTAACTGTCTGGGGACTGGCTCTCCTCCAGATTCCAGCCAGGTCTCTCCATGTTCTGTACCAATAGCATATGATGTCTTTAGTATTATGGTCTTACCATTAACCTTTGGTGGGCAATCAACTGCTCTGACAGAAGCCTGTCTTGTTTCGGGAAACCTTGTAGGTCTCTCTGATCAACAGCTCATTGTGGGTAAATACATTTTTAATACCTAAAATTCTGACATGGTTACTTAAATTTGCCATTAGTTATGAATTTGATCCTCAAAGAATATATATTTTAGGATGTTCAGGGGTATTCTGTTTAAACCAAGTGGTTTGGAGAAGGTAATGATTAAATGAAGAAGGGACAGTCTAATCTGAGCTTTGAATACTGACTAGGAGTTCACTAACATGGTAAGAAGAGGGAATAGGAGTTTAAGGGGAAGGTATTTCAGGCAAAGGGATACATGTAGTGGTGAAAATATATAAAACTTCATGGCAAATTTGGGGAACTGAAAGTAATCTGAACTTGCCTGAAAATATCACAGTAGTCTAATCTCTTGAGTAATCTTTTGATAGCAATAGCATGGGCCAAAGACAGGGGATGAGAGGAAAAGAAGATACAAATGTAACAGTGTTTTAGGGGGAGAACAAGTAGAATTTGTTGACCATTTGGCAAAGGAAGGATGGGATAAGTTAAAGCTAACTACCAGATTCCTAACTTCAATACATAGATTAACAGTACTGTCAAGCACTATTACAGGGGCTATGGTGAGAAGAGAAGGTTTTGTAGGGAAGGTGATAATGTTCATTTTTGGACATGGTAAGTTTTGCCTAGGTCATCTAGGGTAGCCTGGGCACCAAATTGTTTGTGGTGAGAGTTTATGCTAGAGATAACTCATATTAAGAGTGACATGAAGAGCCAAGAATTAAAGACAAGTTCAAGCATATACCCCAAGGTTTAGCAAACTGTACTCATGTGCCAAATCTAGCCTACTGATGTTTTTGTTGTTTGTTTTCCTTTCTTTGGGGGGGGGTATTTTGATTGAATTAAAAGCCACATTTATTTCTCATAGTTGTAGTGGCTGGGAACTCCTAGAGACCATGGTGCTAGAAAATCTGGCATTTGATGAGGTTCACAGAGAGTTATCTTTCAAGGTATTCCCTACATGGCATGGGGAAGTCCTGCCATCTCTCTTACAAGGGTGGTAACCCATTATAATAGATGCACCCTCATGACATAATTATCTTCCAGTGCTGCTTCATTTTTACTTTTTATTTAAAAATATTTAGTGTTTGGCCTGGTGGCACATGCCTGTAATCACAGCAGTTGGGAGGTGGAGGCAGGAGTGTTAGGAGTTCAAGGTAATTCTCAGCTTCCTAACAAGTTCTTGGGCCAGCCTGGGTTACATGAGATTCTGCTTGAAGACAAAAAACCTAAAACTTTTATTAGCATATATTCATTGTACACAGTGTTGGGTTGCACATAGACAGTTTATTTCAAGTATATAATGTACTTTGATCATGTTCTCCTAATTCTCTCACTTTTGTCCCCCTATTTTACCTTTCCTGCTAATCTCCCTTTCCCTAGTCCTCCTTCTGCTTTCATGTCTTGTGTGTGTGTGTGGGGGGGGGGGGTGTTATGTAACTACAAAAAGTTCTAGAAGTCACAAATGAGGAAGAACTTGCAATATTTGTCTTTCTGCATCAGCATCAGACTTAGTTAATTTACTGTGATGATCTTCAGTTGCATCCATTTTTCTGCAAATAACAATATTTCTTTCTCCCTTATGACTGAAAAAGTTCCAGTATGTATATATACTACATTTTCATTATCCATTCCTCTCACGGCTGACACCAGGCTGGTTACACCCTTGGCTATTATGAATAGCTACAATAAACATTGCTACTCAAGTATCTCTGTGATATATCTACTTGGAGTCCTTTGGGTAAATAACCAGAAATTGTATAGCTGGGTCATATGGAATATCTATTTTTTAACTTTTTTTTGATAAACCTCTGTACTGATTTCTATAGTGGCTGTACTAGTTTATATTCCCACCAGCAATATATATGCTTTGCTTTTTGTCCACAGCTTCACCAATTTTTGTTGTTATTTCTTTTCTAAGTGACTGCCATTCTGACTGGGGTAAGATGGAATTAGTATAGTTTTAATTTACAGTTCTCTAATGACTAGGAAACTTGAAATTTTTTCATATGTTCATTAGCCATTTCATAAGCCCATTTATTAAATAGATTGCTTGCTTGTTTACTTTTTGAAAGTTATTTGTGTATTCTAGATATTAATCCTCTGTCAGTTGTTTAGCTTGCAAAGATTTGCTAACATTCTATAGGTTGTGTCTTCACTCAAGTGTTTCTTTGGCTATGCAGAAGCCTTTTAATTTTATGAGGTTCCATTTGTAAGTTGTTGGCATCATTTCCTGGGCACATGACCATTCATTTATCTATAGTATATAGCTGCTTTGTACTGTGTGGTAGTTTGAATAGATGGCTCCCAACTGAATATCAGTGTTTTATTAGTTTGTAGTTTGGATCTGCAGCCACCTGGCTGGAGGAGGTGAATCTTAGGACCTAAGGTGTGGTGGTGGACTTAAGATTCCAATCTAATGACATGCAAAGTACCTGAGTTCCTCCTGGAGTTCCTGAAGTGTGCTGTGTGGCTTTTGGCTTTTGCCTTGTGGCTTCTCTCTCTCTGCTTGGACCTGTGAAAGCAGGCCAGCTTCTTCTGCCATTATGGAACTTCCCCTGGATCTGTAAGCTTTAATAAATATTCCTTCTTCCATAACTGTGCCTGGTCTGGAAGTTCATGTCAGCGAACCCGAAGCTGTCTGTTACATACTCCATTTGCATAATTGGATAGCTGTGGTATGGTTCATGTGGCCTGCAAATCTTAAATTATAAGAAATTTTCATATTTTTAAATTAAGTTTTTGTTAGCATACAGATAAATTGGTTTCTTTGTGACATTTTCATACATATATGTTATTATAATTTGTTCTTAGTTAACCCCCACTGTCCTCCATTCTGGTGCTCTCCCCCTCTTGCTGGTCACCCTTCCCTGCCCCCCAAAAATACTTTTCCCTTCTGCTTTCATGACATATATATCCCATTACCCTTTTTTGTTCCTTTCTTTAGGCCTCTTTCTCCAATCTCATAGTTCCCTTTCTTCTTTCATGTCCTTTTATTTATTTTGTCCTACATGCCACGTGTGAGAAAAATATGCAGTATTTGTCTTTGTCTGCCTGGATGATTTCATTTTCCATAATGATTTTCTGCTCCATTCATTTTCACATGAATGTCATAATTTCATTCTTTATAACTGAATAAAATTGCATTGTGTAAATGTACCACATTGAAAAAATTTGGTACTGGAGAAATGGCTCAGTGGTTAAAGGCATTTGCTTACAAAGTCTGATGGCCTGAGTTTGATTTCCAAGTACCCATGTAAAGCCAGATGCACAAGGTGGAGCATATGTCTAGAGTTCATTTGCAGTGTGCCACTAGGCCTTGTTGCACACAAACCCCTGCCTCTCTCTCTGCTTGAAATTAACAAATAAGGGCTGGAGAGATAGCTTAGCGGTTAAGCGCTTGCCTGTGAAGCCTAAGGACCCCGGTTCGAGGCTCAATTTCCCAGGACGCATGTTAGCCAGATGCACAAGGGGACGCACGCATCTGGAGTTTGTTTACAGAGGCTGGAAGCTCTGGCGCGCCCATTCTCTCTCTCTCTCTGCCTCCTTCTCTGTCGCTCTCAAATAAATAAATATACAAACAAAAAAATTTTTTTAAAAAGAAATTAACAAATAAACATAAAAAAATTTAAAATTAAAAATATTATGTGGGGCAGGGGAAATATCTCAGCAGTTAAAGATGCTTACTTGCAAACCCTGATGACCTGGTTTTGAATCCCTAGTGCCCACAGATAGCCAGATGCATGATGTGGTGCAAGCATCTAGAGTTGGCTTGCAGTGGTGAGAGGCCCTGGCATGTCCATACTCTCTTTTCTCTCCACCAAAAAATAAATAAAAACCTTAAAAAGAATTTGTGTGTGAAGGTGGGTTGCATGTGCATGTAGGCCAGAGGACAAATTTGGGTGTTGTTCCTCAGGGACAATGTCCTTCTTTTTTTAAATATATTTTATTTATTCATTTGGGAGAGAGAAGAAGAGAGGAAGAGGCAGATATATAGAGAGAACTTGTATGCCAAGGCTTTTGGCCACTCCAAGGAACAAACTCTAGATGCATGCATCACCTTGTTGCATCTGGCTTTACATGGGCACTGGGGAATTGAACCTGGGTCCTTAGGCTTCACAGGCAAGCACCTTAACTACTGAGCCATCTCTCCAGCCCTGTCCTCTTTTTTTTTTTTTTTTTTTGAGACAGGGTCTCTCACAGGCCTAATTAGGCTATACTGGCTGACTAACAAACCCCAGGGATCCATCTGTTTCTACCTTCCCAGGGCTGATATTACAAGCCTGCACCACCATGCCTGATTTTTATATGGGTTCTGTGGTAGTTTGAATAGATGACCCCCCAGTACATTCAGGAGTTTTATCAACGCTTCTTGGATTTCCAGCTGCCTGGCTAGAGGAGGTGTCATTGGGGGCAGATCTGAATTCAGTCTAAGATATGCAAAGTGCCTAAGTTCTGCCTGGGTTCCCTGCTGTTAGGCTGCCAGTTCTTTTGCTCTTGCTTTTGGTGGTGGGTTTTCTCTTTTTCTCCATTATGGAACTTCCCTTACATCTGTAAGCTTCAAGTAAAAGCCACTCCTCCCATAAACTGTGCCTTGTTTGGAAGTTCATCCAAGCAACTGAAGCTGTCTACTACAGGTTCTGTGGATGGAACCGCATATCCTCATGTTTGCAAACTGAACTACCTTCACAGGTCCTACCACATTAAATTTTAAAAAATCAAGCTCTTCTTTTTCACATGGTTGTTGCATTCATGACTTCAGAGCAATTGTCCTTACTTGCAAAAGACTTAAATAAGATTGGGCCCAGCAGCATTCCATCATGGATGGTGGAGGACATGACCCCCCCCCCCATCCATTCCTAAGGAATTATTGGCAACTGAGTGTTGCTGAGTGAGTGGGGTGATTATTTTTTTCAGTAGCATAGTTCCTGGTAAGCTGCTAATGCTCTGGTAAATAACCTCCTACCCAGGCTCATGCAAGCATTATTTCTCTATCACATTGTGTTCACTCCTTTGTCAAAGATCAGTTGGCAGTATTTATGTAAGTCCATTCTTGGCCCTTTATTCTGTTCCCTTAACCAATTTTTCTGTCCTCTCACCAGTGCTATGCTGTCTGGATTACTGCAGCTTTGTAGACAATGTTTTTCATGTCCTTGGTTATGTTATTTTCAAATATTTTACTTTGGTGCCAGTATAAGTAGGATTAATTTCGTACTTTCTGTTTTTGATAGTTCATTGTTAGTCTGTAAACATGTGACTGATTTTATGTTGATTTTGTATCCTACAATGTTACAGAAATCATTATTTGATTAATGAATGAGTTAATTGCTTTTTGTCAAGAGGGTATTACTAATATTGCAGGCTAGCTTTGAATTCACAACAGGCCTTTTACTTCAGCCTCCCAAGTGTTGGGATTATAGGCTTGTACCACCATACTTACCTAGAAGTTTTATTTTTATTTCCATCTTTTTTGTACATTTTTTTGAGTTTTTGACACATAGTATCATGTGAGCTGAAACAGAAGATTTTATTTTTTTTCCTTTCCATTTGGGTACCTCTTATTTCTATTTCTTATCTATGAGCTGGCTAAGACTCCCATTCTTATGCTGAACAGAAATGGTGAGAATGGGCATCCTTGTCTTACTTTGGGGCTTAAAGGAAAAAGGTTTTTGCTTTTTTTGTTTTTTTCGAAGTAGGATCTCACTCCAGCCCAGGAGGCTAATCTGGATTCACTATGTAGCTTCAGGATGGCCTCAAACTCTTGGTGACCCTCCTACCTCTGCCTCCCAAGTACTGGGATTAAAGGTGTGTGCCACCACGCCCACCAAGTTTTAGCTTTTTACCATTGAACCTGATGTCAACTGTGCTTTTGTCAAGCATGGCCTTTATTAGGTTGAGGTGTATTTCCTCTATGGGTAGTTTGTTTAGAATTTTTCAGTCATGAACAAAGACTGCATGTTTTAAAATGTTTTCCTGGGATTGAGAGACAGCTCAGCAGTTAAAAGTGCTTTTTTGGAAAGTCTAATGTCCTAGGTTCAGTTTGCCAGTACCAAATAAACCACATGCACAAAGTGGCACATGTGTCTGGAGTTCATTTGCAGTGGCAGGAGGCCCTGGAGCACCCACACACACACACTCTCTCTCTCCCCCTCTCTCAAATAAATAAATAAATAAATAAAGCAACTTAGACTGTTTTTCTCTATCTATTAAGATTATCATATCAAAAAATTGAGAAAAAAAGATTATCATATCAGCTGGGTGTGGTGGCTCACGCCTTTAATCACAGCACTTGGAAGGCAGAGGTAGGAGGATTGCCATGAATTCAAGGCCACCCTGAGATTACATAGTGAACTACAGGTCAGCCTGAGCAAGAATGAGACCCTGTCTCGTGAAACCAAAAAAAAAAAAAAAAAAAAAGATTATTATATTATTGTTATCCTTAATTCTGTTCATGTGGTATGTCACTTTTATTGATTTATGTCAAACTATTTTTTGGATCCCAGGAACAAATCTGACTTGACTATGTTGTGCTTAAGGCATGAGCAAAACTTTTATTCAAGTCACATTTGGGAGCCCAAACCCAGCTGATAATGTAGGAAAAAATGGGTAAGAAGAAGAGAGGATATAGTAAAGGTTGTTCTAAATCTAAGACAACAAGAGGCAAGAATTCAAACTTGAGACACAGAACCAGAAACTGAGAGCCAGGGCGAGAAAAAGAACAAATGCAAATGAGTTGGAAATAGCAGCAGCAATTGGGATGGGTGGTTGGTGTACAGGGAAAGAATGTGAGAATAAAAGTAGTCTTAGGGGGGTAGTGAGGACATTGAAGGTGATCATTAGAATGCTGAAGTGTTTGAAGCTTAGTTTTATAAGTCAACCAATATGTAATAATTAGGTAAATCAGATAGATTAAGGAACAAGAACAGAACTCACATCATACATTTCTGAGATGGGGCATACTATTGTTGGATTTTCCTGAAAGAAAATTATGACATATTCCATGTTATGTCTTGGCAGGAAAGCTATCATTCCTACTCTTCTAGTTAATATCCATCCAATTGCATCAAATATTACACCCGATTAGTATCAGCAGGAGTCAAATCATTGTTTCACTATGTACTGAGGTTCTTCATGTGAAGTTTCCCAGGTAATTTGAGAGGTATGAGATGACTGTGATGTGTAGAATACAGCAGTGAGGGGTGGAAGGCATATTAAAGCTGTTTGAGTGAGAAGCAATTGGAACTTGAAAGGCTGTCATGGTCTTCAATGGCCACAGACATTATTGGCCCAGTTAGATAATGGTGATGTGTCAGAAAGAGAGAAGACAGTATGTCACACTTTTATATCTCCCCTGGAGCTATTCAGGTCTTTTATATCTTCTTGACTGGACCGTGGCCTTTCTAAGTACAGTGGGGCCTGTTGGGATTATAAGATTGCTCCATAGTACAGGAATAGTATAGAAGTGAAAGCCGTTATTGTGAATCACTATTTGGGTAAATGGTATAGTGAATTATTATAAGCAAAGTCAGTGTGGTAAAGTAGGGCTAGCCATTTTGTTTGAGGCATTATAACAGTGCAGATTGGCTTCCAGAAGTTAAAGCATGCTCATTGCTTTACCTGTTGATCCATATGTGTAGAATCTGCAAGTAAGCCAGAATATAGAGGACTTTAAATAGTACTTTTCAAAATAAGTATTCTTATTTTTATTTATTTACCTGAGAGAGGGAGAAGGAGGCAGATAAAGAAAGACAGAGAATGGGTGCACTAGGGCCTTCAGCTACTGCAAATAAACTCCAGAAACATGCACCAGCTTGTGCATCTGGCTTACATGCGTCCTGGGGAATTGAACCTGGGTCCTTAGGCTTTGCAGGCAAGTGCCTTAACTGCTATGCCATCTCTCCAGCCTCAAATCAGTATTTTTATGAGAGTCTTGATGAATTTCTGGTTATGACATTCATGGAAATGGAGTGCTTTGAAAAATGAACATTAAATGGCAGTACTATTTTTGAATGACAGTCCAGAAAAGGGGGCATACATATAACTTTTTGCAGTGCTAGGGATGGAACCCAGGACCTCTCTCATGGAAGACCTATATGTTCTACCACTGAGCTACACACCTAAATATATAATCTTAATAAGAAATTTACTACTTTCCATATTGTATTATGCTTTTAGGAAGGAGAAAGATCCAATGAAATACATTTTTAGAAATTTAAATGATTTTTTCCACTTTCACATTCTCATTTATGTATATAATGTATTTTGATCTCATTCTCACCAATTTCCCTCACTTATCCACACCCCTCCCATTAACATACTTCTCTTCTGCATTAACCCCCATCTTACTTTCATAATATTTTTTAACCCACTGAGCTAAATATAGGATGCTTGCATGATTATGAATGGAAAGTTATTTACCATGGAATGGGCAACTTAGCATTGACAGTACCACTGATGAACATAGCTCACCATCTCCCAGCAATTAATCTGCCATTAGCTACCCTGGGAGGTGTGGAGTGTCATGGATTGCCAGGGTCCAGCCCTGGTTTGAAGGAAGGTCCCCGAAGAGAGGTGTGAAAGGGAGAGGCTCAATAACGACTCAAAATCAAGTTCTGATGCAAGCTGACAGGCTAATGCTGAAGGCAGCTGAGTTTCTCTCTCTCTCTCTCTCTCCTGCCACATCTCTTAACCTCAGTCTTTTATTTTCTGATCATGTCATGCAAGAGAAAACTTCAAGAAAGGTACAGTTCCACAGAATTTCGTAGAAACTTTTTGCTGTTTCTTAACATCAAACAATCCCATCATTATTTACCTCAAGCACAGCCATCAGGCCCCTATAATGATTAACTATTTTTACACGTTCCCTATGTTCATGCAGTCAAGCACTTGCGGTTTCATGAGCTCCTGCTTTCAGTTGCTATATTAAAGGTGAGAGACAGACCAACACAAAATGGGGGTTCCCACCATTGACCATTGATCCAATAAACCCATTTATCCCCCAACCATTTCATTTGAATTTCCCTTTCCATGTCCCTCCAATACTTAGATTTTGGTCCACCTGATTGAACTCTTTCTGACCTCAGTTGTTCTTCCTGTAAGGATTCTTGGTAAAGAGTCATGGTTTGTTGTAATTCCCACCATTCAGAAAAGTTAGTCATAGAACAATTGTTACACTGTTCCAGGAGGTTCATTTTTTCCTCCTCAGTGGACTGTACTCCATGCCTGACTCTCTTTAAGGCTTTAAGGAAAACAATTATTTCTGACCCATTTTCTTGTTTTTTTTTTTTTTTCCAGTTCTATGCCAGAGCTTCTTTCAGATACATTGACCAACACTTCACTAACATCCATTTTTGCTGGAAAAATAAACTTAGAGATTGGTGCACCAAGTGAAAGGCAGAAAAAGACAAACATTACACAGAAAACCATAGATATCTGTAGCTCAGAGAGCCAAAGATGTTTCTATAGAGGGGCCACATTGGACTCCAAGGAAGAGACAGCTGGGCTGGAACTGTGTCATGCAGCTCTCCAGTGCTCGATTCCTCGTGATCCTTAAATGGCATGCTTGCTGTCTCCAGCAATAGATGCTTCCCCTATTAATGATGAAATATTTCATAGGTTAAACCTTGTGCAGGAATATATAGCTGCTGAGAATTCATGAGTGCAATGTATGAAGATAGTGTTTCACAGCCCTACTCCCCATTCTTCTGCTCTTAAATTCTCTTTGTCCCCTCTCCCACCAGGTTCCCTGAGCTTTAAAGGGGGTAGTTTAGATATCCTGTTTGAGGCTAAGAACACAATAGTCCCTTATTGTAAATTTCCCAGTTATGCATCTTTGTATTAATCCTTTGGATACAGAAACTTCTGTGTTCAAGGCTGTGAACAGTACCAATCTATGAGAATAAATAGAGATATTTAGAAAGCAATTTTACATGCTATCTGTTTAGCATAATCACAGTAGTAGGTTCCACTCCAGAGCCTATGTCCCTAGCCATAGGCTTTTGGCCAGGTTTATAATGTCCTTCTTGATTTCTTCAATGACTAGTTCATCATTTGGAAGTGTGTTGTTTAATCTCCTAGAGTTTGTGTATTTTCTGTGGCTTCTCTTGCTATTTATTTTTAGGTTTTTTTTTTCATTGTGGTCAAATAGAATTCAAGAAGTTATTTCAACTTTCCTATATTTGTTGAGACTTGCTTTGTGTCCTAGTATGTAATCTATTTTAGAAAAAGTTCTGTGGGCTGCTGAGAAGAATATGTATTCTTTAGAATATACATGATTGGATAGAATGTTCTGTAAATGTCTGTTAGGTTCAGTTCATCTATAGTGTCATTTAACTCTCTTATTTGTTGTCCAGATGACTTGTCTAGTGGTGACAGTGGGGTATTGAAGTCACATGCTATTACTGTAGTGGCATTTGTCTCTGACTTTATATCTAGTATAATTTGTTTTATAAAAGTAGGCACACCTGTGTTTGGTGTGTATAGGTTTATAATTGCATTATGCTCTTGGTGTATTGTTCCTTTAATCAACATGAGGTAGCCCTCTTTATCTCCACTGATAATTATTGGTTTGAAGTCTATTTTGTCAGATATTAGAATAGCAACACCTGCTTGTTTCCTTAATCAGTTAACCTGGAATATCTCTGTTCATTCCTTTACCATAAGGTAGTCTCTATCTCTGGTGGTCAAGTGGATAAAGTACAAACATACTCATATAAAAGGAAGCAATAGAGGGAAAGAGGAGAGGGGGGCAACCTGTGGCCTGCTAAGATGAAAATAGGTGTTGGAAACAGGATAGATGTAGAGAAAGAGATGGGTGGAGATATGAGATACGCAAACTGACTTGCCTGATATTTGGCTCTTCAGCTTCTGGAATGGTGACTCTTCTACTGGGGCTTTCTCTCTTGACTTGAACAGGCGGTTTTGTTCAGTCTTCATTCTGAAGTTAGGACATTGCACACAGTTGTAAACTCACTTTTTTTCTGGTGTTGAGTCCATGAGTGAGGATCTATCAACTTCAGATTTACATTTCCAGCAATGCTGGACACTGGAGTCTCCAGGCAGTTTCCTCTGTTTCTCAGAGCTCAAAGCTGTGCTCAGTGTGCCTGCTGCATGGATTTGCCTAGTGTTGCCAAAGGTTTCAGACCCTGATCTCTGGGTTCCTGGCATCGATTTGCAAGGGTACTTCTTTGTAGTTTTCTGAGGTTCTTGTTCAGTGTCCCTCTTTGGGATAAAGTCCTTTAGTTCTTATTTTTATTTTCTCCTTCAGTTCACACTGAGCCTGTTTCTAATCCTCCATCTTACCCAGGAACCTAAAATGGCTTTTCCTGAAATCCAGTGAAGTGATAATTCTTGGAAAATTTAATGGTTACAGTAGGATGACTATAAGATTTTTATGCCTGTTTTTAGTATGAAGCCACTGTGCCTGGCATATAGCATGCACTCAGTAAATATTTGTGTATAATGAATTTATAATTAATTATCAGTCATGTTCAGCATTTTGAATGGGCTGTAGTGGCTGTATAGTATTATGCCAGAATCTCATACCTGAAGCTCACACTACTTCTACCATAACATGGAACAGTCATTGAACTCTGAGGTTCACTGTTAGTGACTAGGTAAGTTTTTACATCAGAGCTGCACAAGTCCTTTTACAAGTTTGGTGAGTTGCTAGACTCATAGAATTAAGCATATAATTTTATTCCTAGTTGCAAATTGTTGTGATGACTTTTGAAGGATATACAACTGTATCATAAGGGGAAAAGACAAGTAAGTTCTGGAGAATACCCTGTGTAGGTTTTCTGGCTGGTTTTCACTTGAAGGATTATACAGAATGCATTATCCCCAAGCAATGAAAATGCAACAACACATGTGAAATTTTTCTGCAATGCAAGCCCATTAGAAACTCAACATCCAAGATTTTTATTAGTGACTAATTATATAAGCACTCTGTTTAGTACATACCAAAATGCCAGACTCCCAGAAGGAAGGCAGGTGCTCAGCATAAACCACATTGCTTATACAAATTGTCTGTGAACAGTGTGCCACTTTAACCAGTTAACTGTTGACTGGGAATATTCCAAGAACCAAGTTCCCAGATGCAAGCCAGAGGCTAACCTTATAAGCAGGCCCTTCTAAGGACAGCAGTCTCAGCATACTGCAGTAACTCTTCTATGCACCATCATCTCCTGTATTAATGCAGAGAGTGATGATCAAATGGTTCCCAGGTTAGGTAGTCTCTTAGGCTAAGATTACTCTGCTACCTCATAATACTTGAGCTTGTTTTGACCCTAAGATCACAGGAAATGTCAGAGTATTTTTGAAAGAAAATCTATTTAACTTGGCATGGACTGAGTTTTTCCAACCTCTGATGTTTCAAAGTATGATGATGATTATATTAGACCCCCATGAAATTTGGGGACCCTTCAAGGCATGAATCCATGCCTCAATGACCAGTTTCCTTTTGTCATATTGAATAGTTGTCTTAAGCCATGACCAGCCTTTTTGAGAATTAAGGACATAGCACATATATGTTCAAGAAGTAGTGTGCTGCTGTAAGCCTAAAGCTGATGTTTTCTCCTTGACTTTATTATAATGACCATAGAATAATCCAATTGTACAAAAATAAAAACAACTGAGCAAGGGAGGTGTTTCAATGTATACTGTCCCAGGTGTATGTATATGTGGGCTAAAGACTGGCTTAGACAGGGTGATATATTTTAGGGTCTTCTATGTTCTTACAAAACTATCAAATTGTACACTTTCCAACTTGTCATGTAAATAATATACTTGTGTTTTAGATGTAACAATAATTGTTTTATGAGGAATAAAAGAGAATTAAGATCAGAGAACAAGTTTTCCAGGGTGAGTGGTTAGATCTGGATAGGCCAATATTATGTCAGAAATAGGTTTCATCTCCTAGAATGTATAACTCTGTTTCTGGACCAAGGGTTTAATGGCATGGTTATTAGGAAGGAATATTAAACAAACTATCAATAATGACCAGCAATCCCCAAATCACTGAACTTTCTTGATTATCTTTAGGGATTCTTAGGATAGAATTTCTGGGACTTTTTCAGCAATCATATGGTTTAAGGAACAGTTTAAGAACTATTATTTCAGGCTCTTAAAATCAAATACCTCAAGGTTTACATTATTTACTTCTCACTCAGATATCATTCATCTCTTTCTCTGGGAATTTAGTCAAAGATAGCTTGGAGCTGGGGATATGGCTCAAGTTTGATTCCCCAGTACCCACATAAGGCTAGATGTACAAAGTGGTGCATGCATCTGGAGATTTTCCCATTCTCTCTCTCTGTGTCACTCTACTTGCAAATAAATAAATAAATAAAGATATTTTTTAAAAGCCTATTTTTTTTAATTTTACAGCTCATACAGATGCTTTCTAGGATTTCTTTGACTATTTAATCATATTTTCATATATGCCTAATTGCTTTTGAGAGAGAGAAAATAGATATTAGTAGTTGCTTAAGACTAGAAGTGGGAAGAATTATGAGGGGAAATAAGAAGTGACTGTTAATATACATGAAGTTTCTTTAAGGGATGATGAAACTGCTCAAATTGGTTGTAGTAATGGTCACACAATTCTGAATTTACAAAAGAACCAATTGAAATGGGCAAGTTATATGGTATATGAATTATGTCTCTGTAAAGCTGTTACTTTTAAAGAAGCAAGGGCATATATGGATTTATTAGGTATTGTGGATTTACTGCCAGAAGAGTTGCAGCAGTTTGCATTGCTACCATGAGTATATGAAAGTGCCTGTTTCCTCACAGCCTCAGAATGTGTTGTCATGTTTTTTTTTGTTAGTCTAATGGATGAGAAATAGTGTCTCAGTACATTTTTACTTTGAATTTCTCTCATTTTGAGTGAGCTTGAACATCTTTCCATGTTTGAAGATAGATTTTGTATCTTTTGTGAATTATTTATTCATATTTTCCTTACTTTTATTAGCATTTGGTTTTATGCACTAAATTCATAGGAATATATATGTGTATATATGTATATGTCTAAATTAACCCTTGTCTAACAGTACCCACACTCTTAAGCGAACCATTCTATTGCTTCTCTACTCTGGCACTTTATCCACTTGACCATCATTTCCCTAACCTAACCAGTATAATTGGAAATGGCTCAATCACTTGTCATAGGATGAATTGAATATATAGAGATCCTTAGAACCTATCATCTAGGGCAATGTTTCACAGCTATGTTCCCATGAAGCTTTGCTAGTTCTAGAAGAATGAAAGTTAGTGAAGCAGCCTTACAGACTGTCCTGGGGGGTTTGGACAGTCTTTGTTTTAAAGACTCTACTGATCATTATTCTTTGCATCCCCAGCATTTCTAGGTGAATAACCTGATATCTCTCTTTTGCAATCTTCCTGGCCACCTCCAATGCTAAAACTCAAGGCAGAATCACATTTTGGGGATAGCAAGACATCCAGTTTGGGTGGTCACTTTTTAGAGAGGGCAGTGAAACACCATTCTGTTTGCTGTAGTGTAGAAAAGCTTATGGAAAATAGACATGAAGCTTTTGTTTTCATATATCCTTATCTGGACCACTGTCATGACCTTCTCTGACATCCTCATTAATCTTCTGTTTGGAATAAGCCTACCTTATTATTATTTCTTTGGCTGGCCTTTGACTGTCTTCAGCTGCCTTCATGACAGTTTGGAAGTTTCATTATAAACAGAACATGCAATTATTATATTCTGTATTTTGAATTCCTCTCCAAAACTAATGTTGAAATTTGTCATTGTAACAGTGTTGAAATGTGGGACCTTTAGGAGATTATGAAGCTATGTGGCTCTGATCTAGTGAATGGATTATTGCCATTATCACAAGAGTAGGTTCATTATTGAAGGATTGGGTTCCTGAATAAAAGGGATGAACTTGACCTGATTTTTCTGTGTGTCTTGTATGTGCTTCTTGGTGCCATGCTTTTGAGCTTCCCCATCCCTGGAACTATGAATAAATTTCTGTTCATTATAACTTATCAATGCTATGTATGATATTTTATAGTAGCAGTAGAATTAGAATTGAAATACCATATGACGCTGATTTAATTCTTGCACATTTATGCCAGGAAATGAATACTTATATTCGCACAAGAAATTGTACATGAGGGAGTGAGGCAATGGCTCAGTTGATAAAGTGCTTGCTGTGCAACTCTGACTTCCTGAGTTTGGAGCCCCAGACCCCATGTAAAAAGTCAGAAGCTGTGGCAGGCCTCCGTAATACCAGAGCACCTTTGGTAAGAAGGTAGGTGGAGACAAGAGAATTTCCTATAAATTCCTATGTGGAACAATGAACAAAGAGAGACCCCGCCTCAAGTGAGGTGGAAGGTAAGTGAGAACTAATCAGAAAGTTGTCCTCTCACCTCTATTCATGCACTGAGGTACACCCATAGGCACTCATCCAAATTGAAGGGACACAAACACACACATATGAACAGGCTCACACACATAAAATAAAAATTTAAAAAATAAGTTGTACATAAATATTCATAATGTTTTTATTAATAATAAGTTAAAAAGTGAAAAGAGGGATGGGAGAGATGGCTTAGTGGTTAAGGCGCTTCCCTACAAAGCCTAAGAACCCATGTTTAACTATCCATATCCCATGTAGGCCAGCCACACAAGGTGATGCATGCCCACAAGTGGGCACACATGTCTGGAGTTTGATTGCACGGGCTCGAAGCTCTAGCACTCTATTTCTCTCCCTTTCTCTCTCTCTCTCTTTCTCTCTTTCTCATGCACGCTCTTTCTCTCTCATAAAGATGTATGCCACCACACCTAGCAAAAAAAGTGATGGAATGTAAAAGCCCTTAAACAAGTGAATAGATAAACCAATTATGGTATATTCATACCACAGACTACCTTCCACTCAGCAACAAATAGGAATGAACTATCATTACAACAAACTGGACAATTCTCAGACATTGTAATATGTGAAAAAGTTAATCTCAAAATACTGGGTAGAGTAGTATTCCATTTATATGTCATTCTAAAAAGAAGTGTCAAAAATAAAGTGTCAAAGAATAGATCAGAGGTTTCCAGAGGTTAGGGGTACTGATTAGGGTGACATGTAGTAACATGAAGGAGCCTGTCTTTTGTCATGATTCTAGTACTGGCTCTGTGAATCTATGCCTATGTAGAAATTCACAGAGCTATGTGTCAAAATATCATTTTTGCTTTATTTCAATTTTTAAAATGAGCTTAAATTCAGTATAAGCATACTAGCCAAGAAGTTAATAAAGTGTGAATCTAAATAGCTTTAAAAATAATGGAAGGAAGCCAGAATGTAATATACCTTAAATAGCCAGCAGAGGATTTTGGACTTATTTATTTATTAAGTAGTGAGGGATAAATGAAAGTTTATATCTGGATTATAAAAATGTATTGAGATCTGATTTGTACAAAGACCACTCTGAAAAGAGTGGAGCATAGATAAAGGAGTGAAAATAAACAGGAGAAATTCTAGGTGAGAGATATCAAGCACTGAAAATTGGGACACAGAGTAAGAACCAAAAACATTGGGTATAGCCTGGACTTGACAGATACTATGATCAAATTTGTAGGAATTATCCAGTTATTTAATTGGCAGAGAAGAAAATGCTTTGTTACTAAGTTCTTTATTTGAAAGAACTCATCCTACCTATGTTGTAGATGAGAGACAAATTGTACAAAATTCTTTCATAGCAGGTCTTTGAGGATATTTGGGAGACAATAGCCTATCATGTGTTGAGATAGAAGTTCTGAAATGCAGGCCCTGAGACAACCTACCAAGCCAAAGTCTTCAGACTCATAACCACCTGACAGTTCTGTTAATGCAGGCTTTGTCCCCAGATTCCCAGCAGAATAATACTTGACACCTATTGTCTGCTTACTGTGTTCCAGCCTCTATTTTAAAGTGTTTTATTCACATCGTTTGTCTAATATTAAAATATCCCAGATTGTACCATTACTGTTCTGTTTTTTTAATTTTTTAATTTTCTTATTTATTTGAGAGTGACAGACAGAGAGAGAAGAGGAGAGAGAGAGAGAGAGAGAGAGAGAGATTGGGTGCACCAGGGCCTCCAGCCATTGCAAACGAACTCCAGATGCATGTGCCCCCTTGTGCATCTGGCTTATGTGGGTCTTGGGGAATCGAGCCTCAAACTGAGGTCCTTAGGCTTCACAGGCAAGCGCTTAACTGCCAAGCCATCTCTCCAGCCCCTACTGTTCTGATATGAGATGTAGAAACCAAATATATCAACTTGCCCACACACAAAAAAAACCAATGACTGAAGCAATAGTCATGAATTAACATTTGTTGTTGGGCTACCTCATGAGAGGCCAACACTCCTTGAAAGCAGGGGAGTACAAACAGATAAGTGCTTATAGTTTTCTGTGCCTTAAGCATTTCCCTTCAATCATTACCCTGTTCTGTCTTATCTGCCACTATACTTCTTCTTACTTTTATTCCCTTTGCCTGTGATTAAGTACTCCTGTCTTGTGTTTCTTTTTCTTTTTTAAATTTGTGTATTTATTTATTTTTTTGAGAGAGAGTGAGAGGGAGAGAGACAGAATTGGCATGCCAGGACCTCAACCACTGCAGTCGAACTCTAGATTCTTGTGCCACCTAGTGGGCATGTTCGACTTTGTGCTTGCTTCACTTTGTGCGTCTGGCTTAAGTGGGATCTGGAGAATCGAACATGAGTCCTTAGGGTTCTCAGGCAAGTGCCTTAACCAACCACAAAGCCATATTTCCAGCTCTGCTGTCTTGTTTTTAATTCCCATATAGTCATTTGGAAACAAGTATTTTAGTAGTTCACATATCGCATTGCAAGTATCTTGGGTGACCCTTTTGTTGAGTCTTCTCTAAGTTTATCCTTTAGTTATATATTTCAAAATGATGCAGAATTTCTGCAATAAACATAAAAGATTTTTCTCTGAGTCAGATCACCAGTGCAAGGAGAGAAGTCTTGTCTTAACCCCAGGTAGGAATCAGGAATCCAGAAGGAAGGAGCAAGTTTTGCTGAGGGTAGGCTGTGCATATTAATAATAGATCAAGAAACTATAGCCAGTAGGTCTAATCTAGCTCATTACCATTTTTTAAATAAATATTTACTAGCATACAACAAATTAGGTTTAAGCATGGTGTTTTTTTAAAAAAATTTTTTTGAGAAAGTATGGGTGTGCCAGGGCTTCTTGTGGTTGAAAACATTCCAGATGCATGTGCCACTTTGTACATCTGGCTTTACATGGGTACTGGGAAACTGAATCCAGGCCATGGAAGCAAGCAAATTTAACCCCTGATTTAAAATCACCCCAGCTCTCATTATGGTGTTTTCAAACAACATTTTTGTTTCCTATCTGCATTCTTCATCCCTACCCCTCATCTCCCTCTCTCTTGTGTTCCCCATCTTAACCTCCTTTCTGCTTTCATACTACATGCTTCCTTTTTGTTCTTTCCCCACTTCTTGCTGCATCTTATTCCCCTGTCATGATCTTCTGTCTTGAATCAGAACCCATACTCAGTCTCACTTCCCATTATTTACATACATGCAAACATTAAAAGTTAGGTTCCTCATATGAGAGAGAACATGCAATTTTGTCTTTCTGGGCTTGAGTAGCCTCACTTAGTATAATTATTTCTGTAAATAGAATTTAGGGAAACATAGCCATGCCTATCTACTAACCTAGTGCTTATAGTTGCTTTTCTGCTACAACAAGATTTAAGTCATTGCAATAGGGACCATATGGCCCACATAGTCCAAGATGTTTGTTATTTTGGCCCTTTACAGAAGAATTTTGCCAACCCTTGGTATATAAAATGGAGCATCTAACAGGATTGGAAATTTCTGTGCAGAGATATGCCAATTAAATCTGTGTTTTTGATAGAGACATTTAAAAGCACCCAAAGAAAGAATCTAGATGTAACAGGAAATTATCAAAATGGCAAATTTGGTACACATAGATAAAAGCGACTGTTTTTAGACATGCCAGTATAGATAGATTCTCATGGATTTGGCTAGTGTGAGAGTGTAAGTGTGTGTGTGTGCATGCGTGCGTGTGTGTGTGTGTGCATGTTAGGAGGAAGAAGGTCTCTATTCTGAGCAGATGAGAGAATAGGTAGAGGAACATAGTGCAAAATAAATGGTGATGGAAAAGTATCCTTCTCCTTCCTTCCTTCCTTCCACTACTACTACTATTTCTCCTTCTCCTTCTCCTTCTCCTTCTCCTTCTCTCCTTCTCCTTCTCCTTCTTTCTCCTTCTCCTTCTCCTTCTCCTCCTCCCCCTCCTCCTCCTCCTTCTTTTCTCTCTCTCTTTTTTTGAGGTAGTGTCTTACTCTAGCTCAGGCTGACCTGGAATTCACTATGTAGTCTCAGGGTGGCCTTGAGCTCACAGCCATCTTCCTACCTCTGCCTCCCAAGTGCTAGTATTAAAGGCATGTACCACCATTCCCAGCCCCAATTCTTTTTTAAAAGTTGTTTAAAAATATTTTTTGTGTATTTGAGAGAGAGAGAGCCAGAGACAGTGGAACACAGAGAGAGTATGGGTAAATCAGAGTCTCTTGCTACTGCAAATGAACTCCAAATACATGTGCCACTTTGTGTATCTGATTTGACATGGGTACTGAGGAATTGCACTTTGGGCCAGCAGACTCTGAAAGCAAGCACCCTTAACATTGAGCTATCTCCCTTGCCCAGTTTTTGAAAACTTTTATTGACAATTTTCATATATGTGCATAATATATTTTTATCATAATCCCCTCACGTTGCTTTCCTTGGCCCCTTTCCCTGTACTACTTCCACATTGAACTTCCTTTTTACAATTAGTCCCTCTCCTATTTTTTTCTAAGGTATGGTCTCACTCTAGCTCAGGTTGACCTGGAATTCACTATGTAGTGTCAGGGTGGCCTTGAACTCTCAGCGATCCTCCTACCTCTGCCTCCCAAGTGCTGAGATTAAAGGCGTGAGCCACTATACCTGGCTGTTCCTCTCCTATTTTGATGTCATTTTCTCCTTGTCTTTCATTCATGATGACATGTTGTTGGGACCAGTATTGTACAGCTCTTGTGCAGGTAGTAATAGCACTGTGTGGTCATAAAATGCAACGGCCACTTTGTTTCTGGAAGACAGGTTCCAAAGCACTCCTTCAAATCCCTTGGCTTGTATATTCTTTCCATCCCCAGTTCTTCAACTTGCCTAAGGCTTGGAGGGTGTTGTAGTGATGCTTCTTTGAGTGCTGAGCACTCAACTTTTGCTTCTTCTCAGCAATTTTTTTTTTTTTTTTTTTTTGGTTTTTCAAGGTAGGGTCTCACTCTGGCCCAGGCAGACCTGGAATTCACTATGTAGTCTCAGGGTGGCCTCGAACTCATGGCGATCCTCCTACCTCTGCCTCCCAAGTGCTGGGATTAAAGGCATGCGCCACCATGCCCGGCCTTCTCAGCATTTTGATGAGTTTTGAGTCTTCCCAGTAATCACCACCATCTGCAAAAGAAGCTTCTCTGACTAAAATTGGAAGCAGCACTAATATATGGTCAAGAAAATTATTTAGAGGGTTGGGCTGGAGAGATGCCTTAGTGATTAAGGCACTTGCTTGGGAAGCCTAACGACCCAGGTTCGATTCTCCAGGTCCCATGTAAGCCAGATGCACATGGTAGTGCATGTGTCTGAAGTTCTTTTGCAGTGGCTGGAAGCCCTGGCACACCCATTCTTACTCTTTCTCTCTCTGTCACTCTAATAAACAAATAAAAATAAAATATTAAAAAATAAAAATATTTAGAGGGCAATTTGAAGGGCACAACACATCCATTTAGCCAAACAATAGTAGTATCTTCCCCTCTAGAGACCACGACCTTCCCAACCACAGACCTTTTTTAATTGCCACCCACAGACTTGGATAGGTTTTCAGAACCAGGCATGAATTCCTTTCTGTGGATTGGGACTCAAATCCAATCAAAGAGAAGATGGATAACCCCCTAACAAACGTTCTACTATTGCACCAATGAGAACATATTGCCTGGATGACCAGTTGTGTAGCTCATAGAGTCTGCTGCTTGTTGATGACTGTTGATGACTTTTCTCCTACAGCAGGCTGCATAGCACTTTAAAGCACGATGACAACTAGGCAGCAGGGAGCAGGCTTCAAGCTCAGTTACAGCTTGATTACTCAGAGTACTACAACCGAAGCATATGGTGTCTTCAGCAATAGGTTCTAACAATGTAGTTATTTGCAGGCAACCAAGATCATTGGCAATAGTTTGTATTGTTTGGGGGGGGGGAGGCTCAGAGGCTTTCTTGACCAATAACTCACTGGGATATATTCCATCCCTGGCACTGAGATTTTCCTGTAACCACCTACGGCTTTGGGGTACAGCATCATTCATCCCCTCAGGGTACTTCTGCCCAAACTATCTCTTTTTTAAAAGTTATGTTTATGGCTTTTTAAATTTTTTTATTTGTTTGTTTGAGATGGAGGAATAGAGATAGAGATAGATAAATAGAGAGACAGAATGAGAGAGAATATGGGCATGCCAGGGCATCCAGCCACTGCAAACAAACTCCAGATGCATCCACCATGTTATACATCTGGTTTATGTGGGTCCTGGGGAATCAAACCTTGGTCCTTTGGCTTTGCAGGCATGTGCCTTAACCACTAAGCCTTCTCTCCAGCCCATGTTTACATTTTTAAACTATCCAACAAAGAAGTAAATTTTCATATGACCTATTCATAACATCTTTAGTTTTGGTTAACCTTCCTCCCACTCCAATTCTCTGCCATCTCTGTCCCTTGACCCCACTTAGATATTTTCATCCCCGGTAATATGCCCCTCTACTTATATATCTACTGTTGTCTCCCCTTAAGTCCTCTCCCTTCTTCCCTTGCAATGAACCCTTTCTAGTTTTCTGGCTTCTACTACTGAGTCTTTTTTTAAGTCCTTTTTTAATTTTTTTATTAATAAGTTTATATTTAGCCAATACAGTCAGTTTGGTACCATTATTAGACTCATCCGTGACCTACCCCCTCCCCTTGGCCCCTCCTTGTTGAGGTATATGGGTCATGCATTGTGGGGTTAGCCCACAGTTATGGGTAAGATAAATGTCTCTGCATATCATGACCCAACATGTGGCTCTGACATTCTTTCCACCCCCTCTTCCGCAAAATTTCCCTGAGCCATGTTGGGTTCATTTTTGGTCTGCTTCAGTGATTAGGTGTTGGGGGCCTCTGGGTCTCTGGCTCTCTGATTTGGTAGGAGTTGATTTTTCTCTGTGTTTATCTCCTTCACCCTTGTGCTGGTACCCGGTTCACCAGGAAAACAGCACCCTTGCTTGTTTCACCAATTGTTCTTAGTTTCAGCCGGGGCCCTTTTGAGGTATGATGGGGTGCCTCTCTCCTTAGGATCTACATCTATCTGAAAAAGAGAAGCAGATTCTCCAACGGAGAGTAAGTTAGCACCAGGACAAATGAGATAACCCTTACTTTTTTAATAGAGAATTTAGTAGGTGTCTACTACTGAGTCTTACTCCAACTTACATACAAATCTAAAATGTCAAAGCTAGGGTTCCTTTTTTCTTGAATTTATGTTCAAAATGATTACTGCATTCCTTAATGTATAAAGAGTTTCAGAATTTTTTTCAGGGGCTGGTCTTCCAAAGCCTCTTTGTTGGACAAGATTGTCCCAAAAGGCTGCAGACTTTGTCTCTGCTAGAATATTTCCTAAAGAGATACAATTCTAGAACACAGGTAAGTAATGAATGGAATTTCCCAACCAACTTCCTTTTTTTGTCTTCACTATTTCTTCTTTTCTTCATCTTTCCTGCATCTGTGTATACTCAATCTGGTAACACTATCACTGATGGTATAACTGTATTGTATTTTATTAATTTTGTATTGTAGTAGTAAGAATACAACATCTACTCTTTTAGCAATTTTGTAAGTATACAATATAATATTTTCTACTATAGGTACATTGTTTTATTCATTAGTGTAATCTAAAACTATGATGCTGACTAGACAAAAATCAAGAACTATAGTTATGAAAGGCTCCTTCTATACTAGAAATTGTGGTTTTATAATTTTGCATATAAATAGCATGAAGAATATGGCTTAATATATCTGATCTATAGTTTTTTAGAATCTTTGTTAAGGTGATAGAACAAGATGAGGTTTGGTATACATGAAATCTATATGAGATACGTTTAAGTATGCAGTTGTCTTTAATGAGTTCACAATACATCAAGAGGAAGAAGGGATGGAGGGAGAGGGAGAGAAAGAGAGAGGTCTGATAAGTAAAAATCATTCAGCAAGAAAGGAACAAAGAAAGGAATCCAGTCTAGTTTATGAATTCTGTGGAGACCTTTAAGACAAGATGACAACTGAACATTATTTGAATGTAGGAGGCCATGTTTTCCAGTTAGAGGCTTGAAGTTGAATCACTTTATGGATTAAATCCAAGGTTCAGCACTTCCAGTCTATAATAGTTTGGTAATACTACCTTACTTCTATGCATTTCAATTTTATCACATATAAAACAGAGATAAAATAGTAATTTGTTACAATTAAATGTGTTAACTACATAAAAGTTTTAGAAAAATGTGTGGGAGTTTGTAATGAGTTTATTCAGAAAATTGCTAGGAGACTAGGTAAACTTTTCTATAAATATAATTTCTGTAGGTATATTGAAAATGGCAACTATAGCTTTAGAGTTTGTTGTAGCTGGAACACATGCTGCGTAGATTTCTTATAGGTTGGAATCAATCAAGAGTCAGACTTTGATTGCCTTTATTTGTTTAATCAAGGGGTGTATAGTTTTATGCTGAAAGAGAAGTTAAACAAGTAATGATTTTTTCTCAAAAGTACAGAAGATTGCCTGGTTCATAGTATACACTTAAAATGTTTCTTAAATTAATGAATGAGATTTGGGACA
Source organism: Dipus sagitta (assembly GCA_036346955.1). NCBI lineage: Eukaryota > Metazoa > Chordata > Mammalia > Rodentia > Dipodidae > Dipus > Dipus sagitta. The sequence continues at coordinate 64,903,574 of CM070776.1, forward strand.
TTGGAACAAAATAGAATTCATTCTTAGGTCATAGACTGGTGACTTGGAGAATAATGTAACCTTGTTGATGAATTACAGGGAGAAAGTAACTGCTGATCTGTTAGTAATTTGTGATACTGTCGTCAGGATCTAAATGAGATGTGTTGAGCTCTTACGCAGGAAAGAGTGATCATGTGGATAAATAAGAAACAGAATAGAGTGGTTTTCTAGAGATCAAAAGTATAGAATTAGATGGGGGTTATGATGGCTGGCATCCAGATTCAGGTATTCATAGGAGTAATATGTGTCTTAAAGTTGTAGAGACTGAGATAGAGGATAGAGAGGAAGAGAATTAAAGTAAGTAGAAAGAAAGAAGGGTATTTTGCTTCAGGATTTGTTTCCAGAAACTATACTTTCTTTTGGGACTCCTTGAGGGCTATCCAGGTAATTTCCTCCAGGATTTCTGTCAATAAGTTTCAAATTATTAAGCTTTATAGCTTTTGACCTTCACAGTCAGGGAGTGTCTTCAAAATGAGAGAGCCATGGACCATGTAAACAAAGACAGTATCTGATATACACAATCAGAAATAAACATGAGATTCCTTAGGGGCATTCAATGGTATTAAGGCACTATGTAATATTTCAAAGAAAGGTCACTTTACCAAGTGGCTCTGTAGCACAATGAGTAACTACATTAGATTCCTAGAATCTGTTCTAGAGGAATTATCTTATTCTGTACATCTTTCCTCTTCCAGTGAGAACAAATGACCAGATCCACACTTAAAACAAAAAGCCTCTGAAAATTGGCATGCAACTCTCAATAGAAGACATTTAAAAGAGAGAGAGAAAAAAAGGGAGACAAGTAGACAAAAGTTGTACGTCAGGTTGTTTGCTGCTGAGTAGCTTAGGCCATGAGTTTCCTGGACAGATATTGGTCATTTTCCCCCAGTCACTCATGTAGCACCTCTGGCACTAGACGCACTGTCTGGGAACTGACTCTCTTCCAGCTTCCAGCCATGTCACTCCATGTTATGTAACAACAGCATATGGTGTCTTCAGCAGTAGGGTTTTACCACTAACCTTTGGTGGGTTATCAAGTACTCTGATAGAAATCTGTCTTCTTTTGGGAAACCGTGTAGGTCTCTCTGATCAAGAGCTCATTGTGGATGATAGCCACATGCTACTACTGGGAGTTACAGGTCAGCACCCAAGGAGAGCAAGAAGAAAATGACAAGTAATATAAAAGAGATAGAGAGAAGAGAAAGAAGAGGAAGAGAGAGACAGAGAGAGAAAAAAACAGAAACAGAAGGGCTTTGTGATTCGGGTGTTCCCTCTAAGGGCCTGGTGAAGGTTCAACCATTTGGTCTGTCTTTTAGGATGTAGAATTTTATGGTACCATTGCCGTTTGAACCCAGTTTTGTGTCCCCCTCCCCCTCCCTTACCATCCCCTCCCTCCCTACCCACCCTATTGTCCAGTTCTCAAGATGCTTGCTAGATATGTTAGCATCTCAGGTATTCCAGTTAGGAGCTGTAGATGAGTGAGCCTATGTGTTGATTATCTTTCTGTGATTGGGTGAGTTCAGTGAGAATGATCTCTTCCAGGTTCAACCATTTTTCTTCAAATTTCATTGTGTCGTTTTTCCTTACTGCTGCATAGAATTCCATCATATAGATATACCACATCTTGGTTATCCATTCATCTAAGGATGGACATCTGGCTTAATTCCAGCTCTTAGCTATTATGAATTGAACAGCTATAAACATGGTTGAGCAAATCTCTCTGGACTGAGGTGTGGAGCTTTTAGGGTACATGCCCAGTAAGGGAAAATCTGGATCTGTTGGTAACTCTATAGTCAACTTATTTTAGGAGTCTCCATATTGCTTTCCAAAGTGGTTATACCATTTTACATTCCCACCAACAGTGGATGAGGGTTCCTATTTGTCCACATCCTCACCAGCATTTATTTTCATTTGATTTTTTGATGTTTGCTATCCTTACTGGGATAAGTTGGAATCTCACAGTTGTTTTAATTTGCATCTCCCTGATGATTAGGGATGATGAACATTTTCTTACGTGTGTGTTTGCCATTTGTATTTCTTCCTCTGAGAACTGCCTGTCCAGTTCTTTGCCCCATATTGTGAGTGGGTTGTTTGACTTTTTACTGTTTAGGATTTTGAGTTCTTTGTAAATTCTAGAGATTAGGCCTCTGTTAGTTGCATATTCCACAAATATTTTCTCCCACTCTGTGGGTAATCTATTGGCCCTGCTTATTGTATGTTTCTCTGTGAAGAAGCTTTTTCAGCTTCTTGTGATCCTATTGGTTGAGTGATTGTTTAAGATCGTGTGGTACTGGGGTTTTGTTCAGGAGCTCTTTTCCCATTCCTATATCATGGAAAGTTCCTCCTTGTTTTCTTCCAGTAGTACTCGAGTTTCTGGTCTTATATTGAGGTCTTTGATCCACTTGGACTTGATTTTTGTGCATGGAGAGATGCGTGGATCAAGGTTGAATTTCCTGCATATGGTTATCCAGTTTGTTCAGCACCATTTGTTGAAGATGCTGTCTTTTTTCCAGCTTGTATTGTTAGGGCCTTTGTCAAATATCAAGTGGCTATAGTTACTTGACTCAAAGTCCAGGTCCTCAATTCTATTCCAATGGTCTATATTCCTGTTTTTATGCCAGTACCATGCTATTTTTATTACTATGGCTTTATAATATAGCTTTAGATCAGGTGTGGCGATGACTCCAGAGGTGTTTTTTTTTTTTTTTTCTGAGGATATGCTTGGATATCCGAGGCCTTCTGCCTTTCCATATGAATTTTGAGATCATTTTTTATATCTCTGTGAAGAACAGTGTTGGGATTTTGATTGGTATTGCACTAAATCTGAATATTGCTTTTGGTATGATTGCCATTTTCACAATGTTAATTCTACCTATCCAGGAGCATGGGAGGTCTTTCCATTTTCTCAAGTCCTCCTCAATTTCTTTTTTGAGTGGTTTTATGTTTTCATTGTATATATCTTCCACTTCCTTAGTTAATGTTATTCCAAGGTGTTTTATTCTTTTGTTGCTATTGATAATGGGACAATGTCCCTTATTTCTTTCTCTGTATCTTTGTCATTTGCATAAAGGAAGGCTACTTATTTTTGTGCATTGATTTTGTATTCTGCTACTTTGCTGAAGGAGTTAATCACCTTTAAGAGTTTTGGGCTGGAGTCTCTTTGGTCTGTTATGTATAGAATCATGTCGTATGTGAATAGAGCTAACTTAACTTCTTCCTTTCCAAATTGTATCCCTGCCACTTCTTTCTCCTGTCTTATTGCTTGAGCTAGGACTTCCAGTACTATATTGAAGAACAGGGGTGAGAGTGTACACCCCTGTCTTGTTCCTGATCTCAATGGGAATTCCTTCAGTCTCTCTCCATTAAGCATTATTTGGGCTTTAGGAGCTTTATATATAGTCTTTATTATGTTGAGATATAAACTGACAACGCCAATTCTCTCCAATATTTTGATCATGAAGTGATGTTGTACTTTGTCAAAGGCTTTAGTGATCTGCTCAGTGGAATGGAACCCATAGCTGGAGCTGGGAAACAAGTCAGAATCATATCCAAAAATGAGCCCTCTCTCCATTATCAAGCTCCCACCAATTGTGGGCTACAATAGGGCCTATATATATTACATTCTCTCTCTAAAGGAAAGTATTGTCCCACTTATCTGGTGCTAACTTTACTCTGTGTCAGAGAATTTGCTTCTCTTTTTCAGATAGATGCAGATCCTAAGGAGAGAACCACCCCAACATTCCTCAAAAGGACCCCAGTTGAAACTAAGAATAATTGAGAAAACAAGCAAGAGTGCTGTTTTCTTGGTGAACCTGGTACCAGCACAATGGTGAAGGAGATAGACACAGAGAACAATCAACTACTACCAAACCAGATATCCAGAGACACAGAGGCTCCTAAGACCTCATCACTAAAGTAGACCAAAAATGAACCCAACATGGCTCAGGGAAATTTTGTGGAAGAGAGGACGGAAAGAATGGCAGAGCCATACGTGGGTCATGATACACAGAGACATTGCCTCCTACTCATAACTGATGGCTAACCCCACAATGCACGACCCATATTTCACAACAAGGAGGGTCCCTGCGGATGGGGGGAAGTCAGGGAGGAGGCTAAAAATGGTACCAACTTGACTGTATTCACTGAGTACAAAACTAATTTTAAAAAAGTAAAAAATAAAAGTTGTATGTGTCAGAGGCAGATAAAAGGAAAATGCTAGGCAAACCCTTTCTTTTTGGAAGTTGGCCAAAGCAGCAGCAAGACACCATTTTAAAAAGGCCAGAGCAGTGGTGAAATGCTATTTTGAAAAGGCCAGAGAAGTAGCAAGGTGCCATTTTTTAAAGACCCCTGCTGAGTCAGTGGTTTGGGGGCCCCAAATCCTCAATGATTTACCCTCTCAGAAAACCATAACAAAATAGTTGGGGTTGTGTTGAGAGTAGATTCAGCTCTGCCATGGGTATGGAGGAGGGTGGGGTGGCTCTATTAACAAAGGCAACCCAGCAAAATCTTATGTCATAACTGAAGGAAAAAGAAATACTCGCCACAATGAAAACAGACTGTAGTAATTTATGAGCACTAAATCAGCTTTAGAGATGGTACATAAAGGAATTTTTCAGACTAAAGAGAAAAATAAATGTATCTATGAGGTTACAGGAAAGAATAAACCATGCTAGAATAGTAGTTAAGTAAATGAGGAATAGAAAAATATCAAGCAGTACAAAATCAACAAAATAACATGAATTCTTATCTACCTTTCAGTAATAACTCTGAATATTGATTGTTTTCAAAGTCCAGTTAATGCTAGAAGACTGAACTGAAAAATAGGATCTGTCTATTGGTTGTGTCCATGAAATGCACCTTGTCATCAAAGAAGGACACAGTATTAGAGTGAAAGGGTAGAAGAAGGTAGTTGAAGCCAAAGGAACCAAGAAACAAGTAGGTGTCACTGTTCTAGTATCTGTCAAAATAGACTTCAAACCAAAATTAGAATAGATAAAACAGGCCACTCCATACTGATAAAGGAAACAATCCACAAAGAGGATATTACAATGTTAAACATGTGTACCAAACATGGGTGTACCCAAATTTTATAAATCAACTACTACTAGACAGAGATTAACCTCAACACATATAATAGTGAAGGGCTTCAATATCCCACTCTCACCAATTGAAAGGTTATCCAAACAGAGAAACATCTGAGTTAAATGACATCATATATGAAATTGACCTTACACATATCTACAGAACATCTGAACACTGGAGAATGCACATACCTCTCAGCAGCCCATGGAATAGTCAACATGTATCATTGTTATCTTTTCCCCCTTTCCTTGACCATATATATTAATCTAGGATTTGTAGGTTTTCATTCCTTAAATGGTCACAAGAAAGTAAGTAAAGGCAAATTGGGGAGTTTTAAGTATATATTCTTATTATTTATTTATTTGAGAGAGAGAGAGAGACAAAGAGACAGAGAGAAGTAGACAGAGAGAGTGAGTATGGGTGTGCCAGGGCTTTCTGCCATGGCAAATGAACTCCAGATGCATATGCTATTTTGTGCATCTGGCTTTATGTAGGTACTGGGGAATTGAACCCAGGCCATCAAGTTTTGCAAAGCAAGTGCCTTTAACCACTGAGCAATCTCTTCAGCCCCAAGTTGGGGAGTTTTTAAGCTCAAAACATTTCTGTCTAACTGGCCTTGTCATCACATTATCCATATCCTCTAATAAGATTTGCATCATAATTCCTTCACCTGCATAGCCCACACACCAACCCATAGTCAGCTGGGTACATTTTCCTATGTGGAAACAACACAAAATGAACTAAGACTCCTGTTATCAGTACCATGATTCTACTTCTGATCAGACGGCTAAGGTGTGTGTGACCTAGGCAAACTTCTTAGATATATTTTTTCAGCTTTCATCATCTGTTCAATTATGAAGATGAATCTTCCAACCTAGACTGTCTATCCTTTCACATTTTTCTGAGAAATTTTTTGTCCATTTCACAAAGAACTGTTTTCAGACTTCTCCCCCTTCTTTTAGAGTCTAGCTTTAAACTACAACAAATGCTAGACTTAAGCATAGGGCAAAGTCTCAAATGATAATACGTGATTTAGAAGTTATGTTGGGGTTTATGCATTATTATTGTTTAAGCCTCACTAGTTCACAGTTGTTTCCAGGATTACCACCTGCCCCTCGTTGTCAGCTGTCCCTATACCAGGCTCTTAGGCTCTTGACTATTGTATGCTGTGGGTCCTGCTGTCACAGAAGTCCCAGACAGTGCAATCTGTTAAAGTTGGGGAAGATAGTCTCATATTGTATGCAGCATGAATGAAGTGTGAGGTTCTGGATTCTGAAAAAGGACTGCTCTGTGTAAATCTGCTGGATTGGGATAATTTGGAGTGAAGAATATGTGAAATTATACTCTGGTCCGCAGACATAGCATATTTATTAATTGTTTTGCTCAATAATTTATTGTATAAAATATTAACTACACTTTAGAAGTCTGTAAGAGTCTTTTTCTTTTAGGGAACTTAGGCTCAAATAAAAACAGTAAAATTAGTAAATATATATATAAATATATATTTATTTATAATTATATATATATAATTATATATAATACATATATATATATATATATATAATTAGTAAATATATATATAAATTAGTAAAAATAGTAAATTAAAGATATAATGCAGTAGAGTCTGTGTTGTCAAAAAGTGGAATGTTTGTACTGGGTTCACTGGAAACTCATAAGAGGGACACCTGACCAGGATTTGGGGTCCAGTATAGGCTGCTGCAAAGAAGAGACATCTACTCTGAAACGTAATGTATTAGTAATTATTGCATAGGCAAGAGTAAGTAAGAGAATGTTCTTTCCAGTGTGATTTGACATACATGCAAAGGCGAGAGAAATAGAAATTCTAACACTTGTCAAGAGTAAGGAAAATGGTACACAAGACTTAGGAATTATTTCCTAAAGGTTTGAAGCAGATAGTGGAGAATCAAGTTAGTAGGAAATTTAATTGGTATAGGAGTCATTAATGCATGATGTAAAATGTGTAAGATTTGAGTTTGGACTGAAAGACTAGAGTAAAATCTTTCTAAGTGTAGAATCTTTACACCTGGGTATTAGCCAGATGTCATAAATGTAAGAATGGCTGGTGTGTTTGTGTGTGTGTGTGTGTGTGTGTGTGTGTGTGATGGTGGTGATAATACTGCTTACTGGGAAAAATATTGAGCATGTATTAAAGGGAGTATAGTATATTAGTAGAAATATTGTTTTTTTATATCTTTGCCCACATGTTATTCAAATTCCTAATTTCTGGTATAATGAAGAATTCACACAAACAATAAAAAAGACTGCTACACTGTTTCCTGGTTCTAGTCATGAATTATGAAACAATTATATGTCCATGAACAAATTCTTTAACACTTCTGATTTCCAGCATTTCCATCTGTGAAATAGAAATAGAGTTGTATTGCACTTCTAGTTTGCACATAACAATAGTGTGTCTGTAGAATGCTCAGGTGATAAACTCATGTGACCCTTGTATTTTCATGCTGATTTTCAACTTGACAGGATAACTTAGGAGATCAATTTCTGGGTATTTCTATTAGGGAGTTTCTAGATTGGGTTAATTGAGGTGGGAATACCCACCCTAAGCATGAGCAGCATTATTCCATTGGCTGAGATCCTTGACTGAATAAAATGGAGAAAGAAAGCAAAGTGCCAGCATTCATCTCTCTCTGCTTTGTGATTGCAGATACAAGTGAGCAGGTGCCATACACTCTTGCTACCATGACTTCCCTACATTATTACACTGTTCCATCAAACTGTGAGCCAAAATAAACCCTTCCTTAATTTGCTTTTGGTAGGTGTTTTGTCATAGCAATGAGAAAGGTAGCCAATTGAGAAAATTGATTCCAAGAAAGTAGGGCTATTGCTCTGAAAGTCCTGTCTGTCACCCAGTTCCTTCCCAAACTCTGGTAATTACCTCTCTATGTATTCAGATCAACTTAAGGTCCTGCATTTTTAAAAAATAGATGGAAGATAGAACATATGGTCAGCTCAGGTGATTCCAGGCTTAGCTTGTTGGTAGTTCAGATAAAGCATTAATGAAGACACAAATCAGGCTTTAGAAAAGCTGAACCTCAGTATTGAAAGTTAAAAGGAAGGAAATATTGGCTGTCATTTGCAATAACATAGATGAATCTAGAAGACATGTTTTTAAATTTATTTTTATTAGATTCAGACATATTTAGTTTGTAAACAACACATGTTGGTACCGTCCTTTCCTTCCTCCCTGCTCCTTTTCTGAAGAGGGCTTTCTTGTTGGGAACGCAGGTCAACCCCATGGGTATTGTGGATCATGTATTATGGGGGCATCAGTCAGTTGTGGGGGAGAGGCAAAGTCTCTGTGCAAAATGTCCCAACTTGTCACTCTAACTATCTTTCTGCCCCCTCTTCCGCAAAATTCCCTGAGCCATGTTGGGTGCATTTTAAGTCTACTTCAGTGATGGGCACTTAGGAGCCTCTGGATCTCTGTTTCAGTAGGTGTTGAGTGTCCTCAGTATCTTTCTCCTTCATCCTTGTGCTGATATCACCTTAACTAAGAGAGCAGCATTCTTTTTCATTTCCCCAATTCCGTTGTGGTTTCAGCTGGGGCCGGTGGAGTGTGCTGGGTCATTTATTTCCTCAGGTCCAGCTCCCATCTGCAAAACAGAAGCAGATTCTTCAATGGAGAGTAATAAAAGATATGATTTTAAGTTCAATAAGCCAGGAATAAAAAGACAATTACTACATGATCTTATTTACACATGGACTCTAAAATAATCAAGCTCATAAGAGCAAAGAGTATTTCTAGCATTTGGGAAGGGAATGGGTAGATCTTTGTCAGAGCACAAAGTTTCAGTTAGATAAGATGAAAAGTAAAAGGTAATGTAAGAAAAGTTCCTTATGTAAGAAATGATCATTATTAATAAAATATAAAAAGTATATCTTATAAAAACATTGATTCAAATCTTAACAGGCTTAGCCAACGCCTGGTGTCTTTATATGTTCTAAATTAAAATAGCAAGATATTATTGTGGTAGTTTGAATGGATGTCTTCCAATAGATTCAGGAGTTTTATTTAAGCTTGTAACTTGGTGTCACTATAGATGGGTCCAAGGGACCAACCCTAAGGTTTGGGGCTAGATCTAGAATTCCAGTCTAAAGGTATGCAGAGTGTTTGATCTGCCTGGGGTGCTTGCATGTGGTTGGTGATGGATGTTTTTCTCTCTGTGTCGATCTGTGTAAAGGTGGCCAGCTTCTTCTGCCATTATGGAACTTCCCCTGGACTTGTAAGCTTCAAATAAGTCCCATTCCTCCCATCAACTGTCTGGTTTGGAGGTTCAACCCAGCAATGTAAAGCTCATTATGACAGGATTGGTACTGAGAGTGGGGTGTTGCTGCAATGAAGCTGACTATGTGGAGTTTGGTCTTTTGGAACTTTTATTTTGGAGAAATAGGTATGGAATTGGTACTTGCTACTGAAGATGCCTTCTAGATCAGTAAGCCAAGTTTTATGGGCTATTCTGGTAAGGGCTTTAAAATGGTAAGTGAGAATTGTATTTGGAGGCTTTGATTATGAACTTTCTAAGGGGAAAGAAAGATTACAGAGAACATTGTTCAAATTGGGATACTGGCTTAAGGGCTAGCTATGTTCTGTTGCCCATGCCCAGAGAGTTTGATCAACATTAAATTTGTAATGGACTGATGTGCTTGGCTAAAGATATGGAACTGAAAAATTTAAGATTTAAAGTTGGAAAAACTCAAGCAAGTTTAAAATAACAGGCACTGAAATTGATTGCTGAAGCTGCTATTGTCAAATATATTAACATTTGGAAGGAAGATGGCCCAACTACTTTATATTGAAATAATGAAAAGGATGCCTGAGGAAAGACTGGTAAAAATGCAAATTCTTGAAAGGAGTTGATTGAAAGGGAGAAACCTGCTCTTCAAGGTCATGACTTATTTTGTCCCTGAATTAAGAGTATGGCTGTGTCCTACATACCTGGAATTGATTTTGGAAGCATGAAAACTGCATGGACTGGGTGATGAAGTGTCCTTGGTTCCAGGAGCTGCTGCTGAGACACAGCATATAGGCAGGACATGATGACTCTGATAGACCACTGGAGCCATTGGAAGATGGACTGTACTTTGCATGGGGACTTGAAGATGTATTTGATATACCAGGACTGTGTGAGGGATACCATGGAGCACTTTTGGCTCAGGATGGAAGTTTTCCCTGGCTATTCAGCCAGGCCACAGGGGCAGAATTGGGAATTCTCAAGACTATCAGTCACTGGCTATGATATTGGACTTGAATTACAGGTGTTTGATGTTTGATTGATGGTCATTAAGTTTGAATTGGTCCAGTATCTCCTTGCTATGCTTTGTATCAGTTGGAAATGTTTACTCTGTGCCTTTTTATGTTGAAAGTATATAATTTGCTTTGATTTTATGGGACTCACAGTTATGAGACTGTCTTAAATCTCAGATGAGACGTGGGAGTTTGGAACTATCATAAGTTGTAACGACTATGGGACCTTTGAAGTTGGACTAAAAACAATATATAATGTAAGATAGTTGTGAATCTATTGGGGGTCAGGGGTGGAATGTGTTAGTTTGAATAGATATTCCCCAATAGATTTTCAGGAGTTTTATTCAAGCTTGTAATTTGGTGTTACTGTGAGTGGATCCTAGGGTCCAGCCCTAGGGTGTGGGAGCAGATGTGGAAATCCAGCCTAAAGGTATGCAGAGTGTTTAAACTCTACCTGGGGTTCCTGAAATGTGCTTGCTTGTAGTGAGTGGTGGTAGATTTTCTCTCTACATGGATCTGTGTAAAAGGGGCCAACTTCTTCTGTCATAATGGAATTTCCCCAGGATCTATAAGCTTCAAATAAATTCCATTTCTCCCATAAACTGTCTGGTTTGGAGGTTCATCCCAGCAACATCAGTAGCTTCAACTGACTGTGAAAATAATGTTTCTGAATTCCTCTCAAAGGAGTTCTCCGGTAATGTTTGCCATTTAATTTTTTTCTAAAAAGTAAGATTTTTTTCCATGACTACAAACCAAAATTAAAAATGGTCTTAGAATAAATTCTAACTTTATGGTATCTGTGAACTCTTCATCCGTGGCAAAGGATTTCAGCATTGATTGAAGAGCAAACTCATGTGAAGTATGCAAAGTTTTCTAAAATATAGCACTTGTCTACGAAGACCATTAACAAAACAATAAAATGAGTGAGCTCACATGCAGTTAATATTGTTCTGTCTTCTGGCAAATGTTACATATTCAGAGGACATTTAAGTATATTGTGTAGTAAATGGAAAGTGACTAAAACTGTGTGATTGTAGTTATGTTACTGAGTGATATGGATTCAAATGGAAAAATCACTGGGTTGAATTAAAGTAGGAAATCAGTCACCAGGGGATGGTAATAAATGAAGAAAAAATTTGTGGAGTGATAAGAAGACTCCATTATGGCTCTCATTTTAATCATGGAGTTAGCATAGAGTTTGTTGCTTGCCTGAGTTGGGGAAAGGAAGGCAGCAGCCCTGCTGGATACCATGATGTTTATGTTAACAGGACCTCCCATGCTACATCTGGATCCTTGCTTCAGGTTATGGCACTAGGGACCTCATGTCAAAAAGTACTGTCTTCTGTAAGTATTACCACTTAGTTTCAGGAAAAACTTGTTTTTCCAAGTCCTTTATTTTCCCTTCAACATTTCCTGAAAACTCTTTCCAAAGATCTTCTCTTAGCCTCCACTTCCAACCCATGAATGATCTGACTCTTCTAATTAAAGTTTATTCTCCCTAACCTTCTCTTCCCATACTTTGTATAACTTTATAACCTGTAGGGGTTTTTGCCTGTGTTGTTTTCTTTTCATGATTTTATCAATTTATGAAATAAAACATTTATTTTTATACTCAGCAATTCCACTAGAGGGTATAATGCCACTTAACACAAAATACAAAGAAGTGAATGGTGTGAGGAGTATGTCATGTCTTTGGTGAGCTTTGTGGTCTGGGTTGAGAAAATACTTTATGGATGAAAGTGATAGCATAAGGAAAGATGTGGTCTTTACAGAAATAGCCAGGCATATGAAGACACTGGACCACACACACCATATGTTGGAAGATGTACCATGCTTCACTCAAGAACATACAAAAAGATCTTCTTTTATTTATTAGACATGATTTATCAATAATTTACTGTTATTGAGTGCGATAAATTCATTGGCTAAAGAGTTATGGCTAGGTAAATTGAATGGCAGGCTAGAACAAATCATAGGTAAGACTGTGTTGGTTTTGTTGAAAGGTAACACCTCTGAGACCTGAATGCAGGTTTTTTTTTAGGTGCTTCGGGAGGAGATAGGACTTAATTCTTCCATATGATTTTGTACCATTAACTGAGGAAAGAATAAGAGGTGTGAAAGAATTAGAAAAAAATATCTTACACATCCTACTCTAAAGTTCATCAGTTAAAAACATGTCTAGTCGAGCATAATTAAAAGAGAGGGACAGTTTTAGCTGTTAAAATAGAGACTTCAGTAAAAATATAAGGATTAGTAAACAGATTTGAAACGTAGGGGTTGGTAGAAATTCCTGGGATTTCAGCACAATTGGAATAGTAAAAATATAGTGATTTCAAATTGGATGTTATATCTGGAGAATTTTAGGACTTTATGTGGTAAAGTCAAACAGTCACATATATGATGAGAGTTCGGAGTTTAAAATGTATATGAAATGGGTGATTTCACATTCAGACTTTTCTGTAACACTCTCACTGTTCCCTAGACTTCCACTGAATGGCCACTGGTGAGTTCAAGTAACTTAAGGTGTGAGCTTTTCTCTCACATCCTCTCTGTTCCCTTGGGCTGTCACCAATTAACCTTTAGTGAGTTCAGGTAACAGCTTTTCTCCACACCCTCTCTGTTCCTCCAGTCTACCACTGTGGTGGTTAATATCAGATGTCTCTCATAAACTCATGTGTTTTGGGTGCTTGGTGTCCCCAGCAGATGGCAATTTAGGAGGTGGAACCTTGCTGGAGGAGGTGTGTTTTGGAGGCAGATTTGTGATATTATATCCATCACCTCCTTGCCAGAGCTTGACTCACTTCCTTGTTGCTATCTTCTACCTGCTATGGCAAGGAGTGATGTCTAGTCCTGTCTTTTCCTGCCATTATAAAGCTTCCCCTCAAGACTATAAGCCAAAATAAACCCTTTCCTCCCATCAGCTGCTTTGGGTCAAGTGATTTGTCCCAACAACATGAAGGTAACTATAACAGCCACCAAGTTGTGACTTTAGGTACCACCTTTTCACCCACAACCCCCCTGTTCTTCCCATTCCTCACCAATCAACCAGTAATAAATTTAGATATCAGATTTTCCCCCCATACTCTCTCTTCTGGACAGAACACATCCCATTAAAAGAAGGATAAACACAATAACCAAAGGTAGAACAGCTGTTAAGTAAATAAAGACTAAGAAAATGCCAAACACTACAAAGCAGCAACATGACAGGGAATAGCTTACACTTTCCAATAATTACTCTGAATATTTATGGTCTAATTTCCCTAATTAAAAGACACAGACTAACAAGCTGGATCAGAAAACAGGATCCAGCTTTTTGCTGTCTTCAGGAAACTCACCATCGAAAACAGACACTACCTTACAGTGAAAGGATGAACAAAGATATTGTAAGAAAATGGTATTAGAAAACAATCAGGTGTTGCTATTCTAACGTCTAAGAAAATAAACTTCAAACCAAAAGTCATCAAAAGAGATAAAGAAGGCTACCTCAAATTGAGTAAAAAAAAATGCACCAAGAAGCCAGTATAATTCTGTGTATATATATATATATATATATATATATATATATATATATACATCAAACATAGGTGGACCAGATTTTATACAACAAAATTGACTAGCTGCAAAGTCAGAAATAAATCTAACACAGCAATAGTGGGTGACTTCAATACCCCATTATCACCAACAGAAAGGGCATCAGGACTAAAAATAAGTAGAGAAACATTGGAATTAAATGATACAATAAAGCAAAGGTATCTAGCAGACATTGATGGAAAATTCCATCCAAACACCACAGAATACACAGTCTTTTCAGTAGCCCACAGAATGTTCTCTAAAATAGATCACATAACAGGATACAAAACAAACCTCAAAAAATTTAGGAAAATTGAAATAACTTCTTATATTTTATCCAACCACAGTGAAATAAAGCTTGAAGTTCACAACAAGAAAAACTACAGAAAATACACAAACTACTGCAGATTAAACAACACACTATTGAATAAAGAATGAGTCATCAAAGATATCAAGAACAAAATAAAAAAATCTTAGAAACAAATTAAAGTGAAAGCACAATATACAAAGACCTATGGGACACAATGAATGTAGACTTAAAAGAGAGGTTTATAGCTCTAAATGGCTACATTAACAGAAAGGGGCTGGAGAGATTGCTTAGTGGTTAAGATGCTTGCCTGCATAGTCCAATAACTTATCTTCGAATCTCCAGGTCCCACATAAGCCAGATGCACTGTGATGTAAGTGTTCAGTGTCTCACATGCACATAAGGGAGTGTACATGACTGGAGTTCGTTTGTAGCAGCTATAGGTCCTGGCATGCCCATTCTCTCTCTCTCTTTTAAATAAATAAATAAATGTAAAAAAGTAAAAAAGAGAGGTCTCAAATAATTTTAAGATGCACCTTAAGGCCTTGGAAAACAAGAACAAGCCAAACACAAAAGATTAAGATTCAGACAGAAATCAGCAATATAGAAATGAACAAAACAATAAAAAGAATTGATAAAACAAAGGGTTGCTTCTTCACAAAGGTAGACAGTATCAACAAAACCTTAGTCAAATTAACCAAAAAAGAGAATATCCCAATCAATAAGGTTAGAGGTTTAGCCGGGAGTGGTGGTGCACACCTTTAATCCCAGCACTCAGGAGGCAGAGGTAGGAGGATTGCCACGAGTTCAAGGCCACTCTGAGACTACATAGTTAATTCCAGGTCAGCCTGGGCCAGAGTGAGACCCTACCTCGAAAAACCAAAATAAATAAATAAATAAATAAAATAAGGTTAGAGGTAAAATTAGAGATTAGAGACATTAAAACTGATATCACTGAAATAAAGAAAATCACCAGGACATACTTTAAAAGTATATATTCCACCAAATTGGAAAATCTAAGAGAAATCGATGATATTTTTAAATTTATATGACCTACCAAAGTTAAAACAGATGAGACAAAGGGCTTATGTAGACCTGTAATCAACAATGAGAAGCCAGCATTGTAATAATGGAAAAAGCATATGGAAAGAGAGAGAGAGAAAAGAAAACTAGAGACCAATATCTTTGATGAACATAGATGCAAAAACTCTCAATAAAATACTTACAAACCAATTCAAGATATCTAAAAGATCATTCACTTCAATTAAGTAAGCTCTATTACAGAGATGTAGGGATGGTTCAACATGTATAAATCAATAAATATAATGTATCACATAAGTAGACTCAGGAACAGAAATCACATGATCATCTCAATACATGCAGAAAAGGCCTTTAACAAAAGTGAACACCTCTTCATGATAAAAGGACTAGAGAGAATAAGGCTGGGGTTGGGGAACATATTTCAACATAATAAAGGCTATATTCAACAAACCTATAGCCAACATCATGCTAAATGGAGAAAAACTTGAAGCATTCCCATTAAGATTTGGAACATGATAAAGGTGGCTACTCTGTCTACATGGCTATTTAGTGTAGTACTTGATGTTAAAGCAATAAGAAAAGAAAAAGTTAAAAGTGATACAAATTGCAAAGGAAGAATGCAATGTAGCCTTATTTGTGGATGATATAATTCTATTTATAAAAGACCCTAAAGACTCTATAAATACTTTCAGCAAAGTGTTTATATACAAAATTTATATGCAAAAATCAATAGCTTATTTAAAAATATTTTAAATTATTTAAGAGAGAGAGAGAATGGGTGCACCAGGGCCTCCTGCTACTACAAATGAACTCCAGATGCATGTACCACTTTGAGCATCTGGCTTTATGTGGGTACTGGGGAATCAAACCAAGGTTGTTAGGCTTTTCAAGCAAGTACCTTAGCTGCTGAACCATCTCCAGCCCATCAATAGCTTCTTATATGTCAGTGACAAACATAGTGAAAAAAATCAGGGAAGCACTCCCATTCACAAACCTTTTGAAGCCCAAATGATTTCATCAGAAGTTCCAGATGTTGAGTATGTTGCTGTAAGATGTGATGTTTTCCCTGCCAGCTTTCAATTTTTCACTGGACCAGTCTTTCCTTCCTGTGCCCCCATTTCTCCCTTTTGGAGTAGGAATGTTTACTCCGTGCTGTTATGTATTGAAAGTATATAACTTATGTTTTGATTTTACAGGGCTCACAGTTAAGAGATTGTCTTGAATATCAGATGAGTCTTTAGACTATTTGAATAGTGTTGGGACTGCTAAAGACTAAGGGGACTTTTAAATTGTACATGCATTCTGCATCATTAGATGGCCATGAGTCTATGGAGGCCAGGCACAGAAAGTCAAATGTTCCATAGGGCCTCATGTGTTTGTGATTAAGTCTCATACTTAATCCCCACCTGGTGGAGCCTTTGGGAGTTAGAAGTTGCTGGAGAAGTTGTCCCTGTGGGTGAGCCTTAGAGTGATATAGCCCAACCCTGCTGCTGCTGCCCTTAGCTGACTTTTTATTTCCTCCCTGCTACTATGGAGATGTCACACCCAACTGTCTGCTCCTGGCATGTTTTCCTTACCATGATGAAGCTTCTTGAAACTATAAGCTGGAAATAAATGCTTTCCTTCCTTAAGCTGCTTCTGGTCATGTGTTTTATCTCAGCAACAAGAAAGTGACTGCTACCTCTCATTTGCCAATTCCATGCAATGTTTTTCTACTTAGGAATTGATGGATTAATAAGCCTTTAAAATGTTGAATATGGATGTTTGAAAAACCCAGAAAGTGGAAGTGGTAAGGAAAATATTTCATTCCAAGAATGTAGTTTTGTTCAAATGTTTTAAAAATATTAAATTAATTTATTTATTTGAGAGAGAGAGAGAAAGAAAGAAAGAAAGAAAGAAAGAATGGGCACACCAGGGCCACCAGCAACTGCAAACGAAATCCAGATGCATGTGCCCCCTTGTGTATCTGGCTTACATGGGAGAAGATATGGAATGCTTCACGAATTAGCATGTCATCCTTGTGCAGGGGCCATGCTAATCTTCTCTGTATTGTTACATTTTAGTATATGTGCTGCTGAAGTGAGCACTCAAATGTTTTTATTTGTTTATTGGAGAGAGAGAGAGAGAGTATGGGCATGACAGGGTCTCCTGCTACTGCAAATGAATTACAGACAGACACTCCACTTTGTGCATCTGGCTTTACATGGGTACTAGGGAATTGAACCCAGGCTGCCATCAGGCTAGGCAAGCAAGAGCCTTTAATCGCTGAGCCATGTCTCAAGCCCTGTAATACTTACTTGAAATCTCCCTTCCTTTCTTTCTCAAGAGTTAAAGCCCAGTCCCAGATGTGTCTCAAAGTAACTCTGGCTCTTGTGATTTGTTAGGCAACACTGCTTCTAGTGTCAGAATGGTTGCATTGCACATTGAGTTATGTATCGCTGGCCTGGAGGCAGTAACAAGAAACTGTTCAGGACTGACAGGGATAAGAGTAAATCACCTGCGGGCCTAAGTGTACCTTCTTTTAAATTGAATCAGATGTGAAGAGTCAGATTTCAGAATTTCATTTGACTTCTTTGGAATTCAGGAAACATCTGTGGTTGCTCAAAGTTGTATATCTAAACTTAAGCTGTAGAAATCCTTTCAAACAAAAATGAAGTGGGGCTTCAGTGCTAATTAATATTCAGATTGGGTTTTGAAAAAAATTGTTGGTCTTCATATTGAGAGTGTTAAGATCTTCATGGTCTCACAACGTGACTAGCTTAGAACTGTAGCAAGATATAGTGTGTTATAGTCTAGGCATTGCAACTGGATCCCCCACTGTTGGGAGTGCTAGCTTGGTTGTGGCTTATAGGCAGTTCTGGTTGTATGGCAGAACGTGAGGGGGTAGATTATGAGGGGCATTGTATATCAGATATGCAGATGTGTATAAACAATTTCATTGTGAAATTATGTAGTTGAATTCCATTTAGTTTGTTGTCATGTACAGTGAGGGAGTGTAGGAATAAGGTAAATTACCATAGGCAACTCTTCTATATACAAGATCTTCTCAGATGCAAAAATTCTGTCTGGGGCCAGGTCAGATAAGGGAGTGGAATGGAGGACTATGTGTGTTGGCACAGGAGGGCTTCCAAATTTAGGGAGGAGCAGGAATCAGGAAATGATATTATATTCATTCCTATATTTGTAAATAACTATCTTCTTCTATCTCCCGGAAGATGGAAAGGTCCTCCTAGGCAGGATTGTTACCTCGGCTGCCTTTATTCCTACCAGTACATAACCCCCCACTCTCCCATCCAAGTCTTGCTTCCTCTCACATTTTATTTTATTTTATTTTATTTTATTTATTTTATTTTATTTTACTTTATTTGAGAGTAACAGAGAGAGAAAGAGGCAGAGAGAGAAGAGAGAGAGAGAGAGAGAGAGAGAGAATGGGCTCATCAGGGCCTCCAGCCACTGCAAACAAACTCCAGATGCATGTGCCAACTTGTGTATATGGTTTACGTGGGTACTGGGGAATCGAGCCTCAAACCGGGCTTCTTAGGCTTCACAGGCAAGCATTTAACTGCTAAGCCATCTCTCCAGCCCTCCTCTCACATTTTGATCTCATATCTCTGAGGGAATGAAGGAAAAATGCACAGGAGAGGGAGGAAGGCACTCCACGCCAGGAATTGCAATATTTATTAGAAATAACCTTTCCAGTCTCTCTTAAGACTACTTCCAGATTGTGGCCCTTTCGATTATTTGTTAGACAATACTGTCTCTAGTGTCCGATATGTTGCACTGCACCTTACATTGACATGGTCTGCATTTTGCAGGGATAAATGGAAAATTATTATATGCCTGGGAAGAAGAGGAAAAACATTAAACAAATGCCATGAAAGCACTAACTCTCTGGAAAATGGGCTTTGGCATCATGTAGGGAAAGAAGAGAGGCTATGTTACTTACACTAATTTAAGTGATAGTTGAATAGAGTAAGATAATTTCTAATGAAACACATGATTTGGCAGGGATGTGGAGGTGAAGGTATTAGTCATTCTAGAAGGACAATGGATGGTGTGGAAATGTCTTTTTTAGTGAAAAGAGTAGAGAAGACAGACTCAGTGGCCAATGTATACCTAGTGGAGTCATTTCCTGATTCATCTAGTGAGAGTTTTGTGAGCAAGATACTGAAACACACAGTAGATCTGTTATTTTAAATTTCCAGTCTAAGGGGCTGGAGAGATGGCTCAGTCATTAAAGGCATTTGCTTGCAAGGCCTGACAGCCTGAGTTTGATTCCCCAGTGCCCATGTAAAGCCAGTTGTACAGAGTGACACATGTGTCTGGAGTTCCTTTGCAGTGTCAGGAGGCCCTGGCATGCCCATTCTCTCTTTCTCTTTTTTTTCTCTCTCTCCCTCTATCTCCTTGCACATAAATAAAACATATTTTAAAAGTTCCAGCCAGATGGCTGAGGAGATAACTAAGTAAATAAAGCACCTGTTGTGAAATTGTGAGTACCTGAGTTCAGATTCCCCAGAACTCACATAGAACTAAACATGGTGGTTCGAGGTTCTGCAAGCCCAATAGGCCTACAGTGAGATGGATGAAGACAGGAATATGCCCAGAAGCTCACAGGCCTGCTTGTTGGATAAAGCAGAGAACAATCAGAGACTCTGCCTCAAAAGAGGCAAAGGCAAGAACTGACACCAGAAAGCTGTCCTGTAACCTCCACATATGTGCTGTGGCATGCACATGCCTGAACTTTCTCTCTGTCTCTCTCTCTCTCTCACACACACACACACATATATAACACACAGATAAAAAGTTAAAAATTGACAGCATGAGGGGCTGGAGAGATGGCTTAGCAGTTAAGCGCTTGCCTGTGAAGCTTGAGGACCCCGGTTCGAGGCTTGATTCTCCAGGACCCATGTTAGCCAGATGCACAAGGGGGCGCACGCATCTGGAGTTTGTTTGCAGTGGCCGGAGGCCCTGGCGCACCCATTCTCTCTCTGTCTATATCTGCCTCTCTCTCTCTCTGTGTCTGTCGCTTTCAAATAAATAAATAAAAATAAACAAAAAAATTAAAAAAAATTGACAGCATGAGAATAACATAACTCTAAAAGATGCATTGGAGGGAGTAAGAAGTGTGTAAGTGGGATGTTTTTCAACATTCTAGGTTAGACACGATAATAAGGAGATAGGAATGGATATCTGTGAATTATTATCTACACAATTTTTATTGGATTATAGGAAGATGATAGAATTGTTTGAGTGAGTGTGGAAGAAACAGCATTGCATTTCACAATAATGTTTGTGTCCATAGCAGACAATCCGATTTACCCCATAAATTTTCTGCATTGTTTGAAACAAGGTTACCATTTGTTAGATGGCAGTGTCCATAGTCTGTGCTGTGCTGTTCTAACATAGTCTTTGAGTCTGGGTTAAAGGGTGGAGAGCAGAACCTTTTTGAATATTGAATGAAAAGCAGAGAGCCTAGTCATGGGCAGGCAGAAACTGACACCTCAGAGTCATGACTTTTTTTTTCAAGTAACACACATTTTAATGAATGCTTAAATAATTTAAAGATGAATGCTATTCAGCTTTTAAAAAATTATCTTCAGATTTCAGGGAAGAACTGTCATTGATGATGTCCAGAAAACCAGGAAGTACCAACAACATCATTCAGGTTAGGAGAACCATGCAGCTGTTAAGATTAGAAGTGTTCATAGAAAGAATAAATGTAGGAAGCTTGATGGGGACTAGCTATGTTTGTGTTCACTTCCCTTCTCTTCCTGGGACAGGACACAAGTCAGAGAAGAAAAGGCTATGTAATATGGTTGATTCCAGTGTCTTTCTATAGCAGAGTGAGAGTCTCAGAATATAGTTTTCATTTTCTACCTAGCATAGGACTCATTACACAAAAGTTGAGGTGCCAGTTATCTGAATGAGTCCCTCTGTCAAACCCTAGACAGGATTTCCTGGAAGCCTGCCTTTCCTGAATGAGTATGACCATTCAACTCTTGTCATCATTATCTTCTAAATAGGAACAGGAGGTCCAGGTAGACTTTATAAGTACTCTTGTCACCTTCCTGGGATTTCTCAAGCGTTCTACTTATCAGTACAGCTGGGGTAGTATTGCATAGCAAGAAAATAGTCATCTGGGGTCTTTGTTTAGGAAAATAGTTCATTTTAATGTGTGTATCCATCAGTAAATACTTATATCCCCAGATTTAGTGGAGGTCCCATGTGAGGCCAGAGTGCATTTCCTTAGGCCACCTAACCCTGAAGTCTTTCCAACAATCCTGAGAGAGCTGGCCAATGAGAACCCTGAAATGTCATGACTAATGTAATTTACTAGAAACTAAAGCAGTCACCTGATAAATTCCTGTGGGCTTGGAGATAGTCATATGTCTTCAAAGCATGAGGGTTCCTGTGGTGGCCCTGACAGCCTAGTTGCCCTGAGCTGTAGCATTAGCTCCCTGCTTTGGTTAATCTTGGGATCTTCCACCAGACCTCTGAAACGGTATGGCATTTCCCATGTTTAGGTCTTGCCAGAGTAAGGCACAGCATCTTTCCATGCTAGTTTTGTCCTTTTAATTTCCTCAAGCCTGATCTCTAACTGTAAATCTTGAAGCTTGTTCAAGTCTTGGCTCTAAGTCTATAATTCAGTTCCAATCTATGTTACTTCTTTTTTAAAAAAAATGTTTTTTGTTTATTTATTTATTTGAGAGTGACAAAGCGAGAAAGAGGGAGAGAGAGAGAGAAAGAATGGATGCGCCAGGGCCTCCAGCCACTGCACACGAACTCCAGATGCATGTGCCCCCTTGTGCATCTGGCTAACGTGGGTGCTGGGGAATTGAGCCTTGAACTGGAGTCCTTAGGCGTCACAGGAAAGTGCTTAACCACTAAGCCATCTCTCCAGCCCTGTTTTTTTCTTAAATAGAAACTAAGATATAACTTTCTCTTAATTCACACGTACTTTTCCCTCCCTGCCCCCAACTTCTTATTTTGAAAACTTTTGTACCCACAGAAGAATCTTAATAGCAAACATCCATATTTTTTAAAGCAGAATGTCACTGGTGAACACTTGGATGTGTTTACTTGCATTTCTCTCTGCCTCTCTTTCTTCCCATTTGTGCAGATGACACAGCATTTGCCGCCCTTTTTTGGTATTTTTTTCGAGGTACGAGTTTCATTCTAGCTCAGGCTGACCTGGAATTCACTCTCTATTCTCAGGTTGGCCTCGAACTCTTGGCAATCCACCTACCTGTGCCTCCCGGGTACTGGTATTAAAGGTGTGCGCCACCATGCCCGGCTAGCATTTTTTTTTCTTTAAACCACTTGTACTGCAGGCCAATAATTTTGCAGAGCTTCCCTCACTTAGCATATGATTGTTTTTTGCTTAGACTCCAATTAAATATTTTGGCAGGAATATCAGCTAGCCAGCTTCTGAGGTGTTGTCAATAGTCCCAAGCCAGGGCATGTGCTTAAAGCAGGCCTTACCTGCTTACTCCTGGTTTCTGACAAGTGGTCTGAGAGCCATACTCTGACACTGATTATCTGGTTCAAATATGCTCCTAAGGTTTCTAGATAAAGTCTTTTCTTTCTTATTTTCTTTGGTTTGTGTTCACATCAGGTCTCAAATGCATCTGTGAACCTCATGTCCTACTATGAGGAACATGCCAGGAGTAACCTGTTGCAAAGATAAAAAGATCTATGTCATTTTATACTGGAACACTGAAGCAGCTTTTGGCTCCTCAACAATGTAAGCCACCAGCAGCAACTTGAAGAGATTTGTCTTCAGCTTATCTGGTAACCACTGCTTGTAAGTAAAATGCTCTTTGCTTGGAATTATAGACTCTGAAGTCTTTCTTTCCCATGTTGTCCTGTTTTAAAAATACTCTACTGGGGCTGGAGAGATGGCTTAGCGGTTAAGCACTTGCCTGTGAAGCTTAAGGACCCTGGTTCAAGGCTTGATTCCCCAGGACCCACATTAGCCAGATGCACAAGAGGGCACATGCATCTGGAGTTCATTTGCAGTGGCTGGAAACCCTGGCACACCCATACTCCCTCTTTCTCTCTCTGTCTGTCACTCTCAAATAAATAAATAAAAATAAACAAAAAAATTTAAAAGAAAATACTCTACTAATTTGGTGCAGAATAGCCACCTTGTTTTCTATTAGGGAACTATGGCATCATATTGGATTATTTTGTAAGGAATGTGCATGGGGTGTGTATACTTGTCTTTAAAATAGTTGATCCAGCTATGTCAAGACCTAAATTGACTACCTACCCACTAATTAAAATGTCCAGAATAACTTTAGCTCTAAATCTTTATATCATATCATGTTCCTAATTAGGTTTGTACCAATTAGAAGCATACTAGAGACATGGCTTAGGAGAGAGAGGTTGTGTCTATCCATCTTTTGTGTACAATATTGACACTAACATCTTAAGCTCCTCAATTCTGGAAGTTATACCTTTATCTTGAGCTGTGTGTAGGTAAAATAAAAAATGCTTTTAATATTTCCATTTTGTACAAAAAGTAAGGCATGACCATTCTAAATGATATTTTCTGAAATCATCACCAATTAAACCCTCTGGTGGTTTGGATGTAAAGTTTCAGAGTGACAGGACCTTTCTTTGCCTATGTGGGCTTGACTCCTGTGGCCAGGGTGCCAGAGGACATAATGGTCATTGTTCAAAGAAGCTGTGCAAGTCAGCGGCTCTTGAGTTTGTGCTGCATGGGGGTCACCCCCATTCACTAATCAACAGTTACTTGTAGACCTGATGCTTCTGAGTCTGCTTTAAAATTTCCACAAGAATTTAAGAGTAAGTCAAGTATCATGGCACACACCTTTAGTCCCAGCACTTGGGAAACTGAGGGCCATGAGTTTGAGGCCTTCCTGGGACAACAGAGTGAATCATCCTGACTAATGTGATATACTGTCTTAAAAAAAAGCAAAAGAAGCCGGGCGTGGTGGCGCACGCCTTTAATCCCAGCACTCGGGAGGCAGAGGTAGGAGGATCGCCGTGAGTTCAAGGCCACCCTGAGACTCCATAGTGAATTCCAGGTCAGCCTGGGCTAGAGTGAGACCCTACCTCGAAAAACCAAAAAAAAAAAAAAAAAAAAAAAGCAAAAGAAAAAGAAAAAAAAGAGTAGACTGGGTAGGTGGCTATTGAAGCTTTTAAAGCTCCTGCCTGGATTATCTTCCCTCATTTTATGTACTCTGTATTACAGTTGATAAATAGAACTTCTGGGCACGATTCACAGTAAGCACAGTACTAAAGATGTTTCCATTCATACAATATAAAGATACTGAGGCATTTACTTATAGGTACCCTCATGGCATTCTTTATTAAAATGTCCTCTCTTTGTCCATTCATCAACCTACCCTACTCAGCTTTACCAAGTGCGTGCATACCAAATGCCAGTGTCATGATACTAGACAGTAGCAAGCATATGAACAGACAGAATCTTGACTTGTGAGAGGTTCATACCTCAATAGTAGAAACATGTTTAATTACAAATTAAAATGAGTAGATATAATTCAGTGAGATTCAGAGCTGTGGTTAGAGAAATATATGTGAATTACAATTCTGTCAGAAGGATACCTTATAGGCCTTAGAGTTCAAGAGGAGGTGATATTCAATCTAGGACTTGTAGGAAGAACTTGATATGGATCAAGTATTGTATGAAATGTTCCAGGGTGAATTGGGAAGTTGAGTGTGCCTAGAGTAAAAAATGTAGTAAAGATATAAGAAAGTGATAATCATGGATTTCTTTCCCTGAAAAATAGAACGTAAGAATTTTCCCAAGTAGGATGCTAATTTTCTGTTGCTTTAGACCATTCTGACCTAATAGGATTGGATTGCTTCCACTAATAGAAAAAGTAGCCTTATATAGCAATTGGCAGTTTTCATGGATATTTTGAGAATCTGGCCTTTACTCCCACCCTCAGATGTTTTGATTCAAAAACTTTTAAGTGAGATATGAGTTGGTTTTGAAGGAGAATTTCCTCTGTATTCATTTTGTTCCTCAAATCATAAGCCCAAGGGTCAGCATTGAGATCTTTTTCCTGGAACCCAACGAACTATAGGTCATGTTCCTTGAGTTTGACCTCTTAAATACCTGTAATGATATATCCATTTTTCTTTAACTCTGGAAACACAAGAGACAGAGCCACTATCCTTCCAACTACAGCTTTACTTTCTTCCCATCAATGGTGCCAAACTGGTATTTCTGAAATACAAATAAGATTATCAGTTCCCCTTCTCAGGTTGTCAGTGCATACTGTCTGCCAGTCTCCTTTATAGGAGGAGACGTCTACTCCTAACCTGCTCCATTTCTAGCCTTTCACTACTTTTCTTTCTTTTTTTGTTTAATTTATTTATTTGAGAGTGACAGAGAGAGAGCGAGCGAGCAAGAGAGAATGGGTGTGCCAGGGCCTCCAGCCGTTGCAAATGAACTCCAGACGCGTGCGCCCCCTTGTGCATCTGGCTAACGTGGGTCCTTGGGAATCGACCCTCGAACCGGGGTCCCTAGGCTTCACAGGCAAGTGCTTAACTGCTAAGCCATCTCTCCAGCCCTCACTACTTTTCTTTCTTGCTCTTGAGACACACAGAACACCTTATAGTTCCTCAAATTGAACTCAGACCTGTCACCTCTGGTTGGGCCTATTGTGTTCACTCTGCTGAGGAAACTCAGGCCTCCCTAAAGTACTTGCTACTTCGGAATGAGAACAGCAAATGGTGAGTATGGCTAAGTTTGGAGATGGATAAATTTGCTACAAAGTTGTAATAAACTAGAACAGTGGGCTAGAGAGATGGCTTAGTGGTTAAGTGCTTGCCTGTGAAGCCTATGGACCCCAGTTCAAGGCTCGGTTCCCCAGAACCCACGTTAGCCAGATGCACAAGGGGGCGCATGCCTCTGGAGCTCTTTTGCAGTGGTTAGAGGTCCTGGCGCGCCCATTCTCTCTCTATATATATATGCCTCTCTTTCTCTCTCTCTGTCACTCTCAAATAAATAAGTAAAAATGAACAAAAAAAATTAAACTAGAACAGTGATAGTGTACGTACTCAAGGGCTGGCCTTAGCAGTTGCTTCATAGATGAAAACTGCAAAAGTTATACTATGTGTATGTACACTCTTTAATAATCCTAATTTCTTTTTCACTGACTGGAATTCCATGTTTACTGTCAAATATAAACTAGTTGTGTGTGTGTGTGTGTGTGTGTGTGTGTGTGTGTGTGTGTGTATATACTAACTGTAAGCCCAATCAATAATAATCAGAAATCTATCAAATATATCTGACACCAGAGATAGCAGATACAGATAATCCCATTCAAGTTATCCCAGAATTGGTTACTCTAATTTTATGAGCTAATTCTTTTTTATTAGTGTTTACCTAAATAGACTCTGATTTTTTTCCTTAGTTTTAATACAAGAGATAGACTTATGGTTTATCTTTTAAGGTAGTTATTGTGAATCTTTGCTATATGTAGGAATAATCTGCAGATCTCCAGAAAAATGACAATACTAATACTTGGCTTTTACCTCCTTGTATTTTAAATAGATATGGTATATGGTGTGAATATAAAATTTTTTTTAAAAAAGGGCTAAAGCAATTAGGTTAAAATCTGAATAAAAGTTTTGGAAGTTACTGGAGCTACTGTGTTAAGAACTTCTGTGTAGTTATTACTAGTAACAGAGCTTTGGATGGAATTGTGTTCTGGGGGAAAGAACAGAACTATTTTTTTACTGTGTAATATAATTTTTTTTTATTTTTGACAGTGTGTTTATGAGGCCTTTTTGGAAACTGGAAAAACCTTTAGTTATACTCTTTCAGACTGGAAATTGTGGTGTTTGTTACAAATTTCGTAGAATAGGGTATAATTTTATTTTATTATAAAACCCATATCAAAGAAACAAAATATGATGGAAAAAAACAATTCAGGCTGGTTGGATGGCTCTGTATTAATGGTATTTGCTTGCAAAGCTTTCTGGCCCAGGGCCAAATTTCCTACCACATATGCAAAGCCAAGCACAAAAAGTGTCACATGTATTTGGTATTATTTTGGGGTGGCAAGAGACCTGGACACATGGGTGCACACACAAAAATAAAAAAAAAATTAAAAAGTAAACAATTCATTTCTCCATTCCAGAAAATAAAGAGTCTTTAAAGCTTTTCCATAGTACCTGACCATGAACATAAAGAATTGGGTTAAATCTATAATGACAATAGGGAAATAGTGTATTGAATTCTATGTCCTTCATGTAATGGTTACCATAGTGTTTTCTATATTTTATCTAAAAGCTCAATACAATGTGTATCATATGGTCAAAGTAAGCATTAAAATCTTTCTTTCCATTCCTCCATTTTTTTTCTATTACTGTAATAGGATAAAGTTTTTGTAATATTTTTTTCTTTGGAATTTTCAACGTAGGGTCTCACTCTAGTCCCAGGCTGTCCTAAAACTCACAACGATCCTCTTACCTCTACCTCCCAAGTGTGTGATTAAAGATGTATGCCACCACACTCAGCTATTTTGTAATAATTTAAAAAATATTCTTTGACAATTTTCCTCTTTTTAAATTTTTTAATTCATTTTTTATTAACAACTTCCATGATTGTAAGCAATATCCCATGGTAATGCCCTCCCTCCCCCCACTTTCCACTTTTAAACTCCACTCTCCATCATATCCCCTCCCCATCTCAATCAATCTCTCTTTTATTTTGATGTCATGATCTTTTCCTCCTATTATGATAGTCGTGTGTAGGTAGTGTCAGGCACTGTGAGGTCATGGATATCCAGGCCATTTTGTGTCTGGAAGATCACATTGTAAGGAGTCCTACCCTTCCTTTGGCTCTTACATTCTTTCTGCCACCTCTTCTGCAATGGACCCTGAGCCTTGGAATATGTGATAGAGATATTTCAGTGCTGAGTGCTCCTCTGTCACTTTTCAGCACTATGGTGCCTTCTGAGTCATCCCAAGGTCACTGCCATCTGAAAAGTGAAGCTTCTCTAACCAAAAGTGAGAGTAGCATTAATATATGGGGAGGAGCATTAAGAGAAGTGCTTACTGGGCAGTTTGATGAGCATAGTAGAAAATTATATATATATATATATACATATATATATATATATATATATGTACTATTATAATTTTAGCTTATATACCCCTCATTATTCTCTTATCCTCACACACACCTGCTAAAGCACTCCTCTTTCCCTCACATACTAGTGGATATAGCATTGAGAGGAATGATTACCCTCCCCCCACTCACAGCAACCATTAACTACCAATAGCTCCTCAGGGAGGGATTTTCCTGTGCAGGTACTTTTTAATACTATATATATATATATATATATATATATATATATATATATATATTATTGACAACTTCTATACTTACAGACAACAAACCATGGTATTTCCCTCCCCTCCCCCAATTTCCCCTCTGTAACTCTGCTCTCTGTCACATCCCCTCCCTCTCTCCACTAGTCTCTCTTTTAATTAGATGTCATCATCTTTTTCTCCTATTATGAGGGTCTTGTGTAGGTATTGCTAGGCACTGTGAGGTCATAGATATTGAGGCCAATTTATGTCCAGACAGTTGTATGTAAGGAGTGGTACCCTTCCTATGACTCTTACATTCTTTCTGCCACCTCTTCCGCAATGGACCCTGAGCCTTGGGGGGTGTGAGATTTTTCAGTGCTGGACACTTCTCCGTCTCTTCTCAGCGCTATTTTGCCTTTAGGGTCATCCCAGTGGTCATCGCCATCTGAAAAGAGGAGCTTCTCTAACCAGAAGTGAGAGTAACATTACTATATGAATATGAACATTAAGTGTAATGCTTTCAGGAGAATTTCATGAGAATAATATATGCATTTATCCAGACAGAGCAGGCTTTATACTGCTAAGGCTCATGACCTCCCCTGACATAGGCTTTTGGTTAGGATTTCAGTACCAGGCATGTATTCCCTCCCATAGAGCGGGCCTTCAGTCCAATTAGAGAGCAATTGGTTTCCTCCAGAGCAGACATACCACTATTGCATTCGTTCAGTCATTTGCCCTGTCTGGCCAAACTTGAGGCTTCCAATGTCCACTGTCTGCACCACTGATAACTTCTGTCTCCCATAAGGCTGCATACAGTGCAGCTTTTCCCAGCTTTCAGTTGGCTGGAAATACCATAGGGAGAAGTTATTCTACTAAGCACCAGCTTGATTCCTCAGTGACTTTGCTGCTCAGGCATATGAAGTTTTCAGCAATAGGGTCTTACCATCTCTTTCTCATGGGAAACCAAGGGCCTTTGCAATAGCCTGCAATGTTTTGGAGGCACAGGAACCTCCCTGGCCAACAACTCACACTGAAAGGTATCCCATCCCTGGCACTGGAAATTTTCTAGTAACAATCTATGGCTTTTGGATGTGCCATTATTCAGAAAAGTAGATTTTCATATGTCTTATTCAGAATATCTTGAATTTTGATTGACCCTCCCCCCACCCTTCTTTTATACCATCTCTTCCCCTGACCTCACTTAGGCCTTTCCCTTCTCTGTAATCTGTTCTTCTACTTACATATATGCAATGCCATCTGCTTAAGACCTTCCCTCTCTCCCTCTCTTACAGCCTTTTTCTAGCTTATGGGCCTCTGTACTGAATTTTGGTTCCAGCTTACACGTAAGTCTATACATTTGTAGCTAGGATCCACTTATGAGAGAGAACATGTGACATTTGGCTTTCTGGGCCTGGGTTACCTCACTTAGTATAATCCTTACCAGATCCATCCATTTCCCTGGAATTTTATAATTTCATTTTTCTTTACCACTCAATAGAGCACCATTGTGTAAATGTACCACATCTTCATTATCCATTCACCTGTTGAGGGAGATCTAGGCTGGTTCCATTTCCTAGCTATTGTGAATAGAGCAGCAATAAACATGGTTGTTCAAGTATCTCTAAGGCAGTGAGAAGAGTCATTAGGATATATGCCTAGGAGTGGTATACCTGGATAATATGGTAAATCTATTTTTAGCTGTCTCAAGAACCTCCACACTGATTTCCACAATGGCTGTGTAGAATGGTTGTTTTTTACGAGTTCCTCGCCAACATTTATTGTCATTTGTTTACTTTTTTAAATAAACTTTTTGTTTGTTTTTATTGATTTATTTGAGAGTGACAGACAGAGAGAGAGAAAGAGGCAGAGAGAGAGAGAGAGACAGAGACAGAGACAGAGAATGGGCGCACCAGGGCCTCCAGCCACTGCCAGACACATTTGCCCCCTTGTGCATCTGGATAACGTGGATCCTGGGGAATCGACCTCAAACTGGGGTCCTTAGGCTTCACAGGCAAGTGTTTAACCACTAAGCCATCTCTCCAGCCCATCATTTGTTTTCTTGATGGTAGCCATTTTGACAGGATAGAGATGGCATCTCAAAGTAGTTTTAATTTGCATTTCCCTGATGGCTATGAATGGAGAACATTTTTTAAAATTTTTATTTATTTATTTGAGCATGACAGAGAGAGAGAGAAAGAGGCAGGTAGAGAGAGAGAGAATGGGCATACCAGGGCCTCCAACCACTGCAAATGACCTCCAGACGCATGCGCCCACTTGTGCATCTGGCTAACATGGGTCCTGGGGAATCAAGCATCAAACCAGAGTTCTTCACAGGCAAACGCTTAACCACTAAATCATCTCTCCAGCCCAGAACATTTTTTAGATGTTTATATGCCATCTGTATTTCATTCATGAGAACTCCCTATTTCCATAGCCCATTTTTTAATTGGGGTGTTTGATTTCTTATTGTTCTGTTTTGAGTTCTTTGTATATTCTGGATATTAATCCTCTGTCAGATGTGTAGCTGACAAAGATTTTCTTCCATTCCATAGGTTGTCTATTTGCTCTATTCACAGTGTCCTTTGCTGTACAAAAGCTTTGTAATTTCATGAGATCACAGTGGTTGATTAGTGGTTTTATTTTCTGAGCAATTGGGGTTATATTCAGAAAGTCATTACCTATGTCAGTATGTTGAAGGGTTTCCCCTACCTTTTCCTCTAGCAATTTCAGAGTTTCTGGTCTGATATTAAGGTCCCTGATCCACTTGTATTTGATTCTTATACATGGAGAAAGATAAGGATCTATTTATATACTTCTACATATAAATATCCAGTTTTCCCAGCACCACTTGTTGAAGAGGCTGTCTTTTCTCCAATGAATGTTTTTGGTATTTTTCTCAAAAATCAGATGGCTGTAGCTGCCTGGATTAACATCTAGGTCCTCTATTTTGTTCCATTGATCTGCATGTCTGTCTTTTTGCCAATACCATGTTGTTTCTGTTGCTATGGCTTTGTAATAAAGCTTAAAATTTGGTATGGTAATACCACCAGCCTTATTTTTGTTGCTCAAAATTGTTTTGGCTATTTGAGGTTTTCTGTGCTTCCAAATGAATCTTAGGATTTTTTTTTTTCTATTTCTGTGAAGAATGCCATTGGATTTTTTTTTCCCAAGGTAGGGTCACACTCTGGCCCAGGCTGACCTGGAATTCACTATGTAGTCTCAGGGTGGCCTTGAACTCACAGTGATCCACCTACCTTTGCCTCCTGAGTGCTGGAATTAAAGGCATGCACCACCACACCTGGATACCATTGGAATTTTAATGGGTATTGCATTAAATGTGTAGATTGCTTTTCATATGATTGACATTTTCAATATATTGATTCTTCCAATTCAAGAACATGAGATGTCTTTCCATTTCATTGTGTCTTCTGCAATTTCTCACTTGAGTGTTTTAAAGTTCTCATTATAGAGATCCTTCACTTCCTTGGTAAGCTTATATTTTTTTTGAGGCAATTGTGAATGGAAGAGATTCCCTGATTGTATCCTCTGCATGTTTGTTGTTAGTATAAAGGAAAACTACTAATTTTTGTGTATTTAGTTTGTATCTTGCTACGTTGCTAAAAGTGTTTATCAGCTCTAACAGTTTGCTGGTAGAACCTTTAGGGTCTATTATGTATAGAATCATATCATCTGCAAACAATGATATTTTGATTTCTTCCTTTCCAATTTGTATCCTTTTTATGAGTGTCTCTTGCCTTGTTGCTATAGGTAAGACTTACAGTACTATATTGAATAAAAGTGGAGACAGTGGACACCCTTGTTTTGGTCCTGAATTTAGTGGAAAAGCTTCACGTTTTTTCCATTTAGTACTATGTTGGCTGTAGGTTTGTCATAAATAGCTTTTATTATGTTGAGATATGTTCCTTCTATTCCTAGTTTCTGTAATACTTTTACATGAAAGGATGTTGGATTTCATCAAATGCCTTTT
The DNA here is from genome assembly GCA_036346955.1 of Dipus sagitta. Lineage (NCBI taxonomy): Eukaryota > Metazoa > Chordata > Mammalia > Rodentia > Dipodidae > Dipus > Dipus sagitta. The sequence continues at coordinate 64,936,208 of CM070776.1, forward strand.
CTGCATCTATTGAGATGGTCATGTATTTTGTCCTTCCAACCATTTATATGATGTATTACATTTATTGATTTGCATATGTTGAACCACCCCTGCATCCCTGGAATAAAGCCAACTTGGCTGGGGTAAATAATCTTTTTGATATATTATTCTATTCTGTTTGCCAATATTTTGTTCAGAATTTTTGCATCTATGTTCATGAGGGAGATTGATCTGTAATTTTCTTTATTGTTCTGTCTTTGTCTGGTTTTGGTATGAGGGTGATGCTGGATTCATAGAAGGAGTTTGGTAGAATTCCTTCCTTTTCTGTTTTATGGAAAGTTTGAGAAGCAGTGGTATTAGTTCTTCCATGCAGGTCTGGTAAAATTCACCAGTAAATCCATCTGGGCCTGGACTTTTTTTAGTTGGTAGACTTTTAATAACTGCTTGGATCTCTGTACTTGTTATAATTCTATTTAAGTGCTTTATCTTATCTTGATTTAATTTTGGTAGGTCATATGAATCAAGGAAATCATCCATTTCTTTCAGATTTTCAAACTTAGTGACATATATATTTTTGAAGTATGTCCTTATAATTTTCTGAGTTTTAAGTATCTGTTGTAATGGTGCCATTTTCATCTCTAATTTTATTATTTTTGTCTCTTCTCTCTTTCTTCTGGTCAGATTTGTCCTACGGGTTTATCAATCTTGTTTATCCTTTCAAAGAACCAACTCTTTGTTTCATTGATTCTTTGGATTCTTTTTATGGTTTCTATTTCATTAATTTCTTCCCTAATCTTTATTATTTCTTCCCATCTACTGATTTTTGGTTTGCCTTGTTCTTTTTCCAAGGCTTTAAGGTGAACCATTAAATTGTTTGTTTGTGAACTCTCAAATTTCTTAACATAGGCACTTAGAGCCCTCTTAGGACTGCCTCCATTTTTCCCAAAGGTTTTGGTATGTCATATTATCAACATCATTTGATTCTATGAATTTGTTGATTTCCTTCTTGGTAACTTCAATGACCCATTCATCATTCAATAGTGTACTGTTATTCTCCATGAATTTCTGTCAGCTCTGTAGTTTTTCTTGTTGCTGATTTGCAGTTTAATCACATTGTTGTCAGACAGAGTACAAGGGATTATTTCAATTTTCCTGTATTTGTGGAGATTTGCTTTGTGTCCTAATATATCATCTATTTTAGAGAATGTTCCATATGCTTCTGAGAAAAATGTACATTCTGCAGCATTTGGATGGAATGTTCTGTATATATCTGTTAGGTCCATTTGTTCTATGGCATCATTTAATTCAGATGTCTCTATGTTTATTTTCTGCTGGGATGACCTGTCAATTGATGAGAGTGGGGTATTGAAGTCACCCATTATAACTGAGTTTGATGTTATCTGTGACCTTAAGTCTAATAGTGTTTGTTTGATGAAAGTGGGAGCCCCCATGTTAGGTATATATATGGTTAGGATTGTAATGTCCTCCTGTTGGAGTGTTCCTTTAATCAGTATAAAATGACCTTCTTTATCTTTCCTCACTAATGTTGGTTTGAAGTCTATCCTGTCAGATATTAGGATAGCAACCCCTGCTTGTTTCTGAGGCCCATTTGCTTGAAATACCATTTTCCATCCTTTTGCCCTGAGAAAGTTTCTGTCTTTCCTTACTCATGTCTTGTAATGCCCTTATTTCATTAAGCTGGTTTCCTGTGTTCTCTTTCAGGAGTTTGTTTTCTTCTTTGATTCCTTTCATTTCTTCTTTGATTTCTTGGAGTATAGATACAATCTTTTTTTTTTTTTTAATTCTTTGTCAGGCATTTCATCTAAAACAGTCTCATTGGTGATCATTTCTGATGGATTTATAATTTTTGGTGGGATTGTATTGTCTTGATTCTTTTATAATGTAGCAACTTTTGCATCCTGAATTGATTTGATGCTTGGGTTTTCTACTTATCTGCAGTGTTCTTAGATGTGGCAATCCACGTTTTTATGCTTTCAGGATATGAGTTTGAGGTGCCAGGTGTAGCTCTTGTATCACAATCCAGCTGCAAATGTAATCCTAGGTGTTGAGTTTGCTTGCTAAGCAAGTATTCTAATGGATTGGGTGGAACAATTTCCTGACAAATTCTAAACTTCAACTGAGCAATATACACATTCATTAAAAGCCAGCTCAGAGTATGCAATTGTAGGGATTACAACCAGACAGGCTTATAAAATCCTCAAGGGTTTGTGTTGTTCTACACACTTAATCTTGTCAGCTGGGAGGTAGAGATTTCTGTTCTGAATTGGGTTATAGGTCAGCCTGGATCTGCATCAGATCCTGCCCCCAATAATGACAGAAGCAAAAGACAAAGGCCCTATAAATATGAGAGCATCAAAGGCAGAAATATTCAACCCCTAAATACATCTTATTTGAAAATTGTAAAGCCAACCAAGAATATATAACCCATAACCTGCCCTGACATGGAAGGGGAGATTAGCTCTTCCAATGCTGGCCTATGTACCTGTTTTTTCATTTTTTGTTTGTTTGTTTGTTTGTTTGTTTGTTTGTTTTTGGCAGTCAGCCTCATTACCTTTTGGGATGGCTTCCAATATTACCAATGCTGAGTGCCCACCATCAGCTATGATGCTTGCACTGCCACTGGGGGCTGAATGCTGGAGGTTTGTGGTTCTGATGGTTGGTGGATGGGAGAGTGAAGACTTCTGGAGTTGCTCACACATTTCTGCCTGTGTCCCTTTCAGTTGATCATTAGTTGATCTTCAGATTTATTAAGTTTGCAAGAAGGCTGATGAGGTTGGAAAATCCCCTTGTTTCGTCTCTGCTTCTGCCACCACTTGGTGCGCCTGATGGGGCTGTACTGTGCAGGTGTGTGGACTGTGTGGATTGGCAGGCCACAAATGCCTCTGTGGGCTTCTAACCATTTTTCTCCTTTCTGGTGGATCTTGGTCTCTCCGGCTTCTCCGCTGTGTCTAAAAATAACCTATACTCCTTCACTTTTCAGAAGAGTGTATTTTTCTGTGGTTTTACTTAAATCCCTCCCTAGGCTGGGTTGGCATGACTCCTATGCCACCATCCTACCCAGAAATCCTGTTCAGGTACTCTTTAGTAGAGAATCAAGTGTATTTTAATGTCTTTGGGAAGCAATATTGAAGGTGATTTGAGGTAAGAAGCAGAAACCATGGACCAGAGAGATAACTGAAGTAGTCTCATGTGAGATGAGAATATGGGGGTACAGATAAGAAAGAGAAGTTGAATGATTTTGTTGACCCTGTCTTCATGTTATTTACCCACTGTGATGATTTGGATATAAAATATCCCCTATAGCCTTATTTATTTGTGAATAAGTCTCATAGTTAATCCTTAGGTGGTGGAGCCTTTAGGAAGCAGAGTCTTTCTGGAGGAGGTCTGTCACTGGCAGCAGACCTTATGATTTTATAGTTCAGCCATTATTGCCAGTGCTAGCAAACAGGTTTATGCTCTGCTTCCTCCCTACTGCTGTGGAGATGTGATGCCTAGCTGTCTTCCTGTTTATGCTTTCCCTTTCATGATGAAATTTCCCTTTAAAACTATAAGCTGGGGCCTAGAGATATTGCTTAGTGGTTAAGGTACTTTTCTGAAAAGCCTAAGGATCCAAGTTCAATTACCCAGTACCCATGTAAAGTCAGATGCACACAGTGGCACATGTGCTGGAGCTCATTTGCAGTGGCTAGACATCCTGGTGCACCCATTCTCTCTCTTACTCTATCTACCTCTTTTTCTCTCTCTCAAATAAATAAAAATTTAAAAAATAATTTAAAAAATCCTAACATGTTATAAAACCTGTGAATTTCTCATGTGTCAATTACCTTCTCATGATTGAGACAAAACACCTGAAAAAAATCAGTTTACGGGAGGAAGGGTTTATTTCAGCTTACAGCTCCAGGTTCCAGTCCATCATGGCAGGGAAGACATGGTGGCAGGAGTTGGTCACATTCAGTTCAACAGTGAGGAAGCAAAACAGAATGATGGAATGCTTATGCTCATCCAGCTCTCTGCTTTTTTAGAGATTTATTTTACTTTATTTATTTGAGAGAGAGAAAAAGAGAATGGTCAGGCTAGGGCCTTCAGCCACTGTAAATGAACTCCAGATACATGTACCACCTTGTGTAGCTGGCTTACATGGGTCCTGGGGAATTGAACCAAGGCCTTTGGCTTTGCAGGCAAATGTCTTAACTGCTAAGCCATCTCTCCAGCTCCAGCGCTCTGCTTTTTATACAGTCCAAGATCTCAGCTCATGGAATGGTGCTACCCATGGGTAAAGTAAAACTTCCCACCTTAATTAACATAATCAAAATAATCCCATTGACATTAATAAACACATTGTATTGCTAGCCTCAAACTGGACTCCAGCCACAGTAGAGGCAATAGAGAGCTTTAACCCAGATTAAGATTCATTCAGGCATGCACAGAGGGTAACCTAATCTGCATAATCCCTCACAGGTGATTCTAAGTGCTGTCAAGTTGGCAATCAATATAAACCATTGCACCTCACCTGTTAGGGAGGATTTAAGCATGGACCAAAAAGCAAGAAATGCGGCTGGAGAGATGGCTTAGTGGTTAAGGCAGTTGCCTGCAAAACTAAAGAACCTAGGTTCTAATTCCCCAGATCCTGTATAAGCCAGATGCACAAGGTGGCACATGCATCTGGAGTTCATTTGCAGCAGCTAGAGGCCCTGGTATGCTCATTCTCTCTATCTGCCTCTCTCTCAAATGAATAACTTTTTTAAAGCAAGAAACAAGTGCAAAGAGGGAAAGTCTTTCTACGTTTAGGATCAGCCTAAGACAGAACATTAGCCTCTGTGCAGAGAGTTACAGATTAAATATGGAAAAGCATTGGGGTTATAATATAGGATGATGATATTCTAGCTCTTGGAAATCCCCATGAATATTGTGCAGAGATGTCTGGATATAGGGGTGGCATATTGGGTGGGTCAATGCTGCCTTTGAAGGCCTCAGAAGATTCTCTTGACCTTAATAAAAGAAGCAAAGAGAAATGGGGGATTTTTGGTGACTCCCCCTTAATCTGAATGAAAGCTCTCTTGTTGCCTCTAATGTGCTGGAGTTCAGTTTGAAGCTAGCAACACCATGTGTTTATTAATGGCAATGACTCTGGAACTAGAATATTATAAATTGTGTCCTGGCTTCCCTAATTCCTAGCCGGGAAACCTTGGGAAATTATTTTGCCTTTCTGTGCTTCAATTTATTTTCTTATAATGTGGATTTAGGGCTGGAGTGATGCCTTACAAGTTAAGGCACTTGCCAGAAAAATCAAAGGACACAAGTTCGAGTCCCTAGTACCCACGTGAAGCCAGATGCATTAGGTGGTGCACACATCTGGAGCTTGTTTGCAGTGGCTAGAAGCCATGGCACACCCATTCTTTCTCTCTCTCTCTGCCTCTTTCTTTCTACTTCAAGTAAGTAAATAAAATAAATAATATTTTTTAAAACATGGATTTACAATTGTTTCTACTTTATGGAATTCTCTCAAAGTTAAATCAGTTTATTTCTGTAAATTATGCATAACCCTATATAAACCTCAATCATTAGTTTCAAACTTTTTTTTTTTGTTTTTGTTTTTCGAGGTAAGGTCTCACTCAGGCCCAGGCTGACCTGGAATTCATTATGTAGTCTCAGGGTGGCCTCTAACTCACAGAGATCCTGCTACCTCTGCCTCCTGAGTGCTGGGATTAAAGGCATGCACCACCATGCCCGGCTCTAGTTTCAAACTTTTATCCCAGATTTAGGCAGCATTTTCTCAATGTTGTGTTGCTTTGTTGATTGTGTTGAATACAAGAAACTAAAATGCTCTTACTCAAGCTCAGTTCTAAAGCAGTGTACTTGGACAATCCTGTTGTGTAAATTGTGCCCAGCACTAGACAAATCCATTTAATTTGGAGCAATATAGCTCTCCTCATTTGGATATTGAATGTCCCCCAAAGGCCTATGTGGTAAAGGCTTAGTCCCTTAGGTTGTACTATAGGAAGGTAGTGGAATCTTGAGAAAATTCAGACTAGTGACAGCTCTTAAGGTTATTTGAGATGTGTTCTCAAATTATGAAATTCCATTTTTTCCTTTCTTGTGTTTCCTTGTCATGCAATAAGTGGTTTTACTCTCCATGCATGTCCACCATGATTTACTACTTATCTACATGTCCAAAGCAATACAGCCATCCAATCATGAAGTGGAACCCTAAAACTGTGAGCCAAGATATACATTTTTTTCTTTGTAAGTTGGTTTATCCAGCATTTTGTTATTATAATGGAAAGCTGACTAGCAACTTGACTGACAACTCAGTCTCTGAATCTAAACTCCCAGCTCTAGCATTTAACAACTATAAGAGCTGGGAAATTTCGTCTATATTACCCCCTCCAAGGATTAGAGAATGTAATTGAAGGGAGAGTGCAAATAATGTAAGAACCAGAAGAAAAAGTAGAGTGTTCTGAAATTCTGTCCTCTAGGCTTGACATGGCCCTTGCCTTCTTGAAATCAGAACAGCTGTGTTACCCACATGAAACCTTCACAATATTGGGCCCACTAAAATTCCTTTATGGAGGGGAGGGAGAGCACAGGAGGCAGCACATGGGTATGGCATGAGGCACTAGATTCACAAGGTGGCTCTCCTCTTCAAGGATACATAAGCTGTTAACAGTTGCTGGGAGGGGAGACTTCTTTGGTGCTGTAGCTGTCCATAAGTTGTCCATGCTCCTGTAAGTAACCCCAATTAAAATTATTGTTTCACCAAACTTGATTTAGGTGGAATTATTTCTTGGGTCTCCTGCTAGTGCTCTATAATGAAGTAAATAGATATTTGTTAACATCTTCACAGGAAAAGTTAACACAACAAATATACCCCATTGGAAAGGACCAGGGCACATCATTGTTGTTGAGTGAAAATGAAATCCAGGTTCCCTTTATGGTCTCTACTGATATTTTGGGGGGTGATAATGCTCAGTGGGAACCCAAGTCCTAGTTTTCTACTAGCCTTTCTCTGACAATGCCAAGAAGGAAGTTTGTTGAGGGGTGGTTGTCTTCACACAGTCGTTTCAAATAAGAATGTGGCCCACCCCACCTCGACATACTCAGAGGTACAGCTCGTTGGTGATTTAAAATTCAGTCAAATTTGCCTTGTGGTTGCTGTTGTTTTCTTTGTGCCTTTTAGTGTTTCTGGGTTGCTGCAATCTCTGGCTTCCCATTTGGTATATATGTAGCAAAAATAAAATTGCAGGGGCTGGGTGTTTGACTCAGTGGTAGAGTATTTGCTTAGCTTGCATGAGTCCCTGGATTTGATCCCCAGCATCAGAAATGAAGAAATGAAGGGAGGGACTTTAGAGTCTCAGAGCTCCCTACCTATCCCCCTCTTTCTTATCACCTGCCCAAAAATCAGCCAAACTTGCTTCTTCCCTGAGCACCAGCCTACACTTCCACAAGACCCTTCCTCCATCGAGTAAGTTGCCCCACCTCAAGAGCATAGGCATAAAAGCCTCAGACACCATTCCCACACACTCTCTCTTTCTCTGCTCCTTTTTATTGAAATATGATGCATGCTCTCTGATCTCTGTCTCATCTGCCTCTTTCTCTATACACACACCTCTCTCTCCTTCCTTGGCTACAGAGCCCCATCCTACACACTCTGACACTTTCCCTGCCACTGTGTGCACAACTCTTCAGGTTCCTTGCCCTTCCCCACTCCTGAACCACCCTACTCTGAGCTGTGCCAGCCACAAGCACCTCAGTGGCAGCTCCAGTGCAGGAACAGTGTACATAGAGGCTCCCTCTCCCATCTTTCCTGACCTTCCCCTCTCCTCTTACATAATTCTCTGAGCCACTAATAATAAATAATAATCTCTTTCATACCAACAAATTGGTCCAAGAAGCTCTTTATTCCTACTTCTGACAAGGGAGGAAGGGAAAGGGGGAAGAAGGAAGGAAAGAAAAAAAAAACCTAAGAGTTCACTATTGTATTGTACCATTGGTTTCAAGTTTCCTGTCTTTATTCACCTATTAAGAATAATATTTATATTTGCTTTGTATGTACCACACAGACACTTTCATTCTTTGTAATGGGCTAACATATATCTATTCTAGCTTCCTAGAATTGGAAGTTCAACTTTGATATAATTTTGCTTGATTACATTTACTACTTTCTCTGGTCTGGACCTTAGGATTTTAGCCTTCACTTTACAATTAGTATCCTTTAGGAGATATATATTTAGTACATCCTGTTGATTTGTAATACAAGACATGAGATATTTAGAAACTCAGGAAAGATGAAAAAATTTCCAACTAAAAACAGTTCAGATTGGTAATTGCAATTGATAAATAACAGAATGGATGTGGCCTCTGTTCCCCTTGCTTGGTTTGCTGAATTCTTTGAGTTATATATGGAGGGCTCTAGAGATTATATTTGTCCACCAGTTTGGAGAATAGTTTGATTGGAGAGAAGGAGAATGGAGCTTCAGAGTCTAAGAGGCATGACATTGACTAGGTAAGATACTGTGCTAAATTAGCATGTACAGAAACTGTGAATTGTATGGGAGGTCAGGAGGAGGATTCAGTTTGAGTGAATTGGAAGGGACTTAATATGGGGAGGACCTTGGAAATTCATGCCCTCCTTTGTTAGAGATGAATTCTTTAAATTATCCTTATTATTTCATTCCTTTTAGCTTATTTGTGGGATAGCACTGCTTCTCTCCTTTCAACTAGAAACACTACATTAAACCTCTATGGAGTGTATTGAAGACCTCGTGATTAAACTTGCATCCTCATAAACCTCCTACCTGTTACTTTAATATCATTTTGAAGAGCATCTAAGAACACTTTATGTCTCAAATACAATTGTAAGTATTCATACCAGATATTGAGTTCATATCTTTTATCCTGTATGAAAATTTCTATTCAGTTTTAGAATGTAGTAATACACTCAAAAAAGTTAATTTCAAAAAAGGTTAGATCTGGTTAATACAGAGTGTGCTTACAGTGCAATGGGTAGTCTGTAATAGCATACAAACCTTGGATTTATACAATAATGATAGCCTCTTTTCAAGAGAGAATGTATGTTCCTCTTTGGAGTGACAATGAATGACACCCTATGAAACAAAAGTAGAAATTCTCTTATCATATAATAGTGAGTTCACATGAAAAAATAGAATGCATTTTTCCTGAAATATTTCTATGATAACATTGGAATGAGATCTTTTGGGTATGAGACAAAACAAAACAAGGACATGAAATATACCCAGTTATTTGAAATTTTTGATGACATTTGCACATTCATTGGATTATTTTTCAATCAGTGCTATAGTTTGAATATGTCACATACTTTCATGTATTAGAGGCTTAATCCACAGTACCTTTAATAACTTAAAGTTTTAATGCTATTTTTTGTAGAAATGGGTTCTCTTTTTATTGACAACTTCCATAGTCATATACAATAAATCATGATAATTCCCTCCCCCTCCCACATTCCCCTTTGCAGCTCCACTCTCCATCATATCACCTCCCCCTCTCAATCAGTCTCTCTTTTATTTTTGATGCCATCATCTTTTCCTCCCATTACGATGGTCTTGTGTAGGTAGTGTCAGGTACTGTGAGGTCATGGATATCCAGGCCATTTTGTGTCTGGAAGAGTGCATTGTAAGGAGTCCTACCCTTCTTGTAGCTCTTACATTCTTTCTGCCACCTCTTCTGCAATGGACCCTGAGCCTTGGAAGGTGTCATAGAGATGTTTCAGTGTTGAGTACTCCTTTGTCACTTCTTACTATGGTGCCTTCTGAGTCATCTCAAGGTCACCACCATCTGAAAAGAGAAGCTTCTCTAACCAAAAGTGAGAGTAGTATTAATATACAGGTATGAACATTAAGAGAAGTGCTTATTGGGCAGTTAGGTGAGCATAGTATATACATTTAGCCAGACAGCAGCAGATGTTATACACCTAGGGCTCATGACTACCCCTGTTGTAGGTTTTCAGTATCAGGCATGTATTCCCTCCCATGGAGTGGTCCTCCAGTTCAATTAGAGAGTGGTTGGTTTCTTCCATTACAGACATGCCACTATTGTACCCATTGGCTCATTTGGCCTGGCTGGCCAAATTTAAGGTTTGCAGTGTCCACTGTTGTTTATCTCCATTGGTAATTTCTCTCTGTGTCCCATGGAGCTGCATGAAGTGTAGTTTCTTTCCAGCTTTCTGTCATCTGGTCTACATGGAGGAGGTTTTCAGCTCAGCTCCAGCAGGATTTTACAGTGTGACCTTGCAGCCCAAACATGGTGGAATCTTAAGCAATAGGGTCTTACCATCTATTCCTGGTGGGAAACCAAGAGCCCTGGCAATGGTGTATAATGTTTTGGGGGCATTAGGCACCTCCCTGGTCAACAACTCAGTGGAAGGTATCCCATCCCTGACAGTGAAAAATTTCTAGTAACAATCTAAGAAATGTGTCCTGTATGAAAGGATGATTTTGAACATCTATGTCCCTCTTTCCTCCTTTTACCCTTCCAGCTTCTGCCATGAGATGATGTAGGAAGAAGCCCATTGCCAAATACCAGCATTTGATTTTGTGCTTCCCAGCCTCCAAAGCCATAAACATAAATGTACTATAAATTATCCAGTCTCTAGTATTGCTATACTAATAAAAAAGTGAGCATTGTCTGGTGTGTACTTCCTTAGATGTGTGCCTGCTGCTATTCATGCTTGTGCATCTCACAAATATGGCACATACTCTGAGTTGGTAGGGTGCACAGAGGGTAGTCATACAACCAAAATTCTAAAAATACCTAGGGTGTTATAGTGTGTTTTAGAGCATTTAGAGATGTTTGAAACATATGAACACATTTGGATCCTTCTGTATGGCTAATATGAGATGACAAGATATAGACATAGAATATAAAAGAGCAAGTTTGGGTGAAATTGTCAGTAGATTAAAGATAATATATTGTCAGTGAGGCTATGTAAAGCATTCATCCTTCCATTCCTTTCCTTCTTCATTTAAACTACCCACCCATTCATTCATCCATCCATCCATCCTTTTCTATCATGTTTTAGTAAGTGGTTGTATTCTATGTAATAATTACTATGTCAGGAAGTAACCAAGTGTGAAAACATCAGTCTGAGTCTCTGCCTTAGAACCAGTTACTACAAACTTTATTGCCACTGATACTCCAACTTTTTCCCCCCTCAGCCTAAGCATTGACTATGTTTATGCCCAATTAACACAGTATAAAAATACTTTAGGATCAAAAAGTAGATTTTTTTATAGTCCATATTGTCATGTAACCTCTCTAAAGGCTCATCTTCTCACCTGTGATCCTAGTTGAGTTATCCATGTACCATGACAATAGACAACAAAAATATGCATAACATTTGTTTTAAATAGTTAAGTAGTTCTGCATGATTGAAAGCCTGGTGATGAAAGAATGAATATAAGCCTTTTAAAAATATTTATTTATTTGTGAGAGAGAGAGAGAAGTAAAAGAAAGAAAGAAAGATAATGGGCAGGCCAGGGCCTCTTGCTGCTACAAATGAACTCCAGGCACATGTGCTATTTTGTGCATCTAATTATAGATGGGTACTGGGGAATTGAGCCCAGGCCATTAAGCTTTGAAACAAGTGCCTTTAACCACTAAGCCATCTCCATAGCTCTGATTATTAGTCTTTTATGACTAGATCTAAGAATGTGTGAAGATATGTTGTGACTCAGAAACTTCAGCTAGAGTCAGACTTATGGTGCTTTTATGTATAGTATGTTGCAGTTATCTTTGTAGATAGACACTGAGGTTTCTTTCTAAAAATTAGTAAACTTTGTAATTTTAAAGGAATTTTAGATTTGAAGAAAAATGACAAACCAGTAAAGGGAGTGCTCATATGCTATTCTCCCCATATGCTCTAATGTGTTTTGTTGGAGTAAAATATAAATGACATAAAATTACACATTTAACCATTTTAAATATAGAGTTCAGTGGCATTAAGCACATCTACATTGTTAATGCAGCAATTATCCCTATCCATTTCTAGGACTCATTTATCATCCCAAAGTAAAATTTTACATCTGTTCAAAACATTCCCCAAACAGTGAGAACAGCATATTTTTTTTTTTCGAGGTAGGGTCTCACTCTAGCCCAGGCTAACTTGGAATTCACTGTGTAGCCTCAGGGTGGCCTCTGACTCACAGTGATCCTTCTACCTCTGCTTCCCAAGATTAAAGGTGTACAGCATCACACCTGGCTCTTCTAATATTCTTTTTGTCATGACCTCTGCAATGATTAGAGATGTGATAGAGATGACTCATCCAGGCCTGGGGAGATGGCTCAGTGGTTAAAGGTGCTTGCTTGCAAAGCCTGCCAGCCCAGATTCCATTGCCCATTACCCATGTAAAGTAAACTGCAAACTTGCATTGGCAAGAGACTCAGATGTGCCCCACACCCACATGTAAGTAAATATATATTTTAAAAAAAACAGTATGGTGGCATATGCCTGTAATCCCAGCATTTGGGATGCTGAGGTAGGAAGATAGCTGTAAATTCAAGGCCAGCCTGGGCAATAGAGTGAGTCCTGGGTCAGTCTGGGACAGAGAGTGAGACCCTGCCTTAAAAAAAAGAACTAGAGAGAGAGGGGTGGGGATGAGAGAGAGAGAGAGAGAGTGCTCATCTAGTACAAAGCACACGACTTTCTCTTCACATCACTTTCATGAATCTTTGGTCCCCTATATATTCACCACCATCTACACAAAGAAGCTTTACTAATCAAAAGTGAGAACAGCTTAATCAACACACATAAACATATACATTTAGAAGGAAATTTGATAGGCTCAATGTATCCATTTAGTCAAAGGGCAGTGGTAGCTTCCCTCTAGGGCCTATGGCCTTCATCAATGTTTTGACTTAGAGGAAACAGAAGGACAAAAAGAATGAGACATGAAAACAGAAGAAGGACTACTTGGAAAGGGAAGGATGCTTAAAGGAATAGGGGAGAAGGGTAGAAAGGGAGAGTAATAGGAAGGGAATACCATCAAATTACAGCATGTTCATGTATGAAAATTCTCAATAAAAAAGTAAAAAACAGTCCCCATTTTCTCCTCCCTTACCTCTAGTGAATATTATTTTACTTTTGGTCTCTATGAATCTGTGAATACAATATTCTCTGTGTATTACTCAATCTAGCTGCTACACCAAAATATCATAGACTGGTTTTAAGAAACAGAAATTTATTTTTTTTCACAATCCTAGAGACTGGAAATCTGAAATCAGGGTGCCTGCTTGTTTGGGTTCTGGTGAGGGTTCTCTTTGACTGCTTTTTCATCTTATGCTCACATAGCCATTGTTTTAGGACTGTGTACCTGGAGAGAAAAAGAGCAGGCAGCTCTCCATTATACCTTCTTAAAAGAGAGCTAATCCTACCAGATTAGGATACTGTCCTTATGACCTCATTTAAGATTAGTTATCTCCTAAAATCCCTATTGTCAGGCACTGGGTTTTGAGTCTTAACATGTATTTTAGGGGAACATAATTCAATTTGTTGCTCAAAGTATCTCATAAACAGGAAAACCACAGCATTTATCTTTTTGTGATAGGTTTATTTTAGTCAAAATAATGTCATCAAGTTTTATATTGTATGAACTATTAAAATACTTTGCTTTTAGAACTGAATATGTTTCCATTGTATGTGTATACCAAGCTTTGTTTATTTGTTCATCTGCCAATGCAAAGTTAGGTTGCTTCCATCTTTTGGCTCCTATGAATAATGCTGTTATGAACATGAGAGCACATATATCTTCCAAAGATTTGCTTTAAATTCTTCACGGTATGTACTATCAGTGAAATTGCTAGATGACAAAGTAATTCCATGTTTAATTTTTTTTTTTGAAACTGGCATACTATTTTCTTCAGTGGATTAACCACTTTAAATTTGAAACCAGTGAAGCAATTTCCCCACATCCTTTACCAGCTATAGTTATTTTCTATTTTTTTCATTATAATTAGTGTCTTAAAGAATGTGAAATGGTATTTCATTTGATTTTGATTTACATTTCTCTAATGGCTCGTAATGGTGAGCATCTTTTCATATGCTTATTAGCTATTTATGTATCTTCATTGAAGAAATGTCTATTTAAAGGCTGGGGAGATGGCAGTGGGTAAAATGCTTGCTGCACAAGTCTAAGGAATTGAGTTGAGATTTCCAGAAACCACATAGGGCTAGATGCAGTAGCACACATATGTAATCTCAGTGTACCTATGGCAAGATAGTATGCAGAGCGGCGAGAATTCCTGAAAGCTGCCAGCCAGATAACCTGCTATACTCAGTAACACACAAGAAGGAAGACCCTGTTTCAAACAAGGTAAGAGACGATGACCAAAACCCATGGTTGTTGTCTGATCTCTATATGGGTGTTCCTGCTTACACATGAAGAGAGAGAAAGAGAGAGAGAGAATTGTCCATATAAGCCTTTGACCCATTTTTTTTTTATTAAGTAGAAACTTTGTATGGACACATCATATGTTGGTACCATCATTTCTCTCCTCCCTGTCCCCACTCCACTGAGGGCCCTCCTTAGTGGGATTTCTGTTATTCACCATGGCATTGTGGGCTATGAATTGTGAGAGTATCAGTCATATATTGTGGGGGGGGGGCAATGTCTATAAATATTCCCTCCCATCCTGTGGCTCTTATACTCTTTCTGCCCCACTTCCACAAAATTCCCTGAGCCTTGGTTAAATTGAGTTGTTTCTGTTTTTATTGCTCATTTCTGGGAGTTTTAAAATATTTTCTAGATATTAATCTCTTATCATACACTGTGATCTGAATGATTGTGCCCCTCTTCAACTCATACATTGGAATTTCTTGTGGTGGTGGTGATTGAACCCAGGACCTAGCACATTAATAGGCAAGCATTCTATCACTGAGCTATATCCCTAGCCAACACTGCAATCTTTACCACAAAATGATGATGTTAAGAGATGAGGCCTTTGGGAGATGATCAAATCATCAAGTCAGATTTGACATAAATAGTTCTGGTGATCTTATAAAAGGAGTGCAAAGGAATTTGTTTGTCCTTTCCACCATATTGAAGACAAAAACAAGGTACCATCTAAGAGCAAGACAACCCTCATCAGGTACAGAGGCTGCTAATGATGTGAGCATGGACTTAGCCTTCAGAACTATGAGAAATAATTTTTTTTATGTGTAAGCTACTCCATTTATGACATTTTATAACATTCCAAACTAAGGCATCAAAAAATGTATGATTTGCAAATATCTTCTCCAATTCTGTGAAATGTACTTTTTATTCTTTTGTTAATATCTTTTGATAAAAGTTCTTGTTTTGTTATTTAACTTGTGCCCATATTTTTGGTGTCATGTCTAAAAGAATCATCACTTATTCCAAAGTCACAAATCTTTTCCCCTGTTTTGCTCAAGAGCTATATAACTTTAGTTCTTACATTTGTGCATTTGATTTCTTTCTAGTTAATTTTTGTGTGTTGAATAAGGTAAGGGTCCAATTTATTTCTTATGTCTGTGAATATCCAAGTTTCCCAGTACTATTTTTTGAGTGGTGTCCATTTACCATTGAATGGTCTTGAAATCCTTGCTAAAATCATTTGTCCATAGTGCAAGGGCTTATTTCATGGAATCTCTATGGTTTCATTGCTATATGCCTTTTTGGCAGTACCATCCTTTTTAAGTGAACATAGCTTTGTAATAGTAAGTTTTGAATTCAGATAGTATAAGTCTCCCAACTTTTCTCTTATTCAAGTTTGTTTTATCTATTTGGAGACCATTGAGAATCCACATTAATTTTAGGATGAAGTTTTTTTGCTGAAAAAATATTTTTAGGACCATGAGTAGAATGTTATGTTTTAAAAATGATGTGTTTGGGTGTCAAATTGGCAAGGTTCTTTCAAAAGAGGTTTAATTGAGTAGGGAAGATCTACCATGATTGTGGGTGTCACCAACCTGTAGGCTGTATCCCCAACTGCATAAAAAGGAGAGAGAGTAAGTGGAATACCTACATTCATTACTCTATGCTTCCTGACTGTGGTTGTAATCAGGATGCAGTGTGATCAGCTGCCAGCCTTCACCATCATGTTGTATTCCAAAAGAAATTCTCTGTCCCACAAGATGCTTTGTGTCAGGTGTTAGGTACAGCCACAAGCAAAAGTAAATAATTCAGTGGCTAACATGTCTTATGGTTGATATTATACGAAGGCTTTCTGCTTTTCACAAGTATGATGTTTGGTGTGGCTTCCCCTATTATTAAAATTTTGTGTTAATGTGGTATATTTTTTATAATTGATGGATCAATATTGATACATTAATTTTACTAAAGTCCATACTTTACAGTAGTGTTTTTATACTGTATAAATACATGGGATTTCATAAGTATATAACATTTATCCAACATTGCAGTATCATACAGGATAATTTCAATGTCCTAACATCCTTTATGCCCCATCTAGTCATCCCTTCTTCCTCCTGTATAGTGCACCTTTTAACTATTTATCTTTTTATTGTCTTTACTGGGTTTCCTTTTCTAAAATGACACATAGCTAGATTTGTATACTATATAGGCTATTTAGACTGGGATAATTCACTTACCAATATTCATTTAAGGTATTTTTTCATATAATTCTGTGTCTTGATAGTCTGTTTCCTTTTAGTGCGAAATAGTTCATTATATTGGTAAACCACATTTTATTCATTTTTGGTTACCTCCATATTTTAGCAATTATGAATAAAGCTTATAAACATTCATTCATGTGCAGGGTTTTGTGGGAAGACAAGTGAACTCATGTGGGTAAATAATCAAGTAGAATGACTGCTAGATGTGTCATAAGAGTATAGTTAGTTTTGTAAGAAACTGCCAAAATGTCTTCCAAAGAGGCAGTGCCATTCTACATTTCCACCAACAATGAAGGAGAGTTCTAGCTCTCCACATTCTAGCCATTTGGTTTTAATATTCTGGATTTTAACTATGCTAATAAATGGGTAATGGAATCTCATGTTTTTCACTTATAACTCTATTATGGCATATAATGATAAGCATCTCTTCATATGCTTATTTGCCATCTGTATATCTTCTTTGAAAAGGTGTCTGTTTAGCTATTTATCACATTTTTTAAATCGGTTGTTATAATTGAGTTTTTAAAATCATTTGTATATGCTGGGTGTGGTAGTGCATGCCTTTCATCCCAGAACTTGGGAGGCAAAGGCGGGAGGATTGCCTTGAGTTTGAGGCCAGCCTGAGACTACTTAGTGAATTCCAGGTCAGCCTTGGCTAAAATGAGACCCTACCTCAAAAAACAGAAATTATTTGTATATTTTTATCTATCAGATATTTACCATGTTAGAATTTGTAATTTTTTTTCTCTAGTATGCACTTTACTTTTCATTCTTTTAGCATATCACTCATAGAGCAAAAGTTTAATGAAAACACACTTCAAAAATTTGATAGATGCCATTGTGTATAGAGGGAACTTTATAGCTTACTGACATATATTAGTAAAAGATAACTATTTAAAATCAATGGACTAAATTTCCATGATACGAAACTAGGAAAAGGGGCTGGAGAGATGGCTCAGCAGTTAAGGCACTTGCCTGCAAAGCCTAATGACCTGGGTTCAATTCCCAAGTACCCATGTAAATCCAGATGCACAAAGTGGAGTTTGTTTGCAGCAGCAGCTGGAGGCCCTGGTCTGCCCATTCTCCTCTCTCTCTCTCTTCTTGCAAATAAACTAAAAATATTTAAACAAAAGACAGGAATTGGTAAAGTCCTCACACACACTTAAAAAAAAACCTAGAAAAATAATGTTATTTGAAAATAATAGAATGAAAAATTTAAGCCATGTATGGTGGTTCATGCTTGTAACCGCAGCATTTGGGAAGCAGAGGGAGGAGAACCAGGAGTCCAAGGCTAGTCTTGACTACAAGTAAGTTCAAGGCCAGCCTGGGCTACAGGCTACCCTCCTCCTACCCCCTCCCATAAGAAAAAATTAAAGAGAAAGAGGAGAAATCACAAATCACATGATTTGAAAGTAAATTATATGAGGAGGCCAGAGAGGCTTGGGACAGAGTTGGGACACCCTGGAAGGCAGCAGGGAAGAACCACACCACAAGCCTCCTGCCCCCTGGACAACATTTGTACATGCCAAAATCAGAGGATCAAATTTGCTCCAGTTCACAGCTAGGCCTAAGTTTCAGTTTCCCAGAGAGGTAGACAGACTTCTGGGAAAAAACACAAGCAAGTGGTTATTAATCAACAGCAATCCTGACATGTGGCCAGGAAAGATAGCCACCCAGGGGCCTAAGTCAGCTCCTGCAATACCTCTGGACTATGACCATAAAAAGGATTTGCCTGAGATAGCGGGCTCCAGGGCTCAGTCAGTTCCTGCAAAGTCTCTAAAACATGTCTAAACATGTCCAAGGATGGTAAAATCTGGGCCATGGCCAATCAAAGGTGTACAAATGTAACTGCTGCTGGCTTAGCCAATCACATTAGAAGATGGCCTAACCCTCCTAAAATTCCCCTAGCTGTGCTTAAAAGGGGCCTGTGTGCACCTCTCAGGGTTGCCATTTTGTATAAATGGTTGACCACTGCATGCTGGCTGTTTCTGCAGAATAAACGCTCTTTGCTTTTACATACTACTCAAGTCCAGAGTCTTTCTTCAGTGATTCTCAGACCCTTACATTTGGGGGCTCATCTGGAATCCCTGGAGCCCCCGCTCCAGACTTGATAGTGGAGCATTTCTGGGGGACCAATTGGTTCTCCACCAATTGGTGAGTTGGGGCGCCCCTCTGTACTGTGTATCTTTGTTCTGCTCTGTTCCATATTTTTCTGGTAGATCTGGTGTCCAGACACAATCTGGAGGCCCATGAAGGTTAGGCAGACAAGCCAATTATCACCTCCCAGACAGGGGCTTCCGAGGACACTCTGGACCCCCACCTGTTGAAGCCAGAGAGCTCCAGTCTGACTCTGGTTTTTATAGATACTGACAGGTTGCGCCTGTCTGGCAGAGTTTGTTTATGGGATAGGCTGCCATCAGCATCATTTTGGTTTCTTTTTCACTCTCCAGGAGGTTTGTTTCTGTGTCTGTGTGTTTGTGTCTTGTTTGTCCTTTTCTACCTTCTTGTGAGACATCATGGGACATGCAGCAAGTTCCACCCCACTGGACCTAGTCCAGTCACATTTCAAGGATTTCCAACACCTGGTGGACAATCTGGGTTTGACAGTATGGCCAGGAAAACTAACCATCTTTTGCATGGATGAATGGTTGACTTTCAATGTGGGATGGCTGGAGGGAGGAACCTTCCACCTTCCCACCATTTACCAAGATAAAGGTATTGTGTATGGGAATCCTAGCATCCTGACCAGGTCCCATACATCACTGTTTGGCAATATCTGGTGGAGAACCGCCCCCTTCTTGGCTGAGATCCTTTTTGCCACCAACTCAAATGATCCTGTTGGTTAAGGAGTCAGGGCCACCAAAGGACCACAAGCTGGCAGTCCTACACCCCTCCATTCTCGAGGAGTACCTCTACCCACCTCCCTATATACCTACTCCTGTGACAGCACCCATACCACAGGTGGTTGCTGCTGATCCAGGCCCAGGGAAGGGCAGAGGGATGATTCGTCCTCCCCTTACATGGGCCCGGACCACAAGACAGGCAAACTCCACTGTGATTGTGCTGCCTTTATGAGCAACTGTGCCCCCCATTAAGAGAGCTGACAGTATATGACCCACAGCCCTTTCACCACTGGTGACCTATATAACTGGAAAATGCAAAATCCCAAGTTCTCAGAGAAACTCTCCGCCCTGATAGACCTATTAGACTCTATAATGCTTACCCACCAACCCACGTGGGATGATTGCCAACAGCTTTTGCAGGTGCTTTTCACGACTGAGGAAAGAGAATGGGTGCTAGCCACAGCCTGAAAGTCAGTTCCAGGGACAAACAACCAGCCCATGGTGGTCCAGACTGACATTGACGTGGCTTTTCCCTTGATTCACCCAAACTGGGACCCTAACAACCCTGCAGGTAAGGAGAGGCTGAAGGGCTACAGCCATATTCTAATGGGTGGTCTCCAGGAGGCCGCCAGAAGGCCTACAAATTTGTCTAAGGTAGGGCAGGTCATACAAGGTAAGGAGGAAAGCCCTGGGGCCTTCCTAGAGTGACTGTTGGAGGCCTACCAAACTTACATACCCTCAACCCTGAAGCAAAGGAAAATCAGTCCACTGTGAACATGGCTTTTGTCAACCAGGCAGTTCCAGACATCTGCAGAAAACTCCAATGACTGGATGGATTTGCAAGCAAGCAAATGGCAGAGCTCATAGCCATAGCAGAAAAGGTCTAAAACAATAGGGAGACTCCAGAAGATAGATAAACAAAAGGACTCGCCAGAGTACTATTAGCGGCTACAGGGAGATAAAGATCTGTTTCCTGAGAATTAAGAGATATAGTCTATAGAAGGGGGGAAGACCCCATCTCCAAAATACCAGTGTGCTTACTGCAAAGAAATAGGACACTGGAAGAATGACTGCCTCAAAAAGCAGAGGGAAAAAGGATCAAATATTTTGGAGATAAAAGAACTGAGTGACTGAGGGTGTCAGGGCTCATATCCCCTCCATGAGCCCTGGGTAACCCTAAAGGTGGAGGAGAAACCGGTAGAATTCCTAGTCGACACAGAGCACAACACTCCATCCTAAAACAACCTATGGGGCCCCTGTCTAGCAAGAAAACATGGGTCCAGGGGGGCCACTGGAACTAATATCTATGGACTACCCAAAGAAAGGTGGACTTGGGAATGGGACAGGTAACCCACTCATTTATGGTCATCCCCAGGTTCCTATACCCACTCCTGAGACTAGACCTCCTGACCAAGATGGGGGCACAAATCCATTTTAGCCCCAAGGGAATACAGGTCTTCAATGAAAATGGCCCCTCACATGTTCTGACTGTGTCTCTAGAGGAAGAATACAAACTCTATGATTCCCCCAACTGCCAACAAGTAACCATACTTGGAAAAATTATGGGAGAAAATTCCAGGAGTATGGACAGAAAAAATCAGAAGGGTGAACTAAACAATGGGTCCCAATTTTGGTACAACTAAACTCTGATGCTAGTCTGGCCCGAGTCTGCCAGTACTCCATGTCTTGTGAAGTGAAAGTGGGGATAACACCTCCCATAAGCTGATTCTTGGAACAAGGGATACAGTTCCTTGCCAGTCTGCCTGGAACACCCCCCTTCTGCTGGTAAGTAAACCCCACTCCAATGACTACTGACCTGTGCAGGACTTAAGGGAAGTTAATTAAAAAGTAGAAGATAACCACCCCACAGTGCCCGATCCGTGCACCCTGCTGAGCAGCTTTGCCGCCTGATCGGGATGTCTATACGATGTTGGATCTTAAAGACGCATTCTTCAGCCTTGTTGGGCCTTGAGAGGCCTGGACGTGAGGCCTGGTGGAAATTCCTAAGCCTAGCTAAAGTTTGGCGACCTGCCTCTGGCCAGATATGACTCAGCAAGACACCTAATGGCCTCTGGCCTGCTACTTCCACGTAGAAAGTTAGAGTTCTCGTGCGTGCGCGCGCTTAGAACCAATCATTTCAAAAGTCATGGTGTGCTATTGCCCCTTACACCTTATCCCCTCCTGAGATCCCCGCCTTCATTCTCAACATTATATAAACACCTGCTTGTTACAATTAAGCGAGATCCTGCTTCGACAAGACTCCCGGCTCGGTGTGTTCCTGGCCATCGACACCCACCCTCCTCCTCAACCCCTTGGGAGGAACCAGCGGGCCTGGTCCTTCCTCAGCACTACCTGCCAGGGGAGCCTGACAAGCCTGCCACTGGCTCCAGCTAGCCAACCCTTGTTCGCCTTTGGAGTGACCCGTAGTGTGGTTTCAATGGACAGCTGACCTGGACAAGGCTACCACAAGGGCTTAAGAACTCACCCACCATCTTTGACTAGGTACTCCATGAAGACCTGGGTGAGTACCGACAGGCACACCCCCAAATAACCCTCCTACAGTATGTTGATGATCTCCTTATAGCTGCCCCAGATGAAGAAACCTGTCGTTTGGAAACTGGCGCCTTGCTCAGAGAATTGGACTGGATGGGAAATTTAGTGTCTGTGAAAAAGACACAGCTCTGCCAAAGGGATGTAACGTACCTAGGGTACATACTCAAGAGGGGCCAACGCCTACTGTCTCAGGCCCAGAAAGAGATGATCCTCAGTATCCCCACTCCCAAAACTTGACAATAAGTTCATGAGTTCTTGGACTCAGCAGGATTCTGTAGACTCTGGGTGCCAGGATTCACAGAAATTCCTAATCCTCACTATGTGGCCACAAGGGGGCAGGATAATGCCTTGGACTGGACTCCAGAGATGGACCGTCTTCCACCAGCTCAAGGAGGCACTCCTTAAGGCCCCAGCACTGGCCCTACCAGACATCTACAAGCCTTTCCACCTGTATGTGGATGAAAACAAAGGCATAGCTAAGGGGGTGCTGACTTAAACTCTAGGCCCTTGGAAAAGACCAGTAGCCTATCTGTCAAAAAAGCTGGACCCAATAGTGCAAGGATGGCCAGCCTGCCTGCGCATTGTGGCTGCCACCATGTTGCTGGTTACAGACACAGATAAGATTACTATGGGACAGGAATTTATCATAATTACCCCATATGCTATCAAAGGGATCCTCAAGAATCCCTGAGATTGATGGATCTCTAACTGACTGGTGCATTACCAGTCTCTGCTTCTGAACCTGCTCTACATCCAGTACCACCCTACCTCAGTCCTCAATCTGGCCACTTTACTGCCAGACCCAGACCAGGGCATTACACATGACTGCTCAGTAGTGTTGTACCAAGTCCAAAACGTGAGGCTGGACCTGACAGACATCCCCTGGCCTAATTCGTAAGGTGGACTACTTCACAGATGGGAGCAGTTACATGCAAGATGGAGTTAGGTATGCGGGCGCTGCGGTAGTAACTCTTGACTCTGTAGTATGGGCCTGCGCCCTACCACCTGGGACTTAGGCCAAGAGGGCTGAACTAATTGCCCTGACTTAGGCCCTTAAAGTGGCCAAAGACAAAATTGCAAACATCTTCATGGACAGCCAGTGCGCCTTTGCCACAGCTTATGTCCATGGGCTCATCTATAAGGAAAGGGGGCTGCTAATGGCGGAAGGAAAACCATCAAAAATAAAGATGAGATCCTAGCCCTATTAGAGGCAATATGGCTGCCCCTCAAGATAGCCATCAACCATTGCCCAGGCCGTCAGAGGGGGGAAGATAAAAGAGCAAAAGGGAACAAACTGGCCTATAAGGCCGCAAAAGAGGCTACACTAGACTCCACAGCCATGGCTTTTGTGGCTATGATTCCACCAGGGCTTCCTCCACCCCCCCCCATTACAGCTCAAAAGACCTAACCAAATGCCAAGGACTCTTTCAAAAAGAAGGATGGCTCCATACATCTGTGGGCCGAATAATAATAATAATAAACAAATAATAATAATAATAATAATAATAATAATTAATAATAATAATAATAAACAGCTCATTCATCAGATTCATAAAAATACCCATCTGGGTCTTAGGAAACTTAAGGAGCTGCTGAGAAATGCTAACTACAAAATTTTTCACCTAGGACCCTTAGTGAATGAGATAATTTCCCACTGCCCTACCTGTAATGCAGTAAATCCCTTGACTGTAGGATAAAAGGCCCTGGGAAACCGGCTACGCAGACAGAGGCCAGGCACAAACTGAGAAATGCATTACACCAAAGTCAAACTGGGTTTATATGGATACAAGTACCTTTTAGTTTTTGTAGACACTTTTTCAGGCTGGGTGGAGTCATTCCTCACCAAGAAAGAGACTGCCACCATAGTGGCTAAGAAGCTGCTAGAAGAAATTATCCCCACGTATGGACTTCCTCCATTGTTGGGATCTGATTATGGAACTTCCTTCATATCTCAGGTAACACATTCACTTGTTAAGATTGTGGGGACAGATTGGAAACTTCATTGTGCCTCCCATCCCCAGAGTTCAGGCCAAGTAGAGAGAATGAATCAGACGTTAAAGGAGACCTTAACTAAATTAACCCTAGAAACTGGTGGTGACTGGTTAGCCCTCCTTCCTTATGCCCTGTATAAGGCTAGAAACACCCCCTACACCTAACTCCCTTTGAGATACTATATGGGAGGCCCCTTCTCCTTCTGCTTATCTTTCAACCTGAGATCCCTGCAGAACTTGACCATCAGAAGTTCCTGGAATCCTTATGAGCTCTCCATAAAGACCAAAAACAGATTTGGCCAGATATACGCCAAATCTGAGTCATCTCCCTCTCCTTACCCCCGGTGCTTTGAACCAGGTGATGAAGTCTGGCTTAAGAGGCATGATCACAAGATTCTTGAGCCACACTGGAAAGGCCCTCACATGGTAATTTTGACCACACCCACAACTGTGAAGGTTGACAGTCAGAACCTGGATACATCACTCCCACGTCAAACCTGTGGTATGAGAGACCACTCAACACTTGCAACACTGATGAGAGAGGCCTCCTGATGACTCAACTCCAAAAGGATGGAGGATTCAGCCCCACCCACTGGACCCATTAAAGCTAAGACTTTACAAATCCTGATCTTGATCTCTGTTATGGGTTTGGCCCGTACTGGACCTAACCCTCATGAGCCATATAACCTCACATGGGTGGTTACTAACATGGCTACAGGGATGATTACTAATTCCACGTTCCACTCAGGCCCTATTGGAACTTGGTCCCCTTGGCTCACTACCCTCCTTTCAGCAATGGCAGGGCCCCTGAAGCTGTTGCTACTCGCCCTCATCTGTGGGCCCTCTATCCTTAACACTCTTATAAGGTTTGTCAAAAATACCTCTCGGCTATGACCAAAAAAAGGACTTGCCCAAGATAGCAGACTCCAGGGCTGAGTCAGTTCCTGCAAAGTCTCTAAAATATGTCTAAACATGTCCAAGGATGGTAAAATCCGGGCCATGGCCAATCAAAGGTGTACAAATGTAACTGCTGCTGGCTTAGCCACTCGCATTAGAAGATGGCCTAACCCTCCTAAAATTCCCCTAGCTGTGCTTAAAAGGGGCCTGTGTGCACCTCTCAGGGTCGCCATTTTGTATGAATGGTTGATCCCTGCATGTTGGCTGTTTCTGCAGAATAAACACTCTTTGCTTTTACATACTATTCGAGTCTGGGGTCTTTCTTCAGCGATTCTAGGACCCTTACAAAAGTAAAACTGAAGAACCAGCCTGCATGCCAGCTGGACAGACTGTGGGGTCAGGACCAACCCCAAGGTAGTTCCCAACCTGAGCACCTGAAGACACCTCCAGTCTCCCCTACCCTGTTCTTAGGAGACCACCACAAGACAAGGATGGTCCCCTATCCCAAAAGGTTCTGCACTTCTCCAGCCACCAGCCCTGAATGGACACACATCAAGAAAGTCTCCTTCAAGGGAAATATTGCTGTAGGGAAGTCAACATTCGTGAATACCCTTAAACAGGTTTGTGATGATTGGGAAGTGGTTACTGAATGTTGCCAGATGGTTCAATGTTCAAAACACTCAAGATGAAATTGAGGAATTGACAACATCACAGAAGAGTGATGGGAATGTTCTTCAAATGTTGTATGAAAAAAAATCACACACTTGTCTCAGTCAGATGAGATTAGCTCATAGCTCTCAAAGACACAGACAAACCTTTATTATTTTTTGAATGATCTGTGTACAGTGACAGGTATGTTTTTAAATCTAATTTATATGACTCTCATTGTACAAATGAAACAGAGTGGACCACATGTCAAGAGTGGCATGACTGGATGAATAGCCAATTTGGCCAAAGCCTTGAATTGGATGGAAGCAGTCATCTTCAATATATTCCAGAGAAATGCTTAAATAGAATATATTTATGAGGAAAAAATGAAGAGCAAGGCATTCCTATTGAATATTTAGAGAAACTCCATTAAAGACATGAAAGCTGGCTCCTGCATAGAACCCTGAAAAGTAACTTCAATTATCTACAAGAGGTGCCTATCCTAACACTGGATGTTAATGAAGACTTGGAAGACAAACATGACATTCTAATTGAAAAGGTCCAAGAATTTTTTTAGTACTTTGTGATTGTATTGATGTCTAAGGAAACCAAATGTTTCCTGAGTCTTTACTTGAGCTACAGGCAACCAAATGGTTCTAGCTACTTCAGTTTTGTGTATCTTACAAGGGTCTTCGCAAATTCAAGTTTTTAACCCTTTTTGATCTGAGAAAAAAAATTTAATGAATCCTATGCAAAATTTTGACTTCATCACCCAGGACAAACCACTAAAGAAGCTGCAACACAAGTATTGCTCCCAATTCTAGCCTGACTACCAACTTCAAGGAAATAGCAACAAACACAGAAGTGAAATACAACACAAATCTAACCGAAATCCAGAGGCTACAGTGAATTCAACACTAAAAACAAACTGCTAACACACCCAAGGCTCAGGGATTGTTGTGGAAGAGGGGGCAGGAAGATTGTAAGAGCCATAAGGTGGGTAGAAATATCCTGAGGTACAGCTCCCTCAAAGTTAACAGAGGTCCTAATTGCCTCACAATGAACACCAAGGACTTTCCTGGGGAGGACACTCAGGGTAATATATATTTAAAAAATTTATTTCCTCCTTTCTTCCTCTCCTCACTTAAAAAAAAGTATTTAATTGTCTCTATAACAGGAATTCTGGAGGGAGATGTTTCCAGAATTAGGTAGTGAGTGAATCAACTGTATTATAAAAGATGCCGGCTTTTCCTGCCTTCCCCTCTGTTGTCATCCTGAGCTGATTAACATTTTCCATGGTGCATATCACCTCACTGGTGACCAGTTTCTTAATTGGAAGCCTTAATATTACATATAGTATGTGTATATGCAAGTTAGTGTACTTATTAATGGTAGAAAAATGGAATTTGAGGAGCCCTTAGAATAAGAAATCCAATTTTTCCTCTTTTCTGTGGAGGTGGGATTTAAACCCCAGGGTCTTGTGCACGTTGAGCAAGCATTCTACCACTTTTTGAGTGGTTTTGATTAGGTGCCTCCTACCCTAATCAATGTCCAAAAATCAGGTTTAGTATCACTTGACTGATATTTACTAATGTATCTTACTATATAGAGAGGGACAGGTTAAACTCTGTTCCCAATTTGATAATGGCTTTATCTATTTTATAAGCAATTTAATCTTTTCTCTATCTCTGTTTATTCATCTGTGAATGTGTGGTACTCCTTTAATACTTTACATGGGACTGTGGAGAATAAGGAAGAAAATTTTTCTTACTTAAAAGCTAGCTAAGACATTATTGCAGGAGTGTTATATTCATTTTACATGAAGCTTAAAATAACTAGCTGCTTTTCTCAGACTAGTATTTGGAAAGGGAATATTATTATTACAGTTAAAACATTTTTGTTACAGTTTTCTTGAAATAATTTGAAATGAAAGTATAGTTTTTCCTAAATTTCTTTGAAATTTTATACATAGTGCTAAGTTTTTTCCCGTTAATTCTGCTCTGAGAAAGAGCAGCTTTTCTTTCTCTTCATACTTGGTGAGAAGTCACAAAGAAACTGAAGCCAAGCTGGGTGTCTTAGCTGTGTAGTTTGTCCTGTCCACTGCATACTGCCCCTCACTCTTTATACTGTACTGTCTAGAGTAACAGCCTGCTAATTTAAAATTTAAATAAAAGTCACACATTTCTACTGTGATAATATGATCGTGCTGCAGTTTACTTTGCTTTGTAGGATTTTGCTGTAAATTCTCCCCCACCATGAAATTACTGATAAAAATGATCTTGCTTTATATGTAATATATCATGAAAGTGTTATATTTTCAAACTAGGAAATAAAATGAACAAATAGAGGGATGGTTGGAAGCTCCCATTAAAACATGCAAAAAAGAAAGTAAATAATCCAAGAAAGTCAATAAATTCAATAGATGAATTTGACAAATACCATTAATATTGCCAACCACCTAGGAACACTATTGAAGAAAAATAAGAAGAAATTTAACTGTTAATATCAGGTATAAAAGATGAGGCAATTTTGCAAATCCTATAGACACCAAAAAGACAATAAGATTTTATTACTTAGTACAAATATTAACTGTGGATTTTTTATAGATATTCTTTATGAAATTGAGAAAGTTCCCCTCTTCCTAATTTTATGAAAGTTTTATCATAAATGAGTGTTTGTTTTGTCAAATATTTTTTTCTGTATCCATTAATAATGATAATATGATTTTATCTTATAGCTTATCCATGTGTAAAATTATATTTGTTAATTTTATTTTAATTTTTATGCATGCATATTTGTATGTGGGTGTGCATATGTGGGTGTGTACAAGTTAGATATGTGTGTCAATGTTTGTTTGTGTGTGTGTGCATGCATGCATGTGGAAGCCAGAAAGAACAACCCTGAGTGTTATCTTCAGTACTGCTGCCTACCATTTTTGTGTTGTAGTCTCTCATTGGCCTGGAGCTCACCAGTTAGGCTAGACTGGCTGGGCAAAGAGCCAGGGGTCCCCCTTTCTCAGCTTCCCCAGATCTGAGTTTACAGGAATGCGCCACTACACTTGGCATTTTACATGGAAAATGAAGATCAAATTCAGGTCCTTACCTTAAGCTTGAGAGGCAAGCATTTTATTGACTGAGCTATCTCTACATCCATATTTATTGATGCATAGCTGAAATAAATTTCCTAAGATTATACTGTATAGTTCTTTTAGTAGAACTCTATATTTTATTTGCTAATGTTTAATTGAGTATTTTTGCATTTGTATTCATGAGGAAAGTTGATTTGAAGTTTTGTTATATTGCAGAATTTCTATTTGTGTTTTGTATTGGGGTAGTAATCACTTTATGGAATGAGTTGAAAAGTGCTTCATCTGATTCTATTTCTGGAAGTTATTTTGGATAGAATTTAGTAGGAAAACCATCTTGGCTCAGTGATTTTATTATTGTAAGGTTATTAATTATTCATTGAAATTATTTAATAGATATTAGCCTATTAAGATGAGCTATTTCTCTTTGTGTGAGAGTGTTATGTTTTATTCTTTTTCAAGGAATTGGGAAATTTTTTTGGAACATGATAACAGAATTTTTCCTTGCCGTTGTTGATACCATGTCTGTCATTAATTTCACTTATGGATGCACTGTAATTGCTAGCATATTGCTACTATTACTGTTCTGAACAAAATAACTTTTAGGTAAAATATGAATAAAAAAGTACAATACATTTATACTTATTTTATTCCTTTCAAGTACCCTTTCTTTCTTTATGTAGTTCCAAGTTTCTGACATCATATTTCTTATGAAGAACTGAGAATATGTTTTGCAAGCCATGCCTAGTGGCAATAAATTACTTAATTTTTGGCAGAGAAAGCATTTGTTTCACTTTTGAAAGATAATTTTACTAGATATAAAATTCTAAGTTGATTTTTTTCTTTCAACAGTTAATATTTTTAGCTCCTTGCTTTATGTGTTGACTAATATGTTTTCCAGTATAATTTGCATCCTTTTAACCGTATTGAATGTTTTTAAAAATATATTATTTATTTATATATTTGAGAGAGAGAGGAAGATATATATATATGTATACATATACATATATATGTGTGTATATATATATATATATATATATATATAGAGAGAGAGAGAGAGAGAGAGAGAGAGAGGAAGAGAGAGAGAGAATGGGCACACCAGGGCCTCTAGCCATTGCAAATGAACTCCAGATGCATGTGCCACCTTGTGCACCAGGCTCTACATGGGTACTGGGGAACCAAACTCCAGTCCTTAGGTTTTGTGTGGGTACTGGGGAATTGAACTTGGGTCCTGAGGGGTGTGACTCAGTGGGTAATAGTGCTTGTTGTGTAAGCATAGGAACTTGAGTTCAATTTCCACCACCCATGTAAAAAGTTGGTTGTGGTCAAAAATATCTGTAATGTTAGCCCTGAAGCAGGCAGACATAGGAGTATTGCTGGACTTCTCTGGCTTCTGCACATGTACACTCATGATATATGTATCAGCATATACATGTGTATATACCACACACACACATTTAGCTGATCCCTTCACTAGACTACAATACTGAAAAGTAAATAAGTTGTTTCAAGGCATGTAAAGATTTATAAAAATGGAGAAATATACTTATGAATTAAAAGATTCAATAATATTAAGATGAGGGCTGGAGAGATGGCTCAGCAGTTAAGGTGCTTGCCTGCAAAGGTTAATGATCCATGTCTGATTCCCAAGTATCCACTTAAAGCCAGATGCACGAAGTGGTACACCCATCTGGAGTACATTTGCAGTCACTAGAGGCCCTGGTGTGACCATTCTCTCTCTTTTTCTGTCTCTCTTCTCTGTCTCTCTCTGCTTGCAAATTAATTAATTAATTACAAAATAATATTAAGATGAAAATCAGAATCAAATTCTCAACAGGCTTTTAAAAGTAATTGACAATCTAATTATAAAATTTACATGAAAATATAAAGCATTAGAATAGCCAAAATATCTTTAAAATGAAGGAAAAGCTACAGAACTGACAATTTCATGATTTCCATAAATCTACTAGAACTTAGGTAATGTGGTTTTGATACTAGTACAGGTAACTTTGATAAGACATCAGCAAACTGAAAACTATGATCACAAACTGGCCTCCCATAACTTTTTTGTCCACCCTAGCAGTTAAGATTCACTTAAAAAAATAATAGTTTGGGCTGGAGAGATGGCTTAGCGGTTAAGGTGTTTGCCTGCAAGGCCAAAGGATCCTGGTTCGATTCTCCAGGACACACATAAGCCAGATGCACAACTCCAGATGCATCTGGAGTTCGTTTGCAGTGGCTGGAGGCCCTGGTGTGCCCATTCTCTCTCTCAAATGAATAAATAAATAAAATATATTTAAAAATAATAATAATAGTCCATGACACATGATGGTTATTTGAAATTCAGATTTTAGTATACATAAAGTTCAAATGAAACACAACCGGGCAAAACACAAGCTCTGGAACTCATTACCCACTGCTTCCACAGTCAGATCTCTTGGCTTTAAGACAGTGAGCTCATCAAATGACTGGCTAGAGAAGTATGCAGGTTGTAAGTCCTGTGACACAAAGATATAGAGGAATGTACTTCAGGCCTGCCCTTCTACTTTACTAACTTATGAAATATCAATTTATTTTTTCCATTATCCACATTTTTCTTATGAAGCATATGACTAAAATGTGATGCATCAACTTTCTATGTTCTTACTACAGTAATCTGGATAGTGTGGTACCGCCATATGGGCAGACCAATGTTCAGTGAAATAGGAAAGAGAGTTCAGAGAAAGAATGTCAGAGCCACATGTTGGGTCATGATATGCAGAGACATTTATCTTACCCATAACTGTGGGCTAACTCCACAATCATGACCCATATACCTCAACAAGGAGGGGCCAAGGGGAGGGAGTAGGTCATGGATGAGCCTAATAATGGTACCAAACTGACTGTATTTGCTGAATACAAAACTAACTAATAAAGAAAAAAGAAAAGAAAAAAAACTAGTGTTGAAACAACCAAAGATAAACAGCCAAACCTTTTACATTCTATGAAAATAATAAGAAAAGATGGATCCAAAGCTAAGTGCAAAAGTTAGAACTATAAATTTTAAAAAAGGAATGCAGAATGCAGGAAAATATGTCTGTGACTTTACCTAAGCCAAGATTTGAAAATAAGTATTGGCAAATGCTAGGAATAAAAGAAAACGTATGAATTGAATTGTTTGAGATTTCAAATATATTTCCTCCAGTGATACCATAAATAGATTAAGTAGACTAAAATGAAAATAAAGTTTTACTTTATGAGCCCTTGCAACAATTGAAATGTTTACACACTGCTGGTGGGAATATAAATCAATAGAAGACTTATAGAGGCTGTTTGTAAGATGCATAAATAGTGGGGCATACACCTACCCTTATATGGCCCATCTATTTCATCCCTAGTTATTTATCCACAGGGCATGAAAACTGCTATGGTTTGAATGTTTGTGACCCCTCAAAATTTATGTTTCACTGTCATGGTTTTAGGAGGCAGGAGCTTTTGGAAGTAGTTAGGTAGTTAGGTCCTGAGGACAGAGGTCTCATAAATGGGGATTAGTACTATGTAGCTTTCTATCATAAAATACTTGAGATACTTATAAAGATAAAACCTTTATTGTGGCTCACAGTTTTGGAGGTTCCAGGCTATGATAGACTGGCTGTATCTGTTTGGGCCTGTGGCAAAGCAGCACAACATGGTGGGACCACAAGACAGGGAAAAACTGCTCACCTCATGACCATAAAGCCAAAGGAGAAAGAGGTCAGTGTTCCACAATCTCCTGCAAAAGTACACCCTCGATTATCTGAGGATATCCCATTAGGCCCCAAAATTAGTTCTGTCTTTTCCAGTAGCATCTCTCTATGGACCAAGCCTTAAGAATATGAGCTTTTGGGGCACATTCAACATCCAAACTACAGCAAGGACTTTATAAAAGAGAATTTACCACCATGGGCGGTCACAATTAAAGAGTCTGTCTGTGACCTAAATAGATTCTTACCCTGACATTAAATCTGACAGCAAAGGGTGAAAAAGTCTTCTAGACAAGGTAGAGCTTTCATAAATCTTGACTATAGCATTTTTATATGATATACGAGAGGGAGTCAGGTAGCTTTGTTAGGCAGTTGGGGTGACTGGGCCCCTGAAAGTTAAATGCAGAGATGTCTTACAGCTAGAGATCAGAGAGGAATCTGGCTTCTAATCTTATCCCTTGCTTAAAGATTCCCTAGACCTGTTTTTCCACACCTGAGCCCCTCCTGGGAGGGGGAAATCTCCTTTCCTAGAATTCATATCTAATCCCAGCATTGTGGTTAGTTAAGCTTAGAACTTGGCATCATGGCTGGCCTCTTCCTGAGCCAGCCTCTAGCCTGGAGAAATCAGCTGTCTCTGTGGTTCACCTGAGCCCAAAGGTAGGGCCCACCACCATAAGGTTATGAATACATTTACCAGAGGAAGGCAAGTCTTTCTCTTGGCATCATTCCTCACTCCTGAACCACCAGTTTCTGGAAAGTCTTTCCTCCACTCTGCCCAGCTGGGCCAACAAGAGGGGAGAACCCCCTTGAGTCCTCTCTAACCCCTCCTGCCCTCCACATGGCAGGAGCTCTCTGTACTTTATTTTCTTTTCTTTCCAAATTTCTTTTTACGTTTCTTTCAAACCTGCCACCTAGGCTCTCAGATCATGAGGGTGTATTTTCCTTCCTTTGGTTTTGTACTTACTGAAATAAATATAATAGTTTAATAATTATCCTTCTCAGTTTGATTTGCCAAATTCTTTGGTTAAATACAAACACAAATTTAAGGTTTGGTACTCAATGATTTTCCTGGACTCCCCACAGACCCTGTATCAGTATACATATAAGATGAAAGAGCTAGAAGTTGGGGAATAAGGTTTATTAAGGACACAGGTCAAATTTTTCATAGCAATTGTATACCTGGAACTGTGTTTTGGGATTGTAATAGCTACTTTTCTTATTGCTGTTACCAACTGTCTGACCAAAAGAAACTTAAGAAAGGAAGGGTTGATTTTGGCTTACAGATCCAGGGTACAATTGATCATGGTGGGAGATGTTAGGCAGCTGGTCACATTGCATCAGTCCTGAAGCAGAGTGATGTCAGCTGATGCTTGCTTACCTAGTTTTCCCTTTTTTATTTAAGTCTGAGACCTCAGCCTATGATATGGGACTGTGTAGAAGGCTGCATGTGTTGAGCCACTGCATTTATGGGAAGGCATTCACAATGGGCAGAATCACAACCAGTAGGAGCCACTGATAAAAGCACAGTCATATCTACCTCCAGCTGAACAGGCAGAGATTAGACCAGGGCACAGCCCCTCCTTGATTTCTCCTTACAGATCAGTTATGCTAGCCTGACCTTACACAGAGAACATTGCATGCTGAACATCAGACCTCAGCTTCCTCATTCCTGTCCCCCTGCCTCCTGCTCCCCAACCATTCATGAATTTTCCCATGTTTGCTAGAAAACACAATCTCAGCTGATGACATGTGAAGTCTTCTTGTTTGTGTATAAAATAAACCAGCCCTGGTTAGGTGGGGCTGCAGTGTCTCCATCAGAGCCTGCAGACGACCTGATCCCAGCTTTTCTCTGTCTTCTTTCTAATCCTTAAGTCACCTTAACAGGTCATGGCCACATTGGTCTCAGAGGTACTGTTAAAGTGAGTCTTTCCACACTACTTAAACTAACCTAGAAAATCCCTGAAAGACATGCCCAGAGATTTGTTTTTTAGGTGATTCTAGATTGTGTCAAGTTGACAATAGAGATTTAACAATCACCAGCCATCTAGAAGGATCTTTTTTTTTTTTATTAAGAACATACTTTCTATGGATACATCATATGTTGGTACTGTCTTCTCCCTCATTCCTGCCCTCATTCTACTGGGGACCCTCCTCAGTGGGGTTGCTGGTATTCCCCGTGGGTTGTGGGTTATGCCTTGTGAGAGCATCAGTCAGTTAGGGAGGGGCAATGCCTCTGGGTATGACCTCCCAATCTGCGACTGTTACAATCTTTCCACCCCCTCTTCTAGAAGGATCTATTTCTAAAGAGTGGGAAACATTTGTAGACAATCAAGTGACAAAAGGGGAGAAGATGGTGGGAGAACTCAGGCTTTAGCCTGAAAGATAAAATACAATCAATAGTCCAAAGAACTAGAATCAATCTTAGTGTCAGAAGTTTTCCTATGCCAGTGAAGTCATAACAGGTTGGGTCCATAGGCAGATTCACCATTTAAGACAGAACCCAGAAATTGGTGTTTCTGCTATGACTAGCTAGAGGTCATGCAATGAAACCACTAGGATACTAGGGAAGAGAACCACATCAATTTGGACTGGGAAGAGTTGCCCATTCATTATCCTACAGTAGTATTAATCCACCTTGATCCTTTCTCACAAGCACAGTGAACTCAAAGAAACCTGACTCCATTCCCCAGGGGCCACCAACAGGAGAGTAAGGCTAAGACAGAGTATGAAAGGCTATCATTAGTGCATGGAGATAAGATGTTTCCTCCTTAGGTTTCTTTGAAAATTTCATGACTCAAGCCATGCATTGTAGCTCATACCTGAAATTACAGGAGTCACAATCCCAGTACAAGACAAGAAAAACACCACAAATACAATGCCAGTCTAAGATACATAGTGAGTTCAAGCCCATCCTGGACAGCAGAGTAAGACCCTGTCTCAAAACACAAAACCAAAAGCAGAACATATTATCATTCATAAAAATACTCAAAAATATTTTGGGATCCCAATTAATAAAATAAATTGAAAATACAGAGCATTTATACAGCTGGAGAGAACAAACAACTGCTTTACCCTGTGACGAGAAAACCAAAGCTTTTTGATTCTTAACATCCCGTCACATTCCTTAAAAATACAATTTCTACTTGTACATTGGTACTGCACTGCTTGTTATATTTACATTCCTTAATTTCTGACCCAAAAAATTGTATTGGGTCAATTGTGTGGAAACATCCAATTAACTCCTTTAAAGCTTTTAATCGTTATCACATATGTCTTCATCACAAAATGTTTTAATAGCCAGTAATGATGTAGTTTTAATTGTGCTTATATTTTTAAGGTGTTAAAAAGCCTCTTGGCTATTACTTTGTTTTATTTGAATGCAAAACATGACTCACACCCACTTTTACATTTTTTTGCATTCATTGTAATTTTGTGTGCTCAGTCACTTGGATATGTGAAAAGAACATGCTTTTTCTGATGCAAAGTGTCCTACCAGCACCTGCCTTGGGAGCAGAAAGTGGCAGGATGGGGGTGGGAGCCCTATTGTCAAGCTCAGGGCCAACTCACATGCATCCAAAGCTCAATTGTAAGAGAGATGATAAACGCAGGATCACTTCAGGGCCAAATGTGCATTGTTTCTCTAAATGTGCAGAATGCCTCTCCAATATTAATCTTCTTTGCAGCTGTCTGTGTCCGTGAACTATGTGAAATTGCTTTCTCTAGGTTTCTTCATCATACACTATCACTGCCCTCTATCACAGGATGTGGTGTGAGTTTTC
Organism: Dipus sagitta; assembly: GCA_036346955.1. Lineage (NCBI taxonomy): Eukaryota > Metazoa > Chordata > Mammalia > Rodentia > Dipodidae > Dipus > Dipus sagitta. Next base: position 64,972,353 of record CM070776.1, read on the forward strand.
TCTAACAAACTGGCCCCTGTGTCCCACAGAGAAAGGCATGGGGTCGAGAGCCCTACTTACACAGTCAGCTTCTCTGTAATGATGCCCACTGGCACCCTGTGACCCCACATCAGATGCTGTTTTCAATTGCAATCTCATGGTAAGTGTGGAAGTCTAAAATGAATTTTCAGTTTCCTCTGTGTGGCAAGGGAAGGGCTTGTTTTCTATCAATATGATCTCCTCTTGTCTTTGTGCAGCTTCCACTGGACACCCTTCAGAACAGAAGACATCTGTGGACCACACTCTCACAGCAACAGATGGAGCAGACACCCATGGGTTCCTCCATGCCTTCCCAGGGACCAGTCAGGAGATGGAAGTCCAGCTTGGCAGGGGATTGTGTTCTTAGAAGCACACACTAAGTGCCAAATTCCAGAGTGTGCTAGGGGAAGCCAATGTGACCTGAGGCTGGTGGTAAAGAGTGAAGCTATTGTGCTGTCGTGAAGGGCGTGAGGGGAAGGCAGCTCCAGACTTGGTCCATGGGATGGATGCCCCAGCATGCCCACAGGCACGGTATCAGCCCCTTCACTCTCAGCCTATACCTCATAGGTTCACATCAGAGGAAAACCTGCAATGAATAAATACCTCTGCATGAATTGTGTGTGTGTGTGTGTGTGTGTGTGTGTACACATTCCAACACACACACAGGACTGCACACTAGCTCTAGCTGCTCTGAGGGTCAGCAGTGATAGTTGTCGGGCATTTTTAAACTGATATTACAGTAGGGGACAAGGACCTGCCTTCTTTCCCTCTTTCCTCTTTCCCCATCTCCCTTTCCTCTTTTTCCCTTCCTCCTCTTTGTCTATTTCTCCCTTTCTCTTCTTTCCTTTTCCCCTCTTTTGCTCCTTTCATTCTCTTATTCGCACCAGCCCTTTCCAGGTATCCATTTAGTACCTTTCCCTCTCCTCCGCTGCTCCAGGTAACCAAATTTGTCTGAGACTTCGTCATGACTTCTGTTCCTCTGCAGCCACCAGTGCCATGCGCAACTCTACAAGTCTCCTTACTCTGACCCAGCTCCCAAGATTCCCTCAACTCCAAATATTCCACCAATCTGAGTTAAAGCAATCCGATAAATCATTCCAGCACTTTCCACATATCTGCCAGTTCATTCCAGGGTCCCTCTAATTTCTCCTCAGCATTGTTCTCAACAATTTCTATGGGGTCTAGGAGCATGGTCACCTTCTCTCCTGCTATACTTTAAAATCTTCCTGGCTGGAGGTATGCACTCTTTCAGCACAGGTCCGAAGGAGGGGGTCCCAGTTCCTGTCTGGAAAGTGCAAACTTGTCTCCCTTTCACCATGGCTCCTGACAACCAGGTGAGAGCACGGTCCCTCAAGGTGTATTTCCTGAGGATGGCCAGTCACAAATTGTTTCCTGTCATTATGAGACCTGAGACCCACTCACTGCTTTGACAGCAACCAAATGTCTTGAGTGGGGGATGCAGCTCCTCACTCTGGCAGAGTCCTTTCCTCAGCAGGGAGGCTCTGAGACAGGACAGATTAACATCATGCTGCCCAGGTCCTCGGGGCACCTGTCCAGTTGAAAACTATCTGAGAACCTTTTCCAGAGACTGTTCAGGAATGAGCTAGTCCCAAGAGAACTCACAGGAGTAGGCAGTTCCCTCCCTTCTATCCCTCTGTGAAAGGCCATTTCTCCTCCCATCCCTTGGAGTCCCAGGAGTTCCTATCCTGCCCTTCATGTCATGCAGACCCTCTAACGTGAGATGCACCCTTTCCTGTTCTTAGTGTCCCTGTCCTCATGCTTGGCCATGTACCACTTTCTGGTCTACATTAAAAGCCAGTAAAGCTGTGTTCTCAAGCCACATGGGGTCTTATGGCCCTAGGCAGGGTGCTTCCTCTTCCTGTGCTTCTTGACATGACTTGTAAAATGAGGGGTTGATCATCCTAGTCTCAACTAGGGACAGGCGGAAGTCATTGACAAGATTTATGAATGGTCACCAGGAACCCAAGGTACCACACAGCTCTGCTGCTTGCCTAGCATGTGATTTAATGCCAGTTCTGTCACAATTCTGAACTTTGGCTTTCAAGGGGCAGCCATGACTCAAAATTAAGGAATGTTAGACTCCTCAGACAAGCACCTTGGTCTGCTCACATCCTTGTGCCCATTTGAAATATTTTTATTTATTTATCTGAGAGAGAGAGAGAGACAGTGTGTGTGTGTGTGTGTGTGTGTGTGTGTGCGTGTGCACACGCATGTGCACGCACGTATGCATATGCCCCATAATCTCCTGACACTGCTAAAGAACTCCAGATGAATGCACTATTTTGTTGATCTGGCTTTACATGAGTACTGGGGAAATAAATTCAGGCCATCAGGGTTTGTAAGAAAGCACCTTCAACCACTGAGCAATCTCTCGAGCCCCCTGTGTCTTTTGAATACCCATATAGCCAAGATCCCAAGCAACCAGATAGTCTTTTCTTACCCTCTGTACTTCTTCGTGGATGTGTCTCTAGTGAAAACCTTTTCCCCTGTGCTGGACCCTTCTGTTCCCCAGGTAAGCTTCAGACCTCTCTGCCTTTGCCCTGGGGTCTGGGCTTGTCAACCTTTAATCACCAAAGGATGTCAATTAATCTAATTAGAGGATTCTCATCTTCAATCTTGGCCTGCTCCTGTTTCTGACCCCTCCCACCTCGGTTTCTTCCTATTTTAATTTGGTGAGCAGAGTTCCTGGCTGCATCACCATAGCAACCAGGGTGAGGGCCAATTAAGCCATGACTGTCATTACATACCTAAGCTGATCTTAGAAGCCCAAATATTGGCTGAAGGGAGGAAAACAAGGCAGGTCCTAGTTGCAGAGTTGTGAGCAGGAGGGCAGGTGAGTGCTGCACACCCTTCCTGACCTGGCATGCAAACAGCTGGGAGTCTGTGTGTCCACACCATGTCCTGTGTCCTCAGCCACCAGGCCAGGGAGGAGCACCAGGCTCCTCCCTGCTCAAGGGAATCACTGTGGATACCTCCCTTTCAGCAGGCCCTAACTCTGTGTTTTTAAAGACATTCTGCATCCCAGGCAGGGATAGTTACTGGGGCACCCAGAGTCCTGATTTGTTGGTGCCTTTCGTTACCTTTAACCTCACCCTATGCAAGTTTCTCTAATGAAACAAGCCTTTCCTACTTGCCTGAAGTTCCCTGGTTCCAGCCAAACCCCCTGTTGCTTGGTCTGTGTCTGTGGGCTTTAAATCACAAAAGTGTATCAATTAGTGCAATTAGGATATTCAAATTACAGTTAGCCCCTCTCTCCAATGTGTCTCAGCACCACAGGTTTCCTGTTGCCTTTTATTTCATTTACTGATGAAAGCTCCTGCAGCATTGCCATAGCAACAGGCTGCTGGGCAGATTAAGCCCTTGTGGTTCTGGACACTGCCATTTAAAGCTGATTATGGGTCTACAAACTTGGATGGCTGAGCAAGACTTCTGGAATTCAGACAAAGGGGCTCTTAGCTGGAGGGAAAAGGCAGCTGAGCTACTCAGGACTTCATCCAAAACCCTTCTACTTATGTCCTTCTTGCCCCCTGTGTGTGTGTTTTGAGGAGCGAAGGAGAGAGCAGGAGCTCCAGGAGGTGCCCACTATTAAGGACCAATGTTGAATTTAGAGGTCAAAATTTGCACCCTTAGCCCTACCCCTGCGATGCATTAAACTCATACCTCTGAGCATGGCATCCCCATTAAATACACTCAGTGATTATGGTATCTGCCATATTCTAGGTATTCGTAGTGCTTGCTGCCACGTAGTTATATTATACAGAGCACACCAAAACAACCCTGGAACATGAACAAGTGAGGAATTCCTAAACCAAGAGAGTCTTCTAGGAAAGAACACCATTGAATAGCCTGTTGCACGTGGTTTAAAGCTCCTTGTTCAGTGTCTCACACTGTGGCTCATTTGCCTTCTGATTATGGGGGGGGGGGCTCCATTTAGATGTTGATTAATAAATACTCTTGGTGTGTTAGACTATCCTCCACTCTAGGAAATTCTCCCTATTAGTGAAAAAGTTTTTGAAAATGTTTTCATTCACATGTTATAGCAGTATATTTAAAAATTGTTGTGATAGCTATAGGGACTTTTGTGATGGAGTTTTTTGGCTCAACTCTGAGTACAACAATAAAAAGTGGGAATGCATAACCAAGAAGTACATTGTAGCCTGTGTTTCTGTGGCCAGAACATCACTAAAATATTAGGGAATTCTTGGTAAAGTGACTTATTAGGATTCTTGGTGAAGACACAGTAGAGTGACCAGATTTGTGACTTTATGGATGGCTTGTGATGGTGACAGATATCCATGGTGGGGGACTCTGAGAATGGATTCTTTTAAAACTGGGCTTTTGAAAGAGAAGCCCATTGATGGTCCTAACCATTCTCAGAGGATCCTGACTAATGTTTAATTGAAGAGAGACTCTGTCAGTTCCTCCTGCCATTTATTATATAAGTCCATTTGTCATTGTGTTGCCTTGTTTCATGAAGGACCTGCTCAAGCAGTGTTGACATTTCATAGTAGAGAATATTATCTGGGGCTAGGGCTATAGCTCAGTGGTAGAGAGCTTGCTTGGCATGTGTAAGGCCCTGGGCTTACTCACCATTATCACAAAAATGTAGATAGAAGGCAGTGTGAGAATCAAGCATTTAATAAGAACTATGAAAATAAACTTAAAGTAACATTAATAGTTAGAAAACCACTTTTGACTCAAGACTGTTATGGAGATTTTAAAACTTGAGCTCTAAGCATCTTTAAATGGTACAATAAGTATTCACATACCAACTGTACTGATATCTCAATTTTTTCTGGACCATATTTGGTGATGGCATTGGGCATCACAATGAACTTTCTGCAAAGTTTGCCCATACATGATCTCTTGTAGGAGTTATCTGAAGTGTAAATTAAGTTGCTTAGTTCTACCTTGTAGGAATTTGATAAAAGTGTACTTTCTAGTACTGATTAATACCAAGTCAAGAGTGGGAAAATTGGAAATAGTTATCTGTATAGTTGTAATCAGATATTGGAGGAAAGAAGAATTGAGAATTCCTGGGGTATACTACAGTTTTCCAGTGAAACATAAAATTCCTCCCTATAGCTGCTCTCCTCTTTTGATCAAAGATAACCAAAATAAAGTTATTCTTGCTTACAAAATAAATTTGATCTCCTTAGATTTTAATTATTTCCATAAGTGCAGAAAAAATGGTAATTGACCCCAAAGTCCTTTTCAGTTTATGTTCCTGGAAATTTTATTTACTTATTTTTACATTTATTTATTTGAGACAGAGAGAATGGACACACCAAGGCCTCCAGCCACTGCAAATGAACTCCAGATGCATGTGCCACCTTGTGAATCTGGCTTACGTGCATACTGGGGAATTGAACCAGGGTCCTTAGGCTTCACAGGCAAGTATCTTAACCTCTAAGCCATCTCTTCAGCCCCTGGAAATTTTTATAAATAATCTCAGGTTAGACATTCAAAAGCCTCTCAAGATTAGAAAATTAAACTAAGAAATTACTAAAGGATTTCAAATGTAATACCTGTATAGGCTTAAGTGAATCTCCTTCTTCCCAGGACCCCTAAAACATTATATATTTCCTGGGCCTTTCAGATAGCAAACTTCATCACTTTTCTGTAAGAATGTGAGTCATACAAATAGTGCACCATGTTAGTGTTTGCAAGAGGGCTTGGTAAGCACTGATTTCAGAAATCCATTCTTAATTCATTAAATAGGACATCCCATTAAAAACTTTGGTTATATAATCAGTGTTTCTAATTACACCCTGTTATAAAGAGTACAGATTCTTATTGAACTTTTCCAAATAATTGTATTCTAATATAAATAAGAGTATTCAAGGGCTGGAGAGATGGCTTAGCAGAGATGGCTTAAAGGCACTGGCCTGAGAAGCTTAAGGACCCAGGTTTGATTCCCCAGAATTCACATAAGCCAGATGCACTAGGTGACACATGCATCTGGAGTTCGTTTGCAGTGGCTGGAGGCCCTGGCATGCCGATTCTGTCTATCTACATCTTCTTCCCTCTCTCTCATAAACAAATTTTTAAAAAATGATTTAAAGCACCATAAAAATAAGAATATTCAGTATGAATTTCCAAACTATGGTAGATACAGGTAAGGAAAACAGATAAATGTATTTACTTTTAAATAAGTGTAAGTTACTAAGCTGTTAAAAGTATAGATAAGGAGCCAGGCATAGTGGTGCATGCCTTTAATCCCAGCACTCAGGAGGCAGAGGTAGGAGGATCGCTGTGAGTTTGAGGCCACCCGGAGACTACATAGTTAATTCCAGGTCAGCTTGGACCAGAGTGAGACCCTACCTTGGAAAAAAAAAGTTTACATAAGGGCTGGAGAGATGGCTCATCAGTTAAAGGCAGTTGCTTGCAAAGCCTGATAGCCCATGTTCAATTCCCCAGTGCCGACATAAAGCCATATGCACAGGTGCATGCATCTGGAGTTAAGTTGCAATGGCAGGAGTTCCTAGCATGCCCATTCTCTGTCTCTCTCCTTGCAAATAAATAAATAAAACTTTTAAAAGTATAGGTAAGAGAAAATGGAAAGGGTTCCATATATCTACAAAAGAAAATATTAGAGAACCAGCAGTGTTTCAGACAAAGCTGTAAGCATTATTAATCATGGAATTTCATCTCATACAAGTAGTTTATAACCTTGTATATTTCTCTATTATAGCTGTAAAAAGTCCCTATGTAACCCAGTGACATGATCTCAAAGGTGCCTGAGCAAATGCCATCATGAAGCATTCTGGCTGGTAACTGACTATAAATGCTTTCAGACATGACCCTGCATGCAGTAAAAGCTATTTATAGGTGACAAATACCTGATGAAAGCTGGGTGTGGTAGGATATACCTGTAATCCCCTTTTGTACTTGGGAGGCAGAAGTAGGAGGATCAGTATAAATTCCAGGCCTGTCTGGTCTACATAGGAATTCTATGTCACATAGGGCTACATAGTGAGACCCTGTCTCAAAATCTAACTGTGAAAGTCAGTCATATTGATATGCACCTGTCATCCCAGCACTAAGAAAGCTGAAGCAGAAGGATGCTAAGCTCCAGGCCAGGTTGGGCTACATGTCATAAAACATTTTTGAAAAAATAAAATAAAGCAGGATATTTGAAAGAAGTTAAATTTACTTTTTTTCTGTGCCATACAATGTTGAAAGTAATAATTGAAATTATAACATATGCAATACAAGAGTATCAACATATTTCTATGAACATTTTACTTGTACAATTGTAAGGTTATTCTTATTGGACAATGTTTTCCATGCAATTGAGCATATCAAATAAACTGAATTATTATTGTTATTATTATTATTATTATAGAATAAGAGAGAAACAGAGAGAATTGGCACATGAGGGCCTCTAGCCACTGCAATAAGTCTAGACATGTGCACCACTTTGTGTGCATGTAGTACCTTGTGCATCTGGCTTACATGGGTTCTGGGGAGTCAAACCTGGGTCCTCAGGCTTCACAGGCAAGTGCCTTAACCACTAAGCAATCTCTCCAGCCCAAAGTGGATTATTTTAACACCTGTCTTTTCACACCAAGAAAGAACAAATCCTTTGAGATTTTTCAGGGGCTTTCTGAAAAAGAAAAAAAAAAAACTCAGGGTCATTTTCTGATCAATAAGACTTAGTTAAATTTCAACATTGGGATAGCAAAATCTTATCTCACTTAGAAGTTAAGAGTTGTGGTTTGCTTTTGATAATGACTAACAAATTATAGCTTTATTCTGAGATCATTATGCTGAAGCACAAAATTTTGGTATCCTAGGCAGATTTTTAGCAGGCAAAGGAAAACTTTTTATAATTACTTATAACAGGCAGACCAATAATCCAAGAAAACATTATCATTTCAACAGGGAAAGCCAAGTTAAATTGCCTTTTCGCATCAGAATATTATTGAACTTGTTTACAAAACATAATTCTCAGGAGTAAACTCAGTCAAAATAGTGAGATTCACAACACATAAAATTTGTTTTCTCCAAACCCTTTGCAAATTTCTATATCCATTCAGTTTCCTTCCTTTTTCTCTTTCTTAGTAAAATGCTACCAAATTACTTTAAAAAAAATATCTTTATTAGCATATAAAGAATTGAGTTTTAGTCTGGTGTGGTGGCACATGCCTTTAATCCCTTGGGATTACTTGAGAGGCAGAGGTAGGAGGGTTGCCATGAGTTTGAGGCCACCCTGAGACTACATAGTTAATTCCAGGTCAGCCTTGGTTATAAGGAGTCCCTGCCTCAAAAACCAAAAATCCAAAACAAAACAAAACAAAATAACATAATTGAGTTTCATTATGTTTTATTTCAAACTAATTTTGGTTTTTTGTTTCCCTTCCTTCTCCTTTCCCCTAACCTCTTCCACTTGTAACCTTCTCTCCTTGGTAGCTTCCTATCTTCATACTGATGCAGGATTTGGGGGTTCAGGAGGGTAACCCCCAAATTTATGAACCCCAACTTTATCATGCTATATTTTTCATTAAGAACATGCTCTGTATGGATACATCATGTGTTGGTACCAAATTTTCCCTCCTCGCTGCACTATTCTTCTGGGGGCCCTCCTCAGTGGAGTTGTTGGTATTCTCCATGGGTTGTAGGTTATGTGTTGTGGGAGCAGTGGTCAGTTATTGGGATAAGGCAATGCCTCTGGGTATGACGTTCCAACCTGTGGATCTTACAATCTTTCTGCCCCCTCTTCTGCAAAATTCCGAGCACTTGTGGTTTTGTTTTGTTTTTTTTTTTTTTTAAGTCTACTTCAGTGATGAGCTCTCAGGAGCCTCTGGATTTCTGCTTTGGTAAGTGTTGAGTAAACTCAGCGACTGTCTCCTTCACCCTGGGGCTGATTGGAAGCAGCACTCTTGCTCATCTCTCCAGTTCCTCTGTGGTTTCACCTGGGCCTTGGCTAGAATGTGAGGGGTGGTTTATCTCCTTGGTCTCGCTACCTTCTGAAAAAGAAAAACAGATTCTTCAGCAGAGAGTGAAGTTAGCATAGGTTAAATAGGATAAGCATTATTAATTTAGGGAGATTTTGATGGATGTAGCCCCTGGTTTGCCAAAGACTGGTGGGAGCTTGACATTGGAGAGCATAATCTTTGTCCCCATAGGATTCAGACCTGGTTCCTAGTTCCAGCTATGGGATCATTTCCACCTAGCGGATCTCTCAGCCAATCAGAAAGCCATTGCTTACCCACCAAGGCTGTGTGCCACCATTGTGATGGTATGTACTTCTTGTCAGACTGGGTGCTTCTGAATAGCTTAGACCCCTGCTTGCTCACACATTGTTGGCCACTTTCCCCCAGTAGTTCATGTGGTGCTTTCCCGCAGTAGACAAGCTTACTGTCTGGGCACTGGGTCTGTTCCGTATTCCAGCCAGGTCTCTTCGTGTTCTGTGTCAGCAGCATGTGGTGTCTTCAGAAATTGGGTCTTACCTTTCACCTGAGTGCTTTGACAGAAGCCTGTCTTGTTTTGAGGACCTCATAGGTTTCTCTGATAAACAGCTCAATGTGGGTAGCACCAATTTCTGATACTGGGAGTTACAGGCCAGGGCCCTTCTTTTCAGAAGCTCCCCCTATACTTCTGTTGAGCATTAAAATTTTAGTCTACCTTCGAGAAAGTTTTTTATGGTACCAGTTCATTTGGGGTTAAGTTTTGTATTTATTTCCCGCTAACCTCCTTTCCCCTCCCCTCAAACCCTTCTATCTCTATTGTCTGGGCCTCAAATCGCCTATCAGGTATGTCAACAACTCAAGCTTATCCATGTTAGGAACTGCAGATGAGTGAGAACATGTGGTATTTGTCTTTGTGTAAGTGTATGTGTTTGCTGCATATGATCTGTTCTAAGTCCATCCATTTTCCCACAAATTTCATTGTATTGTTTTTTCTTACTGCTGAGTAGAATTCCATTGTCTAAGTGTAGCACACCTTCATAATCCAAACATTAAGTGATTGGCACCTGGGTTTATTCCAGTTCTTAGCTATTATGAATTGAGCAGCTATAAACATGGTGGAGCAAATACTTCTGTAGTGAAGTATGGAGAATTTAGGGTAAATGGCCAGTGAGGGAATAACTGGGTCTACTGGTAGTTCTATATTCATCTTTTTCAGGTATCTCCATGATTTCCATAGTGGTTGTACAAGTTTGCATTCCCACCAACAATGAATGAAAGTTCCTGTTTCCCCACATCCTTGCCAAAATTTGTTGTTGTTTGAATTTTCAATGATTGCAGTCCTTACTGGAATAAGGTAGAATCTCATATTTGTTCTCATTTGCATTTCCCTAATGATTAGGGATGTTGAGTATCTTCTTAAGTGTGTGGTAGCAACTTGTATTTCATCCTCTGAGAACTCCCTATTCAGTTCTCTGCCCCATTTTTTGAGTAAGTTGTTTAGGCTTTTGAGTTCTTTGTAGAGTCTAGATACTGAGCCTCTGTCAGTGGTATAGCTCATGGAAATTTTCTCCCATTCTATGGGTAATCTATCGGCTCTGCTTATGTTATGCTTGTCTGTGAAAAATCTCTTTTAGCTTCATGAGATCCCATTGATTGAGTGATTGTTTAATTTCCTGGGCTACTGGGGTATTGTTCAGGAAGTCTTTCCCCACTCCTATATCATGGAGAATTCCTCCTATTTTTTCTTCAAGTAGTTGAAGAGTTTTAGGTCTTCTATTGAGGTTTTTAATAAATTTGGAAGTTTTTGTGTGTATGGTGAGATGAGTGGGTCTAGTTTCATTTTTCTACATGTGGTTATTCAATTTGTCCAGCATCATGTGTTGAAGATGCTGTCTTTCCTCCAGTCTACATTACTGGCACCTGTGTCAAAGACCAAGTAGCTGTAGTTACTTAACCTAAGTGCTAGGTCTTCAATTTTGTTCCATTGGTCTATATGTCTGTTTTTGTTACTATGGCTTTGTAGTATAGCTTCAGATCAGGTATGGTGATACCTCCAGAGGTGTTTCTTTTTCTGAGGACATGTTTAGATATACAAAGCCTGCTGACATTCCATATGAATTTTGAGATCATTTTTTAAATCTTTGTGAAGAATGATGCTGGTATTTTTATTGGTATCTCATTAAATCTGTACATTGCCATTTTCACAATATTACTTCTACCTATCTAGGAGCATGGGAGGTCTTTCCATCTTCTCAAGTCCTCCTCAATTTCGTTCTTGAGGTTTTTTATGTTTCATTATATAGGTCTTTCACATCCTTGGTTAGTGTTATTCCAAGATATTTGATTTTTTTGTGGCTATTGAAAATGGGACAGCCTGTCTGGTTCCTTTCTCTATATATTTGTCCTTCACATATAGAAAGGCTACTGATTTTTGTGTGCTGATTTTATATACTGCCACTTTGCTGAAGGAATTAGTCCCCTTTAGAAGTTCTGAAGTGGAGACTTTTGGGTCACTTAGGATCATGTCATCTGAAAACCGGTCTAATTTGTCTTATTCCTTTCCAATTTGTATTACTTTTATGTCTTTCTCTGTCTTATTGCTTGGGATAGAACTTCTAGTACTATGTCGAAAAGTGGTGGTGAGAGCGAGTACCCCTGTCCTGTTCCCAATCTCCATTGGAACTACTTGAGTCTTTCCATACTTAATATTATTTGGGCTTTAGGTGTTTCATATATAGCTTTTATTGTGTTGAGATATAAAATGCCCATGCCTATTCTATCCAGCATTTTGATTGTGAAGTGATGTTGTATTTTGTCAAAGGCCTTCTCTTCATCAATTGAGATGATCATATGGCTCTTACGATTAAGTTTATTTATGTGGTGCATTATGTTGACCAACTTCCATATGTTGAACCATCCCTGCATCCCTGGGATGAATCCTGCATAACCCATGTGCATAATGTTTTTGATGTGTTGTTGAATTAGTTTGTGGGGATTTTGTTTAGGATCTTTGCATCTAAGTTCATCAGGGATATAGGACCATAGTTTTTGTTGTATATCTGTCTGGTTTTGGTATTTGGGTGAAGCTACCCTCATAAAAGGAGTCAGGAGGGATTCCTTGTTCTCTGATTATGTGAAACAGTTTGATAAAAATTGGTTTAAGTTCCTCAGGGAAGGTTTGGTAGAATTTGGCTAAGAAGTCATCCAGTCCTGGACTTTTCTTTTTCGGGAAGTTTTTGAATACCATTTTAATCCTGATGAATGTGATAAGGCTGTTAAGGATATTAATGTGCTCTGAGTTCAGTTTTAGTAGGTGGTATGTGTCTAGGAATTCATCCATTTCTTCCAGATTATCTAATTTTGTGGAGTAGAGGTTTTGGAAGTATGTCGTGATGACTATTCCAATTTCATTGATGTCTGTTGTGATCTCTCCCTTTTCATTTCTGATTATGCTAATTTGAGACATCTCTTTTTTTTGTTTGATCAAATTGGCCAAGGGTTTATCAATCTTGTTTATTTTTTCAAAGAAATAAATAGCTCTTCATTTCATCAACTTTTAAATTGTTTTCTTAGTTTTGAATTCATTGATTTTTGCTCTGATCATGATTTTTTCTTTCCATCTGGAGCTCTTAGGGTTGGATTCTTCTTGTTTTTCCAATGCCTTTAAGTATATGGTTAGGTCATTAATTTAAGATCTCTCCAGTGAGTTGTTATCCAGGGAGGTCTATGTTGCCTCCCAAACATTATAGGCTATTGCCAAGGCCCTTGGTTTCCCATGAGAAAGAGATGGCAAGTCCCTATTGCTGAAGACTTCACATGGCCTGAGCAGCAAAGTCACTGAGAAATCAAGCTTGTGCTGAGCAGAAAACCTTCTCCCTGTAGACCAGCCAACTGAAAGCTGAAAAATCTGCACTGTATGCAGTCTTATGGGAGACAGAAGTCATCAATGGTGAAAACAGTAGACATTGGAAACTTCAAGTTTGGTCAGACAGGCCAAATGACTGAATGAATGCAATAATGGCATGTCTGCTCTGGAGAAAACCAACTGCTCTCTAATTGGACTGAAGGCCCACTCTATGGGAGGGAATATGTGCCTGGTACTGAAAACCTAATCAAAAGTCTATGTCAGGGGAGGTTATGAGCCTTAGCATTATAAAGCCTGCTCTTGTCTGGATAAATACATATATTATTCTCATGAAATTGCCCTGAAAGCACTACACTTAATGTTCATACTCATATATTAACACTACTCTCACTTCTGGTTAGAGAAGCTTTGCTTTTCAGATGGCGATGACCACTGGGATGACCTAAAAGGCAATATAGTGCTGAGAAAAAGGGAGAGGGGCGTGTCCAGCACTGAAACATATCATGCCCTCCAAGGCTCAGGGTCCATTGAGGAACAGGTGGCAGAAAGAATGTAAGAGACAAAGGAAGGGTACCACTCCTTGCATGCAACTATCTGGACAGAACTTGTCCTTGATATCCATGGCTTCACAGTGCCTAGAAATACCTACACAAGACTCTTATAATAGAAGAAATAGATGAAACATCAAATTAAAAGAGACACATGGAGCGAGGGAGGGGATATGATGGAGAGCAGAGCTAGGAAGGAGAAAGTGGGGGAAGGGAAGGAAATAACATGGTTTGTTGTCTGTAAGTATAGAAGTTGTCTATATATATATATATATATATATATATATATATATATAAAAGAATAATTATTCACAGAAAAAGAACCAAAATAAGAACCCTTTCCTTCTTATCTCATCTCTGCTTCCCTGTCTACCAAGATGTGAGGAAGCTACCACTGCACAGCATCCAGATGTTCTTGGTGTCATACCTTCCCAGAAACGATGGACTGGACCCCTTAAACCATTTAGTGATATTTTCCTGTCCCTCAGCTGGCACCTTCTTTATGCTGTCACATGGACCCTGGGAAATCCTGGTGGAGAACTGGATTTGCTTGGTCTTACTGCCCTTAGGCATGAATGACAAAGTCTATGCTTGTTTGTCATTAGCCTTCTAACTGGATATACTTCTTAGAGAAAGGCCACACTAGAACTTACATTTCCTGGAACATGGAAGTGATTGGAGTGAAAAATTCTGTGGATGAGATGAATGGAAATATACAGGTATTTAACATACCAAGACACATTTATGTAAAGAGAATAGTGTAGACATCCCACTGCACACACTGTAGGCTTCGTTTTCTGTCCTCAAGCTGTTTGCTGCATCTGTCCTTCCTGTGAATCAAATTTTCCTCCAGGTTCTCCAAAACCTGTGAATTTGGTCCTTTGGGACCAGGTTCTGCTGATATAAGTTCCACTCTCCTCACTCGCTGGCTTTTTGAAGTGTGGCAAAAATGCTTACAGACCATAAGCTTTTGATTCTCCATTAGAGAAAGTGGAAATAAAGACACAGCTTGAAAAACTAGCCTGAGAATGAAATCAGATAATGTTTATAAAGCCTTTAGACAAGAAATGGTATATAATAAATTCTAGGGCTGGAGAGATGGCTTGGCAGTTAAGGTGCTTACCTGCGAAGCCTTAAGACCTGTGCTCAACTCTTTAGATCCCATGTAAGACAGACCCACAAGGTGACACAAGTGCACAAGGTTGCACATGCACACAAGGTGATGCACACACATCTGAAGTTCAATTACAGTTTCTGGAGGCCCTGGCATGCCAATTCTCTCTCTTTCATTCTCACTCTTGTTCTCTTGCATAAAAAAGGCCAGTCTGTTGGGCTGGGGCTGGAGAAATGGCTTAGCAGTTAAGGCACTTGTTTGCAAAGCCAAAGGACACAGGTTTGATTCCCCAGGATCCATGTAAGCCAGACGCACAAGGTGGTGCATGCATCTGGAGTTTGTTTCTAGTGGCTGGAGGCCCTGACGTGTCCATGCTCTCTCTCTCTCTCTCAGATAAATAAACTATTTTTTTAAAAGCCCAGTCTGTTGGGCTTCTCTAAATTTTTTTTTTATTCTAAATAAGCTGGGAATGGTGGTGCATGGCTTTCATCTCAGCAATTGGGAGGCAGAGGTAGAAGGGTCGCCATGAGTTCGAGGCTACCCTGAGACTACAGAGTGAATTCCAGGTCAGCCTGAACTAGAGTGAGACCCTACCTTGAAAAACCAAACAACAGGGCTGGAGAGATGGCTTAGTAAGTAATAGGAAAGTCAACAATATTTCAGGGAATTCATGTCTCCACTCTTCCAAAAGAAAAAAGAAAACCCCAGAGTGGCACAATGCCTAGGATGTAGGTAAGAACACAACTAACATCTATAGCTGAGGAAACAAGAGGAGAGAATAGGGGAGGGAAGGGAAGGGGAGAGAGGAGAAACATTTGAAATTCAGAAGAATTATTGTTCACCCCTTATCCCTCAGTGCTCCATTCCAAATATCATGTACTCTCATGGTTATGATACATTTTAATGGAAATAATTATAGTATGTACAACTCTTTGGGTTTCATTAATCTCTTATCTATGTGGTTCCCATTGTAAAGCTTCCTTGTGATAGGGAGTTTCATCTTTTTTGAGTGGTATGTGTGTTGTGGTATGTGCACGTGTGCAGATGTGTGCAGGAGGCCGGAGGAGAATGTTCAGTGTCCTCCTATATCATTCTTCCACTTGTTTCCTTGGGATCGAGTCTGTCACTGAACATGGAGCTGCCATTTTCAATCAGACTGGCTGAGCAGTGTGCCCTAGTGTCCTGTCTCTGCTCTTTACAGACCAGAGTTATAAGATTGTGTGGTCATGCACAGCTTTTTTTGTTTGTTTTTGTTGTTTTGGTTTTTTTGTTTTTTAGAGGCAATCCCAACAGACTGGCCTTTTTTTGATGAGAATGAGAGCAAGCAAGAGAGAATTGGTGAATTGGCGTGCCAGAGCCTCCAGCCACTGTAATCGAACTCCAGACACCTTGTGGGCATGTGCAGCCTTGTCCTTGTGTCACCTTGTGCATCTGGCTTAAGTGGGATCTGGAGAGTCAAACATGGGTCCTTAGGCTTCGCAGGCAAGCGTCTTAACCACTAAGCCATCTCTCCAGCCCATGCAGAGCTTTCTTTTATGTGGGTGTTGGGGATCAAACTCGACCCCATGCTTGTGCAGCAAATGCTCACAACCTGCTGAGCCATTTCCCTGTTTCTTTTCCCTGTCTTCAAATGTTAACTGAGACTTGATCATATTCTCAAAGTACTCACCTCAGCAGCCATGCACTTAGTCCAAACACTGCCTCTTCTATTATTTGGAAATGCTTTGTGGGCAATTGCCTTAGAATGTATAGCACATTTATGAATATGCTAGAGTGTCACATCTCTATCCATTGTGAAAAAGATAATTCTTGAAAGTAGCCAAGATTCATCTTAAGGGTAGCAAGTAAAGTGAACAAATTGAAAAAGGTTGTTTCTAACAGTGGCTCATGAAACTGTTTCCAAGAGCAGTTTAAACAAGGTCTTAGTTTCTTCTGAGCCATGACATGCTTGCAATGCCTATGGCACCTCAAGGAAACAACTTTAAATGGCAATTACTTGGCTGCCAATAATCTGGCTGGCTTTAGTAGTAAAACAAAGAGTCAGTTGCAATACTTTCTAGTCATTTCATATTTCAAATCAAGTAATAATTGAGACTAAGAGCACATGGTCCTTAAATATTGCCCAAATTGGGCTTGTCCTGTAACTCACCAGTACAGGGCTTGACTAGCATGCACTAGGCCCTAGGGCCAATCCCCAGCACCACAAAATATTTGCCCAAATTTTATTCTATCCTACTTCCAGACTTTCAGAAAACACCTTGATAGCTGTTTGCCCTAGGGCTGATTTTAACACACACAATTCACTAAAATGAAGGGCCATATTATTTATACAGTCTAAGATGTATTTGGTACTGCCCAAAGTGACTTATAAAATTTCCATTTTCAGTCCCCTTCCGAAGAAATTACTTATCTTTTTAAGTTTTCCTTGGCTAACCAGTCAAAAACCGACAAATTTTTTTCCTAAGAAATCATACCACCAGTGAACTTAAACTAGATGTTGGGTGAAATAATTAAAACAAACAAACACAAACACAAACCAGAGGTCACATAGAAGCAGGATTACAAGCACATGGAAGAACTTTGGAATCAAAAACTGTGAGTGGAAATATTTGGCCACTTCCTGTGGACCTGGGCACTGGGATGACCCAAAAAGCAACATAGTGCTGAGAAAAAGGGGCGGAGTAGTGTCCAGCACTGAAACATCTCATACCCTCCAAGGCTCAGGGTCTATTGCGGAAGAGGTGGTAGAAAGAATGTAAGAACCAAAGGAAGAGTACCACTCCTTACAATGTAACTGTCCAGACGGAAATTGGCCTCAATGTCCATGACCTCACAGTACCTAGCAATACCTATTTAAGAGCCACATAATAGGAGAAAAAGATGATGACATCAAATTAAAAGAGACACTAATGGAGAGAGGGAGGGGATATGATGGAGAGCAGAGCTGTGAA
Source organism: Dipus sagitta (assembly GCA_036346955.1). Taxonomy (NCBI): domain Eukaryota; kingdom Metazoa; phylum Chordata; class Mammalia; order Rodentia; family Dipodidae; genus Dipus; species Dipus sagitta. The sequence goes on from CM070776.1 coordinate 64,989,785, forward strand.
GGGGAAAGTGGGGGAAGGGGACGGAAATATCATGGTTTGTTTTCTGTAAGTATAGGAGTTGTCAATAATATATATATATATATATATATATATATATATATATATATATATATATATTAAAAAAAGAAAAACAGAGGGAGCCAGGCATGGTGGCACATGCCTTTAATGCTAGCATTTGGGAGGCAGAGGTATAGGAGGATCGCCATGAGTTTGCGGCCAGCCTGAGACTACATAGTGAATTCCACGTCAGCTTGGGCTAGAGTGAGACCCTACCTTGAAAAACCAAAAAAAAAAAAAAAAAAAAAAAAAAAGAAAGAAAGAAAGAAAGAAAGAAAGAAAGAAAGAAAGAGAAAAGAAAAACAAGAATAGCCAAGGGAAAATATCAAAGCAAAAGCTAAAAGCCAAGAAATTTAGATGAGAAATGAGTAATAAAGAGAAATAAACCCATGTCTATCTCGAGTTTAGAGGAACTACACCAGCAGAAGGCCCAGAGTTAGAGAAAGCACCCATGTGGTAGATGTAGAGTGTAAGGGAAACATGCACATGATAGATTCAGAGAGCTGAGGAGGATCATGCATGTAATTAAAGTGAGAAGTTACCCCAAAATGTAGAGCAGAGGCATAAAAACTTTGCAGACTAAGAAACAGCACTCTGCTCTTCCCCCAACTTAGCAAGGTTGACACCTAGGAGAGTATTTTTGTTACACCACATTCCAGTGGCCATAATTTACTAGAGGCTTTGGATCTAGACTCATGCTCTTGCATTCTGGCTCCATCACTACATACTTTAAACCCTTTTTACATATCACTCAGTTTACATCTCTGTCCTCATTACAGCAATGCAGGCTGTCCAACCTCATCAGCTGTACTGAGGAGAGGAGCCAAACTAGACTATATGAGACATGCTTTAAAATGCTCTCAAATGTATAGAATGCCATTCTGCCTCTGCAAGGCTGATTCTCTAGTGTTTAAAGACGAGAAAGTGGTTTTGGAAGGAAGGAAGTTAGGAGAAAGTCCTGATGACTGATGAAGTTTTTGACTATATCTATAAAAGGGGCATGTAATACACCTTGGAAACAATAGTAAAATCTAGTAACAGAGAACTGGGACTGAGTTCTCACCAGATCAACTATTTGTGTGAAACAAGCAAACATTAGGCTAAGGCATTGGTAATGTAGGATGAATCCAGTCCAATGGTCCTTGAGTCCTATTTACTTATCTGCCTAACAATATCATTAAAAGTTATGCGGTAATATCCCTGATTCCTGAGAAAACATGATTTCTCAGCAATATTAATGGAAATACCTGTTAAAAGGAAGATTATACTTTCATTTGTTTACTCTTTTCTGTGCTCTGCAAGTTATAGAACATCATGTCTCCTTCCATCCTTCACTTCCTCCCTTCCTTTTCTTCTTTATTGGACTGAACCCAGAGCCTCCTGCATGCTAAGTACATTCTCTGCCACTTATGTACATTTCTAGCCCCAATGTAGTAGGAAATTATCAATAAGAAACCACCTCATTGCTCCAACTGGAACAGCCTATAGCAGTTAGGGAAGCTTCTATAAGAACCCTTAAAGTTACAGTAATATATAACCTATTTCTCTACTAACTTTTTTTTTTTTTTTTTTGGTTGTTCGAGGTAGGGTCTCACTATCTCTACTAACTTTTTTGAAGTCAATATTTTTCTTTAAATATATCAGTCAAGGTTTAAGATTGAAAAGTTTATTTTACTATTTTCCCAACATGCCAAATTTAGAAAGATGTGAGCCATATATTACTATTACTATGCATTTAGAAATAATTTCACCTTAGTTTTGTTTGAGAAAAAATAAATCTGACTAGGCATAGTGGTACATGCCTATAATTCTAGCACTCTGGAGAGACAGACAGACAGAAATGTCACCACAATTTACAGGCCACCTGGTCTATACAGTTAGTTCCAGTTCAAGCAGGGCTCCCAGAGCAACAACTTTTGTAATTCAGAGTGTTGTATGTATGGGTATATGTTGCTTTTTACTAATGAGGAGTACTGCATTGCATGAATACACAAGAATTGGCTTAGGTGATCTCTGTGTTCAACTGTAGAAAGGAAAAGGGGGCCTACAGTGATGGCTCAGCAGGCAAGAGTGATTTCTGCACAAGCATGATAGCCTGGGAATCCTGAGACTGCCTGAGGTAAATTCCCTAGCACCCATGTAAACAGCTGATATGATCAGGCATATCTGTAACCATAGCCTTGTGGAAAGGAGAGACAAAAGAATCACTGAGGCTTATGAAAACTGTATACACCAAGTCAGTGAGAATCTGTCTCAAGGAAATACAATAATGAATAATGGGAAGGGTACCAGATAATTTCTTCTGGCCTCTGCATGTGTATTTGGTGTGTGCATCTGCACACGCACATGCATACACCACACACATATAATGCTATATATATACTACATGAATGCATAAAGAAAGAAATGCTAACACACTACACTCAAATACTAATAACAGTTTATTTATTTATAAATGGCATTTGTATATATGGGATAAACTGATCTTCAAAAGCACTTACCCAGACTGATGAAATGATGTTTGTAATAGTTAGTCATGTACTTTGTTAGTTTGTGTGAAGTAATATCATTGAGTTAGAGACAAACTAAACAGAATTAGTGAATTTACAAACTATTGGAATGTTATTTCTTAGAACATTCTGTGCCAACATGTGTGCTAGTTCAGATATTCTGGGTGAGGTTGTGTAATAGAGGAGTAAGAAGAGCCCAAAGTCTTGCTATACCACAAAGAAACTAGTTTTTGATTCACAAAGAAGGAATCAGAGGATATTTGTGACAAATATGAAAAAAATAAGTAGTCAAACATTATAAGATTCTTAAATGACCAATTTTAACTTCTTCTAGTCATCTAAAAAAATGAAAACATTCAGAGCATACATTCATGATGTTATATGGCCCAGGGTATGGAAGCAGCATTTGATGGACATAGTTTAGTGGTGTCAGGAGACCCAGATTCATATATCCAATTGGCTATTAAACATAATCACTTGTATTTCATTATACTCCAAATGTAATACTTAGAGAAAGTAATTCAGGATCAATTATAATTATATTAATTCTACTGAGACAGATAGTGTCCTGGAAAATCACACTAAAGTAAAATGATGTCAACCAGTAGAATCTGATGCCCATAGAATGCTCTTATCAAAAAGATTTTAAGCCGGGCGTGGTGGCACATGCCTATAATTCCAGCACTCAGGAGGCAGAGGTAGGAGGATTGCCATGAGTTCAAGGCCACCCTTAGACTACATAGTGAATTCCAGGTCAGCCTGGGTAGAGTGAGACCCTACCTCTAATAACCAAAAGGAAAAAAAAAAAAAGAAAGAAAGAAAAAGAAAAAAGATTTTAAGCATTACTAACATGGAGTTTACATGTTGTTTCACAAAATCATATTCATGTAGGCAGGGATGAAAATAATCTTATCTTCACACTGTTTCTTGTGCTATTATAACACTTGTTATATTTATTTGATATAATTAACTAATTATTTAAAGATTTTGTGTTTTATATCTATAATCTGGATATTTTGGATTAAATCAGTGAGTAAAAATAAGGAAGAAGGAGAGGAGGAGGAGGAGAAGAAGAAAACAGAACTAAGTTGAAGTGAAAGAAAAGCATCAAACCTAAGAAAAATCTGTTAAGATTTGGTTCTAACATTGTTGTGTGTGTGTGCATGTGCACGCATGTGCACATTTCTAAGCTCTAATGAAGATCATGAATATATACATACATTCAAACATGGTAAAAGAAAAGTTTGACAATTTTTCTAATCTTTCTAAAAGAAAAATAGTATTTTGGCTGACGGAGTTATCAACATCATAAATCAAATCTGTAGCTAAGGAACATAATAAGTTTTGATCTGGTTGTCATTCTTGTAATATGGCCAAGAGCTAAAAATAAAATTGTAGCCTTTTAAAAAAATCTATTAATTAATAATTTCCAAAAGAATATCGTGTAGGATCTTCCAGCTCCACAGAGACATTGATTAAAGCTTGGTAAAAATTACTGCTCTTTAACAAATTCAATAGGCCAACAGAGTGAGATTTTCACTGGAAGGACTATCACCACTCACTGGTGGTGTTCCAGTTTTCTGTAGCCTCCTCTGCCAGCTTCTGAATCCTGCCAACACTCATCCTGTACCTGGCCTCCAGCTTGCCCACATCTATACTGCCTGCCCTTCTTAAAACCTGCTTCTCAGTGTGTACAAATGATACAGTCATTCAGATGAGTTCTATTTATGTACTGCACAGCATTTTCTGCTTTTGCCCTGAGTAGTATTGCAAAAAACAACTGATGTGTCGATTCTTTATAAAATCAATCCAGACCTATAATGAATTGCTTTGTGTCCTGACTTTGGTCAAACTGTTCATAAATTTTTTCTTCAGTCGTATGCAAGGAAAGATTTCCAACATATAACATGCAGTTTTTCTTTAGTAATTTTTCTTATCCTTCATTATCACCCCAGAAGTGCTGGTACTGGCTCAGCTCAACATAGTCTATGACACAGCTTCAGGAAGTCACCTGATATAATGCAGACAGACCAAGATCTTATTTATTTTCTTTTGAGACATGGTCACACTCTGTATCTCAGACTGTCTTGAACTCTCTATGTAGAACAGGGTGGCCTTGAGCTCATGGCAATCCACCTGCCTCAACCTCCTGAGTGCTGACATTATAGGTGTGAGCCACCAGATCCAGTTTAAGATTCCTTAATTTTAAAGGCTAAATAATACTGCTTTGCAACATTTTCCTCATCCATTCATTCTATAGACATGTGGGTAATATCCAAATCTTGAGTAGTTAATAAGGCTGCAATAAACATAGTAGTACAGATATCTCTTCAGCATCCCAATTTTAATTATTTTTGGATGTACTCCCATAAGTGGGGTTGATGATTCATATAGTATTTCTTTATAGACCTTTGAGGAAACTGCATGCTATTTTTAAAGCATTTGCACCATGTAAACTCCATGAACAGCGGGTAGGGTTCCTAGTTCCTCCACATCCTTGGCAATACTTTTAAGGAGTTTTTGTGTGTTTGCTTCCATTCTTAAAATAGCCATATTAATAAGCATAGGGTGATTCATCATTGTGGTTTTCATTAGCATTTCCATGATGATTAATGGCATTCAACACCGTTTTATATACCCAGTGGCAATTTGTATGTCTTCTTTGGAGAAATAACTTTTGGATTTAAGTGATGTATATCTGTTTACTTATTTTCACATCTGTGGAAAGAAAGAGAGAGTGTGTGTATATATGATTACTGGGGTCTCTTGTCACTGCAAATGAACTTCAGATGCATGTGCCATTTTGTGTATGGATTTTCATGGGTGCTGGAGAATCAAACCGAGGCTGAGAAACTTTGTTAGCAAGCACATTTAACCACTGAACCATCTCCCCAGCACGTGGATTTTTTTTTGTCTACTTTGGTTTGTATTTTTGAAACATATTTTACTTTTATTTATTTGAGAGAGGGGCAGATAAAGAGAGAATGGAAGCCGGGCCTTTAATCCCAGCACTCGGGAGGCAGGGGTAGGAGGATCACCGTGAGTTAGAGGTCACCCTGAGACTCCATAGTGAATTCCAGGTCAGTCTGAGCTACAGCGAGACCCTACCTGGAAAAAAAATAAAAGAGAGAGAGAGAGAGAGAGAGAGAGAGAGAATGGGTGCACCAGGGCCTCTAGCTTCTGCAAATGAACTCCAGACGCATGCGCCACGTTGTGCATATGGCTTATGTGGGTCGTGAGGAATCAAACCTGGGTTTTTTGGCTTTGCAAGTAAATACCTTAACCACTAAGCCATCTCTCCAGCCCTTGGTTTGTATTATTAAAAAGGGGTTTTGCTATGTAGACTTGATTGACCTGAAACTTGTGATCCTCTTGCATCTCAGCCTCCCAAATGCTAGGACCTCAGGCATGTGCCACTGCTCCCAGCCACAGGGGTCCTTTCCTTCCCACACTTTGAATATATCATTTCCTGTCTTTTAGCCTGAATGATTTATTTTGAGAAATCCACTGAGTAATCATTCTCTGCTGCTTTCAAAGTTCTGTCCTTTGTAACTCGTGGCAATCTGATTATAATGTGCCGTTTTGTAGACGCTACATTCATTGTATTTGGGACTTATTGGACTGCATGAATATGGATGTACATTTCCTGTCTCAGTTTTAGGAAGTTTTAAGGTATTTCTGACCCTCCTATCTTATCACCCTCTTGGGCTCCCATAGTGCATATTCTGGTTTGTCTGACAGATTTTTATAAGCCTCTTGGGTGTTTTTCACTCTTTTGTCTTTTGTTCTTTTGACTTAATAATTTCAACTCAACTAATTTGAGTTTCCTGAATCTTGATTCTGCTATTTTAACTCTGTTACACTCCTGTAATGAAATTTTCAGTTTCATTATTGTATGTTTTGGGCTCCAAAAGTTTTGTTTCTTTTCATTGCTATGTTTTTATTGGTATTCTCATTTTGTTCATGCATCAGGCTAATTTCTTTTAATCATTAGTGTTCTCTTTGCTCACAGAGCTTTCAGATACTTATTCTTCCAGTTTTATGTTGGTGTCTATGCATTTGAAGAAACAGCCATTTCTGCTTTACCAGGCCTTGCCTGGAAAAAGACCTACTCTAATCATCCCAGCTCGATATTATGGTTCTCCTTTCCCAGCTGCCCTAACCATGGAGTCTTTCCACTCATAGGATCTGGAGATCTTTTGTATCTTTAATATAAGACAGCAATTGGCCTGTGGGGAATGCAGTGAATATTTATGTAGTTGGAGGGTCTTGCCATTCCACTCCACTTCTTTCCTTCTGGGAACAAACCTCAGCTCTAAATATTTTCCCCATCTTGCAAAAATGTGATGTTGGTAAGGAGCTACCAAACATTTTCCTTGTTCATATGTGCTCCAGACATCTACATTAGGCTGGTTCTATCAATAACCAGAGTGAGACCAGAAAAAAAAATCCCTTGGGGAATTTATATGCTAGAGTATTTCCTGAAAAACCCTTCAAGATGCATTTTTCTGCTAAAGGTCCATCCATAATCGAACAGGTACATATGCTCCCACCCATAGTATAATAAGTCATTTCCCCAATCTAACCCACATTTAGAACTCTTCACTTTACAAAAATGGTCATTATAGTATGTTCTTAGTGTTTATGTTTTCCATTCACTAGAATAAATGTGATTCCATTGTGGAGAATTAAGGAAGTGCATGAGAGTAAATAAAAACAAAATACAGGGCTGGAGAGATGACTTAGTGGTTAAGGTGCTTACCTGCAAAGCTTAAGGACCCAGGTTCAATTCTCCAGGTCCCATGTAAGCCAGATGTGCTTGGTGGCACATGCATCTGGAGTTAGTTTGCAGTGGCTAGAGGCCCTGGCACGCCCATTCTCTCTCTCCCTCTGTTTATCTGTCTCTAATAAATTTTAAAAAATCTTTAAAGTATTTTAAAAAACCCAATGTATAGCATCTGTAAAACCACTAATCAAAACAAAAGAGAATTTTGATGTGGGCTTTTCCTATTCTATATAAATTGAGTCATACTCTGAATATTGTTTCCTAAAATAACCTTTTAAATATTGCATATTATGTTATATTATTTGTAATGCCTATATACTACTCCATTATATAAACAGAACTTACTAATCAAATATTTTGAAAGATTTAGGTAGTGTTCTAATTTTTCTTCATTTACATCAATTCTGTAATTCTCTTTCAAGCCAAGTGTAAGATCACATCTAGGAGATTTTTAAAAATTCATTTTTAGAAATGGGGCTGCTGGTTGGTCTGATAATACATGGATAGAGCAGTTGCTTTGGGTTCTATCCTGAATGTTGTATAAAAATGAAACTGCAACATACCTGAACATAAAATTTCCTGGAATTTTATTATGTTATTTAATATATCCCTACATAATGTGTATAATCCACATGTAAGTACCTGTGTGCTTATGTCTTTTAGCATTCTACTATTATGGTAATTATAATACTTTTATTTTTTACTGTCATAAGATGACTCCAGAGTTCCATTATTACAGACAGATTTAGCTGTTTTAAATATTGAATTTTATTTACCTGCACGTTACTTTCTCTTTAAGCAAAATGAGAAACTTAAATTATTCTGAAATTCTTTACCCTGTGATAAGCATGTGTGATATTTTCTATTGGTGCTATATCAACTACAAGCATAATGGCTTAAAATAACAAAGATATAAGTTTTGAGGTCAGAAGTCACAAATCAGCTTCACTGTACTAAAGTCAATGTTGGTTATTTTTTTTTTTTTGAAGCCCTGAGGAGAGAATCCATTTCCTTGCTATGATCCCCTCATTTGCCCTCTCTTCTCCCTTTCTTCAATTAGATCCCTATCCCACTTCCATGCCTTGGTTATTTTTATGACCCACTGATTCTTAGGTTTGTAACCCATTTTTCATATCATTTCAACTTCCTATTCCCATTGTCATATGTCCTACTCCTAACTCTGAACCTCCTGTCTCTCTCTGATAAGGATCCTTATTATTATATTGGACCCACCTGGATAATCTAAGATAAGCTTCTTATTTACAGATCCTGAAACCAATTATATATAAGAAGTCCTTTTTCCATGTAATGTAACATTCACAGGTTTCAGGATCAGGACATTGGAATCTTTGAAGGGGTTTTGTTATTCTGTACCGTAGTTCAAAGTTTTAAAAAATGTTAATTATGAGAGAGAGGAAGAGGTAGGGGGTTAGAATGGGCACACCCAGGGCCTCCTGACACTGCAAACTAACTCCAGATACATGCACCACTTTGTGAAATCTGACTTTATGTAGGTACTTGGAAATTGAACCCAGGCTATCAGGCTTTGCAAGCCAGCACCTTTACCCACTGAGAAACCTCTCCAGTCCCCAAAGTTTTATTTTTAATTTTTTTCAGAGAGAACAAGAGAGAGGGATGGAGAGAGAATTGGCATGCCAGGGCCTCAGCTACTAAAATCAAAGTCCAGATGCTTTCACCACCTAGTAGGTATGTGTGACCTTGCTCTTTCCTCACTGTTGTACATCTAGCTTACATGGGATCTGGAGAGTCCAACATGGGTCCTTAAGCTTTGCAGACAAGGACCTTAACTGCTAAGCCATCTCTCTAGCTCCCAGTTTTTAATATATACATTTCCATTACTTATATACTTTTTATTACTTAATTCATTTTTGGTTTTTGTCCTTTGCATTTAACAAAATATTGAATGTTATATGTTGTTTGTCATAGTCTTTGCCATCATGCCCAGATATGTTGCACTATTCCACTTGAAGGAGGTTTACACAGAGATACTTGCACATCTATGTTTATTGCTGCTCTATTCATACTAGCAAGGAACCGGGATCATGCCAGATCCCAGATTTCCATCAACTGATTGATGGATAATGAAAATGTGGCACATATACACAATGAAATTTAATGTAGCTGTGAAGAAAAATTAAATTATAAAATTTTTAGGAAAATGGATAGAACTGGAAAAATATTACAGTAAGTAAGCTAATCCAGGCTTAGAAAGACAACTACCACATGTTTTGTCTTAAATGCAGACCCTAGCTTCTACGTTTTAAATGTGTATATTTATGTGAGGTGAGAGTGGGTAGAAGCCAAGAAACTAAAAATGGGCACATAGAGGGGAAACAAGACTCTTTAATAGACAGGGGTAGGGAAGGTAAAAGAATATGTGTGATACAAAAGTGTAAGTGGGAATACTGGGAGTTGAATAGTACACATAGGGAAGGGGATGGGAAATAGAGATGAGTAGGTGGGGATCAACCAAAACTAAATCTGTATGAAAATGTCATAAGACAATTTTCCTTGCATAATTGAAGTACAAAATCAAAGTATAAAATAAAGCATTTACTGTGAAAATTTAGGTTAATTTAAATTTTATCTATCAAAATAAGTGCTGTGTCCTGGTCAAAATATGGGACTATGTTCTTGTGGTAGTTTGAATAGATGGCCCCCAATATATTCACTGTTTTATTAGTTTGTAGTTTGCATCTGTAGCCACCTGGCTGGAGGCGGTGTCACTGGGAAGATCTTAAGGTGTGGTGGTGGGTTTGAGATTTCAATCTAAAGGTATGCAAAGTGTGCCCAGCTGGAGTTCCTGAAGTGTGCTGGGCTGTGCTGTGTGGCTTTTGTCTTTTAGGCTTGTGCTTCTCTCAGTGTTTTTGGTCCTGTGAAAGCAGGCCAGCTTCTTTTGCTGTTATGGAACTTCCCTTGGATCTGTAAGCTTCAATAAACCCCTTCCTCCATAACTGTGCCTGGTCTGGAAGTTCATCTCAGCAAACCTGAAGCTGTCTGCTATAGTTCTTATTTCCCCTCCTTTCCAAAATCCCAGTGAAACAACATTAAAAAAGCATATAAACTATAAGAATCTTAGCTCAGGGGCTCAGGAGTTGGCTCATCAGTTAAAGATGCTTGCTTGAAAATCCTGCTGACCTAGGTTCAGTAACTCAACTACCCATGTAATGCTAGACAGGTGTTCTTTTGCAGTGGCAAGAGACCCTGGCATGCACGCAAACATATGGCACACACACACACGTGCAAATAAATTTAAAAATAAAAAAAGGAGACTAGAGAGATGGCTTAGCAGTTAAGGCTCTTGCCTGTGAAGCCTAAGGACCCATGTTTGACTCTCCAGATCCCACATAAGCCAGACGCACAAAGGTGAGGCAAGCACAAGGTAGCACATGCCCACTAGGTGGTGCAAGCATCTGGAGTTTGATTACTGTGTCTGAAGCCCTGGCGCCAGTTTTCTCTGTCTCTCTGTCTCTCTCCATGCATGCACACTCTCTCTAAATAAGTAAACAAAAAATGAAAAAGCACTGAATCATTGAGGGCAGAAGAGATATGGATAAATATCTAAAAGACATATACATAGGAGAAATCTCCAGTGAGGCAGTTCTTTTTTTCTGAGAGAGCTCCAAAGAGCCTCCAAGCTCAGAGAGACATTGTCAGACTACACACTACTCCGTTCTTTTCCTGATGTGAACAGATTGGCAGTAGAAGCAGCTCCAGGGTCCTTCAAAAATAATTTCTTGTAAAGATTAGCATATGAATACTACACAGGTATGTATGTGTGCACATGCATATATGTTGAATTTGCAAAAATAACCCACCATTAGATAATGAGCATATTCAATAGATGGCAACTAAAGAAATGAGCAATAATAGATACTAGTATGTAAATATGAAAGGTACTTAAAATGTAAGTCTGCTTAAAATGTTGAAAGACATGAAAATCTACAAGAATCTGTAAGAAAAGAATAGAGACTTTATTTAAAAATATACATTTGACCCTCCAGACATAAAATGGCCTGGATATCCATGACCTCACAGTGCCTGACACTACCTACACAAGACCATCATAAAAGGAAGAAAAGATCATGACATCAAAATAAAAGAGAGACTGATTGAGATGGGGAGGGGATATGATGGGGAATGGAACTTCAAAGGGGAAAGTGGGGGAGGGAGGGTAGTACTATGGGATATTTTTTGTAATCATGGAAGATGTTAATAAAAATTGATAAAAAAATAAATGAGAAAAAATATATACGTTTGACGAGGAAAAACTATAAATTTGAGAAATGAAAATAAAGTATGTGAACTAAAATCCTTGATAGATTTACACACGTATTTGACCAGATCAAAAGTTGAATAAAAGTTGAGACACAGTTTAGATGAGGCATACATTTGATCTATCCATGCAACCCACTGTGTAATACAACAAAGTCAGCATAGTGCAAGTGTTCAGCAATCACTTGCTAAGTTGAACTGGGTAGGTGACTTTTGAAAACCCCAGGCCTCCTCCAATGTAGATAAGTCTCATAGACCAGAACAGCAACAGATGGAACTACTGAGTACTGGGCTGAGCTGTATCTGGAAATGAAGGACATCTACTCAGGTGGTATTGGGGCTGCTATTCAGCTCCAGGGCCAGTTGTCGCCCTGGAAGAAACAACCTGGTTTTTACTCAGTATGTGTCTGGCTACTGTCTTTTTTCCTGTTGAAGATAAACACAATTGTTCAAGCAGTGGGAAAAAGGCCTTAATTTAGTAACTACTGATAATAGAGGAAAGAACTGAACTCCATTTCAATTTGTATAGAGGTAACATGAGAATTTTTGAAGGTAGAATGAGGTAGGGGCTCAGTAGAATCAAGGAAGTGAAAATTATAATCCTTGGTAAGGGTAAATAAAATTGGACAAGCTGTGTTTGTTAGCTGGCAGTTACCAAAGTTAGTATTCTGTTATTCTACAGAAATTGGGAGAAAGAGATCCTATCCTTAATGATGGCATTTCAAATGAATGTTTCTCAGATCCTAGAGAGACTTCTGTGTTCTAAGAGATACATAATTAACAATAGTAACCCCTTTTTAGTAAATGCTGTGGAGGTCAGTGTCCTATCGTCCGGTGTTGGCTAAAACAAACAGTAAAAGTTTCTGGCAGCATTGAGCTTTCTCAGGAAGTCATTTTGAAGAAGGAGCAGGATCAATTCTAGGGACATGGAGTTATGATCTAGAAACCATGTTAGGGTTCTGGTAAGTCTCTTAGTACAGGACTTTAGGCAGATTTGTTTAATGCCAAGGATTCTGCATTTCTAGCCTGTTAGGAGCTACTGTGATGTCCCTTACAGTTTCCTGAAAATAGTTTCAGTGTTAAAAAAGAGTATATTTCCCAAGGTTACACAACTAAGTGATAGCATTATATAGATGCAGAGTTCTTAACCATTCTAATATATGGTCCCCTTGGTATCAGATGCTCGGTTTATTACTATGGAGTCTAGAATTAAAGTGTCTCAGGGTTCATCTTTATTTTCCAATGTTGTTTACAACTAGCCTATAGCCCTGTCTGCAGAGGATTCCTTAAGATTTTACTGATTATTCAATGAGAGGGAAGAGAAGCTCTGTTCAGTGAAAAATCTCACCGTCCTGACATTGCCTGTAGGAAGAGAGGCTAAGCTGTCATTTTCTGAACCTGAAAGGTATTTATGGGCTGCTGTAGATCTCAACTGCTCTTTAACTATGGATCACAACCCTGTAATGGAATGCAGGGGTTGTGAAGAAGTTGTCAACAGTCAAGTTTCTGAATTCACAAGGACCAAAAATTTATTCGCAATTACACACATAGGGCTGAGGACGTGCTCAGTTGATAGAATGCTTTCTTAGCATACATAAAGCTCTGGGTTTGATCTCTAGCACCACATAAATGAAGCATGGTAGCACATGGCTGTAATTCCAGCACTCAGCTGGTGAAAGTAAGAGGATCACTTCAATGTTATTCTCAGCTACATTGAGTTCCAGGCCAACCTAGGCTACAATGAGACCCTGGCTCAAAACAAAATTAAACACAAGCCAGGTTTGGTGGTGCACACCTTTAATTCCAGTACTCAGTTGGCCTAGGTTGGAGGATCCCTGTGAGTGTGAGGCCAGCCTGAGATTACATAGTGAATTCCAGGTCAGCCTGGGCTAGAATGAGACTCTACCTCAAAAAACAAAACAACAACAACAACAACAACAAATTGGGCTGGAGAGATGGTTCAGTGGTTAAGATACTTGCCTGTAAAGCCTAACCACCCAAGTTTGATTTCCCAGCATCCACTTAAAGCCAGAAGCACAAAAATGGCACATGCATCTGGAATTTGTTTCAGTGGCTAGAGGTTCTGGTGCATCCATTCTTTCTCTGTGTGTTTCTCTTCTCTCTGTCTCTCTCAACTTGCAAATAAAATAAAAATATTTTAAAAAATTAAACACAAATGATTCTGAAGCATTTCTGAAAGTGCTTGTAGCTGTTGCACTACGTGACCTCACTGCAGCCTTGGTTCTAAACACACACTATGCACACTCTGTACTTACTGTACATGCCATCATACCACACAATGCCAACAATGCCTGAAACACCTCAGCTTAGGTTGGACACTACTACATGTTATGAATCAAAGGGTTTTTACTTTACATACAAAGTTTTCTGCTGTTATAGAAGCATAACACTTTAATTACAGTAAATACCATTTAATAATTTTCCAATCATCACTCCTTAGTGTATGTTAGTATCCAATTAGTATATCTTTAGAGTGTATTGTATTAGAATATATGATTTTAAAGCTGTTGTATGAGTTGCTGATTACAGTTTCACCAAAAATACTGTTAAATGAATTTTTGTTTGAGATCAGGACAGAATTCCCAACAATTTCTGAAGAGTCTCTAACCCTACTTTTGCCAATTTGTATTGTGCATTATGTAAAGCAGCATGGACGTTGAAAATACTTTATGTCTTTTTTTCGAGGTAGGGTCTCACTCTGGACCAGGCTGACCTGGAATTCACTATGCAGTCTCAGGATGGCCTTGAACTCACAGTGATCTTCCTACCTCTGCCTCCCGAGTGCTGGGATTACAGGCGTGCATCTCCATGCCCGGCTGAAAATACTTTATGTCTTACAGTGTCAAATTTTCAGTGATGATTTCTTTATGTAAAAAATAAGCATATCCATCTCATTAGTATACAAGTTTTCTTTTGTCTTTAGTAAATAGTAAAACTGTATGCATATCAAATAATTACTTTGAAATAAATTTCTTATGATTTATTATCAGCAAATGTTTGATTTGTATATTTTATAGGCCTACACCTGGGGTCATGTAAAATTTTTTGGGCAAAAACCAGACACAAGCAGAAAAAGCTTAAGAAGCCCTGTTCTAGATCTTCAGTATGAGAGGGCTTACAGGCCAGGTTCTTGGGGCTTGGAAAAATTGCTTTAAAACCTACATGTGCCAGTCCAGCTTAGCTTTCCTTTGAATTGAATGCCTATTTCTGAATGGCTTTTTTGTATGGACAGAAGGTAGTGGATATTTTGAAAGGTCAGTAAAGGCTTCCATAAACTTCCAAAGTACTGTTCTCTTTGGTTTCAACTACTGAAACTAATATATCACCAAAGTTATCACCCCAGGGAAGATCTAAATCATAACTCAAAGGGTACTCTGGGTGGCATTCTATATATGTGATGAGTACACATCTAATCAACACTGTGCAACCCACACCTTGGCCAAAACATCAATACTAGGTGGATATTAATGGTATTCATTTGTAGGCTTTTCCATTTTTCTGAATAAATTCACACAGATGGGAAGGCTATTTGATTTGGCATGCTGAAGGTTGAATGGTAACCACACATTCAGGTAATTTGTGCACTATCCTCTAAGTCTTGTTCATGAGACACCCATTTCTGATACTAAGAGTTTCTCCTAAGGGTGTCAGTTCTAACTTGGTGCCTGAAAGATGGAGCATCCCTGGGTAGCTCTGGATCTTCTAGGGAATGGCTGTGGCTATCAGGATACTACACCCTTCTCCTTGTCATAGGCACATATTTACAAAACTCACACTTGCCATTCTGGAAGGCTGCATGTGGCATCTGTGACACAGTGTTATTTTCTGTTTCTATTCTCATATTTATGAATAGTTGTGGATAAGGCAGGAGTTCTGTCAGGTCACTGTTCCTTCAGGGTTGAAAGATGACTAAATACTTCTGAAGGACCAGAAATGGTGATGTTTGACTCTCTCCTGAGTGAAAGCAGCAGATAAAGCTGCAGGCTTACAGAGGAGAAGATTGGGGAAGAATCATAGGACAATGTAGGGGAGCTACCCCAAAATGTATGTTCTACCCCTAGACCACTCTATGATACCCCAGTGATACAAACAATGAGCTTCACTTTCATTCTCCTTTTGGGAACATTGTCTCTTCCTGTTGACCCTGGCCATACTGCCCTTTCTCAGATCTCCAGAATCAACAAGTTTGAGTGAGAACATAGCCCCAGCCAAAACAAAAAGGGGCTCCTTGGATTCGAAGCTCAGCTCTCAATGATGACTGTGTGACCCTGTCATATTAGTTAAGTATCACTTTACCTTAGTGTCAGATGGAAACATTAAAATGCTTCTTGAAGAAATACTGTGAAGATCAGAGCTAAGTGTGCAAAAATTTCAGCACTGTCCCTGGCACATATTTAGGACTAAAACAATTGGTGGTTTTATATTGATAATTGATATATATTGATATAGTACACCTCCTTGGCAGGTTTCTCTCTGCTGTAGACCTCAGAAAAGATGACCTGTTTGAGCACCCAGAAACCGCACCCCCCCGAAAAAAAACAGAGCAAGAAAATCTTGGCACTTTAATCGACTTGCCTTTTTCCAGTCCCTTTCCCCACTAGCATGAACAGACTTAGAGTCTAAGGATGCCCAAGAGTAAAAGCCTCGCAGTTGAGTGCGCAAGAAGGGTCCCATTCCAAGGTTCCAAAGTCAGGGTTGGATACTCTTCCTCCTCCCAAGCTCACTCCACCCCATTTTCACAAGCCTCATAAATTCAGGCTCTCCAGGAATTAATTTTCTCATCATGAGAAATTCTGACTTTAACCTTCAGTTCTTGGAACACTACTACAGACTGAAACCCGGCAGGAGGTTGCATCTCCCTGGCAACCGCGGAGTGCGCCTGCGCAGTTTCTTCCAAGCAGACAGCTCTAATTAGGCTCCTGCATCTCAGCGGGTCAGACACAGGGGCCAAAAGGGTCTATCTCTCCTCCCTTTGTCCGCTCCCTGGGCTGAAAGGTTGTGCTATATTATCTTTCTGAGGTTGACAAAAAAGTGGGCACTGTCTATCAACTCTCTCCCACCTGCTAGAAGGTGGCAGTTTGGGATAGTCTCTGGTGATTAAAAGGATGCAAAGGGGAGGAAGATTTGAGGGTGTCAGGAAGTGAGGAAGCACACAGCATGCAGCACTGGGTGCAGTACTCGTAAGCATCACTTCCCTTCTTAGGTCCGACGTGACACTATAATGATATGGCACTGCCAGGGATGCCTCTCAGAAGTTGTAACCTGCAGGCTCTCCAGGAAAGGATCGTGAGTCTGGTTAGAAGCTGTGGAGGGAATCAGGATTAAGAGACTCAATATGCAAAATTTCGCTTTAGCAACTGGGTGTTGAAGTAAACAGTACTAGAGGGGTGTATCCATACAAACCTCCTTTAGGTTGGCAGATTGTTCCATCTAACAGAAGAACCAAAACTATTTTTTTGTTTTTGCGAATGCCTTTTACTGTTTCCTAAGAGCTACTCTCTGAGTATTGATACGGGTCCTTCTTAGCCTCTGCCACATATTTCTCTCCCCACTCCCTTCTTGAACTTAATGTTGCCTTTTTAGGCTACTTTGAAATTCCTTGAAGGCATTTTACACACTGTGCCTGTCTTCAGCAGTCTCTCCTTTTCCCCATCTCTTCAGCCTCAGCTATCCCTCCCAAGATATCTCTAAAGCACATTTTATCTCCAACCCTCCATACCACCTTGTCCTTCCCACCACCTCCCTTAACTACTCAACCATGTCCTCTGTCATACTCCTGACCCATCTCCAATTTTCCTTGGACCCCACCATTGCTGTTTTCTCTGTCACTCTCTCAGCACCTAAAGTGAGGAGTTATCCTTATGAACTCCCATAGCACACCCACCATACCTCATTTCCTTAATTATCTCACTTGATACAGCATAATATAATTGCTGTCTTACTTCCATGGCTCTTCCACCTTAAGGAGGACGCTCTGGGGTCCATCTGAGGCTTTTTTCCCTTATATTCCCAACACATAACCCTGTTCTCAGAGCATGCAGGTGCGTGAAAATGTTTATAAAATACATAAGTACATAGGCATGGTTTCTAATTCATTGTGTTTTTATTTTTCACCTCACTGTGTAATAGCAAAGCAAATACAGACACATGTCAGTCTTTTTAAAAACAACAGTATACACACAGGGAGGGCAACCCCAGATGAGTGGTTTTGTGTTTTGTTGTGTGTGTTTTGTTGTTTAGCTCATTTTACTGGTTATTTCAAAGATGTAAATATTACGAATACATTTTACACAGTAATCTGAACTTTTATACTAAAACAATACAGGAAGGGAAAATGAGCAGTTTCATTTATAAACACTGATCATAAAGCCAATTGAATATCAGAAGGAAGGAAACACGATTAGAACTGGAACACAGTAAGCACAAATTGTACTCCCTACCCCAATCCCTCCCCAACTTCTGATTTGGGACAACAGTGCCCATTTCCCAAAGGCTGCTTTAACTGATGCCACTCAAACTTCACATAGCGCCAAAGAAGAACATGGCAGTTGCCTCAGACCTGGCCCTGGCTTCCTCATCTTCCACGGCCTCTCTGTATTGCTCTGGCCAGTCCTGTGGTTGCTTTCTGTAGAGCCTGGCCATGTATTCCAAGGCTTTCATTTTGGTGATTTCGAGGTGAGCCCGAGGACCCCAAAGCAGCTCATATTCAACTGGATTAGAGTAAGACAGTGGCCTGCACTCCAGATAGCGCTGTCTCATGAGCTTACAGGTGATGGCATGCTTTCTCCCTACATCCACACTAAATCTCCGAAGTAAGTTCCAGACATTGGCTTCTTTGACACGATTGCCCATCAGGAAGATCAAACCCAAGATTGGCATAACATATTCCTGGGTGGGTCTCCCTAGGCTCTCTAGCATTATTTGCTCTTCTTCTGATTCTGGTTGCTGGACAAGGAGGTAGATGTGCTCACTGGTATCAACCTCAATCAAAGAGAACCCATAGAATAGATCAAGGATTAGAGTGGCTCGACTGAGGATATTTGGGAACACATCCTCAAATTCCTTGCCAGTGTGAGCCAACAGTTCATCCTGATGTATAGGCAGCAACTCTTCAGTGACATTAATGGCCAACTGGACCAAATCATTTGCCTTATCGTTCATAGTGTCCTCTGACCAGAACTCCAAGCCAGCAGCCTGGCTTCTTTCTTTGGCTTTGTCAGCTTCCAGAGCTTTGTTATACTCTTCTGGCCAGCTCCAGGGTTCTTCATCATGGGCCTCTGCTACAAACTTAAGGGCTTCCATCTTTGTGATTTCCCTGTGGGCTCTAGAGCCCCACAAGAACTCAAATTCGAGAGGATTAGTGCCATATACTGGCCAGTACTCCAAAAATCGCATGCGTACAAAGTCAGTTGTGAGCAGGGTTCTTGTGTTCCCAAAGAGGTTGTTGATCCTCTGAGGCTCGTCAGACACATCAACCTTTAGTAGTAAGTCCCAAATGGAGGCCTCTCTTGCCCGGTTGCCATTCAAGAGGATGTGGCCTAGGACCAGGGCCAGGAGACCTGCCTTTGGCACATCTAGGGTCTCTGCTAGCCGATCAGTGGTCTGGGGACCCCGTTTGCTGATTAGGTTGTAGGTGTCAGTCTGAGGATCAAGAACTCTCAGGTTCAACCCCAAAGCCCGATCCAGGTGAGCTGAGGCTCGTCTGAGTATCTCAGGGAACTGATCTGAGTATTCTCTGAGAAACTCCAGCATGTCTGATTGCCGGATACACCCCTCAGCTTGGCTTTTCATTCGCATGAAATTCACCAAAGCAATAGACCTGTCTTCTAGAGGGTCGTGGACCCTGAGCGCCCCCAAACGTCGGGACTGCTCATCGATGAGAATCTCGATGTCATTTGGGTCCAGCGCAGCCTGGGGAGCGCTGGCACCCTGAGGGTCGATTGGAATCTGAAGACCCTGGGGGAAATCGGGGACTAGCATGGAAGTGGGGGGCCCAGAGGCATTAGTAGCCTGCATTTCACCCCGGCTGTCGCTGTAATCTGCAGTGGTCTCTGCGCTGCCGTGGCACGCATTCTGGCTTACCAGAGACATGGTTCCAAAGGAGACTGGAACGGGAGGTCAGCGATCCGTCGGAGAGCGGATGGTAGGTGTGTTGGCGCCTTGGCACAGAGCCGAAGCCTGAGACCCGGGAGCTAGGCAGATCAAAAGTGAGAGCTGGTAAGAAGGGCAATCTTTTTACACACGCACTAGTCTGCAATGAGCTAAAGCCTAAGAGCAGTTAGCTTTGCCGCAGCCTACGCAAGCGCAGTCAGGCTCTGCGACGTGGTGACCACGCCCCACTCCAGGTCTTCCACTCCAGTCCCTCCCCACCTCTGCGGGCCAGGCGAGGCTGCTCGGTGTTTGTTGTGGGACTCGAACTTAGAGAAAAGAATTCACAAAAAGGAACAATAGAGATGAAGCAAAAGGGTCAAAGAATGAGAGGTGGGGGTGGGGGGCGAGTGTTTTTCTGTGAGGTGTAAGCATCATGGTAATAAGCAGTAGAGAATACTGAGGGGAGGAGGTTAGTGACAGTTGTTTTATAGATTCATTAATGCATCCACCACTCAACAGATATTTCCTGAGCATGTGTCACATGCCAGGCACAGCACTGAGTATTAAAGGACAAAGAAGAATTTCTCCTTTCCATAAAGAGCGTGCATTTCATTCTGGGGTGGGTTCAAACAATGATAATGAGCGCTAACCCTCTATGGAGAACTTATGATGTAACAGACATTGTTTCTGGTGTTTTTGCTTTTCTCTTATTAAAATCAATCTTAGCTATAAGGTAGCTACTCTCTTAATAGTCTTCACTTTGCAGAATAGAAAACTGGGTCAGGGAGCTGAGTTTACCTGTACAAAGTCAGGCAGCTACCAATGAAAGCGTTTAGGATGTGAACCCAAGTATATCAGAACCCAAAGCATATATACTTTCTTCTTACACCATCAGATCTTCAAGAACATGGAAATGGGTGTTCTCATGGACAATTTACAGTCTAGTACAAAGTAAGTCTAGTACAGAAGTAAGCAGTAATTGACAGTTTTGACTGGGTTGTCATGGATTGGAGGTAGTTGCCAAAAAAAGCCTCAAAGAGGGGTTGAACTCTAAGTGATGAAATAAATGGGAAAGGTTCATGGCTTGCAAGGATGTTGTAGGTTTAAGGAACATCAATAGGAAAGACACAGAGGTATGAAAGTATAAGATGAGTGCGCATACCTGCCAATTATCCAAGGTGGCTAGAGCCCGAATGTGCTAGGGTGGGTAGAGGGCAAGGCCCACAGGAAGGATTGGATTTCCTCCTGCTTTTTGGTTAGAAGTATGTCTGAACTGATTGGGGTCACATAGGGTGAGAATGGCAACATCAGTATAGGGACTGTTCATTAAGGGTGTGTTCATGTTTATGTGTGCAAGCATGCATGAGTGTTTGGGGATACATAATCTAAACTGTTTGGCCAAGAAGAAGGGCCAGTTGCTCTATTTTCTGGGAGTGCTGCCACAATAGGTTGCCTAAAGCTTAGCTGTCATCCAGGAATGCAGTGGAATGCTGTGAAGGGGTAAAATTAAACAAGGTTGCCACCTGCAGCCAGAATTGAAATCCTTCCAAGTTCTTGATAGTAGTGATTACTATGATCTGGTGCCCTGGAATTCTATCAAAAGCCACTCACTTTTATCAAAAGCCACTCGCTTTGATGCTCACCGCGGACATTTTCTACATCCCAGGTGCTTGAAAAGTGGGAAGTTCAGAACCCTGCATGTGGCCAAATGGGCAAAAGCAATCCATGTTTACCCAAATGAATGTGCATGCTTTACCAAGGAGAAATGTCTGCTTTGCATATTGAGTGTTTCTTGGAGAGTCTGGTGGGAAGCAACACCTTCTTCTGAGCTACTTCCATGGTCAGATCTGACGCTACTGTTCTTTCCCTTCACCAGAAGGTCTCCATGTTCCTTGTCTTAGATGGATGCTTCTCAGTAGCAAACTCAAGATTATTAATCTCTTCAATTATAAATGAAGACAATTACATTTCTCCCTAAAATCTAGCTCACAGTTTGCATTGGGATTTATTACTCCCTCCACAACATTAAATGGCAGCATCTTACTTTAAAAATGACATCCAGATCCCATTCCACAGCGTTCAGTTCCTTGGCAAACTCATCCTTACCTGGCTCTCTATGTTCCCAGTACATCCTTCCATGGTCAGTCAACTCCCTGGTCACGCTAAGCCACAGTCATTTCTGCTCTACAGGTCTTCAAAGAGTTCTGGTTATTGCTAAATGAACAGCGAAGAAGCTGTGCCTGTGACTGACATGGCATGTTTTCCACTCTGTTTCAATGCCAATGTAAAAAATATGGGCTCATACTCTAATATTTATCCTAACCTTTTTTGATACTTAAACTATTTTATTTATTTATGTATTTGCAAGGAGAGAGAGAGAGAGAGAGAGAGAGAGAGAGAGAGAGGGAGAATGGGTGCACAAGGGCCTATAGCTACTGCAAATGAACTCACTCCAGATGCATGTGCCACTTTCTGCATCTGGCCTGACGTGGGTACTAGGGAATTGAACCTGGGTGATTAGGTTTTTCAGGCAAGCACCTTAACTGCTGAGCCATCTCTCCAGCGCTTTTGCTACTTTTTGATAACTTGTTTTTACACATTTAAAGAACATAAATATTTTTATACTACTTTATCTTGTGTAATCTTGGTAAAGTATTTCACTTAATTACTGGGATATACACACAGTAAAATGCACAAATCACAAATGCATAGCTTGATAGATCATGGCACATTTAACACACCATCTTACCATGAAAGAGATCATTACCAGCATCTCAAATGTTCCCATGCACTTCCTCCTAATTCCCTCCTCCTCTTTTATCTTAAGAGGAAACCCATATAATAATTCTTACAATACAAATTAATTTTACCTATGTCAGAGTTTAAATAATATTGATAGAATTTTATAGAATGTATTTATTTGTGCCTCTCTTTTTCCAATAGCCCTCAGTGTACTGTGTTATTTATCTGTGTTGTGTGTGACAGCACTTTGTTCATTATCACTGCTATATAGTTTGCCATTGTATGAATATGTACTATTGTTTATCCTGTCAACTCTTGATGGACTGTCACCTTGTTTACAGTTTATGATTATTTTCAAATATGTTTCTATATATCTTTTGCACATATTATGTGTATATTTATGCTGGAAATAAGTCTATGAGTAGAATTTCTAGATCATAAGTATGTGTATTTTGAATTTTCATAGTTATTGCTAGAGAATTTCATGAAATTTTTGCACCAATTGCTCTATATTCTTGTATATTTTCACCATTATCATCATGTTTAATTGCAAGCAATCTGGTAGGTATGTTGTGGTATATAACTACAGTCTTTTTCTTTTTACTTACATTTTAATTTATAATAATTTATTTATTATTTATTTGAGAGAGATAGAGATAGAGAGAGAGAGAAAGAAAGATAATGGGCATGATAGGGCCTCCAGCCACTACAAATGAACTCCAGACACATGCATCACCTTGTGCATTTGGTTTATGCGGGTTCTAGGGAATTGAACCTGGGTCATTGGGCTTTGAAGGCAAGCACCTTCACCTCAAAGCCATCTTCCAGCCCATGTTTTAATATTTTTAAATGAGTTTTCAAACAAGACTACATTTACTTTTGCAGGCCAATGGGTATTAAAATAGTAAAGTTAAAATGGATGGAAAAGCTAGAAGATAGCAAGAAGTGATAACTAGTATACACTTCAAAGGGCAGGAAATGGAAACATTGTTCAAAACTAACATTGGAATTAAAATATTATGGTTCTCTTAGAGTATTTGCTGCAAGGATAAAAAGTAACAGATGTCCTAAGTGTCCTTAAATTACATACTGTGTGGTCTAATCATTAATGACCTATACTCATTAAGAAAAATTAACTTCCATTTAAGATGACACATGAGTATCTATTATATGATTATGAATCCACAATATGTATCCATAACATTTCTTTAGAAAAGGATGATACTCAAAGGAATAATATAATTTTATAGAAAATTCGCATATATGAAATTGAATTCTTGGATATTATGTCCTATATGGATATGACATGATAATGGTTATACCTCAATTTTAATAGTATCTAATTTTTTATATCTAAAATAATAGTAATTGTTTGGACTCAATTGTTTTAATATTTTTATTTATTTATTTATTTATCTGACAGAGAAAGAGGGAGGGAGAGAGGGAGAGAGAGAGAGAGAGTGAGAATGGGCACAATAGGGCCTCCAGCCACTGCAAACAAACTCCAGACGTGTGTGCCCCCTTGTGCATCTGGCTAACTTGGGTGCTGGTGAATCGAACCTAGGTCATTTGGCTTTGCAGACAAATGTCTTAACCAGTAAGCCATCCCTCCAGCACAGGACTCAATTATTTTTTAGCAGGGGGCCAGAGGCATAGTTCACTGACAGAATGCTCCTGGGCTTTAGCCTCAGCATTTTTTTTTAAAAAAAACTCTACTTGGATTGAAATTACAATATTTTATTTCTATCATTATTATTAAATTGGAATATACAAGAATGTATAAAAAACTTTTAAGAAAAATCCATGTTTTCACTAACTAAATATAGCAGTTAAGGCATTTGCCTGCAAAGCCAAAGGACCCAGGTTCAATTCCCCGGGACCCACATAAGCCAGATGCACAAGGTGGTGCAAGCATCTGTACTTCATTTACAATGGCTGAAGGCCCTGGTGTGCCCCTTCTCTCTATGTGTCTGCCACTTTCTCTCTCTCAAATAAATTAAATTAAATTAAAAATAAAAGTATTCATATAAATTAATTTTAAAATTGTACATATTTGGGTAACCATTAGCTAATGAATAATTAAAAGTTTACCACTAAACAGAAGTCCCTCTTTTACCCAAAGCGTTCCCTTGCAAGAATACCTGTGCCCTAAGGGTAAACTTGCCCCTGCCAGAATTGGAATGATTTTTTTTTTAATTTTTTTGTTTGTTTATTTATTTATTTGAGAGCGACAGAGAGGAGGCAGAGAGAGAGGGAGAGAGAATGGGCGCGCCAGAGCTTCCAGCCTCTGTAAACGAACTCCAGATGCATGCGCCCCCTTGTGCATCTGGCTAACGTGGGTCCTGGGGAATTGAGCCTTGAGCTGGGGTCCTTAGGCTTCACAGGCAAGCACTTAACCGCTAAGCCATCTCTCCAGCCCTGGAATGATTTTTTCATGTTTAGCTTCTTTCAGTATTTCTTGTGAGATTCATTCATATTGTTGTTTACAGCCATATCAATCATCCATTTTCCTTACTATATATTCTACTTTGTGACATACCTGAATATCTTTCTATCCATTCCAGTTTTTATGAATATTTGGGTGATTTATAATTTTTGGAATATGAATACTCTGTCAAATTTGTTTTTATGAACTTTTTTAAACACTTTGACTCGGTACATTATTAGACTGTGCATATTTTTGGCTACTATCAAAGACTAGAAATGGTTAATCAATTTCCATTTCCATGAGCAGAAAATGGGTGTCTATTTTCTCTACATCTTAAGTGACACTATTTTCCTTTTTGTCATTATAATTATTTTAGTGACTGGTATAGTGTGGTAATTTGAATGTATGGCCCCTAATATATTCAGGATTTTATTGAAGTTTGTAATTTAGATTTGAAGCCACCTGTCTGAAGGAGGTGTCACTGTGGGTGGATTCTAGGGTCCAGCCCTAAGGTGTAGTAGTGGATACAGAATTCCAGTCTAAAGATATGCAAAGTGCTGGAGTTTGGACTGGAGTTCTTGAAGTGTGCTTGCTTGCTTTTGATGGTGGCTTTTCTCTTTGCCTTGTCCTGTGCAAATGGGCCAGCTTCTTCTGCCATTATGGGACTTCCCCTGCTTCAATAAATCCTTTCCTCCCATAACTGTGCCTGGTCTGGAAGTTCATCCCAGTGACATGTGGCTGTCTGCTACATATAGTGATATAGTATCATGCTTTTTAATTTACTTTTCTGTGATAACAATTGAAACTGAATTCCTTTTCACATGTTTACTAGATATTTTGGCACTTGTTTTGCAACATATCTTCTACGTGTTTGGTTCATTTTTATCCCCTATAGGACTGCCTGTTTTTACATGTTGACTTGTCAGTATGAATATGGAATGTACCCCCTGCATGTGTTTAAATATTTATTTAAGAATAATAAATATAACATATATAATATAATAAAATAATAAATGTTGATTATTATTATGATTATTATTATGGAAGATTGTGAAACCTTTTGAACATGGAGCCTAACTGTCAGACATGAGGGTCTGATAGTTTTGTTCCACTGGTTAAGGTTTTTAAAAATACTTATATTTATTTGTATGTATGTGTGCATGGTGTATGTATTTGTGTATGAATTGCCAGAGTCTCTTGTCACTACAAATGAATGCCAAATACTTGCACCAGTCTTTGCATCTAGCTTTTCCTAGTGCTAGGGAATCAAATCTGGGCTGGCACTCTTTGCAAGCAAGAACCTTCAATTTCTGAGTTCCAGCCCCTTGGTTAGGTTTTTACCCTGTAAAAATACCACATGCTATTTTTTTTGTTTTTATAATGTCTGTTACTATATTTTAATATTCTCACCTAGCTCTGTTCTTCAAGATTGTCATAACCATTCAGGCTTCATTATATTTCTACATACACTTTGTAGTTATATCCCCAATGCTTTGTGAGCAAAAAGCTTTGGAATTTTGATTGTGACTTTTCAATTTGAACAGAGTCAACATTTTAAAATTAGTGAGTCTTTTGAACAATTAATGTGGCATGTTACTCAATTTATTTTGATTTTTGTAATATTTTTCATAATTGTTCTGAATATAAATGCCACCCACCTGTAGGTCAATAAAAGCATGCCTGTAAATGAACACATTGGTTTACTACTTAGTGTGGAATACCACACATCACAGAGAATTTTCTCAGTAAGAGGGTATGATTTGGGTTTTATGTATACAATTTGAGGGAGAAACTGAGAGAAGTGAATGTTTGTTATAGTTCGTTATCATTGGATACTACAGAAGGTAGGGGTAGTTCTAGGTTTTGTTGTTTCAATAAATCTTATCTGGAAGAATGAAGCTTTGATGGTGGCTAACGATATAAGTGGTAAAGAAGTAGAAGTCATTCATATTAGTCAAAGCAAGAGGATGTTTGATAACTTTAGTTGTTTTTTATGCTTAGCTCTGCTTATGGACTGGTCATGTTTTTGTTGTGATCAACCCTGTGACAGAGTAATCTTATATGAAGATGATTATCTGTGGAATAGTTCATGTTAAACAGGAGAGTACCAAGGCCTATCTGATAGCAAACTAGGACAGCAATTGGATGCCAGGGACTGCGCTTTTTCTCTTTAACTACCTCATTCATTCAAGGGCACACAACATCAAACCATAGGAAAGAAATTCACTATATCCAGCTTGCATCATTGCTGAAATTTTGCAGGTCAGATTAAGGAATGTAGTTTGAGGTGGACTCCAGTTAGTCTCCCCTGCTGCATATATTTTAAGGTAAGTTGAGTACTCTGATGTGACAAGAGCTGAGCAGTAGCATTGAAGTGTCTGCATAAGATCCATACACCAACTGTAACACAAGAAATTTTAGAAATAAATTAACCATTAGTACTCAAAAAATTCCTGAGTCAAGGAACTATATTATAAAATCTAATTAATAAAAACAAATGGTTGTACTTAGAGAGCTAGAAAATCATGAGTTGTTTGTTGTCTTATAGTATATAGGTATAGCAAGAAGTATTTGCATATATCTATCACTAACTCTATATCTCAGCAGAGTCAGGTGAAAGATGTCATCAGAAATTAGTTAAATTTATAGCAGCTATGGTTTGGGAAAGCCAGACAGAAGAATATTGTTTTCTTTAAGTGACAGAAGAAGAGTATGAAATAAAAGATGGTGGGATAAAGATAAGAGATACTAAGATAGGTGGTAAAGCAAATACTCAGAAGAGTGTTGTGTCAGTTTGAAATGACAGAGAAAGAGGGAGAGAGAGAAAGAGAGAGAGAGAGAGAGAATGGGCATGCCAGGGCCTCCAGACACATGTGCTCCCTTGTGCATCTGGCTAATGTGGGTCCTGGGGAATTGAACCTGGGTCCTTTGGCTTTACAGGCAAACACCTTAACTGCTAACCCATCCCTCCAGCTCTTAGCCATTTTTTTTGTTTTGTTTTTTGAGGTAGGGTCTCACTCTAGCTCAGGCTGACCTGGAATTCACTATGTAGTCTCAGGGTAGCCTCGAACTCTTGGCGATCCTCCTACCTCTGCCTCCCAAGTGCTGGGATTAAAGGCGTGGGCCACCACCTCTGGCCCCTCAGCTATTTTTGAATAAACATCCTACTTGAGCCCCTAGCAGACAGTCCCTGCTATAAGGGGGCATGCCACTAGGGGCAGATCCTGGGGTCTAGACCTAAAGTGTCATTGGGGGCAGATCTTCAGTCCAACCCTACTAGGTGTGTTCAGGGCAGTTTGAGCTCTGGCTGCTAGTACTTGCTGCTGGTACTGGATGTTGGTGTCTCTCTGCTTGGATCAATGAAAGGGGCCCAGCTTCTTCTACGATTGATGGTGTTCCCTGGACTCTGTAAGCCTGGAACAAGCCCATTTCCTCCCATAAACTGTGTCTGGTTGGATGTTTGTACAAGCAACACTGAGCTGACTACAAGTGTTGAAGAATTTAATCCTGTTGCATTGCCTAAGGGGGAAGCTGTTCATTTCAGATGGCAGAAGCTTGTCCCATTGCTTGAAAGATAACCATTTCTATAAGCACAGGCTTCTGGAAGCTTGCTAATAATCTGCAGCTGAGAATCTTGAAATGGATGGGATGGATATCCCAATAGTCAAGAGGAAGTGGCACACATTTCTTAAGTTGATAATTATGTATAAAAGCACCAGCATCTTTGAGTTTTATTGGTAAGACACTTGATAGCAATACTGATAAGATCTTTTCCAATGAGGCTCAAATTCAGTTTTAATTTTTCTGGTATCTAACTGAGAAGAGCAAATTTTCTGATTATGAATTATGCAGGGTCTGTTTTTGTGGGAGTTTTGTAGATGTATCTCATGCCTTATGATGGTAAAGTTTGAAGTACTATATGAGCATTGAATCACATAAACCTGTAATTGGGTCAAATCTTGGATTGGATAAGAAACTTTCTATTTCATGAAACAGGATTATTAACTCATAGAAGGTAACCTGTGGGTCATGGAGTGGCTTGATCTTACACAAAGCTAATAGCAATATTTGGAGTATTCAAAGTCAGGGGTTCTGAGAGCAGTTTTAGTGTTACAATTCCAGTAGTTGTCTCTACTTTTCCTGAAGACTATGGATAATAACTTTCTCAATCCATAGAAAAGATTTAAAGTTTGTTAATAAAATGCTGGTAAAGTAAGTTCTGTCACTAGAGAAAAGAAATGTGAATTCCTCTGATTGGAAAAATGAAAGCAAATCTTTTTTCTTGCTTCAGTTAGGGATCCAGTAAGGATAAGCTTCATCCCACCTTGACACTAAAACAATAACAAGAGCATGATCACAGCCCACTACAGACGCCATTTCTACCAGTTGTGTAGGGTCAATTTGGAGGTATTGAAAGCCACAAAATTGTGGGAAGCTGTCCATATTATACTTTCACAATTTTACTAGGATTTAGTTGCTAGCAAGTTGGGTATTTTTTGGAACCATTTTCAACAATATCTTTAAAATTAACTTACCAGTGCTAGCTTAATAGTGTGACCAATTTGCTTTTGCAATTGTGGATACCATCATGAAGATTTTGTTTTTGCAAACTACATTTTAAACATTATGGTGCTAACAGCTAGCCATCCTCAAAACACATAATATTATCTTAATCTTACCCTTTTTTGAATTAAGGTTTATAACAGTTGATAATAATTTATTTTAATTCCTCCAAAGAATTTGACTTTCTGGGTCTTTGCACTTGGGATGACTTATGTTAATTACTTTTCTCATTGTTGTGAATACATGGTTAATAAGAAACAACACAAGAGAAGAAGGGTTTATTTTGGTTCATGGCAGCTGGAGCATAAGGCACTTTTTCAGTCACACTGTATCTGCAGGAAGGAAAGAGAGAGAGAGAGATAAATAGATAGATAGATAGATAGATAGATAGATAGATAGATAGAGAGAGAGACAGAGACAGAGAGACAGAGAGACAGAGAGAGGGAGAGAGATGAATGCTGGTACTTCACTGACTCCCCTCCCATTTTAATTTAGCCATTGATTCTAGTCTATGGAATGGTACTGCCCACACTCATGGTTGGTATACCTCCTCTAAAGAAATTTCTCTGAAACACCCTCAAAGAAATATCAAGCGGAATATCTCTTAGGTAATTCCAAATCCAGTCAAGCTAACAATGACATTTTATTTGCACTATAGCTACTTCCTTATGTAAAGACAAAGAATCTAAAAGTTCTTTCATTTGCTATCCATTTGATAAAGTAAGAATTCCTTTTGAGATGAGGAAAACTTTTTTCCCTAAACTATTCTGAAGCTATATACTAGACTGAATAAAAGGATAGATTTTTAATGAACATAATATCTATTTATAATTTGATAATTGTTATATCCAGGTAAGGGAAATTAGGTAGCAATATAAGCAATTTAATTTCTATGAAATTTATTTTATTGTAATTATTCAATAATTATACAAATAAAATTCATTTCAGTGTGATATTTCTATACATATATATATATTGTGCCTGGATCTTATCCACTTTCCCTAATATTCTCTTTTGTTTTCTGACCTCTCTCATCTTCTCCTACTCCCCTTTTCTAAATGCCAGTCATATATTTTCATTGTCTATGTCTGGCTAATTTTGCTTAACATGAAAACCTCTAGTTTCACCCAATTTCCTGAAAATAATAGGATTTAATTCTTCTTAATGAATGAATAATATGCTATCATGTATAAATACACACCATATTTTTATCCATCAACTGTTAATGGGCACCTAAGCTGATTCCATATTTTGGCTACAGTGACTAAATTGTGTATGTAGGTATTTCTTTCATATGTAAATTCAATTTTCTTTGGCTATATACCCATGAGTGACATAGTTGGATCATATAGCAGATGTATATTCCTTCCACCATCCTTGTCAGCATTTTTTAATAGAATAGATATTCTGATTGAGATAGAATCTCAATGAAGTTTTGATTTGCATTTCCCTGATGGCTAAAGAGGTTCAACATTCTTCCCATATATTTACTGGATATTTTTACTTATTTTGAGAAGTAGTTGTTCAGATCATTTGCCCATATATTGAATTATTCACTTGTTCTTTCATTGTTTACTTTTTTGAGATATTAAATGTGCTGTAGATATTAATTATCAGATGAATAGTTTACAAATATTTCACTCATTCTGTAGGCCATCTCTTCACTCTATTGATTGTTCCTTTTGCTGTGCAGAAGTTTTTAATTTGATGCAATACAATTTGTCTATTCTTGCTTTTATTTCTTGAGCTACTGGAGCCCTAAGTAAGTAAGAGAATGTATATAAATAGGTTTGAAATACTGCATCAGTGGATAGTGATGTGTGAAAAAAAGTAGTCAAAAGTAGAGCCTATATTCTAAAAAATGTTAAATTTTTGTTTGCTTCTGAAATAATTAATATAGCATGAGAAACCATTGAGTTTAGTATAGACTTGTGATATTAATTTAAAAATTTACATCTTTTTCTACTATTTTTATAGCTTCTAGAAAAGGTGAATATGCCATGTCTAGTGCGTGTAATGAAAAGCTAAAATAAATAATACTTATCTTATGATATCTATATACATAGACCTTTGTACTTACTCGGATTCAATATTTTAAAAAGGGGGAGAAAAATGTTTGTAAATCTAGAATATTTTTGTAAGTTTTTTTTGTGTGTGTGTTGTGTATACATATTCTTATGTATGTTCATAGGCATGTGCAAGTGGAGGCTAGAGTTCAGTGTTGGATGTCTTTTGCAGTAGCTCTCCATCTTATTTTTTGATATAGGGCCTTTCAATGAACCAGTGTTTCAATAATTCAGCTAGACTAGCTAACCAAAAAGTCCCAAGGATTCTCCTGTCTCTGCAACCCCAGTGCTTGGATTTGGCATTTTATGTGGGTGCTCAGAATCAGAAATCAGGTCCTCATGTTTGTGCAGCAAGAACTTTACCCACTGATCCACCCACCAAGTCCCTCTAGTACACATGCAAGTCATGTGCTTAAATATGAATATGTTCCTTCTAACTTAAAAGTATTCAATTATTAGAAGAAAATTATACTAACATACTTAAATTATGTATAACTAACATAGGAAGTTTTGCCACGTTTTATGTTGTTATATATCTAAAATCTGTTATGACAGTGTTTATTACAATCTGGAGATTGGTATGGAGAGATTGCTTAGCAGTTAAGGTACTTGCCTGCAAAGCCAAAGGACACTGGTTCGACTTCTCAGGACCCACATAAGCCAGATGCACGAACTGGTGCATCCATCTGGAGATTATTTGCAGCAGCTTGAGGCCCTGGCACACCAATTCTCTCTCTCTCTCTCTCTCTCAAACAAATGAATAAAATTTTTAAAATTTAAAAAATCTGGAGATTCTGAACACATGTAAATTTTTATATCATTCTTAAATGTTTGTACTACCTGAAGTTTATTTTAGGGAATTCAATGAGAACTTAGGCATAGAAAATATTTTTAACTTCTTTAACATCTGGAAAGACTACATGTTGTATATTTAGACTTGACTCTACTGTACACTGAAAATAAAGTTCACAAGCATAAGGGAAAATAGTCACTCTTGATTTACCAAAATCATAGTGGTACAAATCTCTTTGTGCCTTTCCCCTTTCCCTCCCAGATCCAGCACAAATATAATGTGTGCTTCTCAGAAGTAGTGTCATCATTCCATTTCCAAAAACAGCATTTCACTGAAAAGTTTAACATAAGGCTATCTACAAGATGTGTTACTGACCACATTTGCTTTTACCATATTTTGTACAACTTTTAAACATCTAAAGAAGACTAGATTTTTCAAAAGGACTTAAAATTGTCTACTATATACATAATAGTATTGAATAAACAACACATGTTATAATGCTTACTGTATCTTAAAAGATCTTTTAATAAGACCATTTTTGTCTGGAATCCTTCATGTCTTCCAATGTCTCTTCTGTATCATGTGCACTAGAGGCACATGTCATTTATATACGCTGCAATTTCACTTCCACAAAGCCCTTTCATAAGGCAGGAATTTTAACACAAAGTATACGAAATGTCTTAGTTTACTAACTATCATACATTGACATCCTCTTTAATACCTAGAGACTACATATAAAATTAGGACTCATTTGTCCCCAATATA
The DNA here is from genome assembly GCA_036346955.1 of Dipus sagitta. Taxonomy (NCBI): domain Eukaryota; kingdom Metazoa; phylum Chordata; class Mammalia; order Rodentia; family Dipodidae; genus Dipus; species Dipus sagitta. The sequence continues at coordinate 65,022,903 of CM070776.1, forward strand.
TATACAATATATACAGTGCAGCAAAGTGTATTGTGCATAATATAGAAGATAATAGGTGACACCAAAGGTTAGTGATAAGACCCTCCTGCTAAAGACACCATATGCTGTTGGTGCGGAACATGGAGTGACATGGCTGGAATCTGAAAGAGAGTCAGTCCCCAGACAGTTAGCTCATCTAGTGCCAGAAGGTGTTACATGAGCGACTGAGGGAAAATGACCAACATCTGTCCAAGCAACTTGTGGTCTAAGCTACTCAGCAGCAAACAACCTGAAGTGATGCTCACACAAGTGAAATAGTGGCACATGGCCATGGAGGGTAACCATCTGCTCTTGATTTGGCTAACAGATCTCCTCAGTGGAATGGAACCCATAGCTGGTTCTGCAAAACAAGTCAGAACCATATCCAAAAAAATGAGCCTGCTCTCCATTATCAAGCTCCCACCAATTGTGGACTACAAGAGAGCCTACACTTATTAAATTCTCTCTAAAATAATAATGGTTATCCCATTTATCTGGTGCTGATTTCACTCTCCATTGGAGAATCTGCTTCTCTTTTTGAGATGGATGCAGAACATGAGGAGAGAATAAGCCCATTGCACCTCACCAGGGCGCCAACTGAAACCACAGAGTAATTGGGGAAATGAGCAAGAGTGCTGCTTCCTTGGAGAACCTGGTACCAGCACAAGGGTGAAGGAGATAGACACAGAGAACACTCAACTCCTACCAAACCAGACATCCAGAGACACAGAAGCTCTCAAGAACTCATTAATGAAGTAGACCTAAAACAAACCCAACGTGACTCAGGGAAATTTGCAGAAGAGGGGGTGGAAAGATTGTTACAGCCACATGTTGGGAAATTATGCACAGAGACATTGCTTCTTATCCATAACTGATGGCTAACCCCACAATGCACGACCCACATTCCCCGATGAGGAGGGTCCCTGCAGAGGGGGCAGGAGAGGGAGAAGACTAAAGATGGTACCAACATGGCTGTATACACACTGTGTACTTTAATAATAATAATAATAATGGAGAAGGTAATGGGTGAGGTGAAAATTTCTAGCACACACTAACAAAATCTATAGTTGGTTCTACCCTCCCACCTCTCCAGTACACTGAACAATACAGACAATGCACTGTTTTCAGTGGTGGATTAACAATTCCGTAACATAGCATTCCCCATGTTTTTAAGAACTATTTGCACAAAGTATTATTCTACTGCTGCTACTTTTAAATATACCATACACTTTAAATGTGTTTTTATTTATTTGAGAGAGAGAGAGAGAAAGAGAATGGGCATGCTAGGGCCTCTAGCCACTGTAAACAACCTCCAGATGCATGTGCCCCCTTGTGCATCTGGATTATGTGGGTCCTGGGGAATCTATCTGGAGTCCTTAGGCTTTGCAGGCAAATGCCTTAACCAGTAAGCCATTTCCCCAGCCCAATATACTATGCACTTTTAACCATCTAGAAAGACTAAATGATTCATGTAAGAACTACTATGCGTGCAGCATGGGTAAAAAAAATCATATACATAGCAATGATTAAAATCCGAGGTACCTTCTAAATATGACCATTTGGGCCTTGATCCATTCTCTTCTCACTTTCTTCCTCTGTCTTGTCAAACCAACAGACAAGCACAGGCATATATAACACTTAGAAGTACGTGAACAAATTTGGGTGTAAAAAATCATTTACCGAGAAAAAGCTTTCCTATGAATTTCTACAAAGATGTACAAAATTGCTAATTTTACTATTTTCTCATACACTGCCAACCTCTTTAAACACACAGAAACAAGATATTGAAATTTTTGGACATATCTTTCCATTAAGTACATTATATGTATAGCAAAACAAAATACACAAAACATATAGAAAAATTGCACCTGAAAATGCCCAGGTATAAACACGCTCTCATATTACCTTTTGTAATTACATGCCTCCCAGCTCCTCCAAACTAGTGAGCAAGTATAGACAATACTGCTCACAGAAGAGGTTTCACAATTTCATTCCCAAAAGACAGTGTTTTATATGAATTTTAGCAAAAGCATTTACAAAGTGGTATTTTCCTGCCTTTACTTTTAACATGAGTTGTGCACTTCTAAACATCTAGATAAATGTTTCAAGTAAGGCTCAGTTTGTCTACTGTGTACACAGTGGTTTTTAATAAACTGTATGCATGCAATAGTAATACTTTGGAAGTGTCTTCAAAATATGAGCATTCTGGCCTGGAACCCTTCTGTTCTTTACAAACCCACTCTTCTACAATGCTCAAAGCTTCAGAAGGCCATCTTTCCTAGGATTTTTTTGTTGTTGTTGTTTTTTCGAAGTAGGGTCCCACTCTAGCCCAGGCTGACCTGGAATTCACTATGGAGTCTCAGGGTGGCCTTGAACTCACGGTGATCCTCCTACCTCTGCCTCCCGAGTGCTGGGATTACAGGCTTGTGCCACCATACCCGACTTTCCTAAGAATTTTAACAAAATGTACAAAATATATTAATTTTCTAACTCTGCTTTTGTCATACACTTGCAACTTCTTTAACATCTAGAGAGACTAGATGTTGTAAATTAGGACTCTTTTGTCCTATACATACACAATGTGCCAGCAATGTAAAACAAATTGGGACAATGGTTCCTCTTCCTCGCTATTACACATTGACTTAATGCACTTCATTTCCTTCTCCTGAGTACCATGGTACTAGCATTATGTATAAAACTCAAGAGGGTTTCGCTATTCCCCTTAAAACCATATTTCATATGAATCTTAACAAAAAATTATTTACAAAATGTGCCATTTTACAATTTCTATTTATAAAATGCAAGGCACTTGGGAACATTTAAAAGTGCTTGGCATTGTTAACTATATATACAATAATGATGGAATGAGATGCACACACAATACAATGGTTATAATACAAAGCCAGACTAGCACCAGTGTTATCTTCCTTCTCCTGCTCAGTGTCCTCTAATCTACTACTGAGCAAACGGAATGATTGTTGTTCCTGGGGTTGTTCTAGAGGCAGCCTAACAATTCCATTTCAAAGTCATCTCCAGAAGATACTTCTATGATTTTAAATTTCAAAAACATCACAACAGGGGTAGACATATGATTTTCTACCTCCACATTATCACACACTGTCAACCTCTACAACTTCTAGAGTGTCCATATTTAGCAAAAGTTTTCTTTCATAAAAGGTTAGAGGCAAGATTAAGAGCAGCTTTTTCATGTTTGTATACATAGGCCTTCTAAAAACATCCAGTAAATCATCCATGAGCATTTGCAATTGGTCACAAGTCATATGTTAATTCATTCTTTCTCAGTTTAAAGGGAAACCAACAGCCCAATGGCCCAACAACCATTATTCCTGCTCTCATCCTGGGCTCCTCTCACCTTCAAGAACCATTAAGTACTTTGTTCCGTATTGTGGAGATGAAGTGATGCCTGTGGTCTCAGGGTGACTGGTCATCTTTTTTTAAAAAAAAATTTTTATTGACAACTTCTATACTTACAGACAACAATCCATGATAATTCCCTCCCCTCCCCCGCTTTTCCCTTCACAACTCCACTCTCCATCATATTCCCTCCCTTTCTCCATTACTCTCCCTTTTATTTTGATGTCATCATCTTTTCATCCTATTATGAGGGTCGTGTCAAGGTATTGCTAGTCACTGCGAGGTCATGGATATTGAGGCCAATTTCTGTCTGGACAGTTGCATTGTAAGGAAGGCTACCCTTCCTTTGGCTCTTACATTCTTTCCTCCGCCTCTTCCGCAATGGACCTTGAGCCTTGGAGGGTGTGAGATGTTTCAGTGCTGGACACTCCTCCATCCCTTTTTCTCAGCACTATGTTGCCTTTTGGGTCATCCCAGTGGTCATTGCCATCTGAAAAGAGAAGCTTCTCTAACCAGAAGTGAGAGTACCATTAATATATGAATATGAACATTAAGTGTAGTGCTTTCAGGGCAGTTTGGTGAGAATAATATATGCATTTATCCAGACAAGAGCAGGCTTTGGACCCCTAGTGCTCATGACCTCCCCTGCCATAGGCTTTTGATTAGGTTTTCAGTACTAGGCATGTATTCCCTCCCATAGAATAGGAATCCAGTCCAATTAGAGAGCAGTTAGTTTCCCTCAGAGCAGTCATGTCACTATTGCATCCGTTTGGTCATTTGGCCTGTCTGGCCAAACTTGAGGCTTCCAGTGTCCACTGTGTTCACTGCTGATGACTTCTGTCTCCCATAGGGCTGCATACAGTGAGCTTTTCCCAGCTTTCAGTTGGCTCGGCTACAGGGAGAAGATTTTGAGCTCAGCATCAGCTTGATTTATCAGTGACCTTGCCACCCAGGCATGTGAAGTCTTCAGCAACAGGTTCTTAACATCTGTTACTCATGGGAAACCAAGGGCCTTGGCAATAGCCTGTAATGTTTTGGAGGGAAAAGGGGACCTCCCTGGACAAAAACTCACCAGAGGGTATCCCATCCCTGGCACTGAAAATTTTCTAGTAGCAATCTATGGCTTCTGGATGTGCCATTATCCGAAAAAGCAGGCTTTCAAATGTCTTATTCATAATATCTTGAATTTTGATTGACCATCCCCCTACCCTTCTCTTACTCAATATCTTTCCCTGGTCTCACTTAGGCCTTCCCCTCCCTGTAATCTGTTCTTCTACTTACATATATACAATACCATCCCCTTAAGCCCTTACCTCTCATCCCTCCCTTATAGCCTTTTTCTAGCTTACTGGCCTCTGCTACTGATTTTGGTTCCAGCTCACACACAAGTCTAAACATTTATAGCTAGGATCCACATATGAGAGAGAACATGCTCTTTTCCTGCTACACATCTGACAGAGGATTAATATCCACAATGTACAAAGAACTAAAAAAAAAAAAAACAATAAGAAATTAAACAACCCAACTTAAAAAAAAAAGGGCTATGGAACTAAATAGAGAGTTCTCAAAGGAAGAAATACAGATGGCATATAAACATCTAAAAAAGTGTTCTACATCCTAAGCCATCAGGGAAATGCAAATTAAAACTATTTTCAGATTCCATCTCACTCCTGTCAGAATGGCTATGATCAAGGAAACAAATGACAATAAATGTTGGCGAGGATGCAGAAAAGGGGGAATCCTTCTACACTGGGAATGTAATCTGGTACAACCATTGTGGAAATCAGTGTGGAGGTTCTTGAGACAGCTGAAAATAGATTTGCCATATGACAAAGCTATAGCACTCTTAGGCGTATATCCTAATGACTCTTCTCACTACTTTAGAGATACTGGCTCAACCATGTTTATTGCTGCTCTATTCACAATAGCTAGGAAATGGAACTAGCCTAGATGTCCCTCAACAGGTGAGTGGGTAATAAAGATGTGGTACATTTACACAATGGAGTTTTATTCAGTGGTAAAGAAAAATGAAATTGTGATTGGTCATCTTTAAAGTCATAGCACAGCTTTACTGCACAGACATGCCTTCTTGGGCTCCAGAAGCAGAAGCTCTTAAGGGCCACCCATGACATTCAGATGGCTGCTAATCATTTTGTCATGCTATGTCTAGAGCCATCCAAAGGTGCCATGTCCTCCGAAGCCTTCCTGGGGCTTCACCTAAACTAGATATATTGCCCTGGAAGTTGAGGCTGCATACGGGCATTGCCCCCATCACTTCTTGGTCATTGGGTGGGGGAGGGGTTTGCTGTTGCATGAAGGCAAAGGGCTGCTGCAACAAGAGCTCTGAGTATTTTCCGCCAAGGCCACCACCTGTTCCCAGCTCCCTAGGTCACCCTGGCCTGGAGCCACAGGGTTTAGAGGGCACCTAGGGAGTAGACCCTAATCTATTTCTTTGAAAATATCTTAATAATTTTGTTATTGTGAATTGGGGAAGGGCAAAATCAAGAAAACTTTAAAAGCTTTAGAAAAGCACCAAAGAATGTTTGACACAAAAACTCTACCAGTTGCTGTGGGACTGGGCTCACTGAACCACAAGACACCGGAGAGGGTAGGATCAAGATTAACCTTAATCTTCTACATCTTCCCTCCCTCCCTCTCCCTCCCTCCGTCTCTCTCTCTCTCTCTTCTCTCTAACTCTTGTATATTAGTTATCTTTTTCCTCATTTTCTTAGTGGGCACTGACCTGTAACTCCCAGTACCAGCATGGGGCTATCATCCACAATGAGCTTTTGATCAGAGAGACCTACAAGGTTTCCTAAAAGACAGACAGATTTCTGTCACAGTACTTGATGACCCACCAAAGGTTAGTGGTAAGACCCTACTGCTGAAGACACCTTATGTGGTTGACATGCAAAATGGAATGACATGGCTGGAAGTTGGAAGAGAGTCAGTCCCCAGAGAGTCAGCACGTCTAGTGCCAGAAGGTGCTACATGGGCGACTGCGGGAAAATGACCAATATCTGTCCAAGCAACTCATGGTATAACCTCCTTAGCAGCAAATAACCTGTTATGATGCCCACACAAGTGCAATAGTGGCACACAGCCATGGTGGGGAGCCAACTGCTCTTAATTTGGCTAACTGATCCCCTCAGTGGTATGGGACCCATAGCTGGAGCTGGGAAACAAGTCAGAACCATATCCAAACATAAGCCCACTCGCCAATATCAAGCTACCATCAATCATGGGCTACAAGAGGGCCTACACTTATTAAATTCTCTATTAAAAAAGTAAGGGTTATCTCATTTGTCCTGGTGCTAACTTACTCTCCGTTAGAGAATCTGCTTCTCTTTTTCAGATAGATGTAGATCCTAAGGAGAGAGTCACCCCATCATACCTCAAAAGGGCCCCAGCTGAAACTAAGAAAAATTGGCGAAACAAGCAAGGGTGCTGTTTTCCTGGTGAACCCAATACCAGCACAAGGGGGAAGGAGATCAACACAAAGAAAAATCAACTCCTACCAAATCAGAGAGCCAGAGCTCAGAGGCCCCCAACACCTCATCACTGAAGCAGACCAAAAATGAACCCAACATGGCTCAGGGAAATTTTGCGGAAGAGGGGGCGGAAAGAATGTCAGAGCCACATGTTGGGTCATGATATGCAGAGACATTTAGCTTACCCATAACTGTGGGCTAACTCCACAATGCATGACCCATATACCTCGACAAGGAGGGGCCAAGGGGAGGGGGTAGGTCACGGATGAGCCTAATAATGGTAGCAAACTGACTGTATTTTGAATACAAAACTAATTAATAAAGAAAAAAAATTCTACCAGTCTGAGCATAAAAGACTCAAATTCTAGTGTTACTGCTTTGGTACAATAGTCATATAGTAATTTATAGTAAAATATTTATTAATATGTCTCATGCATTTAATAACACATATCATAATAAGCAATAATTTAAAGCTCTTAACTATAGCATTAAAATAAAATTAGCTAAGGGCATATTAAGCCAAAAAGTATCCTGTTGACCTTTGATATCCATGGATTCAGTCAACCATGAATCAAAAAAAAATTGTTATATTTTTACTGAAAATGTGTGCTTTGGGTAATTATTCTTTAAACAACTCAGTATAATGAGTACTTACAATTATAAATCCATATTAATATGGCAAAACATTGAACTGAGCTCTTTTAAATGGGTGAATTATATGTTATATGAATTATGTCTCTATAAATTTATTTCTAAAAAAATTATGTGAGAGAATTCCAATATCTAATTCACTTTGCTATTGGCATCAGTTGATTATTCTTCCTTAGTCAAATTATATCTTAGTTTCATAAAAGTACCATTACATAAGAGCCTGTTGCTGAAGACACCACAAGCTGCATTTTCAGGACATGGATATCAAGTTGGAACTGAGATGGAAGCCATCTCCCTGCTGGATAGCTGTCCTAGTGGTGGAAGGCACTATGAGTGCCACTGGGGGGGAAAGTCATCTACAGTCTGAATAAGCATTTAAAAGCTACAAAATTAACCAGCCAGGCAAGATGTACCCATGGGTGCAATAGTGGCACGTAAGTTGTGGGGGTAATCAATTGATCTCTGATTGGATATGAAACTCTGTTCATTGGAATTCATGCCTGGTACTGAGAACCAAGTCAAAATCCTATAGCTTGTGTATTGGTCAGGGTTCTATAGAGGAACAGAACTAATAGATGGTATTTTATTAAAAGGAAATTTATTAGCTTAACTTATGGTAATACAAGAATAGCATCCTGCAGGCCTCAGAGTCAAGGTACCTGGTATCTGTTCAGCCGATATGGCTGGACGCTTCAGCAGTCCCAATCCAGCACTGAAGGCCTGAAGGCTTCCTGGAGAGCCATTGGTCTTCAGTCCCCTTGGAAGGCTGAGGGAACTTGATTCCAATGCCAACGAGGGACAGCCAAATAACTGAACAGGACAAATGCACATACAACTGAAGGCACTCACCAGCAAGCAGCAGCACCGGCAACCAAGCTGGAGAAAGAGGACACTTTTCTCTCCAAGCTTCCTTACAAAAAGCCCACCACCAGGATGACCACCCACTATGCGGGAAGGTCTCACTCTAGAGGAAGGACTTCCTCCTACAGTCAGTCCCTCCTGGAAGCCACCTCAGTGACCCACCCAAGAGGAATGTCTGTGGATTCCTAACTGATCAAGTGACAACAGAACTTAACCATCACAAGTCCACCGCTTGTCAACTTGACACTAAACCGTATCTCCTTACATCATACTTAATTTTCCAAATGAAGACAGTAACAAGGTCATAATTTTGTACAACATGATATAACTATCCCATGTACTCCCAGAACTGCAAAATCTTTCTCCCCAAATATAAGGCAAGGTCCTTTGAGGAATGCTTAGTCTCTAATATCCAGTAAGTTAAATATAAATTCAATGACAGTTTAGCTAGTGATATAATCTTAATCAATATTAATTACATAATAGATAAATAGAGGAGAGTACAACAAAAACATCTTAATATTGGTGTAGATATGTACACTCTTAACAAAGTAGGACAGAAACACTTGTGGCAATTACAATCCTCGTTTTTGTAACTGGTCACATGGCCTTAGCTGGTATTTGTGACTACCTTCTTTTACTACCCATTCTGCATTTCCTTCACCTTCAACAAGCACCTCAGCAGGTCTTTGGTCTTGTGTTTTGCTTTGTTTTGTTTTCCAAAGTAGGGTATCACTGTAGCTCAGTCTGACCTGGAATTCACTACGTAGTCTCAGGGTGGCCTCGTACTCAAAGTTATCCTCATACCTCTGTCAAAAGAGTGCTGGGATTAAAAGACGGGTGACCTATACCTTCATTCCTGAAACATCTGGGCCATTTTTCACACAGCCTTGATTGGGCTGTTGTAGTTTCCCATTGACCATGAGCACAGAACATGGTAACACCAAGAAGCTCCCTAATGGACCTCTTGAACTCCAGACATACTCTTCCTTGCTTCCATTGTGGAGGAGACTCAAAAGTTATAAAAGTACAAATTAAGAAGCTTCCAAGAGCTAAACACAAAAAGAGATTTCTATCACACCCTCCAAGACTCAGGGGACAACATGAAAGAGGAGGTAGAAGGAATGTAAAAGCCACGGGATGCTTAGGCTTATTTTGGAGCACCACCCTACTGAAATGAACCAACCAGTGAATTTATGACCCTCAGTGGTTACTGGTACCTCCACAAGACCAGCATGGTTCTAGACTATCATGGTTCTAAGACTATCAACATTTTAACATGGAGGGGGACAAAGGGAAGGAGACAGCAAAACAGAGGAAGGGCTATTGTGAAAGAGGAGGGTCCTTGGGGGGGTAATATAGGGAGAGGGTACAAAAGAGGATAATGGGAAAGGAACATGACAAGTTATGATATGTTCATATTTTAAAGTTCTGAATAAAAAAATATTTAAAAAGAGGACCATTACAAGGTACCACAGATTGGTGACTTAAGAGCAAAAATTTTCTCATAGCTCTGGTGACTACAAGTCATGTTGGAAGAATTAATTCTTTCTGAGAGTTATAAGAGGTAATTTGTTCTATTCTTTTCTCTAGCTTTTAGTGGCTTAGTGCTTCTTGCCATTTTTGTGGGCTATAGTCACTATGATAACTTAGGGCTTTTCTGAATCATTGTAATACTATGTGGTGTGTCATTCTTTTACCTCTACTTGATCTCCCAATTTACTCATGCTTGTGCCACTTTTTGGGAAGGAAAATTCTACCTTGCTGTCATTAGATGAGAGATGCTACTGATGTCACTAAGTGAAGTATAGAGGATACCAGTCCAACTATATGGAAAGCATTTTCTCTTCATTGTTTTTTAGCCACTCAGTTCTCATAGGCTTCTCACTTCATATTTATTAATGGCACCAAATAAGGGAGTCACTTCTCTTTACAACATATTCTTCCACTGAGTCCCATGGTCTGGGTCTATAGTCATTCAATAAACTATGGGTCCAGTTCACCTTCTACTGCTCAGTAGAGGGCCAGGAGTTGGTGGGCTTGGTTGTGTTCTACTATTAGGTGGTTGTTCAGAAAACATGTTTCTTGTACATTATTCAGAAAATTTATGGAAAGCCAGGTACTGCTGGGTTAATCTGATACTTAATGGAGTACTGAAAGAGAGTCTGTGTATACTATTATGGTTTAACAGGTTTAACCTAATGCTGGTGGGATTGGCATGTGGATTATGTCTGCTTCTCTAGATGTTTTGCTGCCACTCCCACAGGCAGACACTGGAGAATCAATGGGCATCATTGACCAAAAATGGAAGTCCAGGGCTGGAGAGAAGGCTCAGAAGTTAAGGTGCTTGCCTGCGAAGCCTGACAACCTGAGTTCGATTCCCCAGTTCTTACATAAGCTAGATACACAAAATTGTGCATGTATCTGTGGTTTATTTGCAGTGGCTAGAAGCCCTGGTATACCCATCACACACATACACACACTCTCTCTCTGTCTTTTTATCTCTCTTTCTCTCTCTCTACTTGCAAAGAATTCACTAAAATATTTTTTAAATGGCAGTTCTGGGTTGAGGAGGAGACCTCATCTCAAGGAATTATGTGCATGAGTGATAGAGAAGGGCACTGAAGTTCTCCTCTGGCCTCCACACACATGTGCATGGCATTTATATCTGCACATACACATGTGCATACACTACACACCACACATAATCTACAATAGACATGTCCAAAAATATCAATTAAATACTAGTAAACCAAATTCTATAGCACTTTAAAACATGACCAAACGGGATTTATCCCAGGAAATTGAATCATAGCTCAACATATACAAAGCTATGTGATACAGCACATTAAAAGAACTGTGGAGAAAAAATACATTAGTATGTCAATAGTTGAAAAGACAGTATTTGATAAAATGCAATATCCTAAATTCAGGCCTAAGTCCACACATACACCAAAGGTAAAAGATGGGAGCCTAGAAGTAAATCTATGCATACATGGCTAAACAAATTTTGACAAACATGCTAAGAATTATTAAAGAGAAAAGGATAATATTTTTCTCAAATATTATTAGGAAAATTGGATATCCATAATCAAAAGAATGAAATTGGATCCTATGCTCTACATAGAAAACAACTCAAAATTGATAAAAATTTTAAATGCAAGTTCTAAAACTGTCAAATTCTTAGGAGAAAGCATTGAGAAATAGTGTCAGGATATTTGCCTTGGCAATGGTATTATGGATATAAAACCAACACCAGACCACAAAAGTGAAAATAAATAGGTGGTACTATTCGAACTCTAAAGATTCTGCACAATAAAGAAAATGATAGGATAGAAAGACAATCTATAAGATGAGTACAGATACGTGCAAGTCATGTTCCTAATAAAAAGCCAATGTCCAAAGTATGCGAAAAACTGCTACAACTCAGCAGCAACAATTTTAATAACTTGACTTTAAAATAGAGTAATGCTTGAACAGATAATTCTTCAAAGAACACATATAAATGAACTTCAATAAATCAGGTAAATGTAAATCAAAATTATAATGAGTTATCACCTCACATCTGTTAGGTTGGATATTATAGAACAAAATCAACAACACAAAACAAGTTTTGTGAGGTTGTAGAGGAATTGAAGCCTTTGATAGGAATGAAATTATTTCAAGTGCTAGGGATAGCAATGTAGGTTTTTCAATAAATAAAAATAGAGTGGGGCACAGTGGCACATACCTTTAATCCCAGCATTTGAGAGGCTGAGGTAGGAGGATTGCCATGAGTTCATGGCTAGCCTGAGACTATAGAATGAGTTCAGGTCAGCATTGGCTACAGTGGGACTCTAAAATAAAAATAAAAATAGAACTAGCACCTGGTTCATCAATCTGATTTTGAGTATTTATTTGAAAGAAATTAAATCAATCTTTATGAGATATCCACACTCAAATTTACTGTAGTATTATTTATAACAGACAAGATTTGCAAACAACTTGAATGCCTATTGAACAGATAAATGGATTAAAATGTGGTACAGCTATACAAAGACATATTAATAGGAGCTGGGGAAATGGCTCAGTGGGTAAAGTGTTTGACAAACAAGCAAAAGTACCTGAGTTCAGATCCCCAGCACTCACTATGCCATAGTGGGAATCTGTATTTCAAGCCCCCTAAAAATGACATGAGAGGTGGAGAAAGGAAAAATTACCAGAAGCTTGCAGGCCAGCTAGCCTGTTTAACAGAGCAATAAATAAAAGACTCTGCATCAAACAGGGGGGAAGGCAATGACCAATATCTGAGGTTGTCCTCTGACCTACACTCACATGTGCATGCACACACACACATACACACACACACACACACAGACACACACACACACACACGAGAGAGAGAGAGAGAGAGAGAGGGAGAGAGAGACAGAGAGAGAGAGATTGAGATTGATTTGTTCTACCTTAAGTGAAGGGAAGAAATGCTACCTTACAAGACAGAATTATGCACTTCAAAGACATTATACTAAGTGAAACAAGACAGTACAAAGGGCAAATACTGCATAAATCCACTCATATGAGACATCTGAAATAACTTAAGGAAGTAAAGAATAGAATCATGTTTTTCAGGAAATTGGAAGATTACAAATCAATAAGTATAAATATTTACTTGTGTTAGATTAGTAAATTCTAGAAATATGCTAAAAACATTATGCCTATAGGTAATGCTAATGTACTGTATACTTAAAATTTTGTTAAGAAGGGGCCTGGAGAAATGTCTTAGTGGTAAAGGCGCTTGCCTGCAAAGCCAAAGGACCCAAGTTCAGTTCCCAAGGACCCACATAAGCTATGTGCACAAGGTGGCTCATGCATATGGAGTTCGTTTTCAGTGGCTGGAGCCCCTGGCATGCCCATTCTCATTCTCTCTCTCTCTCTCCCTCTCCCTCTCTCTGTCTCTCTCTTTCTGCCTTTTTCTCTTTATCTCTTTCTCAAATAAAGAAATAAAAACTAAAAAAATTAAAAATTGTTAGGCAAGTATATCTCATGTTCATTGTTCTTACCATCTAAAATTTAAAGAAATAGTCAGCATTTAAAAGGTAAAATTCAAGCCGGGCATGGTGGCACACGCCTTTAATCCCAGTACTCGGGAGGTAGAGGTAGGAGGATCGCTGTGAGTTCGAGGCCAACCTGAGACTACATAGTGAATTTCAGGTCAGCCTGAGCTAGAGTGAGACCCTACCTCAAAATAAATAAATAAATAAATAAATAAATAAAAGGTAAAATTCAAAATGTTAGCCATCTAAGAAAAGTTACCAAGCATGCAAGTAAGATAGAAAGTGTGGTGGAAGCATAAAGAAAAGAAATCAGACAATAAAAACTGATCAGAATCAAAACACATTTAAGAATTAGCATAGGAGCAGGAGATACAGCAAAATGGTCAATCATTTGCCTAGCATATGTGAGGTCCTGGATTCCACCCTCAGCATTGCAAAAGTACACCCCAAAAAGCAAGGCAATAGAAAACACAAATCGGCATGAAAGATGAAGCAATTCTTTTAACTACATATTTTCAGAAAGTTAAGTAAAGCTAAAGAAAATTATTTTAAAAATCCAAATCAAACTTCTAGCAATGAAAACTATACAAGTTAAAATTATTATGTGGATTTAGATACAGAAAGACAATTAAGAAGAAGTGACATTCATGGCATACCTGAAATAAAATGGAAAAATGGTCTAAAAATATAAGGCATCAATGTGCTAAGGAAAAACCTCCAGAGGTCAAACATGCATGCAAACTAGAGTTCAAGAAGGAAAAGAGAAAGAAAATATATGAATAATAATGCCCGAAATTTGTTACAGTTTTCTGAAAGTATAACCAAGAAGCTCAGAAAGCCCTAAATACAAGAAACATGAAGAACAATAAATCAAGGAATATAACCAATTGGTTCAAAACAAGTGAAAAGAAAATCTTAGAAGTACACAGAAGAGACTGTTGTGGAAGAGGGAGCAGGAAGATTGAAAGAGCCACAAGGCCAGTAGAATCAATTTGAGGCACAGCTCCCGCAGAGAAAGAGACCATAATTACCTCATGATGAACACTAATAACCCTACTGATGAGGGCCCAGAGGAAAAGGGGGACTTAGGGAAGGGGACATACTATAACCTATGTTAAAATTAATTAATTAATTAGTGAAAAAATACAGTAAAAGGTACAAGGAGGGGGGAAAAAGCCACCTTGCATCTGTAGAAAGAACTGCAGAGATAGCAACAATTTCTTTTCTTTTTTTTTTTTATTAGTTATGTACACAGTGTATACAGTCATGTTGATACCATTGTTAGCCACCTCCCTGTCATCCCACCCCCACACAGGGACCCTCATCATTGGAGAATGTGGATCATGCATTGTGGGGGTAGCCATCAGTTATGGATAAGAGGCAATGTCTCTGTGCATAATGTCCCAACATGTGGCTCTAACAATCTTTCTGCCCCCTCTTCCATGAATTCCCCTGAGCCATGTTGGGTTCATTTTAGCTCTACTTCAGTGGTGAGGTCTTGGGAGCCTCATTGTCTCAGGATATCTGGTTGGTAGGAGATGAGGGTTCACTCTATCTCTTTTACCATTGGGCTGGTACCAGGTTCACCAAGAAAGCAGCACTCTTCTTCATTTCTCCAAATACTGTATGGTTTCAGCTGGGGCCCACATGAGGTGCAATGGGTTGATTCTCTCCTCAGGTTCAGTGTCCATCTCAAAAAGAGAAGCAAATTCTCCAACAGATAGTGAAGTCAGCACCAGATAAATGGGATAACCATTATTATTTTAGAGAGAATTTGATAGGTGTAGGCCCTTCTATAGCCCATGATTGGTGGGAGCTTGATAATAGAGAGTGGGCTCATTTTTTGGATATGGTTCTAACTTGTTTCCCAGATCCAGCTATGGGTACCTTTCTACTGAGCAGATCCATTAGCCAAATCAACAGCAGTTGGTTACCCACCATGGCTGTGTGCCACTATTGCACTTGTGTGAGCATCATTTCAGGTTGTTTGCTGCTGAGTAACTTAGACCATGAGTTGCTAGGACAGATGTTGGTCATTTTCCCTCAGTTGCTCATGTAGCACCTTTGGCACTACACAAGCTAACTCTCTGGGGACTGACACTCTTCCAGATTCCAAGCAGGTCACTCCATGTTCCATACCAATAGCATTTGATGTCTTTGGCAGTAGGATGTTAATTGATGGGTCATCAAGTATTCTGACAGAAATCTGTCTTCTTTTGGGAAACCTTGTAGGTCTCTGATCAACAGCTCATTGTGGATGTTAACCACATCCTGGTACTGTGAGTTCCAGGCCAGCACCAAGACAAAAGAAGGAAGAAAAAGATAGGCAATATAAGAGAGAGAGAAGAGAGAACAGGGACACACATGGAGAAACAGGAGAAGATTAAGGTAAGTCTTTATCATACTCTCTACAGGGCCCTGATATTCAAGTGTTCCCTCTAAGGACCTGATGAAAGTTCAACAATTTAGTCTGTCTTTTAGGATATAGAATTTTATGGGAGCATTGCCATTTTGGTCCAGTTTTGTGTCCCTCCCCACTCTGATCCTCCCCTTCCATCCCGCCTTCCCTATTGTCTGGTCCTCGAGATGCTTATTAGGTATGTCAGCATCTCAGGCAGATCCAGGTTAGGAGCCACAGATGAGTGAGACCATGCAACAATTATCTTTCTGTGATTGGGTGAGTTCGCTGAGATGATCTGTTCAAATTTGACCATTTTTCTTCAAATTTCATTGTGTCCTTTTTCCATGTTGCTGTGTAGAATTCCATCATGTAGATATACCACATCTTGGTTATCCATTTGTCTAATGATGGGCATCTGTTTGATTACAGCTCTTAGCTATTATGAATTGAGCAGCTATAAACATAGTTGAGCAAATCCCTCTGAACTGACACATGGAGCTTTTGGGGTAAATGCCCAGTAAGGGAATAACTGGGTCGGTTGGTAACTCTATAGTCAATCATTTTAGGAGTTTCCATATTGTTTTCCATAGTGGTTGCACCATATTACATTCCCACCAACAGTGAATGAGTGTTCCTATTTCTCCACATCCTCAAAAGCATTTTTTTCCATTTGACTTTTGATTGTTTGCTATCCTTACTGGGGTAAGGTGGAGTCTCAGAGTTGTTTTAATTTGCATTTCCCTAATGATTAGGAATGATGAACATTTTCTTAAGTATGTATTTGCCATTTGTATTTCTTCCTCTGAGAACTCCCTGTACAGTCCTCTGCCCCATTTTATGAGTGGGTTGTTTGACTTTTTAGTGTTTAGGTTTTTGAGTTTTTTGTAGATTCTAGAAATTAGGCTTCTGTCAGTTGTATAGCTGACAAAAATTTTCTCCCATTCTGTGGGTAATCTATTAGCTCTGCTTATTGTATGTTTGTCTGTGAAGAAACTTTTCAGCTTCATGAGATCCCAATGGTTGAGTGATTGTTTAAGGTACTGAGCTACTGGGGTTTTGTTTAGGAAGTCTTTTCCCATCCCTATATTATGGAAATCTCCTGCTATTTTTTTCTTCCAGTAGTAGCAGAGTTTCTGGTCTTATCTTGAAGTCTTTGATCCATTTGGACTTTATTTTTGTACATGGCAAGATGTGTGAATTGAGTTTCATTTTTATGCATATGGTTATCCAGTCTGTCCAGCACCATTTATTGAAGATGCTGTCTTTTTTCCAGCCTACATTGTTATGGACTTAAGCTGTAGTTACTTGACCCAAAGTCCAGGTCCTTGATTTTGTTCAGTTGGTCTATAATACTGTTTTTATGCCAGTACCACGTTATTTTTATTACTACAGCTTTGTAATATAGCTTTAGATCAGGTATGGTGATGCCTCCAGAGGTGTTTCTTTTGCCGAGGATATGCTTGGCTATCTGAGGCCTTCTGCCACTCCATATGAATTTTGAGATCAGTTTTTTCTATCTCTGTGAAGGAAAATGTTGGAATTTTTATTGATATTGCATTAAATCTGTATATTGCCTTTGGTAAGATTGTCATTTTTACAATGTTAACTCTGCCTATCCAGGAACATTGGAGGTTTTTCCATTTTCTCAAGTCCTCCTCAATTTCTTTCTTGAGTGTTTTTATATTTTTATTGTATAGGTCTTTCATATCCTTGGTTAATGTTAATCCAAGGTATTTTATTTTTTGTTGCTATTGATAATGGGACAATGCCCCTTATTTCTTTCTCTGTATCTTAGTCTTTTGCACATAGAAAGGCTACTGATTTTGTGCATTGATTTTGTATCCTGCTACCTTGCTGAAGGAGTTAATTACCTTTAAGAGTTTTGAGATGGAGGTTCTTGGGTCTCTTATGTATAGAATCATGTTGTCTGTGAATAGTGCTAATTTAACTTCTTCCTTTACAATTTGTATCCCTTTTATTTCTTTCTCCTGTCTTATTGCTTGAGCTAGGAATTTTGGCACTATGTTGAAGAGTAGAAGTGAGAGTGGACACCCCTGTCTTGTTCCTGATCTCAATGGGAATTCCAACAATCTTTCCTCATTAAGTATTATTTGAGCTTTAGGACCTTTATATATAGCCTTTGTTATGTTGAGATATAAACTGTCCATGCCTATTCTCTCAAATGTTTTGATCATGAAGTGGTGTTGTATTTTGTCAAAGACCTTTGCTGCATCTATCAAAATGATCATGTGGTTTTTGTGTTTAAGGTTATTCATATGGTGTGTTACATTGACAGATTCCCATATGTTGAACCACCCCTGTGTTCCTGGGATGAAGCCTACTTCATCAAGGTGGATAATGCTTTTGATGTGTTGTTGAATTTGGTTTGCGAGGATTTTGTTCAGGATCTTTGCATTTAAGTTCATCAGGGAAATAGTGCTTTAGTTTTCGTTTCTTGTGGCATCTCTGCCTGGTTTTGGTATTAGGGTGATACTAGCTTCATAAAAGGAGTTGGGGAGCTTCCCCTGTTCTCCAACTGTGTGGCACAGTTTGAGAAAAATTGGTTTCAGTTCTTCCATGAAGGTTTTATAGAATTCAGGTGAGAAGCCATCTGGTCCTGGACTCTTCTTTTGGGGGAGGTTTTTGATTACCTTTTCAATCTCGATGGATGCGATAGGTTTGTTTTGGAAATTAATCTGCTCTGAGTTTAGCTTTGGTAGGTGGTATGTGTCCAGGAATTTATCCATTTCCTACATATTATCCAGTTTTGTGGAGTAGAAGTTTTTGAAATAAGTTCTGATGGTTCTCCCAAGTTCACTTATGTCTGTTGTGATCTCTCTTTTTCATTTCTAAGTTTGTTAATTTGAAGCATCTCTTGTTTTTTTTTTTTTTTGCTTGATCAAATTGGCCAAGGGTTTATCAATCTTCTTTATTTTTTTCAAAGAACCAGCTCTTTGTTTGATCAATTTTCTTAATTGTTTTCTTAGTTTCCAATTCATTAGTTTCTGCTCTGATCTTAATTATTTCTTTCCATCTGGAGCTTTTTGGGTTGGATTTTTCTTACTTTTCCAGTGCCTTTAGGAGGATGGTTAGGTTATTGATTTGGGATATCTCTGTCTTTTTTATGAAGGCATTTAGTGCTATGAATTTTCCCCTGAGGACCACCTTCATTGTGTCCCATAAGTTTTGGCATGTTGTGTTCTCATTGTCATTCAATTCCAGAAATTTTTTAATTTCATTTTTATTTTATCCACTACCCATTTATTGTTTAAAATTATGTTGTTCAGTTTCCAGGAGCTGGTGGGATTCTTGGCACATCTTTTGTTGTTAATTTCTAGAAATGCAGCATTGTGATCTGATATCATGCAGGAAATTATGTCAATCTTCCTAAATATAGGGAGGCAGGCTTTATGACCCAGTATGTGATCTAATTTAGAGAAGTTCCATGGGCTGCTGAGAAGAATGTGTAATCTGGATTTGGGGTAGAATGTTCTGTAGATGTGCATTAGGACTAATTGATCTATGGTGTGGCTGAGCTCTCTTACTTCCCTCTTAATTTTCTGTTTGGATGATCTATCTATTGCTGATAGTGAAGTATTGAAGTCCCCAACTATGATGGTGTTGGAGGTTTTTCTGTTTTGTTGTCAAGTAGGTTTTGTTTTATGAACTGTGGTGCACCTGTGTTTGGTGCGTAAAGATTGATGATTGTGATATCCTATTGTTGGATCATTCCCTTGATAAGTAAGAAGTGGCCTTTGTCTTTTTTTATTACTTTTGGGTTGAAGTGTATTTTATCTGATATTAGTATGGCTACACCTGCTTGCTTCTTATTTCCATTTGCTTGGAATATCATTTTCCACCCTTTTACCCTGAGAAGGTCTTTAGTGGTGAGGTGGGTTTCTTGAAGACAGCAGACTGAGGGGTCTAATTTTCTGATCCACCTTGTTAGCTTATGTCTCCTTCTGGTTTAACTAAGGTAATTAATATTTAGGGTCATAACTGAGGTTTGATTTAATCCCTGCCATATTGTGGTGCCTTATGTGGTTTGGGGTTTTCTTGGACTTTTTAAGTTTTTTTGTGCCTTCTCTGAGTTTGGTTATTATGATCTGCTTCTTGTGGGCACTTGAGGTTGGTTATTTGATTCTTCTGTGTGTAGAATTCCCTGAACTACTCTCTGTAGGTTTGGCTTTGTGTTCATATTGTTGTAAAACTGAGCTTTATCATGGAAAGTTTTTCTCTCACCACCTATAATGAGGGATACTTTTGCTGGGTAGAGTAGTTTGGGCTGGAAGCCATAGGTTCTTAGAATTTGCAGTGTTCCATTTCAGTCCCTTCTGGCTTTCAGGGTTTCCATTGAGAAGTCTGAAATGATTCTGATGGGGTTACCTTAATATGTAATGTGTTGTTTCTCCCTAGCTGCTTATAGGACTTTCTCTTTGGTATCGATGATTAGACTCTTAATGATAATATGTCTTGGAGAATTTATCCTTTGGTCCAGTCTGTTTGGAGCTCTGTTAGATTCTTGTAACTTGATGGGACTTTCTTTTGAGAGAGTGGGAAAGTTTTCTTTGATAATTTTGTTGAGTAAGTTCTCCTTGCCTGTGGTCTGAATTTCTTCCGCTTCTGGTATTGCCATGATCAAAATGATGGGATGTTTAAGGGTATCCCACAGTTCCCTCATGTTGTGTTCACAAAAATTTTTCAACTTATTGAAACTTTTGGACTCACAAACTGTTTCTTCTGCTTTGTCTTCCAGTTATGAGTTTCTATCCTCCACATGGCTGACTCTATTCTTGAAAGCTTCTATAGAGTGTGGGCTTGTTCAATTTGGTTTGTGTTTCCTAATGCTTTTTAATGTATAGTTTCCATCCCTTTGTCAATTTCCCTTTTCATGTCATTTTATGATTTTCTTAATGCTTCTTGAAATTCATCCTTGCTTTTATTTATGTCTTCATTGAACTTAGACAGCTTTTGCTCTCCTTTAGGTCATTTAACTGTCTTTGGAACCCTTCCTGGTTCTTTACTAGTAGGTCTAATCTAGCTAGGACACCATTCATACAATTATTGGCCCTCTGTTGGTTTTCTGCAAGTTTGGCTATTTGCTTGGTCAGGGTTGCATAGCTTGTATCTTCATTTTGGGGTTCTGATCCTATCTTATCTTCTAGGTTTGATTAGAGACATCCATTGTGGTGGGACTGGGCAATCTTGTTGGATTTACTTCCATTTGATTTTTCATGTTATTCCTTTTGCGCTGTGGTCTGCCCATCACAGTGTAGGAATTTTATTTAGTTTAGGAGGAAGCTGTAGTCTACCCTTGAAGTATCTTCAGTGATTATTCCCTTTTATGTTTGCTTCAACTAGCCTTCTGATGACAATAGGGCCTGCCTGCTCAGAGGGAAGGAGCTCATGAGGCTCTGGTGGGGGCCCCGGGGGCCTGAGGGAGGGTCTTGTCTTTTGGTGATTTGGGGTATGGGATTGCATGGTCAGGTGTCCCAAGGGGATAGAGGGTAGGGGGGAATGGGACAAAGTAGACTGATGTTGAGGCTGGGCTTTTGGGGGGGATAGGAATGTATTGTGGTTCTGCAATGCTGAGGGGTGAGGGGATGCGATAGCAGGTCCACTGGGACCCTGTAGCAGGGGGTGGATGGGACTTCTGGGTCTAGTGACAAAGCAGGGCACCGATATGGGACTGCTGAGGGTCAGGGGATGTGCGGTAGGGGACATGGAGTTCCCCTCTGGTGGGAAAGCCTAGGGAGGGGGAAGAGGAAAAGCCTAGGGATGGGGAACTCTAGCCTGCTGGCATGAGTTCAAGCACAGGGGTGAGGGGTGAGTGGTACAGCGTTTTCACTTGGAGGTACCCTGGGGAAATGCTGGCCTGCTGGCCTGAATTCACGCACTGAGTTGGGGGGTGGGGGTGGCAGTGGCAAGTGGGATGGCATTTGCACATGGAGGTCCCCTGGGGGAATGCTAGCCTTCTGGCCTGGGTCCACACATGGGGGTGAGGGTAGATGGCAGGTAAGACCCCATTCGTGCATGGAGCTATGCTGGCCTGCTGGTCTGGGTACACTTAGCCTGTGGTTCATGCAGGAGGATCCTGGGCTGGGACTGCAGCTATGATGGCTGCTTGAGGGGATTGGGGAATTGGTGGGCTACCCAAGAGCGTGGTAATCAGCAGATTCCCTATTTTGCTCCTCTGCACCCTCCCACTGGAGGTCTGCTAGGATCTGCAAATCCCTAAAAGCCCCAATGAACCCTAAATGTCTTGCCTTTCCTTTCATGGGAGGTGAGGCATGGTTAGGCGATCAACATCCTGACCAGAAGCCTCAGCAGCAATTTCTTTTTGGAAACAATGCAAACAAAGAGATAGCGCATTAATATATTTACTGTGATGGTTAATTTTATGTGCAGTGTAGCCATGATCTCAGATATCTGGATTCACGTTGTTATGGATGCTTCTGTGAGGGATTTTTCTTATATACGATCCATATTTAAGTTGATGGCCTTAAAGGAGATTGTTTTCCATAATGTGGAAATCAGTTGAAAGTCTTTATAGAACAGACTGACCACCCCCTGGCAAGGAGAAATTCTGGTAGGAGATGATCTTTGGAATTGAACTATAATAAAATGATCCTTTTCTGGGTCCCTGCCCTGAAAAGCCTATCAGAGAACTGAAGTCAAAGGAAAGAAAATTAACTTGAAATTTGAAGGAAGTGCCTACAGAGAAGAGCAGGACAGGATCATTGTCTACTCCAAATACATGCTACTGAATAGCATATAAGCTTTAGGAAGATTAAACTGGGGATATTGGGTCAGTTGATAAGTGCTTGTGTAACATGTGTTAAGCCTTGGCTTGTTCGACGACAGAAAAAGTAAAAGAAAAATATTCAGACAATTGTTAAAGGCCAGTTAGTTGTGGGCTAGCATGAGACCATTATGCCAGTTCTCCAGCATGAGTAAGTTTCCACATCTTTGAAGGCAGATTTTTTTTTCCTTCAGAAATCCCCTGGGTAGACTGACGATCTTAAGTAAGATCCCTCATGTTCCTGGCTAGAGGAAAAGGACATTGGCCACAGTCCAAATCCACCTTCTCTAACATACGTACTGCATCTACACTAGAATAAGACTATCTTCAAGGAAGTACACTGACGCAATCGTTATGTGAGGGGAATAGAGACCACCGTGAAAACGGCACTCACACTTATCTTCATAAAAAATCTCTATATTTTGATGAGGAATAGTACTGTCATAAATAACACACCTCACAACTCAAGTTCAAAATATTTATCCAAGATTGAGACTTAAAAAGAACATCAGAGGATGACCATTTCTGCCCCTTTCCACCAAGGATAACAAACCTTTAATAAATATGGTGTAGTAC
Source organism: Dipus sagitta (assembly GCA_036346955.1). Lineage (NCBI taxonomy): Eukaryota > Metazoa > Chordata > Mammalia > Rodentia > Dipodidae > Dipus > Dipus sagitta. The sequence continues at coordinate 65,046,111 of CM070776.1, forward strand.
AGTTAGAAGAATGGCAAGGCATTGACTCCATAGGGAGCAAAACAAATGAAAGATCCAGAGCCAGGTGGAGAAACAAAAACAAGGTATCACTAGAGGATTTTGAAATCTCTGGTGCCCATGACAACAACAAAATCTAACTCTGATAACCATAGCAACAAATTCCAGCTCTGGTAACCACAGCAACGATAGCAACTAAGCAAATTTCAAACATAGTTCAACTCGTGACTAGATCAACAGAAACCCCCACATTAAAGACCCAGCAGAAGGGAAATCATGCTAATATCTAAGTATAAAAATTTATCTCGGTATGTATACTATATGTGGCGATCTTTCAAAAAATGATTATGTAGCACATTTAAAAGTATGAGAATACGCAATATGAAGTGACAAAGAACTAATCCAAAACAGACTCATATATAACATAGCTGTTGAAACTATCATGAAGAGAACTTAAGGCAACTATGATTAACATGTTTAAGCACTGGTTAAAAGCAAACAATTTTGTCCATAAGGAACATTTGTCAACATCTGGAGGCATTTATCATAATCTTGACAGAAAAGGTGCTACTGGCCTCTAGTGGACAGAGGCCAGAGGTGGGACTAAATATTTGATAGTGCACATATAATACTTTGTAACACAAATTTCTGCCTGGAAATGTCAATTGTATCAAGACTTGAAACACTGTCTTAAAAGCTTCAATGGAAAAATTAGAAAACACACATTACTAGTATTTCCAACAGAAAGATGAAAATGGTAAGAACACAAGACATATGTTAACATGACTATGGTTATTTCATGGTGTATATGTATATTAAAATAACATGCTGGGCACCTAAGCATACAATAAGGAAAGAGAGAAAAGCCATAAATAAAAAATAATAATTACAGAAAGTAGATAATCTTTGATGGACTCACCACAGATAGAGGAAAAATTGTTAATATTCAAGTTGAGTTGATAGAAATCACCCAAAATGGAATATTAAGAGAAGTATGAAAATTATACAGAACATGAAAATGTTGTAGGACAATTACAAACCTAATATACATATATATACTAGCTATTGGAATGGTACATGGTGGGTAATAGAACAGAGGAGATATTTGAAGAAATAATGTATGAGACATTTCCGAAATGACTACCAAACATACTTTTAAGAATTTCAGAGAACATCAGTAGGATAAATTTAGTGAAAATAAAACCATGAAGTTTGTCCCTGATATGGTGATTTAGCTTATTATTTTTATACGTTACAATAGTGCAAAAGTGTACCCATACAACCATTATGTTCTTCACTTTTGTATTGTATTAAATAAATTATATGAGATATTCAACACTATCATAAAATAGGTTTTAAGTTAGATGATTTTGCTCATTTGTAGTGTTCTGAGCATGTTTAAGAGAACATAGGCTAAGCTACAATATTTGGTAGGTTAGGTATATTAAATGCATTTTCAATTTATAGCATTTTCAACTTACAATAAATAGGCTCATTAGGGCATAAACCCATGTATTAGCTACTTTCCTCCTGCCGTGACAAAATACCTGACATAAGCAACATAAAGGAGGGATGATGTGTTTTGGTTCATTGTTTATGGGGAGATGCTTTGTCATGGCAGGGAAGGTATGACAACAGGAGCTCCATATGTGCAGCAACAGCTGGTGGCATGCTTTGTTATATGGCACTGCATCAGAAGTAGAGGTCAAGCTAGAAGCAGTGCCAGCCTATATTTAACTCCTACAGTTCTGTGTCTGCTCTCTCATGTCCAAGGGGTACCACAACCTCCCAAAACAGCTCCACTAGGTGTGGACCAAGTGTTGAATCCCATGAGCCTGAGGAAGACATGTCATGTAATGCCTCACCATAAATAGAGGGGTATAAATTTACACTACTAAAATCCAAGCACATAGAAAATTTACTGCAGTTGGTCAAGGTTAAGGGCACATTACCTATAGAAGGATAAGAACTACAAGAGATTTCTGAGAAATTTGGAAAATAAGACTCTCATTTAAGTATAGGAAAAACCTATCAACTTAATCTATTAACCAGTGAAAATATCCCTCAAAGGCTGAAGAGATGGCTTACCAGTTAAGATGCTGGCCTTCAAAGCCAAAGGACCCAGGTTCTATTCCCCAGGACCCATGTAAGCCATATGCACAAAGAGGTGCATGTGTCTAGAATTCATTTGATGTGGCTAGAGGCCCTGGCTCGCTCTCTTTCTCTTCCTCTCCATATCTATCTTTCTTCCTCTCTCTCTCTCTCTCAAATAAATAAATAACAACTTAAAAATGTATAAATAGAGATTGAAAAAAGAATGTCTTCCACTTGTTTAAAAGAAATATCCTTCAAAAGTTAAAAAAAAAGAGAGACTTAACTGACCTTGACAGAAAGTCCTCCCAACAACAGCAGTATACATATTTTTAAGTGTACATAAAACATTCACCAATATAGACTATATACTGTACCAAAAGACAAATCCTGACAAATTGAAACAGGAACAAAGCATATGAAGTAAGATCTCAGGCAAAAACACAATTAAGCCAGAATCAAAATCAATTAACAGACATCTGGAAATCTCTCACATATTTGGAAGTTTAAGAAAATACACATGTGAAATGAAGCAATATCCAGGGAAATTATATTTTCAATTAAATGAAAGATAAAATGTAATTATATCAAAATTTGTGATTTGCATCTAAGGAAATGCTTAGAGGGAAATATATAGTGTGAGATACATATATTAGAAAAGAGATATAAAAAGTCAATAATTAAGTGTTTTTGCTGGGCTTTGTGGCACATGCCACAAGCGAGCGAAAGAGAGAGATAACTGATGTACCAGGGCCTCTAGCCATTGCAATCAAACTCCACACACGTGGGCCACTTTGTGCGCATGAGCGACCTTGTGCACTTTCATCACATCGTACATCTGGTTTACTGGGACCTGCAGAGTTGAATATGGGTCCTTAGGCTTAATAGGCAAGTGCCTTAACCACTAAGCCATCTCTCCAGCCCAATAATTAGGCTTTTGTCTTAGAAAACTAAAGCATAATAAAATCTAAAGCAAAACTGAAATAAAAATTCAACAGTAATCAATAAAGCCAATAGATTACAATACAGTAAGTTAAAAATAAAACACGGATGACTTCTGGTTAAGATGGCAGCTTAGGAACCACACCAAAGCAGCCTAGGGGAGAAAAAGCCAAAGAATACCCTTCAAAATACACACTTTTACTAAAAAGTGAGGTGTATAAGAAATTAAAATGGCAGCAGAGAAGTAGGAGACATCCAGGGCATCCAGAGCCCACACAGGCAGGCCTAAGCGGCCCCTGCAGTGGCTGCTCCGGCAGCAGCAGCGGCAGGTCTGGCTCCAGCTGCGGCATTGGCAGTGCAGGCTCCGGCAGCAGCAGCAGCAGCAGCAGCGGATCCAACAGCGGCAGCGGCGGCGGCTACAGCAGTGGCAGATCCAGCAGCAGCAGCTTCAGCAGTGGCAGCGGCAGTGGGGGCTCCAGCAGCGGCAGCTCCAGCAGCGGCGGTGCCAGGTCTGTGGGGCCACAGCTGCCAGGCTTGGCTTGCCCCAAAGGAAAAGCCAGTGCCCAGCTCCAGAAAACAGAACAGTGGTCCAGCGATCCACCCAGCCTACCTGAACCCACAGGGCACCAAAGAGGGACACAAGCAGAGCGCAGCATAACTGAGACCAAAATCATCCAAAAAGGTAACTGGGATTACACTAGAGAAGGGTCTCACTTGGTCACAAGCTGACTTGGAACCCTCAACAGACTAGAAATCTTAACCTCTTTGTTAATAGAGGATCTGGTTGTTATAATACCTACTTTTGCATAAATACTCGGTGCTGCTTTTCATTGAATGTGTACAGTGTTTTGTTATATTTTAGAATCTATCTGTATTTTGTTCCACTCAGCCTACTTGAATACTCCCATAGCAGGCAAACCCAACCCCTAGGAACACCTTTGTAGATACTCTGAGAGTCTTAATAGCCACACCTAACACCTTAAGCTTCTACCCTGAAGATATACAACATCAGATCAATTGATACAGCTAAGAATACCCAGCTTGCTAGAAAATCCAAGCATTAACTTAATCCAAGATGCAAAAATATATACATTATAACACAAGAGACACTAAAAAGCAAGACAAAATAAATTCATCAAAAAGTATTAATGCATCAGAAATGACCTCCAGTGAGAACGAGTTAGAGGAAATGCCTGAGAAAGATTTCAAAAGAATGATTGTAAATATGCCCAAAGAAGTCAAAGAAAAAATCAAAGGAATCAAAGAGGAAATCAAAGGAATCAAAGAAGACACAGGACACCAATTTAATGAAATAAAGAAGTCAATACAAGACATAAATAAGGAAATAGAAATAATAAAGAAAAACCAGTCAGAATTACTAGCAATGAAGAACACAGTTAATGAAGTAAAAAACTCTGTAGAAAATCTCACCAGTAGAATGGATGAAGGAGAGGACAGAATGTCTAAGCTAGAAGACCAGGTGGCAGATCTAATACAGTCCAACAAAGAGAAAGACAAACTAATAGAAAAGTATGAATGGGAATCTCAAGATATTTGGGACACTATGAAAAGATCAAACATAAGAATTCAGGGCATGGTAGAAGGAGAAGAATTTCACTCCAAAGGCATAATAGGCATCTTCAAGAAAATCATAGAAGAAAACTTCCCCCAAATTGGGAAAGAGGTGTCAATGCAGATACAGGAATCCTTTAGAACACCAACCAGACAAAACCTGGAAAGAAACTCTCTTCGTCATAATATAATCAAACTACCAAACATACAAACCAAAGAAAAAAATATTGAAAGCAGTTAGAGAGAAAAATCAAGTTACCTACAAAGGCAAGCCCATCAGGATTACAGCAGATTACTCAACACAAACTTTAAAAGCCAGAAGGGCTTGGATTGAAGAATTCCAAGTTCTGAAAGATAACAACTGTCAACCAAGGTTACTTTATCCTGCAAAGCTATCCATTCAAATAGACAGAGAAATAAGGACATTCCATGACAAAAGCAGGCTAAAGGAGTATTTGAAGACAAAACCAGCTCTACAGAAAATACTTGAAAGAATCCTCCATGCCGAAGAGAAGGAAGAGCACACATATAAGGAACCTGGAAAAAACAAACAATACTCAAATACTAGTTAACACAAGACAGCAAAGGTAGAACCGGAACTGCAAAAAGAAAAAGGCAAACATAAATACACACTTTTCAATAATAACTCTTAATATCAATGGCCTCAATTCCCCAACCAAAAGACAGGTTTGCAGACTGGGTTAAAAAGAAGGTCCTACAACTTGTTGTCTCCAAGAAACTCACCTTTCTACAAAGGATGGACATTATCTTAGGGTGAAAGGGTGGAAAACTGTGTTTCAAACAAATGGGCCTAGAAAACAAGCAGGGGTTGCTATCCTAATATCTGAAAAGGTAGACTTCAGTCCAACGTTAGTCAAGAAAGACATGGAAGGTCACTTTATATTGATTAAGGGCACATTACAACCGGAGGACATTATAATCCTAAACCTATATGCACCTAACATGGGGCCTCCCAATTCAATCAAGCAAACGCTATTAGAACTAAGGTCACAGATAACACCAAACACAGTGGTAGTGGGTGACTTCGACACCCCACTCTCATCAATTGACAGGTCATCCCGGGAAAAAATAAACAGAGAGGGATCTGGACTAAATGAGATCATAGAATGAATGGACCTAACAGATATATACAGGACATTTCATCCAAATGCTGCAGAATATACATTCCTTTCAGAAGCACATGGAACATTCTCTAAAATAGACCATATATTGGGACACAAAGCAAATCTTATCAAACACAGGAAAATTGAAATAATTCCTTGGATTCTATCTGACCACAATGGAATCAAACTACAAATCAATAGCAAGAAAAGCTATAGATCATACACAAAATCATGGAAACTAAGCAATACACTACTAAATGATGAATGGGTCAATGAAGAAATCAAGAAGGAAATCAAAAAATTCATAGAGTCAAACAATAATGAGAACACAACATACCAAAATCTATGGGACAAAATGAAGGCAGTTTTAAGAGGTAAATTTATGGCTTTAAGTGCCTATATTAAGAAATCAGAAAGGTTGCAAGTAAACGACCTAATGCTTCACCTTAAAGCCTTGGAAAAAGAAGAACAAGGCAAACCAAAAATTGGTAGACGGGAAGAAATAATAAAGATTAGGGCAGAAATTAATGAAATAGAAACAAACAAACAAACAACAACAACAAAAAAAAACAATCCAAAGAATCAATGAAACAAAGAGTTGGTCCTTTGAAAGGGTAAACAAGATTGTTAACCCTTAGCAAATCTGACCAAAAGAAAGAGAGAAGAGACACAAATGAATAAAATTAGAGATGAAAAAGGTAACATCACAACAGACACGAGAGAAATTCAAAAAATCATAGGGACATACCATAAAAACATATACTCCACTATGTATCAAAATCTGAAAGAAATGGATGATTCCCTTGATTTACATGACCTACCTAAATTAAATCAAGATGAGATTAATTAGACTTAAATAGACCTATACCAAGTATGGAGATCCGAGCAGTTATCAAAAATCTCCCAAATAAAAAAAGTCCAGGCCCAGATGGATTCAGTGCTGAATTTTACCAGACCTTCAGGGAAGAACTAACACAATTGCTTCTTAAGATTTTCCATAAAATAGAAAAAGAAGGAACTAACAAACTCCTTCTACAAAGCCAGCATCACCCTGATACCAAAACCAGGCAAAGATAGAACAAAAAAAGAAAATTACAGACCAATCTCCCTCATGAACATAGATGCAAAAATTCTCATCAAAATATTGGCAAACAGAATACAAGAATATATCAGAAAGATCATTCACCCAGACCAAGTAGGCTTTATACCAGAGATGTAGGGATGGTTCAACATACGCAAATCAATAAATGTAATACATTATATAAATGGACTGAAGGACAAAAATCACATGATCATCTCATTAGTCGCTGAAAAAGCATTTGACAAAGTCCAACATCCCTTCATGATAAAAGTCCTAGAGAGACTAGGAATAGAAGGATCATATCTCAATATAATAAAGGCTATTTATGACAAGCCTACAGCCAACATATTACTAAATGGGGAAAAACTGGAAGCTTTTCCACTAAAATCAGGAACAAGGAAAGGGTGTTCACTGTCCCCACTTCTATTTAATATAGTACTGGAAGTTTTAGCCATAGCAATAAGGCAAGAGACGCACATAAAAGGGGTACAAATTGGAAAGGAAGAGACCATGTTATCATTATTTGCAGATGACATGATTCTATATATAAAGGACCCTAAAGACTCTACTAGCAAATGGTTAGAGCTGATAAACACCTAGAGCCACGTAGCAGGATACAAAATAAATACACAGAAACCAGTAGTCTTCCTATATGCTAACAACAAACACACAGAGAATGAAATCAGAGAATCACTCCCATTCACAATTGCATCAAAGAAAATAAAGTACTTTGGAATAAACCTAACCAAGGAAGTAAAGAATCTCTACAATGAAAACTATAAAACACTCAAGCGAGAAATTGCAGAGGACACTAGGAAATGGAAAAACATCTTTTGTTCCTGGATCAAAAGAATGAATATTGTGAAAATGGCAATCTTACCAAAAGCAATCTACGCATTTAATGCAATCCCCATCAAAATTCCAACGGCATTCTTCAAGGAAATAGAAAAAACAATCCAAAAATTCATTTGGCATCACAAAAAACCTCGAGTATCTAAAATAATACTGAGCAACAAAAATGAGGCTGGTGATATCACTACACCTGATTTTAACCTATACTACAGAGCCATAGTAACAAAAACACCTTGGTACTGGCACAAAAGCAGATATGTAGATCAATGGAACAGAATAGAGGACCCAGATGCAAGTCCAAGTAGCTACAGCCACCTGATATTCTATAAAAACGCGGAAAATACTCATTGGATAAAAGACAGCCTCTTCAGCATATGGTGCTGGGACAACTGGATATTTATCTGTAGAAAGATGAAAATAGATTCTTCTCTCTCTCCATGCACAAGAATTAAGTCCAAATGGATTAAAGACCTTAACATCAGACCAGAAACTCTGACACTGCTAGAGGAAAAAGTAGGGGAAACCCTTCAACATATTGGTCTTGGCAAAGTCTTTCTGAATATAACCCCAATTGTTCAGGCAATAAAGCCACAGATTGACTGCTGGGACCTCATGAAATTACAAAGATTTTGTACAGCAAAGGACACTGTGAATAAAGCAAAGAGGCAACCTACAGAATGGGAAAGAATCTTTGCCAGCTATACGTCTGATAGAGGATTAATATCTAGGATATACAAAGAACACAAAAAGTTAAACAATAAGAAATCAAACAAGCCAATTAAAAAATGGGCTATGGAACTAAATAGAGAGTTCTCAAAAGAAGAAATACGAATGGTGTATAAGCATCTAAAAAAAATGTTCTACATCCCTAGTCATCAGGGAAATGCAGATTAAAAACTACGTTGAGATTCCACCTCACTCCTGTCAGATTGGCTACCATCATGAAAACAAATGATCATAAATGCTGGTGGCAATGTGGAAAAAGAGAAACCCTTCTACACTGTGGGTGAGAATGCAATCTGGTCCATCCATTGTGGAAATCAGTGTGGAGGTTCCTAAGACACCTAAAAATTGATCTACCATATGACCCAGCTATAGCACTCCTAGGCATATATCCTAAAGACTCATCTCATTTCCTTAGAAGTACATGCTCTACCATGTTTATTGCTGCTCAATTCACAGTAGCTGGGAAATGGAACCAGCCTAGATGTCCCTCAACTGATGAGTGGATAATGAAGATATGGCACATTTATACAATGGAGTTCTACTCAGCAGTAAAGAAAAATGAAGTTTTGAAATTTGCAGGAAAATGGATGGATCTGCAAAGGATTATACTAAGTGAGGTAACCCAGGCCCAGAAAGCCAAGCGTCGCATGTTCTCTCTCATATGTGGATCCTAGTTACAGATGACTGGGCTTCTGTGTGAGAAGGAAAAAACTCAGTAGCAGAGGTCAGTAAGCTAGAAAAGAGATAGAAAGGGAAGGGAAAGGAAGGGAGGGCGTACATAATAGGATGGTATTGTATATATGTAAGCAGAAGCATAGATTACTGGGGGTGAAAAAGCCCAAAATGAGGTCTGGGGAAGAGATTGAGTAAAGGAAAGGTGGAGGGACAGCTAATCAAAATCTAAGAGGATATAAATAAAACATATGGAATCCTACTCTTTTGGACAATGGAACACTCAGGAGCCATAGATTGTTGCTAGAAAATTTTCAGTGCCAGGGATGGAATATCTTCCAGTGAGTTGTTGGCCAGGGAGATCCATGATGCCCCCAAAACATTATAGGCCATTCCAAGGTTCTTGGTTTCCCACCAGGAATAGATGGTAAGATCCTATTGCTGAAGACTCCATATACTTGGGCTGCAAGGCCACTGAGAAATCTTGCTGGAACTGAGCTGATAACTTCCTCCATGTAGACCAGGTGACAGAAAGCTGGAAGAAGCCATTCTGCATGCAGTTCAATGGGAGAAGAGATACCACCACTGAAGATACTCATCAGTGGACACTGCAAGCCGTATAATTGGCCAGCCAGGCCAAATGAGCCAACGGGTTCAATAGTGGCACGTCTGTTATGGGGGAAACCAACTGCCCTCTAATTGGACTGGAGGCCTGCTCCATGGGAGGGAATACATCCCTGATACTGAAAACTTAAAACAGGGCTAGTTAGTCATAAGCCCTAGGGGTGTAACGTCTGCTGTTGTCTGGCCAAATGTATATACTATGCTCATCAAATTGCCCAGTAAGCACTTCTGTTAATGGTCACACCCTTATATTAATGCTACTCTCACTTTTGGTTGAGAATCTTCTCTTTTCAGATGGCAGTGACCTTGGGACGACTCAGAAGGTATCATGGTGATGGAGAGAAATAACCGCAGTGCTCAGTACTGCAATATCTGTATCACACCTTCCAAGGCTCAGGGTCTAATGCGGAAAAGGTGGTGGAAAGAATGTAAGAGCCAAAGGAAGAGCAGGACTCCTTACAACATGCTCCCTCCAGACACAAAATGGCCTGGATATCCATGGCCTCACAGTGCCTGACACTACTTACATAAGACCATCATAAGAGGAGGAAAAGATCTAGACATCAAAAGTAAAAGAGAGGGCTGAAGAGATGGCTTAGCGGTTAAGCGCTTGCCTGTGAAGCCTAAGGACCCTGGTTCGAGGCTTGATTCCCCAGGACCCACGTTAGCCAGATGCACAAGTTCATTTGCAGTGGCTAGAGGCCCTGGCACGCCCATTCTCTCTCTCATCTGCCTCTTTCTCTCTTTGCCTGTCGTTCTCAAATAAATAAAAATGAACAAAAAAGAAATTAAAAAAATTTTAAAAAAGTAAAAGAGAGACTGATTGAGATGGGGAGGCAGTATGATGAAGACTGGAGTTTCAAAGGGGTAAGTGGAGGGAGGGAGGGTATCACCATGGGGTATTTTTTTATAGTCATGGAAGTTGTTAATAAAAAAAGTTAAAAAAATTTTAAAAAGAATAAAATCTGGTAAAACAGAAAAAAATAATATTGAAAAAAATAAAACATGGTTCATGTAATTGATCAATAAAGTTGATAAACTTATAGATAGAGAGAAGGCGGGCGGGAGAGAGATGTGGAGAAAGGGGAAGGAGGGAGGGAGGGAGAGAGGTATCAGGAATGGAACAGGGAACATTACTGGTGACTGCTGATCCTAAAAGGATAATAAAGGGATGGTATGAGCAACTATGTCTATATATTATATGAGCTAGACCATGTCTTAGTTTTTTCCTACTACTATAGCAAAATCCCAAGCTAGGCAATTTACAGAGTAAAGAAATTCATTTTTTGACAGTTCTAAAGGCTGGGATGTCCAAAAATGAGTTACCTAGAAATTCACTGGCGAGGGTCTGTTCTCTGCTTCCTAGATGGTGCCTTGAATGAGAAAAGAGGAATGCTGTGTCCTTAATAGTAAAATACAGAAGCATAAAAGGAAGTTTTTTTATCAAACCTATTTTTAAGGATATCTAATTTCATTCATAGGAAAGAGGTCTTCATGGATATAATATCATTAAGGCCAATCGTCCTAATACTGTCAAATTCTCATCATATGAATTTTGAAGAGGGCATATTCAAACTACAGCAGACCAATTCCTTTAAAGATGGAAACTCCCAAAACCTTCTCCTTTAAAGAATAGGTAATATGAATAAGCCTATATTATTAAAACATTAAATTTGTAGTTAATCTATGATAATATAGATTTAAGCCCATATAGTTTCATATGCAAATGCTTTTAAACACTTAAGGAAGAAGCAGAAGAAAACAGAAAAAGAGGAAATAATTCCAAATTTCATGGAACCAACTTTATTGTGGAAGAAAAAGAAAATAGAATAAAAAAATATATACACTAAAGACCAATATCTGTCATTGAAAAATATTCTAAAATGGGGCCAGGCATGGTGGCACATGCCTTTAATCCCAGCACTTCGGAGGCAGAGGTAGGGGGATCTCTGAGAGTTTGAGGCCACACTGAGACCACATAGTGAATTCCAGGACAGCATTAGCTAGAGTGAGACCCTGCCTCGAAAAAAACACTCTAAAATGATCAATAATTGAACATACAATATTGAATTACTTTCTATATGCTTATATTTTTATTTATTCAATTTTTACATATTCATAAATACAAGACACCTTCCATAACCTAATCATTTCTAAATAATCCTACAGCTAATATCAAACAAATATCCTCAAAACAGGAAAAAGCAAAGCATACATTACTACTATTCAACTCCATATATAAATTCCTAAGGGTAATTTTTTAATGTTATTTATGAAAAATTGTCTTGGCCCTATGTAATTGTAACTTAACACCCTTTATCAACCTTTCCCCATCTCTCCTGCCAATTCTTCCATGATTTTGGTAGCCACCATTCTATTTTCAGTGTGGAATAATTTCTTTATCTGCTTATCAGTTGATAGACAATTTGGTTGTTTCCATTCCTTTGCTATAATGAGCAGTGCTGCAATAAACACGGGAGTGCAGATATTACTCATGGTTTTAATTATTTAGATCCAAATTTCTATATGGTATAATTTAACCTAGTATTAAAAGAATTCATTTAGCATGAAATTTTGTATTTATGAGAAAGCATGTTTCCTTCACTTGGAATGCATTTTACTGACAAAATGATTATAGATTTGTTATTTTGCTTTCCTTAGAGTACTTTAAAGAAGTTACTCAATTTTCTTCTCCTACTTTTATTTTAAAATATCTACTGCCTGGGGTATAGCTCAGTAGTGGTAGAGCACTTGCATAGCATGTGCAAGGTCATGGGTTCATTCCCTAGTACCACTAAATAAGTTAACAAAAAATATTTAATTGCCAAGTAAATATCTACTTGAAGGGTATACAATGTGATGATTTACTATATGTTGCATAATATAACTATGTACATTCAAGTGAAATGAAACCCCCACTGTTGCAGTCAGGTTCATATTGGTGGCAGAAAACTCCCAACCAAGAGCAACTTGTGGGGGAAAATGGGTTGATTTTGGCTTACAGATTCGAGGAGAATATCCATGATGGCAGGGGGAAATGATGGCATTAGCAAAGGTTGGACATTATCTCCTGGCCAACATCAGGTGGACAACAGCAACAGGAGAGTGTGCCAAACACTGGCATGGGGATACTGTCTATAACACCCATAAGCCCGCCACCAATAATACACTGCCTCCAGAAGGCGTTAATTCCCAAACTTCCATCAGCTGGGAACCTAGCATTCAGAACACCTAAGTTTACGGAGGACACCTGAATCAAACCACCACACCCACCATCACCAACGGTATGCACTAGGTTCCTAGCTGTTTATGTTTGCAGAAAATTTTTATAGTTCCATCAGCACCTTCCCATTACACATCCATAATCTTTGACAATCACCATTCTACTCTCTTCTTTTCTGTGAATTATTTGATTTTTTTTCTTCATGAGAAACCTGACATTAATCATATCTTTATTATTCCAACTCTAATGTACCTATTTTCGTTGGGGTAGTTTTTAGATGACTTTCTCATTATCATTAGCTTGAAGCAATTTCATAATGAAGCATAGTATAATTTTCATTTTTGTTATGCTCATGCTTCATTGAACTTGCGGTATCTCTAGGTATATAGTTTTTGTAAAACCTGGGAAATTTTTATGTGTTAATTCTTCAAATATTTTCTGTATGCCTTTCCATCTCATCCATGTACTCCAAATTTATGTACATTTGACCATTTGAAGAGTGTTTCATTTGAACAGTTTCTATTTCCGTATCACTAAATTCATTGTTATTCTGCTAAGTACAATCTGCCATGAAGTCCAAGCAAAGAATTTTCATTTCAGCTATTTCAGCTTTGTTTCTAAAAGTTCTATTTGAATCTAAAAAAAAAATCTTAGGACTGGAGAGATTGCTTAGTGGTTAAGGCGCTTGCCTGCAAAGCCTAAGGAGCCAGGTTTGATTCCCTTGTACACATGTAAAGCCAGTTGCAAAAGGTGGCTAGAGGCCCTGGGGCACCTATTATCTCTCTCCCCCTGAAATAAATAAAATAAAATTTTAAGTATTGAATATATACCCATTGTGTTCAATATTTTCTATAATATTGTGAGCATGTAAAATATATAATAGTATGTCTCATCTATAAATATTATTATATTTGCCATTTTAGAGTCAGTTTGGATATATTTATTCTTCCCATGTCTTTGTATATCTGATATTGTATAAACGAATGTCAAGCATTATAAATTTTCACTGTGGTGTTCTGGACTTGTAAAAATTAATTATGAACTTTACTATATGAAAATATCACATATTGGTCATATTCTCATCAAGTTATACTTTTATATCCCCTCTCTCTTGCCCCCATTCCACTGAGAGCTATTAGTATTTATTGTGGGGTCATGAGTGCACCAGTTATTCTCTGAGGGAGTTGCAGAGAACAGTGCCTCAGGATACTCTTTCCCACCTTGTGGCTCTTACAGTCTTTCTGTTCCCTCCTCTGAAACATTTGGATTTTTCTTTTTTTAACATTTTATTTATCTCTTTTATTTATTTATTTGAGACAGACAGGGAGAGAGAGAGAGAAAGAAAGGGCACATGAGGGCCTCCAGCCACTGAAAACAAACTCCAGATGCATGCACCACCTTGTGCATCTGGCTAACATGGGACCTGGAGAATTGAACCTGGGTCCTTAGGCTTTGCAGGCATACGCCTTAATCGCTAAGCCACCTCTCCAGCCCAAGGATTTTTCTTTTTTATTAAAAATTTATTCACATACAAAGAGTTGGGTTTATTGATTGCATTTTCAAATAAATTATTTTGTAACCCTTCTGCCCTCTTCTCCCATGCTCTGTCTATAGCCTCACTTTCATTTTCATGTTACAAGAGTCCTTTTGTCCATCCCACCTTTTCTGACTACCTGTTTCTCCCCTTTCATGTTTTCTAATCTAGTCTCATAACCTACACTCATTCTCACATTCCCTAGTTACATTCACAGAAATATTAAAGGTTAAAATCTTCATTTGTGGGGCTGAGGAAATGGCTCAGCAAATAAAGGTGCTTGTTTACAAAGGCTACCAGCCTGGGTTCAATTACCCAGCCATTCATGTAAAGCTGGATGGACATTTATTTCTGGTGGCAAGAGACCCTTTTGCCACACACCTGCAAATAAAGATCCTGATAAGAGAGGGAACATGCATTTTTGTCATTCTGAGCCTGGATTATCTCATTTAGTATAATCTTTTCCAGTTCCATACATTTTCCTGAAATTTTTCCTAATTTAATTATTTTTCCAGCTGAATAAAATTCTTTTCTTTATGTCTACCACATTTTCATTCTCTAGTCATCCACTGACAGATATCTAGGTTGATTTCATTTTATAGCCATTGTGAATAGAGATGCAATGAACATAGATGGACAAGTATCTCTGTGATATGATATGGAGCCCTTTGGGTATATGTCCAGGAATGGTATTGCAGGGTCATATGGTAGTTCAATTTTTAGCTTTTTGAGAAAACTCCACTCTGTCTTACATAGAGACTGCACTAAACTACACTCCCACCAACAGTGATTAGTGTTTCCCTTTTTTCCATGTCCTCAACAGCATTTGGTGTTATTTGGTTTTTGTGATGATAGCCATACTGAATGGAGTAGATAGAATCTCAAAGTGGTTTTAATTGAAATTTCCTCAATGGGTAAGGATATTGAAAAGTTCTTTAAAAATATTTGTTGGCTATTTGTATTTCTTCTTTTGAGAAATGCCTGATCATTTCACTAGCCCATTTATTAATTGGCAGTCTTGTTTTTATATTGTTTAACTTTTGCAGTTCTTTTTATATTCAGGATATCAACCCGTTGTGTGAGGTATAGCTGGCAGATTTTCTCCCTTTCTATAGGCTGTCTGTTCATGTTGCTGATATTTGCCTTTGCTGTGCAGAAACATTTTAATTTTATGTAGTATCATTTGTTGGTTCTTGATACTATTTATTGTGTTAATAGAGATCTGTTCAGAAAGT
Source organism: Dipus sagitta (assembly GCA_036346955.1). Classification (NCBI taxonomy): domain Eukaryota; kingdom Metazoa; phylum Chordata; class Mammalia; order Rodentia; family Dipodidae; genus Dipus; species Dipus sagitta. The sequence goes on from CM070776.1 coordinate 65,061,784, forward strand.
TATTGCCTATACTTGTAACTTCAATATATTTCCTATTTTTCCCTCTATCACTTTTAGTTCTAATTTAATCTATTTTGAATTGATTTTTAATCATGGTGAGAGATGAGGATCTATTTTCATTCTTTTGCAGGTGGATATCCAGTTTTGGCAGCACCATCTGTTGAATAGGCCATCTTCTTTCCATTGTATATTTTTGAAACTTTTGTGGAAAAATTGGTGACTGTAGCTGAGTGGGCTTATTTCTTGGTCTCTATTCTATTCCATATGTCTATCTGTTTGTTGTTTTCTGCCAGTACCATCCTGTCTTTGTCACTATGGTTCTGCAGTATAAGTTTAGGTCTAGAATTGTGATACTTCCAGTATTATTCTTTCTGCCTGGGATTGAATTGGCTATATATGGTATTTTTTAAATTTTTAAAATTTATTTATTTATTTATTTGACAGAGAAAGAGGGAGGGAGAGAGAGAGAATGGGCACGCCAGGGCCTCCAGTCACTGCAAACGAGCTCCAGATGCATGCACCCCCTTGTGCATCTGGCTTACATGGGTCATGGGTCCTGGAGAATCAAACCAGGACCTTTGGCTTTGCAGGCAAACACCTTAATTGCTAATCCACATCTCCAGCCCCTATACATGGTATTTTGTGCTTCCATATAAATTGTTGGATTGTTTTCCTAATTCTGACTATCACTGGAATTTTGATGAGAATTGCATTGAATCTGGAGACTTTTTGTTTGTTTGTTTGTTTTTTTGAGGTAGGGTGTCACTCTAGCTCAGGCTGACCTTGAATTCCCTATCTAGTCTCAGGGTGGCCTTGTACTCTTGGCGATCTTCCTACCTCTGCCTCCCAAGTGCTGGGATTACAGGCATGTGCCACCATGCCCAGCTGGAGATTATTTTTGATAATATAGGCATTTTCACAGTATTGATTCTGGCAATCCAGGAACATGGAGGGTTTCTCCATTTTTTGTATCTTTTACTTCTTTGCTCACTGTCTTAAAGTGTTCTTTGTAGTGGTCTTTCACATCTTTACTTAGATTTATTCCTAGGTGCTTTATTTTCTTGGGGGCTATTATGAATGATATGTTATTTCTGATTTCATTCTCAGCAAGTTCTTTACCAGAATATGTAAAACCTACTGATTTGGAGGCTGGAGAGATGGCATAGAGGTTAAGGCTCTTGCCTGCAAGGCCTAAGGACCTAGGTTTGATTCCCCATACCCACGTAAGCCAGATGCACAAGGTGGTACATTCATCTAGAGTTTGTTTGCAGGGGCTAGAGGCCCTGGCCTGCCCATTCTCTCTCTAGCTACGTTTCTCTCCCCATCTCTGTATCTCAAGTAAATAAATAAATAAAATATTTTAGAAGCTGGATGTGGTGGCGCACACCTTTAATCCCAGCACTTGGGAGGCAGAGGTAGGAGGATCGCCAAGAGTTCAAGGCCACTCTGAGACTACATAGTGAATTCCAAGTCAGCCTGGGCTAGAATGAGACCCTACCCCAAAAAAACAAATATATATATTAGAAGCTACTGATTTGGGGATATTGATTATGTCCTTCAACTTTGCCAAAAGTGTTTATTAAATCAGTATTCTGGTAGAAACTGTAGAGTCTCTTAAGTATAGAATCAAGTCATCTGTGAATATGGATGGTTTCACTTCTTCCTTTCCTAATTTTATCTTTTTATATCTTTTCTTGTCTAGCTATTGATCTAGCTATAACTTCCAGTACTATACTGAATAAGAGTGAAGACAGTCGATCATTCTAGATTTTAGAGGAAGTTTTTTGTTTATTTCTGATTTAATATAATATTGGTTATAGTTTTGTCATATATATCTTTTATTATTTTCAGGTAAGTTCCATCTATTCCTAATTTCTCTGAAAATTTCATGATGAAGACATGTTGAAATTTGTGAAATGCCTTTTATGTATCTGATGATGTTTCTTTCTATAAGTTCATTTATATATTAAATTACATGTACTGATTTGTATACGTTAACCAACTTTGTATCCCTGAGATGAAACCTACTTTGTGTGATGTATGATCTTAATGTGTTCTCAAATTTGGTTTGTAAGTATTTTGTTGAGAAATTTTGCATCCGTAGCATCAGGGAAATTGGTGTGTAGTTTTTTTAAATAATTTTTTGTTATATTTTTATCTGGTTTTTGGTGTCAAAATAATATTGTTTTCATAATATGAGTTTTGTTGTATTCCTTCCTTTACTCTTTTTTGTAATGTTTTAACTAGTTTTGGTATTAGATTTTCCTAAAGTTTGATAGAGGGGGATGGAGAGATGGCTCATCCTTTGAGGCACTTGCCTGTAAAGCCCAGCAACTTGGGTTTGATTGCCCAGTACTTACTTAGAGCCAGAAGCACAAAATGACACATGCTTCTGGTGTTTGCAGTGGCTAGAGCCTCTGGCACACCCATTCTCTTGTCTATCTCTCTTCTCTCTATCTCTTTGTACTTGCAAATAAATAAATACATTTCTTAAAAGTCTTGATAGAATGCAACAGTGAATCCTTCTGGTTCTAGGCTTTTCTTTGTGAGGAGACTTTGAATTACTGCGTCATTCATTGTTCATTATGGGTCTGTTTGAACTATTTATATCTTCTGACTTTAATGTAGTAGATCATATGCATATAGAAATTTATCAGTTTCATACAGGTTCCTGCTTTTTGGAATATATATGTTCATAGTATTCCCTAATAATCTTCTGAATTGTATTGGGTCTATTGTAAAACCTCACTTTTCATCTCGAATTTTATTTAGTTGTGTCTTCTCTCTCTCTCTCTCTCTCTCTCTTCTCTCTCTCTCTCTCTCTCTCTTTTTCGTGGTTAGTTTGGCTAGCAGTTTGTCAATAAACTCCTTATTCAGTTGATTTTATGTATCATTCTTTAGTCTCCCAAGTGTTGGGATTAAAGGCATGTGCTACCATGCCTGACTCTAAAAATTTTAAATATATTTTATTAAATAGTATCTTTTTATAGACACATCATGTGTTGGTGCCATCATTTCCCTCCTCCCTGTCCCCATTCCACTGAGGGCTCTCCTCAGTGGGGTTGCTGGTATTCACCATGGGGTTGTGGGTTATGAATGTAGCAGTCAGTCATTGTGTGTGTGGGCAATGCCTCTGGATATTCCCTCCCTCCCAGTGGCTCTTACAATCTTTCCACCTCCCTTTCCACAGAATTCCCTGAGCTTTAGTGGATATGTTTTAAGTCTACTTTAGTATTGATTTTTAGCTATCAATTCCTCTTAGGATAGCCTTGATGGCATCCCAGAGGATTTGGTAGGTTATATTATCATTTTAATTTGTTTCTAGAAATTTTAAGTTTCCTCCCTGGTTTATTCATTTATGTACTATTCATTTAAAAGTGAGTTGTTCATACTACATGTATTTGTGTAGTTTCTTGAGATTCTCTTGAAACTGGTTTCTAGTTTTATTCCACTGTGGTCCGATATGATACAAGGAATTGTCTTGATTTTTTTGCATTTTTTATTTTTCAACCATTTTTTCTTTATTAGTTATGTACATACTCAGTGCGTAAACAGCCCATGTTGGTACCATCCTTACCCTCATCCCTGTACTCCCTCTCAAAAGGGACCCTCCTCTTTGGGGATGCCAGTTATCCCCATAGGGATTGTGGGCCGTGCATTGTGGGGGTAGCTGCCAGTTATGGGGAAGAGGCAATGTCTCTGTGCATAATGTCCCAATTTGTGGCTCTAACATTCTTTCTGGCCCCTCTTCTGCAAATTTCCCTGAGCCATGTTGGATTCATTTTAGGTCTGCTTCAGTGATGAGGTCTTGGGAGCCTCTGTGTCTCTCGATCTCTGGTTTGGTAGAAGCTGAGTGTTCTCTGTGTCTATCTCCTTCACCCTTGTGCTGATACCAGGTTCACCAAGAAAGCAGCACACTTGCTCATTTCCCCAATTACTCTTGATTTCAGCTGGGGCCCTGGTGAGGTGCAATGGGCTGATTCTCTCCTCAGGTTCTGCATCCATCTGAAAAAGTGAAGCAAGTTCTCCAAAGTAGCATGAAGTCAGCATAGGATAAATGGGCTAACCATTATTGATTTAGGGAGAATTTAATAGGTGTAGGCCCTCTTATATTTTTATTTATTTATTTATTTATTTATGAGAGAGAGAGAGAGAGAATGGATGCACCAGGGACTTTAGATACTGCAAACATACTTGAGATGCATGCCCCACCATGTCCATGTGGCTTACATGGGTTCTGGGGAATCAAACCTGGGTCCTTAAGTTTTGCAGGCAAGCACCTTAGATTTTTTGAGGTAGGGTCTCACTCTTGCCCAGGCTTACCTGGAATTCACTGCATAGTTTCAGGGCCGCCTTGAACTCAAGAGGATCCTCCTACCTCTGCTTCCTGAGTGCTGGGATTAAAGGCGTGCACCAGCACACCTGGCTCTTTTTATTTTTATTTTTTTGCCTTTTTAGGGCTTTCTTTTTAATTTTTTTTTAAATATTTACTTTCAAGGAGAGAGAGAGAGAATGGGCATGTCAGGGCCTCTTGCTACTGCAAACAAAGTATAGATACATGTGGCAATTTTCGTGTCTGGGTTTATGTGATACTGTGGAATTGAGCCCAGGCCATCAGGCTTTCAAGCAAGTGCCTTTAACTGATGAGCCATCTTTTGAACCCCTAAGGCTTGTTTTGTGACCTATGCCATGATCACTTTTGGAGAACCTTCCATGAACTGCTAAGAAGAACATATATTCCCTCATCTCTTGGGTGGAATGAGCCATAGAAATATGTTAAGTCCAGTTGGTTTATGATATAATTTAGCTATGAGGTCTTTTTGCTGATTTTAGTTTTCAAAATCTCTCTACGTATGTGTCGTATCAAAGTCTCCCACTATTATTGTGTCAGGACTTATGAAACCTTTTATGCCTTTTAGTGTTTGATTCATGAAGGTACAAGCCTCAATATTTGGTGTATATATGTTTACAGTTGTTATGTCTTATTGATCAGTTGCTCTCTTTAGTAAAATGTGGTGGCCTTCTTTGTCTCTTATGGCTAATTTTGGTTTGAAGTATACTTTATCATATATAAGAATAACTATACCCACTTGCTTATGATGTCTGCTTGCTTGGTAGGTAGTTTTCCATCCTTTGACCCTCAATGTTACTCTGCCTTGAAATTTATTTTGCCAAACATATTACTAAATTACCTCTAAATTCAATTTTGTTCAAGTTCTCAGGACATGGGCAACATGCAGCCAGTTTCTTTGCCAAAGTATCACATGAACTGCCTATAGCCCAGTTCTAGATAGAGTCCTTGTTCTCCTCTGGAATCTCCTGAACCATGTCTCTGTAAGTCACATTTCTCTTGGCCACTGATTTTCCATACTCTCACCAGAATGGCTGATTAAGCTTTGCTTGCAGCATTGACAGGTTTCTTTAGTCCAGAGTTCCAATTTGTCCACATTCCTCCGGCAAACCAATTTCAAAAGATTAAGAACCACATGGTCAGGTTTATCACAACAATGATCCTAATCCCTGGCACCAATTTTCAGTATTACTTATTTTCTTGCTGCTGGAACAAAATACCTAACCAAAAGCAGCTTATAGAATGAAAAGTGTTTGATTCAGATTATAGTCCTAAGGGGAACTTCCAGTATGGTATAGGAAGCATGACAGAAGCAGGAAACTAGCTTACATTGTCAGCTGGGTGGAAATAGAGAGTGAGAGAGAACATCAAAGAGGTCTGGGCTATGATACCTCAAGGTCTCAATGAAAAAGTCTTGAACAAACAAACTTTAGCAGCATATTAAAAGGTTTGTAAATCATGATCAAGTGAAATTTATTTATAGCATGCTAGGAAGGTTTCATGTAAGGAAATACATCAATATAGTACACCACATTGAGAGAATTAAGGTAAACCCCACATGGGTATTTCAATTATGTAATAATTGTATTTAGTGAAATTTACTACCTTTAATGATAAAAATAACATGCAACAAACTAGTAATAAAAGGAAAATACTTAAATATAAAGGTCTTATATGAGAATCCCATGACTATAATTTCATCTACTAATGAAAGACTGAAAGATTTCCCTATAAAATCAGTAATAAGGTTGTCTATTTTAATTCCTATTTAATATATTACTAGAAGTATTAACAGGAGCAATTAAGTAAGCAAAAGAAATAAAAAATTCAAAACCAAAAGGAATTAGTGTCTGTGTTTGCAGAAGACATAACCTTACCTAGTGAGGGTGCTGAATATTTAGAAAATAACATTAAAATTCAAACTGCAAAACTTAAGGATACAAAATAAACATGGAAGGAAAAGTTCCAGGCTGGAGAGATGGATTAGCAGTTAAGGCACTTGCCTGCAAATCCAAAGGACTCAGGTTCAATTCCCCAGTACCCACGTAAGCCAGATGCACAAGGTAGTGTATGCATCTGGAGTTCGTTTGCAGTGGCCAGAAGCCCTGGGGCACCCATTATCTCGCTTTCTCTATCTTTCTCTTTCTCTCTCTCTCTCTCAAGTGAACAATCTGAAAAGAAAAAGGTCCATTACCAATAGCCAAAAGAATAGAGTATTTAGGAGCTCAGGAGATGGCTCAGTTGATAAAGTGTTTGCTACAACAGCATGAGTACCTGAATTTGGATTTTCAGAACCCATGTAAAAGCCAGACAATATGGTGGGTTTCTGTAACTCCACCATGCCGATGGTTAAAAGGAAAGTGGAGCCAGCAAAGTCATCTGGAAGCTTCTGAGCCACGTACCCTGGCTCAAAAAAATATGAGCAACAATGAGAATATCTGCTTCAAACAAGGTGAAAAGTGAGGACCAGCACCTGAAATTGTTCTTTGACATCCACATGTATACTATGGCATGCATACACCATGGTATACATGCACCTGTGAGTGTGTGCCCATGCACATGCATGTACACACATATACACACACACAATTAGATTAGGTAGGAAGAAAGATGCTACTATAGTCTATATTTTTGTATCCCCCAAATTCATAATTAAAGCCTAGTCACCCATATGATGACATTAATAAGTAAAAATTTCATTAAGAGTGATTCAACATCATGAAGGTAGAGTCCTTATAGTGCTGGCATGAAGGCAGAGATATAGGCCAATGGAATATAACAGAGAGCCAGGAATTAAACACTCTCACATAGTGTTAATATGATTGAACCGACCATATTTTCAACATATAGTTTCAGAAAAATTAATTATGCACAGGTGGAAGAATGAAGTTGGACTCATATTACATTGCATGTGAATGTTAACTCTTTTTTATTTTTTTAATGTTTGTTTATTTTTATTTATTTGAGAGTAACAGACAGAGAGAGAAAGAGACAGAGAGAGAGAGAGAGAATGGGCGCGCCAGGGCCTCCAGCCACTGCAAACGAACTCCAGACGTGTGCGCACCCTTGTGCATCTGGCTAACGTGGGTCCTGGGGCATCGAGCCTCAAACCAGGGTCATTAGGCTTCACAGGCCAGTGCTTAACCACTAAGCCATCTCTCCAGCCCACGAATGTTAAGTCTTAATGCATAAAAGGAATTAAACATGGGAGCTAGAATATGAAACTTTTAAAAGAAAACACAGGGAGATTCATGACATCCAATTTGACAATAGCTATTGAAAATCTTGGGCTGGAGAGATGGCTTAGCCATTAAGGAGCTTGCCTTGGAAGCCTAAGAACCCAAGTTCAATTCCCCAGTACCTATGTAAGCCAGATGCACAATGTAGCACATGCATCTAGAGTTCCTTTGCAGTGGATGGAGGTTCTAGTATGCTCGTTCTCTCTCTCAAATAAAATTTAAAAAAAAAAAGAAAAATTTGCCAAATTACATAGCCCATCACTAGAGAATACTGAAAATCTGACCTGTCATCTGAAGGTAATCAATTATGTACAGTATTCTTCATTCATATAGAAAGGCTGAAAATGCATTTTTGATGAAGCAATATTGGCTTTTGTAGATCCTCCAGAGCCCTTTCTGAACAGTTGACAACAGCATCATAACAAAGGCAATGTTTAAGTCAGGCTAAAGATTAAAAATTAAATTTAGTTTTTTATAAAATCACAAATGCCTTGAACCTACCCACATGCATGGATCCTTTTCCATGCACATGGATTCTTTTCCCTCTAAATATTAGTTAATTTTAGATAATTGTGTATTGTCAAAAAATTTATGGAGACAGGATATGTTGTGAACTTCAATGTACACCAAGAAGTGAGTGGGCTTCTAACTGTAGAAGATGGGAACTCATCAGTGCATACATAATATGTTCACTCACATATTTTTTTGGTAACAACTTTGAGTGGCAAGGTATGCCCTGGCCATGAAGCAAATAGCACATTATTTTGTTGCTAACATAGGCATTGTCTCCACAGGAAAAAAAAAAAAAGTGCACTTTTACTCCTCACCTTGAGGCACAGGAATGGAGGAAGGAGTGGGCTCTAGAGTGGAGCGCTGAGGGGTCTAGTGGACTACCTTTCTGTAGCTGAGAGAATTGTGATCCCAAAATCTAGGACCTCTGCCACACACACTTTAATAAGCTTTCATGTCTGGTGATAGCAGCAATTGCCTACTCTTGCTTCTGGTTGCCATGGTAATGCTGTCAAGGGATAGGAGCTCTGCTCTCCGTGTAAATAAGTGCAGCCTATGAGTGTAGAGGGATGTATTGAGAAGGGGGGACTCATTCTGATAACAATAACCCTATGTACTTGAATTCCTTAGTGATTCGCACCTTCTGTGCCCTATTTCCATGTAGTCACACCATCAGAACCAGAGACAGACTGGTTAGACTGTAAACAGGAGCCTGAAAACAGGTAGCAAAGCTGTTCCCTAAGTTTCTTCCCCAGAAGAATAAACTATTAGAAAACCTTCACTTGCTCATAATCAAAGGTGGCAAGTATGCAGGATTTGGGGGTTCAGGAGGGGTTCCCCAAGTTTATGAACCCACATTTTGAGTCTTGCTCTATTTTAACAAATAATTGATAATAATGAATTCAACAAGGATAAGTTATGAAATAGTAAGTTTATTTAGAGAGAAATCACAAATTTGGGGGTTTATTTAAAGGGAAATTGGGACCTACAAAGGCTAGAACAGAACCATAAGCACATGGGAAGTGGGAAACACACACTCAACTTGAAAACACTGCATAGTTCAAAAGGTTCATTTAAGAGAAATTGGGGTTTTTAAGGAAAGACTAGAATAGAGCCAAAAGCACATGGAGGATGGAACTTAAGATGTATATGTAGGGGGATTTAGAAAAAGTACACATAGTATCTGCCTTGTGCTTCCCTATGGAAGGAAGTTAAGAAGGCAAATGGTGGGAGCCTAAGGAAGAATATCAGAGGAAAATATCATAGCAGAGATGAAGAAATTCAGATAGAAATGAGTAGCAACAAGAATTGTACCCACAGCCACCCCAAGTTTAGGAAAGTTATGCGAACAATAGGCCTAGACTGGACTGGAGAGATGGCTTAGAGGTTAAGGTGCTTGCCTGCAAAGTCAAAGGACCCAGGTTTGATTCCCCAGGATCCACGTTAGCCAGATGCACAAGGGGGCGCATGCATCTGGAGTTCATTTGCAGTGGCTGGAAGCCCTGGTGCACCCATTCTCTCTCTCTCTCTCTCTCTCTCTCTCTCTCTCTTTCTCTCTCTCTCTCCCTCTTTCCCTCTCTCAAATAAATAACTAAAAACAAGATATTAAAAAAATAGGCCTAGAGTTAGAAAAAGCTTCCACATGGTAGATCTGGGGTGTAAGAGAAATACACAAGTAGTAGATTTAGAGACCAGAGGAAAACCATACATATAATTAAAGTGAAAAGTTACCCAAAACTATAAAGCAGAGAAAAACAGAAAAGTTTCCTCAGATGAAGAAATAATATTATGTTCTCCCAGCCAGGCTGACTGGGGGCAGAGGCCAGACACTCATGTATCCCCGTGGCAAGAGCAAGGAGAGGCAGACAGAAAAAGAATCCAGACAGAGAAGTGGAGAGGACTGTAGCCTTTATAATGATTGAAAAAGTATTATTCCATCAGATTCAGGTATGGAAGAGAAAGACCCAATTGGTTTGTAGATCTGGATTGCAAGCCCCAGGGCCAGCCTACCTAGCCATGTATCTAGGTAGTGTGCTAGAGTGTGGGCAGCAGGGAACAGTGTAAATTGGTCTCAATCAGACACGAGTTCCATTCCTGCCAAGAGTTACATTCTTGTGCCAGGATAACATGGCACGAGGGGTGACATTTTCTGGTTCTCCCTGGACCTGAATTTCTAACTGAAACTGCTTAAAAGAAGCTGGCTTTCTTCTATTCTCCTTCATTATCACTATCCTGTTTCTAGTAGCGCTCTTGATTAGAAACGGGGTAGCAAACATGAAGATGCCATACTAACTGCCAGATAAATTAATAGAAAATGAGGACAGTGAATAGGAACAGCATGTTCAGACAGTAGATTAGGGATCATGATCAAACTCAGAAGTTCATCCTTACTAGTGGACACCCCCACAGCTCCTTGTCTCTCCTTCACTCCTCCTGAATCACACAAGGGCCCAGGAGGAAATAAGGAGTTCGCATTGAAAAAAATTATTTATTTGAGAGGGAGAGAGAGAATGAATGAGAGCACCAGGGCATCTAGCCACTGCAAACTAACTCCAGACGCAAACCCCACCTTGGGTATCTGGCTTACTTGGGTCTTGGGAAATCAAACATGAGTTCTTTGGTTTTGCGGGCAAGTGCCTTAACCACTAAGCAATCCCTCCAGCCCAGGAGTTAGGTTTTGGATGAAGTCCTGAGTAGCTCAGCTGCCTTTTCCCTCCAGCTAAGAGCCCCTTTGTCTGAATTCCAGAAGTCTTGCTCAGCCATCCAAGTTTGTAGACCCATAATCAGCTTTAAATGGCAGTGTCCAGAACCACAAGGGCTTAATCTGCCCAGCAGCCTGTTGCTATGGCAATGCTGCAGGAGCTTTCATCAGTAAATGAAATAAAAGGCAACAGGAAACCTGTGGTGCTGAGACACATTGGAGAGAGGGGCTAACTGTAATTTGAATATCCTAATTGCACTAATTGATACACTTTTGTGATTTAAAGCCCACAGACACAGACCAAGCAACAGGGGATTTGGCTGGAACCAGGGAACTTCAGGCAAGTAGGAAAGGCTTGTTTCATTAGAGAAACTTGCATAGGGTGAGGTTAAAGGTAACGAAAGGCACCAACAAATCAGGACTCTGGGTGCCGCAGTAACTACCCCTGCCCGGGATGCAGAATGTCTTTAAAAACACAAAGTTAGGGCCTGCTGAAAGGGAGGTATCCACAGTGATTCCCTTGAGCAGGGAGGAGCCTGATGCTCCTCCCTGGCCTGGTGGCTGAGGACACAGGACATGGTGTGGACACACAGACTCCCAGCTGTTTGCATGCCAGGTCAGGAAGGGTGTGCAGCACTCACCTGCCCTCCTGCCCACAACTCTGCAACTAGGACCTGCCTTGCTTTCCTCCCTTCAGCCAATATTTGGGCTTCTAAGATCAGCTTAGGTATGTAATGACAGTCATGGCTTAATTGGCCCTCACCCTGGTTGCTATGGTGATGCAGCCAGGAACTCTGCTCACCAAATTAAAATAGGAAGAAACCGAGGTGGGAGGGGTCAGAAACAGGAGCAGGCCAAGATTGAAGATGAGAATCCTCTAATTAGATTAATTGACATCCTTTGGTGATTAAAGGTTGACAAGCCCAGACCCCAGGGCAAAGGCAGAGAGGTCTGAAGCTTACCTGGGGAACAGAAGGGTCCAGCACAGGGGGAAAAGGTTTTCACTAGAGACACATCCACGAAGAAGTACAGAGGGTAAGAAAAGACTATCTGGTTGCTTGGGATCTTGGCTATATGGGTATTCAAAAGACACAGGGGGCTCGAGAGATTGCTCAGTGGTTGAAGGTGCTTTCTTACAAACCCTGATGGCCTGAATTTATTTCCCCAGTACTCATGTAAAGCCAGATCAACAAAATAGTGCATTCATCTGGAGTTCTTTAGCAGTGTCGGGAGATTATGGGGCATATGCATACATGCGTGCACATGCGTGCACGCACACACACACACACACACACACACACACACACACACACACTGTCTCTCTCTCTCAGATAAATAAATAAAAATATTTCAAATAGGCACAAGGATGTGAGCAGACCAAGGTGCTTGTCTGAGGAGTCTAACATTCCTTAATTTTGAGTCATGGCTGCCCCTTGAAAGCCAAAGTTCAGAATTGTGACAGAACTGGCACTAAATCACATGCTAGGCAAGCAGCAGAGCTGTGTGGTATCTTGGGTTCCTGGTGACCATTCATAAATCTTGTCAATGACTTCCGCCTGTCCCTAGTTGAGACTAGGATGATCAACCCCTCATTTTACAAGTAATGTCAAGAAGCACAGGAAGAGGAAGCACCCTGCCTAGGGCCATAAGACCCCATGTGGCTTGAGAACACAGCTTTACTGGCTTTTAATGTAGACCAGAAAGTGGTACATGGCCAAGCATGAGGACAGGGACACTAAGAACAGGAAAGGGTGCATCTCACTTTAGAGGGTCTGCATGACATGAAGGGCAGGATAGGAACTCCTGGGACTCCAAGGGATGGGAGGAGAAATGGCCTTTCACAGAGGGATAGAAGGGAGGGAACTGCCTACTCCTGTGAGTTCTCTTGGGACTAGCTCATTCCTGAACAGTCTCTGGAAAAGGTTCTCAGATAGTTTTCAACTGGACAGGTGCCCCGAGGACCTGGGCAGCATGATGCTAATCTGTCCTGTCTCAGAGCCTCCCTGCTGAGGAAAGGACTCTGCCAGAGTGAGGAGCTGCATCCCCCACTCAAGACATTTGGTTGCTGTCAAAGCAGTGAGTGGGTCTCAGGTCTCATAATGACAGGAAACAATTTGTGACTGGCCATCCTCAGGAAATACACCTTGAGGGAACGTGCTCTCACCTGGTTGTCAGGAGCCATGGTGAAAGGGAGACAAGTTTGCACTTTCCAGACAGGAACTGGGACCCCCTCCTTTGGGCCTGAGCTAAAAGAGTGCATACCTCCAGCCAGGAAGATTTTAAAGTATAGCAGGAGAGAAGGTGACCATGTTCCTAGACCCCATAGAAATTGTTGAGAACAATGCTGAGGAGAAATTAGAGGGACCCTGGAATGAACTGGCAGATATGTGGAAAGTGCTGGAATGATTTATCGGATTGCTTTAAATCAGAATGGTGGAATATTTGGAGTTGAGGGAATCTTGGGAGCTGGGTCAGAGTAAGGAGACTTGTAGAGCTGCACATGGCACTGGTGGCTGCAGAGGAACAGAAGTCATGACGAAGTCTCAGACAAATTTGGTTACCTGGAGCAGCGGAGGAGAGGGAAAGGTACTAAATGGATACCTGGAAAGGGCTGGTGCGAATAAGAGAATGAAAGGAGCAAAAGAGGGGAAAAGGAAAGAAGAGAAAGGGAAGCAGTGAGCAGGAGAAATAGACAGAGAGGAGGAAGAGAGAAAGGAAAGGGAGATGGGGAAAGAGGGAAAAGGGAGAGAAGGCAGGTCCTTGTCCCCTACTGTAATATCAGTTTAAAAATGCCCAACAACTATCATTGCTGACCCTCAGAGCAGCTAGAGCTAGTGTGCAGTCCTGTGTGTGTGTTGGCATGTACACACGCACACACACGCACACACACACACACACACTCATTGCAGGTTTTCCACTCATGTGAACCTATGAGGTACAGGCTGAGAGTGAAGAGGCTGATATCGTGCCTGTGGGCATGCTGGGGGCATCCATCCCATGGACCAAGTCTGGAGCTGCCTTCCCCTCAAGCCCTTCACAACAGCTCAACAGCCTCACTCTTTACCACCAGGAAAGTCTCACACAGCTGGATCTGTTCTCTTGAGAGGAACTTCTATGTCCACAGTGATAGGAGGTTTCCTCTAATTTATAAGTGAGGACTGCATCAACAGTATGGGTACAGGTCAACTTCCATACATATTTATGTGTGGCCATATAAGGGATGGCCCTCTATTCCTTTATATTCTCGACTCAGATATTTCTCATAGGTCCCATGTTATAGCACTGTCATCTGTGACAGGTCTGCCCATCTCCTGAGATCATTGAGCTTTCTTACAGGACTCAGATCACATTGGCTTCCCCTAGTACACTCCGAAATTTGGCACTTAGTGTGTGCTTCTAAGAACACAATCCCGTGCCAAGCTGGACTTCCATCTCCTGACTGGTCCCTGGGAAGGCATGGAGGAACCCATGGGTGTCTGCTTCATCTGTTGCTGTAAGAGTGTGGTCCACAGATGTCTTCTGTTCTGAAGGGTGTCCAGTGGAAGCCACACAAAGACAAGAGGAGATCATATTGAAAGAAAACAAGCCCTTCCCTTGCCACACAGAGGAAACTGAAAATTCATTTTAGACTTCCACACTTACTATGAGATTGAAATTGAAAACAACATCTGCTGTGGGGTCACAGGGTGCCAGTGGGCATCATTATAGAGAAGCTGTCTGTGTAAGTAGGGCTCTCGACCCCATGCCTTTCTCTGTGGGATACAGGGGCCAGTTTGTTAGAGAAAACTCACACCACATCCTGTGATAGAGGGCAGTGATAGTGTGTAACAGAGAATTCCAGGAAAAGCAATTTTCACGTGGATTATGGACAAAGACAGCTACAAGGAAGATTAATATTGGAGAGACATTCTGCACATTTAAAGAAATAATGGATATGTGGCCCTGGGGTGATCAAATGTTTATTATCTCTCTTACAATTGAGTCTTGGAAGCACATGAGTTGGCCCTGAGCTTTAGAATAGAGCCCCCCCCCAATCCTCTTACTGCTGGCTCCCCAAGGCAGGTGCTCCTGAAACATTTTACTCTGGAACAGAAAGCATGTTCTTTTCAAATATCCAAGTGACTGGGGACATAACAATACAATGAATACAAAAAAGTGTGCAGGTTACATTTCACATTCAAATAAAACAAATACCAGGAAACTTTTAACACCTTAGAAACTATAAGCACAGTCAAAATTACCATAGGATTCTATTTAATATTACTAGCACTTTAACATGCTCCCCATGAACTTCAAGCAAATTAATGGGGTGTTTCCACACAGTTGACCAAATATAACTTTTTTACTCTGAAATTAAGGAATATAAGTATAATAAGCAGTGTGATACCAATATGTGAGTAAAAATTATATTTCTAAGTGATATGATAGGATGTGGGGAATCAGAAGTCCCTTGGTTTTCTGCTCTCATGTGATAAAAGCAGTTTTACCACTACTTGTGCCATTGCTTTGTAGTTGCAAAATGTTTTTAATTGAGATCACAAAATCTTCATGGGTTAATACCCAATGAACTGATTGTGGGAGACTTTAGAATTCTAATGCACTTCTGAAATACCTTACTAGGCTGGAGTCAATGTGCTCATAAGAAATACAAGGTGGTACCTAAAGGACTTTGTGTAAAAAACAGTGTGTCTAAGTGGGGAATTGATAACTGAACAAAAATGACACATATCCAGAGGCAACGACTGGCAGTTTTATAATGCCTCTGCTGGAACTTTCCCCCATCTTGAAGAAGAATTTCAGTGTTCTTACATGGGGCTGAGGGCTGTGAGGCAGAAGTGTTTCTATTTTCCTTGAGATACTTCTCAAAGCATTATCCCATTCTTCATGGCCTCTCATATGCTCCTTGTTCTACAATGTCTGAATTTTTCTTAGGTAGTCAGACATGGCCTAAAAATTATACTTCTAGATGCTAGACAATGATGCTCATACTATCAACTCGAGTGGATTGGAGACAGCAGCAATAATAGGACTATAGGGAGCCTATATCCTTGCTTTCAACTAAATACACATTTTATGCCTGCCCTCTCTCCTTTGTGAAAGAAGACACTTTTCAGCCAGGTGTCAAGGATCTACACCCGTAGAATTCAGTCTCTTCTATTGTTTTTCATATTCAGATTCTACCCTTTCTGTTGTCAAACTCTTGTAAATACAGCTACAATATTCCACTGTCTATAAGACAATGGTTATGAGATTTTAGCATGAATCAGAATCACTTGTGGGCTTATTTTATATTTTACTAGTATATAATGATTAGATATAATAATGAGTTTCATCAGGATGTTTTCATACATATAAATTTTAGCTATCACCTCATTACTGTTTTTTGTCCCCCTTCCACTTCCATTGATACCCTTTCCCCAACTTTCCTCACTTCTGTTTTCATTTTTGTTTGTTTTTGGTCGTCCAATGTGTTTCCTAAGGGTTGCTTATAGGAACATGAGTGAGAGGTTGTATATAGGAACAAGGGTAACTTACCACTGGTGATTCCAGCAAAGAAGATGTCTCTCTTACCCCAGGAACCATTAATTGTGAGTAAATCCTCAGGAAGGATTGGGGTCCCGTGAGCTCCCTCCCCTGAAAGTCTCATTAAAGTGCAGTGTGCTGGGCTCCAGCTTAAGAGTTTCTTATATGGAAATTTAGATAGGGAACCAAGTAATTTTCATTTCTAATGAATTCATAGGTGACATTGCAGGACAAGAACAGTATTTTGATAACTACTAATACAGATATTTTATAGGCAGAAAGTTTTGGAGAACATGTAAGGAAATGCTGGGCTAGTTACTACAGTACAAACAAGAGCAGGAGAAATCAGGGCTTTGCTTGAAAGAACTAGACAAGAAGAGAAGCAGTAACACTTTATTTGCACAGTTCTTCTTAAGGAATGCTATTATGAAATAAATGGGAAATAATGGGATGGAGGGAATTAGACGAATTAATAGGAAGGTTTCTTTTCTGGAAGGAAGAAATAAGACCTAGGTTACTGAGATTGTACAAGAGAGGAGACAAATACAAAATTTGGAGTAAAACCTAGTATGCAGTTCAGCTTTTGGTGTTCGCTTAGATCACAGAGATCAAATTGATGGTAATGTGGGGTAGGAAAATATATGGCTATAGACCTTGTGGTTGGGGTGGGTAGATGTGGTAAGAAGGTGTGGGGTATTCATTTTTTATTTCATCTATTTTCTCTGTGCAACAGGAAATAACATCATCAATTAAGAGTCAAAATGTAGATATTTGAGATCTAAGGACAGAAAACAGTAGAAAATAGTTATAGAAATAAGGGAATAAATGGACTAAGAAAACAGTAGAACTGCTAGGCTTCATCAAAGGTACCTACTCTATACTCAGTAGACTAGGATTGTTTCACGGATATTTTTGGGAGGGGGATGGTGGACATGGTTGTACTATGTATCCAGAATGCCCTCAAATACCAATAGTCTTGCCTTAATCTGACAACTGCTGACATTATATACATGAACTGCCATACCCAACCCTCATGATGGATTTTGGAAAAACTCAGGAAGTATGAAGAACAATATCCTGATTTACTCAGGTTTTACAATCTAGAAGCTAGGTGTGGTGATATATATGTATAATTGAAGCACTTGGGTGGTTAAGACAGGAGAACTGTCATGAATTTGAGGCCACACTAGGCTACATAGTAAGTACTAGATACATAGCAAAAGCCTGCCTAAAAAATCCTAGAATGTCAAGAATGAATATAGACAGATTGATAGAGTGTGTGGGTTTCAGAGAGATTTCATCCATATAATCAACAGGGTGGCTGGAGGCCTGGAAAGGTGCCAGATTTTTTTCTTTTTTTTTATTAGATATGGACATATTTAGTGTGTAAACAATACATGTTGGTACCATCCTTTCCCTCTTCCCATCCCCTCTTCTGGTTGCAGATACAGGTCAACCGCATGGGGATTGTAGGGCAGCAGTCAGCTATGGATGAGAGGCAATGTCTCTGTGCAAAATGTCCCAACTTGTGGCTCTAACAATCTTTCCACCCCATCTTCTGCAAAATTCCCCGAGCCATGTTGGGTGTATTTTAAGTCTACTTCAGTGATGGCCACTTAGGAGCCTCTGGATCCCTGGTTTGGTAGGTGTTGAGTGTCCTCAGTGTCTATCTCCTTCACCCTTGTGCTGATATCAGATTCATTGAGAAAGCAGCATTTTTTCTCATTTCCTCAATTCCTCTGTGGTTTCAGCTGGGGCTGGGGTGGAGTGCACTGGGTCATTTATCTCCTCAGGTCCAGCTTCCATCTGAAAAAAAGAAGCAGATTCTCCAACGGAGAGTGAAGTCAGCACCAGTAAATCAGATAACCATTATTAATTTAGAGAGACTTTGAAGATTGTAGACCCACTTATAGCCCAAGATTAGTGGAAACTTGGCAATGGAAAGCAGAATCATTATCTGGATATGATTCTGACTTGTTTCCCAGTTCCAGATATGGTTTCCTTTCCACTGAGCATATCTGTTAGCCAATCCAAGAGCAGATGGTTACCCACCGTGGCTGTGTGCCACTATTGCACTTGTGTGAGCATCACGTCAGGCCAGATTATTTCTTAATCAATCTCTGTTTTAGCAAAATTGCTGGAAGTAGAGTTAGGGATATTGACAACCATACCATACATTATAGTGGATGAGTGATAGGCAGGATTAAGTATGCATGTTGTGGGAAAACATTTTTCCTGGGATGAGGCAAACACATATCTTCTCCCAGATGAGAGATAG
The DNA here is from genome assembly GCA_036346955.1 of Dipus sagitta. Classification (NCBI taxonomy): domain Eukaryota; kingdom Metazoa; phylum Chordata; class Mammalia; order Rodentia; family Dipodidae; genus Dipus; species Dipus sagitta. Next base: position 65,080,386 of record CM070776.1, read on the forward strand.
ATGACAGACCAAAGGATGATGACACCAAAACCAGTTTGATGAATCAATGAGCTTACTGGGGTTACTTACAGAGCAGGGTGAGGGGCTGCATACAGGAGCAATCGATGAATCAAATGCAGCCACACCATAAGAAGTCTCATCCCATCCTAGATGATGACTTCCGCATAGCAGCTTCAACTGAAGGGCAGATGAATCACCAAAAATCCCACCGCAGTATAGGTGATGACTGACAGAAGTTGCATCTGTGGAGAGCACACTTCACAACCTGCAGGCAGCTCCATTGGAGAGTCTCTCATCCCCAAGCAGTTGTTTCCCCTTTATATAGCTTGGTAATGAGATTTTAGCATGAATCAGACCATTTCCCAGACTTGTTGGCTTTCCTAGTTTCTGGAACTTCCAACCTCCCCCTCAAGGGATGTTTCAGTTTCTGGCTAACATAACCTTGGGGAGTGGTTGTATGATGTTTAAGATTCAGGTCTCCCAGACTTGACTCCCCAAATCGCCAGAGCCTTCTTTCTTTCTTCAAGTCAGAGTAATCTGCTACAAAAGTACCTATTTTCTGCTTGCAAATACTGCAGACAGTAAGAACATTTTGGGAATATACTTTGGTGATAGTGGTATTACACTTTGTATTCCTAGGCATGGTTGTGTCGAGTTAAAGGCCTACAGGACCAATGTGAAAAGATCCAATGTCCCTTCCATTATTTTGTGTTAAAGTTTTAATGCCTGTGCCCAGATCCAAGTCCTCAATACCCATGGGGCAAGAAGAAACAGTAGAGCAATGCCCAGCTTCTAAGTTTCCTCCTAACCCCTAGATACATAAGAGGTGAGTTTGAATGCAAGGAACTATCGTTGATATCTAGGAGATCAGATTTATCAACAAAATGCAACAACACACTCAATTTTTTTGAGAGAGATTGACCCATTATGTATCTCAGTCTGGCCTTGAAGTTACTGTTAGACTAGGCTGGCCTTGAACTAATGATCTTCCTAACTCTGCATCCCAAGTGCTGGGATTATATGTATGAAGAATTTTTGTTTTTTTTAGAGAGAGTGAGGGGGTAGAAAATTGGCATGCCAGGGCCTCAGCCACTGAAATCGAACTCCAGATATTTGTGCCACCTAGTGCACATGTGCAACCTTCTGCTTGCCTCACCTTTGTGTGTCTGGCTTACGTGAGATCTGGAGAGAGATCAAACATGGGTCCATAGGCTTCACAAGCAAGCACCTTAACTGCTAAGCCATCTTTCCAGCCCCTGAAGAATCTTTTTTTTTAATATTTTTGTTCATTTTTATTTATTTATTTGAGAGTGACAGAGAGAGAAAGAGAGAGAGAGAGAGACAGAGGAAGAATACACGTGCCAGGGCTTCCAGCCACTGCAAACGAACTCCAGATACGTGTACCCCCTTGTGTATCTGGCTAACATGGGTTCTGGGGAATCGAGCCTCTAACCGGGGTCCTTAGGCTTCACAGGCAAGCGCTTAACCACTAAGCCATCTCTCCAGCCCAGAAGAATCTTTTTTAGTCTTGTTGGCATGAAAGAAAAATACCAGAAAAATTAACAAATATGTGGAAATTAACAAATATAGAAATTAACCAATATGTTCCTAACTAATTGACCAAAGAAAAAAAATCAAATGGGAAATTAGAATACTTTGGAATAAATGAAAATAAAACATTCCTAAACTTATGGGATACTTTGAAAGAAGTATTAACAGCAGAGATTTTGCTATAAATGCTTTCATTAAAAAGGAAAAAAAGGCAGGCATGGTGGCACACATCTTTAATCCTAGCACTTGGGAGGAAGAGGTAGGAGGATCGCCATGAATTCAAGGCCACCCTGAGACTGCATAGTGAATTCCAGGTCAGCCTGGGCTAGAGTGGGACCCTACCCAGAAAAAAAACAAAACAAAAATGGAAAAAGGGGCTGGAGAGAGTCCTCAGTGTTTAAGGTGCTTGCCTGCAAAGCCTAATGACCTGAGTTTGATTCCACAGAACTTACATAAAGCCATATGCACAAAGTGGTATATATGAAGTTTGTTTGCAGCAGTTGGAGGCCCTGGCATGCCCATTCATTCTCATTCTCATTCTCATTCTCATTCTCATTCTCATTCTCATTCTCATTCTCATTCTCATTCATTCACTCTCTCTTTCTCTGTTTCTCTTCCATGGGTGTGTTGGCACATGCCTTTGATCTTTGTAGATGTAAGAGGCAGAGAGGTATGAGGATCACTGAGAGTTCAAGGCCAGTCTGAGACTACATTGTGAATTACAGGTCAACAAAGAAAAAAATTGTCAAGGCAACAACCTGATTCTACCCTTCAGAGAACTATGAAAAGTAGAATGAAATAATTTTAAACTCAACAGAAGGGATACAATTAGAATAATTACCAATAAAATGGTGAACAGAATAATAATAGAAAAATTTCAAGTGCCTATACTCATAATTGACATAAAAAATATAGGATGTGTATGCTTTTTATGCTCCAAATATAGCTTACACTGTCACCTGACAACTAAACTTAAATATTAACTATTTTAAACTATTGTGTCATTCTCTAACCAGACTGCTTTGCTAACCAGATATGTTCTGCACCCTTTTAAACTAATCTGTTTTGGTAATCAGATATGTACAGTCTCTATGAGTGATTAGTAACCATATGTAGAAGCCAAAATCAATTGGAAACTTTGGAGTTAAAAGGATAATCAATATTTTGGTTCCTGCTCCCAGTTCAAAAGGCCACAGGAGATGACGGGACACTTGAATTTCTAGCCTCTGATAAGTTACCTGTTTTCTTGATCGGAGAGGATGTGGAGATCCAGAAATGAATTCCAAGTCAGTGTATCTGCAACAGGAGAGTCACATCGGAGGAAAATCAGTCCTCCAAGCTTCCCAAAAGAGGGAAGGCCACTTGGTTAGCACGACCTTGACTTATCCTAGCAGATGACAATGCTGAGAATCATTGAATGCCTCACAGGTCCCTAAAGTCTCTCCTACAGAGCCATTATTGACCTCTAAAATACACAGTTAACTCTGGTAGCCTACATGGTTTTAATCACCCAGTGAGAAAAATATAACTACAATATAAACAATGATTCAGGCTAATAGGTTCCCCTGTCTGATCTAACTTACAATACTAGACTCTAACATCAACTCATGCCTTCTGCCTCTGCCTGTCCCTGATTAACTTCACCTACCCTGACCCCAGCTCCTCCCACTTTCATTAGCCAGAATCAGAGCTATTCTTTGGACCCCCTCCTCCCTTAGCCCTTACCCTATCTCATCCAGGGATAAGTACATTGCCACCCCAATGCACACTCTCAAACTTAAACTCTCTTGCGTTCCTACTCTACCCCTGATCCCAAAATGCCCCTCTGCCTCCTCTCTCTTGCCCCGAGCCCTCTATCCCTCACCTCTGAATGCTCATCCTCCCTTTACACCTGGAGTTTTGATGTCATAGCTGTTGACCAGTGTAACAAGCAATTTATTCTCCTTTCTGTCTTCTCATAGGGTACACAGAGCCTATCTCCCTCACCTTCTCTATAACAGGTGTCTGCCAGTGACTACCCTGAAGCCAGCTCAATACAGAGATGGTATGAGAGAAGTCTCTGTTTCATTCAGGGCCAAGTCCTACCAACATGCTACACTGGCACTATTGATCTCACTACTCTGCCACCTCTAGCCACCATGAAACTGCTTCCTCATCACCTGACCTGAAGGGAGACCCATAGATTGCATTATCCATCCTCTCCCATAAGATCTCATCACTCTTATGGTCAGCATGAAAAAATTAACCTTCATCTCTTATCGTTAACAAAAGGCTGGAATGTTAAGTCAGGACAAAATGGAGTCTCTGAGGACAGCAGGAGGATGACAGAGACATAAGAAAGTGGTTCATCCACATTCCTCAAGGATAGATCCAGCCATTATCCCTTCCTTGCCCAACAATCCCCCATGTCATGATTTCCTGCCCCTTTATCTCCCAGGTCACCTGGTCACTTCTGGTCTCATACCCTAGCTATTGGAAATGGCTAATGTAAAGAACAAAGTTATTTTCCCTTCCTCACCTTCCCCCAACTGAAGAGCTCTATATAATCCACTGTCTGTAATCTCAAAGTTGGTCATGCTTTGCTCTTGAGAGTCAGTCCTGGTAGCTTGTGTTTTTCCCAAATAAAAGCATCCATCTTTGTCCCCCAAAAATAAAAAGAACATGCAATAAAACATTTAAAATTGTAAACAAAAGTAAAATATACTGCCAATGTAGAAAAAAACATAAAAAAAAGATTATGGGGAGTTACTGTGAATAACTTCACACCACCTAATTGGATAACCTATATAAAATGGATACATTCCTGTAAATATAACCTAATACTGAATCATGAAGAACTGGAAAATCTGAATAGAACTATGGCTAGTAAGGAGATCGACAAAGTAATCAACAACCTCCCAATAAAGAATAGCCTTAGACCACATAGCTTCACTGGTGGGTTCTACACACTTCAAAAAGAATTATATTTCTTCTCAAATGCCTCAAAAAATTCAAAAGCAGAAGATAATTCTTCATTCTATGAAGCCAGAATTACCATAATATTAAAGCCAGCCAAGACACTTTAGAAGAAAAGAAAACTACAGACCAATATATCTTGTGAACATTGATGTAAAAATCCTCAACAAAATGTTAGCAAACCCAACAGGTTATTGAAAGCATTATACACTGTGTCCAAATAGATTTGTTCAACGAATGAAAGGATGGTCCCATATATAAAATTGCATCATCACATTAATAAAATAAAGGGCCAGCACATGGTAATCTCAATTTTCACAGAAAAAAATATTTAACAGAATTCAACAGTCTTTGAGTATTAAAAACACCCAATAAATTGGAATAGAAGGAAATGACTTCAACATAAGACTTTATAAAAAACATAATGATGGTGAAATAATAAATACTTTTTTCCTAAAATATGTTTGTTATTAGATACCCCACCCAGAGTAATTAGGTCAGAAAAGGAAGGAAACAATATACAAATTAGAAAGGAAGAAATAAAACTACCTCTGTTTGCAGATGGGAAAATCCTCTATGTAGAAAATCCTAAAGACACAACAACAACAAAAAAAAAATTCTGCTGGACCTAGTAAATGAATTAGCACAGGGGTATGGTACAAAAACAACACACAAAAGTAAGTTACATTGTATATGTGTATGAAAATGTCATAATGAAAACCATTGTTTTGTATAATATATGCTAATTACTGTATATTAGCAATATGCAATTCCAAAAACTTAGGTAAAACAATTCCACTTACAATAGCATCAAAAAGCATAAAATAGTTAGGAACAAACTGAATTAAGCAGAGGAAAGACAAGTATATTAAATGTGTTTAAAAGTTATTGAAATAAACTTGAAAAGACATAAATGGAAACAAATCCAATCATATGTTCATGAACTAGAAAAATTAATGTTGTCAAGATGTCAATACTACCCCACAATAATCCACAGATTCAGTGCAATAACTATTAAAATTTTCAGAAATAGACAAATCTACTCTAAAGTTCATATATAATCTCAAATAACCTAAACAATTGTGAAAGACATGGAGATGTCACACTTCCTGATTTCAAAACTTAGCACAAAGCCACAGTAATCAAAATAGTGTGAAATAGGATAGAGAGCCCAGAAATAAACCCCTGTCTATACGTCAAATGATTTTCAACAGGGGTGCCAAGAATACTCAACAGTTTTCTCGTGTCTACAAAGTGTTTGGAAAACTAGATATCCACATGTGAACAAATAAAATTGGTTCCTTAACTTTGAAAAAACAATCCCAAAATTGGATAACTTTTCTGAAAACTGTGTGCTTTTTGAGAGGTTTGTAGCTAGATATATAATGAAATCCTCCAAAGTACTTAAAAGACAAATATTCAAATAATAGAAGAACAATGAATCTGAGTAGATATTTCTCAAAAAATAAATAAATGGTCAATAAGTCACACACCATTAACTATCAAGGACATGTAAATCAAGCCACAATGAGACACCACTTGACATTCAATGCAGTGATAATAAAAAAGACAAATAGGAATTGTTGTTATTGAAACTGAGGAATTGAAACACATTCATTGCTTCATTGCTGGTAGGACTTTAAAATCCTGTTGTATAGAACAGTTTGGTAGTTCCTCAGACGTTAAATATACAGGTACATATGTCCCATTAGTTTCAATCCTATATTTAGCTTCTAACAGAGAACTGAAAATATATCTATACAAAAGCTTGTATACAACTGTTTATAGCTGCATTATTTGTAATAGTCACCATGTCTACACAACCCAAATGTTTATTAAGTAATGAGAGCTTAAATATCCATTCAGTGCACTTTTATTCATCAATAAAAAGACTGAAAGGGGTCAGGAGATGGATCGGTGGGTAAAAACATTTATTTCCCTGTGCAAGCACGATGACCGAGCTTGGATTCCCAGAACCCACATAAAAGTGGATATGGGGGTGGGAGAGGTGGCTTAGCACTTAATGTGCTTGCCTGCAAAGCCAAAGGACCCATGTTCAATTCCCCAGGACTCACGTAAACCAGATGCACAAGGTGGTGCATGCATCTAGAGTTTGTTTGCAGTGGCTGGTGTCCCCGGTGCACCCATATTTTCTCTCTCTCTCTCTCTCAAATAAGTAAATAAATCATTAATTTTTTTTTAAAAAATCTGAATATGGTAGTGCCAGTGTCTGCACTCCCAGCATGTGAGCCTATGATGAGATGGAAGCTGGAGCTAGGAGAATCCTTAGAAGATTATGGGTCAACTAGTCTGGGTACACAGTACAGAACAGCAGAGACCTTGTCTCAAACTGGAAGTCAAGGAACAACATCCAAGGTTGTCCTGTGTCTTTCTCATGTGTGCCCTGGAAAGTATATACACATATTCGCATACGTGAACCCCCTCCCCAGCACACACACAAAGATTTTTTTAATAATTACATGGAAAAAATTGACCAATGGGAGTTTCATGAAATTAAGGAGCTCTATACAGCAAAGGAAATCATCAACAGAGTGAAGAGACAACCTATAGATCTTTACTAACAGAGGATTAATATCTGAAATCTATTTAAAAAAAACTTCAAGCCGGGCAGGGTGGCATACACCTTTAAACCCAGCTATTGGGAGGCAGAGGTATTAGGATTGTCAAAGAGTTCAAGGCCACCCTGAGACTACATAGTGAATTCCAGGGCAGCCTGAGCTAGAGTGAGACCCTGCCTCGAAAAACAAAACAAAACAAAACCCCTCCAAAAACTAAATAACATAATACCAAATCAATAAATGAGGTAATGAATGAAAAGACAGTTCTCAAAGGATGAAATACAAATGACCAGCAAACATTTTTTAAAGTGTTAAAGCTGTTTTAGGCATTAGGGAAACACAGATTCAAACTGCTTTGAGATTCCATCTTACCCTGGTCATTAAAATCCACAACCACAGCAACAAATGCTGGCTATGACATGGGGAACAGGAATCCTTGTACACTGTCAGTGGTGCAAGATGTAATCTGGTGCAGCCACTATGGAAGCTAGCATGGAAGTTTCTCAAAACAAATAAATAAATAAAAATAGTACTACCCTATGACCAAGCTATGCCATACCTGGGTACATATCAGAAGGATTCTAAGTCAATATGTCATAGAGATACTTTCACACTTCATGTTTATTGTTGCATTATTTACAATAGCCAAGATATGGAACCAACGTAGATGTCCATCAACAGATGAATGGTTAAAGAAAGTGTGGTCCATACACAGAATGGAATTTTATTCAGCTATAAATAAAAGCGAAATTAAGGGCTGGAGATGACTAATGGTTAAGGCACTTGTCTGTTAAGCTGAAGGACCCAGGTTCAATTGCCCAGGACCCACATAAGCCAGACGCACAATGTGGTACATGAGTCTGGAGTTCACTTACAGATTAATAAAATAAATTTAAAAATTTAAAAAGTGAAATTAAGAGAACCATTGAGGAAAATACCCCATGTTAACCTCTGTCATCCATATAGGACACACACACACACGTATGTGCAATAACACTCATCTACACCCATACTCATCCACACAGGAACAGCAAACACATATGTACACAAGCAAAAGGTGAAAAGAAAGAATAGTGAAGTTATGACATTCACAGGAAAATAGATGGAACTGGAAATCAGGATGTTAAGCAAAATAAGCCATATTTAGAAAGACAAACAACAGTACATGTTTTCTTTCATGTGGAGATCAGACCTAAATTTATATATGCAGGACATGAAAGTTGAAAGGGAATTATGAGAGGCGAGTAAGAGGTCTAAACTGAGGACAAGAGTCTAAAGTGGGGACAAGAGAGGTTAATAGAACATATGTTTCATGAAAGCAAAAATGGAGAGAGACTATTTGGGGTAAGAGAGAACCACAAAAATGGGAAGGGGAAACAGAACGGGGGGCAAACAATAATAAAGTTAAATATAAGCATGAAAATGTCACTATTAAACCCATTTCTGTGCATAATAACCAAAAATTCATTTGAAAATGAAACAAAGCAACAAAAAAGATGAAAGGCAATAAGTAAAATAAATTTAAAAAAAACTTCATGCTACAATGTGGATGAACCTTGCAAACATTATAACATGTGAAAGAAGCTAGCCACAAAATAGCACATATTTGGGCTGGAAAGATAGCTTAGTGGTTAAGGCACTTTCCTGCAAAGCCTAACAACCCAGTACCCACATAAAGCCAGATGCACAAAGTGGGACATGCATCTGATGTTTGTTTGCAGGAGCTGGAGGCCCTGGCACACTCATATTCTCTCTCTGTGTGTTCTCTGTCACTCTTTTCTTCCAAGTAAATAAAAACACATGTTATAAGATTGAGTGAATTTCAATATTTAAAATGAGAAAATTCATAGAGAATGTAGATTAGGGTTTGCCTGCTAGATGAATTGAAGGAAAGTAGATAGCTATGATGATTGTGTAACTCCATGAATATATTCAATTTAATCCTACTCTTCAAGTGGGTAAATTGCATAATATATGAACTATATTTCTCTTTGGGTCTTTGTCAAAGAATTGTATGAAATTTGCTATGCATAACAGAGAGAAATCAAGACTTTTTTGTTTTTATTTATTGTTCCCATTTTTGACATTTTCATATATGTATGTATTTTGATCTTATACTATTATCCCCCCCCACAATTGCCCTCTTTGATCCCTCTTATCCTCCCACTAACAACCTTCTTCTTTATTAATCCCCATCTTACATTTATAACCTTTCTTATCCATTAAGTTATATATGGGTTGCTTGCATGATGGAGGATAGAAGGTCGTTAACTGTGGAAATCGGAATTTTATCAGTGGCTTCAACACTAATGAACCTGATTTCTCTTTTCCCATTATCTACTCTGAAATGTGCAAGGTCTCATGGACCTTTCCCCCATCAATGATCAAATATTGACAGGTTTAATCTTGTCCAGAAAACCACAGCTGCTATGAATTTATAGGTGAAATGACAGAGTTGTATCCAGAAATCAGTGTTTTGAAGTCCACTGCCTCTTCTGTGAGGTTACTTGAGCCTTAGAGGGGGAGATGTAGATGTCTCATTTGTGGCTGAACACCCAGTAGTCACTTATTCTTGGCAATTTTGCCAGCTTATGAATCTCTGTATTCTCTGTTTGTTGCAATAAAAACTTCTGTGATGGAAACTTCAAGCAATACTAATTTATGGGAACAAATATGGACATTCAGAGAGCAGCTTGATATACTGTTCACTTAGCATAACCACAGTATTGAGGTACATTCCCCATAGAGCCTGTGTCCCTGGCCATAGGATTTTGGCCAAGTTTACCATACCAGAAATGAATTACATACTGTGGAGTACTTCAAATCCAATCAGAAAGTAATTGGTTACTGATACCATGTTCATGCCACTATTGCACCAGTGGGCATATCTTGCCTAGCAGGTCAGTTGTGGAATACACAGTGTCCATAACTGGGTAGGATGTTTTTCCTCCATCCAGCAACTGGTCAGCTTGCATAACACCTTCTGGTACAAAGAAAGCTGGTTGGTAGGGAGGAAGCTACATTCTGTGAAAGATACTTACCATTTCATTTGGCCTTCCTGACCAACAACTCATCACCAGCCCTATGGCTTCTGGGAACAGCGTTATCAACTCATGTAGGAGACCTTTGATCAAACTATTTTTTAATTTATAGTTTATCTTACCACGTAGTAGGCTTCCATATGGCTTAGTCACATATTGTTAGTTTTGGTTCATCCTTCCACCACCTCCTTCTCTCTCTCATCCTCTGGCCCTAACCCTGCTTAAAACTTTCCTCCCAATATTACCCCCCCTACTTTTATTGCCATGGCTCCTTTCTAGTTTCTTGGCTTCTATAGATACTTATTCTCATCTATAGCTATGAATCTAAAAATTCAAAGCTAGGATCCACATATAAAGGAGAACTTATAGAATTGGTGTTTCTGAGCCTGTGTTATGTCACTCATGATCTCCGTTTCCAGTTCTATACATTATCCTGAACACTTAATAATTTCATTTTTTTCTTTAAAGCTCAATAAAACTCCATTGTGTATATGTAGCACATCTTTATAATCCATTCATCAGTTTAAGGCTATCTAGGCTGATTCCATTTCCTAGCTATTGTGAATAGAGGGTCAATAAACATGGCTGAGCAATATCTCTGAAATAGAATGTAAAACCTTTAGGGTATGTGTGCAGAAGTGGTATATCTGGTCATAGGGTAGTTTTATTTTTAGGTTTTTGAGAAACCACACTGATTTTCATAGTGGCTGCACAAGCTAACACATCCACCAATAGTGAATCTAGGGCTCCTCATTCCCAACACCCTGGCCAGCATTTGTTGTCATATGTTTTATCATAGCCATTCTGACCCAAGTAAGATGAAATCCCAAAATAGTTTGAACTGGCATTTTCCTGGAAGCTAAAGATGTTGAAAACTTTTAAAATATTTATTAGACATTTGCATTTCTTCTTTGGAAAACTCTGTTCAGTTATATAGCCAATTTTTATTGAGTTTTTGTTTCTTTAATGTTTAATTATTTGAGTTCTTTGTATATTCTAAATATTAATCCTGTCAGATATGTAGGTGGCAAAATTGAGAAACTGCAACTTCATCCTACAATTATATCATATTAACCATACCTGCATAAAGTCATATTTCCATGGTGTAGTAGACAGCTTCACATTGCTGGGAATAACTTTCAAACCAGGCACAGTTTATGGGAAGAATGGCATTTATTAAAGCTTAAATATCCAGGACAATTTCAATAATGGCAGAAGTTGGCCCCCTTTCACAGGTCCACACAGAGAGACTTACTAACACCTGCACCATAAGCAAGAACACTCCTGGAACCCCAAGGAGAGTTCAAATACTCTGCATATCTTTAGGCTAGAATTCCAGAAACAACTCCATACCTTAGGGCTGGACCCTAGGACCCACCAACAGTGACACCAAGTTACAAGCTAGAATAAAACTATTGAATCTATTGGGGGATATCCATTCAAACTACCACATCCCACCCCTGGAAACAAATAGATTTATAACCATCTCACATTGTAAATTGTATTTAGTCCAGTTTTAAAGGTACCACAGTCTTTAACAACTTAAGATAGCTTCAAACTCCCAACTATCATCTGAGATTCAAGACTCTCTTTTAACTGTGAGTTCTGCAAAATCAAACAAATAACATACTTCCAACATATACAGGCACAGAGTAAACATTTCCAACTATTATAAGGAATAACAAGAATAGACTGGAACAATGCAAACTCTATAACCACCAAGCAAAGATCATACATCTTTATTTCAAGTCTGATATCATAACCAGTGACTGACTGACAGTCTCTGGATTTTTCAATTTCACCTCTCCATCTGGCTTACTAGCCAGGGAAAACTTCCATCCTGAGTCAACAGGATTCCATGGTAGCCCTTGCACAATTCTGGTATATCCAAAATATCTTTGGGTCTCCATGTAAACCAAGATCCATTTTACACCAGCTCCACTAGCATATCAGGATCATCACAGCCTGCCTGTATGCTGCATCTTGGCAGTGGCTCCTGAAACCATGTGCATGTCATGACCCACTCCATGCATTTTCCATGCTTCCAAAAGCAATACCAGGTGTGTAGGACACAGTCATATTCTTAATTTAGGGACTAAATTAATTGTAACCTTAAGAAGCAGGTTCCTTCCTTTTAATTAACTTCTTTCAAAAGAGTTTTCATTTCTACTATTCAGCCTTTCCTCAGGCATCATTTCTATTGTCTCAGTGTAAAGTAGTTGGGCCATCTTCCTTCCAAATACTAAAGTATTTGACAATAGCAGCTTCAGCAACCAGTTTCAGTGCCTATAATTTTAAACTTGTTTAATTTTTCAACTTCAAATCTTAAAATTTTGAGTTTCATACCTTTAGTCAAGCACATCATTCCATTACAAACTTAACCTTGATCAAACTTTCTGGGAATGAGCAGCAGAATGCAGCCAGCCCTTATGCCAGTAGCCTGGTTCCAACAAAGTTTTTTGCAATCTTTTCTTCCCCTTTGTAAGTTCATAAGCAAAGCCTCCGAATACTGTTCTCTCTGTACTTAGCATTTTCAAATTCTCAACAGAATAGTCCATAAAACTTGGCTTACCACTTCAGTTGCAAGTACCAAATCCATTGCCATTCCTCCAATACAAAAGTTCCAAAAGACCAAAATCCACATGATCAAATTCATTGCACAGCAACACCCCATTCCTGGTACCAATTCTGTAGTAGGCAGCTTCACTTTGCTGGGATGAACTTCCAAACCAGGTACAGTTTATGGGAGGAATGGTATTTATTTGAAGCTTACAGATCCAAGGGAGGCTCCATGATGGCAGAAGAAGCTGGTCCCTTTTACACAGATCCATGCAGAAAGTAAAACTACCACCACCACTACAAGCAAACACATTCCAGGATCCCCAGGCAGAGTTTAAACACTCTACATACTTTTACACTGTAATTCCAGATCTTCCCCCACATCTTAGGGCTAGGCCCTAGAATTCAACCACAATGACACCAAATTATAAGCTTGAATAAAACTCTTGAATCTATTGGGGGATATCCATTCAAACTACCACACTTGGTATCTTGGTTTTACCATGTAAGCATCTATTATTCACCCATAATTGATTTACTTAATTAGCACTCTGGCTTTTTTGTTGATGGTGTTCTTTGGTCAACATGCAGGTTTTGGGAAGGTACAAGGGATTGTAGGAGGACCTGTTTTCATTTATGGGATATTAGAATCACAGACTAATGAGTAAAAAAAAATGGGAAAACTGAGACCTGGGCTGAAGATAATACCAGTCTTAGATCAAAGACTATGTTGTAGTAGAGCTGTGAGTGATTCATGGACTGCTGATGACTATGCCAAGGCCCCACCTAGCTGGAGGGCTAGGGTCCAGAAAGAGCATTTGCTAGTGGTCTAACACTGCTTCTGACACCAAGAATATAGCTGAGGAATTAAATCTCTTGGTGAGTATGCTTACACTTGGGTGGCAGGAGTACAATGGGGTATGGGGCAGAAATCCCCTATGATCATTCTTGAATGGGCCTGATGCCTCCACCTGGCTAGATATTTGAAGGCACACACGATGGTGTTAACACCTAAGCACATGGCTCCCATGGAGTCAAGGTAGAGGACGGTTGTCAGATCAGCTATTGATCTGTCCACTTCTCTTTATCTAAAATGTGCCTTATTTTCCTTCCTGTCAGCCTGTCTCCTCCATTCAGTATTATGGGCTCTATAATCAACTTAGGTGTCTAATTACATAGCTATAACTTAATTGGTCCTAGCTGCTGGTTGCTATAGTGATGCAGCCAGGTGTTCTGCTCACTAAGAGGGAACATGAGGTGGGAGGGGACAACATGAAAGAATTGAGGCTGAAATAAAAATACTTTAATAATTCCTCTTGGTGATTAAAATTCCATTTCAAACTCCTATTTTCTACCCTCTCTCTATGAAATTAGAGTCTTAATCAGGATAAAAGCCTTTCATGGGGACAATTCCAGGGCAAGACAAGGCTTCAAATATTTAGGACCCATGGTGGGCCCAGGCAGCAGATTTGGAAAAAACACAGCAAGGATGAATAGCAAGATTCTTATTTTGTAAGGGACTTACTTTCAAGCAATGCCACTCTAGGCTTTAATGCTACTTTCAATATCATAAAAAGGCCTTTATTATTTTCTTTTATCTTGAATGAATTTTTTATAGATCAGTTCAATATCCTCAGAAAACTTGGTGATAGTACAATAGTCCCACACATCATTTTTCTTTTACTAAAAATATCTTACATCAGTATAGTAATTTTTTTACAATTGAGGGAATATTAGCATGTTATTTAACATCACATTTTATTGATATTTCTAGTATTTATTTGATGTCTTTCATTTAGTTTTTTAATTTTTTCTGTGTGGAGGGATGCATGTGTACATGTGTTTATGGCTGCATGTATGCACATATGTGTGGAGGACAGAGGTCAAAATAGAATTTCTTCTTTAATCAGTCTCTACCTTATTTTTGAGACAAGGTCTCTCACTGATCCTGGAGCTCCCAAATTCAGCTAGACTAACTGGCTAGGTTCCCCTGAGATCCTCCTGTCTCCACTTCCCCAATACTAGGATTACTGGTACACTCCACCACACCCAGATTTTATGTGGGTGATGGGGATGCCAACTCAGATCTTTATGCTTGTCTAGCAAGCACTTTACTGACTAAGCCATCTGCATAGCCTAAGTTTTTAACTGGTAAGTAATTTATATGTCTTTTCTTTGCTTATATGTAAATTCTCACTACAATGGTAAGAGACCTGATTCTTACCAGCTATGGGCACTTATTTGTTACATTCCAGTATGTACATAGAGAGGTTTCAGAGTTGTTAATCATGAGCAAACAATTTTATCAGTTAGAATGTAGTGTTGGTATAGTTTCTTTTACTATTAGTTGTACTGACTCGACATTTTTCCAAAGATACTTGGGTTTGCAATCCCTCCCCCTCCACATCAGTGAGTTTGAGTCATACATTTTACACAGTTAGATTGTTTTGGATCACCCAATTTCCTAAATGATATTCAAAATTTACCTATTAAAGTATGCTCATTATGCTATAAAGGCCTATGTGTTTTGGCAAATGTACAGTGTCATGTATCCACTATTATTATATAATACAGAGCATTTTCATGGCCCTAAAAGTCCTCTGTACTTCTCCTATTTATATTTACCATCTCTATAATTTTGACTCTTCCATATTGACATATAATTAGAATCTTAACCTATCTAACATTTTCAATTTTGGATTTTTTACTTTTAACTCTTTCTAAAAGTCAATGATATATATATATATAATTCTGCAAGCAGTAATTTTTATTGGTTTTGTACTCAGTGAATACAGTTAAGTTGGTACCATTTTTAGCATCCTCCCTGCCCCCCCCCACTCCACAGGGACCCATCTTGTTGGGGTATATGGGTTGTGCATTGTGGGGTTAGACATCAGTTATGGGTAGGAGGAAATGTCTCTGAGTATCATTATCCAACGTGTGCCTCTAACATTCTTTCCGGCCCCTCTTCTGCAAATTTCCCTGAGCCATGTTGCATTCATTTTAGGTCTGCTTCAGTGATGAGGTCTTGGGAGCCTCTGTGTCTCTGGATATCTGGTATGGTAGGAGTTGATTGTTCTCTGTGTCTATCTCTTTCATCCTTGTGCTGGTACCAGGTTCACGAAGAAGACAGCACTCTTGCTTGTTTCCCCAATTATTCTTAGTTTCAGCTGGGGCTGTTTTGAGGTATGATGGGGTAGTTCTCTCCTTAGGATCTGTGTGTATCTGAAAAAGAGATTCTCCTATGGAGAATAAAGTTAGCACCAGATAAATGGGATAACCATTATTTTTTAGGGAGAATTTAATAGGTGTAGTCCCTCTTCTAGCCCATGATTGGTGGAAGCTTGATAATGGAGAGTGGGTTCAGTTTTGGATATGGTTCTGAATTGTTTTCCAGCTCCAGCTATGTGTTCCATTCCACTAAGCAGATCAGTTAGCCAAATCAAGAGCAGTTGGTTTCCCACCCTGGATGAGTGCCACTAGTGCACTTGTGTGAGTATCACACCAAGTTGTTTGCTGCTAAGTAGGTTAGACCATGAGTTGCTTGGACAGATATTGGTCATTTTTCCCCAGTTGCTTGTGTAGCAACTTCTGGTACTAGACGTGCTGTTTGCAGACTGACTCTTTTCCAGCTTCCAGCCATATCACTTCTTGTTACATGCCAACAGCATGTGGTGTCTTCAGCAGTAGGGTCTTACCACTAACCTTTGGTGGTCATCAAGTACTCTGACAGAAATCTGTCTTCCTCTGGGAAACCTTGTAGGTGTCTCTGATCAAGAGCTCATTGTGGATGATAGCCACCTGCTGGTACTGGGAGTTACAGGTCAGTGCCCAAGAAGAGAGGGAATAAAAGGATAAGTATTATGAAAGACATAGAGAGGTGAGAGAGAAGTGGGAAAGAGAGAGAGAGAGAGAAATAAAAGCAGGAGATTAAGGTCAGTCTTCATTATACCCTCCCCATGGCCTTGTGACTCAGGTGTTGCCTCTAGGGGACTGGTGAAGGTTCAAGCATTTGGTCTGTCTTTTAGGATGTAGAATTTTATGGTACCATTGCCGTTTGGGTCCAGATTTGTGTTCCCCACCCTTTCCCTTACCCTCCCCTCCCTCCCCATCCACCCTATTGTCCGGTCCTCGAGATGCTTGCTAGGTATGTCGGGATCTTGGGTAGATTCAGGTTAGGAGCTGTAGATGAGTGAGACTATGCGGCAATTATCTTTCTTTGATTGGGTGAGTTCACTGAGAATGATCTGTTCCACACTTGACCATTTTTCTTCAAATTTCATTGTGTTGTTTTTCCTTACTGCTGTGTAGAATTCCATCGCGTAGATATACCAGATCTTAATTATCCATTCGTTTAATGATGGACATCTGGGTTGATTCCAGCTCTTAGCTATTATGAATTGGGCAGCTATAAACATGGTTGAGCAAATCTCTTTGGACTGAGGCATGGAGCTCTTAGGGTACATGCCCAGGAAGTGAATAACTGGGTCTGTTGGTAACTCTATAGTCAGCTTTTTTAGGAGTCTCCATATTGCTTTCCAAATTGGTTGTACCATCTTACATTCCTACCAACAGTGGATGAGGGTTCCTATTTTTCCACATCCTCACCAGCATTTATTTTGATTTAATTTTTTAATGTTTTCCAAGCAGTAATTTTTATGACTCTCTAGATTGCCAAAAATTCTGGAGTTGTTGTTCACCTTATGGCATTAGTTATCTAATGATTTTCCAATTATCAAGATTTTTCTTGTATGGATGGAAATGATAATTTCCATATTCTTTCCATATTATAGCTGAAATCCAAAGTGTGTATATATATATATATATATATATATATATATATATATATATATATGTATATGTATATATTGGAATGCTTCACGAATTTGCATGTCATCCTTGCACAGGAGCCATGCTAATATTCTCTATTTCATTCCAATTTTAGTATATATGCTGCCAAAGCGAGCACAATTTGTTTTTACTTTTTTGAGGTAGGGTCTTGCCCTACCCCAGGCTGACCTAGAATTCACAATGTAGTCTCAGGGTGGCCTCAAACTCACGGTGATCCTCCTACCTCTGCCTCCCTAGTGCTAGAATTAAAGGAATGTGCCACCATGCCCGGCAAAACTTTTTTTTTTCTGAGGTAGGGTTTCACTCTAGTCAAGGCTGACCTGGAATTCACTCTGTAGTCCCAGGGTGGTTTCGAACTCATGGTTATCCTCCTACCTCTGCCTCCCAAGTGCTGAGACTAAAGGCATGTACCACCACGCCCAGCTCAAAGTGCCAATATTTTTTTGATGAATTCATAAGAATACCTTTTCTTCTGACAAATTTTCAAATACACTATTTTATATCCACATTCCCCACCTAACATTATATGATTGAATATCATGCATACCATTAAATTGTGCAACATGGCTTTAGATACTTATTATTTTAGTGAGATAAAGGGTTAATTGAAATCATAAATGAATTGTAAGGGAATATAAATGGTTATGTATTTGATTCCAAGTTGTAAAAGCCTTTCTACATATTAAGAACACAAACAGGTAGGTCATAAGTAAAGTTAAAAAGAAAATGGGGCTGGAGAGTTAGCTCAGTAGGTAAATTTTTTTGCAGCACAACTACCAAGGACTTGAATTTGGATCCCCAGCACCCATATAAAAATGACAAGAGTGACAATGTGCTTCTGTAATCCCAGCCTGGGGAAGCAGATACTGGATGATCCTTAGGACTTGATGGCTAGATAGCCCGATCAGTGGGCTCTGGGTTTAATGAGAGACTCTGCCTCAAAGAGTAAGGTAGTGAGTGTATTAATCAGGGTTCTTTAGAAGAATGAATATGTATTATAAAGAGGATTTATTAGATTAGCATACATGATATGGACTAGGCAATCCAACAATTGCTGTTTGGAGGATGAAGAGTTAGAGAACCTGAGAGCTGTTTAGTCCCTGAACATCTGGCTCTGAAAGCCTGAAGGATTCCTGGAGAGGCACTGGTCTCAAGTCTATGTGGAAGGCTGATGAAACTCGGTTCCAATGTCCATGAAGGATAAGCAAAACAAGGCACATAGATTTGTGCGCCAGCAAGTACCATAGGCAGCAAGACGAAAGGACCTATCTTCTCTCCTTTTAATAGCGATTGGAGTTTCTTTATAAATAGGCTATAGCCACAAAGGCCCACACTGGGGGAAAAGTCTTCCACCCTCCGTTAATCAATCCTTCCTAGAAAAACACCTTCATAGAATTGCATAAGATGTGTATAATGTTAAGTGGGAAATGAGGATATAAAACAATATATTGGAAAATTTGTCAAAAGGAAAGGTTTTGATTTTATCAAAAAAATATTGGCAATTTGGATTTCAGCTATAATACGGAAAGAGTATGGAAGTCATCACTCCCATTCATACAAGCAAAATCTTGGTAATTGGAAAATCATTAAATAACTAATTGCACAAGGCAAACTATAACTCCAGAATTTTTGGTCAATCTAGAGATTCATAAATTCATACTTGATTACTAATCTAATCAAGTTGACAACAAAATGTAACTATTACAGAGAGCATTTGATTAACACTGCCAACACTGACCTCTGGCCTCCACATGCATGAACACACCTACATACACATGTGTACCCACACAAATATGAACACTTATGCACAAAGTCACATACCACACACATACACATGTGCAAAAATAAGAAATGGAAGGTTCTAAATAATTTAATAAATAATTTTATTTAATGTTAACTTAATAAATAAGCATTTAATTTTTTGTTCAAGGTAGGGTCTCACTCTAGCCCAGGTTGACCTAGAATTCAGTATGTAGTCTCAGAGTGGCGTTGAACTCATGGCAATCCTCCTACCGCTGCCTCCCGAGTACTGGGATTAAAGGCGTGCACCAACACACCTGGCCATATGAATATTTAAATGTGCACTGGGCGCAGTGGTACATGCCTTTAATCCCAGCAGTCGGGATGCAGAGGTAGGTTGATTGCCATAAGTTCGAGGCCACCCTGAGTCTACATAGCGAATTCCAGGTCACCTTGGGCCAGAGGGCAAGACCCTACCTCAAACAACAACAACAACAACAACAACAACAACAACAACAACAAAAAGTTTATATGGAAAGTGAATATCATGCTTGAAACACACACATTGACCATGAATTAGCGAGGGGATTTCTTTGAAAGAACTATGAACACAAATGAATAGTACATATCTAAATGTTAATAATACGTGTTACAATTCACACCAAATACAGAATCACAAGGAATAATTATTATCTGAGAAAACTGAACTTCATGAATATCAACAACAATATCCAAACCAAGGAGAGACACTATTTTTTTTTACAAAATGCCATTGAGCTTTTTGCATTTGAAGACAAATGTACTGATATTTCAAATATAGCTTTTATATACAAATAAAAATGGATATCAATTTTCACTTATATAGGAAATAATTTAAATGTTGATGTTTTAGAGATAGGGTTCTCCTATAGATTGCTTGAGGTTATACAATTTGGCACATTTTTTTCTTGCAAGAAATTTAGCAGTATCTATTAAATGCATCATCAGATGTCCATATTCTGACTGCACTTCCTCAAGAAAGATTAATCCTGAAGAAATCATTAAATAAATTCATAAGATGTACACACAAAAATATGTGTTGGGCTGGAGAGATGGTTCAGTGGTTAAACAGTCTTGCTTGAAAATCTGGTGGCCAAGGTTCAATTACCCAAAACCCACGTAAAGCCAGATGCACAAAGTAGTGCATGCATCTGGAGTTCATTTGCAGTGGGAAGAGGGCCTGATGTAACCATTCTCTCTCTCTCTCTCTCTCTCCCTCCCTCCCTCCCTCCCTCCCTTCCTTCTCTCTGTGCAAATAAAAATTTAAAAAATCGTCTTCCAGGTTTGATGGCACATGCCTTTAATCCAAGCACTTAGGAAGCAGAGGTAGAAGGATCTCTGTGAGTTTGAGGCCAGTCTGAAACTACAGAATGAGTTCCAGGTCAGCCTGGGCTAAAGTGAGACCCTATCTCAAAACAACAACAACAACAACAACAAAGTTGGTACTGCAGAAATGATATGTGTACATATTCACAATAGGAGAATAGGAGAAAATGATAGCTCCATATTCTCAAATACTATAGCCAGTGAGCATGATGATGAGGATGTTCATTTATTTATATGGGCAGAAATTCCCATGGTCTGCTTAAGTATCTATTTCCACGCACAGCTAACTAGTGTAATATTAGTTGTAATGTCACTTCTTTTAATAGTGATTGATTGGGATGCACACATGTAACCCATTTCTGCTTTGGGGAAGGTTTTCACTAGAATGATACTAAGAGAGCTGGTGAGAAGTGGTCTCCAATAAACAGCTCTTACAATGACTACAATTAGAAAACTGACACCAAATGCTAGCAATGATGTGGAAAAATTGGAACTTTTATTCACTGCTGGTGGGGTGCTGTTGTAGTTACCTTCATGCTGCTGGGATGAACCTCCAATCCAGACACAGTTTATGGGAGGAAGTTCCACAATGGTGCAAAAAGCTGGCCTCCTTTCATAGATCCACACAAAGAGAAAAACCACCACCAGCACCACAAGCAAGCACACTCTGGGAACCCCAGGCAGTGCTGCAGCACTCTGCACACCTTAGGCTGGAATTCAGATCTGCCCTTAGTAACACCTTAGGGCTAGACCCTGGTATCTGCTCACAGTGACACCTCCTCCAGTCAGGCAGCTGGAAGTCCAAGTTATAAGCTTTCAAAAATTCCTTAGTCTATTGGGGGACATTCATTCAAACTACCAAAGATACCAAATTACACACTTTTAGAAGAGTATGACTTTTTGGCAAAGCTAGACATAATCTTATCATATGATCTAGAAATCACACTCCATAGTCTTTATCCAAATGAATTAAAAACTTATAACTACAGTTCAATCCCCAGTAAAGCAAAAGACAAAAAGAAAAACTTATGTCCACATAAAACCAGCTCAGAAATGTTTCTAGCACAATTGTCAAAGTTTGGAAGCAACCAAGACATCCTTGAAAAAATATTTGGATAAACAATCCAAATGTACATACATGTCATGGATATTTGCCGAAGCATTTATTGTTCTAATTTGCAATTTCTAAGACATGATGATAAACATCATTTTCAGATTCTGATTTGGCATTTGTATATCTTTAGAAACGTGTCTATTTTGATGCTTTTACCCATTTTTTAAATTAAGCTACTTATTTTCTTATTAACTATTAAGTCTTAGGAGAACTTAGATTAAAATAAACTTTAAAAAGATATTAACTAATACAAAAGCATAGACATCACTTGAGTCTTGGCTCAAAAATCTTTTAAATGAAAATGTAACTGCTAGCTAAGCATTTTAGGAAATATTACTTCATAGAGCATGTTTGACAATGATACATAATTATGTTTCCTTAACAGTCATTTTCTTTTAGAGACACGTGCTAAATATTTTCAATTAATTAATTTATTTGAGAGAGAGAGAGAAAGAATTGGCATGTCAGGGCCTCTAGCCACTGCAAAGGAACTCCAGATGTATGCACCACCTTGTGCATCTCGCATTTGTGGGTTCTGGGGAATTGAATCTGGGTCTACAAACTTCACAGGCAAGTGACCTAGCGACTAAGCAATCTCTCCAGCCCACATGTTCAATGTTTTAAAAGTTAGGAAGATATCATACTTACAATTTACTTTAAAATACTCTAAGAGACCAAGAGCAGTTGGGTGGGATAATAGATGAAATGACATTGGCCAATATTTTAATTCTCATAGCTAGATTTATACCAGGTACTAGGACTAGTGTTACATTATTTTCTTTATTTTTGTACATGCTTGAAATTTTGTGTAATAAAATGCTTAACTTCAAATATTAGGAGGCTGAGACGCACATGGTGGTGCAGGCATCTGGAGTTTGTTTGCAACAGCTGGAGGCCCTGGTGCGCCCATTCTCTTTCTGTCTATCTGCCTCTCTCTCACACTGTCTCTCAAATAAATAAATTAAAATGTTTTTAAAAAATTGGGAGGCTGAAGAAATGGCTAAGTGGCTACAGGTGCTTGCTTGCGACACCTGATGGCCTAGGTTTGATTCCCTAGTACCCACATAAAGCCAAATGCACAAAGTGGCAATTGTGTCTGAAGTTAATTTGCAGTGGCAGGGGGCCCTGGTGCACCGATACTCACTCTCCCTGTCTGTCTGTCTCTCTCTCTCTCTCAAATAAATAATTTTTTTAATTGGGGTGGAGCTGGGAAGATTTCTTAGTAGTAATAAGTGATTGATTGCAAAATGTGCTGGGCCAGTTTTAATTCTCTAGCCACTCACATAAAGCCAGATGCAAAAAGTGACACATGTGTTTGGCATTCATTTGCAATGGCCAACCTGGTCAAACCACCTACCCACCTACATGTGCATAGTCACACATGTAAATAAATAAATAAATAGACGAAAAAGTAGGGTAAGCTATGGGGTCATGGAATGTACCTGTAATCCCAGTATTCAGGAAACTGAAGCAGGAGGAGTGTGATTTGGGGGCTAGCCTCGGCTACATATGATACACTGTTTTAAAAGAACCCCCTCACCCCAAAATAGGGAAAATATATGAAAACAAAATCTATAGTTTTTAACTAAGAACTTTAAAGGATAGAAAAAAAAGTGATGAATGAACACAGTAGACAGCCCAGGAGCAGATACTCACACAGATGGAAGTTTGTATACGACATGGGAAGTACTGAAGAACACTAAGGAACAAAGGGATTAGTCAGCAAGTGGAGCCAGAAAACTTGGTTATCTACGTTTTTTAAAATTTTTGTAGTCAGCGAATACAGTCAAGTTGGTACCCTTGTTAGCCTCCTCCCTGGCCTCCCCCCTCCACAGGGACCCTCCTTGTTGGGGTATATGGGTCGTGCATTGTGGGGTTAGCCTTTAGTTTTGGGAAGGAGGAAATGTCTCTGCATATCATGACCCAACGTGTGGCTCTGGGATTCTTTCTGCTCCCTATTCTGAGCCATGTTGTCTACATTT
Source organism: Dipus sagitta (assembly GCA_036346955.1). Taxonomy (NCBI): domain Eukaryota; kingdom Metazoa; phylum Chordata; class Mammalia; order Rodentia; family Dipodidae; genus Dipus; species Dipus sagitta. The sequence continues at coordinate 65,104,123 of CM070776.1, forward strand.
TTAAATTGAAAGTCTACACCAGATTAAGAAGTTAAATACAAAACCAAAAGTTTAAAACTTTTAGAAGAAAATATGCACAGACAACTTTTAGACCTTGGCATATAGAAAGATTTCTCATAAGCATATAAGATAGATAGAGTTAAAATGAATAAAAATAAAGCACTTCCGTGGAGTTCATTTTTCCATGAAAAGAAAACAAAAAATGAAGGCAAGCTATGAAGATGGAAGCAGATACCTACAACATATTCAATAAATAAAGTATTACCATCAATAATATATGAAGAACTACAAATAATAAAAGATAATACAGTTGAAAATGGGATAAAAGAGAAAACATGTATTTTATAGAAGAGGGAAAACATAAAGCCAACATAATATATTAGGTGAGTCTTTCAGAAGTCAGGCAAAAGCAAAGTGTTGCAGATAGTTCTGCATTGCTGGGACAAACATTGAACCAGACACAGCTTATGGGAGGAAATGGGTTTATTTCAGGTCTACAAAGTCCAGAGGAACACCATCAATGGCCGAAAAAGCTAGCTCACTTTCATAGACACAAGCAGAGAGACACCACCAGAAGCAAGCAGGAACCACAGAGCTCAAACTGCTCTATCCGCACCTTTGGGCTGGGCTCCAAGAACAATCCCCAGTGACACTCCCCATTGTAACTGGGATCTACCTGCTAAGGGTTCAAGTAGGAAGTTGAGTCAAAAATGACTGAGTCTGGGCTTTAGAGATGGCTCAGCAGTTAAGGTGCTTGCCTATAAAGCCAAATGACCTGTATTCAATTCCCCAGGACCCACATAGAGCCAATGCACAAAGTGGCACATGCATCTGGAGTTTGTTTGCAGCAGCTAGAGGCCCTGGAATTCCCATTGTCTATGGGGACATACATTCAAACTATCATACAAACCATGATTATAAATGATAGACTAAACATAAAATAATAAAATAATGTGATAATACCAAATATGTGAGTTTATGTGGATCACTGGGTTCTCTTATTCATTGATGGTAGGATTATACTTTGTATAATCCCTTTGAAAGTAATTTGGTATTTTCCGGACATATACATGAACTAGAAATTTTTCTCCTACAGCCAAAAAAGTGTTAACCATGTAAAGGAATCAATAATTTAAAATATGAATGTAATCACTATTTTAAAAAGCAAACAGTCATAATATCAAATGCTAAGAATAGAAAAATTGATAAAATGTGGAATATGCACACAAGAGGATATTATACAATAGTGTAGCAAATGTATAGAAATATGTGCAGCAATACAGGTTGAGATAACATTGTGTGATAAAATAAGGTAGAAAAATGCATATATCACAACACTGTCTTTATTTATTGAACTATTTAAGTTCAAACCAAGCAGACTTATAACATATTTTTTTACAGCAAGATAAGAAGACTCAAAACAATGGTGAGCTCTTTGGATGAGACAAGGGGACAGTTGAAGGAAAACAATACATGTTATTGTTGATATTATATCAATTGGATTGAGTGGTTAAAATTCTTGAGGAACAAAAAAGGGATCTTCTATGGCTTGAGAATTGGTCTGACACCTGTTGGAAGCGTGCCTGGTGTTCATAAAGGGCCTTGTTATTCCCCTGCTAGTCATAACCAATCTCAGAAAACACCAACATCAGGGCCAGGTGTGGTGGTGCATGCCTTTAATCACTCAGGAGGCTGAGGTAGAAGGATCACTGTGAGTTCTAGGCCACCCTGAGATTACATAGTGAATTCCAGGTCAACCTGGGCTAGAGCAGTACCCTACCTCGTAAGACCAAAAATGAAACACACACACACACACACACACACACACACACACACACACACACACACACAAAATCAGACCAGACAGGGTCATTCTGAGACTGAGAAAGTGAGAGCTAACAAGACTACTTTGTAAATTTGTCTAACCACAAACACAAGGACAATTATTTGCAACATGTGAAAAACTAAAGCCTTTCATTTGTTCAATTAAAATGACTGACTTCTATTTTTTTTGGGGGGGGTAGGGTCTCATTCTGGCTCAGGCTGACCTGGAATTCACTATGGAGTCTCAGTGTGGCCTCTAACTCACGGCGATCCTCCTACCTGCCTCCCGAGTGCTGGGATTAAAGGCGTGCGCACCACTCCCGGCTTGAATTCTACTTTTTACCAGTTGCAGCTTCAGCCTCACATTAGTCAGCTATCTCTATACATAAGATATAGTAAAATACCCAATCATACAATAATCTCTACTTCTTAACAGCTTCCAATCCACAGCCTCATTGCGTTAGACCCACCCCTAATTACCTAACATAAGCCTAATTCATATGACAAAGACTTTTAAACATCTTCTTAATGAAACAATAACATTATTTTAGAGTGCATTCTCCTACACTGCAATAAGTAATGCACTCAACATACTCAAACTACAAATGTAATTCTTGTGGTCTTTGGCTAGAGAATGGCAACAAATGAATTAATGAATTAAGAAGCTAATGATTGAGTGGCATGGGGTGATGTTGCTAAGCGGTTCTTGCTCATGCATTACAAACACTATTAATGAAACCTTAGAAATTGGGAATAGTTATTTAACTTGATTTTTTCCAGCTCCAGCCCCCTGTAGGAAATATTCTAGGAGCAGTAGAAATAGACCACCACCCCTAGAAACCCTAAACTATGGAGTCAGGATAAAGGCTTATCTCCCAGCTTCAGTAAGGGACTCACCTACATATGCATATTTTCTGGCTTTTGTTCCATCGCTTCTATGTATTGTAACACTACCAGAGAGAAGGCAGAGACAGACTGAGAACTGTTCTCTCCTCAAATTGGTGAAAAACTGTAAACAAATTCATTTCTCTATGTTTACATATTTTATATAGTTTCTTCTTAATGTAGGTCAGTGTTCAGACCCAGGGCCAGACCTCATGGACATGGACTCCAGTGATGCTAGTTTTTTTTTTTTTTCTCCAGCACCAAGAAAAGTTACTGAGCCTAGAAAAAAAAAATCAGAAACCTGGGCTGGAGAGATGGCTTAGCAATTAAGTGCTTGCCTGTGAAGCCTAAGGACCTCAGTTCGAGGCTCAATTCCCCAGGACCCATGTAAGCCAGATGTACAAGGGGGCTCATGCGTCTGGAGTTCATTTGCAGTTACTGAGGCCCTGGTGCTCCCATTCTCTCTCTATCTACCTCTTTCTCTGTCTGTCTGTTGCTCTCAAATAAATAAATAAAATAAAATAAAAATTTAAAGATAAAAAAAATCAGAGACCTGAAGCTAAAAACCTCTTGAGTGTTCTCTATCTATTTTTCTACTCTTCTATTTTTTTTCCCCTTTCACATTCTGTTTGAGGGTTATTTTGCAAGGTTTTCAAGTGTACTGGGTAAACAGGAAAAAGACTGGGGTCCTGAGGGCAAGGCATGAAGGAGTCCAAATACACATTCAGTCTATTAGAGAAAAAGTCAAAAAAGGAACCAATTATGGGAGCAGCAGCACCACAGAGACAGCACCGCTGTCAGTGAGAATAACCTTGAGACTCACTGGGTGGCTTTAGGTCTTGGAAAGGTATTTTTAGTGACCCAAGCCATAGCTTTAATGACTAATCCTTTTTCTGTCCTCTCAGCCAGTACGTCCAATTTCTGGGAATTATTTTTCAGTTTGAGTAGAGAGAAACAAGTTGTGTTATTTGCTGAAAGGTTGTGAGGAGGAGGGCAGTACAGGACTTCCATCAATCTCAGTGTCACTTCTTTTGTCTTCTGCTTTTAAAAGCTGTCTTCCAAGGTCCACCGGCAGGAGAAAAGGGGATCTGAAGGTAACAGGTGGAGTAGTATAAGCATGAAAAGGATAGCTTCAAATGAAAAACCATGTACTGTGTCATGTTTGTGCACTTTGACAACACGCATGTAAACAGGAAACAATATTAAGAAAATTGGCCATGCTCCTGCACACAAATGACAAGCAGATTTGAGAAGTGTCTTAGTTTTCAAAGTCTATTGTAACAAAACACCAAACTTGATGTTAAGCAACCAAACTTTATTTCCTCACTGTGGTGGAGACTAGAACTTGGGGTCTATGTGTTAGCAAGTTTGGTTTCTCATGAGGTCTCCCTTTATGCTTGCAAATGGTCACTTTCCCACTGTGCCTTCACATGGCCTTTTTTCTATGAACATATATACATGTCCTAATCTTTTATAAGGACACAAGTCTTATACTGGATTCTGACCACCTGTATGAATCAGTCACATTTCAGGATACTGGGGGCTAGAAATTCAACATAGAATTTGAGAAGGACAGAATTCTGTTCATGACAAAAATATTTCATATTTTAAATGAAGTTATATTTTGAATGAACACATTATTTAAATAATATCATGGAAAGAATAGTAATGAGGAAAGAATGAAGATATTCAGAGAATATTAGAAGCACCGTTAATATTATGATTAAATTATGATATTTAAATAATCAGAAAGTCAATTTATGATTTGAATTTGAATTTTATATTTGGGAAAATAATTTAGAGATTCATATAAAATAATAGCCACATCTTGTTGAGTTTAGGACTCATCAGAAAACAGACTATGTTCTGAGGGTCAATGTTTCTCGAGGTGGAAAGATGCAATCCTGTACATGTTAAGCACTTCATTCAACCCCCTGTGTGATGGTTAATCTTAATTGTCAGTGGGATTGGATTGAGAAGCACCTAGAAGATCCATAATGCACACTGGTGGGTATATTTCTGAGGCTGTTTCCAGACAGGATTAATTAAACAGGGAGGTGGACAGGAAGACAAAACTTACAGGAAAGGACTGAACCACCTGCCCTGAATGTGGGTAGCGTCATCTCACAGGCTGGGGCCCAGATGGAATAAAAGAGGAAAAGTTGACAATCCAGGAGCACAATCATTTTTCTCTCTCAGCTTCCTGGTTGCTATGATGTGAGCTGCTCAGCTCCACTACACCTTCCCTTTCATGATGGAGTGAAAGTATATAAAAATTTGAAGCTGGGCGTGGTGGTGCATACCTTTAATCCCAGCACTTGGGAGACAGAGGTAGGAAGATCACTGTGAGTTTCAAGGCCACCCTGAGACGATATAGTGAATTCCAGGTCAGCCTGGGCTAGAGCGAGACCCTACCTCAAAAAAAAAAAAAAAAAAACTTTGAGCCAAAATCACTTTCCTCCCCTTAAATTGTTCTGTCAGGTATTATATCATAGCAATGAAAAATCTAATACACCCTAAAACTAGTATAGCAAAATGGATTAAAAGGCTCAAGAAACTAATTATTAATAAAGTTTCATCCTATGATTAATAAACTATGTGATCATAAGTAAATCACTTAGCTAATATATACGTCTGTATTTGTAAAAGAAGGATATAGGAATAGTATTAATGTGTGTATTGCTATGCAATGTAAATATAGATTTCGAGATGTCAACTATATATATCTGATATAGATATAAAAGAATATTAAATAATTTTTAATATTTTATTTTATTTGCAAGCAGGGAAAGACAGAAGACACACACACACACATGAGAATGAGAGAGAGAGAGAGAACGCCAGGGGCTCTAGGCACTGCAAATGAACTCCAGATTCATGCACCACTTTGACTTTATGTGGATACTGGAGAATCAAACTCAGGTCATTAGGCTTTGCAGGCAAGAGCCTTAACTGCTGATCCATATCTCCATCCCCTTAAAGAACTTTTAAAAAGCATGTCATGGGTTGGGGAGATGACTCAGTGGTTTAAAAGCACTTTCCTGCAAAGCCTGATGGCCCTGGGTTCATTTCCCATTAGCCAGGCAAAGCCAGATGCACAAAATCGTGCATGCATCCAGAGTTTATTGACAGGTGCAGGAGGCCCTGGCATGCCCATTCTCTTTCTCTGTCTCTTTTTCAAATAAATAATTAAGGATATTTTAAAGCATATTGTTTCATAAAGACAAGCTCAAGGAAACTAATGATGATGAAAGTAGAAGTATCAGGGTTTGAAGGTCTAGGAGAGTTTTGCAAGGGACTAGGATTTAAAACTCAACCTTATACTCCAGCATTTCTCATGAACACTCCCGTCCCACTGAAAGTACACTTCAGCACAGGTACAAGAAAAACAGCACAAGACTGGTGGGAAACCTGTAGTCTCTAGTCTTGGGTTTTATGGCTTGTTTTGTGTGGTTAATACTTCACGAAAGAAGACAAGTGTTTTCTTGGGATCTAGTAGAAAAGAGAAACAGAAGTGAAAGTAAGAGCAGCACCAACTATCAACAAAAATAGTCTTATGATTCACAGAAGGGGTTTAGGTGTTGGACAGCCTACACATTTCTTTAATAATCAACTCCATATCCCTGTTCTCCCATGAAAATCTCCCTTCCTTGGGAATTATACATGAGTATATTTAGAATTTTTGTTGGTAATTCTGTGACATTGGCTAGGCTTAGGGAAAGATGGCTAGGATGAACTACATTTCCTTCTCCTTCTTTCCTTCCTTCCTCCCACCCTCCTTCCCTCACTCCCTCTTTTCCTTTCTTCCTTGTTTATTTTGAAACAAGAGATTACTATATGTAGACCAAACTGGTCTGGAACACTCTGTGTAGCCCAGGCTGACATTGAACTCTCGATTCTCTTGCCTTAGCCACCACCTTGAGCCTCTAAACCACATTCTATTTTTCTGTTCTGTCTCAAGAATTGTTTTTATGGAAAGCAATAAGGTTAAAGGAATAAGGTACCAGGTAAAAACTAGAAAGGCCAGAAACATGGAAGTCTGAGAAGGAAGTCCAGTTACAAATCAAAAGATAGGTTGAAAGGTAAAAATGTTTTCACAAATCATTCTTTCAGTTGTGTGTGTATCACACAGATCTTTAAAATGTAACTTTTAGGTCATGGTCACCATACTTTCCAAATCCCATGGCTACCAAGACTGCCTAGTAAAACTCCTCTGCTGGAGTTGGGCATTTTCACAGGGCAGACCCTGTGGGTGTCTCTATTCTGCATTTACTTTACTTTCTAAAGGGTTACTGGAACAGTCTTTCATTCCACCACTGATTGTATCGTATTCTCTAGCAAAAGTTGAACAAAAGACATCAGTACAGAAATTACCTTAGAGCTTATTAAGAGCAGCCGACCTCAAATTCCTTCCAACTTTAATGAAAAGGCAGGTCTGGCCCCGTGGGAACCCCTTGCCTTTCCATACAATTTTAATATCCCTGGCTTCTCATAGATTAGGGTAAGAGAGCACTAGAAAGGTGATAGAAGTAGAGGGCTTAGACATTCACCAGATTCTAGAAGTGACACAGCTCCTAGAGGGTAGCAAAAATAATTACTCAGAAATGAGTTAGGGAAGGGTAAAGGATTTCTAGATCTCTCTCCATTTCTGTGTTAAGGATATTTTGGAGATTGGCTATTAGTTACAATTTGTTAAAAGCCTTAACCAGAAAAAATGGGGGCAATGAGGAAAACCTTAGTTTGGATACCCATTGGAAAAGCGATTATGGTCTTCCTGTGAGAAAACAGGCAAAAATAGATAGGATTTTCTTCCTCTCTTCTTAGGAAATCCAGTTCTAGTAATTGCATATACTTCCTTTAAAAGCGCAATTATTGCCTAGCTGAGAGAGTAGGGTTGGGTATAGTTACCTAGAAAAATAGAACTGGCAGCTCAAGCCATAAAACTGATCCACCTGATAGGAGGGTACTTACTTACATTGCAACCCAAAGACCAGCCTCCCTCATTCTAACAAATGAATCTGAAACTATTTATGTCCAACAACAATTCCAGGGGTGAGAGTGCAGAACTATGGACACGCCCCTTAATATTGCTGTGACCATGACAGACTGACATCTTCTAAACCTGAAACTCCCTGACATAAATACTCCCTCACAGGGTATAGATTAGTTTGTTTATTTTCAAATGCAATGCCTAGGAGGACTGATGATGATACTTGTCCAAGTTACATAAATTATGATAAAAGGTACCTGTGTGGCTGGCAGCTGCTTGTTATTTGGAAGCCATCTCTAAGTGAATAGATGGTCTTACGTTTTGATGGCTGTTGCACCTCTCATCACTGGTTCTTTATTCTTCCATTGGAAACAAGAGCCTTCTGATTTATAAGTTTGCCAACTGTCCTTGCCCCCACAAACCAGCCTAAGAAAAGGGACAGCAGGAAGAAAGGATTTTGTTCCATTCACCACCCATCCTCAGCAAATGCAGCTGTTTTCTAGTAAACAGACTCAAGTAAGATTCCTAGGAGTGTGGGTATTGGATAAGAGGGGATAGGAAGATGGCTCAGCAGTTAAAGGCACTTGTTTACAAAGCCTGCATCCTGGGTTCTATCCCCATCTCACCCACATAAGCCAAATGCAAAATGTGACACAAGTGGCTTAATGTTCACTTGCAGTGGCAAGAGGCCTGACACACATATGCCCACATGCACATATGGGCAAATAAATAAATATTTTAAAACTAAATAAAAATGAATTTTACATTAAGATATTTGATTGGGCCCCTTCAAAAATTCACTGAACCTATCAAATAAAAAGTATGAAATGAAGCGCAAGGGAAAGGGACTACTGCAATAGTGAGAACCTCTGTCCAGGAAGTCTATGTCTCAAAGATCAGGAAGGGAAAGATTTTTTTTCTGTCATTTTTAAAACTATATTTATTTTTAACAACTTTTTATAAGGAGAAATGAAAAGGGATAGAAAGAGCTGGGAATGGGGGAAGAGGGATGAAAGGATATAGAGATTGGACAGTTAATTTAAACAGTTTTTTTCCCCCCTGAAAATAATGAGCCACTACAGAGTGAATGTGTCCTGACTCAGGCTCTGAAAGGGTCAAAATTCAAGGATCTTGAGAGAAAAAAAGCTTCCCCAACTTTGGCAGGCCAAGGAAGCAGGTATATTGTCCCAATTTGTCAATGAGTACAAACATTTCAGCTTATCACATAGGAGGCAAAGAAAGAGACTTTGGAGTCTATGCCTGACTTTGTTAAATTTAAACAAGGAGATCACATCTAAGTTACATGTAGAAGGATGGTAATTTACAATTAAAGGTCTACTAGAAAGCAAAAGTATCAAAGTAGTTCCTTAGTTATGCAGCACTCTACCATTGAGCTATATCTCCAGGCCATGGAAAGACTTATTAATTAGCTTTATTTTCCAGAAGCATAGAGCTCAGGCAATACTCAATATTGTCAGTCCTTGCTTTTGTTCAAAATGAATATTTGTTGCCAGGCAACTCAGGTGAATGCAATCCTCCTGAATTATGAAAAGCAGGGTCTCCAGCATTTCTCAGATTTTCTTAGCAGTCCAGACAGGGACTTGTCCAGGGAGCAATCCAACTCATGCACTGTCTCCTGCAGGGATGAGTCCTTCAAGGTAAGCCATATCAAGTTGTTTCTAAGATCTGATCGACTGGAGGAACAAGAGAGGCTTGATACAAAGAGACTGAATAAAGACCTTGTTTTAATAAACCGAGTAGAAATGACAATAATGGGTGACATTTACTTAGCACTTATTTTATACTCAGGCACCACCATCAAATACTTCACCTTGTTCCTTTAATTATACTTGAAGTACAACTTCTGAGGAGGGAGTATTTGTAAAGGAGAGCAGGAGTGTGAACTGATAATTAAGGCAGCATTCTTGACTTCTGCAAGTCTTTCTAAGACCTAAAGGCCACCTGTGAATCCTGAGGTTATTTTCACTGACAGTTGCTTTCCTAGTGAACCTGCTGCTCTCTCTTACAATTGGTTTCTTCTTTAATTTGCCTCTTCAGTAGTCCAGAGTTCTGTTTTACTTTTTTTTTCTTCCACATGTTTGCTTGGTGTTTTGTTTTTAACAGATTTATTGAGGTATAATGTACTTACCACAAAATCCTCCTACTTAAAGGATGTAAATCAAAAATATTTTAAAAAATATTTTAGTAAAATTCTAAAGTTATAAATGTGAAGTTTATCTTTGTCTTCCATACTTCCTGTTAAAATAATTTTCAATTCCCATACCATTATCTCTTTTCTTCCCTTTTCCACCAAATACCTGAGCTTCTTATATGTTATATATCTAGGCAGAATTCTGGAGGAGAACTTCACAATATTGTAAAAGCAATCTTGTTAGTTGCAATGTGGAAACGCTGCCAAGCACTGTGAACAGTAACCTAAGGAGCTCTCCCTCGCTTAAGGACCTTCATGCCAATAAAGCTGGATTTTTATGTCTCAGAAAAGAATTTCAAAATGAGCAAGTATGAAGTAAAGTTAATGTGTTTATTATGTAAAGAGAAAGGATAATACATATTATAAATTTAAGAGAGAAAGAGAGAGGGAGAGAATGAACTTGGGGGAAAGACAGTACATATCCAGACAGATCATAGATGCTGGGTTCTCAAGAGAGAGTGCTGGTTTAGTAATCTTCACACTGAAAGGATATAATGTTAAACAAGGTTTAAAGATTAAGCAAAATTTAAAAATTAAGCAAACACACATGAATTAGTTTTCTTATTTCTCTTCTCAAAGTATTTCCTTTTGTAAATGAAATTGTAAAATGGCTTTATGAGGTGCACTGTTTAGATTTAGAGATGAAAGAGGAGTGCTAAAACAGTTAAAGTCAAGCTTACAGACATTACGGTCTTAGGTTAATATAGTTCATTTGTTGTGTTGAACATTCTTATTTAAGATGTCTTCAGGAAAATAAGCATTATTTCTGCAGGCAATTTTGGTCTTATCAATTCTCTTGAAGTTCCTTGACTTTTATCCATCAGTAACCATAACCTAGAACTATGAGTGAGGGGTTCCTTTTCCTTTCCATGACTCATTAGTTTTCCATCTTGTCTCAGTCTCCAATTCCTCCACCATAATAAACTTAACTCCTACCTCTAATAATTAGACCAGCATTTCTATTTGTGGTGTTTCTCACTTTCTGAACAATAAAAACATATAGTTAACTATTGCTGATTTTCATTGTCTTCTTTAAACAATTCTGTATTTTAAATATTTTAACAATAATCCTTAATTACATTTACTCAGTCAAAACAAAAACATTAGAAGCAAACATGTCTACTTAAGCTTAATATAAAGATTTAAAAGAATTGCTAGATACAATGAATAGGCTAAATATGTGAAATAATAATTCAGAGAGGAGGGAATCTGGTTCCTAACAAGCTTGAAAATTACCTATGGATAGTTTCTTAAATTAATATAATACTAGAGCATCTTTTTTTGCCTTAAAAATATAAATGGCAATGGATTGCTAAAGAAGTTATTATACAGTCAAAAACACTTAAGGTAGTTTTAGTAGCATATATAATAAAACTAAATAATATGTAAAACTATGCATGGTGATGTGATACTAATAAAAGAAAAATGAATAATACTTACATAGAAAATGGTTGGAAAAGTATACCAAAAATTTAGTAACAGTTATCTCTAGATTGTCCAAATTAAATTTCACTGTTCTTATCAAGTTTTTAACAGTTTTCATGAATTGCTTTTAAAACCAACTAAGTTATTTTCAAAATACCTGCAAGAATTATTAATGACATATAACACCACAGTTAAATGAAATAGGATATAGAGCAAAATCATGTAAAGTGGTAAAGTGTAAAAAAGGCAAATAAACATCTAGGAAAAGCTAGCAAAAAATCTAAACATTAACATTATCACCTCTGGAAGCATAAATGTGTGTGTTTTAATTTTTTTGAGTTTATTTGAATGTCTACAGTGAATACATACTATATTTATATAAAAGCCACAGAATTAAATCCCAATGTAAATATAGGGTAAAGGATATAAAAATCTTTCAAAGAAAAAAAGAAACATGCTTTGAAATGTATAAAAATTTGTTAGCCTCCCTGATTATCCAAAAAATGCTGATTATCAAAACAATGCTGAGAGATAAATTTTCACTTATCACACTGATAAGCAATTATGTTACAGATGAAAATCAATGGAGAAAGGATTCACAAAAGCATTTAAAACATTCTGCTTTGAAACGTTTCTAAAATCTAGAGGGGGAAACTTACAATTCTATCTCATAGAAGACTGCTGCCATCTTTGGGAAGCTGATAGAATAATACTTTTCTTTCTTTCTTCCTTTCTCTATTTTTTTTCCTTCAGTTAACTACCCATAACCAAGCAAAGCCTCCATGAAGGTTTTTCACCTGGTAACTGAGAGATATAACTCAGGTGACAAATTCTTAGGAAAGAGCTAGATGTTATTAAGTCATAGAGATATAGAAATAGTATTGAATGAACTATGAAGTTGTAGAAGGGCTTGTTTATAATGCATCAGGGGACATTCTGCTGCATTTGCTGTCACAGTAACCTTCTCTTCATCACACTCTAATCAGATAATTCATTTTCAGTGTTTTCATATGTTCCTTTCCTTCAGTAAAGATTGATGCTCCTAGGGTAGGGATTTTAACATAGACCCTTCTGATCCTCTACCATTGAAGGTTGATAGATCTCTTCCCTCACAGAAACAAAACAAAGAAAAGCAAAACAAGCAAACAAACAGGTATTCTTTAAAATAACTTTGCCAGAGTCTGGAAAACAGTCAAAGATTTGAAAGCAACCAAGCCAATAAAAAATCAGCTTGGAAGTGATAGAAAGATTTTATTCATGTGATGTTTTATTTACCCTTACTCCACATCCTTTCCTGTAAAGCACTTGCTTGTTTAGTCTTAAACAGGCAACATCAGTTCTCAGTTACATCCCTTGAACAGGAAGATACAGAGAACAATGTATTTGTGAATAATTGTGTATTTCTGTACTATCCTAATAGGAAATAGCTAACTGATTGATGTAAAGCATTCATCTTTGCCTAACTAGGAGCTAAGAGAACTGCAGCAGGTACTGAAATGAGAGAACGACAACGCTCTGGGGCAAGACTCTTAATACATTCAAAAGCTGTCCTGTGGGGAGGGGGGAGCTTAGAAAGCTACACGCATGTTGAGGAAAGATGCTCAGAAAACCTAAATGTCACCCCAGGGTGAAAAGCCTAAGGTTTTCCAAGTATTTTTCATATTTTATTAATTTATTTGCTTAAGGGAGAGAGAGACAGGGAGGAAAAGGCAGAAAGACAGAGAATATTACATCAGGGCCTCCAGCCACTACCTTGTGCATCTGGCTTATGTGGGTCCTGGGGAACTGAACATAGGTCCTTAGGCTTGTCAGGAAAATGCCTTAACTGCTAAGCCGTAACTCTAGCCCCTTTCCAAGTTTTTTTTTTTTCCTCACATACTTTGCATGCCTTATAAGGTCCGTCATTCACCTCCACCCATAGTATCTTGTCCCAGGTGATTTCAGTTTTTTAGCTTCAACAATAAAATCACAATGCATACATAGAAATAATAAAACATGGCCTCTTTCAAAGAATTAAATAAAATGATAAAACCTCATCTGAGGAAGCCCAGATATAGAACTTATTAGACAAAGATTTTTAAAGAACTATACTAAATATGCTTAAAAACAAAAAGAAAGCATGCAGAAAGAATTAAAGGAAATCAGATAAGCAATATAAATATAAAATGAGAACATCAATCAAGAGATAAACATTATAAAAGAAACACAGGGCTGGAGAGATGGCTTAGCAGTTAAGGCACTTGCCTGCAAAGCCCAAGGATCCAGGTTCGATTCTGCAGGTCCCACGTTAGCCAGATGCACATTGTGGTGCATGCATCTGGAGTTCATTTGTAGTGGCTAGAGGCCATGGTGCACCCATTCTCTTTCTCTGTCTCTCTCTCTCTCTCCATCCCTTTGTCACTAATACATAAATAAATAAATAAAAATGATAAAAAATATTTTAAAAAACACAAAGTTTGGAGTTGAAAACTACAAGTAACAGAAATGAAAAAGTCACAAGGTGCATTTGACCATAGATTTGAAAGCTAGAGATGGTTCAGTGGATAAAGCTCTTAGTATGCAAGCATGAGGACTAAAGTTTATACCCCTTAGCACCCACATAATTATTGAATGATCTCACCTATGATCTCCATGCTTGTGAGGTAGAAACAGAGGATCCCTAAGGCAAGCTGGAGAGCAGGACTAGCCAAATTGACAAATTCTGGGTTCTAGTGTGAGATTCTACCTCAGTAAAATGAAGTGGAAAGCAAGTGCAGAAGACATTAGACATTGACCTCTGGCCTCTAAGTGCATATGCACATATGTGCACCCACACATGTGCAAAACATGCATATACTCAGACCATATGAAGGACAGAATATACGGACTCGAGAAAAAGGTACAGGAAATAGATCAAGATGCCAATAAACAAAAACAGTTCAAAATATATAAGCAGAAAAGGAGAAGACACTTGAGACAGCATAAAAAGACCAAATCTATGAATATTTGATATATAACAAGGGGCTTCAAGCCAAAAAGATATAAAATGTTCTAAAAAATTATAGAAGGTAATGTCCCATGCCTAGGGAAAGAGGTGCCTATTCAGGTACAAGAGGCATACAGAACACCTAATAGACAGGACCAAAAAAGAAACTCCCATATCATATACTAGCCAAAATATGAAATATACAGAACAAAAAAAGGATATTGAAAACCACAAGAGGCAAAACATCAAGTCACATATAAAAGCATACCCATCAAAATAACAACTGACATATAAATGGAAGCTCAAAGCCAGAAGAGTTTGGAATGAAGTATTTCAAGTATTGAAAAACCACAAATGCTAATCCAAACTACCGTACCCATTAAAATTCTCTCTCATAATAGAGAAAGAGAATTTTCCATGATAAAATCAGGCTAAATGAATTAATGACCACTAACCCAGCTCTACAGAGGACACTGGAAGGGATACTTTGGACTCAAGAGAAGGATAAACACTTTCAAGGTGTTAGAGGGAAAAATTAATAATCCATGATGGATCAGTTGTTAAGCAAATGAAGACCAAGAAAACACTAAACATTACAAAATCATCATGACAGGAATTAACCAACACCTTTCAATATTTCTGAATATTAATAGTCTTTATTCCCCAATCATCAAAAGGCATAGACTGCTGGCATAGTGGAACTTGCCTTTGATCCTAGCACTTGGGAGGCAAAGGTAGGAGGATCACAGTGAGTTTGAAGCCAGCAAGAGACTACAGAGTGAGTTCAAGGTTAGCCTGGGCTAGAGTGAGAAAATGCCTTGGGAAAAAACAAAAGCATAGGCTAACAGACTGGATCAGGAAATAGGATTCATTGTTTGGCTTTCTTACAGAAACTCACCTCATGATCAAAGACAGATACTACTTTAGGATAAAAGGATAAAAGAAAGGTATTCCAAGCAAATGGAACCAAGAAAAAGTAGGTTCTGCTATACTAATGTCTGACAAAATAGACTTCAAACCACAGCTCATCAGAAAACATAAAAAGAGACATTTCATATTGATTGAGAGGAAAATCCACCAAGAGGATATTATAATCCTAAATGTATATGAACCAAACACAGGGGCACCCAACTTCATCAAACCAATGCTACTTGTCATGAAGTCACAGATTAACCCCAACAGTTATAGTAGTTGACTTCAGCACACCATTTTCTTCAACATATTGGCCATTCAGACAAAAAAAAATAAACAAACAGTGGAGACCAGAGAATTGCTGGATCTTGAGCAAATTGGGAATCAGTAAAAAGCAAAGCGGTTAAGTGATAGAGTAGGAACACCCATTGTTGTCCTCTGGTCTCTGTAGGTATGCACAAAGCATGCAAACATCTGTACACACAAGAGTACACCCCCCACACACAAACCACACCATACATACTACACCTACAACACAAACCAAAAATATCAAAGAGATCTTGAATAAAGAACTTAATGATGATCCCTAAGGCCTTGGAAACACAAAAACAAACCAATCCTAAAAACAGTATCCTGGAAGAAATACTTGAGGCCAAAGCAGAAATTAATGAAATAAACAATACAAGGAATCAATGAAATGAGTTGGTTCATTGAAAAAATAAACAGAATTAACAAACATTAGCTGAATTAACCAAAATAAAGAGAGAAAAGGCAAAAATTAATAAAATTAGAGATGAAATGGGGAGTATCACAACAGATACCAACAAAATTCCAAAAATCATAAGGACATACTTTAAATCTGAACTTCATTAAATTGGATAATCTAAAAGAAATGAATAAATTTCAAGACGTACATTACCTGCCAACATTTAACCAAGCTAAGATCAATAATTTAAACATATCTATAGTATGTAACAAGATTGAAGTAGTAGTTAAAAGAAATCTCCCAACTTAAAAAAGCCCTGGTCCAGATGGATTCACAGCAGAATTCCACCCAATCTTTAAAGAAGAGCTAAAGGCAGGCAAGTGCCTTAACTACCGATCAATCTCCCTTGTCCAAGAAGAACTAAAATCAATAGCTCTCCAATTATTCATTTAGCTTACCCATAACTGTGGGCTAACTCCACAATGCATGACCCGTATACCTCAACAAGGAGGGGCCAAGGGGAGGGGGTAGGTCACGGATGAGCCTAATAATGGTACCAAACTGACTGTAAAAAAAAATAAATAAATAATAAAAAAAGAAAAAAAATAGAAAGGGAAGGTGCTAGGCGAAATGGCACATGTCTTTAATCCCAGCACTGTGGTGCTAGAGGTAGGAAGATTGCTGTGAGTTCGAGGCCAGCCCAAGACTACATAGTGAATTCCAGGTTGGCCTGGACTAGAGTCTAGAGTGAGACCCTACCACAAAATATCCTCCTCAAAAAGAAAGAAAGAAAGAAAGAAAGAAAGAAAGAAAGAAAGAAAGAAAGGAAGGAAGGAAGGAAGGAAGGAAGGAAGGAAGAAAGGAAGGAAGAAAGAGAAGGAATTTTTTCTATCTCTTTCTATGAAGGTAATATTACTCTGAACCACAACCAGATAAAGACTTACACACAAAAAAAGAAAGACAATGATAGATCAATCTTCCTCAGGAAAATAAATAAAAAATTCTCAATAAAATACTTTCAACTTGAATACAAGAACACATCAAAAAGATGATACACCTTAGGCAGGTGGGCTTCATGCCATAGAGGCAGGGATGTTTCAACATTTGTAAATCAATAAATGTAATTCATCATATAAATGGACTCAAGGAATGAAATCATATGATCATCTCCCTTGTTGCAGAAAATGCTTTTGACAAAAAATATCAAATACTCCTTCAAAAACTCTGGAGAGGCTAGGAATAGAAATCCGAGAATAACAATAATAACAACAACAATGATAAAGGCTATATATAACAGGCTGATAGCCTTATAGCCAACATTGGGCTAAATGGAGACAATTTCAAAGCCTTCCCACTAAGATTAGAAAGAAGACAAGGGTGTATACTCTCACCACTCTTATTAAACATAATACTTAAAGTCTTAGCTAGTTCAATAAGACAAGAGAAGGAAATAATACAGATGCAAATAGGAAAGGATGAAGTTAAAATATCCTAATTAGCAAATGATATGATTCTATACATAAGAGACTCTAAAGATTCCAACAGTAAACTCCTAGAGCTTATAAACACTATTAGCAACGTGTCAGAATTCAAAAATAGCATGTAGGGCTGTAGAGATTGCTTAGTGGTTAAGGCATTTGCCTGAAAAGCCAAAGGACCCAGGTTCGACTCCCCAGGACCCACATAAACCAGATGCACAAGGGGACGCATGCATCTGGAGTTCATTTGCAGTGGCTGGAGGCCCTGGCGTGCTCTCTCTCTCTTTCTCTCTCTCCTTATTTCTCACTCAAATAAACATAAATAAAATATTTTTTAAAATAGCATGTAAATATCAGTAGCTTTCTTATATACCAATGTCAAACAAGTATAGAGAAAGAAATCATGGAAACAATCCCATTCACAATGCCTCAAAAATAAAATTAAAAACCTTGGAATACACCTAAACAGGGGTGTGGAACATTTCTAAAATGAAAACCTTAAAACAATGAGGAAAAAAATTAAAAAGACACTAGAATATGGAAAGAGTACACTCATGGATTGGAAAACTATTGTGAAAATGGGTGTCGAATTTTGCTCCATGTTGCTTGAATGAACATCCAAGCAGACATAGTTTATGGGAGGAAGGGGTTAATTTCAGTTTACATTTTCGGTGGAAGTTCCATCAATGACAGAAGAAACTGACTCCCTTTCATAGATCCAAGCAGAGAGACATCACCAATAGCCAGCACCACAACACAAATAGCCAGAGCTCAAACAGCTTTCTCCATGTCTTTGGACTGGAATCACACCCACCCCCAAATACACCGTAGGGCTGGATTCCAGGATCTACCCCAGTGACACCTCATCCAGCTGGACAGCTAGAGACTCAAGTTAAAAGTTTATATTTTAATAAAACACCTGAGTCTATGGGGCCATACACTGACACTATCACATTCCAACTACCACAATGGGCATCCTACCAAAAACTAAAATGAGAAGATATGCCTATCAAAATGTCTTCTAAGTGTATACACATATTCTCAGTGATTCATGCTGCTCTCATTATTGGCTATAGAATCTGATTTTTAAAGATGTTAGTAAATACTAGGGAGATCCAAGATCCATTACTATGACAAGAAAAGATAATCAACTCCCTAGCATGAAAAGAGTCATCTTTATCACATCTTCCAGGGCCCAGGAGACAATACAGAAGAACTGGCAGAATAAATTAAGTGCTGCTCTCATTACTAGCCTGAAAACACCCTCCAGGGAGATGGTGGTAGACCTTGAGGAGACTTATAACTCATCAAACAGAAAATGAGAGGCTGCAGAAAGCTCAACACTAAGGGAGACCTGTACCACACCCTCCAAGGCACAGAAACATTGCAGAAGAGGGGATGGAAAAATTCTAAGAGCCATGGGATAGAAAGCAGTATCCTGAGGCACTGGCCCCCCACCTTCCAATTGACTGGTGCATTCAGGACCCCACAGTGAATTTCAAAACCCCACTGAGGAAGGCCCCCAGGGGGATGGGGTTAGTAGAGAGGGAACATAAGAATATAACGTGAGGGGAATGTGACCAATATGCAATATATTTATAAAGTTCACATTTAATAAAATTAATAAATATCAATATAAACAACTCAATCAAAAATAGGATATGGAGCTTCATAGAGTCCTCAAAAGAAGAAATATAAATGGGTAATAAATATTTTTAAATGTGTTCAACATCCTTAGCTATCAGGGAAATGCAACTTAAAACTTCTTTGAGATTCCATCTCACTGTAGTCAGAATGGCTACAATCTGAAAAAAATCATAACAAATACTGATGAGAGTGTGGGGAATAAGTAAACCTTACTTACTCACTGCTGGGTGAATGTAAACCAGTGCCACCACATGAAAACCAGTGTGGAAGTTTCTCAAAAAAAGTAAGAATAGAACTTTCTTATGACATAGCTATCCTCTCCTAGGCATGTACCCTAAGGTCTCTATCCTCTAATTCAGAGATGCTTGCTCAACCAGGTTTACTATCCTTCTGTTCACAATAGCTATGAAATGGAGTCAAAATGGATGCCCACTGATGATGAATAGATTGAAGATGTGGTACATATACACAATGGAGTTTTATTCAGTTGTCAAGATAGATGAAACTTGCAGGAAAATAGATGCAAATGGAAAAGGTCATACTGAGTGGAGTAACCCCAGTTCAGAAACACAAATTCGACATGTTCTCTCTCATATATGGATTCTAGCTTCAAGCTTCTAGATTAGTGGCTATATGTCAGAGTAAGTATCTATAGAGGCCAAGAAGTCAGAAACGGACCATGAGTAGGGAGTTTTACAGGGGGATAGTAGAATACATGGGATATGAAAGTAGAGGGGAGTAATCATAAAGTTTACATTTAATTTTAAAAAGTATAGAATATAACCCAGCAATTCCATTTGTAGGTATTTTTCTGTTTTTGGTTCTTTTGTGGGGGGGGGCAAGGTCTTATGTTATCCAAGCTGGCCTCGAACTCATTATGTATCCAATGATGATCTTGAACTTCTAATCCTCCTGGCTCCACCTCCCAAGTGCTGAAATTATAGGGATGTGTGACCACCTGACTATTTTTTTACAGTTCCATGATTTGAACCCAGGACTGTGTGTAAGCTAGGCAAGGACTCTACTACAGATCTACACTCCCAGAGTTTATCTAAAATTGAAATGAGTATCCTATAGAGATATCTATTTGTTTTTGACAAATTTCTCAAAAAGTACTTACTTGTAGCTGTGTAGGTTTATTTGTTGGTCATCTATTCTATGCTATTGGTCTACATGCCTGTTTTGTGCCATTATAATTCTGTATTGTAATGTGAGGTCAGGGATTATGACCTTCACTATTATTCTTTCTGTTTAGGATTGCTTTTGCTATCAGGAATCTTCTATGTTTCTATATAAATTTTAGGGCTTTTTTTTTCTAGTCCGAAGGAGAATATCATTTGGATTTTTGTGGGGATTGTGTTAAATATGTAGACTGTTCTCAGTAATATAGCTTTCAGTAACATAACTATTTTCACACTTTTAAGTCTGCCAATCCACGAACACAGAAGGTCTTACCATCTTCTAGAAAAATTTTGAATCTGCTAGTGGAAAATATAGGGAAAACATAAAGATAGAGAGTGAATGGGTACACCAGGGCCTCTTGCCACTGGAGATAAACTCCAGACACTTGCACATCTGGCTTGCATGTGTACTGGGGAACTGAACCTTGGCTAGAAGGCTTTGCATGAAAGCACTTTTAACCACTGAGCTATCGACCCAGCCCCAAGGTCAAAAGCTTTCTGAAAAGGTCTAACAGCACAGCAAATGACCCTAGATTTGACAAATGCCATTACAGGAAATTAAAAAGCTTCTACAGAGTAAAGGAAGCAATCACCATAGTCAACAGACAGCCTGCAGAATGGGAGAAGATTTCTCCAAATATACAGGAGATGGGGGATAATATCTATGATATATATATAAAACTGTAAAAAATTAACACCGTAAAAATAAATCATCCAATCCAGAAAAAAATGAGCAATGAACTGAATAGATAGTTCTCAAAAGAAGAAATAGAAACGGCTGTTCCAATTCAAAGTTGAACTTTTATTCCACACCTGCTTTGCTGGCAAGGGGCCAATCTCCAGCAATAGATACATTTAATTAATCTTATATATGCTATCTTTATAAATTCTCTGTTGTTCTGTCCTGTTTAACAAGGCTGACATGTTGGCATTATCTTCCTGCTACCCCCACAGTTGGGACCAGCATCTGTAATTCAAACTCTTCCTTTCTCTTCAGATAAGGTAAATCCACATGATCTTTCAAGTATAAACTCCTTTGATGATTAGTTTTTAGAAACAATCCCCAAATGTTCTCTCTTTAAACTTCCCAATCAGTTACCTACCTCTTGCCTACAATCTTCACAGTATATAGATAAGCCTTCCCTGAGATGTCCTCACTTTAAGTTACTTAATTAGCTACTGCTACTTGAACATTTACCTATAACCTTGAAAATGAACAGATGTAGTTTTCCTAACAAAAAGACAAACACTCCTCTGGTCTGTGTGATTCTCCAACTGGAGTTTCCAACCTGAAAGGCAGCTCACCAACAATCTTGTTTTTCTGAGAGATCTTTTGTCTGAGACTCAAATGGTCAATAAATAAATAATAATTTAAAAATTCTGCTAGAAGTATACCTCAAGGAATATATTCTACCACAGAAATACTTGAACACACATTTTTTGCAGTGCTTTCATTTAAATATTTAAAAATACTTTTTACTAGAGAGTTTAGCATATGAACATACTGTAAATTGGTTAAATTTCCACTAGATTATCCTTTTTTGTCCACTCTCCTCTGCTTCCATTCCAGTGAGGAGTCATCTCAGTGAAGGTATCAGTAATCACCATGGGGTCAAGAATGCACCAGTCAGTTCATATCAGGCAGTGCCTCCCAGTATGCTTACCCACTTTGTGGCTACTACATTTTTCCCACACCTCTTCCACATTGTTCCCTGAGCCTTGGAGGAAGTGTTAGGAATATCTGTTAGTGTTGAGCTCTTGGTAGGCTCTTATTTTCTGCTTTAATGAGTTTTGTGTCTTGTCAGTATCTACCTCCTTCTCCCTGGGCAAGGTAGTCTTGCTGAAACTTTTGCAACAGTGGCTCAACTCTGGGTCACAACGAGGTCTGGGACCACAAATGTTCCAGTAACTGATAATGCATAATGAAGATGTGGTACATATACACAATGAAGTTTTAGTCAGCTGCACATAAAAATAAAATTATGGAGGCGGGAAAGAAGGCTCAGCACTTAAGACATTTGCCTGCAAAGCCTAATGATCTGGGTTCAATTCCCTAGTACCCACATAAAGCCAGATGCACAAAGTGGCACATGAATCTGATGTTCAATTGCAGCAGTTGAGGCTCTGGTGGGCCCATTCTCACTGTCTCTCTTCTCTCTCTCTCTGCTTGAAATAAATAAATAAGTAAATAAAAAATAAAATTATAAAATATGTAGGAAAATGTATGAATCTGAAAAATATACCAAGTGAGGTAACCCATGCTCAGAAATACAAACATTGAATGTTCTCTCTCATGTGTGGATACTCTTAAGTTTTACATTTGTCTGCATATCAGAGTAAACGTCAATAGAAGGGTCCATAAGGTTGTGGGAGGATTGAGGCTTTAGGGGAGGGAATAGTGGATATGTAAATAGGACAGACTGCTTGAGGTGGAAATATTTAAGTGGGATCAGAGGAGGAAGACGGAGGAAAGCCATTATGAAAAAGTCATATGGAAACATACTTCCTCATTAGCTACTTAAAATATAATTACAATGAAACCTATAAATATAGAATCACAACTAATGGCATATATAAAGAGATGTGATAGAAGAGGGGGGAGGTTAGGGCAAAAGGATGAATGTGACATGTAAACAGAAGGAGGGAAAATATAGGGGGAGGGGAATTGGAGAAAAGAGGAAGGGGGAAGGAATCAACAAAAAACAAATTGCTCTGAAAATGATAAAAGTAAAAAAAAATTTTTTAATGAATTTAGACAGAAGTACCCTGAGGGGGTGGATAATTGCTAGTAGAAGTCAGAGGTTGGTAACAAAAAAATAAAAAATAAAAAAATCTCAGTGCCTGGGGTGGAATACCTCCCAATGAGTTGTTGGTCAGGAAGGCTCTCAATACAATTCAGGCCATTGCCAATGCTTTTGGTTGCCTACCAGAGGTAGCTTGTAAGACCCTATCACTGAAGATACTATGTGATTCAGTTCCAAGACATGGAGAAATCAAGCTATAACTGAGCTGGAATAGTCCTCCTTCCTGGAAAGGTCTATGCAGGCAGCTGGGGGGAGAAAAATCATCAACAGTTTTAACCAGCAGTGAGCTATACAATTGACCAGCCAGGAAAAAATTTGCCCACTAGTGCAACAGTGGCATGACTATTATGATGATTAGCAACTGCTTTGTGATTGAATCTGGTATCTGCTCTACAGAATAGAACACATGCCTGGTACTAAAAACATAGTCAGAAACCTATGGCTGAGAAGGTTATAGGCTCTAAAGGAGATGACACTAAGCTACTACTAGTGATTGATCAAATGAATATGCTGGGACCATCAAATTATCCCCTAAATATTGATGTTTCTGCCCATAGATTAGTGGTGTTCTTGCCTTTGGTCAAAGAAGCCCTCCCCCGAATTTTTTGTTTTTTTCAAGGTAGGGTCTTACTCTAGCTCAGGCTGACCTGGAATTCACTATGTAGTCTCAGGGTGGCCTCAAACTCATGGCAATTCTCCTACCTCTGCCTCCGAAGTGCTGAGATGAAAGGTGTATGCCACCATGGCAGGCTAAAGAAGCCCCTTTTTGCAGATGGTGGTGACTACTATGGAGATTCAGAACTCATCAAACTGGAGAGGATAACTGGCTTTTGAGTGTTCTATACTAAATGAGACATCAATATCATCCCCATCTCAAAAGTCCTAATAAATTTTTCAGATAAAAAGTCATTAACGATGGGGGCTTTAGAGATGGCTCAGCAGTTAAGGTGCTTGCCTGCAAAGTCTAATGACCAAAGTTGGACCTGAGTACCCACATAAGGCCAGATGCCCAAAGTGGCACATGCATCTGGAGTTCATTTGCAGTGGCTAGAAGCCATGGATCCACTCTTTCTCTATTTCTCTCTCTCTCTCTCTCTCTCTGTGTCCCTCTCTAAAAGTGTTTTTTTAAAGTCATTAAAGAGACTTCCAATCAAATTGGTAGATTAGAAGCCATGGTAGACCACCAGGGAGAAAGGAGATAAGATTATGGGGTTCCCTTACTAGAGGGGATCTACCAGACTCCCCCCCCCATCTGACTGGGTGGGCACAGAGGTGTACATATAGGGAATCTCACTGATTCCCACATGCTGTGCAGCACAGCTAGAGCCCAAAAGCAGGCAACCTACTGCCTTTGTACAACTGCATGGCTGGAGTGCAAGTACAGTGGGTAGAGCAGGCAGGAGGGTGATTTTCTATCCTCCACACCCATGCATTCTCAGACCTGCAATCAGCTTATGAAGCCTGATTTCGAGAAGCAATGAGGCTGGGGCACAAAGGTGGGCTGTTCCCCCTGATCTCCACATGTGGTACAGCTAGGGGCAAACATAGTCTTCCTGATCTCCACACAGGAGGCTGGGGTGTGCTGGGGCTGGTGATCTGCCTGACCACTGCACACTATCCTATTGGGACATGCAGACGAGCAGGCAATCTGCATGAACATCACAAACATTCCAGCATAGGCCCATGCACAAGCAGGTATTAGGCCTGATGTTTAAGTGCCATGTGCACATACAGGGACTCTTGTCTGAATCCCACATGCAAAGTGGTGCTCAGCAAATCACCAGTGCCTTCTGCACACTTGGTGAGGTCAGGGCAGGTTCACCAACAGAGACCCAGATCATCTACACTGCCACATAAACCAGACACCCCCACATATACCCTGATCAAAGCTCAGCCCAACAGCAGGATTCCCCACCAGCCCTGAGCCTGCCAACAGCAGCTGCATCCAATCCCACCACTAAGGGCCAACAAGCAAGGAGCACAGGGAGAATAGCACCCTTCTTGGAAAGGAACTTGGCCAGGCTTCCCAGAGTCTCACACAAAACTACTAAGACACAGTGAACACAAGGAAGAACCTCTCCAGACCCAAAAGCACCCAACCAAAACCTGTGAAAATAACGCCATCCCTCTCCCATGTGGACAAAACGTGAACAGACCAATCATCGAAGTTCCCAGAAGAGCCACTAATTGCTATATCATTAACAAAACACCTACATCAAGATGGGAAAACCCCAATACAAAACAAACAATGCAAGACAACAAGCCAAGAGATCTACACCAAGAATGCATAGTCCCAGTGCTTGCTTCAGCAGCACATATACTAAAATTGGAATGATACAGAGAAGATTAGCATGGCCCCTGAACAAGGATGACACACAAATTAGTGAAGAATGCCTAGTCCCACAGTAGAATCCTCCAATGAAAACATAATGGATATTCCAGACCTAGAGTCACAGAATGAAAGCATGATAAGCATATTAAACAAACTTAATGAGACCATGAAGAAATGCATGGAAAAATTGAAAGAAAAATCAACAAAAAAAACCCAATAAGTACATAAATGAAATGCAAGAGAACCACCAACAACAAAAGAAAGCTCCCATTACTCATCTCAATGTAATTGAAGAAAATCAGAGATCTTAATCAACAGATAAACTAATTGAACAAATAGATGAGCTCAATAGTCAGTGGATTAAGCTTAATGAGGACATGATCAAATGCAGGAGGAAATTCTAAGAAACAACAACAAAGTCAAACCAGGACCTGAAAATGGAACTCAACAAAGGGATGGAAATGATGGAGAAAAATGCATTAAGGAACAAAAATCAAAAAGCCCTTAAAAAAAGAGAGATCATGTTGAGGACAGATTTTCAGACCTTGAATATAAGACGGATAAAATTGACTGGGAGCCCACAAACTATGATAAATTCAAAAAACGAATGTGAGCTGGGCGTGGTGGTGCACGCTTTTAATCCCAGCACTTGGGAAGCAGAAGTAGGAGGACTGAAGTGAGTTCAAGGCCACCCTGAGACTACATAGTGAATTTCAGGCCAGCCTGGGCTGTAGTGAGACACTACCTTGAAAAAACAACAAAAAAATCATGTGAACAGAATATGAGAGAATTGTGTGATACCATAAAAACACCAAATATGAAGATCCATGGGCATACAAGAATGGAAAGAAATATAGGTTAAGATATAGAGAACATCTTCAACAAAATTACTTATGAAAATTTTCCTACTCTTGCAAAAGAGAACCCCATCCAGATACAAGAAGCTCACAGAACACCCAATATGACCAAAGAAGAAAGTCTCCATGACACATTACAGTTAAAACTCTATAAACAGTGATAGAGAGATGGCTTAGTGGTTAAGATGCTTGCCTCCACAGGCAAAGGACCTAGGTTCAATTCCCCAGGAAAGCACATAAGCCAGATGCACAAGGTGGCTCATGTGTCTGGAGTTCATTTGCATTGGCTGAAGGGCCTGGTGTACCCATTCTCTCTCTACCTACCTCTCTCCCTCTCTCTAGTAAATAAATAAAAATAAAATATTTTGAAAAAACACTATAAACAAATTAAAAAATTAGATACAGGCATATAAAAACTCTATAAACTTTGAAAACAAAGGGATTGCTAAAAGCATCAAGAGAACAGCTCCTTATATAATAAAGGTAAGCCCATTAGAATTACCTCCGATTTTTCAATAGAAATTCTCAAAGCTAAAAGAGCTTGGAATGGAGTAGTCCAAAGCTTGAAAGACTATGGCTGCCATCTCAAACTACGATACCTTGTAAAAGTATCACTTATAACAGACAGTTAAAGGAAAACTTTCCATGATATAAACCTGCTCTATGACTATATGAACACAAGTGAATCCTACAGAGAATACTTCAGGGAATGCTCCACACAGAATAATTGAACAATCAACCTCAAGAGCCTATAAGGGGGAAAATTAGAAGAAAAACTAGAACAGGATTTTGGAGACTTCCGGTCAAGATGGCAAGCACCTAGCCCTGGGAAGGAAAGGCAAGGCATTAAGGGTTCACTGGGTCTTTTAGGGGAGAGAAATCTCCAATAGAATGCCAGTGGAAGGGCACGGAAGGGAAATAAAAGGGAATTGGCTGATTCCCACACTCTCAGGTAGCCCACCAGTCCCCCAACCCCCCAAAGCAGCTTCCCTAGCCACAGTCACAGCTTCAGGATACTCCCATACAGCAGGAAAGGGGACCCAGGCCAGCATAGTTCCACTTGCCTCACTGTGCAGGGGTGATTGCCTGGCTACCCCTGCCCACACGTGACCTTGGGGTGGCTCTGCCCACTGGCCCATGTGCACTCAGGCTTTATCCATCCATCTGACCTCCCCACAAGTGGGGGACCCACACCACCCATCCACCGTGTAAGCTCAGCCCACTACCCCCATCTGCCCACTTGCTTCTCTGGCCGCCTGTCCATGCATGAACTCAGGCCCATTCCACCTGCCCATGTGTGAGCTCAGGCTCGCTCTGCCCATCTGCCTGTGCGACCTCAGGCCCAAACCCCATCTGCTCACTGTACATGTGAGCTCAGTCCGCACCCATCTGCCTACCGCACCACTCTGACTGCCCGTCCATGCAAGAGCTCAGGCCCGTTCCACTTGCCCACAAGTGAGCTCAGGCCCATTCTGCCTGTCCATCATGCAAGATCAGGCCAGCTTTGTCCATCCACCTGTGTGAGCTCAGGCCCAATCCCTTCTGTCTGCCCACCAACCCTGCGAGCTCAGGCTGATCCACTGACCCACACATGAGCTCAGGACTGCTCTGCCCATCTGCTTGCCTGCATGTGAGCTCAGGCCTGCTCCCACAAGAGGCACCACTTCTCCCACCCATCACCATCAATCAAGACCACAGTCCTACTCTCCCTGCCATACACTGTGATGGGCAGATCACAGCACAAAAGAAATAACATGAAAAATCAAATGCAAGTAAATCCAGTAAGATCATCCAGTCCTAGAACGAATGTCACTAATCAAACATAGAAGAGACAATGAGATCAGAACACCTAAATGAAGCTATGAGTAATGCAACCCTGACCAAGCTACTGGTAGAAATTGTAGAAAAGCAACAAAGGACCAATAATCATGTGGATGCTGCCATCACTAGACTAAACCTAATAGATAATAAAATGGAAGGGTGGGATGGAGAGATGGCTTAGCGGTTAAGCACTTGCCTGTGAAGCCTAAGGACCCTTGTTCGAGGCTAGATTCCCCAGGACCCACATTAGCCAGATGCACAAGGGGCACACGCATCTGGAGTTCGTTTGCAGTGGCTGAAGGCCCTGGTGCGCCCATTCTCCCATTCTCTCTATCTGCCTCTTTCTCTCTCTGTCTGTCACTCTCAAATAAATAAAATAAACAAAAAATATAAAATAAAATAAAAAAAGAAAATAGAAGGAGTTCAAAGACAGTTAAGAGATATGAAGGAGAGTGAAAAAAAAGAGGACCTCAAAAATCAGCTGGTGATGCTAAATGAAGACATAAAGAAATGCAAGTATGAATTCCAAGAAGCATCAAGAAAATCAGAAAATGAAGTGCAAAAGGAACTTGACAGAGGGATGGAAACTATACATAGAAAAGTAGTAGAAAATGCAAACCTAATTGAACAAGCCCAAAACTCTTTAGAAGCTCTCAAGAACAGAGTCAGCCATGTGGAGGATAGAACCTCAGATATGGAAGACAAGACAGAAGAAACAGTTTGAGAGTTCAAAAGTTTCAATAAATTCAAAAATTTCTGTGAACAGAACATGAAGGAATTGTGGGATACCCTTAAACATCCTAACATCTGGATCATTGGTATACCAGAAGGGGAAAAAACTCAGACCAAAGCATGGAGAACTCATTTAACAAAATAATCAAATAAAACTTTCCCACTCTCTCAAAAGAAAGGCCCATCAAGATACCAAAAGCTAACAGAACTCCAAACAGATTGGACAAAAGGAGAAACTCTCCAAGACATATTGTCATTAAGACTCTAAACATTGACACCAAAGAGAAAATCCTAAAAGCAGCTAGGGAAAAATAACATCACTTTTAAAGGTAACCCTATCAGAATTACTTCAGACTTCTCAATGGAAACCCTGAAAGTCAGCAGGGCCTGGAATGGAACACTGCAAAGTCTAAGAACCTATGGCTTCCAACCCAAACTACTCTGCCCAGCAAAAGTATCCCTCATAATAGATGGTGAAAGAAAAACTTTCCATGACAAAACTCAGCTTTACAATTATATGAACACAAAATCAAAACTACAGAGAGTTTTTTCAGGAAATTATCCTTCCTGGAAGCAACCTCAGAGACCCATTGTTTCAATGTAAAGGAGAGATATTTCAAATTAACAAAATTCGAAATGAAAAAGGAGAGATCACAACAGACATAAGTGGAATTGGGAGAATCATCAGGACTTATGTCAAAAACCTCTACTCCACAAAACTGGATAATATGGAGGAAATAGATAAATTCCTGGACACATACCATCACCAAAGCTAAACTCAGAGCAGAATAATCTCCTAAACAAACCCATCAGATTAATCGAGATTGAAAAGGTAATAAAAAACCTCCCCAAAAAGAAGAGTCCAGGACCAAATGGCTTCTCAGCTGAACCAACTGCTCTTGATTTGTCTAACTGATCCACTCAGTGAAATGGAACCCATAGCTGGAGCTGGGAGACAAGACAGAACCATATCCAAAAATGAGCCCACTCTCCATTATCAATCTACCACCAAACGTGGGCTACAAAAATGCCTATACCTATTAAATTCTATCTGAAAAAAATAACAGTTATCTCATTTATCTGGTGCTAGCTTTACTGTCTGTTGGAGAATCTGCTTCTCTTTTTCAGATAGACGCAGATCCTAAGGACAGAACCACCCCATCACACCTCAAAAGGGCCCAAGCTGAAACTAAGAATAATTGGCGAAACAAGCAAGTGTGCTGTTTTCTTGGTGAACCTGGTACCAGCACAAGGGTGAAGGAGATCAACACAGAGAACAATCAACTCCTACCAAACCAGAGATCCAGAGACCCAGAGACCCCCAACATCTCATCACTGAAGCAGACCAAAAATGAACCCAACATGGCTCAGGGAAATTTTGTGGAAGAGGGGGCGGAATGAATGTCAGAGCCACATGTTGGGTCATGATACACAGAGACATTTCTCCTACCCATAACTGTAGGATAACTCCACAATGCATAGCCCATATACCTCAACAAGGAGGGGCCAGGGGGAGGGGGTGGGACATGGATGAGCCTAATAATGGTACCAGCTTGACTGTATTCACTGAGTACAAAACTAATTAATAAAAAAAAATTTTAAAGAAATTGAGTGCCTGAATCCATGTGCAGTTCCCTGAATCTAATCTGTATTGAAGATTGAAGGGAGGGGACAGGGAGGAGAACAGTGGTACCAACATGACTGTATTCACTGTGTACAAAACTAATTAATAAAAATTAAAAAAAACTAGAACAGATATGAAAATATACAAAGTTCAATAAAGCACAAAATTCCACAAAGCCTACAGTATGACAGGTATTAAATCCAACCTTACAGTTATAACTCTAAATATCAATGGTCTCAACTCCCCAGTCAAAAGACACAGTTTAGGACTAGAGAGATGGCTTAGCAGTTAAGGCACTTGCCTTACACTTGCCAAACACAGGTTTGATTCCCCAGTACCCATGTTAAGCCAGATGTACATGGTGGCACATGCATCTTGAGTTCATTTGAAGTGGCTAGAGGCCCCAGTATGCCCACTTTCTCTCTATTAGCCTATTTCTCTCTCTCTCTCTCTCTCTCTCTCTCTCTCTCATAAATAAATAAAATCAAAATAATTTTTTAAAGACACAGTCTAACTGGATCAGTTAAATGGATCCATTAATCTTCTGTCTTCAAGGATAGATACCTTCTCAGGCTGAAAAGGAGGAAAATGATATTCCAAGTAAATAGAAATATGAAAAAAAATGGGTAGGGCTATACTAATATCTGACAAAATTGATTTCAAACCAAAAGTAATGAAAAGTGACAAAGAAGGCCACTGCTTACTCATCCAGGGAATGATCCAACAAGAGTATATCACAATCATAAATATTTATGCACTAAACACAGGTTCACCATATTTTGTAAATCAAAATCTACTTGACAATAAACAAGAAATTAATCCCAATATCAACATAGTATGGACTTCAATGCCCCACTATTAACAATAGACAGATCATCCAAGTAGAACATTAATAGGGAGATTAACAGCGATTACTATTGTAGACCAATTAGACCTAGCAAACATCTGTAGAACATTACACACTAAATCCAAAGAATGCACATTTTTCTCATTAGCTCATGGAACCTTCTCTAAAATAGATAATTTATTAGTGTGATGGCTCAGTCCTATTGTGTTAATCCTTCCTGGAAGCAACCTCAGAGACCCATTGTTTCAATGTAAAGTATTTGAGTCATCTTCCATAATATTGCTAATGTCAAATTAGCTATTTGACAACAGCATCTTTAGTAACCTAAAACCCTACGCAGAGCTCCATCACTCTGCATACCTTAAGCTGGAATTCAGATCTGCCCCCGGTAACACCTTAGGGTTGGACCCAAGAATATGCCCACAGTGACACCTCTTCCAGCCAGGCAGCTGTAAATCCAAGTTACAGCTTTAATAAAACATTAGAGTCTATTGGGGGACATAAATTCAAACTACCACAGGTGACACATTCTTTAAGCAAAGCAGCAAGATATAAAATAAACACAAAAAATCCTATATACCAACAATAAACATACAGAGAAAGAGATCAGCAAAACTGTTCTGTTTTCAATAGCAACAAAATTTAAATATCTTGGAATATCACCAGTAAAGGAAGTGAAAGACCTATACAATAAAAACAAACAAAAAACAACGAAGAAAGAAATTGAGGAGGACTGAGAAGATGGAAAGACCTTCCATGATCATGGAGTGGAAGAATTAATATTGTGAAAATGGACATTCAATAGAAGCAATGTACAGATTCAATGAAACACCAGTAAAAATTTCAGCAACATTCCTCCCAGATAGAAAAAATAGTATCAAAATTAATATGAAACTACAGAAGGCCTCAGATATCCAAAATTATCCTAAACAAAGAAACATTTCAGGAGGTATCACCATACTCAATTTCAAGGTATACTACAAAGCCACAGTGATAAATACTGCATGGTTCTGGCACAAAGACAGACATATAAATCAATAGAACAGAATAGATTATCCAGACCTTGGTTTAAGCACCTACAGTTACCTGACTGATCTAGCCAAAGCTATGATAAACAGAGCCAAAAGATAACCTACAGAATGGGAGAAAATCTTTGCTAGCTATACCTTTGACAGAAGTCCATATATAAGATATACAAGGAACTAAAAACAACCTAAGCATTATAAAAATCAGACAGCTGAATGTGGTGGCACATGTCTTGAATCCCAGCACTTGGGAGGTGGAGGTAGGAGGATTGCTGTGAATTTAGAGCCAGCCTGAAACTACATAGTGAATTCTAGGTCATCCTGGCCTACAGCAAGACCCTACCCTGAACAACCAAATAATAATAATAATAAGTCAAACAATCCACTGAAAAAATGGGACAGAGACCTGAACAGAGAATTCTCAAAGGAAGAAATACAAATGGCTAATACTTAAATGTTCAGCATACTTAGTCATCAAGGAAATACAAATTAATACAACTTTAGGATTCCATCTTATTCCAGTTAGGATGGCAATCATCAAAAAATCAAATGAGGAGCTGGAGAGATGGCTTAGCAGTTAAGGTGTTTGCCTGCAAGGCCCAAGGACCTAGGTTCGATTCCCCAGTACCCACATAAGCCAGATGCACATGGAAGTGCATGCATCAGGAATTCATTTGCAGTGGCTGAAGGCCCTGGCAGCCCATTCTCTCTCTCTCTCTCTCTCTCTCTCTCTCTCTCTCTCTCTCTCTCTCTTTCTCTCTCAAATAAATAAATAAATATATTTAAAAAGTCAAATGACAACAAATTTTGGCATGAATATGTGGAAAGAGGCAGCCTTATTCACTGCTGGTGGGAGTGCAAACTTGTACAACTGCTATGGAAATCAGTATGGAGACTCCAGTGAAAGAGGAAGATTGATCTAGCATATAACCCAATGTTGCAGTCAGGTTCGCACTGCTGGCAGAAAACATCTGTGGGAAAATTTAGGCTTATAGGCTTGAGGGGAAGTTCCCTGCAGGCCCGGGAAGATGATGGCATGAACAGAGGGTGGATATCACCTCTTCACCAACATTAGGTGGACTATAACACCAGGAGAGTGTGGCAAACACTGGCAAGGAGAAATAGGCTATAATGCACATAAGCCCACCCCCAATAATACACTGCCTTCAAGAGGCATTAGTTCCCAAATCTCCATCAGCTGGGAACCTAGCATTCAGAACACCTAAGTTTATGGGAGAAACCTGAGTCAAAAAACAACATCACACCCCTGGACCCTATAAACTGATAACCATCCATGGTATAAAATGCAATGCATTCAATCCAACTTTAAAAGTCCCCATATTTTTTTTTATCAGTCCTAATGATGTTCAAACATCCCCATAATCCAAGGTCTTTCAACTGAGCCATTATACCAAAAAATCCCCCCCAAAACCCATAATGGCACAGAGTAAACACTCACACTGGAAAAGATGGCATTGGGCAGGGCAAAGAAATATCCAACCAATACAAGATTTAAAATGACAAGGCCAAATATCAAATTTGGTAGCTCAAAGTCAAAAAACTCTAGCCAGTAACAACAAATCCAATACTTCTAATCAGCAACAAGTATCTAGAGTTCCAATTCTGCCCCTCCAGCTAGGCTACTCACAGTATTAGAAAACTTCATCCAGAGCCAGCAGCTCTCCTTAGCAGCCATCTTGTGGTCCTGGCATCTCCACTGGCTTTCCACTGAAACCCACAGTCCATCCTCATGGCTCCATTGGCCATGCAGGTAATCCAGCAAAACTGCTACACACTGCCCATGGCCATTTCCAAAATACAAGACAGTGTTGCAAATTCAATGACCCTCTCTTTCCTGAATTTCTTATACTCCATAATACTAGGTGGGGTACCAATTTGTTGATCCAGGAAGAAATAAAGCTGACTTTGAAGAATAGAACATGCCTTTAGCATTAAGGCCCCTTCAAAAGACTGCATTATTTCTATTGTCCCAATGCAGATCAGCTAGCCCAATCGTAATGATTGTAATCTCTCATACAATTGCAGCTGAACAGGCAGCAGTTTTGGCCCCAAAATTTCATTTTTTCTGTGCCATATCTCTCTGTTCACACCAGTCTATTTCTACACAATGCAACCCTGCACAAGTTCTCAGGACATGGGCATAACAGCAAGCTTCTCACACAAACTGCTTCTAGCCCAGTCGAGGCAAAGTTCTTTCTCACCTTTATAAGCCAAAGCTCACAGTCTATAGTTCTTACTGAATTCATAACTTTCAACTCTGACCAGAATAGTCCATCAAGCTGTGCTTATAGCACTGCAAAACATCTCTTAGGACAAGGTTTCAAATTCATCTATATTCCTCCTGCAAAGCAGCTCCAAAAGGCCAAAGCCACACAGTCAAGTGTCTAGCAGCAATGACACCACTCCTGGTACCAACTCTACTGTTGCAGTCAGGTCCACATGGCTGGTAGAAAACACCCAACCAAGAGCATCTTGTGTGGAAAAAAAGTTTACTTTGGCTTACAGGCTTGAGGGGAAGCTCCATAATGGCAGGGGACAATGATGGCATGAGCAGAAGGTGGACATCACCTCCTCACCAACATCAGGTGGACAACAGCAACAGGAGAGTGTGCCAAACACTAGCAAGGGAAAACCCTTATTCATTGTTAGTGGGAGTATAAACTAGGGCAGCCAATAAGAAAAGTGGCGTGGATGTTTCTCAAGAAACTAAAAGTAGAACTACAGTATGACCCAACTATACCAGTCCTAAATATTTACCCTAATAATTCTATACTCTACTACAGAGATAGATACCTGTTGGCTAATGCTTATTGCTGATCTATTCACAATAGCAAGGAAATGAAATAAGCTTAGATGCCCATCAAGTGATGAATGGATTAAGATGTATGGTACATAAGCACAGTGAAGTTCTATTCAGTTGTAAAGAAAAATAAAATTATGAAATTTGTAGGAAAATTGATAAGTCCTTGTTGCAGTCAGGTTCACATTGCTGGCAGAAATCACCCAACCAAGAGCAGCTTCTGGGAAAAAGAGGTTTATTTTGGCTTACAGGCTCGAGGGTAAGCTCCACGATGGCAGGGGAAAATGATGGTATGAGCAGAGGTTGGACATCACCCCCTGGCCAACATCAGGTGGACCATAGCAACAGGACAGTGTGCCAAACACTGGCAAGGGGAAACCGGCTATAATACTCATAAGCCCGCCCCCCCGAACAATACACTGCCTCCTGGAGGTGTTAATTCCCAAATCTCCATCAGCTGGGAACCTAGCATTCAGAACACCTAAGTTTATGGGGGACACCTGAATTTTCTAACCACCACACCCAGCTATTCCACTCCTGGATATTTACCCTGAATTCTCTACTCTTCAGAAATACTTGCTCTACCATATTTATCACTGCTCTATTCATAATAGCTAGGAATTGGAATCAACACAGATGCCATCAACTAATGAATGTATAATATGTGGTTCATATACACAATGCAATTCTTTTCAGCAGTAAGGAAGAATGAAATGATGAAATTCACAGGAAAATGGAAGGAAAGTCTTGGAAAATATTATCCTAAGGACCCTCAGGGAAATGGAGACCATAGGAGACCATAAAACTATAACCTATGTAAAAAATACATATTATAAAAAATAAGATAAAAGTCATTAAAAAGTTATGACAAGTAAATTAACTGCATTTACACAGACTAAGAAAGACAAATGCCAATGTTTTCTCTCATATGTGGCTCCTAAACTGAACCAGGTGAAAAGTATAGAAGGGAGTAAGCATTAGGGCTATGGGCATAAAACTAGAATCAGACCAGGAAAAAGTGGAAATATGGAGGGAAGAAAGGAGGGGATACCAGACAAAATAGTAGAGGGAAAGATTACAGAGGGTGGGAGGGCGTCAGAGGAAGGGAGGATGGGGAAAGTAACTACGTAAAACTAAAGACTATAGTAGTTAGTACAATAGGAATCCTCCTCAATACCAATATATAACCCCCAATTAAGGAAGATGGATGGACGAGACCATTATGTCCAGTAAAAGGTGGAGAAAGCTTAATCCTAAAACCATTGGTTCTGCCTTGTAAATCCAAGGGCCATATCTGAGATATCCTCCCATAGCAAGAAGTTGATCAGGGATATCCATGAGATCCCTAACAAGCAGGCCATTGCCAAGCACTTGGTTACATTACAGAGCTCAAAGGTAAGACCCTATTGCTGAAGACACCACAGGCTACTGTCTCAGGGCATCTAGAGGCATAGTGGGAACTGAGAGGAAAGCCAGTGCTCTCCTGCCAAACCCTCATGGTGTTGGAATGTGCTATTGGTGCTACTGGATGACAATGGCCAACAACAGTATGAATAATCAGAACACGCTACAAGCTACACAATCCACCATCCAGAGAAGAAGTACACACTTGTGCAATAATGGCACACAGCTTTTGTGGGTAATTAACTGCCCTCAGATTGGATATGAGGCCCACTCTGTGGGAGAGAACTCATAACTGGTACTGGGAAACAAGTTAGAACCCCACAGCCAGGAAACTCACAACCCCCAGAGAGAAGCCCCCATTGTTCTCTGATATTCTTATCAAAATGTCTCTCAAACGGCTATGTATATCCCCCTTAATCAAACCTGATCTCAACCTTGGGTGGAGAATCTGCTTTATGTTAAGATGGCAGAAAATACCAAGATGCATCAATACAAGAAAAAACAGTCAGCTGCTCACCACAAGATATGCCACTTCTACCACATTTCCTGTTGGCCAAAAGAAACAGTAGAGGTAGCAGCAATGAGTATTGCTCCCAATGCTAGCTTAACAACAACCTACAGGGAAATGGTAGCAAACACTGTGGTGAACTAAAACACATCATAACAGAAATATAGAGGCTGCAGAGAAGTCAACACTAAAAAAAATCTGCTAATGTACCTGCCAAGGCTCAGGAATTGTTGAGGAAGAGAGGATGGGAAGATTGTAAGAGCCACAGGATGGGTAGAAATATCCCGAGGCACAGCACCCACAGAGACTAACACAGGCCCAAATAACCCCACAGTGAACATGAAGGACTCTACTGAGGAGGACCCTCAAAGAAATGGAGACCAGAGGTGAGTTAATATAAAACTATAAATTACATAAAAAATACATATTATAATAAATAAGACAAAAGTGATTAAAAGCTATGACAAGTAAATGAACTGCATAATCCTGAATTACATGCTGAACTGTTACCAATATTATTCTTGTATTAATTGGAAAAAATGATAAATGGTGAGTAGAATAAAAGAAATGTCCCAATGTAAGATTTCCTGAAGTTAAAATTTATACTGCTGTAACATAATGAATTGTCCTTATTCTTTGCAAATAATCATGGAATTGCTTGTGAGCAATGGCAAATATTAGACAGACAGACAGATGGGTAGATATAGAGAATAATAAAAAATATGTGGCAAAACTTGGGCACTCTGAGCAAAGGAATTCTTTCTCCTATTTTAACATCTTTTCCAGGAACTTAAATTTTTTTCCAAATAATATGGAAAAAATATATGACAGTGGAATGTGTATCAAATCTTTGAAAGAGTATGTAACTGCATGTAGATTAGGATACACTACAAAATTATGTCTAGCTTAATTTCAATACCTTTTAAAGTATTTTATTTATCTGCAAGCAAAGAAATACAGACAGAGAGAGAGAGGGGGAGAGAGAAAAAGAGAGAGTATGGACAAACCAGGTCTTCTAGCCAGTGAAAATGAACCCGGATGCATGCACCGCTCTGTGCATCTGGCTTATGTGGATACTGGGGAATTGAACTCAGGTCATTAAGCTTGGCAGGAAAGTACCATAACTGCTGAGCCATCTCTCCAGCCCCAAATTTCAATATCTTTATTCCTAAAATTTTTCATGGAATCTCAAACTCATTATAAAACAATTAAGATATTAATATATTTCATTATTAAAATAATTAAAGTCAAGTACAATGAGTTTTATATTATCACAAACTCGTTATAATACAATTAAGATATTAATATATTTCATTATTAAAATGATCAAAGTCAAGTACAGTGAGTTTTATATTTGGAGATGTTCAAAAATTGATCATGGAAAGACTTGAAAATGATAGGCCAAACAAAACAAACATAATATATACAGAACAGGCTGGGTATAGTGGCACAACCCTGGCATCCTGGCATTGGGGAGGCAGAGAGAGGAGAATCAGGAGTTCAAGGTCATCCTTAGCTATATACTAAGTTCAGTGCCAGCCTGAGCTACATAGACCTAATTTCAATGAAAAAAATGAAGATATGATGAATAAGAAGGGAACACAAATTTATTCCTAGCAAATTGGCAAAAATTTTAAAAACACAGTAATATTTAGTGTAAAAAAGAATCCAATGAGCACATTCATATACCAATGGTAGAAAGTAAATAATTACTTTTAAATATCTGTTCCACAAATACATGGACTTTATTTTTGTTTTAGCATTAAATCTGAACTATCCCTTCAGGAATTATGGATTAAAATCTTGATCACTAGTTTCTGGGCTTTGGAGAGGTGACCGGATCATAAATAGTCTAACATGCATTGATGGACTCATAGCTGAATGGTCTTTTGGGGCCTACCTGGAAGAAATGGGTCATTAAAGGCATACTCTTCAAAGGTATATCTTGTCTTTTCATTGCTTCTCATCTGCCAAGACATGAGCATGTCTGCTCCATATTTTGCCCTAGTTCAGACCCAAAGCAATGAAGCCAGATGACCATGGACTGGGATCTCTGAAACCATGAGCCAAAATAAATTTTTTCCCATTAAAGTTGTTTTTCATGGATATTTTGTCATAGAAATGAAAAGCTAACACAGCTTTATTCAGTTCTATGTGTCTAGAGGCTACAGCAGAGCCTAGTAGGTCTTCCACAAATATCTGTTAAATGAATATTTTCCCCCCAAATCTACCAATCAGGTAAAAAGCAGTAATTAGGAGTAATAAGAATTTGAATAACATTCTTAACAATTGTGACTTAATAACCATATTAAAACCTTAATAATACATAAACAGAGAATGAAAAAACTTTTCATATAAATTGACAGCTAAAATAACAATGAATTACACCACAAAATGGGGGTGGATATGCATGTGTAATGCATCTCCAAAATTAAGGATTTGGGGTTGTAAAGATGGCTTAGCAGTTAAGATGCTTGCCTACAAAGCCTAAGGTCCCAGGTTCTATTCCCCAGGACACACATAAGCCAGATACAAAAGTTGGCATTTATGTCTGGAGTTCAACTGCAGTGGCTAGAAGCCCTGGTGTGCCCATTCTCTCTGTTTGCCTCTTCCTCACAAATAAGTACATTAATAAATAAATTAAATAAATAAATTTAAGGATTCATAGTTACCTAGTGAACTACCAATGTTAATTATCTAAGTGGGACAGGGAGTATGAAAAAGTAAATTTGGGAAAGGCAAATTTTTCACTCATATTTCAATATCTTCCTATTTCTTTATATTATTTGAATTTTTAGAAGCATGCTTAGTTAGAATGTATATGTGTGCAGCTATGTATTATTATTCAACTATGAACACAAGCAATAAAATAATCTAAAACAAACCAGGAGATACAACTTGTCCCTAGTGAGGTTTGAGATCATAGATACTTCATTTCCTTTTTGCTCTTCTACATTTGACAATGTCTCAACAAGCATGTGTTTCTTCAAACATTTCTTTAAAATATATGGAGTATAAGATGAAGACAAGTTCATCCTTCCATTCAGTATATTAGGGAGTTAACAAGAGTTCATTCTCTTTCTCATTGCCAAAATACTCTCTAGTCACCATGGAAAACAATAGAAATGTGCTTAAGAAGAATTATGCTGCACTTGTAATGAGAAAATGACAAAAGGATGCATATCAACAAATAAAAAAATCCACTCCTATATTCAAGGATGTGAAAATGGATTATCCTTTTTTTAAAAAAAATGTAAGCTCTTCTAAAATTTATATAGAAAATTTAGGCAACACAAATTTTAAAAATTCTAAATGGGGGAGATATTGACAAAATTATTCAAGTTTAAACTGGAGACTAACATAAAAATTTTCAATAGTGGCACAGAAATCCTAGTAGTTGCATATTATATTTAAAAAAATGATGGTGTGTGTGTAATGTGGTGTGTGTGCATACATATATATGTGACCATGTAGCACCCTGTGTGCTCACCTGCAGGTGTGCTCCTCTGAGCGGTCTGTGGCCAGAGTGAACATGTAGTGTCCTGCTCCATTGGATCTTCCACCTGGTCTTATTTCAGCGCAAGTCTCTTACTGAAACCAGAGCTAGCCAGTTTTGGTTTTTTTCTGTGAGCCCAAAGGATTTTCAGATTATCAGGTCTCTGCTCCCCTGCAGGACTGGAGTTACAGGTATGCAGCTTTTTATGTGGATCCTGGGAATCAAACTCAAGCAATCTCTTAGGCCTCCTTAGGCCTTCATACTTTCATAGGAAATATTCTTTAAAAAAACTTTTTTTACTTACTTGCAAGCAGAGAGGGAGAGAGAAAGAGAGAGAGAGAGGCATGCCCAACAAGGCCTCTTGCCACTGCAAAGGAACTCCAGATGCATGCACCACCAGGCCTTTAACCAATGAGCCATCAATCCAGCCCATAGGTAGTGCTCTTAACAGCCAAGTCAATTCTCCAACCTATTTGTTTTTGTTTTTTTGTTTGTTTGTTTGTTTTTCCAGGTAGGGTTTCACTCTAGTCTAGGCTGACCTGGAATTCACTCTGTATTCTCAGGGTGGCCTCGAACTCATGGTGATCCTCCTACCTCTGCCTCCCTAGTGCTGGGATTAAACGTGTGCACCATCACGCCCAGCTCTCCGATTTATTTTTAAATTTTAATTGAGTTAAAGTATATCCAGGAAAAAGTTAAGTGTGTTAGAGGGTAACAATATTAATTTTATTAGAATATTAGGAAGTAACACTGGACAAAACAAATAATTTTAAGTTCAAAACATCCCACCAATACACTAATAATATAGGAAGAAGTAAAATACATCAAAATGTCAATAGTGGCAGTATTTATTTTTGAAAGTTTCTGATATTCCTAATTTTTCTATAATGTGATATTATTTTTGCAATGATAAAAAGAAAAGTCAGCAAGTTATCCTTTATAACTCCCAACATGAAAATGAACACTAGAAATGAAAAGATAAATGAGAGGGGAAAATAGCCAATGAAAACATGCAAAACTAAATTCAACATAATTTTTAAA
Organism: Dipus sagitta; assembly: GCA_036346955.1. Taxonomy (NCBI): domain Eukaryota; kingdom Metazoa; phylum Chordata; class Mammalia; order Rodentia; family Dipodidae; genus Dipus; species Dipus sagitta. Next base: position 65,145,660 of record CM070776.1, read on the forward strand.
AGGGCACTTAAAAATAATAATCTTTTTCATCTCTGAAATTGGCAAATATATTGAAAAGGGATATTTTCCTAGGGAGTATCAGTTTTACAGCCAGCAGAAATATATCCGTCTCTCTTTATTTTTTTAAAACACTAAGGGTGGAGGAAGATAGCTGGTTCTTTTTAGGGGTTGCATTGCTCCCACCTACAGGCAATTATTTAAAGTGCAACTACGAAATTCTTTTTTTTTTTCTTTTTTTCTTTATTAGTTAGTTTTGTATTCAGCCAATACAGTCAGTTTGGTACCATTATTAGGCTCATCCGTGACCTACCCCCTCCCCTTGGCCCTCCTTGTCGAGGTATATGGGTCATGCATTGTGGAGTTAGCCCACAGTTATGGGTAAGATAAATGTCTCTGCATATCATGACCCAACATGTGGCTCTGACATTCTTTCCACCCCCTCTTCCGCAAAATTTCCGAGCCATGCTGGGTTCATTTTTGGTCTGCTTCAGTGATGAGGTGTTGGGGTCTCTGAGGCTCTGGCTCTCTGATTTGGTAGGAGTTGATTTTTCTCTGTGTTGATCTCCTTCCCCCATGTATCCGGTTCATCAGGAAAACAGCACCCTTGCTTGTTTCGCCAATTTTTCTTAGTTTCAGCCAAGGCCCTTTTGAGGTATGATGGGGTGGCTCTCTCCTTAGGATCTACATCTATCTGAAAAAGAGAAGCAGATTCTCCAACGGAGAGTAAGTTAGCACCAGGACAAATGAGATAACCCTTACTTTTTTTTATAGAGAATTTAATAGGTGTAGGCCCTCTTGTAGCCCATGATTGATGGTAGCTTGATATTGGAGAGTGGGCTTATGTTTGGATATGGTTCTGACTTGTTTCCCAGCTCCAGCTATGGGTCCCGTACCTCTGAGGAGATCAGTTAGCCAAATTAAGAGCAGTTGGTTCCCCACCACGGCTGTGTGCCACTATTGCACTTGTGTGGGCATCACAACAAGTTATTTGCTGCTAAGTAGGTTAGACCATGAGTTGCTTGGACAGATATTGGTCATTTTCTTGACTTACAATGCTCTATGTAGCAAGATGTCCCAAATAAATAAGCAGAAAAAAAAAACCCAAAGACTTGATATTCCTTGAGACCTTGGCTCCTCTGTAGCTACAGAAATAAAATGGACATAGTGAATTGTAAATTCTTATACTTAACATTGAAAACCCTCAGTTCACCAATTAATGCATAGAATGAAGTGAGATGAGGTCCATCCAAGCATAAGGCTCATTATTTGAGCCAAAACAAAAGTTCAGTATTTTTAAAAAAATTGAAGTAATATGAAGCCTATAATCTGACCATGGGAAAAAAAATCTAGAAAAGTACAGAAAAAAAAAAAAACAAGAAGAAAACCTATAAATACTTGGAGAATGATTAACATATAAACTTGAAGGGATCAAATTGGAAATTTAGTAACCTAACCCAGGCTCAGAAAGCAAACATGGCACATTCTGTCTCATATGTGCAGCCTAGCTTCAAATGTTTAGATTTGTATGTGAGTTGGCATAAGAGTCAGTAGTAGAGGCCAGGAAGCTAGAAAGGGGCCATGAAGGAAGTAGGAGAGGAGAGGACTTAAGGAGAGGGTATAGTAGATGTATAAATAGAGGGGCATAATACTGGGGGTGGAATGTTCTAAGCGGTGTCACTAGAGGGGACTAAGGAGAGGATGTTAATAAAAATTAAAGATTTTATAAATAACCCATATGCAAACTTACTTCTTTAATAGCTAAATAATATTTTTTTAAATTTTTATTGACAACTTCCATAATTGTAAACAATATCCCATGGTAATTCCCTCCCCCACCCCACTTTCCCCTTTGAAACTCCACTCTCCATCATATCCCCTCCCCTTCTCAATCAGTCTCTCTTATTTTGATGTCATGATCTTTTTCTCCTGATTTGATGGTCTTGTGTAGGTAGTGTCAGGCACTGTGAGGTCATGGATATCCAGGCCATTTTGTGTCTGGAGGAGCATGTTGCAAGGAGTCCTACCCTTCCATTGGCTCTTACATTCTTTCCACCACCTCTTCCACAATGGACCCCGAGCCATGGAAGGTGTGATAGAGATATTTCAGTGCTGAGCACTCCTCTGCACCATGGTGCCTTCTGAGTCATTCCAAGGTCACCAACATCCGAAAAGAGAAGGTTCTATAATCAAAAGTGAGAGTAGCACCAATATATGGGGATGAACATTAAGAGAAGTGCTTAGTGGGCAGTTTGGTGAGCAGAGTATATACATTTAGCCAGACACCAGCAGACATTACACCCCTAGGGCTCATGACTACCCCTGTTGTACGTTTTCAGTATCAGGGATGTATTCTCTCCCATGGAGCGGGCCTCCAGTCCAATTAGAGGGCGGTTGGTTTACCCCATAACAGATGTTCCACTTTTGCACCCATTGGCTCATTTGGCCTGGCTGGCCAAATTTAAGGCTTGCAGTGTCCACTGTTGAGTATCTTTACTGGTGATTTCTCTCTCTCCCATTGAACTGCATGTAGTGTGGATTTTCCAGCTTTCTGTCAACGGGTCTACATGGAGGAGGTTTTCAGCTCAGCTCCAGCAGGATTTCTCAGTGACCCTGCAGGCCAAGTATGTCAAGTCTTGAGCAATAGAGTCTTACCATCTCTTCCTGGTGGGAAACCAAGGGCCTCGGCAATGGCCTGTAATGTTTTGGAGGCATGAGGGACCTCCCTGGCCAACAACTCACTGGAAGGTATCCCATCCCTGGCACTGAAAATTTTCTAGTAATAATCTATGGCTCCTGAGTGTTCCATTGTCCAAAAAAGTAGGTTTCCATATGACTTATTTATATCCTCTTAGATTTTGATTAGCCCTCCCTCCACGTTTCCTTTACTCAATCTCTTCCCCTGACCTCACTGAGGCCTTTTCACCTCCATTAATCTGTTCTTCTACTTACAAATATACAATACCATCATATTAATATTTATGTTAAAAAGAGAAACTTACCTAGGCGTGGTGGTGCATGCCTTTAATCCAAGCACAGAGGCAGAGGTAGGAGGATCGCTGTGAGTTCCAGGCCATCCTGAATCTACATAGTGAATTCCAGGTCAGCTTGGGCTAGAGTGAGACCCTATCTTGAAAAAAACAAGGGAGACAGAAAGAGAGAGAAAGAGAAACTTTTAGAGAGATGGCTTAGCAGTTCAGATGCTTGCCTACAAAGCCAAAGTCAAAGGACCCACATAAACCAGATACACAAGGTGGCACATGTGTCTTGAGTTCATCTTCAGTGGCTGGAGGCCCTGGCACTCACTATCTCTCTCTCTCTGTCTCTCTCTCTCTCAAATAAATAATTAAGAGACTTTGGGCAGAAGTACCCTGTAGAAGTTGATAATGCTATGCCCAGAAGCCATAGATTGTTACAAGAAAATTTTAGTGCCAGAGGTGGGATACCTTCTAGCGAGATGTTGGCCAGGGAGGCCCACTGATACCTCCAAAACATTACATTAGGCTATTGCTAAGGCTCTTGGTTGTCCGCAAGACCTAGATGGTAAGACCCTATTGCTGAAGACACCACATGCTTGGGCTATAGGTTACTGAGAAATCAAGCTGGAGCTGAGCTGGAGGCCTCTTCCCTGTTGACTGCCAGGATGCTGGAAAGAGCCACGCATCCTTTTGGGGGAAAAAAGTCATTACCTCTGTTGTCTAGCGGCGGACTCTGCAAGCTTTGTGGCTGGCCAGCCAGGTCAAAACCATGCTGTCACACTTTCTATGGAAGAAACCAACTATCTGTTTGGAATTGATAACTGCTCCATGGGAATGAATTCCTGTCTGGTACTGAAAACTTAATCAAAAAGACTATGGCTGGGCAAGGGTCATAAGTCCTGGGTGTGGGGGGGGGACTACTACTGTTGTCTGGCTAAATAGATATGCTATGCCCACCAAAGGTCCCTTAAATACTTTATGCCCATATATTAATGCTATTCTCATTTTTTTCATTAGAGAACCTTCTTTTTTGAGATGGCAATGACCAATGGGGAGACCCCAAACATATCATATTACTAAGAAGTGACAGTGAAGTGTTCAGTTCTAAGTGAGACATCTCTACCACACCCTGAAGGCTCATGGACTATTGTGGAAGAGATGGCAGAAAGAACTTAAGAGTCAGAGGAAGTGGAGAAGTACTTTGCCATACTGTCTTCCACATGCAATATGATCATGGTAGTCATGATCATAGTGGCTGACACTACCTATACAAGACCTGCATAATAGGAGAAAAAAGTATGACATCAAGATAGAAGAGAGACTAATTAGAAAGAAGAGATTTAGAGAAGAGGGGAGGGGGAAGAGGGAGTGTGTTGGGGAGTTGGGAGGGGATTGTGATCATAGTATATTTTCTACATGTATATAAAAAGTTTACATATTTTTTATTTACTTATATACTTATGAGAGAGAAAGAGAGAGAGAATTCCAGGGCCTCTGGCCATTGCAAATGAACTCCAGATGCATGCACTGCCTTGTGCATCTGGCTTACATGGGTACTGGGAAATGAACTTTGGTCCTTAGGCTTCGCAAGCAAGCACCTTACCTGCTAAACCATCTCTCCAGCCCCCAATAAAAAGTTTAAAAAGTAGAAAAAATGGAAATTTAAATGGTAACTTAAAAGGAGTAAAATGGGCTTAGTGGCTAACAGTGCTTGTTGCACAAGCATGGGGATCAAAGGTTGGTCCCAGAAACCATGTAAAAAGCCAGGTGTGGCTCTACATACCTGTAACCCTAGTGTTGAGTGGTATTACAGGAGGAAGCCTGGAGACTCCTTGGTTAGCCAGTCTGAAAAACAGCACAAGCTCCAGGTTCAGTGAGAGATTGCTTCTCAGAGAAGTTGGGTGGAAGGGTGATAGAGGAGGACATTGGGGGGAAGCATCAGGGGTGAGCTAGTTGGGCATATCTCCACAGCAGTAGGAAAGTAGTCCACGTACTAGGTATGGAGCTAGGCTGCTGTCAGCAATGTGCATGTGTGACTCCAGGAGAATTCACGGAGGAGCTGGGCCCAGCTGGAAGAAGGTGCACAGAGCAGACACCAGTGCAAGAGTGCAATGCAAAATATGTTTAATAGCCAGTGAGTACAGGTGCACTGATAAACCGTGGTTATATAACATAATGGCCATTTTGTATGTTTGGCCCCAAATCAAGCCTATTGCTATCTTAAGTATTTGTCACTACATTCCATTGCTAGGCTTGAAGACCTGATGAGCTTATGCTCTTTTCACCCAGAGAATGTTCCTTGGGCACATAAACCACAAAAGCAATATAAAGAATGGCAAACTATGACTAAGATACCTGTAACTAAAGCTAAATTTATGAGGGTACATTGCCACAGAAATTCTAAAGATGCCCACCAAGATATGAAGGGGTTTTCAGTGAGTTCCAGAATTGAATAAACCTTCATATCCATTTCTTGTAGTACCTGTGCAATATCCTGTGCATGATCTGAGATGTATACAAAGCATTCCACAGGGCCCTCCTTGGGCAACAGTGAGTAAATCTAAGGCCATCCTATTTCTGTAATACCACGTTCCTCATCTGGGTTGTCTCATCTAACAGTCAATCAAGTACATTCTGAGTTATGTTCAAGAATTAGGCCACATGTTGGGCAAAGGCTTCTACTTGTAATTCTATGGCTATTGTGCCTGCCTCGGGTACAAATACAGACATCAGATAAAACCACCAGGCAGCACATGCAGTCCAGGGGTGCCTTTGATGCCAGCGATGCACCATAATATCCAAATTATGTGGCTGTGATAAGAGAGTGGTTAGGATTCAGCCAGGATGTACAAACATCTCCAAGTACATTGCCCTGTCCATGTAGCTGAGAGGTAATACCATCCAAACTGACCTCATACCCAAATAGACCCTGGGGGAAGAAAGTCAGTGAATTCAGTACCTGTAAGTGGGAGGACATCCCACCATGTATTCTTTCTATTCTATATTGTAACATTACAGAACATGGGGGTGTCCAACCTACCTCCCTATGTATCTCTATTTTTCTGTTCAATACACATTGGAACCATGTCTGTCAATCGGACATCAACATTTTCCATCCATCCCCACTCACTGTATACCACATGTACCAACAGGGGAGGGGTGTTGTCATGGTTATTCCATAAAAGGGCTTCAATCCTCAGTCTTTATTGGTCCCATCCCAAACCAGACGAACCATTCCAGTTCCATCTCCACAAAGCAGTCCAATTGTCATAAGTGGCTGGGGTTACGTGCCATGGTAGTCCTCCCATCCTATCAGGGGGCAGCTCCATACAGTTCCAACATGGAGTCACATTGTAGAGTTATGCACATGTGTGAGCCCAAGAGATTACAAAGTTACCCTAGGCTATCCTGGTCAGAAAGAGAGAGCAGAGAAGGATACCATTAAAAGTTAAATCTTTGCCACCAGGCAATATGCATGACATCCATTTGTCTTGTGATAGGATGGTTGCAGGAATAGCTGCTCATACAGGCCAATGGTACCATATTTTCTCCCTTTGTACGGTGGTAGCAGAGGGTGACACCTCTATCTCTACCAGTAGGGTAGGTATCAGCCAAGCAGGAGGCACCACACTGTGTTTTAGAACAGCAGAACTGGTCATTGGTAATTCTGCAACTACTTCTATCAGCCATGTAATGATATTGGGGCATAAAGATACATTATGGTCTAGTCCTACCCCCCATGGTTCTAATAAAATTGCCTATGGTCCAGATCCTATTGCCTGAGCCCCCCAAATCCATGTGAGTCATTTGCCAGGTCACAGTGCTATGGGGCTAATAATATTAACTGGTTTTGTCCTGCCTGCTTAGTAGCTTCCCTGGTTGGTTTTGAAAAGACCCAACAGATACTACCCAATAACATCCTATCCAGGGGACTATTTCCATCTTTCCTGAGTTGTTCAATTAATAGCTGTACTGCTATGAATAATGTTTTCTGCCAGCCTTGCCCTGTGGGTGCCAGGGGGCGCAATTTCATTTTCAAGAGACCATTCAGTCATACCCACCACCAGGGGTCTACAGGGCATAGGTAACATCCATGAATACCCTGTTTCTTGGTCCAAGGTTGGGTGTTCTGCCCCACAAAGGCTGAGCCCCAATCACTTTGGATCTCTATAGGCATCCTATAATGGGACACCAGTTGCTTTAAGGTCCAGATGGTTGTAGCCTGAGACCCAATAATGACTGGATAGGCAGAACCTAATCTGATTATGTCTATTGCTATACAGAGACACTTTAAACTGTTAACAGAGGGAAAGGGACACCCCATGGTCCACCTGCCAGGCAGAGAGTGGTTCCAGAGCTCATTTCACATGTCCAGGAGTATATTGTGGTCCCCAGTGGGGCCATCTATACTCAACATTCCATAGATAGTGTTGCATCCTCAACCATGAGCTGTAATCACCAATCATCATGCAACATGCTGGATGGAGAGTCTTACTTCCAGCATGCCCAAGTTTCTTTCTTTTTTTTTTTTTTTTTTTTTTTTTTTTTTTTTTTTTTTTTTTGGTTTTTTGAGGTAGGGTTTCTCTCTAGCTCAGGCTGACCTGGAATTCACTATGTAGTCTCGGGGTGGCCTTGAACTCATGGCGATCCTTCTACCTCTGCCTCCCAAGTGCTGGGATTAAAGGCATGCGCCACCACATACGGCCCCAAGTTTCTTGTGTAACCAGGGTCCGATACTACTTGGGGGTTGAATACCTATGGCCCGCACCTGTGCCAGAGCATCTGCCTAATCATTCCCAGGGGATGTGTTGAGTTTGTACCTGGAAACATGATAAATGGGAGGGAGTCCACTCCCCAGGACCTATCTCCCACAATTCTTGCAACATATCTTTTAACCACAAGGGTCTTCTCCCTAACTCCCATTCCTGGGAAGCCCACTGGAGTAGCCACGGGGTCAAACTACAACGTGTGGCCAATCTGTCCATGCATATCACAGCTGTGTACTAGCCAGACAGCTCCTAACTGAGTCCATTGTCTTCTCTCATACCAAAATATTTCTGTAGAAGGCTTAAGAGCGACTGCCACCCAAGTGGATGGTGTTCCCTTACTCGACCATCTATATACCAGGCCTCCTGGGAAGTGGTCCCTAAACCCTCCATTTCTGAGCTTGTGTTTCATAATTTTTTATATTTTTATTTATTTATTTATTTATTTGACAGAGAGAGAAAGAGAGAGACAGAATGGGCATGCCAGGGCCTCCAGCCACTGTAAATGAACTCCAGATGTGTGCGCCCCCTTGTGCATCTGGCTAACATGGGTCTTGGGGAATCAAACCTGGGTGCTTTGGCTTTGCAGGCAAACTCCTTAACCATTAAACCATCCCTCCAGCTTGAGTTTCATGATTCTTCAGGAGGTATGTCATCCTGGCTTTTATCCTTAATGATATATGTCACTGGTCCAAGTACTGCCTGAAACTCTTGAGACAACAGGCTAGAGGGAAAACATGTCCATTGGTTTACATAAGTAGCCCACTTAGTGAAGGTGGAGGTTTGTGCAACTCCCAAAGTTTTAGTCCTCTATGTTGGGACTCAGACCTCAACTGGATGGGTGGTTTGCACTTGTACCAGTTGATGTCTAGTAATAGATTCTGTGGTATACAAGGCTGTGTGAGTGGCACCCAGTTGCTTTTCTACAAGGCAGTACCATTCTGTGGTGGTTTGACTCAGGTGTCTCCCATGAACTTGGGTGTTCTGAATGCTGGGTGGAGATTTGGGAATTAATGCCTCCTGGAGGGAGTGTATTGTTGGGAACAGGCTTAAGGGTATTATAGCCAGTGTCCCCTTGCCAGTGTTCAGCACACTCTCCTGTTCCTGTTGCATATCTTATATTGGTCCACCCTCTGCTCATGCTACCATTTTCCCTTGTCATGATGGAGCTTCCCCTCGAGTCTGTAAGCCAAAATAAACCCTTTTTTCCCAAAAGCTGCTCTTGGTTGGGTGATTCCTACCAGCAATGTAAACCTTACTATAACAGTGATGTTGGTACCAGGAGTGGGATTGCTTCTAGACACCTGACTATGTGGCTTTGGCCTTTTGGAGCTAATTTTCAAGAGGAATGTGGAAGAATTTGAAACCTTGGCCTGAGAGATGCGTTGCAGTGTTGTAAGTACAGCTTGATGGACTATTCTATTCAGAGTTGAAAGACCTGAATGCAGTAAGAACTATGGACTGTGAGATTTGGTTTATGAGGGTGAGAAAGAGCTTGGCCTGGACTGGGCTAGAAGCAGTTGGTGTGAGAGGCTTGCTGTTATACCCGTGTCCTGAGAACTTGTGCAGGGTTGCTTTGTGTAGAAACAGACTGGTGTGTGCAGAGGGATATGGCACAGAAGTGAAATCTTTGGGCTGAAACTTCTGCCATTAAGCTGTAATTATATCAGAGATTACAACATTTGAGATTGGGCCAGCTGATCTGTACTGTGGCAACAGAAAGAATGTAGACTCTTTTGAAGGGGCTGAGTACTCATGGAGTACCCTGCTCTTCAAAGTCTGCTTTATTCCCCCCCCCCCACTGGATTAACAAATTGTCACCCTGCCTGGTATTGTGGAGTATAAGAAATGAAGGAAAGACAGGGTCATTGAATTTGTAATGTGGCCTTGTGTTTTTGAAGTAGCCATGGGCAGTGTGAAGCAGGTTTGCTGGTTGCCTGCATGGAGACCCCATGAGGTCATGAGAATGAACTGTGGGTTGCAGTGGAGACCCAGTGGAGATGCTGGGACCAGGAGATGGCTGCTAGCCCCAAATGATGTTTTCCAGGACTGTCAGTAGCCTAGCTGGAGGGGCAGAATTGGAACTCCAGAGACTTGTTGCTGGTTAGAACTACTGGACTTGGAGATTTGTCACTGGTTAGAGTTGTTGGACTTGGAAATACAGAGTTTGATGTTTGCCCTGGTTGTTTTAAATCTTGTATTGGTTGGATATTTCTTTGCTATGCCCAATGTCATCTTTTGCAATGTAAGTGCTTATTTTGTGCCATTATGGGGTTTGGGGGGGGACTGTTTGGTATTATGGATCAGTTAAAAGACCTTGGATTATGGGAATGTTTGAACATTAGGATTTATAAAAACTATGGGGACTTTTAAAGTTGGACTGAATGCATTATTTTACATCATGTATGGTTATCAGTTTATGGAGGCCTGGGACGGAATGTGGTGGATTGATTCAGGTGTCTCCCATGAACTTGGGTGTTTTGAATGCTGGGTTCCCAGCTGATGGAGATTTGAGAATTAATGCCTGCTGGAGGTAGTATATTGTTGGGGGTGGGTTTATGGGTGTTATAGCCAATGTCCCCTTGCCAGTGTTTGGCACACTCTCTGGTTTCTATTTTCTACCTTACCTTGGCCAGGAGGTGATGTCCACACTCTTGCTCATGTCCTCATTTTTCCCTGCCACCAAGAGCTTCCCCTCAAGCCTGTAAGCCAAAATAAACTCCTTTTCCCCATAGCTGCTCTTGGTTGGGTGATTTCTACCAGCAATGTTAACCTGACTGCAACACGTTCTTTGGCTCCCTTCCACAGTTGAGACCGGAATCCTACAGGAACTTGCTTCCTCCCTTGGGACTGCCATAGCCCCCAACTTAACCCTTTCCACGTTACATGAACACTTAGTTGGAAGTCTACTATCATTAAAGTTTGTTCCTAAGCCAGTAGGAATTTGGCCACCTTGAATGCAGCCCCTATGTCTAGGGTCCAATCTGAAGTCTCCCCTTTCTTTGCAGGCAGCATAAAGGCCATACTGTCTGAGTTAAATGGCATATAAAGGTACACAAATACCCCATCAACCCCTGTCCCAAAAAGAAAATCCTGCAACTGTTTCACAGTTTCATGCCATGGGTATGCATTTAATTTGTTTATAACAACCTTAGGAAACATCTTTGTCTTACCAGATAACACCCAAGAATTTGACAGGTAATCCTAGTCCTTGGAACTTTGTGGGCATTCACTGCCCACCTCCATTCTTCTAATTGTTGCATAGGCTGATTTTGCTGGTCTCCAAATCTGCCAGAGAATCAGAAACATTATCATATCAATATCATATCAATACAATGATCAATATAATGATACTTATGAACAGATGTCAGGTGTTTTCACCAGGCCATGGCATATTATGGGACTATGTAAATAGCCTTGGAGCCTTGCAACATAGAAGTAAATTGATTTTGGCTCTTAGGCAATGTCATGGGAAAAGAAGGCATTAGCTGGGCTGGAAACATGACTTAGTGGTTAAGGCACTAGCCTGCAAAGCCAAAGGACCTCGATTCGATTCCCCAGTACCCATGTAAGCCAGATGGACAAGGGGGCACATGCGTCTGGAGTTCGTTTGCAGTGGCTGGAAGCCCTGGTGTGCCCATTCTCTCTCTCTCTCGCTCTTTCTCTCTCAAATAAATAAATAAATAAAAATAAAAAAATACAAGCTAGGGGTGGTGGCACATGCCTTTAATCCCAGCACTTGGGAGGCAGAGGTAGGAGGATTGCTGTGAGTTCAAGGCCACCCTGAGACTACATAGTGAATTCCAGGTCAGCCTGGGCTAGAATGAAACCCTACCTCGAAACCCCACCAAAAAATAAAATAAAATAAAAAGTATTTTAAAAAAAGAATGCATTAGCTAAGCCAAAGGTATAATGATAAGTTCCCAGTTCATGAGTCAAGCTGTCAATGATGCTTTTGATACTTGGTACTGCCATATGTAGTGGTTATGTAACTTTATTCAGTTCTGGGTAGCCCACAGTCATTCACCAGGAGCTGTTAGACTTCTGGACAGGTCATACCAAGGAGTTGCATGGGCTGTGGGCTGGCCTGATGACATCTGCTTTTTCCAATTTCAGAATAGTAGCCTAATTTTTGCATGTCTTCCTGGCAATTGATACTGCTTCAAAGTCTCCATTTGGGAGGTTTGCATTAGTTATAGTAGGGCATGGTGTGGATACCCCTGTACCACAGTTTTCACGGTCCATATACAGAGGCAAAACTACCCTCCCACTGTGGTCAGTTGTAAGCCTTGCAGGACATCCATCCCCAGGATATATTCAGCTATGGGAGACACACACACACACACACATACACAGTGTAGTGACAAGGTGAGTCATCCTATCCCAAAGTCAAAAAGACTTGTCCGGCCATTATCTGCCATCCCCCATATCCTTCTATAGTAACCATTTGGGCAGCTAAATTTGAAATGATTTCCAAAAATAAAAAGGATAGTGTCTGCACCAGAGTCAGCAAGCACAATTACCCTTTGGGCATTCTATGGGATCCAATAAATCATTAATTCCACATGAGGCCTCTAGTCGTCTGAGTTCCCCATAGTCTGGACGCCTCCACTGGTGCCCTACTCGGGAAGGTAGTCAGCCAGACTTACTTCTTGTGCTTGAAGAGATGTATACTGCTGTCCAAGGGACAATTTGTTCCCAAAGGCCAGTAGCACATCCAAGGGCTGGCCATCCAATTTAGCTATACTGAGTCCAGGAGCCAATAGGTGAAACAATAACTGCCTGAGAATCATTTTTTTTTCCATCTACCTTCCTGTACCTTGGGGAATATAGATTCCAGTTTTCCATTTTTCTTCTCCTTTTGTGTTTCTGGGCCATGCCTTTTTGTTGACAGCACCTGATTGCCCTGTCGTGTAACTTTGACATCTCCCAGGTGGGCCAGATGAACAGATCAGTCAGTATAGGGAGCTAGGAGAGCCACAAGCAATATATATGTCCCTGGGGAACTAGATGCCAAAATCACATTCTTCAACCACAGGTGAATATTTCCTCATCCGGGCTCCTATAATTCAGCCTAAATTTTATCTGTTGCATTCCCGTCTCCTGAATCACCCACGCAAAGTCAGGGGGGTGGTCCATTTAGTGACCTGTTTCAGAACGTCCCTGGCATTTTCCCCTTACTATTCATGCAGCCATCAGCTAGTTGGCCAAGGACTTGATTCCCTTCATCAGGAGCCAAACATTGCACTTCCTGCAATCTTTGTCTTAATGACGGGATATTAGTAATCCTGGCCATTTTTTCAATTTCTTTGGGGATTAGTTGTGTATTAACAGCTTCAACAGCCCATAAATGCAACAGCCAGGCAGGAATCACTGCCCCTCACAGCTGCTGTTTGAATTTTTTGGCCATCTCTGCAGTTCCATGGTTATATATGTCATTTACATGGTTGGCAGGGTGGCCTGGGTCTCTGAGTTCAGTCCTGGGACCTGTCCCTCCACCTCCAACCTGTGGCATATGTCAGGATGTATCTGATATGCTGGAAGGGGTAAGGGGTTGGATCTCATGATCCTATGGATCTTTCCTCAATGCCCTCTTCTTAGGGTGGCACTTACAACTGTTGCTCCACTGCCACGAGGTATCTTTCAAGTTCCAGCTCCTTTGTCCACAGTGCCTGTAGTTGTTCTTGTAAGTCATGGCCATTCTGTTGGGCATGTTTCAATACAGACTAAAACAGCCACAGCACTCTCCCAGCCATCTCCCAGTGGGCTAGTGGGATTCCTCCCTCCAATTTTTCCAGGGTTCTTTTCACTTCTGCCAGACTGAGATTGATTGCTCCCCAATTCTCAGGGGAAGCCCAGTCCATCAGATAGGCCATCACTGATACCACCATGCAGTTGGGGCCCACATGTCTGGGGGGGATCCTCTCAAGTCAGTAGTGGGAGTGCAGAGGGCTTACTCACCTCACCTTTCCAACTAAGCCAAATGTCAGAAGTGGACAGCTCTTGGGAATTTTAGGAAGGGGTGAGTCCAGTCCAAAGAAGGCACATGAAGCAAACATCTGCAGACACCAGGGAAGGAGTGCAATGCACAGTGTGTTTATTTCCAGTCACCGAGGGCATATACAGCCAGTGAGTGCAGGTGCACTCCATACACTGCTAAATCATGGCTACATAACATAGTGGCCATTTTGTATGCTTCACTGAAGTCAAACCTATTACCATTTTAGGTATATGCCTCTACAGCTATATTACCCCAAAGCCCGCCTGCCCCCTGTGGCACACCTCACTTTAGTGAGGCTATATCTCCCAAAGACCTCACAGCTTTCCCAAACTGCCACCAGCTGGAACCAAGTTTTTAAAACATATGAGCTGGGCTGGAGAGATTGCTTAGTGGTTAAGGCGCTTGCCTGCAAAGCCTAAGGACCCATGTTTGGCTTTCCAGGTTCCACATAAGCCAGATCACAAAGGTGAGGCAAGCGCAAGGCCACATATGCCCACTGGGTTGCACAGCAGCTGGAGTTGGATTTCAGTGGCTGAGGCCTTGACATATCAATTCTCTCTCTCTCTCTCTCTCTCAAAATATAAAAAAAAGAGCCTATGGAGAATATTTCACTCAAACTATCAGATGTACTATCACTGAATTCCAGGCTGTTCTAATTACCTTCTTGCTGCTGGGACAAAGCACCTGACCAAAAGCAGCTGATGGAAAGAATTTTAATTTGATTTACCATCTTGAGGGGAAGCTCAATAATGGTAGGGGAAAATATGTCATGAGCATAGGATGGGCTTCACCTCTGCTATAGAAGATGGAAACAGAAGCAGGAGAGTGAGGCCAACTCTGGCAAAGGGGAGCTGGCTATACCAACCAAAAGTCTGCCCCCAACAATACACCTACTTCACCAAGGCTCCACCTCCCAAATTGTCACCAGCTGGTGCCACACATTCAAATCACGTAAGTTTCGAGGGACACCTAATTCAAACCTCTACACAGGCCTAGGTTAATTTTAACTACTACTATGAGTTCTCGTAGACCACATCACATGTAAATAACAAACTTGCATCTGTCACAGTGCTGGAGGCTAGAAGGCTAAGATCACAGAAACCACATGGTTGGGTTCTGATGAGTACCTTCTTCCATGTTGCAAACTGCCAACTTGTCTATGCACATGGAAGAAGGTGAGAACTTGCTACCTCTTTGCTCTCCTTTAAGGGTGATAGTCCAATTCATGAGAATGATGCCTTTATGACTTAATTATTTTTTCCCAATACCCATGTCTAAATACAATTACAATGGGGGTTAGATTTCAACAAAGAGGTAATACAAACAGTCCATAAGAAGGCCCAGGGAGGCATCATTTCTGAGCCACTTTGAAAAGTGGGGGGCTTATTTGGAATATTATGGAGGATGGATATATATACGTATTCATCATTTTTGAACAATACATTGAATAATATACTTATTGTTTGTAAGTATGCTTATGAGGCACATATTTCAGAACACAAGAGACACTACTAAAGATATAGGTTCGTCACAATCCAAAGTCAGAGTTATGAGTCAAGAATCCAGCAGCTAAGCTCCGCAATTACATTGTTAGTGGTGTGTGTGGGGTTAATATAACATGATCTCTGTCTACCACTGGTGGGCAAATCAGGCTTGTCTTCATAGCAAAGGTCAAGGACACAATATGGGAAGTAATCAGACTAGAAATATTAAAAGGCAATGAGTGATGTCTAACTAGTTATACCATTTATACTGAGAACATTTCCAAGCAAAGGTAGAAAAGAAACTTGTTAGGAAAATTGACCTCTTTTCTCCTGTTATGGCAGTTGGTGCCCACTAGGGTGCACTCCTGACAGATGCAAAAGCAAAGATTGGGAAGCAGTTCTCTCACTACACAGGCCAAAGTAAGGTCCTGAGGAAGTTCAGTGGGTTTGCATAGGGACAAAAAAAACTAGAGATGGATGTTTACAAGGGCAATGACAATTGTTTGGCAAAAAAGGACCCAGTAAATTAGTCTTGTGGCTTCCTTTTTCTTCCTTTTTCATTTTTCTAGAATGGAAGGTAGTTGTCATCACCCATCTCAGAGTCTCAGCTGAGGCTAGTGCAGGTCTTTCTCCTCAGGGGCTGAAATGTATGAGTATTCTGCATTGACCAGACTGGTATAGTAATGATACTATGTGTAGAAAGCATAGTTATGTATGTGTACTTTAGGATATGATTAATAAACATGACCATTCTCCCTCCCTCCCCCCTCTCGCTCCTTGCAAATGAATAAATAAATGGGAAAAAATAAAAAATTAAAATGATAAATAATTGTATATATTTATAGGCATGATGTGATGCTTTGATATAGGCACTCAAAGTAGAATAGTTAAATGAAGTGAATTAGCATATTCATCACTAAGCATACTTACTAAAATGACTCAGCAAATCTGGGCTACATCATATATGATGAAGTCACCGTGCTAAATTAAAATTCGTTCTTCCTAAGTGAGCTTTGTCTCCTTGGAGAGCCTGCTCCCATTTTCTATCACCTGTCCCCGTCCCAGCCTCTTATAACTATGCTTCTATTTCTAAGTCTGAGCTCCACAATTTTGAGATGCCATATATAAGTGAGAGCAAGTATGTGGGGATGAACTAAAAGAACAAACTATGGGGATATTTTTTATGGACCTTACAAATAGCTTTTGCGATATTATCACTGTGAGATGCTCAATTCCTTACTTGTAACTTGATTTAAAGTTAATCTTACAACTGTGTAATCTCCCACTTAAAGCAATATGACTAGGTTTCCTCTGCCATGGTGTACCTTTGTCTTGGACAGCACAGATGCCCAATATTTACAAGCAATGTTTAGAAATGCTTACTGAAGTTGTCAATAAGAAAATGCTGACTCATCTTGAGATGTGCTCTATGCTCCTTTCCTCAGATGCCTGGTTGGAATCTTGACTCAGAATAAACATACATGCATAAGAAGTGCTTATCATAGCATTGAAGACAATGAGATCAGTAACTACGGGCCCACAGATCTGGTGAAGTTGACAGGTGGGCTTAATATGGTTGCTCTTGTGATCAGAATGTGTGTTCTAGATCAGCAGTCTAGCAAGTCATACCCCTAAATTCCTTCCTTTAACAAATGTTTAAGGAATATCCAAGTTAAAAGTCCCTTACCCTTTGCTCATACCATGTACTGCTTTTCACGTGTTACTGGTTTTCACTGTTCAATATAAATGCCAATGAGTACCTGTATGTGAAGGAAGCTGTAACCGCAGTAAGATCAGATCAGTGGTGACAGCAGATGCAGTGGATTTACTAGTGGTTGAAACTAAACTTCTCTTCAGTTTCATTTTTCCTCTGGATACTGCCAGAGGCAGGTAGCCTAATCCTGGGATGGGGTATCATGAGTTTACTCTCACACTTCTAAGGCTCTGCTCATAGAAGCAGTTTACTCACTTCTGGATAGGAAAGTTCCAGAGGTTAATCGTCAGGGCATTCAGTGTCCCATCTGAGGACACCTTTGGTGCCTCCAAGTGAGGATACCTTTGCTGCTCTCGTTTTGAGGACAGGTTTAGCCCCCCTTGTGTGAAGCATTTATTCTGTCATCTGAGTCATACAGACCAGGCCAATTTCTGAGGAACTACAGTAGTTAGTCTTTGATAGAGGCATAAGAAAAGTCCCTGAAACAAGGAAAGATTTGGAGCTCATCCTGGTCACCTTAAAGGTAAGTTGAGCTTAAAGGTAAGTTGACAAGGGTGCAGAGTATTTCCTGAAGCTCACCCTGGCATCCACTTTTCTTTTGTCTACTTTTCTTTCTAATAAAGCCTGCTGCATCTGCTTTCACTGCTGCTCTAGCCAGCTATTTCCACCAGCTTCTGCCACTGTTAAGAGAAACACCCCCTCATTCAACATTGCTATGGGAGATGTTACTAAGAGAAATATCCCATGCCCTAATGCCCATGCTTAGGTGCAGCCATTATCAGCTTAAAAAAATCTGGCAAGTGGAGACTTTTACAAGATTTCCATGTAGTGAATATTCATATTCACCCCTTTGGAGCTATTCAATCTAGAGTTCCTTCTTCTGCCGTAATCCCTCAAAATTATTATATCATTGTTACTGAACTAACAGATAGTTTTTTTTTTCACAGTCTCGTTGTACCCTGATGTTAAGCAAAGGTTTGCCAAGCCATCCCACTTTTATTTCAAGCCACCTTGGCTCATACCTCTGATTGTTTTTTTGTTATCAGTCTTCACTTATTTTTTAAAATATTATTTATTTATTTATTTGAGAGAAAGAATAAGGCAGACGAGAGAGAGAGAGAGAGAGAGAGAGAGAGAGAGAGAGAGAATGTGTGCACCAGGGCCTCTAGCCTCTGCAAAGGAACTCCAGACGTATGCACCACCTGTGCATCTGGCTTATGTAGGTCCGAGGAAACCAAATCTGGGTCCTTTGGCTTTGTAGGCAAATGACTTAACTGCTAAGCATGTCTACAGCTCATCAGTCTCCACTTCTATTTAAAGCCTTCTTCATAAAAGAACTGATCTCATTTTTATCCAACACATTGAGTCCTAAACAGAATACCTTGGTCCCCTTACATGAGGAAATCAGTTGCTAAATTCCTTACTTGTAACTTGCTTTAAATTTAATCTTACAACTGTGTAATCCATTCGTACTATGATTTGGTTTCCTCTGTCTTGGCGTACCTTTTGTCTGAATAGCACAGATGATCAACATTGACAAGCAATGTTTAGAGATGCTGACTGATCTTAATATATTCTCTATGCTGCTTTCCTCAGAGGCCTGATTGGACTCTCAATTCAGAATGGCTTAACATAAACTTCTCTTCAGTTTCATTTTTCCTCAGGTTACTGGTAGAAGCAGTTAGCTCACTCCAAAGATTGTGGTATCAGGATGAAGATGAATTAGTCAAGTGGCTATATTTTCAGGTAGCCAGTTAAGGGTCCAAAGAGGGAACACCTCACCTGCCTGCTTCAGCAGAACTAGAATTCAACATCTGATTCAGTTTCATCCAACCAGCACTGTCTTTGTTTTCTGTTTTTTTTTTTGGGGGGGGGGGCTGTTCACCTCTCTGGAACTTCCAGGTCCTCGCTCAGGTAAGTTCCCCCAATCTCAGCTCCATACTACTCCCACATGGGATTCCTACCCCCTCCTGCCTTCCACATAGCAGGAGCTCTCTGTACTTCCATGTCTTTATTTTATTTTATTTATTATTATTGTTGTTGTTTTTAAGGTAGGATCTCACTCTAGCCCAAGCTGCCCTAGAATTCACTATGTAGTCTCAGGGTGGTCTTGAACTGAAGAGGATCCTCCTACCTCTGCTTCTCAAGTTCTGGGATTAAAGGCATGTGCCACCATGCCAGGTTTCTTTTTAAATTATTTTTTTTAATATTTATTTGCAAGCAGAGAGAGGGAGAGAGAGAGAGAGAGAGAGAGAGAGAAACACACACACACACACACACAGAATGGGTGTGCCAGGGCCTGTAGCGACTGCAAATGAACTCCAGATGTATGCACCACTTTGTACATATGGCTTTATGTGGGTATTGGGGAACTGAGCCCAAATAGTTAGGCTTTGCAGGTAAGCACCTTAACCACTGAGCACTCTCTCCAGCCTCTCTTTCTGTCTCTTAACCCAATCAAGTCTCCCTAAATCTTTCCCTCTGGTCTATAGATTTTAATTTGTTACAGTCATAAGACAATGATCCAGGGACACCCCAGATTTACTTGTGCATTGAAATCATGGTGTATTGGCAAGGAACCCCAACATTCCTGTTACAAGAAGTTAGATCTCTAATCTCCCAGGCTCTGCTCCTAGCAGTTTTTCTACTTCCAGATAGAAAAGTTCAGAGGTTATTCTTCTCTAAATTCAGGGCTCCCCAAATAGGGCACAAGTATTAGTCATCTTTCTGTATCTAACTTACTTCATTTTAAATAATGTCCTCCTGTTTCATCCATATTTTAGTAAATTACTATTTTTCTTCTGTTTTAAGGCTGCATAATATTCCACTGATGGAAACTTTGAGTATATTCAGAGATATGTGTTCACAAATGCAGGTGTGAACAAGGGTTGTGCTCACTTAAGACAGCATCATAATTTGCTATCAAAAGCTAGGTTATGGCCTGGAGAGTTTGCTCATTGGTTAAGATGCTTGCCTGCGAAGTGTAAGCATCCAGGTTCAATTCCCCAGTACATATGTAAGCCAGATTATGTGTCTGGAGTTCGTTTGCAGTGGCTAGAGGCCCCGGCATGCCCATTCTCTCTCTCTCTCTCTCTCTCTCTTTCTCTTAAATAAATAAAAGCTAGGTTAAAAAGAGGGGGAAAATCTGTGACTGGGGTCATGCACTCAATCACCTCAGAAATACAAGGTTTTGTTAAAGTCTGAGCTGATTCCATTTTGACTGGGGCAGGAAGAGTGACAGAGAGGGGCAACTGGAGGATTGCCAGATATTTAGTCCTACACTGTGTTACTGGCTATGGACTTGACAGCTAACGTTGAGTGAGACCAGAAAAATATTTTGGATGAGGAAATCAAGTCCAGAACAAGGACTTCTTATCGGGTAAATGATTCAAACAGTAAGCTCCCAAATGGCTACAGATGTGGAACTGAGTTTTCTAGTTACCAGATGTACCTCAGAGAATCACAGATTAACCCTAACTGCTCAGGAAGAGTAACAATTTTCCCCTAACATGAGTGTGCCCTAAAAACCATGAAATGCAAGATCTGTGAAGATTTTTTTTCCTCACAGTCACACCACCCCTGAGCTGCTTGTCAACAAGTAAACAGTGTGCATGTATTTATGGCTGCCTTAATACGTTTTATTTCTGTGTTTTGCAATATTGAACTCTATTCATTCTCATTCTCTCTCCCCTTCTCTCTCTATGTCTCTAGCCCAGGCTGGCCTCTAACTTCCTATGTAGCTAAGAATGATCTTGAAATTCTGATCCTCCCGTATCCACCTCCTGAGTACTGTGATTACAAGCATGTGCCACCATACTGACTGGGGTTCCCAGTCAATGCAGCAATACAATACACCAATGTACTGATAGTTTTGTAGTGTTTCCAGTTTCTTGTCTTATGAATTTGAACAATAAAATCCACAGATCAAAGGATAAGTTTCAGAAAGATTTTATTATAGCTTAGAGCTTGAGAAGGGGGGCTTAAGGGAAGGAGGAAGATTTTGAGAAGCCCAGAATTTAAAAGAATAAGACAAAGCAGGAAGGCAACAGGGAGTTTGAGAAGACAACCTCAAGACTCAGGTTGGGTGAGCGCCCCATGGATGGACTGCTGGTTTAGCTCATTAAGTCTTTTTTGTTGTTAGTGTTTGTTTTTTGTTTTTTTCAGGGTAGGGTCTCGCTATAGCCCAGACCATCCTGGAATTCACTATGTAGTCTCAGAGTGGCCTTGAACTCACAGTGCTCCACCTACCTCTGCATCCCAAGTGCTGGGATTAAAGGCTTGGGCCAACATGCTGGCTAGCTAGTTAGTCTTGATGGCAGGTGTCTGGGGTCAAGATTTCTGGAAAAGGACAATCATCCCCAAAATCTTAATTCTCTAGGAAAGTGCCTTCTCAGAAGGGAGTGGAAGGACTCCCTAAGGCAGCAGAGATAAGGAAAGCCCTGACCTTGCTTGATATTTCTGACCTGTAGTAAAGTGTAATGACTTAGTTTTTCCCCTACAGGTCCAAGGACAATTTACACATTTAATCAAAAAGAAAACTATTTATTCACTTTGGGGTCCTGTCACCCGTAAACCGCCTCAATACCCAGTTTATGCAGTGCTGGAATTGAACCTATGGTCTTATGCATGCTAGGCAAGCACTTTTACAACTAAACTACATCTCAGATCCTTTCTGGATTTTTTTTTTTTTTGAAATGGTCTCACGATGTAGCCAACGCACCCTTGACCTCTTTGATCTACCTGACCCCTCACACTCCCAAGTGCTGGAGTTATAGCAGGGCACCATCATACTTGGCTTGTGTTTGTCTCCTAGGGCTACTTTACCCTTTGTATGTTTTATGCATCAGGAATATTGTTCTTTGTCTTTAGATTTTGTCAATGATGGTCCAATTACAAAGAAAAATTAAGAGAAAGATAATTTTGTGGAATATATTACTATGTGTATCATTCTTCAATGAATTAAAAAATATTCAGTAAAAACAGATGATGCTGGTAATAAATATTCATTCAATATTTACAGCCAGTCTTCACCAGGATAAAGTCGTCAGCAACTGGACATATATACTAAGAACAACAAAAGCCAGTTTTGTAGACTGGCCTTCTCATCGGCAAATACATGTATGTAAAAAGAAGAGCATTCACAAAAGAACCCCCAAAAGTACAGCAAAAGGATAGTGCATGTGCTAGGATAGGGGTGGGTGGTGACATTTGAATTAACATGTTTGGAGGTAGGCCACCTTGAAAGTTGACATATAATCAAAGACTTGAGAGATGACAGGGCAAGCCATGCAGATAAAACTGGGAGAATAATGTCCCAAGCATGAAGAGGAGAGTATAAAAGTCTCTAATTTCAGAACAATAAAGTAGTCACCACAGATGGGGAGAAGAAGGAAGAGAGAGTAAGGGACTTAACATAGTACTAGAGAGAATGAGAGTTAAATACTACCCTGGAGGAAGGTGTAAGGACACTTACCATACCTTGTCATTTTTCAGTAGTGATTGATTCATTCTGCCTGTATGCATTTTTTCTTTGCAGCACTTGGGAACTGAACTGAGAGACTTGCATGTTCTGGTAAGCACTCTACTACTGAGCTGTATCTGCAGCCCTTGGCTGTATGTTTTGATAGAACTACTCTGGCTGTTGGCTTCTCAGTGTGGATGAGGGAAGGCCAAAGCTGGGAGACAGTGAAGAAACAATTTCCATAACCCAGAGGAAAGCTGTGGCTTGGACAAGGGTGGTAGTAGTGGAGGCAGAGAGAAGGAACATTCATTCATCAGATTCTGGGTCTATTTTGACAGAAGAATTTCCAAGATTTCTTTTTCTTAAAGCATTTTATTTATTAGCATTGTGTATGTATGGTATGCGTGTGTTCATATGTGTGAGTATGGGCTTGCATGTGACTGTGTGTGTATGTGTAGGCCAGGGTAAGTTCCAGGTGTCTGTCCTCACCTTCCACTTGGCATGTGGCACCTTTCCTGCCCCCAATCCTTCCCTACCTGCTTGGGTTATTTTTACTTGGCTTTAATTTTTTCAGATCATCTGGTCAAGGACGCATGGATATTAGCCTGTACTGTCAAACCTTGAATACTATTGCTATTCTTTTGGGAGGCCTCTCCCTCTGTTTTGATTTCTCATCCACAAAAGGAGAAACAGGCCAGAAGTGATGGTGGTATAAACTTGTAGTCACAGCATTTAGGAGGAGAATAAGGAATTCAAGATCATCCTTGGATACATAGTGAGCCAGCCTAGAAGAGGGATGGGGGAGAAAAGGGAGTGGGGAGAAGGAGGGAGAAAGGAGAGGGGGACTGGAAAAGACTGAAATTCTGTTTTGGACCACCACGCAATATGTACTTATTTATCTTAATTTAAAATGCTGTTGTCATCATGATTTCACCTTCATTCTCAGCCACAGAATCCCAAAAGTACCACTATCCTGACACTGCAGCCTGGGCCTTATCACACACTCTTAGCCAGAATTAAAATTGCCCTGTTTTTTCCATCAAAAGCACTGGAGGTCTGTCTGCAACAGTCCTCCCCAACAGCAAAACAAAGCCTCCTACCAGGTCGACTAGAAAGGCTTCGATTGAACAGGAGAGGAAGTTTTATTCTGAGAAGCCACTCTTTTTTTCAATCACAAAGGGCGGGGGGAGGAGCAGAGCTGCCGCATTTATGTGCTCATGCTGCTATCTAGTGGCCAAAGTTTCACAGGGCAAAGTTCTGTTTGTATTCAAATAGACTCCTGAAATACCGGAGCAATCCCGCGGAAAACTGAAGAAAACGCCCGCAAGCAGTGACAGAGTTGCTTACCACCAGATAAAAATATCCAAGCTTCCAGTCGGCCTTGGCGCTCTAACAGAAGGAACTGTCCGTTACTCTAGCTTCGGCTTCTGGGGGCTGATTTAAGGGGAGCACGCGAGGGCCGATGCTAATTGACTTCCGGGTCACCCTCACCACCTAATTGTTGTGCTCCCCGGTCGGTGAGATTTAGCTTTCTCCTTTTTATTTATCCTGCTCTGGTCTTTCAGTAGTTTACTAAAGTTTAAATAAAAGAAATCGGGCATAAAGAAAATGTCTTCCCAGATTATTTTCTTCACAAAATAAATCTTCGAACACTAGGTGGCAGTAAGAGACCATAAATGTCGACACTTCTGCTCTTCCCCCGCCCTTTGTCTTCCAAAAAAGTCTTCTGCACCTTCTCCCTAATTTTTTTTTTCTATGTTAAAGCATAGTCTTTTTCTACATCAACCTAGCTCTCAATTTTTCCTCTCTGACAATGTGATGGTTAGACTGGACAAAACAAAATTTCTTTTTTAAAAAAACTATTTTTAATGTGTTTCTTTGAATACTGGAGTGTAAACTTCCATGCACTTGCATTTGGTTTTTAAAGATTCTGAGGTCTATATCTTCCAGGGAATATTTTCTCTAAATAGCTGCTTATTAATAGTAAATAAAAGCATAGTATGTTGGGCTATTTATGCTGCTATTAAAAAATACACGAGACTATGTAATTTTAAACAATAGACATTAATTTCTCACAGTTCTAAAGGTGTATGAGCAGAGGAGATAAAGGCAACAACTAGTTAGGACCTAGATTGGCTTCTTTTAATTTGGAATCTTGTTGCACCCTCCACAGGAGGAACTTGGTTTCATCATGTGATGGAAGAGATGAAAAGGAGCTTATTACTTTCATTTTGCCCTTATAGGGGCACCTAACCCAATTGTCAGGATCACCTTCTAAAGGCCACATCTCCTAATCCATTTGTGTGACACTGTTTCATCAATTTTGGAGATCACCAAAACATTCGAAAGTGGGACACCTACCTTTTATAAACTGACCTTCTAGGCCTCCTAGGTTAGGTGATGCTCCAAACTGCATCACTGGTTTTGGGATAATAACAATTAGGTTATTTTGCCCTCATTTAAAATTTGAAAACAAGAACCAAATCGCAAAATTAGAAATTGAATTCAAGGATTATGTTTATTTGCAATTGGTATTATGTATATTGGGTGGTATTTTATGTGGTTTTCATTCTAAAAAGCAAATCTGTTGAGCAGGTACAAAAGAGCAGTCACTAGAGTTCATGGTTGGCCTGAATACTAAATACTATATAGTAAAGCTACAGTGTATGGCAATGGGGAAGGATGAAGTGTGGTTTCTTGACAATGACAAAGAAGTCAAAATGTCAAAAGGGACTTAATCAATTATATGGTCTCCTATAACAAGTGCAAAATTGTCCAGAATTACACTCAAAAGCTTTTGTACTTGCTT
The DNA here is from genome assembly GCA_036346955.1 of Dipus sagitta. NCBI lineage: Eukaryota > Metazoa > Chordata > Mammalia > Rodentia > Dipodidae > Dipus > Dipus sagitta. The sequence continues at coordinate 65,170,870 of CM070776.1, forward strand.
CTGAAGAAAAAGTAGTCCTGGAATATGATTACCACTCCCTCACATGTGACTGCTTCAACAAGATAACACAAAGCCATCTCTTTTTTTTTCATGGTATTTTTTTTAACACTGTCATATATCTATATAGTGTATTTTGATCTTATTTACCACAATTACCTGCTTTATCCACCTCTTCTCCTTATACCCTTTTCATCCCCATTATCTCTAACTTATCTGCATGGCCTCCTTTTTTTATACTCATAGAGGTAAATTGACGTCGCTTGCATGATCATGGATGGAGGGGCATTTACTGTGAAACGGACAACATATTACTGACTACATCACTGATGAACCTGACTTCCTCTCTCCCAGCAACTACTAGCTTCCTATAGCTATTCTGAGAGGTGTGGGATGTCACCTATTCTTCCCCCTTCATCGTGAAACATTGATAGGCTAAGTATTGTATAAGAAACTACAGCTCCCTGAGTTCATGAGTGCAACAGTCATGTTGTATCCAGAAGACAGCATTTCACAGCCTTACTCCCCCTCCTCTTGCTCTTACATTCTTTGTGCCTCCACTTCTGCAATGTTGTCCTATTTAAGGCCCAGAACGCACTAGTTGCTTATTCTTGGTAACTTCACCAGCTATGCATCTCTTCATGGACCTTTGTGCTTTGCATCAATAAACTTCTGTGATTGATGCTGTGAGCAGGACCAATCTATGGGAAATAAACAGATATTTAGAAGGCAGATTAACACGCTATCCATTTAGCATAACCATATTAGTGGAGTCTCCACATGTCCACCGCCCAAGTCCCTAGCCGTAGGCTTTTGGCCTGGTATACTGTATCAGACATGAATTCCCTCCTGTGGAGCAGGCCTCATATCCAATCACAAAGCAGTTAGCTGGCTGGGTATGGTGGTGCACACTTAATCCTTGCACTTGGGAGGCAGAGATACGAGGACTGCTGTGAGTTTGAGACCAGATTGAGACTATGTAGTGAATTCCAGGTCAGCCTGGGCTAGAGCAAGACCCTACCATGAAAAACAAAACAAAACAAAAAACAGCCAGCTGGAGAGATGGCTCAGTCATTAAAGGTACTTGCTTGTAAAGTCTAATGACCCTGGTTTTATTCCCCAGTATCCACATATAGCCTGATACACAAAAAGTGAAGCATGTGTCTCAAGTCTTTTTGTAGTGGCAGGAGGCACTAGTGTGTCCATGCATACATACATGATCTCTCTAATAAGTAAACAAAAGTAATTTTAAACAAGCAGTTAGCTACTCCTACAACATTCCTATCACTATTGTAGCAGTGGGCGTATGTTACATAGTGTATAGTTGAGGAATACACAAGGTCTACAGCTAGGTGTAAGTGCTGATGACTTTTGTCCTCCTTCAGCTTGCATAATACCTTTTGGGACAAAGAAAACTAGCTGGCAGGGAGGGTGCTTCCAGTGTAGTTCCAATATATCCTGTGATTGATATATGTGGTGGCTTAGCAATAGGAACTTACCTTCTAGATTTGGTGGGGAACCAGGAGCAATAGCAATAGCCTATAATTGTTATAGGGGTCTCTGTAGCCTCCCTGATGAACATCTCATTGGGAAATAACACATCCCTAGCATTAGAATTCATAATTAATAATGAATGGTTTCTGGGAACAGCTTTGACCACCTATGTAGGAAACCTTTATTCAAACAATTTTTTAAATTTTTATTTATTTATTTATTTGAGAGCGACAGACAGAGAGAGAAAGAGGCAGACAGAGAGAGAGAGAGAGAGAGAGAATGGGTGCGCCAGGGCCTCCAGCCACTGCAAACGAACTCCAGATGCATGCACCCCCTTGTGCATCTGGCTAACATGGGTCCTGGGGAATCGAACCTTGAACCGGGGTCCTTAGGCTTCACAGGCAAGCACTTAACCACTAAGCCATCTCTCCAGCCCTCAAACAATTTTTTAAAATTGTAGTTGAATTGGCTTACAAAAGAGTATACTTCCATATGGCCTATTAACATATCCTTAGTTTTTTTTTGTTTTTGTTTTTTTGTTTTTTAAGGTAGGGTCTCACTGTAGCCCAGGCTGACCTGGAATTCACTATGCAGTCTCAGGCTGGCCTCAAACTCATAGCAATCCTCCTACCTCTTCTTCATGAGTGCAGGGATTAAAGGCATGCACCACCACACTGAGCCCATATCCCTTAGTTTTTAAATTTTTGTTTGTTTTTTGATTTTTTTCGAGGTAGGGAATCATTGTAGCTTACACTGACCTAGAACTCTGTAGCTCCAGGCTGGCGTCAAGCTCACAGAGATCCTCCTACCTCTGCCTCCCAAAAGCTGGGATTAAAGGCATGCCTCACCATTCTTGGCCAAATGTTTAATTTTGACTCACTCCCCACTACCTTTCTCGCTCTCATCCCCCTGCTACTATCTCTTGCTTACACCTTGTCCTTCCACTATTATTTACTTTCATGTCCTATGTATTCTATTATGCCCCCCCCCCCCCGTCCACTCAAACCTCCCCTATAGTCTCTTTCTAGTTCCTGGTTGTAGTAGGCAGCCACATGCCACTGGGATGAACTTCCAAACCAGGTACAGATTATGGGAGGAATGGCATTTCTTTGAAATTTACAGATCCTGGGGGAAGTTCCATAATAGCAGAAGTCGCCGACCCCCCGCCCCACGCGCCCTTTTTACAAATCCAAGCAGAGAGAAAAACTAGCCACCACCAGCAGGAGCAAAAGCACACTTCAGGAACAGGAGAGAGAAGTCCAGCAAAGCTCCAGATTTTGCATATCTTTAGACTGGAATTCAGATCTGCTCCTAGTAACAAACACCTTAGGGATGGACCCCAGGATTTGCCCAGAGACACCTCCTCCAGGCAGGTAGCTGAAGATCTAAATTACAAGCTTTAATAAACTCCTGAATATATTGGGGGACATTGATTCAAACTACCACACTGGTATAGGCACTCACCCTGTCTTAGAGCCACTTACCTAGAAATTTGAAACTACAATCTGCATATAAGCTAGAACATGTAGCCTTTGTGTTTTTAAACCTGTGTTACCTCACACAATATGCCCTTTTCCAGTTCTATCCATCTACATATTCATAATCCAATAATTAGATGATGGGCATCTATGCTGATTCCGTTTCCTACTTATTGGGAATAGTGGGGCAATAAACATGGTGGGGCAAATATCTCAGAAATAGAGTATACAGCCTTTACGGTATACAGCTCTTTAGAGTATTTGATCATGTTAGTTCTATATTTAGACAAAATATGATGTCCATATAGGCTACACCAGCTTACATTACCACCAACAGTGAATAAAAATCACTGCTGGGCTGGAGGGATAGTTTAGCGGTTAAGGTGCTTACTTACAAAGCCAAAGGACCCAGGTTTGATTCCCCAGGACCCATGTTAGTCAGATGCACAAGGGAGCACACGTGTCTGGAGTTCATTTGCACTGGCTGGAGGCCCTGGCGTGCCCATTCTCTCTCTCTCTCTCTCCCTCTTTCTCTGTCAGATAAATAAATAAATAAAAATAAAATATTTTTTAAATCCCTCACCAGCATTTGTGGTCTTTTTTTTTTTTTTTTGATGCTAATCACTCTGACCAGAGTGAGATAGAATCTCCAAGTAGTTTTAATTCGAATTTCCCTGATGGCTAAGGATGTTGGATACTTTTAAACATATTAACTAGCCATTGTTATTTCTCCTTTTGAGAATTCTTTTTTAAAATATTTATTTATTTTAAGAGAGAGAGAAAATGGGCGTGCCAGGGCTTCTAGCCACTGCAAACGAACTCCAGATGCATGTACCACCTTGTACATCTGGCTTTTGTGGATACTGGGGAATCGAACCTGAGTCCTTTGGCTTTGCAGGCAGGTGCCTTAACCTCTAAGCCATCCCTCCAGCCTTCCTCTTAAGAATTCTCTGAACAGTTAGTTCTATAATCAAAAGACCCAGGTTTGTCAGACATGGTGGCACACGTCTTTAATCCCAGCACTCAGGAGGCAAAGGTAGGAGGATCACCAAGTGTTCGAGGCCACCCAGAGACCACAGAGTGAATTTGTTTTCAGCCTGAGCTAGAGTGGGACCCTAAAATAACCAAAACAAAACAAAACAAAACTGGCCAGGCGTGGTAGCACAGACCTTTAATCCCAGCACTTGAGAGGCAGAGGTAGGAGGATCTCCCTGTGACTTTGAGGTCACCTTGAGACTACAGAGTGAATTCCAGGTCAGCCTGAGCTAGAGTGAAACCCTACCTTGAAAAACCAAAATAAATAAATAAATAAAGACCCAGGTTCAATTCCCCTGTGCCCACATAAGACAGATGCATAAAGTGGTGTATGCATCTCTAGCTTGCTTGCAGTGGCTGGAGGCCCTGGTTTGCCCATTGTCTCTCTATCTGCTTCTTTTTTGCTCTCTAATAAAAAATGTTTTTAAAGTTGGGCGTAGTGGCGCACGCCTTTAATGCCAGCACTCGGGAGGCAGAGGTAGGAGGATCGCCGTGAGTTCGAGGCCACCCTGAGACTACATAGTTAATTCCAGGTCAGCCTGGGCCAGAGTGAGACCCTACCTTGAAAATCCAAATTTTTTTAAAACATAATACATTTTAAAGTTATCTGTTCTTTATCACAGCTAGATTTCCTAGACCTCATGACTCTTTCTGACCACAGGTTTTTAGAAGGAGTATGGGCACTGTCATTTCTCTTTAACCCCTGCCCTCTTCAACTCACTGCCATGTGACTTCTGCCTTTACCATTTCTATAAACCTGCTCTTGCTCAGATTTTTCCGTATTTTGGGGTTTAATGTACTCAGAGTGTGGACATCCTTTGACTTCTATGAGACTATGCCTTGTTCATTGCTAATGTCTCACTGACAATGCGAGAGAGACACACAGAAAGAATGGATATAACAGGGTCTCTTGCCACTATAAACAAATGCCTCTCTGATTTTACATGAGTAGCTGAGGAATTAAACTCTACAGCTACCTCTCCAGCCAACAATCCTTTTTAAAGGTCATTTATTATACCTTTTCTTTTTCACAAGTTATGCTCTTGTCTTTCTTTGTTACTTTACAATTCTTTATATTTCCCTTGTAAAAGCTCAACTAAATATGAAATATCAGCTATCAAATTTATATTTTTTCCTGGTCTATCTCACTCTGCCTTTTCAATTCCATATGAATGCCCCATAAGCAATTCATCTCAAATTACACTCATCGTTCCTCTTGTGGTTTCAAGCTCAGTGTTATCCAATCCGAAATCGTATTCTAATACCTGGGATTCATAGTGGGATCCAAATTCTTTATCCTCCATATCTTATTAGCCAGGAAGTCCTTATTAACTTTCAAAATTCATCTCAATTCTCACTGTCTACATTTTCATCACCTATTACCTTCAAGCTGATCTGGCTTTAATTTTGTCTTCCTCAAGTTAACTTTCCCCATCTTGTTAGAGTGATCCTAAAGTTTGTCTGCTCATGAGGCTGGGCTAAAAATTGTCAGCAGCTAACTTTTGCTTTTTAAACTTTCATCGCTTTAAAATTCACTACACAGGAAATGCAAATTAAAACTACTTTGAGATTCCATCTCACTCCTGTCAGAAGGGCTACCATCGTGAAAACAAATGACAATAAATGCTGGGGAGGATGCGGAAAAAGAGGAACCCTTCTACACTGTTGGTGGGAATGCAATCTGGCACAGCCATTGTGGAAATCTGTGTGGATGTTCCTGAGATAGCTAAAAATAGATTTACCATAAAATTCACCACACAAAAGACCTGACTGCATTCTTTCCTAGCTAGGCTGTTTTAATTCACAGGAAGGTCTTGCGATGTTTAATTCATTAATACTTTTGCAAATGATGCTCTCTTTCTCCAGTGTCTTACCCTCACTAGTTGGCTAAATGCCAGTCGTGACTCAGTTAAGCTATTTATTACTCATTCATGCTCTGCCAGCATATGATAGAGCTCACTCCGGTATCTGTTCCCTCATTCCAACTAGTTCTTCCAAAGCTGGTACCAAATTCGTCATCTCTGCATCGCCCCGCCCCCGCCCAGGTGCCAGGCCTGCGGGTGATGACTCCCTGGTTTGGTGAACCAGGGTGTGTGTGTGTGCTCGTGCCCGCGTGCGCACATGCAGGAATGGAGAGCGTGAATCCGAATTTCTGCTAAGCACATAGCAAACAGGGGGCATAAAAGTCGTATTACTTTACCCCAGATTTCTCCCATGATCACCACCGAAATCATTGCGCAGTCTACTTCCTCAGATTGCGGTCATCCAGCCTCTTCTAAGCCTGCGCAGGGCGGGCAAGGCGGGGCCAGCATAGGGAGGGCACGCGCAGACGCAGGCTCTCTGAACGCTCTGTTGCGCGGTGCTCTCTCTCTCTCTCTCTCCAAGAAAAAAAAAAATCACTTCCGGGAAGTTAAAGCCACACTTTCTGTGCTATTCTCGCTGCAACATGGAAGCTGCCAGCAGAATGGCTGAGCCGGTAAGACGTTGCTCGGGGCTGGGTAAAAATATAAGTGGGGGAGTGGCGCCTTGAGCCCCTCCCCCTGCGCTTTTATTCTCCCCTCTTCCCAGGTTTCTGGGGAGCTGGTATCGGTGGCCCATGCTCTTTCTCTTCCAGCAGAGTCCTACGGCAACAATGTGAGTATGTTTCACCCACAGGGTATGTTTGCAAGGATTGATGCTAAATTTTAGTGTAAGCCTTTTCCTGATATTTTCCGCAGACCTTCCACACACCTGCCAACAATCATGCCTTCTTTCCGTTCATTCTAATTTTAGTTCACAAACATAGGACCTTTGAAAGTGGCTCCCTAACTTTGCTATGCGTTAGAATCATCTGAGAGGCTTTTAAACATCTCAGTGTCCAGATTACAGCCTGTGTCAGACTAAATACGAAATTGACTTATGTGATCTTCTACCCTTTTACTAGCTGCTGAGAAAAATATATCCAGTGGTTCATTGTATTCTATTATTCTGTGTAGGTAGCTTCTTTTGGTTACCATAAGGACAAAATAATTATTATAGTGCCCAAATCCATTAATCTGGTTTTTATTCTTTGACAGCAACACCAATTTTGGCATCCCTCTTGAGAATTAACTAGACAGCTATAGGCCTCCTTAATTTGCTATCCAGTAGCATGATTGAGAAATTCTGACTTGACATTCTTTCCTCCTTTACAGCCTGATATTGAGATGGCTTGGGCTGTGCGAGCAATGCAGCATGCTGAAGTCTATTACAAAGTGAGTTGCAGCCTTCATCATCAAACAGAATTCAGCATGTAATTAATAGTGTATGGTGCTCTGTAGTCAGTATTCTCAGCAAGTTAAACAATTAATTATGTTTGGAAGATAGTATTGATCACCATAAAATCTTAACAGTAGAGTACAAGGATGGGAGTGAATTTGTTTCGACAAGAAATTCTACTTCCTGCTCTGTTGTTTGCTGCCTGGCACTCACATAGAAGGGACTGTTTTAGTTATTATTCTTTAGAACTTTATTATTTCATGTAAGATTTCATAATAAAATCTTCTGCTTTGAGAACCATGAAATTTTCTGGTGGGGTAGGGCTAGGGATATATAGGTATAGTTAGAAACTAGCATGTGTATGTTGTTTTACAGTTGATTTCATCAGTTGATCCACAGTTTCTGAAACTCACCAGAGTAGATGACCAAATTTACTCTGAGTTCCGGGAGAATTTTGGGAACCTCAAGGTAGATGTATTGGACCCAGAAGAACTCAAATCTGAATCAGCTAAAGAGGTAAGAATTCTCTCTTAGCATTACTTTATATTGTATGTTTTTATATAAGCTTTTCAAATTTAAGGATTTTATATAAGAAATCAGGTTGATGGACTTTTCTTGTTTATTGAAACTATCTATCCTTTTTGACTTGCATATTTCAAGTCACTTATATCTTTCAGGGAAAAAGGAATGAGTTAATTTAAGTAAATTAGCCAGAAGAGTTGGAAGGGAGTGACAAATAGGGTACAGGGTGACATTTTGATTCTCTGGATTTAAGTTCACTTGATCATTGGTAAAGGAGCCCATGGAAAATTGTATATTTCTTGTTGTTTATATAGTCATCTCATAGAGTTACAGAGCACTAATACTCTAAAAGTTATGGGAAATAGTTTACTTGAGAGTAGATCTTTTTAGATAATGGGAAATTTAAACTTTTAACTTCTTTCAGGCCAATATGGATGTTTATGAAAATATCACTATTGACTGGACTTTATAAAGAAAAATCTAATTTTGTGACAAATCCCTGCACTTTGTTTCATTTTTGCATTAGTGAGGATGAGTAACCATTTTGGCCTGAGTTGGCTAATAAATAACTTCAAAAGAAAACAAAGAATTCATTTTAGAAGTCATATTTTAAGTATGTATAAAAGGATTTAAGCGGTTTCTTTTTCAGGTTAAAATCTTGTTCGTGTAGGTAAATACCAACCTAAAGATAAAATATGTAGTATAAAAACTTGATACTATTTTCTCTGTAAAACTTGCAATCACCTCAGTCCTGGTTACATCTACTATGCTTATTCTCCTTACTGGGAAAGCTGAAGTATATTAACTTCTTGTAAGTTGTTAGCGAAGCATCATTTTATTTTTAATATTTTATTTATTTATTGGAGAGAGAGAAAGAAAGAGGCAGATAGAGAGAATGGGTTGCCAGGGCCTCTAGCCTCTTCAAACGAACTCCAGATGTGCCACCTTGTGCATTTGCCTTACGTGGGTCCTGGGGAATCAAACATGGGTCCCTAGGTTTTGGAGGCAAGTGACTTAACCACTAAGCCATGTGTCCAGCCCTGAGGCATCATTTTTGCTTTTCTAGAAGTGGAGGCCATTCTGTTTGAAGTTTGAAGGGGTTGTAGAAGACTTCAACTATGGTACTTTGCTACGACTGGATTGTTCCCAGGGCTATACTGAGGAAAACACTATCTTTGGTGAGTTTCTTGCCTCTGGAATCATTTCTGCAAGAAGAATGAGGAGTGTGGCTTTACTGATAAATCAGTGGTATGTGTAGTTACCTTGAAGATTATCTTGTTATATCCTTTAAATTGATGTTGCTGTTTATTAAATATTATGTATTTTCATTAGCATGAGTTTTTAAATCAACATGTCTGAACCATTTTGACTATATGTGAATAGGGTGTGTGTGTTAATATTTGTTGGTTTTTAGAAGATTTAGTTGACATTATCTGAATCTGGGACAATTACAATTCTATTTACCTTTCAGCCCCCAGGATTCAATTTTTAGCAATTGAAATAGCCCGGAACCGTGAAGGCTACAACAAAGCAGTTTCCGCCAATGTTCAGGACAAAGAAGGAGGAAACGAAGCTGTGAGTGGAGAAGAGAAAGATGAAAATGTTGTTGACAGTGGAGAAAAAGAGGAAGAAGCCAACAGTGAGGGAGAAAAATAGAAAACTATCCAAGGTGGAGAAAAGAAAAGTCAAGAAAAGTGAAGTATCTGAGAAAGGTAGACATGGAGCAGCACTCCAGAGCACATGAGTCAGCTGAGCCCATAAGTGTCACTGTACTATCTGCAGAGACCTCTTTGGTTAAATGAATGTCCTTGTGTAATCTGAGGATCCAAAAGGATCTTTCTAGCCAAATAATCAGGAGCTTTCCTGGGTATTCCTTTGTCTAAATTGTTAGTGGAGTCTGAATTCTTTCTTGATTTGTGGATTCTTGGCTTTGGTTTCTGATTTAAGTAAGAAATTTTATAAATAAATTGCATTTTGTTTATAGGGTTATCTCTGTAACTGACGTTAAGAAGTATTTAAAGCTATTCAAATATTTTTAGGTACGTAATCTCATCACTATCTCTTATGTAAAACCATTTGTGTCTGCCTGTTAATTTTTCTCACTGTTCTCTATAATGAAGTTCTCCTAACCTGTTAAGTTGTACCTTCCTGGTTTTGGGATTAAAAGTCCTTACATAAGAACTGACTCTCAGGCCCCAGAGATGGCTCAATTGGTGAAGTGTTTGCCATGTAAGTGTGAGGACCTGAGTTTGGATCTTCAGTATCCATATAAAATGACAGACATGACGGTGTGCTCCTGTAACCCCAGCACTGTGGGTACAAAGACAGGAGGGTCTCTCAAGATCACTGGTTAGCTGTTATTGCAGAATAATTGGGCTGTAGGTTCATCCTCAACAAATAAGGTAGAGGGCATAGAAGAATACACCTGATGTTGACCTCTGACCTCCCTGTTCATATACACACACAAGTAATTGACAGCCATTCATGCTGGTTCAAGCTTGTAATCCCAGCACTTAAGAGATTGAAGCAAGAGGATGCTGCAAGTTCAAGGCCAACCTAGGCAGCATAGTGAGTCCCAGGCTAGCCTAGACTATAGAGTGAAATCCTGTCTCAAGGAAGCAAAATTTACAAAAAAGAATTGTGTCTTGCTTTTGGAGCAGATATCTGTATAGCTCTGATTTTCTACTATATCAAAAATAAGGGGCTAGGGAGATAGCTCAGGGGTTAGAGGTACTTGCTTGCAAAGCCTGCCAGCCTGGGTTCAGTTCCTCAGTACCCAGCTAAATCCAGATGTACATAGTGGCACATGCATCTGGAGTTTGTTTGCAGTGGCAAAAGTCCCTGGTGTACCTACTTCTCTCTCTCTTGCCCCAGCCTGAATGAAAATGGCAGATCTGGTTTCAATGAAAGACTCCAACTCAAGGAAACACATGGATGAGTGATAGTGGAAGGTACCCAATATTCTCCTCTGTCCTAAATAGGCACATATGGGGCTCATGTATCTGCACACACACACATGCATACACCTGCCCACACACTGCTGCTGTCTTTCCACAACATGTCTGTCATACTAGTTTTTGGGTTTGGACTACTGCAAAACAATAAAAACCCCTTTGATGTAAAGGTTGGGTGGAGGGTGATGGGGGGAGATGAGGTAGGGGTTGTTATTATTTCTGCCTATAACAGGGGTCACTGTTCCTGCACTGGAAACTGGGGAGGGAGATGGGGCTATCAGTCTACCTGGAGAGGGAATGAAGAATTTCCAGCCTGTGGTGTCTCCATGCATACACCATGCAATGCAAAAATATCAAAGAAATGAAAATTACACAAATGAAAAATAGCAAGAAGTTTTATTCGAAGGTAAAGTGAAAGTACAGAAAAGATACTAAAGGGAGCAGTGGGGCCTTCAATTTGAGAACTCTAGCAATGGAGGATTTCATTTCTGGGGTCTAGGACGAGAGTTGGTTGGTAGGGATAGTTTTCTTTTTTCTTTCTTTTTTTGTTTTGTTTTTTTTGTTTGTTTGTTTTGTTTTTGAGGTAGGGTCTCCCTGTAGTCCAGGCTAACCTCGAATTCACTATGGAGTCTCAGGGTGGCCTTGACCTCAGCAATCCTCCTACCTCTGCCTCCCCAGTGCTGGGATTAAAGGTGTGCACCATTACACCTGGCTTTTTCTTTTTTTTTTTTCTTTTTTCTTTCTTTTTTTTTTAAGGTAGTGTTTCATTCTAGCTCAGGCTGACCTGGAATTCACTATGCAGTCTCAGGGTGGCCTCGAACTCACGGCGATCCTCCTACCTCTGCCTCCCAAGTACTGGGATTAAAGGCATGCACATGTCTTTTCCTAGGATGCATCTGATTTTAATTATGCACACCCAATCATGCTTAGGCATAAGATGGTGTATAGGAGATTTTTCCATAGAATGTCAACTCAGAAGGCACATTGTTAGTACCCTGTACATTCACTCTAAACTATTGTAGGCTGAATTGATCCCCTGCCTCTTGTTCCATGGTATGTTCCCAGAAATGTTTGAATAGAAATTAACTACAACATGAATTAGTATGGTGGTATTAAGGGCAGAGTTGACATTGCTTTATTGGAGATGAGTGTACACACAATTCAGGTTGGCATCCCAGGTTGATAAATGCTTTGTTGGGAAAGGTGTGTATGTACCTCAAGCCAAGTAGAGAACAAGCTATTCCTACAGTTGCCTGCTTCAGTACTTGCATTAAACACAAGAACAATGGAACATAATAGCTAAGAAATAAACATACACACACAGTCGGCTAAACTTGGATATGTGCAAAGAACACAGAAGGAGAAAAAAAATTTGTTCAGTAAATGGTGTTGGGAAAACTCACGTGTATTCATAAGGAAAGAGAGAAACTACTACTAATAATTTAGTGAGACACTACCTCAAAAAAACAACAAAAAAATTAAATAGTTTAATAACAAAAATGTAAGGCCCAAAATCATGAAACTGAAAAGAGAATATAGAGAAAAAGCTCTTTAACATTGGTCTTAGTGATTTGTTGAATATGACAGTAAAAGCTTAAGCGACAAATGCAAAGATAAACAATTGAGAGGCCATCAAACTAAAAAGCTTTACAACAAATGAAACAACAGCATAAAAATACAGCTTTCAGAATGGATGAAAACATTTGCAAAACATAACTGATAAGTAGTTAAAATATGAAATATATACAGAACTCATACAACTGAAGAACAAAAAATATATATGATTTATAAACAGGCAAAGAATATGATGACACATTTGTCTAACTTATAAACAAATGACCAACAATTATATGAAAAATTGCCTAATAACTCTAATCATCAGGGAAATGCAAATCAAAATCATGATGAAATATCTCCAATATATGAAGATGGTTACTTGAAAAAGATGAATTATATATGGCCCATAAATTTAGGAAAAAATTTTCAGCCCACTAGGCATAAGAAAAAATGCAAATCAAGTGGCTAGAGAAATGGCTTAGCGATTAAGGCACTTGCCTGCAAAGCCAAAGGACCCATCTTCGATTCCCCAGGACCCACGTAAGCCAGATGAACAAGAGTGACATGCATCTGGGGTTCGTTTGCAGTGGCTGGAGGCCCTGGCGTGCCCATTCTCTCTCTCTCTTCTCTCTCCTTCTCTCTGCAAATAAATAAATAAATAAATAAATAAATTTCTTTTAAAAAAAGAAAAATGCAAATCAAAACTACATTGAGATTCCATCTGACCCTAGTTAGAATGACACTCATTAACAAAACAGATAGCAGGGGCTGGAAAAATGGCTCAGCAGTTAAAGACACATGCTTGCAAAGCCTGCCAGTCTGTGGCAGTGGCAGAAGACCCTGGCATGCTTATATTCTTTTTTTGTTTGCCTTTTTCTCTCTGTTTCTCTTTCTCAAATAAATAAATAAAAATATTTTAAAATATAAAACAGGGGCTGGAGAGATGGCTTAGTGGTTAAGGTGCATGCCTGCAAAGCCTAAGGACCCCGGTTCAATTCTCCAGGTTCCACGTAAGCCAGATGCACATGATGGCGCATGCGTCTGGAGTTCGTTTGCAGTGGCTAGAGGCCATGGCACACCCATTTCTCTCCTGCTCTCTCTCTCTCTCTTTCTGTCCCTCTCTGTCTCTAATAAATAAATAAATAAAAATAAATCTTTAAAAATATAAAACATAACAAATGCTGGGCAGACTACAGAGAAAAGAGGATGTTTATACATTATTGGTGGTAATGTAAACTAACCCTATGAAAATCAGTGTGGAATTAACTCAAAGAAATAAAAATAGATCAGCCATATGACTGACTTTTACTCACCTGGGTTTTTAGCACAAAGACTCCAAATCAGCATATCACAGGGGTATATTCATATTTATGTTTATTGTAGCACAATTCACAATAGCTAGGTTATACAGCCAACCTAGTTATCCAACAACAAAAGAACAGATAAAGAAATGCAGTATTTACACTCACTGCAGTTCTTTTGGCCATAAGGAAGAATGCAGTGATGTCATTTATGGGAAAATGGATGGAACTGGAGATCACCATGTTAAGAAAATTAGGCTGGTCTCAGAAAGACAAATATATATACATATATACATATATATATATATATATATATATTCTTATTTTTGGTTCCTAGATTCTATGTAGTCACTTAAAATTGTGTATGTGGGTATTAAATGAAAGTTGGGGTGAAATTGTCTAGGGGAATAAAGGGGACTAACAGGAATTGGCAGGGGTGAGAAAAGGGAGGGTAAATGGAGCATAAAATATATACATGTAAGAAAAAAAAAAGATATTTTTCAAAAAAAGGTTGATGTGGTGGTTTGAATAGAATAGATGGTCCCCAATATATTCAGTTGTTTGTTTGTAGTTTGCATCTTTAGCCACCTGGCTGGAGTCGGTGCCATTGTGTGGATCTTAAGGTGTGGTGGTGGGTTTCAGATTTCAATCTAAAGATATGCAAAGTGTGCCTAGCTGGAGTTCCTGAAGTGTGCTGTGGCTTTTGACCTTTAGGCTTGTGCTTCTCTCTCTGCTTGGTCCTGTGAAGGCAGGCCAGTTTCTTCTGCCATTATGGAACTTCCCCTGGATCTGTAAGCTTCAATAAATATCCCTTCCTCCATAACTGTGCCTGGTCTGAAAGTTCATCTCAGTGAACCTGAAGCTGTCTGATACAGTTGAGGTAACTTTTGGTGAGAGTATTGTAAAAAGGGAACCCTGTGTATGCAATGAGAATGTAAAGTATTATAGCTACTGTGGAAAACAGTATGGAGGCTAATCAAAATCTTAAAAAGAGTCATGTAAATCAGTAACATCATTACTGGGTATATATACAAAAAATGAAATCAGTATTTTTAAAAAAAGAATTAAAAAATTTTACATGCATGCGTGTGTGTGTGTGGGGGGGGTCTGCCTGTCTGTCTTTCTGTGTGTGTGTCTGTGTTTGGGTGTGCTAGGGCTTTTGGCTTCTGCAAGTGAATATCAAATGCTTATGCAACTTTTAATAGATATATTTATTTATTTATTATATAGGTTATGATGTTTTTATGTCTAGCTTTATATGAGTGGATGGAGACTTAAACCCAGGTTGGCAGGCTTTGCAAGTAAGTGCCTATAACCACTGAGCAATCTTTGCAGCCCCTTAATCAATGATTTTTTTTTTTTTTTAGTTTTTTTGAGGTAGGGTCTTGCTTTCTAGCCCAGGCTGAACTGGAATTCACTGTGTAGTCTCAAGGCGGCCTTGAATTCACAGAGATCCTCCTACCTCTCCCTCCTGAGTGCTGGGATTAAAGGCGTGCGCCACCACGCCTGGCTTCAATAGGTGTTTAAAAAAAAAATGTTTATTCCCAAGTTCACTGTGACATTATGTACAATAGCTAAGGTATGGAATTGACCCAAGTATCTGCCTATTTAAGAATGGATAAAGAAAAAGTACACATAGACAATTCTGCCATGTACAACAGCATGGGCAAAACTGGAGGGAATTATGGTAAGTGAAATAAACCAGTCAGAGAATGACATGGCACCACTTTATATGAGCAATCTACACAAGAGTAAAAACTTATAGAGATTGACAGGAGAATGTTGATTGCCCAAAGATGGTGCAAATGGGAGATGTTCAAAGGTCATGAGTAAGTTCCAAACAACCAATGCACAATATGATGATGATAATTAGCAATATAGTTTGACATGTTTGAAATTTGCTAAGAAAGATCTTAGATGCATTTAAAAGTAATGAAAAAGTAACTGATATGATGAATGTGTTAATTAACTTATTTTGTTAATCATTTCACAGTATATAGGTATATCAAATTATCACATAGTACACTTTTGTACAGTTGGTTAGCTTTTCATACATCTACAAAGAATAGAGACAAGTTATCAAATATGATAATAAGGTGGGCTTTAAAAATATTATTTATTTATTTGAGAGAGGGAAAGAGGCAGAGAGAAAGAGAGAAAATGGGCATGCCAGGGCTTCCAGCTACTGCAAATGAACTCCAGACTCATGTACCATAAGGTGGGCTTTTTGAGATAAGCTAATTAACATATCTATCACCTCTTGCTTTTCCTTTTGATTCTTAGAATTTCCATCTCTCTGCTTATCTTAATCATCTGCTGTGTATTGTTTACTTTTTAAATAAGTACTTTTGTAAATTTATTATTGTCTTTTAAATATATCTTCAAATGTCATCTTTTCTGGATTATTGTCATCTTTTACTAGGGCTTGCTTTGTCCATTCAAGCTGTGTTGTTTTACTTTTTTTTTAATACCTTATAAGTGTTTTGTTGACAGATGGACTCAATGTACTAGGTTCAATCAGCTGTGATAAATAGGCCTCTAGAGATGTGGCGATGAGGTTTAGGGAAGGAGTAGTGTTCTAAATTTAACCTCTGATTAGATCTGTCTTTTGATGAGCCTGTGCACCTGAGCTGTGCCCTCTCCCTCCCTTCCTCCATTCCTCCTTCCCTTCATTCCTCCCTCCCTCCATCCCTCTTTCTTCTCTTTTTGATGTTTTCTTTTTGAGCCAGGGCTTTTACTGTGGAGCCCTGGCTGGACTGGAAGTTGGGATTCTCTTGCATGCACCCTATGCAATTGACTACATAGCTTCTCTTGGAGGGAGAACTTGTTAAGAAGAAAATGAATGCTCATGTGTATTTTAATCACAGCATCTGTTGTTACTTGCATAATATTGGGCTCATCACATTTTGTCATGGATTATGGAAAGTAGCAAAAATACATCATAATAAAAGAGGGACTAGTCAAATAGAAGAATGGATGCACTGGAAGGGAGGCAGGCAAGGGAAGGGGCAAAAGACTTTTGTTCCTAAAAACATTAGAATTTTTTAAAAAATATATATTTTTTTATTCATTTGTTTATTTGAGAGAGAGAGAGAGAGAGAATGAGAATGGGCATGCCAAGGACTCTAGCCACTGCAGACTAACTCCAGATGAATGAGCCACCTTGTGCATGTGGCTTATGTGGGACCTGGAGAATCGAACCTGGGTCCTTAGGCTTCACAGGCATGAGCCTTAACTGCTAAGCCATCTCTCCTGACCCAAGATTAGAATTTTTAGTTGGTTCAATTTTTTATCCTTGTAAGGTTATTAATGATGACATCCACGTTTTTTACATGCCAAGTACCTAAATGGAGGTCACTTTTATTCTGTACACTCTCACTTTCACCACAAGAATTTACTGACTTGTTTTTCTCACTATGGATTTATGGTGTCTCATGTAAATGGAATCATGTTCTTTTGTTTGAAAATTTTTTCCAATCCTGTTTTCTATGAAACTGATCTGTGTCACTATGCATATCATAAATAATTACCTGTGAGATGCAGGTAGGTCATGAGCTAGGTAGCTTGCAAAGTGCAAAGCTGCTCAGCTCCAAACTGGCAGGTCCAGGTCCCAGATATTGGTAGGTCGTAAAGGAACCATAAGCCTCAGGTGGACAGACCCATGTTCTCTTATGAGCTCATAATCAGTGCGACCCTTTCCCCAAGTCCAAACCTAGGATACGTCACCAGGAACCAGGAGGTTCATGTCCAGTGAGCTTTCAGTCCAGACATGTGTCTGTTAGAAGAGCAGTCCTGACTCCAACCCACTCTGTGTCCTCCAAGGGAGCTGCTGTTGATACACGCTTCAGATGTGTAAACATAAACACAAAACAAGTAAGACACCACCAAGTATGCCTAGTCCCATAGCAGAAGCCTCCAATAAGAACTACTTAGAGGAAACACCATACAAAGAATTCTAAAACATGACCATGTTAATTACATACAACATATGTAAAGAAAACATGACAAAAAGCTTGAGTGAAATGCAAGTGAATCAACTAAAAGAACTCAGTGGACACAAGAATAAATTCAGAGGACATCAACAAACACCTGAATGAATTCCTAGAGAACACAGACAACCATCTAAATATAATGAGAAAGTCAAATCAGCAAATGAAAGTGAAACTCAATAGAGATGATAAAGAAAAACCAAATGGAAATCAAAAGTGAAATATTTCAGTTAAAATGCTCCCAGGAAAGCCATACCAATAGAATATATAATGTAGAGGACAGAATATCAAGTCTTGAGGACAAGGCAGATGAAATAGATCAGGAGGCCAAAATCAATGACAAATTCTAAACATGTATGAATACAACAGGAGAGAATGTGGGACACCTTAAAAAGGCCAAAGGTCGGGCTGGAGAGATTGCTTAGTGGTTGAGGCGCTTGCGTGTGAAGCCTAAGGACCCAGGTTTGCTTCCCCAGTACCCATGAAAGCCAGATGCACAAAGTGGTACATGTGTCTGGAGTCTATTTGCAGTGGCTGAGGTCCTGGAGCACCCATTCTCTCTCTCTTTCTCCCCCTCATAAATAAGTAATTTTTTAAAAGGCCAAATGTCTTTTTTTTTTTTAAATCATGGGCATACTAGAACTAAAACTTCAGGTCAAAGACAGAAAATATTTTCAACAAAATTATAGAAGAAAAATTTTCAAATCTTATGAAACAGAGGCCCATCCAGGTACAAGAGACACACAGAATGCCAATTGGACAGGGTCAGAAAAGTAATTCTCCATATCACATTATAGTTAAAACCCTAAACAAAGGAAAAAAAGAAAGAATATTAAAAGCTGCAAGAGAAACAGCTCATCATCCAGCAAAATTACCACTTATAATAGGAGACATAAAAGCTTCCCATGGTAAAAGCTGACTACATGAGTAGATGAGCACTAAGCTAGCACTACAGAGAATACTGGATGGAGTACTTCACACTGAAGAGAAGAACAAACATATTCCAGAGACTATAGGAAGGAAAAAACAATAATCTAAACTAGAGCATTTGTTAAAGTGCATGAAGACCAAGAAAACACCAAACTCCACAAAATCATCATCATGATAGTGATTAATTCACACTTTTCAATAATATCTCTGAATATCAACGGACTCAACTCCCCAAATAAATAGCTGAGATTAACTGGCTGGATCAGAATCAGGGCCCAAAATAAAAATACCAAATGTTCTCTCTCATATGTGGATCTTAGCTTGGCATAGTTATATTTGTTTGTATGCTGCAGTAAGTGGCAGTACTAGTGGTTAGGAAGCTAGAATGAAGCTTGGAGAGAGGAGAAGCATGGAGGGATTAAGAAAAGGGATAACACTAAGGCCAGTGTGGGACAGAATACAAGAGTGAAAATGTCTAAGTGGGGGCAAGGGAAAGGTAGGGAGGGAGGATTTGGGAGGGATACACAAAACTAAAGACAGCATGAGTAAGTTCCATAGAAACCTCCTTCATTAGCTAAAAGACAACATCTTGTTTTTTAAAAAGTAAAGAGGAGAGAGAGAGAGAGAGAGAGAGAGAGAGAGATAGCTTGGGCAGAAATACACTGTTGGGATGGAGAAAGCTTTACTCTGAAGCCATAGGCCCTTGCAGGTAAATTTCAGTGCCAGAGATGGATCATACCCTATTCCACAGTGAGTTGTTGGTGAGGAAGGCCCAAGAGGACCCCCAAAACAATTCAGGTCATTGCCAAAGTGCTTGGTTACCTGCCCGAATGAAATGGAAAGAACCTACTTCTTAAGACAGCACAGGCTGTTGTTGCAGAACACTGAGAAATCAAGATGGAACTGACATGGAAGTCATCTCCCTGCTGGATAGCTGGTCATAATGTTGGAAGTTGCTATCTGAGCTGCTGGGGAGAAAAGTCTGAATAAGCAGTGGATCTTATAAGCTACAAAATCAACTAACCAGGAAAGATGTATCCACAGGTACAATAGTGGCACATAAGTTATAGGGATAATCAGCTGCTCTCTGATTGGATATGAGGCCTACTCAGTGCAGTGAGAGTGCACCCTGGTACTGAGAACCAAGTAAAAAGCCTATGACTTCAAAGGTTAGGCCCTAGAGAGACTCAAAACTCTTCCAAGTAGAAAATAAGAGGCTGCCTAGAGCTCAACCCTAAAGATTTACACAACACCCTCCAAAGCTCAGGGAATGTTGCAGAGGTAGTGGTGGAAAGAATGTAAGAGCCACAGAGTGTGTAGGCATACTTAGGGGCCATTGTCCTCCTGACATGAACTGACTGGTATAGTCATGGCCCCACAGTGGCAACCAGTACCTCCACAAGTCCAGCACAGTTCTCAATCCATCAACATTTTGACATGGAGGATGGAGGGGGACAAAAGGAATGAGAAAACAAAATGGAGGAAGGACTACCTTAAGAGAGGAGGGTCCTCAGGGTATGGGGGTCAGGAAAGAGGGAAAAAGGTAAAAAGGGACAAGAACAAGATCAAATTACTTTATTTTCACATATTAAATTTCTCAAGAAAAATAAATAAAAATCATTACTTCTTTTTTTTTTCTTTTGCTTTTTCAGTTTAGCTCAGGCTGACATAGAACTCATTGTAGCTCCAGGCTCGCCTCTAACAGCAATCTTCCTACCTCTATCTCCCAAGTGCTGGGATTAAAGGCATGTGCCACCACACCTGACAAAAATCATTACTGCTTTTTTTTTGTTTGAGGTAGGATCTTCCTCTAGCCCAGGCTCACCTGGCACTCACTCTATACCCTGAGGCTGGCCTCAAACTCACAGCAATCCTCCTACTTCTGCCTCCTGAGTGCTGGAATTAAAGGTGTGTGCCACCATGCCAGGCCACTCTTAGTGCTGAGTATCATATGATTTATGATTTAACTACCTATTATACAATAACCTGTTGTTAGACACTTAGGGTGTTTGTCTTATTTTTAGCTCTTATGAATAATTATGAGACACTGCTATGGAAATGTTCATTTCAATCATTATGTAGATACATATTTTATTTCTTTGGTTAAATAATTATAAATAAAATTGCTTTATTTGTGATGAAATGTGTTGTCATCCATTATACAAGTAATGTAGTATTTGAAATTGGCATGTGGGCAAAATTCTAATTGCAATGGTGCAGGAAAGATTGGTATCAGAAGCCATATAAATGGATGACTTGAGTAGGTTTGAGCATTAACTACCACTACTAGTGTGTTCACTTGAATAGATTGATGAATAAAAAGAAGGTGGCAAAGGATTGGTTTTTCTCCTTTCTTAGCCACATTCTCTACACAATGTTGAGAATGACCTGTTTCACTTATCAGAATCGACTCATTGTACGAAAAACAAACAAAAATGAGAAAGACGTCTTAGGAAAACTTCTCAATGGATAATACAACTTTTAGATGTTATTTTGAAAAATACCAGTAGCGAGTTAAAATGAGTTGACAATTAAGGTCAAGTTCCATGGGTTTTGATGTATCGTTTTCATGTATAATTCATGTATAGTTTTCAGAAATTATTTTTCAATGTATTTTATATTAGTAAATGTCTATTATTCTAAGCTCAGATTATTATGATAATGATACCATTATATTTTCACAATGATTAAATGACATCAAACATTTATTTTAATAAGCTTTCTCGCCATTTATATATCTTATTTTAAAGTACCTTTTCAAAACGTTTTTGATATTTTATTTTATATATTTATTGCAGAAAGAGACAGAGAGAGAGAGAGAGAGAGAGAGAGAGAGAGAGAGAGAGAGAGAGAAACAGAGAATGGGCATACCAGGACCTCTAGCCATTGCAAATGGACTGTAGACACATGCACCATCATGTGCATCTGGCTTATATGGGTTCTGGGGAGTAGAACCTAGGTCCTTAGGATTCACAGGCAAGCACATTAACCTCTAAGCCATCTCTCCAGCCCCTATTCAAACATTTTGTGCAGGAAATGAAACTAGTGGGTATGTTACATAACTTCATGTAATCATGCCACATTGCATACACATACCAAGATATCACATTGTACCCCATGAATATTTAACATTATCATCAAAGATAATGTTAATAAAATTTAAAATATTGACCTCGAGGCTGGGGTGATGTGTCATCCATTCAGTGTTTTTGCTTGCAAAGCCTACAGGCCCAGGTTTGATTCCTCATTACCCACCTAAAGCCTGATGCACAAAGTGGCACATGTGTCTGGAGTTTGTTTGCAGTGTCAGGAGGCTGTGGAGTGCCCATACTCTTTCTCAGTCTCTTTCTCTCTCTCTCTCTCAAACAGATAAATAAATATTCTAAAAATTGATATGTGGCTTTTTAAACTGATTTCAGAGTCAAACTTCTGAATGACTCATGTGTGAGTGTGTGTATAATTTTTTTTTTTTTTTTGGTTTTTGGAGGTAAGGTCTCACTCTAGCCCAGGCTGACCTGGAATTCACTATGTAGTGTCAGGGTGGTCTTGAACTCACAGCAATCCTTCTAACTCAGCCTCCTGAGTGCTGGGATTAAAGGCATGCGCCACCCGCCTGACTGTGTAATGTTTTAATATCTAGTATTGTTATTACTTTCATTGTCTTAATGCTATCTTATTAGGAATCAAAGGTTTTATTTTGTTGCATGTGTGTGGTATAAGTGTATACACATATTCATATATAAACTTCACTTAGCCCAATGACTTAGGCCCCTGTATCTGCTGATAAAAAGGGAACAACAAGCCAGGCACGCCTTTAATCCCAGCACTCAGGAGACACAGGTAGGAGGATCTCTGTGAATTTGAGGCCAGCCTGAGACTACATAGTGAATTCTGGGTCAGCCTGGGCTACAGTGAAAGACTACCTCAGAAAACAACAAACAAACAAACAAAAAGGAACAATAACAACAAGCAAGCTTTTGCAAAATCACAAGTTTTGTACACCTAGGTAAGGTGATGGGCTAGAAGCTGTGTGAACTGGTTGAAAAGAGTCAGTATAAGAAAGAATAAACTTTGTTCCAAACAGAGCATGAGGATCAGCTTCAGAAACTCCCAAAGGCAGTGACAGCAACTGACAAGCATGGAGTAAAAGAAGGGTGAAACTGAAAATCACCATAGCTCCAGCCTTGTGACTCACTGTTGGAAGAATGGAGTAAAGGCCCCAGTTCAAAAGGTGGTACTGGTGAAGAGATTGTCAGCCCTACCCTTAGGTTAAGCCTGCACCTCTCATAGCCTCAAAACCAATTTCAAGTTGTGGTGAGGCAGTGATTCCCATGGTGGATGGGTCATCCTGGAGAAGAATCCCATTTTGTCGCACTACCTGACACTGAGAAAGATCCCATGGCTTAAAATTGAGCTAGCCTAGAGGGCTGAGAACAGAGAGTAACCACAAGTCAAGGAGCCTGAGTGTAACCCTGCCACAGCCCCTGGGGGAGAGAGAGCCACAGTAAGTAGTTGTGGACTGCATGAGGGCCAGGTACTAACACAGTGAAAAGGGTAGGCTGCCGGAGGCTTGTCCCAGGCAGTGAAGTGCAAAATCTCATCTTCAGTGCCAGGGAGTCATTCCACCAAGTGAAAAGAACACTGGAGGTTGATAGCCCTGGGGCTGTGGTCATCAGCCTCTGGAGCCAATTATTGAACATTTACTACTGTAGCACTCCAGTGGGGTGATTTATATATAGGGCATTTAAAAATATTTCATTTATTTATTTAAGATAGATAGAGAGGTAGAGGGAAGGAGAGAGGGAGAGAGAGAGAGAGAGAGAGAGAGAGCATGAGAGAAGGGCTAGGACAGGGACTCCTGCCACTGCAGACAAACCTCAGATACATGTGTCCACCACTTTGTGCAACTAGCTTTACTGGACACTGGGAAATTGAATCTAGGCCATTAGGTTTTGCAAACAAGCACCTTTAACTCCTAAGCCATATCCATAGCCCCATATAGGATATTTTAAAAGTGTTAGATTTTGGGGTCAAGATAGAGGCACTGAGACAAACTATTTTCAGATTCTGGAGATTAATTTTTTTTTTTTTTTTGGTTTTCTGAGGTAGGGTCCCACTCTAACTCAGGCTGACCTGGAACTCACTATGTAGTCTCAGGGTGGCCTGGAACTCACAGCAGTGGTCCTACTTCTGCCTCCCAAGTCCTGGGATTAAAGGCTTGTGCCACTATGCCCAGCTTGAGTTTAAGACTTTATTGCAATGGGTGAGGCAAAGACGAAGAGGGAAAAAGGAAGAGAGTGTTAGGGGTGATCATGCATCACTGAGAAGGAAAGCTAGAGAGTGAGAACGAGCGAGCGAGTGAGCCAGAGAGAAGGTTTTATGGGTAGAGAAGGGAAACTGCCATAAAAGGAAGGGACTTTGGGCAATGTGCTGAGGGAGGGGCTGGGGAAAGGTGGCATTCCCTCTTCTCAGCCCAGAGTTATCCTCAATTGCCATAGCAGGAGGTGCTCCCAGTATCCCAGACCTAGTCTGAGTATGGCCAGATGGAAGGTGGGGAAGTGATGGGTAGAGAGCTCCAAGACTCTTACTGAAAATATGAAGACAAGTCTTCTACCTGTATAGATAACAGTGTGGGGTTTCTTGTCACATACCAATGTAGTGGGAGACATCCTGCAGTAGCAACACTAGCCACCCCAGGGTGTATGATCTGGGGAATCTGGGGAGAGTAAGAAAACCTGCCTAGATTGCAAAATGCAAAGCTAAGTGTGGCCAGCAGAAGCCATTGGTACACAAAGTGAAGATAGTTCAGAAGGCATCCAGGCTCAACCCCAGAATAGACCATATAAGAGTTCCCAATTTCAACTGACCCTACAACGTCATGCATATAGCTATCAGTTCTAATGTTTTGAAGCCCTAGAAAAAAGATGCAGCAACAATTTTTCTGTTTTTGTCTTTTGTGTTTCCCTTTTTCCTTTATACTACACTTTAGCACTGTTTTTACTGTATTATATTTTAAATTCATGTTTTTATTCTGCTCCATATAGTGATGCAATATATGTTTTTATTCTCCAATAATTTATGTAATTTCCATATATTTATGTATAGTTTTCATTATTGGGCAATCTTTTTTCTTTTACTTTCTCTCTTTTATCTTTTTTTTCTTTCTTTCTTGACCTATGAGTCCCCCTTTTTCTGTTTACTATATACTTTTAGTAGTAATTTGGCTTCATCTTTTAAAAAATTCTTGTTCTTATTTTTTAGTGCTATACTTTTTTTTTTTTTTTTTTTTTTTTTTTTTTTTTTTTTTTGGTTTTTCGAAGTAGGGTCTCACTCTAGCCCAGGTTGACCTGGAATTCACTATGTAATCTCAGGGTTGCCTCCAACTCACCGAGATCCTCCTACCTCTGCCTCCCAAGTGATGGGATTAAAGGCGTGCTCCACTATGCCTGGTACTTGTTTTTATTTTTTTATCCTCCATGCATTTCTCTAATTTTGCTTTTGAATCTTCTAAATAATGAGAAGTACTTTTTGTTTACCATATTCTTTTTTATCTCTTCCTCTTTTCTCTTGCCTTCCATAATATTCTTCCCACTTTTCTTCTTATTTTTTTTAATCTGGGGTCTTACTTCTAGTCCAGGCTGACCTTAACTGACTCTGTCGCTCCAGTATGGCCTTGAATTCATGGCAATCTTCCTACCGCATCCTCCCAAGTGCTGGGATTAAAGGCTTGCACCACCACACCCAGCCCTCTTAATTGTTTTTGAAAGGCAAATTAAGCAAGATTTATTTTAGGAAAGAAAGAAAGCAGAAAGTTCCTGAGTTGGGAGGGTTCCCAAGTGGGTAATCTCTCTTACTCTTTTTATTTATTTAATCTTGATTTGCCTCTATTTTCCACTTTCCCTCCTAGCACTTGGGAGGCTAAACTGCCATGAGTTTGAGGCCATCTTAGAGCTACAGAATGAGTTTCAGGTCAGCCTGGGATGGAAGTGAAACCCTGTCTCAAAAAATTTTTTCCCTCCATTTATCTCATTCATTTACTATTTCCACATCTAGCCCAAATGATTTTTATTTTCATGACACAGTCTGCATTAAATTTTCCATTAAATGTTTCATGAACATTGGTGGTATGTTAGTGGGTTATTAGAAATCAATTTAAGTGTATTTCTATATCTTATATGGTTTGATGTTATTGCTGTATTTTTCAACTATTTTATTTTTATTTATTTATTAGAGAGAGAGAGAGAAAGAGGCAGAGAGGGAGACAGACAGTGAGAGAGAGAATGAGAGAGACACACAGAGAGAATGGGCATTCCAGGAACTCCAGCCCCTGCAAACAAACTCCAGACACATATGCTACCTTGTGCATCTGGCTTACCTGGGTCCTGTGGCTTTGCAGGCAAGTGCCTTAATCACTAATACATCTCTTCAGCCCATATAACTGTTTTAATAATTTGTTTTCTCCTCTCTAAGTAGTCCTGGGGTTGAGCCCTCAAGTATAGGCTTATGAATAAGAAAATCCCCAAATAAAAACGCCATATGCACAAATTCTAACACACAAACACAAGAAACATGAAAAAGTGAAGCAACATGACACTTCTAAAAGATGATACTCCTTGGGCTAAGGAGTTTGCTCAGTAGTTAAAGGCACTTGGTTGAAAAGCCTGATGACCTGGGTTCAATTTCCTAGAACCATAGTAAATTCAGGTGCACAAAGTGACACATACAACTGGAGTTTGTTTGCAGTTGCAGGAGGCCCTAGCACACCCATACTCACTCTCTCTGTCTCTCAAATAAATAAAAAAAAAGTTTAAATAATAATAAAAAGATCATACTCCTCAACTACTGAGTGCAAAGATATGAAAACAGAAAAAATGCCAGAGGAAGATTTCAAAAGTTTTCATGTAAAAATGATCAATGACCTGAAAGAAGATTTAAAAAGCAGATAAATTCAATCCAGGAAATAGAAGGGAAAGTCAGCAACAGAGACAGTCAAAGCCCTTAAACTTTGAAACTGCTAGAGGAAAAAGTCTTCAAGATACAGTTATAAGTAAGAACTTTCTCAATAGGACTGTTTGAAATACAACATGTACATACGTGAAAACTGTCGATAAAATGTTTTTAAAAAGCCGGCATGTTACAAGGGGGCGCATGCGTCTGGAGTTCGTTTGCAGTGGCTGGAAGCCCTGGCGTGCCCATTCTCTCTCTTTCTCTCTATCTGCTTCTTCCTCTCTCTGTTACTCTCAAATAAATAAATAAAAATGAACAAAAAAAATTTAAAAAGCCGGCATGTTGTCATATACCTTTAATCCAAGAACTTGGTAGACTGAGGTAGGATCATTGTGAGTTTGAGGCCAGCCTAGGCTAGAGTGAGGCCCTGCCTCAAAATGAAAAGCTTAAAAACAAAAAAAGAATTGAAGTCTCCAAAACTCTTCAAAGTGCTGAAAATAAGTGACTGTAGAGTGCTCAGCACTAAATGACACATCTATATCACCTTCTCCAAGGCTTAGGAAATTGTTGCAGAAGGAGTGAAAAAATATGAGTCAGGAAGGGGAAAAGTGTTGAGCACTGTCTTCTGGACATGGATGTTGTATTCATGACCTCATAGTGACTGTTGTTACCTACACAAGACCTGCACAATATTGGGCCCATTAACATTCTGCCATGGATGACTGGAGGAGGCCATGAGGCTTCGTTCTTTAGTTATTGTTTGCTGGAAGAGGGGGAGACATTTCTTCATTGGGATAGCCATTGGAAAGTTGCACATGCAACTGAGAAATAACCGTCCCTGCCATGGTCAGGTAAGCAACCTTAATTACACTCAAACTTACAAACACACACATCAAGGCACAGGAGGGTCTAGTTGAGAAGGGTTTAAGTGGGAGGACAAGAGGAAGTGGAGAACAAGTAGAATTAATGAAAAGGAAATATGATTGGAGGATATTCATATATACGTATGTATGTATGAAATTATCAATAAATAAAATAAAAGAGAACATAAAACAAAAAAAGAGAATAAAAAGACCTGCAGTATCTCTTGGCATGATGGCACAAGGCAGTAATCCTAGCTACTTACTAGACTAAGGGAGGAGGATTACAAATTCAAGGTCTGCCTAGGTGAACTAGTAAGTTCAATGCCAACCTGGTTAGCGTAGTAATCCGAGATAAAAAAAAATTAAAATGGGCTGGATGCTAAGAACTTGCATGGCCTTTGCAAGGCCCTAGGTTCAATCCCTAGTACTGCCAAAAAGAGTTGAGAGAGGTAGAGTCTCCTTTACCCCTTTAATCTGTGTTGTCTTTGTTACTTGCCTTAGGTATAGAACACACCAGAAAGAATATCATAGTGACTGTTGGCTTAGTCTTAAATTTGGAAGTTTCTATCATGTCTTAGGGGAATTCAGTCACAATATAAGTTGACTATTGCTGGGCGTGGTGGCACACACCTTTAATCCCAGCACTTGGGAGGCAGAGGTAGGAGGATCGCCGTGAGTTCGAGGCCACCCTGAGACTACATAGTGAATTCCAGGTCTGCCTGGGCTAGAGTGAGACCCTACCTCAAAATATATATATATAAGTTGACTACCCTAATACAACATGTTGTACTGAAGCCCAAGGTATTGTCAGAAAATAGCTAATAGAAGATGACAAAAGAACCAATATGTAGTGAGACCACAGTACCAAATACATGATCACTGTCATCTTATCCCATCTACTTCTTAACTTTTTGAGACATTTCATCAAAGGCACCAGATATTGTGGAGGAAGTCCAATATATGACCATGTCCAAAATAATCTGTGTCATGCCTAATAGCTAATCTATAGAATAGAGTGCCTAAAAATTGTTGTCATAATTCTCTAATTTTTTTCTTGTTTTAAAAACTTTTTTTTTTTTTTTTTGGTTTTCTGAGGTAGGGTCTCACTGTAGCTCAGGATGATCTGGAATTCACTATGTAGTCTCAGGGTGGCCTCGAACTCACAGCAATCCTCCTACCTCTGCCTCCTGAGGGCTGGGATTAAAGGTGTGCACCACCACACCCGGCTTTACCTTCTTTTGTTTCTCCTCCCCTTCCAGTTAACTCCTTCCACTTTTCAACTAGTTCTTTCCCTATTTTGATGTCTGTTGTAAAACAAATTCCTAGGAATTGAAAGATTCCTTCCTAAGAAGAGGAGGGAGGCCCTGAAGGAGGTTGAAGGACATTGAGAGATCACACTGGAGCTGAGATGGAAGGAAGTAAGCTTCCTGCCAGCAACTCACCACAGCTGGAAAGTGCTATGTAATCTGGGGCATAAAAGTCACTAACACTGTGAACAAGCAATGGATCCCTCAAGCTGCAAAAGCAACCAGCTGGAGCAATAATGGCACATAGCTGTAGCAGACAGCTTCAAGTTCGCTGAGATGAACTTCCAGACCAAGCACAGTTATGGAGGAAGGGATATTTATTGAAGCTTACAGATCCAGGGGAAGTTCCATAATGGCAGAAGAAACTGGCCTGCCTTCACAGGCCCAAGCAGTGAGAGAGAGAAGCACAAGCCAAAAGCCAAAAGCCATATAGCACAGCACACTTCAGGAACTCCAGCTAGGCACACTTTGCATATCTTTAGATTGTAATCTGAAACCCACCACCACACCTTAAAATCCACACAATGGCACTGACTCCAGCCAGGTGGCTGCAGATGCAAACTACAAACAAATAAGCAACTGAAATATATGGGGGGCCAGCTATTCTATTCAAACTACCACAGTCACCAACACTGTGAACAAGCAATGGATCCCTCAAGCTGCAAAAGCAACCAGCTGGAGCAATAATGGCACATAGGTTATCGGGGTAATCAAAGGCTCTCTGACTGGATATGAGGCCAGCTCAGTGGGAAGGAACTCATACCTGGTACTGAGAACCAAGTTGAAGGCTATGGCTTAGAAGGTCATAGACCCTAGAGGGAGGCTTCAACTGTTCTTGCCTAAAAGAAGCAGTTATGCCCTTCAAAACATCTTCTAAATGTCTATGCTTGCATCTTTTCATCTGTACTGCTTTCACCGTTGGATAGAGAATCTGCTTTTTACAGATGGCAGTGAATACCAGGGAGACTCAAGATCCATCAGAATGAAAAGAAAAGCAAACTGCCTAGCACCAGAGAAGTCATCTCTAACACATCTGCCAGGTTCCAAAAACATTATAGAGGAAGTGGTAGATTAAATATGATTAAATACTCTCACTGCTAGCCTGAGAACCTCCTACAGGGAGATGAAAACTCATCAAAGTAGGAAATCAAAGACTGTTGAGAGCTCAACACTAAAGTAGACTTTTTATTTTTTTCTATGTTTTAGTTAACATTTTATTTTTATTTAATTATTTGAGAGAGGGTAAGAGGGAGAGAGAGAGAGAGAGAGAGAGAGAGAGAGAGAGAATGAGAATGGGTGCATCAGGGCTTCCAACCACTGCAAATGAACTCCAGATGTGTGTGCCACCTTGTGCATCTGGCTTATGTGGGTCCTGGGGAATCGAACCAAGGTCCTTCAGCTTTGCAGGCAAATGCCTTAACTGCTAAGCCATCTCTTCAGCCTCTAAAGTAGACTTTTAACATGCCCTTCAAGGCTCAGGGAATATTGTGGAAGAGGGAGCAGAACTGATATAAGAGCCAAGTATGGGAAGGTGTACCCTGAGGCATTATTCTCCCTACAAAAAATTGGTGCATTCATGAACCCACAGTGATTATTGATAACCTCATTAGGTAGGCCCCTCATTGGGATGGAGGAAATGGAGAGAAGACATAAGCATATAACCTGATGGGAATATGACCAATTTGGAATAGGTTCATATATTAAAGTTCTCAATTGTATATATAAAAAAGGGTAGGCATGACCACTGCATCAGACAGCTACAGTTTCTTGCATGAACCTACAGACCAGACAGTTTATGGCGGAAGGGATTAATTTGAAGCTTACAAATCCAGGGGAAGTTCCATAATGGCAAAAGAAGCTGGCCTCCTTTCACAGGACCAAGAAGAGAGAGAGAGAGAGAGAGAGAGAGAGAGAGGCCAAAAGCAACCACCACCAGCACAGGCAAGCACACTTCAGGAACTCCAGGCAAAGCACAAGCACGTTGCATATATTTTGCCAGAATTCCCCAAACATACCTTAGGGCTGGACCCTAGAGTTTGCCCATAGTGACACCTCCTCTAGCTAGACTGTTGGAGATCTAAGAAGCTTTAATAAAACTCCTGAACCTATTGGGGACATCTATTTAAACTGCCACAACCATACATATCTATAACCCCAGTATTGATGTGGGCTGATAAAGGAGGATCACTAGGGCTCCTTAATCAGCTAGTCTAACAAAAAAGTGGGGAGCTCCAGGTTCAGCGAGAGGTTCTGTCTCAGGAAAATTAGGCAGATGAGTGATAGAAGAGGATACCTGATGTCTTTCTCTGGCATCCACACATGTGTACATGGGGGGGGGGTCTATCTGCACATGCATATGTGTACAGTACACACTAAACATACCCCCACACACCACATACTATGCATAAACACCAAAACAGAAACAAAGAAAGCATAGCTTTTGTTTCTGCACAATGTTATTGTATATTATTGACTTATTGATGGTTTCTAGTTTGTACTTTTGTTTCTTCCCAGATAATGTAAGCACCTTAGAACATTTTAACTCCATTTCCTTTTTCTATTTTTAATACTATTGAATTTGCTACATAAATGAGTCAAAGATAGCTTTTGTATATTAGATTTATGCCATTCACTTATTCAGATCAGATTGGAACCCATTAATTCAAAAGCCTGTTATTGTCAAACTCTAGTTTTTTTTGTTTGTTTGTTTTGGTTTTTCGAGGTAGGGTCTCATTCTAGTCCAGGCTGACCTGGAATTCACTATGGAGTCTTAGGGTGCCCTTGAACTTGGCGATCCTCCAACCTCTGCCTGCCGAGTGCTGGGATTAATGGCATGCGCCACCATGCCCGGCCAAACTCAAGTTTTTATATATCCAATTATTTCAAATATATCCCCAACAGATATTTAGTTCTTTAGAGGCTTGTTGCTCTATGAAACTGCATCCACCATATGCTAGTAAGATAAACTCTGGTTCTAAGAGGCACCAAGTCACTGCTGTGCTCCAGATCTAACTCATCTAGAGATTCCCTATCATGCTTCTGAGCCACATTACCTACACATGTAAGTCTGATATCACATCTTACT
The DNA here is from genome assembly GCA_036346955.1 of Dipus sagitta. Lineage (NCBI taxonomy): Eukaryota > Metazoa > Chordata > Mammalia > Rodentia > Dipodidae > Dipus > Dipus sagitta. The sequence goes on from CM070776.1 coordinate 65,202,566, forward strand.
CTGATCTCCCTCTCTCCCAGAAGTTCCCTTGCCTTTTTGGTTGGTTGATTTCTTTTGTCTTTCACCTATATCCCCTGGAAGGTTTCCTGCTGGCATCAACTATCTCCTTCCAGGTTAGTCCAACAAGTTCCCTACTCCCTGTCTGCAGACCTGTCAGCGTTGCCTACATAAAGCTCTTTGTGTGTTGCTGCTGCCACCTCGTGGTCATATCTCTGTATTACTGAAACTCGCAAGTGGTAAAGAGGAAAGAAGAGAGTTTGGTGATGATAAGGCATTCACTCAATTGGAAGGTCAATTACTTGGCAAATAATGATCCTGGAAGGTCTTAAGTGGTTGGGACTCAAAATTAGTAAGGTCTTCATCAGTTAGACATGCATGTTTTTGCACTGAATTTCACTTTGTATTTTTGTGGTCTCCCTTTGTGCCTCATTAGCTTGGCTTACATGGTACTGGGGAAGTGCTAGCAGCAGGATTTGCAACCAGCTCCCCCCACTGTTAAAGTTGGTTTTGGAGGTCTGGTGCACATAGCTATCTGAAGAAGAGTGTCATTCTGCCTGACTGTGTCCCATGCTAGCCAGTCAGTGTTCCTGATTAGGAAAAAAAGGAAGAATATATGACTCTAAACCAAGAGAGGGTTACCTGCTGACTCCATAAAAGAGCTATGGTGAGAGGATCTCCCTGAAATTGGGTGGATCATTTTTTTCTGAGACAAGAGGACAAGCTCATTCCTGGAGAACTTTATATCAGATATAAAACAATAAAGCAGAGGTATAAGGCTGAGACCAGTCTCCGAAGTTCAATTGGGGCAGGCAAGCTTGTCAAGAGCTACTTTGCCTATGTTGTGGTCACATTTGAGTATGCACTCCAGATGGCATCATTCTAGTTTTTCTTCCAAGGAATACTGAGCCCCTGGTGCCTGGGTCAAGCCAGCTAAACCATTACTTAAACTGGTAAAAGAACAAATGCTTTCTGTCCTTCTTAGAACTGTGTAGAAGTGATATCCTACTGAACAGATGTTCCAAATCATCAGATGTGCACTGGACTCTGCTATATTCTGTCTCTCATCAAGCTTCTGCCTCCACATGGGGCAGGAGCTTATGAATCTGTGGGATACCTGATGGAAAGGAGGGTCTTAGGGAAGAAAATTGCAGTTCTCTGGAGGAAAAGGTAACCCAATATCCTCACGGTCCTTATGCCCGGTATGGTACATGTCTTTAATCCCAGCACTTGGGAAATGGAGTTAGGAGAACTACCACAAGTTCTAGTTCAGCCTGAGCTAGAGGAAGACCTTGTCACAGACAAAGGTCAAGGGAATGGTCCAGATCCAAGGAGGAAGGTCTTGTCAGTTGGAGGAGGACATATCCATTCTCCTGTCTAGAGCTTTAGTTTTTCCATAAAGACATAACTGGAATGAATCCAGTTAGAATTGTTTCACCAGTGGGGCTGAAATTGAGCAACTGGTTTTTACAGAGTTTGTCTCAAAATCTTTCTTAAAGTCTATTTTATGATATGTTAGCTACTCCTGCTCTGTTTTTCTTTCTACTTGAATGGGATAACCTTTTATATCTCTTCCATTTTAGCAAATGTGTGACCCTGCCAGTAAAATGAATCTTTATAGGCAACATTTGGTTAGATCTTGTACTTTCATCCATTCAGTTGCTCCATTTCTTTTAACTAAAGATTTTAATTTATTAACATATAAGGACTTTATATAGTGATATTAAGTTTGTTTTCCAGTGGATTTGTAGGATCTATCATCCTTTCTTCTTCTCTTACTGTCTGCTTTATTGTTTGATGGCTTTTCATGATAATATGCTTTGAATCCTTTTGTTTTACGTTTTGTGCAACTATTATATATATTATAGGTTTTTGTTTTGTGGTTACCATGAAGCCTACAGAAAATGTTATTTTTTTTTGTTTTAACAGCCTATTTTAAGCTGATGATAATTTAACTTTCAGCATGTATGAAAGCTATACTTTTGGGCTGGAGAGATGGCTTAGCAGTTAAGGCTCTTGCCTGCAAAGCCTAAGGACCCATGTTTGACTTTCCAGATCCTTCCTAAGCAAGATGCACAAAGGTGGGGCAAGTACAAGGTTGCACATGCCCACTAGGTGGCACAAGCGTCTGGAGTTCGATTTCAGTGGCCGAGGACCTGGCCTCTTTCTCTCTCTCTCTCCTCTCTCTCTCTCTCTCTCCTCTTTCTCCATTTCTCTCTGTCTCTCTTTCTCTCACACTCTCTCCAATAAAAGCTATACTTTCACTACTCATCATGTCTTACTATTTTTTAAAATATTTTACTTAGTTGGTTATTTGAGAGAGAGAAAGAGAGAGAGAACGAGAGAGAGAGAGAGGGAAAGAGAGAGAGAACAGGCACACCAGGGCCTTCAGCCATTGCAAACAAACTCCAGACACATATGCCACCTTGTGCATCTGGCTTATGTGGGTACAGGAGAATCAATAGTAGGTCCTTAGGTTTCACAGGCAAGCTCCTTAACCATTAAGCCATCTCTCCAGCCCACATTTCTTACTATTTTGATGTCAAAACTCATATTTATTTCTTACCAACTTATTGTACTTACAATTGTTTTAGTGGTTTGTCTTTTAATACTCATAGTAGGGAAAATAATTACTTCACACTATATTATTACTATCCTTACAGTAGTAGACATAATCTTTATAATGTTTCATTTATTTTGTTTTATTTTTGTTTTTTTTTTCTTTTTTTGAGGTAGGGTCTCACTCTAGCACAGGCTGACCTGATACTCATTCTGTAGTCCTAGGATGGCCTCAAGCTCACAGTGATCTGCCTACCTCTGCTTCCTGAGTGCTGAGATTAAAGGCATGTGCCACCACACTTGGCTCTATTATTTAATTTTAAAAATATTTATTTATTTATTTAAGACAGAGAGAGAAAGAGAGAGAGAGAGAGAGAGAATGTGTATGGATGTGCCAAGCCCTCCTGCCGCTGTAAACAAACTGAAGATGCACGCGCCACTTTGTGCATCTGGCTTTACATGGGTACTGGGAAATCGAACCTGGGCCATCAGGCATTGAAAAGAAGTGCCTTTAACTGCTAAGCTATCTCTCCATCCCCCTAATATTTTATTTTATTTGGAGAGAGAGAGAGAGAGAGAGAGAGAGAGAGAATGAATATAGGTGTACCAGGGCCTCTTGTTACTGCAAGCAAACTCCAGATGCATGCACCATTTTGTGCATCTGGCTTTTTGTGAGTACTAGGGAATTGAAGCCAGGCTATCAGGCTTATCAGTCAAGCACCTTTAACTGCTGAGCCATCTCCTCTTCCCTAGATATAATCTTGAATATGGTTATGTACTACTTATACTATTTAGATTTTATTTTCATTTCTATATATATATGTATGTATATTAACAGGTTATATTTTTTTTACTCCTTGCTCCTGTTCCTGTTACCCTAGGGACCCTCTTCAGTGGGCTTTATGGTATTCACTCTGCCAGTCCCTGTGAGATAGTGGAAGACCGTGCCTCAGGTATTCCTACCCGCTCTGTGGCTCTAGTCTTTTCCTCAAAACTTCAGTTTCTTTTAGATGAGCCTCATGAACTATGCTGTGCTTTCCACATGAGTGTGTGTTTCCTAGTTTCCATGTGCTTATGACTCTGCTCTAGCCTTCTTCCGAGATCTCTATTTTCCTTAAATAAACACCACAATTTATGATTTTGCCCTAAATAAACTCTATCATTCATAATTTAACCTTCTTGAGTCTGTTGTTGTCAATTTTTGTTAAAAATAGTACAGGACCCAACATTGGGGTTCATACATTTTGGGGGGCCTCCCAAACCTGAAAATCCTGCATCATATTTCTTCCCCCTCTTTTGCAATATTCCCTGAGCTATGGCAGGCCTGTTGGCAGTCTGATTTAGTGTTGACTTCTCTTTAGCCTCTAGATTTCTGCCTTGATGTGTTTTGATTAGCCACCATGTCTGTCACCATTGCTCTGGGACTGGTTGTCAGGCTAACAGTAAGAGTAATATTCATGTCACCTTGGCCTGGGAAGATGTAGAGGTGGCATGTCAAGTGGTGGGCAGTTGGCTATCTTTTTGTTTTGTTGATGGATCTTCACTCTTTTCAATTTTCTTTGTCATCTGTAAAATAAAACAGATTCTCCAACCAAGAGTGAGAGCAGTTTGGGTTAAAAGTGTTATGTAAAGTTATTTGAGAGACTGTTGATGTGAAAGCCCACTCTTCTTCTCTAGAGAGCAGTGGGGGCTTCTCTCTGAAGTGTATGAGTTTTCTAACCATGGGATTCTGTCTTGGTTTCCAGTACCAGATATGAGTTCTCTCTCACTGAGCTGGCCTCCTATCCAGTCACAGAACAGTTGATTACCCACAGAGTACTTCATTTTAGCTGAAGGAACTCCCTTAGTAATTCCTATAAATCCAGCCTATTGGTGATGAATTCCCTTAGCTTTTTGCCTTGGAGAGTTGTGTTTTTCTCTCATTTCTGAAGAACTTTGCTTTCATAATTTTATTCCTTCAGTACTTTAAATATACCATTCAAATCTCTCCTAGCCTGTAGAGTTTACCATATAGTGACTTCCTTGAACCTGCTATTTTTCTTATCTCTTGCTGCTGTTAGTATATTTATTTGCTTTTTTTTTTTTATTCTTGAGGTAGGGTCTCACTCTAGCTCAGGCTGACCTGGAATTCACAATTCCCTCTGTAGTCTCAGGGTGGCCTTGAACTCATGGTGATCCTTCTACCTCTGCCTCCCAAGTGCTGGGATTAAAGGCGTGTGCTACCACACCCAGCTATATATTTGTCTTTTAGAAAATATTTTATTTATTTGCAAGGAGAGAAATAGATAGGGAGAGGGAGAGGGAGAGGGAGAGGGAGAGGGAGAAGGAAAGGGAGAGGGAGAGGGAGAGAGAGAGGGAGAGGGAGAAGGAAAGGGAGAGGGAGAGGGAGAGAGAGAGAGAGAGAGAGAGAGAGAGAGAGAGAGAGAGAGAGAGGATGAACACACCAGGACCTCCAGCCACTGCAAATGAACTCCAGTTGCATACATCACTATGCATCTGGCTTTATGTGGGTACTGGAGAACTGAACCCGGGCCTTTTTAGGCCTTGCAAGCATATATCCAAACCACTGAGTTATCTCTTCTGTAAATCACTGAACTATCTCTCCAGCCCCTTATTTGTCTTTGATATTTGATAATTTGATTTTCATGTGTTCTAGTGATCTTTTCATTGGATTTAATTTGCTTGAAGACATATAATCTTCCTGTACTTGGGTGTTTTTGCCTTTCTTCAGATATGATAAATTTCAGAAAAAACTTTGTTCAACAGGCTTCCTGACCTTTTTGTGTCCTTTCCTAGGAACTATTATACTGCAAAGGTTAGTTATCTTTCTGATGTACCACAATTTCTGTTTCTTTTTGTTCTTCTGACTTAATAATTTCAAATTTCCTATTTTACAGCTTAGTGAATCTTCAGCTTGATAAAGTGTGCTGCTGAAGCTTTCTGTTGAATATGAGGTTCAATTATTATATTCTTTATCTCTAGATAAAGAATATGTCTGTATTTGTTTCTTTATCAAATTTCTTATTTTATTCACAAACCGTCATCCAAATTTCATTTAATTTCCTTATATTTTCTAGTATTCCTTTGAACTTCATTAGGAGGACTATTGTGAATTCTTTGGTAGGCATTTAATAAATCTCCATTTCTTCAGGTTTTAGTATTGGAGGTTTATTTGTTTCTCTTAGTGCTATGCTATTTTCCTGACTTTTCCTACTACTTATGCCCTTGTACTTGTGTCTGTGCATTTGAGGACATAATCATCTCTTGGCTGTTGGTTGTAATATGCTTTCACTATTTAGTCCAGCCTCAAATTCTGGATAGTTCTTCCAAACAGGTAGAGTTTGGTGTTCAGTTCTTCACTTGGTATTGTATAGCATCTTGTTCACCACTAAAACATTTTTCTTCTATATGGAGTCTTTTTATCACTTAAGAAGTAAGTGAACTTTATAAAGCTTGAGAAGTAAACAAAACTCACAAGTGTCAAGAAGCTCCTGGAATTTGCAAGATTCACAAATTCCCTCTGTAAAGTTATGAAAGCAATAATTTACTAGGGAGAGGAGACTCTCTGATGGCCAAGCTGCCTGTAAAGTTGGGCAGCGAGCTTCAGGAATGTAGCTTTCTTGAGCCAGCACCTATGCTGGGTAGGCTATTCAGTGATAAAGCTGCCTTTGAGTCATCCATACTGGAGTAAGTAAACCTAATGAACTCATTTGTTCATAAGCTAAACTTTGAAATTATTTCTTTGGTCTGTCATTAGTGTTCTACCATATCTTCCAAGGAAAAATCGTACAAAATTTGGGCTAGGAGGTTGCCTGTGCTTTGAGGGTTAATGGAATTGTTTGTTGGCTGTGCTCCACAATTCTGAGATACAATTGGCTAGACTCTAGGTTGAATTGCTGGGTGTGCTCTGTGATCACCTCTGATTGGGTTGGGTTGCAGGTTATCCTTTGTGGTTAGGTGGTATTAGTTTTCTTTTGAAATTTCTAGTTTGGCTGCACAATGTGCTGGGTTCTGAGCCTGGGATTACCACTGACCACTTTAAGTACACAGATATGTGTGGACTTTGGCTTGCCTTTTGACTTAGGGTAGCTGAAAGCAGAGCACTGAAGTTTGATGCTAGATTTCAGCAGGGACAGATGCTCCCTCCACAGATAGTCAGTGTCTCCTGGCCTGGAAAAATCTTAAGCTTAAGGAGAGTACTGATTGATTGGTTCACTGTTTAGATGCTGGGTTTGGGAAGTACCAGTTGCTTCGTCCATGGATAATTTCTGATCTGAACTTGTTTTACAGCCCAGGAACAGCCTAAAAGCTGCCTGGGGAAACTGACTAGGAACTTCAGCCCAGTAGATCTGCAGATAGTGCTACCTGCAAAATGATGGCACTAGCTAGTCTCTCTAGTGTGATTCCTCCATTGACTGCAAGGCAGAGTTACTGCCATAGTTGGTGTTCTGAGTGAGTAGCACTCCCATTCCTTGTTTTAGTCTAACTCCAGGGAGTCTGCTGATACCCACAATGTTTTCCATGGGATAAGATAGGATTTGCTTTCCTGAAAAGAGTTTCAGAATGGTGGGGCATCTAAATGTCCACTTTTAACTTTTTTTCTTCACTGTGGAAACCATGGGTACAGCAGAAACCTTTGTGTGTGGGACTGTGCCAGTTTTGGGGAGGGGTAGCATGATAAAGGGCAAATGTTCCTCTTATTTTAGCAATGTGGCTCTTCTCAGTTCTGCAGTCTAAAAGTGTGTCTTATTCTCTCAATTCTCTACTCTGGGATAGTCACAAAGGTAGAAGTAATGACCTTGGACTAGATAGCACCATTTTGGTGATACCCATGTGTGAGGGTTAATATTGATTATCAATTTAATGGGATCTAGAATCACCTAGTAAACAAATCTCTGTGTGTGTCTGTATCTATAAGGGCGTTTCTAGATTGGGTTAGCCAAGGTGGGAAGACTTACACTAAATGCAGGCAGCCTAATTCCATGAGCTGGGGTTCCTGGAGTGATTAAAAAAGTAAAAAGAAAGTGAGTTGAGCACTAGTATTTATCTCTCTCTACCTCCATGACCGTGGATGTCATGTGACCAGGTGCCTGAAGCTCTTGCCACCTTGAATTCGCTCCCATGATAAACTGTACCTTTGAACTGTGAGGCAACATACACCTTTCCTCCCTTAAATAGATTTTGCCAGGTATTGTTGCAGCAATGAGAAAAGCAACTAGCAGATTAGGAAATAACCAGCTCCTCTAATGTTGGCTGTAGCTGACTTCTAATTTGAATCCTTAGTTTGTTGCTGTATACATTCCATAGTTGGTAAGTACTTACCTTCACCAGTGTTGAGTACACACCCCTTGGCATATAACCCTAGCCCTGGAAATTTGCACTTTACTGTTGGCAAGACTTACCAGAGGGATTCACACAATGGTGGGTCAGTTTGAGGAGAAGGGAAATAATGACATTGTTGGCTATTTGAGCTAGCCAATCATATTAACAAAACCACAGATATCAACACTCAGGCTAGCACTCTACTACTAACAAACAGCACCCACTGTGGCTAAGCTAGATCCTATGATACCACTTGTGACTCATAAATATGTTTTAATATCTATGGTCCAACTTTTACTTCAGATACACTATTATTGACTACTGTTATTACACTTACTATTATTAACTCCTGTCTTCAAATACATGGAGCAGTAATGCATTTAAGGAATGCACAGGTGTAATATGTAGCCAATATTATAATCAGGATGCCCGTTATTGTTGCATCATGTTAAAAATGTTGTAATACAATCCAGACATGAGAAGCTCTCCACCCCCCACCCCCAATAACTGAAGCCTATTTGCAGCACCAGGCTTGCCTTCAGGAAAAAAAAAAAAAAACCCTACAGGCACAATTGCAAACTGGCTGCACGCTCTCTTCTGACAGCTAAGTGCTTCCTTTTGATCACTAATGCTCCCTGCTCCACTGTTCTCTGCTCCTCCATCTTCTTGAAAGCCAGCGCTGCTACTCAGCAGTTTCCATGGCAACAAGAGAAATGGAGCTACCATCTTGTACTTTCCATTTCCAGACTAATCTACGTGTGTGTGTGAGGGGGGGGGGGAGTTGGTCAGATGCATTTGGACTGCTGGGCCTAGGCTCCTGGGGCTGCTAGGCCTGCTCCTGCTCTGAGATCCCCCAGAGCTGCTTTTGCTCAGGATGCTGGGCCTGTTCCTGCTTCTGTATGACTGGAGCTGCTCTTGGCTTGCACAAGCTTCTACTCTTGGTACCTGTGCCAGATACTGTGCTCTCCAGGCCTGGTCTTGCTCCCACCTCAGAGAGACCAGTTTCTAATGCACTGGGACCTCCTGCTTTAGCAGCTTCTGGTTCTCACTCTGAAGGGACCCACTGCCACTCTGGAAGTCCTGCTCCTGCTTCCTTGGGATCTGCTTCTACTCTAGCTGTCCTGGATCCTACTTCAACAGGGCCACCCTTGGCCCGTATTCTGAAGCACTGTAATATTTGATATCAATCTCTTTTTTAAATAATTTTTTGTTGTTTATTTATTTGAGAATGACAGAGAGAGAGAGAGAGAGAGAATGGGCCTGCCAGGGTCTCCAGCTACTGCAAAAGAACTCCAGATGCATGAGCCCCCTTGTGCATCTGCCTGACGTGGGTCCTGGGGAATCAAGCCTTGAACCGGGGTCCTTAGGCTTCACAGGCAAGCGCTTAACCGCTAAGCCATCTCTCCAGCCCATAAACTGATTTTTGTCAGGTGTTTTTTTTCCCCAGACATGCGAAGTTGAGTAATGCAGCTTTCTATCTGCTAATCCCTGTTTTAAGTGAATTCTAGGTCAGCCCATGCTAGAGTGAGATCCTACCTTGAAAATAATAATAATAATGGTAATGAGGGCTGGAGAGGCTTAGCGGTTAAGCGCTTGTCTGTGAAGCCTAAGGACCCTGGTTCGAGGCTCGATTCCCCAGGACCCACGTCAGCCAGATGCACAAGGGGGCGCACACATCTGGAGTTCGTTTGCAGTGGCTGGAGGCCCTGGCAGGCCCATTCTCTCTCTCTCTCTCTCTCTCTCTGTCTCTCTGTCTCTCTCTGTCATTCTCAAATAAATAAATAAGAACAAACAAAACTTTAATATATATATTTTTTAATTGACAACTTCTATACTTACATACAACAAACCATGATATTTCCCTCCCCTCCCCCATTTTCCCCTTCATAACTCTGCTCTCCATCATGGCCCATCCCTTAATGGGCATCTAGAAGCATTTCAAGAGTTAGAACTGTAACCTCCACCTTTTTGCCATCTTAGTGGTATTCTGCCACCACTAAGAGTTCAGAGTTTAGAGCTTTCCTTACCACCTTTGTGTCCTCCTGGTTGACAATCCATTGCCACTGAGACCTGAAAATCAGCTTTCTATTCATAACCCAGTGTAAATGAAGTCCTCGTTATTCATTCATCCCTCATTTCTGTCTGTCCACTCCATTCTTTGGGAGATAAGAACCTGGAAGAAAAGTCAACCATTTCACTAGCTCTGTGAAGGCTGAGACAGAAGTATCATACATTCTAGGCGAGCCTATGATACTTAACAACACCCTACCTCAAACAAACAAACAAACAAAAAAAAAAACAACCCTGCAGTAATGCAAAGCCAATACCAATGCATCCTATAGGATTATCAAACATTAAAAATAACATTTGTGAGATGATAATAAGGGTACACAATGTAAATCTAAAGCTATTGGCTTAATTTCTTATTGGTTATGTCTTTTTTTTTCTCCCTCTTGTATAAGCTCCATTTATAGGGATCAAAATATTTCAGTGCCTATGGGCACCTTAGCATGGACTTGCTGCATGGCTTCCAGTCAATATGAACAAGTAAAACAATGCATACTACATAATATTACCTGCATTGACGCAAGTCTGAAAAATCAGGATGGTAACAAGCTTGAGAGTTCTTTCATATCCTAACTTTCTCACAGTACCAACTATAAGTTTTATGTAACACTCGGTGGAAATTGGCTCTACAATAATTGCAAGGTTGATTGCCACTCTAAATAATCAAAACTCTTGGGTGTTACAGCAGAGACAACTCTTCCTAAGAATATATTTGATCCCATAGAGTACTTTAACTGTTCTCTGCCTAAGAGTTTCTCTACTCAAATGGACAGCTATTTTCTTTGCAGCTATTAGAAATTTTGCTGGGTCCAACAAAACCACCAGTAATAAAAGCTTGGTAACTATCTGAAGAATGTTTCTGACCAATGTTACTTGTTTTCTGGTGCTTGGAATTGAACTCAGGGTCTCACACATGCTCAGCAAATGTCCCATCACTGAGCCCCATCCCCAACCCCAATGTTACCCTTTTTGAGGATCCTCAAATAATGTACAATTGAAACAACAAAGACCACACAAATGTGAAAAGCAAAGGCTACTTATTTATAGCTTACTGCAGCAGGGGTGCCATCCACTGCCACTTATGTTTTAGGAGATGTTCGAAGGCAGGTAGAGGAGTGAGAAAGCTTTATAGTGGAAAAAACAAAGGCTGACTGGTATGTGCTGATTGGCAGTCTTGGCACGTACAAGTTGCAGATCAAATAACTGGATGTGGGGAATCTTATATGACTTTTTAGAGTTCCATATTTGGCAGTTTATGGTTGGACCTATGTTGGAAGCAGGGCCAAAAATTACGGAAGTTGTCAATCATTCATCAAGTTTTTCCCATTTGGGGATGATTATTATAGAGTTATTGTTTATCTTCTTAGATTGCTACTAATGCTAGCAATATGACATCCTACATCCTACTTGTTACAGGGAATTTTTCAATGCTGGTTATTGTATATAATGGTTACTGTTCCTGGGAGGATTACTGAAAGTTCTAATATTGTATATTTTCAACCGTAGTCCATTTTTGTATTCCTTCTCTCAGTACAAATCCTACCTAGTAATGAGAATCGTGGTGTTCAAGTTGACCTGAGAATACATTTATTAGTACTCAGCACTGCTCCATCCCTAGGGGTGATCCTTAAGGCAGTTAAAGCTATACAAATGTATTTCCTAGAAAAATATTTCTTTTGGAATGAAAATGATGGAGCAGGTGGTCCTTCACTGAAATACAGCCAAAATCATGTTAAATAGGGATAGAAATAGGCCAAATTTATAATACCAAATAGTGTTTAGTTCTGAAATAACTTGGCCCACCTGTGTGGATCACATATGTGAGTGTTCCAGAGTTCAGGATATAATTTTATATGTGGCTAAATTAACAACTGTACTTAAATGCCATGAGCTCCGGTGAAGTTTCTTGCAGGCCATGGAAATGGTCTGTTATGTGTAACTGGCAATCACCAAAATACATGAGCACAAAATGCACACCAATCTGAACAAGATGCCACATTCATTTCCCCACACCTGCATGTAGCTTCAGCCACAGCAATTCACAAGTTGGCAATTTTAACAGCATTCTGGGCCAGTCTCTGCTAATCTGATTTTAATACAGGTAACAGAATACTTTTCTTCTGGACAAGTTCCAAAAGAAACCTCATTTATCAAGATAAGCCCATTTCTATGTACTCTCAGGCTGGCCTCAAACTCACAGCAATCCTCCTACCTCAGCCTACTGACTGCTGGGATTAAAAGCGTGCACCACCACACAGATAAACCCATTTCTCTAAGTATTGACATCCAACAAAAAGATTCAGAGGCTAATCTCATATGAATATGTGAGTAATGGTATGCTGAGCTCATAACCAATTTAGTAAATCCATGTATTGAATGCAAGGTAGACAGCATGCAAGCTTGTTTGAATATATCACCATATGATCCTATCAACTCTCATGGGCATTTCCCTAAATTACATAAAACTCTGTTAGAGAAACATAGAGAATATGGGCACCAGAGATTACCAGGTAGGCTTATGAAGAAATCAAATGATTCTCTGTATCATAAATTTCTTCCCTTCCTCCTGAATCTAGCCATTGTTTCCTGCACTTAGTTTTAGCTCAAAAGTATAGTAGTTTTTTTTTTTTTTTCAGGCACCAATAGAATCTCCAGAGGCTTGCCTCCACAAACCACACTTTCCAAATCCACAAACTAGTTTTCCTAATAACCACCCTAACTTCCCTAGGGTTATTGATTTTGGGTTCAGTAGGAATAGCTCAAGTGTAGGACCCACTCCCCCCCAAAAAAAAAAGAATTAGAAGACATACAAATAGCCTAAGGAGTTACTCATACCAATTAAACAGACCAAGTGAATGGAACTCTTGGGAGATTCTCATTGTATTTAGGGTCCATGGTGGTAGATAAATGGATAGACCTGAATTACTTATTGGCTGCTAAAGAAGCCTGTGCCCTACCTTGAAAAACAAAACAAAAAAAAAAAAGAAAAAAAAAAAAAAGAAAAGAAAAAAAAAAAGAAGCCTGTGCACTTTAGCACATCTTGCTGAACACTGTCTCACCAAGTCTTACAGAGGGGTCATCCTATCATTCTATTGACTAACAGCTGAGCAAATCAAAGTTTCCTGTTGTGATCTACTCTCCTGTATTTCTCCCACTATGTGGGCAGATTGTCTGTAAAAAGGGCTTTAGAATTTTAGTTCATGCCCTTATTGGCTTTTGTCTGTTTTACCACTGAATTCCAAATCAGGAATTACAAAATAATGTACAATTTAAATTGTTAAGTAACATGAAAACAGGGAATGGCCCATTATAGATGAATGCAAGCTAGTCTCTGGATATCAACCCTTATGTTGCTTCCTTCTTTAAACAGGTAATGCTAACCCAAACACCTGTCGGTCCCAACTCAATATTTTCTTGGCCATTTAGAGGCTGTTGGCTTTGCACACCTTTGTGAAACTGTACCCATCTGCTAGTCACCAGTAAGATAAACCTGGGGGAAATTAAAAAAAATAATACTAATCTACTTATTGCCCTTTAGCGCTCTCTGACCTAGATTCCCTGCTGTGCATCTGAGGGAAGTCACATAGATCCATAACTCCCCTATCTGATTCTTTTCTCTCCTGGAGTTCCCTGACTTTTCTCAACCTCAGGGTGGTAAGTCTGCAGCCAGCCTTTGGAAGGTTTCAGGTTTTGACAGCCTCTCCTTCATTCCCTTGCAAACCTGCTAAAGGGTTGATCAGATAAAATTGATCTGATGATATTGCCACCTGGTGGTAATATCCTTTTACTTGTTCAGTCTCCAAGTCTCTTGAACTCACTACAGTGTCACATATTTTAATTGCACATAATTTAAATCATATAGGAAATTCATATTATTTTGTTGTTATTTTAAAAATCTCAGTATTTATATCTAATATTTAACCCACATATTTACCCCATACATACAATTCCTTTCTTGCATCTCTTCAGCTTCATATGGAACTTTTCCTTTATATAAATATTGGTTTTTCAAGGTAGGGTCTTGCTCTAGCCCAGGCTGACCTGGAATTCACTATGTAGTCTCAGCGTGGCCTCTCAAACTCACAACGATTCTCCTACCTTTGCCTCCAGAGTGCTGGGATTAAAGGCATGTGCCACCATCCACAGTTTATAATGTTTTTAAATTTATTTTTTATTTATTTGCAAGTGCATGTGGGGAAGGAGAGAGAGGGGGGAGAGGGGGAGAGGGGGAGAGAGGGGGAAAGAGAGAGAGAGAGAGAGAGAGAGAGAGACAGAGAGAGAGACAGAGAGAATGGGTGCACAGGGCCTCTGGCTGCTGCAAATAAACTCCAGATGAATGAGCCACTTGGTGCATCTGGCTTTATGTGGGTCCTGAGGAATCAAACCTGGGTCCTTAGTCTTTGCCGACAAGCACCTTAACTTCTAAGCCATCTGTCCAGCTCCTCTTCAGTATTTTTTTTGTTTGTTTGCATTTAGAGGTAAGTTCCCACTCTAGTCCAGGCTGATCTGTGACTCATTCTGTAGTCCCAGAGTGGCCTCTAACTCACAGTAATCCTTCTACCTCTGCCTCCCAAGTGCCTGGATCAAAGGTGTGCACCACCACACCTTGCTCTTTCAGTTTTTTAAGTGTCGTTTACCAATGATAAATTGACTCAGTTTTGTCTTCTGCAAATGTCTTCCCCTTTTAAAATAGGATTTCACTATGTTGCTCAGGCTTGTCTTGAATTCTTGGGATCAAGTAATGAAATGACTCACCTCAGCTTCCCAAGTAGCTGGAACTATTGGTGTGCACCATCATTTCTTCCCAAATAGCTTTAAGGTACTTTTATTTTATTTTTATTTTTTTTTGAGGTAGGATTTCACTCTAGTTCAGGCTGTCCTGGAAGTAACTATGTAGTCTCAGGATGGTCTGAACTCAAGGTGATTCTCCTACCTCTACCTCCCAAGTGCTGGGATTAAAGGCGTGTGCCACCATGCCTGGATGGTACTTTTAATTTTTAAAACATTTTATTTGTTTATTTGCAAGGAGAGAGGGGGGGGGGAATAAATAGAGAAATCAGGGCCTCTTGCCACTACAAATGAACTCCAGATGCATTTGTGCACCTGGCTTTATGTGGGTACTGGGGAATCAAACCTGGGATATGAGGCTTTGCAGGCAAGTGCCTTTAACCTAAGAACAATCTAGTCTTTCCAGCCCAGTACTTTTATATTTAATTGGCAATTTTAGTGGCTTTACAATTTTATATTGCCAATTTGCAAATAATTAAATTACTTGAGTGGCAAAATTGTTGGTTATGTAAGCTTTGCCTCTTTGCATTTCCTGAATAGAATAGATGGCCCCCAATATATTCAGTTGTTTATTTGTTTGTAGTTTGCATCTTTAGCCACCTGGCTGGAGGCAGTGTCACTGGGTGGATCTTAAGGTGTGGTGGTAGGTTTCAGATTTCAATCTAAAGATATGCAAAGTGCACCTAGCTGGAGTTCCTGAAGTATGCTGTGTGGCCTTTGGCTTTTTGGCTTGTGCTTCTCTCTCTCTCTCTGCTTGGCCCTGTGAAGGCAGGCCAGCTTCTTCTGCCATTTACGGAACTTCCCTTGGATCTGTAAGCTTCAATAAATATCCCTTCCTCCATAGCTGTGCCTGGTCTGGAAGTTCATCTCAGTGAACCTGAAGCTGTCTGCTACAGGTCCTTAGGCTTTGCAGGCAAGCACCTTAACTGCTAAGCAATCTCTCCAGCCCTGAGCTCATGACTTTTAAAGACTTCATTGTTTGGAGATTTTTGCTGTTTCTCTTGATAGCTTTTGATGCCTTCAGTTTCTTTCCTTAAAGTTTGTAGCCCTTTTTTGGAAGGTACTTTAATATCAACTGCACATTACCAGAAGCAATACCTTTAGAATTATTGAAATAACTTATTTTTCTGAATCGTAATTTGTTGAAGTAGCCTCTAATTATTTAGTGTCCATGTAGTTTTTAGTTCTGTTATATTAGAACAAATTATGAAAACCATTGTAGCCAAAGCTTTGCACTTAGCTTATGCTTTCCTTCAGATATATTTTTAGATGTAAAATTGTTAGTTTATAACGTTTGAACAACTTCAGAGTCTTTGAAAGTCCTGTGGTCCTAGGTTGCGAATATTGGTTTCTGGGGCTTAAAAATAAATAAGTCTTTTGAGGCCTCTCCTTTTGAATGGGTGCGTGGACATAATATCTACATTGGATTTCCCTATTTTTTTAAACATGGCACTGGATGTATGGTAGCAATGAGACCATTTCTCCAGGTGGGACCATGAGCTGATACTTTTACTGTAGCCAATTATTTTCCCTACAAATGTAAAGAACTTCTGTTCCTTGGGGCTGGGGAGATGCTTTATTTTTTTTATTATTTTTATTTTTATTTATTTGAGAGAGACAGAGAGAGAAAGAGGCAGATAGAGAGAGGGAGAGATTATGGGCGCGCCAGGGCCTCCAGCCACTGCAAACGAACTCCAGACGCGTGCGCCCCCTTGTGCATCTGGCTAAAGTGGGTCCTGGGGAGTCGAGCCTCGAACCCGGGTCCTTAGGCTTCACAGGCAAGCACTTAACTGCTAAGCCATCTCTCCAGCCCCTGGGGAGATGCTTTAATGCACAAAGCACTTGCCATGTAAATATGAGGACCAGATTTCAGATCCTCAGCGCCCACAAAACTACCAAGTGGGCATGGCACTGCTTAAAATCCCAGCACATGGGAGGTGGTGTCAGGGAATTCCCAGGGCAAGCTGGGGGCTATACCAGCTGAACCTGTGACCTCTGGGCTCATGTAAGAGACTCTGTCTTAATAAAATGAAGAAGAAAGCAATTGAAGAAGACACCCAGTGTCAACCCTTGGCCTCCACATGCACACACATGCGGCCCCATGCACGCACACGCTGCGCGCACACACACACATAGCCCACACATATTCATGCAAAAATACACATGCAAAAATGTTTACTCCCACTGTTGTGGTGGCATTAAGAAAGACCACATCAACTCCATATTGGTGATTGTCTGTAGCAAAGTACACAGTACACAGTACTGCACACAGTACACAGTAGAGTTACAGTGGTAATTCCATTTCTCTCCCACCTCTTTCAAATCCCCTCTCTCTTCCCCTTCCCTCTTCCTCTCCCACTTCTCAAAGTGACATGTCCCTTCACTGTTTTCTTCCTAACTCATTCCTCGTTTGCTACTTTCAAATGAAATGTTTCTCTCGTCCTTACCTTTTGGCAACCACTTACTCATCTTTTAAAGACCAACTCTTGTGTGAAGCTTCTTTCTAGATCTACAGATAGAACTGATCCTATACTATGTACAAACTGATCTACTTACTCTGTAGTAACTTCCAGAAAACTTGGCTCCACTTTATCTTCATCTGAATTCCATTTTTATATTTCCAGCTTCTTGAGGACAAAGAAAATAAATCTGTGCCTCTAGACTGATGATCAGTGTTTGTTGAATGAATGAAGTGAAGGGTCAGGATTGGATCTGTTCAAACGTGTAAGATAATGCGCTAAATAGTGAGGTCTTGTTTTAAAAAATGCTATAGTAATAACAGTAAAACAGAGTAGAGAGCAATTATTAACACCCAGTATCTCAATTAACTCTCACAACAGCTCCATTAAATGCATAGGTGACTAGGGAATGAGGGGATTAACAAATCTTTGAGTTTTAGTGACTTTTCCAAGACAGGCTGCATTTCTTTGTATTAGTAAGAATTGAAGCAGTAAATAGCGAAGTTTCCGAACATGTTACAGGTTCCTAATTAGTACTAAATCCCAGGCCTTTCGACCCTCTAGGGAACAGTTCTTTTTAGCTTGCAGCAGTAAAAACATTATTAGAGACTCAAATGGAGAAAGTGACAGAGACCAGGGACAGGATGAGATGCACATCCTTCCAGCCACCATGGAGATTTCCTCTGGAACACTTCTGAGAATGAGCAAATCCTACAAATATAAGCAACCAATGTTTGAAAATCTATTTAGTGCCTGGCACTTAGAGTAGAAACCCTTTAATAGGTACCCTGTGTCTGAGAAATAACCATTACCACCTCCATGTTTGTTCCCTAGCCATCTGCGCCACGATTCTTGTCTCACCCAACCAAGGCCTCCCTCCTGCCAGTGCGCAGCTTTGGTGCAGAATCTCCACGTCCACTTTCGCAGACCCACGGGAGGGGCTGGGCGGGGCGGGGTCGCCTTGTCGCAGAGCTCGACTGCGCTTGCGCGGACTGCGGCAGAAGGCGGGGTGTGAGAAGGGAATAGATTGAGACTAGCGTTCACTGTTGCCAGTACCTTCCTCCTTTTCCACCACCTCTAATTTCGGCTCCAGTGAATTGCCTGGAACTTGGGTTCTGGCAGCAGCAGCCGCAGCAGCATCAGCAGCAACAGCAGCAGCACTGCTGACAGCAGTTCTGTGCCGAGGCGCCTGCACACCTCGCGTCCTCTTCTGCCAGACCGCGGGCCTGTCCGTGTCTGCCTCCACACGCCGGTCGACAGGACCATGTCGCTGGTAAGCCAGAATTCGCGCCGCCGCCGCCGCCGCAGTGCAAAGGCCACTGGGCACAACAGCGGTGAGGCTGAAATGCAGGCCCCTAACGCTCCTGGTCTCCCTGCTGCCATGCCGGGCCCAGACGTCCCTCAGGATCCCAGCGATCCTCAGATCCTCCCGGGCCTCTGCGCCTCTAAAGGCCCAGGCACCTCCGTGCTGCCCACCCCTGAGGAGGGCCCGAGCACCTCGGTGCCGCCCACTGCCTCTGAGGGCTCAAGCTCCTCCGGGGAGCTCACCATCTCTGAAGGGCTGAACACCTCCGAATTGCCCACCCCCAGTGAGGACCCAAGCACCTCCGGGCCTCCTACAGTCTCCGCGGGGCCATGCACCGCTGTGGCAGTCACCGCTTCGGAGGGCCCAAGCACCCCTGTGCTGCCCACTGCCTCTGAGGGCTCAAAGGCCTCTGAGCATCCCACTGCCTCTGAAGGGCCAAACATCTCCGAGCTGTGTCTCTCTGATGAGGGCCCAAGTACCTCTGCGCAGCTCACTCCCGGTGAGGGCCTGAGCACCACGGTGCCGCCCACCTTCTCTGAGGAATCCGGCATCTCCGTGCCGCCCCCCTCCGGTGACGGCCTGAGCACATCCGTGCCACATACTGTCTCGGAGGGACCGGGCATCATCGTGTCGCTTCCCTCTAATGAGGTTCCGGGCATTTCTGTGCCGCCCACCGCTTCTGAGGGACTGGGCATCAACATGCCACCCACCTCTGGTGAGGGCCCGAACACCTCCGTGCCGCTCACCATTTCGGAGGAACCTGGCATGGCCGTGCCGCCCCCCTCCGGTGAGGAATTGAGCACCTCTGTGCCGCTCACCACCTCGGAGGAATCTGGCGTCAACACGCCACCCACCTCCATTGAGGAACTGAGCACCTCCGTGCCGCCCACTGCCTGTGAGGGTCCGAGCACCTCCCAGCTGCTCCCCCCAGCTGTGGGGGAGAGCACTTCCGTGCAACCCACTCGGGGTGAGGACCCGAGCGCCTCTGTGCTGGCCAGCGCTTCTGAGGGACTTGGCACCTGCGGGCTGCTTCCCTGCGGTGAGGGCCCTAGCACCTCCACGCAGTGCCCCCCGGGAGAGGGCCCCAGCACCTCCCAGATGCCCGCAGCTGCTGCGGGAGCGAGCGCTTCCGAGATACCCGCCGCAGCTGAGAATCCTGCTGCATTGTTGCGCTCCAGTGCTTCTGCGGGCCCGAGCGCCTCCGAGTGCGCCATTGCTTTGCCAAGCCCTAGAGTCTCCAGGGCCTCCTCTGCTTCTGTGCGTCCAAAAGGCGCAGAGGGCCCCATGGAATTCCAGGTTCTGAGAGATAGTGAGAATGCCAACTCCATCACCATTATGGGTCTCGGCACTGCCCAAGTTGCCCTTACCCTGAAGCCCCAGGATCCCATGGAACAAAATGTAGCAGAGTTGCTGCAGTTTCTGCTGGTGAAGGATCAGAGCAAGTATCCTATCCGGGAATCTGAAATGCGGCAATATATTGTCAAAGAATACCGCAGCCAGTTCCCTGAGATCCTCAGAAGAGCAGCAGCCCACCTGGAATGCATTTTTAGATTTGAACTGAGGGAGCTTGACCCCGAGGAGCACACTTACATCCTGCTCAACAAACTGGGACCTGTACCCTTTGAAGGGTTGGAAGACAGCCCCAATGGGCCAAAGATGGGTCTCCTGATGATGATCCTAGGACAAATATTCCTAAATGGCAACCAAGCCAGGGAAGCTGATATTTGGGAAATGCTCTGGAGGATGGGGGTGCAGCGTGAGAGGAGGCTTTCCATCTTTGGGAACCCAAAGAGACTCTTGTCTGTCGAATTTGTGTGGCAGCGTTACTTGGACTACAGGCCAATAACTGACTGTACACCAGTGGAGTATGAATTTTTCTGGGGCCCACGATCCCACCTAGAAACCACTAAGATGAAAATTCTAAAGTTCATGGCTAAGATCTACAACAAAGATCCTATGGACTGGCCAGAGCAGTACCATGAAGCACTGGAAGAAGATGCTATCAGAGCTGCTGCTGATGACTGGCAGGCTGTCCCTCACTTTAGGAGACCCTTTTTTGAGGAAGTTTCTCCAGAGCTACTAGCTCCTGATTCTGAGCTTCCTGGCTATCCCTCAAAATATCCTCCACATTCATGGCCTGAATCAAGATTGGAGAGTAAGTCAAGGAAGTTGGTGCAGTTATTTCTGCTTATGGATTCAACGAAGCTGCCTATACCAAAGAAAGGAATTCTGTATTACATTGGTCGAGAGTGTAGCAAAGTGTTCCCTGATCTTCTGAATCGCGCTGCACGCACCCTGAATCATGTGTATGGGACAGAACTGGTGGTCCTTGATCCAAGGAACCACTCCTACACCCTGTACAACAGAAGAGAAATGGAAGATACTGAAGAGATTGTAGATAGTCCAAACAGGCCTGGCAACAATTTCTTGATGCAAGTCCTAAGCTTCATCTTCATAATGGGCAACCATGCTAGGGAGTCGGCAGTCTGGGCCTTTCTGAGGGGCCTAGGGGTTCAGAATGGGAGAAAGCATGTGATTACCTGTAGGTATTTGAGTCAGCGCTACATAGACAGTTTGCGAGTTCCTGACAGCGATCCAGTGCAATATGATTTTGTATGGGGCCCTAGAGCCCGTTTGGAAACCTCCAAGATGAAAGCCCTGCGATATGTGGCCAGAATCCACAGAAAGGAACCACAGGACTGGCCAGAGCAGTACAGGGAGGCAATGGAAGATGAGGCCAATAGAGCTGATGTCGGGCACAGGCAATTGCTTGTTCAGAACTTGAGATAAACAAATGTGTGGCAGTCAGAGGCCTTGCAAGGCCGGGCCTAGAGCCCTGGTTCTCGTGTATTGGGGTGGGAGGGTACATATTGTATTTGATATTTGTGTTCCAGTTCCATTTATGTGTCTTTTCATATTTAGTTCTTGTTTGGTATCTTGAAAAGTTTCAATTGTTTTAATATACTGTCCAGTATGGTAAATGTGATTGACCACTTGCTGTCTCTGTTGTATTTTGGTATAAGAGTTTTGATAGTGTTATAAAATGTTTTGGGAATCTTTCCATCTTGTTGCATTATCTGGAAAAGAATATATAGCATATAGCTATTGATATAAGCTTTTCCTTGAAAGCTTGAAAAAATTCATCAGTAAGTGATTTAGCTTCAGATGTTAAACATACAAATATAATAACAACCGAAAAGCACTCTAAGTTGTGGCTGGCCTCCCTTTCTTGTCTGCTATTGTGTAAAGAATACTGATGTTTACTTGTATTTGCTTTGCTGTACTAAAATGTATTGAAAAATAAAAGTGTAATAAATCAAAAAATGCTACTGAACTAATTTATTCTATAAACATTTATTAAATTTCTCTCATACAGGACTGGAGAGGTGGTTCAGTGGTTAAGGTAATTGCCTGAAAAATCAAAGGACCTGGGTTTGATTCTCCAGTACCCATGTAAGCCAGATGCAGAAGGTGGCACATGTGTCTGGAGTTCGTTTGCAGTGGCTAGAGGCCATGGAGTGCCCACTTCTCTTTCTTTCTCCCCCTTCCTTTTTCTTTTGCACTCTCTCAAATAAATAAATAAAAATAAATAAAATTCTCTATATAATGAGCACAGCAGTATATGCTGGTTATATAAGTATACACATATACAAAATATAGCATCTCATCTAGAACTTAGGGACTGAGTAAAGTATAGAGGGTGGTTATTTAAACCAACAATTTTATTATGGTGTACTTAGTGGTCATAGTATGCTAGAGAGTTTTACGGAAGTTAGGAGGCACAGCTAATTCCCCGGGGTGTTCAAAGAAGTACTTGAAGAACATGCTATGCATTGTGGGGGTGGGGAGAGATAAATTGATTAAAATCTGGATTTTGGTCACCATGAGTATTGGTGTCAAATGAAGTCAATTATTTAAAGGTAAGGTATTTACATGTCACAAACTGTCCCATTTAGATGCACATGTCAGCTTTTTTCTAAGATATACTGTAGTTTAAAGAAGTCCCCAAATCGCTGGCATTTTTGACTCATTTTACATTATCTTCATTGGTTCCCAGTAATTCTCTTTATATTGGTTTATTCAGGTAACCAAGGTAAAGGAGTATCTCATATGCAGAAAATCTGGTCTTGAAGCAAAGCTAAAGGAGCCATAATATAATTGTGATGATTTTAAAATATTTTTATTTATTTGTAAGCAGAGAGAAGTAGAAGAGAGACAGAGAATGGGCACGCCAGGCCCTCCAGCTGCTGCAAACAAACTCCAGATGCATGCACCACTTTGTGCATCTGGCTTTATGTGGGTCCTGGGGAATCTAACCCAAGTCATTAGGCTTTGTAGGCAAGCACCTTAACTGTTGAACCATCTCTCCAGCCCTCATGATGGTTTTTAAAGCTCTGCTCAGACATTTTATAGTCTTGGTATATTGGCAAAAGCCAAGTCACATAACTGGCCAAGCTTGCTATCAATGGGGTGGAGAGTGTACTTTCCCACGGAGGATATGTAGGGATGGGCCTAATAGAGAACTAACATAGAATTTGAATAAAAAAATCATATGACCATATAAGAATTGCTTTTACTGTGAGTGAGATGGGAAATTATTGAAGGATTTCAATCTGAGGAATGGGAGAATAGGACTTAGTTTTCATAGAATCACTTTGGGTCTTGTACTAAAAAATTGAGGGCAGCAGGGTGGGTAAAAGTTTTAATTTAGTATTTCATAATGTTATATGAAAATATGTAATTTTAATTAATTAATTTTGAGAGAGATGCAGATGGACAGGGAAGGAGGGAGGGAGAGAGGGAGGGAGGGAGGGAGAGACAGAGAGGCAGATAGAGAGAATGGGTGTTTCAGGGCCTTTAGCCACTGCAAACGAACTCCTGATGCATGCACCACCTTGTGCATCTGGCTTATGTGAGTCCTGAGGAATGGAACATTAGTCCTTTGGCTTTGCAGGCAAATGCCTTAACTGCTAAGCCATCTCTCCAGCCCCCAAATGTGTAATTTTAAAACAGAGTAATCATAAAATGAGTTAGAGTCAGACAGTCTGCTACCTTTTTAAAAACGCCTCAGAAATCAAACTCCATGGTGTTAGTTAAAAGGTTAAAAGTATATGGCTTAGAGTATTGTGCCTCCTGCAAACTATAGTTCTTACTGATACATACCAAACGTGAGAACTTGAACAAATTACTTAACTCCTTTGCACATCAGTATTCTCATTTTTAAAATGGGCATAATAGGGCTGGAGAGATGGCTTAGTGGTTAAGGTATTTGCCTGCAAAGCCAAAGGATCCCAGTTTGATTCTCCAGGACCCATGTAAGCCAGATGCACAAGGGGTTGCACGCATCTAGAGTTTGTTTGCAGTGGCTGGAGGCCCTGGTGTGCCCATTCTCTCTCTCTCTCTCTCTCTGCCTCTCTCTCTCTCAAACAAATAAATAATAAAAAATAAAAATACTTAAAATGGGCACAATAATTTTACCTATCACATAACATGAGAATTAAATGTTTTCACATGTAAAATATAACAGGACTAGACATGCACTTAGCCATACATAGATGATGGTGCAGGTTGATTTTTTTCAGGAATGGAACTATGAAGTGAAGATTTCCTTTAGACATTTTTGTTGGGGAGCATTTTGGGGTTCAATACCTATGGAGAGACAGAGGATGTAGAAATTTGCAGAAGTGGAGAAGTGGTACAGGCACGACAAATAGTTTAGTTAATTCCACAGGCATCTGTTAGGTTGGGGTAATTCTACAGAGTTGTCCCACATTAGGAAAGGGGGTGCTGAAGTTTTGTACTTCCTTACTGACCAGTCATTGGATATATGCCATTTCCTGCTAAGGGACAATGTCAATTGTTTCAGTCCACAGTAATCTGTGTTAAAGACACAAAACTCTAAACAATTAATTTTCAGCACCATCAAGAGCTGGAGGAATGAGCAATTCAATCCTGAAGAATCATGGCATCTGGGTGGTACATTATAGCATCCGCCACAGTTGCTTCATTCCCTTCAACTTCATCCTTTGGAATTTTTCTTTCTCTTCTTATTGTCATCATTGTTATTGCTATTGTCACCAAAGGGATTAAATAACTTCTCATAATTCTACGTAGAATATAACACCCATATCACTGAAGCATGTTGCTTTTGGCTTGATCTTCCTGAAAGAGGCTCTGATAACAGAGCTCTTATTGCTTAAGTTTGGTATCAGTTTTCCACACTTTCCATATCTCTTAATAAATGTGTGTATTTTTGTTGGCATGTAATCATTCTACAAGATGACATATCATGTACTTTCATAATGCCCCTTACTCTCTCTGCCCCTGCTGGAGCATTTCTTTCCAAAAGTCCCCTATCTGATTATCTGCTTTCAAGTTAATTTATTCATTTTATTAAGTAGGAACTTTATACGGACAAGTCATGTGTTGATTCCATTCCCCTTTTCCCTGCCCTCATTCTACTGAGGGCCCTAATCAGTGGGGTTACTGGTATTCACCATGGGGTTATGGGTTATGAGCAGAAGTTGGTCATTGTGTGTGTGTTGAGGGCAATGCCTCTGGATAGTCCTTCCCACTCTGTGGCTTTTAAAATCTTTCTGCCCCCTCTTCCACAGTGTTTCCTGAGCCTTGGTGGGTGTTTTATAAGTGTCCTTTAGTGTTAAGCTCTCAGCACCTTTTGGATTTCTGCTTTGATATGTTTTGAAAGTCCTCATTGTCTATAGCCAATTACCCTGGTGCAGGTTGTCAGGCTTGACATGAGAACAGTACTCTTGCTTAACTTGCCAATTCCTCTGTGGTTTCACCTGGATCCTGGCTGATGTGCAAGAGGTGGCACATCTTTTTATTGTTGTTGTTTGTTTTTTGTTTTTAGAGGTAGGATTTCACTCTGGTCCAGGCTGACCTGGAATTAACTATGTAGTTTCAGGGTGACCTCAAACTCATGGCGATCCTCCTACCTCTGCCTCCCGAGTGCTGGGATTAAAGGCGTGCGCAACCACACCTGGCAAGGTGGCACATCTTATGATAGGGAGTCAGCTATCTTTTCTGGTCATGTTTATGGATTTTGGTTCTCCCCAGTTTTTGCTGCCTTCTGTAAAAGAAAAAAATAAAAAACAAGTTCTCCAAAGGAGAGTGAGAGGAGCATAGGTTAAAGGGGATAAGCATAGTTAATTAAGAGAAATTTTGATGGGTGTAGCCGCTCTTTTGTCCAAAGTCTAGAGGCAGCTTCTCACTGGAGTCCACAACCCTCATCTCCACAGGATTCTGACTTGGTTCCCAGTATGAGCTATGAGTTTCTTCCCACTGAGCAGGTATCTTAGCCAATCAGAGAGCCATTGGGTACCCAGGTAGGCTGAGTGCCATTATTGCACAGGTGTATACATCTTGTCCAGCCAGTTGATTTTGTATAGCAGAGTATCCTGCTTGTTTACACTGTGGTGGCCATTTTCCAACAGCTCATGAAGGTTTTTCGGGGAGGGGAAGGGCAGGTTGGTGGGAGATATACACAAAACTAAAGACAAAATGAACTAGTACCACAGAAACATTTCTCAGACTAAAAGATATAACCCTCAATAGAAGTGTGGGGTGATGTCTGGAGAGAAGGGTCTTGAAGTGGTTGAGACAAAGCCTAATCCTGAAACTATTGGCTTTGGCTTGTAATACCCAGTGCCAGAAATGGGTTACATCTCACATTGAGTTGTTGGTCTGAGAGACCTATGAGGTCCCTCATACAAAATAGGCTTCTGTCAAAGCACTTGATAACCTGCCTGAGGTAAAAGCTAAGACCCTATTGCTGAAGAACCACAAGCTGCCTGCACAGAACATGGGGAGATCATGCTGGAATCTGCAAGGAATCCAGTTCCCTGATGGCTAGCCCATATTTATTTATTTGTAAATATTTATTTATTTGCAAGGAGAGAGAGAGAGAATGAGAATGGGCATGCTAGGGCCTCCTGCCACTGCAAATGAACTCCAGATATATGCACCACTTTGTGCATCTGGCTTTATGTGGGCACTGGGGAATAGAACCCAGGCCATCAGGCTTTGCAAGCAAACTGCTGAACCATATCCCTTAGCCCTTTATTTTATTTTTTAAAGTCCAGATTCTGTATATGAAAAAAAAAAATGTGGACCTGGATTATCTTGCTTAACATGGTCTCCAATTTCATCTACTTTTCCTCAATGATATAATTTTATTTTTCTTTATGGCTGAATAAAACATCATTATGTATAAATACATTTCTTTATCCATTCTTCTGTTCAGTAACACCCAGACTGATTAAATAACTTGGTTATTGTTAATAGTGCTACACTAAAGATGGATGCTCAGATATCTCCATACTAGGCTTACTTGGATTCCTTTGGCTATGTGCCTAGGAATGGTGTATAGTTTTAGTTTCTTGGGGAATGTCTATTTTGATTTCCTTGCTAGATACACTAATTTGTACTCCCACCGCCATTTTATAAGAGTTCTTTTCCCCTTTATTCTCACCAGCATTTGTTTTTGTTTGTCTTCTTATAATAACTGTGAATTAGATTCTTAATGTAGTTTTAATTTGCATTTCCTTTATGGCTAAGGATGTTAAATGGATTTCAAAAGACTTATTGGACATTTATGATTCTTTTGAGAACTATCTGTTCATTTGTCCATTTATTGATTGAATGATTTGATTTTTGGTGCATAATTTCAGTTTTTTTTAAAAAAATAATGTGTATATTAATCCCTATCATATGAACAGCTGGCAAAGATTTTCTCCTAGTCTGTAGGCTGTCTCTTCACTTTACTGATTGTATCCTTTGCTGTGAAGAAATATTTTAATTTCTTATTATCTCATTTGTACATTCTTGCTATAATTTCTTGTGTTATTGGACTCATTTTTATGAAATCCTTGCCTATATCGTCAACTGTTTCCCTATGTTTTCTTCTGTGAACTTACATCTTATCAAAATGCTTCCAGAAGATATTACATAAGCATGTCTCTTTATAAGTTGGCATTTGAATCTTGAGAAAAATCCTGATTTCAGAGGTTTCTTAACCTGCATAAACATTCAGACTGTCCAAATTATCACAATCAAGGTAGAAAGATTTTCTCTCAATAGTCACAATTTTGGACACAGAAAATGTCTGAACAAATATATAAGATTTAAGTAAGGAAAAATTGTCATTTTCCTGACATTTCTATAGATAGGAGCATTTATTTATCATAGTCATAGCTGAGTAATATATTTTCAAGATGAAACTGTGTATGTTTCTGTTTTTCCACAGCACCTATTTTAAAAATATTTTATTTATTTGACAGAGTAAGAGGGAGGGAGGGAGGGAGGGAGAGAGAGAGAGAGAGAGAGAGAGAGAGAGAGAGAGAATGGACGTGCCAGGGCCTCCAGCCACTGCAAATGAACTCCAGATGTGTGTACTCCCTTGTGTATCTGGCTAACGTGGGTCCTGGGGAATCAAACCTCAGTCCTTTGGCTTTGTAGGCAAATGCCTTAGTTGCTAAGCCATCGCACCGGCCAACACAGCACGTATTTTCATATATAGGTTTACTCTACATAGAAATAATAATATTTAAGCAAAGTGAACATTACACTTATAATACAGGCAAAGTATCTGAGAATAGTGACTCTCCTAGATCTTTTATTACAATCTACACTTATATTTGATATTTGTTTTTGGTTTTTCAAGTTATGATCTCATTCTAGCCCTGGCTGACCTGGAATTCACTATGTAGCCTTAGGCTGGTTTTGAATTCACAGCAATTCCCCTACCTCAGCCTCCTGAGTGATGGGATTAAAGATGTGCACTACCATGCCCACCTGCATTTATATTTGAATGAAGTATGTTTAATCATATATTCATCAAGGAAACAGATTTTCACTGTAACACAATAGAATGGAAATATCATCCAATAACATTATTCAAGCTAATAAAGATGATAAATAATTAAAATATCCTTAAAATTCATGATCAGTTATTCTAAATAGAAATATATAAAAATAAGCCAGGTGTGGTGGTGCACACCTTTATTATTTTTTTATTTTTATTTTTATTTTTTTGGTTTTCCAAGGTAGGGTCTCGCTCTAGCTCAGGCTGACCTGGAATTCACTATGGAGTCTCAGGGTGGCCTCAAACTCATGGTGATCCTCCTACCTCTGCCTCCGGAGTGCTGGGATTAAAGGCGTGTGCCACCACACTCAGCTCTGGTGCACGCCTTTAATCCCAGCACTTGGGAAGCAGTGGTAGGAGGATCGTTGTGAGTTTGAGGCCACCCTGAGACTGTATAGTTAGTTACAGGTCAGCCTGAGCAGAATGGGACCCTACCTTGAAATAAACAGACAAAAAAACACAGAAAAGAAAAGAAATATATAAAAACAAATTCATAATATTAGTAAGTTTTTCGATTTATTTTAGTCTCCTGAGGGAACACTTCCAAAATAAAACAGCTGATTAAAAAGCCATTAGTAATGAGTGCTAAGTGTATAATTTAGTAGTAGAACACTTATGTAGCATGTCCAAGGTCCTAGTATTGATCCTTAGCACAGCAAAACAATCAAACAAAAAGGAGCATTACCAATAAAAGCAATTTAAGCAATGATCAGTAGATTGTCATTATCAGAATAGTATTGATATTAGATATGGACATTTATGTAAACTTCTGTTTCAAACAACTTAGTTATGATTTTGAAGGCATTCACTGTTCCTGTTGCTTTGTTCTCATGCATCTCTGTTCAAATAACTCTGTTCCAATTAGCACACATGTTTCCATTTCAAGTTTCCAGTTCTCTTTTCATGCTCGCATGAATACATTAATGTATGTTATTTTGTTGAAATGTATCCTAGTCATTCCGCATTAAGACAATGACCATTGACCCATGTAGTCAAAATCTTGCAGTGAGCAATAGTCTGATCAGTTGTCATGTTCATCTATGGTGAAACACATAGTTTCTGAACTTCGTAGCATGATGCTCTTTACATAGAGCAGAATTGTCAGAGATATTCCCAGTATTTGTTTGATCTTGCTGAAGGATATTCATCTGAATTATTGCAAAAGGGTCTGAAATTTTCTGCCTACTTCTGACTTTGCTCTCGATGACTTATTCTCAGCACTATAGCCAGAGGGATTCTGTAAGAATGTGTTTAATTTCTAGCTATGATTGCATACCTAGAAACACTTCCAGTGGTTTATTTGCTTACAGTAGATACTTTAGCCCAGAGTTCTTTTCTGATTTCATCTCTTATTATGCTTCTGTCCCTCATACTTTTATTTGTTCTGATTCTTGAACAAGTCAGAAAGGCTACCACCCATGGCTTCTTATACTTTATATAAAGACTGTCAGAAAATATGTAAGCAGTTTTGTAAGTGAGCACAGGGTAGGGTCCAAAAGATTTTGAGAGAATAGACTACATAAAGCCTATGTGTCTATGAATGGCATATGAAGGGCAATTATATTAAAGGCTAGGAAGAGAGGACTAGGGAAAGTCTGAAATCTTAAGTGCACATGGCCAGAATGCTGCTAGAAATCTAGATAGTAAAGGTGATGATAATAAAATCTCAAGTAGAAATAAGGAGCAAAGTATTAGAAAATGGAGTAGAGGTCATCTTTGATATATAGTAGCAAATATCATGTATGAATTATGTGCATGACTGAGGGTTTTGTGGAAGGCACAATTGGATAATCATGGACTAGGATATCTGGTGGAAGAAATTTCTAAGCAAATATTGGAGCCATATGACTACTTTTAACTGTTTACAATGCATGAGACAGGGGAGAGATTATTTAAAGATAGAGTTTATAACTAACAGGAGCAATAACAGAAAACTTGTATCCTGGACATGTAATGAATGAAAAGTGTATTTGGTGTTTGTGAGGAAATGCTATGGGTAGGGTCAAGTGACAACCAAAGAGCTTCATATGGATAGAAGGGATCCAGGTGTTAGTAATCATGTGAGCAGGAGAAATCCCTGTAGGAATTTTAGAGATCTTCCAGGCTGCCCCGCTGTTAGTGGAAACTGATTCCAATTCAATATCTTGGAAATTGTGACTCATGCTACAATAAATGTAAAAATGCAAATGTTTCCTTACTGTATTGATTTCTTATGCATTGGACATACTGTTAAATCCTATAGTGTCTTATTTTAAATGTTTTGCTACATTATTTTTATTTTTATTCAGTTTATTTCATTATCTGCATGATGCATAAAAATATCAGTTAGGGCCTGGAGAGATGGCTCAGTGGTTAAAGGCACTTGCTTGCAAAGCCTGATTGCCTGGCTTTCATTGCCCAGTACCTACATAAAGCCAGATGCACAAAATTGTGCATGCATCTGGCGTTAGTTTGCAGTAGCAAGAGACCTTGGTGAACCTATTCTCTTTCTCTCTTTGCAAATAAACAAATAAACATTAAAAATATTCTAATCAAGTCTGTAGAGATGGGTTATTGGTTAAGGCACCTTCCTGGCAAACCTAAGGACCTGAGTTTGATTCTTCAGTACCCACGTAAAGCCAGATGCATAATATGATATATGCATCTGGAGTTCGTTTGCAGTGGCTGTAGGCCCTGGTTCACCCATTTTTATTCTCTATACTTGTTCTGGTCAGAGTTAGAAGACCTGAATGTAGTAAGAACTATGGACTGTTATGAGGGTGAGAAAGAGGCTTGCTGTTTTGCCTGTGTTCTGAGAACTTGTGCAGGGGTGCATTGTGTAGAAATGGACTGGTATGTGCAGAGGGATATGGCACAGAAAAAATGAAATGGTTGGGTGAACTGCTGGCTTGTTCAGCTGTAATAGAGAGATTACAACCTTTGAGATTGGGCCAGCTGACCTGCACTGGAGCAACAGAAAGAGTATAGACTCTTTTGAAGGGGCCAGAGTGTTCGAGGAGTGTCCTGTTCTTCAAAGTCTGCTTTATTCCCTCCTGGATTAACAAATTGGCACCCTACCTGGTATTATGGAAAATACGAAATGCAGGAAAGAGAGGGTCATTGAGTTTGCAATGCGGTCTTGTGTTTTGGAAATGGCCATGGGCAGTGTGAAGCAGGTTTTCTGTATGCCTGCATGGAGACCCGATAGCCATGTGGATGAACGGTGGGTTGCAGTGGAGACCCAGTGGAGATGCTGGGACAATGAAATGGCTGCCAAAGAGAGCTGCTGGCTGGATGAAGTTTTCCAGGACTGTGAGTAGCCTAGCTGGAGGGATGGAATTGGAATACCAGAGACTTGTTGCTGGTTAGAATTATCGGACTTGGAGACTTGTCATTGACTCGAGTTGTTGGACTTGACGCCACAGAGTTTGATGTTTTCCCTGTTTATTTTATTTATTTTTATTTTTTATTAGTTATGTATGCAGTGTATACAGCCATGTTGGTACCATCATTAGCCTCCTCCCTGTCCTCCCCCCTCCAAAGGGACCAACCTCGTTGGGAAATATGGGTCATGCATTGTGGGGTTACCCATTAGTTATTGGTAAGAGGCAATGTCTCTGTGCATAATGACCCAATGTGTGGCTCTAACATTCCTTCTACCCCTCTTCCGCAAATTTCCCTGAGCCATGTTGGGTTCATTTTAGGTCTGCTTCAGTGATGAGGACTTGGGAGCCTCTGTGTGTCTGGATATCTGGTTTGGTAGGAGTTGAGTGTTCTCTGTGTCTATCTCCTTCACCCTTGTGCTGGTACCAGGTTCACCAAGGAAGCAGCACACTTGTTCATTTCCCCAATTAACCTTAGTTTCAGCTGGGGCCCTTTTGAGGTGTTGATGTGCCCTGGTTATTTTAAATCTTGTATTGATTGAATATTTCTTTGCTATGTCCAATACCATCTTTTGCAGTGTGAATGTTTATTCTGTGCCATTGTGGTTTTGTGGGGAGATTTTTTTTTTTTTTTGGTATTGTGGCTCTGCTAAAAGATTTTGGACTATGGGGATGTATGAACATCATTGGGATTGATTAAAAACTATGGGGACTTTTAAAGTTGGACTGAATGCATTGTATTTTATATCATGTATGGATATCAGTTTATGGGGGTCAGGGGCAGAATGTGGTGGTTTGATTCAGGTGTCCCCCATAAACTTAGGTGTTCTGAATGCTAGGTTCCCAGCTGATGGAGATTTGGGAATTGACACCTCCTGGAGGCAGTGTATTGTTGGGGGCAGGCTTGTGGGTATTATGGCCAGTGTCCCCTTGCCATAGTTTGGCACACTCTCCTGTTCCTGTTGTCCACCGATGTTGGCCAGGGGGTAATGTCCACTCTGCTCATACCATCATTTTCCCCTGCCATCATAGAGCTTCCCCCTTGAGCCTGAAAGCCAAAATAAACCTCTTTTTCCCACAAGCTTCTCTTGGTTGGGTGATTTCTGGCAGCAATGTGTGCATTCTCTCTGTCTTTCTCTTTCTGTATCTCCCTCTTTATCTCTCTTTCAACTAAATAAACAGAATAAAACATTAAAAAATAATGTGGAGGCTGGAAGGATGGCTTAGCAGTTAAGGCATTTGCCTGCAAAGCCAAAATACTCAGGTTTGATTCCTTAGGACCCATGTTAGCCAGATGCACAAGGGGGCACACGTGCCTGGAGTTCATCTGCAGTGGCTGGAGGCCCTGGCAAGCCCATTCTCTCTCCCTCCCTCTCTCTCTCTTTCTCTGTCAAATAAATAAATAATAAATAAAAAAATAAGGTGGAGAGTTAATGAGGAGGATTTATCTGATGTCAAACTCTGGCCTCCACACATGTGTACATGCACACACATTCATGCATACATAGATTCACTCACATACATATGAACATGCATATACATACCATACATTCATATGCATATGTCAAATACCATGCATGCAAAAGGAGAAAAAAAATAAATGGGGTGTAAGTATGTGGGCTTGTTTCTTGGCTTTCTATCCTGTTTCACTGGTAAATGACTCTGTATTTATTTTGGTATATTATTTTTATGCAAGAAAATCTTTAATTTTAAACAAAATCAGCATGTGGCCACAGTTATTTGTTTCATTAAAATCATATAAAACTAAGGTACAAAATCTACACAAATTTTGCTTTAGAAAAACTGCTTGAGAAATTCAAATATATCTAATAAAACACTACAGTATATATAGGACTAAATTTTTATTTTATTTTCTTATATTTATTTATTTACTTGACAGAGAAAGAAGAAGAGAGAGAGAATGGGTTTGCCAGGGCCTCCAGCCACTGCAAATGCACTCCAGATGTGTGTGCCCCTTGTGCATCTGGCTAACGTGGGTCTTGCGGA
Organism: Dipus sagitta; assembly: GCA_036346955.1. NCBI lineage: Eukaryota > Metazoa > Chordata > Mammalia > Rodentia > Dipodidae > Dipus > Dipus sagitta. The sequence continues at coordinate 65,236,316 of CM070776.1, forward strand.
ATAAAACCTGGGTCCTTTGGCTTTGCAGGAAAATGCCTTATCTATTAAGCCATCCCTCCACCCCAGGACTGAATTTTTAAATTGAAGTGTATGCAGTGCTGAATTAATTTTACATAAAGCTTCCAATATCAATTAGTATTTGTTTTACTTGAAGATGATGGAATTTTTTAAAAAAGCATAGAATGTCTATCCTTATATATTTTGTATTCCAGCTAGTAGAAACAATTAACCTTTATAGAATAGTAAAAGTAGCTTTTAAAAGTTGTTCCAAGAGACTTATAAAACCAACCCAGTTTTCCATTACAATTCACCATTACTCATTATTTACATATCTGGTTTGATGTGCCTCTTCAGGTTTCATTTCACCATTCTCAGATGGGTCAGTACCTTCCTTTCAAGCTTCACGATGTCCCTCCTTCTTCCCTTTGACACCTCCAAGTCTTTGCTGCAGGTTCTTTTTTTTAGCAGATGTTTTTCTTGGCTTAGGTTCAATGTTTGAGTGAACAAGTTTCACTGACAATTTGACAGACTCTTGTGACTTCCTGCTTAAGTGGTTTGGATCTATCTTTGCCCCCTTTGTTCCCTGGAGACTTTCTTTTTCATATGGCTATGTTGGTGCCTCCAACAGTAAAGCCATGGACTAGAACTGCTGGTACTGTGGATATTGCCTCTATGCTTCAGCTGCTTATTGAACAGGGCATGGTGTAGCTTGAGCTCCCCCCAATGAGGCAGTGTGATACTCCTAGCTTTTTAACTTATTTTTATATTTTTTGTTTTTTGAGGTAGGGTTTCACTCTAGTCCAGGCTGACCTGGAATTCACTATGTAGTCTCAGGATGGCCTGGAACTCACAGCAATCCATCTACCTCTGCCTCCTGAGTGCTTGTATTAAAAGCATGTGCCACCATGCCTGGCTGACATTGGAATTTTGATAGAGAATGTTTACAACCTTGTAGATGCATTTAGAAAGTATGACACTTTAACAATGTTCATTATTTCAATTTATAAACATGAAATATAGTGCCTGTGCAGTTTGAATAAACTGTCCTCCAGAGGCTCATGTGTTTTGAACACTGTCTCTAGCTGGTGGCTACTTGGGAAAGTTGTAGAGCATTTAGGAGTTAGAGCCTGGCTAGAAGAGGTGTTATTGGAGGCAGACCTTTATCAGTCCATCCCTACTGTTTGTTTATGCTAACTAGCTCACTCTTGCTGCTTCCTCCCAGCTGATGAAACAACGTGTAACACCCTAGTTGCATGATCTGCCATGCTTTCTCTGCCATGATGAAATTTCTCAAAACTGTAAGCCAAAATAATCCCTTTGCTCCTTAAGGTGCTTCCGGTTGGGTGTTTTATCCCAGCAAGGAGTATATTACTGATACAGTAACATTGTTTGTGTCTTAATTACTTTCACCAGTGTCTTATAATTTTCAGTGTAGTTTCTGTCTCCTTGATTAAATTTATTCATACATATTTAAATTTTTGCAGGCATTATAAACAAGATTATGTTCTTGATTACATTATTTTTATAATTTGCTATTAGCACATAAAAAACCAATTGAGTTTTGTGTATTGATTTCAAAACCAGAAATTTTCCTGAATTATATTTATAGTTCTAAGAGGTATTTTGGTGGAGTCTTTACAGCTTTCTGTATATAAAATTATATCATCTTCCAAAAGGACTTACCCCTTTCCTTTTTAATTTTTTTGAATTTATTCCAGTTGTTTAATTGCTGTGGATGGACTTCCAGTATGCTGTTGCATAGAAGTGGTAAGAGGTGGCATCTATGCCATGTTTACCTTCAGGGAAAAACTTTACCACCTTTCAGCATTGAGTATAATGCTATCTGTGGGCTTGTGACATTTGGCTTTTGTTTTTTTAAGATACATTTTTTTTCCATACTGAATTTTCCAACTGTTCATCCTGCAAGGATGGTGAATGTTGTAAATGCTTTCCTACATCTCTTGAGATAAGCATGGTGTTTTTGTCTTTCATTCCATTGATGTATTCTCTACAACTAGTATCTACTTATGTACATTGAGACATTCTTGTACTCAGATAAATTCCACTTTTTATGATGGTTGTTGAATGTTGCAGTCAGGTTCGCATTGCTTGCAGAAATCACCTGACCAAGAGCAGCTTGTGGGAAAAATATTATTTTGGCATATAGGCTCAAGGGGAAGCTCCACGATAGCAGGGGAAAACGATGACATGAGCAGAGGGTGGACATCACCCCGTGGCCAACAACATGTGGATAATAGGAATAGGAGTGTGTGCCAAACACTGGCAAGGGGGACACTCACTATAACACTCATAAAGTCCGCCCCCAACAATACACTCCCTCCAGGAGGCGTTAATCCCCAAATCTCTATCAGCTGGGAACCTAGCATTCAGAATACCTAAATTTATGAGGGACACCTGAATTAAACCACCACATGGAATTATTATTTCAATGGGTTATTGAATAGTATCTTATTGAGGCTCTTTTTGTATTTATGGTCATCAAGGACACTGGCTTGTAATTGTATAGTTATTCATAGTAGTTTCTTATAATCCTAGCACTTTTGTGATGTCAGTTATCATGTCTTGTTTTACATTTGATTTTGTATAACCTTTTTTCCTTAGTCTTGCTAAAGTTTTGTTAAGTTAATTTATCCTTTCAAGAAACCAACTCTTCTACATAGTGAATTCCAGGTCAGCCTGAGCTATAGTGAAACCCTACCTTAAAAAAAAACCCAACTATTATCTTATTCATATTTGGTATTTTCTATTCTGTATTCACTTTTGCACTGATCTTTATTACTTCTGTCTTTATGCTGATTAATTTATCCTTTTTAAATTTATCCTTTTTCTAGTTACTTATAGAATAATATTGGATTATTAATTTGGGATCTTACTTCATTTTGAAGTGGGTAATTATTATAACAAATTTTCTTCTTTTATAGCCATTTTCTTTATTCCATTAGTTGTTTAATGTTATGTTTCCAATTCATTCTCAATTCAAAGATATTTCAAATTCCCTTTATATTTTCTACTTTAAACAACTGGTTCTTCAGGGCCATGATATTTAATTGTCAAATGTTTGTGAAGTTTTAGAAATTCTCCCTATTATTTATTTCAGGTATTATACTATTGGAGTTGGAATAGGTGCTTGATTTCAGTTTTGTTAAATTTTGTAATATTTCATTTTTACTTGAGAAATTTATTTCTTTTTTTAAGGAAGAATCTCACTGTAGCCCAGGCTGACCTATATAGTCTCAGGCTGGACTTGAATTCACAGGGATCCTCCTACCTTAGCCTCCTGAGTGCTGGGATTAAAGGCATGTGCCACCATACCCAGTTTATTTCATCTTTTAAAAGAACAGTCTGTGTATGTCTCTAATTTAGCTAAGTTTTATGTTTCTTTATTTATTAACTTTCTATCTTGATGGTATTACCATTGTTGAAGTTGTATATTGGGAGACCTTAATTTTGTTGTATTATAGTCTATTTGCATCTCAATTTATTAATATTTGTACTCAATGAGTGCATATATGTTTATATTCACTATTACCATATAATGATCTTTATCTCTTTGATACTTTGTGGACTTAAATATATTTTACATGACGTAACTGTTGCTACTCCTGCTGCCTTTTGGTTTGTATTTACAGTATCTTATGCTATCCCTTATCTTCCACATTTTTTGTACTTAAAGGTCATGTGAGTCTCACAAGGTAGCATATAGGTGGAAGTTAAAAAATCCTTTAGCCACTCTATGTCTTTAAACTTGAAATTTTAATTTAGTTTCATTTTAGGTAATTAAAATATTTTTATTTATTTATTTGCAAGCAGAGAGAGAGAGTCAGAAAATGGGCATGCAAGGGCCTCTAGCCACTGCAAATATACTCCAGATGCATGTGCCACTTTGTGCATCTGGCTTTACATGGGTACTGGGGCATTGAACCTGGGTTGTTTGTCTTTGCGAATAGTGTCCTTTAGCGGTTTGCTTTTATTCATTAATTTTTATTTTTAAAAATTTAATTATTCTTGTGTGGAGTATGTGGGTGGTGTGTGCATGTGAACATGCTGATGTGGCACCCCATTCACTCTCTTGTGGCTTGCCCGTGGAAAGAAAACATCAGGTACTCCCCTCAATCACTCATCCACCTGTATTTGCCTTGCAACAAAGTCTCTTACTGATTATGGTGCTTGCTGTTCATGAGCCCCTGCAAGTCTTTGGTCTCATCCCTATAAGACTGGGGTTACAGATCTGCATGGTCATGCCCAGCTATTTATGTGGGTTCTGGGTATTCAAACTGGGGCAATCTCAGGCTCCCTCACATACACACTTAACTGCAGAACAATCTCTCCAGTCCTTTTTTTTTGTTTTGTTTTGTTTTTTGAGGTAGGGTCTCTCTCTAGCCCAGCCTGACCTGAAATTCACTATGTAGTCTCAGGGTGGCCTTGTGCTCATCCCAATCCCCCTCTACCTCTGCCTCCCAAGGCTGGGATTAAAGGCATGCACCACCACACCTAGCTTTCCATCTCAATTTTTATCTCTTGTGTGTCTATGATAGATTTTTTTCTTTTTATTATAAGGCTTACATAAAACGTTATGATAAAAAGATTGTTTTAAGACAATAACATCTTATCTTTTTATTTTTTTAAATTAGTTTTGTACTCAATGAATATAGTTAAGTTGGTACCATTGTTAGCCTTCTCCCTGACCAACCCCTTCCGCAGAGACCCTCCTTGTTGTGGAATATGGGTTGTGCATTGTGGGGCTAGCCATCAATTATGAGTAGGAGGCAATGTCTCTGTGCATAACATGTTATATATATATTTTTCTTTTCAAATTTTTATTAATAACTTCCATGATTATAAAAAATATCCCATGTTAATACCCTTCCTCCCCCCACTTTCCCCTTTGAAATTCCATTCTCTATCATATCCCCTCCCCATCTCAATCAGTGTCTCTTTTATTTTGATGTTATGATCTTTTCCTCCTATTATGATAGCCTTGTATAAGTAGTGTCAGGAACTGTGAGGCCATGGATATCCAGGCCATTTTGTGTCTGGAGGGAGCACATTGTAAGGAGTCCTACCCTTGCTTTGGCTCTTACATTCTTTCCGTCATCTCTTCCACAATAGACCCTGAACCTTGGAAGATGTGATAGAGATATTGCAGTACTGAGCACTCCTGTCACTTCTTTCCAGCACCATGATGCTTCTGAGTCATCCCAAGGTCACTGCCATCTGAAAAGAGAAGATTCTCTACCAATAGTGAGAGTAGCATTAATATAAGGGTATGAACATTAAGAGAAGTGCTTACTGGGCGGTTTGATAAGCATAGTATATACAGTAGCCAGACAGCAGCAGACGTTACACCCCTAGGGCTCATGACTACCCCTGTTTTAATTTTTCAGTATCAGGGATATATTCCCTCCCATGGAGCAGGCCTCCAGTCAAATTAGAGGGCAGTTGGTTTCCACCATGACCAAATATAAGGCTTGCAGTTTCCACTGTTGAGTATCTTCATTGGTGATTTCTCTTTCTGTCATTGAACTGCATGCAGAATGTCTTTTTCCAGCTTTCTGTCAGCTGGTCTACATGGAGGAGGTTATCAGCTCAGTTCCAGCAGGATTTCTCAGTGGCCTAGCAGCCCAAGTATGTGGAGTCTTCAGCCATAGGGTCTTACCATTTATTCCTGGTGGGAAATCAAGGGCCTCAGCAATGGCCTATAATGTTTTGGGGACATCAGGGACCTCCCTGGCCAACAACTCATTGGAAGGTATCCCATCCCTGGCACTGAAAATTTTCTAGCAACAATCTACAGCTCCTGAGTGTTCCATTCTCCAAAACCAGAGGATTCCATATGATTTTTTTATATCCTGTTAGATTTTGATTAGCCCTCCCTCCACCTTTACTTTGCTCAATCTCTTTCCCTGACCTCACTTTGGGCCTTTTCACCCCCATTAATCTATTCTTCTACTTAACAACTTATATTTTAACACATAAGACTATATCTACATGTGTATTTAAACTGTGCCATATTTAATATTTTTGATGTCATAATTACATATGTTATATTGTCTTAATATATGATTATTAGCCCTTATTTTCAATAGATTTGTTGTTTATCCCTCATAACTAAGTGAATAAATTATTTACATGCCATCATTACAATATTCTAAATTCAACTCTGTGCTTGTTTTACCTGTGCTTTCAACTTTCATATATTTCCATGTTATTAATTATCATTTAGCTTGAGAAAACACACATTAAAATTTCTTGTAACAGGGCTGGAGAGATGGCTTAGTGATTAAGGGGCACTTGCCTGCAAAGCCAAAGGACTCAGGTTCTATTCCCTAGGACCCATGTAAGCCAGATGCACAAGGTGGCACATGTGTCTGGCGTTCGTTTGCAGTGGCTGAAGGCCCTGGTGTGCTCATTCTCTCTCTCAAATAAATTAAATAAATAAATAAAAAGATTTCTTGTAACATAGTTCTGATGCTGATGAACTCCCATAGCTGTTTATCTTGTGGGGTGTGTTTATGTAGTGTGTGTGTGTGTGTTTTGTATTCATCACCCACATACCCTCATGCTGAGGCCAGAGGCGAACATTGAAAGTCCTCTATCTCTCTTCCATTTTATTTCCTTGAGACAGAATATGTCATTCAACCTGGAAAACAGTGTTGTAAGACTGGCTAACCAGTGACCCTCAGTGAGTCTCCTGTCTTTGACTCACTCAGCAGTGGGAGCATATGTGCAGCCATACCTAGTTTTTAAAATGTATGCTAGGGATTGAACTTAGATATTCATGCTTTTGTAACAAATACTCTTACCTGCTGAACCATCTGCCTAGCTCCATATCTGTGCATTATATCAAAAATCTTTATTGCTCCTTCATTTCTGAAATATAGCTTTGTCAAGCAAAGTATACTTAATTGGTATCTTTTTGATTCAGCACACTGAATGTATTTTACCATTTTCTTCCATTCTATAAATTTTTGTGGAAACATCTTATAAGGCCCTTATATAAATTCCTTTCAAGGTGGCTTTTTTTTTTTTTTTTTTTTTGCTTTTGCTGCTTTTAGGACCTTCTGTTTGCATTTGATTTTTAACAGTTTGGGAATATGTCTTGGTATAGTTATTTTTAGATTGAATCTGGAGACTTGAACTTCTCAGACCTGGACATTCATGTTTCCCCAGATTTAGAAAACTTTATGCTAATCTGTCTTTAAAGGAACTTTCTACTCCTCTATCTCTTCCCTCTTCTTGAAACCCCACAGCTTAAGTATTTGTTGTTTTGATGCTGCTCCATGAATTCTGTAAATTATCCTCATTCTTTTTATTTCTCTTCTCCTGCTTCTTTACTGACTATGTTATCAAGTAATGTGTCAAGTTTATAGATTCTTGCACATTATTTCTTTTGATTCTCTCTACTGTGTTTTCATCTCACTAATTGTATTTTAAAAATATTCTTATTTATTTATTTGGTATGTGAGAGGGAAAGAGAAAGTGAGTATGGCCGTATCTGGGCCTTTTGCCACTGTAAACAAACTCTAGATGTATTCACCACTTTGTACATCTGGCTTTTTATGTGTGTACTGGAGAATCAAACCTTAGCCATAAGGCTTTGTAAGCAAGTGCCTTTAACTGCTGAGCCATCTCCCCAGCCCACTAATCATATGCTTCAGTTCCAGAATTTCTGTTTAAGTTTTTAAAAGATAATTTCAAATTTTCTGTGAAATTTTTAATTTGCTTATTTCCTTGATTTTATTTAAAAATTTTCTGTTTTCTTGCAGTTTGCTGAGTTTCCTTAAACAATAATTTTACATCTTTATCAGGAAATTCATATGTCCGCACTTCACTGGCATTAGCTACTAAGAGATTATTATCTTGGTGGTATTATGTCTCCTTGGTTTTCATGACTATGGTTACCTTACTTTGATATACACCCAATGGATGGAGTTGCTGCCTCATGCAGATTTTTAGACCAATTTTGCCGTGTAAATTCCTTTTGTTTTCACAGGGTGATGGTGCAAGACACTTTCTGGACAGTATGAAATAGTGCTGGTGTCAGTTGTACCTAGTCTCTGTGCTATGTCATCTGAGGTTATTATTGTTAAAGCTTGCTGGGATCCTCAGAAGCCAAGCTATAGATGTACACAGTATGGTTAGGGTTGTTGGGCCCTTTGATGGCTTCTAAAATACTCCTGAAGTTTTGACAGAAAGGATTCCTCTCAATGCTAAGTATTGCTTGCCATATCCCTTCCAGAAACTTCAATATTATGGCATTGGTATTTAATATTTGATATCTTTGGTGTAGCCACTAAGCTGAAGCTTCACACACAGGTGTTTGTGGAAGTAAAACTGCTTTTTTCTTGAGGGTTTATATGGCTATATCTCTCCTTCTGGGATTTATCAACAAAAATGGATATTGGTTATTTCAGTGGCATGTGATAGTCATGTCATGTTCACACACAGTGGGCAACGGTTGTCCCTATCACATGGCTGGTACTGCAAGCTTCCACCTCTCTTATTTGTTCCTACCTGTTTTTTGATCTCACGTAGGCCAATATCATGAACAGTTCTTTCTATTTTCTCTTTTTTTGTGTGAACTGTGTTACTCTAGATACTTTAATGGCTCCTTGAGCTCCATCTGGTCTAATTTGGTTTGTGAATAGCAATATATATATATATATATGTATATATATATATAGGTATATATAATATAATATAATATAATATATAATATATAATGGTATATGTAATATAATATAATAGCAATATATATGTCTATATATATATGTATATACATATAGTGGTACAAAGACTTATGTCTCCTGCCTTGCCACCTTTAAAAAAATAAATAAGTAACATTATTCAGAAAAAAGCTCTATTTGAGGCTAAATACATAGAATATTAGGAAAACATCTGCAAAAATGTCTACTTATTAATAGTCTCCAAGTATTCTATATTTGTTTATTCAGTTTCTTAGTAGATATTTAAGATGATTCCATGTGTTGCTCGCTATAAATAAAGCTGCTATAAATATTTTCATAGATGTTTTATTGTGGACTTTTTATTTTGTTTTTCGAGGTAGGGTCTTATTCTAGCCCAGGCTGACCTGGAATTCATTCTGTATTCTCAGGGTAGCCTCAAACTCATGGTGATCCTCCTACCTCTGTCTCCAGAGTGCTGGGATTAAGGGCATGCACCACCATGCCCGGTTTATTGTGGGCATTTTTTGAGTAAAAAGATAGGAGTGGGAGCTATGGAGATGGATCTGTAATTAAAGGTACGTGCTTGCTTACAAAACATGCTGCCTTGGGTTTAATTCCTCAGTCACTCATGTAAAGCCAGACCCCAAATTTCATTTGTAGCAGCAAGATACCCTGGTATGCCACCTAACATATGCGCAATTAAATAAAATGTAAAAAAAAGAAAGATGGGAGTGAAGTTACTAGAACATCAAGTAGGTGTATGTTGAATGTTCATATGAAATTGACATTTTTTCCAAAATGGTCACACAATTTTAACTCCCACCAACAATATATCACACTTCAACTTACTTTATCTAAATAACAATTATTGACATCATCAGTTTATTTATAAAATATTTTATTTATCTATTTATTTGAGAGAGAGAGAGAGTCAGATAGAGAGGGAATATGAATGGGTACACCAGAGACTTTATGTTGGTACTGGGAAATCAAACCTGGCTCCTTTGGCTTTACCAGCAAGTACCTTAACCACTAAGCAATCTCTCCAGCCCATCATCAGTTTTAAGTAGTAATTTTGGTGAGTATAGCAATATCACTGTGATTTTAATTTGCGTTTTTAATAGGTAGTTGTGTTGATGGAATTTTAGATGCTTAATGGCTATTTATTTCTTTATTTCATAAGTTCATAAAGAAAAATGTAAAGTTTTGATAAATGTATATATTATGGCATACAAAAATAAAGCTAATTAACATACCTATCTCCCCACACACCATGTTTTGTGGTGAGAATATTTAAAATGTTCTCCTGTAACAATGTTCAAGGCTATAGCATTGATTCTACTCATCATGCAGTAAATAGATCTTTATGATTATAGAAATTATTCTGTCTAACTCAAATTTGATAATCTATTAACCTCTTTACACTATCTAGCATTATACTTTCTACTTATATGCATTCAATTTCTTAGATTTAATATGAAAGTGAAATCATGTATTACTTTTCTTTCTGTACATGGATTATTTCACTTATCATGATGTCCATCAGGTTCATCAATATTGTTGTTAGCTGAATAGTATGTCATTGTTTAAGTATATGCTATTGACTGTAACAATTGGTGGACACCTATGGTAGTTTGAATGGCTGTCCCCCAATATATTCAGTTTTATTAAAGCTTCTTGGATTTCCAGGTGTCTGCCTAGAAGAGGTGTTACTATGGGCAGATCTTAGGGTCCAGCCATAAGATATTGGGGTGGACCTGGAATTCCAGTCTAAAGGTATGCAACATGCCTGAGTTCTGCCTGGGGTTCCTGAAGTATACTTGCTTATGCTGGTGGTGGTTGCTTTTTCTCGCTTTCCATGTGGACCTGTGAAAAGGGGTCAGCTTTTCTTGCCATTATGGAACTTCCCATGAATATGTAAGCTTCAATAAATCCCTTCCTCCCATAACTTGTGGCTGGTTTGGAAGTTCATCCCAGCAATGTGAAGCTGACTGGCAATACCTAACTGGTTTCTGTATCTTGGTTATTATGAACAATTCTGTAATGAGCACGGGTATACAGATGCATGCATCTTTTAGATAGTGATTTGTTGGGAATGTTTTGGATATGTAGTAGTCAGCTTGTGTCTCTGTGACAAAATATCTCACACAAATAACTTAAAAGGAGGAAAGATTTATTTTGGTTCAGAGTGTCAGAGGTTTCAGTGCATAGTCAGATAGCTCCATTACTATAGGTCTGTGGTGAGGCAGAATATGTTAGCAGGAGGATGTAGTCTTGGTAGACTGAAAGCAGTGAGGGAGATGGACAAGTATAAGGACAGGGAGAGGGGTAGGAGTGGGGGGATGTCTAGAGACAAAATACATCCCTTATTGCAATGTCCTCATTGACATACTTTCTCCAGCTACACCCATTCACCTGTGAACTCATCAATGGATCAATCCATTGGTGATGTCAGCCACTCTTATTATTCAATCACTGCCAGTACTATAAGTTGGGGATCAAGTCTTCAATAATTCATATCCAAATCATATCAGAATATGTACCCAGAAAGAGAATTGCTGGATCATATGGTATTTCTAATTTTTTTGAGAAGATTTTGTACTGTTTTCCATAATGTTTATAATATTTTGTATTTCCATAATAGTGCATAATCGTTCCCTTTCCTCTACATTCTCACCAACATGCAGGTGGGAAGTGTTATGTCATGAGGTTTTAATTATATTTTCTCACGATCAGTGATGGTGAGCATTATTTTTGGCCATTGGTATGTCTCCTTTTAAGGAATATATTTTCAGTGCCTTAGTCTAGTTTTCTTTTTTTAATGGGCTTATTTGCTTACTTACTACTGAATATTTTGAGTTCCTCAGATATTTTAGAAATTGACCCACTATTGATGTATGTTTAAAAATATTCTGCCATTTGCTACCTTTTTATTTTTGTTGATTGCTTTACTTGTTGTAAAGAAGCTTATTTTATTTTATTTTATTTATAAGGAGAAAGAGAATGAATACACCAAAGTCTCTTAATGCTTCAAATGAACTCCAGATGAATGTGTCACTTTGTGCATATGCCTTTACATGGGTACTGTGGAATTGAACCCAGGCTGTCAGGCTTAGCAAGGCATTGCCTTTACCTTCTGAGCCATCTCCCCAGCCCATGAAGAAGCTTTTAAATTAAACATAATCTCATTTGTCCAGTGTAACTTTAGCTTCCTAGATTTTTAGAGTCAACCATATCTAAGAAATCTTTTTTTAATCATTCATTCATTCTTTTTTTTTATTGACAACTTCAATGATTGTAAACAATATCCCATGGTAATTCCCTCCCTCCCCCACTTTCCCCTTTGAAACTCCACTCTCCATCATATCCCCTCCCGCTCTCCATCAGTCTCTCTTTTGTTTTGATGTCATGATCTTTTCCTACTATTATGATGGTCTTGTGTAGGTAGTGTCAGGCACTGTGAGATCATGGATATCCAGGCCATTTTGTGTCTGGGGGAGCACGTTGTTAGGAGTCCTACCCTTCCTTTGGCTCTTACATTCTTTCTGCCACCTCTTCTGCCATGGACCCTGAGTCATGGAAGGTATGATTGAGATAATGCAGTGCTGAGCACTCCTCTGTCACTTCTTCTCAGCACCATGGAGCCTTCTGAGTCATCGCAAGGTCACTGCCACCTGAAAAGAGAAGGTTCTCTAACCAAAAGTGAGAGTAGCATTAATATATGGGTATGAACATTAAGAGAAGTGCTTGTGAGCATAGTATATACATTTAGCCAGACAGCAGCAGACGTTACACCCCTAGGGCTCATGACTAACCCTGGTTAGGTTTTCAGTATCAGGGATGTATTCCCTCCCATGGAGCAGGCCTCCGGTCCAATTAGAGGGGAGTTGGCTTTCCCCATAATAGACATACCACTATTGCACCCGTTGGCTCATTTGGCCTGGCTGGCAAAATATAAGGCTTGCAGTGTCCAATGTTGATTATCTTCACTGATGATTTCTCTCTCTCCCATTGAACTGCATGTAGTGTGGCTTTTTCCAGTTTTCTGTCGGATGGTCTATATGGAGGAGGTTTTCAGCTCAGCTCCAGCAGGATTTCTCAGTGACCTTGCAGCCCAAGTATGTGGAGTCTTCAGCAATAGGGTCCTATCATCTATTCCTGGTGGGAAACCAAGGGCCTCGGCAATGGCCTGTAATGTTTGGGGGGCATCAGGGACCTCCCTGGCCAATAACTCACCGGAAGGTATCCCACCCCTGGCACTGAAAATTTTCTAGTAACAATCCATGGCTCCTGTGTATTCCATTGTACAAAAAAGTAGGTTTCCATATGACTTATTTATATCCTCTTAGATTTTGATTAGCCCTCCCTCCACCTTTCCTTTACTCAATCTCTTCCCCTGACCTCACTTAGGTCTTTTCACTCCCATTAATCTGTTCCTCTACTTATATATATGCAATACCATCCAATTAAGTGTAAGAACATCTAAGAAATCTTTATCAAGATTAATTTCAATAAACTTTTCTATTATGGCTTCTTCCCATTGTTTTACAGTTTTAAGTCTTTGTTTAATTCTTTGTCATTTTTACTGACTTTTGAAAAACAGGATAATATAAATCTTCACATTCTTTGTTCTAAATGTGGATATCCACTTTCCCCCACACAATTTAATGAAGAGACAGTTCTTTCCCCATTGTGTGTCCTTAGCAAGTTTTTTCCAGATCACTTGTTCATATACATATGAGTTTATTTCTGAGACATCTATTTAATTATATTGGTCTAAATGTCAGGTTTTTTTTTTTTTTCTTTTTGAGGTAGAGACTCATTTTAACCCAGGCCGACCTGAAAGTTACTGTGTAGTTCCAGACTGGCTTCAAACTCATGGGTTCTGGGATTAAAGGCATGCACCACCATGCCTGGCTTAAATGTCTGTTTTGATTATAGTACCATGATGTTTTCTTCATTACAGCTTTTAGTTGATTTTAAGGTCAGGTTGTTTGTTTTAATACATAATTTGTTATAAGTTTTCTTTATCATAAAATGTTGAATTTTGTCAAATAGTTCTTGTGTACATATTGAAGTGATCATGCATTTTTTAATTCTTCATTTTGTTCATGTACTGTATCACAGTTTTTGATGTGCATATGCTACATAACCAACCATAGGAAAGCAGTCCTCTGGTAGATTCCACTTAATATTGGTCAATCACCCTCTTAATATGATATTGAATATAATTTCATTGAGGGTATTCTCATTTGTGTTCCTCAGGGATACTCATCTATAATTTTTTATAATAGTGTCCTTGTTGGCTATAGTATCAGGGTATTATAATTTTTTAAAAAAAGTTTTTGGAAATATTCTGTAATATTTGGGAGGAGATTGACAAGTGTTAATCTGAATTCTTCTTTAAATGTTTGATAGAATTTAGCTGTGAAGTCATTACTTGCTGCTAGTCTGCTCAGATTTTTTTCTGCTTTTTTTATTCAATCTTGGTAGGTTATATAAGTGTAGGGATATATCTATCTATTTTAAATTATCTAATGCATTGGTGTGTAACTGTTCATAATTTTTTTGTTTTTGTCATAATGTTTTATATATATATATTTGTTGCGTCAGTTGTAATGCCTCATTTTTATTTCTTATTTTAGTTACTTGAATATATTCTCTTTTTTCTTAGTCTCCTAAGCATTTGACAGTTTTCTTTATCTTTTTAAAAACTAGTTCTTACTTAAATTTTTTTAAAATTTATTTGAGAGCAACAGACAGAGAGAGAAGGAGAGAGAGAGAGAGAATGGGCGTGCCAGGGCCTCCCGCCACTGCAAATGAACTCATGAGCCCCCTTGTGCATCTGGCTAACGTGGGTCCTGGGGGAATCATGCCTCGAACCAGGGTCCTTAGGCTTCACAGGCAAGCGCTTAACCGCTAAGTCATCTCTCTAGCCCAGTTCTTACTTTTGATTGCTTTATTTCTACTCTAATCTCTATTTCACTTCTGTTGTGCTGACATTATTTTATTCCTTATAGTAACTTTGTTCTTAGTTTGACTTTTTTTCTAGTTACCTGAGTTGTAGTGATATGTTGATCAATATCTTTATTCTCTTTTGATGTAGGCATTTGTTACTCTAAGCTTCCCTCTTTGAGCTACTCTTGGTCTGTCATTTTACATTTGGAATGTTGTACTTCCATTTTTCTTTTTCTCAATATACTTTTATTTTAGTTTTAATTTTTCTTTGCCCCATTGATGAGTTAGTGTCATACTTGTGATTTTCTCTAAATTCTTACTATTGCCTGTTTCTATGCCATTGTATTCAGCAAAGACGCTTGGCATAATTTCTATCTTTTGAAATTTGTTGAACTTGCTTTTGTGTCATTCTTATAGAATGTTTCATGTATGCTTGAAACCAATACATATTCTTCTGTAACTGGATAGAATATTTGTCTATGTGTGTTAAGTCTGTTTTATCTAAATTGTACTAAAAGGTCTATGTCTCCTTATAAGTTTGCTGTCTGGATGATCTAACCATTGTTGAAAGCAGGATATTCCCCTACTCTTGTATTTCTATCTCTGTCTTCAGATTTATTAATGTCTGTTTTATACATTTTGTGCTCCCATATTGTGTGTACACATTTACAACTTCTGTATCCTAATTTTTCTATTTATTTGTAAGGAGAGAGAGAGGAAGAGAGAGAGAGAGAGAGAGGAAATGTGTGTGCAAGGGCCTTTTGCCTCTGAAAACGAATGCCAGGTGCATGCACAACTTTGTGCATCTGGCTATGAGTGTAATGTGGAATCTAACCCAGGCCACCAGGCTTTGATAAGCAAGTGCTTTAACCACTGAGAAATCTCTCCAGTCCCTAGATACTCATTTTTAAATAAAGGGAGTTTATTTCAGGACAATAGTAGCATGCTCCAGGAGTGAGTACAGGCTACATCTCTGGAACCTGTATGGGTAAACTTTAATGGAGGAGAGGATTAGAAATGAGTTTGTGTGGGGCGAAAGTAAGGAATTACAGGAATGGGTTGTGGGGTAGTCTTGTGTCTTACTATTTGAGCGGTTGCCTGATATTCTCATGTAATACAGCTCTATGGCTGCAGCAGCTTTTGGCATCATTTTTTTTTCCTATGGCTATCTAGCATACCTCATTTCTGCCCATTGTTTTAGCATGGGACTGTTGAAGTCTGGAAGATTTTAATTTCACCATAAACTTAAAAGTGTAGGAACCAATATGAAGAGCAGAATAATAATTAACAGGGTCCCTAAGAATGGTAAGAACTAGGTTTGTCCTTATAGATAAGACAGCTTTTATTATTGTCCAAGCAATGTTTGTGTTTTGGCAATATTATTCTCAAGATAATTTTGTCATAGAGTAAGACATTTTCTTCTAGAGTAAGCACTTTGGTAAATCATACAGCATAGCATAGAAAGGAATGTTGCCTGAGGTGAAGCCAATGAAGACATTCATGTTTTTATGTGGCCACTGGCCTTTAAATAGCATAGGTACCTTGGTACAACTTTTATTATAAAGCTCACATGTCAGGATCTGGTATCTGATTATTGAATGAAAGAAAGACATTTGTAGTTAGTGGCTTCAGATAACCCAGACATACCAAGTCTGAGGCAGACAAAAGAAAATTAGTTTACATATTTCAAAATACTCATCAATATTCTGGCCTTCACGTTTTGGTTAATGAACACCCAGAAGATCAGTCACCAGTCTTAAAGAGGAACTAGTGGGTTTTAATTTTAACTTTTGTGTAGCATTTAGATGAAATGTAGACACACAGCATCATTAGCTCTTCTAAGGTACACAAACATATAGTGTTAAATATGCCACAATAACTTAAACTAATCATTGCTTATTTAACTCATTATAATGTGATAATTTAAGAATACTTTGATATAAACAGATAAACCCTTACTTTGTCAAGATTTAGTCCCCTTCTATCTTAAAGAACTGTTTTTCATGGGGACAAAATTTCCTCTATGGGTGAGTGGAAGAGCACTGGTTAGAAGTGATGTGGTGCTTGTTTCCCCACAAGAGAAAGTGGCATAGTCTCCATGAAGCTCAGCAAGCAGACCAGTGTTGAAAGATTGCAGTAGTTTTCAGCAGCCAAGGCTGTGGGTACACAGGTATCTCCACTGAGACACTGGTAATGGTTAGAAATTCACAGGTATTCATGGAATAGCCAGAAAGCCAGGGTTTGGGGCACAGGTGCAGTAGCAGCTCTGGGGCCTGCAGTGTAGACTAAGCTCATGGAATCTATGCCTGTAAATCTAAGGCATAAGTGCATACTTTACTCCTTTAGAGCTGCAGTCTGAAACACAGGCATGTGAAAACATACAGCAATTCTGGGGACTGGAAAGTAGGTTTGTGCTCTGTGACTGTGGGTCAAATAGACATGGACACTCATGAGGTGGCTTCAGAATAGTGATTCATAACTTAATTGTGTATGAGGTGAGTGGAAGTTCTAGTGCCTGGCATAGGGCTAGCCCAGCCTTCAGCCAGAATAGTTGTCATGTTTCAGGGAAAGTTATCCACAAAGTGGTTATAGTACTGAGATCTGGAACAATAGCAAGTTAGGGAATGCTAGGTGTTAATTGTGATCATTCTCGGAGCAGTCATGTCTCTCACTGGGATAAAGAACACACATGATTGGGAGGGGAGTGGGTTGTGTCTCAGCATGGCATCACAGCATCCACTTCTTGGAGTAGAAGGACTTGACTACATCTCCCTCCCTGTGCAGTAGATGTGGATCTTCATTACTTCAGTGGTAAAAGATAATGGTGATCACAGCAGAGTTCATTGGGGTTTAGAATTGCACCTGGTGCATGCATAGTGCCCATCACTCCTGTTGTTTTCCTTTCTCTGAACATTTTTATTGACAACTTCTATAATTATAGACAATAAACCATTATAATACCCTCCCCTCCCCCACTTTCCCCTCCACAAATCTACTCTCTATCATTTCCCATCTGTCTCTCAATTAGTTTCTCTTTTATTTTGATGTCATCATCTTTTCCTCCTATTATGAGAGTCTTGTGAAGGTAGTGGTGGACACTGTGAGGTCATGGGTATTGAGGCCAGTTTGTGTCTGAACGATTGCATTGCAAGTAGTCCTACCCTTCCTTTGGCTCTTACATTCTTTCTTCCACCTCTTTTGAAATGAATCCTGAGCCTTGGAAGGCATGGTAGAGATGTTTAAGTCCTCAACATTCCTCTGTCACTTTTTCTCAGCACTATGATGCCTTTTGGGTCATCCCAGTGGTCATCACCATCTGAAAAGAGAGGCTTCTCTAACCAAAAGTGAGAGTAGCATTAATACATGGGTATGAACATTAAGAAAAGTGCTTACAGAGCAGTTTGGTGTGCATAATATATGCATTTAGCCAGAGAAAAGTAGGCCTTAAATTCCTAGGGTCATGACCTCCTCTGCCATAGGTTTTTTTATTAGGTTTTTAATATCAGGCATGTACTCTCTCCCATGGAGCAGTCCTCCAGTCCCATTAGAGAGCAGTTGGTTTTCCCTATAAGAGACATGCCACTGTTGCCCCGTTTGGTCATTTGGTCTGGCTGGACAAACTTAAGGCTTGCAGTGTCCAATGTTTTCTCTGCTGATGATTTCTCTCACCCATATAGCTGCATGAAGTGTAGCTTTTTCCAGCTTTCTGTCACCTAGTCTATAGGGAGGAGGTTTTAAGCTCAGTTACAGCTTGATTTCTCAGTGAACTTGCAGCCAAATTATGTGGAGGCTTCAGTAAGAGGGTCTTACCAATTATTCCTGGTGGGAAACCAAGAGCATTGACAATGGCCTGTAATGTTTTGGGGGTATCAGGAAGCTCCCTGGCCAACAACTCACTAGAAGGCATCCCATCCCTGACACTGAATTTTTTCCAGAAACAGTCTATGGGTCCTGGGTGAACCATTATCCAAAAAAGCAGGTTTCCATATGGCTTATTCATAATATCTTGAAATTTGATTAATTCTCCCTCACCCTTCTTTTACTTAATCTCTTCCCATGACCTCACTTAGGCCATTGCATCCCCAAGAATCTGTTCATCTACTTACATATATAAAATACCATCTCCTTAAAACCTCCCCTCTCCTCCCTCCCTTATAGCCCTTTCTAGGTTACTGGTCTCTGCTATTGTTATTTAAAAAAACCTTTTTCTATTGATAAGTTCCATAATTATAGACAATAAACCATAATAAATCCCTCCCCTCCACCACTTTCCCCTTCACAAATCCACTCTCCATCATATCCTTTCCCTCTTTCCATTAGTCTCTTTTTAATTTTCAATTTTTATTGCAACTCATGTATAACTCTAAATGTTTGTAGCTAGGATCCACATATGTGAAAGAACATGCAGCACTTGGATTACTGAGCCTGAGTTACCTCACTTAGTAAAATCCTTTCCAGATCCATCCATTTTGCTGCAAATTTCATAACTTCATTTTTATTTACTGCTGAATAAAACTCCATTGTATAACTGTCCCAAATCTTCATTATTCATTCATTAGTTGAGGGATATCTAGGCTGTTTCCATTTCTTAGCTATTGTGAATAGAGCAGAAATAAACATGATTTATTACTATAAGGTAGGGATAAGTGTCCTTAGGATATATGTCTAGGAGTGTTCTAGCTGGCTCATATGGTAAATCTATTTTTAGCTGTCCCAGGAACCTTCACACTGATTTCCACAATGGCTGTACCAGTTTACATTACCCCCAACAGAAGTGTTCCTCTTTTTCTGCATCCTGGCCAGCATTTATTGTCATTTGTTTTTTATTGTTTGTTTTTATTTATTTATTATGAGAGTGGCAGACAGAGAGAGAAAGAGGCAGATAGACAGAGAGAGAATGGGTGCGTCAGGGCCTCCAGCCACTGCAAACGAACTCCAGACCAGTGTGCCCCTTTGTACATCTGGCTAACGTGGGTCCTGGGGAATTGAGCCTCTAACCAGGGTCCTTAGGCTTCACAGGCAAGTGCTTAACCTGCTAAGCAATCTCTCCAACCCCATTTGTTTTCTTTATTATTATTATTATGATGATGATGATGATGATGATAATGTTGTTTCGTATGAATACTCATGTTTTGGTACCCTCTTTTCCCTGGTCACTGCCCCCATTCTGTTGGGGATGATCCTCAGTGGGGTTGCAGCTATTCCCCATGGGGTTGTGATTAATGCATTGTGGGAGCAGCAGTCAGTTATTTTTGGAGGGGAGGGAATGCCTCTGGGCATGATGTCTCAACCAGTAGCTCTTACAATCTTTCCACTCCCTCTTCCACAAAATTCCCTGAGCATGGTGGGTGAGTTTTAAGTCTACTTCAATGATGAGCCCTTAGGAGCCTCTAGATCTCTGCTTTGCAAGTGTTGAGTATCCTCAGGGTCTTTCTCCTAAACCCTGGCACTGATTATCAGGTTCAGTCAGTATGGAAGCAGCACTCTTGCTCATTTCCCCAATTCCTCTGTGGATTCAGCTGTGGCTTGGCTGAAGTGTGAAGGGTAGTTTATCTCCTCTGGTCTTATTACCTTCTGAAAAAGAAGAACAGATTCTCCAATGGAGAGTGAAGTCAGCATAGTTCAAATGGGAAAAAACATTCTTAATTTAGGGAGAATTTGATGTATGTAACCCCTCTTTTAGCCAAAGACTAGTGAGAGCTTGATGCTGGAGAACATATCTTTGTCTCCATGGAATTCTGATCGGGTTCCTAATTCCAGATATGGGATCCTTTATACTGAGCAGATCTCTTCGCTAATCAGAAAGCTCTTGATTACCCACTTAGGCTGTGTGCCACTATTTCACTAGTGTGTACATTGTGTCAGGGTGTTTGCTTCTGAGTAGCTTAGACCTCTGGCTTCTCAGACCATTGTTGGCCATTTTCCTCCATTAGCTCATGTAGTGCTTTCCAGCACTAGACAGGGTAACTGTCTGGGGACTAGCTTTCTTCTGAATTCCAGCCAGGTATCTCCATGCTCTGTGTCAGTAACATATGGTGTCTTCAGCAATAAGTTCTTGGCTTTTGCCTCAGGCAGGTAATCAAGTGCTTTGGCAAAATGCTGTCTTGACTGGGGGACATTGTAGGTCTCTATGTGTGGATAGCAACCAACCTTTGGTACTAGGGGTTACAGGTCAGAGACAGAAAAAAAATTCTTTAAAGATTAGGCTTCATCCCACCCTCACCAGAGCCCTGCTTTTCAGGTGTTCCCCTTTTACTCCTTTTGAGGGTTATATCTTTTAGGCTATTTCAAAGGATAAAGGTTTCTATGGTATCAGCTCATTTTGAATTTCATTTTGTGTTTGTTTTTCCCACACTCCCATTCCCCTCCCCCAAACCCTTCAATCCCTATTGTCTGGGCCTTGAGTTGCCTATCAGGCATGACAGTAACTCCAGCAGGTCCAGGTTAGAAACTTCAGATAAGTGACACCATTTGGCTTTTGTCTTTCTGTGATTGTGAGTTCACTGAGTATGATCTGTTCCAAATCTGTCCATTTTCTACAAATTTCACTGTATCATGTTCTTTTACTGCTGAGTAGAATTCCATTGTGTAAATGTACCACAACTTCCTTGTCCATTCATACAATGATGGGCCTCTGGGTTGATTCCAATTCTTAGATATAACGAATTGAGCAGCTATAAACATGGTTGAGCAAATGTCTCTGTTTTGATGCATGGAACATTTATCATAAATTCCCAGTAAGGGAATAACTGGGTCTGTTGGTAGTTCTATGTTCATCCTTTTCAGGAATCTCCAAATTGATTTCCATAGTGGTTGTACAAGTTTACATTCCCACCAGCAGTGGATGGGGATTCCTCTTTCCCCACATCCTCACCAACATTGGTTGTTGTTAGATTTTTTAATGATCATTATCCTTACTGGAGTAAGGTGGAAGCTCATGGTTGTTTTAATTTGCAGTTCCATATGTTAAACCATCCCTGTATCCCTGGGATGAAGCCTACTTGATCAAGGTAGATAATGCTTTTGATGTATTGTTGAATTCAGTTTGCAAGGATTTTGTTCAGGATATTTGCATCTAAGTTCATTAGGGTTATAGACCTATAATTTTTTTCCGTGTTGCATCTCTGTCTGGTTTTGGTATTAGGGTGATGTGAGCTTCATAAAAGGAGCCAGGGAGTATTCCTTGGTCTCTGGTTATGTGGAATAGTTTGAGAAAAATTGGTTTTAGTTCTTCTATGAAGGTTTCATAGAATTCAGCTGAGAAGCCATCTAGTCCTGGAGTTTTCTTTTGGGGGAGGTTTTTGATTACCTTTTCAAACTCCACGGATGTGATAGGTTTGTTTAGGAGATTAATCTGCTCTGAGTTTAGTTTTGGTAGGTAGTACATGTCTGGGAATTCATCCATTTCTGCCAGATTATTTAATTTTGTGGAGTAGAGATTTTGGAAGTATGCCATGATTATTCTTCCAATTTTATTGATGTCTGTAGTGATCTCTCCTTCTTCATTTCTGATTTTGTTAATTTGAGACTTCTCTTTTTTGTACTTGATTACTTTAGCCAGGGATTTGTCAATCTTGTTTATTTTTTCAAAGAACCAGCTCTTCATTTAATTGGTATTTTTAATTGTTTTCCTAGTTTTCAATTCATCAATTTCTGCTCTAATATTTATTATTTCTTTCCACCTGGAGCTCTTTGTGTTGGATTCTTCTTGTTTTTCCTGTGCCTTTAGGGGACAGTTAGGTTATTGATTTGTGATCTCTCTTTTTAATGAAGGCACTTAGGGCTATGAATTTTCCCCTTATGACTGCCTTCATTGAGTTGCATAACTTTTGGTAGGTTGTGTTTTCATTATTATTATTCAATTCTAGGAATTTTACAATTTCTCTTTTGATTTCTTTCACGACCCATTCATTGTTCAAAAGTGTGTTATTTAGTCTCCAGTAGTTGGTGGAGTTCTTGATGTGTCTCTTGTTGTTAATTTCTAGCTTTAAAGCATTGTGATCTGACATGACACAGGAAGTTACTTCAGTTTTCCTGACTTTATGAAGACATGCTTTATGGCCTAATATATGGTCAATTTTTGAGAAGGTTTCTTGGGCTGCTGAGAAGAATGTGTATTCTGCAGAGTTGGGGTAGAAAGTTCTGTAGATATCTGTTAGGTCTCATTCATCTATGATGTTGTTGAGCTCTATTATTTCCCTTTTGATTTTCTGCTTTGATGATCTGTCTAGTGATGTTAGTGGAGTATTGAAGTCTCTGACTATGATGGTGTTGGTGTTTATTTGTGTTTTATTGTTGAGTACATTTTGTTTTATAAACTGTGGTGCCCTTATGTTTGGCACGTATATATTTATGATTGCAATGTGCTCATGTTGGATCATTCCCTTGATGAGTAAGAAGTGGCCTTTTTGTCCTTTTTGATTACTTTTGGTTTGAAGTAACACCAACTTGTTTTTTAATTTTCATTTTCTTGGAATAGTATTTTCTGACTTTTCACCCTGAGGAGGTGTCTATCTTTAGTGGTGAGGTAGGTTTTTTGAGGACAGCAGATAGAAGGGTCCAGTTTTTTGATCCACACTGATAACCTGTGTCTTTTTTTTTTTTTTTTTTTTGAGGTAGGGTCTCACTCTGGCCCAGGCTGACCTGGAATTCACTATGGAGTCTAAGGGTGGCCTTGAACTCACGGCAATCCTCCCACCTCTGCCTCCCTAGTGCTGGGATTAAAGGCATGCACCACCATGCCCAGCTAACCTGTGTCTTTTGATGGGTGAGTTAAGACCATTAATATTTAAGGTTACTATTGAGGTTTGAATTAATCCCTGCCATGATGAGGTGTTTTATGGCATTTGGTGCTTTCTTGTGTTATGTACTGTTTTGAGCCTGGTTTAATTTGGTTATTGTGATCTTCTTCTTGTTGGCTCTTGAGATTGGTTGTCTGACTCTTCTCTGTGGAGTATTCCCTCAAGTATTCTCTGTAGGTTTGACTTTGTTTTTATGTAATCATAGAGATGACTTTTTTCATGGAAAGTTTTTCTTTCACCATCTATTATGAGGGATACTTTTTCTGGGTAAAGTAGCTTGGGTTGTAAGCCATAATTTTTCAGACTTTGGAGTGTTCCATTCCAGGCACTTCTGGTTTTCAGTGTTTCCATTGAGAAGTTGGATGTTATTCTGATGGATTGTCTTTGTATATTGTGAATTGTTTCTCTCTTGCTGCCTTTAACACTCTCTATTTGGTTTCATTGTTAAGAGTTTTAACTATGATGTTTCTTGGAGAGTTTCTTCTTTGGTCCTGCCTATTTGGTGTTCTGTTGACTCCTTGCACCTGGATGGGCCTCTCTGTTTCAAGATTCAGAAAATTTTCTTCAATAATTTTGTTGAGTATGTTCTCTATGTCTCCGGTCTGGATTTGCTCTCCTTCTGGTATACCCATGATCTAGATGTTTGGTCATTTTTAGGTGTCCCACAGTTCCCTCTTATTCTGTTCACTTGATTTTTTTTTAACTTAGCAAAGTTTTTGGCCTCCTGATCAATTTCTTCTGTCTTAACTTCCAGGTCAGAGGTTCTGTCTTCCACATGAGTAACTCTGTTGGAGAGTGGTTCTAGAGAGGCTTTTATAAATTCTATTTGATTTTTGTTCTTTTGTTGAGTTATTTTGTATCATATCCATCTCTTTTTTGAGGTATGATTTCAATTTGAATTCTGATTTTCTTGATGCTTCCTATAGTTCATTCTTGCATTTGATCAAGTCTTCATTAAGCTTAGTGAACCAGTTGTTGAGGTCTTCCATTTCTTGAATTACCTTCAATTTATTCATATCTCTTTGGAGGTTTCTAACATTTTCTTCAATCAAGTTCAGCCTACTGTCAAAGGCTGACCACTCTAGGAGATGATTCTGCTCAATTTCATTGATATAATTGTTGGTTCTTTGATAGTTTGCTTCAAGTTCAGCGATCTGTTTTTAAATAGGAATCTCATTGTTTTTTGTGTTTTCATTTTGGGAATGAATTTCTGTTGATTTTTCTATGATTTCATTGGAGGCTTCCATAGTAGGACTAGGCATCCTTGGTGGTGATCTCTCAGTTTTCTGACTTTTGTTGGCTTTTTTGCGCTGTTGTGTACTATCCATTTTAGGAAGACTTTTTATTTTATTGAGGAGGAAGCAAGTTTGTGTCCTTTGGCCCATTCACCCTCTGCCTCAGGTGAACAGGGTTGTTGGTACCTAGTGGCCAGTCAGGATATCAGAGCAAAAGGCTTAATTCCACAGTTTGCACAGTGGCCAGACCACCCTGAGCAAGGCACAATGGGACCTACCAGGACTGGGGGGCTAGGAAGAGCAAGGGAACAGGGATCTGGCCTACTTTGTGCCATACCCCCCAGGACACAGACTAGTGCAGGCAACCAGACTGTGGAGGTGGCATGAGACCAGACAGCCATGCCTGCCCACACACTGACCGTGCAAGGAACTCAGACCCTGGAGTTGGATCCATCTCTTTTTTGAGGTACAATTTCAGTTCGACTTCTGATTTTCTTGAGTTTTCCTGGAATTCATTCTTACATTTGAGTCTCCATTAAGCTTAATCAATCACTTGTTGAGATTTTCCATTTCTTGACCCACCTTCAATTCATTCATATCTCTTTTGAGGGTCCTAACATTTTCTTCAATCAAGTTAAGCCTAATGTCATAAGCTGAATGCTCTAAGAGATGAATATGTTCAATTTCATTGATACAGCTTTTGGTTTTTTATGACTTGCTTCCAGTTCAGCAGTTCTTTTGATCGTGGACTCATTGGTTATTGTGATATTATTTTGGGATTAAATTTCTATTGATTTCTTTATGATTTCATTGGCGGCTTCTAATGTGGGACTTGCCATCTTTGGTGGAGAACTCTCAGTTGTCTGACTTTCATTGGCTTTTTGGCATTGTGGCCTACCCATCTTGGGGAGATGCTTTATTCTATTGATAAAGAATCAGAGGTTGCTCTGTTTTAAATGTCAACTGGGGTTGGTGTACTGATGTAAGATGGGGTTATAACCATAGATACACAGACTATGGAGATTTCAGGTACATCAAAGGTACCTGGGGAACTGGGAGCTCTAGCCTACTCACACCACATGCACTCTTCAGCACACAGGGATCACAGGTTGCAAAACCAGGAGCCAGGAAGCTTCAGAGCCAAAGGCAAGAGGCCAGTTTCTACAGTAGCCCATATCCCCTGTGACTTAGGGGAATAGGGATGTAGGTACTCAGAGGCCAGATAGGATACCAGAGCCAAAGGCCTGCCTCCATAGCCCTCACACAGGAACCTGGCCTCCACAAGTAAGGCACTGGGGGACCTGCTGGGACCAGGGAAATGAGAGGATCCAGGGAACAGGGATCTGGCCTACTCACTCCATGCCATGAGCACCCTCTATTTCAGGGTTTCTGGGAATTGGGGACCCCTAGGGGCACTTCAGTCAGGAAGGCAGAGCATGGGGCCTGCTTCTGAAGTAAGCATGAATGGTCCAAGCTGCCCCAAGCCAGCCACAGGGGAACTACCAGAACCAGGGAACTGGGAGGAGCTTGGGAACAGGGATCTGGCCTACTCAGCTTGGGAACAGGGATCTGGCCTACTCACTCTGTGCCCACTGCATGCACCCCCTGGTGCAGGGTATCCTCTTTTGTTTTCTTGATGGTAGCCATTCTGACAGGAGTGAGCTGGAATCAAAAGATAGTTTTAATTTGCATTTCCCTGATGGCTAAGGATGTAGAATATTGTTTTAGATGTTTATATGACATGTGTATTTCTTCTTTTGAGAACTCTGTATTTAGTTCCATAGCTCATTTTAAATTGCGTTTTTGACTTACTATTATATAGTTATTTTTTTCGGGGGATAGGTAGGGTATTACTCTAGCCCAGGGTGACCTGTAATTCACTACGTAGTCTCATGGTGGCCTAGAACTCACAGCAATCCTCCTACCTCTGCTTCCCTAGTGCTGAGATTAAAGACATGTACCACCACACCCAGATTTATTAGTTAGTGATTTGAGTTCTTTGTCTTTGTTTTTTGCTCTATTCACAGTGTCCATTGCTATAGAAAAGGTTTTGTAGTTTCACGAGGTCCCAGTGGTTGATTAGTGGTTTTATTTCCTGAGTAACTCGGGTTATATTCAGAAAGTCATTGTCCATGACAATATGTTGAAGGGTTTCCCCTTTTTCCTCTAGGAGTTCCAGAGTTTCCAGTCTGATATTAAGGTCTTTCATCTATTTGGACTGGATTCTTGTGTATATAGAGAGATAAGGGTCAATTTTCATCCTTCTACATATAGATATTCAGTTTCCCCAGCATCATTTGTTAAAGATGCTGCCTTTTCTTGAATGAATATTTTTGGCATTTTTGTCAAAAACCAGATAGCTGTAGCTGCCTGGATTTACATCTGGGTCCTCTATTCTGTTCCATTGATCTATGTGTCTGTTTTCCTGCCAGTACCATTCTGTTTTTGTTACTATGGCTCTACATTACAGCTTAAAATCAGATACAGTGATATTGCCAGCCTTATTTTTCTTGCTCAAAATTGTTTTGGCTATTTGAGGACTTTTGTGCTTCCAAATGAATATTAACATTGTTTTTTGTATGTCTGTGATGAATGCCACTGGAAATATGATGGGGAGTGCATTAAATATGCAGATTGCTTTTGGTAAGATTGCTATTTTCACAATATTCGTTCTTCCAATCCAAGAACATGGGATGTCATTCATATCCTAGTATCTTCTGCAATTTCTCGCTTGAGTGTTTTAAAGTTTTCATTGTAGAGATCCTTCAGTTCCTTGGTTATGTTTATTCCAAGGCACTTTATTTTTTTTTTTTGAGGCAATTGTGAATGTGAGTGACTCCTTGATTTCATCCTCAGCATATTTTTTAGTATACAGGGAGTCGACTGATGTCTGTGTATTTATTTTGTATCCTGCTACATTGTTAGAAAGTGTTTATCAGCTCTAACAGTTTGCTGGTATCAGCACAAGGGTGAAGGAGATAGACACTGAGGACACAACACCTACCAAACCAGAGATCCAGAGGCTCCTAAGTGCCCACCATTGAAGTAGACTTAAAATACACCCAACATGGCTTAGGGAATTTTGCAGAAGAGGGAGCAGAAAGATTCTTAAAGCCACAAGTTGGAACATTTTGCACAGAGACATTGCCTCTCCCCTATAATGACTTCTGCCCCCACAATACATGACCCACAATACCCATGGTGTTGACCTGCATCCCTAATGAGGAAGGTCTCTTTAGAAAAGGGGCAGGGAGGAGGGAAAGGATGGTACCAACATGTGTTGTTTACATACTAAATATGTCCATATCTAATAAAAATAAATTTTAAAACAGGAAAAACTTAAATTGACTTCAATCAGAAGAGATAATAGGAGATCAACAATGCCAATCCAGGTGTTTGGGAGATTGCTCAGTGGTGAAAGACATTTGGTTGTAAAGCCTGCCAGCCTGGATTCAATTCCCCAGCACCAACATAAAGCCAGATGCAAAAATAAAAAAAAAAAAACAAATAAAATCAATTTATCAAGAAGTCAATTAATCAAGAAGATGTAACAAATGCATAATAATTGTACAAATATGTATTATGATGTATTATACATATTATAATAAATAATATGTGAATAGAATGTATGATATACAAGCATTACAGTGTTTATGTATTATAAATGAAATCTATACACATTTTATTGAGGCAAGCCCAACAGACTAGCCTTTTTTTTTATGTGGGAGAGTGAGAGCAAGTGCAAGAGCAAGAGAGAGACAGAGAGAGAGTGAATTGGTATGGCAGAGCCTCCATCCACTGCATTTAAACTGCAGACACGTGGTCCACCTTGTGTGCATGTGCAATCTTGCACACTTGTGTCAGTTTATGTGCCTGGCTTACGTTGGACATGGAGAGTCAAACATGGGTTCTTAGGTTTTGCAGGCAAATGCCTAAGCTGCTGAGACATCTCTCCAGCCCCACTTTTTTTGGGAGGAAACAAGTCAGAACCATATCCAAACATAAGCCCGATCTCCATTATCAAGCTACCACCAATCACGGGCTACAAGAGGGCCTACACCTATTAAGTTCTCTATAAAAAAAGTAAGGGTTATCTCATTTGTCTGGTGCTAACTTACTCTCCATTGGAGAATCTGCTTCTCTTTTTCAGATGGATGTAGATCCTAAGGAGAGAGCCACCCCATCATACCTCAAAAGGGCCCCAGTTAAATCTAAGAACAATTGGCAAAACAAGCAAGGCTGCTATTTTCTTGGTGAACTGAGTACCAGCACAAGGGTGAAGGAGATCAACACAGAAAAATCAACTCCTACCAAATCAAAGATCCAGAGACCCAGAGGCCCCCCAACACCTCATCACTGAAGCAGACCAAAAATGAACCCAACATGGCTCAGGGAAATTTTGCGGAAGAGGGGGCGGAAAGAATGTCAGAGCCACATTTTTGGTCATGATACGCAGAGACATTAATCCTACCCATAACTGTGGGCGAACTGCAGAATGCATGACCCATATACCTCAACAAGGAGGGGTGAAGGAGAGGGGGTAGGTCACGGATGAGCCTAATAATGGTACCAAACTGACTGTATTTGCTGAGTACAAAACTAATAAAAAAGAAAAGGTTAAAATAAATATGAATAACATTTCCCCCTCAGTCAAAAGCAATGAGAAAACCTATTGTATTTCCCCTCACTCACTTTTGCGAAAAAGATGTAAGAAAATTTTACCCATCAATGTGGTTGGGTTGATTTTCAGTAGACCATAAGCCATTACACAAATAGTTTCAAAGAGAAGACCTTTGGGATGTTAGGCAATTGTGTTAGTCATTGTCTTACATCAATGATAGTGCCCATTCTTATTCTTTTATCCAAGTAGAAGATAATAGGACTGAATGTCTGATATTCTTATTTGTTTCTCTTTTTCAGAATGGGCACATTTTTTTAAATCTCTATTCTCTTTGAGTAGATTCCATATACTATTTTTTCTCATTTTTTTATTTTAGAGAGAGACAGAGAGAGAAGTGGCATGCCACAGCCTCAGCCACTGCAATGGAACTCCAGATTCTTGTGCCACCTAGTAGGCATGTGTGACATTGCCTTTGCCTCACCTTTGTGTGTCTGGCTTACGTGGGATCTGGAGAGTAGAACATGGGTCCTTAGACTTCACACGCAAGTGCCTTAATTTCTAAGCCATCTCTCCAGCCCTCCATCTATGTATAAATAAAGTAAGAACACTCTGTGACCACCTCATTCCCCCACTAAAATGTCATTGTCTAGGCCAACACTACTTGGAGCCATGATCAGCAACATTCTGGCAATTTGCAATTTGCCACATCAGTAATGCCAACTAGCAGACACCCAATGGATCATCCATTGAGTTTTCTCCCTCACATACTCCCTTTCTTTTTTTGTTTTTATTTTTTTAATTAGAAACTTTGTTTTATGGACAAATGATGTGTTGGTCCCATTCCCCTCATCCCCACTCCCATTCCCATGGGGTTATGGGTTATGAGTTATGAGAGCAGCAGTCAGTCATTGTTTGGGGGGGGATGCCTCTGGCTACTCCTTTGCACCCTGTGGCTCTTACAATCTTTCTGCCCCCTCTTCCACATTGTTCCCTGAGCCTTGGCAGGTGTGTTACATGTCTACTTTAATGTTGAGTTTTCAGCAACTTCTGGATTCCTGCCTTGATACATTTTGAGTGTCCTCAGTGTCTATGCCATTAGCTTGGCACATGTTTTCAGGCTCACTGTGAGAGCAGCACACTTGCTTAACTTCTCTGTGGTTTCACCTGGACCCTGGCTCATGAAGAGGAAGCTTATCTAATTATATGGGGGTCAGCTATCTTTTCTTGTCATGTTGATGGATTTTGGTTCTCCCCAGTTTTTGCTACTTTCTGCCCCTCAGGAGCACACCACTGGGGAACTACTCCTACCTCACCCTCGGGCCACAGCCTTCTTTTCTGCCCTCCTATTTCTTCTCCTTTTTCTCCATCCCACTGAATACAATTAGGATCCTCCTCTCAGGTAAGTGTATGCACGCTCACACACACAAGACAACACACAAACTCAGATTAGATCTTGGCAGAAGCTCAGAAAATGTTTACCTTCATGCTGCCTTGTGGTCTGTGGTCTCTATGTTTTGAAGCTTTCATGTCTGCATGCCTCTTTACTATCCAGTCAGTAGAACAAGTACACAGGACAAATGACAGATCTGTTCATATGTGTGTTGTTTATTGAATTCGTGTTTTGGTTAGTATCCAAAGTAATGAGTTTCATTGCAGCCTTTTTAATAGTATGTATCATTGTGCTTTGTTGTAATTAGCCCCCTTCCTCCGTTCCCCTGTACCCTTCTGGCTGGCTCTCTCTGTTTCCCCAGATAGTTTCCTTTTTTGCTTTCATGTCACAAATGCTCCATGAGACTAGATCTCAATATGAAGCCTTGGCTACCCTGGAACTCACCAAGTAGACCAAGCTAGCCTGAAATTTATAGTAATCCTCCTTCCTCTGCCTCCCAAGTACTAGGTTTAAACATGTGTGCCACTACCATCCATTCATACAGAAGGGGGGAGGATACTGGGAAAGAGAAGTTGGAGGGGGAGAGGCTGATTGGGGATCAGATGGGAGAATGAGAATCCACAAAAACAAATTGCATTAAAAAATTCCAGAATTAATGATACCTCAGAGGTAGAACATTTTCTTAGCAAGTGCAAGGCCCTGGGTTCTGGTTTTAATATTCTTTTCTGAATATAGGCAAGATACATATGCAGTTTTATTTTCAGCAGAAAATTTCCCATATGTTTCCACATTGATCCCACATCTCCTTCCTCTCTTCTCAACCCCTTAGAAATTTGCTTAGTGAAAATAATTGTATAATTGCATGGGGTTTCTGAGTAGCCTTGCTAATTTTCATACTAGGAAAATTAACTAGTATATACTAGATGGATATATTTAAAGTTGATGAACTACAGTAATGGAGCAGTTTTATTAAGGGTCACTAGTTATCTTGTTAGGAATATAAGTCGCCCTCATAATTCTATTTTAAAGTAAAAAATCACTCTAAAGTTACATTTTAAAACATTTTTTATTTTTATTTACTTATATGAGAGAAAGAGGCACATAGAGAGACAAAGAGAATGGGTGTCCCAGGCCCTCCAACCACCACAAATGAACTCCAGACACATGCACTACCTTATGTATCTGGCTTACATGGGCCCTGGGAAATAGAATCTAGGTCCTTTGATTTTGCAGGCAAATGCCTTAACCACTAATCCCTCTCTTGAGCCATAAAATTAAAATTTTTAAGGATATTGGTTCTGTTCCAGGAACAGGGAAGGAACTCTGACATAGAAACAACATTATGGAGTATTTAGAGACAGATTAATGATTAAGCTCAAATAATAATTTATATGGGGGGTTGGCTAAAGGCATGTGCTTACAAAATTCTGTTGGTCTGGAGTTCAATTCCCTAGTGCCTATGTAAAGCCAGATCTATAGAGGGCACAAGCATCTGGAATCTATTTGCAATGGCAAGAAGCCCTGGTGTTCCCATTCTCTCTCTCTTTCTCTCTCTCTTTCTCTCTTTCCTTCCCCTCTCTCTTGTGAATAAACAAGATAAAAGAATGTAGATATGGATTCAGGTATAAAAGGATGAAATGATTTAACAAAGGACAAATTGTGATAATTGTATAATAAAGTTTTCTGATTTACAGTGAAGAGATTTTTCCCAAGAAATAAAGATACTCTAGTCTTTCCACTTTTTTGTTTACACCTGAGATTTTATGAATGAAGGTTTCTGTTTCAGAAGACAGGCAGAATACTTTTTAAATCGTATAATGGATAATCTTGATAATAATGTTATTAGTCAACCCATAACACCTGAATTATTTTTGTGTCTGTTATCTTGCATCTGTTTCTTATAGTCCATACCATTTTGTCTCTTATATGCTCTTTTCACTGGTGGTGGTGGTGGTGGTGGTGGTGGTGTGTGTGTGTGAGAGTGAGAGTATAATATTCCCTCTCAGTCCCTTGACTGCTCTGCAATGGCATTCTACCTCGGGTACACATTTCTAAGGTAACATTTTAATTTTACCATCATCCATGGCCTGAAAAAATAACAAATTCAAGTACCCTAATCTTTATCCACTGCTTCTTCCTCTTTTATATTATCTGTGGAATTATTATGTATCCATTCATCAGCCCTGGATAGATATGAGGTCACTAACTCATTCATATTTTCTTTATCCATTAAATGTTTTCCTTGGTAATTTCTATACTTTATACTCCGCAGTCCCTTTCAGGAACTCCTGACATCTTATTTTTAAACTGATATAACTAAACCAAAGCTTCAGGTTATAAGCTCATTTATTGTTTTTCTGTATCCCTTCTAAGAAATCTAGAATTTCTGGATAAAAATCTCCAAATTGGACAATTTGGTTATGATAACTGTGGTGATTTGATTCAGGTGTCCCCCATAAACTTAGGTGTTCTGAATGCTAGGTTACCAGCTGATGGGGATTTGGGAATTAACGTCTCCTGGAGGGAGTGTATTGTTGGGGGTGGGCTTATGGGTGTTATAGCCAGTTTCCCCATGCCAGTGTTTGGCACACTCTCCTGTTGCTATGGTCCGCCTTTTGTTGGCCAGGGGGATGATGTCCACCCTCTGCTCATGCCATTGTTTTCCCCTACCATCGCGGAGCTTCCCCTCAAGCCTGTAAGGCAAAATAAACCTCATTTTCTCAGAAGCTGCTCTTGGTTGGGTGATTTCTACCAGCAATGCAAACCGGACTGCAACAATAACAGTTCATAAATGTCAGATGGGGCTCAGTCTTATTCTACAGTGCTATTTCTTTCCTATCTGATACCTACTATTACAAACTTTCTACTACAATGTCTGTATTACCCTTCTATCCACTTGTACTTACCAGATGACTTGAAAAGTACTTGTATGGGAAAGTTATTTATGATCTCTAGGAATGGGCTAGCTTTGCAACAGGCAGTACTTCCAGGGTCAGCATTTTTAGCCTTCAGAACTGGGAGAGACTAAATTTTATTTTTAAATCAGCAAGTTTGTGGAAATTTGTTATAACACCAAGGATCCAGAATAAGTAAAACAAAGTAGTTAATAAACATATGATGGCTTGGAAGGACATATCTATTTTATTTTCTGATTTCATTTCCTAGCAGTTGCTCATATTGCTCCATATGTTCAATTCACTTCACTATCCTTGTTTTTCCTGGATACCATAGACACGTTCCAGTATCAAGGTATTTACACCTGCTCTGCATGCTGCCTGGAGTGTTCTTGCTTCACATTGACTTATGTAGCAGGATAAATAATGCCATAAAAGATATCTGTTCCTAATTCCTAGACCCTGTCAATGTTATGTATAAGGTAAGGATTTGGCCAGTATGACTTAAGGATCCTGATTTGGAAGATTATCCTGGAATATCTAGGTAGGCCCTAAGTGAAATCACATCTATCTTCATGAGAGGGAGGCACAGGGAAATTAAGTATATACATAAAAGAAGGCAGCAACTACAGAGGCAGATATTAGGGTGATGTGGTTATAAGCTAAGGACTACTGATGGCTGAAAATAACTAGAGGAAGCAAGGAATACATTTTCTATTGTGTGTCTGGGCAGAACATAGTCTTGAAAATCCTCTGATTTTGGGCTAATGATGTTTCATAAATTTCAAAGACTTTATTCATTCCATTTCATGCATTCTCTTTCCTAAATTTATATTTTTAACAACCTGTTTTTGAAATCACTTTTATGTGGTGGGTATTCATGCATGTATATGTGTGTTTGTATGTGCATAGGTGCACTTGTGTTCAGGAACACATGCTCGTGTGTGTGTGTGTGTGTGTGTGTGTGTGCATGTGAAGGACACAGGTTGAAGTCCATGGCTTTCCTCTATCACTCTCTACCTTATTTACAGATGCAGGATCACTCACTTGAGCTCAGAGCTCAGTGACTCAGCTAGTACAGCTGCTAAGTGGGAGCTCTATCAGCAGCATACTAATACTGGTGGCATTACTGTTACAGGGATAACCAACTGCTCTCTGGTTTGATTTGAGGCACGTTCCATGGGAAGGAATTCATGCCCATTGCAGAAAACCTAGACAGAAGCCTACGGCTGGAGAGGTCATAGTCTCTAAGAGGGGAGCAACTGCTGTTGTTTGGTTAAATGAATATGTTGTGTGCTTATCAATTTGTCTTCTAAATATGCACATATAAGCCCATAGATTAGTCTTTTGCTCACCTTGTTTTACAGAAGTTTCTCTTGGCAGATGCTGAGGAGAATCTAAACTACTCAAAGAAAGGGGAAGGGGATTTGATAGAGAGTTAATTTGAAAGGGGGAGAGGGAGTAGAGAGGGAAGTTTCATGTTTTATTTGTCTGTACTTAGGGAAGCTGTCAATAAAAAGCTTAAAAGAATTCATCAGTGCTGAGAATAAGTGGCTGTGGAGTGCTCATTGCTAAATTAGGCATATGTATCACCCACTCCAAGGCTGGAACAATGCAGAAGAGGGGGCAGAAAGAATATATGAGCCAGAGGATGGGCAGGAGTACAGTGGAATGTTGTCATACAGGCATGACATAGTCATTGAATTCATGACCCCATGGTGACTGTAGTAACCTATACAAGGCTTTCACAATACTGTACCCATCAAGAGTCCATCCTAGATTATGGAGGAGGGCATGAAGCTACCATCATTCCCTAGGGAATTATAGGCAGTTAACCAAGATATTTTAAGGTGTCTTCAGATAAAATGAAATGGAAAAAATAGTCTACTAAAAGTGTGGGGTGCATCTAAAGAAAGAAGTTTATGGCAAAACCAACCATATCATATGAATAATATTACATCTCAAGAACTAGGAAAAAGTAAAATAAACTAAGCCCAAAGTTATTAGAAAAAGGGGTATGATTAAGATAATTGCAGAAATTAAAATTAAAGAAATTAAAGAAGTAGTAAATAGAAAAACAATAGAAAAAGATAAAATCAACAAGCCTGTATTTAGATTAAGGAAGAAGAAATTTTCAAATAAATAAAATCAGAAATGAAAGACAATACAATTGATACCATAGAAATAGAAAAACCTCATAAGAGACTACTATGAAAAATTATATGCTGAAAAATTGGATAACCTATAAAATAACCTAAGATTTTCATCATGAACTGGGCATTTTGTGACTCAAACCATACAGCCATAACTTTGGATATGCACAAAGGACTTATAAGAGATAAAGCTTGAAAAGGTTCTAAAGGCGCCCAACTGTACTTAGTTCATATTCCAGCTACTTTACATCCTTCACTACCTTATGAGGAACTTCCTATGATAAGATGACTGAGGAATCAAAACCTCTGCCCTTGTTCACTGATGGTCTCCCATGGTACACATGATCTATAAGTGGGCAATTATAGCATTGCTAACAACCCTAAGTAACAATAATGAAGGGCCTAGGTTTTCTTTTTTCTTTTATTTTTGTACATGCATGCATGTGTGTAGTGTGCATGTGTATCTATGTGTGTGTGTGGGCACATGTGTGGTGATGTCTTGTACATGTATGTGTATACATGTGGAGGCAGAGGATGAGGTCAAATGTCTTTCGCAATAGCTCTTCTACTTATTTATTTATTTTGCGACAGAGTTTGCCATTGATCCCAGAGCTTACTGATTCAGCTAGACAAGCTAGCCAGCTAGACACTTAAACCAAAGTCCAGGGGAAAAAATCCATGGGGAGAGGCTCCTTTTTCCTCCTTTAATTCTCACTGTCTTTGGATCCTGCCTCAGACTGGCTAAATGAAGCAGAATCATGGAAAATATGACTATAAAGAGAGATGAAGCGATGTAGAGAAGGGATATGTGACTAGGACAGCACAGAATGTGGAGATACTGGTATCCTATATGAGTGCTCGCCAGTGAGCAACCTAAGAAGAAAAGACTTTAACTTATTAAGTAGATAAGGTTATTACTGGGATCTTGCTCCAACCTACCCTCAGTTCCTTGGCCCCTGTGACCTCCAATTGCAACAATTTAAAGGAGACATGCAGGGCATAGTAGACAAGATAGAGTTCATTGCAGAAGAATCTTAAGCACTCTCTAAAATAAGAGTGGGCAATGATCAAAGGGGCCATTGTTAGTGTACCTGTCATGTCCAAACCAAATCATCCAGAGCCCATACTTTTCAACTACTTCCTTTACTGAGCTGTCAGAAGTGGAACTGTATAGCTAGGGACAGTCCCTATAAACCTCAGTCTGCTGACATTACACATACTAGTCAGTCCTAAGTCTCTTACCCTGCCCTGTTTTGCCTTTCCCACAGGAATCATAATAAAAGCATATGACTTGTTCCTTCTGTCTCCATGGGTCAATCGTGTGTTTTTATTTATGTGTCCTTTGAGAAATTCTGTGATCTCTTTGCTTGGGATTTGAAGGCAACTAACTCTCTTTCCAAGGTAAATTTCTTTGTTATTTTCCTATACCTGGTCCAAGCAAATTTGGATACATTTTAAAATAACAAGGCAAATTTGTAGTCAAAATGGAAGGGAATCTTTTGAAAACTAAAAGTGCTGATACTAAGTACATTTTTTTCAATGATTTTCAAGGTACACAAAAGTGACTTCTTAATTTCTTTAATTTGTGTATGAGAAGTAGACCTTTATCATAAATATGAATGTTTGATGGAAAGATTGGTATCACCCTAAATCCTCAGAACTACATTTCTGAGACAGGGGAAACATCACTTACATCACTTACATGAGAATTCCCAGTGATAGCAATTTGGTTAAAAAGTAGTAATAAAAACCATAAGCCAGGAGTGGTGGCACACACTTTAGGAGGATCGCTATGAGTTCAAGGTCAGACCAATACTACATAGTGAATTCTAGGTCAGCCTGAGCTAGAGTGAGACCAAAAGAAACAAAACCTAATCTTCATGTAAGAACTCAACCTTTACCTGTTTTGGTTGGTCTTCATGGCTGTAGTGGCAGAATTTATAGCTCATTGTGTTGATGATGTCATTCATGACAAAGTGGAGTATACTGGAAAAGCTGTTCCTGTAGTTTCAGTATCGATTCAATGAGCATGGGGTGATGTTTTAAAGGAAATTGTGTTTCTTTTCTTCCCCGGAACCACTGGATGTTAAAACCAAGTTTTACAGCTCAAAAAAAGGATGACTTATTTCTTGAAGTCCAGATTCAGAATAGTTCATCCTTAACTGTTTTTATAGGAAAGGTTTCCTTAAAGCTGCCTGAAATGTACACTAGAGAAGAATTAAATACTGTCAACCTGAATGGAGAAGATGAGTGTACATTTGGAACAAGGACATTTTTGCAGTCATCAGAAGGACTTCAGTACTTACGCTGTCTCCATCTCAAGCAGGAGTATTCAGAGAAGGCTAGAACCATTTGTGGCCTAGTGGAAATGGGAAGACTAGATATAATATGGAAAAGAGATCTAGGTGAAATGACTTTGCTAAACACAATCCAACTGGAAAGAGAGGTTGGAGAAAATCCCAGATACCATAATTCTAGAAGAACCTTTTCAAATTACCTGCAAGATAGCAAATTGCAGTAATAAGAAAATGAAGGGGGCCAATGCGGCCCAGGCCTGTGGCTGGAGGGAAGATGCTGTAGCCCTCGCTCCAGAAGGTCTCTGTGCTGGGCTGCTGCCTCGCAAACTAAAATGGTCCTTCAACTATGCTAGGTCTATGATGGGAAGTGTCACAGTTTGATACTTCTGTTGTGGGTGCCTTTTTACATCTACGGCCTAGCCACTTTTGCTTTATGTTTATTTCAACTTCAGAGAAGTGACTCAGCCGCTTAAGAATGTGCCCATCAAGGAGTCTGGGCTCCACAAACCCCTTCCCGTTTTACTCGAGGTACAAGTCTACTGTTAGAACCGCATTTGAAAGCAAATAGAATCGATGAGGGGCCAGACACGCATGCTGAAGATCTGGAGGGAGGCCTGAGATCCTCTGCTGAGCTGGGTATGATTTTTAATGAACGCAATCAGGAGTTGAGAGACTTGGCCTATCAGAAACCTGCCTTCAATATGCTTATTATTAACTGTTTGGGCTATCATAGAGATATGCCAGATACCAGGAATGCCATGTGTAAAGAGAAGTGTTACCCCACTGACCTGCCAGTTGCTAGTGTTGTCATATGCTTCTATAACGAGGCCTTCTCTGCTTTGCTGCGCACAGTGCACAGCGCACAGTGTTTTGGACTGCACACCAGCGCACCTCCTTCATGAGATCATCCTGGTGGACCATGATAGTAATTTTGATGATTTAAAAGGAGAACTAGATGAATATGTCCAAAGATACCCCCCTGGAAAAACCAAAATCCTAAGGGTTCCACAGCGAGAGGGTTGGATGATTGGAGCAGCCCATGCTACAGGCACTGCTGGTAGGAGGGGTGGATGAGGCTTCCTTGCTTGGGAAGACCTCTTCAAGACTGCAGCCTGCTGCTCCAGCAGAGTCCAGGACTGAACTCGACTCCTCGCTCATCTGGTTGTTAATGATTGCCTTTCAAGCAGGCTCATCCAGAAGGCTTGTATAAGTAGGGAAGTCCAAGCCAAAATGTAACTAACTTTTGTTTTCTAATAAACGAGAAACCTTAAAGAAGAAAAAAAAAAATGAAATTCGTCCTGAAAATGCATGATACTGCTTCTGTTCATTGGTGTGGATGTTCAGGAAGGTATATTGGAAAGCTGCTTCGAAGTTAATCTCTCTGCTTCACCCTGACACTACTGTTCTTAAAACGGCCTGCAATGTGTCTCTGGCATACGAATAATAGAAAAGTT
This sequence comes from Dipus sagitta, assembly GCA_036346955.1. Taxonomy (NCBI): domain Eukaryota; kingdom Metazoa; phylum Chordata; class Mammalia; order Rodentia; family Dipodidae; genus Dipus; species Dipus sagitta. The sequence goes on from CM070776.1 coordinate 65,275,827, forward strand.
TTAAAGAAAAACTATTGTTATGATGATGTTACAAATGTCTGTGTAGTACCGTCCATGTTTCAAATGAAAAGCTGAAGACAATTTCCAATGCTATACTTTCCAAAGCTTCTTACAGAAAATATTGAAGTATTTTCATCAGTAGCAAAATGTCCAGCTAGCAAGTATAAGGAAGATTATTTTCTTTGAGACTATGGGTGCCTTTAAGAATTAAATGATGCTGCTTTCAAAAATAACACTCTGTTGATTTTCATCTTATATGAAATACTAGAGCAGGCTTGGGCTTGGTGTTCAAAGCAGAGTACAGTGCTTTCTCCTTTCCCTTTTCTCCACTCAGAGGGCCCCTGTACATGTTGTGCTGCCTGGGGTTGAGTAGGAATAGTGCACATATGTAAAATTTCCTTCCAGCTCTCTTCAATGCATCTTTTTCTGACTTCTGTGCTATATTCAGGCACTATACTCTTTTCACCTGATGTCTGAGTATCTTGTGAAAGTATTTTTTTCTATGTAGTTCGCTTGAATTATGTTCCCATGGGTGAAGAAATACTGGAGTCTTATTTCATGTCTTGGTGCTATAACTAAAAGGAACTTCATCAGTATGGAGGGGTGGTTCTATGTAGACTTAGGATGTAGGAAACTCATGGAAACCTAGTATATTTTAAAAATATTTTTATTTATTTATTTGCAAGTGGAGAGGGGGAGAGATAGAATATGAATATGTATGGGCATGCTAGAGCCTCTTGCTGCTGTAAATGATCTCCAGCCACATGTGCTACTTTGTGCGTCTGGCATTACTGGCATTACATGGGTACCAGGGAATTGAACTCTGGCCAAAAGGCTTTGCGAGCTATTGTCTTTAACTGCTGAGCCATCTACCCAGGATGTACTGTTGTGAACCATTCCATTGTCCAGAGAACATTGATTTTTCACTTAAATTCAAACATTTGTTCCAATCAACATGTTGGCACCAGGCCATGTCTGTAGCATACTTACTTCTGGAAGTATTTAGCCCAGCCCCACCCAAACTGCAGATACAAATACACCCTTAATGAGTCTGTAAACCTTATAACCATTATTGCCATAAACTTCTTAGTAGTACAAATGCTGTTGCCTATGTAATGACATCAGATATATTAAGGACCTAGTGACTTGCAATCCATGTAACTCACCACTGAAAATAGTAGCATGACAAAGAGCTGTCCAACAGATGCCACGCTGGCCTCCATGCACAAGCAATAACTATTGTAATTTTATGTATGCCACTGTGCTTTATGTTTGTTTGTGGAGTTATTTTGGTAATAAACTGATAAAGGATCCACTGAGAAAAGTGTATGAACTATGGCCTCTGTTATAGGCTGAACATATGTGGCCCCAAAATTAAATAGTGCTAATCCTAACTCTCTATAGGATGGTATTAGAAAATGCAGCTTATGAGATGGTATTGGGTCAGTAGGTTAATGTACCTATGAAGAAAATTAATATGATTAGAAGAAGAAACCCATGAGAAATTATATACTTTAAATAATCTACTTAAGGATATGAGGTGACATCCTTTGCATAATGACAAACAGGCCCTTACCAGGCACTGGATTTACTGGAGCTTTGATATTGGACTTCATGCCTCCAGAACTATAAGAAATAAATGTTAATTGTTGCAGATTTTTTAAAGTGTCATGATTTTTATAGACAGAACAAATTATTCTCCATTATGTCAAAACTGTAGCCTTGCTTTACATGATTCGCAAATACAAATTCAAGCAAGAGAAACATATAAATATAAAAGTTCATGTTATAAAAAATATTATAATTAAATCTATGGGAACATATGATCATAGCTCAGAAATATTTTTAAGTCTCTTAAAACATACATCATAAGTTATCAACAAATTTGATTACATTATAAGTAATTTAATAATTGCAAACTGCTCAGTGTTCTTTGCTACTGCTTATCTTAGTTTTTTCAATTTGTCTAATGTCTTAGATTATAATAGAAATCAATCTTCTATCTACTTTAATCTATGACTTTTAATTTTTTACTATTTATTGTGTTTCATAAAAAGATTTTACTCTTAGGCCCCCCTCTCCCCTGCTCCAATTCTGCTGAGGGTCTTATGTGGAGCTATTGGTATTCATTGTGAGACCAAGAGGCCTCAGTCAGTCTCTGCAGAGAAGGGGAAATATGGTGCCTCATGCTTTTCTCACCCACCCTAAGGCTCTTACAATCTTTCCACCACCTCTTCAGCAATGTTCCCAGAGTCTTGGCGGGCAAGACAGGGATCTGATTTAGGGTTGCTTTCTCTGTAGCCCCTGGATCTGTTTTGATGAGGTTTGGATGACCACAGTCTGTCACCATCTCCCTGGAACTGGTTTTCAGGCTAGCTGTGAGAGCAGTATTTGTATCACTGCTTCATCTGTAATAATTCTAGGCCCAGACAGATGAGGTGGAGATGACCTATCTCATGGTAGACAGTAGGCTCTCTATTCTTGATGTTTTGATGTATCCTGGTTCTCCCCCAGTATTCTTCACTATCTGTAAGATAGAACACATTTTCCATCCAAAAGTGAGAGCAGGGATGGAGAGATGGCTTAGCAGTTAAGTGCTTGCCTGTGAAGCCTAAGGACCCAGGTTCGAGGCTCAATTCCCCAGTACCCACATAAGCCAGATGCAAAAGGTGACGCATGCATCTGGAGTTCGTTTACAGTGGCTGGAGGCTCTAGTGTGCCTATTCTCTCTCTCTCTCTCTCTCTCTCTCTCTCTCTCTCTCTCTCTCTCTGCCTCTTTCTCTTTCTCTGTTGCTCTCAAATAAATAAATCAAAATTAAAAATTTAAAAAAGTGAGAGCGGTTTTAATTAGAGGGGATAAGCCTACTTATCAGAATGATTTATTCATATATATGTCCATTCTTAGTTAAACAGCAGTGGAGATTCTCTCTGGAACCTATTGATTTTCTGTCCTAGGGAATCTGGCTTTGTTTCCAAAGCCAGATATGAGTTCTTCCCCACTGAGCAGATCTCATGTCCAATCTGTGAGCAGTTAGTTGGTTATCTACATTGGCTGTATGCTACTATTGCCCAAGTGTATACTCCTTTCAACTAGTATTCAGTAAGCCCTAGGGTACTCTTCTATCTCCACCACCCCAGCACTGAGATTTCAGGTGTACAGCACCACACTTGGCATTTTTATGTGGATGCAGGGGGTTCCAACTTTCAATATATTTGTACTCAAGTATACATAGATTTTAAAATATATAACACATATTTATATATATTTAATACATATCGATTTTTAAATCATTTTTATTTATTTGAGAGTGACAGAGAGAGAGAAAGTGGCAGGGAGAGAGAGAGAGGAGAATGCATGGGAGCCCCAGGGCCTCCAGCCAGTGCAAATGAACTTCAGACACGTGTGCCCCCTTGTGCATCTGGCTAACGTGGGTCCTGGGGAATCGAGCCTCAAACCAGGGTCCTTAGGTTTCACAGGCAAGCGCTTAACCACTAAGCCATCTCTCCAGCCCAAATACATATCAATTTATAAATACACATTTTTGTTATTTATTTTGTGTATTTTACTTTACTGAGCCTTTATTGTTGCAGAAAAACAAGGTACTTATGTACTTATATTACTATTTTAACATAATAAAGTCAATCAGTAACCCATTAGGAGTACATTTGCATAAATCTTGTGATGTCACTTCATTTGGAGTGTTGTATCATAACTACCTTTAATGAAAAAAAATTTTTGTTTGTTTTCAAGGAAGGGTCTCACTCTAGGCCATGTTGACCTGGAACTCACTCTGTAGTCCAGGCTGGCCTCAAACTCACAGTGATCCTCCTATTTCTGCCTCTCTAGTGCTGGAAAAAATAATTTGCACCACCACACTTGGCCAACAAATTTTAGATATTTTTTCAGTTTTCTTTTCAAGGTAGAGTCTCACTCTAGCCCTTTCTGACCTATAATTCACTATGTAGTCTCAGGTTGGCCTCGAACTCACAATGATCCTCTTATCTCTGCCTCCCAAGTACAGGGATTAGAAGTATGCACCACCATGCCCCTATTTAAAAATATTTTTATTTATTTATTTGCAAGGAGAAAGAGAGCGGGAGAGGAGATAGAGAGAAAGAGGGAGAATCGGCATGCCAGTGTCTCTTGCCACTGCAAATATACTCCAGGCACATGTGAAACTTTATGCATTTGGCTTACATGGGAACTGGGGAATCGAACCCAGACCATTAGATCTTGCAGGTAAGTGCCTTAACTGCTGAGTAATATCTCTAGCCCACTGAAAAAAATATTTTAAAGTGCGATGATAAATACTGCTGATATGGACTCAGGAAAAGTGGAAATCTCACACTGCGAGTGGAAGGATGGGATTTCTTTATTGCAGAGAAACATGGAGGTGATTATTGAAAACAATAATGTATCTATTTCTTGACACAGAAAACCTAATTTAAATATATCCTTAAAATGTAAACACATATAAGGACATCATAATCATATTGCCATGATTGGATAAAATGCAGGAATACATGGAAAATAAATGCTTATCAACATAGGATCAATGAGTAAGTGATAATATATTCATACCATAGTCTATTGAAGTAGTCATTTGAAAAGTAAAATTGATTTACATACATATTCAGAATACAATGTAAGAAATGAGAGTTATAGCATAGACTTCACATAGGAGTTCCCACTGATCTCTGGAGAAGAAGAGTGGGCTTGCACACCAAAAGGCCCCTCAAAGAACTTTGCATATCCCCTTTAGCCTTAGCTGCTCTCCTCTTGGTTAGAGAAGTTATTTTATTTTACAGAAGGTAGAGAAAATGGAGGAGAACAAAGATCCATCAATTATACCAGAAGATAGTTGACTGCCCATTACATGACATTCCACCTCTACCACATCTGCTGGGGCCAAAGAGAAATAGCAGAGGAAGGATCAACATGAATACTGCTCTTATTGCTAGCCTGACAACCAGTTCCAGGGCGATGGTGACAGATAATGGTGATCAATTAAAACCCACCAAAGCAGAAATCCAGAGGCAACAGAGAGCTCAACACTAAATTAGACTGCCAACAGGCCTGTCATGGCTCAGGGAACATTGTGGAAGAGGGGACAGAAAGATTGCATGAGCCACAGAGTGAGTAGGAATACCCTGAGGCACAGTTCTCCCCTACAGGAACTGACTGAGGCCTTCATGACCTTACAGTGAATACCATAACCCCACTGAGGAGGGCCCCAGGGAAATGGAAGCAGGGGCAAGGGGATAAAAGGGTATATAACCTATATAATATATGTAAAATAAAAGTAAAAAACAAAATGAGTTATGGTATATGATAACATTTGTGAGGAAAATAAAATAATAAGATATAATAAAAACAGTCCCACCATGCATGTATATGTTTAAATGCATGTTACTTTTAAAATAAATTTATTTTATTTCATTTATTTATTTTAGAGAGCGAGGAAGAGAGAGAGAGAGAGAGGGAGAGAGAGAGAGAGAGAGAGAGAGAATGCCAGGGCCTCCAGCCACTGCAAACAAACTCTAGATGCATGTTCCACCTTGTGCACCTGGCTTATGTGGGTACTGGGGAATCAAACCTGGGCCCTTAGGCTTTGCAGGCAAGTGCCTTAACTGCTAACCCATCTCTCCAGCCCTGAGTGCTTCTTTTAAACCATGATGCTCAAAGATATACAAACAGTTCCCTAATTCTATTTCTACATGTAATTATTTGTAGAAGCTTATGTTAAGCAAAAATTAATAATTCTAGCTAATAGCAATATAGTATCATATATGTTATAGATATAAAAATAATAAATGTCAAAAATACCATGTATATTTACATACTATTAATTTCAAAATATAGGTGTGTATTGGTGAATGGAAACATACGTCAATGTGATGTATATGTAGGGTTTATATTTGTATGTTTATGTTTGTCAATAGGGATTTAGCATGAAGTAGAAAGCAGACTCAGTGTTACTAAATGAATTGTTTACAGTGGTGTGATCAGTGTGTTAGGATGGGGGAGGGAAGATATAATAACCCAGATATAATAGTAGCAGGAGATCCATTACTACTAGTATTCCCAAATCAGCCAGGAGATATAGCTTAATTTGCAGTGTTTCCATTATTTCTGTGAGTAATGTACTCATTGATTTATTCTATGCTAAGAAATTATTACTTAATAAAAGAATATCAGCCAGGCATAGTGGCACATGCCTTTAATCCCAGTACTCAGGAGGTAGAGGTAGGAGAATTGCCATGTGTTGGAGGCCAACTTGAGACTACATAGTGAATTCCAGGTCAGCCTGGGCTAGAGTGAGACACTACCTCTGAAAACAAAACAAAACAAAGAATATTAGTGGATGGAAACATAGTTAAGAGAAAATGAAGCCATTGATAAACAAAGGAGCTTTTCTTTTCATTAGCTATCTCAAGTCAATAATGGGCTACTGTGCGAAATGGTTTGTTTTTCTAATAGTGGTTTACATACTACACTTATAATATTAGAGTATGCTGAATGTGCTTGTATAATTACTCTTACAGGTAAGTTCTGTACTTGTTTTCTTCTTACTCATTAATGTCTCATATTTATTTTTATTGTTTTTGTTCTGATTTATTTGTCTGGCTTTTTGTTTGTTTTGTCTTGTTTTGATCTCCTATCACCTAGACTAGCCTTCAAACTTTCTTTCTTTTTTTTTTTTTTTTGGTTTTTCGAGGTAGGGTCTCACTCTAGCCCAGGCTGACCTGGAATTCACTATGGAGCCTCAGGGTGGCCTCGAACTCACGGCGATCCTCATACCTCTGCTCCCGAGTGCTGGGATTAAAGGCGTGCACCACCACACCCGGCTGCCTTCAAACTTTCTATGTAGCTGAGGACAATCCTGAACTCTTGATCATTCTGCCCAAGTGCTGAAGGTTTTCTAGGCATGCATTCAATTTGAAGAACTTCCTTTAGCATTTCTTGTAGAACAGGTTTGGTAGAGATATATTCTCTCAGCTTTCGTTTGTCTGGGAAGTCTTGGTATCTTCTTTCCTTCTAAATGACAGCTTTGCTGAGTGCAGTATTACCATTTGACAGTTTCTTTTGTTTCAACACTGTGAAAATTCCATGTCACTCTTTACTAGCCTTTGGAGTTTCTGCTAAGAAATCTGCTGCTGGATAAATTGGGACATCATTATGTATTGTTTCTTTTCTCTTGTAGTTTTGATAATTTTCTGTTTATCTTTCACCTTTTAGAGCATAATTTTAATGTGTTAGAGTAGATTTGATTAGGTTCAATTTCACTGGTATGAGACTGTAATACCTCAAGGTCTACCCCAGTGACAGACTTACTTCAGCAAGGCTTTACTTCCTAAAGTTACCACAACCTTCCCAAACATCACCATCAACTGGGGATTAAGTATTCAAACATATGAGACTACAGGGGACATTTTACATTCAAACCACCATACCAATAAAAATGTATGTATTATAAAATAATATTATGTACATAAAATATTTACACATATATGCCTCAAAAGGGGTTTTACTTGAATGTTTTACATGACAGAGACTAGATAGTCCAACACAGGCCATCTTTCGGCTGAAGAGGCTGAGAACCTGATTTTGATGTTTGTTGGTGTTCAATGTCATCTGCACATTGAAGGATCAGGTACTTATATCAGAATTGACCATCTGGTTTATATTAAATTCTTAACAGGCTGCTTATTTTCTCTAAGCCTGTATTCACTTCTGCTATGTCAGCACTAGATTGTGCCCTAAATCCAGGCTTTCTGTCAGTCTGCTGTTGGTGTGTTCACTATTTTGGCACTAGAGGGCAATCCAAGCTCAGGTTTTCCCTGGATCTACTGTATTCAGTTTAGAATGGACTGGTGGAGCACCTCCAAAAGATAATCCAGCCCAACCAAACATTCCCTGCTGATAAGGTAGGCCCAAGCCCTTATTCGCAGTCACCTATAGCCAGGCACTGTGTGATTGTACTGGGCTTGAGAACATCATAAAGGGACTAGCCCCAAGTCTTCTATGTCACACCTATGATCACAAACACTGCAATCACTGCAACTCATATCATCCTCTGACAGCCTATAGCCTGCTGATACTAGCAGTACAGTACTAGGTAAGACCAAGGCCCATGCTACTTTGAAGCATTTCTGAGGTGAACGCATGGTCCAAGACTGCTGCAACCAGCCATTGGTGAGGCCAGCTTAAATAGAAGCACAGTTCACTGGGGTAATATGTTTCACCAGACACCAGAACTAGTCCAGAGTCTCCATATGTGAGCATGGCTGGAGTGCAGGGTGGGAGGGGTAGGGTAAGTTATTAGGTTCTTACCAATGTTAGCTTTCATTTACCTGGCACTGGATTTCAAGGCAAAACTCATACTACCCAAGATGGAGTAGCACCTAGGAAGGCAGTCCCTTGGCCACTAAGCCTGATGCTAGGCTGGTTTGTGTCTGAGTCTCATAGTTCTAAGGAACTACATAGTTTCAGGGAATCACTCAGGTCCAAGCTGTGGAAGGACAAGGGACAAATGATATAAACAAAAGGAAAACTAGACTAGCTTCATATGTATCTGTCAGTGGTAACACTAGTTACTAGAAGACAGGTATGTAGGGGAGGTTCTTAGTAGAAGCACTTCATAAAATGTTTGAAAAGGTAACATTTTTATAGGTACTACAAATTTATTCTCCCCAAAAGTTTGACTAATTTATACTCTTAATGCTGATGTATAAGCATGTTCATTTCCATTTTTCTAACTCACATTGGATTACTAGTTTACATTTAATAAAACATCAATCTGGGGCTGGAGATATGGCTCAGCAGTTCAGGCACTTGTCTGTAAAGCTTAAGGACTGGGGTTCAATTCTCCAGTACCCACATAAATCCAGATGCATGCATCTTCAGTTTGTTTCTAGTGGCTGGAGGACCTGGCACACCCATTTTCTCTCTCTCTCTCCACCCTCTTTTCTCTATCTCTCTCTGCTTGCAAATAAATAAATTAGTAAAAAAACCTTAAAAATATATTTTAAAAAGTCTGGAGAAATAGCTTAGCAGTAAAGGTATTTGCCTACAAAGCCAAAGGACCCAGGTTCGATGCCCCAGGACTCATGCAAGCCAGATGCACAAGGTGGCACATGCATCTGGAATAGTTTGCAGTGGCTGGATGCCCTGGCACACCCAATCTCTCTTTCTTCCTCTCTCTCCCTCTCTCTGCCTCTTTCTCTCTCTCTCTCTCAAATAAATAAATAAAATAAAGATAAAAACAAATATTAAAAACATCAATCTGCCTGGTTATTATTTTAATTTTCATTTGCCTGAAATTGAACATTAAAAAAATTGAGTGTTGTCCTCATTGTCTTTTTTCCCTATAGTGTCAATATAGGTAATTGCTTGAAATGCTTAGTATTTTTCTCTATATGGTTTCCCCCTAGAATAAGCTTATACTCCTATCCCAATGGCATCAGGATTGGCTTCATGATTACAATGGGTAAAAGATTTACTTAGGAGATATATTTAAGAAACCTTGTATAACCCACCATTTCTTCCTCTGCCACAAGTTCAGTAATTTCTTAGGAAGCATTTTGGAGTGAAGGTGACAAGCAGAGTTACAGTTCACCTGATAGTGATTTGCAACCTGAACAAAAACAAATCTTTGTGGTGAACCATTACAAATTACTATTATTATTATTTTTAAAAATTTTGTTTATTTTAGTTTATTTATTTGAGAGTGACAGACAGAGAGGGAAAGAGGCAGGTAGAGAGAGAGGGAATGGGCACACCAGGGCCACCAGCCACTGCATACTAACTCCAGACACGTGCGCTCCCTTGTGCATCTGGCTAACTTGGGACCTGGAGAATGGAGCCTTGAACTGGGGTCCTTAGGCTGCACAGGCAAGTGCTTAACCGCTAAGCCATCTCTTCAGCCCTATTTTTTATATCTTAGTATAATTTAGTGTAATCAAACTAACACAGATGTATTCACCAATTTTTTAATTGATTGCCAAAGTTATACTAGCTATCTTGTTGTGCTTGCTACAATGTCCAGTATATTAAGGTTCTTAATCTTGTTTGCTGTATCTTATAGTATTGTCCTTGTTATTATATTTGCTATTAAAGTCTTATAATGTTGTAATCAAATCTGTCAGTCATTGTGGTAATATTTTGTGACTTTATGTTATACTTAGAAAAATAAATCTTTCCATAAACCATAATTATAAAAATACTTACCCATGTGGTAGTTTGAATCTATGTCCCCCAGTAGATTCAAATGTTATTAAAGCTTATAACTTGAATTCCCAGCTGCCTGGCTAGAAGACATGTTACTGTAGGCAGATACTGGGGTCCATTCCCAAGGTGTTACTGGCGGCGGATCTGTTTCCAGCCCAAAGGTATACAGAGTGCTTGAGCTCTGCATGGGGTTTCCAGCGTATGCTTGCTTTTCGTGATTCTGGCGGTGGCTTCTTCTCTCTCAGTGTGGATCTGTGAAAGGGGGCCAGATTCTTCTGCCATTATGGAACTTCCCCTGGATCTGTAAGCCTGAAATAAATATCCCTTCCTCCATAACTGTGCCTGGTTTGGATGTTCATCCCAGCAATATGAAGCTAACTATAACAATCCATATTTATGTTTTGACACCTCTGCAGTTCTAAATTATATGTTTAAGATATTTTACTACATGGATCTATTTTAGTATATTAAGTAAGGTACATTAATTTATTTCCAGTACCCAAATCATTGCTCTAACATAATAATTTGTTAGTGCAAAGTGTTCCTAATAATTTGAAATATTATATTAAATTATATAAACTATATTATATAAGTTAATGTATATTATGTATGTTTCAATGTTCTGTCAGACTATTTCTGTACTTATATCAAACTATTTTAATTTATGGATTAATATATATTTATGTTTTAATATTGAGCAGGGTTATCTCTCCTTATTCCTATCTTTGTTTCACAATTGAACAATTATTTTTAAATGTTTATTGTTTTGCAGGTGAGGTTTAGAAATCTTTAAATAGAGTTCTCAGAATATAATTCCACTGCTCAAAACACCCATGCTTTCCTTCTCAATGACACTTTCTATGTCTTGCTATAACAAACCCTAATAGAGATGGAAGTAAACTAAGATGTGAATTTAAATAGTCAGTGGTACTAGGGATAGTTATAATATCATCACAACTACTCATTCTTCACTTCTAGAACACCCCAGAATTCTAAAAGGTGAATGAGCTTATACATGCCTTGGTTTTACTTAGGTCTGGGGAAAGGAGCAAATGAAAGTAAAGAATATTCCAGTTTTATTTCTATAAACCTGATTGAACAGATCATATACTGTGATCCTAGAAACATAAATCAAGCAACAAAACTAGGTAATGCTATTGGCCAGTGGTTCTAATGTCTTACTTTTTCCAACAAAATGACATTTGAAAATTAAATGCACAAAATATATAAAGTGGGACATTATGGGTGAAGAATATCCTGAACCCTTTCTACTAAACACTTAGCACTCCACAAAACACAATTTCAAAACCATGTTCATCCAGAAGTTTCTGGCCTGCTTATTTAGCACAGTCTATCACCCCATCCCCTTGTCATAGGGTCTCTTAGTTTCTTTAGTGATAACTTTCAGACTCTCAGAGATCTGTCCCTTACTCCAACTACTAAAGTGACTCAAAACTAGGCCAGCCATAACCTTTATTGTTTTTGACTACTAAGAGGATACTGGTTCCCTTATGGCCTCTGATGAGTGACTATGAGAAGCAGGATATGAGTGAATGGCATATGTTCTTCCATTCCTATCCTTTCCTTCAGTGTGCTCTTCTATCATCTGGTCGTAGAGGTTTTTCTTCAGTGTTTTTTTCTTTTGGTGGCAGTATTGCTCCATAGTAATAAAACCATTCTCTCCTCCTACCCTTGGCTTTTGAAAAACACCTACTATTTAAATAAGTTTGTTGTACTTGAAAAAAATATCATACATCTGGATCTGGGATTTGCATCTAAGGGTGATTTTCTGGAACCCATTCCTAATAATTCTCTGTCCAGGCTTTCTTGATTATATAGGAAAATAAGGTCAGGCAGCTCCCATGTTCTTTTTTGTTTACTTATGTTTTTTTTCAGTAACTTTTCCTTGACTATGAAATACACACCTGCTCATTATAGAAAATTTGAGTACACACAGAAAAGGTTAATGACAAAGATAAATACCTTCTATAATCCTATAAACATCAGAGAGTACTACTGTTAACAATCAAAGCAAGTCTCTCCAATGCGGTTTCTTTGTACACATTTTGATTGAATTGCAATCATATGGTACATATCATTTATTATTATTGTTTGTATCACTTATATCTCATATGTATATTTACATGTTTTTAGGACATTTTATTTTATTTTATTTTATTTTTATTAATTAGTTTTGTACTCAGCGAATACAGTCAATTTGGTACCATTGTTAGACTCATCCATGACCTACCCTCTCCCCCTGGCCCCTCCTTGTTGAGGTATATGGGTCATGCATTGTGGAGTTAGCCCACAGTTATGGGTAAGCTAAATGTCTCTGCATATCATGACCCAACATGTGGCTCTGACATTCTTTCCGCCCCCTCTTCCGCAAAATTTCCCTGAGCCATGTTGGGTTCATTTTTGGTCTGCTTCAGTGATGAGGTGTTGGGGGCCTCTGGGTCTCTGAACCTCTGATTTGATAGGAGTTGATTTTTCTCTGTGTTGATCTCCTTCACCCTCGTGCTGGTACCCAGTTCACCAAGAAAACATCACCCTTGCTTGTTTCACCAATTGTTCTTAGATTCAGCTGGGGCCCTTTTGAGGTATGATGGGGTGGCTCTCTCCTTAGAATCTACATCTATCTGAAAAAGAGAAGCAGATTCCCCAACGGAGAGTAAGTTAGCACCAGGACAAGTGAAATAACCCTTACTTTTTTTTATATAGAGAATTTAATAGGTGTAGGCCCTCTTCTAGCCCACAATTGATGGTAGCTTGATATTGGAGAGTGGGCTGATGTTTGGATATGGTTCTGACTTGTTTCCCAGCTTGAGCTATGGGTCCCGTACCACTCAGGGGATCAGTTAGCCGAATCAAGAGCAGTTGGTTTCCCACCATGGCTGTGTGCCACTATTGTACTTGTGTGAGCATCACGACAGGTTATTTGCTGCTGAGTAGGTTAGACCATGAGTTGCTTGGACAGATATTGGTCATTTTCCCCAGTCGCTCATGTACCACCTTCTGGCACTAGACGCGCTGACTGTCTGGGGACTGACTCTCTTCTAGCTTCCAGCCATGCCATTCAATTTTACGTGCCAACCACATAAGGTGTCTTAAGCAGTAAGTTCTTACCACTAACCTTTGGTGGGTCATCAAGCACTGTGACAGAAATCTGTCTTTCTTTTAGGAAACCTTGTAGGTCTCTCTGATCAAAAGCTCATTGTGGATGATAGCCACATGCTGGTACTGGGAGTTACAGGTCAGTGCCCATTAAGAAAAGGAAGAAAAAAGATAACTAATATAAAAGAGTTAGAGAGAAGAGAGAAGAGAGGGGGGGAGAGAGAGAGAAGCTATAGAAGATTAAGGTCAGTCTTCATCATACCCTCTCCAGTGTCTTGTGGCTCAGGTGTTCCCTCTAAGGGCCTGGTGAAGGTTCAGCCATTTGGTCTGCCTTTTACGATGTAGAATTTTATGGTACCATTGCCGTTTGGGTCTAGATTTATGTTTCCCACCCCCTCCGTTGCCCTCCCTTCCCTCCCCACCCATCCTATTGTCTAGTCCACGAGAGGCTTGCTGGGTATGTAAGGCATCTTGGGTAGATTCAGGTTAGGTGCTGTAGTTGAGTGAGACTATGTGGCGATTTTTTTTTTTCCTGTGATTGGGTAAGTTCACTGAGAATGATCTGTTCCAGGTTCGACCATTTTTCCTCAAATTTCATTGTGTCATTTTTCTTACTGCTGTATAGAATTCCATTGTGTAGATATACCACATCTTAGTTATCCATTCTTCTAGTGATGGACATCTGGGTTGATTCCAGCTCTTAGCTATTACAGACTGAGCCACTACAAACATGGTTGAGCAAATCTCTCTGGCCTGTGGTTTGAAGGTTTTAGGGTAGATGCCCAGTAAGGGAGTAACTGGGTCTGTTGGTATCTCTCTATAGTCAGCTTTTTCAGGAGTCTCCAGATTGCTTTCCAAAGTGATTGTACCATCTTACATTCCCACCAACAGTGGATGAGGGTTCCTACTTCTCCACATCCTCGCCAGCATTTATTTTCATTTGATTTTTTGATGTTTGCTATCCTTATTGGGTAGTAAGGTAATAAGATGGAATCTCATAGTACTACTGTTAATAATGAAAGCAAGTCTCTCCAATGTTGTTTCTTTGTATACATTTTGATTTAATTGCAATCATATGGTACATATCATTTATTATTATTGTTTGTATCACTTATATCTCATATGTATATTTACATGTTTTAGGACTTTTAAAATGCTTTATAATTTAAAAGTTTTTTTATAGATCATTTTAATGCTTGTGGAATAATCTATGGAATGTTAATTTTTGTTCCCTTTGAAATGAGAATTTTTATATTTTATTTTTATTTATTTATTTGAGAGAGAGAGAGAGAAATACAGGAATAGGCCGATGGAGAGAGAGAGAGAGAGAGGGAGGGAGGGAGACTGGGCGTGCCAGGGCCTTCAGCCACTGCAAACGAAATCCAGATGCATACACCCCCTTGTGCATCTGGCTTACATGGGTCCTGGGGAGTCAAACCTGGGTCCTTTGGCTTTGCAGACAAGTGGCTTAACTGCTAAGCCATCTGTAGCAGACAGATTCAGGTTCACTGAGATGAACTTCCAGACCAGGCACAGTTATGGAGGAAAGGATTTATTGAAGCTTACAGATCCAGGGGAAGTTCCATAAATGGCAGAAGAAGCTGGCCTGCCTTCAGAGCCCCAAGCAGAGAGAGAGAGAAGCAGAAGCCCAAAAGCCACTCAGCACACTTCAGGAACTCCAGCTAGGCACACTTTGCATATCTTTAGATTGAAATCTGAAACCCACCACCACACCTTAAGATCCACACAATGGCACTGACTCCATCCAGGTGGATGCATATGCAAAGTACAAACAAACAACTGAATATATTGGGGGCCATCTATTCTACTCAAACCACCACACCATCTCTCCAGCCAGAAATGAGACTTTTATGCTGCTTCCAAAATATTGCTATTTTCAGTGATATTTTTTATCAACTAAGTAAATTAGATGTTCACTTGCTTGACCAGGCAACACATGTCAGAAAATGAAGACCACATGACATGAAACATCTACCTTGTTAAAGAACCTCTGATATAGTTTTTTCATGCTACCCCCAAATTCACCAATTTCCGGAAGAGAGAAATTCTTCCAGAACTTTCCAGAAGCTGAAAGAACTTTTACAAAATTTCGAGTCTATGTTGAAACATACTGGTTGTAAATCATTAAAACTGATGCCCCCTTGCTGTGATTACATCATGCCTTAACAAGGAAATACTACATACTCATTTGCTAGCACTAGCATTGACAAATTAATATATCCCAATTTTAGTGACATAAACAACAGAAACATATTATTTCATAGTTCTTGAGGTTAGGAAACCAAAGTGTAAAACCTTATTGGTTTTTTCTGATGATTGTAAGAAAGAGACTATTTCAAAGCTCTGTACTGGCTTCTGATTGTTAATGATAATCCTAGGCATTCTTTCTTGAAGATGCATCAACCTTGTGTCTTTATGTTACACATCATTATCACAATATGTGTTTATGTCCAAATATCTCCTTTTATAAAATAAAATATGTTATATTAGATTAAGATCCCACCTTGCCTCAGTATGGCCTTAAGTAACAACATACCCAACAACCCAAATTCCAAATAAGGACTTCAATATATAAATATATAAAATTGAATTCAGTTCACAACCCTAACACGTATACAAAGTTTTCATTTTACCCTAAAACTTAACATTTTAATTTTATTTTTGAAAATTTCATACACATGTAGAATATATTTTGATTATATTCACCAAATTACCCTATTTCATTCCCTCCCACTCCCAGTAAGCCCCTACTTCCCAACTAACCCTCTTCCTACTATTTTTGTGACTCAGTAAGTTAGGTTTGCTTGCATGAGCCTGGGGTAAGGGGTTATTTACTAGAGTCTGGACAACTCACCAGTGGTTATACCACTGAATAAAGTAATTATTCCTCTTCCAGCAACCATTAGCTGCCAATCACTCCTCAGGGAGGAGTGGGTTCTCATGAGCTCCCCCCAATCAAGGATGGAGAATCACCTGGCTCAATCTTGTGCAGGAAACCTTTGTTGGAGTAAGTGTCTGTTGAGGCCCAGAAGCTAGAAAGGGGTCATGGGGGAAGAGGAAAAAGTTTCTTTTGGAGGCATAGTAGAATACATATGATATGAAAGTAGAGAGGGAAATAGTAGGGGTTATGCTTAGGAATAGGTGTGGGGAACGGGGGAGAGAACAGGTAAGAGGATAATTAACCAAAACTAAGGACATATGAAAAGGCCATATGGAAACCTACTACTTTGCAAACTGATGAAAATTGTAATAATAAGTAAAAAAATTTGACTATTAAAGTTAAGGTTGGAAATACTTTTCCTTCAGAGTGTTTAAGATGTTGCTCCATCAATTGACTAGTTTCTAATGTTGCCTGTAGAGAATCTAAGGTCATTCTGTATTCTTAACCTTTTTTATTTTTTTTGAGGTAGGGTCTCACTCTAGCCCAGGCAGATCTTGAATTCACTCTGTAGTCTCATGGTGGCCTTGAACTCATGGTGATCCTCCTACCTCTTGATCCTCCTACCTCTGCCTTCTGAGAGCTGTTATTAAAGGTGTGCACTACCACACCTGGCTATTGACTTTTTACATGTGACCTGTTTAGATTTGTCTAGAATATACATATACACACAAAAATTTTACAAAATATTGGGCTTCATTATGAAATTTTACACATGTATATAGTGGTTATTCATCATTTTTATCTTCCCTATTACCCATGCTTACCACCTTTCCACTGTCACATTTGTATTTTTCCTATTCCCAAAAGTACCCCTTCTAATTTCATGTTTTATTTTTTTTAATTTAAAAAACTTTTTAATGTATTTATTTGAGAGTGACAGAGAGAGAAAGAGGCAGATATATGTAGAGAGAATGGGTGCACCAGGGCCTCCAGCCACCATAAACAAACTCCAGATGCATGTGCCACCTTGTGCATCTGGCTTACATGGGTCCTATGGAATCGAGCCTCGAACTGGGGTTCTTAGGCTTCACAGGCAAGCACTTATCCTCTACGCCATCTCTCCAGCCCTCACGTTTTATTTTTGAATTCTAGGTATGAGAGAAAATGTGATACTTTCTGAGTCTGACTTATTTAACTTTTGATGAACTTCAGTTCCATCTATTTTCCTGCAAATGACATGATTTTATTCTTGTTCAAAACTGAATAAAATTCTATTGTGTTTATATGACACATTTTCTTAACCTATTTGTCTGTTGATGGTCTTCTAGGCTGACTCCATGACTTGCATATGTTGGAGAAAAGAAAGCATCTTCAACAAATGATATGTATATATATATACATAGAGAAGATAAAACTAGATACCTACTTCTCACCCTACATAAAAGTCAATTCAAAATGGGCCAAAGAGTCTAGTGTAAGACCTGGAACTTTAAAAGTATATAGAGAAAGAGTATAAAATACAGATATAATTAATGATTTTTGGAATAGAACTTCAATGGCTTAGGAAATACAATAAGAACTCACAAATGGAATTCATCAAACTGAAAAGCTTCTTTATAGTGAAGGAAATGATTAACAGCAAAGAGATAGTTTGAATATATTTCCTTTGCCTGTGATCACTTTGAAATTTACTGTGGTCTTACTTGCTGTAAATCTATTTTCATCCATTGTTACAAGCACTCTGTAGGTCCTTTTGCTCTAGAAACCCAGGCCTTTTGGACCTGAAATGTCTTCTTAAAATTGTAAGTGATGCTTTGATTTCCTCCTTCAGTTTTCACTGTGTTCCTGTTAACTCCAGTTATATAGATATTGGGTCTTCTGGACTTGTCTGCTAACTTAAATTTTTTCTTGCATTCTATTTCTCTTCTCTACTGTTTTGTTCCATTGTCTTCAAAAAAGTTTATTAAATTTATTATTTAACAATAATAATTTTGAAGCCAGGGTTATTTTGCTGTTATTCTGTAGAAATTCCATGTGTATAACATCTTGTTCTTATTTTAATATCTTTCACTCTACAATCTATTTTTTTTTTTGTTCTAAATTTCCCTTTCTGTTTGTGTCCTCTGTTAGCTCCTAATCCTTAGATGTCTGCTTTTCCTTCTAAGCTTATTGGGTTATCTATGTTTACATTTAAGGACATGTTGATTCTGAACTATATTTTAAACTCATATTATTGAATGAATTGTCATATGATTTTGCATTTCCTTTAAAAATATTGGGGCTGATCTGGGCATTGTGGCACATGTCTTTAATCCCAGCACTTGGGAGGCAGAGGTAGGAGAATCACCGTAAGTTTGAGACCACCCTGAGACTATATAGTGAGTTCCAGGCCAGCCTGGACTAGGGTGAAACCCTGTCTTGTAAAACCTATATATGTATATGTATATACATATATAGGTTTATATATATATATATATATATATATATATATATATATATATATATATATATATATACACACACACACACACACACACACACACACATATCGGCTGACTCTCCTGTTGCTATTTTCAACCTGCTGTTTTCAAGGAGGTAAAGCCCAGCCTGATGAAACTATGAGGAATAACCATGTATTATACTGGAGATCCCAGGATTTTGGTTGTTCCAGAACTATAGAATGGCCACCAACGTGAGTTGATGGCTTGGGATGGAGTTTTCACTGGGCTCTGAGCAGCACAGCTGGAGAGGAGTGACCTTGAAACCCCAGAGAGAATTCATTGTAGGTACCTGATCAATACAGAAGTGCAGGATTTGATTTTGCCCTGTTTGTTTTAGATCTTTTTCTTCCCTATGCCATCTTTTGCAGTGTGAATGTTTACTCTCTGTCATTATGCATATTTAGCCTATCAATTTTATAGGCTTATAGTTAGGTGACAGTCTAAAATTTCATATGAGACCTTGGAATTTGGACTTTTGAAGCGTTGGGAATGATAGTCTATGCAGATTTTTAAAGTTGGACTGAATGCATTTTATATTGAGATGGTTGTGAGTTTATGGGGGCCAGGGGTGGAATGTGGTGGAATCAAATGTTCTCCATATACTCATGTGTTCTGAATTCTTGATCCCCAGCTGGTGGTAATTTGGGAGGTGGATCCATGGTAGAGGTAGTATAGTTTGGGGGGCAGGCTTAGGATTTTTATAGCAAGATCTGCCTTGTCAAAAATAAGCTCACTCTCCTGCTTCTGTTTTCCACCTGATTTTGGCCAGGAGGTGATATCCAGTCTCTATTCTACCATATTTTTCCTACAGTCATGGAGCTTCTCTTAGAGACTGTAAGCAAAAATAAAAGCTTTAAAAAGTGGTGGCATTACCTTCAAAAGACATTTATATTCATTCAAAAATCAGAGGTCTATCTGTCAGATTTCTAGGACACCAATGGAGGAAAGTTTGAGGGAGGTAATTTCAGTTTGATATTGTTTTCCTGTCCTCAGTTGTACCAGCTATCTTTCAATGAAGGTAAATTTCATTTTACCTTCTCAAGGAAATAAATGCCCATATTTCTGCCACAGTGAATAAGTGGTTTTCTAATAGCATTAAGCTTGTAAAGAGGGAGTGGGAGAGAGGCTCTAGGACTCAAACCTGCTTGTTTAACAGCTTTCAACAATAATATTTCCTTCAGTCTCATTTATGGCATATAGTAGGGCCACTGAATTTTCTTCCTTCTAAGCTTATGATAGCATTTTACATTCCCATTCTATTTAGAAGATAACATTGTCATATGACCTGTTTGGGCTATGAAATGTAATGAGATAACATATCATATCTGGGTGGAAGTTTAACAATATGTGATCTGATATGTTACTTTTTCTCTGCAGTGTCAGTCATAGAAATAAATGTTCCAAGATAGAGGCCCCATAGTCATGAGGACCTGAGTGATTACATTAGATATCCAGTATAACTGATTTAAGTATTGTCAAATTCCTGAACGTTTAGGGGATAATTCAGAATAAAACTTATTTGTTGCCAGCCTTGCACCATTTACAACAACCGTTATACTACATTTTCTTAGGTGTTCTATGATGGTCTTTAATCCATCTTCATTCTGGCTATTAAAGGAATTTGTTTCAGTCTCTTTTCCTACTGCTGTCCTCTTGTAGGTTTATGCTTTGTTTTATTTCATACAGGAAAGCTGGAGTCTATTAAAAAGTATTTTTATTTAAACATAGACATTAAGAGAGGAGAGAGAGGGCTGCAGAGATGGCTTAGTGGTTAAGATGCTTGCCTGTGAAGCCTAATGATTCATGTTTGACTCTCCAAGTCCCATGTAAGCCAGATGCACATGGTGATGCAAGGTTGCACATGCACACAAGATAGTGGACATTTCTGGAGTTTGTTTGCAGTGGCTGGAGGCCTTGGTGTGCCACTTCTCTCTCTCTCTCTCTGATAAAAAATAACAGGAAAAGAGAAGACTGAAATACCTAAGAGAAGGACAGTAGTGACTTTTAAAGTAAAGTTACAAGAGATAATAAAATTACATATTTATGGTCAATCTATCACTTTTATGCAGAAGTTTTATCTCATTTGCTTTGTACACTTATTTGTTCCTTCAGAGCCCAATTCTTCCCATCCCTCAAAACTTAAAATACTCAAAAGACAAGGAAATATTGAAAGCATATTGCTTTTAGGGTCCATACTCTTGCAAAAAGCTGGCTAAGGGTCCTTTTGCTATAAAATAAGAAATAAGTAAGGAATGGGCTGAATAGGTTGCTTAGTGGTTAAGTCACTTTCCTGCAAAGCCAAAGGACCCAGGTTTGATTCTCCAGTGCCCACATAAAGCCAGATGCACAGGACGGTGCATGCATCTGGAGTTTGTTTGTAGCTGCTAGAGGCCCTGGCATGCCCATTTTCTTTCTCTCTCTCTGCCTCTTTCTAGCTCTCTCTCAAAATACGTAAATTTTTTAAAAAGAAAAAAGAAATAAGTAAGGAATAACTAGCTTCTTTAATGTTGGCAGCCCCGAGTTCCAAAATGTCAGGTGCTTAAATACCAGATGTATAAGCCTTAGACATCTGTATATGTATACCCTGAAAACAGGAGGGTTATGGTCCCAAGCTTTAAAATCCAGAGACTTAATCTGTAGGTGCTGAGATGAGAGCAATCTCTATGCTGTCTAAGCCATAAGCTTATTGTGGACCCTGAGACAAGAAGCTTATTGCTGTAAGCTTCTAAAGCTTTCCAAAGAGAATTAGAGCTCTAGGTACTCAATATTAGAGGCTTATTGCACTAGACTGTGAGTTCTGGTGGCCCATCACCCAGCAATGAGTATAATAGCACACAAGATTGAAGTTTTAAGACCCTGTATCTCTGGAACTTTCCCAGCAATCAAGGCTTTCATCTCTCACAATCTTGGCACTTCACAATCTTGCCTTCTGTTGTCTCCATTGGCCAGTTTATGCTTCTAGTTGCTTTCTGGAACTAATTTAGTTGCCTCCTAATTTCTAAATGAGCCTGGGGCTTAAAGACCTAGGCATCATTCTCTAGTAACCTTCTAGCTCCTATTGCTAGGTATCTGCAACTTGAAGCCCACTATTTTATTTACTCTTATTAGCTCAGTCCACTCTTTCCAGGATCCCGACCACAAGTAGGCAATAAAAGACTATTCATTGAGAGACCAAATATATCCATTTTAGGTAAAAAGGCCCTGGCCTGACTTAGATAGAGAACTAGCCGGCTAATGTGCTGACCTTTGCTTCTGTAAACTTTGCTTGCTTGCTCAATTGCTGCCTTTCCCCCTAAAATTTCTGAGGAATCTCCACTTCAAGGACATTGCAGAAACACTCCACTGTGGGGGGCCTCTGGCCTCTGACCACCTGCTTAGATAAGAAACTGAGGAATCTCCACTTCAAGGACAATGGAGATTACTTCATCTGCCTGGAGTGCCCCTAGCTCCTGCCCCCAACTTTGCCCACTGAAACCCCAAGCCAATCAGAACTGTTTAAATCAACCAATCATGCATCTATCCACTACTTGTTTGTTTGAATTCCTATATGAACCCCTTCCCCGAAAAGAAAGGTGCTCTCTCCCTCACTACCACTGTGCCTGACTGTGTGGATGGAGCCCAGGCCTAGGCTTGCAATAAAGAAACCTGTTGCTTTTACATTCGAGTGTCTTTGCTTCTGTGGCGCTTCTCTGGGTGACTGGGGGTCTTGACTCCTGGTCAGGGGTCTTGGCACAACATCTTGGGGGCTAGTCCGGGATCCCCAGGGGCCCCAACAAACCCGAGACCCTGAAGGTTTCTTCTCTGACCGGTCGGGTAAGTTTTCCACTTGAGCACTCTCTTTTTCCTTTCACTCTGTAGGCTAGCTGCATCTGTTTTCTGATCAGGTCATACATCCTGGTGGATGCATTGTAAGGACAGACCTGGAGGAGGCACGAGACATCCTGCCCCCTCACCTGAGTGGGGGCTCTGTCCCAGACAGAGCAAACCTGCTAATCTGTAGCACACACGTCTGTTTTTTTTTGGGGGGGGGCCTGCGTGTCTGTGTAATACATGTTTGTCTTGTTATTGCCCTATTCCTACGGACGTTCCTCCCCTGACTCAATAACATGGGACAGATTCCTTCCTCCCCTTTAGGACTCTGCCTCATGCACTGGAAGGACGTCAAAGCAGTTGCCCATAACAATGGGGTAAATGTTAAAAAGACAGATGGATTACATTTTGTTCCTCTGAATGGCCTTCCTTCAATGTAGGATGGCCACCAGAGGGGACCTTTCACCTGAATACTATACTTGAGGTTGAAAAAAATTGTTTTTCACCCTAGGAGTGGACACCCTGATCAAATCCCTTATATTGTGACCTGGAGGAACCTGATAGAAGAGCCTCTCCCCTGGGTGAAGTCTTTCCTCCCTTCCTCACCCCCTCCTTTACAGGTGCTGGCAGTTACACCCAAAAGAGACACCAAGCCCACTGCTGAAGCCTCAGCCCCAATTCTTGCAGGGGCACTGGTGAGATGGACAGGGTGGGTGAGTGCTCTCCCAGAGGGACTGGGAGACATCGGCCCATGTGACCTTGCCTCCATGTCTTTGAGGGCTGGCAGGTCTCTTTTTCTCCTCCTTTATTTTTGGTTCATGCCATCACGTAGGACCAGACACGATGAACTGGCAACTGATGTCTCTTGGCCGAGGCCACTCTTCGGTACTGACTGAAGGCCAGCCGTCCTCTGCCTGGACCCCGACAGCCCGTTGTGTGTTGGCAAAAATCCTCTATCTATTTCTCTCTGACAGACAAAAAAAAAAAAAAAAAAACCCGGTAACACATCGACCTCTTAAAAGCCTATAGGGCAGGTCGCCGGCCTCTTAAACTTGTGGACAGGCTCATGCCCGGATCTTTGGGGAATCCCCCATGTGCTAATCAGCCCTTGGGAATATTTCCCTCTGGTCTTGGCATTTCTAATCTTTCTCTGTCATGCGTAACATTGCCTCCCGCCAATTTATATATATATATATATATATATATATATATATATATATATATATATATATATATATCAGATTCAGGGAATAAGAGCACTTCTGAAAGTTAAGGGAATTAGCTCTCCCAGAGGGAGGCAGGCTCCTTTTGAGAAGAAGTCGTCCAGGTCATTTCTGGATTTCTGGGCATCCATGTGGACCCGCATAGCTTATCTGGCTAGGAAATAAAAAGTTCAGGAAGGAAATTTCCCCTCACTCCCTTTAAGCAGCAAAACTACAAGCCAGCTTTGCCAGTGCTCCAAAGCAGCTTGGGTCAGAGTCAGGTGGCAGACAGACAATGGCCCCTCCGCCCATGCAGGTGCCATGTCTCTGCCTCCTCTCCCAGTGGTCCCCGAAGGGCCCACTCCTTCTTCAGCAGCCTCCCAGTGGGCCGCCTTCTTCAGAGGCCTCCTGGCAGTCCTGGAGGCCCCCCCCCCTTTCCCCTTCAGGTAGTCAGAATCCTTGGCCTCCCGGCAGTCTTCTTGGCCATTACCTCCCCGTATACTAGAAGGATCCCTGGTGAGTGCCAGGAGTAAAGCAAGGCTGATGTAAGATGTATGCAAGCCCTGCCCAGCCGCAACGGAGCACCAAAAAGCAGCAAGAAAGAAAAAAAAGAGTCATATTTAACTACAGCCTATAAAGAACTAAAGTTTTACGTAAAAAAAATGTGTCAACTTTGTTACATGATGTCATGAATATAATTACTGAATTTATGTTCTAGGTCAACTTCAACTTTCATAGAGGATTATTAAAAACAACAGAATTCTCTCTAAAGTGTTAATTTATCATGTAATTAAAAAAATTGTAATGTACTTAAAAGGAGGAGGCAACTGACCTGACTTCTAGGCCAGCCTGTCTCAAGATAGCAACAATATTTGTCTTAGTTTAATGTCTTATTGGTATTAATGACATAAAATTGTCTTTAGACTACTCACTTGTTAGTGAGTAATGGGATTAATTAATTTGGTGTAGTTTTTCATAATAGCCTTATAAGAAAGGTGGTTAATAATGGGATGAGATGAATTGATTAAAGGAACTAGGAAGGAATTTTTCAGTGTTGGGACATAAAATGCTCGTTAAAAATGCTTTTTGAGTGGTACTTAGATGAAAATGTTAAAGTATGTGAATAAAGATGTGCGTATATAGGAAAGAATTTTCAGGCTAAACCTAAACACCATGCCTAAACTTAGAGATTTTTCAACTGTTTACAGACTCTTAAGGATACTCTAAAAGTTTTATATAGGGACATAGTCTTAATCTAAATTCTTCTTATATTAGACACAGGTGGTGCCTATGCTAGGTGGGTCACAAAGTCATAAGTACAGATGTAATTGGAGGTTTAACCAGGTTAAACATAGACAAGAGTCTATCACCTTGTGTTTTGCATATGGGTAAATTTTCTATGTAAAAACAACTTCAGAATAGGATAAGGAATGTCAGGATGCTTATCTCTCTGCTCTGTAATTTCATTTTGTTCTTGCTTTCCAACATATACTACTTAAATTCATGGAAAGCTGGACTCTGAAAAACATGGATGGAACCCCCTTTATCTCAGACCCCTTGCAAGTTTAAGCCATGTGTTCCCCAGACTCTGACTAGAGACAAAATGGCCAGTTGTCTCTGACAAAGAAAAAGGAGTACAGCATATAACTGTGGTTCTCTTTAGTTCTTCTCTTTTGAACACCTAAAGTCACATCTGTTAGATAAAGTTTCTCACTAGACAAAATGCTAAATAGGTAAACTGAGTCAAGGTATTTGATCAGGTTACAAACTCCTTACATAAGACAAGCATCAGGCTTATCTAATGTGTATATCAGGGTAAGGGCCCCTTCACTGAAACATTTAATTAGGTTAAATCTAATGTTTACCTGATGCCAAGGTTTTAATCAGTGGAGAAACTGAGTCTTATGATAAGGCCTCACTCATTAACAGGTCACTGATGCTAATTTGTTATGATTAAAGGGTTATAAAACTGGCTTTAAGACTCTCTCAGTAAAGTCAATTAGGTTCCTCTTTTCATCAAGGTTTTAACTATTCTTAAAATAAAGATTCACATAGAAGTGGTTAATTTCCAAAGGTGAAGTACTCATACCTAAAGACATTGTAACTTTAAAGATATCTTCTGTATTATTTATGCTAATTCTATTAAATGGTCATAACTAGGTTTAATCACTTAGTTTTAAGTGATTTAATTTCAGTAATGATAACTTTCATCTTCCTGGGATATGTTGGGATAGCTTGCTTAAGCTTTATCAAATTTAAGTCATGAGTAAACATAAAATTGTTTTATGTTAATAAAAGTTTCTGTGGTACATAAAATCAATAGCTATCAAGTTTAAGCTAAAATCATGGGTTGTCAAATAATGTTTTTTTCTTCAAAAAGATTTATCAAGGGTTATATTATAATTTAGCTAGCTGTTTTGGTTAAAAAAATTTCAAGCTCTGTGGTTCTGTTTCCAATGTTCTCTGGGTAATTTGTACCAACACAGGTATCTGAACTAATCAAAGATGTTTTCAAACACAGGTGCTAAGACTTTATACTGTCTTCCTTGTCCTTTTCTGACAACTTCTAGGTTAAATGAGTTAGTCTGTAAATCAATTGGTACTGTTTTCAAGACTGGTAGCAGGTTCTGCCTATATTTATAAATGTTAGATATTTAAAATATGAGATATTTATAAATATTAGATATTTAAAATATGATATGTGTCTGCTTTCTACACCTCATATATAAGGCTTATGCTGCCATAGTACAACCAAAATTTTAAAGATAGGACAAAATGATTTTAAAAGCCCTTGGGCCATTCTTTAAGTCTATTTCAGTAATCAAATGTGCTCTATATGTACATACATACAGGCTGGTGTAACTTCCTTTCTAAGTGTGTTGATTACCTATGTAGAAGCCAAAAGCCAATTGGAATCATCAGAGCAAGAGGTGCCAATATGTTGGCGTGTGCTCCCAGGTCATGAGGCCACTGGAGGTGATGGGACACTTCTACACTGGCCCCCTGGTAAGTCACCTGTCTTCCTGAGCAGGGAGGATATGAAGACCCAAACAAAATTGGTGTAAAGTCTGGAACAGGAGAGTCACAACTGAGTAGCAATCAGTCCTCCTGACTTCCCAAAGAAGGGAATACTACTTGGCCAGCATGGCCCTGACTCATCCTAACAGACAGAAGACACCAGTAAGCTATGGGGCTACTCCTGGATCCCTAAAGTCTCTTTGGAGAGCCATTAATGACCTCCAAAATCAATCCTTAATTAAATGTAGCTATCTGCATGGTCTTAAACACTCAGAGAGAAATGTATAGCCAAAGATAAAAAAATACCTTACACATATGAATGGCCTATTAAGTAACACAAGAACTTTCCAAGAGGGGAAACAAACATTAACACATCTTTTCCCCATAGTTTTAATTCTATAATAAGAAAAGAAAAAAAAGATGTTCAAAGGGTTATTTTCAAACCTAAAATACGTAAATAATCCGGGAGACTGGGTGTCGCCATTGCCGCGAGACACTGGAACCCCACTGGAAGGGCCCCTATGCTGGAAGGGACCGTAAGTCTTCACCCTGACCTGTGAAGATGGACGGAATTGTCACTTGAATTCATCACACCCACCTACTAAGGTGGACAATATATATTCTTAGGAAAGAATGTTGTTTTTATATCAACTAATCAGGTATAATTAGAGACTCAATGGCGAAGATATGAGAGAATTTGGAAAAATGAAAGAAAAAAAAAAGCTGATAGAGGATGGTTTTAGTCATGGTTCAGTCATTCCCCGTGGTTAACAACTCTGCTGTCTGCTTTAACAGGGCCATTACTTTTATTTTTGTTGCTAATTACAATAGGACCTTGCATTATTAATAGGTTAGTTACTTCTGTTAGGGAATGCATTAATGCAGTACAGCTTATGGTTTTAAGATCACAGTACATACCATTAGACTCCACTCACTAACTCAATTGGGATCCAAGATTGGCTCCTCATGGTACATAGAGAGGGGGAAATGAGAGACCAAATGTAACCATTTTAAGTAAAAAGGCCCAGGCCTGACTTAGAAAGAGAACTAGCCAGCTAATGTGCTGATTGCTTCTGTAAACTTTGCTTCCTTGCTCAATTGCTGCCTTTCCCCCTAAAATTTCTGAGGAATCTCCACTTCAAGGACATTGCAGAAACACTCCACCGTGGGGGGCCTCTGGCCTCTGACCACCTGCTTAGATAAGAAACTGAGGAATCTCCACTTCAAGGACAATGGAGATTACTTCATCAGCCTGGAGTGCCCCTAGCTCCTGCCCCCAACTTTGCCCACTGAAACCCCAAGCCAATCAGAACTGTTTAAATCAACCAATCATGTATCTATCCACTACTTGTTTGTTTGAATTCCTATATGAACCCCTTCCCCGAAAAGAAAGGTGCTCTCTCCCTCACTACCACTGTGCCTGACTGTGTGGATGGAGCCCAGGCCTAGGCTTGCAATAAAGAAACCTGTTGCTTTTACATTCGAGTGTCTTGGCTTCTGTGGCGGTTCTCTGAGTGACTGGGTGTCTTGATTCCTGGTTATGGGTCTTGGCACAACATTCATTATTAGTCTTTTTGGGGGCCTGATGTGGCAGCACAAGGAGGGAGACAGCACTTCAGAGAGGAGTCCTAGACTGATTTTCAAGGCTAAAAAACCAATTATATAACCAGAAGAGGAGTGTAGTATATTTGTGTACAGCCTGTGAGTCCACCAATCACATCCTTGTTTTTCCATGGCTTCTATTTCTACCAATCACAAAAGCACTCAAACTTTTTTGTTAGTCCACTAAGGAGGTGCTTTCCTTTTCTGTTCTGAGTGTCAGGAGCAAAGTGAATTCTTTCAGAGCTAGTGCAAACCAGTCGTGATCAAAGCAAGTCCTCCTGAAACAGAAGTCATGACTTCCACAGCATCCATGTATTGGAGTTTCCTTGAAGAATCTTTGAAGTGTTCAAAGCACCTGGTTATAGCAGAAGTGTCTGATAGGTGGCAGTATAAGGATCAAAACTTCTAGGCCCCAAATGGCTTAGACTATTTGAAGGAAAAACAAATATTAGAGTGTTGAAAATAATGACCTGTCATGATATGAACATTCTCAACAGTGCTGAGCTTTCCTAGTCAAATACTGTAGCAGACAGCTTCAGGTTCTTTGAGATGAACTTCCAGACCAGGCACAGCTATGGAGGAAGGGATATTTACTGAAGCATACAGATCTAGGGGAAGTTCCATAATGGCAGAAGAAGCTGATCAGCTCTAACAGGACCAGGCAGAGAGAGAGAAACCATAAGCCCCAAAGCCAGAAGCCACACAGCACATCACACTTTGCATATCTTTAGATTGAAATCTCAAACCCATTACCACACCTTAAGATTCACCCAGTGAAACCACCTCCAGCCAGGTGACTGCAGATGCAAACTACAAAGTAATAAAACACTGAATATATTGAGGGCCATCTATTCAAACTACCACATTCTACCCCTGTCCCCCAATAGATTCATAACCATCATGCATTGTAAATTGTACTCAGTCCAATTTCAAAGGTCCCCACAGTCTTGACCAATTTAAGATAGTAAGTCCTCGGCTGGAGAGATGGCTTATCGGTTAAGCACTTGCCTGTGAAGCCTAAGGATCCCGGTTCGAGGCTTGATTCCCCAGGACCCACGTTAGCCAGATGCACAAGGGGGCACATGCATCTGGGGTTCGTTTTCAGTGGCTGGAGGCCCTGGCACGTCCATTCTCTCTCTCTCTCTCTCTCTCTCTCTCTCTCTCCCTCTCCCTCCTCTGTGTCGCTTTCAAAGAAATAAACAAAAAAAAATTAAAAAAAGATAGTAAGTCCTATAAAATCAAACAAGTTAAATGTTACTGACATATAAAGGTACAGAGTAAACATTTTCAACTCGTATAATGCATAGCAAGGGGAGACAAAAACAATGCAAGCTCAACCACCATCAAGCAATCATCAAACTTCTGCAGTTCAAGTTCAATATAATCAATATAATGCCAGTCTCCAGATCTTCCAATTCCCCCCTTCAGCTGGGCAGTGTAGCCAGGGAACATTTCCATCCTAGGCCAACAGTGCACTCCATTGTAACCCTTGCACAGTCCTGGCATATCCAAAAAGTCTTCAGGTCTTCATGCAAACCACGATCCATCTTCCAAAGGTTCTTTCAGCCTATCAAGGCATCACACCCTGCCTCATGCCACATCTAAGCAGTGGCTCCTGGAACCGTGTGCAATTCACGACCACTCCTCGTATCTTTCATGCTTCTGAGACCAATACCAGTTGTGCAGGACATAGCCATATTCTTAATTCAGGGATGAAAAAAATCATAACCTTGAAAATCAGGCTCCTTCTCCAGTCAACTCTTTCAAAAGAGTTTGCATTTCTATGATAGTCTTTCTTCAGGCATCCTTTCCATTGTTTTAATGTAAAGGAGTCAGGCCATCTTCTTTAAGATTGCTAATGTGTTTGACAGTAGCAGGCTCAGTGATTTAAGACCTGTAATTTTAAGTTGCTTGAGGTTTTTCGGGTTAAAAATCTTAAATCTCTCAGTCTTACTGCTGTGTAGAATTCCATCATGTAGATATACCACATCTTAGTTATTCATTTGTCTAGTGATGGATATCTGGGTTGAATCCAGCTCTTAGCTATTACGAATTGAGCAGCTATAAACATGGTTGAGCAAATCTCTCTGGACTGAGGCTTGGAGGTTTTAGGGTAGATGCCCAATAAGGGAATAACTGGGTCTGTTGGTAACTCTATAGTCAACTTTTTAAGGAATCTCCCTATTGCTTTCTAAAGTGGTTGTACCAACTTATATTCCCACCAAGAGTGGGAATCTCCACATCCTCCCCAGCATTTACTTCCATTTGATTTTTTTTGTTTTTTTTTTTTTTTTTGAGGTAGGATTTCACTCTAGTCTAGCTGACCTGGAATTCACTATGTAGTCTCAGGATGGCCTTGAACTCATGGTGATCCTCCTACCTCTGCCTCCCAAGTGTTGGGATTAAAGGCATGTGCCACCTCACCTGGCTTCATTTGATTTTTTTAATGTTTGCTATCCTTACTGGGGTAAAGTGGAATCTTATAGTTGTTTCAATTTGCATTTCCCTGATGATTAGGGATGTTGAACATTTTCTTAAGTGTGTATTTGCCATTTGTATTTCTTCCTCTGAGAACTCCCTGTTCTGTTCTCTGCCCCATTTTGTGAGTGGGTTGTTTGACTTTTTATTGTTTAGGTTTTTGAGTTCTTTGTAGATTCTAGAAATTAGGTCTCTT
Organism: Dipus sagitta; assembly: GCA_036346955.1. Taxonomy (NCBI): domain Eukaryota; kingdom Metazoa; phylum Chordata; class Mammalia; order Rodentia; family Dipodidae; genus Dipus; species Dipus sagitta. Next base: position 65,306,884 of record CM070776.1, read on the forward strand.
TGATGGGTTTCTGGCAAAAATTTTCTCCCATTCTGTGGGTAATCTATTGGCTCTGCTTATTGTATATTTGTCTGTGAAAAAGCTTTTCAGCTTCCTGAGATCCCAATGGTTGAGTGATTTTTAATTTCCTGAGCTACTGGGGTTTTGTTCAGGAAGTCTTTTTCCACTCTTATATCATGGAAAGTTCCTCTTATTTCTTCTTCCAGTAGTAGCAGAGCTTCTGGTCTTATACTGAGATCTTTGATCCATTTGGACTTCATTTTTGATCAAGATGAGATGTGAGGATTAAGTTTCATTTTCCTCATATGGTTATCCAGTTTGTCCAGCACCATTTGTTAAAGATGCTGTCTTTTTTCCATTTTACATTATTAGGGCCTTTGTAAAATATGAAGTAGCTGTATTTACTTGACTCAAAGTCTGGTTCATCGATTCTATTCCATTGCTCTATAATCCTATTTTTATGCCAGTACCATGTTGTTTTTATTACTATGGCTTTGTAGTATAGCTTTAGATCAGATATTATGATGCCTCCAGAGGTGTTTCTTTTGCTGAGGATATGCTTGCCTATCCAAGTCTTTCTGCCATTCCATATGAATTTTGAGATCATTTTTTCTATCTCTGTGAAGAAAGATGTTTGGATTTTTTAATGATATGGCATTTGGATATATATATTGCTTTTGGTAAGATTGCCATTTTCATAATGTTAATTCTGCCTATCCAGGAGCATGGGAGGTCTTTCCATTTTCTCAAGTCCTCTCCAATTTCTTTCTTGAATGTTTTTATGTTTTCATTGTAAAGGTCTTTAACCTCCTTGGTTAATATTATTCCAAGGTATTTTATTTTTCTTTTTTGATCCTATTGAATATAGGACCCTGTCACTTATTTCTTTCTCTGTATCTTTGTCTTTTGCATATAGAAAGGGTACTGATTTTTATGCATTGATTTTGTATCCTGCAAATTTACTGAAGGAGTTAATCACTTTTAAGAGTTCGAGATGGAGGTTCTTGGGTCACTTTTGTATAGAATCATGTTGTCTGCAAATAGGGCTAACTTCTTCTTTTCTAGTTTGTATCCCTTTTATTTCTTTCTCCTGTATTATTGCTTGAGCTAGTACTTCCAGTATTATGTTGAAGAACAGAGGTGAGAGTTGACATCCCTGTCTTGTTCCTGATCTCAATGGGAATTCCTTCAGTCTCTCGCCATTAAGTATTATTTGGGCTTTAGTATCTTTATATATAGTCTTTATTATGTTTAGATATAGACCATCCATGCCTATTCTCTCCATTGTTTTCATCATGAAGTGATGCTGTATTTTGTCAAAGGCCTTTGCTGCATCTATTGAAATGATCATGTGGTTTTTGTGTCTAAACTTATTTTTGTGTTGTATTGCATTGACAGATTTCTGTATGTTGAACCATCCCTGCATTCCTGGGATGAAGCCTACTTGATCCAGGTGGGTAATGCTTTTGATGTGCTGTTGAATTAGGTTAGCAAGGATTTTGTTCAGGATCTTTACATCTAAGTTCATCAGGGAAATAGGCCCATAGTTTTCTTTTTTTGTGGTGTCTTTGACTGGATTGGTATTAGGGTGATACTAGCTTCATAGAAGGAGTTGGGGAGCTTTCCTTGTTCTCCAATTGTGTGGCACAATTTGAGAAAAATTGGTTTCCGTTCTTCCATGAAGGTTTTTGATTATGCTTTCAATCTCGGTGGTTTGTTTACAAGATTAATCTGCTCTGAATTTTGCTTTGGTAGGTGGTATGTGTACAGGAATTCATCCATTTCCTACATATTATCCAGTTTTGTGGAGTAGAGGTTTTTGAAGTAAGGCCTGATGATTCTCCCAATTTCACTTATGTCTGTTGTGATCTCTTCTTTTTCAATTCTTATTTTGTTAATTTGAAGCATCTCTTTTTTTTTCACTTGACCAAATTGGCCAGGGGTTTATCAATCTTGTTTATTTTTTCAAAGAACCAGCTCTTTGTTTGATCAATTTTCTTAATTGTTTTCTTATGTCTATTGTGATCTCTCCTTTTGTAATTCTTATTTTGTTAATTTGAAGTGTTTCTTTTTTCACTTGATCAAATTGGCCAGGGGTTTATCAATCCGGTTTATTTTTTCAAAGAACCAGCTCTTTGTTTGATCAATGTTCTTAATTGTTTTCTTAGTTTCCAATTCATTAATTTCTGCTCTGATATTAATTACTTCTTTCTGTCTAGAGCTTTTTGGGAGGGATACTTCTTGTTTGCCCAATGCCTTTAGGTGGATGGTTAGGTTATTGTCTTTGTTATGAAGACATTTAGTGCAATGTGTCCTCTAAGATTTGGTACATTGTGCTCTCATTGTCATCCATTTCTAGAAATTTTGCAATTTCATTTTGTATTTTATCTACTACCAATTTATTGTTTAATAGTGTGTTGTTTTGTTTCCAGGAGTTGGTTGGCTTCCTGTCTCTTGTTGTTAATTTCTAACAATGCAGCATTGTGGTCTTACATTGATCCTTCTAAATATATGGAGGCAGGCTTTATGACCCAGTATATTACCTATTTTAGAGAAGGTTTCATGGGCTGCTGTTAAGAATATGTAATCTGTAAGGGTTATCTCATTTGTCCTGGTGCTAACTTACACTCCGTTGGAGAATCTGCTTCTCTTTTTCAGATAGATGTAGATCCTAAGGAGAGAGCCATCCCATCATACCTCAAAAGGGCCCCGGCTGAAACTAAGAAAAATTGGAGAAACAAGCAAGGGGGCTGTTTTCCTGATGAACCGGATACCAGCACAAGGGAGAAGGAGATCAGCACAGAGAAAAATCAACTCCTACCAAATCAGAGAGCCAGAGCCTCAGAGGCCCCCAACACCTCATCACTGAAGCAGACCAAAAATGAACCCAACATGGCTCATGGAAATTTTGCGGAAGAGGGGGCGGAAAGAATGTCAGAGTCACATGTTGGGTCATGATATGCAGAGACATTTAGCTTACTCATAACTGTGGGCTAACTCCACAATGCATGACCCATATACCTCAACAAGGAGGGGCCAAGGGGAGGGGGTAGGTCACGGATGAGCCTTATAATGGTACCAAACTGACTGTATTTGCTGAATACAGAACTGACTAATAAAAAAAAATGTGAAAAAAAAGAATATGTAATCTGTGGATTTGGGGTAGAATTGTCTGTAGATGTCCGTTAGGTCTAATTGATCTATGGTATTGTTGAGCTCTCTTACTTCCCTGTTGATTTTCTGTTTGGATGATCTATCTATTGCTGATACTGAAATATTGATGTCCCCAGCTATGTTGGTGTTGGTGATTATTTCTGTTTTATTTTCAAGTAGGTTTTATGAATTGTGGTGCAGCTTTGTTTGGTGCATACACATTAACAATTGCAATATCCTCTTGTTTGATTGTTCTCTTGATAAGTAAGAAGTGGCCTTCTTTGTCTTTTTTTGATTACTTTTGGTTTGAAGTCTATTTTATCCAATATAAGTATAGTTATGCCTGCTTGCTTCTTATTTCTGTTTGCTTGGAATATTGTTTTCCACCCTTTTACCCTGAGGAGGTGTCTGTCTTTAGTGGTGAGGTGGGTGTCTTGAAAATAGCAGATTGAGGGGTCTAATTTTTTTATCCACCCTGTTAGCTAGTTTATATCGCTTGATGGGTGAATTAAGGCCATTAATATTTAGGGTAATAACTGTGAGGTTTGATTTAATACCTGACATATTGTGGTGGTTTATGTGGTCTGGTGTTTTCTTGGCCTTTGTAGTTTTTGTGCTTTCTTGAAGTTTGGTTATTGTGATCTGCTTCTCATAGGCACTTGAGGTTGGTTTTTTGAATCTTCTGTGTGGAGCATTCCCTGAAGTACTTATTCTCTGTAGGTTTGAATTTGTGTTCATATAGTTGTAAAGTTGAGTTTTATCATGGAAAGTTTTTCTTTCACCATCTATTATGAGGAATACTTTTGCTGGGTATAGTAGTCTGGGTTGGAAGCCATAAGTTCTTAGAATTTGCAGGGTTCCATTGCAGGCCCTTTAGAGTTTCCACTGGGAAGTCTGAAGTAATTCTGATGGGATTTCCTTTACAGGTAATGTGTTGTTTCTCCCTAGCTACCTTTATGACTTTCTCTTTGTGATTGATGTTTAGAATCTTAATGATAATATGTCTTGGAGAATTTCTCCTTTGGTCCAGTATGTTTGGAGTTCTTCTAGTTTCTTGTAACTTGATGGGACTTTCTTTTGAGAGAGTGGGAAAGTTTTCTTTGATAATTTTGTTGAGTAAGTTTTCCATGCCTATGGTCTGTATTTTTTCCCCCTTCTGGTATTCCCATGACCTGAATGTTGGGATGCTTAAGGGTATTCTACAGTTCTCCCATGTTCTGTTCACAGAAAAATTTGAAGTTATTGAAACTTTTGGACTCACGAACTGTTTCTTCTGTTTCGTCTTCCAGTTCTGAGTTTTTGTCCTCAACATGGCTGACTCTATTTTTGAGAGCTTCTATAGAGTTTTGGGCTTGTTCAGTTTCGTTCATATTTTCTATTTCTTTTATTATGTATAGTTTCCAATCCTCTTTCGATTTCCCTTTTCATGTCATTTTCTGATTTTCTTAATGCTTCTTATAGTTAATCCTTGCATTGTTTTGTCTTCATTGAGCTTAGCCAGCTGGTTATTGAGGTCCTTTTTTTGCTCTCCTTCAGATCATTTAACTGTCTTTGGAACCCTTGCTGGTTCTCTTGTATTAGGTCTAATCTAGCGAACATACCATTCATATAATTATTGGTCCTTTGTTGAGTTTCTGCAAGTTCTGCTGTTTACTTGGCCAGGGTTATATGTTTGTATCTTCATTTTGGAGTTCTGATCCTATTGTCTCTTCTATGTTATTATTAGAGACATACATTGTGGGACTGGGCGATCTAGCTGGATTTACTTGCATCTGATTTTTGTGTTATTCCTTTTTCCCATGGTCTGCCCATCACAATGGTTCTGAAAGCCTAGGGTGTGGGACAGTAGCCTGCTGGCCTTGGGTGTCGGTGTGGCAGTGAGTAGGATGCCAATATCCCCTGGAGTTCAGAAAGGCTAGGGTGGAGACACTAGCCTGTGTCCCTGTTCAGGGGTGGGAGGGGCCAGCAGTGAGTGGGATGGCAACCGTGTGCGAGTGTGCGAGGAGCTCAGAAAGGCTTGGAATGGCGAGTTTGACGGCATTCATGCCTGTTGAGCTTTGCGTGATGGTGGGAAAGGCTATGATAGAGGACCTAGCCTGCTAGCTTGGGTCCACTTGGCCTGCAGTTATTGTAGGAGGGACCTCTTGCCGGCTAAGACAGCTGCTTGAGGGGGTTGAGGGACTGGTGGACTACCCAAGAGGTAGGAATCAGTGGATTCTCTGTTTTGCTCCTCTGTACCCCCTCACTGGAAGCCTACTAGAATCAGCAACCCCCCCCCCCAAAAAAAAAAATCTTAACCTTAAAGGTCTTGCCTTTCCTTCCCAGTGAGGTAAGGCGAGGTTAGGCAGATGCCATCTTGACTGAAAGACCAGAATTTTGTTGTTGTTGTTGTTGTGGTTTTGAGGTAGGTGTCTCACTCTAGCTCAGGCTGACCTGGAATTCTCTGTGCAGTCTCAGGGTAGCCTCAAACTCACGGCAGTTGTCTTACCTCTGTCTCCCGAGTGCTGGGATTAAAGGCGTGGGCCACCATGCCCAGTTTGAGACGTCAGAATTTTTATCATTGTTTCTCAAAATTCAAAGCTCAAAACTGGGATTTGGGGACATAAGTCAGGGATAGAATGATTACCTAGCATGCAATAGTTCAATACCTAGCACAGAAAAATGATTTTTTTAAAATTTGGACATTCTTATATGTTTCTGCAAAGTGTAAGTTGAATATTTGAATCACAACTTCACCACGTTCTTGAGTTTTAAGTATGATAATGTGTTTAAAGCTGTGTGGCAAGTTATAAAATGCTACAAATAGAGGATTATTAATATCATTGTTATTGCCTTCAGTGGCCTGAGTACAACTGGATCTCTGATCGAATATTTAAGAAGGGCAGCTTCTGCAGGGTTGGAATTGGAAGATGGTTCATTGAGTGAATCCCTAACTAATAATGGTTTCTAACTTTCAAATATCTAAAATCACCTACTTTTATAGTGGAGCCATGTGAATAGAAGATGGACACATATGGTGGAAAGCTATGTGTTGTTAGGGCTAAGAGGGTCCAGAGTGGAAAAGTGGGAGTTACTTAAGAAATTGGAGGAAGTGCACTACTTGGAGCAGGATTAGGAATAGAACATATAAAAGCTAAGGTGACACAGATAATGTCTTGTATAAATGTTTCCCAGACTTTCTTAAAGGTATATTAGAAATGGGTTACTCTTTTGAACAACAGTGTTTAGATAGTGCTACCTTGGGATAAATAGTGTTATCTTAAGCTTGGGGGCTCTGAAGCAGGAAAAAGTCTCTACTTTCTTTGGCACAGGTATGATGGGTGGAGAGCTTTGCCTCTGCAAATGGGTTGGCTAAAGAACCAGAATGATGGGAAAGGGAATTGGATCCCTGGAATGAATTCTGGGGCTGGCAAGAATAGATGATATTCTTCCCTATACTCCCAACTGTTTCTAGGAAACAAGCATTGTTTACCTTTTGGAGAGCAGGAAAAAAAGACATTTCTTTCACTGGGGAGAAAAAAGATATCTCTGTGTGATCATCTCTAGGCTTAGGCTTGTTTATTTATCAGCTGCTAGGAATCAGCTGTTTTTGAAGCCAAGTCTCAGTCCACAGGGCCCATGAGCAGGAGATGAGCACTACTGTGCCTAGCAATACCTCAGTACCCTGCTAGAAGCTGTTCTAATTTGCTTTTCTCTCCTTTTTTTGTGTCTTTGGCTTTGTTCTCTTCTGACTTCTCCCCACCACCCCCCTTTTTTTTATCTTTGTTATCCTCTCCTTCCTGGTTCACTCCTATTCTCCTTTTTCCTGCACTTCTTTTTTCTTTCTTTCCTCTATATCTGTGGATTTCTTTTGCTTCTTATCAACCCTAGTTGGCTCAGACTCTAGGCAGATAGATGTACAGCTAGGAGGCTTTTTCTATTTTGAATTAGAGAAAAGACAGATGCAAAACCCATATTAGCTCATCTCCTTAGTCTCCTAGCCAGGGAAGGATTGCTCCCCAAATGGACTCTATTTTAACTTATTTCAATTCGATGTAAAATGACTCAAACCAGGAGACTTCATATTTTCCCCTGAGAAAGATCATTCCACTATTTAATACAAATTCCCTTCTATTTTTCTTATTCCCTAGTTTCATATTTCCTTTGCTTCAGGTCAACCCACTGCTCCTGGTAAGATTATCTGGTACTACTCTAAACCTTTTTGATCCTTCTTTAATGTTTATTGCTTTCTATGGCCTAAATGTACTTATAACAATCTTGTATATAATGTTTTAGACATTAAAATAATATTTTGGCCCTTAAACATTATGTTCTATGGCAACTATACCAAGAAGTAGTTGTTATTGAAACTTTTAAAATGAAAAATCTGAGACCTAAAGAGACTAAGAAACATGCGTACGATCACTGAGTTAGAAAGTACCAGTCCTGAGATCCCAAACTAGATCTGTTTGATTGCTAAGTTCATGGCCTTTCCAAAACATTAAAACAGGACTCAGCATAACATACAAAAAGACACAAGAATATTTCTCTACTTACTTAATAAACCCCAGGGCTGGTCCAAAGCTCACATGAACAAACTGTTTTTGGAGTACATAGGAGACAGCATGATATATTAGAAGAACGCAAGGACTATGTTTATACACACACACACACACACACACACACACACACACACTGTGTGTGTGTCAAACTTTGGTCTTAGCACTTTACATATAATTACTCATCTTGTTACCTGCATCTCACAAGTTGAGAAATTAAAGCAAGTGAATTTAAAGGATACACAAGGTCACCCAACTACTAAGTTGCAGAACAAAATACAAGTTCAGGTAGTCTGATTCTAGAATTTATAGCCTTGACCATTACTTTATTCCCTGACAAATGTCCTATGTATTCACGGTCTTATTGGTCTTATTTCTTCTCTGGTCTTGATTTTCACTATATATACAAGACCAGATTGGATTGGCATAGAGTTCTGCATATTATGTTCTAAAGAACCTTGGTGTTTCACAGAGGAGTCTCTGAAGGGCCAGATCAAAGGAAGGAGAAATTAGAGAAGAAGAAACCAATTACCAATGTCCTAGTTCTTGTCTTCAACTCAAACCAGACCTGCTTTCATCTGTATTACATATCAGTTTCCCCAGTACAGAACTGCATGAAAATATGTTTTAATGATAAAGCAAAGTAGTAGCAGAATGTTGTGGGGAATAGAAATACCCTTCTTGGCATTTCAGTGTTCACCTATATTTAGCCTTTGTATGTAGGCCCCTAACAAGGGGCTATTTATTTTAATGAACTTTACATTTGTTCCACAATACTGAAGGTTGTATATGTATATCCACATGGCCTCCTTTGTGCCAATTGTCCTGCCTTTATCTCTACCATTAGGAAATTAGCCTTAATCTTTCTACCTGATTTTAGGACCTTCTACTTTGAATCCTTACATTTAAATAAATTAGACTCCAGATGTTGGATAATTCTTTCAACTTTTAGGGATATGATTTTAGTGAAAAAAGCTGAAACATTTATTGGTCAAGAATTCAAAATATTTTGTTGCTCTTATACATTATAGTTTATGATTAAGTTCATATTTTAATTACAGTCAGAATCTTCTGATTACCAAGGATGTGTTAAGTATAGTTAAACATGGAGCTATATATGAACAAAGGGTAATAAATGAAATAATGGGAGTGGAAGGAAGAGTTAAAGTCATACATCAGTTGTTTTAACTTAAATTATGTCTATGGTCTCCATATTTTACCTTTATTTCCTTCTGATAAGTGAGATTAGAAGGTATTCCTGTATGCATTTGGGAAGGTTTTAAGACAGTGAAATTATAATCTGACATCTTAATAAAACTCCCTTGAATTATAGGCCTTATTTGGAATAATTTCCATTAGCTCTAGTTACACTCCAATTTTCATGGAACCTTATGGAAGGAAAAAGATGAACTAAATTTGAAAACTGAGGCCATAATTTATTTTTATGACCATAAAATTCATTCACACAGTAAATTTATGACCTATATATTTTGCATAGTCATGTAATATTTTCCATATCAGATAACTCCTTTGAAAGTTATTGAATAATAAAGAAGTAAGTGAATTTTTCTGGGTTACTAAAGTCTTCCTGGTATGACCATTTTGGCTTTCTTATCATCACATACTTAATATTAAAAAATAACATGAGGTAGAAATGTCAGAAATTTTTACTGTTTTGTGTAGGTGAAGGACAATTATACAAACTGCAAAGTGATTTTGAGGACTTTTCTAATTAACAGGATAGCTATTATCTTTTGTGAAATATCTTATTTTTGAGAGAAAGCGAAAGAGAGAGAGTGTGTGTGAGTGGAAGAGAGAGAGAATGGACACACCAGGGCCTCTAGCCACTGTAAATTAACTCCAGACACATGTGCCACCTTGTGCATCTGGCTTACGTGGGCACCGGGGAATTGAACCTTGGTCCTTAGGCTTTATAGCCAAGCACCTTAACCATTAGGCCATCTTTCCAGTCCCTTATCTTTATACTTACTTAATATCTACTGTGTCATTAAACCTTCATACAATTTTTTTTCAGAAATGCCTTACTTATTTTGGATCTATAAAAAATATGTTGTCCTTCCGAGTTAAAAAAAATAGTGTTCAATGTCATTTTTTCTACTTTGATTTTTTCTAAAGAAATTTGAAAATATTTATGCTCACTCATAGAAGTACTTATCATCTATTTTTAACCTATTTTTTCCTTCCTTCAGTAGTTGCTGTCTACCATAACCACTTTCTAAATAAGTCTAGGAAAGGTACAAAGAATAAAGTAGAAGTAACAAGATCAGTGTTCCAATTTTAAAAGAAAAAGTAATTGCTGGTTTCCAGACTCTTAAAGAGAATGTGAATTAGAGAAGCTGTGACAAGTTGAGATGTCAGCCTTTTGTAAACTTAATTATTTTCTAATGCCTAGATTTTTTTCATCATTTGCTGTTTTCCACTTTTACTTCATAGTTAGTAGTTTTTCATTTTACAATGATAGTATTTCATAGTTATTAAACTTAATAAGGAAAAGTGATTATCTTTGTGTCCAAAATTGACCTAAGTGGAATGGAGCAGTTTCTTTTCATGTGAGAAGTTATTACAAGAAATACCCCACCATTTTGAGACTTTTCCCCAAAATTATTCTCTACTCTAACTTGGGAAAAGTTTGTTTTTTTCTTTATTATTATTATTATTAACAACATATTTTGTATGGATACACCATGTATTAGTACCCTCTTTTCCCTCCTCCCTGTCTCCACTCTGTTGGGGACCCTCCTCAGTGGAGTTGCAAGTATTCTCTACGGGATTGTGGATTATGCATTGTGGGAACAGCAGTCAGTTATTGTGGCGGGGGTGGGGGGAAGGAATGGCTCTGGGCATGATATCTCAACCGGTGGCTCTTAAAATATTTCCAACCCCTCTTCCACAAAATTCCCTGAGCTGTGATGGGTGAGTATTATATCTACTTCAGTGATGAGCTCTTAGGAGCCTCTGGATCTCTGCTTTGGTAGGTGTTGAGTATCCTCAGTGTCTGTCTCCTTCACCCTGGTGCTGATTATCATGCTCAACATGAAGCAGCCCTCTTGCTCATTTCCCGACTTCTTCTGTGGCTTCAGCTATGGCTTAGTTCACTGAAGTGCCAGGGGTAGTTTATATCCTCGGGTCTCCCTACCTTCTGAAAAAGAATAGATTATCCAATGGAGAGTGAAGTCAGCATAGTTTAAATGGCATAAGCACTATTAATTTAGGGAGAATTTGATGCATGTAACCACTCTTTTAGCCAAATACTAGTGAGAGCTTGACACTGGAGGGCACAATATTTGTCTCTATAGGATTCTAGTCTAGTTCACAATTTCAGATATGGGTTCCTTTACACTGAGCAGATCTCTTAGCCAATCAGAACGCTACTGGTTACCCACCAAGGCTGTGTGCCACTATTGCACATGTATGTACATCTTATCAGGCTGTTTGCTTCTGAGTAGCTTAGACCTCTGGTTGCTCAGACCATTGTTGGCCACTTTCCCCTAGTAGCTCATGTAGCACTTTCCAGCACTAGACAGGCTACCTGTTTGGGGACTGGCTGTCTTCAGGATTCCAGCCAGGTCTCTCCATGCTCTGTGTCAGCAACATATGGTACCTTCTGCAATAGGGTCTTACAAAAGTTTGTTTTATATAACTAAGGGATTATTCACTTGGAAAATGCATCAAAATACCCCAAAGGTTTAAACTGCTTTCATTGATAGATATTACCATAATTCATTTTCAGTGACATACAGCTCAATCAATGAAATGTATAAATCACCTAATGCTTGGCAACAAAATTGTCCCTAAGGTTTATAATAGTATATCGTTCAGTATATGAAAGTGTACCACTAAACTTCAGTTAAGGTTTTTGCCTATAAAAAAGTAGAAAAATCCAAAGAAGGATGAAATTTGCAAACTACTTCCCTTCCCCCAAACTTTATGATTCCCAAGAATCCTCACATGTGTTGGCAGACTAAGTTAAGATTAGTTTGGCTAACATTTATCCCTGTTAAGATGGAGTTAGTTCTATTAACACACAATACATAACAACACCCAGCATCTTGGCTCACAAGGATTCAACTCATGAAAATTCTGTCTTCTGTTGGCTCTGACTGGACTGTGTTCACAGGGAGGCAAGTGGCCAGTGTGCCAGGAAAATGAGAACTGTACTCGACTGAAGATTGCACTTGGTCAAAAGCGAAAACTGTGCTTAATTGTGTTATTTTGGAATTTTGAAATATTGGGTGATATTGATTCATGATCACCATTCCTCATGGTTTACAACCTCTTTGTAATGCTCCATTGTTGCCTTACATATATTTATATGAAAATATGCCCAAATTTTCATAGCATATAAAGCTGGAATGCTAGATATTTATTATGAACATTCCAGGCTTACATTTCTAAGAGCCTGTCTTGTTTCTTATCAGCATTTCAGAAAAACCCACACATGAATGCCTACGTCTTCTCCAAAATAAAACAAAACAAACAAGCAGCCATCAAGGGAGGCAGGCCAGTGGATTTCATTTTGATTATCTTCCCCATAGATATTGATGAACCCAACACAGCTGTGACATATGGAAAGAGCAAGGTATTTGAAGAAAGTATCCTTGAATATTCTAGGCTACATTTGGCTGAATAATCTTTGGGCAACTTACTTAAGTGATTTCAGCTTTGTTTACTTTAATTTTAAAATTGGAGGAATAAACTGATTTCAAAAGGGTGTTGAAAGAATTAAAGAATTTTCAGAAATTTTATACCATAAGATAGGTGATAATTCTACAACATGGATGAACTTAGAAGAAATTCTGTTAAGTAAAGTTAAGGCAGTCATAAAAAGATAAATACTATATAATTATACTTATATGAGATTCTCAAGTAGTCAAGCTCATAGAAACAGAAAGTAAAATTGTGGTTTGGGATGAATGGAGAAAAAAGGAATGGGGGAGTTGTTTAATAATAGGTTTTTGTTTCTGTTTTTGTGGTACAGGGCATTGAACCTATAGCCTCATCAATACTAGACAATTGCTCTATTACTGAACATATCCGCAGATCAGGAGTTGTTCAATAGGTTTAAACTTTCAGTTTTAAAAACTGGGAAATACCTAGAGATATGTTGTACAACAATGTGTTTATAGTTGATACTACTGAATTGTGCACTTAAACTAGTTAGTGAGGGCTGGAGATATTGCTTAGTTTTTAAGACACTTGCCTGCAAAGCCTATGGACCCATGTTCAACGCTCCAGGTCCCATGTAATACAGATGTACAAAGTGACTCAAGCGTGCAAGGTCGCACATGTGCACAAGGTGATACATGTGTCTGGAGTTCAATTGCAGTGGCTGGAGGCTCTGGAATGCCAATTCTCTCTCTCTCTCTTTCATTAAAACTTACAAAAAGTAGTTAATGAAAAATTTGATGCTGTGAGTCCCCTCCTCCTGATTTAAAAAAGTGAGTATGCCAGAAGTGATGTTGCATGCCTATAATCTCAGAACTCTGCATGAAGATTATAAATTCAGGTCAGCCTGTACTAGAGGTCACTGAGAAATCAAGTGGAGCTCAGCTGGGAACCTCCCTGTTGACTAGCTCTCAGAATGCTAGAAAGAGCTATGCAGCATGCAGACTTTTGGGAGACAGAAGTCATCAATGATTTTAACCAGTCATGCACCCTGCAAGCCTTACTGCTGGCCAGACAGGCCAAATGTGCCAACTGGTACAATAGTGGCAGGTCTATAATGGGGGAAACCAATTGCTCTGGGATTGGACTGGAGGCCAGCACCACAGGAGGGAATACATGCCTGGTACTGAAAACCTAGTCAAAAGTCTATGGCTGGGGAGGTCATAAGCCATAGGAGAATAACGACCACAGTTGTCTGGCTAAATGCATATATTATGCCCACCAAATTGTTCTCTAAGATGAAAGCTTATGTCCATATATTAATTCTACTTTCACTTTTGGTTAGAGAAGCTTCTCTTTTCAGATGGTTGTAACCATGGGGGTGACTCAAAACACCATAGTGCTGCGAAGTGATAGTGGAGTGTTCAGCACTGAGACATCTCTATCACACCCTCCAAGGCTCAGAGTCCATTGCAGAAGAGGTGGCGTAAAGAATGCAAGAACCAAAGGAAGGGTAAGATTGCATACAATGCTGTTTCCAGACACTAAATGGCCTTGATATTCATGACCTTACAGTGCCTGATACTATCTACATAAGACCTTCATAATAGGAGGAAAAAATGATGACATCAAAATCCACAGAGGAATTTGTGAGTTAAGCAAGAGTGCTACTCCCATGATGAGCCTGACAACCTGTGCCACAGTGACAGTGATAGACACTGAGGACACTCAGAATGTACCACAGCAGAAATCCAAAAGTTGTTGAAAGCTTACCACTAAAGTAGACTTAACCACTAAACCATCTCTCCAGAACCAAAGTAGACTTAAAACATACCCCACCAAGGCTTAGGGAACATTGTGGAAGAGGGGTGGGAAGATTTTAAGAGCCACAAGGTGGGAAGGAGTATCTAGAGGCATTGTCTGCCCCATAATTACTGACAGCTCTTCTCATAGCTCACAACCCATAACCCCATGGTGAATGCCAGCATCCCTACTGAGGAGGGTTCTCAGTGGAATGGGGGCAGGGAAGAGGGTAATGGTACCAACACATGATTTGTTCATACATAGTTTCTACTTATACAAAACAGAAGGCCGGGTGTGGTGGCATATGCCTTTAATCCCAACACTCCGGAGGCAGAGGTAGGAGGATTGCCATGAGATCGAGGCCATCCTGAGACTACATAGTTAATTCAAGGTCAGCCTGGGCTAGAGTGAGACTCTACCTCGAAACCCCCTCCCCCAAAAAAACCCAGAGAGACTAGTTGGAAAGATAAAAGGGATTAAGTGAAGAGTGGATTTGGAAGGGGGCAATGAGGGTAGTAGGAGGGAATTATCATGGTTTATTGTCTACACTAATGGAAGTTGTCAATAAAAAGTTATATATATATATATATATATATATATATATATATATATATATATGTATATATATATATATATGTATGTATGTATAGTTTAAATGAGAAATCTGCCATCTGTATAGCAATTAGATGATAGTGAAGGTCGTTGCCCACCATTCCTAGCTTGTTCATTGGTGCCTCAGAGGAAAATCATCTTTTGAGAGGAAAACAGAAGACCCTGCATCTTTGTATCTCCACACCCAAAAGCCTCTCCCATCTCTAATGGCTAAACATGGACCACTCCAAGAACAATCAATGTCAGTACGGGAAACTGGTTGTGACTTGGACTCTGATTCAAAGATACAGACCATCTTGGGTAGGAAATGTGAGCAGTACCAAAGAAGGAAGCTGAGGGTGAAAACATAGTGGGAACTCTAGTAAGAACTTTGATAAGAGGAGCTAGGCCAACTATGTGTGAATACAATTTGGTGTGCTAGAACAGACAGCTATTAAATTTGGACACAGAGGACAAATAAGTATTCCATCCTTGGTTCACGAAACCCAGACTGCTTTGATGTATCTCCTTTGTACACTCTCGGAGGTAGAGATTGGTAAAAGAAGCCACTGCTTGGATGATTTTCATGCCAAACCTACATAGGCATAGCACCAGTGGTGCAAAGAGACATCTAATTTTGGGGGATGGGGCCAGATTCAGCTGACATAAGCAGAATATTGTTCAGTCTGCAAACATCCCTTTCTGGTCTAACTTTTCTGGACTTCAGAGGATAAAATACCAGCCACTACCTCCATAGAGTAAACTTCAAAGTCAAACTTGGGACATGGGAATGCATCTTCTCTTCAGAAAGGAAAAAATATTGTCTAGTATTTTTTTGTTTGTTTTGTTTTGGGTGGGATTATTTCTTTCTGTTTCTCTATAACTTGTTTTGTTGAATACTTCCTCACTATTCTTTTTTATACTTTCATATACTTTTCCTCTCTTCTGTCTTTATTACCTTTTCCCATTGTCCTTTATTTTAATTATTTAATTATTTGTATCTTAAGATTTAATAACTTTAGAACTTCCAGTTTATTCTGGAACTATCCTAGTTCTTTTATTTTGTAATCTTCTGTGGCTCTAGTCAATGTTTCTATTTTTTTTTTTTACTATATTTAGGTATATGGTTTGTTTTTGAGTTGCTTTTATTATTACTACGATAAGTCTTTTCTCCTACCAGTGGTAGTTAGGACCATAATACCAAGAGAAAATTGTATACTAAGACCTCTATAAAAACTAGATATCCCTCTCAAGAGATATATAAATTTCAAAATAAAAGCATGAGAAATATTTTAAAATCAAGGTAATATTATTCTTCTAAATGCTATTCACTCTTCAACAACTGAACCCTAATATATTGACTTGGTTGAAATGACAAAGAGTTTTAAAACTTATCAAGGAACACATTAATTAATTAAACAAGTAAATTCAAGACAGTTGAGAAAGTCAGCAACAATTTATAACCACACACGCATGCACGCACACACACACACACACACACACACAATCAGTGATTTTATTAATAGTCTATAAAACAAGACCAGAATGATTAGAGATGAAAAATTTACTAAATTAAATAAAGTACACATTGGAAGACACTGCAAATAGTTCATGATGGGCATTTCAGGTCTCGTGGTAACTTTGTGGCCCATTGTCAAGTGTTTATTTCCACTTAGGCCCAGTAGCAGGTCAAGAGCTGTTTCTCAAAGGAAGAATAATTGTCTGAAGATCATAGCAGAGTATTGCTCCAAAATCCAAAGGACCTCCATTGTGATTCCCAAAGGCTCCAAACAGCATCTCTATCTGCCATCGACATCTCAAGTCTGCTGGACAATATGGCTCAAGTGACAGAGCAGCCTACATAGCAGCCTGTACCTATAAGGGAACTTTCTCATATTTTGGGCTCCACTTGAAACTAGCAGCTTTCTGAGTCACTTGGTGTATGAGCCAGAGTAACACACCAAAGTAAGGAATGTGTAGCCTCCAAAATTCAAGTCCCACTAGGCATTGTGCTTCTTTATTGGTGGTAGGAGGGGCCAGGTATACGTAGCTTGTCCTTCACTTTAGAAGGAATATCCCTGCATGCACTATGCACAGGGCTCTGAGAATTTTTACTGAGGTGGAAGGCCCTTGTTTTTTGGTTGAATTTGTTCTTCATCCAGTGATGCACATATGTCATACCAAGTCCAGAGTGGTTGCTATCTCTTGTTTACATATGGCACAAGGCTAGAGAATTAATATACCCTTGAGGTAGAACAGTAAAGGTATACTGTTGGCCTCACAATCTGAAAGAACTTGCACTGGGTGGTCCTTACAGACAGGTACAAGGAAGAAAGCATTTATAAGATCAATAGCTGCATACCAGGTACCAGGAGATGTGTTAATTTGCTCAAGTAAGAAAACCACATCTGGCACAGCAGTTTCAATTAGAGTTACTTCTTAAGTTTACAATAATCAGCTGTCATTCTCCATGATCCATTCTTCTTCTGAACAGGCCAATTAGGAGATTTAAAGGGAGACATGGAGGGAAGCACCACTCATGCATCTTTCAAGTCCTTTATGGTGGCACTAGTCTCTATGATCCCTCCAGGGATGTTGCATTGTTTTTGGTTCACTGTTTTCCCTTGTAGATTCAGCTCTAATGGCTTCCATTTGGCCTCCCAACCATAATAAGCCTCTCTCCACAGGTCAGGGAGCCAATGTGGGGCTTCTGCCAACTTCTAAATATATCGTCTCAATTATGCATTCTGAGACTGGATAAATAACCACAGGATGAGTTCACGAATTCACTGGACTCACCATGTGCCAGACTTTAACTAAAACTCCATTGAGCACCTGACTTTCCTGTTTTAACTTGAGGGCCACAATGCTGTTTGGGATATCTTTGAATCAGTGTCTATTCAGAGCCAGTATCTAGTAGATGTCTAAAGATCTGATTATTTCCTTTTGTTTGGTTTATAGTTACTCTAGTAAAATACCATAGGTCCTTTGGGGGAAGAATAGGCAAAAGATAAATAGTAAAAACTTTTCAATATTGTAGTAAAGTCTTTCCTCAAATGGATATGGCCTCCCCTTTATTTTATGAGCCATAAACTGTCTCATCTGTAAATTGGATGAGGGGCCATGATTATCTGTTGCTGTAAGTCCAAATAGCCTTTTGTTCATTTGTACTGGAAATTTTCTGCTTATATAGATTAAGCAAGAATGAAGTAAGTTCCTATCTATTTCACTTCTGGGAACACTATGATTAGTAAGCTGGGGCTAAAGCCTATATTGGTCAGACCATTATGAACATTGATTTGCCTCTGCTGCCTATTGTGGTAACTACACTCACCTGGTATTTGGTGATTCAATGCTGCCACTTGACTCATGTTCCTCCAAGATCCAATTAAACTCATTGCATATACGTCATATAATTGAGAAGCCATGGCTCCCCCTGTAGGGTCTGGCATGCAGAAGAGCAATGACGGAGCTCTTCAAGTATGCTCACGCTTCTCTTACAATTCTGTTTCTTATAAGTGAAGAGCCAGTATTCATGACCAGCTCTTAGAATCCCTTCAGTCAAGGGACATCAGGTGTCTCCAGATCATTCATAATAGGCCATTTTTTGATCCTACCTCTCCAATCAATTAAAGAAAATTAGTACCTCAAAAAGTATGCAACCTGCGTTATAAAACCTAGTATCTCTGCTCAATGGGCCCATAGCAATAAACTCAGTCTGATCTGATTTTATGTTCCTTATCCCATCATCCCACACACTTAAAATCTGTTCCCATACATATTCCCCAGATATCTACTTGTATGAGTTAGGAAACTCAAAAAGTTCTTTAGATGTGTTACACACCTCCTCACACTATGGGTGTGGTGGCTTGAGTTAGGTGTTCCCCATTAACTCATATGTTCTAAATGCTTGATCCCCAGCTGATGGCAATTTGAGAGGTGGAGACTTGCTGGAGGAGGTGTGTTACTGGGGTGGACTTTGATGGCTTATTAGCCCCTTGCTTGCCAGTGTTAGTTTGGCTCACTCTCCTGCTGCTGTTTTCCACCTCCTGTGGCAGAAATGATATCCAGCTTCTGCTCATGCCATGTTTTCCCTTGCCATCATGGAGCTTCTCCACAAAGCTATAAGACAACATAAATACTTTCCTCCCATCATCTGCTTTTGGTTGTATGCTTTGTGCCATCAAAGCAAAGGTGACTCCAGCAATGGGTCACACTATGTATCTCATCTCTAGGGGCTGGTGGAGCCCTAAGTTTGGTTATAGGTCTAGGAGCAAAGACAGGTGGACACTGAGGAGCATCAGCATTATCTTTATTGGCATCTGCATGGAAGGTCATTGTTGGTTGCACAGACATTATATATATGATTCATTCCCTCAGGCAAGCATAAAGGAAGCAATACTGCAACAGGTTAGGGATGCATCCATCTCAAAGGATGATGAGATTCTTTCTTTCTTTCTTTCTTTCTTTCTTTCTTTCTTTCTTTCTTTCTTTCTTTCTTTCTTTTGGTTTTTAAGGTAGGGTCTCTCTCTAGCTCAGGCTGACCTGGAATTCAGAATGTAGTCTCAGGGCGGCCTTGAACTCACAGAAATCCTCCTACTTCTGCCTCCCAAGTGCTGGGATTAAAGGCGTGCACCACCACACCTGGCGAGATTAATTCTTCATGCATAATAAACCCTCAGAATCTGAGAGTTAAATGCTCTCAGCCTTATCAGGCTCATCTTTTATCTCAAGTTACAGGATCTCAATCTTTTCCTTTACTTTGTATTGCTGACATCATCCAAGACTGGGACTTTGATTTGCATTATAAGTTAGCCAATCTTATGATGAGAAATTGTGTTTGGTTTTCAGCAACTTCAGCCCTATGGATGCTGGAGAGATTTTCTTCCAGGGAACACTTAGAAACTGGTAGGTTAGTTATAAGCATCTGGAACTAGGAAGTTTAATGTCCAAATTCATTCTTTTCCTTTTTGGCTTTATCCAGAGATCTAGAAATAACCATTGAGCCTAATTACATTTTTTTTACTCTTCCAGAAATGTTCAAAATTTTATACAGAGAGTCGCTAAATTCCTTTTTCCTAACAAGCAATGAATTTGGAATACCAAGTGCATTTATCTTACATGGTTCTTTACACTCTCCTTACTATGAGGATAGTCTGCAGTAACTTTACCTTTAGTCAGATTGGTGAGCCAGCACCATATAACTCTAGGTCCACTAGAGGAATTCATCCTTACAATTCGGTTTGTTTATAATCACTCCTGCTGTCATAATCTGTGTTAGTCAGGGTTCCCTAGAGGAAGAGAACTGATAGCCTGAATACATGTTACAAAAGAGATTTATTAGATTGGCTTGCATGATACCAACTGGGTAGTCCAAGAATGGCTATGTATACTCTGCAGATACTGAGAAACTGGTATATGTTCAGTCCTTGACACTGGATACCTCAGCAATTCCAGTCTGGCACTTAAAGCTGAAAGATTCCTGGAGAGTCTCTTGTCTTCATTCTACATCAGAAAGCCAAAGAAACAGTTCTGATGGCTACAGAGGATGACAAGCAGCAGTGATGATAGGATAGTTACACTATACTCACTAGTAAGAGGCAAAAACAAGCAAGCAAGTAGCACTGCTTTTTTCCTTTAACTTCTTAAATATCCAGGCTTCACTGGATATATGGTGCTACACACTCTGGGGGATAGTTTCCCCTTTCAACTAATCATTGCTGGAAATGCTCTTACAGATCTTTGCAGAGGTTTTTCTTCTAGCTGATTACAGATCCAATCAAGTTGACAATTAAGATTAACTATCACAGTAACTATATGATGTGATGGATAGTTTAATTAGCTCAATTGTGGTAATCACTTTGAAATGTGTACATGTAACATTATGTTATATACCTGAATTATATGCATATGTATGTTAGTATATATATGAAACATATATGTATATGCTTATGTTTATGTATATTTATGGAGGAATATCAATGAACTGGGAAAATGCCCTGTTAAAATTAGCTAAAGTAGGAATATTCAAGCAGTTGTCCTAGGTCTAAGAAATACAGAGGGAAAATTCACCTACACAGTGATTAAGGTGCTAATATAGATGAACAAGGCAATCCAAGAAGAGGACAAGTACCTATCTAAGGGGTCAATTGCTATCACATGGGAGCCTAAGCCCAGGATTGCCAAATCCTCTGGTTTTCAAGAGAAATACTATTTTTTTTTAAAAAGTTAAATTAGTCAATTTAAAAAATATTGGCTGAATTTTAGACCCTTTGCAGGCCAACCAAAACACGTATATAGCCTGAACCAGACACTTAGTTTGTGTTCAGTATAGACAATGCCTAGTGTCTGAGAGGTAAGTGAGAGTCCAGTGCTTATTAGTGTCACTTCTGAGAGCAAAATAAGTGCTGCAGACTATAAGATCAGAGAGATTACCACTGTGGGCTAGTGGTAATATTAAATATTAGAAAAAAGCATCTGGAGACATCATGTGGCTTGAGCCTTGAGGTCTGAGGAACACGTAGATAGGGAGAAAAGAGGAATAATAAGATAATTACAAGCTATGGAGTATGTAGGTAAAAATTTTGACAGCACACATACACATGACATGTTTTGATAATGAGACTATATGCCTCTACTAGAGGATTCATACTTAGAAACACAAGAGATTCGTTGGTAGAAACTTGGACCCAAGCTAAGCAAATAACCTCAACTTAACTTTAATGTACTAGACCTGCTTCTCTTTAACCTCCAGCTAAAACCATAACCAATTTCAGTTTCTGAGGACATTTTATGAAATCTATGCAATCAACTTTTTATATGTAAATTACACTGCCAATTCTTTTGGAAAGTAAACCAATAAACAAAAAGCTATGTAGGGAACTGGAGAGATGGCTTAGTGGTTAAGGCACGTGCCTTCAAAGTTAATGACCCAGGATTGATTCCCCATTACCTATGTAAGCCAGATACACAAGTGGGTGCAAGTATCTGGAGTTCATTTTCAATGGGTAGAGGCCCCAGTGAGCTCATTCTCTCCTTCTCTATCAGCCCCCTTCTCTCTCCTAAATAAATAAAATAAAATCTTTTTAAAAAAAAGCTATGTAGCCAGCACAAGGGTGAAGGAGATCAACACAGAGAAAAATCAACTCCTACCAAATCATAGATCCAGAGAC
Organism: Dipus sagitta; assembly: GCA_036346955.1. Classification (NCBI taxonomy): domain Eukaryota; kingdom Metazoa; phylum Chordata; class Mammalia; order Rodentia; family Dipodidae; genus Dipus; species Dipus sagitta. The sequence goes on from CM070776.1 coordinate 65,328,767, forward strand.
CCAGAGGCCCCCAACACCTCATCACTGGAGCAGACCAAAAATGAACCCAACATGGCTCAGGGAAATTTTGTGGAAGAGGGGGCGGAAACAATGTCAGAGCCACATGCTGGGTCATGATATGCAGAGACATTTATCCTACCCATAACTGTGGGCTAACTCCAGAATGCATGACCCATATACCTCAGCAAGGAGGGGCCAGGGGGAAGGGGTAGGACATGGATGAGCCTAACAATGGTACCAAATTGACTGTATTCGCTGAGTACAAAACTAATTAATAAAAAAAGGAATGTATGCTCATATGCCTACATATCATTTGTGTTCCTGCAGATAACTACAAGATTGTCATAAAAATAAGTTATCTAAATTAAAAACTTAGGTGTTATTGTCATTAATTTTATTCTATAGATATTTTCCGATATTGGTATAACTTTCACATTCTGGTTTGCACATTCTATCAACTTTTGCAAAATAGCTGTGCAGAAAGTAGTAAATTCACTGTTGAATAGAAATTACTTTATGTCAACTATATGATTAAATGTTATCTCTCACTCTAAAGCTTCATTGTTAATAATAGTGTTGTAAACCTGTGGATTTTAGAAAGGCATTCTACAGATGAGTTTCTGAGAAATTTTCAATACATTATGTATTTGTCTCTTATATAAAAAAATCCATGTAGTATGTGGCTCACAGAGACAATAAGGGGGTTTCTGTCTCCATGTGAATTTGAACTACCAATGAAAATGTCCATTTGTGGGTTGGGGACATGGCTCTGTAGTAGTAGAGTGCTTGCCTAGAATGTGCCAGGCCTCGGGTTCAATCCCAAGCACTGCAAAATTAAAAGGACAGAGAAAAGTTATTTTTCTGGCTGGAGGTATAACTTAGTGCTAGAGGGTTTTGTGATATGTCTCATGCCCTATGATTTATTCCCAGCTCATCAAATTAAGAAAAAAGAAAAAGGACTTTTTGTTAATGGTGAGTTATATCCTACCCCCTCCCCTACCATGTTTTATACTTTATCTCACACACCCCCAACTTCCCCAGCTCCTTCCTTCCTGCCTAACCAACAAGCTCAGCTTCTCTAGTAATGCTTGTGTTTATGCTTTGGAAAGATGCAAAAGTTAGTTGGATTCAGTGTCCCTTAAGAGGAAACCATACTTGAGTTCCAACTACATTCCAGTGCAAATATTGGAAATCATTTCAAATTGCTGTAACTGGGACTTACAGCAATGTTTCTGCTCAACTTTCTTTTTTGAAGAATAAATGTATTCTGGGAATGCATAAACAAATGTAATTTTTGGAAGGGAAATGAGTAAAGGAGTGTGTCCATAAAATATAGTGGTAAAGTTGTTGCTGTTCAGTAATGGCCCTCATAATGGATCATAAAATTGCAAGATGTGAAGTCTGTGTGGTTGAGCTGCAAGCCCTAATGATAAATGGGAGTTGATTCTTTCCCCAATGAGTTTTAAGTGTTTGTATTTCATCTTTTCTTTTCCCAGTCTAGCTCATTAGTTGCAATTTCAAATATAAAATGAGTTAGTGCTTAAAGGCTTGTAAGCAAAGGCAGCATTCCCCTTGGCTGAAATTCCATCATAGTAGTTAAGTTCACTTTATGTGTCTATTCTGCTATATTTAAAAGTCATCATATTTCTGATGAAGGCCACTTGGTAGCCTTGGATAACAAACAATTTTTCACTAGGTTCCTTCATAACTCTAGGAATATAACCTGGAATAGTCTCATATGATATCTTAATGTAAATAGAACAGGTCAGTGAAACACCCTGGAAGTCCTCCAAGGACAGGCATTGTTTCCTCCATTTGAAATATTGTTGCAGTTGACTTTAAGGTCTTGGATCTCAGCCCATTGTCTTACCCTTGTTGAATCTACTTTTGAAACAGTCAATTGGTCCCATTAGTTTCAAGTAAAAATTACCCTTCAATGACTGAAAAGGTTGCAGTGTGTTAGAAGGGAGGAAATAATGAAGGATATTAATTGATCATACTAGGTGCAATTATTTTTCTTTTAACATGAAACTACCTTTTCTTTATTTATTTGTTATTCCTTATAGAAGCAGAGAGGGAGCAATAGAAACACAAAATAAGGATACCATCAAGTAGGAAAGTTACTTCCAATTGATACAAGGTGGTTTGAAATAATGAAATTATCAAATATACTAGTGTGATAGTTAATCAAGATTCTTAACTGGATAGGATTTAGAATCACCATGGAAACCAATCTCTGAGCATATCAGTGAGGGAGTTTCTATATTAGGTTAATTAAGATGTGAAAACCTACCCTAATTGTGGGCAGCATTCTTCCATGGGCTATGGATCCTGAACTGTGTGAAAAGGAGAATGAGCTAAACACCAGCATTCATCATTCTGCTTTTGGACTGTGAATGCAGTGTTACCAGCTACCTCTTCCTCCTTCCATGTGTTCCCTGTCATGCTGGTCTGTATCCCTTGGAACTGCAAATCAAAATAAATTCTTCCTCCCTTAAGCTGCTTCTTGTTAGATATTTGGATATAGCAACAAGGTATGCAACTGAAACAGACAGTAATGTAATTTGGAAATGTAATATGTAATTTGAAGTTCCACAAGCATATCTTTGGAGTATGATCAAATCTAGGAATGTGCTTACATCAGTCTATCTGAATCATAATAAATTCATTCTGACAAGCATAATAGACAGTTGACTTATCTAGTCTGATTCAAAGATGACAGAATTCTACTTGCCTCCAAATATTTGCTTCTACTATACTCTTCTCTCATATCAGGTTCAAACCCTCACAATTTAAATTATTGTCCTGGGTCAATCAGATAGCAAGAATCCTATTAGAGGAAAATATAAGACATAGCTAGATAGAGAAATTTCTCTTTTCTCCATAAGCATTGTGAGTATGTACATTTTGAGCAGGTGTAGTAGTTTGAATATAAAAATACTCCCCCAGCCTCATGTGTTTGTGATTAACCCTCATATTGAATCCCCAGAGGGTGGCACTGTTCAGGAACTTTGTGGAGCCTTGGGGAAGTGAAACCTTGCTGGAGGAAGTTAGTTACTGAGGGCAGGTCTTGGGGTATTATAGCCCAGCACTGTTTGCTGCACTCACGCTACTCTCCCTACTGCCTCCCTGATGATGTGGAAATGTGATGCCCAGCTGTCTATTCCTGCCATGCCTTCAAAATTGTAAGCCAGAAATAAATCCTTTCCACCCATATGCTGATTCTGGTCCGGGGTTTTGTCCTATCAACAAGGTTATACCAAGTGAACATTATAACAAGTCTGCGATCTGGACTAGAGGGTAAGAGGTAAGAAATAAGACAAAAGGGCAGATGGTGATGATGGGGGCTGGAGAGATGGCTCTGTCATTAAGGGTGCTGACTTACAAAGCCTGATGGCCTTGGTTTGATTCCCCATCACCCATGTAAAGCCAGATGCACAAAGTGGCACATGTGGCTGGAATTTATTTGCAATGCAGAGAGGCCCTGGCATGCCCATTCCCTCCCCCTCTCATCTCTGCCTGTTAATAAATAAAAATATTTAAAAAGAAAGAAGAGAGTTTATAAGGAATTTGAAAGCCCTGCATATCAAATAGCAGTATCAGCAGGAGCTGAGAAGGACATTCAATGAATTATTGGGAATTTGAAATAGGGAGATTCCAAAAAGGCATTAATCTAAAAAATTGGAGCATAAAAAAGGCAACTTATTTTGCTATACAGTTTATGCACTTAAAAAAAACCCAAAGCAGTCATATTCAACTTTTAATTTTAGATATACCTTACTTCTTTATCATTACCTCCTCTCTTTGCAGACCTATGTAGACTCCAAGAACACAGAAGTAACATGTATGCTATAGGAGTATATATCAGTATGCTGCTGAGAAACTAAATATATAAACAGACATATGCCAGACAATATATAATATTAGAACACTAATCTATAATCTGCTGCAATCTGACTCAGAAAGCAAATAAATAGCCACAGGAACCAATTCAAGAAGCCAGATATCTTTCAGACTCACAGAAAGTCAGGCTTCTATTTGTAGCAACTAATACAAGTCAAACAACAACTTCTGGAATAGTTGGTCCCAAATGGCCAGCAATTGATTAAAACCAGAAAGCCTTCCTAATTTGATAGATGTTTTAAATTTACTATCCACTTGCAACCTAGAGCAAACAAGAGAATTACAAATTTGCATCATAGGATGTTTTACTTCTAGCTAGCTCATCTTTACAGTGTCCCCATGCCAATAGCCTCAACTCAGGGCATACCTGAACTCCTACGTTTTCCACTATAAAACATTCCTGTTTCCCTGACTACCTTAGAATCTTTTGCCAAAATGCAAGTGATAGTGGCTCACTGTCTTTGTAAAGCAATCTCTGAATCTCATTTTGTTGATTGTCATTTATTTCTAGATTGTTTCAGAGGTCCAAATTTCAGTAGCCAGAACAATCTTCTCAAAATACAAATGGACTAAATCATTTCTAATCCTCCACACCTATTTAAAATATATAAATGCCTTTCCATATTTTATTATGAAAATTAATTCATACTGTACAAATTGATGGTTTTTACTATGACATTTTCATATATGAATATATGGTATTTAAATTGGTTCCATCATCCCTATGACCCCTTCTTGTCCTCTTCTCTCCTTCCTTCCTCCATTCCCTTTCCAGTCCCTCATACTCCCTCTTCTACGTTCAGATCAAATTTTTTTTTTATTCTCCACTATGAGTGAATACATGAGATGCTTAACTTTAGATGTCTGGATTATTTCATTTAATATGATGAAGAACAGCTCTATTCATTTTCCTGTAAATGATAAGATTTATGGATTAGTAAAATTCCACTGGGATCCATATGTTTTTCTTCATTCATCTGTAGACAGGCACCTAGGCTGACTCCATGGCTTGGCTATTGTAAATAGTGATGCAGTAAGCATTGGCATGTGTGTCTCTCCTGATTCCTTCAGGCATATATACAGGAGTGATATCACTGGATCATATGCTGTATTTTAGTTTTTCCAAACCAATTTGATGTAATCCCATTTGTCAATTCTTGTATTTATTTCCTGAGCTATTGAAATATGTTATGTTGCAAATTCCTCTGAATTGAAACGTGCCCTCCTGAAGAGAAGAGAGAGGCTGTGAAGACTCAAGAGGTCAAGTCTGTGAGAGCTGAAACGTAAAAGGTCATAGGAGTGGGAAACAACTGTTGAGGGGCAGACTTTGACCAGTATGGTGTAGCAATTGAAACATTCCCTCCTGGAGAAAGGAAGGAAGCTCGGGAGATTTAGGAGGTCATCTTGGAAAAAAGGTTACAATACCTCACCCTAAAGATACATAAATGATAAACAACTGCTTCAGAAAAGGCTCTCTAACCTGCCCTGTGGAGCTGCCTACAAGTTGGTTAGTATGATAGAGACTCTGATCAGCCAAGTTGCCTGCAGTTTGTACAGCGTGTTAAAGAGATGCAGCTTCCATAAGTCATCACCTATGCTGGAGTGGGGTTTTTGGTGATGCAACTGCCTTTGTGTCATCCATACTTCTGTAAGTAATCCTAGTAAACTCATTAGTTCACCAAAACCGTTTTTGGTACACTTGTACTTTTGTCTGTCACCTGAGCCCTATCTGGGGTGAATAGATTGGTGTTCGCATCTCCCTGGAGAGAGGGTCAGGGGAGTTTTTCTGTGTCAGATTCCTATTCAGGAAATTGTTTCTTATGCCTATATTTTAAAGTGTTTTCTCTAGGTTTTCCTGTAGTTGTTTCCAACTTTCAAGTTTTATATCAAGATCATTGTTCCATGAAGTCTTCAGGACATGAAGTAGCTTTTGTACTCATGAAATTATAACAATTGTTATTGCCTGTACAAGACCTACTCAGTTCTGGACTCATCAACATTCCATCATGGATGATGGAGGTCAAATGTAGAAATATATTAAAGTAGCAGGGGGACAAGTTGGAAAGAAGAAAGGTTTCAATTGAATGGAGGACCAAAAAGTGTGGCAAGATAGGAAAACTGGAGATGGTTGTAATCAAAACACACTATAAACATGTATGAAGATTGTCAGTAGAATGTTTTTAAGAAGATTTTTGTTCCACTTTGAGCTTGATTTTGTATCTGGTGAAAAACAGGAATCTTTTTTTCAATAGCTTAAATATAGATTAGTTTTCCAAGCATTAATTTGTTGAGGAGGCTGTCCTTTCTACAATATGTATGTGTTTTGGCACCAGTGTTAGTAAGCTTTTTGTTATTGTGACAAAATATTTGAGGAAAATGAACTAAAGGAAGAAAGCTTCATAGTATGCTGGTTCAATGTCTCTGGGCCTAGGTGAGTCAGGGCATTATGGAAAAGAGGGTATAATGGAGCCAAGAAGAGGGGGGAAAAGGAAAGCAGAGAGAGAGAGAAAGAAAGAAAGACAGAGAGAGAGCAAGCACACCAGGACAAAATATACCTTTGCAGGGCCTGCCCCCAAAGATCTACTTCCTTCCAACTAGCTTTCACCTCCTCACTTCCACCAACTCCCAATAATGCCATCTTCCTTAACTTAGAGAAATTTATCATTGGATTGATCCACTGATCAGGTCAGATCCCCCATAACCCAGTAATTTCCACAAATCCATAATCTTGTAACTAATCCTTTGATATATATGCCTTCATGGTTCATCTCAGATTCAAACCATAAAAATATCTTTGTCTAGAATCTGTTGGCTACAGCTGTGTAGATTTACTTCTGGGTCCTCTATTCCCTTCAATTGATATACCAATATCATGCTGTTTGTTGCTATAGTTCTCTAGTATGTTTTGAAATCTGGTATTATGATATGTGTAACATCCCTGATTTTTCCAAGGATTTCTGTGGCTATATGGGGCCTTTGTGCTTCCATATGAATTTTGATATTTTATTCATTGAAGAATGTCATTGATATTTTGGTGGAGACTACATGGAATTTGTACATAACCTTTGACAATTTGTCTAATTTAACAATATTCATTATACCAATCCATGAACATGAGAGGTTTTTCATATTCTAGTGTGTTCTACAATTTCCTTCTCTTTTTATTTTAATTAATTAATTTATAGATAGAGAGAGAATGGACATGCCACATCCTCCAACTACTCAAAACAAATTCCAGATGCATGTGCCACCTTGTACATCTGGCTTATGTAGGTCCTGGGCAATGGAAACTGGGTCCTTTGAACTTGCAGGTAAGCAACTTAACTGCCAACCCATTTCACTTTCTTTCTCTTTTTATATTTTATTTATATTTATTTGTAAGGGGAGAGAAAGAGGGAGAGAGAGAGAGAGAGAGAGAGAGAGAGAGAGAGAATGGACATACCAGGGCTTCTAAATACTACAAAAGAACTCCATATGCATGCCCTACTTTGTGCATCTGGCTTACATGGGTGCTGGGGAGTCAAATCCAGGTTGTTAGGCTTTGCATGCAAGTGTCTTAATCATTGAGCAATTTCTCCAACCCCTACAATTTGTTTCTTCAGTGCTTTATACTTTCCCTTGTAGTTCTTTGGCTAAGTTTATGCCTAAGTGTTTTGTTTTAATGCTATTGTAAATTGGTGCCCCCCGCCCCCTCACACACATGGTCTATCACTGAGTTACCTCCCAAGCCCTATTTTCCTGACTTCTTTTTCAGCAAGTTCATTGTTGTATAGAAAAGCTACTGGTTTTTGTATATTGGTTTTGTGTCCTGCTACTTTACTGAAAGTGCTTATCGGATCTAAGAGTTTTCTGGTAGAGTCTTTAAGATATTGTAAGTATGACATAATATAGTCAGAAAACAGGGATAATTTCACATTCCTTTTTGTATCCCTTCTATTTCTTGATCCTTATTGGTCTAGCTAGGATTTGAAGCACTATATTGAGTAAGAGTGGTAAGAGTAGATATGTTTGACTTTTAGAAGAAATGCTATCAGTTCTAAAGATGTGCCATGTACTTTGTACTAGAATAAAACTTGGTAGCAGATGCCACTAAACTAGAAAAGGGATATAAGGGAGGGAGGAGAGGGGAGGACTTAAGGGGATGTCACTGTATATATGTTAGTAGAAAAATGCTTTACTGGGGGTAGAAAGGCCTAAGTGAGGTCAGAGGAAGAGATAAAGTAAGGGTGGGGGAGGGTTAATCAAAATCTAAGAGGGTATGAAAAGTCTTATGCAAACCTACTTTTGTGGACAATGGTGCATCCAGAAGCCATAGATTGTCAGTAGAAAATTTTCAGTGTCAGGGATGGGATACCATCCAGTGAGTTGTTGGCCAGGGAGGTCCCTGATGCTTCCAAAACATTACAGGCCTTTGCCAAGGCTCTGGTTTCCCACCAGGGATAGATGATAAGACCCTATTGCTGAAGACTCCACATGCTTTGGCTGCAAGGTCCCTAAGAAATCTTGCTGGAATTGAGCTGAAAACCTCCTCCCTTTAGAACAGCTGGCAGAAATCTGGAAAAAGCTATGCTGCATGCCATTCCATGGGAGAGAGAGAAGTCATCAGTGTAACTTAACAACAGTGGACACTGTAAGCCTTAAGTTTTGTCAGTCAGGCAAAATGAGCTAATGGGTGCAATAGTGGCGTGTCTGTTATGGGGAAAACCAACCACTCTCTAATTGGACTGAAGGCCCACTCCATGGGAGGGAATACATGCCCAATACTGAAAACCTATGACAGGGGAGTCATGAACCCTAGGGATGTAATGCCTGCTGCTCTCTGGCTAAATGCATATATTATGTTCACCAAACTGCCCAGTAAGCACTTTTCTTAATATTCATACCTATATGTTAATGCTACCCTCCTATTGAGTAGAGAAGCTTCTCTTTTCAGATGGTAGAGACCTCTAGGATGAGTGAAAAGGCACCATAGTGCTGAGAAGTGACAGAGGAGTGCTCAGCACAGAAACATCTCCATCACACCTTACAAGGCTTAGGGTCCATTGCATAAGAGGTGGTGGAAAGAGTGTAAGAGCCAAAGGAAGGGTAGGACTCCTTATAATTCATTCTTCCAGATACAAAATGGCCTAGATATCCATGACCTCACAGTACCTGACACTACCTATAAAAGGTCAGTATAATAGGAGGAAAAGATGATGACATCAAAACAAAAGAGACTGTTTGAGAGGGGGAGGGAATATGATGGAGATGGATTTGTGAAAGAAAAAGTGAGGGAATTATCATGATTTATTGCCTATAATTATGAAAGTTGTAAATAATAAAAAATATTTAAATAAAAAGTAAATATACCTTAAGAGTGAGACCCATACCCTGAAGGCTCTAGGATGTAAAGCTGTAAACTCATTTGAATGGCTTCCTTTGAGAAGAGATTCTCTTGGGTACTGTGCCATGAATGTACTTTATAGGTGTTTTTTTCCTTACATTCAATCATTCGGGGACTCAGAAGTCACTGTAGCCATGGTTTATGAGTCTCAATTACTTCCCAAGTTGGCAGCAGAATTTGGTATCATCAGTGAATTGCTGTTTTTATACACATGCAGAATACTAGAGACAGGGTCATGTAGGCTTGCATTAGGACTTAAAGAATACATTTGAAGCCAGGCAATGTATATCAGGATTAGATTTTCTCCCAGGAAACCCAGAGAGTGCTAGGCAGGAAGATGCAAGAGTGAAGGCTAAATTAAAATGGAGACTCCCAGGACTGTGGAAATACCAGGTATGTGAAACATATTTAAAAAAAAATTAGGGGCTAGAGAGATTGCTCAGTCATTAAGGCACTTGCCTGCAAAACCTAACTACCCCGTTTCAATTCCCCAGTACCCATGTACAGCTAGAAACACAGTGGTGCCTGTATCTGGAGTTCATTTGTGGTTGCTGGTGGCCCTGGGACCCATTCTCTGACTGTCTCTCTTATATTTCTCTCTGCTTGAAAATAAATAACTAAAAATATTTTTTAAATTATTAAGTATTTTTATTCCAGAGAGAGATAGTGAGAGAGAGAGAGAGAGAAAATGAATGGGCACACCAGGGCCTCTAGCCACTGCAAATGAACTCCAGACACATGCACCACCTTGTGCATCTGTAATTGAACCTGGGTCCTTAGGCTTAGCAGGCAAGCACCTTAACTGCTAAGCTATCTTTCCAGCCCTTTAATTTTTTTATTGGGAACTTTAATATATTATGTTCCCACTGGATTACCTTATTATGACCCCTCTCACCAAACCATTTCTCTGAAGGCCCTCCTCAGTGGGGTTATTGGTAATCATTGTAGGGGTCATGAATATACCAGTAACCCTCTATGGGGACTGAGGGGGGTGGCTCAGAATATTCATTACCACCACATGGCTTGTACATTCTTTCTTCCCTTCTTTCACATTGTTCCCTGAGCCTTGGAGGACATGTTATAAATCTCTTTTAGAGTTGAGCTCTCTGCACCCTCTAATTTTCTGCTTTGGTGAGTTTTGAGTCTTCTCAGCGTCTGCCTCCATCTCCATGGAGGAGGTTCTCTGGCTAGCAGTGAAAGCAGCACTCATACGTAATCTGCCTCTTCCTCTGTAATGTGATAAAGATTACTCATCTCATGTTAAGTAGTTGGTTTTATTTTCTTATTGTTCTGATGTGTATTGGGTCTCATTGGTATTTGCCGCCATCTGTAAAAAGCAGAATCCCTAGCCAAGAGTGAGAACAGCATGGAAAGAGGAATATACATAGACATTTAGAAGACTTGTTTGATGGTTGTAACCTCTCCTTTTAGTCATAGGACAGTGAAAGATTCCCTTTAGGATCTACGACCTAAGTCATAGGTTTCTGACTTGGTACTTAGTACCAGGCATGAATTCCCACCCACTGAGCAAGACTCATATCCAATCAGAGGGCTGTTGATGGCTGCAGTAGTCTATGTGCCACTATTGTACCAAAAGGTTTAACTTGCCTGGCTGGCTCATTTTGTACCTGGTTAGATCCCCTGCTTGTTCATGATGTTGGTGACCTTTATCCCCCAACAACTGGCATAGCATTTTCCAGCACTATGAGGACTAGCCAGTAGGTAGCTGGCTTCCTTCTCAATTCCAGCATAATCTGTCAATGTCCTGTGACCACAGACTATGGTGTCTTTAGCAATAGGGTATTACCATTTAGTTCTGGTAGGTAACCAAGTGCTTTGTTTGGCAATGGCCTGCATTGTTTTGGGGACATCATTGGCTTCTCTGACCAATAGCTCAGTGGGGTAAGGGTAACTCATTTCTGGCCCTGGGATTTAATAGAGATAGCATATGGTTTTAGGGGAAAGCTTTTTTTCACATCTTCAGGGTACCTTATTTCACCTTCTATTATGAGGTATACCTTTCCTTAGTATAGTAGTTTGAGTTGTCAACCATAATCTTTCAAATTCTGAAATATTCCATTTCAAGCCCTTCCTGGCTTTTGGAATTTCTTTTGAAAAATTAGATGTAATTGTCATGGGCTTATCTTTGTTTTTCCTTTGCAGCTTTTAATACTCTCTTTTTGTTTTCTGTTTTTAGTTTTTTCTAATAACTATAATGGAATGTGGGGAAGTTCTTCTTTGGTCCTGTCTCTCTCTGAAATACAAATTTAAAAAAAATACTAGTTTTTTTAAAATGTCAGAATCATATAAGTTCTATCCATACGTATCAGCATGGTGTTCCTTTGATGTACCAAATTTGGGTTGAGTTATGACTAAGGTTTTCTAGAGATAAGAATTTGAGAGCTTTGATACACTGTTATGATAATATATCTTGATGTACCTTAATAATGCATTCCACTGCTGGAATACTTTTGGTTTCCTCTTATTAATTTTCAGAGGTTAGCTGAGATTCCAGGTTACCTTGATGAGCCTTGTGAGATATCAAGAATAGTTATGTTTAATACAATTTGACTTATCAAAACTGCAAAGATGGCTCAGTGGTTCAGCCTTTAAAACTTCAATTCTCTAGTACTCACATAAAGCTGGATGCACAAAGCAATGCATACATCTGGAGATTGTTTGCAGTGGCAGGTGGCCCAGGTGTGCCCATTCTCTCTCTCTTCCTCTTTTTCTCTGTCTCTCTGTCAACTAAATAGATTAAAATATTTCATAGGGAATGGAGAGATGTCTCAGTAGTTAAGGAGCTTGCCTGCAAAGCCTGAGGACCAGGGTGCAATTCCCCAGTACCCACACAAAGTCAAATGCACAAGGTGGTGTATTTGTCTGGAGTTCATTTGTCTTTTTAGACTCAAGTTTATTGTGACAGTTTCTTAGATTTTTCTCTGTATTGATGATCTTAATAGTTTTGAGAAGTATTATTGGTCAGGTATTTTATGTATTATTTCTTTATTAAGCTTAATATGATTTTTCTCATAATTATATTGGAATTATGTGCTTGAGGAAGAAGGCCACAAAGGTAAAATGTCTTTATCCTGAGGTTATATCAAAAGTACATACTAATATTGTGATTTATCATTGTTGACATTGGCCTTGAATACCTAGCTGTGGTAGTACTTGTCAGGTTTCTCCACTGTAAAATTGCTCTTTTATTAACATTTCTCCACTGCCCCTTATGGAAATAAGCCTCTCTTATCTGAGAGCAGACCTTAATATTTATATCCCATATCCTTGAACACTAGAATAACTGTTATCCCAATGGGAAAAAAGCTGCTTCAACTAGAGTACATATATAAATTCTTTTGTACCATAGACTTATTCATTTATTTAAATTAGTGTGGGCTCATTAACATTTATTTTATACCATGATCATAGTATAATATTAATTTATTTTGTTGCTCAAACAGTTCTAAGTTCAGCCATTGTAAACTCTTAGTTGGTTTCTGTGTTGTTTGCTATAAGCTCAAGATTGTAAGTCTTTGATTTTTTTATTTGTTTATTTGAGAGAGAAAGGAGAGAGAGAGAGAGAGAGAGAATGGGTGCACCAGGGCCTCCAGCCACTACAAGCTAACTCCAGATGCATGTGCCACCTTGTGCATCTGGCTTATGTGGGTTGTGACCAATCTAATCTGGGTCCTTTGGCTTTGCAGAAAAATGCCTTAACCACTAAGTCATCTTCTCCAGCCCCATTGTAAGCCTTTTTCAAAACTATTTTTACTTTATGGCACTAACAAGATTTCCAGGTTCATCTTGCATATTTTTATCTTTGTTCTAAAATCAATAGATTTCTGGTTTCTTTCAATGGAGAATTTTATTAGACAAAAAGATATGGGTGCTAGATATGCTGTGGCCAGTGAGATATTGTTTCTTTTAGGCCCTCTCAACTGACATAGCAATTCAATGCATATGTGTATATTTATGTGTTTACATGCATATATGTTTCTTGATGCAATTATTTGATCACACATATACATGTATATACATAGATATAGATATATAAAGCTAAATATGAGCTCAGTGATGTCTCCAACTTTAATTTATCACCAACTAGATCATTCTAAATTCTTCCTCTCATTTATAAACTTCTATTCTATTGTAACATGAGAAATCTGGTTTCTATCATCCACCATCCATTTATGTAATCATTTAATTCTATTATACATGTGTGACAGCACTAGAATAACTGTTATCCCAATGGGAAAAAAGCTGCTTCAACTAGAGTACAGTACTTATGTAGAAGTTATTTTACCTTTAGTTTTATAGACTACACTCATTTCCAGAATTATATTGGTGCTTTTCCTCCCATTTCCTTAAATGAGGTCATTTCATGCATTTATAATAAAATTTAGGTTGTTCATCATTCTGCATCACATTCTAGAATTCCTCAACTTCCTGAATGATGCTTTTTTGTATATATTAAGATCCATTCTTTGTACTATAAAGGTATATAGGTTTTGACAGACACCTGGTATTATGTACTCACCATATAGTATTCTATAGAACTCCCCAAATCTCCAGGCCTGATGGCGCAGGCTTGAATCTCAGCCACTTGGGAGGATAAGGAGGAAGATTACAAGTTCATGTGCTACCTGGGCTATAAAGTGAGTTTAATTCTTGCCTGGGCAACTTAGTGAGACACTGTATCAAGATAAAAAGTAACATGTACCTTAGTGGGGTAGCATTTGTCTAACATTTGGGTGACCGTAGGTTCAATCTCTAGTGCCACAAAAAAATCTCCTGAAACTCCTCTGTGCTTCAATTCATGTCATACATTATTCCAAGAAACCACATATATCTTTACTATTTCTAAAATTTTGCCTTTTCCAGAATAGCATGCATTTGAATCTATATAGTACATGTAGTTTTCAGCTAGCTTCTTTCATTTACTCTATTCAGTTAAAATTAAACCATGGTAAACTGGGCGTAGTGACATACACCTTTAATCCCAGCACTTGGAAAGTAAAGGTAGGAGGATTGTCATGAGCCTGTATGGTGAGTTCCATCCAGGTCAGCCTGGGCTAGAGCAAGACCCCACCTTGAAAAAAAAAAAGCAAAAATTAAATCATGTCTTTGGTTGAATTTATAGCTGTTTTTATTTCCTCCCTAAACAGCATTTCATTATATCAATGTACCAGTTTGCTTATACATTTATCTATTGGTGAACATTTTGCTTGCTTCCAGATTTTGGTGATAATTAGCAAATTTTCTAATAAACATTCATGGCCTACACCTTATGTGAACATGTTTTTTTTAATCATCTGATATATGGTTTCACTGCTTAGCTTTCAATATGTTGTCAAATTATCTTCTAAATTGGCCATATCCTTTCAGATAAACAAATATGAAAGTCTTTAGCATGGCCTATAGTTTTCTGGACAATTCTATATATTTTGTCCCATTTTACATCTGTTTTTCCCTTAAACCTCAAGCTTCAGACATATCTCCCTTAAGTTGCTTCCTGTCAGATATTTGTAACAGCAAAAATAAAAGTAACCCACAGGAACAAAATGATATAAAGCACATGCCTAGAAAATCTGTGTTTTAAAAAAATAGATTATGAACTGAGGACATGGCTCAGTGAATAAAGTATTTGCTATGCAAGCATGAGTACCCGAGTTAGGATACCCAGAATCCACATAAAAACTGGATGCTGTTGCAGGCATTTGCAATCCCAGTGAGCCTATGAAGAGAAAGGAAGGAGAGATGGGAAAGTGTCCTAGAAGCTTCCAGGTCAGCTAGCAGGGTGATTACAGTGGTGAACAACAGTAAGAGGTGTTGCCTCAAACAAGATAGAAGGTGAGGACCAATATCCAAGGTTGTCCTCTGACCTTGTGCACCACACATGGACATATCTCTACTTACACACATGAACACATGTACAAATACACACATACACATCATACAATACAATAGCACTGATTTTACCTCAATTATTTTCAATAATTTATCAAAAGTTGATGAGCAGTTTGCTTCTATTCAACAATTTGACCATTATTTTTCAACTAGATTCTAAGATTCCAGATGCAGTTATCTAAAAATGTATGTGGTATACTTAAAGCAAAACAAAACAAAGCAACATTCTCTTTATAGGTGTATCATCATTTCTAAACAGCTTATATTTGTATATTCTTAAATTCTAAGTATAAAAATTCTATTTTTCAAAAAGTTTCTTGCTTCACTCCTCATTTCAGAGAAGTCAAAAGATTACAAACTCAGGAATCTTAGATTTGAGGGACTGGGGAGATTGCTCAGTGGGTAAAGTTCTTGCTGTGTAAAAAGTGAGGACCAGAGTTCATATCTTCAGCATCCATCAAATGGCAGGCATGCTGCTCTGCCTGTAATCACAGTGCTCACTCAAGAGGCAGAGAACAGGGGATCCCTGAGGGAAGCTAGCTAGTTAGACTGGCCAAATCTGTGAGCCCTAGCTTCAAGTAAGAAACCCTGACTGAGTAAATAAGGTAGAGAATGATTGAGGGATACATTCATTGTCAACCTTTGGTCTCCACACACATGTGCATTAATATTTGCATGCACACGTGACCATACCTACACATATGTGTGTATATGACAGACATATGCACATGAAAAATATCTTAGATTTGGAAAGAGAATATGTATCTACTTCAACTTCCACCCACCATATTATTTCTTCTGATATTTGCCTCTTACTTATGTCCAGTGTCTTCCATTTCCCTGTCTACAATGGCAGTCTACTTGAGTACTGAAAATTTCTTATCTATGAGTAAGCTATCAAAATTTTGAGTAGGAGAAACTCAACTACAAAATAATGTACGTATACTAAACCACATTAATTCAGTAGCTAAGACATTTCAGGTTTTGTTTAAATATGAGTCCTTTTGATTAGTATTACCAAAGCTACATTTTTCCATTAAATCTACAATGATAACATTGTTTTATATTGGCAGCAGTATGGTTGTCTTTACAGTATACCACTCTCTTATATAATCCTTCTTTACCTGCCAAGATAACTCAGTTTGTCCTTATCCCAACTCCAGTTTTTTAAAATACTTTTATTTGAGAGAGAGAGAGAAAAAAAATAAGAGGCAGACAGAAAGAGAGTGAGTATGGGCATGTCAGGACCTCCTGCCACTGCAGATGAACTCCAGACACATGTGCTACTTTGTGCATCTGACTTTATGTGGACACTGAGGAATTGAACCAGGGCCATCAGGCTTTGCAAGCAAACTTTTACCACTGACCCATCTCTCTAGCCCTCTAGTTTTTTTTTTAAATCTCAGTGAAGCAGAGCATTTCCCAATTTCTCATTACTGAAGGTGATTATTTCCAGAATTCTGAGTCTTTTACTTCTTTCAACCACAGATTAGAAATGGTCCTCCTATAAGAAGTCTTCTTTGATTATGCTTTTATACTCCAATCTTTAAACCAGATGAGCTAGTCAAGACAAATGGTTTATACTGCCTCCAACCTGGTTGTTCTGGACCTTGTAAAGTTTTGTCTGTTATCACAATTTAAGTACTAAAGGCTACATACAAAAATCTTTGAGAATCTGGATGGAAGAGGAAATACCCCAGACTGAAGGAGGAAGGAAGATTTTGTGGAGGACATAATATTCAAGCTGTGCTCCAAAAGATTGTCTGGGACAAGTTTTGAAAGTTAAAAATCCTAGGATAGCCATTCTAGGTAGAAGAAACAGCTGAAATAATGGTATAGAGATAAATGATAAACTGAGAAAATATATCCTCAGTCCTGTCATCTAGAGCAAAACTTTTTGGAGAAGTAGTGGAAAGTAAATCTAGAAGTATAAAGAAGCTGTATTTTAAGCCAGGCCTATTGGCATATACTGCAGTCCCAGGACTTGGGAAGCTGAGTCAGAATGATTATGAGTTCCAGGCTGATGTGGGATGCATAATAAAACAGTATTTAAAAAATTAAAAAGGAATGAGGATATATCTTAGAGAACTTTCTTTAGCATTCTAAAGAGTTGACAATAGTTTGTAGAAAATAAGGAACCATTAGAAAAAAAATGAAATGGTCAGGTTTTATTTAACAAAAATTAAGAAAACTTTTATTAAACATTTTTAGATGGAGTTTTGCAATGTTGTTCAGGCTGGCCTCAAAATCCAAGGCTCAAGTGATCTTCCTGCCTCAGCTTCTATTGCAGATGTAACTATATGCATGTGTCACCATGCTCAGCTAATATTTCTTTAGAACAATAACTTGAAATGGTAAGGAGAATAGTTTTGTTCAAGGACCCTCTTGACTGTTGACACATTTTCATTATTTACTGACATATTTTTAAAATTAATTTATTTGACAGAGAAAGAGGGAGGGAGAGAGAGAGAGAGAGAATGGGTGTGCCAGGGCCTCCAGCCATTGCAAATGTACTTCAGACGCATGCGCCCTCTTGTGCATCTGGTTAGATGTGAGTTCTGGGGAATAGAACCTGGGTTTGCAGGCAAACACCTTAACTGCTAAGCCATCCCTCCAGCCCTATACTGACATCTTCTAATGTGAATGTGCCAATTCAGGTAAGAAATGATAAGAATGATAATTTTTTAAGAGCTGTCACATTCCAGATGTTTTTCTAGATTTTTTATAAATGGATAAGTGATGTAACTATTATCCCATTTTTTGTTTTTTTTGGTTTTTCGAGGTAGGGTCTCACTCTGGCCCAGGCTGACCTGGAATTCACTATGTAGTCTCAGGGTGGCCTCGAACTCACAGCGATCCTCCTACCTCTGCCTCCTGAGTGCTGGGATTAAAGGCGTGCACCACCACGTCCGGCTTATCCCATTTTTATATCAGAAAGTAAAGCTCAGTAAGTTTAAGTAGCTTTCCCAGGATCAAGTTTTCAGTAGACCTTGGATTCAAATCCAAGCAGCACGACAGTCTATGCTCTTAAGCATCATGCCACTTGACTTGATAGGTAGCTATTAAGCCTGAACATCACAACTGAGAGATCCTTTAAACCAACTTGTTTATTTTATCAACTAATGAAACTGAGGATCAGAAGATGAAAAACATCTTGCTTAAGTTTATAGAGTTCCTGGCTAGAACATAGGACTCCTGACTCTAAGCTTAGTGTGCATTCTATTGTGCTATGTTACTCTTTCAGCACAAATGGAAGTTAATATACATTACATATATATTATATAGTTCTTCAAAACTGGGCTAGAAGTGTTACTTTTTTCTGTTTTTGTTTCCTGAATCAGGGTCTCATGTTACCAAGGATAGCCTTGAACTCCCAATCCTCCTGCTTTAGCCTCCTAAGTACGCAGATAATGGGTTTGATTCACAACACCTGGCTTGGGGTTGTAATACTTTTTAAGGCTTATTCAAATATAAAATCTTTAGAATCTAAATGACATAGTCAGTCAA
This sequence comes from Dipus sagitta, assembly GCA_036346955.1. Classification (NCBI taxonomy): domain Eukaryota; kingdom Metazoa; phylum Chordata; class Mammalia; order Rodentia; family Dipodidae; genus Dipus; species Dipus sagitta. The sequence goes on from CM070776.1 coordinate 65,347,470, forward strand.
AAATTCTATATTTAAGATCTTCATTTGTGTATATGTTTTATCTGTGGCTGGAACAGGTTATAGAGACACAGGTGAAAAGCCCCAACTTGGGAAGAAAAGAATCCCTCCAGACAGGGATTTCCCCTCACCAGCCCCAGGTGCATTTCCTCCTTTCTTATCCCTTGAGAATAGGCTGTTCCAAGCATGTGACCCCTGTTCACTGCAGTCTGAAGTAGCCGTCTGTTTGCTTTGGAGTCCAACCCCAGGTGTTAAGCTCAATCAATCTTAAAGGCCATAAATTTTAAAGGCCAGAATTCCTGGAACAGTTGCCTATTCCAGTTTAACATTTTGTATGAATATTGCAAAATGCTACTACAATCCATGGTACATAAGAAGCACAGAATTCTCTTAGATTTCACATCTCTTGCTAAAGCATAGGCAGGTAATTATTTTTACCTTCCTGCTACAGTTGTCATTTTTGTCTTTGCAATGTTTAGAAGCAACTAGATCCATCTTAAAAAGGACCTTAGCAGAGAAAGGAGACTTTCCTCACGAGTTTCTAGCTGTGATGATCCTCTTTAATGTGTGATGAATACCAAGTAAGTTTGGCTTCCTCAAATATTCTGAATCAACCTGAGGTCAGAGTCAGAAATCATTGCTCACAGGTATTCTTGTTAAAACCATTTGGTGTGAAGTTTACATGCTGAGGAGGAAGAGTGCACGGATTGTGAGAGGCATAGTGACTAGAGTTACAGATAGACATTAGTTCAAACATGAGAGTTCAGAAACATCTTCTACAGTTCACTATTAAGAGAGTCTCAGCTGCTTTTCCTTGACTGCTTCATACTCTGAAGTGTCTTTAACAGGCTCGGCTAGGACAATTATAGAGGCTCAGCACAGGTGCATGCAATAGATTGCCAATCTCTGTAACTTGCCCACATATTTCCACCTGTACTGGAGCCGCATAAGGATTTGATCCATCATCTTAGAAAATCTTCTGACCCAGTTTTATATCTAAAACAATTAAATCTTGCAGTAAGAAATGAGAGCTCTGAAATACTCAGTTTTACCTGTTTTCCTCCAAGGTTATTATACAGATAGGTGAAAATGTAGGTGTGAATATGATGTAATACTTTCCACTAACTTGGAATGAAGCTGAACTACCTACAAGCTGGAGGACCCGAGGGATCCATGTGTAACAGTGTTCCTTATATTCTGATGTGCATGTTAGTCATCTGGGAAGCTAGAACCTAGGTATTCAGAGTGTGGCCCCTGGGTCAGCAGTGTCATCATTACCTGGGAGCTCACTAATACTGTAGCATCACAGTCCCCACACCATGCTGGCTGAAACATAATTTCCTTTTAATAAGATTTGCACCAATGGTTCTCAAAGTCCAGTCCCAAGATTAGCATCAGTATCTCATCAGAAATTCATATTGTTGGGCTCTACCCTAGAGCTTCTGAATAAAAAAAACTATACTGGAGTAGAGACCCAGGAACCTGTGAGTTAAAAATCTCTCCAGTTGTTGGGCATGGTAGTGCATGTCTGTAATCCCTGCACTTGGGAGCCTGAGGATCCAAAGATTGAGGCCAGCCTAAACTACATAGCAAGATTTTGTCTAAAAACCAAAAACAAATCAAAACTAAACACCAAAAAATGCCACCATGTGATTCTGATTTACTTTCAAGTTTGAAAACTACTCAAGACCTCTCCTTTCCTTCAGGCAATAGTTGCTTTTATTCAGTCTTAGGTGATCAGGGAAGAAGAGAGGTATGATTTCAGAACAGGAGAGTCTCCTATCAATCTGGGAAGCTCCCTTTTGTTTTACTAATTCTTTGTGCTGCCTTCCCTCCAGCCAGAGCCCTTATTCTCCTTGGAAACTTCCTCAAATCCTCTTTGTACTTCCTCAAATCCTCTGTCAAGTGATTGTCTAGTTTATAAACCTTCATATTAGAGTCTGTTAGCTGTAATAATAAAATAAAATTCCAAACTTCTTTTCATCATCCTAAAGATTATATATATATATATTATTTGACAAAGAGAGAGGGAGGAAGAGAGACAAGAAGAGGAAGATAGAGAGAGAATGGGTGCACCAGGGCCTCAGCCACTGTAAAAGAACTCCAGATGCATGTGCTACCTTGTGCATCTGGCCTACATGGGTACTGGGCAATTGAACCTGGGTCCTTAGGCTCCACAGGCAGATGCCTTAACTGTAACTCCATCTTCCCAACCCCCTGAGTTTATATTTTTATTAGTATGTTGATGACATGCTGCTGAGTAAAGTTATCTTTACTTACATTATTTCGTATGATCCACTTAACCTCAATGAATCACTCTTACTTTCATTTTAATGAGAAACTGAAGATTTGGAAGGTTAGTGACCTCCTTCAGGTCACAGAGGCAGAAAACAAAAGAGCCATGATTCAAAAAGAGGTCTGATTACAAAGCCTATTTATTGACTTAATTGTAAAAATATAATGATCCATTTTTCTGACAGGAAGATAATGATAGAGGCAAGGATACAAAAGTATTGTCCTGCACAATTAGACTCATCAGGCTATAGCAGCAAATAGATGTAGTAGCAATGTTGGGTTGTGGGGGGTAGAGGACAGCCACAGTTTGATCTTATACACTAGAATGGAAAACACACAAAACTCATGTCCAATAGAGTGTTCCCCATTCAAATCAAAAGATACTATTCAAACATTACATTTAGAAAGGAGGACTAGATAAATTTACCAGAAATGAGTTAGTTTCAAATTTAAAGTGAATTTTGAAGAGTAGGGATAGTAAAAGTAATGGACAGGGGATAAACTGGAGAGAGTCATCCTGGATTAATTCCAGAGATGATGTAGGGAGGAAAAAGAGACAAGAACAGGACATTTATTGAGTATCCATCGCCTGTATGAATCACCCTATCACACATTGTATTTAATAGTTAACATCATAGATTGAGAAATAGTCATCCAAACTATAAACTGCTTAACCATCTATAACTTACACTTTTTTGAGGTAGGGTGTCACTCTAGCCCAGGCTGACTTGGAATTCCCCATGTAGTCTCAGGGTGGCCTTGAACTCAGAGTGATCCTCCTACCTCTGCATCCCAAGTGTTGGGTTAAAGGTGTGTACCACCATATCCAGTATAACTTATGCTTTTTATGTGTACTCTGACATTATCCAACATTCAGTGAATCACTTAGTATTTCATTGATTTATTTTGTCAGCCTCTATGCTATGTGCTAGGGATACAAAAATGTCTTCAGGCTCTTGGAGATTACAGTGTAAAGTATATTCTCAACGAGACTTAATGGATATCATTCAGAGGAAAATTGGCTCTGTGAGCATATATATAATTTTTAGTGTGAAAGGTATCAATCCCATCAGGTTCTTAAAATGGACTAATAACTTATAATCAAGGGTATAGAAAAACGTATATGTCATAGAAACATGGAAAGATTCATAGAAGAGGTAACATTTGTACCCTTCAGCCAAACAGGAGGAAAGAGGAAGATGTACTTTAGAAACTACACACAGTTTGATACAGTAGTAATGTGAGGCACTGGGCATCCCTCCTCCTCCATTCACCCCAGTGCTGTATCAACCCTGACTGTCAACATAACTCTAGCCTCTTAGAAGGAGAGACAAGAAGGCAGCTGTTCCTCATCATACATAACCCTCAACCCAGGATTATAAAAGTGAAAAGCAGGAGCTGTAGAGCTAGCTCAACAGTTGAAGATGTTTGCTTCCAGAGCCTGATAGCTCGGGTTTTATTCCCCAGTACCTATGTAGAGCTAGATGCACAAAATAGTGCATGTGTCTGGAGATCAGTTTTGCAGTGGCAGGATGCCCTGGTGTGTCCATACTCTCTCATACTCTCTCTCTTTTTCTCTCCCCTTTCTCTCTCTCTTAAATAAATATTTAAAAAGTGAAAAGAGTAAGAGAGATCTTGGAAATGTAGCCCAGTTCTCTTCCATCTGGGCATTTAGCTTTGGTACACAGGGAAATCATTGGTAGTTAAGGAAATGGAATGTTATACTTTATTCATTTTTCTTTTCAGTGCCAGGAATGGAACCCAGGCCCCCAAGGATGCCAGGTAGGCTCTGCAGGATTGAACAGCATCACCACCTCTTATTCCTTTGCAGTTTTATTTCTAAGTGCCTTTTAAAGCCCAAGCATAGGGTGTGGATCAGTGTGCTTGTTATCATACAACAGCACACTATCTCATTGCTGAATTTCCAGCTCATTCTTCACTGTTGCTCTAGGAGTATGTGTAGTTTTTCTTAGTCAATTATTAGCTATTCTCCTTGTTTCTGTTCTCACAGAGTTTGTGTCTTTGGCACTGCCTTATACCTCGGCTTTCTTCTTACCCCTCAGACTGCTTCCAAGATTGTCCTCAGACACTTGTCACTTTCAAAATCAGAGGAGTCTCAGAAATGACTGAGGTCAGACCAAATTGTTGACGCCTCTTCTATTCCCTGCTTGTTGAACCGTTACCTGGCTTTGGATTTTGGCTTCCCTTTAAGTCTTTGTTTTTCCATCAGAGTACTCTGGATTTCTCAGCCTCTTTCAGTCTGATTTCCATCCTGTATGACTACTGCCAGGTCCTGGCTTCATTGAGGGCTCCTCCCAGCCATAACTTTTGGTATATGCTTCAAGCAATTGACCTTTCTGTATTATTGACTCTCACTTGTCACTGTACTGGGTACATCACAGCCAAAAGCTTTTTGCTGTCAGCCTTATTTAGTGTCTCTGTCCTCTGTCATTTCTACTGGCTATACAACTTGGCTACTTATTGAGGTCTCACTAGGAGTCATGTAACATTTTTCTCCTTTGGGCACCCTGAATCATGCTCATCGTTAGCCAGACCTGTATTATCTTGGTTGTTTTGACTTACACCTGCAGGAAGGCAATTTCACCACTTCCCACAACCCAACCATGCTTCCAGGTGTTCTGCCTCCAGCTGGTAATCAATAGACATTTGTTATCTGCTCTCCCTCCACCTAATCGTAGGTAGGAGTCGGCATGGTGAAGGAGATGAGAAGGATCTTTATTAACTTCCTGGATTATGAGTTTCTCTGAGATAATAGGAGACTTGAGGAAATGAAGCTCAATTCACTTTGATAGCCTGCAATTTCTGGCCACAGTTTGTGTCCTTAGAATGCCTTTGAGATTCTATGGTCTTTCTTTTCTCACTAAGATAACCATTACAACCAGGTAATACATGTGGCCTACCAGCTAGTATATTTTAAGGAATAATCACAAATGTCTTCTTACTCTGCCCTTTAGGTAGAGCAAGGCCTAAACACTTTCCCTAGGGTCATACCCTTAGATATCCTAGTAAGAAATATAAGTTAAAATGAAAGACTCTGGACTTATTCCAATCACATTGATGGCTAAAGGCCTAAAACCAAGGCTTTTCCTTAAAACAAGGTCAGAGTAGGTAAAGAAAGAGAAACCAAGGACCCAGGAATCTAGAATACAGAATAGAGAAAGGGTGAAATAGAGGGATGTAAAGGTTCAAAAAAAAAAAAAAAAAACAAGATTCATCAACAATAAGACTCTCTAAATTAATAATGGTTATCTCATTTAATCAGTGCTGATTTCATTCTCCATTGGAGAATCAGCTTCTCTTTTTCAGACGGGAGCTGGATCTGAGTAGATAAATGACCCAGTGCACTCCACTCCCGCCCCAGCTGAAACCACAGAGGAATTGGGGAAATGAGCAAGAGTGAGAGTGCTGCTTTCTTAGTGAATCTCATATCAGCACAAGGGTGATGGAGATAGACACTGAGGACACTCAACACCTACCAAACCAGAGATCCAGAGGCTCCTGGATGCCCATCACTGAAGTAGATTTAAAATGCTCCCAGAATGCCTCAGGGAATTTTGCAGAAGAGGAGGCAGAAAGATTGTTAGAGTCACAAGTTGGGACATTTTGCACAGAGACATTGCCTCTCCCCCCGCCCCATAATGCATGATCCACAATCCCCATGGGGTTGATCTGCATCCCCAGTGAGGAAGGTCTCTTCAGAAAAGGGACAGAGAAGAGAGAAAGGATGATATCAACATGTGTTGTTTACATACAAAATATGTCCATATATAATAAAAAAAATTTGCTTAAATTTAAAAAAAAGAAAAAAAAATAAGACCTAGAACATTCCTAAGATCTGATTCAACTTTATAGATAGGGAAACTGAAGCTCAGAGTAGTACCATATTTAAATCACTATGAGAATCCTACCAGGGAGATATTATCCTCTTCTTAGATGTGAGCAAAGTCTCATAAAGACATTACATAGCCAATAGTTGGTGGAATAAGGACTCAAGCAAATATCTATTTAATATAAAGCACATGTTCTTGACTATTAAATCATCCTTCATCTAGTAATATAGTTCTCCAGGCTTCATAGAGGAGGAGATATTTGTGATGAGTCCTGATGACTTAATAGTTTTTAATAGATGGAGCAAAAGAAGCAAAGGGCATTTTAGTGATAAAAGCAGCCTAGAAAAGATAGAGATAGGCACGACTACGCAGGGTTTGGGCAGCAGAAAAAGACTAGCCTGAATCAAATAGAAGATACCCTTTTTATTTTATTTTATTTTTTTTAAGGTAGGGTCACACTGTAGCCCATGGTGACCTAGAATTCACTATGTATTCTCAGGGTGGCCTCGAACTCATGGCAATCCTACTACCTCTGTCTCCCAAGTGCTGGGATTAAAGGTGTGAGTCACTAAACCCACCTAAAAGATAACTTTTGAGAACTAGTGTGATCAAAGTCTGGAAAGGCATGTTATATTTAGTATTCAGAGGGCCTTGAATGCTAGAAGTATAAACAATTCCATCCTTGACTGTCTCCTAACTCTAACATCATGTTCAAATGGTCTCCAATTTTACCATCTGCAATGGTTTGGATGTGGTTTGTTCCCCAAGGTTTTATGTGCTGGAAGCTTGGTCCAGCACAATGTGGTACTGTGGGAAGTGATTGAAGCTTTAAGAGGTAGAACCTACTGGGAAGTACTTAGGTCACCGGGGTGTTGCCCTCCAAAGAGAACACTAATCTCTTGGAGGGAATTCTCATGAGAATGAATTGCTGTAAATGTCTGACCCTAACCTATGAGTCACTGTTTGGCTTCCACTCTATGATTTCTTCTTGCTTCTTCATGTACTTCTACCACCATATACCATCTGTTATAAAGTTGTTACTATAGCTAAGCTAATGACAGTGCTATGCCCTTGAAACCGTGAGCTAAATAAACTTTTTACTTTAAAGTTTTTTAACATTTTTATTAGCATATATTAATTAGACATAATTTGATATAATATTTTCATACATATATATGGCATATTTTGATCATATTCACCCATTACCTTCTCTTAACTCCCTCCCACTCTCACTGATTCTCTTCCTCATCCCAATTAGTCCCCCTAATGATTTCATATATTTAAATTTTTTAAAATTTATTTGAGGGGGGAGAGAGAAACTTGCGTTCTGCTATCCTCAAGTTAAACATACAACTCTGAAAATTCAAAGCTATGATCTACATATGAGAGAGCACCTGCAGTATTTATCTTTCTGAGCCTGAGTTACCTCACTCAATATAATATGTCCCAGTACCATCCATGTACTTGCAAATTTCCTAATTTTATTAATCTTTAGAGCTGAATAAAATTCCATTGTGTATATATGTCGGACATTGGCAGGGCCCTTGGTTAAAGCAAACCTAAACTGTCTGACACAAAGGCCCCAGGCTATGGAAGGGTAGCAGCAGCCTGAATCACGGTCATATCTTGGGGACTGGACTGGCAGGATAGCTCCTCTCCCCATTCTTAAGGGTTGCAGTGAGCCTGGATGCCCAAACAAAATCCTGGACCCCAAGATCAGCAGAAAGTAACTCCCTCTCCAAGCACGGGATACCTGGACTTTCAGATAAGACTTAGGCTTTGCCCATAACTCTGTGGCCTTTGGCCAGTTGCCTAGGAAACTGCTTATCTTCAGACCCTAAATCACCTGACCCACCATTGCTTACATGCTGGAACAAATGTCCCCATAGACTAGCAATCTTTAAATCCACCAGTCCCCTTAGAGCCCTTTTCCCACCCTCAGATGCTTATAAACCCATTTTCCCTGACAATAAACTGAGAATTGTTCACTGGAACTGACTCCTGGGAGTGAGTGATTCTTTCTCTCATCATGCACGCACAACCTTGGTCTCCATGGTTGCCTGGGATGCCTCCAGGGGAACTGCAGCAAGCCCAAAGCAAGAACCCAGGAACCCACAACTGGCACCTGAACAGGGACCCTATGAGACGGACAGGGTAGACAAATGCTCTCCCAGAGGGACTGAGAGACATCAGCCCATGCGGCCTTGCCTCCAGGTTTTTGAGGGCTGGCAGGTTTCTCTTTTCCTCCTTTATTTTCGGTTTGTGTCATTGCATGGGAACAGACACAATGAACTGGCAACTGAAGTCTCTTGGCCGAGGCCACTCTTCTGTATTGACTGAAGGTCAGCCATCCTCTGCCTGGACCCTGACAGCCCATTGGGTGTTGGAAAAAACCCTCTATATATTTCTCTTTCCTCCATCAGATGGAAGCTATTTTTCTCTTTTTTCCTCCTTTAATTTAATATTGTCTCCCACCAAAAGGAATCACAGATTGGTACATTACGGGCTCTCCTGAAAGTTAAGAGAATTAAGCTCCCCCAGAGGGAGGCCGGCTTCTTTTGGGAAATCCTCCAGGCTGCCCCTGTATGATTTCTGGGCATCCATGTGGCCCAGACACGTGGACCCATATAGCTTATCTGGCTAGGAAATGAAAAGTTCAGGAAGGAAACTTCCGCTCACTCCCTTTAAGTGGCAAAACTGCAAGCTGGCTTTGCAAGTGCTCCAAAGCAGCTCGAGTCAGAGTCAGATGGCAGGCTCACGCATGCCCAGATAATGGTGCCTTGGCCTGTGCAGGGCAGGCGCCATGCCTCTGCCTCCTTCAGTGGCCCAGGCATTCCCGGGACCTCCTCCCCTCCATTTGGCCCTCCTGCACTGAACCTCTCCTTTCCCAGCAGCTGCCTTGTGGTCCGGGGGACACCTCCTCACTTCTGGTACTGGGACCCAGACTCCGGCAGTCATCTCAGCCATTACTTCCATTTGTACTAGACCAGACCCCGGGTGAGTTCCCGGGAGTGGGGTGGGGCTGAAGCTGGGCAGGGCTGATCTAAGGTGCATGCAAGCGCCACCCAGCCACCACAGCACAGGCACCAAAGCACCCAAAAGCAGCAAGAAAGAAAAAAAAGGTCATGTTTAACAAAAGCCTATGGTGAACTGAAGTTTTATGTAAACAATGCCATACTTTGTTACATGATATCATAAATATAATTACTGAGTTTATGTTGTAGGTTAACTTCAACTTACATAAAGGATTATTGAAAACAACAGAGTTTTCTCTGAATTGGTGACTTACAATTTGTCAGGTATTTTAAAATAAAAATAAAGATTGTAATGTCCTGTTACTTAAAAGGAGGAGGCAACTGACTTGACTTCTAGGCCAACCTGCCTCAAGATAGCAACAAAATTTGCCTTAGTTACTACTAATAAAATCATTTCCAAGTGTGTTATTGGTATTAATGACATAAAATTGTCTTTAGACTACTTGCTTATCAGTGAGTAATAGGATTAATCAATTTGGTGTAGTTTGTCTTAATAGCCTTATAAGAAAGATGGTTAATAATGGGGTGGGATGAATTGATTGAAGGAACTGGGAAGGAATTTTTCAATGTTGGGACAGTATGCTCATTAAAAATGCTTTTTTGAGTGGTACTTAGATCAGAATGTTAAAGTATGTGGATAAAGATGTGCATATGCAGCCCAGGCTAAACCTAAACACCATGCCTAAAGTTAGAGATTTTTCAACTATTTACAAACTCTTAAGGAACAAAAAACTAATTTTCAGGCTAAAATATGTTGGGATAGCCTGCATAAGTTTTATCAAATTTAAGTCATGGGTAAAACATAAATTTTTATGTTAATAGAAATTTCTATGGTACATAAAATCAGTAACTATCAAGATTAAGTCAAAATCATTGGTTGTTGTCAAATGGTGTATTTTCTTCCAAAAACAAAAGATTTATCAAGGGTTATATTAAAATTTAGATAGCTGTTTTGGTTCAAAATAAAAAAGACGAGATTCTGCTCTACTGTATGATAAGTAACTGTCTCATTTTTTCGCATCTTAAGTCCAGTGCTTATATGAAAATCAACTCTTAAGACATATTCACTACTTTAAGGTACAGCCCCATGCTCAAACAATGGTGCTCATCTGGGAAAAATAATATTCAAGCTCTGCGGTTCTGTTTCCAATATTCTCTGGGTAATTGGTACCCACACAGGTGTCTCTGAACTAATCAAAGATGTTTTCAAACACAGGTACTAGGACTTTATTCTGCTTTAATTGTCCTTTTATGACAATTTCTAGGTTAAATTAATTAGTTTGTTTGTAAATTAATTGGTATCATTTTCAAGACTGGTAACAGGATCTGTTTCTATTTATAAATGTTAGATATTTAAAATGTACGATGTGTCTACTTCCTATGCCTCAGATATATGGTTTATGCTGCCACAGTACAACGAAAATTTAAAAGACTAGACAAAATGATTTTAGAAGCACTTGTGCCATCCTTTAACTAAATCTACTTCAGTAATCAAATGTGATCTTTATGTACATACATTCAGGCTGGTGTGACTTCCTTTCTAAGTGTGTTAATTACCTACGTAGAAGCCAAACCCAATTGGAAACATGGGAACAAAAAGGCCAATATTTTGGCCTGTGCTTCCAGGTCATGAGGCCACTGGAGATGATGGGACACTTCTACACTGGCCTCCTGGTAAATCACCTGTCTTCCTGAGCAGAGAGGATACAGAGACCCAAATAAAGTTAGTGTACAGTCTGAAATTGGAGAGTCACAATTGAGGAACAATCAGTCCTCCTGACTTCCCAAAGAAGGGAAAACTACTTGGCCAGCACAGCTTTGATTCATCCTAACAGACAAAAACCACAAGTAAGCTATAGGGCTACTCCTGGGTCCCTAAAGTCTCTTTGGAGAGCCATTAGTGACCTCCAAAATTAATCCTTAATTAAATTTTGGCTATCTACATGGTCTTAAACACTCAGAGAGAAATGTATATCCAAAGATAAATAATACCTTAAATATATAATTGATCTATTAAGCAATACAACAAGGGCTTTCCAAGAGGGGAAACAAACAAACATTAAGACATCTTTTCCCCATAGTTCTGATTCTATAATAGAGAAAAAACAACTATAGATGTCAAAAGGGTTATTTTCAAATGTAGAATATATAAATAAGTTCTGAGACCAAAAAAACATATTTGTACAGCCTTTAATGATACTTAGTGGCTAGATTTCTGTTATCAAGGCTAAATGTTGTGTATATGTTCCTCATAAATCTGCTTATATCTCATTTGTTTTACAAGCCTTGTCGAATACTACTGTGACATTTAATGAACAGTTCTGGAAGAAAATCGTCGCCAGTTCATCCTTGGATGGTATTGAGACAATCCAAGCCTGTCTACTTGGATTCCCTCAACCTCAAAAAGGACCAACTTGCTGTGTGCTCACTTCTAATTAACTCATTTTTACTCTTTCTCCCCATTGCTCTCTTCCAAGACTATCTTCCTGCACACTGGGGTCCATTAGAATAGTTCCCCTCTCTGGGAGAGACTCTCTAACTGCAACAAGTCACCACTTCATGTCCCATTCAGCAGGAAATAGTAAGGATCTGAAGTCTTTGTCCTTGTCCCCTCACAGCAGTTAGAGTGTCTTCTCATGAAAGGGAGAAGTAAAGGGGGATAAAACTAGGGCGACTGGACCCTTGCAGGTAAAAAGGACAAGAAAAAAATTCTTATCTCTTGCCCAGTTCCAAAGAACTGTTTTTCCATGTGTGCTCTGAGTCCCTAACTCTGCAAAGGACAGGCCTCACCCTCTTTGATGCAGGTCAAGTTATATGTTTCTCTGCCTGTTCAGCTCTAAGCCAACAAAAGCTGAATGCCTGCTCAATGTTTCCATAATCAGTACCAGACACAGGCTTTCCTTTGGTGCAAAAGGAGTAACCACCCCGTGCATATATATTTCCTCTCCCACTTGTTGTTCCCAAGTCTTGATTGCTTCACAGGTGTATCTCTACAAGAAAAAAAATCTACAAACTCCACCAGCGCCAACCACAAGAGACCTTCATCCCTCTGCTGGTGGGCCTTGGCATGACATGTCTCTGGATGCCTCTGGTGACCAACAGCCTCGATTCTCTCCAGAGACAACTGAACATTTTTGCAGGTTGGTACTTCAAAAACGTCTAACTGTAGACTTCATTACTGCTGGATTTGGGGGCATGTATGGCCTTGGGACAAAAATATTGTTTCCTTTAATGAATCAAATGTTATTAAGCTGTTTAATTGCTACAAGCCTGAGCACCCCACCACCTGGTTCTCTAATCTTTTAGTTACTTGGCTTCACCTTAGCCCCTTCATTACTATAGAAATCCTACTGCTTGTAGCCCCCTGTCTCAGATAACAAATAACTAATATTGCTAAGGTTGCTACTAATCAGGTCCTTGTACACCACCTAACTCTATCTGGACCTATGGTAAATTTTAAAAAACTCATTTGGGATGACACTGCACCATTATAAAAACAAAGGGGGAGTTGTAGGGAACTGCCAGGCATAGGCTGGAGCCTTCAGGAGAGGAGCCTGAGCTTCCCGGCATGGCCAGGGACCCCCAGACTAGAGGAGGCCAGTCCCTCTCCAAGCCCAGCACACCTGAACTTAGGCTCTGCCTATAGCCCTGTAACCTTTGGCCAGTTGCCTAGGAAACTCCTTATCAGCCTTCACACAGCCCATCCCCTTGAGACCTTAGATCACCTGACACTCCTGCCATTGCCTATGTGCTGAAATGAATGTCCCCATATGCTAATTAGGCATCAGAAATGAACTTGGTACATCCAATCCCCTCAGGGTCCTCCCCCCACACTCAGATGCTTATAAACCTATTACTGACAATAAACTGAGAGAGCTGTTCACCAAAACTCCTCCCGAAAGTCCTTTACTTTCATGCACTCACCCAACCTGGTTGCCTGGGCATCTTCGGGGGACTGTGGCTGGCTCCAGTGCAAGAACCCAGGAACCCACATATATATGCACATTTTCATTATCCATTCATTTGTTGATGGTCATCTAGGCTGCTTCCATTTCCTAGCTATTGTCAACACAGTAGCAGTAAGCATGGATCTGCAAGTATCTTTGTAATAGGGCATATAGTCCTTTGGAGCTATGCCCATGAGTGGTATAGCTGTGTCATATGGTAATTCTATGTTTAGCCTTTTGAGGAATATGCTTCTATTTTCTATACCAGAATTATATAGTCCAGGCCCTTACCATATGTTGTCTGGTAATTTTTGAAAATGTTTATTTTGGAGGGGGGGAGAGCAGGAGAGAGAGAAAGAACAGGTGTGCCAGGGCCTTTAGCCACTGCAAATGAACTCCAGACACATGCACCACCTTGTGCATCTGGCTTATGTGGGTCCTGGAAAATTGAACCTGGGTTCTTAAGCTTCACAGGCAAGCATGTTAACCGCTAAGCCATCTTTCCAGCCCTGTTGTCTGGTAATTTAAGAGTCTGTCAACTAGAAACAATTACCTTTCTAACCTGGGTATTGGGAATATAAAAAGGGGGTATATCTCCATCTATCTAAGCTTGTGCTTTTAATCATTTAAGACATATGACATCCCTTATCTCCAAACCACTAGCTTATGAATCACTATCAGTTCATTTTATAGTCTAGCTCTGCCAACTGGAATGAAATGCCCTGAATTTTTGACTGGCTACCTAATGGAATTTACTTTCAGATTATGAGATGTGGTGACCTTAACTTCAAACCAATCATTTAGATGATATACCTTGTAGGCTAGACTTTTGTTTTCCACTAATAATCTTTGGCTTTCATACTACAATATTAATCTGCATATATATTAAGAGTTGTCCTGTCCCTCACCATTTCTTGCTCAGATTTACTAACCAGCTGAGCAATTTTCTTTCATGGAGTAAATAAAGTTGGAAAAGTGAAAACAGGCCAAACTTTTGGAGATTACCATCACTTCATTTGGCCTTTGAGTGCTTCAGGCTGTAGAATATGGTTTATATGATAGTTCTACTTTACCTTCTCAGTTTGTTTTTTTTTTTTAACATCTCAGTTTCTGAAGAAAAGAAGAATGAGGACTCCTATGTCCAGCTGGCAGCTGCCAGGTTCAAAAGCAAAGGCAGAAAGCTATAGGCCTCATGATAATTAAATTCAATTGTCAGCTTTGTTGGGTTGAAAATTGCTTAAAAGAATAGGAAAAATACTTCTGGTTGTGTCTTTGAGAACATTTTCAGAGAGGTTTAACTAAGGAGGAATTGACATATTCTGAATGTGGGTGACACCACTCCATAAAATGAGAGCCCAGATGAAGAAAAAGCTGGAAAAAGAGAGTTTTTCAACACAGGCATTATCTCTCTGCTTCCTGGCTACCATGATGTGAGCTGTACTGCTATGTCATGCTGTCCCCACCATAGTGGACTGAAAATATGAGTCAAGATAAGTTTGTACCTCCATTAAGTTCATGTCAGATGTTTTTTATCACAGCAATGAGAAGGCTGACTAACAGAGATAATTGGGAACAAAGGGGAATCATTGCTGTTACTTAAAACAAAATCTAAGCTGGGCGTGGTGGCAAACGCCTTTAATTCCAGCACTCAGGAGGCAGAGGTAGGAGGATTGCCATGAGTTCGAGGCCACCCTGAGACTCCATAGTGAATTCCAGGTCAGCCTGAGCTAGAGTGAGACCCTGCCTCAAAAAAATCTACTCAACAACAAAACAGAAATTAAAACCAACACCATCATAGTCAGAGACTTCAATACTCCACTATCATCAATAGACAAATCATCCAAGCAGAAAATCAGCAGAGGAATAACAGAGCTCAACATCATAGCTCAAGTAGACCTAATGGATATCTATAGAACTTTCCACCCCAACTCTACAGAATGCACATTCTTCTCAGAAGCCCATAGAACATTCTCCCAAATTGACCATATATTAGGCCATAAAGCATACCTTAATAAAGTCAGGAAAACTGAAGTAACATCATGTCAGATCACAATGCTTTAAAGCTGGAAACTAACAAGAGACACATCAAGAACTCCACCAACTCCTAGAGACTAAACAACACACTTTTAAACAATGAATGGATCATGGAAGAAATCAAAATAAAAACTGTAAAATTTCTAGAATTGAATGATAATGAAAACACAACCTACCAAAAGTTATGGGACTCAATGAAGGCAGTCATAAGGGGAAAATTCATAGATGCCTTCACTACAAAGACAGAGAGATCCCAAAACAATAACCTGACTGTCAACCTAAAGGCTCTGGAAAAACAAGAAGACTCCAACCCAAAGATCACCAGATGGAAAGAAATAATCAAGATTAGAGCAGAAATTAATGAATTGGAGGCTAAGAAAACAATTTTAAAAATTGATGAAACAAAGAGCTGGTTCTTTGAAAAAATAAACAAGATTGACAAGCCCCTGACCAAACTGATCAAGCAAAAAAGAGAAGTCTCAAATTAACAAAATCAGAAATGAAAATGGAGAGATCACTACAGACAATAATTAAAATGGAAGAATCATCAGGGCATATTTCCAAAACTTCTACTCCACGAAATTGGATAATCTGGAAGAAATGGATGAATCCTAGACACTTACCACCTACCAATAGTAAACTCAGAGCAGATTAATCTCCTAAACTTTTCACATCCATGATGATTGGAAAGATAATCAAGCCAGGCGTGGTGGCACATGCCTTTAATCCCAGCACTGGAGAGGTAGAGGTAGGAGGATCACTGTGAGTTTGAGACCACCCTGATACTACACAGTGAATCCCAGATCAGCCTGGGCTAGAGTGAGACCCTACCTCAAAAAAACAAAACAAAAATATAATCAAAAACCTCCCCAAGAGGAAAAGTCCAGGACTAGATGGCTTCTTATCTGAATTCTATTCAACCTTCATTGAATAACTTAAACCAATTTTTCTCAAACTATTCTGCATAATCAGAGACAAGGGAACCCTACCCGACTCCTTTTATGAAGCTAGCATCACCCTAATACCAAAACCAGACAGAGATGCAACAAGGAAAGAAAATTCTAGGTCTATATCCCTGATAAACTTATATGCAAAGATCCTGAACAAAATCCCTGCAAACTGAATTCAACAATACATCAAAAGTATTATCCACCTTGATCAAGTAGGCTTCATCCCAGAGATGCAGATATGGTTGAACATATGAAATCAGTCAATGTAATACACCACATAAATGAACTGAACCATAAGAACCACATGATCATCTCAATTGATGCAGAGAAGGCCTTTGACAAAATACAACATCACTTCATGATCAAAACACTGGAAAGAATAGGCAGGGAGTGTTTATATGTCAACACAATAAAGGCTATATATAAAGTTCCTATAGCCCAAATAATACTTAATGGGAAAAAGCTCAAGGAGTTCTCACTGAGACTGGGAACAAGACAGGGGGGCCCACTCTCACCAATGCTCTTCAACATAGTACTAGAAGTACTAGCCCAAGCAATAAGACAAGATACAGAAAAAATAAAGATTCAAATTGGAAAGGAAGAATTCAAGTTAGCCCTATTTGCAGATGACATGATCCTATATATAAGTGACCCAAAATTCTCCGTCCCAAAACTTCTAAAGGTGTTAAATTCCTTCAGCAAAGTGGCAGGATACAAACTCAATGCACAAGAACCAGTAGCTTTTCTATATGCAAAGAACAAATAAACAGAAAAATAAATTAGTGAGGCTACCCCATTTTCAATAGCAACAAAAGAATTAAATACCTTGGAATAACACTAAGAAAGGATGTGAAAGAACTATATAATGAAAACATCAAAACATTCAACAAAGAAATAGAGGAGGACCTGAGGATATGGAAAGACCTCCCATGCTCCTGGATAGGTAGAATTAATATTGTGAAAATGGCAATTCTACCAAAAGCAATATTCAGATCTAATGCAATACCAATAAAAATACCAGCATCATTGTCCACATTCACATAATTCATATGGAATGGCAGAAAGCCTCAGATATCCAAATATATCCTCAGCAAAAGACACACCTCTGGTGGTATCACCATACCTGATCTAAAGCTATAGTACAGAGTCACAGTGACAAAAACAGCCTGGTATTGGAATAAAAACAGAAACATAGACCAATGGAACAGAACTGAAGACCCAGACCTTAGGGCAAGCAACTACAGCTGCTTCATCTTTAACAAAGTTGCCAAACGTGTAGTCTGGAGAAAAGACAGCATCTTCAACAAATGATGTTGGATAAATTGGATGACAATATGTAGAAAAATGAAACTAGACCCACTCATTTTTCCATACACAAAAATGAAGTCCAAATGGATTAAAGACCTCAATATAAGACCTGAACCTCTTCAACTACTGGAAGAAAAAATAGGAAGCACTCTCCATGATATAGGACTGGGAAAAGGCTTCCTGAACAAAACCTCAGTAGCCAAGGAAATTAAACAAGCACTCAACCAATGGGATCTCATGAAACTAAAATGCTTTTCCACAGAGAAATACACCATAAGCAGAGTCAATAGATTACCAATTGAATGGGAGAAAATCTTTGTCAAATATACCACTGAGAGAAACCTAATATCTAGAATCTACCAAGAACTCAAAACACTAAACAATAAAAAAATCAATCAATCCACTCTAGAAGTGGGGCAGAGAACTAAATAGGGATTTCTCTGAGGAGGAATTACAAATGACTAACTCACACTTAAGAAAATGTTCAACCACATATGGTGTCTTCAGCAGTAGGGTCTTACCACTAACCTTTGGTGGGTCATCAAGTACTCTGACAGAAATCTGTCTGTTTTTTAGGAAACCTTGTAGGTCTCTCTGATTAAAAGTTCATTGTGGATGATAGCCCCATGCTGGTACTGGGAGTTACAGGTCAGTGCCCACTAAGAAAAGGAAGAAAAAGATAACTAATATAAAAGAGTTAGAGAGAAGAGAGAGAGAAGCAGTAGAAGATTAAGGTCAGTCTTCATCATACCCTCTCCAGTGTCTTGTGGCTCAGGTGTTCCCTCAAGGGAAGGTGAAGGTTCAACCATTTGGTCTGCCTTTTAGGATGTAGAATTTTATGGTACCATTGTCATTTGGGTCTAGATTTGGGTTTCCCACCCCCTCCGTTGCCCTCCCCTCCTTCCCCACCCACCCTATTCTCTAGTCCACAAGATGCTTGCTGGGTATGTCAGCATCTTGGGTAGATTCAGGTTAGGTGCTGTAGATGAGTGAGACTATGTGGCAATTATCTTTCTGTGATTGGATAAGTTCACTGAGAATGATCTGTTCCAGGTTCAACCGTTTTTCTTCAAGTTTCATTGTGTTATTTTTCTTACTGCTGTATAGAATTCCAGTGTGTAGATATACCACATCTTAGTTATCCATTCTTCTAGTGATGGACATCTGGGTTGATTCCAGCACTTAGCTATTACAAATTGAGCCACTATAAACATGGTTGAGCAAATCTCTCTGGACTGTGGTTTAAAGGTTTTAGGGTACATGCTCAGTAACAGAGTCAGTGCATCTAGTGTCAGAAGGTGCTACATGGGCGACTGGGGGAAAATGACAAATATCTGTCCATGCAATTCATGGTCTAACCTACTTAGCAGCAAATAACCTGTCGTGATGCTCACACAAGTGCAATAGTGGAGCACAGCCATGGTGGGAAACCAACTGTTCTTGATTTGGATAACTGATCCCCTCAGTGGAATGGGACCCATAGCTGGAGCTGGGAAACAAGTCACAACCATTTCCAAACATGAGCCAACATGTTTGCTACCACCAATTGTGGGCTACAAGAGGGCCTACACCTATTAAATTCTCTATAAAAAAATAAGTTTTATCCCATTTGTCTGGTGCCAACTTTACTCTCCGTTGGAGAATATGCTTCTCTTTTTCAGATAGATGCAGATCCTAAGGAGAGAACAACCCCATCATACCTCAAAAGGGCCCCAGCTATAACTAAGAACAATTGGCGAAACAAGCAAGGGTGCTGTTTTCTTGGTGAACTGGGTACCAGCACAAGGGTGAAGGAGATCGACACAGAGAAAAATCAACTCCTACCAAATCAGATATCCAGAGACCCAGAGGCCCCCAATACTTCATAACCAAAGCAGACAAAAAATGAACCCAACGTGGCTCAGGGAAATTTTGCAGAAGAGGCGGTGGAAAGAATGTCAGATCCACACGTTCAGTTATGATACGCAGAGACACATCTCCTACCCATAACTGTGGGCTATCTCCACAATACATAACCCATATACCTCAAGAAGGAGGGGTCAGGGGGAGGGGGTAGGACACAGATGAGCCTAACAATGGTACCAACTTAACTGTATTCACTGAGTACAAAACTAATTAATAAAATTTTTTTTAATTAGTAAAAAAGAAGATGTTTGAAATTCCTAACCATTAGGTTAGGGAAATGCAAATTAAAACAACTATGAGATTCCACCCTACCCCAGTAAGGATAGCAAACATTAAAAAAATCAAATGACCTCACAGTGCCTGACACCACCTACACAAGACCATCATAATAGGAGGAAAAATCATGACAGCAAAATAAAAGACATAATGATTGAGAAGGGAAGAGGATATGGTGGAGAGTGCAGTTTCAAAAGGAAAGTTCGGGGAAGGAGAGAATTACCATGGGATGTTGTTTACGATCATGGAAGATGTCAATAAAAAATAAAAAAAAAACATCAAATGAAAACAAATGTAGGTGAGGCTGTGGAGAAATAGGAACACTCATTCACTGTTGATGGGAATGTAAGCTGGTACAACCACTGTGTAAAATCAATTTTGAGATTCCATAAAAGGATGAATATAGAGTTAACAACAGGCCCTGTTATTCCCTTACTGGGAATTTACCAAAAAGCTCCACATCTCAGTTCAGAGATATTGCTCAACCATGTTTATAACTGTTCAATTAATGATAGCTAAAGACTGGAATCAACCCAGGTGCCCATCATTGTATGAATGGATAACCAAGATGTGGTATATCTACACAATCAATTCTACTCAGCAGTAAGAAAAAAAATGACACATTGAATTTTTTATTAGTTATGTACAGTGTATGCAGTCATGTTGGTACCATCGTTAGCCTCCGCCCTGTCCTACCCCCTCTGCAGGGACCCTTGGCATTGGGGAATATGGGTCGTGCATTGTGGGGTTAGCCATTAGTTATGGGTAAGAGGCAATGTCTCTGTGCATAATGAGCCAATGTATGGCTCTAACATTCTTTCTGTGCCCTCTTCTGCAAATTTCACTGAGCCATCTTGGGTTCATTTTAGGTCTGCTTCAATGATGAGGTCTTGGGAGACTCTGACACATTGAAATTTGTATTAAAATGGTAGAATTTGGAACAGATCATTCTAAGTGAACTCACAGAAAGACAACTGCTGCATGATCTTACTCATATGCAGTTCCTAACCTGGATCAGCCCAAGTTGCTGACATAAGTAAACAACATCTTGAGGCTTGGACAATAAGGAGGATAGGGCTTGGGGGAAAGTGAAAGGTGTGGGGACATAAAACTGAACCAAAATTGAACTGGTACCATTGAATACTATATCTTGGAAGTCAGACTAAAAGATGGAACCCTCAACAGGACCTTAGAGGGAGCACCTAAATCAAAGGACCCTGAAGAGAGTAAGATAAAATCTAACCTCAAATTTCCCATTTTTCTTTCTTCTCTGGATTTCTTTTCTCTTTTCCCTTGTTACTGGCCTGTAATTCCATGTACCAGGATGTTGTCTACATCCACAATGAGCTGTTGATCAGAGAGACCTACTAGATCTCCCAAAACAAACAAGACAGACTTCTGTCAGAGCACTTGATTACCCACCAGAGCTTTATGGTAAGACCCTACTGCTGAAGACTCCATACACTCTGTCAGCAAGGACCATGGAGAGACCTGGTTGGAATATTGAGGAGAGCCAGTCCCCAGACAATTAGTCCCTCTAGTGCTGGAAGGGGCTACATGAGTTACCAGGGGTAAGTGGACAACAAACATCTGTCCAAGCAACTCAAAGTCTAAGAAACTCAGAAGCAAACAACTTGACATGATGCTCACACAAGTACAGTAGTGGCACACAGCCATGGTGGATAACCAGCTGCTCTTAGATTGGCCAACAGATCTGCTCAGTGGAAAGTAAACCATATCTGGAACTGGGATACAAGTCAGAACCATATCCAGATAATGATTCTGCTTTCCATTGTCAAGCTCCCACTAACCTTAAACTAGAAGATTGTCTAAACCCTTTTAATTGTCTCTAAAATAAATAATGGTTATTCCATTTAACTGGCACTGACTTCACTCTCCATTGGAGAATCTGCTTCTCTTTTTCAGATGGGAACTGGACCTGTGGCGATAAACGACCCAGTGCACTTCACCCTGGCCCCAGATGAAACCACAGAGGAACTGGGGAAATGAGCAAGAGTGCTGCTTTCTTAGTGAATCTGATATCAGCTCTAGGGTGATGGATAAAGACACTGAGGACACAACACCTACCAAACCAGAGATCCAGATGCTCCTAAGTGCCCATCACTGAAGTAGACTTGAAATTCTCCCAGCATGACTCAGGGAATTTTGCAGAAGAGGGGGAGAAAGATTGTTAGAGCCACAAGTTGGGTCATTTTGCACAGAGACAATTGCCTCTCCCCCCCTATAATGCAAGACCCACAATCCCCATGTGGTTGACCTGAATTCCCAACAAGGAAGGCCTCTTCAGAATAGGGGCAGGGAGGAAGGAAAGGATGGTAGCAATATGTGATGTTTACCTACAAAATGTGTCCATATCTAATAATAAAAATAAAATAAGTATTTTTAAAAGGGATTATGTAATCCAAAAAAAAAAAACCATTCTATTGGAACTGGAGAGATTGCTCAGTGGTTAAATGCACTTTCTTGTACACCTTTCTGGCCTAGGTTTGAATGCCACATAAACCCAGATACACAAAGTGGCACATGCATCTGGAATTCATTTGCAGTGGCAGGAGGCCCTGGTGTGTACATTCCTACTCTCTTTCCTTATAAATAAATAAATATATTTTTTTTTCAAAAAGAACATTTTAGGGCTGGAGAGATGGCTTAGTAGTTAAGGTGTTTCCCTGCAAAGCTAAAAGACTCAGGTTCAATTCTGCAAGACCCACGTAAGCCACATACACAAGGCATCTGTAGTTTGTTTAAAGTGGGTGAAGGCCATGGTGCACCCATTCTCTCTCTTTATCTGCCTCTTTCTCTTTCTCTCTCACTCAAGTAAATACAATTTTAAAAAATTTTAAAAAAACACATTCTATTGGTTCACTTAAGTCACAAGTTTTTTCAGATCCATGTGGAAGGAAATTACCAAAAATATGAAAAAGTATGTGGTACACTAGAGCCTCAAATTTCATTCCAATATGACAGGTATGGTAAATTTAATTTAAATTTAATAATATATTTGTAGCTCTAATCTCCAAAAGAAAGAAACTTGGCTCTCATTCCATAATTAGTCAAATACTTCAGAATTGATATTATGTACCAATGGCAATAAAAAACCTACCAATTCATGCTATTTTATTTTATTTTGGTAAAATCTGCAGGCTGTAAAATGCCCAAATGCAAAATTAAGAGGCCACTAATGACTATTGGTAAAATGCATATGCTTGCATAATGTAATAGGGTATAGAACTGTTCTATCATCACCCAAAAGAGCCAGCTCCCCCTAATCTGAATTTTCACCACAGATTATATTTAACTGTTCTTGATCTTCATATAAATGAAAACATACTCTATGCTCATCTTCTTTAACTTAGACTTTTATTGCTGGGAATATTCCATTTTACTATTATTCTGCATCTTGTTTAACCATTATCCTCTTGGTGAAGATTTTGGATTTTCTGCTTTTTAGTGCTTTTGAATAATGCTACTCTCAATATTTATGGGCAAGTCTATATGTGGACATGTTTTCCATTTCTCTTAGGAAAATACATGGAAATTAAACTTCTGAATTATATAGCAGTGACATATTTAACTTTTTATTTTTTATGTTTTTTTTAATATTAAAAGGGAAGGTACTAGATTAGCTTATGGCAGTCCAATAGCAGTGGCAGGCCCAAGAATTAAGGAACCCAGTAGCTTCTCAGTCCATGTGGCCAGATGCCTTAGCAGTCCCAATCCAGCACTGAAGGCCTGGAGGCTTTCTGAGACACCGCTGCTCTTCAATCCATGCTGGTCTTCAGTTCATGCTGGTCTTCAGTCCATCCTGGAAGGCAGAAAGCAGCTCTAGCAGCCAAGTAGAAGGAAGGGGATTCTTTTCACCCAGAGCTTCCTTATATTTTTTGGGTTATTTAGTAGTTTTAGGTTATTTCAATCTTTTTAAGGTGTTTTTTGACACAACTTCTTACTGTGTAGCTCAGAGTGGTGAAAAATTTGTGTTCCTCCTATCTCAGTCTCCAGAGTGCTGGGCTTACAGATGCATACCACCACATTGGACTACACATTTTAACTTTCTAAGAAATTTCCAAGACTTTGTTTTAAATTACTATAGCATACACTCCCAGAGAAATGTATGTTTCTGGTTGCTTTGTATTCTCATTGACAGTTGGAGACTCTAGTCATTCTAACCACTCTAGTAGATATGTGCTGGTATATTGCTGTCATATAAATTTGCATTTTTCTGATAACAAATGATACTTACTGCAATGAATGTCCTTCCATTTTTTTCTAAAATATATGTTTAAGGCTTTTGTCCATTTTGAGCACAGGAAGACATTTGTCTTTTTATTATTAAGAGTAATTTGCCATAGATATTTTTGGTTAAGGTTTTCTAACAGTAAACACTAAGGTGGAATTTAAAAGGCAAGAGATTGGTTAAGGAAAATAACCTTGAATAAAACAGGAAAGGTGCAGAGGCAGACAATTCAGAGAACCTCTGACTATGATTAGGTCTAGAATGCTAAGCAAGAGAAAGAAAAGGAAGAAGGACTTCATAGGAAGAGCCTCAGGGGGTAAAAGTACTGAAAGATTCTCAACCAAAGTAATAGGAGCACCCCAGAAAGGCCTGTAGAAGGTTAGACTGGCTGGCAAGTCTATCAGGAATGTTCCAGCCATAGTACCATCACTATGTTCAGTCATAAGTTGAGAACATACTGAAAATAGTGTAGGCTCTATGTGACTGCTGAGTTGGATCCACAGGGTGTATCAGCTTGGATTTTCCTGCCAACTATCCTCTTCATAGCAGGTATTTCCTGCAGAACATCAGAGGAGCATAGGTTAATTATTGCTCAAATCCACCTTTGTGCCATACTAATCTTTATCCATTTGCATAAAACAACATTTCTATAGTTTGCATAACACTCTTCTTTTTTATATTTTACTTTTAATTTCATTTTTGACAATTTCATAATATGTGTAATGTATTTTAATCATATCTACCCACTTGTATCACCTATCCACTCCTACCACACCTCTTCTTATTTCCAACTAGGGGTGCTCCTTTTAAGGGAAAAATTCAAATAAGAAAATTAGTACAATGAATTATGGCCTCCATTGCTATATATGGTCTTCAGGCAACAGTGGACACAACTCATTTATTGTAAGATCTCCTTGCTGAAGCTGCCATTTTTCGGCTATCTCATAATCTGACCTAAAACCTAATTCTGAGCCCTTCATGAAATAATATCTTTGTAAATATGGAACTATTGTACTATTGTACATATCCATTTCAAATATATGTGTATGAAAGAGTATCAAAAGGTGTACTAAAAATGCAAAGTTAATTTAATACATTTTTGTTTTTTTGAGGTAAGGTCTCACTGTAGCTTAGGATGACCTGGAATCCATTCTGTAGTCTCAGGGTGGCCTCAAACTCACTGTGATCCTCCTACCTCTGCCTCCCGAGTGCTGGGAGTACAGGCGTGTGCCACCACCCCCAAATTAATTTAATAATTTTTATGACACACAGAGAGAATTGGCATGCCAGGACCTCTAGCCACTGCAACCAAACTCCAGATGTGTGCACCACCTTATGCACATGCATGATCTTGTGTGTATGCATCACCTTGTGTGTCTGGCTTACATATGTACTAGGGAGTTGAACCTGGGTCCGTAGCCTTCACAGCGAAGTGCCTTAAACCCTAAGCCATCTTTCCAGCTCCAATTTAATACTTTAAAACATTCAATATAATTTATATTAGAATAAAAGCAAAAAGACGATTAGTCAACACATGTAGAAAAAGAAATTGAGAAAATTCATTCACCATGAAAACTTCCAGAAAATTATGAATAAAAGGGAAGTTTCTCAATTTACTAGAGGTTATCTTTAAAAATTTAAAGCTTCATCATGATCAAACATGAACTACTACTTAATATATCCTTATAAAAATGTCCACCATAAGCTCATATGTTTGAACACATGGTTCCCAGCTGGTGGCATTATTTTGGAAGGATATGGAACCCATAGAGGGTGGGTCCTTGCTGGAGGAAGTGGGTCACTCAGAGTGAATCTTGAGGTTTTATAGCCTGGCCCAACTTCCTGTGCATTCTCTTGTCAGGTATTTGGTCATAGCAATGTGTAAAGTAACTAATAGAAAAAATTAGTACCAAGAAGTTGGGCCATTGCTATGATACTTAGCACATGGCACATAGACTTTTGAACATGGTTTACAGGAGGAATGTGGAAGAGTTCAGAACTTTGGGCTACAAAAGCTGTAGAATAAGCTTAATGGCCATTCTTGTGGGAATTTGGAAGACTGGAATGTTGAGAAACCTATGGAGAATTGAGGCTTGGCTTATGAGATTTCAGAGTGGAACAATGATTATGTTGGCAAATGAACAAGAAGAAGTTAATTATATTTGGCAAAGAATCTGGATACATTTTGCTCATGTCCTTACAAATTGAATGTAGTAGACAGCCTCTAGGTCACTGAGATGAACTTTCAGACAAGGCACAGTTATGGAGGAAGGGGTATTTATTGAAGATGGAGGGTAAATTCCATAATGGCAGGCAAAGCT
Organism: Dipus sagitta; assembly: GCA_036346955.1. NCBI lineage: Eukaryota > Metazoa > Chordata > Mammalia > Rodentia > Dipodidae > Dipus > Dipus sagitta. The sequence goes on from CM070776.1 coordinate 65,373,641, forward strand.
GGTCTGTTTTCACAAGTCCAAGCAGAGAGAAAGAAGCCACAAGCCAGCACCAAAAAGCTACACCACACACATACACACTTAGGAATTCCAGGCGGAACACAGGCACTTTTCATATCTTTAGACTGGAATTCCAAATCCACCACCACATCTTAGGGCTGGACACTAAGATCCACCCAGTGACATCTCCAGCTAGGTAGGTGGAAATCTAAGAATGTTTAATAAAATTCCTGAATTTGTTGGGGGACATTTATTCATACTACCACATTGATAAGGCTGAATTTTAAAGCAATGGACTAATATGTTTGGCAGAGGAAATTTCAAGGCAAGATAGCATTAAGTCTAGGTCCTGGTTTTTGCTTACTGCTGTGATACAGCTCTATAGTAAGGAGCAACAAGCAGAACAGAAGGTATGAAAATGTGCCATTTTTCAAGGGAAGGAGCAAGTTTTAAATTCTGGATAAGAAGACTACTGACAAAGCATGTCTTATTGTCCAAGAGATAAGAGTTACAGGATTAAAGAAAGAACTCACTCTGTGCACTAGGGCAATAGAAAAGGTGCCCCTATGACAAGACTCCAATAATTGCAGACTCTAACTTGTGAGAATACAAATTCTTTTGAAAGGAAAAAGTCTGAACAGAGAATGCTGCACAGGGGGTTTCTTGCTCACAAATAACTGCCTAGGAAAGTATTTGTATAGATTCAGCAAACAAGGCACACAAATACCTCTACAGAGCTTTGGTCCAAGGGGGCCAAGCTCTAATCAGAAATTCCAGTAGAAATTGGCAACATTCTCTACACAGTACTTGTTTGTAGGCATATAAGATGCAAAATTGAAGGGAACATGACCTCTTCCTCCAGGGATTTAGAGAGCCATTGAAGTCAGGTAATGTGAAGCAGGGTCAGACTCACTGCAAGCATACCACATCAGGACATTGTGTAAAGCTATGAAGATGAAGCCTTAGCTGCAGTGGAGACCCAGGATGTATGAGATGTACACCAAGGACAAGCTGCCTTCCCAAGAGAGAAGCTACGTGCAGTAAAGGTAGCAATACCTGGAAAAGTGGGGCTACCTGAACCCTTTGGAACCTGAATTATTCCATCATTCCAAGTCCCAGGTGATAGATATAGATCTATAGGATTTGATGTTTGCCTTATAGGATTTTAATCTTGCTTTAGCCCAGTCTTTCCTTGCCATGCCCCCATTCCTCCCTTTCAGAATGGGTATGTTTACTCTGTGTCATTATATGTTCCAAGTATGTAAGTTTTCTCTTGATTTTATAGGAGTTACATTTAAGAGTTGCTTTGAGTCTCAGAAGAGACTTTGGACTTTTGAACAGTGTTAAGATTTAAAGACTTGCAAACTTTTGAAGTTGGACTGAATTCATTTGCATCATGAGGTAGCCATGAGGGGCAGAATATTATAGTTTGAATGTAAAGTTTTTCCCATAGATTCATGTGTTTTAACACTTGGTTCCCTGCTGCTGGTACTGTTTTGGAAGATAGAATGTTTAGGATATGGAGCCTTGTTGGAGGAAGAGGGTCACTGGAGGCCTTGATGGTTTTTAGCCTCTGCTGTTTTTCCTCTGCTTCTTGACTAATATGACAACCAGCTTTCCCCTCCTGCCATGCTTTCCTCATTATGATGGACTCTACCCTCTGGAACCATAAACCAAAATAAACTTATCCTTCCTCAAGTTGCTTCTGGTCAGGAATTTGTTCACAGGTATGAGAAAGTAAATGACATAGCTACTCTATGTCTTGATTAGAGAATTGAGAACATTAATAGAATTATAAATGAAGGGTATGTTGTTTTGTCCTTCCTAAACATCACTTATCTTATACTCTGGTGCAACTTATTTCTTCCTGTGTATGTGTGACCTATAAAGATAAACAAATGTGTTTACCTTTATCATCACTGTGTAGGATTCCTTCAAATATATTTGGTAGTGATGAATTACTGGTAATAAGTTCCTTCATGTTGTGATTATCATGTAAAGTTTTTTATATTAATTTCTATTTTATAGTAACTATAACAGGATGTTTTCTTTTATCCCCTTGCCCCAGCTCCTATTATACTCCAGACATTTTTCATTCAGTCCCTGTTGTGTATGGGGAGGAACTGTGCCTCAGTTTATTCCTACCCACACTGTAGCTCTCACAATCTTTCCTCCCCTTCTTCTGTAATATTCCCTGAGCCATAGTAGGCTCAGAGCCAGATTGCCTGTTGGAAATCTGATTTAGTGTTGAGTTCTCTATGACATCTGAATTTCTGTTTTAATAGGCTTGGACTGATCACCACGTTTATCACCATCAACCTGGTGCTGGTTGTAAGACTAGAAGTAAGGGCAGTATTCATGTTATCATTTCCCTTGCAATTTCTCCTGGGTAGAGGTGGCACATCTCATGATGGGAAGTTGGCTAACTTCTTGTCTTATTGATTGATCTTGGTTCTTTGTTTTATCTGCCATCTGTAAAATAAATCAGATTCTCCAAACAAGATTGAGAGAAGCTTGAGTTAAAAGGGGGTATGCAAATTTGAGAGATTTTTTTTTTGGGGGGGTGTGTGCAAGCCCACACTTCTTTTCCAGAGAGCACTGGTGGCTTCTCTCTGGAGTATATGAGTTTCCTGACCGTAAGATTCTGACTCGGTTTCCAGTACTGGGAATGAGGTCTCTCCCACTGAGTGGGCCTCATGTCCAATCAGAGAATAGTTGGTTACCCGCAGAGGCTATGTACCACTATTGAGCAAGTGTGCACTTCTTGTCAGGCTGAGTGATTTTATAGTCTGTAGGGTCTCCTGCTTATTCGTGCTGTTGGTGACTGTTTTCCTCCAGCTGCTCCAATAGGGTTTCAAGCACTATGAGGGCTAGTCATGTGGGAGCTAGTTTCTCCTTTGGTTCCAGCATGATATTCTGATGTCCTGTGACCACAGACAGTGGGAAAGTTTTTCTTCATTTTTCAATTATGAAGGATAGCTTTTATGGATATAGTAATCTGGGTTGGAAGTTATTATTTTTTTAGAACTTTAGTGATTTGTAGTTTGGTCTTTGAATGGTGTCCTGTAAATCTTGCATGTTCTGATCATATTTTTTTAAATTAAGAACATACTTTGTATGGATACATCATGTGTTGGTACTGTCTTTTCCCACCTCCCTGTCCCCAATCCACCGTCCTCCTCAGTGAGGTTGCTGGTACACCCCATGGGGTTGTGGGTTATATGCTGTGGGAGCAGCAGTCAGGTATTAGGGGAGGCAATGCCTCTGGGCATGACTTCCCAACCTGTGGATCTTACAATCTTTCTACCCACTCTTCCACAAAATCCCCTGAGCCTTAGTGGGTGTGTTTTAAGTATACTTCCGTGATGAGCTCTTATGAGCCTCTGGATTTCTGTTTTGGTAGGTGTTGAGTATCCTTAGTGTCTGTCTCCTTAACCCTGGTGCTGATTATCAGGCTCATCATGGAAGTGGCACACTTGCTCATCTCCCCAGTTCCTCTGTGGTTTCACCTGGGCCTTGGCTGAAATGCAAGGGGTGGTTTATCTCCTCAGGTCTTTCTACCTTCTAAAAAAGAAAAAAAAAAGACAGATTCTCCAACAAAGAGTGAGGTTAGTATACGTTAAATTGAAAAAGAATTATTAATTTAGGGATATTTTGATGGATGTAGCCCCTTTTTTAGCCAACAACTAGTGGAAGCTTGACATTGGAGAACATAATCCTTGTCTCTATAGGATTCAGACCTGGTTCTCAGTTCTAGATATGGGGTCTGTTCCACTGAGAAGATCAGAAAGTCATTAGTCACCCACCAAGGCTGTGTGCTACCATTGCACTGGTGTGTACTTCTTGTCAGGCTGGTTGCTTCTGAATAGCTTAGATGCATTTTTTTTCTTTACTATTACTTGAATGTCCTAATTTATCTATCCTGATTTCATGCCCTGATATTCTTACTTTGACTTGATCCATTATATTTTTTAGAGGTTTCACTGAGTGTTTTATTTGACTTGCTGAGGTTGTCTTTCTTTTTTATTAGGTATGTATATAGTGTGTATACAGCCAGGATGGTACCATAGTTAGCCTTCTCCCTGTCATCCCTCTATGAGGATTGTGGGTGTTGCGTTGTGGGGGTGGCCATCAGTTATGGGGGAGAGGTAATGTCTCTGTGCATAATGTCCCAACTTATGGTTCTAACAATCTTTCCGCCCCCTCTTCCAGGAATTTCCCTGAGCCATGTTGGGTTCATTTTAGGTCATTTCATTTCCACATTTCAATTGTTTTCAGCATTTCTATCACTTTATTAAATTGTTCGATAGTATCCTACATTGACTTCCTTATTCCATTAGGTTATTTATTTGTATTCTGTTTGAATTCATTCAGGAATTTGTTCATTCCTTTTTGATTTATTTCAAAATTCATATAATCATTCTTGAAACTTTTTGTTTGAGGTTTAATCTAATTCACTCTCATTGGAATTCATTACTTTGCTATTGGTAATTTTTAGAGGACATTATCTTGAGTTTTAACTTCTTTTTTGTTTCTGCATTGGGAATCATTTGTCTGGGATTAAGTCAGTTGAAGTATTTGCGCTGTGAAAGTGGGACTAAATTACAGTAGGGTTAAGGTGTTGTTCTTCCTAACTCGGATTTGGTTGTAACTTACTTGCTAAACCCTCATGCCATGTGCTCAGGACACTAGACATAATCTATAGCACCAGTCCAAGCGTAGAGCACCAATTGCAGAAGCAATCAAAACTGATAGATAAGCCCATTATTAAACTATAATAATAATCATTTGAAAGCAATTGCCCCTTCGACTCCAATAATGTTTATGGAATAAACAAATAAGGTGCAGTGTGTATTAAGTTTTTAGTTGCTAAGTGTCAGCATAGAAAGAAAAATAAGCAGAGTAAGTCTAATGTTAGTATTAGAGCAACAAACAAAAAATAGAAGATGGGCAAGTAAATCAAATGTGATAGAAACAAAGAAGGGAGGAGATAAGTCAGCATCAGCTAAGTGAAAATAAAATGGGTAAATACATGCAATTATACAACTTGATCCCAGCATGCAGGCAAGGAGACACCCAGGCCACAGGCCAATTAGTTTCTTTTGTGAGAGCTAATCTCTAAAACAGAGAACAGTGCATCATAAAAAGGAGAGACAGAGCTAGAGGGATTGCTCAGTGGTTAAGGTGCTTGCCTAAAAAGCCTAATGACCCAGGTTTGTTTCCCCAGTGCCCATATAAACCAGATGTACAACATGACGCATGCATCTGGAGTTTGTTTGTGGTGGCTGGAGGACACCCTTGTGCGCCCATTCTCTCTCCCTCTCTCTTCCTGTGCCTCTCTCTGTCTGTATCTCTCTGCTTGAAAATAAATAAAAAAATATTGAAAGGAGAGAGAATATTCATCAGAAAGCAGTATGCACAAAATTAAAATTATATTGAGTCTATCTCTATGTGGTCACTCACCTGAGTGCATGTGTCAACTGTGGCTATGCCATCACTGAGTGTAGCTGCAGAGTCAGTCTCCACACCATCTTACTTTTCCTTCTCTGACTATTTGGACTAGTGTCTTCCAAAGACAGCAAAACTTTGTGATTTCCCATGCTAATATTTGTGTTGTTTGCTGTGCCACCAGAGGATATGGTTCCTGAGATGATCAGTGGTATTATAACTATAAGTGTCTTTCTGTCTCTAGGTATTTGAAAGGACTGCCAACCAGCTTCCTACTGGTATACCCTTAGACCAGATATGTCTGACCTGTTGACATTGCAACATGATGTTGTCACCTACAGATGTGTTGGTTCACATATTTAGTTATCTTAGAATGAATGTAGCTTATGTGTCATAGGTTGGACATGCCTGCCTTAGACCCTGGCACCATTAAACACTTGCCACTACTTGTCCCTATTCAGGGAAGGTGGTGAATCTCACTCCAGTCTGTGCATCAGACCAGTTTTCCAACATGTAGAATATTTAGTAGTTCTGACTACTCTAGCTGGAGGTATTCTGTGTGTCAGTGCTCATAATAGTCCCCCTGACACTTGCTCTGGTTTCCCGAAGAGGGACATGCAGGAAGGCCACTTGCTTCTAAAGCAGCCTAACCACCAGTTCAGGGATCTTTTCATAATAGTTTCTTACCACTGCCATGGCCAAATCTCAAGTAGAGAGGACTCTATAGGACCTCTATAGGGTGTATTTACTCAAAGGTTCCTGTCTGGTTGGGCTGCAAGTCTGCTCATTGGTACTACTTAGTGTTGATTATACTTTTGGATTCTGATTTTCTTTTGTTGTTGTTGCTGCTGCTTTTTTATTCTCTCTCTCTCTCTCTCTGTCTATCTGTCTGTCTCTGTCTCTCTGTCTGTCTCTCTCTCTCCTTTGTAAATTATCTAGCATGGAAAATAGAGTGTAAATTTTATGGGGTTAGCTCTTTGTCTCAAGTCATGGTTCCAACCCTCCAGTTAAATGTACTTCACATTGGAATCAGCATTCTCCAACTGGGGCTGAGCTCTTTTGAACAGACTCTGGACTCCCCCTTTTTCTGTACCACTTTCTGAACTTTCTTTCATTGCTACTTAAACTAGTGTTTCTCTACTATCACCCACCCCATAGGATATCTGCCTTACCAATTATTCCCCAGAGAATCTAAAAGTTGATGTATGGATATCGTTTGATATTTTCTCTATTGTACTTGATTTTAGTAAACCAACTGTGGTAGTTTGATTCAGGTGTCCCCCATAAACTTAGGTGTTCTGAATGCTAGGTCCCCAGATGATGGCAATTTGGGAATTGAATCCTCCTGGAGGCAGTGCATTTTTGGGGGTGGGCTTATGGGTGTCATAGCCATTTTCCCCTTGCCAGTGTTTGCCACACTCTCTTTTGCTGTTGTCCATCTGATGTTGGCCAGGAGGTCATGTCCACCCACTGCTCATGTTAACGTTTTCCCCTGCAATCATGAAGCTTCCCCTCGAGTCTATAAGCCAAAATAAACCCCCATTTTTCCACATGCTGCTCTTGGTCAGGTGTTTTCTGTCAGCAATGTGAACCTGACTGCAACACCAACTTTATTCTATATTATCTTCTCTCACTTTGTAATATTACCATGATAAATAATCAAATGTAAATGCTTCAGTTACTTTTATTCCACAATTTATAATATCATAATTAACTAATATAAGAACTCTCAGATTTTATTGATTTCTTCCTATTCCTGCCTCCCTATACACACCAGTAGCTACCCTAATCTACTTACTGTGCCAAGTTATTTTTTAGACATGCTTTTTAACTATATAAATGTTAGTCATGTCATATCGTTATTTTCCCTACTTTTTTCTGCTACTAAGCCTTACATTTGAGATGCTGTGTGGTTATATGTACCTCTAAGTTGATCCTAGTTGCTTCACAGTAATCCATAACAAGCATCTACCACACTTATCTATCCACATTCCCAGTGATGGCTATTCAAATTTATCCCAAGTTCTCACCACCAAAAATGATATAATGATTACTTTTAGATATCATCTCTATGGACACATATGGATTTATTTTAAAAATATGTGCATGCCTTTAATCCCAGCACTTGGAAGGCAGAGGTAGGAGGATCGCGGTGAGTGAATTCTAGGTCAGCCGGAGCTAGAGTGTGACCCTACCTCAGAAAAAAATGCCTCCAATGGCAAAATTGTTGGGTCATTGTGAATTCATATATTCTCACTTACATAGTGCAAGGTTCTTCTCCAGAAAACTGTGCCAATCTACTCCCATTAACTATCAAAGATTCATAAGTCTTTTCATCATCCACCACTTGAGTATTCAGTTTTATAATATTTGCCTATCTAATAGATATAATATTATCTTTTAAAATATTTTATTTATTTATTTGCAAGGAGGGAGGGAAGGAGGGAAAGAGAGAGAGAGAGAGAGAGAGAGAGAGAGAGGAGACAGAGAGAATAGGAGTGCCAGGGCCTGTAGCCACTGCAAATGAACTCCAGATGAATGCACCACTTTGTACATCTGGCTTTACATGGTGGTACTGAGGAATCAAACTTGGGTCCTTAAACTTTACAGGCAAGCACCTTAACTGCTAAGCCATCTCTCCAGTCCAGATACAATATTATCTTATCACTGGTTTTGCATTTATCTGATAATGAATTAGAGCCCATCTTTAAATGCTTCTTGGTCTTAAGCGTTTCCCTTGAAAATTATGTATTCACTTCCTTTGTCATACTTTCTATTAATGTGGGTTTTTTTCTCATTGATTTTCCTGTTCAGCCATTATTAATTTCCTCTGTGACCATCAGATAGATCTTTATGTTCATTGAAGTTTTGCTTGAAAAATCAGTTTATTCCTCATATAACAAAATACATTTTCTTATATACATTTTATTCTACTAACTGTACAGTCTCGCTTTAGAAATTTAGATAATTAATTTATCTTAAGTGGTTTTAGGAAGGAAATGTAGTTTCTCTATAAAGTTTAGTTTTCTACCACTATCTCTGAGATAATAAATTAACCATTTATTTTAGAGGCATGCATACTATAAACTAGGTATATCAGAATATTTATACACATATATGTATGCATGCAAGTATGTGTATATAATCTGCTTTTCTGTCAATGCAAGGCCAATTTTTTCATATGAATGTACCATATGTTTTTTTTTTGTTTTGGTTTTTCGAGGTAAGGTCTCACTCTAGCCCAGGTTGACCTGGAATTCACTATGGAGTCTCAGGGTGGCCTCAAACTCATGGCAATCCTCCTCCTTCTGCCTCCTGAGTGCTGGAATTAAAGGCATGTGCCACCATACCCAGCTACCATATGTTTTAGTATGCTATAGGGCAATTTCTGTTTTGCTTTCTCTTTAACATTGACTTAGTTCCTTTTAAATCATGATATTTTTACATGAATTTAGGAGTAAGTTTATCAAGGCTTCAAGAACTCAAGTGTATCTTTGGAATTGCACTAAAATTTAAGATTAATTTGAGAAAATATTTCTTTTAATTATACCCAGTTGGTATAAAATGTTACTGATTTTATACTTTATTATATTTGAGAGAGAGAGAGAGAAAGAGTGAGAGAGGAAGAGAATATGGGTGTGTGCCAGGGCCTCCTGCTACTGCAAACAAACTCCAGATGTATGTGCCACTTTGTGTGTCTGGCTTTACATGGGTACTGGTTAAAGGAATCCTGAGCCATCAGGCTTTTCAAGCAAGCACCTTTAACCACTGAGTAACCTCTGCAGACCTGTTACTGATTTTTATAATTTGTCTTTTATCTGGCTACTTTGTTGAACATTGTTATTATTTCTAATGTTTGATTGATCCCAATGGGTTTTCTACACAGATCATATAATCTCCAAATAGCAACATGAAGGCACTTATAACACTAGTAAACTAGAATAAGGAAAATTTTGGTTACTATTTGTTAATTTTATTACAAAACTTTAATTTTATTACATTGTCATCAAACATTAACACAATATTGATACTCTGGAATTTTCTGAGGCTTTGCCTATGGTTTCTTATTTATTGTTTATTTTTAATGTGTGTGTGTGTGTGTTTGTGTGTATGGTATATGATATGTATGGTATATGTATGTGATGTGTATGGTGTATGCATGTATGTGTATGTGTGTGTATGTGTACACAGGCATGTAACTATGTATGTGGAGTTTTGAGGAAAATCTTGAGGTGTTTATCCTCTCTTTATACCCTGCTGCTTGAAACATATTCTCCCTCATTTCCCCCCTCTGCTGTGTGTATGTTAGTCAAGTATCTTCAGGCTCCTGGATTCTCCTGATTCTACCTTCCATTGATTTAAACATGTTGTGACTCTAGATGTATGCACAACTTTGCATCCAGCTTTTTGTGGGTGTTGAGGAGTTGAACTTGGGCTAGCTAGATTGCAAGCAAGCTTCTTTAACCACTGACCCTTATCCCCTGCCCTACATTATTGGTTTCTATGAATATTTTATGTGATCTAAAAGAATAAACATTCTCTATTTGTTGCATATACAACTCTATATCAGTAATAATGTAAATTTATTTAATGCATTGTTCAAGTATTCAACATCTCTATGCTTTAATTTTTATTTGAAATTATTTTAGATTAACAGAAGAGTTTCAATGATGATAGTATAGAGACCACCTATATATTTTCATTTATTATATATTTATCAAACTGACTTAACATCGGTATAAAACTAGTAACTAAACTACATTTTTTGATTATTCATTAATTTATCTTTATATTTGTTTCACAATCCAATTCAAGACATCATATTACATTCAGAATCATGGCTCCTTAGTGTCTTTAAATTGGTGACAGTTTACCAAATTGATGATTAAGACCTTGACAAATTTGAAGAGTAACATTCTGGTATATTGTGTAATATCCTTCAATTTCAGTTTGTCTACATTTTCCTATGTCTGTGATTTGCTGTTCTTGAAATATCATATAGGAAGTTACATAATTACCAACATCTTACTACTGAGAATGTTAACATTGATCACTTGTTTAAAGTGGTGACAGTCAGGTTTCTTCATTTCAAAGTTACCCATTTCCATAGATATTCCCTTTTCTAAGAAGTAAATATAATCTGAGTGTGGTGGGATTTATAATCCTAGCACCCAGGAGATAGGAGTATTGAGAAATCAAGGTCAGTCTGGGCTACATAGTATATCTTGTCTTGAAAAAGCAAACAAAAAATGTGAGCCTCTAGGGTCAAGACCACATGCAAGTAATGAGAAATTAAAGTCCAATTCTGGAGGTAAAAGTATATGCTAAAACCACCACAGTAATGTAATGAATGAACCAATTTGAAAAGATATGCTTTGAGTCTATGCAAATGAATTGTTTCTCCTATTAATTTTAGCTTTATTCTATAAATCTTGCCATTAGCCTCTATTACTGTGGTGTTCTCATGGTAATTTTTGATTTTCCTAATTCCTTCCACATTTAGTTACTGGAATTCTTTGACAAAGGAAAAAAAAATGACTTTTTTGTCCTCATTCATTCAGTCACTTTCTCTCTTCCTTTTTAATTTTTTCATAGCAGTATATATTGATATATATTAAATTTTTCTTCTGGTTAGTAATCCAAAGTATTACTATTTATTTTGTTTTCATTATTCTATATTTAACCATTGGGAGCCTATTTCAGACTGTCTTCTATGTCTTGAGATGTAACATGTCTCCATCTCTAAATAATTTTAATCTGCTTGAGCATTAGGTTTTGAGAACATGCTAAAACTTTCGACAATGTTTGGCTTCTTCATTTTCCCATGTTAGTAAGTCTGTATGTGGTTGCTTAAGCTATCTTGAGGCTGTGTGTGTGTGTGTTTTGCCCATACATATTAGTTAATTTATTTGTTGCTATAACCAAATACTTGACAAGAAACAGCTTAGGGAAGGAAAGGGATTATTTTGGTTTATGGTTCCAGAGGACACACTTCATTATGTTGGGAAAGGCATGGCAACAGGAGTGGGAAGCTGGCTGATCACCTGGCATCCATAATCAGGAAGCAGAGGGCAAATAAGAAATGGGGTAGGGCTATAAAACTTAAAAGTGACCCATTTTCTCCAGCAGTAGTCAAATCTTAAAGGTTCCATAACCTTCCCAAACAGCACCATTAATGTAGAACTAAGTGTTCAAACACATGAGCCTATGAGGGACAATTTCACATCGAAACCACAGCACTACATATTCTTACTCTAGTTTTTCTTTGTCCCTTATGAGATCTCTTTTTTGGCTTTTATTCTATTTTTTTCATACAATAAAGATGCTATCCTATTTTTTGCCAGATTACTCTGTCCTTCTCCTACCATGCTTTCATTGTCGTGGTGAAACTTCCTCTTGAAATTGAAACTATCAAGAAATCCCTTCCTTCCTCATAGAACTTAAAGGGAAGCTTGCACTGTTCTTTGGCTAAAAGGAGAAGTGGTGCCCAGCAAAAGTCTTTTAAGTATACATGCTTATCCCCTTTATCAATGCTGCTCTCACTCTTGTTTAGAGAACCTGCTTTTTACAGATAGTGATAAATACTTGGGAGACCTAAGACCCATCAGAATAACAAGTAGAGAATAACAAGTAGAGGCTGCTGAGAGCTCAACACTAAAAGAGACGTCCAACATGCCAGCCGAGGCTCAAGAACCATTGTGGAAGAGGAGGGCAGAAAGAATGTAATAGCCACAGGATTGGAAGGCATACTATGAGGCATTTTCTTCCAAAACTGACTGGAGCATTCCTGACTCCACAGTGAATACAGATACTCCCACTGAGAAGGGCACTCATTGAAACAGGGGTGGAGGAGAGGAGACATTAGGATCATGAGGATGACCTAATAGGAACATGAACAATTTGCAATATGTTCACATATTAAAGTTCCCAATAAAAATTTACAAAGAAAAGAAATACTTTCCTTTTGTAAGCTTCTTCTGGTCAAGTGTTATATCCCAACAATGAGAATGTAACTGCTATATATCCACTTGAATAATTCCCAGTTGTAACAATCAAAAATATCTATAAATATGGCAAACATTGTGTATCTTTATGGGTGTTTGTGATCTCACCATTGAGAAGCCATTGATCTTTCAAATAAATTAAGAGGGTAGGGAATGACAAACATAAGGGTAAATTTGAAGGTATTTTTCTAATTTCATTAAAATAAAGTTTGTTACACAAAACAAAAATATATTGTTGGGCATGGTGGTGCATGCTGTTAATCCCAGCAGTCAGAAGGCAGAGGTAGGAGGATCACTGAGAGTTAAAGGCCACCCTAAGACTACATAGTGAATTCCAGGCTAGCCTGAGATACAGTGAAACCCTACCTCGAAAAACCAAAAAAAGTCCATTAAAATAAAACTACATTATGTCACTTAAAACATAATATACAAATATATTATGCCACTTTAATGATAAAATAATACAAAAGATGGCAGTAGGCAAACAGAAGTATATTATAAATTTCATCCTTTTTGTGTGAAGCAGTATAGCATCATTCAAAAGCAGAATGTGATACGTTATACACACCTATTGTGAAACTAGATCACTGGCTCTTTTGGTTTTGCATTAATTAGAATGGCTTCATAAGGTTGTTAAAAATCAGAATAATTGACTCTGTCCCCAGAAGTTCTGATTCTATAGAATGAAGAGTTTTGAAAATTTATTTTTCTAACAGGTAGTCAGATAGATTATTGCTATTGATATAGGAACCACAGTTTAAGGACCATGCCCTTACAGATGAAAACTTAAAAGAAAAGGTAAAATTAGGACCAAAAGAACAAGCTAACACAATATAAACAGAAGGGATAAAATTATAAATAAAGCAGAAATAAAAATAAAAGAGAAAAAATATTGGAGAAAACTGATTAAAACAAATATTATTCTGTTAGCTGAGCCTCAAGAAAAAACCAAACCAAAGTAAACAAAAAATTATTAGAGTATTATGCATAATTAAATACCAACAAAATGGGAAATTTTCTATAAGTACACAAACTATCATAACTAACTCATAAAGAAATAGAAAAGCTTGAAAAACTTTTATAAGTGAAAAGATTAAATTAGTAAAGAAGATATCCAGAGCAGTTAGACAAAAAAAAGGAAAGTAATGCAAATGGGAAAGGAAGAAATGAAATTGCATCTGCTGACAAATTCTTTGTTTTGTTTTTGAGGCAGGTGCTCACTGTGTAGCTCCAGCTGTTTGAAAATGCAAAATCCTTTTTCATCAGCCTCCCAATGTTGAGATACTGGCATTTTCCACTAAGCCCAGTCAATAAACTTTTATGAACAGAAAACTCTAAAGACTCCACTGACACTTATTATAACTGATACATAAATTTAGCTAAGTTGTAGGATACAAAAAGTAGCAGTGTTTTCCTATACTAACAACAAACTACTGAAAAAGAATTAAGAAAACTCTCCCATTTATGATAACATCAAAATAAATGTTAGGGATAGATTTAACCAAAGAAGTGAAAGGTATGTATACTGAAACTATATAATTTTAATGAAAGAAGCTCAAGATGACACAACTAAATATATCTCATGTCATAGAATGAGTATTGTTAAATGCCCATGCTACCCAAAGTGATCTAGAGATACAACACAATCCCTATCAAAATTATAATGACACAGAATTATCAAAACCATCTTAAAACATATAGAACAATATAAGCATCCTAAACCAAAATTAAGCAAAGCTGAAAGCCTCAAACTACTTGACTTCAAAATTTTGTAAAGCCATCAAAGTCAAAATAGCATGTGACTGCTATAAAAGACACATTGACCAATGTAATAAAATAGAGAGCCCAGGACACTGGCATAACAGCAAGCCTGTCACACAAACTGCCTCTAGCCCAGTCCAAGCAAGGTTTCTCATCTCTTAAGCCAAAACTCATAGTCCATAGTTCTTCCTGCATTTAGCTTTCAACTTTGACCAAAATAGTCCATCATGTGGTACTTACAACACTGCAAGGCGTCACTTAGGCCAAGGTTTCAAATCCTTCCACATTCCTCTTGAAAATCAGCTCCAAAAAGCCAAAGCCACACAGTCAGGTGTCTAGCAGAAAATGACACCACTCCTCAGTACCAACTTTACTGCTGCAGTCAGGTTCACGTTGCTGGTAGAAGTCACCTGACCAAAAGCAGCTTGTGGTGGGGGGGGAATGTTTATTTTGGATTACAAACTCGGGGGGAAGCTCCACAATGGCAGGGGAAAACTGTGGCATGAGCAGAGGGTGGACATCACCTCCTGGCCAACATCAGGTTGACAATAGCAACAGGAGAGTGTGCCAAACACTGGCAAGGGGAAACTGGCTATAATACCCATAAATAAGCCTGCCCCCAACAACACACTGCCTCCAAGAGGTATTAATTCCCAAATCTCCATCAGCTGGGAACCTAGCATTCAGAACACCTAAGTTTATGGGAAACACCTTAATCAAACCACTATAGTTGTTAAAAGTTTTTTTAAAAGAGAGTGAAGATGAAACATATAAATTTAGAAAAAGTATTTGGATGTCATGCAACTGATAAGAGGCTAATATCCAAACATACAAGAACTTCAAACGATTCAATAACAAGAAAACAATATAATCACAATGAGAAAAAGACTTACAGGAGGGTCAGAAGTTCAAGGCTGTGTTCAGACATGGCAATATGTTTGAAATACACACACACACACACACACACACACACAAAACCATAACTTTAGAAAAAATGCATAGATAAATGCTTTTCAAAAGAAGAAATACAAATGACCAATAATTTTATGAAAAAATATGCATAACCACTAATAATCAGGGAAATGTTTGCTGAGCTGGTTGTGATGACTCATACCTTTAATACCAGCACTAGGGAGGCCAAGGTAGGATCATCAAATGTTCAAAGGCAGCCTGAGCTACAGAGTACATTTCAAGTCAGCTGGACTCAAAAAGCTAAAGATGCGGGGATATTACCTCATATCTCTTAGAATACCTATTATCAAGCAAGCAAGCAATAAATGGTGTTACATACCACTAGTCCCAGAAATTGGGGATGCTTATGTAAGGAGAGCATAAGTTCAAAGTCAGCTTGGGGTGCAAAGTGAAACTTTGTTTCAAAAAAATAGAAATAAGGGATTGAAGAGATGGCTTAGCAGTTAAGGTATTTGCCTGCAAAACCAAAGGACTCAGGTTTGATTCCCACATAAACCCATATGCACAAAGTGGTGCATGCACCTGGAGTTTGTTAGCAGTGGCTAGAGGTCCTGGCATATCCATTCTCTCTCTCTCTCTCGTAAATAAAAACATTACAGATAAAATATGATAAATATTGGTGAGGATACAGAGCAAAGGGATTCTATGTGTTAGTAGAAATTAAAATTAACATATTTACTACAGAAAACAATACAGAATTTTCTCAAAAAGTCCTATTTTTGGGTATTTATCTACAAGATTTGAAATCAGTATGCTGAAGAGATTTCTATAATCATGTGCTCATTGCAAAATTGCTCACAATTCCTGAGATTCAGAAGCAATCTAAGTGTCTATCACCAGATATGAATATGAAGTAAGTAAGCCAGATTCCTCCACCATAATGAAGCTTTCACTCAAAACTATAAGCCCGAAATAAATCCTTTCCTCCCATAAGCTGCTTATGATTGGGTATTTGTCCTAGCAATGGAAAGGTACTACAACATGGTACATATACAAAATGGCATATTATTCAGCCTTTAAAAGGAAGGAGCCCTATCATTTGCGACAACATGGAAGAACTTAGAAGACATTATATGTTGTGAAGTAATCCAGACACAGAAAGACAAACATTGTCTGATGATTGCAAAAAAAGTTACTCTACTTCTGGGAGCCAATAAATGGATTCATGTCAATAGGGAGTAAAATGTTTATTATCAGAGGCTGAGAGTGGTGCTTGAATGACAAAAGGGAAGACATTGAATAAAATGTACAAAACAAAGTTGTAGTTATGAATTATAATCATGTATTTTTCTGCAAATTTATTTTAGACCTCAAGAAAGAAGTTTGTGCATAGCAGAGAATGGTGGCCATAATAAATAACAATGCATTCTGTATTTCAAATCTGCTAAAATAATGAATTTTTAGTGTTTTAACAAAAAATTATAAATATTTGAAAAGATGCAATTGCTAATTAGTCTTATTTAATTATTCAACATTGTAAATATTAAAACATTACTTTGTGACCCATAAGTATATAAAATTATCATTTGTTAGGTGCTAGGAAAATAATATGTGCATGTATAAGAATGAAAGTAGATCCTTATCTTTCTCTTCTGCAGAAAAAACCAATTCCAAATGGATGAAGGACCTCAATGTATGTCCTGAAACTGAAATAGTTAGAAAACAAGAAGAGATTACACCTTAAGGAAGGGCTTTCTGGATAGGACTCCAGTTGTCAAGGAAATAAAGCTAACTCAACAAACAGGACTGTAGCAGTTATGGTTCCTTTTTTGGGACAAAACATCTGACCTGAAGCAGCTTAAGAGCGAAAAGGATTTATTTCAGGTTTACAGTTTCAAAGGTAGGCTTCTTCTTGGTGGAGAAAGCATGGCAGAGCAGGTATCTGGGGCATCACATCTCTCTCTACACAAAGCAGGGAAATAGACAGCAGCAAGGATCAGATGGATCTGAACACCCAGTAGGTGAGACTAATAAACCTGCAAGATCTACCCCCAGTAACACGTCTGTGCCAGCAAGGCACCTCCTCCCAATGGCTCCACCCACCAGATCAGGACTTAGTGGGAAGCTTAATCCCTATTTAGGCTATGAGGAACGTTTTACATACAAACAACCACATTGCGCCACTGGCCCCCATAAACTTATGACTATGTCACAATGCAAAATGTACTCAGTCTAACTTTAAAAGTCCCCATTTGAGACTCAGTCCAGACTCTTAACTGTGAGCTCTGTTAAAATCAAAACACATCAACCAAGATCTTCCAGCCTAGATGGTGACTGCCTAACTGCACCACACATCCCAGGAAAGAAAGGGTCTTTTAGAGGAGAGCAATCTCCAATAGATTGCCAGTAGGAGGGCACAGAGGGAAAAAAACGGGGAATCACTGATTCCCTCGCATGAGGGTAGCCCACCCCTCCCCTCAAGCAGCCGCCTTACCCACAGTCCCAGCTTCAGGAAACTCCCGCACCTACTGTAGGAAAAGGGTTGCAGGCCAACATAGTTCCACTTGCCTCACTGCACAGGGGCGATCACCCTGCTAGCCCTGCCCACGAGTGACCTTGGCCAGGCTACGCCTGCTGGCCCGTTGGAGCTCAGGCTCCTTTGATCAATTTGCCCGCCAAATGGCACCACCTAGCACATCCCTGCTTGTGGAAGTGTAGCCTGCTCCACCCACCTGCTCACTTACTGCTCCGGGCCCTGCACATTCACACGAGCCCAGGCCCACTGCAACACCCCACGTGAGCTCAGACTGTGTCTGCCGCTTGCAGCCAAATCAGGTGCCATCCCCTCCCTGTCTGCGGTGCTGACCGCAATTGTCCTATTGCGGGGCAGCACAAACTGCTTCCAGGTCCCAGTGTTCTGCCACACCAGAGTTTGGGCTGCTTCAGTGCTTGGTGCCTCAGTGTCCCTCCTAGCATGAGCGCAGGCAAGCGCATTATGGTGTGAGAGCTCAGGCAACTTTGGCGCTCCAGCCAGGCAGGAGCTCAGGCGGCTTTGGCAAGTGAGAGCCAAAGCACAAGCTGCTTGGCAACTGCCTCAGGCTGCTACAGTTTCCCATTGTGCTTGAGCCCAGGCTAACCCACATACCTACGTGCCCATACACTGTGATGGGCAGACCACAGCACAAAAGAAATAACATGAAAAATCAAATGCAAGATAATGCAGTTAGATCACCCAGTCCTACAATGAACATCTCTAATCAAAACATAGAAGAGTCATTAGGATCAGAACACCAAAATAAAGGTATGAGCAATGCAACCCTGACCAAGCTACTGGTAGAACTTGCAGAAAAGCAACAAAGGACCAATAATCATGTGGACGCTACCATCACTAGACTAGACCTAATAGATAAGAAAATGGAAGGAGTTCAAAGACAGTTAAGAGATATGAGGGAGAGTGAAAAAAAGAGGACCTCAAAAATCAGCTGGCGGTGCTCAATTAAAAAATAAAGAAATACAAGGATGAATTCCAAGAAGCATCAAGAAAATCAGAAAATTAGGTGAAAGCTTCTCTTTTTCAGATAGATGTAGATCCTAAGGAGAGACCCATCCCATCATACCTCAAAAGGGCCCCGGCTGAAACTAAGAAAAATTGGAGAAACAAGCAAGGGTGCTGTTTGCCTGACGAACCGGATAACAGCACAAGGGGAAAGGAGATCAACACAGAGAAAAATCAACTCCTACCAAATCAGAGAGCCAGAGCCTCAGAGGCCCCCAACACCTCATCACTGAAGCAGACCAAAAATGAACCCAACATGGCTCAGGGAAATTTTGTGGAAGAGGGGGCGTAAAGAATATCAGAGCCACATGTTGGGACATGATATTCAGAGACATTTAGCTTACCCATAACTGTGGGCTAACTCCACAATGCATGACCCATATACCTCAACAAGGAGGGCCCAAGGGGAGGAGGTAGGTCACGGATGAGCCTAATAACAGTACCAAACTGACTATATTTGCTGAATACAAAACTAATTAATAAAGAAAAAAAATAAAAATAAAAAAATAAAACATTTTAAAAAAAGGGAGCTCGACAGAGGAATGGAAATTATACATAGAAAACTCGTAGAAAATGCAAACGTAATTGAACAAGTCCAAAACTCTCTAGAAGCTCTCAAGAATAGAGTCAGCCATGCAGAGGATAGAAACTCTGATCTGGAATACAAGATGGAAGAAACAGTTCAAGAGTTCAAAAATTTCAGTAAGTTCAAAAGTTTCTGTGAACAGAACAGGAGGGAATTGTGGGATACATTTAAACATCCTAATATCAGGATGATTGGAATACCAGAAGGAGAAGAAATTCAGACCAAAGGCATGGAGAACTTATTTAACAAAATAATTGAAGAAAAGTTCCCCAGTCTCTTAAAAGAAAGGCCCATCAAGATACAAGAAGCCAACAGAACTCCAAACAGACTGTACCAAAGGAGAAACTTTCCAAGACATGTTGTCATTAAGACTCTGAACATTGATACCAAAGAGAAAATCCTAAAAGCAGCTAGGGAAAAACAGCACACCACCTTCAAAGGTAACCCCATCAGAATTACTTCAGACTTCTCAGTGGAAACCCTGAAAGCTAGAAGGGCCTGGAATGAAACACTGCAAAGTCTAAGAACCTATGGCTTCCAACCCAAACTTCTCTACCCAGCAAAAGTATCCCTCATAATAGATGGTGAAAGAAAAACTTTCCGTGACAAAACTTGGCTTTACAATTATATGAACACAAAACCAAACCTACAGAGAATATTTCAGGAAATTCTCCACAGAGAAGAAACAAATAATCAAACTCAAATGCCTACAAGAAGCAGAACACAATAACGAAACTTAGAGTAGGCACAAAAAACTTCAAAGTCCATGAAAACACCAAACCACATATACCATCACAATATGGCAGGGATCAAATCAAATCTCAAGGTCATTACCCTAAATATTAATGGCCTTCATTCACCCATCAATAGACAGAAGCTAACAGGATGGATCAAAAAATTAGAACCCTCAATCTGTTGTCTTCAAAAACCCACCTCACCACTAAAGACAGACACCTCCTCAGGGTGAAAGGGTGGAAAACAATATTCCAAGCAAACAGGAATAAGAAACAAGCAGGTGTAGCTATATTAATATCGGATAAAATAGGCTTCAAACCAAAAACAATCAAAAAAAGACATAGAAGGCCACTTCCTACTTATCAAGGGAATGATCCATCAAGAGGATATTACAATCATAAATCTGTATGCACCAAACACAGGGGCACCACACTTCATAAACCAAAACCTACTTGAAAATAAAACAGAAATAAGCACCAACACCATCATAGTTGGGGACTTCAATACACTATTATCAGTAATAGACAGATCATCCAAACAGAAACTCAACAGGGAAGTAACAGAGCTCAACAAAACCATAGATCACTTAGACCTAATGGACATCTACAGAACTTTCCATCCCAAATCCACAGACTACACATTCTTCTCAGCAGCCCATGGAACATTCTCTAAAATAGACTATATACTGGGTCACAAATCCTGCCTCCACATATTTAGGAAGATTGACATAATTCTCTGCATGATATCAGATCACAATGCTATATTGCTAGAAATTAACAACAAAAGACCCACAAAGAATCCCAACGACACCTGGGAACTAAACAGCACACTTTTAAACAATAAATGGATAGTGGATGAAATAAAAAATGAAATTGCAAAATTTTGAGAATTGAATGACAATTAGGACACATCATACCAAACTTATGGGACACAATGAAGGCGGTACTTAGAAGAAAATTCATAGCACTCAATGCCTTCATAAAACAGACAGAGAGATCCCAAATCAATAACCTAACCATCCACCTAAAGGCACTGGAAAAGCAAGAAAAATCCAACCCAAAGAGCTCCAGAAGGAAAGAAATAATTAAAATCAGAGCAGAAATCAATGAACTGGAAACGAAGGAAACAATTAAGACAATTGACAAAACAAAGAGCTGGTTCTTTGAAAAAATAAACAAGATTGACAAACGCCTGGCCAATCAGATCAAGCAAAAAAAGGAGAAGCTTCAAATTAACAAAATTCAAAATGAAAAAGGAGAGATCACAACAGACATAAGCGAAATTGGGAGAATCATCAGGACTTATTTCAAAAATCTCTACTCCACAAAACTGTATAATGTGGAGGAGATGGATAAATTCCTGGACGCATACCATCTATCAAAGCTAAACTCAGAGCAGATTAATCTCCTAAACAAACCTATCACACTCATTGAGATTGAAAAAGTAAAAAAAAAAACCTCCCCCAAAAGAAGAGTCCAGGACCAGATGGCTTCTCAGCTGAATTCTATCAAACCTTCATGGAAGAACTCAAACCAATCTTCCTTAAACTGTGCCACACAATTGGAAAACAGGGTAAGCTACCCAACTCCTTTTATGAAGCTAGTATCACACTAATTCCAGAGCCATGCAGAGATGCCACAAGAAAAGAAAACTACTGGCTATTTTCCTGATGAACTTAGATGCAAAGATCCTGAACAAAATACTCACAAACCGAATCCAACAACACATCAAAAGCATTATCCACCTTGACAAAGTGGGATTCATCCCAGGAGCACAGGGGTGATTCAACATACAGAAATTTGTCAATGTAATATACCACATAAACAAGGTTAAACACAAAAACCACATGATCATTTCGATAGATGCAGAAAAGGCCTTTGACAAGATAAAACATCACTTCATGATCAAAACACTGGAGAGAATTGGCTTGGTTGGTTTATATCTTAACATAATAAAGGCAATATACAAAGCTCCTAAGGCCCAACTAATACTTAATAGAGAGAGACTGGAGGAATTTCCATTAAGAACAGGAACAAGAAAGGGTTGTCCACTCTCACCTCTGCTCTTCAGTATAGTACTGGAAGTCCTAGCTCAAGCAATAAGACAGGAGAAGGAAATAAAAGGGATACAATTTGGAAAGGAAGAAGGTAAGTTAGCTCTATTCACTGATGACATCATTATATATGTAAGAGACCCGAGAGACTCCATCCCCAAACTCCTAAATGTGGTTAACTTCTATAGCAAAGTAGCAGTATACAAAATAAATGCAGAAAAATCAGTAGCAGTAGCCTTTCTATATGCAAATGACAAAGATACAGAGAAAGAAATAAGGGACATGGTCCCATTTTCAATAGCAACAAAAAAAAAAATAAAATACCTTGTAATAATGTTAAACAAGGAAGTGAAAGATCTATACAACAAAAACATAAAAACACTCAAAATAGAAATTGAGGAGGACTTGAGAAAATGGAAAGATCTCCCATGCTCCTGGATAGGCAGAATTAACATTGTGAAGATGGCAATCCTACCAAAGGCAATATTCAGATTTAATGCAATTCCAATTAAAATCCCTACAGTGTTCTTCACAGAGATAGAAAAAATGATCTCAAATTTCATATGGAAAGGCAGAAGGCCTCACATATCCAAACATATCCTCAGCAAAAGAAACACCTCTGGAGGCATCACCACACCTTATCTAAAGCTGTATTACAAAGCCATGCTAATAAAAACAGCATGCTACTGGCATAAAAACAGGAGTATAGACCAATGGAATAGACTTGAGGACCCTCACTTTGTGTCAAGCAACTATAGCTACTTGATATTTGACAAAGGCCCTAACAATATAGGCTGGAAAAAAGAAAGCATCTTCAAGAAATGGTGCTGGATAAACTGGATAACCATATGTAGGAAACTGAAAATTGATCCACACATTTCGCCATGCACTACACTCAAGCCCAAATGGATCAAAGACCTCAATATAAGACCAGAAACTCGAGTACTACTGGAAGAAAATATAGGAAGTACTTTTCATGATGTAGGAATGGAAAAAGACTTCCTCTACAAAACCCCAGTAGCTCACGATCTTAAACAGTCACTCAACCAATGGGATCACATGTAGCTGAAAAGTTTTTTACAGACAAGCATACAATAAGCAAAGCCAATAGATTACCCACAGAATGGGAGAAAATATTTGCTGGTTATTCCACTTACAGAGGCCTAATCTCTAGAATCTACAAAGAACTCAAAAATCTAAATATTAAAAAGTCAAACACCTCACTCACAAAATGGGGCAAAGAGCTGAACAGGCAGTTCACAGAGGAAGAAATACAAATGGCAAACACACACTTAAAATGTTCATCATCCCTAATCATCAGGGAAATGCAAATTAAAACAAATATGAGATTCCACCTTACCCCAATAAGGATAGCAAACATCAAAAAATCAAATAAAAATAAATGCTGGCGAGGATGTGGAGAAGTAGGAACCCTCATCCACTGTTGGTGGGAATGTAGGATGCTACAACCACTTTGGAAAGCAATCTGGAGACTCCTGAAAAAGCTCACTAAAGAGATACCAACAGACCCAGTTACTCCCCTACGGGGCATCTACCCTAAAACCTTCAAACCACAGGCCAGAGAGATTTGCTCAACCATGTTTGTAGTGGCTCAATTTGTAATAACTAAGAGCTGGAAGCAACCCAAAAGTCCATCACTAGAAGAATGGATAACTAAGATGTGGTATATCTACACCATGGAATTGTATACAGCAGTAAGAAAAATGACACAATGAAATTTGAGGATAAATGGTTGAACCTGGAACAGATCATTCTCAGTGAACTTACCCAATCGCAGAAAAAAAAATCGCCACATAGTCTCACTCAACTACAGCACCTAACCTGAATCTACCCAAGATACCTTACATACCCAGCTAGCATCTTGTGGACTAGACAATAGGATGGGTGGGGAGGGAGGGAAGGGCAACGGAGGGGGTGGAAAATACAAATCTAGACCCAAATGGCAATGGCACCATAAAATTCTACATCCTAAAAGTCAGACCAAATGGCTGAACCTTCATCAGGCCCTTAGAGGGAACACCTGAGCCACAAGACACTGGAGAGGGTATGATGAAGACTGAACATAATCTTCTACAGCTTCTCTCTCTCTCTCTCTCTCTCTCTCTCTCTCTCCTCTCTAACTCTTTTATATTAGTTATCTTTTTCTTCCTTATCTTAGTGGACATGGACCTCTAACTCCCAGTACCAGCATGTGGCTATCATACACAATGAGCTTTTGATCAGAGATACCTAAAAGGTTTCCTAAAAGAAAGATATTTCTGTCAGAGTACTTGATGACCCACCAAAGGTTAGTGGCAAGACCCTACTGCTGAAGACACCCTATGTGGTTGACACATAAGATGGAAGGTCATGGCTGAAAGCTGGAAGAGAGTCAGTCCCCAGTCAGCACGTCTAGTGCCAGAAGGTGCTACATGGGCAACTGTGGGAAGATGACCAATATCTATCCAAGCAACTCATGGTCTAACCTACTTAGCAGCAAATAACCTGTCGTGATGCTCACACAAGTGCAATAGCGGCACACAGCCATGGTGGGAAAGAAAATGCTCTTGATTTGGCTAACTGATCCCCTCAGTGGTATGGGACTCATAGCTCTAGCTGGGAAACATGTCAGAAGCATATCCAAACATAAGCTCACTCTCCATTATCAAGCTACCACCAATTGTGGGCTACAAGAGGGCCTACACCTATTAAATTCTCTATAAAAAATAAGGGTTATCCCATTTATCTGGTGCTAACTTACTCTCCGTTGTAGAATCTCCTTCTCTTTTTCAGATAGATGTAGATCCTAAGGAGAGAGCCACCCCATCATACTTCAAAAGGGCCCTGGCTGAAACTAAGAATAATTGGCAAAACAAGCAAGGGTGCTGTTTTCTGGGTGAACCGGGTACCAGCACAAGGGTGAAGGAGATCAACACAGAGAAAAATCAACTCCTACCAAATCAGAGATCCAGAGACCCAGAGGCCCCCAATACCTCATCACTGAAGCAGACCAAAAATGAACCCAACATGGCTCAGGGAAATTTTGTGGAATAGGGGCTGGAAAGAATGTCAGAGCCACATGTTTGGTCATGATATGCAGAATCATTTATCCTACCCATAACTGTGGGATAACTCCAGAATGCATGACCCATATACCTCAACAAGGAGGGGCCAAGGGGAGGAGGTAGGTCATGGATGAGCCTAATAATAGTACCAAATTGACTGTATTCACTGAGTACAAAACTAATTAATAAAAAAATGTTCAAAAAAACTCAAAACACAAGTTACATACTTCCAATACATGATGGCACGTTTCCCATTTCAAAAAGAAGGCACAACAAGGACAGGCTAGACCAATACAAAATAGAAAATGAGCAGCGTAATCAAATCCTGCAGTGCCATGTCTGATATTTGGGACCTGTGATGAAGTCTTCTAGCTCCAAAAGATCCAATTCTGCCCCTCCACGGTGCTGCTTGCTTTCTGGGAAGATACATCCAAGCCAGAGGAAGAAGCTCTCCTTGGTAGCCATCCCAGAGTCCTGATATCTCCAAAATTCTGTGGTCTCTATTCCAACTCACTGTTCATTTTTACACCTCCATATAATGACCCAAACTTCATTAGTCCCTTCCTCAATATATGTGTCAAAGTTTTTAAAGGTATTGTTACTCTTCCTGACATTCTATATCCTACATATGATAATATAGGTTTAATAGCACTTAAATACTGACAGTAATTCAATCACTATTATGTTACATGATAAAAGAATAAGACAGAAAAAGGCAAGGATAATATGTATATATATATATATATATATATATATATATATATATATATATACACACACATACACACACACACACACACACACACATATATATATATTCTCTTTTTTATTTTTGTGAGTGTGTGTGCACATGGCCTCACCAGGGCCTCTTGCCACTGCAGATGAACTCCAGATTCATGTACCACCTTGTGCATTGGCTTTTATGTGGGTACCAGGTAATCAGACTTAGGCCTACAGGCTTTGCAAGCACCTTTAACCATTTCACCATCTCCTCAGCCCAATTCTTTTTTTAAAATTAACTTATTTTTTATTAATTAGTTTTGTACTCAGTGAATACAATCAAGTTGGTACCATTGTTAGGCTCATCCATGTCCTACCCCCTCCCCCTGGCCCCTCCTTGTTGAGGTATATGGGTCATGCATTGTGCAATTAGCCCACAGTTATGGGTAGGAGAAATGCCTCTGTATATCATTACCCAACACGTGGCTCTGACATTCTTTCCGGGCCCCTCTTCCACAAAATTTCTCTGAGCCATGTTGAGTTCATTTTATGTCTGCTTCAGTGATGAGCTGTTAGGGCCTCTTGGTCTCTGGATATTTGATTTGCTAGTAGTTGATTGTTCTCTGTGTTGATCTCCTTCACCCTTGTGCTGGTACAACGTTCACCAAGAAAACAGCACCCTTGCATGTTTTGCCATTTATTCTTAGTTTCAGCCAGGGCCCTTTTGAAGTGTGATGGGGTGGTTCTCTCCTTAGAATCTATGTCTATCTGAAAAAGAGAAGGAGATTCTACAATGGGGAGTAAAGTTAGCACCAGATAAATGGGATAACCCTTATTTTTTATAGAGAATTTAATAGGTGTAGGCCCCTTGTAGCCCACGATTGGTGGTTGGTTGGTAATGGAGAGCAGGCTCATGTTTGGATATGGTTCTGATTTGTTTACCAGCTCCAGCTATGGGTCACATTCCACTGAATGGATCAGTTAGCCAAATCAAGAGCAGTTGGTTTCCCACCATGGCTGTGCGTCACTATTGCACATTTGTGAGCATCACGACAGGTTATTTGCTACTAAGTAGGTTAGACCATGAGTTGATTGGACAGATATTGGTCATTTTTCCCCAGTTGCCCATGTAGCACCTTCTGGCACTAGACGCGCTGACTGTCTGGGGACTGACTCTCTTCCAGCTTTCAGCCATGTCCTTCCATTTTACGTGTCAACCACATAGGGTGTCTTCAGCAGTAGGGTCTTGCCACTAACCTTTGGTGGGTCATTAAGTACTCTGACAGAAATTTGTCTTTCTTTTAGGAAACCTTTTAGGTATCTCTGATCAAAAGCTCATTGTGGATGATAGCCCCAGGCTGGTACTGGGAGTTACAGGTCAGTGCCCACTAAGAGAAGGAAGAAAAAGATAACTAATACAATAGAGTTGGAGAGAAGAGAGAGAGTGAGAGGTAAAATGTAGAAGACTAAGGTCAGTCCCTAGCCCAATTCTTAATGAATATAAGAAAAATACTCATGAAAATTACAATCTTCCTTTCTATAAATAGTTACATGACCTCAGCTAGTATTTATAACTACCATCTTCTATTAAATTTTCTGTAGTCCTTCCACTTTCAATAAGCACCACAGTGAGTCTTAGTTCTTTAAGTGGAAGAGTGACACAGTCCTTCATTCTGACAGGGTCTGGGTCATTTATCACATTGCCTGTTTTGGGTTCTAGTCTTCCACTGATTTTAATCACAGGAAATGTTAATGTTGATATACCCTAAATAATCTCCTGTAGTCACTTTAGACACACTCTTCTTACCCCATTGTATAATAGTCATCTAATTCCCCCCTGACAGTTCAGATAAGCCACACCTGATATAAGTCCTTTTATAGCCTGCTTACACAGTGTTATGAGAAGCTCAAGGTAGCCACAGAGGATATCTCATTATTTGTTCAATGAAATCATTGCTATGCCTCCAGGTAGAAACATTTTCCCCTCTGGAAACAAGACTTTTAGACCAGTAGAGGTCACAGGAAAAGGAAGCGAAAATTTTGCTTAAGTCACTATTGATGATGGTTAGTATTACCACTTCAATTTTTACCTTTTGATTCCTAGGCCCATGAATATTGTCTCTGAAATAAATAGTACTAAACACTGGACACCGATTCTGAGCATATTCAGCCTTCTGAAGAGTTTTCTCATAGTCTTACAATGTATGTCATCTGTTGGGTACTGTAACTGTTTTTTAAATTATTTTTTTCATTACTTTTGTACTCAGTGAATCTGTAACTATTTATTCAAATGGTCATTCCACTGTTTTATCAAGCCAGCTGCTAAAGAATGGTGAAGCTGCATTGGAGGAAGTAGGTCACATGAGTGTGTCCTTGGGGATATCTTGCTCTGGCATTTCCTGTAGGCCCATTCCCCTGCTTCCCACATATAACAAGATTATTCTCTTCTGTCACATGCTTCCACCACTATGATGTTATGCATAGGCACATGGGGCTAAGCAACCACAGAGTGAGCCCTCTAGAACCATAAGACAAAATAAATCCTTCCTCTTTTTAGTTGTCTACATCACATATTTCATCACAGTGACAGGAAAATAATACAACCATGAATGCCATCTAGACTAGGCATTGGTGCTTCCTTTCACCTGAGGAGCCAGTTTGTCCCCTGTGTGAAGTAGAACCTGACTTATTTTTACCAAGTGTATCTCTGACTACTGTGATTTCTCTCTATTGGAAACTAAAAGATATCCATGATCATATTTTTATATATAGTTTGCTATGACTACTATAACAATAGTACTATTAGACTTAAGTAACAGAAATTTATTTTCTTGCAGTTCTGGAAGTTAAATTCCAAGATCAACGTTAGTTTTTCCTAAGGCCAATGTCTATTTCATAGATGTTATTCATTGATCATACATGTTATGCCCACTATGCACTGTGTCACCAAGCACTACTCTCTAAACTTATCTGTGCATCAGAACCATCTGAGAAACTTCTAGGGCTTGAGTCCTAGGAATTTTGAATCCAAGTGTCAGAGTTAGACAGTAAAACATATCCTAATGTGATGTGTCTGAGGCAAAAAGGGGAAAAAAAAAGGAATTTAGCCTTCATTAAGCTTCCTCTGGGATTTTACTACATAGTCTAGGTGGGAATGAAAAGTTCCTGCTAGGCACAAATGTTATCTTCTCTGTGAATTCCCTTTTTGTGTGTGGTACTATGGATTGAATCCTGGGCTTTGCACACACCAGGCAAACACTCTACCACTGAGCTATCTTCCAATCTGCTCTGTGTATTCTTGCCAGATTCCTAGAGGAATGATTAAGTGCTTATTCCCCTATGCCAAAATGGTACTTTGTATTTAACTGTCTGCTACTTTTTAAAAAATAATTGCCCTTTTATGTACCTCTCTCCCCAATCCTCCATTAATTCCTTGAGGATAGTGACTGCATCATTAATCTCTGCAGCTCCATGCCCTAACCCAACATCTGCATATACTTACTAACTGATGGATAAGTAAAGATTTCAGAAGCCATGAGTTCATCAATAACATAGAAGTGGTGTTTTGGGAATTAAAGATCCTCTCTAACAAGCAGTAAGTATCTTATATACTTAATTCTATATTTAGCATCTCTACTAGTTAATATGACCAAAACAAGACTCAAATTTTGTTGTCCCAACTGCAAACATTCTCAGCCTTTCCCTCTCTTTAAACGGCATTTTCACAAGTCTATTTTATCAAAACAAAATTTAGTACATTCTAACATTTCATTTTTCTCCTCTATGTAATCCACCATCTCTATTCATTCAAGGTAACTTTGTTCTCACTGAAATCAGTGATTCCATTAGCACCCAGGCCCTCTGACCAACATCTCTGACCTAGACAGAGAAGTTGAGGGCACAATTATTAAGGACTTTGGTTTTTTCTCATTAGCCTAATCCTAATGAAAGGGAACAGTTGAACTCTAAAATATACATAATAATGGTGGGCATGTAAACAGGATCCACAATAGATCTAATTTCATTCACTTCCAATTCTTTTCATTTCATTAAGGTTTACCAGTTGCTTTCTCATTGCTGGGACAAAATACCTGACCAAATGAAGCTTAAGGACATAAAGAGTTTATTTTGACTTAGCACCAGAGGGAGCAATCCATCATGGTGGGGAAATTACACCAGCAGCAAGAAACTGGCATCACATCAGGAAGCAGAAAGTAGAGTGGGAGAGAAACAGCAAGCAGGGCCAGGCTTTAGCACCCCAAGGCTGGCCACCAATAATACATTTCCTCCAACAAGGCTCCACCTCCTAAAAGTTGTACAACCTTCCCAAGTAGTGCCACTTTTCTGGGGATTAAGTATCCAAACACATGAGTCTAGGGCAGGCGGCATTATATTCAAACTACTACATAGGGCAAGATTCATATACCACAAATTAGCTTTCATAAAGTCTATAATTTAGTGACATTCAGTAAATATGCAATGTTGTGTTAATATAAAGCTGAAAACATTTTATCACCTTGAAATAAACCCCTATATATACAATTATATACAAGTAAGTACTTATATACAATTTTCTGATTCCTACACCCCTTGATAATCACAAATTTTTTATCTGTATCTTTATATATACTGGAAATTTCATATAAATGGAATAAAACATGTAATATTTCTCTTCTTCCACTTAGCTTAATGTTTTCAAAGTCCATGTACATTTTAGCAAGCATCAACACTTTAGCCCTTTTTATAGCTAACAATCCATTCTATGGATATACATTTATTTAATCATCCATTCACTGTTGAACATTTGAATTCTTTCCCACTTTTGTGTGCTATGAACTTGTATACAAGTATTTCCTTGAGCCCTTATTTTTAATTCTTTGGCATATGTACCTAGAAATGGAATTATTAAATCATATGGTAGTTATGTTTAACTACTTTGAAAAAGGTATACTGTTTTCAGTGGTATTGATACTATTTGACGTCCCCACCAGAAATACAGTAGGGTTCCAATTGCTCCCATATCCCTGCCAGCACCTATTTTCCATTTTTCCTTAAAGCTTCCCTAGTGGGTGTGATAGTGTATCAGTGTATCTCATAATGCTTTTTTTTTTTTTTTTTTTTTTTTTTTGGTTTTTCGAGGTAGGGTCTCACTCTAGCTCAGGCTGACCTGCAATTCACTATGGAGTCTCAGGGTGGCCTCGAACTCAGGGCAAACCTCCTACCTCTGCCTCCCAAGTGCTGGGATTAAAGGCGTGCGCCACCACGCCCAGCTTCTCATAATGCTTTTATTAGCATTTTCTAGATGACTAGTCTATTACTTTCTCATGGCTACAACAAAACACCTACAAAATTCAGCAAATTAGTGATCTTTGGGCTAGAGAAATGCCCTGGTGGGAAAAGGTGTCTGCTTGCAAAGTCTGCCATTAATGGGTTTGATTCCCCAATACCCATGTAAAGCCAGATACAAAGTGGCATGTGTATCTGGAGTTTGTAGTGGCAAGAGGCCCTGGTGTGCCTATTCTCTGCTCCCCTCAGTGTTTCTCTCTCCCCTTATAAATAAATAAAAATATTTTCAAATATGACTAAATAGATGATCTTTGAGTAAAGAATTGCCCTCTATGCCCTCACCCAATGAGCTGACCACCTAATTAGAACACATAAGTAACTTTTCTTAAGGAGAGGAAATTTTATGTCAGGTGGACTATGGACTTCAAATGCAACGTTGGCTCTTCTCTAAGGCTTGACAGCCTGCTTTGCAAATATTGGATTTTGTAGCCTCCATACTTACATTAGCCAATTCCTGAAAATAAATTGTAATCTATACATATACACATATCCTACTGAACTATTTTTCTGGATGACTGGATGAATACACAGGTATATACTTTCATCTCTTACATTTAGGTCACTGATACATTTTGAGTTAATTTTGTTAAGTCATTCAATGTTGTCCTTTGTTTTTAAATATTGTTTTGGCTTTTTTCAGCCCTCACAATTCCATGAAAATTTGAAAATTGGATATTTCTTTTCTGCAAAATACTTTTCAACTTCTAATAAAGATGATACTGAATCTATAGATCACTTTAAGCCTTCTAATCTATAAACATGAGATACCTCTTCATTTATTTGTTATTTCAGTTTCAGTCAAAAAATGTTTTGCTAGTTTTCAGTTTATAAGCCACTGGCCTCTTTATTTATTTATTTGGTTGTTTGTATATTTGTTTACTTACTTATGGATTTATTTATTTATGTTTTAGTTTGCATGTGTGTACTGTATGCATGTGTGTTTGTAGATTAAGATATTCCATGTTCATGTGTGTGGAAGACAAAATAGAGCATTGGGTATCCCCTCTATCACTCTTCAGCATGTTTTCTTGGGAAAAGTACCTTACTAAATCTGGAGTTGATTTTTCACTCAGTCTGGCTGACCACCAAGCCCCAGAAATTCTCCTTTCCCCTCTCAAGACTGAGGTTATAGGCCATTGGGCTCTTGATGAAATTTATTCATAGGAATTTTACATTATTTTAGATGGTATTTAAATGGAA
Source organism: Dipus sagitta (assembly GCA_036346955.1). Lineage (NCBI taxonomy): Eukaryota > Metazoa > Chordata > Mammalia > Rodentia > Dipodidae > Dipus > Dipus sagitta. The sequence goes on from CM070776.1 coordinate 65,406,024, forward strand.
TTGTTTTCCTCATATTATTGGGATTTTCATTGATAGAATACACTTGATTGATATGTTTTAAACTTGAATCTTGAAAGTTTACTTAGGTCTAATATCATTTTATGTATAAAGATCATGACAGCTACAGTTTTCTTTTGACATTTCCAACTTGAATGCTTTATTTTTCCTTCTTAATTGATCCGGTTAGATTTTAAGTACAGTGGTCAGTAGGAGTGGTAGAAATAGAGTTTTATGCATTATTGCTGATTTTAGGATTAAAGCTTTCTATCTTTTATAATGTGTGATGTTAGCTGTAATTTTCTCCTAAAATCCCTTTAATTAGCTAAAAACCATTGTATTCCTATTTTACATATTTTGAGAAAAGGTGACAGGTGCTTTACATACTGTTTTGATCAATAGAAACTATTATGAAAAACTTTTCCCTTTATTCTAGTAATATATTGAATTATGTTGATTTTTTATATTTTAATCATATTTATACTTTTTCTTCAGTTTTTGGCATCTTTGTGACAAAAATTAAGGTATCTGCAACTATGTGGGTTTATATCTAGGAACTTAATTATTGACATATCCATTTTTCTGCTACACAAACTATCTTTCTCACTATGGCTCTATAGCATAATTTTAAATCAGATATAGAGATACTTCAAGGACTGTTCTTTTTGCTCAGGTTTGCTTTTTCTAAGGTCTATTGTTCTTCCACATGAATTTTGGGACTGTTTATTTTATTTTTGTGAAGAAGGACATTACAATTGCATTGAATCTGTAGTTTGCTTTTGGCAATAGAGCTATTTTCATAATATTAATTCTTCTGATCCATCAATGTGGGAGGTCCTTATATCTAGGGTTTTGTTAAAAGTTATTATTGTTATAATTATTAACGTATTTTGTATGAATACATCATGTATTGCTACCCTCTTTTCCCTCATACCTTCCCCCATTCTGCTGGGGACCCTCCTAAGTGGGGTTGCAGTTGTGGGTTATGCATTATGGGAGCAGCAGTTTTTTGGGGGGGTGGAGAATATCTCTGGGCATGATGTCTCATCTAGTGTTTTTATATTACTTTTTTTCAGTATTAAAAAATTTCATTATAGAGGCTTTCATTTCCTTGGTAACATCTATTTCAAGATATTTTATTTGTTTTGAAGCTTTTGGGAATAGGATTGACTTCCTGATTTTTCTTTTTAAAGACATTTTTATTGAGGTTGTTTATACATGAACATATTATAATTTAATCATAATCCCATCCCATTACCTTCTTTTGCCCCTTTGCCCTACCTAAATTCCATTAACTCTTCTTCTTTCCACATAATCCCTGTTCCATTCTGTTGTCTTTTTTATAATTTATTTGTTTGAGAGGGAGAGAGAGGCAAATAGAGAGAGAGGGAGAGAGAGAGAATGGGCAGGCTAGGGCCTCTATCCACTACAAACAAACCCCAGACTCATGTGCCACCTTGTATATCTGGGAAATCGAACCTGGGTCCTTAGGCTTTGCAGGCAAGAGGCTTAACCACTAAGCCACATCTCCTGCCCTCAGATGTTCTGGTGTCTTTTTTGACCCTCCTTCATCATCCATGTCAAAATGTTGGTGGGCTCAATATTGTGCAGGTCTTGAGAAGGTAATGTCAGCCGATACCTGCTTTGAGGTCATGAATACAATGGTTACTTCGTATCTATAGGATAGTGACCCAGAGTATTCCTTCTCACCCTTACCCTCTTAATTCTTTCCCCATTTCTTCAACGTTCCCTGAGCATTGAAAGGCATTATAGAGATGTATCATTTAATGTGGAACACTCAATAGCTAGTATCCTCAGACCTTTCTTTGGGTCCCCAGTATTCACTGCTTTCTGAAAAAAGTAGTTTCTCTGGCCAATAGTCAGAGTAGCACTAATCTATGGGCATAAATATAATATTAGTCTTTAGGGATCAATTTGATAGCACAGTATATCCATTTAGTCAAACAACAGTAGTAGCTCTGCCCCTATGATATGGCCTTTGACTTTTAAAGCCATAGGCTTTTGAGTAGGTTTTCAGTATACAGGCATGGATTCCCTCCCTTGGAGGGGCCTCAGATCCAATCAAGACAACAGGCTGGCTATCGCCCTAATAGTTCAGCCATAATTATTGCACCAGTAGGTGCATTTTGCTTGGTCAATTGTGAAGCAAGCAGGATGGATGCACTGTTGTGTAAGACTATTGATGACTTCCCCCAGCAGCTCCCGTAGTGCTTTCTTGTATCATGGCAGTTTGCCAGCAGGAAGGAAGCCTCCAGGTCAGTTCTAATTTGATTATTCAGTGTCATTCAATCATCCATGTGGTGTCTTTAGCAATAGGGTCTTACTATCTAGTTTGGGTGGACAATCAAGGGTCTTGGCAATAGCCTGTACTGTTTTGGGGACCTCAGGTTCTGGTACTAAGAATTTTCTGCAACAATTTATAACTTCAGAAAGCAGCAATATCTACCTCCACAGGGGTTTTGACCCAAAGTCTTTCTTTTTAAAAGTATTATGTATTTTTAAAGAAATATTTTATTATTGATTTATTAAACAAAGAAAGAGAGAATGAGAGAGAGAGAATGAGAATGGGCTGACCAGGGCTTCCTGTCACTGTAAAAGTACTCCAGATGCATGTGCCACCATATGCATCTTGCTTATGTGGGTTTTGGAGAGTTGAACCTAGGTCCTCAGCCTTTGTAGGCAAGTGCTTTAACAACTAAGCCATCTCTCCAGCCCCAAAACTTATATTTTTTAATGAGTCATCTAAGGAGTGTGTTAAGCTATGACTTTTTCAAGATAAATTTTGTTTTGGTTAACCCTCCCCCTACCTTATCCATTCTTCTCTTCCTTTCCCGTAACTCCACATTAGCATATACACCCCCAGTACTTCACCCTGATATGTACAAGTCTACTACCTCTTCCATTTCAGCTCTCCTTCCTCACCCTCTCTTGGCTTCTTTCTAGCTTCATGGCCTCTATTTTTAATTACTTCAACTTACATGCAATCTAAAAATTTGAACGGAGAAGTCACATATGGCTGAATTCCAGGTCAGCTGGGGCTAGAGTGAGACCATACCTGGAAAAACCAAACAAACTACCCACACAAGACCATCATAATAAGAGGAAAAGGTTATGACATCAAAATAAAAGAGAGTCTGATTGAGAAAGGGAGGGGTATGATGGAAAGTGGAGTTTCAAAGGGGAAAGTGGGGGAGGGATATTGTCTACAATTATGGAAGTTGCCAATAAAAATAAATTAAAATATTTATATTAATATTTTTATATTAATTCTTTGATATTAGTGTTATTGATGTTAATCCTCTCAGATGTATAACTGGCAAAATTTTCTCCCATTATGATCAAAGTAGAAATTGGACTGGAAGAATAGGAATAGAGGGAAGGGAAGGGAGAATAGGAGAGAACATTGTCAAAGTACATGATATGCTTGTAGTAAAATGCCCTTATGAAACCCAGTAAAATTTACATATACATGGAGCCAGGTATAGTAGTGCATGCCTTTATTCCCAGGACTATGGAGGCAGAAGTAGGAGGATCACCATGAGTTTGAGTTCAATTCACTGGGATTACATCACAAATTCCAGCTCAGCCTGAGATAGAGTGAAAGCCTCCCTTGAAACAAATACAAAAAAATTACGTAGATATGAACCATTTTTAAAACTTAGCCTTGACAAAAACTTTAATAGTATGGGTCATTTCCCACTCCTATTGCCTTAAGCCAGCCAAAAAAGTTGTATGTGACAGTTCCAATTCTATCTCTGCTAACAAGGATTTCAAAAAATACTTAATGTCATACATGATTAGTATCATCAGAGTGAGAAGACTATATCAGAGTGCATTAGGCTATGATTTGATCACTATCAAAAGAACCTGAAAGAATGCACCTAAATCTGTAGACAATATTATTTATATATTCTATCTTAAAACATACATCCATAGCAGAAATAACCATTTAAATAGTATGTTCAGGTTGGCTTTGTAACATTTCAAGCATAATTAGTAAGCTCTGCCAAGTGAGAAATGTATTATGGGATATTTAAACAAACAGTTTTTGTGCCAGCACTCTAATTGCTTTGCATTGTTTATATAGTTTTTGTAAAGGGGAAGATGAGTCATCTGATAATCAAAATGAGGATTTGTACTCAGCTATGTTATCTTTCAGATCCTCAGTAATAGTTTTCAACAATTACAGGAAATGCTCAGGATTTTATTATGCACAAGTATGAACCTGTATGCCTGGAGCTTTGTCATTTTCCATAGACAACTGCATTTTGACTATGTATTAGACCTTATTTATATAAAAATATTTTACTCATACTTTTATCTCAGCTTCAACATGAAAGGTAGTATTTATTATTATTTAGTATTATTATTCATGACCATTCTTGAGCATCTTTTGTTTTCACTTTAAAAATTATGGTAAACTGAGATATTACACTGGAAGAATTGAAAAGTCATTCTAAAAGAATATTTTATGCTGATGACACCTTAATTTGATCACATACACAAATTCTGCACTGCTGCTTCATCACATTTCCCAATGTGATGTTTCAATATAGACATTTTATATTATCTTCCAACCAAATTATTTTAGCTATTACTATATTAAATGATTTAACCTTCATATTAAGGCTATAAGTGCTTCATACCACTTGTATTAGAAATTATGAATTACCTATACTTTACCAGTGTTTTTTTTTAATATTTTATTTTATTATTTATTTATTAGAGACAGCCAGAGAGAGAGAAAAAGAGAGAGAATGGGCATGCTAGGGCCTCTAGCCACTGCCAACAAACTCCAGATGCATGTGCCACCATGTGAATCTGGCTTACACAGGACATGGAGAATCAAACCTGGGTCCTTAGGTTTCATAGGCAAGTGCTTTAACCACTAAGTCATCTCTCCCTCCGTTTTTGTTTTATTTTATTTTAGTTTTTTTCAGTTTTTTAAGATAAGGTCTCGCTCTAGCCCAGGCTGACCTAGAATTCACTATGTTGTCTCAGGGTGACCTCAAACTCATGACAATCCTCCTATTTCTGCCTCCCAAGTGCTGGGATTAAAGGAGTGTGCCACTATGCCTGGCCTTTACCAGTGATTTTTATACTTTCACATGTTTTATGTTACTAGCATGCAGTTATTTCACTTTCAAGAACTCCTTTAAGCAAGTTTTTGCATGTGAGATAGATCTGATATTGTTAACTCCCTACCTTTTAGTTTGTCTGGGAAACTATCTCTTCTGCACCTTAGGACACCTTTGCTAGGTATAGTATTGTTTCTTAGTATTTTGAACTTTGAATGTATGATCTTGCTTTCTCCTGCTATACAGAAATCCACTATGTTATTTGGCTCTTTCCTCTTGGGTTCAGAATTCTCTTTTAATTTGAGTTTTGACAACTTGATTATGTCTTGGTGTAGTCTTATTTAGATTTAGTTTTATGAGGCTTTTGACCTTATTCCTTGGTGTTTGTCTTTCCCTGCATTGGAAAAGATCTCTATTATATTTATTCAAGTGAGTTTTCTATCCCTTTGCCTCAATCAATCATCTTGAACTCTTATAATTTGAGTCTTTTCTCTTTAATTGATGTCCCACAAATTCTATAGACATTTTTCATTCCTTTTCATTCTCTCCCTTCTCTTCTGACTGTGCATTGTCAATTTAGCTGTTGCAGAGTTCAATTTCTTCTCCTTGGTCAGCTCTGTTCTTTTTACAAATATTTTAAATATTTTTTTATGAGAAAGAGAGAATTGGCACACCATGGCCTCCAGCTACTGCAATCGAGCTCCAGACTCATGTGCTACCTTGTGTGCATGTGCAACCTGTGTGCTTGTGTCACTTTGTGTATCTGGCTTATGTGGAATCTGGAGAGTCAAATATGGATCCTTAGCCTTCGCAGGCAAGCATTTTAACCACTGAGCAATCTCTCCAGTCCATCAGCTCTATTATTTTTTTTTTGAGGTAAGGTTTCACTGTAGCCCAGGTTAACCTGGAATTCACTATGTAGTCTCAGGGTGGTCTTGAATTCATGGTGATCCTCCTACCTCTGCCTCCCAAGTGCTGGGGTTAATGGTGTGCACCACCATGCCTAGCCCATCAGCTCTGTTCTTCATACTCTGTACTGCACTCCTGTTATTTTTAGCTCTAGAATTTATGTTTGTGTTGTATGTATAATTTCAATCTCTACTAAATTTCTCAGTTTGGCCTATTGTTTTCCTGATGTTGTTGACCTGTTTGCCTATTTTCTTGAAGTTTTCTGAACTTTCTTTAAAAATTACTTTGAATTATTTATCAGGCAATTCATATGTCTCCATTCTTTGAATCAGATAGTGAGAAATTATTCTGTAATTTGGGCAGCATTATATACTTTTAACTTTTGTTGCCTTACATTGATGTCAGTAACTTTGAAAAAATAGGGACTTATTTTAGCTTTAGAAGAATAGATTTGTCAAGGAAAGATCATTACCACTTAGTGCATCTAAAAGTTCTTGACAAGCTGTGTGGTACCATCTATGACTAGGCAGACTGATAGAGTTTCTGGGCAGGTTGGCCTAGTGTCTAAGTCAGTAGGTACCTGGAAAAACACCTTGATGCATAGGGTTGACCTTGGAGCCTGAATCTACTGTTTTAGGCATGTTGGCTGTGCCTGGGGTGGGGTCCTAAAGCATGAGTCTGATGCTGATCCTGGAGACCATATCTGAAACCTAGGTTAATAGAAGTGGACCTGTTTTTGAAGCCTCAGTTTGCAAGGACAATTGAGGCACTGGAAGAATCCTGGTACCTGGATCCATGGGAGCTCTCAGTCCTAGAACAGCTCTCATGCCTGAGTCTCTGAGGGCATGGCCTACATTCTTGTAAATGCAAGGATGTGTATAGTACTTTGATTCATATGGTCCAACTTGACACAATGTTCTACTTGAATATATTTGTACTTGAGATTTTCTGGAAGTTGACAGCTTCCAGAGGAGATCCCGTACAGTAAGGAGATTTTGTGGAAGTTGACAGCTTCCATAGGAGATCCCGTAGGGTAAGGTCACATGACTTAATCCTGTGTCCAGAGGTACTTACCTGGATGCCTAAGAATGGGGGTAAAAATCTGGTTCTGAGGTGGGTCTGAATCCAGGGGCTATATGAGATGACCTGGGTCTGAGAGGGTCTAGAGTCTGTACCTACAAAGACCAGCCTAGGGCCTAGATCTATGGGTTCTAGAATAGCTTAGGATATCCTCTATTCTTGGTTCATACTGTGGGAGAAACTAGACACTTCCTAGGGGTTCTAGCTTCTTGGCTATTCAAAGAAAGACCTTCTTTAGACTTTTCAAAGACTTCCTGGTCTGGAATACTTCATAAGCAACTAGACCTTTCTATAGTTCCACTTTTGCTAACCAGAACTCTTGGAGTTAAGGGATACTCTAGGCTCTGATAGTAATGCCTGAGGACCACCTCAGTTCTGGATGTGGTATATAACCCAGAACTACTGAAGTTTGAATCTATGGCATCTACCCTGGCTCTGGGACAGGCCTGAAGCCCAGGATAACCCTACTTCACAAGGTCAGTCTGGAGCCTGGTGGGAGATGTGGGATGTCACATGATGCTAAGATTGTATTGGAGCCTAAGTTCATAGGTACCAGCTTTAATCCTGGTTTGGCATGGCACTGGGAAGGGATACTATTTCTATGCTATTCATAAGTACTGTAATTACTCTTTCTTTTTTTTTTTTTTTTTTAGTTCCTGTAAAAATATTTTCATGCACATATAATAGTTAAAAGTGATGTTTCTACAGGGAGGATGAACACTGAAAAGTTATATTCTGTGTTCTAAAGTTATTACTACTACTTTTTTGAAGCAAGGTCTCAATCTAGCCCATGTTGACCTAGAACTCACTCTGTAGCACAGGCTGGCCTAAATCCCAAGGTAAACCTCCTACCTCGGCTTCCCAAGTGCTAGGATTAAAGGTACACACCACTATAGCTGGCACTATTGCCTTTTAAAATATAGACAATTATTATAGCTATGACTTTTCTCCTAAGTCTCGTTTTCATTGTATGACAGTCTTCATTGTCAACCAGACTAGATTTAGAATCACCTAGGATACACACCTCTGGGTGTGTCTCTGAGGGTGCTTTGGAGTGGGTTAACTAAGGAAAGTCCCACCATGAATGGAGAACAACATCCCATTGGCTAAATAAAAACAGAAAGAGGAGGAAGCCATATGAACATGGGCATTCATTTCTCTTTGTTTCTGGACTGCGGATGTAAAATTACCAGCTTCATATTCCCACCATCATGTCTTCTGTATCATGATAGATAGTATTCCCCGAATTCAGGAAGCAAAATAAAATTATTTATTTCTTACTTGGATTTCCTTAGGTAGCAACAAGGAAAGTATCTAACATAGAAAATTGGTACTAAAACTCAGTAGCAGAGGCCAGTAAGCTAAAAAAGAGATACAAAGGGAAGAGAAAGGAAGGGAGGAGGGTACATAATAGATTGGTATTGTACATATGTAAGTAGAAGAATAGATTAACGGGGATGAAAAGGCCAAAAGTGAGGTCAGGGGAGGAGATTGAGTAAAGGAAAGGTGGAGGGAGGGCTAATCAAAATCTAAGAGGATATAAATAAATCATATGGAATCCTCTGGTTTTGGACAATGGAACACTCAGGAGCTGTAGATTGTTGCTAGAAAATTTTCAGTGCTAGGGATGGGATACCTTCCAATGAGTTGTTGGCCAGGGAGGTACCTGATGCCTCCAAAACATTATAGGCCATTGCTGAGGCCCTTGGTTTCCCACCAGGAATAGATGGTAAGACCCTAGTGCTGAAGACTCCACATACTTGGGCTGCAAGGCTGCTGAGAAATCCTGCTGGAACTGAGCTGATAACCTCCTCCATGTAGACCATCTGACAGAAAGCTGAAAGAAGCCATTCTACATGCAGTTCAATGGGAGAAAGAGATACCACCAGTGAAGATACTCAACAGTGGACACTGCAAGCATTATAATTGGCCAGTCAGGCCGAATGAGCCAACAGGTGCAATAGTGGCACATCTGTCATGGTGGAAACCAACTGCCCTCCAAGTGGACTGGAGGCCCGCTCCATGGGAGGAATCCATCCCTGATACTGAAAACCTAAAACAAAGGTAGTCATGAGCCCTAGGGGTGTAACATCTGCTGATGTCTGGATAAGTGTATATACTATGTGTATCAAACTGCCCAGTAAGCACTTCTCTTAATATTCATACCCTTAAATTAATGCTACTCTCACTTTGGGTAGAGAATCTTCTCTTTTCAGATGGCAGTGACCTTGGGATGACTCAGAAGGTATCATGGTGCTGGAAAGAAGTAACTAGAGTACCGAGTAACATCTCGATCACACCTTCCAAGGCTCAGGGTCTAATGTGGAAGAGGTGGAAGAAAAAATGTAAGAGCCAAAGGAAGGTTAGGACTCCTTACAATGTGCCCCCTCCAGACATAAAACAGCCTTGATATCCATGGCCTCATGGTGCCTGACACTACCTACACAAGACCATCATAAGAGGAAGGAAAGATCATGACATCAAAATAAAAGAGAGACTGATTGAGATGGGGAGGGGATATGATGGAAAATGGAATTTCAAAGGGGAAAATGGGGGCGGGGAGGGAGGGTATTACCATGGGATATTTTTTATGATCATGGAAAATGTTAAAAGAATTGAGAAAAAAATAAAATAAAAAAATAAAGTTTGGGTTGAGTAAAAAAAAAAAGAAAATTGGTACTAAGAACTGGGTCTATTACTGTGATAAACCTGGTCACATGGTCCATAGGCCTTTGAAACTGGCTTATAAAAAGAATGTACCCACTCACCACCACCACCACCCCTGTGCATGGACCCAGGCCAGCTGGTTAGTGTTCCCCCAGGGGAACCACCACACACGTGATATACTCATATCCCCACCCTGCCTTGTCACAGGACTGGGCAGTCCCATCCACCCTTGGCACATGGTCTCAAGGTGCCCACTGTCAGATCCCCTCACCCCTCAACATCTCAGAACCACCACACATTCCCATCCTCCCCCCATCATAGCCCAGCCCCAATACCAGTCTGCTTTGTCACATTCCCTCCTACCCCTGTTGCCTCAGGCCACATGACCATGGAGTCCCATACCAGGAACCACAGAACAACAAGCCCTTTCACCAGATCCCCAGGACACACCAGAGCCTCACAGGTTCCTTCCCTCTGAGCAGGAAGACCCCATTGCCATCAGAAGCCTAGTGGAAGCAAACATAAAAGGGAATAATCACTGAAAATACCTCAAGGGTAGACTACAGCTTCCTCCTAAATTATATAAGACTTCTACACTGTGATGGGGAGACCACAGAGCAAAGGAATAACATGAAAAATTAAATGCAAGGTGATTCACTCCTTAAGCAAAGTGGCAGGATACAAAATCAATGCACAAAATAAGTAGCCTTTCTATATGCAAAAGACAAAGATACAGAGAAAGAAATAAGCAATATTGTCCCATTTTCAATACCAACAACAAAAAAATAAAATACCTTGGAATAACATTAACCAAGGGTGTGAAAAACCTATACAATGAAAACATAAAAACACTCAAGAAAGAAATTGAGAAGGACTTGAGAAAATGGAAAGACCTCCCATGCTGTTGGAGAGGCAGAATTAACATTTTGAAAATAGTAATCTTACCAAAGGCAACATACAGATTTAATGCAGTACCAATAAAAATCCTAACATTTTTCTTCACAGAGATAGATGAAATGATCTCAAAATTTATATGGAATAGCAGAAGGCCTTGGATATCCAAGCATATCCTCAGCAAGAGAAATACCTCTGGAGGCATCACCATACCTGATCTAAAGCTATCCTACAAAGCAATAGTAATAAAAACATCATGGTACTTGCATAAAAACAGGATTATAGACCAATGGAACAGAATCGAGGACCTGGGCTTTGAGTCAAGTAACTATAGCTACATGATATTCGATAAAGGATCTAACAATATAGGCTGGAAAAAAGAGAGCATCTTCAACAAATAGTGCTGGACAAACTGGATAACCATATGCAGGAAAATGAAACTTGATCCACATCTCGCCATGAACAAAAATCAAGTCCAAATGGATCAAAAACCTCAATATATGACTGGAAACTCTGTTAGTACTGGAAGAAAACATAGGAGGAACTTTCCATGATATAGGAATGGGACAAGACTTCCTGAACAGAACCCTAGTAGCTCAGGAATTTAAACAATCACTCAACCATTTGGATCTCATGAAGCTGAAATATTTCTTCACAAACATACAATAAGCAGAGCCAATAGATTACCCATAGAATGGAAGAAAAATTTTGCCAGCTATACAACTGACAAAGGCTTGTCAGTTGATTATAGAATTTACAAAGAACTCAAAAGGCTAAACAATGAAAAATAAAACAACCCACTCACAAAATGGGGCAGAGAACAGAACAGGGAGTTCTCAGAGGAAGAAATATAAATGGCAAAAACACGCATAAGAAAATGTTCATCATCCCTAATCATCAGGGAAATAGAAATTAAAACAACTATGAGATTTCACCTTACCCCAATAAGGATAGAAAACATTACAAAATCAAATTATGGAGGTGAAAAGGCCTAAATGAAGTCAGGGAAAGAGATTGAGTAAAGGAAAGTTGGAGGGAGGGCTAATCAACATCTAAGAGGATATAAATAAGTCATATGGAAACCCAATTTTTGGGCAATAAAACACATAGGAGCCATATATTGTTACTAGAAAATTTTCAGTGCCAGGGATGGGATACCTTCCAGTGATTTGTTGGCCAGGGAGGTCCCTGATGGCCCCAAAATATCGCAGGCCATTGCCAAAGCCCTTGGTTTCCCACCAGGAATAGATGATAAGACCCTATTGCTGAAGACTCCACATACTTGGGCTGTAAGGTCACTGAGAAATCCTGCTGGAGCTGAGGTGAGCCATGTAGACCAGCAGACAGAAAGCTGGAAAAAAAGCCATGCTGCATGAATTTCAATAGGAGAGAGAGAAATCACCAGTGAAGATACTTAACAGTGGACACTGCAAGCCTTATATTTGGCCAACCAGGCCAAATGAGCCAATGGGAGCAATAGTGGCATATCTGTTATGGGGGAAAACAAACACCCTCTAATTTGACTGGAGGGCTGCTCCATGGGAGGGAATAAATCCCTGACACTGAAAACCTACACAGGGGTAGTCATGAGCCCTAGGGTTGTGACGTCTGCTGCTGTATGGCTAAATATATATACTATGCTCACCAATCTGCCCAGTAAGCACTTCTCTTAATGTTCATACCCATATATTAATGCTACGCTCACTTTTGGTTAGAGAACCTTCCCTTTTCAGATGGCAGTGACCTTGGGATGACTCAGAAGACTCCATGGTGCTGAGAAGTGACAGAGGAGTGCTCAGCACTGAAATAATCTCAATCATACCTTCCAAGGCTCAGGGTCCATTGTGGAAGAGGTGGCAGAAAGAATGTAAGAGTCAAAAGAAGAGTAGGACTCCTTACAATGTGCTCCTCCAGACACAAAATGGCCTGGATATCCATGACCTCACAGTGTTTGACACTACGTACACAAGACAATCATAATAGGAGGAAAAAGTCATGACATCCAAATAAAAGAGAGACTGAGAGCGGGAGGGGATATGATGAAGAGTGGAATTTCAAAAGTGAAAGTGGGGGGAGGGAAGGAATTACCATGGGCATTGTATACAATCATCAAAGATGTCAATAAATAAAAGTCAAATGAAAACAAATGCTGGTAAGGATGTTGAGAAATAGGAACCTTTATTCATTTTGGGTGAGAATGTAAGATGGTGCAACCACTATGGAAAGCAATATGGAGACCCCAAAAAGGTTGACTATAGAGTAACCAATAGACACAGTTATTTCCTTACTGGGCATTTACCCTAAAAGCTCTATGCCTCATTTCAGTAAGATTTGCTCAACCATGTTTATAGCTGCTCAATTCATAATACGTAAGAGCTGGAATCAACCCAGATGTCCATCATTAGACCAAGATGTGGTATGTCTACATGATGGAATTCTACACAGCTGTAAGGAAAAATGATACAATGAAATTTGAAGAAAAATGTTCAAACTTGGAACAGATCATTCTCAGTGAACTCACCCAGTCACAGAAAGATAATCATCTCAGAAAGATAATAGTCTCACTCATCTGCAGCTCCTAACCTGAATCTTCTTGAGATGCTGACATACCTAATAAGCATCTCAAGGACTGAACAATAGGGATGGTGGGCCGCGAGGGGTGGGTAAGGGTGTGTGTGTGGGGGGACATGAAACTGGACCCAAATGGTAATGGTACCATAAAATTCTATATCCTAAAAGATAGGCTAAATGGTTGAACCTTCACCAGGTCCTTAGAGGGAACCTAAGCCCTGAAGCACAGGGCCCTGGAGAGGGTATGATGAAGACTAACCTTAATCTTCTCCTGTTTCTCTCTCTCATTCTCTCTTGCTCCCTCCCTCTTATCTCTTTTCTCTCTGTCATATTACCTATATTTTTCTTTCTTCTTTTACTTGGTGCTGGCCTATAACTACCAGTACCAGCATGTGGTTAATATCCACAATGAGCTGTTGATCAGAGAGACCTACAAGGTTTCCCAAAAGAAGACAGATTTCTGTCAGAGTACTTGATGACCCACCAAAGGTTAGCAGTAAGACCCTACTGCCAAAGACACTATATGCTGTTGGTATGTAATGTGGAGTGAGCTGGCTGGAATCTGGAAGAGAGTCAGTCCCCAGGCACTTAGTCTGTCTAGTGCCAGAAGGTGCTACATGAGCAACTGGGGGAAAATGACCAACACTGTCCAAGAAACTCGTGGTCTAAGCTACCCAGCAGCAAACAACCTAATGTGGTGCAAACACAAGGGTAATAGTGGTACACAGCCATGATGAGTAACCAACTTCTCTTGATTTGACTAAAGGATCCGCTCAGTGGAATGGAACTCATAGCTAGAAGTGGGAGACAAGTCAGAACCATCTAACAAACAAGTCTGCTGTCCATTATCAAGCTCCTCCCAATTGTGGGATACAAGAGGGCTTACACCTATTAAATTTTCTCTAAAATAATGTTTATCCCATTTATCTGGTGCTGACTTTACTCTCTGTTGGATAATTTGCTTTTCTTTGTTCAGATGGATGCAGAACCTGAGGAGAGAATCAGCCCATTGCACCTCACCAGGGCCCCAGCTGAAACCATAGAGTAATTGGGGAAATGAGCAAGAGTGCTGCTTTCTTTCTTGGTGAACCTGGTACCAGCACAAGGGTGAAGGAGATAGACACAGAGAACACTCAACTCCTACCATACCAGACATCCAGAAACACAGAGGATGCCAAGACCTCATCACTGAAGTAGACCTAAAACAAACTCAACATCGCTCAGGGAAATTCATAGAAGAGGGCGTGGAAAGATTGTTAGAGCCACATGTTGGGATATTATGCACAAAGACATTGCCTCTTACAATACAAGGAGTTATGTGAATTTTGCTGAATGTGTGAAGCCTTGATTTATGTCCTAAGATATGATCTTTTTAAAAAGAAGGCTCCATGAGGTGCTGAGAAGAATGTGTATTCTGTAGAGTTTGGGTGAATGTTCTGTAGATATTTGTTAAATCCATTTGATCTTTGATGTTGTGACACTCCATTGTTTATTTATTTTCTATCTAGAAGATCTTTCTCATTACAGCAGTGTGGTATTACAATCACCAATTATTATTGTGTTGAGACTTATTTCTGAATAATGTCTACTAGATTTTGCTATATAACCTTCAGTTCATCTGTGTTTGGTTCATATATATTTACAGTTGTAATATCCTCTTGTTGAGTTGTTCCTTTGAGTAATATAAACTGACCTTTATTTCTTCTGATTACTTTTGGCTTAATGTCTATTTTGTCCAATGTTAGTATACCCACCCCTGCTTAATTTCTGTTTCTATTTTCTTGGAAAATCTTTACCCACCTTTTACCTAAGGCTGTGTCTATCTTTAATGGTAAGGTGGGTTTCTTGAAGTCAGCAAGTAAATTGTTCCAGTTTTTGATCCTGCCTCTTAACCTGTGTCTTTTGATTGGGGAATTGAGTCTATTGATGTCCAGAGTTAAAATTGAGAGATGTGAGTTCATCCCTATCAGTTTTATATCTTTTTGGAGGTTGGTGTTTACTTGAGCTTTATTTATATCCATATTTATTCTAGTTTTAAATATTCCTTTTTCCATTCCTGTATTCTCTTGACCATATTTGTTCTATCTTCAGTGTAAATTATTCTATCCAGTGTTCTTTGCATGGCTGGCTTACTGTTCATATATTCATAAAGCTGTCTTGTATCATGGAAAGTTGCTGTTTCAACTTATATTATGAAGGTTATTTTGCCAGGTATAGGAGTTTGCGTTGGCATCTTTTGTCTTTCAAAATTTGATATATTTCATCTAAGACCTTCTGGCTTTTAGAGTTTCCTTGGAAAATTAGATGTAAATCTCATAGGCTTACCTTTGTTGTTGGCAGGCTGTTTTTTATCTTTCTGGTTTGAGTATGCTTTTTTTCTATTTAATATTTTAACTATACTGTGACATGGGGTAATTATTCTCTGCTCCTTTCTGTTTTGTATTCTGTGTGCCTCTCTTTTGCAAGATTTGCAAATTTTTCTTGTATAATTTCAATGAAGATACTTTCTATGCCCTTGGCCTGTAGTTCTTCCCCTTCTTGTATGCCCATGTTTAGAATGTTTGGTATTTTTAAGGTGTGTCATATTTTCCTTATGTTTTGTTTGTATCCTTTTTTGAAATTGTCATTGATTTTTGCCTCCCAGTCTATTTATTCTATCTTGTCCTCAATCCATGCTAGTCATTCCTCCATGATCTATTCTATTGGTTAACCTTCCTTAGAAGCCTTTCAAGTAAGTTATTTCATTTTAGTCAGGTTTTTCTTCAAGATCTCCATCTCTTTATTGAATTTCATTTTTCATTCTTTGCTTGAATTTCCTATTGTCTCTTGAAATTCATTCCTGCATTTGATCCTGTCCTCTTTAAATTTATTCCACTGTCCAATGACCTGTTGTTATTGATTCCCAACCATTTCATTCAGTTGTTTGTTCATAACTTTATTAAATTGTTGAATATGCTTATCAGGATTGCTTTTTGGAATTATTTGTCTAGAGTTTCCTCTAAGTAGTTTTAATTAGAGGCTTCCATTATGGGGCTGTGCATTATTGAGATATCTTACCTTATTTTCTTGTATCATTTATTTTGCACTGGGGTTTGTCTATCTGGAGATAGCCCTTTTGTCTTCCTGAGAATGCAGCAACAGCAGCTCTTGTGAAACCATTGTTGAGTGGCCTTGTCAGCCTTGATACAGATTTGCTTGGGATGGAAGTCTATCTGCAGATCTGTGCTGAGAACACTTGAAGCTGAATAGGCTTACCCTTATGTGTGCAGTCTCCATGGGGGACTGACTGAGGAATGTGACTACCTCGGGTATCCCTACTTCAGTGCTATGCAGTCAGGCAGGCCAAGGAATAAGTAACAAATGAGCCTGATTCTCAATCTTTGTGCGAGAAGCTGAGGTTCTACCCATGGGACTGATGAGTGTGGGGGTGGAGCACCATCTGGGGAGTGGGACCAACTTGAGTGGGACCAACTGCAGGCAGGCCAGGGTATGATGTCAAGGCCAAATGGGCCTGATCCTATCTTCTTGGTGGATTAAGGGGTGGCATTGAATTTGTATCCATCCACTTAATGGCACAGGAAGAGTGCTCACTTGGACCCTGTGTAGCCTACTTAATGCTGAGGGTAGGGAGTGAGATTAGCTCTGGTATTGTTTACATTTCTTGATGCTGTAACCAAATATTTGATAATAACCTAGTTAAGGAAGGTAGGGTTTACTTTAGCCTACATTTCAAAAGGAATACCTACCACCATGGTGGGGAAAGGTATGACAGTAAATATGTCGTGGCTAGTCCCATCAGTTCCTCAGTCAGGAAGAAAGAAAGCCATGAATGGTGGTGGTAGGTTAGCTTTCTCCAATTTACTCAGTCTAACACTTTAGCCCATTGAATTTATTCCACATTTAGGGTGGGTTTTCTAGCCTCAAACCAGTCTAGAAATTCTCTCACAGGCATGTAAGAGTCTTGGCTCCTAGGTAATTGTAGATCTTGTCAAGTTTACCATCAAATATTGACCATCATAGCATATATCAAATCAGTGTAACTTTGGATTGGATTGTGTTTGAATGATTGATTTTAAAAATTGCTGTTTGAGTTGGTGATTTCAGTTTCAAAAAAAAAATCTTAATTGAATTTGACTTGGGATTAGGTCAGAATTTCCAGTAGTTTTTGAATTGACCCTAAACGTAATAAAAAAGTTAAAAAGAATGTGGAAGAATTCGAAGCTATGAGATAAAAGAAGTCCTAGCCTGCTATAAGTAGAGATCTTGTCCATTCTGATGAAAGTATGGAAGACCAGATTGCCCAAACATATGTATATAGTGAAAGTCTAGCTTAAGGAGGTTTTGGAGGGGAACAAAGACTATACTGGGAAATAGGCTAGAGGTCATTTATATTATATTCTGGCAAAGAATCTAGTTGCATTCTGTCCATGTTCTGAAAGTTTGAGTGAAGCTGAATTCAACACTAATAAGCTAAGTTATGTGACTGGGAGAATTTTAAAACATCATAACATCCAGGCTATGACATGGTTTCTGGTCACTGCTTTTAGTTACATGCACAGTGAGAGAAATCAGAAAGATAAGAAAACTGCAGTTAAAGCCGGGCGTGGTGGCGCACGCCTTTAATCCCAGCACTAGGGAGGCAGAGGTAGGAGGATTGCCATGAGTTCAAGGCCACCCTGAGACTACATAGTGAATTCCAGGTCAGCCTGGACCAGAGTGAGACCCTACCTCGAAAAACCAAAAAAAAAAAAAAAAAAAAAAAAAAAAAAAAGAAAGAAAGAAAGAAAACTGCAGTTGGCAAGGAAATAAGTGAGGAGTTTACAGATTCAGAAAAAGTAGGTGTAAAGAAGGAAGTTTTAATGTTTAAGAGAGAGTTATTGAAAAGAAACCTGTAGCTCTTCACTGGGACAATAAGAAGGTTGACTTGGGGAAAAGACTAAAAAAGACTCAAACTTGTAAAACTTCAAATTCATTTGAAAGGACAGAGCTTGAACTTAGAATGCCACTGAAGGGGTTCCCTGCACAACTTAAAAACAAACACCTAAAGAAACAACTACCTAAGGAGGAAGTGTTTCCCAGGGTTAGTCACCAAGATGCACAGGAGCTACTACAGCCATGGTGAAGGAGGCTAGGCTACATTTCAAGCTGACAATAGAATTTTACAGCAACGTCCATGTGGTTTTTCAACCATGCATATTCAAGAGTTACAATGTCATGGAGGTTTGCATCAATATTCTGAAAGCCACTGAAGCCAAGCAGTATAGCAGGGTCAGATTCCTTGCAAGGAGACAATGGAAAGCTATTGTGGAGCTGGGTGTGGTGGTGCATGCCTTTAATCCCAGCACTCAGGAGGCAGAAGTGGGAGGATCGCCATGAGTTCGAGGCCACCCTGAGACTCCATAGTGAATTCCAGGTCAGCCTGGGATAGAGTGAGACCCTACCTCAGAAAAAAAAGCTATTGTGTAACACTGTGGAGGTGAAGCCTAGGTTTCCATGGGGACCACAGGGTGTTGGAGATGACAGGGTCATAAAATATTCCCCAAGGAAACCAATAGGCAGGGACTGGTACTGGTCAAGAAAGAGGCTATGCAGTCCCCAGACAGTTAGCCTGTCTAGTGCTGGAAAACACTACATAAGCTACTGGAAAAAGTGACTAACAATGGTCTGAGCAACAAGAGGTCTAAGCTTCTAAGAAGCAAACACCCTGACATGATGCACACGCCAGTGCAATGGTGGCGCACAGGCTTGGTGGGTAACAATAGCTTTCTGATTGACTAAGAGATGCACTCAGTGTAATGGAACCCATATCTGGAATTGGGAACCAGATCACAAGCCTATGAAGACAAAGATTATGCTGTCTAGTGTCAAGATCTAGCTAGTCTTTGGCTAAAAGAGGGGTTATATACATCAAATTCTCCCTAAATCCCAATTTAAACTATGCTGATTTCATTCTCCATTATAGAATCTGTTCTTTTGCAGAAGACAGAGAGACCTGAAGAGATAAACTACTCCGCACGCTTCAGCCAAGCCACAGCTGAAACCACAGAGGAATTGATGAGACAAGCATGAATACTGCTTCCATGCTGAACCTGATAACCAGCATCAGGGTATAGGATATCAAAGCAGAGATCCAGAGCTTTAATCTAGCAGAGATCTAAGAGCTCATCACCGAAGTAGACTTAAAATTCACCCACCACAGCTCAGGGAATTTTGCAGACGAGCAGGTGGAAAGATTGTAAGAGCCACAGGTTGAGATATCATGCCCTGAGGCATTCCCTCTCCACCCCAAAAAATGGCTGCTGCCCCAACTACACATAAACCACAAACCCAAAGGGAATACCTGAAACTCCACTGAGGAGGGTCCCCAAAGGAATGGGGGCAGGGACAAGGGAAAAGAGGTTACCACAAGTATTGTATCCATATGAAATATGTTAATAATAAAGAATAACAACAATGCTGAAAAAAGAAAAAGGCTATATGTGCTATAAGCAGCAGAATTGGAGAGAAGGGACTACTCAAGCCTATTAGAGTTGAAATTTTGCCATTATAAGCCCTATATCAGAATTTTTTTTGCTTTACTAGGTTTTTATCTTATTTTGGTCCAGTATTTCCTTGCTATCCATCCACTGTGGCCTTGTCTACTGAAGATGTTTACTCTGTCCCATTGTATATTGGAAGTATGTGACTTTTTTCTATTTTACAGAAGCTCACAGGTAAGAAATTGCTTTGAGTCTCAGAAAACACTTTGGACTTTTGGGTGTTTGAATGATGTTAGAACTGGTATGATGTTGGGAACTCTTGAAGATCAACTGAATATATTTTGCATTATGGGAGGGCACAGAATTTCAAGGACCAGGGGTGGAACATTATAGTTAAAAATAATATGTTTGGGTGCCAAATTGAAAAAGGATGAATTGAGAATGGTTAATAGTCATTGTTAAATTGACAAGATTGGTAATTATCTAGGAGACACACATATGGGTGTCTATGAGGTTGTTTCCAGTGAAGTTTAACTCAGTAGGTACAATACCATCCCATGGATTGTGGTGTGGCACTGAATAAAAAGGGAGAAAGGAGGAAGCCAGCTAAGGATGAGCATTCATTTCTCTTTGCTTTTGGATTGTGAACACAATGTGACTATCCTCATAGTCCCACTGCCATCCCTTTTGATCTAAAGTAACCTATTCCTTAAGTTACTTTCATCATACATTTGTCAAAACAAGAAAAGTAACTAATTCACAATAGATCCTATAAGTTTTAGTATATTAGATTCAAAGTACACACAAATTTCTAAAGTTTTCTTCTACTCTTAGTTAAGTAGGTAGTTAGTATTAGGCTTGGAGGACCCTAGGTCTTGATACCGCCTTAATAATTAATAGCCTGTTTTATACAGGCTAAAACTGTAGGAGTCTTTTCCTGGTGAAAAGTATGGGACCTGATTCATTCTTCATCTGTGGGAGAGCACATAACATTCTAAAGTGCCCAGAAGGGCATTAATAGATAAAAATCTATGCCTACCTTCAAGAGGCCTAAACTCTTAAGATTACTACCTAGTAGGAGGCTTTTTTAAAAAACCTTATTTATTTATTTGAGAGTGACAGAGAAAGAGGCAGAGAGACAGCGAGAGAGAGAGAGAGACAAAATGGTCGCACCAGGGATTCCAACCACTGCAAACGAACTGCAGATGCGTGCACCCCCTTGTGCATCTGGCTAACGTGTGTCCTGGGGAATTGAGCCTTGAACCGGGGTCCTTAGGCTTCACAGGCAAGTGCTTAACCACTAAGCCATCTCTCCAGCCCCAGTAGGAGGCTTTTTAATAGATCTATTATTATTCCTTCCTGTAAGAGGCAATTCAAATAGGCTTGTCAATCACCCAGACAACACAAATTCCTCAGGAAAAGCTATTTGTTTAAGAGACTATAAAATTAGTATAAAGGCTGTTTAAATGTAAATTGATAGATGGGCCATTGTCCACTCTCACTCCTGCAGTGAACTCTGTAATAAACTCTGCCTATCTTCCATACCAAGGTCTGTGTATCACCTGGACACTTTTGCCCAGGTTCCCAAGAACTAAGAGGAATCTTGGTGACATCATTTGGTGTTTCTGTCTGGTTATGATTGGATTTTCTCCATGCTCATCATTGTAAGGCATTAATTCCCCTACTTTGGGTTGAGACCATGGACTTTCCTGCTATTTTTTTCTAATGACTTCCTACAGCATATGCATTTCTGTACCTCTCTATGGCATATCCACTACTTTCCTATTTTCAGTGGCTACATGTCTCTGGTTACTAGGTCTTGCTCCGCTCATATTTTAATCACCTGATACATCTGTGCTAACATAAAACTTATGTACCCTTTTGAAAAGAGGGATAGTTAGAAGACAGAATGATGACATATAATCACATAGAAAAGAATACAAGGGTCTATGTTGAATAAACCAACTCAGCCATTGAAAAAAAAACAGGCATGGTTATACTCATATTTTGTGAGTACCCCTATTTCCATGAGATGAAGGCACTGTGTTTTCTATGTCAGATTTAGGACACAATTCCAAATCTCAAATACCATGTCCCTATGTTTTTGAGGCATTTATACACTAACTGTATCTTATAGGGGAACTCAGTAATTTCCCTGTAGCCCAGAGGCCTTCAGTATTTTGTGGCCACAATATATGGCTTTTTCTTTACAGAGTTTCTTCCATTCTCCGCAGAACCTTACAGGAAGGAAATTCATGTTATATCTGAAAGTGTCACTTGTACCTTTCCTGAATAAATAAATAGCCAATGTTGATTTTCATTAGTTGAGGAATTTTGCATCTGCCAGCCTTGATAATTCCAGAATTAGGCAAGGAGCAGTATACCTGATATATGTGAGGAAATTGACTATGATCCTATGAGCCAAGGCAACTCCAGAATTGGAAAGGCATGATACATCTGATTCCATGCTCCCAAGTTAAAGGGAGTATAGTGGTTTGAATCAGATGTCCTCACATAGACTCATGTGATTTGAATGCTTGGTCTCAGTTGGTGGCAATTTGGGAGGTGGAGCCTTGCTGGAGGAGGTGTGTTGGTGGGGAGCAGGCTTTGGGGTGCTTTAGCCAGGTTTCTCCTTGTCAGAGTCTGGCTCACTGTCTTGCTTCTATTTGCTACCTGCTGTAACAAGGAGATAATATCCAGCCTTTGTTCACATCATGATTTTCCCTGCCATCATGAAGCTTCTCCTCAGGTTGTAAGCCAAAAGAAACCCTTTCATCCCATCAGTCACCTTTGGTCTGGTGTCTTGTCCTTAAAATGTGATGATAACTGTAATAGACAATTGGTACCAGAGGAACAGAGTAGTTGCTTCTAGAAACAAGACAACATGGCATTTGATGTTTTGGAATTGATTTGCAGGAGGAATGTGAAAGGATTTGAAACTTTATACTAAGAGATGCCTTGCAGTGCTATAAATAGAGCTTGATATACCATTATGGTCAGAGTTTGAAGAACCAATATGCAGAAAGAACTGTGGAGATGTGTCTTATGACAGGAAGAAAAAGCTTTGTTGGGAGCAGGCTGGAGGCAGTTTGGGTGAGAGGCTGGCTGTGTCCTTCCTATGTCCTGAGATCTTAAGCAAAGCTCAATTGAAAAATAATGGCAAAACATAGAACATAAGGCTATGGCACAGAAAGTTTCAAGCAGGAGACTGAAGCCCAGTTCAGCTGCAATTGTTTGAAAGATTACCACCACTGAGTTTGGGCCAGCTGTTCTGCATTGGAACAGTAGGAAGAATGCTGAAGGAGTTGTCCTGCTCTTCAAAGAGCCTTTGAAGGACTTGACAGGTGTCCTCTTCTATGCTCAGATCAGTTCCTAGACTAGAAAGATGAAAAAGACTGGTCTTTAATCCAATTTGCCTCTACTATCAATAAATTCCATCATGCTAGCCAAGTATTTCAATATAGATACTGCCTGATCCATCTGAAAAACAAGGCAAACCTCTTTTCAGCTGAGAGAACAGGTGCTAATTAAAATTTACAGGATGGGAAGTCAGGGCCAACAACTCTTCAACCTTGAAAGGGCTTTTTCTGGTACTTAATCTTCTGTGACCATAAAGGTCCCAGTAATTACCATCTGGATTAATCACTTCTGAGCTAAGCCTTGTAAAGTAACTACTCCCCACTAGGCCCTTGTGGAAAGTCAGAACCTAAGTGACTTTAAGTACCTGTTCAAAAAAATTCATAAGTAAAGGTTTTTCTGTTTGCTATTTTCACATTAAACAACAATGCTTGCTGTCTATCTTTCGTTCTGTCCACACTTTTGTTTCTGTCTTCTTATACTCATTATGAAAACCCATTCCTTATATGGGCCCAAAACTATGTCTGAAAATTCAAATAAGACAACTGCTGGGTCTGTGGACTCCCACTTATTTCCTATACTTCTATACTTCCACGATAAGTATCTCTTTGTCAAGGGGATGACTGAAACCAATTACAGAAATATATTAATCTAGGAGAACTAGTTAGAACATGTTAGAGATGCATCTTTTAACAATAAGCTCTCAACAGCCTCTTATTTTCTGCTTTGATAAATTTTGAGTCTCTTTGGTATCTATTGCCATCTCCCTGGAGGAATTTCTCAGACTAGCCATTAGATCAGCACTCATTCCGCCACCTCCTTTGCAATGTTCCTTGAGCCCAGGTGGATGTGATAGAGATAACTTGTCCAGTGCTAAGCACTGAATTTTCTCTTCTTTTTTAATGAGATTTGGGCCTCCCCAGTATTTTCTTCTTTTTTTTTTCTTTTTCTTTTTCTTTTTTCTTTATTAGTCAGTTCTGTATTCAGCAAATACAGTCAGTTTGGTACCATTATTAGGCTCATCCGTGACCTACCCCCTCCTCTTGGCCCCTCCTTGTTGAGGTATACGGGTCATGCATTGTGGAGTTAGCCCACAGTTATGTGTAAGATAAATGTCTCTGCATATCATGACCCAACATGTGACTCTGACATTCTTTCCGCCCCCTCTTCCGCAAAATTTCCCTGAGCCATGTTGGGTTCATTTTTGGTCTGCTTCAGTGATGAGGTATTGGGGGCCTCTGAGGCTCTGGCTCTCTGATTTGGTAGGAGTTGATTTTTCTCTGTGCTGATCTCCTTCCCTCTTGTGCTGGTATCTGGTTCATCAGGAAAACAGCCCCCTTGCTTGTTTCTCCAATTTTTCTTAGTTTCAGCCGGGGCCCTTTTGAGGTATGATGGGGTGGCTCTCTCCTTAGGATCTACATCTATCTGAAAAAGAGAAGCAGATTCTCCAATGGAGAGTAAGTTAGCACCAGGACAAATGAGATAACCCTTACTTTTTTTTTTAATAGAGAATTTAATACGTGTAGGCCCTCTTGTAGCCCACAATTGATGGTAGCTTGATATTGGAGAGTGGGCTTACGTTTGGATCTGGTTCTGACTTGTTTCCCAGCTCCAGCTATGGGTCCCATACCAGTGAGGGGATCAGTTAGCCAAATTGAGAGCAGTTGGTTACCCACCATGGCTGTGTGCCACCACTGCACT
This sequence comes from Dipus sagitta, assembly GCA_036346955.1. Lineage (NCBI taxonomy): Eukaryota > Metazoa > Chordata > Mammalia > Rodentia > Dipodidae > Dipus > Dipus sagitta. Next base: position 65,430,778 of record CM070776.1, read on the forward strand.
TGTGTGGGCATCACAACAAGTTATTTGCTGCTAAGTAGGTTATTTTCCATCATGTGTAAGAGAAGATTTTTTTAGCCAAAAATAATAACACCATTAATCAAAGGGCATTAACATATACATTTAGAAGAATTTTTGATGGGCATAATGTCTCCTGGTGTCCAAATGGAATAATTGCCAATAAACCTCTTAATTTAATTGAAAATCAAAAGGGACATGGAAAAAGCTCTTCAAAACAGGAGACAAATATCACCCTACTGAGATGTGAAGCCATTCTTGCTAGTACTCCTCTCCCCAGAATTAATGAAAATAATAGATGTCAGGAGAGACATTTATTTTATTTTATTTATTTTATTTTATTTTATTTATTTATTTGAGAGAGAGAGAGAGAATGGGCACGCCAGGCCCTCCAGCCACTGCAAACAAATTCCAGATGCATGTGCCACCTTGTGAAACTGGCTTATGTGGGTCCTGGGGAAGCAAACTGTGGTCCTTTGGCTTTGCAGGCAAGTGCCTTAACTGCTAAGCCATTTCTCCAGCCCAGGAGAGACATTTTAAATCTAGTAATAATATTTACAGATAACTCCAAAAACAGGTCATTTAAGGGAGCTAGCCCACTTATGCTGGGCAAAACAGGATAATACTGATTCAATGTATCCCTGTAATATTCAATATCTAGGATGGATCTTCCCCAATTTATATCAAAACATTATTGTCCTTTGCCCATATAAATGGGCTACTACTGAGTATGACATGATGCCAGGAATAAACCTGGCAACTCTTTTTTTATTATGCATATTTTAATAAGTTTTGTACTTAGTGAATACAGTCAAGATGGTACCATTGTTAGCCTCCTCCTTGTCCTTCCCCCTCCCCCTGGCCCCTCCTTGTTGGGGTATATGGGTCATGCATTGTGGGGTTAGCCCTCAGCTATGTGTGGGAGGAAATGTCTCTGTGTATCATGATCCAGCAAGTAAACCTGGCAACTCTTAATGGTACAGTACCAGATGGCTCTATATCACAAACTTTTGGCCTTGATTAGACCCAGGATAAATTAATAATGTACTCAAAGATTTCCTTGGACATAGGGTATAAAATATAAAAACTAGATCACTCTACCAATTGATCTATGTTACAATGTAACTGTACCCAAAAATGTTTCTATTGGCATGATTATGTAGCCTCCATTTTAATTGCATCTATAGGACTAAAGGATATTGTTTTGTACATTGAAACTCACTAAATGTACTCAAAATACTTTAGATAATGGGCTGGGGAAATTATTTTCCTAATTCCAAAGTCTAAATGATGAGAACAGCAGTTATACACATCATATGTCTTTAAGTATCCTCAAGGCTGCTCAGGGGGTAGAGGACACTTGTAATATTGTCAAGGTTAAATTATGTGCATATTCCTGCTAATTCCATTCATATCTTATCTGCTTTACATAAACTACAAAATGAGATTGAAGTCATTGTCAAACACAATCAACCTGTAAACAGCTTTGGAATTTTATCTCTGGATTTTTTTTTAATTTTTGTTTATTTTATTTATTTATTTGAGAGTGACAGACAGAGAGAGAAAGAGGCAGATAGAGAGAGAGAATGGGTGTGCCAGGGCCTCCATCCACTGCAAACAAACTCCAGGCACATGTGCCCCCTTGTGCATCTGGCAAACATGGGTCCTGGGGAATCAATCCTCGAGCTGGGGTCCTTAGGCTTCACAGGCAAGAGCTTAACCACTAAGCCATCTCTCCAGCCCGTATCCCTGGATTTTTATGCATGTCACATTTGTTTTGATATTCTTCTATTGATAGATGCATAAGTTATTTCTAAGTTTTTACTATTGGGAACAAGTCTTCTATTAATGTTTTAAGATTTTTCTGGGTGAATACACATAAATGTAATTACTAGATCATATAATTTAAAATAATTTAAGGAGCCATCATAATGTTATCTATAGGAGATGAATCATTTTATAAGATAACCTACAGTGCTAAAATCATCAGTTCAAGAGTTGTCTGGTGGAGCTTTTAGGATCTTGTAAGTATAAGATCATGTAATCTGAAAGTAGGGATGGGTTGCCTTTTCCTTTCCTGTTTGTATCACTTTTTTCTTCAAGGTAGGTTCTCACTCTAGCCCAGGCTGTCCTGGAACTCACTGTAGCCCTAGGCAGGCCTTGAAATCACAGTGTTCCTCCTATCTCTGTTTCCTGAGTGCTGGGATTAAAATTTTGTATCACTTTTATTTCTTTCTCTTGTCATTGCTTTAACTAAGGATTTGATACTATATTGAATAAGAATTGAAACTGGGTGCTTTGTCTTGTCTCAGATCTTAGAGGAATTTTTAAAAAATATTTTATTTTTATTTATTTATTTGGCAGAGAAAGAGGGAGAGAGAGAGAGAGAGGGAGAGGGAGAGGGAGAGAGAGAGAATGGGTGCACCAGGGACTTAGACACATGCGCCCCTTGTGTTTCTAGCTAATGTTGGTCCTGGAGAATCGAGCCTGGGTCCTTTGGCTTTGCAGGCAAATGCCTTAACAGCTAAGCCATCCCTCAGGCCATAGAGGAAAATTTTTTTCCCATTTAATATAACGTTAATTATAGGTTTGTCGTATGTAACCTTTATTATGTTGAAAATTTGGTCCTTCTATTGCTAGTTTCTTCAGGACTTCATCATGGAAGTACGCTGAACTTTACTGAATGCTTTTTAGGTATCTATTTCAATTACGATGCGATTTCTGTCCTTAAATTATTTATGGGATGTATTACGCTTACTAATCAGAGTGTGGTGAAACCACCTTGCATCCCTGAGATGGGACCAACTTTGTTATCATATATGTTCTACTTAATGTATTCCTGGATTCTGTTTGCAAGTATTTGGTTGATATTTTTTTTGCACTTATGTGTCATTGGATAAATTGATCTATAGTTTAATTTTTTCATTGTATCCTTATCCAGTTTTGGTATCAGGATATTAATGGCTCTATAGAATGATTTTGATTTTGTTGCTTTATTTCTTTTTTAGTTTTGGAAAACTTATAAAGTATGGGGTTAGGTCTTCTTTAAAAGTTTGTTAGAAGTTAGGAGTGAATCTGTTCAGTCATGGGCTTTCCTATGTGAGGAGACTTTCAATTACTGATTCAATATTATTGCTCATGTTAGGTATTTTTAAGTTGTGTATAAGTTCTTTATTTAATTTTGGAAGGCAGCATGTGCTTGAGAATTTATTCATTTGAGATGTTTCAATGTGTCTATGGAGGGGAGAATGTAATGATACAAGTTGATTGGTTCTAGCTGTCTTTTGCATCTGCCAGTTAGTTTGTACATCCCCATTAAGGTTGTTATTATCCTCTTTTGTGTATTCTAATTTCTAAATAATTCATGTGGTAAGTAGTTTAGGCAAAATGGTGACCCAGATAGTAGGATAGAAATCAAGACAGCCTCATGCCTATAATTATACTGTGTACGTCTAGAGTAAGAATACAAAAAATCACATCTGAATGAAATCCAGATACAAATGTTGAAATAAACTCAGGAATCACTTACATGGAACTCAGCTAAGGATCAGAAGCCAAGGTAAAGTCAAATGAGGCCTGAGATCCAGGAATGTTGACAACAAAGAGCAGCAGATTTGAGCAGAAGAGGTACACTTTAGTCTTTTTTTCCTTTCCTTTCCTTTCCTTCCTTACTTCCTTCCTTTCTTTTTTTCTAGGACAGGTTCTGCCATATAGCTCAGGCTGGCCTGGAAATCATGACTCTCTTTCCTCTACTCCTCTAGAGCAAGGATTCCAAGTGTATGCCACCATGCCTGACACATATTATTTGTAAGTAAAGAGCATTTTGCCCACAGGTAACATTTTACAAGTTATAAACTGTGTTTGCTTGGAAAGTTTGGTCTCATTAAAGGGCTGAACTGGGATAGACATACATCCCCTAGATTTGCTTTCTTAGGCAGAGAATACATCTTTACAAGTTTATCTATAGAAAGCCTTAATGCATTCTGGCAAATTCTTGTGATGTTAGGGAGGATTTCCACAGTTGCTTTTATGATCTATACCACTTTCAGAGAACCAGATGTTGAACTGGCCATTGTCTCACCATGATTATAACATCTTCTCCATGCTATTATTGTATTCTCATTCTTGGGTTATCTACAATTGCTAAGATATAAAGAATCAAATCATACCACATGAAAAATGTGAGCCAGGCGTGGTGGCACACGCCTTTAATCCCAGCACTTGGGAGGCAGAGGTAGGAGGATCGCCGTGAGTTCGAGGCCACCCTGAGACTCCATAGTGAATTCCAGGTCAGCCTGAGCTTGAGTGAGACCCTACCTCGAAAAACCAAAAAAAAAAAAAAAAAAAAAAAAGAAAGAAAAATGTAAATAACCATGGATATAAGTGCAAAACTGTATATAAGAGAACAAAATCAGGTCTTTCACTTGGTTGTCACTGCCGCTAACCTTGTACTGATTATCATGGTATTAGTATGTCTATATGTTCTCAAGATATGGGTGAAACTCGGAAACAGCAGGTAGCACAATGGGCAATCGCAATTTTTCTGAAAGGGAATGTTTACTGTGGAGAAGTAGAGAATTTTTCTAAAGGAATAACAAAGAAGCAGAAATATAGTATGAGCAAATCTAGAGACCTAATATACAGCCTGAAGAATATAGTTAATAAAATACATTGTATTTGAATTTTTACTAACAAAGTAGATTTGACTTGCTCTTGTTACAAAAATCAGCTATGTGAGATAATATATCTATTAATGTGCCTCATACTGATCTCCTTACTATCTAGATGTTATAAAACTCAAATATACATAATAAGATGAATTTATTTTTAAAGAGAAATATCACAGTGATAATATAGTTAACTAAGCTAGATTATAAAAAGAAGACATAGTGTCAGTCATTTTAGCACATGACTTGAAATAAATTAGTGACCACATATTTGGAAATGGACAGAAAGATGTGGATATGCAAGGGTTTGATCAGTAGGAGTCAAGCATGCAATAGAGACAACAGACAAAATGTAGCTACAACAGTCAATACTTGATAGTCAGGGATCCCACAATGGTGGAATAAGGGTTTTTCATGAATGACATATCATTACTTATGTAGTAAGAGGGATGAAAGAATACAATTTTTGTGGACAAAGAAGTCATGGAGTTAGATTTATTTTACTATAATATGACATTAAAAAGATCAAAATAAGAAGACTTATTTTACAATAAAGTTAACCATGAGGAGTACATAAGTAGAAAAACTGAAGGTTTCTCTTATGAAAACAGTATCCAAACTGAAAGGTAAATATGTCTTTAGTGAGCAAAATGACCATAGCCAATGAGATAAATGATTTGCTTGTGAACAAAGTAGACACAGTAGCCAGAAGAACAGGCTAAAAGGAAAAAAAAGTCTTTCTTGAACAAAATAGTCACAGTAAAAGAACAAATGTGGATGGAAGACTATTATTGGTATAATTTGGGAGATCCAAGATTCGGGTTTTAAAAAAATATCTTATTTATTTTCAAGGGGAGAGAAAGTGAATGAGAACGGATGTGCCAGGGCCACCTACCACTGCATATGACTCCAGATACATGCACCACTTTGTGTATCTGACTTTATGTGGATACTGAGGAATCAAACTTGGGTTGTCAGGCTTTGTAATTAAGTGCCTTTAACCACTGAGTGATCTCTTCAGTGCAAGATTTTGTTTTAATAACATTTTATTGACAATTTTCATACATGTACATAATGTATTTTGACTATAAGCCCCTCCCATTACTATCTCTTAACTCCTTCTCCTTTCCCCTTCTACTGAACCCTTTCTTATTTCTAACTAGTTCCTGTTCTATTTTTATGTCTTTTTCCCTCTTCTCTACTATCAATGATAGAATGTTGATGGGCCTAATATTGTGCAGATAAGGGCAATCATTGTGAGGTAATAAATGCAACAGCCACTTCATGCCCAAAAGACATCATTCCAAAGCACTTTTCCCCTTCCTCTGGCTCTTAAATTCTTTCTTCCCTTTCTCCACAGCACATTTAAGGCTTGAAGTGGGTGATATAGATGTCTCTTTTAGCAATGAGCACCCAACAGTTACTTCTTAGCACTGTGATGAGTTTTGAGTCTCCTCAGTAGCTGCTACCATCTGCAAAAGTAAGCACCTTTAACAAAAGTTAAGAACAGTACTAATCTATGGACATAGACATACATATTTAGAGGGCAATTTCATGGACACAAAACATACCCATTTAGCAAACAGTAGTAACTTCCTCCCTAGGGCCTATGACTTTCCTAGTCATTGACTTTTGACTATATTTTCAGTACCAGACATGAGTTCCCTACTGTATAGTAGGCCTCAAATCCAGTCAGAGAGAAGTTGTTTACCCCTTTGACAGTCACACCACTATTATACCAGTGGGAACATCTTGTGTTGTTAGTTAGTTGTGTGGCTTGCACAATCTACTGCTGGGTAAGACTGTTGATGTCTTTTCTAGCCCAGCAGCCTGCATAGCACTTGCTGGCACTATGATAATTACTCAGCAGGGAGGAGGCTGCCAGCTTAGTTTCAGCTTAATTTCTCCATGGTCTTTGACCAGCATGTTGTTTCTTCAGCAATTAGGTCTTAGTATTTAACACTGGTAGACAATCAAGAGTATGATCCATGACTTCTTTTACAAACCAGTAAACATATCTAGCATATACTAGAAAAACAATATCACCTGTAAACAAAGCATTCCCCAGAGTGCTCACAAAGAAGTGAACAACTTCTTTAGTAAACAAAAGAGCAGTGGTCAGTGCAATGAACAAGTGAGTCTTTTAAGATAAAACATGTAGTCCTGGTGATGGTAGGCATGGGGAACTAAACAATTATTGATGAACATAAACACTTATGGCTCAAGCTCTTTATATATTTTCTTTTTCCTTCTTATTCATTTGCAATGATTAAGCAATAAGCAAAAATGATACTGGATTTCTAGCACTTCATATGATTTTGTTTTAAATATATAATTATATTTATTATTAAGAACAACTCTAGGAGGTTGGTATTATTGTTAGTTATTATTATCCTCATCTTAACAGATGGGAAATCTGAGGAATCATGCAATTTAGTTTTATTGTTCAAAGTTATATAGCTAGTAAGTAATGTAGCCTAATTCAATTCTAAGCAGTGTTTCTCCAGATCTTCTGCTGTTAAACATTTTCTTATATCTCCTTTGGAAAAAGCTGAGAGACTTACTTTCGACAAAACTAGCTACAGTGCTTGGTATGGTGGCAGACACCTATAAACCTAGCACTTGGGAGGTTGATGCCAGTCTCAATAGAAACAAATAGTTATACCTCAAATAGTAAACAACAACAACAACAACAAAAACCCACTAGCCATGGTCAACTCAAAACAGGAGAATATTGACTACTTTATGAACAAAGTATCTATGACTGAAGCATATAAAGCAGTTGAAGACTTTTTTATAAATAAATACTAGAACCATGGTTGAAGCACAAAAGCAAGTATAAAAATGTGTTTTGAGAAAGAGGGAGGAAGGAAGATTTCATTTCAGCAGGCATATAAATATAGAAGACTTTATCTTAAATAAAATAGATAACTCCTGGCCGGGTGTGGTGGCGCACGCCTTTAATCCCAGCACTTGGGAGGCAGAGGTAGGAGGATTGCCATGAGTTTGAGGCCACCCTGAGACTCCATAATGAACTTCAGGTCAGCCTGGGCTAGAGTGAAACCCTACCTCGAAAAACCAAAAAAAAAAAAAATAGATAACTCCTTTCCAGGTATGGGAAGGTGATACTTTTTATTAATAATTTTTCTGGGGCTGGTGAAGATCAAATGATAGGAGATACAAGCATTTTTTAAATACTTGTCCATGGATAATGCCAAAGACAGATGAATTATTTCTTTCATGAACAAGATGGAGAACTATGATAGTTTTATTTATTCTTTGAAAATGATATAATGCATATATTGTTTTTTGATAATATGTATCCTCTCTTGTCCCCTTCCCAGTCCCACTAAGCTCCTTCTTCCTCTCAACAAATTCTCCTCGTAATTTCATGTTCTTTTTATGACCCACTGAGTTTAAATAGGGTTGTATGCATGATCATGGGTGGGGAGTTTTATTGGAGCATGGGCAACTATCCAGTAGTTACACCATTACAGAACATAGCTATCCTCCTCTCCCACAGCCATTAGCTGTCAATGACTCTTCCAGGAGGGATGGCATATGACAGGTTTAAATAAGGAACTAGAAGACTTATTGAATAAAAAAGTACCTGCAATTTGACAGATACTTGGGCTATAGACTACTCTCTTAGACAAAGTGACCATTACTAATGCAAATAAAGATGAAAAAAACTTTCTTCAAGAATGAGAAAAACATCTTCAGTTATGTGGAAAAAAAGCAACTATTGGTGACACAGAGAACAAGAACATTTGTTTCATTATTTTTCCTTAATAAATTAAAAGAAGAAAAAGTCTGGTGGAATGTGCTTATCATGCCAACATTCACAAAGCTGAAATGGGAAGATCATTAATGAAGGCTGAAATTCTAGCTCTGAAGAACACAGTCAGTCAAATAAAAAAACTCTCTGGAAAGTCTCACCAGTAGAATGGATGAAGGAGAGAATAGAATATCTAAACTAGAATACCAGGTGTCAGAACTAATACAGTCCAACAAAGAGAAAGACAAGCTAATAGGAAGGTATGACTGGGAATTTCAAGATATCCGGGACACTATGAAAAGATCAAACATAAGAATTCAGGGTAAAGTAGAAGGAGAAGAATTTCAATCCAGAGAATTAGTAGGTGTTTTCAACAAAATCATGGAAGAAAAATTTTCCCCAAATTGGCAAAGAAATGCCAATGCAGATACAAGAAGCTTTTAGAACACCAGACAAAACCTGGAGAGAACCTCTTCTCACCATGGTACAATTAAACTACCAAACACGCAAACCAAAGAAAATATATCAAAAGCAGCTAGAGAGAAAAAGCAAGACAGCTACAAAGGCAAGCCCATCAGAATAACTGCAGATACTCAACACAAACTTTAAAATACAGAAGGGCTTGGAATGATGTATTCCAAGTTCTGATGGATAACAGCTGTCATCCAAGATTACTTTATCCTGTAAAGTGATCTATCCAAATTGATGGAGAAATAAGGCCATTCCACAACAAAAACAGGCTAAAGAAATTTATGACAATTAAACCAGCTCTACATAAAATACTTGAAGAAATCCTTCATGCTGAAGAGAAAGCAAAACATACACAGGAGGAAATAGGAAAAAATAAACTATACTCAAATAACAGTTAAAACAAGTGAGTAAAGGGAAAACAGGAAGCATTACAAAATAAGAAGAATGTTGAGAATAAAGGCATACCTCTCAATAATAACTCTTAATATCAATAGCCTCAATGCACCAACCTAAAGACACAGGCTTTCAGACTGGATTAAAAGGTAGCACACTGCCATTTGTTGCCTCCAGGAAACTCATCTCTCAATAAAAGATAGACCCTGTCTTAGGATGAAGGATGGAAAATGGTATTTCAAGCAAATGGGCCTAGGCAACAAGTAGGGGTTGCTATCCTAATATATGATAGGATAGAGTTCAAACCAACATTAGTGAGGAAAGATAAAGAAGGTCATTTTATACTCATTAAAGGAACACTTCAACAGGGGGACATTATAATCCTAAACATATAAGCACCTAACATTGGGCTCCCAATTTCATCAAACACTATTAAACTTAAGGTCACAGATAACACCAAACATAATTGTAGTGGGTGACTTCAATACCCCACTCTCATCAATTGACAGGTAATTCCAGCAAAAAATAAACAGAGAGACATGTGCATTAAATGAAATGATATCATGGAACAAATGGACCTAACACATATCTACAGAATATTCCATCCAAATGCTGCAGAATATACAATTTTTCTCATCAGCACATAGAACATTCCCTAAAATAGACCATGTATTAGGACACAAAGAAAATGTCAAAAAATATGGGAAACCTGAAATAATCTCTTGTACTCTGACCACATTGGGATTACACTTCAAATCAGCAACAATAAAAACTACAGAGCATACAAAATTCATGGAGACTAAACAGTACACTGTGGTATGATGAATGGCTCATTGAAGAAATAAAAAAAAAATCAATAAATTCATAGAATCAAATGATGAGGAGAATACAACATACCAAAACCTTTGGGACACAGTGAAGGCAGTCCTAAGAGGGAAATTAATGAAGTAGAAACCAAAAAACAATCCAAAGAATCAATGAAACAAAGAGTTGGTTCTTTGAAAATATAAACAAGATTGATAAACCCTTAGCAAATCTGAACAGAAGAGAGAAGAGACAAAAATTAGTAAAATTAGAGGTGAAAAAGTCACCATTACAACAGATACCAAAGAAATTCAGAAAATCATAAGGACATATTTTAAGAATATATATGTCTCTCAGTTTGAAAATCTGAAAGAAATGGATGATTTCCTTGATTCATGTGACCTACCAAAATTAAATCAAGGTTAGATAAACCATTCAAACAGACCTATAACAAGTACAGAGATCAAACCAGTTAAAAAAACTCTCTCAACTATAAAAAGTCCAGGCCGAGATGGATTCACTGGTAAATGTTGCCAGACCTTCATGGAAGAACTAACACCAGTGCTCCTCAAACTTTTTTTATAAAATGGAAAAGGAAGGAATTCTGCTGAACTCCTTCTATGAATCCAGCATCACCCTGATACCAAAACCACGCAAAGACAGAACAAAAGAAGAAGAAGAAGAAGAAGAAGAAGAAGAAGAAGAAGAAGAAGAAGATTACAGACCAATCTCCCTCATGAACATAGATGCAAATTTTCTGAACAAAATATTGGCAAATAGAATACAAGAATATATCAGAAAGATCATTCACCCTGACCAAGTTGGCTTTATCCCAGGGATGCAGGGATGGTTCAACATATGTAAATCAATAAATGTAATACATCATATAAATGGTCTGCAGGACAAAAATCACATGATCATCTCAATAGATGCAGAAAAGGCATTTGATTAAAAATCTAATGTCCCTTCAAGGTAAAAGTATTACATAAAATGGTAATAGAAGGTACATATCTCAACATAATAAAAGCTATTTATGGCAGACCTACAGCCAACATAATATTAAATGGAGAAAATCTTGAAACTTTTCCACTAAATTCAGGGACAAAACAAGGGTGACCACTGTCCCTATTTAATTTAATATAGTACTAGAGGTCTTAGCTATAGCAATAAGCAAGAGGCACTCATAAAAGGGATACAAATTGGAAAGGAAGAGATAAATTATCATTATTTACAGATGATATGATTCTACACATAAAGGGCCCCAAAGACTCTACTAGCAATCTGTTAGGGCTGATAAACACTTTTAGCAATGTGGCAAGATACAAAATAAATACACAGAAATCAGTAGCTTTCCCATATACTAACAACAAACATGCGTAGAATGAAATCCAGGAATCTCTCCCATTCACAATTGCCTCAAAAAATAATGTACCGTGGAACAAACTTAACCAAGGAATTGAAGGATCTCTACATCAAGAACTTTAAAACAAGTGAGAAATTGAAGAAGACACAAGGAAATGGAAAGACATCCCATGTTCTTGGATTGGAAGACTTAATATTGTGAAAATGTCAATCTTAGAAAAATCAATCTACAAATTTAATGCAATCCCCTTTAAAATTCCAATGACATTCTTCACAGAAATAGAAAAAAAATTCTAAAATTCATTTGGAAGCACAGAGCACCCCCAATAGCCAAAACAATTTTGTGCAACAAAAATAAGGCTGGTGGTATCATGATACCTGATTCTAAGCTACATTACAAAGCCATAGTACCAAAAACCGCATGTTATTGGCCTAAAGACAGAGATGTAGATCAATGGAATAGAATAGAGGACCCAGATGTTAATCCAGGCACCTTCAGCCATCTGATTTTTTACAAAAATTCCAAAAATATTCATTGGAGAAAAGATAGCTTCTTCAACAAGTGGTGGGAAACTGGATATCTATATGTAGACAGAGGAAAATAGATCTTTGTCCTTCTCCATGAGGAAGAATCAAATCCAAGTAAATCAGGAACCTTAATATCTGGCATGAAACTCTGAAATTTCTAGAGGAAAAGGTAGGGCATAGGCAATGACTTTCTGAATATAACCGCAATTGCTCAGGAGATAAAACTATTAATCAACCACTGGTTTCTCATGAAATTACAAAGTTTTTGTACAGCAAAGGACACTGTGAATAGAGCAAAGAGACAACCTACAGAATGGGAGAAAATAATTGCCAGCTATACATCTGAAAGAGTATTAATATCCAGAATATACAAAGAACTCAAAAGACATAACAATAAGAAATCAAACAACCCAATTAAAAATGGGCTATGTAACTAAATAAAGAGTTCTCATTGGAAGAAATACAGATGGCATATAAGCATCTTAAAAAGTGTTGTATGTCCTTAGCAATCAGGGTAATGCAAGTTAAAACTACTTTGACATTCCATCTCATTCCTGGCAGAATGGCTACCATCAAGAAAACAAATGACAAAAAATGTTCGTGAGGATGCAGGAAAAGGGGAACCCTTCTATACTGTTAGTGAGAATGTAATCTGGTACAGCCATTGTGGAAATCAGTGTGGAGGATTTTGAGACAGGTAAAAATAGATTTACCATATGATCCAGCTATAGCACTCCTGGGCATATATCCTAATGACTCTTCTCACTACCTTAGAGATACTTGTACAACCATGTTTATTGCTGCTCTATTCACAATAACTAGGAAATGGAACCAGCCTAGCTGTCCATCCACAGATGAATAGATAATAAACATGTAGTACATTTACACAATGGAGTTCTATTCAGAAGTAAAGAAAAATGAAAGTATGAAATTTTCAGGGAAATGGATGGATCTGGAAAGACTGTACTAAGTGAGGTAACCCAGGCCCAGAAAGCCAAACGTCACTTGTTTTCTCTCATATATGTATCCTAGCTACAAATGCATAGACTTGTGTGTGAGCTAGAACCAAAATCGATAGCAGTGGCCAGTAAGCTAGAAAAAGACTATAAGGAAGGGAGGAGAGGGAAGCTCTTAAAGGGATGGTATTGTATATATGTAAGTAGAAGAACAGATTACAGGGAGGGGAAAGGCCTAAGTGAGGCCAGGGGAAGGGATTTTGTAAAAGAAGGGTGGGGGAGGGTCAATCAAAACTCAAGATATTCTGAATAAGACATATGAAAACCTACTTTTTTGAATAATGACACATCTAGAAGCCATAGATTGTTACTAGAAAATTTTCAGTGCCAGGGATGGATACCTTCCAGTGAATTGTTCACCAGGGATGTTGCTGTTGCCTTCAAAACAGTATAGGCTATTGCCAAGGCCCTTGGTTTCCCTTGAGAAACAGATGGTATGACCCTATTGCTGAAGACTTCACATCTCTGAGCAGCAAAGTCACTGAGAAATCAAGCGGGTGCTGAGCAGAAAACCTTCTCCCTGTAGACCAGCCAACTTAAAGCTGGAAAAAGCTGCACTGTATGCAGTCTTATGGGAGACAAAAGTCATCAGTGATGAAAACAGTGGACACTAGAAACCTTAAGTTTGGCCAGACAGGCCAAATTTCTGAACAAGTACAATAGTGGCATGTCTGCTCTGGGTGAAACCAACTGCTCTCTAATTAGACCAAAGACCCACTCTATGGGAGGGAAAGGGGTGCTGAAAACATAATCAGAAGCCTATGGAAGTGGAGGTCATGAGCCTTAGGGGTATAAATCCTGCTCTTATCTGGATAAATGCTTATATTATTCTCACCAAATTGCCCTGAAAGCACTACACTTAATGTTCATATTCATATATTAATTCTACTTTCGCTTCTGGTTAGAGAAGCTTCTTTTTTTCAAGTGGTGATGACCACTGGGATGATTCAAAAGGCAACATAGTGCTGAGAAGAAGGGACACAGTAGTGTCCAGCACTGAAACATTTCTAATCACACCCTTCAAGGCTCAGGGTCCATTGCAGAAGAGGTGGCAGAAAGAACATAAGAGGCAAACGAATGTTACCACTCCTTACAATGCAACTGTTCAGAGAGAAATTGGCTTTGATATCCATAACCTTGCAGTGCCTAGCAATACATACACAAGACCCTCATAATAGGAGAAAAAGATGTTGACATCAAATTAAAAGAGAGACTAATGGAGAGAGGGAGGTGATATGATAGATAGCAGATTTGTGAAGGGGGAAGTAGGGGAAGGGAGGGAAATATCATGGTTTATTGTCTGAATGTATAGAAGTTTTCCATAACACACACACACACACATTATATATAAATTTAAAAATATTTTTAAAAAGACTATTAGGGGTATCAGCCATCATTTTGAAAACTACTGACATATAGCAGAAGGCTAAATCATTTTTAAAATTATAATTGTGGATGAAACAAAAATTAAAGTAACCTAATTACACAATATATATGACTGGAGTAGGAGTGTGATGGTTAATCTTCACTGACATCTTCTTCTTCTTTAAAAATGCAATTTTCCATTTTTATTTTACTTTTATTTACTTAACACTTCCATATATGTATATACTGTTTTATATATGCCCATGTATATATATACCTTGTTTCCCTTTCTTATCCCTTGCCATTCTCAGTGAGCTTCTTCATCTTCCCACCACTTACCAGTGGCTCCCACTGAAGAGAATAACTCCTCTCCCCCTTCCCTAGCAACCATAATTGTCATTAGGCCCTATGGTGGTTTGATTTATGTGTCCCCCATAAACTCAGGTGTTCTCAATGCTAAGTTCCAAGCTGATGGAGATTTGGGAATTAACACCTCCTGGAGGCAGTGTATTGTTGGGGATGGGCTTATGGGTGGTAAAGCCAGTGTTCTCTTGCCAGTGTTTGGCATACTCTCCTGTTCCTGTTGTGCCCCAGAAGTTGGTCAGGGGGTGATGTCCACCCTCTGCTCATGGCATCATTTTCCCTGCCATCATGGAGCTTCCCTCTGGAGTCTGTAAGCCAATATAAACCTCTTTTATCCCACAAGCTGCTCTTGGTTGGGTGATTTCTGCCAGCAATGTGAACCTGACTGCAACAGGCCCTCAAGGAAAGGTCACAATTCATGGCATGCTATCTCTGATATAGTATTGTTAGACCCAATTTGAATTGATTGTTACCTTGACAGGATGTGGAATCTCCTAGGAGATGACCTCTGGGCATGTCTGTGAGGCTGTTTCCAGGGAAGGGAAAACCTACCCTGAAAGTGGGTGGCAGTACTTTATGGTACTGGGTCATGAGTTGAACAAAATAGAGAAAGTAAGTGGATCAACAGCATTCCTCTCTCTCTGCTTCCTGACTATGAGCATAATATGAGCAGCCACCCCACATTCCTACCACCATTCCTTCCTTCTCATGATGGATTGTACCTTTAAACAATGAGCCAAAATAAATCCTTCCTTGCTTTTGTTAGGTATTTTTTCATAGCAATAAGAAAGGTAACTAATACAAAGGAGCAGTGTTGAAAAATGTACAGTGGAAGTAAACTCCTTTCTTGAACAGATTAAATAAATAAGGTTCGAAGCAATATGGTGTTGCAAGATGTATTTCAGGACCAAATAAACTATTTCAGGAAAAAATGTGGAGGTAGGAGATGGACTAAACAACTGGAAAAAAAAAAACAACTGTGGTCAAAAAAGAAACAGAAGTGCTTCCAATACAATAGGAGCTACTGCTAGAAAATACAAGGGAGTAGATTATATTTCATTGACCAAAGAAGGAAAAGTTTCAGAGGATAAGAACCTAAAAGGTGCCCCTTATAAAATGTTGCTATAGAGCTGGAGAGATAGCTCAGCAGTTAGAGGCACTTGTTTGCAAAGGCTGATAGCCTGGGATTGATTCCCTCAGTACGCATGTAAAGCCAGATGCACAAAGTAGCACATGCATCTGGAGTTTGTTTGCAGTGGTGGGAGGCCCTGGCACACCCACACATTCTTTCTCCCTCTCTCTCTCTGTCAGAAAAGGTGCTCTGCCAGTACTCGGGAGGCACAACTGGAAGACAGTGAATTCAAAGCCATCTTGGTATACACAGAGAATTTGAGACCAACCTGGGCTACATAGGGAGACACAATAATCAGGACGTCTTTTCAGTGACCCAAGCAGAAATGGGTAGCAAAGAAAGAGAACTTCTTTTATGGCCACTAACACACATTTCATTCACAATGGAAACAAATGGAGCTAGAGAAATCATAGATTTGGGTGAATTGTTTAGTTGCCAAAGTAGCTATGGATGAGAAAATTTAGAGAGTTGGAAACTTTGTAGCTGACCAAAATAGATATGGCTGGACAGGCATGGAATTAGGATTTCTTAAATCCTAAATAGCAAAGGATGTGGAATGGAAAGTCTGCACTTATGATTGAAGTACCTATGACTTGAGAAGTCATGATAGTGGAAAATGTAATTCTGTGATAAAGAGAGTTATAGTTGAGAAAAATAAGAATTTATAAGTTCTTTATGTAAGGAGTTGTAAAATATACAGTTTAATGATCAACTTCATAACCAGTGCAGAGAGAATTTGAAAAGCATGAACAATGAATGACTTATTTCACTATCAAAGCAGATGTGTCTGGGAAAAGCATGAAGGTATAGCATTTATTTCTTGGCCAGGGTTGGAATTTTTTTTTCTGGCCAGCTTTGCTAAGCCTGTAGAAGAGGAGAAGCAGAAAAATTTATTTGAACAGGATAGATATGGACTGGGAAGCTACAACAGTGGAATAAGTTGCTCATTACCAAACAGTTTCAATCTATGATGAAATATATTTGGAAGACATTTCACAGCTACAGCCATACACTGAATGTGAGGACACAGAAGTTGACCACTTATTTCTTGTTAATAGCATATATAACTAGGGAACACATAGCAATGAATGACTTCTTCCATTACCAACCCAACAACAGGGGAGATGTGAATGCAGAGAACTCAGCTTATTGTCAGAGTAGCTATGGGTCTGGAAGATATAGATATGTAAAAATTCTATCATGATTTTAAAAGCAGGTGAAGACGTCATAGTGGATGGCCCATTTTGCAACTCAAATCATTAATAACTGAAATACCTCTTTATGGGTAGTTATTTTGGGGAATTCATTGATATGAAAGACTTCTTCAATGAATCAAGCAGCTTTGTTTAGGAAATACATGATATGGAAGGCTTATTTACTGGTAATATCATCTATGGTTGGAAATATAGAATGTAGAAGACATTTCATGATGCAGAAAGGAAAATAGTAGCAATCTTTCATAATCAAAACAGTTTTTACTGAGGAAAACAAATCAGCAGAATTATTTGAAAAAAAAATACACCTATGGGAGACTTCTGGGTAAGATGGCGGCATAGGAGCTAGGCCAAACCAATCTAGGGAGGGATTTAAGCAAAACCCCAGCAAAACACACTCTTCTTCTGAAAAGAAGAGGAAATGGGTTATTGTTAGACACAGCAGAGAAGCTGGAGACACCAAGATCCACCAGAAAGGAGGAAAATGGCCAGAGTCCCACTGAGGCCCGCGATCTGCATGCACCCACCTGGGGCAGTCCCACCAGGCACGCCAGGCAGTGGCAGCAGCAGCACCAGCAGCAGCAGAGACCAAGCAACCTATTTTTCAACTCCATCAGCCTTCTTGCAAAGTTAAGAAATCTGAAGGAAAGACAGCTAAGATCAACTAAAGAGCTACTGAAAGTGTGAGCAACTCCAGAAGTCTGAACTCTCCCATCCCCCACCATCAGAAAGAACCTCGAACCTCCAACATTCAGCCCCCAGTGGCAGCACAGCCAGCAGAGCAGATCAGAGGTACAGTTGCACAGCACAACACATAGGTATCAAGGTGGGCACTCAGCATTGGTGAGATTGGAAGCCATCCTGAAAAGTAAGGAGGCTGACTGACAAAAAAAAAAAAAAAAAAAAAAAAAGTACATAGTCCTGAAGGAACTAATCTTTCTTTCCTTGTCAGGGCAGGTTGTGGGGTATATATTCTTGGCTTTAACATTTTCAAATAACCTGTATTTAGGCGTTGAATATTGTTGCCTTTGGTGCTTTCATACATATAGGGCCTTTGTTTTTTGCTTCTGTCATTACTGGGGGTAGGATCTGATCCAGATCCAAGTTGACCTGGAACCCAATTCAGAACAGAAATCTCTACCTCACAGCTGCCAAGATTAAGGGTGCAAAACAACACACACCCTTAGGGATTTTGACATTATATGACTATCTGTTTGTTTTAATCCCCACAATTGCATACTTTCTGCTGGTTTTTATTGATTGTGTATGTTACTCGGTAGAAGTTTAGAATTTGCCAGTAAATTATTCCACCCAGTCCACTAGAATACTTGGTTAGCAAGCAAACTCAACACCTAGGATTACTTCTGTGGCTTGAGTGGGGAACAAGTGTTACACCTGGCACCTTGAACTCATATCCTGACGGTATATAGAGGTGGATTGCCACATCTGGGAACACTGCAGATAAGTAGAAAACCCAAACATCAAATCAATTCAGGATGCAAAAGTCGCTACAATATAATACAAAAACTCAAAGAATCACGACAATATACTCCAACCAAAAAATATAAATCCATCAGAAATGATCACCAATGAGACTGTTTTAGATGAAATGCTTGACAAAGATTTCAAGAAAATGATGGTATCTATGCCCAAAGAAATCAGAGAAGAAATGAAGAGAATCAAAGAAGAAAACAAAGGAATTAAAGAAGAAAACAAACTTCTGAAAGGGAACACAGGAAACCAACTTAATGAAATAAAGAGGTCATTACAAGACGTGAGTAAGGAAACAGAAATGCTGAAGAAATCCAGGCTGAAATCCTGGGTCTGAAGAATACAGTCAATAAAATAAAAAACTCTGTGGAAAGTCTCTCCAGTAGAATGGATGAAGGAGAGAACATAATATCTAAACTAGAAGACCAGATGGAAGATCTAATACAGTCCAACAAGGAGAAAGACAAGCTACTAGCAAGGTATGAATGAGAATTTCAAAATATCTGGGACACTATGAAAAGATCAAACATAAGAATTCAGGGTATAAAAGGAGGAGAAGAATTTCAATCTTGGAAAAAAATAAACAGAGAGATATCTGAATTAAATGTCATGGAACGAATGGATCTAACAGATATCTACAGAATATCCCATTCAAATGCTGCAGAATATACATTTTTCTCAGCAGCACATGGAACATTCTCCAAAATAGACCATATGTTAGGACACAAATCAAATCTACACAAATACAGGAAAATTGAAATAATCCCTTGTACTCTATCTGACTACAATGGGATTAAACTTCAAATCAGCAACAAGAAAAGCTACAGAGCATACAGAAATTCATGGAGACTAAACAGTACAGTACTGAATGACCAATGGGTCATTTAATAAATCAAAAAGGAACTCAATAAATTCATGGAATCAAATGATGATGATAATACAACATACCAAAACCTTTGGGACACAATGAAGGCAGTCCTGAGAGGGAATTTATAGCTCTAAATGCCTATATTAAGAAATTAGAGAGTTTACACATAAACAATTTAATGCTCCACCTTAAGGCATTGGATAAAAAGAACAAGGAAAACCAAAAATCAGTAGATGAGAAGAAATCATAAAGATTAGGGCAGAAATTAATAAAATAGAAACCAAAAAAATAATCCCAAGAATCAATGAAATAAAGAGTTGGGGGTCTGGAGAGATGGCTTAGTGGTTAAGGCACTTGCCTGCAAAGCCAAAGGACCTCGGTTCGATTCCCCAGGACCCACGTAAGCCAGATGCACAAGGGGGCGCATGCATCTGGGGTTTGTTTGCAGTGGCTGGAGGCTCTGGCGCGCCCATTCTCTCTCTCTCTCTCTCTCTCTCTCTCTCTGCCCCTTTCCCTCTCTCAAATAAATAAATAAAAATTTAAAAAAAAAAGAGTTGGTCTTTGAAAGGATAAACAAGATTGATAAACCCTTAGCAAATTTGATCACAAGAAAGAGAAAAAAGACAAAAATTAATAAAATTAGAGATGAAAAAGGGACCATTACAACAGGTACCAAAGAAATTTGGACAATTATAAGGACATACTTTAAGGACATATAGGCCTCTCAGTTTGAAAATCTGAAAGAAATGGATGATTTTCTTGATTCATATGACCTACCAAAATTAAACCAAGATGAGATAAACCATTTAAATAATCCTATAACAAGTACAGAGATACAAGCAGTTATAAAAAGTTTCCCAACTAAAAAAAAGCCCAGGTTCAGATGGATTCACTGGTGAATTTTACCAGACCTTCATGGAAGAACTAACACCAATGCTTCTCAAACTTTTCCATAAAATAGAAAAAGAAGGAATTCTACGAAACTCCTTCTATGAATCCAGCATCACCCTGATACCAAAACCAGACAATGATAGAAGAAAAAAAAGAAAATTACAGACCAATCTCCCTCAGGAACAGAGATACAAAAATTCTGAACAAAATATTGGCAAACAGAATACAAGAATATATCAGAACAATCATTCACACTGACTAAGTTGGCTTTATCCCAGAGATGCAGGGATGGTTCAAGATACACAAATCGATAAACATAATATATCATATAAATAGTCTGAAGGACAAAAATCACATGATAATCTCAATAGATGTAGAAAAAGAATTAGATAAAATCTAACATCCCTGCAAGGTAAAAGTATTACTTAAACTGGGAATAGAAGGTACATATCTCAACATAATAAAAGTTATTCATGACAAACCTACAGCCAACATAATACTAAATTGTGAAAATCTCGAAGCTTTTTCACTAAATTCAGGAACAAATCAAGGGTGTCCACTGTCCCCACTTTTATTTTATATAGTACTGTAATTCTTAGCTATAGCAATAAGGCAAGAGATACTCACAAAAGGGATACAAATTGGAAAGGAAGAGATCAAATTATGTCTATTTGCAGATGATATGATTCTATACATAAAAGACCCTAAAAGCAGGCTGGAGAGATGGCTTAGCGGTTAAGTGCTTGCCTGTGAAGCCTAAAGACTCCGGTTCGAGGCTCGACTCCCCAGGACCCACGTTAGCCAGATGCACAAGGGGGCGCACGCGTCTGGAGTTCATTTGCAGTGGCTGGAGGCCCTGGCGCGTCCATTCTCTCTCCCTCTCTCTGTCTGCCTCTTTCTCTCTCTGTCTGTCGCTCTCAAATAAATAAATAAAAATAACAAAAATTTTTTAAAAAGACCCTAAAAGCTCTACCAGCAAACTGTTAGAGGTGATAAAAACTTTTAGCAATGTAGCATAAATACAAAATAAATACACAGAAATCAGTAGCTTTCCTATGTACTAACAACAAACGTGTGGAGAATGAAATCAGGGAGTCTCTCCCACTCACAATTGCCTCAAAGAAAATAAAGAATCTTGGAATAAATTTAACTAAGAAAGTGAAGGAGTTCTACAATGAGAACTTTAAAACACTCAAGCAAGAAATTGCAGAAGACACAAGGAAATGGAAAGACATCCTATGTTCTTGGATTGGAAGAATCAATATTATGAAAATGTCAATCTTACTAAAAGCAATATACACATTTAATGCAATCCCCATTAAAATTCCAATGGCATTCTTCACAGGAATAGAGAAAAACAATCCTAAAATTCATTTGGAAGCACAACCTGGAATAGCAAAAACGATTTTGAGCAACAAAAATAAGGTTGGTGATATCAACATACCTGATTTTAAGCTGTATTACAAAGCCATGGTTACAAAAACAGCATGGTATTGACACAAAGACAGACATGTAGATCAATGGAACAGAATAGAAGACCCAGATGTTAATCCAGGCAGCTACAGTCATCTGATTTTTTACAAAAATTCCAAAAATATTCATTGTAGAAAAGATAGCCTCTTCCACAAGTGCTGCTGGGAAAACTGGATATCTATATGTCAAAAGATGAAAATACATCCTTGTCTTTGTCCATGCAAAAGAGTCAAATCCAAGTGGAGCAGGGACCTTAATCTGAAACTCTGAAATTGCTAGAGGAAAAGGTAGGGGAAATCCTTCAACATATTGGCATAGGTAATGACTTTCTGAATATAACCCCAATTGCTCAGAAAATTAAACCACTAATAAACTACTGGGATCTCATGAAATTACAAAGCTTTTGTACAGCAAAGGACACTGTGAATAGAGCAAAGAGACAACCTACAGAATGGGAGAAAATCTTTGCCAGCTACACATCTCCCAGAGGATTAATATCCAGAATATACAAAGAACTCAAAAAAAAGAACAATAAGAAATCAAACAACCCAACCAAAAAATGGGCTATGGAACTAAATAGAGAGTTCTCACCAGAAGAAATACAGATGGCATATAAACATCTAAAAAAGTGTTCTGCATCCTTAGTCTTCAGGGAAATGCAAATTAAAACTACCTTTAGATTCCATCTCTCTCCCATCAGAATGGCTACCATCAAGAAAGCAAATGACAATACATGTCAGCAAGGATGTGGTAAAAGGGGAATCCTTCTGCACTGTTGGTGGGAATGTAATCTGGTATAGCCATTGTGGAAATCAGTGTGGAGGTTCTTGAGACAGCTAAAAATAGATTCACCATATGATTCAGCTATAGCCCTCCTAGGCATATGTCCTAATGACTCTATTCACTACCTTAGAGGTACTTGCACAACCATGCTTATTGCTGCTCTATTCATAATAGTTAGGAAATGGAACCAGCCTAGCTGTCCATCCACAAATTAAGGGATAATAAAGATGTGGCACATCTACACAATGGAGCTCTATTCAGTGGTAAAGAAAAATGAAAGTATGAAATTTGTAGGGAAATGGATGGATCTGGAAAGATTGTACTAAGTGAGGTAACCCAGGCCCAGAAAGCCAAATGTCACATGTTCTCTCTTCTACGTGGATCCTAGCTACAAATGTATAGATTTGTGTGTGATCTGGAACCAAAAATCAGTAGCAGAGGCCCATATTCTAGAAAAAGGCTATAAGGGAAGGAGGAAAGGGAAGGTCTTAAGAGGATAGTATTGTATATATGTAAGTGGAAGAACAGATTACAGGGAGGGAAAAGACCTAAGTGAGGACAAGGATGTCCCTGTTGCCTCCAAAACATTATAGGCTATTGCCAAGGCCCTTGGTTTCCCATGAGAAAGAAATGGTAACACCCTGTTGCTGAATACTTCACATGCCTGAGCAGCAAAGTCACTGAGAAATCAAGCGTGTGCTGAGCAGAAAACCTTCTCCCTGTAGACAAGCCAACTGAAATCTGGTAAAAGCTACAGTGTATGCAGTCTTACAGGAGATAGAAGTCATCAGCGGTGAAAACAACGATGGATACTGAAAGTCTCAAGGGCCAGACAGGACAAATGACTGAATGAGTGCAATAGTGACATGTTTGCTCTGGGGGAAACCAACTGCTCTCTAATTGGACTGACGGCCCCTTCCATGGGAAGGAATATGTGCCTGGTACTGAAAACCTAATCAAAAGCCTATGGCAGGGGAGGGCATGAGCCTTAGGGGTATATAGCCTTCTCTTGTCTGGATAAATGCATAAATTACTCTCACCAAATTTCCCTGAAAGCACTATACTTAATGTTCATACTCATATATTAATGCTACTCTCACTTCTGGTTAGAGAAGCTTCTCTTTTCAGATGGCGATGACCACTGAGATGACCCCAAAGGCAAGATAGTGCTGAGAAGAAGGGATGGAGGAGTGTCCATCACTGAAACTTTTCACACCCTCCAAGGCTCAGGGTCCATAGAGGAAGAGGTTGCAGAAAGAATGTAAGAGCCAAAGGAAGGGCACCACTCCTTTCATACAACTCTCTGGACAGAATTTGACTTTGATATCCAAGACCTCGCAGTGCCTAGCAATACCCACACAGACCCTCATAATAGGAGAAAAAGATGATGATATCAAATTAAGAGAGACTAATGTAGATAGGGAGGGGATATGATGGAGAGTAGAGTTATGAAGGGCAAAGTGAGGGAGGGAAGGGGAGGGAAATACCATGGTTTTTTGTCTGTAAGTATAGAAGTTGTCATATATATAGAATACTCCTATGGTTGTGGAAGTTGTGGAAATAGAAGATTTCAATAGCTCTTAAAGCAACATAAGCTGGGAAAGACAAGAATATAAAGTAAATATTACAAATTCAAGGCAGTTATAACTTAAGGAGGCATGTGAGTTGAAGACTCCTTTGTGGCCAAAATAAATACATCTATGGAAGATACATAACTTGATTTCCTTCTTGTCTAGAATAAATAAAGATGGTGAAGATCTAGAAATGGTAAACTTCCTTCACAACCCACATAGTATGACCTATTTGGAAGTGGTGATGTTTAAAAATTTATTTCCTGACCAGATAATAGATGACTAGAAATATAGCTGGATATAAACTATTTATTAAATTACCAAAGCAGAAATAGCTAGAAAAGGTAGAGAACCTAGAATATATTTATGTTTAATATAACTCTGACTATAAAAAATCAAATGGAAAGGCTTCTTTTAGTAGAGTAGAAACAGATGAGTAGTCCATGGAAATGAAGGTAGCTATGCCTGTAAAAGACATGGAATAGAAATGCTTAAGTACTAAGAAGATAATCCAAGGAGAAATAAATTTGAAATGTTGATTTTATATTCATGGAAGCTTTGTGACAGTGAAGGCTCAGAGATGAAGCATTCCTTTCATTGTTATACTGCATATGGCAGAAGAGGACATGGGAATAAAATATATTTAATGGTCAAAATTAATGGTTTAATCCTTAGTCATTAGGGAAATGAAAATTAAAATGACTTTGAAATTCTATCTTATCCTATTCAAAATGGCTATCATCAAGAAAAATGACAACAAATGTTGGTGAGAATCTGTGGAAAGAGGAATCCTTCTTCACTGTTGGTGGGAGTGAAAACTAGTATAGCCATTATGCAAATCAGTATGGAAGCATCTCAGAATATTAGATATAGAACTCCCAGATGACACAGCTATATTACTCCCAGGCATACCCTTAGGATTCCACTTTCTATTACAGAGATACCTTTACATCCATGTTTAATGTTGTTCCATTCACAGTAGCTAAGAATTGGAATAAACCTATATACGCACTGACAGATGAATGCATAGTTAAGTGTGGTACATATGCACAATGGAATTGTACTCAAAAGTATAGAAAAGTGAAATTTACAGGAAAATATATGTACCTGGAAAGAATCATATTAAGGGATCAAAACTCAGAAAGTCCAAAACTGTATGTTGTATCATATATGTGGGTCTTAGCTTGCAATATTCATAAGCATGTATACTATACATAGGGGGACAAATGTTGATAACACTTCTTTTTTTGGTTTTTCGAGGTAGGGACTCACTCTAGCCCAGGCTGACCTGGAATTCACTATGGAGTCTCAGGGTGGCCTCGAACTCATGGCGATCCTCCTACCTCTGCCTCCCGAGTGCTGGGATTAAAGGCGTGCGCCACCACGCCCGGCTGATAACACTTCTAAATGTATAATTGTAATCAAAAGCAAACATAAAGAAATGAGCTGAAAGAGGGGTGAAGGAAAGGCAAAAGGATACATGTAACATGTAAACATAATGGGGAGGGTATTAGGGTAAAGGGGAATTGGGGGTAGGGGAACGAGAATCAACAAAAACAATTTTTACTTGAATATGCCAGCATGAATGATACCTAAATCTCTGTATGTCAGCTAAAATAGTAAAAAAAGAAAATTAAACAGAATACAAGACCCCAGTGATTAGTGATAACAGAGAACCCTCAGTGGAATAGTGGCAGGGGAGAGGGGACATAAGAGGATAACCTAATTGTAATGTGTCCAGTTTACAATGTATTTATGTCAAAGCTCCAAATAAAATTTGTTTTTAAAAAGAAATTAAAGATTGACAAACAGACAGAGCTGATGAAATTCTTTCTTGACCAAGATGGATACAGTTAAAGAAAACATGACAGAAAATATGTTGAGTCATCAAAGCAATTATGAAAGGGGAAGATTTAGGGAATTGAAAAAATATTTTCATTATGAAAACAACAGTGACTAGGCAAGATATGGCAGTATAAAGTTATTTTATTATCTGAACAATTAGACTAAGGGAACAAGGTAACTTCAATATATGTTACACTGCCTGTGCTACCGTGCTTGGGAGGATGGTCACATGAAATCTTTTTATATTAAACTCAATGAGAAGATGGCTGTGGTGTTGCACACCTATTATCCCAGTCCTTAGGATGCTGAAGTAGGTCAGCCTAGGCTAAAATTGAAAAGATACAAAAATGTACTATTGGAAGAACATGGCTCAGGGAAATTTTGCGGAAGAGGGGGCGGAAAGAATGTCAGAGCCACATGTTGGGTCATGATATGCAGAGACATTTAGCTTACCCATAACTGTGGGCTAACTCCACAATGCATGACCCGTATACCTCAACAAGGAGGGGCCAAGGGGAGGGGGTAGGTCATGGATGAGCCTAATAATGGTACCAAACTGACTGTAAAAAAAATAAAATAAAAAATAAAAATGAAAAAAAAATGATGACTACTTTTGCAACCAAAGTTCATATGACCATTGAAAACATAAAGCTGTCAGACATTCCACAAAAGTAACAGAGTTAACTGGGAAATATGGGGGAGAATATTTCTTTATATGAAAATATTTTTACTGAGAAAAATATTCTTAGAGAATTTCTTAGTTTCAGATCTTATCTATCAGGTTACATATGGTCATGGAAGATTTATTTTCATTTCAAAGTAACTACTGTTTGCTATATTACAAAGCAAGACTTTGTTTTATTTTGTCTTATCTAAGACAATGTGTCACTCAGTATCCAAAGCTGGCCTCAGACTGACAGGAATCTTCCTTCTTTAGCCTTGTAAGTTCTTAGATTACAAGTCTAAGTCACCATGCCCAACTTGAAAGACTGAAAAAACATCATCAAAGCAGGGATTATTAATGAATTCTAATTAGATGTCCCTTTTTATTATAGAAGCCAGAATTTCAGAAGAAAACATATAAATAAGAGATATCTCTTTATTATTTTTAAACTAACTTTTTGGTCAGCACACAAAGAAATAGGTTTCATTTTGACATTTTCATACATATACATTATTATACTTCTGTCTTATTTACTCCTTATTTACTTCCTCACTGTCTTCCCTCATTTCTTCTTTCCAGCTCTTGCTGGTCCTCTTCCTCCTCTGAAAATAGTCTTCTTACTGCTTTAATGGCACATATATTCCATTACCTTATCCTGTTTACTCTTCATACTTCCTTTGAGACCTTTTATCCCACCTCAAATGTCCTGTTCTACTTTCATAGAAAGATATCTCTTATTAAAGAGGGTTCTCTCCTGAGGAAGATGAGAAATGGAAAATGCTGGACTGCAGAGATGGTCTACTGGTTAAGGCACTTGTCTGCAAAGCCCAAGGATCCAGGTTCAATTCTTTAGGACCCATGTAAGCCAGATGTACAAGGTGGTGCATCCATCTGGAGTTCATTTGCAGTGGCTGGAGGCCCTGGCATGCCCACTCTCTCTCTCTTGCCCTACCTCTCTATCTCTCTAATAAAAAAGACAAAGGGGGAAAATGATTATTGTAAGCCACAGCTTTAAAGATATCTACTTATAAAAGTTCAATAATTACCAATGTAAAATTAAAAAAAACTATGGCTGGGGCTGGAGAGATGGCTTAGCTGTTAAGTGCTTGCCTGTGAAGCCTAAGGACCCCAGTTCGAGGCTCGATTCCCCAGGACTCACGTTAGCCAGATGCACAAGGGGGCGCACGCGTCTGGAGTTCATTTGCAGTGGCTGGAGACCCTGGTGTGCCCATTCTCTCTCTTTCTCTCTCTCTATCTGCCTCTTTCTCTCTCTGTCTGTCACTCTCAAATAAATAAATAAAAATTAACAAAAAAAATTTAAAAACACTATGGCTGGGAAAAGACATGTACACATAAACCTGCTTTGTGACCTATGTTACAGTAGATACTTATTTAAAATATTTCTTCTGTGGGCATAAAATATATTTAGGGAAGGCCTTAATATCAAAAACTAATTTTGACCAATGTACAGAGATGGTATTACAAGATTAGACTTGAAAAACTTTTTGTGTCAAGGAAGTTGGTGTGGAATAGGTCTTTAATGATCAACATAACTCTGGCACAGAAAGAATAAATGAATAAAAGTGAACAGAGTAAGAAATTTGTGGTTCACCATCAAACAAACCAAAATATATCTTACAGGGCTAGAGAGATGGCTTAGAGGTTAAGGCACTCGCCTATAAGGCCTAATGAGCCAGGTTCAATTCCCCAATACCCACTTAAAGCCAATTGCACAAAGTGACACATGCATCTGGAGTTCATTTGCAGTCACTGGAGGTGCTGTCACACCCATTCTCTCTCTACCCATTCTCTCTCTTTCTCAAAATAAAATGTTTAAAACATATATCTTACAGATCCTAAAAAGAGAAGAGAAAAAGAAAGAGATTATTTTGAAGAATTCAGAGCAGTCATATAGAAAAACTTTCAAATTTGATTAAATATAAATACATCAAAAGTTTATCAAAAATCTTTACAAGGAGGAATAAAGAGTTCTACACCAAGGCACATTATAGTCAAACTAGACAAAGGCAAATAGGATCTTGAAATAAGTAAGAAATGTTATATCCCATGCAAAGGACACAAAGTAAGAATAACAGGTGATTTTTCAACCAAAACTATGAAACTGGATGATATAAAGTGCCAAAAAATTGTCATCCAATGTTACAAACTAGATTGTGTTTCCCAAAATTCATATGTTGAAGTCTTAACTTCAGATGTGAGTGTATTTATAGATAGGATCTTTAAGGAGATGAATAAGGATAAATGAAGTCATGAAAGAGCCCTAATCCATTAGTTATAAGAAGAGGAAGAGACATGAATAAGGTGAATGCACAAAGAAAAGGCCATATGAGAACAAGACAATAAAATTTCCATTTGTTCGCCAGGGAAAAAGTGTCAAGAGAAAATGATTGAGGTGGCACTTTGACCTTGTGCTTCTATTTTCCACAACTGTGAGAAAATAAGTTTCTAACTGTGGTATTTTGTATAGTATTCATGATGAACTAAAATGTGTTTTGATACTATCAAGTTCAGTATTACTATAACAAATAGGGTGGAAGTTTCTTTGGAACTGCTTAATGAGTAGAGGCTGGATAGTTTTGAGATGTGTTGGAAAAAGCCTTTATTGCCATGAATTAACTATAGGTAAGAATATGGACATTAAAGGGGATCTTTGTGAGGTCTCAGACATAAAAGATGTTATTGGGAATTGGAGAAGAGGTGGCTCTTGTTATAAAGGTAGGGTAGAATTTGTAAAAGGCAACCTTAAATATTTAGTAAAGATTGCTAAACAAAGTATTAAAGTTGTGGCCTGGTTTCTCCTTAGTGTTCATAGTTAAATTTGAGAGGCGAGAATGAAAGGAAAAAGGAAACAAAACTTACTTAAAGACTTGGAAACTTTTCACCCAGTATATATTGCAAGCTATGAGAATGTATGTTCTGAACAGAACTAAGAGTATAGCTGGTCTATTACCTGATAAAGTGATTATGGGATTGTAACAACAGAAATACTGCTAGCTTGAACTGAGGGGTCAAAGACAAGACAAAATTAAGGAAAGCTATTGGCCTTTTCAGTTTGTAGGATGGAATGATACTATTAAACTACGAATTCACAGCATCCTCCAAAAAAGGTGTGTAACCCTCCAAGGCTCAGGGTCCATTGTGGAAGATGTGGCAGAAAGAATGTAAGAGCCAAAGGAAGGGCATTACTCCTTACAATGCAACTGTCCAGACAGAAATTGGCCTCGATATCCATGACCTTGTAGTGCCTAGCAATACCTACACAAGACCCTCATACTAGGAGAAAAAGATGATGACATCAAATTAAAAGAGACTAATGGAGAGGCCCTTTTTTAAAAATCATGTTTTGAGACAGGCCTTGCTAAATTACTCAGACTGGCCTTGGAACTCACTCTGAATATCAGGCAGATCTCAACCTTGTAATCATCCTGCTTTATCCTCCTGAGCATCTCAGATTATAGCACTGTACCACCAGCCCTTGCTGAAGAGTTATTTTGATTCACAATCAAACATGTCTCAAATATTACCTACACTTGACTTAAACAATGGGAAAATAAGACTTTGGAATTAATTATGCTGGAATAACTTGAGACATTTTTTGCTGGACATGGTGGCACACACCTTTATGAGAGAGAGTTAGAGAGAAATAGCACACCAGGGCTTCCAGACTCTGAAATTGAACTCCAGATGTGTGTGCCTCCTTGTGCACATGTGTGACCTTGCACATGTGTCACCTTGTGTATCTGACTTATGTGGGATCTGAAGAGTTGAACATAGATCCTTAAACTTTGCAGACAAATGTCTTAACCACTAAGGCACCTCTTCAGCCCCTAACTTGAGACTTTTGGGGCTATTGAGATGGAGTGGATGTATTTTGCATGTGAGAAGGACCTGACTTTTTAGGAGTCATTTTAATGCAATGAACTAAATTGTACCTCTCAAAATTTTATGTTGAAGCCCTCATCTCAATGTGAATTTATTTACCTATATAACCTTTAAGGAAGTAACTAAGGTTAACTAAGTTTGTGGGAGACTCTAATACAGTAATATTTGCATCCCCATAATAAAAGAAAGAGTCACCAGGGGTATGTATGCACAGAGAAATGGCCATGAGCAGGGGAGAGAAGATAGCCACCTGTAATCCAACTAAAAAGGCCTCAGAGCCAGGCGTGGTGGCACACACCTTTAACCCCAGCACTTGGAAGGCAGATGTAAGAGAATCACCATGAGTTCAAGGCCACCCTGAGACTACATAGTGAATTCCAGGTCAGCCTGGGTTAGAGTGAGACCCTACCTCGGAAAACCAAAAAAGAAAACAAAAAGGCCTCAGGATAAACCAACCATTTTGGTATCTTGACATTGGACTTCTATCCTCCAGAGCTGTAATTAAATAAATTTACATTGTTTAAGTCACCCACCCTATGGTAGTTTAATAGCCTTAGTGGACTAATACAGCCAAAAGTCCTATATCTGGAAAAGCTACTTGAAAATTACATAACTGACAAAAGATTTGTACTATAATAGATGAAGAACTCACCAGGTTGCCAGAGTTTGTCACACTTAAACATTATCTATCATTTGTTCCATTTCTATAAGATGTGTCTAAATTTTCCTATAATCGGACCTGTCTGAATGTGGTCTATATGTTTCATTCACTTATTCTGAGTCTGATGTTTAATAATGACTGTCTGAACTAATATATTTATATGTAGATCTAAGCTATGCACCTTACAGATGCTTCATAGACTATAAACTAGCCAGAGACCCCTCCCTACCTGTAAACAATGGGCTAACACTATCTGAACATAACAATGAGGTATTCTATTGTTGAAAGAAATGTCAGAAGTACCATTAGACTGATTTTACTGACTAAACTAATGAGAACCCAAGAATTGTAATGACTGGGAAAAATTATATACCTAGGGCTGGAGAGATGGCTTAGCAGTTAGAGTGCTTGCCAGCACACCCAAAGAACCCAGATTCTACTCCCCAGTACCCACATAAAGCCAAATGCACAAGGTGGTGCATACATCTGGAGCTTGTATGCAGTGGCTAGAAGCCCTGGCACACCCATTCTCTCTATCTACCTCTCTTTCTCTCTGTGAAATAAATAAACAGGGCTGGAGAGATGGCTTAGTGGTTAAGCGCTTGCCTGTGAAGCCTAAGGACCCCGGTTCAAGGCTTGACTCCCCAGGACCCACATTAGCCAGATGCACAAGGGGGCGCACGCGTCTGGAGTTCGTTTGCAGTGGCTGGAGACCCTGGAGTGCCCATTCTCTCTCCCTCTCTCTGTCTGCCTCTTTCTCTCTCTGTCTGTCGCTCTCAAATAAATAAATAAAAATAACAAAAAAATTAAAAATAAATAAATAAATAAATAAACAAATTAAATATATTTAAAAAAAACTAAAAAAAAAAAATATGTGCCGGAGTAATGGTAAGTAGGTAAGTGGTAAGTTGTAGGTAAATAGTAAGCAGAACTAAAACTGAAAGCCCAAGTTTTTTTCTTCCTAGTTGAGTGTGCTCTTTCTCTCTACCACATGGTATTTCTCATACCATTTCCCATCACTATTATCAGAATACATTGGCACTGAAAATAGATCCAAAAATTTTTGTTTTGCCAATTTTTCTTAGTTTTAGCCTTCTTATAACAGATAAAATTTTTGTATATGAAATTTAGTAATTCAGTCATTAATCATTTCAGAAAATATATAAGAAATTACTATGTTGTAGGCCCTAAATTAAATATGGAAATATTTCAAGTATTCAAATATTGAAATTTAGTAATTCAGTCATTAATCATTTCAGAAAATATATAAGAAATTACTAAGTTGTAGGCCCTAAATTAAATATGGAAATATTTCAAGTATTCAAGTAAAATCACTACTAAATATTTTCTTCTTTCTTTCTTTTCTTCCTTCTTTCCTTTTATTTTCTTCCCTCTTCCTCCTTAATTCTTTTTCTTCTTTAGTTTTCTGGGGGCAGTACTAAGGATTAAACCCAGGGTCTGGTACATACTAAGCAAGTACTCTACCAACTGTGTTATATATATTCAGCCTTGCATAATTCTTATTAAATAAATATCTGTGAACCATACTTCATATGACAACCTGAATTTTTCTAAAGGACCTATAATCCTTTATTTAAAAGAGGTTATAATTATTCCCCTCAGTCAGAGCTGTGACCTTCTTAGATGACTATAATCAGAGCTAGTAGGAACAGTGTCAAGTACCGATATTATCTATACATCTATTTATAAAGGAAGGGGAGTGAGAGCAAGCGAATGAGCTAGAGACAGAGAGAGAGAGAAAGAGAAAGTCTTAATTTACTCAGTAACTCTAACATATAGTGTTATTTTCTCCACGTTAGAGTCGAAAAAGGTAATGTATAGGTCAATTAAGTAATTTGGCCATGATCACACACTTAGTAAGTAGCTTAACTAAAATTTAAACTCAACACAGTCTGTTGTTGAAGTTTACATTCTTTTTCAAGTTTTATCATTTATTATTTATTTAGATTAGCTTAGAAAGTAATGGTTTTCATTATGGCAACCTTCATACATATGTGTCATTAGACTTTTCTCTTATTTGTTCCCTGCCCCTACTGCCTCCTCTATATCCACTGTCCTTCTCCTGGATAGTTCCCTTCCTAACCGCACAGATAGTCCTCCTTGAGCTTTCTTTTTAAAACTATTCATTTATATCTTTGTGTGTATGTGTGTATGCACCCCCACACACACGCACACCCACACAAGTGCATATATGGACACTCCATAATTACTTGTCACTGCAAGGGAATATCAGATGCATGTGCCAGTTTTTGTATCAGACTTTACATGGATACTTGGAATTGAACCTGGGCCAACAGGCTTTGCAGTCAAGTGCCTTTAGACACTGAGCAATCTCCCTAGTTTTCCTTCTGCTTTCTTATCACTCCGTTATATTCTATATTTCCCCCTTCCCTTAAGATCTTTTCACTCTGTGGATCCTAGCTTATTTTATGACTATTAAACCATATTCCAAAGATGTCTTTACCTAAGGTGAATAACAGCATGAAGAGAGAAAAGAAACTAAGTAGAGGTCTAGTTGAGTATTCTATATTTCCCTTTAAGCTCAAGAAACTTATGGCATCAAGGAAGAAAACCAGCCATAATTTTTCATAAAGAAGAGATTAAACTTGGACTCATATTAGGTTCTCTTGCAAGGTAATAGAATTGAAAATGTTCTAGGGGGAGTTTCTGAGTTTTAATTTTTTTTATCTCCTTAATGCAGTCTTGGCTAGACATAAAATGGAAAAACTGTAGCATTCCCACTGAGCTTTTGGGCTTTATGTTCCAAAAAATGTTACTCATCCTACCTCCACCCCCTCTTCCACTGCCACCTCCATAATGCAACTATCCAAGAAGTAATACAATGTACCTTCAGGGAAAAGTGACTCTGAAATTGTTTTGGAGCCTAAGAACATACCCTTTTCTTGCTTGATCATTTCTCACCTCAACTTCCAAGCAAAGTGTTTCCTAATGTAGTATTTCTGTTAAGAAAAGCTGCTTCCCAGTCCTGCCCAGTCTCAAGTGGATAGTAATACTGGAAACCTCAACAACTGTGCCAGCACACAGGATACAGGCTGGCTACCTGGCCAATGACTTCTGTGATAAAGTTTTTGTGGAAGATATTATTCTGCAAGAACACATTCATCAGAGCTGCCTGGTGTCATGGGGGCTAAATGAAGAAAAATGTGACTGTTGAGGAGGTGATGGAAGAGGGTGAACTGCATGCACAAAAGGTATACAGTTGTTTCCAGAAGAGTGAAATAGATGAAAAGCAGACTCTTTAACTCTGGTGTCTTATCCTCAAATAATAATGAAAGAATTGCAGAGAAAAAATATGACTTATTGGATATATTCTACCAGTAGAATCACAATGGAACTGATTCATCTATCATAAAATTCTCAAGTGTTTATCTTTATTTCCCCTGCCTTTAAGACAGAGAGCACTAGATGAGAACACACATGCCATATGTACAATGTTATCCTATCACTAAATAAGATAGTTTTCTTCTCCTTACTCATTCCATCACAGGCAAGAATTTCTTCATCTGGTCAAATACATAGCTTCTTCAATGTCAATAAAGCCCAATTCTTTCAGCTGGTCTGTCTTCTTGGGCTTAGGCTACAACTTGAAGAATCCTCAAATTATGCTATAGTAAGTAGTTCCTCTTGACCTATGAGATGGGGTGAGCCTCTGGTAAGAGCTTGGGAGGGGTGGTGCCAAGACGCTTATCCTTACTAACGTCTTAAGTAATCCAGCTACACCCTGAAGCCAAAGTTCATATCTGTATGGTCTTATCTGGCATAGTTACCTTTGTTATTTTTGTACAAAAGGGTAATTTCCACATACTTCTAATGGTTTTGAACAGAATCAGCAGGGAAGGAACCTGAAAGCTTGTGGCAGAGAGCTAAATAGCAACTGATGAGAGAATAGTCCAGACACTGTCATTATAGCAAAAATAGAGTAAATT
Source organism: Dipus sagitta (assembly GCA_036346955.1). Classification (NCBI taxonomy): domain Eukaryota; kingdom Metazoa; phylum Chordata; class Mammalia; order Rodentia; family Dipodidae; genus Dipus; species Dipus sagitta. The sequence continues at coordinate 65,466,004 of CM070776.1, forward strand.
TGAACATTGAGGTGTAAGATGTGGCAAGTAGGGGAAAAAAACCAATGACTAACTTAAAATGTTTTTAACTAATTGTTTGTATGTCACACAGCCCAGTAAACTGTTTTGTATGTTAATGCTAAATATTTATCTGAAAAATTGTTACACAGTTCCCATAAGCTGTTCTATATATCAGACCCAACCTTTGGTTCCACACAAAGAAAAGTGCAATAATAAGACTGGGAAGGTAGACTTGGCAATAGTAAAGAATTTACAGACTAAGGTTCAATATGTTGATTATGAGTTCAGGATGAGTTAGCAAACTTTCAACCATGGAAATGTAAAGTTAGGCTGTATTAACAGAAGCATAATTTCAAAATTAGGGTGATATTATTTATTTTCTACTCTAGCTGTTAAGACCACATTTATGCTTAATGTATTGACACCTGCCTGTAATCCCAGTACTAGAGAGGTAGAGAGCAGAGGATTAGAAATTCAAGGTAAGCTTCAGCTACATAGTTACTTTGTGGCCAGGAAAGGCTGAACTTGATATAATTTTTTTGCTGCTAGATGCTATACTTCATGAATGACAAAAACAAGTCTAGGTGGAATAGCAGACTAGGATGATTGGAATAACAAAAAACGGTAAGAGGTATATATAGTTATAGACAAGTCCAGCTGGGAGAACCAAAAGAGAAATAGTATAGTATAGTCAGAAAAAGCAATGGTAATAGATTTCTGCCCATCAATCCATGTTTCTGGAATTTTATGAGACAAAAGTCTTTTGAAAAATTAATTCAAATTAATAGCTTATGAAAAAGTTCCTTAACTCTAGTGGCTGAGGAATTTTAAAGCCAGAAGACAACTTGGAGAACATATACTCCATCCCTCTTCAGTTTTAGCTTTGAAACTACTTCCTGCAGTGCTAGATAAGCTTATTCATAATAAGTTAGTGCCAAATTGACAACCACAGTACACATGTTCATAGATATGTCATACAATTTAGCTACATGAACTCAGGTAGCCTTCCTCATTAAAACAGAGAATTTTTATAATATTGTATTTGACTTCATCTAAACACTCTTCTTCAAACTAACTATAAGTCAAACTCCAGGGACTTCTTGCACTCTATTCCTGATACCAATCAGTTTGCTGGAGTCATCTTGATCTATCTGGATAGAAATCTTGAATAGGCAAGAAGTTCTTCTAATGTTTGTCTTTGGCAGTTTCTGTATCTTTTGGCATTTGACAGCATCTATTGGCAGTAGTTGGCAGGCCAGAGCAGCAGCAGGTGGTGCCCCTAGTGTTACAGCTCTCATGCAGGCCTCAAGTAGAGACACTGAACTCTACAAGGGTTACAGCTCCCATATAAGTCTAGGAAGTCAAGATTCCTTAGCCGTTACAGCAGCTGGCATTGCAGCTTCCAGGTGGGCCTATATATCATTTGTATTTTTTAGCCCTTAATAGCCGTCAGTGTTAGAACTCCTGAGCTCAAGTTGTCTGAAAGCCTTGGCCCTAACAGCATGACAGGTTTTCTAGTTATGAGGTCCTGCAGTTTTTCTCTTCTGGTTCTTTATATATTTTTGTCCTTCTTTAGTCCCAACTCACCATCACCTTGCTCCTGCCCTGTTCAACAATCTCTTTAGCTACCAAGCAGGCAGCCATCTTGTTGCTTTTGCAGCTTGGCCTTCAACTGCATAGTTTTCCAGTAGTGTAAGAACTTACATAAGTGATTATATGGATGTAGAACTCTCTAAGGAATTATACCATACCAGGAAGAAGATATACTCAGGCAAGTCCTGGTCCTCATATTGTAAATTCCATAGCCTCTTTGTTAAAACTGTCATATAATCTCAAGAGTTATCCTGAATTACATGCAGCCTTGAACTCTATTAACCATTAAAAATGTTATTCTTGGGCTGAAGAGATGGCTTAGTGGTTAAGCTGCTTACTGCAAAACCAAAGGACCTGGGTTTGATTCCCCTGTACCCATATAAGGTCAGATGCACAGGGTGGCGCATGTGTCTGGACTTCATTTGCAATGGCCAGAGGCTCTGGCATGTCCATTCTCATTCTATCTGCCTCTCTCTCTCAAATAAATAATAATAATAGTACAGCATTCTTAAAAATGTTATTCTTTGGGCTTGAGAGATGGCTCAGTAGTTAAATGTACTTCCTAAATGCAGTAGTTTGAATGTAAAATGTCCCCATAGCCTCATATGTTTGTGAACAAGTTTCCTACTTAATCCTCCACTTGGAGCATTTGGGAAGTGGAGCCTTGCTGGAGGAGGTGTATCACTGAGGGTGGATCATGAGTCCAGCCCTAAGATGTGATTTGAGCCAGCTTAAACTCTGGCTATTCTCTTTCTCTCTCTGCTGTGGATGTATAATGAAATGAGCCAGCTTCTTCTGTCATGATGGAGCTTCGACTGGAATCTGTAAGCCTGAAATAAACCTTTTACTCCAGTAAGCTGCTTCTGGTTGGGTATTTGCCCCAGCAGCAAGAAGATAACTGCAACACCATGCAAACATGAGGGTCCAAGCCAGCCTGAGACTGCTCAAGTTCAAGTTTGATTCCCTAGTACTCATGTTAACAGCTGGTGTGACCACACATGCCTGTCACTCCAGTCCGGTGGGAAGCAGAGACTGGAGAATCGCTCACAAAAAAAGGCAAGTCCTGGAATAAATAAGACTCCTCTCAAGGAAAAATAGGTGGGTGAGCAATGGAGGGCACACCAGAAATTCTCTTCTGCTTCTGCAGATATGCACATGGAGAACCACATCTGCGCCCACACATGCAAACATCACCCCAACCAACCCCACGACATACCACACCACAATACTGTACACGTACAAAAAATGCCATTACTTTGTAAAAGTAAAGATGGGTTATATATATCACATTTCCCATTTAGACAAGATAGCAAGGAATCATTTTTCTCCTTCCTACTAAGTATAACTGGCAAATATAAGAGTTCTGAAAGATAGACTTGGTCAGGAATCCTCAAGGATTACACAAAAATCAGTGGCAGGATGTCTTAGATCATGCCACTCCATAAAATAAAGTAACCCAGACTTGGTAGCTCTTGATCCTCAAGTTAATACCAGAAGGTAGTGCAGGAAAGTTCGTTCCTCCTTTAGATTATACAAATCTGACCTACAACATGTGGCCAGACAAGGGCCAAACCTGAAATTCCTCATACCCACCCAGAGACACTCATGACACTAACAGAGAAATTCTTCTAAAACAAGAATCTAGAGAGGAAGGATTTTTCATTCACTCCAGCCAGATATTCCTTTCTCCCACTTAGAATGCCATATGGGCCTGTGGAAGTACCTTCTGCCTGTTCAAGCAGAACAAGTTGAGACAAGTAGGATCCTCAGTATCATAATATAAAGCAAATAGACAATAATAGTACTAGAAATATTCTGAAAATTAATCATTAAAACCACAGCTCACAAGAGTACACAAATAGAACCTGTGTGTGTAAACTTAAGTATAGTGACTACCTGATAAATGTAAACATTTAATAATGACTCAGAATTTGTTAATATAATACACAAAAATGTCCAGGATACAATAAAAAATCACTGGTCACACAAAGAGCAAAGATAATCACAATTTGAATTAGAAAAGTTGCTTACTGATGCCAACACCAAAATGAATTGAATGTTAGAATTGCCTGACCAGGATTTTAAGGAGCAAGGATTATGAAATAATTTAACATGCAATACAAATTTTCTTAAAATACATGAAAATATGCAAAATCTCAGCAGATCAGTAGAAATTATAATAAAGAGTCAAATGAAATTAAAAAACTGAAAAATAGATGGGCTCAAGAATCAAGTATAGATTCAGATGATGCAAAGAATTTGAGAATATATCAATAAGAGTTACCTAACCGAAACAGTAGAAAAAATAGACTGCCTAAAAATGAATGGGGTCTGGGCTGGAGAAATGGCTTATCAGTTAAGGTGCTTGCCTGCGAAGCCTAAGGACTCAGGTTCGATTCTCCAGGTCCCATGGAAGCCAGATGCACATGGTGGTACATGCATCTGGAGTTCGTTTTCAGTGGCTAGGGACCCTGACATGCCCATTCTTTCCCTCTCTCTCTCTCTCTCTCTCTTTCTCTCATAAATAGAAACAAATCTTTAACAATTTTCAAATAAAGAAAAAATGAAAGGGGTCTTAGATATGTATGGGACAATAGCAAAAGTTCCAACATTAGTATAATCAAATCCTAGAAGAAGAAAATAAGCAGTAGAGTTGAAAACATCCCATATTTATTGAATGATATAAACTCAAGATTCAAAAACACAAAGAAAACCACAAATAGGAAAATCCAAAGAAAGTCATGCCAATCAAGATCATAACTAAACTTCAGAAATAAGCAACATATCACAATTGGGAGATTCATGGTTTCTGTAACATTTGACCCAAAGTCAATGTCTTCTTGTCTTCCAATAATTTAACCCTTCACCTCATAGTCACCTTTTACTTCCTATTTTAGTGCTATTTCCATGAAATCCCAAATATTAGTGACGAAACATGCTCAGACTTCCTAACAAAGTTTGAAATTAGGGGAAAAAACTCTTTTTGTCACCCAAGGCCAAGGCCTTCATGTTTACTCCCAGCACTACAGTATTCTGTCATTTGTGTACTTGAATATTCTTCGTAATTCCAGAGCTTCCACTTTCTTACCTTAAAAAATGCCATCTTTCATTAGTTTTGTCTGCTAAGATGAATGAGACCTTGTTAGCATATGTTAAACCACTCATTGTTAATTTTATGTCATTAATCTTATTTTCCTCTCATATCAATTCAAAAAATTAGTTTCTACTTCTCGTGTTTGTAGATTGTTATTATAATTTCTTCATCCCTCTGGACTCATAGCAAGCAATAAGCTAATCTTCTAATCCTTAGAGTTTTCAAACTGTTTTTAGGGACTTCTATGTTTTGCTTATTTCTGAACTCTGTCCATCAGAAAGTCCTAGATTCTAGTTTTAAATACTTTCTTGAAATTTCTTCAATTTGATAACATCTATCACTTGAAGTAACGCAGAATTGAGCATGGAGGAATCCACACATAGATATGCCAAGTGAGTCAAGAATTTTGATTAGGATAATTTTAAGTTATTGTTTTCTTGATAAAGGATTGACTGGTTAATCTTTATCAATGAGTCAGGTGTAGGCCTTGGCAAAAGACTTCCCAGTGAGATTTTCATGCATCTCTGAATTGAACCTTTATTTTAGAACCATATTATTCACTGTTACTTTTATTAAAAATTTACCATGAAGTTTATGTTATTTAATTACTCCCCATTCCAGACTAGCAGAGGACCTCCTTCATAATGTTCCCCAGCAGGTGGTACCCTAGCTTCCACAAGAAGTTCCTTAAGGATTCCTCCACTACTTTCCAAGGCACTTGGATTCAGATCCTAAAAGCAGAACCTTATGTATTTTATGACCATGTACAAGTTTGCAACTATTTTGAGCATACAAATGTTTATTCTGGGTGCCTCCCCATGCCTTCCCTTTCAGTTTAGTAACTGTCTAAGTTTTACTAGGAAATTGCAACGCTATTTGATATATTCACTATCTTAGACATGCTTATCTAACTTTTACTATATGTGGAACATTGTTATTGTAGAGTAGAGGGAGGAGGACAGCAGAATGAGAATGGAGAATAAAATCAGACATGGTAAGTCATTATCCCCAATGAGTTTAACATATACTGGAACCAGGACATCATTACTAAAGATTTTGTACAAACCTAGAAATGACCATGGCTTTACCTTTCTAAAAAGAAGGGGGAAAACCAATGATCCTCTAAATCAGTCAAGTAGCTTGCCATGTGAAGAAAAGTGTTTATCTCCTTCAGTTTTTGTTGGTATACCATCACCTACTCAGTGTCTGGCTTTCTGCCGATTAGTCATGTGCACTATCCAATAGAGAAACCAGGCTTGACATACTTCCTTAACGCCCCCAGTATTTAATGATAAAATCTAATTCAAAGAGCATCTACAACATGCTTTTCCAGTTGGGATGTCAGAACTCTGGAGCTTCTTGAGTTGCCTAGAAAGGCCATTAGCATTTGAGAGAAGGGGCAAAAGAATACTAGATCACCATGTGTGATAGTTAAAAGTATTGTCAACTTGATCTGTTTGGTAATTCACAGAAGTCCCTTCAATCCCTTTCGGGTGGGTCTCAGAGGTTGCTTCCGGGAAGGATCAACTAAAGGCGGCCCCTCTCAGAGGGGGACTTCATATAAGGAAGCTCTGGGTGAAGAGATACCTTCCTTCTTCCCACTTGGCTGCCGGATCTGCTTGCTGCCTTCCAGCGTGGATTGAAGACCAACATGGACTGAAGACCAACGTCAACTGAAGACCCACGTGGATGGAAACCCAGCAGCTCCTCAGGAAGCCTCCAGGCCTTCTGGCGCCATCTGCAGTGCTGGATCCTGACTTCTGAGGCATCTGGCGATGTGGACTGAGCAGCTGCCACTTGATTCTCCGGCCTGCAACTGCTACTAGACTACCATAAGCTAATCCAATAAATTCCCTTTTTAAAATAATTTATTCTAGCAGTTCTGTTCCTCTAGAGAACCCTGACTAATACACCATGTTTCTGCCTGTGATCTTTCAAAGCCCAGCAGACTTGATTAGCAAAAGTATATTATCTTGCCTTCTATCATCTAAAGTCTAGATGTCCAGACTTTTGACATAACAACATGACATTGGCATCTACAAAATTCAAACTCAGGGAATGTGCAATTGAGTTAAAAATCATAAAATCTCATGATGTTTTAAGTAACTCTAATTTTGTATTGGGCAACCTTCATAGCTATCTTCAGCTACATGTGGCCCATGGATTTCAGGTTGGACATGCCTGATTCCTCCCCAAAATAGCTATTTCCTATGGTTAGAGATCATTTGCATCATAACAACTTTTCTCAGTAAGAAAAAAATCCAAGGTATTGTGTTGAGGCTTCCCAAGTTGATTAGGAAGAATTTCTCTGAGCTCTATTTTTAAGTATCATTACTTATACATGAACTGAGTAGATAGAACATCATTTAAGTTTGTCTTGATGACTCAAAGTCACCATTATGAACATGAATTACTATACTATATTGTGATATTCTCAGGTATAATTAAGGAGTGAAGAAAAATTACCCACTAAGCTGATTTCAGGTTATTATTCTTAGAAGAGTCTCTGTACTTGAATCTCCTCCTTACTACCATCTCTCTCTTTCTATTGCTGTCAGCATGCTTTAAAATATTTTATTTAAAGAAAGAGAGAGAGCAAGAGTGTATAAATGGGCATGAAAATGGAATGGTTACTTCCTTCTCTATACTGGATTAACTAGCTATCTTTACTAACTAATCCACATAACAGCCTAATGAAAAATATTTTATATCAGCATGGATATTCCAACCTTAAATGAGTCTATACTCTTCTCCAAACTATATTCTCCGCCTGTACAACCTAGCAAAATGCGGTCTATGTGCTCACCATTGTTTTTATATTTTCTTTATTTTATTTTAAATTTTGTTATACAGAAATATAGGCAACCCAATCAATGATTCCAGAATTTGGCAAACAAATCTAACAACACCTTTTAGACTCAATGGAAAAATCTCATTAATAAATAGACCTTCCTTACATGATGTATTTTATTATATAATCCTTACATAATGCCCCTCTCTCATGACTGGTAGCTTTTCTTTCCCTTCTTCTTTCTGCCCATATTTTTTTTTTATTTCTTTTGCAGGGCCACTATTTGTTCCTGAGGCTCTTGGGGTATGGCTGTCTATACTGGAAATCCAAAAAAATTCTCCGTTGTCCTTTACTTGTCATCTAATAAATAAAACTTTAAACTTTATTATTGTATCATCAATCATAGCCAATGCTGAATTTTTCATAAATGAGGGACACAGGGGGGAATAAACATAGCTTTCCATGGTACTGCTAATTTCAAATAGCTTACCTAACTTTTCAGATGATACATTTTAATTTTGGGTTGGAAAATATGGTCACCATAAGTGCAAGGCATCCATGAAAAATATACAGTACATAATGAGACCAATGTAATTCAATGTGAAAGACAATAAAAATTGAACAGGCTTGAGGCATTTAAATAAAAGATATAACAGTGTGACACAATGCAACTAGACAAGCTTCAACAGAGAGAGTTGGCAGGCCCTGTGAGATGAGTAATATCATACAGTGGGAATGGATTTGGAAGTGAGGTTCATCATCTGGACAAATTGAGGACCCCATTTATAAGACTGTAGAATATTTCTCAGCACCATCTTACCACACCATCCAATCTCTTGCCACTGATATTAAATGCTGAAATGTTTCAGTTTGCAGAAGCCTCTTCCTGCCCTCTCAGAGGTATCTCCTGGTCCCTCATCTCACCTTGCCAACTCATTCCCAGACTTTAACTTAGATGGACTCCCTAGTCAATGGAAAGCAATTCAAATCCATCTTGTTTTCATATGGATTAGATATATTCCAGCCAGAAATGATAACAAATCCCAATCAGTGATCTGATATACACTTAACACTCAAATTCCAAACTAATTAAATTTTTGTCTTAATCTTCAAATTGATTTAGGATTGTCACATATATATATAACCCACAGCAATGTTGACATAAACTAATATGTAGATAATTTCAAAATTGCAAATGTAAATTGATAAATGTAAACAAGAATTAAATATATAGATCAAATAATTATGTCATGTGCATGCCAAGTCCAATTGGCAGATAAGTGAACAGAGAACAGCAAGAAAATTTCATGACAAAGTACAATTGGTAAGTTATCTTTTTGGAGTGACCTAGGAGTTCTTGAAGGAGTTAGAATATCAAAACTGGTCAGAAATAGGGTGGGAAACCAGGCAAGGAAGCTTTGGCTAAAGCTTATGTGCAAGAATAAGAAAATTTAGATGGGATTTTCACTAATCTGACAAGTAAATCCCCCTGTATATATATTTATTGTTTTTCTCTATTCCTAGTACATCTTAAAATGAAAATGTTTAAAACCTTGAGTCGCCAAATGACTGGTAAAAATATAGTTATCTTTGAGAGCTACTACTAGAATTATCAGCATCATGATGAACATCAATACAACACATGTTAACAGATAAATAAACTTGTTAAAATAAATGTTGCAATCCAGAGATGTCATAGGGACGGCCAGTTGGCATCTTGAAGGTTTCCTGTGTATTCCAGGCATCTTGCTAGCTGCATATATGTTACAGGCATTGTGAACAATTTCTAGGAATGACTTACAAACATTATACACATTGCCTAGGAATTGTTTACAATTCCTGATTTAACATTCTGCCTGTAACATAAATACCAGTTAAAATAAAAGGAACTTGATCATACACTGGCTCCAAATCAGAAGGCAGTATTTATGCATGCCTGTCATATAAGCAGAAGACTGATTTTTTGTACAAAAACGTAACATGGCATATGCAATGGCCAAATAACTGTAATATTCTCTTTTAAGACTCACATGCAGAAAAGTATGCATGAATTGACTAAAAAGATCTAAATGCAAAGGAATACTTGATTCTGTGCTTTTTAAAGTAAATTAATTTTACAGTTGAAAAATCATAAGTTCAAATATATAATGGATATATATTTCAAAAATGTAATCTATTTATTTTACATTTGACATGTCTTTCTTTTTACTGCTTTTTGAAAAAATTCGGTGCTAACTTAATATCTATATTAAAAATATTCCATCACTTGCACACCCAAATATATGTTGTACTTTTTGAAGTTGTCCCCTTTAGAAGACATATTCTGATACTGCCATTTCTCATAATATCTTTGAAATGCTGCTTTAAAAACTTCCTTCAGAGCCAGTTTATGAATGACACAATAAAAGTCACATTGTTTTCTTATCACATTTCTAAAGACAATGTATGTGATATACATTAGCCACACAATATATTAACTATATAATTTGTATAAATCAGATTAATCTGGGAAATCAAAGTACAACCACATAATTACTAAAGCTCTGTCCCAAACCATCCTCTGAGACTTCTCAGAATGTATGCAAGAAAGTCTCCCCTCTCTCCACTCAACCATCCAAGAATACATGTCCAGTTAAAAAGTATGGACTTTCATTTGTTTCAATAAAGATTCTTGGTACATTACATTTAGCCAGACCAGGCAGCTAGACTTTAAACTTCATGACAGTGGGGACGTTGTTGGGTTCACTGCTATATTCTCAGCACCTTGAACAATTTTTGACATCTTGTAGTTGTTCAACAGTATTTGTTGAGTGGCTGGGTAAATGGATGTGTAGATGGATGAATGAAATTCCTTAAAGAGTTATGGATTGTTCTTTGGATGTAGAACCCTGTCCTACCATGCACAAGGCCCTAGGTTCAATCCCCAGCACTGCAAACAATAAAATAAGATAATATGTCATAGACCAATACATACTGATGAAAATGTAAAATACAAAGGTGATGGCTAAATTGAAATCAAGACCATGCCTTCTTTGGGAATCAACCCAGGATATTTCTGTTTAGGAGTGGCTAACAGAGATACTGGTGTTGTCTGTAGCATGTTTCTGGATTGAGAGCTTGTTAGCATAGAGCTATTAGAAGCAAGAATCATGCCACGGTTGTGGACCAGTTTGTTAATACTGTGTTCCATCCACAGACTAGGTCCCTGGTACAAGTTAGCTACCTTTCAAATAAGTACCATGGGATTTTATTTTCAAGGGTTGTGAAGCACAGTTATCTAAAGTGGCCTGGGCTAGGTCACATACCAAACTAATGAAGGATGAAAGAACAGTTGTCTGAGATGAGGAAAATAAATAGCAGTATCTTGACACTGCTCTGTTATTTACCCTATTTGAAGCTAGAATTGTAGTTTTAAACTTCACTATTACTGCCTTCTTCATAGACCAAAAAAAGAAAGAAAAAAAAAAACATGACCCTGAGGTCATCTTCAGCTCATTAACTTGGGACTAGTTCCTGTTGCCTGTCCCAGTAATAGCGACAGCAGCAGCACTAGCAGTGATCAACGTAAACATAGTTTCTAGTAATATTGCCTGCAATTATATTATATAGCACTTTTTGAGTGTTTAATACATGACATGCACTATCTTTAAATTTTCTCTTTTAGCTCTCTTTACAAATATATTCAATAAACAATGTTCTTATTTCAATTGTGTAAACAAAGTGAGGCTAAGGCACCTCGCTAGCAAGGGGTCTAAGGCTTTTCTGCCTTACTCTCATGCTGTACACCTAAACACAGTAATATTCTGCCCCTCAGAATTATATTCTGCTCTCTGACCCATATTTTTCTGGTCCACAGTAAAGATTCAAGGAAAATCTAAATATATGGCACTGTTCAACCTTGAAGTGATTTGGTCCCATTTTATAGTATGCGATAATAGTAGCTGCAAAGCAACACAATCATAAAGCCTGAACATCTGTTTTAAGACCTTGAGTAAGTGTGTTTTTCTGGAATATCCCCTTAGAAATGTTTTTGAACATTTGTTCAAACAAGTTGAGGTCTGGACACCCTCTGATGCCTTTCTTGATTGGTTATGCGCCAAGTATGACATGATCTTTCTGCATGTGGTTTGAGTTAAATGGAAGTGTTGCACATGCCCACTAGACCTGCCTCTAGATCCAGACAAGCAGGCCCGCTGAGGAGATGGTGGCCCTGGGGTGACGGATAGAACTAGTTGGTTGTGTCACACCATAACCATCACTGAAGGAGCAGCCATCACCCGACAGCAAGGCTATTTCTATAATCTTAACCAATATTTTCCCTTTTCCCTGGGTATTTTATCATCTTTGGGATGGGTTCCAGAAACACTCAATGGACTTCTCATGTGCTGTGACTTCAGAGTTTCAGGAGCTCTAAGCCTAAACCACAAAGCCAGTTTCTATTGTCTTTCTTTCCTACTACAAGCCACCTGAGCTCTACCTGCTGTGCCATGAACTCATTAGAGAATTGATGAACATCTCTGGAAAGTGCCTCCTTGTGCACATAACTGGAAGGGACTGTAATCCCAGACAGTTTTACAGCTTTGGCAGGATGGAAGTATACTCTGTGGATATATTGAATGTCACCTCTTGGCCTGGGATTGTGGGAGATGGCTGTAGAGCCCATCAGCAAGGCTGCCACGTGGCCAAGTCCATGTGAGTGATGGAAACATGACTATTGGAAGAGGCCAAGGCTGGTAATAAGGGAGGAGACACTCAAACCTAAGGGGAATCCCTGAATCCCCAACATCTGTGAGATGGATCAGATGAGGCTAGAGGATAAAAAGCAATGCAAAGCATTTGGCTGGTCTATGCGTATAAGGAAAGAAACAAAGAAGACCAAATAGTCTGCTATGAGCATGGGAAAACTGCGGGTGCTGGGTCTGCCTTTATATCCAAATTAGGAGAGACCATATACAATGAAAGGACTTTGGGGTTAGATACAAATATAATTATGGGCAAAGTTTTCCTTCCACCACCATGAACTTCTGAAATTACCTCCAAATATTCTTGAAAGTCCTATAAGCTGGTGTTTTTCTTTGTGATGAAAATATAACCTCTTGCTCATGCCCTTCGATGTAAACTGCACATGTGCCAGTGAAAACTGACCATATCAACTCCTCTTACACTTGGTCTAACAATACCCAGAGAAAAGAATATGAGCTAGCAGTTGTTATTGATGTTTTATTGATTGAAAGAGAGAGGTTTAGTGAAAATGAAATGGAGAAGAGGTTATTAAAACTTTCATAATAAGAAGTCATAGAGGTCTAAATGAGGGTGCTGTAGCGAAATATGAAAAGGGATGATAGATGTGATAGAACTTGGCAATTGACTAGATTTATCAGGATGATGGGAAAAATTTAAATGTGCCAGATTTATTCATCTTAGTGATAGGGAAAAACTAAAACAGTAGTCCTAGTTATAAAGACAGTAAATTCAGGAAAAGAATACAACCAGAAGGGAAGAAAATGGATATTACTGTAGCCCAAAGGAGAATTAGAACAGGTATTTAAAAACTCTGGTCTGGTACTCAGAAGAGAGGTTTGGGCCAGAGATAAAAATTCAAGAAGGGCAGCACTTGCATGGTCCTTCACCTAAGTCCAAATCTACTCGTTTCCAATCACTATAAACAGATAGGACATACAAAGGCTATTTGACATATCTATTTTCCTACTTCTGCTGATAGTCCTCCATGCTTCCATCTATCCCCAGAACCTTACAGTACAGTAAGCTAGTTGGCCTCCTTGTCTATAGTAAGCATTCAGAGTACATACATTTACTTTTAAGAATTATCTTTATATTCGCAAACACAGGTCATTTGTGAGTAATAAATATCCCAAGCAGATCATATTAATCAAAGTTTCAACTGCTTTGAAAATAGCTACAATAGTGAAAAATTAATATGCAAGAGACAACCCAGAAGGGAAGATAAAGTGAGTGCTACAGTAGAGTTATGGTGACCATATTTACTGAAATAAAATTTAACATTGGCTTCTGTTGAAAAAAAAAACTGCTATTCTGAAGTCCTTTCTGACTGAATGAGGCAATTTAGATGTAATTGAAGTGATAAAACATTGAAATTTCCAGGACATTTGAACTGTTTCTAGGGTTAATAAGATAGAATACTTATCATGGGAAATACATAGAGTAGAATATGAATAACAGAAAATATTTTATGTCTCTTCACTAAAATTCTTTTCTTTTTATATTATGTTACCTCCAGTTTTTAGTGCCTACCAGTCTTGGTATTTGTTCTTTCTCTAAAGAACTTGAAAACCCCAAAGTATTGAAGGTCAGCATGAGAAAGTACCTCAGAAATTAATTGTACTATTTTTAATACATAGAGATCCAGAACTAAGAAATGAATTGCTCAATATCACACAGTAAGTCAACATTGAACTAAGTCTAGAGTCAGGGTATTTTGACACTATAAATATTCTTTTTCCAAACACTCAACCTCCATTTGGATAGCAGCTTTTTGGTTCCTTCTTCACATCTCATCCATGACCTTTTTTTTTTTGAAGTCTCTGGAAGAATGGGGTCCACTACCCATAGGAAGCAGTAAAAAAGTGCTGAATTCGCAGTCTCCACCATCTCAATTTGCTCTGATGTATGGTACCAGCCCCCTCCACAGACACTTGAACACCTTTCTTCTTCTCAGCTAGAACTTACATACATCTGTTATACCAAATACCTTGAGGTTAAATAGGACATCATGAGAAACACAGGTGGAACTTGGGCACCTATTATGTCCAGGAATCCATTCCCAGTTGAAGAAAAGTGAGACGTTCCATACATAGGTCCTGCTGGACTGTCAGAGCATTCCCTGATCTCTATCCTTTCTCAAAGTTGTTGGAAGGAATAAACCTCTTGTTCAGGGACAAAGATTCGCTGCTGAGAGAAGATTCACTCATGGTTATATTTCATTCCTTAAATTTTACTGAACTCCTCTCTATAGTTAAGCAGAAAAAAATCATATTGTATTTGTGTATGTTACATGCAGTGACTTGCTCAAAATAACACAACAGAGCTAGAACATATAACTTAGAGCACCCATGGCACATCTGTTCCCTACTTCCCCACTGTTTCCCCAGAGCTTTCAGAAAAGCTGGTGGGCAAACATGCAGCAAGTGTGCCTGCATCATGTATGACTTTTGTGTGTGGAATATGTTTCTACAAGCCCATTCATCATGTAAGACACTTTAGAAGGTTCCCATCTGAGCCTATGAGCTCATAAGCTTCTGCAAGAAGGGTTTGTAGACAGATTCATCTTTCTACCCACAAGGTTTACCATCTGGTTAGCAAGTGAATAGGAAATAAATGTGCATGGAACTCCACTAAAACAGCAAGTGCAAAAGGAGATTAGAATAAAACAATAGACCAGTGCAATAATGTAGAGGGTTTTACATGAAGCTTGTGAAATTTACTTTCTAGCATAGGCTGTGACTGCACATCTTAGTATCTTGTATAAAACAGAATTCTTTCAACATTAGGGTTCAGCCCCATAACAAGTAGAAACTGTGATTGTCTGTACAAGAAGTACTAAGTCTTCTTTTTTCAGTATGTGAGGAACTCATGGTTCCCAGGCACTTACTCCAATGTGTCGCAAGCAATTTTTCTGAAGTGTTACATATACCTTGGGCTTGAGACCAAGTGCAAAAAATTCACCCCATCAGAAAAATCATTGAGGCAGCTTAAAGTAATGGAAACTGGTGCTTTGGATTAAACTTGTCTCTTTCCATCCCTGTTTTTGGTGCCTATATAATGACTGTGAAGGAAAAACAGAAAGCATGTAGCATACATACAGTGGGATTAAATAGGAAGGAAAGATAAAATGGAGAGGACCTGGAGATGTGTTCTGATCTTTAATTCAGTTGACTGGAGATGTGTTCTGACCTTTAATTCAGTACACAGATGATATCTAAAGAGCAATATGCAATCAAACCTTCAAACCAAGGGTGTTCCACAGGTCAGTGTGTCCCACTGCTACCACCCAACATTAGATGAAGTGTAGGAGTATATGGCCTCTCCCCATGTCTTTTCCTACATCTCTGACTTTTGACTATACTATTAAGATGAAATTTATCAGAATTGAGTGACTTCAGTGCTGGAAATTAAACACCCAAAATAAAGACAAATCAGCCTGGCCTATAGAACAGTTGCCTATCGGGCTGGAGAGATGGCTTAGCAGTTAAAGAGCTTACCTGAAAAGCCAAAGGACCCAGGTTCTATTCCCAAGCACCCACGTAAGCCAGATGCATAAAGTGGTGCATGCATCTGGAGTTCATTTGCAGTGGCTGGAAGCCCTGACATTCCCATATTCACTCTCTCTCTCTCTCTCCCTATTGAATAAATAAAATATTTAAAAATAATAGTTCCCTATCAAATTTTTAAGTGGCTTAGTTGTAGAAAGGGAGGAATAGGGATATATCATTTGCAAATATCATTTGCTTCTAAGTAATGTTCCCAATCTTAAGAAATACTATTATCATTCTACTTGGTTGACAGGTATTCTTACAGTTCTAGAGGCTGAAAATCCAAACTCAGTATGTCAGGGAAGATTTCTGGAGAGGCTTCTCTTCCTGGCTTGTAGAAGATCATCTTCTTCATAATGGTGTCACACTGTCTTTCCTCTGTGGAGTGAGAGGGAGGGATGGAGGGAAAAAGAAAGGAGAGAGAAAGAGAGAGGGAGGGAGAGAGAGAGAGAGAGAAGAAAGATCTGATGTTTTCTCCTCCTCTTATAAGGATAACATGTCTATCGAACTAGGGGGGCTCCTAATCCAATATAATCTCATTTAACCTTGGTCATCTCCCCCAATTACTTATTTCCAAATTGAGTCACATTGGATTTAGAGCATCAGGGAACACAATCCAATCCTTAACAGTATTAAGTGTACTTTAATGAAGCTGAAAACATTTTAGTGATTTGCATATATTAGTAAGTGATTGAAATCAAGACTAGAACTCAGTACCATTAACACTTGGTCCTGCATTCTTTCTGCTATACCATGTTGCTGTATAGACTTAATTAGGAAGTCCTCTCCTGCTTCTATGTTCTATATCAGTCTGTGGATAATTTGTATGGATCCTTCTTTAGGGAGTTTTGGTAAAACTCACCAGTGAATCCATCTTGGTCTGATACTTTGGGAAGATAATTAATAACTGAATCAATTTACTCAATAGATATAGACCTATTCAGATTATCATTTTCCCCTTGCATGAGGTTTGTCAGAATATTTGTTTAATTTAAGGTTTAAATATAATGTACTGTATTTGGTAGATTACCTTTTGAGGAATGATTGATTTCATTTAGGTTATCATATTAATGGTTATAGATCTATTCCTAATGTTTTGTATTATCCTTTCAATATCCATGGAACCTATAGTGATGGTTTCTATTTAGGTTCTGATTAGTCATTTGTGACTTGCTTTTTGTTTGAACTTTTTATTAGTATACATTAATTGTATAAACAATAGGTGTGATTATGAAATTTTCATACATGTAGATGAGATACTTTGATCATATTCACCCCCTTTTGCCTCTCTTATCCCCACCCACTTTCCACCCCTGCTGGTCACAAATAGTTTCTACTTTCATGACTGTTTACAAAAATCTAAATTATGATTATGAGGGAAATATGTGAATTTGTCTCTGTAGTCTGGCTTATTTTGCTGAACATGATTATTTCTACCTTCTCTAGTTTTAGTTTAGCATTGCATATTATTCCATTTTCTCTCCTTTCTTAGCATATAGACCATAGGTGTTTATTATTTTGCTTTATTGCTAGAGATGTAACCCTGGGTCTCCAACAGACAGCACATGCTCTACCACTGAGCCACACCCCCAAGAAGCCCTTCCCTTTAAATGGTTGCCCTAGCAATTTGCAACATACATTTTCAGATCACACAATGCCACTCCACACATAGTGAAAATTATTATTATTATTATTTTGTTTTTCAAGTCTCACTCTACCTCAGGCTGTCCTGAAATTCACTATGTAGTCTCAGGGTGGCCTTGAACTCACAGTGATCCTCCTACCTCTGCCTTCCAAGTGCTAGGATTAAAGGCGTGTGCCACCATGCCCAGCTGGTGAAAATTATCTCATAGCTGCATTCTAATTGATTTTTCCCATTCTTGATAACACAGTTGTTACTAATTTTGCTCATATATAAGGTCATTATCAAATACAATATGGTTTACCTATTAGAAAAATTAATAAAAATCAAAAATTAGCTTCACATTTTATTCTTCCTTTCTTTACATAGATCCATGTTTCTGATTTATATTATTTTGCCTATTCTGAAGAACATTTTTCAACAAAGGTCTATTGGTGGAAAATTGTGTCCAATTTGATTTGTCTGAAAGTCTTTATTTCTCCTTCAGTTTGAAATTACACTTTCACCAAGGATAGAATTCTCAATTTGTGAGTTTTTTTTTTCTTTTCAGCATTCAAACACTTCATTCCATTCTCTTCTGGTTTACATACTACCTGAAAAGAAAGCCAATGAACCTCTCATCTTTAGCCCTCTCTAAGTCATTAGCTTTATAACTCTGGCTTCCTTCAAGATGTTTCCATTGTCTTTGATTTTCTGCAGTTTGATTTGATACACTTAGGGATAAATTGGCATATAATCTTAGTGTTGTCTTAGCTTCCTGAATTTTGATGTTGGTGGGTATCTTTTATTAATTTTAGAAAATGGTCATTCATTATTCCTTTTAATATTTCTTCTGTTATTTTTGTGCTCCTAACATATTAATGTTATATATGTAATACACATTTTGTATTTTTTCCCATAGTTCTTAGATATTTAGTTTGTTCATTGTCATTATTATTTTCATTTCATTTCAGTTTGGGAAGTTTCTATTGATACATCTTCAAGGCCACCAAATTTTCTATAACTTCCCAGTCTACTTATGAGTCCATCAAAAGATATAATTGGGCTGGGGAGATGGCTCAGTGGTGAAAGTGTTAGCTATGCAAGCATGAGGACCTGAGTTCAGATCCCTGTAACCCACATAACAATGCCAAGCTTACTGCCTGTGAGCCTGTAATGTTATAAAGGTATAGACAGGAGAGTCTCAGGCACTTGCATCCACTTAGTCTAGGTGAATCAGCTCTAGCGTCAATGAGTGACCCTATCTCAAAAGAATAAGGTGAAGAGGGATTGCAGAAGACTCCTGATGCTGGCTAACATCTGTCCTCCATGTGCATGTGTACCTGTGCATGTGCATGCGCACACACACACACATACACACAGAACTATGAACATATAAATACTCACAAAAATACGTAAATGAGTGAAAAATACAAAAAGGTTATTCTAATTTCTGTGACAATGATTTTGACTTCTGGCATTTCACTTGGATTATTTCTTAGAGTTTCTATCTCTCTGATTATATTACTCACTTGTTCTTGCACATTGTCTAATGATTTCACTACTTGGTATTTTTAAAATTTTATTTATTTATTTATTTGAGAGTGACAGACAGA
Source organism: Dipus sagitta (assembly GCA_036346955.1). NCBI lineage: Eukaryota > Metazoa > Chordata > Mammalia > Rodentia > Dipodidae > Dipus > Dipus sagitta. The sequence goes on from CM070776.1 coordinate 65,485,010, forward strand.
CAGAGAGAGAAAGAGGCAAGTACAGAATGGGCGCACCAGGGCCTCCAGCCACTGCAAACAAACTCCAGATGCATGCACCCCCTTGTGTATCTGGCTTACATGGGTCCTAGGGAATCAAGCCTCAAACCGGGGTCCTTAGGCTTCATAGGTAAGCGCTTAACTGGTAAGCCATATCTCTAGCCCTCACTACTTGTTTTAAGTTCCAAGTTTGATAACTCCAACATCTCTGCTACATAGGAATCTGCTTCTGATGTTCACTGTTGTTTAACTTTTAGTATGCCTTGCAATTTTTTGTCTATAGCTAGAAATGATTTGCTAGTTAAAAAGAATTGAGATAAGCCTTTAGTGTGAGATTTTGTTTTAGATGTTTACATTAACAAACTATAGATATCAGAGGCTCATTTTTTATTTTGGTATCCTTGTTTTTGTCTCTCCTATGGTTTTTAGGTTTCTCTAGATATTTTCCAAATAGTATCTGAGACAAACAGTTATTTCAGTTGTATTTCTCTATTATTATTCAGAAGTTTTAGTGATGTGGTGGAAAGTGTTCTTTAGTCCTTTAAGGCCTTAATCTTTTAGTAAGCCTGTGCCCTGAGCTGTGACCTTCACAAGAGCTTCTCAGTTTTGCCCCCCTTAGATAAGCTAGTAAGGATAAAGGGGATGCTAGTTGGGTATTTTCTTTCCTAGAACTCAGCTAGGCACTCATTAAACCTCAGTTAGCCTCTGAAAGAACAGTTTCCATGAAGTACAGACCTTGAGTAGAGTGCTCTGGGTGTATTTTTAAAAAAAATGGCTACTTTTGCACTTCCCTTGTTGAAAGTATAGGGGGAATTTTCCCAGGTCTTCATTGCATAACCTCAAAGTGTTTCTGAAAATAAAACTCATAAAATATGAGGCCTTTTCTAAAATTTCCCCACAGAGCTTTTAATGCTCAGGCTTATCAGCCTCCACAAATTCATGAATTATGCTTTAAGTTTTCTTTGCCTACTACTGGCTCTAGTGAGGATGGTTTGCTCCTGGACTTCTGCTTCTGTAAATGAAGACTGTCTGTATCTGTTTATCTATCCAACTGAAAGAATAAAGTTTGTTTTCCCCCTGTAATGTCAATTCTCTGGTACACTTAAGGAATTGATTTTCCATTTGTTCCCCATATATTCTTGTTATTAGGATGGGAATAATGGCTTACAGGCTCATTCCATACTAAAACCAACACCAAAATTTACCTTAACTTATAATACCTTGCTTTTGTTTTCCCACTTACAAACATCCCCCCCCCCCCCAGTTCTTTTGCTTGCTCTTAGAATCTCTACTGCAAGGAAGTCTTCAAGCTTATCCAGCTTCATTTAAGTCCTGTATGCCCCCACCTCACCTAACATCAGATCCAAACTGTCCATGCTTCATCACCAACATCTTCCTATAGATGGAAGCCACAGTTAAAGCATCCATGTTGCTCCAGTACCACACAGCTTTGTTTTAAGCACAAATAGTTCACTTTGTTCATGTACACATTTCAAGACTCCATTCATATTTTGTGTATTCTCCATAGAATCAGCACATCTCAGGTATGCCACAAAGGGCGGGTTTCTTTAAAATGCTTTTCCTAATGAATAAGGTAAATATTATCATGGGTATGATAAATTCCATGTGTTTAAATAATGCATCATTTTCTTTGGTTTTTTTTTTTTTTTTTTTTTTTGAGGTAGGGTCTCACTCTAGCCAGGCTGACCTGGAATTCACTATGTAGTCTCAGGGTGGCCTCGAACTCACTGTAATCCTCACACTTCTGCCTCCCAAGTGCTGGGATTAAAGGTGTGCACCACCACACCCTGCTTGAAAGCATCATTTTTAAGTATTTTTTTTTATTTATTTATTTGAGAGAGAGAAAGAGGCAGACAGAGAGAAAGTGAATGGGCATGCCAGGGCCTCCAGCCACTGAAAATAAACTCCAGACACATGAGCCACCTTGTGAAGCTGGCTCATGTGGGTACTTGGGAACCAAACTTGGGTCCTTAGGCTTCACAGGCAAGTGCCTTAACCACTAAGCAATCTCTCCAGCCCCAAAGCATGCTATTTTGCCATGATCAAGACAGGTTTCATGATGGAAGCTGAAACTGAGTACTATTCTGAAGAATGGGCAGGATTTATATTGAATCAGAGGAGAATGAAATGACATTCATTTCACAGTATGAGCAAAAGTGCAGAAATCGGATGAGAAATAAAACCAACTACTACTTCTGAAGAACATACTATTTCTGCTGTTAAAAACAGAAAGTAGGGACTGTAGAGATGACTAATTGAGTAAGAGCACTTATGCCAGCACTAGGACCTAAGTTTCATCCCCAGTACCCTCATAAAACCTCAGTTGTGGACATTCATATCTGTAACCCTTGTTGGGTGGAGACAAAAAATTACTAGGGTTCACTGGTCAGCCAATCTGATTGAAAAAATGGGAAGATCCAGGCTCAGTGAGAAACTCCATCTTAAGGAAACAAAGAATAAGTGTGTTAAACAAGGGCACCTGATATTGTACTCTGTTCTCTATATACATATGCATAGGGTATATACATCTGCACACACATGCGCAAACATGATACATAACACACACACACCAGCAATTATTTGGACTACTGTGGCAACTTTAAAGTTAAAAATATTTATATACTACAGAATTGATTAAATGTGATGATATGGAGGGAGTATACTCAGCTTAGAAGATAATAAATCAATAACAATGACCAAAGTGTATTAACAAAGTACTTCATGGTTAATCAATCATGCTCTGATTTAAAGGAACTCTCAGAATAAAATTTTGAGTTTCTTTATGGGCCCAGGCAGAGACATGTCTAACAGATTTTTTTTTAATTGATATCCAAAGAAAGAAAGCAAACTTCATAATATCATCCAGTAAAGAGAAAAGAATTCAAATCCATGTCTATCTAACTTTAAAAGACTACATTGTGGTGGTTTGAATCAAATGTACCCCATATACTCATGTGTTTTGAATACTTGGTCCCCACATGATGGCAATTTGGAAGGTAGAAGCTTGCTGGAGGAGGTATGTTGTAGGGGCAGGTTTAGGGGTGTTATAGCCAGCTCCTCCTTGCCAGAAGTTGGCTCATTCTCCTATTGCTGTTGCCTACCTTCTGTGGCAAGGAGGTGATGTCCAACTTCTGCTCTACCATCTCAAAATAAAGTCATGAAACTGTCAGCCAAAATAAACTCTTTCTTCCCATCACCTGATTTTTCTTGGGTGTTCTGTCCCAGCAACATGAAAGTAACTAAAACTTTTACCATTATTTCAACAACATTATGGTTTCTTTAAAAAACAGTAAATTCAAACAAAATGGAATGGGATGACTTGGAAGGATAAACAATCTTGAACTCCAATTACATAGCCAGAGGTGGGGCACTATCAGAAATGGATTTTACAGTTGTGATTCAAACATGGGGTTAAGGAGGGAGGTAGACTTACTACTTAACTATGAAAGATCCATTTCAATTCTGAGAATCTCTATTCCAATATAAATGTCTAAAGAATGCTACATTGTTAGAGGACATGTGCAAGTATACATACACATATAATCATATATACACTAAACAAAAAAAGGATTTTGTTTCCCAGCAAAATGTCACCCACATATCCTTCCTTCAAACTTATATTTCAGCTCCCCAATGCTCTAACTTATTACCATCTAGGGTTTTCTGAATAGTAAATATCAGCTCTTACAAGACTTCTTTTATTCTGAAATAAATAACCAGGCCCTGTTCCTGGGAATATTGATCCTGCAGAGCCCTCTACACAAAACTCCGGTTGACATAGTTACTCCATGGTAAAGTGACTGGTGAGCACCTTAGAAGTACATGAAATGTCTATGCCTATCATTGCAGCAACTTTGAAATAGTATGAAGTGAACTGACTTTTGTAGCTTCACATTAAATTGGAGATATCAAGATTTCATGAGCTAAGGAGATGGCTCAGCAGTTGAAGTCACTTATTTACAAAGCCTGACAGCCTGGGTTCAATTTCCCAGTACTCATGTAAAGCCAGATGTGTAAAGTGGCACATATATCTGGAGTTCATTTGCAGTGGCAAGAGGCCCTAGCGTGTCCATTCTCTGTCTCTCTCTCTCTTCATCCCACTCTCTCTCTCTCAAATAAATATTTAAAGAGAATTTTACTGTACAAGTTGAGAAATCATTCAAATCTTATAATGGTGTTGCTTTCACTTAATGTTTTTTATGAAACTTTCAAAGAAAGAAAATAAACAACACATTGCAAATACTTATCAAAGCACCTTTGGTGACAGAGCTTCTAAGCCTTCAAATAGTCTATAGGACAACATGCCCTTTCATAACTATAATAATCAAATAAACTATAATTACATGGATTTTTTCCTGCATTAGATAGCTACACAAAGATGAAGATAGTTTAATCTGGCTTTAATTGCCATTAAAACGTTGCTTATATAGCAAGCCATGGTGGTCCACACCTTTAATCCCAGCACTCTGGAGGCAGAGATAAGGGAATCCCTTGGAGTTTGAGGCCACCCTAAGACTACAGAGTGAATTCCAGGTCAGCCTGGACTAGAGTGAGACCCTACCTTGGAAAAAAAATGTTAATCTATCTTCCCTCTCACACTTAAGAGTTAGTCAGGTGGAATTGGAATAAGTATCAGGAGCAAATTTTTACCCATACAGCAAAATAGGGGGATAAGGAATGGCTTATAAAATGACAATAGAATTTTATTTGTTTAGCATAACCTAATACCATTGTCCATGTCAGATTTCTTCAGTTTCTTTCATTTCATTTACTTTCTTTTCAATCTCTCTCTCTCTCTCTCTCTCGCTCTCTCTCTCTCTCATCCTCTCTTTCTCTCTCTCCCTCTCTCTCTCTCTCTCTACCCAACCTTTTCCCTTCTCCCAAAATTATGGCACTGTTCAGGTTAGCTAACTAAACTTTCTTTTGTAATTATGTATAAGAGATGGGAACTACGCCTCCCCTATCAGAACATAAATTAGTCCAGAAAATAATAACTACAATTTGACAACTTGAGACTCCCCAACAATCAAAGAACTATAAAATGATAATCTTTAAAATAAAAATATTGGCCAGTGTCATGAATTTTCAGCACTGCCCCCTGCATTTTTACCATCTCTACCCTCTTGAAAAAAAATGTCCAGGACAGATACTTCTAGGTCCATATGAAATTCCTCTGCTGGATACCATCAGGATATTAGAAAATAGATAAAATTTACTTTTACAGATTCAAAAAATCTTAATGATTCTGAATTTATGTAGCATTACATATATCCAGCAAGGATTTATAAACTGAAAGGAATAAGTTTGCAGATTTGAGCATCTGAAATAGGATTTTTTTGTTTGCTTTTCAAGGTAAGGTTATTCTTTAGCCCAGGCTAACCTGGAATTCACTGTGTAGTCTCAAGCTGGCCTTGAATTCATGTCAATCCTCCTACCTTTGCCTTCCAAGTGCTGGGATTAAAGGCATATGCCAGAAGTAGGGTCTTATCCAATATAAGATTGAATATTTCCATCCACAATGTATATTGTGTTAGGAAAAAAAAATGAGCCAGAAAAGTATTTTACCAATGATTTTGCACATTTAACTTTACCAAGATTAGCTAAGATTAGAGAGGAGGCCGGAACAGATCCAAGCTCTGAGCTGCCACTGTGGGACTTACTTTCAGTGGCAATATTAGTTAGACATTAAACAACAAAAACAACACAACATTCTTACTGAGTTCTTACTGCATATCTGCACTATATTCCATTAATTAAAAAAGAAAATACATAGCCATGTGTTCTCCAGGAACTGTTACATTCTAGTAGGGTGACTTAGCAATTTACAGTTTGTATTTCCCTTTTTACTGTGCTTACAGGACAATGAAATCATCTAGGTGGGTGTGTTGCCACCGATGCATTTGAAATGATTGTTTCTCCAACTTGGTTGTGAGGTTTTTGAGGGTAGTTATTTTATTTACTACACAGAGCAAAGAGAGTGGGTACATATAAAAATATATCTGAATGAATCCAAATAGTGACAAATACCAAAATGGTGCATTGATTACACAAAACAAAATCAGGAAAGGGAAAGTTGGAAGTGTATAATTACATTCTTCTTCAAGCATGTTTCTCTGCTTGTATCAGAGCAAAATTTTGCACAAATTTAATCAGATTACTACACAAACTAGTTAAATGGGCACTGTGTTGGGGATAAAAACCTAAACAGTTTAAGCATCATACACAATGCCATCTATAGTCCACCTTGTGCCTCATTTTTCACCATAGCATGGGTTATACTGTTGTAACCATGGTTGACTTTCCAGGTAGATTGTAAGTTCCTTATAGGTAAAGATCTCATTCAATTTGGCTGTGTGGTTCCATTGGCTAATACACTATGTCTCAATTCCTACTAAATATGTACCTGCACCTTCTAGTAACACTAGGATACTCATACATATTCAATTACACTCAGATCCTCTTTCATTCAATAATATAAAATTGTCAATTGATTAATAATCCCATACACTTCTATATGAGGCAGTAAACTCTGCACCTAGTCCTATTTATCCTGCTATTTATCTGAGTTCAGCTGTGTGTTTTCTCATTCATAAACATGATAATATCACCTGTATATAATGCCTTACCTGACGTCCTAAACTAATATAATTCCTATGTTAAGTTGAGCACATGTAAATGTTGTCATTTACAGATAGTATATTGAGCAAATAAACTAATTTTGTAAATGTGTAGTTATAGTTATAATAATGATGTATATGAATAGACTGATCCTGGAGCCAGACTGCCTGGATTTGAATCTTGGCTCAAGCACTTGCAATTAAGGGCTCTTTTTTCATCACTTTCTTCATCTGTAAAGTAGAAGCATAATTGCACATACTTCTTCAGGTTCTGTTTAAAATTAAATGAGTAAATTCATATAAAATGTTTAGACTATTACCTGGCACACAGTCAATACCTAACAGGTGTCCACTACTTTTCCAGTCATCTGTGACTTGATATGGAAGTAATGTCAAGTTATCTATCAAGTGAAGACATCAGCTATACTACCTGATGACTGCCCAAATCCTAAAATCTACACAATAGTATGCTCGGAGGTAGAATTTCCTCTAAATTCTACTCCTAGTCTCTGAATGCAATGTATATGGCCAACTCTAAAGAACATTCCAAACACTTAAGGTATGCCATCTGGTCTTCAAGATTGAGTACATTTTCATTTATTTGGAAACTTTGTGAATTTGCCCCAGTAACCAGGGACATTTCCAAGTTTACATATTTCCAATGTCAAAGCCAACTCCCCCCCAAGTAGGTGTGATATAAGGGGTTCCCCAAAACCATTTTCCCAATAAATCCCTACTGAGCTTCTCCGGCCCCACTACCCTCCTGCCTGATGAGAAAACCAATTCTCAGTGCCTTCTTGAGTCAGTGAGAGCCCTAGAGAACAAAAGGTAGTGGAAAGAACTTTCAACTACGTTTTATGTTTATTGCCTCTTTGAGTTGTAAATAGAATAATTCAGCTCCCTTGAGACAGTTCTGCTATGACTATATACAATGACAGTTTCTCATATCCTGTTTAAACGATATCATACAGAACTTGCCATAGGATGGAAGACAATAGGTGGCACAAAAATAATTTACATGTGAATGTTCAGTGTGTGAGGAATCAGCATTCCTCCTTGCTCTTAAAGCCACAGACTCCTGGAGATGCAAGCTTTTTGTCATGTCTCAAATAAAAGAAAACTTAAAAGGAAGAATTTTAAAGCAGGATGATGAGAGCTAGGGGTGATTTTGAAAGAATGAAATTGGGATCCTATTTTAAAACCTTGAAGAATGGACCTCAAAATGGAGACAAAGGGATTGCATTCAATGGCTTCCTCTAGAAAAACTGATCTCCAGAAGAAAGGTCAGTCCACTGGCCTGACTCAGATTGCATCATCCCCATCAGAGGCTTTCATCTGACAGCAGATAGGGCAGCATTGTTTTGGTTTCTAGTGGTCTGTGAAAGTTGAATTTGCAATGTAAATTCTTAGTGTCTTTTGAGTATTTATGTTTTTCTATACCGTCCTCCAATACATTTATTTCTGATGTGACTTTTGAAATGAGCTATTTCAGTTGCTTCTGCAGGTCACACACAATTCCCAACAACTAATTTTAACTTTTTCATCTGATTCCAGGAATGAGCCAGTGTCCAACAGAGAGCTGATGTTGCTTTTGGAAAACTGCGTACTCCTGAAAGAGAAGTGGAACATGAGCCTTTAATTCGTCAGACCAATGAGCCTCTATATAGTTAGTGGGCTAATAGGAGACATGGGGTGTCATGTAAATCTGAAACTTCTCAAACTTTTAACTGAGTAATTCCCGTTCAACTCCTGTACTGCAAGGAGATAAACATTTCAGTTCTATGATCCTTTTCTGACTTTGCCTGATGGTCAACATAGACTATCAAATAAACCATTTTTACAGGTTGGTTGACTCTACCAAGGAAAGAGTTTATCCAATCATCAAAATAGTCAAACCCATTTTTCAAGTCAAAGTATAAATTTTCAGGGTAGAGATGTAGCTCATTTGGTAGAATGCTTTCCTAGGTTTGATTCCTCACATTGCATAAACCTAGCATAGTAGCTCACACCTGTAATCCAAGCACTCAGTTAGTAGAGTCAGGAGGATCAGGACTGCAAGGCCAGACTCAACCACACGGCCAGCCTGTCGGGTGTTGTAGTTATCTTCTCATTGCTAGGACAAAAGCAGCTGATGGGAAGAAAAGGTTATTTGTTTGTTTGTTTTCTTTCTTTCTTTCTTTCTGTCTTTCTTTGGCTTACAGCTTTGAGGAGAAGCTTCATGATGACAGGGAAAATATGGTAGAGCAAAAACTGGACATCACCTCCTTGCCAACATCAAGTGAACAACAGCAGCAGGAGAGTAAGCTACTCATAAATAATTAATTCAGGTCTAATCATGTTTTAGTTGTATCAATCAATTGATTCAGTTAACCAACAAGATTTAATAGATTCAATTCATTGCTTTAGATGATAGACAAAAATATTTAGGATAGGAAGGGACAAAGTTCCTGAAAGAGTCTCACAACTAAAGTAATAGATGAATTACTTTACTTATATACCTATATCAGAGAGAGAGAGAGAGAGAGAGAGAGAGAGTTTGTTTCACCAGCAAACGGCTTTTCTATACAGCTCAATTCTTTTATTTCAGTCTCATAAGTGCTGACCTTTCAGGTATGTGCCACCACACCTGGCTTTCTTGCATGTGATAAATATGTCAAATTAGGGCTGGATAGATTGCTTAGCAGTCAATGTGCTTGCCTATGAAGCCTAAAGACCAGGTTCAAATCCTCAGAACCCACATAAGCAAGGTACACATGGTGACACATGTGTCTGGAGTTTGTTTGCAGTGGCTAGAAGCCCTGGCACAGCCATTCTCTCTCTCTCTCTCTCTCTCTTTCTCTCTCTTAAATAAATAAATAAGTCAAATTTGTGAAAACTCACAAAACTCCTAAATGAAGGGATAAATTTGGAGAAAATGAAATTGTACATAACAGCTTATTATTAACATGTAGGAATATTTTAGATGTGTCTTTCACATTTTGAAATATTCACTCAGCTATTTTAATGCATGGTAAGAAATATTTTCATCAATTTTCAACCTTACTATGTCATTCCAGAAATGATTCTTTTTCCCCATAAATGATTGTGAACATTATCAGTAGCACCAAAAATCACTCAGTAAGAAAATTATCACACAGGGATATAGAAGCAAAATTTACACAGGTTTGGCTTGGTATCTACTAGCTTATATTCCAAACTAAGCCAAATACATATGTATAGAATATATACAAAACTATCTTAAAATATTAAACTCACAATGTGAACAATTACTAAGCTGTATGCATTCAGGTCAAAGAAAATACACCCCAGGAACAAGACAGGATCAGTAGAATTTTTGTTCAAAGAATGGCATAACAATGAATCTCCAACTCCCCTCTCATTAATTAGAGAAGCCTTGATGAAATTGGAAACTCATCTTGCTAAAACAGATGCTTTTATGCACTCACTTTTCCTTAGTCTTACCATATATATGCCACATGTCCACAAGTTACAGTAACTGGAACATTCTGAAATTCTCTAGAATACATTCTTTGCTGTCTCTAACCTTACCCCCATCCCAGTGTGTAATGATTTACAGTAAAAATTTAAATTATAAAACCTCACACTACAAGCCTTCATTTTAGAGTATAGATGGCCACGAAAAATGTTCTTTAGTAGTTGTAAGGAAATTTCCATACTTTAGCGGTTCTTTTCAAATCAATAAGAGAAAAATGACATGTTCCTCAGAATAATAAGGGAATTAGGAATATGGGAATTCCCTGAACATTTTTTTCTCTTCTAAATCAAAATAACAGGACAACACACAATTAAATACTTAAGTTCATACTATGACAAACTGTTTGAATTTAGTCTTTACTTTCTCTCTTTGGGATAAGAAACCATGTATTTTCATCATGAGGTTCCCAATATCAGAACATCTGGCACACAATATCCATCTAACATAGTTGATAAGCAAATGAATTAATTCATGAAAGATATTTCCTCACCAGAAAATATGACTCAACATGGCTTGTGTTCTCAAAGCACTCACAATATAAAAAGAGTCAGTTTTACATATAGTTTAGTGAAATATAAAGTAAGTGCCATAATGAAGGGGCTATGAGAGTAGGATAGCAGTCAATTTTTTTTAACTGGGGGTATTTTGGAAAGCCCCTTAAAAGGCAACATTTGAGTTGAACATCAATTCCAATTTTTACACACCCATTTTATGATGCCAGGAACTTTCTGACCTGGCTACTTTTACCCAGCCATTTTGATGTGGCTTAAAATAAACAAAACACTACACTTTAGGCAGTTTTATAAATTACCAAGTAATGTGTAAAACAGATGTCCTTACCCCTTTTCTGAGACTTACCCTAATGCTAGCCTTTACCAGAAGGTGAGGTTCAGGGATGGAGTGGGGGGGGGGTTGGCATATTTATACTTTCCATTACAAAGAATGGTGTACTGACCATCTTTGGTCATCTTAAAGTGCCAACAAACATACTCAGTAAATCTTCTCATTCTCTCTGGGAATTTATTTAGATCTTGATATATACTTCAGATATTTATATCCCCTCTAAAATTTTCAATGATGTTGGAAATGATATTGAGGCACATTATTCAGACTGTATAGGTAATCTTCAATTGCATTTCTAACTAATTGCAGGAATCTCCATAATATACATAAGTTTAATATCACAAAATTCCTATAACTGAGGCCTTTCAAAGTATAATTGATACAACTTAGAAGTCTACACGTGTACCACACGTAGCTCAGTGGTAGAGTTCTTACATGTGCAAGGCCCTGGGCTTTGATTTGCACTAAAGACAGAAAGATGAAAGGAGTACATAGCTCGCTCAACTGATATATATGTCTTAATTTTATTTTTTCACCATAAAGGTAATGTACTCAATAGTTTTAGATCAAGAAATTAATAGAGAAGAAAGAATTCTCTGTTAACTAGTATTGCAGTTAGATGGGGATCCACAAAGCAATAGGTGTAAAACAATAACAGTTCCTTGCTGGTTTCTTCCTAATAACTAGGTCAAAATGTCCTGCTTTAGATTATTTTCCAGTGTTGGTGATGAAACCCAGAGCTTTGAATATGCTATGCAATGGCTCAATCACTGAGCCATGATTCCATCCCTAAATGCTTTAAGTCTTTCATAGCAGGAAATGTAAGATAATGCTCTATAATAAAAGAAATTGATGAGCTAGTGATAAATGAAGGCATTACCAGAGTAAGGAAAACGTTCATCAGATAAGATGCCAACAACTGCCTACAGATGCACCAACTTTATAAAATGGAGAATGAAAGATAAACTAAAGCAATAAAGGTAGACATAAAGATACAAAGTCAGATAAGACATTTAAACTTATAGATGTGTTTATATTTGTCTAAACTTTATGTACCATGGCATATATAAGAAAAATAAAGCCGGGCGTGGCGGTACATGCCTTTAATCCCAGCACTCGGCAGGCCAAGGTTGGAGGATCGCTGTGAGTTCAAGGCCACCCTGAGACTACAGAGTGAATTCCAGGTCAGCCTGGGCTAGAGTGAGACCCTACCTTGAAAAAACAAAAGAAAAATTTATGCTTTCATTTTAGCCAAAGAATAATATGCCAAATGATCTCCACACTCAACTATTCTGAACTACAGTATGTCTTACTAGTGAGCTTACATGGCAAATATATAAGACACTACCCAGTCCTGTATCACCCAATACCCAAACACCAGGAATATGAATGTATGTCATAGTTGTTCTAAAGTTTTGGAAGGTTTCAGATCCTCAGAGAATTGGATCAAAGTGAAGGACTCCATAAAAATGAACATATGAATATGCACACTTTTGGCATTCAGTTTCGGGGGGTGGTGGTTCACAGGTTAAGGACTCCTGTTTAGTTTATGCTTCCTCCAAGAACATAGCTTCCTTTCTTAGCTGGACACTAGTAGTGTCATCTTCAAGGGACATGTTCCTTACTTGCTCATTCACTGCCTCAGGTGTTATGCTAATGAAGCATGGATAGTAGCATAACTCAACTTTTCTTAGGGTCCTTGGGAAACTGGCATGCTGCCACAACTGCTTACCCTGTCTTGGAAGCTCATGTGCCATATCGTGTATAATGATAACACAGTAAAAATAACAGAACAGGGATTCTCTAAATCTTTTTTTTTTTAAACCCAGCACATTGACAGGCATACAAAACTTGACAGAAGGTGTGATTTTTTTCGCCTTCTTTCTACATTAATTTTTCTTCCTGATTTCAATTAGCTGAACTTGAATGGAGACATTACAGACAGTTCAACCCCACCTCAGAGCTGTGCAGACAGCTCTTGCTGCCAAGCTGTCTATCACCAAGACAACTAGGCCAATGTGCTTTGCTCTGGGTAAATACCTCATCAGGGCCAATTGCAGAAGGAGCCTCATTGCAATGACCTCCAATCGGATCAAAATCCTTACTCTTAGTAATTCAAAATAGTTTTGAAAGTACATGAAGTTATAAATAATCATTAATATTTTTATAAAATTCTTTACATAAATGAAAAGTGGCTTATTTCCAGAGATAGTTTTATATGCAGGCAAGTTGATTTGAGAGATCTAGAAAAGCTCTATCCTCCCCAGTAAGTCTGAAGTTCCTCTATTTGTGAGTCATTATTATTTTTTCCTTTACATTAATCACAACTTTCTTCCAACAGCTTCTTTTAAGCCACAAGTTCCCCTGAAGTGGTCATTCTTCCTGTCTCTGAGTCTCTTCACTTTAAAAAATTTTGAATAAGATGATAAAAAATTAAGATGGTTGGCATTCTTACCTCAGATGAAGCGGTCATCTAAGGTTGTTAATGCTTGAAAGCAGTGCTGTTTTATAGAATCGTATTTTTGATAAGTTTAGTACATGTAAATGAGTCAAAAACAGAAAAACTCAGCATATATTTAAAGAAAGTTTTTCTTTAATCTGGGCATACAAATGCTGAGTTTTGGGGTTCTTAGGGATATAGTAGAAGTGGGATATCATTGTTCTCCTCCCATCCAGGCTCCATTAATGCTGATCCACCCTCAGGAGCTTTCTGAGTAGCCCCTCGCAGCTTTATTGTTTGCTGGTCTCCTTGGCGGCAGGTGTCTGCTAATCAAAGGCTTAAGAAGGTGTGGGGTTTAGGAGTCGGCCCTGACTGGAAGGAAAACTTTCCATTCAGCCTTGGGCAACAATATTGGAGCTTTTTTGAATGTTGTAATCAACTCTGTGCCAAGTGGGGCCCAAGCTCCCCCTACACAGCCCCAGGAATCCAAAGAAAGAAGTGTTTTCAATTCTCTTTAGAACGTCTGATCTCCCACACTGCAGACCAAATAAAAACAGTCTGGGCCAATTGTGCCTCCTCCTACCCCCATCTATTGTGGAATCCGCCTGGGAGAAACTCAGGAAAGTTGGCCTCAGGCCAGCACTGGCCTTCTATGGAGGCAGAAACATTCCCTCACCTTCTCTCCAAGGACTGTTTTGGAAAATGAAGGAAAAGCCTCAACCTCAGATATACTATGGGATGGGACAACTCCGAGGGACAGGGCAGTAGCTGAGATGATGTAACTGGGTTATCAAGATGTAAAACAGCTCAAACACCTGAGTTGGCATTTTCTGTGTGTTTACTGCCTTTGTTAGTGATCTTTGCTCTGATCTGATGGACACGGGGGGAAAGAGTGGAAAAAATTGCTTAGGAGTTGTACTGACCACAGATTGACTCTCAGTGCCACTGCTTACTTACTAGCTATGGCATGAGACAATTTGTTATGTAGACCAAGGCTCTCACCCCTGTTCTCCCACTGGATAGCTATGTGGATTTGACTAAAACAATTTTCCCACTATAAAAATGGAGCAGATTCACTGGAAGATTTCTAATGCCCTCTTTAAGTTTGATAATTCAAGTCACTTTCTGGGATCCTGAGTTTTGAAAACACTGGCATGGGATGAGGCACTTGGAAGTTATTGTCCACTCCATGCCCAACCCCCACCAACCTCAACAGATTTTCTCCATAGCTCCCTCAGGCCATTTTCTTGGGGTTCTCCACACCCTGTGAAGAAGCAGGAGTAAGCTATACAATGCCAAGTCCACAATAAAAGCCCAGGTGGCCATGTTCAAAGCAAGAACAGCGATCAAAACTGCAGGTTTCCAGGCCAGAGATGCCAGTTTATAAGCTAATAATAACTTAATAGCAGATTTTCCCTAAGAATTTTACCAAGCAAACCTTGCCAGGTAAATGAGAAGTACCCTGGAGACCATGGCTCAGGAGCAGACTCAGGGCTAGCCAATGTATCTCCAGCAATAAAGGAACAGCAAAAACTCGGAGAGGAATGAGGGAACACCAGGCTGGGAAGGTCCTTGAATACACTAGAAAGCTATTTCATGTAGTAGGGGTTATCAACTATAAACCAGAAGACATGATGCCAAAGGCTTGGATAAAGCACAGACAAATGTTGAAATGACAATTCTTAGAAACCAAAAGTCCATCCAGGACCTCAATAAACAAAAGGTTAAAAGGCTAATCATAAAATTTCATGTACATCATAGTTTTGTAGAGAATATTGGGGAGAATAGAAAAATGATGTAGAGTCCCACATAACTCTCTTTTTTGTCCTTAAGTTAGAATTGTCCCCAACTAAAGCAGTTGGGGGTAGGAATATGAGGGAGAATATAGTGGAATTCTAAGCAGTACAATGCTTACAGTAGAAATGCAGGTTATTTCCATTTTCAAAATATTCTAGTCTAGATGTATTAAAATGAAACTAAATAAAAAAAAGAACAAGGCTAAACTCAGACTTATGTTTTTGTGTTCATGACACTAAATAAACAGATTTTAGTGAATTCTCTCTTTTTAACTTGTTGGTTGGTATTGTATAGATGCAGCCAGCATCTAATATGCTTTCAATTGTGTCTTCAGCCCTCAAGACCCTGGGGGTCTGAAATCTCAGCCAACATTGCAATTTAATCCAAAACCCAAAGCAGTTCAGATTCCAAGTAACCTGTTACCCTCTGCTAGCAAAACATCACTCGTGGTTTGAAAAATACCATTTTTAATAACCCCTTTTCAGTTTCCTGGCAGGCCCCCAGCTTTACTTCAAAGTTGATTTTCCCCAGTGAGAGTACAGCTGGAAGAATCCAGAAGTGCACTGTGCCACGCTCCCACTACCCAGGCCTGGAAGGCCCAGCTCTATGGCAATGAAGAAGGCTGAGATGGGAAGGCAGGGCAGGAAGGGGGATGGGAAGCCTATGGATCATAGGCAAACAGCCTCAGCTCAGGCCTTCCCAAAGACAAAACAACGCATCACCCTTAACAGTGAACAACCAGAGGAACTAAATCCAAATTGAATTTTGGATTGAATCATTTTGGCTTATTTTTAAATAAATTTGATAAAAAGAAAGCATTGTAATTTGAGCTGCCTCTTGAGTGTCATGGTTGTTCATTTCTTTTTCATTTTTTTCCTTCACTGACCTATTCTTCAGATGTCACACAACCACATGCCAAGAAAACCATCTGAAGAGAAGCACTAGAGGCAGAGTGGAGGCAAGGAAGCAGGGCTTCATCTTTGGAGACCCAGCGTCTCTTCAGACAAGTGCAGACTGAACTCTCCTTAAACTCCAACACAGTAGTAACCTTGCAGTCCTGAATTTGCTCTTGTATTTCTTGCCCAGGACTAGTGAAGTTGGGGTTGCCAATAAAATGACCACTTAGCTCAAAATGTCTCATTTAAACTCCAAGTCTTCTTAAAACAGCAGAGTAGGATTTTGGCCAGAAAGTGCTTTCTAGTACAAACACTAGTGCACTTTTACAAGGCAGGTAAAGCCCAAAATTATGTTGCTAATTAATTTTATATTTCCTCCAGCTACCTAGAACCAACTGTAGCCCAACATTTCCCAATTGGGATTTTGCCAAGAATTCAGATAATGCCATTTATGGACCATGCCAACAGTTGAGGTCATGCTTTCTGTCTAAAAGGAAAAAATAAATAGGGAAAAATTCATGTAAAGTACATATTAGGGGGTTGGGACAGAAAGGGCAGGAAAGAGACAAGAGGTATAAAACCTTTCTATAGCAACTAAGTCCAAACAGACACACATTAGAGGAGGCCCTAGAGGCTTTGAGTTTGTACGATTTAGGGGTAAAGTGAAGCAAAACAAAAGAAAGCAGTGTTTGTAAGAGAATGTTAAAGAAATATCAACTTGTTCACAGAGAAGTAATCCCTAGCAAAAATGTAAAGGAGATAGGAAATTTGGTATCTTGCTTCCCAGCTGGTGCAATGCTACCTGTTTGGTGCATGCCAGGAATGAAACCTGCTTACCACCTGGTCCAAGGTTCTGAGATTATCAGAAAGTTTTTTTTTTTTTTTTCAGAATACAAGAACTAGAAAGAACCTCTAAATTCACAACTGGCATAACATTAGAGCTGTATAAAACTTAGATTTCATTTAAAAAATCTAATTATCCCTATTCTAGAGATGAGAAAACTGAGACCGAAAATAGGGAACTAGCACGGCTAAATGTTATTAAGTTGATAACAACAAAGTCAAGACTGAAAGCCTACTTCTAATTGAGTGGTTCCCAAAGATTCATAATGAACACTTCACTGTTCCAAAACAAAGCTTAGAATTAGTTTACAATGTTAAAATTTCTAGCCTGCATTAAATCCTGGTATTATATCCTTTCTAATTTTTGATGCTAAACTATCTCTTCTTTAATGAAATTGTGAAAACCAAAGAAAGTAACAGTTCTTTTATAATTTCCTTAATCAGTAAATATTAACAGTATCCTCTATATGGTACCTCAGTATTCAGGTGAAAGTATTCGATGTGCTAAAACAATTATCTAGTCCAATCTCTTGCAGCATATCATCAGTACATCAAAGGCCTGAAAGTGTTTTGGAATTCATTGAATATTCCGCTAAAGTCATGAACAATGCATTAGGGATAGGACCTTTATCTGGGATGTGGGGTAGAGGCAACCTAGAAAATGAAGGCAGCATGTGGCAAAATGTGGAGCACCAAATGGCTTTCTGATCAATATCTCAACCTACCTTTTGATGTAATGTCAAATTACCATTATGTCTTGCATGATACAATAGGTAACAACTCTTCTATTTTATACCTATTTATTAGCATATAATTATAAATAATATGTTTCATTATGACATTTTCATATATGTATATTATTTTTAAAATATTTAATTAATTAATTAATTAATTTGATAGAAAGAGGTAGATAGAAAGAGAGAGAAAGGCTGCACTTGGGCCTCTAGCCACTGCAAACGAACTCCAGATGCATGTGCCACCTTGTGCATCTGGCTTATGTGGGTACTGGGGAATTGAATCTAGGTCCTTAGGCTTCACAGGTGAGCACTTTAACCACTAAGCAATCTCTCCAGCCCCATATATATAATTTGTATTGAAAATTTTAATACATGAACATACTGCAATTTGATTATAATCTCCTACCAGTAACCCTCTTTTGTCCCCCTTCCCTCACTCCACTCCATAGAACTCCCTCCTCTTTCCAAGTAATCCTTCTATTTTGACCTGTCATTCTTTGGCCATGTTCCATCATGTAGTTCAAAATCTGATAGATTTGTGCAGGTCTTGTGGAGTTAATGACATCAACTGTGAAGTCCTGAATGCACTGATCACTTCATGTCCAGAGAATAGTACTCCTTCCCACCCTGTGGCTCTTATATTCTGCCTCTTATTTACATAATATATTTTGATTATATTCACCACCATTACCTTCTATTTTTTTACAGTTCATGATGTATTTATTTATGTATTGACAACTTATTATCATATCTTGTTCCTCTCCCTCTCAGTCCCTTCCTCTTCCAAAGTAGTTGCCTTTCTATTTTTGAAGTATTTTTTTGTTTATTTAATTTTGATTATTCAATGAGTTTCATTATAGTTGCTTACAGGGAGCATAAGGGAGGGTTTGTTTACCAGACCATGGACAATTTACCAGTGGATACACCACTGAATAAAGTATCCCTGGGGCTAGAGAGATGGCTTAGCGGTTAAGGAGCTTGCCTGCAAAGCCTAAGGACCCATGTTCTATTCTCCAGATCCCACATAAGCCAGATGCACAAGTGAGGTAAGTGCAAGGTTGAACATGTCCACTAGGTGGTGCAAGCGTCTCAAGTTCTTTCTCAGTGGTTGAGCCCTGGCATACCTATTCTCTCTCTCTCTCCCTCCCTCTCTCTCTAAAATAAAAAAAAAATAAAAATAGAAAGTATCCCTCTCTACCAACCCCAAACTATTTATGGCCAATAGCTTCTCAGGGAGGGGCAAGACCTCATGAGCCCCCTCTCTCCCATCTGTGACAGAATGCTGATAGCCCTATATTATTCAGGTCTTGTGCAGATAACCTCAGCTACTGAGCTACTAGCATTCAAAAATGTAGCCATCAGTCAGGTTGCTTTTCTTGTCAAGTTGTCTTTCTTTCTTTCTTTCCTTATTTTTTTCTTTTTTCTTTCTTATTTTTGTCTTTCTATTTATTTTTGTGGGGGCAGTCTCACTCTGGCTCAGACTGACCTGGAAGTCATTACGTAGTCCAGGCTGGCTTGAACTCACAGTGATTCTCCTATCTCAGCCTCTCAAGTGATAGGATTATAGGTGTGAGCCACTGTTCGTGGCTACCTTCTTAATAATTATGCTTATGCATATAGATTTGTGCTTCTGTCCACTTTGGTCAGAGAAACTTCCTTTTGCAGTGAGCAGTAGTAACTGCAGAGACTCATAACTAATCCAAGTGCTGAGAATGAGTATTGAATGGGGACATCTATGTAACACCCTCCAAGGCTCAGGGAACACTGGGGAGAACGAGGTAAAAAATAAATTTTTGATTGGAGGCTTATTCTAGATTTTCACCATGAGAAAAGGCACAACACTTAATTTCTGTGAGGTAAACACATTGTGTAGAAAGAACTTCCAGAGGTTGTGATTTGCCTAAAATCACATGGTTCATATGGTGTTAACTAGGAATAAATCCTAGAACTTCATTCTAGATCTCATAACTTTCAAGTCGACATTTGTATCCTGTGTGCATGTTAACTTGATTTCTCAGCATGATCCATCAACCAGACAATGACTCTGTGATATGCCCTGTCTGACCCCACAGTTTCAGCACCATCAACCTACATGCCAGGACCAAGCAGCACCAGGGTCCAAGCTCCAGGTCACAGAAGAATTACAGCATTGCTGGGGCATAAAGACCTCTGGTTCCTGGTCCCTCACTAATGTAATTTGTGGAAAATTTATGCCCCAATAGGCCTATCAGTGTAGGATTTGTTTCTATCACCTCTAGCCACATAAAGGCCATAGCAGCGGTGTAGGTCAAAATGCACACCAAGTGTCATCATCATCAAATTTCAGGGACGCTCATTGAGATGACTTATTTAAAGGATTATGCTGGGGAAATGCTTTCTCTTAGCTACCACCCTGTACCACTCAGTCAAGAATCAGTCTGATCATGTGAAAGGACTTGATCATTACTCTTAACTAAGAAGAATATTAAAGGCAGAGTAAATTATGACAACAAAAACACAACATATTCTAAATCCAAACCCAAATGTCTTTGAGATTCCTATTTGGAATTGTCATTGGGATTGCTGCTAGTCAAAATACTGACTGTTTGTGATAATCCCCAACTAGTCACCCTATAACATCAACAGAAATCACTTAATTTTTTTATATTTTATTTATTTATTTATTTATTTATTTGTGAGAGAGAAAGAGGTAGAGAGAAGGAGAGAATGAATGGGCACACCAGGGCCTCCAGCCACTGCAAATGAACTCCAGATGCATGTGCCCCCTTATGCATCTGGCTTACATGGGTCCTGGAGAATCGAACCAGGATCCTTTGGCTTTGCAGACAAATGCCTTAACCACTAAGTCATCTCTCCAGCCCGCTTAGTTATTTTTTAACTGAACAGAAAAAGTAGCTTTCTGACCCCTGGTTATCTTGGTAGTTAGAAACTTCCAGGACCCTTACTCAGGAATATACTGGGAAGAACTATCTAGTCATCATTTAGCTGTGGCCCAGCCAACACCTGCCTTCATTCATAATAAATAACTTTTGGAAAAAGTTAAACCAGTATTTGTCTCTGAATAGGCATGAGCCCAGTGCAGATCTTAGACGTGGCCCATCAATAAATGTTTATCTCTCAGAACCTGGTAAAATAACACAGGGCTCAAGGGCTTTGGTTAAAACAGTCAGCTTCCCAGACTCACATGGGAAAAAGTTAATATGGTGGTAATGAGCCACTTAAATGCCTGTCTGCCTATGTTACAATAACATGCCCTTTTCATTCCTTCCAACAGCTCCCAAAGGGCACTGTGGACAGCAATATTTTGTAGGTACTTCTCTTCCACTCCACGTGCTTAGTCAAAAGCAAATCACTTATCTCTTCCGATTTCTTTTTAACATCTGGGTTTTCCTCTTTTTCTTCATTTTGTTGTTATTTTTTTAAATTTTTTTGTTTCACTTATGCCTTTTTACCCATTAGAACTTTTCTTTTCTTTTCTTTTTTACCATTGTTGCTGCCGCTGCTGCTGTTTGTCCATTTCCTTTCCATCCGTACTCTATTTGTTTTCTTTTAATATCATGCATTAGGACAGATTCTTTTTGTTTGTTTGTTTGTTTAGTAGAATTTGTTTTTGCATTTTGAGTCTTGGGTTTTGTGTGAGATTTTTATTTTTTCTTTTTGTTTTGTTGTTTTAGGCTTTATGGAACTATTTTTCTTTCTTTATTAATTATGAACTTCAATATATGAACAAATCACGTGTTGTTCCCATTCCTCTCATGTTAGCCTCTTATATCCCTGCTCCCATTCCACTGAGGGCCTTCCTCAGAGGGGTTATTGTTATGCACTATGGGGCTAATGTTTTGTGTTTTTTTTTCTTTTTTGCTTGTATCTTTTTATTTGGATTTTTTTCTTTTCCAGATTTTATTTTTAAAATCTCTTTTGTCTGTTTGCTTAATTTGTCTTTACCATGAATTTGCCTTTCCTTAAGTTTTAGCTATTATGTTTTTCCTTTTTCTTTCTTTATGCAAACTGTTTACCATTGGGGAGTAGTTTTTAGATTATTTTAAATCTTCTTTTGAAGTTGTTTTTTTTTTTTTTTTACTTACACTTTTCTTTCATCAAAAATGCTCTCTCTCAGCCTCTGCCCTTTCCACTAATACTCTCTTTCTTCCCATTTAATCCTCATTCTACTTTCATGCCTTGCTTATTTTGATTGACTCAGTTCAATCATGGGTGAGAGGTTATTTACTGGAGAATGGGCAACCCACCAGTGGCTACACCACTGAAGGACATGACTATTCCTCTCCCAGCAATCATCAGCCCCTAGCTACTCTGGGAGGTGTAGGGTCACATGGTTAATTCATGATGAAATATTGATAGGCTCAATCTTGTGAATAAAACCACAACTACTATAAGTTCATGAATGTAACAACCATGTCATATCTAGAAGACAGCATTTCACCCCCACCTTCCCATCCTCTGTTCTTTCTTCCCTCTCTTCCACAAGGTTCCCTGAACCTTGGAGGGTGTGGTTTAGATGTCATATTTAGAGCTTAGCATATATGAATTGCTTATTCTTGGTAACTATGCCAGCTATGCATTTCTGTATTAACCTCTGCCCTATAAGAACATAGATATTTAGAAGGCATTTTGATATGCTGTCCATTTAGCATAACCACAGAATTGGGTTCCCCACTCAGGTCTAAGTCCTTAGCCAAAAGCTTTTGGCCAGATTTATAGTACCAGGCATGATTTCCCTCCTGTGGAAAGGACCTCAATTCCAATCAGAGAGTGACCGGTTACTTCCATAATTTTCATGCCACTATTGTACCAGGAGGCACATGTATTTACATGATATTGGCTATTGGTTTGCCATATACAACCTTTATTATGTTGAGATGTGTTTCTTTCATCCCATGCTCCTCCAGGACTTTAACCATGAAGGAATCTTGGATTTTGTCAAAGATCATTGCTGCATCATATGAGATGATCATGATATTTCTTTCCTCAACCTCATTTATGCCATATATTATGTTTATTGATTTACATATGTTGAGCCATCCCTGCATATATGAAATTAAGCCTATTTGATTGTATATGATCTTCTTTTTTTTTGTTCAAGGTAAGGTCTCACTCTAGCCCAAGGTGACCTGGACTCACTCTGTATCCTAGGCTGGCCTCAGACTCATGGAAATCCCACTAACTTAGCCTCCCAAATGCTAGGATTAAAGGTGTGTGCCACCATGCCTAGCAGGATCCTGTTTTCTGACCCAACCTGTTAGTCTATGCCTTTTGATTGGGGAATTGAGACCATTAATATTTAGTGATAGTTAAAAGTTGTGAGTTAATGCCATTTTTGTGGCTGTTAAGTGTTTTCTTTGCTTTCATTTGCTTAACAACTGATCTAGCATTAATTATATTTCCCTCTAACCTCTTAAATGTATATAGCCTTCTCTTCAGTCGAAAGTAATACTTTCAGTATCCTCTGTAGAGATGGTTTAGTGATCATAAATTACTTTAGCCTCCTTTTATTATGGAAAGTTTTATTTTCTCCTTCCATTGTGATAGATAATTGTGTTTGACATGGTAGTTTGTTTTGGCAATTGTGGGTTTTTTTGTTGTTTTTTTTTTTTTTTTTTTTTTACTGCTTGAAATGCATCATTCTAAGACATAGCTTGTAGAGTTTCCATTGAAAAACTGGCTATTATGTTGGTGGGCCTATCTTCTTATGTGACTTGCTGTTTCTCTCTTGTGGCTTTCAGTATCTTTTCATTGTTTTGTGTATTTAGTGTTTTGACTATAATATGATGTGAGGAGGTTCTTTTCCAGTCCTGTTTATTTGGTGTCCTATATGCCTCTTGTGCCTGGATGGGCTCCTTTTCTCCTTGATTTAGGAAATTTTCTTCTATAATTTGGTCTTTTCATGGTGTCCCAAATGCTTCTCACATTCAACTCAAGCTTTTTGAATTTATCATTGATGTTGGAGAGCTGACCTATTTCCTCCATCTTGTCCTCAAGCCCTGAAATTTTGTTTTCCTTGTGATCTATTCTATTTGTGAGGCTTTCCACTAAGCTTCTTATTTGACATTGCATTTTTTCATTTCAGTTTGATTTTTATTTAGCATTTCTACCTCTATTGTTATTTATTTAATTGAAACAGAGAGAGAGAGAGAGAGAGAGAGGAAGAGGCAGATATAAAGAGACACAATACATGCACCAGGGCCTCCAGCCACTGCAAATGAACTCCAGATGCAAGCTGCACCTTTGTGCATCTGGTTTACATGGGTCCTGGGGAATTGAACCTAGGTCCTTTGGCTTCACATGCAAATGCCTTAACTGCTAAGCCATCTTTCCAGCTTGCATTTGTATCTCTTTATTGAATTTCATTTTCATATCCTGAGTTGACTTCATCATTTCATTTAGGTTTTTGTGGTCTTTGGGATTTCATTCTTTTGTGTTTTCTATGAATTAATGCAGATGTTTGTTTGCACTCCCTTAGATTTCATTTAGTCATTTATTCGTGTCCTCTTCAAGGTCTTTGTACATATTATTTTATTTATTTATCTATTTATTTATTATTTTATTTTTGGTTTTTCAAGGTAGGGTCTCACTCTAGTTCAGGCTGACCTGGAATTCACTATGTAGTCTCAGGGTGGCCTTGAACTCAGACTGATCCTCCTACCTCTACCTCCCAAGTGCTGGGATTAAAGGCATCCACTACCGTGCCTGACCTTTGTACATATTTATAATTATGCTTTTAGATTCTTTGTCTGATAGTTCCTCTAAGTTATCTTTCATGGGATGCCTCTACTATGAAATTGGCATTCTTGAAGGAGACATATTGCCTTGGATTTTCATGTTACATATTTCATAGAATTTGTCCATTTGGAAATATTGCATTGGTGGAGTATACTAGGACTTACATGTAGCAGCATGGATGTGGGACAGGTAATCATAGTAGAAAATTACCTTCACTTTACATGTGGTGATGGTGGCACCACATGTGAGGAAGGGGCATGTGGAGCAAAAAGGTATATTTAGGTTAATAATTGGCAGTGACAGTGTGGCATGCAGGGCAGGCAGGGACAGGGCATGTGCAGGAGAGTTTCATGGAGTAGGAGATTCATATGTGCATGGGGCATGTGGACAAGGGGTTTATCCAATCATTTAGCTTTCTAGAATTATTTCCTCCTATTTTTTACACTTCCTTCCTTTTCTTTTCAATTTGATTTCTTCTATCTTCACCCTTTCTTTTTTCTTCCTGTTATCTTTTAATATCTTTTTAAACATTTTCATTTATTTATTTATTTGAGAGAGAGAAAGAGGCAGAGAGAGAGAGAGGGAGAGAGAGAACATGAATGAGCACAGCATGGACTCTAGCCACTGCAAATGAACTCCAGATGCATGTGCTGCCTTCTGCAACTGGCTTATATAGGTACTGAGGAATTGGATCTGGATCCTTAGGCTTGTAGGCAAGTGCTTTAACCACTAAAACATATCTCCATCCCATTTTAATGTTTTTTATCTTTTCTCCATTTACCATTTTATCTTTTCATGTTTTGAAATCAGTGTCTCCTTTCCCAAGTCTGTCAACCTGTTTTTCCTTTTTATATGACATCATGATTAAAAATTAAAAGATATAGTATGTAACTAGCATATCTTACATAACTAGTAAAACAATACAAAAACACGAGAGGAATCATCTACTCTCATTCTCATTCTGTAAGCTTTGCTGCCAATACTGAAAAATCTACTGACTTTTAAGTAATTTTTTAAAGCTGTGTTCCCTCCCAGGAGTGAACAAACATTGACTTAAGTCATCCATAAATCACAGGGAAACAATCAATCCATATCCTAACCCACAAACAACTGCTAATCACATTGAAACTGTACTGAAACCTCTGGTGTGTTAGACCTCGGAAACCATACTACCCAATCATTTCTCACAAAATACCCTTGACAGCCCCTAGACTCCCATCCACACCTGCTCCTTGATCTGTATGTTTATAGGCTTCACTTCAGCTCTGTTGAGATACAGAGAGCCTCTAGCCTGTACAGAGGTCTGTGTCCCTCACTATTTATAACGCCTGCAAGAAACTGTTTCCTATGTCACAGTTCCAGTCTGTGATATTTCTCTTTAACTTTCCTTACATTTATTGGTGCTGTGACTTGGATCCCTCCCCCGCCCCACAATCCTCACAGCTTTCTGGTCTGAAGGCCCTTTCTTGTCACCACCTTCTCACTGCTTTGGGAGCAGGGACACTTGCCTCACCCACTAATGGGTTAAACACCCAGCAGTGGTGACCTGTATGGCCACTATCCATGTGGGAGGTGCAGACCCCATTCACCCTTACAGGCCAGGGGGTCATATTGATGCTTTCCAGTAAAGCCAGCCTGAGCTCTGGCTTTTTCCCTTTGTTTTCATTCTCCTCTCCCTCTGCTCTCCTCCTTCCCCCAACTCTTGAACTCCAGAGGAAAGGTTACTTGCCCTTTGATCGCCTTTTACCCACCACTTCCAAACATCCAGACCTTCAGGATAAGGTAAAATTCATTCAGTTCATGGTGGAGGTGACATCCTGAACCTCAAAGACTCTGAAAGTCTCCCTCTTGCTAATTCACAGGCATTCTGAAAATTATGAGGGAAGGGGACACCCCCTCCTAACCTTCAAGATCTCACTCCTTTTCACTGCCCACCCTAAGCCTCAGAGACATCCTAGGTGGTGAGATGGGTCACTTCTCAGTTCAACGTTAGTCCAAAATGGGTTCCAAATCATCAGTACCAAAGGACACACCTCTGGCTTGCCTCAGAGCTAACCTCAAAGATCCCTGATTAATAGACCTGTAACCCTCAAAACTAATTCAGCTCTCCACTCAGATCTGGCCTCAATACAACCTAGACAACGGAAGTTGCTGGCCAGGATTTGGCACTTTTAATTTAAATGTACTCACTGATCTCAACAATTATTACCAACAAAACAGAAAGTGGTCTGGGGTGCCATATCTCCAAGCCTTCTTTGCTCTCCACTCCAATCCTTCCCTTTGCTCCCTCTACTCAGCCTCCCAAATCCTGCTCTGTCAGGCAGGCACCTCGAAGGCTTCCCCCAAACTATTCAAACCTCCTCTTTTAAATTGTTTTTAGGGAGAATTGGCACACCAGGGCTTCAGCCAATGTGAACGAACTCCAGAAACTTGCACCATCTAGTGGACATGTGTGACCTTGTGCTTGCTTCACCTTTGTGTGTCTGCTTTTGTGGGATCTGAAGAGTTGAACATAGGTGCTTAGACTTCACAGGCAAGCACTTTAACCACTAAGCCATCTCTCCAGCCCCAAACCTCCTCTTTTGATACCAAAAATGACTCTCTTCTCTCATACAACATTCACAACTCCCATGGCTCTAATTCTTCCCCATCTGCACCATTGCCACCTGCTGACTCTCCTTCCCTCCTTAGCCCTCCCCACTGCACCTCAACTGCCTCTTCATCCTCTCCCAAATCCTCTGCTTTGGCCTCACCCACTCACCCAACTTCAAGGTTTTACCCTCATGTGCCTCCCTCCCCT
This sequence comes from Dipus sagitta, assembly GCA_036346955.1. Taxonomy (NCBI): domain Eukaryota; kingdom Metazoa; phylum Chordata; class Mammalia; order Rodentia; family Dipodidae; genus Dipus; species Dipus sagitta. The sequence continues at coordinate 65,512,256 of CM070776.1, forward strand.
TCACTTGCTTACCTGGCCACTCCTTCCATTCCCTCCTCATACCCAATCTGGTAAAAACTTCTCGCAGGAGATGGGAATGTTTACCTTGCAAGAGGGTGCAGGGAAGAGTGGACCAACCCAAGATCATGTTCCCTTTACATTAAATGAAATGGACTTCACTGAACAAAAATTAGGCTAACTCCACAATGCATGACCCGTATACCTCAACAAGGAGAGGCCAAGGGGAGAGGGTAGGTCACGGATGAGCCTAATAATGGTACCAAACTGACTGTAAAAATAAAATAAAATAAAATAAAAAAATAAAAAATTTAAAAAATTAGGTTATTTTTCTGAAAACCCCCCAACATTTTAGAAAGCAGTTCACATGATTGACTAAAATTTACTGTCTAACTTGGAATGATATTGATCATGTTCTCTCTTTTTCTTTTTCTTTTTCTTTCTTTCTTTTTTTTTTTTTACAAGGTAGGGTCTCACTCTAACTCAGACTGACCTGGAATTCACTGTGTAGTCTCAGTGTGGCCTCAACCTCATGACAATCCTCCTACCTCTGCCTCCCAAGGGCTGTAATCAAGCAGTGCACCACCACATGGGTCTATATAATGTTTTTAACTCCACTCTCACTCCTGATGAACAAGAACGTATTTGGAAGGCTCTTGGGATGCTTAGTGGTTAAGGCGTTTGCCTGCAAAGCCAAAGGACCCAGGTTTGATTCCCCAGGACCCACATTAGCCAGATGTACAAGGGGGCACAAGTGTCTGGAGTTTGTTTGCAGTGGCTGGAGGCCCTGGCGTGCCCATTCTACCCCCCTCTCAAATAAATAAATTAATAAATAAAAATATTTAAAAATAAAAAAGAAGATATTTGGAAACTTGCTTGAGCTCATGCTGACAAGCTTAGTGAACAAGATTTCCAATCCCCACTCCCCACCACCCCCTCCCCCACGAATAGCAGTCCCTGATGCAGAACCTAATTAGGACTACCAGACAGATTCAAATGACCTCAGGTGCCTCCACCTTATGGTCACTTGTTTAGCTGAGACAATACACAAACAAGCACATGGCAGAATTAATTTCAACTGGCTCAAGGAAATAACTTAAGGTCCTGATGAGACTGTCTATCTGAGGCCATTACAAAATATACAAATGTAGATGTTATTTCTAGGGAAGGCACTCTCCTCCTCTATGTTCATTTCCTAGGCCAATCAGCACCAGATATTAGAAGAAAGCAACAGACACTAGAAAACGGTCCCATGACCACCCAAAAGGAGATCTTAGACCTTGCCTTCAAAGTTTTAATGGTAGAGACAAGGAAGCAACAAAGGAAAAACAGACAGAAAATGACCAACAAAGGAGAGAATGTAAAAAAAAAAAACAAAACTACAGGTTTTGGCCACAACCCTCCAACAACCCCAGCCAAAGTCCTTGCCCTCACCGTCCATCACCCAGAAGCGGGGGTAAGCCCCTCCCTCCTCCCCTCCATGTTTTAAGTGTAATCAGTCAGGCCATTGGACCAAAAAAAAAGGTCCTAACCCTTGATCCCCCTCCAAGGCTTGCCCCAGCTGTGGGCAATGAAGACACTGGAAGATGGATTGCCTGACAAATCCACTGTCGTGGATTGTTTGCCACCCATCACCAGGTCTCCTCACATACCTTTGTCTAATGGGGGGCCCGAGTTCCTGGCCCCAAGCCAAACTGGCTGGCAAAAAAGTTTCTCTTCTGTTGGATACTGGGGTCTCTTATTCTTTACTTACCTCCTGGCAAGGACCTACTTTACTCACCAACATCACCGTCATGATGCTCTCCTGAAGCCCCTACAACTCCTCCTGCACCCCACTCCTTTGCCAATTTGGTGAGCTCTCACACATTCTTTTATTATAATGCCCCAATGCCCTACTCCACTTTAAAAAAATTTTTATGTGAGAGTGTGAGAGATACTTAGCACATCAGGGCCTCCAGCTACTACAGTCGATCTCCAGATGTGTGCACCCCTTTGTGTGCATATGTGACCTTGAGCACTTATATCACTGTGCATCTGGCTTACATGGGACCTGGAGAGTCAAATATGAATCCTTAGGCATCACAGGCAAGTGCCTTGACCACTAAGCAACCTCTCCAACCCCCCCACTCTCTTTTTACTAAGAGGTCTTTTCTCCAAACTCAAAGTATCTGTCTACATTCCCCTTTTAAAAGCCACCTCTATTTTCTTATTACACCTGGACTCCGACTTGGGAAAGTCACCATCCCCAACCCAAGCCTCTGCCTCCTCCCTTCTGCCTACTGTAAAACCCTAATAAGGGACACCTCTAATCCTGCTGTAGCCTTCTACCACTCCCCTGTTCTTATCTTTCTCAAAGACCCCTCTTCCTAGGTACCCTAGGACCAACACCCTTTGTCTCCAGCCACCTGTCATGGTTTAAAACCTATTATCCAATGCCTTCTTTCTGCCACACTCCTCACCCCCACATCTTCACCTCACAACACTCCCATTCTGGGAATCAAAAAGCCTAATGGCACTTACCACCTAGTTCAGGACCTCCACAAAATTAATCAAGCTATTATTTCCACTTTCCCAGTTGTAGCTAACCCCTACACACTAGTCTCTTCCATACCTCCTACTTCAACATTCTTTTCAGTCTTTGATCTAAAAGACATCTTCTTTACCATACAACTATACCCTAAATCCAGGCCATTTTTTACCTTTACATGGGAGGACCTAACACCCTTCAAACCCAGCAGCTCACATGGATGGTTCTACCTCAAGGTTTCAGGGATAGCCCCCACTATTTGAGACAAGCCCTACAAGAGGACCTAGCCTCCCTGGACCTAAAACCCAGCTTCCTTCTCCAATATTTAAATGATCTCGACCTCTGCAGCCTAGCTGCTGAACTTAACATGAAACATGAAACCGTCTTGCTTAATTCTTTAGCTATATACAGCTGCTGAGCCTCTCAAGACAAAACCCATATCTGTCAAACCTCTTTTCTTTACTTTGACCTCTCCATCTCCAAGGAGGGCAAAGCTACCCCTCTTTCCAGAACTCAAGACCTCCTGCACTACCCTCCACCTCACCCTAAACAAGGGTTATTTGCCCTACTTGGCCTCTTCAATTTCTTCCATATCTGGATTCCAAACTTCTCCGTTATTGCTTATCCCTTATATGAGGCCACCAAAGGAAACCTACTTGAGTCTTTCCTAACCCCACATTCCCTACAAACCTCCTTCAATCTCTTTAAACAACTTCTGTCTACCATTTCCATCCTCTCCATGCTGAACACTAACACACCTTTTTTTCCTACTTCTGCACACTAAGGGACAAGCCTTAGCCATACTCTGCACAAAGGGAGGCAACATGTATCATCCCCTTGCATACTGCTCCAGACAATTAGACATGGTAACTAGGGGCTGACCCTTGTGCCTCCAAACCCTCACAGATGTAGCCCTCCTTGTCCTTGAGGCCAGTAAGATCACCCTTCATAACTCTCTGCACATCCTCACCACACACTCGAGTACTCAAGGACCTACACAGTCATCAGGCTTTTCTTTCTCTCCCATCATCCTAAATCCAAACCCTCCATGCCTACCTTCTCAATCCCAACCTTACCTTTGAACAATACCTCGCTTTAAACCCTGCAACCTCCTACCCACTAAGTTCACCATGATGCCCCCAACACAGCCCTTCACCCTTCCCCCGTATAATAATTTCTCCTATGGCAGGGGAGGTCATGAACCTTAGGGGTATGAAGCCTGCCCTTATCTGGATAAATGTATATATTATTCTCACCAAATTTCCCTGAAATCACTACACTTAATGTTCATATTCATATATTAATGCTACTCTCATTTTGGTTAGAGAAGCTTCTCTTTTCAGATGGCGATGACCACTGGGATGACCCAAAAGGCAACATAGTGCTGAGAAGAAGGGATGGACGAGTGTCCAGCACTGAAACATCTCACACCCTCCAAGGCTCAGGCTCCATTGTGGAAGAGGTAATGGAAAGAATGTAAGAGCCAAAGGAAGGGGACCACTCCTTACATACAACCTTCTGGACAGAAATTGGCCTCAATATCCAAGACCTCGCAGTGCCTAGCAATGCCTGCACAATACCCTCATAACAATAGGAGAAAAAGATGATGATATCATATTAAAAGAGAGACCAATGGAGAAATGGAGGGGATATGACAGAGAGCAGAGTTATGAAGGGGAAAGTGGGGGAGGGGAGGGAATTATTGTCTGTAAGTATAGAAGTTGTCTATATATATATATTTTTAAATAATTGTTATGTATCCTAACATATAGCTGTTTTATGATTGTAGATTCTCCATGTTATTTGTAATTATTCCCAGTTCATTTTTGTGTGAGTACTATATTACTAATTACTCCAAATTAAAAAAAAAATAATTTCTCACACTCATGCACAGAACTCCTCAACCTCTACCTAAATCTGTTTTCACACATCCACAACACCCCCCTGGCCTGATGTCCCTGACTGGTTCACTGATGGCAGCGCCCTCAAACAAGAGCCCTTCACTACTGGGTATGCTATCCTCCAGGGGGACCTGGCTCACCCACATTACCTCCATGTAATAGAAGCCAAATATCTACCACTCCAAACCACCTCCCCACAGGCTGAATTCATAGCCCTAACCTGGGCTGCCACCTACCACATCACCATCTACACTTTTGACTCAAAATATGCTTATAATGCATTCCAGTCTAACATTCTGATCTGGAGAGAAAGGGGTTTCCTCATCCAAAAGGGCTCCCCATCATAAATTCCTTCTATATTCAGGAACTTTTGGATGCAGCACTACTCCCACTCAAGCTGCCATCCTCCGCTGTAAAGGTCATCAAAGAGACAAAAATACATTTCCATATGTCACACTAAAACATGTGACATAACCCTCTTATACCCCCATGCTCCTTACACAAATCTTTCTGTATACCACCTAAGAAAAATAAAGATGTTGATTCGTTCCTCCTGGCCAACAAGCCTTTCACTCCCCCAGACTCACCACCAACCCAAGATATCCTTTCCATCTTCATTCTATATTTCATCCTTCCACCCATACCCATGCTTTCCTTCCTCAAAAACTCTTATAACCTCATACAAGTTGACAAACTGTTCTTACAGAACTTAACTTCTTCTTTCGCTACTTGCCAAAAAACAATCCCAACTCCAATATTTGACCTCCCCAGTTTCTGACCCATCAAATGAGAGGCACCTAATCCTGCCTCAGACTGGCAGATTAGTTTCACTCACATACCTTCTGAAAAACACTTTAAATACCTTATGGTCATTGTAGATAGATATTTTTTTCAGGTTAAACAGAAGCCTTTCCCACCACTAACAAAATGGCTTCTACTGTAACCCGTCTCCTCCTAACCGAACTAGTCTCCAGGTTTGTCCTACTTTCCTCCTTAGAATCAGACATTGGCCCCAAATTTGTCTCAACCCTCACCCAACACATAGACTCCACCCTCTACATCCCCTGCAAATTTCACATTCCTTACCATCCCCAATCCTCAGGGAAAGTAGAAAGAACTAACCAAACTCTTAAAGAAATCCTGACTAAACTAACCCTAGAACTAAAGCTAGATTGGGTAAAACTCCTACCCCTGGCTCTCCTCCACCTTCATGCTCTTCCTAGAAAACCAACAAACATGAGTGCCATCTGAAGTGGCAGACCTATCATTCCCCTGGGACTCATCCCCACGGAATCCTTCCAATCACCCATCCTTGTCCAAGGTTTCCTTTCTTTTCTCAGGATAGAGCTGTGAAAAAATAACCTGACACCAGTTTTCCTGCACCAGTCCCAAACACACCCCTTCCAGCTCTTAATGTGGGAGACCTAGTCTATATCTTCTCTGATACCCACCCCTCCTTACACCCTAAATGGCAAGGCCCTGATAAAGTCTTTCTTCTCAGTCCCACTGCTGCCAAACATCAAAACCTCACACCTTGGTTTCATCTTTCTTGCTTCAAAAAGGTACCCTCTATTCTCTCTTTCACCATCTTAGGACCCACCAAACTTAAGATCTCATTCTTCCCACCCATCCCTGAAGAGCCAACAGATGATACCATTAATCTAATTTCACCCTTTCCATATTCTTCAGATGTCACTGGACCTCCATCAACGTCATCTATTCCTGGAAGATCTGCTAAGGGATACATGGTTAACACCACAACCTGTCTGCAACCTCAACCAGCTGCTGAACACCATTGAGATTCTTTGGTTACAAGGGACCTTTATGACCTTTCAGCCCCACCATTTGAGTTCTTCACTGTTCTCGTCTACTTTCTCCTTCAAGGGGAATGCTCTACCCTCCCTTCCTTGCCTCTCATCTTCTTCTTCATATTTATCATTATTCTTACTCTTAGATTAATCTCCACAACTCCTTCTGATTGGAATTGCTTTGTAAAACTATTTCTTATGCTTTTATCTGGACTTACAGAGCACGTTTACTGGTCATAAAATGTCAACTCTTCTACCCATCTTGCTTCTCCTCTTACCAATCCTCATCGGACAGTCCTCTTCCCCCATTCCTTCTTCCTTTAACACACACAAAGTAGTCTGGGAAGCCTCCCTATACCTCTCAGACTCTCATATCCCTCTTAAGATATCTACCTGCCTACCACATGGGCCATGGACCCTGTCCTTCCAATGATGCAGGGCCTCATCCCTGAGGTTACTCCCATTTTCACTTCTTGTTGAAAAGGCACTAGGTTCCCCTGTACACCCCCACTGTAATGGTTACATAAATAGTCTCATGTATGACCAGACTACTGGGAAAAACACAATTGACTACACAACCACCTATGACCACATTGTCCTCTCTACCAGTGACAGTGGGGGTCCCTCTTAGTCATTCCTCAAATAGTGGAGCTGGGTATATTTCACCTCCTCTCAGAGAAATTGAAAAGGGGTCCTCCTATCAAGACAAGAAGTTCAAAAATTAAGAAGAGCCCCAGAACCAGGAGGCACACTCAGGGGATTGGTTTGGGAAATCACTGTCAGTCTTCTCAGCTGGGGAACTCACAACCTTGGGATGGGGTGGTGGTTCAACTGTGTGGGATGCTATGGTCCTAACCTTTCCCAGAGAACCTTCATGTTTACCATCAAGGCAGCTAACATTTCTTCACCTGTAAGAAAGACAAACTTTCTAGACCCCTGGGCTCCTGCCCAACAGCCTGGCCCTAATGCTTATAAACATCCTGAACATCCAGATTCCCCATCAATAGAAATGATAGGTTTAGCTAACACTAGCCATGAACTCCTCAAACAGGCTGACCCAGAATTAGGAAGTGACTTCTGGATCTGCACTAGGGCAGGATAAATTTCTTACATAGGAATAGGACTCTCCAGCCTTAGATTCCCTAACAACACCCACACAAAACAGAACATTTGTGTATATGGGGTCCTCTGTTTCAGTCATTGGTGAACCACAAGGCATCACCTCATACTCTAATCCAAATTGTACCTATACACTCAGTTCCATGGCCCCAGAGGACATATATTTCACTTGTCCTGACAGGATCCACACCTGTTATCCAGGGGTCCAATGTGATATCATTTTCCTATCCCCAGATCTAGACATTCTCCTGGGCTATGAAATCAAACAATATCTGACACCCACACTCAGGAACAAAAGAAAACACATTTTACATCCAGTACTACTGGGAATGGCTATTGTCAGGGCCACAGCCACAGGGGCCACAGCTATAGGCCTCCAAGAAATCCAACATACTCAACTCACATACTAAATCAAAAAGGACCTCTCCCTCATCCAACAGAGCATAGACACCCTCCAAAACCAACTTGACTGTCTAGTCAAAATGGTATTACACAACAGGAGAGCACTTGATCTCATGACAGCAGAGAAAGGGGAAATTTGTGTTTTTCTCAATGAAGAATATTGTTTCTACCCCAACCAATCAGGAATAGTCGGGGAGAATGCTAGACAACTCTTAGACAATATAAAAACTAAATATGGCTTCAATAAACAATCCCAATGGGAGGAAACCTTGATCCCCTGGAGCCCATGGTTAGCTCCCTCCATTGGACATGTCATCATGATCCTGCTAATTGTTTCCTTGCATCCCTGTGCTTTCAGGTGCCTTTCCAATTTTCTCTGGGAAAGAATCCATGCTTTCACCTTACAAAGGGCGTCATAATTCTTCATGTCCAGCCAATACCAGCCCCTCAAAGATTTTGGCCTCCACTCCTCATCAGTCCTCACCTATCTTTCCCCCTAGAAGACTATGACTTCTCTCAGCAGGAAGTCACCTCCCATTACCTTTGCCCCTTTCCCTTTTGATCCAATTTCTTAAATCCCTTCAGAGTCTGAATATGAAGGACTCTCCTCTGGCTGAGAAAAGAAAAATGGGGTCTCCTTGAATTTATGATCCATGAACAAATATTGACTTAAGCCATCTCTAAATCACAGAGAAACAATGAATCCATATCCTGACCCACAAACAACTCCTAGCCACATTGAAACTTCTGGGGCATTACACCTCAGGAGAGTTTTCTTTTTGTTTGTTTTTACTCCATTTTGAGAATGGAGGATAGCTTCCCCTTGTAGACTCATAAATGATGACATCTGTTTGCCACTACTCATGCAATAAAGATTGTTAAATGTCTTGCTCCTGGGATTAGAAAGGGTACCACTCAATAAGTACATTGAGGTGAATTGGAACTATAGGAGCAAATGGGCATATTAAAATTGTATTAGGAGAAGTGGCCCAAGAACTTATCAGACACAGCAGACCAACAAATGGATGTAACTTCTTTACCTAGGCCCCATAATAAGTGAAAACCTAGCACTACAATAGCAATGGCCCCCATCAACCTGGAATACAACCACCCAATGTGTACTTGAAAGGAACTCCTGTTCCAGCAGCTTCAGCTTAGCTCCGTCCCCACTGTTGACACTGCCTACTCAAATACTGTCTGCCTCTACACCTATTCATCCATATGGGCGAGCTGTCCTGCCATTCATCTGTCCATTCAGGGCAGATGCCCTTTGCTTGCATCCTATAATTAATCTCTGACCCTGCAGCCAGCAACCAGCAGTTTCTCCTTCAAATGGTTGTCTTCTCAATAGAGAGATTTTTGCATTTCTATCAGTTTTCTCAGCTCTAGCCTCTCAGGCCTCTTTGGAACCCTGCCTTTTTAACCCCTTTATAGTCATATAGAAAGATACATTTACTATGTAATGTGTAATGTGTAATTTGAGAGTGAACATTTGTAGTTAAGATTGGAATGAAAGAATACATGTTTGCCTCAGTCAAGGCCATCACAGAAAGTGGGATATCTGGGAAATTACTTCCATTGAAACTGCCATATGTTGTGAATTTATTGTTATTTCATTAATTCTGACACTGTGGAAAGACACAAGCATGATCTGTGTTTCTGATATAGCACAGTTAAGACATTGTTCAAAGTGAAAAAAAATCATGTGAATAGAAGGCACCAAGAAGAGCCCCAGAAATATAGCTCAAGTATTTTATTTGTAGGCCTCATTCTGTCATCACTCTCTCTTCCTAGTGATTTCCTCTATGTCTTCTGGGAAGTTGTTTCAGGCTGAACCCTATTTGCAGCCAGACTAGCAAGTAAAGCTGAGTCACCAATTACTTTGCTCTTTTGCACTCCAGTTTCCCTGGGTGGAAATGGAAAAAAAAAAAAAAAAACCTGAGAGCTTTTTCTGACAAGTCCTAACAAGTCTAGCAGTTAAGATATTGTTTCAGGTATAATCCTACACAGGAGCTAGGAGTGGGAGAAAGAAGAGTGGGGGTGGATTCAATGATGTCTGGAGTCTTTTTCTGATGGTGTGACTCGGTCATCTGAGGACATTTGCTGTTGCTGTCAATTAAGGTCGACACCAAAAAGCAAGCAGACTCTGTGAGCTGGGACAAAACTAGATTACTTTTGTAGCTGAAGAGAAGAAACCATCATTTTCGCTCCTACCAGAGCCTTCTCCTCTTGTTCTTGTTCAGTGTTGTGCTGTTTAGCAAAAAAAAAAAAAAAAAAAAAAAAAAAGAAGCCAGAGACAACTCTATAGGAAAGATGCCCAATCTTTCTAAGCCAGGGATCTCTTCCAGTCTAGTCAGATTTGAAATGGTGCTCCAGGTCCACAGTCCTGGGCTAGAATGTAGTTGGCTGACCAGGAGAAATTCTCTCCACAGTGTCAGAAAGCTGTTCTTCCTGCCTTTTGCTTTCCACTATATAGCACTGATCTTTCTACTGGCACTGTGGTGAGAGACCATGTGACTTTATCTTCCTTCAATATGGTATTAATTTTAACCAGGAAAAAACAAGAACGTGGTTAATGGAAATCAGGCACTTAAGATAGTAAGAGGGACAGAGTTTTAGGGCAAAACATAAGGGTTTAATTTTCCTAGAATACTCAACCTGATTCTGAGGTCAGCAGCAACTAGTATGAGGGCAGTACAAATACATAAGGTAAAGCCCTTAACCCGGGTCCCAGAGTAAGAAGAACCCACGAGTTCAACAGCACAGTGGTTTTAAACAGTCCACATGATGGAAGGCTTTTAGCAATGAGGTTGTCATCTATATAGTAACCAGACAGAGCAAGCCTAGTATGGGAGGAAACCTCAAAAGGGAAAAGGTAATACTGGGGTAGGAGAGATATCAAAGACCAATTTATAAAAATGATGATATTTCTGTTTTTTCTAAAATCATTCCTTGATTATGATAGGGGAAGAATAACTGTTTACAAGGATAGAAGAATATGTGAGACACTAGGAAGGCCTCTATGCAAACACCAGCCTCTTTGGGACTAGACAGTTGACTGTTAGTGTTAAACAATTGGAGTTCCCTGTGCTGCCCCTAAAAAAAGTAGAGTCAGTTCCTGACACCACAAACATTAAAGTATAAAAAGAGGCCTAACAGAGGGAAGGTTGGCCCTTGGGACTGTAAAACACCTGCTTCAAGTGAACCAACAACTTACAGAGTAGGAAGTAATCTTTCAGATCTTTTAATTCATCTTAAAGCTTATCTATAGTAAACAATTACAAATTAACAGCAATTGGAAATGGCAGCAAGAGTTTGAAATGAAAGAGGCTATAAGCTGTATAGGAAGGTTGAACCAGAAAGACTTTTATTATTGCCGGGGGCTTGGTCCATGACCTTGAAGGACAGAGGCAAAATGGCATTGGGAAAGATGAAGGAGCCCAAGAAGAGCTAGATAAGCACACATTAGAGTTATGTTAGGGCTGGAGAGATGGCTTAGCCATTAAGGTGCTTGCCTGAGAACCCTAAGGACCTAGAATTGATTCCCTAGAACCCACATAAGCCAGATGCACATGGTGTTGCATGTGTCTGGAGTTCGTTTGCAGTGGCTAGAGGCCCTGGTGTGCCCATTGTCTCTCATGTGCCCATTCTCTTTCTCATAAATAAGCAAATACAATTTTTTAAAAAAGAGTTATGTCAAAATCTAATATTTGCAACAAATTCACAATGAATTATAAGGGTACAAATAACTCTTTTGAATGATCATGTATCCATGTGGTTTTACTGGTTTAGATCTCTCTGGTTAATTGAAATAGAATATTTCTGTTAAAGTAAACACTCAGTAGGCCAGGCCTTGTGCACCTAGCTACTTGAGAGACTGAAGTATAAAGACTGCAAGTTCAAGATCTACCTGGACTATAGAGCAATGGTCAACTTAGTGAGACCCTGCCTCAAAATCAAAAATGAAGCATACTATGAATGTAGCTCAGTGGTAGAGCACTTGCCTAGCATATTAGAGGCCCTAAGATCAATCCTCAGAAACACATACAGAGAGAGAGAGAGAAAGAGAGAGAGAGAGAGAGAAAGAGAAAGAGAGAGAGAGAGAACAAGAGAGCAAATACCTAATAGAAAGCAAACCTACCTATAACCCAGTCAAATAAAGATATAGATAGTAACAATAACAAATGTCTACTTTTTTCTGTATGTAGGATAGAAAATATAAGTTGCATACTTTGGAGGTGTGTTTTGTACCCTCTTTGAATGTTATTAGACTTCTCAGGCAGCTTAATAAAAATTACTGTAGCAAGGGTCTCTCCTGTTAAATTCCCCTGTTGTCTGAAGTCTTGTCCATGTGTATGTGAGTGTTACAGTGTTATTTGGGGGATATTAAGATGGGAAAATGAAATATTCAGAATTTGATTATCAATTTCAGGGGTTTGTTTTGTTTTGTAAGAGTAATACATACACATCAGAAATAATTTTAACATGGTCTAAAAGATATATGGAGTTCCTGTGTTACCTTCCAGAGACAAGATATCTTACAAGCATATATCTAGCTTATTATTAATATTTGGGAAGGCTTATCCTCACGTTTGCTTCAGAGCAACATGTTATTTTCTCAGCATGGTCAAATTCACATTGCCAAAATAACCTCCAAAGATTCATCCAGGCACTAGTATATTTTGTATCTGCATGACCAACCACCACAGTAGAGAGAAAATAGGAATAAATTTAGGGATCAATAACAAGCCTCAAAAGTGTTTAATCTCTATTTTATATTCCATGTACAGAAAAATATTTGCCACAGTTCATATGTTTTGTTTTTTGGGTATGATGCTGGGAAACCTTGAGCTTCACATATGCAAAGTACATGCTCTACCACTGAGCACTGTGTATTATAATTGGGATATTAGCAACTGCCATGGTTTAGATATAGTTTGAAGGTGCTTCAAGACTTTATATGTTGAAATTTTAATCCCCATTGTAAAGTATTAAGAAAATGGAAAATTAATCTGACTGTGGTATTTAGAGATCAAACCTTTGGGTGGTGATGAAGTTTAAATAAAGTAATTAAGGTGGAACCTCCCTGATTGAGTTCTGATAGGTTAATAAGAAAAGATAGGGAATCAGATACATAGTCACACATGTGCTCCCTGTGTCATGCCATATGGTGTCCTGTACCACCTTAGAACCCTACTAGTAAGGTCTCTTGACTTTGAACCTCTAGAACTTTGGGCCAAAATATACCTCATTACTTCATAGTCTCCTGCCTCAGATATTTCATTATAGTGATAAAAAATTGACTAATATAGTTACTTACAGCACACAATATTGTTGTGAATGTTGAAAGAATTAACATGCATAAAAGTGCTTAAAACAGAATTTTGCATATACTGAGTGCTATACAATAGTGTCAGCTACTATTGTTACCTCCATAATTATTGTTTGTTGTAGTTTCTGATGTTGTTACTGTGAAACAGAACAGGTTAGAACTTGTTGAAAATACGCCATACTTTGGATTTTTCATACAACTACCTCTAAAGATGTGAGGAGTTTTCTGCCACTACTTTTCCTCTGTGATACCTTTTCCACCAAGATCTCAAGTATAGAGCAAATTTGTGACCAAAATTTACCTCAAGAGTTCTCCTGGACCCAATGAAAACTTTGTCTGTGCCTAATATTCCTTTCCTTACATCATTGAGACAAACTGTTTCACATGTCATTACTCACTACTGTTCTTGTAGGAAAGTAAATACATGGACAGACCAGCAGCTCACCACACTCTCTGGGAATTAGCCTAGAACACATTGTTCCCATATCCATGTGTCATTCAGTTTCTCCTAATTTCTCCATTTCTCAGTGCTTCTGAGGAGCTGGATGATACTGGCTAGCCTCAGCCAATTTGTTGGATCAGCCTCTAAGCAGCTGAAGCTGCTGGAACAGTCACAAATACCGTACACTAGCATTCTCCTACCAACAAGTCTCATCATTGACATCTGCTTACTTTCTGTTTGCTCCAGAATATCAGTTGAACCTTAGGCTTCTGATGCAAGCCTTCATGTGATTACAGAGGAACTATAGATTCCATGGGAAATAACCACAGAGCCTCATTTCTTGGATTAAGCTACAATGACTGTTTTCTACACATGATTTATTCACATCCACAGCCATATTAAGGATCTTTTCATCACTTGAAATCACTCCACCGCTGTCATCTTGTGTATGTACATCACAGTCTGTGGCTACTTTTGTTCAACTAAGGACTTCTACTTCATTGCCTTCATTTCTCCTATTCTTAGATTTCTTGGTTTTCCCCAATATATCAGACTCCTCCAGCATAAGTATCTTCTCTAATTACTCTGGAACAAGCACTATCTTTTCCATACTCTTAACTTACTCTATTTTGACCAGGGGCCATCTGAAAACCCATGATCTCCTGATTCAGGAGATTTCTAGCACCATCAGTTCCTTGGAGATCCAGGCCACTTTCCATTCTCATCCCTTCTCCTGCCTCTAAGATTTCCTTCCATTGATCACTGATCTAACTTAGGATCCTTCCCCCTTCACTCTCTAAGGGGAATATGCCTAAGCACATCACTCAGCATTCAAGGAAAAGTCTCTCAACTTTGTGTATCTGCTGTTCTCTCTTCTCTTTTTCTTCCTAAGGTTTATGAATGAACAATCATGTTCACTGTTTGTACTTCCTTTTCCCACACAGGCTGCAATCAGCTTGCTTCTTGGACAGGTCCTCTCTTACCTGTTGATACCTCTGTTATAATTTGCAATCTTAATGTAACCACCATTTGACCTAAGCACCTCAAAAAGTAGTACCTTTTCTGCCTTACATATGTGGTCCCAGAGCCTAGCACAGTGCTTGATTGATAGGAGGTGCTCAATAAACGAATTATGTCACAAACACTTACTGAGCACCTACTAGGAACCAAGCACTATATCGGCTCTGTTAGAATCCACAACATTTGGAACCTAATCCATCACAATTCCACACACAACTACCACCGGTTCTCATAGAAACTATCTCCCCTCCATCTGCATATTCAATTAAGCCCCCCATCCCCCACACTCTGTGCTGTGCTTTACAACAGGCACTGCATACCCTTAATCCTAGCATTTACTTAGGAGGCAGAGTTAGGAGGATCACTGTAAGTTCAAGGCCAGCCTGGGACTACAGAGTGAGTTGCAGGTCAGCCTACACTAGAGTAAGACCCTACCTCGAAAATAAAATTGTTGAATGAGCTTGATAAATCTCAACAGACCCAAAAGGAATAACTGAGTAGTTGCTGATAGAAATAGCCTCAGAGAGGTCTGTTCTAGGACCTAGTGAATTACACTGGCTTTTCAGGCTTCAGAACCACTTATGAATAGTTTTCGAGCAACACAGGCACTCATAACTCTGTCTATCACAACACAGCTTTTCCTC
This sequence comes from Dipus sagitta, assembly GCA_036346955.1. Lineage (NCBI taxonomy): Eukaryota > Metazoa > Chordata > Mammalia > Rodentia > Dipodidae > Dipus > Dipus sagitta. The sequence goes on from CM070776.1 coordinate 65,527,448, forward strand.
CATAGTTTTAATAAGGTTGTTTATAGCCACTCCCTTTCCCTTCTTTTAACTTCTCTTGTCCACTTACAAACCAATGCAAGACTTTCCTTCTCTTCTATTCAGAGTATGAGGAAACATTTTTAGGTAATGAAGAAAAATCAACACTAGAAACCATCTTGACACTAGGATCATGCTCTACATAATAACCCTTTTACTACTGCTGTTTTCTAGCAGTGGCCTACCATTGATAACTCTGTTTCATTCTGCCGAACAGATCCCATGCCAAGTGCTCAGAGAGGATAGATACCTGAGTTAGGATGGCCAGGCTTAGTTAACAACAAAGGGCATAGAATCAATGGGACATTTTGTAATAAAGTGTAGCAGATTGAAAGGCTTTGAAAGGATATGAGGTTTTCTTAGTTTCTTTTTGATATATTCCATGATTTTGGTTTTTAAAATAGGTAACACATAAGACAAGATCAATACAAAAAATAAATGTTCTTCCTGCTCCTACCAGCTCCTCCGGTCTGAATGCAACCACTCTTCAACACTTCTTGTGTGTCCTTCCAGAAAGTGTAGCCACTATAGACTTTGCCATGTATGGAGCCTGTTCACTCTAATGGAAGAAAACAGGAAGTACCACAAGGAGAGAAAACTGGCAGGTGCATAGGAGGCACGGAGGTGTCAGAGAATTAGGAATATCCTCTTCCCTCTTTCCTTTTCTCCACAGTCCCTGTCTCTCTTGTCTTTCCATCCTGCCAGGTGGCCCAAGTGCAAAACTTCTGAGCACTTCCTATTGGTAATGTGTTCTTCAGTTTACATAGCAATGTCACAGTCCTTAGTTCACCTAACTTTAGTACAATTTTGTGAATGAATTTTACCCATAGTTCTCTTTTCATTAGAGTCAGGTCAATTAACAATCCTGGTAGCTATTTCCAATTTTATTTTATTTTATTATTTTTATTTATTTGATTTTTCGAGGTAGTGTCTCACTCTAGCTCAGGGCGACCTGGAATTCACTCTGTACTCTCAGGGTGACCTTGAACTCATGGCGATCCTCCTACCTCTGCCTCCCGAGTGCTGGGATTAAAGGCATGTGCCACCACGCCCAGCTATTTCCAATTTTAATTCCGCCTATAAAACTACCTTTCACCACCTCCAGTAGCCCACCATCCGTAAAGCTCTCATTGCTTCACATGGGCAACATTGGAATAATTGCCTCCTTTGTGGGGTTAAGTACATTAGGATATTAGGAAAATTAAATGTTAGTACTGTTATAATTAGCATGTACTCAATAAATGTTTGGTTTTCACCTGTTCTCTTCCCAGTATCTCCCCATTACCCCATTGCCCTTAATCCATTCTCCACATTACATACCTGACTCATCAGAATGATGTAGAATTTGAGAAATATTGTTGTATGCCTATTCTCCATTGAAGTCAAGTTCAGAGAATGGCAACTTATCTGAACCCTGAAGAAATTTCTATAAAGTTGTAAGTATATCCATCCATCCAAAAGGAAAATCACTTTCTGTGTCTTTAAAGACATTGCCTTATACTCAAGGGTATCATCATTGTCATTTAAAAGCTAAAAGGGTTAAGACCTGTCCTAAATTTTATAGCAAAACCCTCATATATCCTTTATCATTCAGTTCCAATAGCATCTTCTTCTGGAAGCCTTCTAAGAACCACTCCAGTTTATTTATCTCTTTTCAGAAAAATCTGAGTGAATCTTTCCTCCCTTTGAATTGTCAGAGGTGGCTCTGTTATTCTTGGTATATTTGAGTCCATAAGACCCTATTCTGTATTCTGACTCATTATCCCACCCTCTAAAACTTGTACTACTGAAGGAGGCTAAACTGGATGGCTACCAAGAAACAGGTTAGGGAGTCTCCTTAACTCCTAGGGCCTGATTAAAATTTGAAGACACACACAGTAAAACATGTTTTAATTGTCAGTCTTACTTATTTTCAAGTTAATCTGATTTTGTGAAATTATTTTCAGCATAAGTTAATTTTTTTTTTTTTACCTAACATGTCATCTGCTTTACTTCAGTCAAGAATGTTTTCCATGTCATCAACTGGAGTTTGAAAGTATTTTAATGGTCTATAAGTCTTTCATCCTGCTTCTATCCATAATATGTTAGTTTCCTGATTCCTATGTTCATTTTTGCAAAGAACATTATATGATGGTGCATACATCTTTTTCTGAATATCTATTCCCTCAGAAGGCATATTTACAAGTTGAATTTTTCATGGAACTCCAATGGCACAATTGGTTAGCATGCAGTACTTACACGAATTTTTTCAGTCATGAAATATTAACATTTTAGAATTGTTCATACAGACTACCAAACTACCTCCTAAAATGTTGTACTGATTTAATAATCCACTGGCACTACACAGGAAATGGCTATATCACAGCACTTTGATCAGAAGAATATTAAAACCTTTCTCTATGTGTGTGGCCATAGTCATGTGGTGTGTATTGTGTATATACATGTTCATATGTGTGTGGTCACATATGTGCAAGTGTGCATTGTGTGGGTACATGTAGAGGCTAGAAGTTGATGTCAGGTGTCTTCCTCAATCACTCTCCACTTTATTTATTGAGATGAGGATCTCTCCCTTGAACTCAGAGCTTAAGGATTTAGCTGTTTCACTAGCCAGTTTACTATGAGGATCCCCTATCTCTGCCTCCTCAGTCCTAGGATTACAGGTGCATGCCATCATACCCTACATTTTTACATTGGTACTGGGGATTCAAACTATGGTCTTCATGCTTGTACAACAAGCACTTTATCTACTTAGCTATTGTGCATTATACTAATATGATATTAATTCTATAGATAATATTGAACTGTCAATGTTACTTGTTTTTGAACTTTAACACTGGTAAAAATAGTTTTTCAACAATGCTAATATGTATGATTTGTTTCCTTATCCATCCAGTTGACTATATGTTTCCATTGCTAGCTTTGTGATTGAAATATCAGCTTTTCATATAAATTCACATATATTACATGTATTCTTCAGCATGTTAGATGGTAGTCATGATTATATACAACTGAGTCATGTGATTCATAACAAATATATTTTATAAAATCTTGGAAAACACTGAATTATTGAATGTTAAACCATTGCTCCTGGAAAAGCATGGATGTAGGTTCTGAGTAGCCTCTCTCCATACATTTTCCTCAGCCAATTAGTACATAACCTTGTCTATGTGTTCCTATTTCAAGAAATATATATATATATATATATATATATATATATATATATATATATATATTTCCACTAACACTGATATCACAGCCAACTGCACAGTAGTGCATGCCTGAAGATCATCCGCACATATAGTTTTTCTGTAAGCACATTCCAGTCTTGAGCTTTAGAAGCACTAAATATTACTACTCATGAGGAGATATTTTCAATCACAAAATCAGCAAAATTGTGGACAATGTGATAGCAAATAGAATTGCAGTGGTCACATATTTATAGCATAAAAGCTAAAACAAAAAGTCAGAGTTGGGCTTCAGCTAGAAATATGCACAGTTGGTAATGCAAATGTTTCACCACCTCACATACCTGCAAATGACTTCCAAACTCTGGAAGCATTGATTTTGGGTTTAGCAAGCAGGCAAATTTGCAAAAATGCAAGCTACATAAGGATATACTGTGTTTATCATATTATTGTCCAGGCTTCCAGACTAAATTTATTTTAATTTTAAGCATGTTTTTATAATTATAGAGGGCTTTTAACTTTTACTTATGCAAACATAGAACCATTTTCCTTTGTGATATCATTAAGATATATCATTAAGACATATTCACCTACAGTTCCTTTTCTTTTTCATATCTTGCAAAAATATCTATAACACAACTGAAATTTATTTTGATGGATGGCATGAAAGCATTTGGAGCAGCAGTAACAAGAACAAACCATTAATGATATCTTATTGCTTGAGCACTGAACTGTTCCAGTTTCCAATGCAGGTGCTTTATAAACACAAGTGGTCCAGTTTCAGAGTACACAAGCAATTTCCAGAAAGTGGAAAAGCAAGGAGAATAATATCTTACCTTTTCCTTTTGATCCAGGTGCTGGATATCAGGCAATGAGATGGAGCTGGTCATAGCCAGCTGCCACCTCATGGCTGAATTCAGCAGGGCAGCACAGTAGTGTGGAGCTGGAGGCTAATCACTGTCAGGGACAGAGATGAGTAAAGTACAGCTCTCTCCACGCCATAGAACGGTATTTCTCAGAGCATGGTACAGGCCAGCCTGCATCAGAATCCCCTGAAGTGCTTCTCAGAACAAAGACTCGGGCCTCAATGCAGACCTATTGAATCAGAATATGGGGAAAATGAGTGTCCGAAAACTGCATTGTTGAGTTCATTGTGGCAAAATTTGCATATAAAATAAAATTTACCATCACTTATGAAGCGCAACCATCCATCTCCAGAATTCTTTCAGCTTTCCAGGCTGAACTTTAAAACAGGGCATCCCAGCCCATCTCTCTTCCCTTCTCCATAATCACTATATTACTCTGTCTCTATAAATTTGGTTACTACAGGCAGCTCACATAGAGTCATGTAATATTGGTTCTTTTATGTAAAATAGGTGTTTTTAAATGAAGCCAGTGGTGGGTGTAAAGCATATATGCCCCATCACTATTTTACAGAATGTAACAGGAGGCTCATGAGATTAAAGTTACCTACTATGAAGAAGTTCCTTGACATTTTTCAGTCTCATGTTCTCACAAGAAAATTGCAGAGGCCATATCATGTGTGACAAGGTGAAAGAATGGATGAGGACATTATGACAATACAGCTTTCTTACAAAATAATACACGAAAGGTGGTTACAAGAGAATGAAACATCACAACTCACATACATTTTTTTCTTTGGAAAATGTAATTATTTTCCATTCAAAGATGTTTTACTTATATTTATTTATTTAAGAGAAAGAGAGAGAGAGAGAAATAGAGAGAGAGAATGGGCACACCCAGGCTTCCAGCTGCTGCAAATGAACTCCAGACGCATGCACCACCTTGTGCATCTGGCTTATATGGGTGCAGGGGAATGGAATCTGGGTCCTTTGGCTTTGTAGGCAAATGCCTTAACTGCTACCATCTCCCCAGCCCTCAAAAGTGTTTTAAATGTGTAGCCCAGGCTGGCATCAAACTCCTGATCCTCCTGCCTCCGCCTCTTCAGCAATACCCTTCCGACGTGCACCACCACATCCGGCTCCTGAAAAAGCTAACTATAGAGATACCAACAGACCCAGTTATTCCCTTACTGGGCATCTACCCTAAAACCTTCAAACCACAGGCCAGAGAGATTTGTTCAACCATGTTTGTAGTGGCTCAATTTGTAATAGCTAAGAGCTGCACTCAACCCAGATGCCCATCACTAGAAGAATGGATAACTAAGATGTGGTATATCTACACAATGGATTTCTATACAGCAGTAAGAAAAAATGACACAATGAAATTTGAGGAAAAATGGTTGAACCTGGAACAGATCATTCTCAGTGAACTTACCCAATCACAGAAAAAAATTGCCACATAGTCTCACTCATCTACAGCACCTAACTTGAATCTACCCAAGATGACTTACATACCCAGCAAGCATCTCGTGGTCTAGACAATAGAATGGGTGGGGAGGGAGAGGAGAGAAATGGAGGGGGTGGGAAACCCAAATCTAGACCCAAATGACAATGGTACCATAAAATTCTACATCCTAAAAGGCAGACCAAATGGCTGAACCTTCACCAGACCCTTAGAGGGAACACCTGAGCCACAAGACACTGGAGATGGTATGATGAAGACTGACCTTAATCTTCTACAGCTTCTCTCTCTCTCTCTCTCTCTCTCTCTCTCTCTCCTCTCTTCTCTCTAACTCTTTTATATTAGTTATCTTTTTCTTCCTTTTCTTAGTGGGCACTGACCTATAACTCCGAGTACCAGCATGTGGCTATCATCCACAATGAGATTTTGATCAGAGAGACCTACAAGGTTTCCTAAAAGAAAGACAGATTTCTGTCAGAGTACTTGATGACCCACCAAAGGTTAGTGGTAAGACCCTACTGCTGAAGACACCTTATGTGGTTGACATGCAAAATGGAATGGCATGGCTGGAAGTTGGAAGAGAGTCAGTCCCCCAACAGTCAGCGCATCTAGTGCCAGAAGGTGCTACATGGGCGACTGGGGGAAAATGACCAATATCTGTCCAAGCAACTCATGGTCTAACCTACTTAGCAGCAAATAACCTGTTGTGATGCTCACACAAGTGCAATAGTGGCACACAGCCATGGTGGGGAACCAACTGCTCTTGATTTGGCTAACTGATCCCCTCTGTGATACGGGACCCATAGCTGGATCTGGGAAACATGTCAGAACCATATCCAAACATAAGCCCACTCTCCATTATCAAGCTACCATCAATCATGGGCTACAAAAGGGCCTACACCTCTTAAATTCTCTATAAAAAAGTAAGGGTTATCACATTTGTCTGGTGCTAACTTACTATCCATTGGAGAATCTGCTTCTCTTTTTCAGATAGATGTAGATCCTAAGGAGAGAGTCACCCCTTCATACCTCCAAAGGGCCCTGGCTGAATCTAAGAACAATTGGCAAAACAAGCAAGGGTGCTGTTTTCTTGGTGAACTTGGTACCAGCACAAGGGTGAAGGAGATCAACACAGAGAAAAATCAACTCCTACCAAATCAGAGGTTCAGAGACCCAGAGGCCCCCAACACCTCATCACTGAAGCAGACCAAAAATGAACCCAACATGGCTCAGGGAAATTTTGTGGAAGAGGGGGCAGAAAGAATGTCAGAGCCACATGTTGGGTCATGATATGCAGACATTTATCCTACCCATAACTGTGGGCTAACTCCAGAATGCATGACCCATATACCTCAACAAGGAGGGGCCAAGGGGATGGGGTAGGTAATGGATGAGCCTAATAATGGTACCAAATTGACTGTATTCAGTGAGTACAAAACTAATTAATAAAAACTAAAAGTAAAATTCAAAAAAAAGAAATATGCTCACCCTACTTAAAAATGTTTTAAATGAACATGGTTTAGGTTTATTGTTACTGTTCCTGAATTAACAAATTTGTACATTCACTTTAGGCTCTCATGTGCTAAATATCAATATAGCCTACGTAAATACAACCTTTTGAAGATCCTGCAAAAATTAAGATTGCAAAAACAAGCTGGGTTTGGTGGCACCCATCTCATCCTGTTTGACCCTCTGTAAGGTTCCAGATACTCTGAAGGTGAAGGTGGGTAGATAGCAAGTTTCACATCAGCCTGGGCTATATAGTAAGATCAAGGTCAGACAAGGATACTTAGTGAGTTCCTATCTCAAAATAAAAATAAAAATAGAGCTAGGGATACAGCTTTATGGCATCACTTTCATAGAATTCACACTTCCCTGGTTCAGTTCTCACACCGAAAAAGGAAGGGTGCATGAAAACATTCTAAAACCAAATTAAAGCAAAAAATGGAGATGTACACCTGTAGTTCCAGCATTCAGGAGACTGAGGCAGGAAGATAAGTTAGAGACCAGCCTAGCTTATATAGCAAGTTCAAGGCCAGTCCAGGTTACATAATGTTACATAACAAGACCCTGTCTCAAAAAAATGTAAAATGATTATATTATTCTCTGGAATAAATGCTTCATAGATTGCTCCATAATCTGCATTTTTATGTTTCCATTTATTTATTTGAGAGAGACAGACAGAAGGAGGCAGACACACACACACACACACACACAGAGAGAGAGAGAGAGAGAGAGAGAGAGAGAATGGGCACTCCAGGACTTTCGGTCACTAAAATCAAACTCCAGATTCATGAATCCCTTTGTGTATCTGGCTTTATGTGGAAACTAGCCAATTGAACCTAGGCCATCAGGTTTTGCAAGCAAGTGCATTTAATTGCTGTGTAGCCTCTCTAGCCCCAGAATCTGCATTTTTAAGAAGTTTCTCAGGAGATGCTCATGAACATTATATTTTGACAGGTACTGTAATGTGTAATCAATTCACTATTTCAAAATGATTGAAGGAAATAATGTGGCTTATTAGCAGTACCTGCTAAGAGACTTAAGGAGTTTAGTCATAATATATACATATATGTGTGGTTCAGTAGTGAGTCATAGAAACCAAAAATGAACTAACAAAATCTTAGAATGCATCTATAAAAGTATAATATCCATAATGAAGGAGGCAGTGATCTTCCCCTTTACTTCATCCCATATCAGGAGTACTGTATTTAGCTGTAGAGCACCTTATGTCAAGATAAAGTAGCTGATAGGCTGGAATCCAAGAATAATGCAGAATGATCAATATGCTAAATATAGAAGTTAATAACTAGGGATAACAAACCTGGAAAATTGAATAAGGTGGATGATATACCTATCAATTTCAAATACATGGACAGCTGCATGTGAAAGAGATCCCTCTGCATAGGCAGCACCACCCATGCCTTTCTAGATGCCATCAAAGCTGTCAATCCAGAGGTCATTCTGGGGATCTTTAGCCCACCTTGCATCTCTCCACACCAACTGCACCACCAACTCCACAGGGCTAGAATCAAACTGTTACCACCATTTTCAAAAGTGAACAATCTGGGGGTTGGGGCTGGGAAGATGGTTCAGTGGGAAAAGTGTCTTCTGCACAAGCAAGAGACCCTAACCTTGATCCCTAGCACCCACATCAAATGCATGGTAGTGCATGCCTGCAATGCCAGCATCTGGGAGGCAGAGGCAGGGAATTCCAAGGGCTCTCAATCCAAATCAATGAGCTCTACATTCAATGAGTTCTACATTCAGTGGGAGACCCTATCTTAAAAGATAAGGTGGAAAGTAAAAGAGGAAGAAACCTAACATGGACCTCTGGCCTCCACATGCACATATGTACATGCACCCTCATGCATACACACACTCATGTACAACACGCACACACACACATACATACATACATACACACACACACACACACACACACACACAAGGGGCTCAAAAAAGAGATTTTGGATGAGCATGGTGTCACATGCCTTTAATGTCAGTGCTCAAGAGGCTGAGGTGGGAGAATCTCCTTGAGTCTGAGACCTGTCTGGCCTAAAGAAAGTTCCAGGTCAGCCTAGGCTAGAGTAAGAGGCTGCTTCAAAAAGAAGGAGGAGGAGGAGGAGGGGAAGAAGAAGGAGAAGGTGAAGAAGAGGAAGAAAAGTGGGACTTTTCTTGAGCTCCAATAAGGGAATTCAAGTCAACCTGACTGACTCTAAAGTGGGTTTGTTTCCATTTTCATTATACTGGCTTCTATAACCAAAGGAAAAAGAAGCCACAATATTATGACTCTCACAGAGGAATTGGTCCTTTCTCAGAAACAAATCTGCTCAATTCCTACATTTTCTAGCATTTTCTGGCATCATCAGGAGCAAGTTATTAAGCAGAAAAACCTAGAGACACCCCTTCATCTCTGTAGACCACAGTTTCCTATGTTTAAGAGGAGGGCCCCTACATCCTCATACAAATGTGACCGAACAAGAGTCTATGGAGGACAGTGCTCCATGGAAGGTACAGACATTATGAATAAGCGTTCATGCCATTTCGCCTGTGTAATAGCCCAGCTGCTTCCAGCCCCCGCCTCCAGGACCTGCTGGGCTAGAGGCTGATCATATATCTTCATGATACTCTCATCGACTCCAGGCACCCGGCCCAACATGACGCACTTGTGCAGTTCTGACTCGCCTCTGGCAATACCAGCATGCTATTCAGCTGGAGAAGTGATCAGGTAAAACTAAAACTCCAGTGGCACATTATCCCCCCTCCCCAGAGTCATGCACTGGATGCGTGACCTTGGACAAGTCACAGAACCACTCAGAGCCTCAGTTGTTTCATCTGTAAGAAAAATTAATAATATATAACTTACCTGATGGTTATAAAAATAAAAATTTAGAAGTAAAATGTGTGAAATTCATTAGACCTATATACTAGGTACATTATCCTTGACTATGCCACCCCAGATGACCCATGACCCAGGCTTGCTTTGGGTCTACTGGTTATTATCAAGGTCTCCCAGCACCTCTCCTTTCTGATCACCACCCCATCTATCCACCAGACAAAAAACACTAAAGGAATTACAAGTTTCTGCTTCCATACTTCCTATTACAAGGCTCTTATTCCCTGCTGGCTCAGCCATTTCTTCTTCAGTCAGCTACATAGTAACTTCCACCCAATAATTCTAATTCTGTCTCTTTAGGGTCAAATGATACATATAAAATCTGTCTTCTCATGACAAGCCTAAAGATCGAAGAAGAAAACAACTATCCTCCACTTTAACCTCCAAACTGTTCTCTTTAACCTCTATTTCATCAGTACTAGAGGTGGACTTCTGCAAAGTGAGGATAGAGTAGATAATACCTTTGTGAATGCTAGACTCTATTCTTTTATTACTGCAACCTAAGTGTACATTAACTGTCCTGGATGCCATTTTAAATATGTACTTATCCAGTAGAGTTGCAATTTTTTAGTGAGAGAGAAAGAGAGAGAGAGAGAGAGAGAGAGAGAGAGAGAATTGGCACTCTAGGGCCTCTAGCCACTGCAAATGAACTCCAGATGCATGCACCACTTTGTACACATGTGTGACCTTGTATGCATGCATCACCTTGTGCATCTTGTTTATGTGGGTTCTGGGGAGTTAAGGCTTTGCAGGCAAGTTCTTTAACTCCATCCCTAGAGTTGCATTTTAAAAATTTTGCTTGTTTTGTGAATTCAGTACAAAATGTCTCACTTATTCTTATCAACTTCATTTTGTTGTTTTTGGATGATCTTTGTAGTATAGTAAACTCTTCATAGATTCCTTGTTCTGTAATCTAGCATATTACTTCTCCTCACATTCCATTTATCTCTTTCCACTGCATGAGCATACTATTTTCGCTTTCACCCAAGAGATAACCTAAGATGCTAAAACCAAGCTGGGGCCAGGCACAGAGCCCCATAGCCTACTACTGAGGACCTCTCTTTCTGATAGTGAGGCTCAACCAGTTTCCTCCTTCAGTGTACCTGAATGACCTTAAAACTGCCCATTTATATCATCACACTGGCTTATAAAGCATTAAAGGTACCCAAAGAGCAACAGGCCTCCAAGGTAGGAAATTAAAATGGGGGAAAGATCCATGTCCCTATGTGATTCTAATAATCCTCCAAAGAATGTGCCCTCATCCTTCACATGTCATAAGCATTCCTATTCTGGGGAAAGTACAGTTAGTAACTGTACTAACTGGGCAGTTCTAGAGAGTAAATAACCAATGCACATAAAGCAAGGACACCGTGCTTGACAACAGTAAATGCTCAATGAATGTGGTGCTGTAGAACAAAACCCATTCAGAATCTAAAGGAACAATGTTCCAGCTCATATTTCCTCCATCTTGTTCACAGAACATCATCAAAATATAAACCTTTGTAGAACTTTTCTCTGCCCATGGATACAATGGAGTCATCCCCTAGCTGCTCCTATTTGTCAAATAGAACCTATCAAAAGAGGAGACATTTCCCAACTCCCAACTCTGACTACAGGACACAATTCCCCAAAGGGAGCATTAGGAATAAAACTCTACTGAATATTTCTTCAATCTAAGGCTCTACTGCTCTATCTGCTTCCCGTCCCCCTTATCCATGATTGCCACACTGTTAAAAGACCACATCACTTCCCTTTACCTGATTCTAGTGTTTCCAGGCTGAGTAGAAGGAGCCAGGTAAGGTAAGCCAGGCCTGTCTTGTAATCAGATCTCTCTCCAAATATTGCTGAAGGATAAATTATGATGACCACCCTGTCCCACCTACATTTCTGGCACAATCTCCAAACTTCCAACACCCACCCCCCACATCATGGTTCCCCCTGGTTTATGATACCGCATACCACATCTCAGGACTTCTGGTAGCCACAGGTCCAGGGTGAAGTAGGGTAAGAAGTGATCTGGAATCAGAGAGGTCTGTGAGTCTGCAGTACTTGAAGACATTTTATACTGTGACTTTTCTAAGGCAACTTGAGTGCTAGTTAACATATTATTATAGAAAGAAATTCTCACATATATATACTTTATGATATATAAAACATTTCAGTTAATAATTTTCTATTTGATACTAAAATAGTTCAATAGCTTCATTTGTGGGAAAGCATTGTTCAAAAGAATTTGACTTTATCAAGCTAAATAACGTATTACCCCCATGAAACACACATATACAAAACTATTCCCTATGACACAATCTGGTTTAATCAAATAAAAAAAAATTGAATGGCAGATGTTTTGCTCCAGAAGGCCCTCAACTTTAAGGTTCTTATATTTAAGGGCAGATAATATTAACTTTGTTTTACAAATAAGGAACATAATTCTTTGGTTGGATATTTTGCTCAAGGTTTTTAGCAAATAACAGAGCCAATGCTCACAGCCTAGGTTATCTGACTAAACCTTTTGTATTTTTTTCTATGTCAACATTCAAAAAGCCATTCAATTGCACTAAATAAAATGGCCGCCATCCTCCTTTTTGAGAAGTAGACAGTGGCTAACTGAAGCCATCTTCCTAAAAGATGGCTTTCAATTCACAGGATCTTAACAAGTTTTCTCAAAACAAGAAGCAGCATCTCTCCATTCTGGGAAAGCTTTCTTTCTTACCTTAGAGGTGACCATCCACAGAGCTGCATCCACCTCCAGAGCAGATGTGGAAACATGTTGCACCAAACAGCTCCAACCCCACCCTCAATCCTGCAGCAGTGTGTCACTCGTCATCAAAGCATCTGGCCTGCCCACTGTTCCACTGCAGAGATTTTACACACATTAGAAATACTGCAGTATATGAAAATATCATTTTCCACCATATTTTTCTGTCATTTATCCTGCAGTCCCCACAAAAGTCAGAAACATAAGCACCTGGGAGAAATTCAGATGATAATGTCCCATGTCTACATAAGGCCACAAGCCACAAAGATCACAAATCCACAGATAAGAAATTCCATAATTTTCTGAACTTTTCACCTTCTCCAACACATAATTCTTTAAAAAATGCAAGATAAACCCCCAAACTCAATTCTAATTAACTGATTTGCTCACATTATGTCTTACCTACAGTAACTAGTACTTGTCTTCAAAATTAGTCATTTCCTCCTTTCAATTCAAACACCATCCCTAAATAACTAAACAGTATCGTGTCCACCACTTTTACAGGGGCGAGAAGGGAATCATTCATGGTTTGGGACTATAAATTTCAGCCTGAGGTAAGTCCAGACACAAAGAATGGACCTAGGATTGGGCCTGAAGATCCAGAATTCCATCTCTGGAACCACATGCTGCCCAGTCTCCACTCCAGATAGATGAGCATACTGGATGATGTCAGCATCCATATTGCCTCCCAGATACACCAACACAGAGCCCCAAACCCTGATTGTCTCCTTAAAATGACTTCCATCTCACAAAGTAAGAAAAAAAGAAGAAAAAAAACACTTAAGGTACAAATAACCTCCGACCCTTTCCTTCAACCAACCCCAGTTCTTTTATTTCCCTGGCTCCTTATTTAAACTATTCTGTGTTCTGGTTCTCAGCTTAGGCTCACCTTCTGTAATTACCTGGCTCCTGGCTTTGGCTTGAATCAGCATAGTCTTCAGCCATCTTCCTGGGTTTACTGACCTCAGGCTCCAGCTCCACAGAATTAGCTTAAACTGGTTAAAATGAATTGCAACAGGTCAGAAATTATTTTTCCTTATCAGGAAAGATTTGGACTGATCAAGAGCAATTTCTGACCATTTTCAGTTCATTTGTTCCAGTTTATATTGCTAATTCAGGAGCAAGCCACTGAGGGGATCAGGATGAATCAGGAATGAGATGAGGCTGCTTCAAATTTGCTCAGAAGACCAGTGGGGGACAAAAAGGACCTGATGCTAAGGACCATACCATCAGTGGTAGTGATGCTAGAGGGGGAATGAGAAAGGTCCTAATAGTCTGCGGTAGGATCAAACCACTGTGGACCCCGGGGGAGGGGCTAGAAAGAACTGATGCTCAATGACGCGCGATCTAATCACTGGTGTGAGACAGGACGGGGAAGATGCTGATGCGCACCATGCAGGATCAAACCACTATCATATGCAGGGGGATACTTTGCTGCAAGATGCCATCAAACCACTCTGGGTTAAAAGATGGAGGAGAATAGGGAAGAGTAAGACATAAAGGGTGAAATAGTCAGTGAGACAAGATCAGACCACTGTGGAGGATTGGCAGAAAGGATGCTATTCTGAGAAGCAGGACCAAACCACTGGGGGAGGGAGGGGAGCAAAAGGGAGTTGAAATCTCTTGAAGCAAATTTTAAATCTCTCATAGTGAAGTAAAAGAGAATCCAATATTCTCTAGGACAGAATCAAACCCTATTTTATAATTAATAAAAGGTTTTACATATATTATCTCCTTTGCTCTTTACTCTGTCCTGATGGTTGGGTCAGACCATCTTTCCACAAAGGCTTCTGCAGGAATTCTGAGCTGTCCCTGATGGTTGCTAGGCAACAGTGCAGCAGCTGCCCATGAACCTTGCCCTTTTGACATTAACCCCTTGGTTTCTGGAAGGGAAATAAGACGTACACATGAAAAGTAGGGGAGTAAAGTGAGACATTATCATCAAATGCTATGTACAAATAGACTTGCAAAACTAAAAAGGAGACAGCAAGTAATTGATAAATGATGGCTATATGGAAGAAAGAACATTTTGATAAAAGGACAGTCCTATAGACTTACAAAACATTGAGACCAATCTCCTCTCAGACAGTTGAGTTTTCCATGACATCCCTCAGTAGTGGCATTTAAATACCTTTGATAGAAATGTAGTGGTTCTAACTTCCTGGGAAACCAATCCTATTTTCGTGTAACTCTGGTAATTCTTTTTAATTTGAGCCAACTACACTCCACCATAGTTCTCCACCCAGTAATTTGAGTTATGTCTTCTAGAGCAGGGATTGGCAAACTAAGGGCACACAGGCCATGGCCAGCCATGGGCTTGTTTCTCTGCATAACTCAAGCTGAGAATGGTGTTAATATTTTTTCTTTATTAGTGATGCACATACTCAGTGTGTAAACAGCACATGTTGGTACCATCCTTACCCTCATCCCTGCCCCCCTCTCTGAAGGGATCCACCTCATTGGGAATGCCAGTTATTCCCATGGGGATTGTAGGTAATGCACTGTAGGGGTAGCCATCAGCTATGGGGAACAGGCAATATCTCTGTGCATAATGTCCCAACATGTGGCTCTAACAAACTTTCCGCCCTCCCCCCCCCATGCGAATTTCCCTGAGCCATGTTGGGTTCCTTTTAGGTCTACTTCAGTGAAGAGGTCTTGGCTGCCTCTGTGTCTCTGGATATCTGATTTTGTAGGAGTTTAGTGTTCTCTGTGTCTCCTTTACTCTTGTGCTGATACCAGGTTCACCAATAAAGCAGCACTCTTGCTCATTCCCCTAATTTCTCTATGGTTTCAGCTGGGGACCTGGTGAGGTGCAATGGGCTGATTCTCTCCTCAGGTTCTGTGTCCATCTGAAAAGAAGAATCAGATTCTCCAACGGAGAATGAAGTCAGCACTGGATAAATGGGATAACCATTATTAGTTTAGAGAGAATTTAATAGGTGTAGGCCCTCTTGTAGCCCAAGAATGGTGGGAGTGTGATATTGGAGAGCGAACTCGCTATTTGGATATGATTCTAACTTGTTTCCCAGTTCCAGCTATGGGTTCTGTTCCACTGAGTGGATCTGTTAGCCAATCCAAGAGCAATTGGTGACCCACCATGGATATGTGCCACTATTGCACTTGGGTGAGTATCACATCAGGTTGTTTGTTGCTGAGTAGCTTAGACCTTGCGTTGCTTGGACAGATATTGGCCATTTTCCCCCAGTAGCTCATGTAGCAACTTCTGGCACATATTAAATGGTTAAAAAAGGAAAAGAATATTTTGAGACAGATGAAAAATTATATGAAAATCTCATTTCAGTCCATGGATAGTTTTGTTAGGACACAGCCATAGTCATTCATTTACATACACCTGTGTGCCTGCTTTTCTGTCACAATAACAAGGTTGATGTGCTGCATAGATGACAGAGTAGTTCTCAAAGCCTAAAGCATTTACTGTTTGGCTCTTTAGAGATTATTTGTTGAATGCTGACCCAAGCAAAAAGAATCTATTTGCAACAGTACTCTATTTAAAAGTAAGAACATAGTGAGGGCTGGAGAGATGGCTTAGCAGTTAAGATGCTTGCCTGCAAAGCCAAAGGACCCAGGTTCGATTCCCCAAGACCCATGTTAGCCAGATGCACAAGGGGACGCACACATCTGGAGTTCATTTGCAGTGGCTGGAGTTTGTTTGCAGTGGTTGGAAGCCCTGGTGCACCCATTCTCTCTCTCTCTCTCTCTCTCTCTCTCTCTCTCTCTCTCTCCCTCTTTCCCTCTCTCAAATAAATAAATAAAAATAAAATATTAAAAAAAGAACACAGAGAAAATAAGGAGGTGAAGAATCTTCACAAAGATTTTCAAGTTCTTAAAAGAATGGAAGAGGGTCATGCCCAAAATCATCTAGATCCACAGATAACTTGAAATCACTTACAAAGGACTCCAGGAGGTGATTTACTTAGATGGGGATCTAAAAACTTCTAAGAATGAGAGAATAGCTGAAAGACAACGTTGACAGGGAAAGGCTTTGAATCCGAAGTACAGTTGCTTGGTCATTCTTTTTTGTTTTTCTGTTGTTGTTGCTGCTGCTACTGTTTGTTCCAGCAAGTACCTTAGTGAAAGGTCGGATTTGGACAATGGAGGAGTTTCTTCTTTCTGAACTAGAATGATCAGCTCTTGAAGATCTTGATATTAGTTTGTAATTCTCCACATTTTCCACTCGTTCTTTCAAGAACCATTTCCTCTAACGTCCTCCTGTGGATCCAATCAATTTCATTAATTTTCTGTTGTCTTCTTGTTAGGACCACCTGACATGCCTAACAGCTCTTTCAGAGTCTGAAAACTCTCTTCCCTAGTGTAAGGCTCCCTTTATTGGGGGATTACCATCATCTCCTATTGAAGATTTTCATTTCCTCGGTCTCACAGTAAGACTCTGTCTAGCTAAGGGCTCCTCTCCTTGTTTGCTTTTCAGACTTACTGTTCTCACCACAGTCTAAGCATTCTATTTTGGAAGGGTCTGGAATTGACTGATGCTGATGCAAAACACTGGAAACTCTTGAGGAACTTTCACCTTGCTTCATATATTTCTGCCTCATTTTCTTATATTCAATGGCCTCATGCATTTTTATTCCAAAATCCAAACATTCACTTTGCTTTAAATTGACTCCAGGTTTCTAGGCACAAGCCATTCATAATCCATTATGAACTAAAGTTGGTTGCAAGAGTAGGTAGGGTTTTGGTTTTTATTATCCTCCTCAGAAAACTAGTCCTCACTTTCGTCATCTACAGCATCAGTTATAACAGGTGGGTGTGTGGTATTAGGAATATTTTTGGAATTTTTCTACTATCATAACTTTACAGATGAGGGAGGAATTAGCCTAACAGACTTGCCTGGCCATTCTGAAAGCAAAAGGAGAGCCAAGAATAAGGTAGGGACAGGGTTAACTGCTGTCACACTTTATTCTAGTTCTATCCCAGCTCTAAGCAAGTAGCTCTGAGTTCTGCCTATTCTGGTCACTCAGATTCAGAACAACCTTAGTCTAGTCTGGCCAGAATTCTACAGTAGATAAAGAATGTATATTGGGCCGACTGCCAAGACTTTCTATCTTATGAGCTTTTTTTGTATATAATTTTACTTTGGGGGATGCATGTTCGTTTATATGAGCACAGTTGTGTGAGTGCTACAGAACATGCAGAGAGGTCAGCGGACAACTTCTTGTGTCAGTTCTCACATTCTACCTTGTTTGAGACAGGATTGCTCATTTTATTGCTAACTGTTGTGGATGCCAGGATAGCTGGTCTACAAGCTTCTGGGTGATTCTCTTGTCTATGCCTTCCCTTCCCACCCTAGGTGTGCTGGGGTTTTACAAATGCTAGCAATATAGTGTCTGGCGTTTTATATGAGTGCTGGCTGTCTGAACTCAGGTACTCACACTTGTGTGGCAAGCACTTTATTTAATAGTTCAGTGGTTTTTCACTTAAAAGATGTCAGACATTTTTAGAGCTCTGGTGGCTCTTGCCACACATCCACCTTTCTAGACTGGATAGCTGGAGAAGAGGTGAGACGTAGTGATATATTGCAGGCAAGCCTGGGATACAATGACCATGCAAATAGCTAACTCTTCCTGATCCTGATGCCACAAGGTCCCAGGCTCCCCACTGTGCTGGCCTTCGTGGGCTCAGGGCTGCATACTCTGGTCAGGAAGACAAAGCCCAAAATGATGGCTGCCAAGCATCCAGTCCCATTTTCCAAGGCCTCTGTTGATCCTGGAGCCAGCCTTCAGGCTGGACTCAACAGTTTCAGGACGAAAATAGGCCCTTGGCTGGGAAGGCTGGCTTTCCACAAAGTGCTCTTTCCCCCAATGGCCAAAGCAAACGCTTACGGGGCTAATAGCCAGCCAGCCACTCCCGACCCTGCCGGCCAGCACCAAGGAGGCCCAGAGTCAACAGTGCATGCACAGGTCTGCTATTTCAGTCCTTCTTAATTCCTCCAACACAAGATTTCCCTTCAGTGAATCTGAACAACCAAATAGACAAAACTCAGTTCTAACCTCTAGGGAAAAGTCAAAGATTCTCCATGGACCTCACCTGCTAAAATTCACACAGCTCATACCTCCACTCTGTCCAGCTTCTCATAGCTGTGCAAGGCCATAGGCTACCTTCTTTAATGTCTCTGTTTAAACTTACCTCCTCTGTTTCCTTAGGGGAGATATAGGACATGTGTAGGAATTAGCTATCAGCATCCTGTGCTCTGGCTGGCTCATAGGCCAAGGAGAATCAAATAGACCAATCTTCCTGAATTAAGTGGCCAACACTCCTTGTCATAAGCAGGGCAGGAGCCAAAATTCAGACACTAACTGAGAAGATGGACATAGACAGAGTAAGAAGAGGAAGGGAAAGAAAAACGAAAAGGAGACTGAAAAAGGCCAGGAAGAAACTAAAAAAGGGTTGGTTGATTTTTTTTTTTATTTTATGGTTTCCAGAATTGAACCTAGGGCCTTGTGCATGCTAGATATGTACTCTACCATGGAGCTATATCTCCAGCCCTCTTTTTAGCTTTTATTTTAAGAGATCATCTTTCTAAATTGCTCAGGCTTGTCTCGGACTCTCCCTCTCTGTAACCCAGGCAGGACTTGAACTTTTGATCCTCCTGCCTCAGTCTCCCAAGTAGCTGATGAAATTACAGACCTGTGCCACTAGACTTGGCAAACGAAAATATGTTTTTAAAAAAATCTAGCAAAACAGGGGTAGTCATAAGCCCTAGGGGTGTAACGTCTGTTGTTGTCTGGCCAAATGTATATACTATGCTTATCAAACTGCCCAGTAAGCACTTCTGTTAATGTTCACACCCTTATATTAATGCCACTCTCACTTTTGGTTGAGAATCTTCTCTTTTCAGATGGCAGTGACCTTGGGACGACTCAGAAGGTATCATGGTGATGGAAAGAAATGACCGCACTGCTCAGTACTGCAATATCTGTATCACACCTTCCAAGGCTCAGGATCTAATGCAGAAGAGGTGGCAGAAAGAATGTAAGAGCAAAAGGAAGGGCAGGACTCCATACAACATGCTCCCTCCAGACACAAAATGGCCTGGATATTCATGGCCTCACAGCGCCTGACACTACCTGCATAAGACCATCATAAGAGGAGGAAAAGATCAAGATATCAAAAGTAAAAGAGAGACTGATTGAGATGGGAGGGGGTATGATGGAGAGTGGAGTTTCAAAGGGGTAAGTGGGGGGAGGGAGGGTATCACCGTGGGGTATTTTTTTATAATCATGGAAGTTGTTAATAAAAAAAATCTAGAAAACAGGGCTGGAGGGATGGCTTAGTGGTTAAGGCATTTGCCTGCAAAGCCAAAGAACCCTGGTTTGATTCCCCAGGACCCATGTTAGCCAGATGCACAAGGGGGCGCACACATCTGGAGTTCATTTGCAGTGGCTGGAGGCACTGGCACACCCATTCTCTCTCTCTTTCTCTCTCTCTCTCTTTCCCTTACTTCCTTCCTCCCTCTTTCTCTGTCAAATAAATAAATAAAAATAAATAAAATATAAAGAAAATCTAGCACACAGAAACCACTTTTAAAGGAGTTACTTTTGAAGGGTTATCTCTTTTGTCCTGGTGCTAACTTACTCTCCGTTGGAGAATCTGCTTCTCTTTTTCAGATAGATGTAGATCCTAAGGAGAGAGCTACCCCATCATACCTCAAAAGGGCCCCGGCTGAAACTAAGAAAAATTGGAGAAACAAGCAAGGGGGCTGTTTTCCTGATGAACCAGATACCAGCAGAAGGGGGAAGGAGATCAACACAGAGAAAAATCAACTCCTACCAAATCAGAGAGCCAGAGCCTCAGAGACCCCCAACACCTCATCACTGAACCAGACCAAAAATGAACCCAACATGGCTCAGGGAAATTTTGCGGGAAAGGGGGAAGAAAGAATGTCACAGCCATATGTTGGGTCATGATATGCAGAGACATTTATCTTACCCATAACTATGGGCTAACTCCACAATGCATGACCCATATACCTCAACAAGGAGGGCCCAAGGGGAGGGGGTAGGTCACGGATGAGCCTAACAATGGTACCAAACTGACTGTATTTGCTGAATACAAAACTAACTAATAAAGAAAAAAAAAGAAATAAAAAAATAAAAAATAAAAAAATAAAAAAAATAGAAGGGGAGTGTTAAAATCTTGAAAGTGATAAAACTAAAAAAAAAGCACTATTTTAGTATGATGTCTTCTTTTTCTTTCTTTGCACATGTGCACACATGGTGTGTGTGTGTGTGTAATGTGGTATGTATTGTGGTGAAGGTGGTATGTGTTATGTATGCACATGTATGTGTCCACACAGCAGCACCCTGTGCACTTGTCTGTGGCAGGTACACTCACCTGTGGTGGCCAAAGTGGAATGTTGGATGTCCAGCTCCATCATTCTTCTGTCCATTCCTGTTAGAGCTGGAGTCTCTTACTGATCCCACAGAGTACTGTATTTTCATGAGTCCTGGCAATTCCTAAGTGTCTTCTCTCTTACTGGATTGGGGTTACAGGTTTTCATAGCCACATTCACCTGTTTAACGCGGGTTCTGGAGATTCAAACTTGGGCAGTCTCAGGGTACCTCAGGCTCTCATGCACATACAGAAAGAACATTTAACTGCTGAGCCATCTCTCCACCAAGGAATGATGTTTTCTTGACTGTACATATAGAAAGCACACTCTCAGCCTACATCTCTGATATGCAGACTCCCTCTGATGATAGCCACAAACATTTCACAACAATTAAAATTACCGTATCAATAGTGAGAATTCTGTACCTTTCAGTATACCATTCCCAAACTGGTCACCAAAGCATCTTGGGTTGGCATAGCCAATTCACCCAGTCACTGAAAAGTAGTCTAAATTTGTGAGGGAAACACACAAATTATGAACTAGTACCATTGAGTTTTATTGTACCTAACTACTCAATAAACATTAGTAGTTTGTATTTCTTTTTACTTAGGGGAGCTATGAAGAAAACGACTGAGATGATAAAGGTGCAATGAACCAAAAATACTGGAAGCATTTGTCATATGCATTATATGTATTATCTCATGTAACCCTCAGCCATTATGAAGCTCTTAATATTATTGTGCCATTTTTTTCTTTTGTTATTTGCAAGGAGAGAGAGAGAGATAGTATGGGCACACCAGAGACCCTATTCATTGCAAACAAACTCCAGATGCATGCACCACTTTGTGCATCTGGCTTACATGGGTACTGGGGTATCAAACTCAGGTCATTAGGCTTTGCAGGCAAGTGCCTTAACCACTGAGTAATCTTTATAGCCCTATTTCCATTTTTTAATGAACTAAGATTACAAATGATTAAATAATTTCCCAGGGTACCCAGCAAAGTGACAAAAATGAGAACCCCATTTGGGGAGACTCTAGAGATTATGTTCTTAACTCATTCACAAGACTGTTTTCCCATTATTATCTCTATACATATTGCAGATGTAGGCTGGAAAGAATGTCTTATTAGGATACAATGTCCTTTGGGCTTAAGAACTAGCATTACTATTCTAGAATTCCAGAATTCATTAGTCTCTAAATCAATACACATACTGTAAGAGGCAGAGGAAAGAAGTTTTACTTAAAAATAAACAAACACAAAACATAAGCCAAAATTTGTGCTCCCTTAAAGCTATTTCAGGTATTTATCTGTGTTTAAACAAATTTTTTCGGCTGAAGAGATGGCTCCATGGCTAAGGCACTTGCCTGCAAAACCTAATGAACCGAGTTTGATTCCCCAGTGCCTATGTCAAGCCAGATGCACAGAGGCACATGTTCTGGAGTTTGTTTGCAGTGGCTGGAGGCCTTGGCATTCTCTCTCTCTCTGCTTGCAAATAAATTAAAAAAAAAATTCTTGGGGGATTTCCCGTGCTTGATATGACTTTACCCAACATTTTGGGAGACTTTTTGTTTTATGGATGTATGTTGATTATACATAATTCTGGGTTTCATAAGGACAATTTCTTGCAAGTATATAATAAACTATATTCATCCCTCATAACTTTCCTTTTCTCCTCCTCCTGCTATATTCTTCTTCTCTTCTTCTCCTTTCTGTTGTCAAGTAGTGTATGTGTGTGTTTGTGTGTGTGTGTGTGTGCATTTGTCTGTTTATGTAGCTATATAAAATATAGGATCCACAATTGAGATAAAATATGCAATATTTGTCTGGCTTATTTCACTTAATATGATAATATCAAGCAATTAGCATCCATTTCCTAGCAAACAACATAATTTTATTCTTCTTTATGGCTGAACAAAACTCACCACATTTTCTTTATCTACTCATCTGTTGGTAAGCAGCCAGGCTGGTTCCATATGTTGACTATTGTGAATAGTGCAAAAATAGACAGTTCGACATAGATGTGCAAGTATCTTTCCAGTATGTTCGCTTATAATTCTTTGTGTACATACCCAGAAGTGGTATACCTTTTGTCCTAAATTTTAATAATCCTGACACATTAACATTCACTTTTGTGTTATGGTATGGGAAGCAATACTCTTTACCTCAGTGAATATAAAATAGGCCAGTCATCACTGTTTTCCTCCAACCTGAGGACAAAACCAATAAATATAGGAGGAAATAGTCAAGAGAATCACAGAGGAAAGGAACAAGAGTCATGGCTGAACCAGTTTGAAGTCTGTCCAACATCTGAGCTTTTCTGTCATATGAGTCAATTAATCTCCAGCTCTGTTTAAGTTGAATTTGCTGTAACTTGCAACCAAAACATCCTTAGTAAATATTACTTTCCTAAAGCTTCAAGCACAGTGCTTAGTATATCAATGCATAAGAATGAAGTTCCAATGTCAGCTACTTATAGAAGGCTAATCTAAACCACAAAACACAATTTATTGCTCCACTGATGTGTACATTTAACTTTATTGTGTAAAATATCACAGTGGCTTATTTATTCGTAGATTTGGCTTCTTTAACTATTATCTTTCCCACTGTATGGTAATCTGTAATGAATGTCTTATAAAGTGCCTAGCACATCAGGATGTGCTCCACATGTGCACATCACTAAATAAAATATTAATCATTTAGTCAATGTTACTTCAATTCTCCTGCCACTGGTAAGCAGACTGATGCCTGACATGCTCTATTCTTAGTATGAGTTCTGACAATTCAAGAACGTGACCATTTCAGCCCTAGGCACATGTAGAATAGCTGTGAATGGCAGCATTAAGTCTGCTGTCCCAGTGTGCAATACCCTACAGCAGAGTTAGTAGAAGTAAATGAAAGATTGCTGGAATTAGTCATGGGCCCCTCTAAACCTAGGCTAGACAGTAGCAGTGCAATGATGGCTACCACAAATGCACTCAACTCACTATAATCAGAGCAGCACAAAGATATTTCCATGAAGAGCCCCAAAATCTACCCAATCCAATTTTCTCAACTGTCTTGACATAGAAATTTAATCATGCTGAGAACTGTGGCCTTTTTCATATGCCAATTCCTTTCTAGATGACAATTCCTTCCTTCTAAACTCCCACAGCGCTATGCATATTTTTCTACTAACACTTCCTTATTGACTTGTGATTATTTGTGCATGGCTGTCTTTCTCACTAGACTGTGTGCTTCTTAAGGACAAGAATTGTCTTTTCTCAGCCTGTGCATACAATTGACTTAGTAGACTGCTTCAAACAGAATGTCTGCCTAGAAAGTGTTTATTTTAATGAACTATTGTTGAACCCCTTATAACAATGGATTACATTTGATACTGATTGATATTCGATATCTCTTTTGCAGTAGAACTATGTAGGATCTGGAAATGATGATGAAAAGCATGGATCTGAGACTGTTTGGGAAAATTACTAGTTTAGTATCCTTGCTGTAATTCTGTAACTCTGAACTTTTAATTTCTACCCTCACAATAAAGACAATCATAAAGATACCACACGAGTGTGGAGTTGTAAGGAGAAAATGGATAAAGCTAGCCCATTGGGAATGTGATATCTTGTGAAAATGTTGGGTTAATTTTGGTCAAAAGCCCATGGAGGATAGTGTCATAGCCCTATGTCTGGAGAGGTCATAGGTCCTCATGGTAAAGCTACTGCTGCTATTTTGCTAAATGATCATTAATTGTCCATCAAACTGGCTTATTAATAACTATCAACTATGTTTATGCCCATAGATTATTGCTGTTTTCATCTTTGGACAAAGAAGCTTTGTTTTGCAATGGGTAGCAGTAACTGCAGAGGCTCAAAACTTGTCAAGGTTCTGAGAATAAGTGACTGTTCAGTGTAGTCCTAAATGGAACATCTACATTACAACTACCCCAAGTCTCAGGGAACAACGTGTAAGAAGTGGAAAGAATGCAAGAGCTGAGGGAAGAAGGGGAGTAGTGTGGAACACTGATTTCCAGGGATGATATGGCCTTTCCACTTTTGAACTCACAGCAGCTGTGATTAACTGCAAATGGTTGGATCCATCAACAACTTATCATGAAGGGGAGTGAGTTCATGAGCCCCTACCCATTTTTGAGGATCTACACACAGTCTATGGTTGCTGAGGGAAGAAGAAACATTTTCTTCAGTGGTATACCACTGGAAAGGTGCCCATGCCACCTTTCTGTATATAACCTTTCACCCATGCTCCTAGAAGCAACCTGAATGTAACTCACTGGGTCCTATAAATCTGCAAAAGAAATAAATAATAGAGTAATTGGTTATTTTAAAACATAACTAAAGTATTTTAATAATAATGCTTTTGCCTAGAGTTAAAAGGGGGTTTCTTCAGAACTCTATAGAGATTGCCATTGTAAATATAAATTTTCACTCGGGGGGTTTTCTTTTTTCTTTTTGTAGCTGTGAACATATTCTCTTTTCTCCATTAGATAATCAACTTTTATCCTTCAGTGCTCCTCTCTCACAATGTTGAAGGCTGGCAAACAGCAGTGAGAATAGCCCAGAACTTCACAGAAACCAGTTATCCCAGAGCCTACACTGAAACAGTGTTTCTGCCGATGAGAGTCCTTCCTCATTCAGCCACACTTCAGTTAATATTAACACCAATTTATGTTTCCGGAGCACCTGCAGGCTGGAGAATGAGAGAAGCCATCTAGGAACAGAGATGGTGATGGGAAGAAAGTTACCTCTGAATGCCAAACTAATGCCTGCCAAATTCAACTACTTACTTCTCTTCATACATGCCCTGTGACTTTTCTACCTTTATATCTTTGCTTTTGCTGGTCTAGAAGTCAGAAATGGATTCCTTCCACCCGTTTCTCAGTGTCAAGTGTGAACTATCCTTTAAACACAGGCTCCTGGCTCAAAACTCATTATAAATCTTTCCCCATACACCAACCTCCCCCTTTAAACTAGAAGTTAGTGTTTCATATTCCCTCAAAACACTTGGCTTCTAGTTCTTACTACTTTTCTATCATCTGTTTCAGTTAAATTCTCTCTAAATTACCCTCTCCTCTTGGGTACTCATCTCCTGTCTGAAATTTTATAGTTATATACTAAGTAGTATCCCTGCCACCTGTCTTTCTATCCTAGAGGCTTTATTCTATGCTGTTGCCAAAGGTAACTTTCTAAAACACAGAGCACTTCTCTGATTCAAAGTTGATGATTGTAGGAGAAAAATCTAAACTCAGTAGCTTAATATACTCTAGCATCTACCAAGTACAAGTTCATGAACCCAACACATCAGAATCATGGACAAGGGGGAATGGAGGAGTAGTATGATTTTTTTAAAAAAGTAGATTCCCAACAAGATTCAGTTTCCTGAAAATCTGTAGTTTTAAAAACATTGCAGATCAGCCAAGGATGGCAAATATATTTCACCTCATGAATCAATTCAAATTGGCTACAAGTAGCCATTTGGAATACTGTAGAGTGCTATGTTTAAGATTGTAAGTCACATCCAGGCTTAGTGGGAAAGAACATTATGTCTGATAAAGAATTGCTGCCAAGGGCAGAGGAGGAGCTGGGAGTGGTGATCATGCCAAGGATTTGCTATACCTACACTAGGGAAAGAGAACAACACCTTTGTGTGATGTTCCATTTGTCATCTTGAATGTCATGCCCTACTCACACTCCCCAATCCTAGAGTCCTTAGAAAAACTCTTAATCATCCTCTAAATTCAATTCAATGTCTTCTAGTCTGGTAAGTTTTGGCTGGCTTTCCACATCATTCCTTTTCTCATCTGGCCTCTCATGCCAACTTCGTCATAAGAAGAACTTACCATATTTGCAATTTCAAATCCATGGTTTCATTTAAAGACAATTTTACAAACACACACACATGTATATATGCATATATATGCATATATAATATACTTTGATCACAATCTCCTTCCGTTACCTTCTTTGGACCCTTTCCTCATCTCCTTCAACCAAACACCTTCCTCTTCCCAACTAGTCCCTCTTTTGCTTTGATGTCATTTTTTTCTCTTATTTGTGGGGGTGACCCCTGAACTTAATTAGGGTTACCTACAGGAGCACAGATAGAAAATTATTTGCCAGAATACATGGCTCAAATCTATTTTTTAATATTTTTATTCACGTATTTGCAATCAGAGAGAAATATAAAGAAGATGAAAAAGAGAGAGAGAGAATGGGTGAACCAAGGCCTATGGCCCAAACTCCAGATGCATGTGCCACTGTGTATTTGGCTTTACATGGGTACTGTGGAATCAAAATCAGGTCATTAAGCTTTGCAAGAAAACACCTTAGCCACTGAGCCATCTCTCCAGCCCCTCAAATCTGTTTTTTGAGTTAGAGTCTTGCTCTACCCAGGCTGGCCTAGAATTTACTATGTAGTCTCAGGGTGGTCTCTAACTCATGGAAATCCTCCTACCTCTGTGTCCCAAGTACTGGGATTAAAGGCATGCACTACCATGCCTGACATTTAAATCTATTTTTAATGAGAGCAATATAAACTATTTTTTTGAGATTGGGCCTCTCTAGTAGTCCAGACCAGCTTCAATCTCCCAATCATACTGCCTCAGCCTCCTTGGTACTGGAGTTAAAGGTGTGTACTACCATGTCTGGCCAATAAACTCATTTTTAAAATATGTAATTATATTGTAAACCATTGTGTTTGTCTGTCCTATTCAACATTGATATACTGGAGTTAAGTAACTGCACCATATTCATCTCTTTTATTCTAAGCCCTTGACTCAGTGCCTGGTACCCTCAGAGTGCTCAGCAAACATACTGAACTGAAAGCAGACCTCATTCATACCTCATGTCAGAGGAGAAGGAATCAAGAGATCTTGCAACTACATCAAACACATCATTCTTCCCTAGAGAACAGCCAAGATAAGGTCAGGTCCACTGGCACAAGGGAACATCTCTGAATGAAGGGAGGCAAAACACCAATAAGAATAAGAATACTTTCAGAAACAGGTGAAAAGAGATATCCTTTCCTCCACAATGTATTTTGCTTCAGCGTCAGTTGCTTCACACTGTTCTCAATAGCACTTCTAGTCAGTACTTCACAATTTGGCACCCATTCATTCCAAACAGAGGTGTCTTGCTTCCTCTGCTAGACTGCTCCTGAAGAATAGGGATCAGCGATGAAAATCTTCAAAGAGCTCTAGCACAAACCTAGCCACTCAAAGGGTACATTCACTAATATGTTGAATGGTTCCATTATTTGTACTTTAATATGTCAAATATCAAATATTTCCCTCAATATCTATTTACCTCCAGATCAGAGAGAAAAATATTTTTAAAAAGCTCTTGTGTGTGGAAAGGCCATATTCTTCTACCTCCACGTTAATCTGCTCAGAGCTTACTTCTTCAGACTGACAATGCCTTGGTTGTAGTTGAGAATTAAGACTAATTTGTATGTCCTGCATAATATAAGAGGAAAGGATTTAAATCCATACTCACATGTCTTAAAACTTTATTGTGCCTGCCAACAACTTGCTGGAATGCTCCTGGCAAGATTCCTCCACAAATTCTTACTCTATGACATGAGAAAGATATACTAGAATGTCTCTAAGGGCTCTTTCTAACCCAAGTTACATTGCTCAATTAACACAAGTAATCCAGCATGAGGAACATGAACAGAAGAACTGAACACAGCTTCTCCTTAAGGTGTGTATAGATGGTTTCACTTATTTATCCAACCAACAGATATTTTTGTCTACTATGTACCAAACGCCATTCTGGAATCTGGACAGGTAGCATTCAACAGACTAAGATCCCTGTTCTCAAACTACTTATGTTCTAATGAAGAAAGAAGGACAATAATCAAATAAACAAGCAAAATTATACTATGTCAGTGAGGACAATTGAAAATAACAAAGCCAAGCAATAAGGTGCATTATTTCTAGTTAGGTAGGGTAAGAAAGACAAACCTTTAAAAAATAAAGTGACATTTAATTGAGAGAACCAACCATGTAGATATATAGGGATAAGATAGTTCTAGCAAGAGGGAACGGAACATACAGAAGTTCTATTAAATAATGTATGAGAAGTGCTCAAGGAATAGCAGAGGTTGATGTGGCTGGAGCAGAGTAAGAAAAGTAAGAGAGGAAGAAAGAGGTAACAGGTAGATTGAAAGGCATAGATGGACTTTGTAGGGAATTGTTAAGGATTGGTTTTATTCTGTGTGAGTCTGGAAACCATTTTAAGGTTTGATCTCAGGCAGTGTGACACAATATGACTTATGCCTTAAAATACCACACTGGTTTCTGTCTTGAGATTAGACGGTAGAGAAGGAAATAAGAGTTGAAACAGGAAAATTTGTTAGAAGGCTCTGTGAAAGTCAGTGATGTCTACTAGTGGGAACACAGACATCTAGAATGAAACAGAGATTCCAGGCAACTACATATGGAACAGAGAGTGCAAGTACTGTGGTTGGTGGGCAGTAGCAGGAGCAAATATGTGAATGGGGCTGTCACAGAGGAGGCAAAATGCCCCCTGCATCTTAAAGAATGAAGAGGAAGTATTATAAAATGGGGATAAAATGAAGATATTAGGATCCAGGGAAGAAGAAAATCATCCAGTCAACAAACTAAGTTCATGGCCTAAACCTAGTTCTCCAATCTGGTCTATGCATTTTATGTTATCATTAAGTAGCCTCGTTTCACCTAGACTTGGATATTAACTTTTCTCAGATGGTTAACATTGCACCTGTGGATCCCATTTGTGCACACAGTTTCAAAGACATCATCTAGTTTCTCCCATCACTGCTCAGCCTTGGATAATTTTTAAGGATTATTTCCACAGAGAAGGCCTGGTCTAGAACAGGTAAGTTATTTTTCCTATCTTTGCTGGATGAATCACATTATTCCAAGATCAAAATAATTTCTTTATGTTTCTCCGTTATCCTTTATCTCTTCAGTAATTCCTTCTCTATCATGCCACCTTAATTCACAAAACCTATCTAAAATTATAACCCTTATTCAGATACACAGCCTCTTGGCCTGCTTTTATTTTTTTTCCTTGTCACTCATTACCATCCAACATACTATGATTTGCTTATTTATACTGTTTGTTTATCACACCCTCCAGCTACAAAGTTAGCTCTATGCTGACAAGGAATATTATTTATTTACTACAGCATTCTCAGTAGCTAGAATAGTGTTTTTAAAATATTAGTGGCATAGGCTACAGAGATGTCTCAGTAGCTAAAGGTGGCTGCTTACAAAGTCTAAGGTCCCAGATTTAATCCCCCAGTACTCACATAAAGCCAGATGCACAAAATGGTTCGTGTATCTGGAGTTCATTTGCAGCAGCAAGAAGCCCTGGCATGCCCATTATTTCTCAAATAAATAAATAAATAGTTACCCAATAAGCATTTATTGAATGAATATAGTGGTGACTCAATACTATTGAGAGAAAACATTCCCATTTAATTGCTCTGCCATTCTCACCATGTAGTTTCTAATTTATGGTCCATATTGGCTGCCTTAGTTCCTACTATCACACCCTGATTCAATGTGGCAAGAAATAAGAAATTAGAAAATAACAAAGTAAAGCCATGAAATTATATTTATTATTATTAACCTAATCAAATAAGCATACTTAGCTGCAAGAGGGGTGGGAAATACACAAGCTGAACAGTTCTGTGTCCAGTTAAAATATCCATTAGTACAGAAAAAGAGAAGTGATACTGGATAAGTAGCAGGCTAAAGCTCACAAATAACAAAAAAATTCATGAACATTTATAAGGAGTCCTCAGCTGGATTGTTCTATCATTTGTCTCCTAATATACACATAGATGTTAAAAAATCTTTCTCCACAGAAAATAATCATAAGCACAATGAAATTATGTCCTTCCTTTTGTGTAATGGTTTTTAGAATTGAGAAATCTATGTTACCTTGCCCAAGTGACATAATATCTTTAAATTTGCTTCATTATCTATTGAATAGGGGAAATTCTAAGTTTCAAGTCTGGGAGGAGATAGACAAGTGATTTGGAAATGACAATGCCCAATACAACTGTACCTTATCACATCCATGCTGTCAGCAAGGCAGCACCAAACTAGCTTCTGCAGCCACCAACAAATAGGATTTGAATTGGCTATTTCTTCACACTAACTCTTTTCTTTCTTTACCTACACTGCTCTCTAATTGGATTTGAAACCTACACCATGGGAGGAAATTTATGCCTGGTAGAGAAAATTTAGTAAAAAATCTATGGAGATCATAGGCCCTGGGAGGGAACCTACTACATTGTTTAGCTAAATGTTGTGCCCATCAAACTGCCCTCTAAATATTTATGTTTATGTACATAGATTAGTGCTACTCTCAACTTTGGTCAGAGAAACTTCATCTTGCAGTTGGTGATGACTACCAGAAAGACTCGAAACTCATCAATGTGCTAAGAATAAGTTACTCTTGAGTGCTCAGTGCTAAATGAGACATCTCTATCACACCCTCCGAGGCTCAGAGAACATTGAAAAAGAGGGGGTAAAAGTATGTGTTATGGTTTAAATGTAAAATGCCCCTCCAATGGACTCATGTATTTAAATACTTAATCCCCAGTTAGTGGAGCTATTTGGGGAGATTGTGGAAACTTTAGGAGGTGGAGCTTTGCTAAAGGAAATGTGACACTGAGGGTGGGCCTTGGAATGTTACAGCCCAGCCCTGCTTTTATTCCCTAAATTGCTTCTGGTCAGGTATTTTGTAACTGACCAGAAAGTAACAGATATAGAATGTCAAGGCCAGATCCTGGAGAGGAGTTCTTTGAAAAGCTCTCTTCCGAAGTCAGGCGTGGTGGCACATGCCTTTAAGCCCAGCCCTTGGGAGGCAGAGGTAAGAGGATCACTGTGAGTTTGAGGACACCCTGAGACTACATAGTGAATTCCAGGTCAGCCTGAGCTATAGTGAGACCCTACCTTGAAAGACCAAAACACAAACAAACAAAAAAAAAAGCTCTCTTCCAAACATGAAGCAGCCATTGCATTCATGACCTCATAGCAACCACCTTTACCTACACAAAACCTGCACGAGGGCTGGAGAGGTGGCTTAGCAGTTAAGGTGCTTGTCTGCGAAGCCTAAGGACCCGTGTTTGACTCTCTAGATCCCACATAAGCCAAAAACACAAAGGTGAGGCAAGCACAAGGTCGCAAATGCCCACTAGGTAGTGAAAGTGTCTGGAGTTAGATTTCAGGGGCTGAGGCCCTGGCATGCCAATTTTCTCTCTCCCTCTCGCTAAAAAAAAATATAAAATGAAAATAAAAACCTGCATGATACTGGACCCATTAACATTCAATCAGGGATGGTTGGGAAGAGCAAAAAATAGGACAACAAAGTAGAAGAGGGACTAGTTGGAAAGAAGAAGAGATTCAATGGAGGGGTCAAAAGAAAGTAACAGGAGGGGATTATGATCACAATACATTTATTAAAGGTGTCAATAAAAACTTTAAAACCAGAAAGATGTATTCTGTTATAGAAATCTATCAGTCCCTGAAAATTTATCAATTCAATGAGTTATTTATAACATCAAAAGGGTTATTCAAAAGGGTCAAACTGCTTTCATGTACCTCATAATGTGGAGAATAAAGAAGGTCTTGTTTCAAATAACCATGGTATAAAGCAATGCAATATCAAACATATATTTTGGTTTTTGTTAATGTTTTTATTTATTTAGTTATGATATATAGAGAGTATGTATAGGTATGCCAGGACCTCTTGCCACTGAAAACACAAAATCCAGACACATGTGCCACTTTGTGCATCTGGCTTTACATGGGCACTAGAGAATTGAACCTCTTGCAAATAAGTACTTTAACCACTGAGCCATGTCCCCAGCTCTCAAAAGTATATTTTATCATATAAGCTTAAATTCAAATCCCAGCTCCACCACTAAGTAGTTTTATAGCCTTGGTGAAGTAACTTAACCTATTGGAACTTCTGTTTTAAAATCCATAAAATAAAGGTAATAATAATCTCAGAGTGAGCAAGATATAACTAATGAAATAATAAGTAAGTTAATATATTTGTATACCGATTGCTAAGCAGCCTATCTGGCACACAGCAGATGCCAGGACCCTTCCACCAAGATTCAAGTCCTATGCTCGATGTCATAATACATCACTGCAATCCCAACACATTAAAGGTAGAAATGGGAGTTTCATGAGTTAGAGACTAACCTAGGCTACCTAGTAAGTGGCCAATCTAGGTCACAGGGGCCCTGTGTCAAAAACCAGGCAAAACAATATTAGGGTTCTATGAGTAGTAATGCCCTAAATATGTAGACAACAGTAATCTGAAAGTGATATAACTATCTTTGTTGTTAGATATGTTGCTTCCATGTAGAAAACTCACTGGGTTGCAAGGTGAATGCCCTAAGCAACATCATTCATTTCTTCCTCTATTTACTTATGCATTCATTTATCTATCATTCGTTAATCAATAAATTTGTATAAATGTCCATGTGCCAGGCCCTGTGTGTTAGGTGTTATGGATGTGGTAGAGCATCAAAAGTGACATGCTTCTCAATCTTAAGGAACTACAAATCTACTGAAAAAGACTAGTAAACAAATGACTG
Source organism: Dipus sagitta (assembly GCA_036346955.1). Lineage (NCBI taxonomy): Eukaryota > Metazoa > Chordata > Mammalia > Rodentia > Dipodidae > Dipus > Dipus sagitta. The sequence goes on from CM070776.1 coordinate 65,561,134, forward strand.
TAATGTACATAGACAAAGCTATATTAACAAGCAGTACTTTGTCAACTAAAGAGGAATGGGGAATGGAGGACATTAGACAGCAGAGGGAATAGCATGTGCACAGAAGACTGGAGTCAGGAAAAAGCCAATTATCTTCAAAGACCAGAACATTTTCAGATATTGGAGGGTAGAGTACAAGGAAGGAGAGGGAAGAAATAGAAGTCGAAAGCTAAATGGGACAGATCATATGGAGCTGTGTAGACCAGTTTCAGGAGCTTGGGCTGCAACCCAAGAACATTTGCAAGGGTTATAGACTGAAGCAATCAATCGCCTTTTCATGTCAGAAAGATTGCTGAAACTTCACTGTAGAAGATGCAGTAGAGGGCTGGAGCTGCAGAGGGAATGGTGATGATGGAAAGAAACCAACTAGTTGAGTACAAGGTAGGGAAATGAACCATACAGACTTGACAGACTGAAAATAAAAAGGGAAAGGAGTGAAGGTTGTTGCCCAGTTTTTTTTTTTCCACTCTCAGTTGACACTATCACCTAATAATTAGGGGCCCTTCCTCATCATTTTTCTTGCTCTGTTTCTTTGCATGTTAAACAGATACAGTAAATTCTGTTATGCTTCCCTCCAATGTATTAGGAAGACTCAAGTGAAAGAATAGCTGTGAATACTCTTAGGGTACAAAAAGTTATGAAACAGGTGGCCCAAAGATAATCTATGAGCTCAGGCTCATTGCAAAGGCAAGTTGGTAATCAGCAGATGATAGGAAACCTAGTCCAATCACTTTCCCAGATTTCCTTTCTTTTATGCTCTTAAATGCTTCATAAAAATCCCTCATAAAGAGTGAGTGCTTTACCCTACTCTTGGGAATATATGAGCTCTGAGGTCTCACAGGAGTGGTAGAATGCCCCAAGCCATCCACACCATTATCCAGGACTTTTCATGAGTAATACAGGCCTGTTTACCTGGGTAGTGACTTCCATACTGGATAACAATGTGTTTCTAGATTCCTTGAGACCAGCTAGTCAGTATCATAACACAGGTAGAATCAAAATGAGCTCTGATTCCAGGTGGAGGCCATTCACTCTCTGATACCCTACATCAGGTATATGCAGGTAAGCTGAGGCTTGTAGACACCAAATCTAGGTCAAGTGTCTGGCAACACAGATAGCTAATGAAAGAAAAACCTGGAGTAGGATTAGCACCAGTCAGTGCTAACAGTGTAAGGCAATCAAATTTGTCCTTGGCATCATCTGCCTTCCTGTTACCCAGGTACCATCGGTGATCTCAGCATCTTTCCTAGTATCTATCACAGATCTTTGTTTCCAGATGGATGTCCAAGTCTCTTTGGTCAGATGTTTAGTATCTCCACTTTCATACCAGGCCATTTACTCTATGATTTCCCCATGTTTTCTAGCCATCTAAATTCCTAGGGACTCCTTGCTCTGCTCTTATACTAACACCATCTGACAGAAGTAGAGAAGCACAGCTAGCTTGCTTGGTTCCCAGAGCCAAGGGAAAGGTAGTATACTTTCCTAGCATCCCTAACTTATTTGGGCACATTCATTAAGTCCCCTACCATGTTCTTACTCCACGGATGTGAGCAACAGGTAGTAGGAACTCCATGTTAAATGGGAGAAGCTTTAGAATGGAAAAGTGATGGATGACTGTCTTGTCTGAGCCCACAATGCAAGTGGATGGCAGATCTAAGACCTAAACCCAAGTCTCCTGCCTGTTCCTGTTCCATTCACCCCTCTGCCTGTCAGCTAGAATCTCTATCCAAGGGAATAGCTTCTTCATCAGAAGATGACCTCTTCCTGTTGGAAGCCTGTCAGTAAAAGAAATGCATCCAGCTGCAAGCAGGGATCCACCCAGCAGGAGCCTGTTCCATGAACCCCTCTCCCCCACCCCCACCCCAACCCCAGAGACTCAATTCCAGGCCTGAGAAATGCAAACTCCAGCCAGGCTGTGGGGGTGCAGTAAAGAATAAGGTCCCCTCCTCCTCTTCTCCTCTAGGTCTCTGGAGCTTGAGCCCTGGAAAAGCCACGCACTTCAGGGAGGGGGCCGCCCCGTGACAGCTGCAAGCAGGTTATTCCAGAGAACGTTGAGATGGCAGGAATATTTTCCAGTTGAAATCAACCCAATTCCCTTTGCGTTTGAGTCTCGGGAACATTCATGATGAAAATCTAGACAGCATGACATTGTATGAACTCTGAAAGCCGGGCTGATGCTACTCTGGCTGGTGTTGCCTTTGGCTCACACTGAAGCCCCAGTCAGAGCCCTGGAAAGGTTTGGCCAAAGCAGCTTCAAGCCAAAGACCCTGTGCCATCCATATTTTAAAGGCTGTCGGGCTTAGTGCTGACCCGGTCTCCGAGAAAATGATTGGCTTTTTGTACTTTTGCCTAAGGAAGATCTGAGGTTGTGAGTCTTACCACTTGGAGTAGGCCAAATACGGGGGCCTGTTAGCTGTACCTTTGCTCCAGCTATCCAGGGTGAGAGAAAAGGACAAAAAGAAGACATGGCAGTCTTCAGGTAAAGGTGATACATTCCCACCCAGAATATGACTGGTATCAGACAGTGGGAGAGAATAGGGCTGTGGGTGTGCATAGGTAAGGGTTTTCCTGCCAAGATTGAAGGAGGTAGCATGGCATTAAAAGAGGGGCCCTAAACTGGAAGTGAAGACTGGTATTGTTGTTTTCTTTTTCCACACCACAGCCAAGGCTTTCTCTGAAATATGAGAGGATTTTTCAGTATGCTTTTAAAAATGACCACCCTGACCCCAACAGCACAAGTGAAAGCATGGAAAGCGGAAGTGGGCTGTGCCACTCACTGGCTATCTGACAAGTTCCTTCCCCCACACTGGACTTCAGTTTCATCCCATTAAATTATAAGGGCAATAAGCCCTGCCCAGCTCACAAAGCTTTTGTGGAAACCAAATGAAATAATGGGTCTCCATGAATTATAAACTACAAAGTCCTTTGTTACAGTGAATCTCCGGAGCTGACTGGGTGACTGAACTGATATGGTGACATGTATAAGCAGTCTCTGTGGACCTGGGCTTTGTGCAAGAAGGGAAAGGAAGAGAGGCTCACTCCCTCAACTGTGAACCCTGGGCTCAGAGCACCTAGAAATTGGAGTGCAAAAGGAATCCAGAGAGCAACAAGCAGCGCTGGGCTTTAGTGAGGTCTGGTCTGAGTGGAGTCCAGGGTGAGCAGTACCATGTTCCAGGTCAGGAAAGCTCCAGCTCCCAAATATCCCCATCACTAATGGCTGAGATCCCAGAAGAAGAAAAGCTGTGTTTTGAAGATAGTTTATTCTGTTAAAAATGCAGGTGTACTCATGGTATAGGTCTGTGGTATTTGCACCCTATGGCAGGGGTTTCTTCTTAGTTGGTTTGCTCCCTGTGAACGGTGGTGCCTCACTGCATTGCTCCTGTTTTCACTGCACTACCCTATTAGAGAAGCTTTACTAAAGTTCAGGGAGTGCCACATCTTTGCTTCAAAACCTTCAGCAGCATACCATTAGCTACAGCAAAGAATCCAGAAGCTCATCCCAGCATTCCAAATTCTAAATAGTCTTGCCCTAGCCTCTTTCCAGCTGTGCCCCTAACACATGCTCTCTATACTTTCTATTTTGATCAAACTCCTCCATTCCAGAAGCCCCAGAAAACACAGACCACAAAGATAATATACATAGACTGTACTAGAACTGTCAGGAGAACTGGTTTCAGTCCCAGCTTAACCATTAATTTTCTTAGCTACCTTATATAAGGCATTTATTCAACCATAATGTCTAGAGTGTTGAGATTACTTGCTATATCAAAATCAACGTGGGGCTGGAGAAATTGCTCAGTGGTTAAGGTGCTTTCCTGAAAGGCCTAACGACCCAGGTTTGGTTCCCCAGTCCCCACATAAAGCCAGATGCACAAAGAGGTGCATACATCTGAATTTTGTTTGAAGCAGCTGGAGGCCCTGGTGTGCCCATTCTCTGTCTCTCTTCTCTCTGTCTCTCTCTACTTGCAAATAAATAAACTTGCTACTAAATTAAAGTATATGTGTTTTCAATGACTTACTTTGAAAAATCTATAACTGATTCTATAACCCATGTTTGCTTTCTTCTCCTATCCTTTCCAGAGTGAGAAGGACATGACTGGAGTTATAGTCAACATATATTGAATCATCCTGATTTCTAGATAAACATAGATATTCTTCTGTTTTTACTATTATTCATGCTGAGATCACATGCAAATCTTTCTGCTTTTGTCCTCTCCTTCACATTCATCCCCACCCCTGTGACCTACTCTCATTCCTGGGAAAGTGTAATACCGCCACATCTTTTCTGCATGTTCATATGTGTGTGAATGCTCATAAATGTATGGGTGTGTGTGCAAGTGTGTTTGCACATATATGTATGGGTTTCTTCCCTAATCACTCTGCACCATATATATTTATTGATACAAGGTCTCTCACTTGAGCCCAGAGATCACTGATTCAGCTAGTCTGTGCTGCAATCCACTAGCTGAACCTCCTGAGCACTGGGATTACAGACAGGCCATCATCCCTAGCTTGCATTTTACATGGGTGCTAAGGATCCAAAATCTGACTCTCACACTTGTATGGCAAAATGCTTTACCCATGAAACCATCTCCCCTCCCCCTTCCCATTCTACAAGATACCCTCACATCATACTACTAGGACTTCTTCCCAGTGCCACAAACCCTGGCCCATGATGAGCTTTCCCTCACCCTGATCTCCAATAATGGCTATGCCTATTCTCTGGGTTTTTAAAAATATTTTTATTATTTATTTATTTGAAAGAGGGGGGAGATAGAGAGAATGGGCACTCCAGGGCCTCCAGCTACTGCAAACGTTCTTCAGACTCATGCACCACCTTGTACATCTGGTTTATGTGGGTACTGGGATACCGAATCTGGGTCCTTAAACTTCGCAGGCAAGTGCCTTAACCACTAAGTAATCTCTCCAGCCTCTTATTCTCTGGTTTTTTAAGAGTCACCTTGTGACTTCACTGTCAACCATCTAGAAGAGGGTGCTTTAACTTACTTATCCAGTCACACAGTTAATAAGATAGTGAGGGTCTCTCTATCTTACAGGCCTTCAGAGAAACTTCATTGGGGATGAGGAGTGAAGGGCTTTAGGAGATATTAAATTCAACAAAAATACTGTCTTATCATTATCATCAATTATCACCACCATCTCTGAAATGTATAGGGCACAGTTTACAAAATATTTTATATCCATTATCTCACAAAGTCAGAATAAATGCTAGGAAGGCCTTATATGATTTCAGTCCAATGGATTCTGTTCCCCAGAGAACTTGTTGAAAGCCCTGAGCCCACAGTGCCCAATTCACTGAGTCTGGGATGATCCCCCAAAATTAGTATTTCTAATGAGTTCCTAGATAATTCTCCTGCTGCTGATCTGGAGATGACTCTTCAAGAACCATGGATCTAGTCCAATCCTATTGCTTTACTAATGAAGAAAATTAGGTCCAGTAAAAGAAAAAGACCTGTCAGAGGTTACCTCAGAAGTCAGTGACGCCTAAGCCATAGCTCTTTCTTCCTCATCAAGGCTAAAACTTCTCTCCTCCTTTCTTCCCTCCCAAGGGTACAGTGAAGATGAATTAAACGTTGTCTGGAAAAGCCCTCTGGGTTCTGCAAAGTTAAGATGCTCATAACCAGGTGGTGGTGTTATGGCTCTGTAGAGACATCTGATCCCAATTAGGACTCCTATCCTTTCAGCCTACGCTGTGATGTTTAGATGATTCCCTTTGTCCCCACCTTTTCCCAGCTGTGTCTGCAGCAAAAGCCACCCTTCTTGGCCCTGATCCATCTGGGGCCACTGTTACTAGCTGTGCCTTCCCCGAGGCTGTATGTATGTGGAATGGCCTCACTCAGCCAAAGGAATTGAGGAGATGGCTAGTTTGCTTCAAACAGAGCCCCAGATGGGACTCAGGCTCAGGTTCCATTTGTGGTCTGCATGTACCCCATCTCCAGGCCCAGCCAAAAGCAGTGTGGAAAATATAGGCTAAACACAGTCCTGTTGGGGCTGGCCAACACACTTCCCACTGTGCTCTTGGTTGCATGTGCAGAGTGCTTGTCCTGGGGTCACACCGCAAATTATGCAGAAGTCAGAAACCTATAGCTTATGGATAGGATTCTTCCATGGTCTCTTTTTGTACTGCTCATAAGCTAAGAAAGGGTTTTTACTTGTTTAATGGAATTTTAAAAGAAAAGAGAAGAGGTAAAGGTGGCCTCAGAAGTGTCAATAGAGACCATAGTAGCCTCCATGATCCAATATATTTTCTATCTGCCTCTTTACAAAAAAAGTTCACTGACCCCTGGACTTTGTACCAATGCCAAAGGAACTCTCAAACTTCTGAATGTCAAAATTGAAGGACCTTAAGAGCTCAGTTAGTTAAAGATCAAATTGCATTCTTTGGTTCCTGTGATTCTGAAAGTGGCTCAACAGATGCCTCTGAGATGACCTGAGTCTCTATTCCCTCCCATTCGCTCAGCTGTCTTGCTCTACCAGGGAAATTACACCAATACCATTTCTAAAATCAATTCCTTTGCTTTTAAAAGTATGGAAAATCAGTGGCAGAAATCAAAGACCCTCACTGTGATATGTGGGAATTGAGGACCAGTTTAAGGAAGGGTAATACAAAGTTACTCAGAGCCAGAACCAGAAGAGAAAGTTAAGTATGCTGACTCCCCAGGTATTCTGGAATCTATCCTCAAGGTATGGCATGGCTGTTACTGTCTTGAAATCACACATAGCAGGGAGATTCCCTGTAATATACCCTCACAATATTAGGATCATTAACATTCCCTCATGGAGAAAAAGGAGGGCTCACAAGGTGGCAACAGTGCAGGAGTGGTCATGAGGCACTGCTCTAGCTGCAAAATATATGAACAGAATCCCTGGGTGGGAGAACGTTTCCTCAGTGTTCTAGCCACCCATACTTCTATAAGTAACCCCTCACCCATGCTACTATAAGCAACTCCAATTAAACTCATCTGTTCAGTAAGGTAGACTTGGGTGGAATCATTTCTTTAGTTTGTCATTGGTGCCCTATTTGGGGTGAATAGATGTTTGTTCATGTCTCTCCAGGGAGAAAGTTAAGGCTATACCAGGGCAATGGAATTTGCCCAAAGTACATAAAGAAAGTAATCACCATAACAATGACAATTATCCTATGCATAGTTTGTCCTTTCAAAAAAAATGTGTTTATGTACTTGTCATCAAAATAGCACATACTAGTAGGATTTGGCTAATTCCACTAATACAAATTCTGTAAGATGCATCATGCCAAAGCATATCATTATTCCTTCCAGCTCTCTTATACACATAAGAAAACTGAGACCCAAAACATGCGAATGACCTTATCCTAGGTAAATAATAAAACACTGGCCTAGCTCATTCCAACTGCCAGTCTGGGAAAACAAGCAAAATTATTTCTCCCCACATGAGTCCAGTTTGCACTGCTTCTTTCCCAGCTCCTTGAAAACCAGGGCCTGAGATGTTTCACAGATGTTTCTCTAGACTACTCTAATTTATCTCATCCACTGTGATGGCTTAAAATGTTATGCTTGCCAAAGACTCCCAAATTATATCTCCAGCCAAAACTGTTACTCTAACTCCAGATTAACATATCCAATTGCCTATTCCACTTCTCCATCAGTTGTCAAATAGATTACTCAAATCCATCAAGTCCAAAACTAAATACCCTATCTCCCCTACCTTCCAAACAGAGCATTCAGGGCCCGGGGAGATGGCTCAGTGGGCAAAGTGCTCACCATGAAAGCATGAGGACCTGAGTTATAATCCTTAGACCCCACATAAAAATCTTGGTGTGAGGGGCACCTGTAATCTTAGTGCTGAGGAGGTAGAGGCAGGAATCTTGGGCTCACTGGCTAGCTAGTCTAGCCATAGCAGTGAACTCTAAGTTCAGCATTAGACCCTGGATCAAAAAATAAGATAGAGAGCAATCGAATATAATATCTGAAGTCAACCTCTGGCCTCTACATGCACCCACATGTATCCTAACTCTGAAATACACACTCATGCACACCACACATATGTATATGCATGCAAAAAAAAGGCACCTACTCTACCCACAGGGAAGAAGAACCAATTGCTTGGAAACTCCTTGAACCAATCCCCCCCCCAAAAAATACCAATAACCCTACTGAATACCCTCAGCAGAATTGGGGTGGTAGAGAGGGGGTCTAAGTGTTCAACATTTCTATTAAAAATCAAAAAATAAAAAAGGCACTGGTAAGTATAGTGATGAGTGAGAGACACCTATGCAATCTAAGATAAGTGAAGTTCTTTTCTAAAAAGAAGAAGTTGGCTTTAGCTGTCTCCTGTCCCTTTTCCCTACCAGAGCTTTGTGGGAGAGCACAAAATCAATTAATCTCAAACAGCATGAAATTAAAAGCAAATGCAAAAGAGGTTTATGGGATGTTTAGTCATTTTAAAATTACTGTGAGGGGCTGTTGAAAAAGATGATGGTGAACCAGCCCAGAGTTAAATGATACCTGTTTATGAGTTAAAGGTGTCCAACAAGGAACGGAAAAAAGGGGATGAGAGATATGAACAAAAAGCAGTTAGAAAAGAGGAAAATATGATTATATACTCCACGAACTTCACCTTGGAGCTCAGGCCTAAAACATCTAATGTTTGGACTTGTAAGTGAGTTGGAATAAAACTCAGTAGCAGAGGCCATTATTCTAGAAAGGGAATAGAAAGGGAGGGAAGGGGGGGGACTTAAGAGAATAGTATGTATATATGTAAGTAGAAGAACAGATTAAATGGGTGGAAAGGCCTAAGCGACATCAGGGGAAGAGATTGAGAAAAGGAAAGGTGGGGGAGGGCTAATAAAAATCTAGGAGGATATGAATAAGTCATATGGAAACCTATGTTTTTGGACAATGGCACACCCAGAAGCCATAGATTGTTACTAGAAAATTTTCAGTGCTGGGGATGGGATACTGTCCAGTGAGTTGTTGGCTAGGGAGCTCACTGATGCACCCCAAAATATTATAGGTCATTTCAGAGTCTCCTGGTTTCCCTTCAGGAATGGTAACACCCTATAACCTATTTCTGAAGACTCCACATACATGGGCTCCAAGATCACTGTGAAATCCTGCTGGATCTAAGCCGAACACCTCCTCCATGTAGACGAGCTGACAGAAATCTGGAAAAAGCTATGCTGCATGCAGTTCCATGGGAGAGAGAGAAAACATCAGTGAAGATAAACAACAGTGGGCACTACAAGCCTTAAATTTGGCCAGCCAGGCCAAATGAGCCAATGGGTGCAATAGTGGCATGTCTGTTATGGGGAAAGTCAGCCACTCTCTAATTGGACTGGAGGCCTGCTCCACAGGAGGAAATACATGTCTGATACTGAAAAACTATGACAGAGGAAGTCTTGAGCCCTAGGGGTGTAATGCCTGCTGGTTTCTGCCTAAATGTATATACTTTTCTCACCAAACTGCCCAGTAAGCACTTCTCTTAATGTTCATACCTATATATCAATGCTACTCTCACTTTTGGTTAGAGAAACTTCTCTATTCAGATGGTGGTGACCTTGGGATGACTCAAAAGGCACCACAGTGCTGAGAAGAAGTGACAGAGGAGTGCTCAGCACTGAAATATCTCTCTCACACCTTCCCAGACTCAGGGTCCATTGCAGAAGAGTTGGTGGAAGGAATGTAAGAGCCAAAGAAAGGGTAGGACTCCTTACAGCATGTTCCACCAGACAAAAATTGGCCTGGATAACCATGACCTCACAGTGCCTGACACTACCTACACAATACCATCATAACAGAGGAAAAGATCATGACATCAAAATAAAAGAGAGATTGATTGAGAGGGGGATGAGGTATGATGGAGAGTAGAGTTTCAAAGGGGAAAGTAGGGGAGGGAATTACCATGGTTTACTGTCTATAATTATGGAAGTTGTCAATAAAAAAAGAAAAACATGAAAAAATCTCCAAACCACCCAAATGGGAACTGAAGATGCAACTGTACCCTCTTCTCTCCTCAAAATCTGAGCCTTCCTCCTCCATAATGACCATCTGAAAACACTCTGGCCCAGGTAGCAATGGAACTTGATTTGTAATAGACTCAGATGCTTTTAGTTCTTTTGGAACTTTCCTGGCCAGGACATAACCAGATCAATGAGGCAATATGGTTATGTAGAAAGTGCTGGGATTAAAGTCAAAAAACATGGGATACAGATTCAAATTGTCTCTAAGGTTTAGTGAAAACTACACTTCCCATACCTCAGTTCTCAGTTTTATCACATTAAAAAATAAGAGGAACTTTGGAATATGAATGTATTTCCAAGCCAATAAGAAGCCTTCATCATATTAGTGTCCACCATGACTTGTCATTACTTTTTGTCAAATGTACAAAAAGACTGGCTTAAGAGGTAGCTTAGCAGTTAAGGTACTTGCCTATCAAGATTAAGGACACAGGTTCAATTCTCCAGTACCCACATAAGCCAGATGAACAGGGTGGTGTATGCGTCTGGAGTTTGTTTGCAGTGGCTGGAGACCGTGGCATGCCCATTCTCTCTATTTGTGCGCCTCTCTCTCTCTCTCTCTCTCTCTCTCTCTCTCTCTCTCTCTCAGAAATAAATTTTAAAAGTGGTAGAAGTATACAAAAAGATGAAGCTTTTCTATAAATTAGTGGCTACATTCCTTTCTCACTAAAGCTTAGAAATTCAAAGATTCTATTTAGTACCTACTCATTTTGGAATGGGAAAATCAGGAGCTAAGACACAGAGAAAGAATGTAATCTCACAGGAGAAGATCAAAGGGACAAATGGGATGTGTTGAAGCCATAAATCAACTATTGGAAAGAACCCTGGAATGATAGTCTAGTTAGTGACTTTATAGCTGTGGGCAATTCCTGTCACCATTTAAGTTTTCAGATTACAAAAATAAATGAATTTATTTAGATATACTCTAAGGACTCATTTTCTACTGAAGATCCTCCAGAAGGGATTCCTGAGTCCAGTTCCTTTCTCTGAGCTTGAGCTCCTGATGAGGTAAAAAATGAGTTTTGGAACCGTAGGATTTAAAAAAAAATGGTGTCAAGTCTCAGAGGTCTTTAAATCAAAACAGAAATCCAGGTATAGTGGTATATGATTGTAATCCCAGCACTCAGGCAGCAGAGGCAAACGATCACAAGTTTGAGGCCAATTTTGGCTATAGAGTGAATTCAAGGTCTGACCCGGACATATGGTGAGACACTGTCTCAAAGCATTACAAAAGCTAAACACAGAGGCCTGAACCACATGAAAGAGCCAGTGATGACTTGTACAAGACACATGACAAGACAAGTGTTCATTATGGCAAGAGTAAAGACCTACAAGTAGGAATGATTGTGAATTTCGCTTCTGCCTACCTGTTGAGAGGGCAGAAGAACTAGGAAGAACCTAGTTGTAACTAGTATGACCCAGACTTAACTGCTAACTAATTTCATGATATAAAATGTAAATATCTCTTTCTTTCATGCCAAATAGACACAAGAACATTCCTGAAAACTTTGGCAAGTGGCTCAGAGAGGTTCTCTGGGCAACTCTACATAGGAGCATGGAGAACAGACTAAGCAAAGGAGAAGGAAGCAGGGGTAGGAACTCCCAGGTGGGTCTGCAGCCCATTTTGATCTAGGACCACTTAAGAAACAGGAGGGATTGAGAACAGCTGGATGCAAGCCCCAACACTGTACTGTGGTCTACCTCAGGAACTAACTCAGGGATGGCCGCTACACACACACCCCTGGCAGCCCTTTAGTGCTTCTACACAGCAGGAGAAAACCAACCTTCCCAGCGGCCTGTGCACAGGCCAAGCAACTGAGAGGCTTCTGAAGAGACAATGTAGAGGGTAGAAGAGGGCGCAGGTTATGACGAGACACAGTGACCACCAAAACTTGGATTTCTGCTTCAAGTGGGTGTGACCTAGTACTGTCAAACAAGGCAGAAAAAGGCCTTCCTTGGTTTTGGCCTGACTTCAGAGGGGGCGATGAGTGCCCACAAACAGCTGGCTATGAGAAGAAAAAAAATTACACACACACACACACACACACACACACACACACTCACTCACTCTCACTCCCTCTGGAAAATCATGGCCTTTAGCACATTCCCCAGAATGACATCAACCAGGGAACAGGGCCAAAAATGTGACTTTCACATTTCTGCAGCAACAGACTATTTCCTCTCCCTACTTCATGTTTTTTTTTTCCTTTTTCTTATATGTATAAATAAAGGAGCCAGTCAATCGCTCAAAAACATGAACATCTTAAGCACTTCCAGGCTTTGCTAGTAGTAATTATTAATAGAAACAAGTGACCATGCCTCTTAGAAATGTTATTTCACGTATCCCTTTTCTGGAGATTTATATATGAGGCCATGCTGAACTGAAATAATAAGAGTTGACACAATGACCACACCAAAATGGATTTTTCCCCACTTGATTTATATCACTAACCTTGAACTTGAATGTTCCATTTGGTCTGCCCAAAGATTCTTAAGCCTGAGGACAAGAGACTGGAGGTCACCCAGCCCATGGTGACTGAGAATCCACCAGGGCAAAAGGAGAACAGGAACATCAGAGAAGTCCAGCTGTGTAAATGGCCCAGTGTTGTTCAGACTTACCCAGAGGTCACTGTAAAGTCTAACAAGGGAAAAACAATATTCATTGCTCACTTCTTGCCCTCGACTTCTATTCCTTCATCTTTACACCCTTGTCTAAACTGGCTTTCTTTCTGGGACATAGCATTCCTCTAATATCTGGAACTGATGTGTCTTATTCCCGGACTATGTGGACTCCACTTTTTCTCTTCACCAAACATTTCCTTCGTTGGCCTTCTCAATATCATAGGGGTTAGAAACTTTGACCAAATATAATAACTCAAATCAGTATCACAGGCAACAGTCTTTCAGGGTGAGTTATAGCTGAGGCTATAAAGGGAATGAGGGTCCAAATTAATTCTCTCTAATCATGTTTGAAGGGGAAGGGTTCTGATTAAATTAAAACTAAATGGGCTACTTACTAGTCTGTGATGATTAATCTTGATTGTCATCTTGACAGGATCTGGAATCAACTGAGAAAAACCTCTGGAAAAATCTGTGAGGGCATTTCCAGGAAGGATTAACTGAGAGAAGATCCTCCCTCAGAGTGGACAGTGCCTTCTGGCAGTTGACCCAAACACAAAGATGTCAGAGGAAAAAGCAGTGTTGCTTTCTTATCGGCCTTCACTTCTTGAGGATCTCTGTTGCTATTGTCACCACTACTGAACTGCTACTGTCTCTCACTTACAAATCAGACTTCAACTTCTTCAGTCATAAACCATGGACTGAAGGCCAACATCTCTTCAGGAATCATGCAGGCCTTCAGCTGAGACATAGAGCTTCATGGTCTAAGCAACTTTTGGGTTCTCTGCCTCTCTATCATGCAGACAGTCACTGTTGGACTACCAAGCCCCTATCATGTAAGCCATTCTGATAACTCCATCTTCATAATACCAAGTCTGTTCCTTTACAAAGCTGTGCCTAATATATAGCCCATAGCTTATGCCCTGCTGCAGAAAGGATCTTGTTGTCCTCCTGCTTCTGGTTATCTAGATATCTGACAAAGGGCCTCCCCTTTCCAGAAGGTGGCAATAGAGATGTTGAAATTGAAGTCTGTCTATATCCACCAGACTGAAGTTTCACTCTGGAACAGGTAGGTTTGCAATCAGTAACCACACAGCCAAGAAAATCCACCTATCTGTTTGCACTGAGGAGGGATGCTAAGCAAAGAACAAGTAAAATTAAACCTGGGCCAGTTCTCCAGCTTCCAGTAGTTAAGGAGACAAATTTAAAGACTATTTTTTAACCAGGTATGGTGCCGCAACACCTGTAATCCCAGAACCTGGGAGGTTGAGGCAGGATTGGCATGAGTCCAAGGCCAATTTTGGCTATATATTGAGTTCCAAGCAGGCCTGGACTACAGAGTAAAAGCCATGTTGCAAAAAAATTAAGAAGACCTATTTTCTATAATGCATTGGTGAGGATGTTAGTGGTGTTGAAGAACTAAAAGATAATCTTTCAAAATTATGTGTGACTCCAAAGAAACTTTATTTTTTATTTTTTTGGTTTTTCAAGGTAGGTTCTCACACTGGTCCAGGCTGTCCTGGAATTAACTATGTAGTCTCAGGGTGGCCTTGAACTCATGGCGATCCTCCTACCTCTGCCTCTAGAGTGCTAGGATTAAAGGCGTGCGCCACCATGCCCGGCTTCCAAAGAAACTTTAAAGGTCCTCAAACTTGCTAACATACTAGCTCTAATATGTACTGATTTTCATGGAGCCCATCAAAATAAAACCTAGAGAGATGGTTTAAAACAAAACCTCAATTGTTACCTGAGCAAATATGCATTTTACAAATTATGTTAAGGGTTGGAATTGGCATGAGTATGTTCCATCAGTCCCAGCTATAGTTTGGATATGATCTAACAGTGTCCCCTGAGAAATTCATGTGCTGGATACTTAATCCCCAGTGTGATGGTGTTAAGGTTATAGAACTTTTAAGAGGTGGGACCTAGTGAAAGGTGATTAGGTCATGGGCTTATCACCTCCAAAAAAGATTAAGCTGATCATATGTAGTGAATTAATTCTTGTTAAAGTACTTGTTACAAAAACAGGTCACTCCCAGCACTTGGCCCTTTCTGTGCATGAACAGTTCCCATTCCATTTCTTTGCCATGTCCTAATACAGCTGCAAGGGACTTATCAGAGGCTGGTACAGATGAGACCAGTCAATGTTCCATTTTCAATCTCCAAAACTATGAACTACATAAATCTCATTTACTTATAAAGTGCCTAGTCGCAGGTATTTTGTTATAGCAACAAAGTGGATTATTATAATCCCTTAGAAAAATTAAGCAATATACTTTAATGTTAAGTAATTATCCTCAAACAGGCCTGCAGATAAACTTTATTAACATATGTACCTTCCTCCCTAACATGCAGTTTCCTAATCTGTAAAATGTAAATAAAAGTATGTAAACTTTTAATAAGTGTGTTGCAGAGACTAAGTAAAATAATGTATATATTCAGTTAGCATAGCACCTGGTACATTGTAAGCATCCCAGAGATGGTAACCATTATTATAATTTAAATGATTACTTTTTACTATTTAAAAAAAAAAGATAAAGAATAAGCCATAGGGCTGGAGTGATGGCTTAGCAGTAGAGGCGCTTGCCTGTAAAGCCTAAGGACCCAGATTCAATTCCCTAGGGCCCGTGTAAGCCAGATGCACAAGGTGGCACATGCATCTGGAGTTCATTTGCAGTGGCTAGAGGTCCTGGTGTGCCTGTTCTTTCTTTTTATCTCTCTGTCTCTCTCTCTCAAATAAATAAATAATATTTTTAAAAATAATAAGCCATATTTGCACATATAAAATATTTTAAAGATATTTATATTGACAGTCCCTGTATCTGATTTAAGATGACATCTTCCAAGTCTACAAATAATGGTTCTACCTCTAAAAGCACCACCTTCATAAAATTAGTACTAGTGAAAAAAATGGTCAAGTAACCAAGACAAAAATTGGCCAAATTCCACTGCAAGTCTAGTAGTCATTACACCACAGGGCTTACCTATTCTTAGTGATGAAAATCACATGCCTAAATATGAATAGGACATTGTAAGCCTAGGTTGAATGCAAAGAAGCACTAAAGGGTTTCACTATCCTTAGCTTATTTTTTATCTAGTTCAGAATATTCTGGAATCTAAACTCTCTTTGCATCATCAACTTAGATCTGCTTAAATGAATCATTTCTATCACTATACAAATAAAAACAAAAAATTGTATGTTTGTATATATGCATGTGTGTTCATGTACATGCAGGCACACTTATGCCACAGACCACATATGGATATCAGGGGGCAACCTCAAGTGTTAGCCGTCACCTACCACATTGTTTGAGGTAGGATTTATTGTTAACTATTGCATATACCAGGTTAGCTAGCTCACAAGTTTCTAAGGAGTCTCCTGTTTCACCATAGGAGGGCTAGGATTACAGGCACTCACTACTACATCCAGATTTCCACATGGGTTCTGGGGATCTGAGCTCAGGTCATCATATTCGTGCAGCAAGTTCTTTTACCCACTGAGCCAGCTCCCCAACCCAAATTCTTTGTTCTTTATCACAAAAATTCAAAGCATTGTTTAGACTCAATGTCTATTCACTTACCTCTGTTTCTAAATTCAATCCACTCCAAATGGGCTTATATTTTCAAACTTCCACCAAAAATTCTTTTGTCAAGTTCATCAGGCACATTTTTTTAACTTTTCTGTTTACTTTTATTTATTTATTTGAGAGCAACAGACATAGAGAAAGAGGGAGAGAGAGAGAGAGAGAGAATTGGCACGCCAGGGCCACCAGCCACTGCAAAGAAACTCCAGATGCATGCTCCCTGTTGTGCATCTGGCTAATGTGGGTCTTGGGGAATCGAGCCTCAAACTGGGGTCCTTAGGTTTCATAGGCAAGCGCTTAACTGCTAAGCCATCTCTTCAGCCCCAGGCACCATTTTGTAATGAGAAGAATGTATGTGTCCCCATCTTATTCAGACCCTAGCCAATACTCAACTTCATTCATCATTCTCTCCTCTCTTTCTTGAAATACTTTGCTCTCTTATCTTGATATCATATTTATTGGGTCCCCTTTTACCTCACTCTCATATTCCCTCTCTTTCTCATTTTCCTTTATTAATTTCTCTTCTTCTGTTCCATTTCTAAGTGTTGGCATGTCCAACATTTCCATTTATATTCTCTCTTTTCTGTATGTATATTCTTACAAGAAAAATTTAATTGGCCCATGGCTTTTACACAGACCTGCAACATGTGGATAAAAGTCACATCAATTAACTGTATTTCTCAACTCCAGATTTCTATTTCTAGCTACTTAATTGAATTCATCACTTGTATATTCAGTAGGCATCTCAAACTTAATGTGTCAAAAGGAGAATTCCTGACCCACATATAAACACAAAACCTTGCCCCTAAATCCTTTTCCTCCTCAAGACATAAGCCCCAAATGGAGTCCTTCTTAATTTTCTCTGTTCTTATAGCCCTATATCCAACTTATATTTCCATATTATTTTTTCCTTGAGAACATATCACATATTCATTTACTTCCCTCTATATTTGCCAGTAATACTTTATTCCAATCATATCTCTATTTTAAGTAATTTTAGTTAGCATACATATTACTAGGTTTCATTATTTTTCTTGTATATATTACTGTGACAGTCTCCCAACAGGTCTTTCTGCACATATTTGTGTCTGACTGTGATCCATCTTCCAAGAGCAACCAAAGTCATTCTGTGTAGGTTACATCATTGAATTTCTGTAAGGACATTCAGTACCTTACACCATTACTCTCAGAATAAAACAGAAATACTCTGTCACAAATAGATACTATATGATCTATCTGCACCCATTTTATCACTATCCTTCATCCATAATGGTCATTTTGCCCTACTGATATATCACAACCCCAAATGTTTTCACTATCTATTTCTACCAGATTTTACTTGGCTGAATTCTCATATGATTCAGATCTTATCTTAATGTCATCCACTTACACTATATCATAGCACCTTAATTCCTTTTACCTTAACACATATTACCTAACATTTTATCCTTGATTTATCAGTTACTTTCTATATCAGACCATACTGTAAGATATACAATAGAGACATGGCCAATATCGCTCAAAACTCTATTGCTTGCCACTGGAATGGTACATAACACTTAAAGAGCTCCATGAAGGCAGAATTTTGTTATTTTCACTGCTATAGCTTTATGTCTGGTAACAGTCCCTAGACTGTATTAAATACTGAATAAATTAGTAAATACAGGAATCCTATGATGCTTGTCAGATGATCCTGTATAGGTTAAGAGTAGCAAAATTCTCATTCAGGCCAATTGTTTGTCTTCAGTATAATAATACACAAAGTACAAACTTTAAAAATGTTCATAAGGTTCTAAAAGAAAGTAATCCCACATGATGGTTTGAATGTAAAATATCCTCCATCACATCAAGGGTTTATAATTAAGCCTCCTATTTAGTCTCTGCTGGTACAGCCTTTGGGAGGCAAAGCATTGCTGGAAGAGGTGTGTTGCTGGGGGCAGACCTTGAGGATTATTAGTCTAGCCCACTGAATGTTCAGAGCTAGCTCATTCAGAGTGCTACCATTTGTTGCTGATGTATGAATATGTGAGTTGGTTGGCTGCAGTGTCATGCTTTTCTCTGCCATGATGAAACTTCTCCTTGAAACTGTAAGGCTGAAATAAATCCTTTTCTTCCCATAAGCTGTTTCCCATCATATATTGTGTTCCAGCAACAAGAAGATAACTGCTATATCCATGGCATATTAGTTTCCTTGTCACTATTACAAAACACTTTACATAAACAACCTAAAGGAGAAAGGACTTGTTTTGGTTCATGATTTCAGAGATTTCAGTGCATAGTCATTGTTTAAATTGACTCTGGGCCCATGGTTAGGTAGAACACCATAGTAGTGGGAGCATACAGAAGAGCAGGATGGTCACCTAATGGTATATAGGAAGCAGAAAGGAAAGAAAGGACCAGGGATCAGGGATAACATTCAAAGTCATGGCCCCAATGATAGATATAGTTCCTTCACTTAGATCCCACCCACTGAAATTTCCACCACCTCCCAAACTAATACCACCGAGGACCAAGCATTCAACACATGATCCTGTCAAGGAACATTTCCTACTCAAACCAGAACATTCTGCCTCTGCCCCCCTCAAAAGCTCATAGCTATCTCATAGTACAGAATGCATTTAACACAATTTCAAGAGTCCTGCAGAGCATGTTTCATGCCTTTCCAGTGCCAGCACTGAAGAGGCATAGGTAGGAGGGTCACCATGAGTTTGAGGCTAGCCTTGGACTACAGAGTAAGTTCCAGGTTAGAGTGGACTAGAGTGAGAGACAACCTTGAAAAAATAAAAAAGAGTCCCTTTAGTCATAACACTTCTAACATTGTTCAAAAGTTTAAGTCCAGAGTTTCCCCTGGAATTCAAGGCAAACTCTTAACTATCTGCACCTATAAAAATAACTAAAACCAAGTTACATACTTCCAACATATTCAGAGTAGACATTCCCATTCCAAAAGAAAGGAACATAAGACTAGCAAGGAAGGATCACACCAAAGCAATATTGAAATCCAACACAGCGGGCTGGAGAAATGGCTTAGTGGTTAAGCGCTTGCCTGTGTAGCCTAAGGATCCCGGTTCGAGGCTCGATGCCCCAGGACCCACGTTAGCCAGATGTACAAGGGGGCACACGCGTCTGGAGTTAGTGTGCAGTGCCTGGAGGTCCTGGCGCTCCCATTCCTCCCTCCCTCTCTCTCTCTATCTGCCTCTTTCTCTCTCTGTCTGTTGCTCTCAAATAAATAAATAAAAATAAATTTAAAAATTAAAAAAAAAAAAAGAAATCCAACACAGCAAACATTAAATCCTGTGTCCAGCGTCTTGGGACTTGCTATTGGATTGTGAGATTCATAGAGCTTGTGCAGCCATACCAAAATGGTATTACTATTTGCAGCCCACGCAAGCTCTCTATTGAGTTGACCCCCTTCACTGCCTTAAGATTTCCTATGTAGATGCTCCACAATCCTGGCATCTTTGATATCCTAAAGTCTACATTATAGGTCAGGCTTTGTTCCCACACTTCATGAATCATCAAGGCCTTCCTCACATTGCGTGGCCTCCTAGGTCTTTCCTTGAAATCTGGGTGTAAGTCTCCATGTCTGCATATATTTTACATTCTGAATACTTACAAAGCTAGCATCACAGGGAGCACTCAATGTCTGCTACTAGTTGAGAAGAGCTTGCCTCACCTCCACCACAACCATGACTAAGGCAGTCTGTGAATGTCTGGGGAGCTGAACTCAGGAAAACACTTCCATAGGCATCCCTGTGTGAGCAAGATAACCTTGGAGATATTATCTCAAAGTAAACTCTTTCAAAAATGATTTTAAAAAACTTTATACTCATTATCTTTTGATGGGTAAGATCTGGTAGCCATATTGAGATGCCCTCAAAGGATTGTCAGTATTGCTCTGGTGCAAAATACTTGATCACCTTTTTTTAAAAAATACTTATTTTTAATTTTATTTAATTATTAGACAGAAAGAGAGAGAAAGAGGCATAGAGAAAGGATGGATGTGCCAGAGCCTCTAAACACTATAATGGATTCTAGATGCATGTGCCACCTTGTTCATCTGGCTCACATGGGCTCTGGGGAATCAAACCTGGGTCCTTAGGCTTTGTAGGCAAGTACCTGAACCACTAAGTCATCCCTCCAGCCCACATTTTTATTTTTGTTTTGTTTTGAGGTAGAGTCTTGCTCTAGCCCAGGCTGACCTGGAATTCACTATATAGTCTCAGGGTGGCCTCATATTCATGACAATCTTCCTACCTTTGCCTCCAGAGTGCTGGGATTAAAAGCATGCACCACCACACCTGGCTACTTGATGACTTTTTAAATATTTTTTTCCGTGTGTGTGTGTGTGTGTGTGTGTGTGTGTGTGTTGGCTAAAGGTTTACATTAGGTATCTCTCTTGATCACTTTCCACCTTATTTATTGAGTCAGGGTCTCACATTTGAACCCAGAGCTCACCTGTTTGGCTAGTCTAGGTAACCAGCTTGCCCCAGGGATTCCCTGTCTCCATCTCCTGAGTGCTGGGTTTATAGGCAGGTTTACACACCTTCCTGGCATTTATGGGGGTGTTGGAGTTCTTAACTGAGGTCCTCACATTTGTATGACAAAGTTTTACCCACTGAGCCACCTACCCAGTCCCCTTGATTTCTTTTTAATGGTGTTATTCTCTTTTTAAAAGCCATGTCCTCCTTGTCCACAACTTTAAAAGAACTTTTCCGGTCAACATTCACATTTTCTCTGCTCTGCTTTTTAATCCTTATTCTCAATGTAACTCTGGCTAAAAGCAGCTAGCAACATCCATGGCATAGACAGAAAGTTATACTACCTTGAAGTTTCCTCAACCAAATTAATTAATCCATTATTTTAAACTTTTGCTTCAAAGTCTCAGAACATGAGCAAAATTTGGATTTGCTTGTCAGAAAATAATAAGAATAGCCTGTGGTGCTCTTATCCACACAGCCCTCATTCCCATCTGAAATCTTACGAGCATAATCTTTACTGACTGCATTTCTATCAATATTCTGATCTTCTGAGTTCCCACCAAAATCAACCACTGAGATATCCTTACAGCATGATAGCCTTTCTATGGTTTGCATCTCCAAACATTTCCAAAATTCCTTTCACTAACAAGTTCCAAATGCTTAAGAACCACTTGGTCGGGTACTCATAGCAATGACCCTACTTCTCTGGCACCAATTTTCAATATTAGTTTCCTTTCTTGTCACTATGACCAAAATATCTAACTAAAATAATTTAAGAGCAGAAAGTTTTGTTTTAGCTCATACTTGTGGAGATTTCCGTCAATTGTCCTATTGATTCTGAGACTGTGGTAAGAGAAAAGTCATCATGGCAGAGGTATGTGGAGGAGGAATCTATTGCCACGTGGTAGATAGGAAGCAGAATGCACGATATCAGGATTCAAGTATCACTTTCAAAGTCATACCACCAGTGAGATATTTTCTCCAACTAGGATCTACCTCCTAATGTTTCCAGAGCCTTCCAAAATAGGATTATTACCTGGGGAATCAAGTGTTCGACACATGAGCCTGAAGGGTATCTTTCATATTCAAATCATAATATATAGGCTTTGCTCATTATTTGCTTTTGTCAGTAATAGTTTTTTTTAGACATAGGTTCTAGTTTCATTCTAGTAACTATAGAAGCAAGCCTTCCCTTTCTGCTGTTACTACCTCAGGTCCAGTAAGCACAACTTCTTCACCCCAATCCTAGAAATTATCATTGAGCATTTCAGAAGACCTAGTCTATGTTTCTCTCGAAGTGTTGTTACCTGAAGAATATTCTCAATGCTAAGGAAGGTAACACTCACATTATCACCCTTATGGATTGGCAATAATACGACCCCTCCTCCCACTATTGGGTACACAAATTTGGTTGCTTTCTTCTCCTTCCAAAAGCCCACTTAATGCCAAGCGGTTGCTTTTATCTCCTTCCAAAAGCCCACTTAATGCCAGGCGTGGTGGCACCCGCTTTTAATCCCAGCACTCGGGAGGCAGAGGTAGGAGGATTGCCATGAGTTGAAGGCCACCCTGAGACTCCAGAGTGAATTCCAGGTCAGCCTGGGCTAGAGCGAGACCCTACCTTGAAAAACCGAAAAAAAAAAAGCCCACTTAAAATGATATTCATTTTTTTCATAAGGCATGAGATATTAAGAACTTTATATGGATAATTTGACTAATCTACACAGAAAGGCTTCATTGTATTGACATTGGAGATTTATCAAGTAACTAGCTGAAGTTAGATTGTTCTATGGTGAGGTACACAGATTTCAAGTCCCAATCATCTACACAAAGCCCAATTTTTTAGCATTTCATTCTTAATATGTGAAGAAATCCATAGAGTATCAGTTTAAGAAGAAAAAAAGCAACTTTTCCTGTTTTGATTTAGGAAGTAGAGGAAAGACAAGGAGAATAAAACATCACTAGAAAACTACAAAAAATTATCATAGATATGAATTTATTATTTTCTTTTGGGTTTCCAAGGTAGGGTCTCACTCTAGCTCAGGTTGACCTGGAATTCAGTCTAGAGTCTCAGGGTGGCCTTGAACTCACAGCAATCCTCTACCTCTGCCTCCTGAGTGCTGGGAATAAAGGTGTGTGCCACCACACCTGGAAAAGATATGAATTTTTAGCCTAATAAATAAGATCAAGTTGCTATTTAAAAAGAAGATTCAAGAGGCTGGGGAAATTGCTCAGTGGTTTAAGGCACTTGCTTGCAAAGTCTGATGGCCCAGGTTTGATTCCCCATTACCCATACATATAAAGCCAGATGCACAAAGTGTCACATGCATATGGAATTTGTTTGCAGTGGCAGAAGGCCCTGGTATGCCCATACTATCTCTCTCTCTCTCTCTCTCTCTGTCAAATAAATAAATAAAACTATTTTAAAAAGAAAATTTATAAAACTTATAGGGATTCCGGAAAATCAAACTAAGGGAATAAAAGCAAAAGTATCAAGTGATAGTCAGATGACAAAATTAAGAAAATCATCTAATTACTAGACAGAAAATTCAAGAAAATTAGAGGGCTTATCCTAAAATTATAATATTCAAATGGTTTCACTTCCAGGAAAATGAAAGACAAAAAGAAATATACTAACTTACCAACAAAAACTTGATAAACAATTTCCCTGCACTGGAGAGATAGCTTAGTGTTTAAGGCACTTGACTGAAAAGCCTAGGGACCCAGGTTTGGCTCCACAGAATCCACGTAAGCCAGATGCATAAGGTGACGCATGTGCACAAGGTCGCACATGCACACAAGATGGCAAATGCATCTGGAGTTCGATTGCAGTGGCTAGAGGCCCTGGCGCACCATTTCTCTCTCTCAGCCTCGCTCTCATACTCACCCTCTTTCTTGCTCATAAATAAAATAAATTTTAAAAAATCCCAAAAGTAAGGGCTGGAGAGATTGCTTAGTGGTTAAGCACTTGCCTGTGAAGCCTAAGGACCCGGGTTTGAGGCTCGATTCCCCAGGGCCCACGTTAGCCAAATGCACAAGGGAGCGCTCGCATCTGGAGTTCTTTTGCAGTGGCTGGAGGCCCTGGTGCACGCATTCTCTCTTTCTCTCTCTCTCTCTCTCTCTCTCTCTCTCTCTCTCTCTTTGCCTCTTTCCCTCTCTGTCGCTCTCAAATAAATCAATAAATAAATAAACAACAAAAAAATCCCAAAAGTAAGAATTTTGAGTTTTGGTGTGAAAAGGCCCACAAAGTGCCCCATAACTATAAACTATTAAATTTTAGTGTGGAAAGGATGTCAACAACAAGGCAGAATCATAGCTTTCCACCATCATCTCCCTATAAAAACATTGGTCTTTTTTGTGTGATGCTGAGAATTAAATCCAGGACCTTGTGCATGCCAGGAAAGCATGCTTCCACTGAGTTAACCACCGCCTCCCCAGCCCAGAAACATAATTTTTTTATTTTATTTTTTTTCTTTTCTTTTTTCTTTATTAGTTAGTTTTGTATTCAGCAAATACAGTCAGCTTGGTACCATTATTAGGCTCATCCATGACCTACCCCCTCCCCTTGGGCCCTCCTTGTTGAGGTATATGGGTCATGCATTGTGGAGTTAGCCCACAGTTATGGGTAAGATAAATGTCTCTGCATATCATGACCCAACATGTGGTTCTGACATTCCACCCCCTCTTCCGCAAAATTTCCCTGAGCCATGTTGGGTTCATTTTTGGTCTGCTTCAGTGATGAGGTG
This sequence comes from Dipus sagitta, assembly GCA_036346955.1. Lineage (NCBI taxonomy): Eukaryota > Metazoa > Chordata > Mammalia > Rodentia > Dipodidae > Dipus > Dipus sagitta. The sequence goes on from CM070776.1 coordinate 65,585,618, forward strand.
TTGGGGGCCTCTGAGGCTCTGGCTCTCTGATTTGGTAGGAGTTGATTTTTCTCTGTGTTGATCTCCTTCCCCCTTCTGCTGGTATCTGGTTCATCAGGAAAACAGCACCTTTGCTTGTTTCGCCAAATTTTCTTAGTTTCAGCCGGGGCCCTTTTGAGGTATGATGGGGTGGCTCTCTCCTTAGGATCTACATCTATCTGAAAAAGAGAAGCAGATCCTCCAATGGAGAGTAAGTTAGCACTGGGACAAATGAGATAACCCTTACTTTTTTTATAGAGAATTTAATAGGTGTAGGCCCTCTTGTAGCCCATGATTGATGGTAGCTTGTTATTGGAGAGTGGGCTTATGTTTGGATATGGTTCTGACTTGTTTCCCAGCTCCAGGTATGGGTCCCGTACCACCGAAGAGATCAGTTAGCCAAATTAAGAGCAGTTGGTGCCCCACCATGGCTTTGTGCCACTATTTCACTTGTGTGGGCATCACAACAAGTTATTTGCTGCTAAGTAGGTTAGACCATGAGTTGCTTGGACAGATATTGGTCATTTTCCCCCAGTAGCCCATGTAGCACCTTCTGGCACTAGACGTGCTGACTGTCTGGGGACTGACTCTCTTCCCACTTCCAGCCATGCCATTCTATTTTGCAGGTCAACCACATAAGGTGTCTTCAGCAGTAGGGTCTTACCACTAACCTTTGGTGGGTCATCAAGTACTTAACTTTTTCCTCATTTTCTTAGTGGGCACTGACCTGTAACTCCCAGTACCAGCATGGGGCTATCATCCACAATGAGCTTTTGATCAGAGAGACCTACAAGGTTTCCTAAAAGGCAGACAGATTTCTGTCAGAAACATAATTTTTGACAACTACCCACAGAGAAGGTTACTTACATGAGAGTATGAGATTTTAGTGGAGGAGTTCCAACATACTATTGGAATTAAAAAAAAAAAACAAGAATAGAGGCATTGAAGATGGTGAAACAGGGCAAGAATACTTTCACTTGACCCATGTCAACCCTACCCCCAAACCAAGAAGCTCCTTTAGACCACCTGCACAAGGAAAAGTAAGCATATATAGTGAATGATCATACATTCTCAGCCATGTGAGATTCTGCACAGCACATTCTTACCCCACACAACTCATTCAAAGGATCAGTACACCTGAGTGCTTGGGAGATGATGAGATCATGAAAGAGAATTGGGTAGCCACAACAACCAGTGTTCACAACACAGCCTTGGGCCATAGCTTCTATTAAATATTTTGAGGACTCCTTCAGGAAGACAGTATATTATTAACTGCTTGAAAACCTTACCAATGCATCTCTGGAACTGACCCATTGGCATTCCCAATACCATTCCCATATAACTTACTCCTGCATGGAGCAAGCATCTCACACATCATCTCCACATACAGCAAGTGTGAGCCTCTGAAAAGGACTCAAAAATTAACTAAAACAATTAGTACAACTCTGAAAGGACTAACAGTATTCATATCTTTCAGAGAACCTCCCTAGAGAAAACAAATGGTGATATCTCAGCACCTGGCCTGGCTTTCAGGGATGGAGAGGAGGCATATGCCCTTAAGAATACCCTTGCAAGGGGGAAAACAAGAAGAGGTGTGAAACATATCCAGGAAGCTTAAGAATTTCTAGTCAGTTTCATTGGCAAATGTGTCCTCTCTCAAAATTAGTCAATCACAATGCATGACCCGTATACCTCAACAAGGAGGGGCCAAGGGGAGGGGGTAGGTCACGGATGAGCCTAATAATGGTACCAAACTGACTGTAAAAAAAAAATAAATAAAATAAAAATGAAAAAAAAAATTAGTCAATCAAGCTGGGTGTGGTGGCACACACCTTTAGTCCCAGCACTCGGGAGGCAGAGGTAGGAGAATCACGGTGAGTTCGAGGCCACCCTGAGACTCCATAGTGAATTCCAGGTCAGCCTGGGCTAGAGTGAGATGCTACCTCGAAAAAAAATTAATCAATCAAAACCAGAGGTGATGAACACTTCTTCAAATATAAAAAAAAGCAGCAAATGCTTTGAGAAACACAAAAAATGAGTAATTATGATATCACCAAATGGACACAATAAGTTCCAATAATCAGCAGTCCCCTCAAAAGTAGTTCGACAAATTGCTTGATAAAAAATAAATTGGGGGCAGGAGAGATTGCTTAGTAGTTAAGGTGCTTGCCTACAAATCCTAAAAACCTTGGTTCTATTCCCCAGTACCCATGTAAAACCAGATGCACAAAGTGGTGTATGCATCTGGAGTTTGTTTGGAGTGGCTGGAGGCCCTGATATGTCCATTCTTTCTGTCTGCCTCTGTTTTCTCTATCTCGCTCTCTGCTTTCAAATAAATAAATAAATTGGAGCTGGAGAGATGGCTCAGTAGTTAAGCTGTTTGCCTGCAAAACCTAATGGTGCTAGTCTGAGTCCCCAGTAGCCACATAAAACCAGATGCACAAAGTGGCACATGCATCTGGAGTTTGTTTGCAGTTGCTATCCTGGCACACCCACTTTCTATTTGCCTCTCTCTCTCTCTCTCTCTCTCTCTCTCTCTCTCTCTCTTTATTTTATTTATTTATTATTATTTTTATTATTTTGTTTTTCAAGGGTTTCACTCTAGCCCAGGCTTATATAGTCTCAGGGTGACCTTGAATTCATGCTGATCCTCCTACCTCTGCCTCCCAAGTGCTTGGATTAAAGGCATGCACTACCAAACCCAGCTCCCTCCCTCACTCCCTCTCAAATAAATAAATAAATAATATTTTTTTAAAAGTTGGTTTAAGTGAACTCAGTAAGCTACAATGGAACATGGAGACAACAAAATCAAAAGAATTCATAAGCAGAATGAGAACTTCAATAGAGCTGAAAATCATTAAAAAACTAACATGGGGGACCCCAAATTCATCAAACAAACGCTATTAGAACTAAGGCCACAGATAACACCAAACACAGTGGTAGTGGATGACTTCAACACCCCACTCTCATCAATTGACAGGTCATCCCGGGAAAAAATAAACAGAGAGACATCTGGATTAATGAGGTCATAGAAGGAATGGACCTAACAGATATATACAGAACATTTCATCCAAATGCTGCAGAATATACATTCTCTTCAGCAGCACATGTAACATTCTCTAAAATCATATATTATGACACAAAGCAAATCTTAACAAATACAGGAAAATTGAAATAATTCCTTACATTCTATCTGACCACAATGGAATCAAACTACAAATCAATAGCAAGAAAGGCTATAGAGCATACACAAAATCATGGAAATTAAACAACACACTACTAAATGATGAATGGGTGAATGAAGAAATCAAGAAGGAAAAAAAAATTTATAGAGTCAAACGATAATGAGAACATAAAATACCAAAATATCTGGGACACAATGAAAGCAGTCCTAAGAGGTAAATTTATAGCTTTAAGTGCCTATATTAAGAAATTAGAAAGGTTGCAAGTAAACGACCTAATGCATCACCTTAAAGCCTTGGAAAAAGAAGAACAACACAAACCAAAAGTCATTAGATGAGAAGAAATAATAAAGATTAGGGCAGAAATTAATGAAATAGAAACCAAAAAAAATCCAAACAATCAAAGAAACAAACAGTTGGTTCTTTGAACAGATAAACAAGATTGATAAACCCTTAGCAAATCTGACCAAAAGAAAGAGAGAAGAGACACAAATTAATAAAATTAGAGATGAAAAAGGTAACATCACAACAGATGCCAGAGAAATTCAAAAAATCATAGGGACATATTATAAAAGCATATACTCCACAAAGTATGAAAATCTGAAAGAAATGGATGATTTCCTTGATTTATATGACCTACCTAAATTAAATCAAGATGAGATTAATCACTTAAATAGACCTGTAACAAGCATGGAGATCCAAGCAGTTATCAAAAATCTCCCAACTAAAAAAAGTCCAGGCTCAGATGGATTCACTGCTGAATTTTACCAGAAATTCAGGGAAGAACTAGCACCATTGCTTCTTAAGCTTTTCCATAAAATAGAAAAAGAAGGAATCCTACCAAATTCCTTCTATGAAGTCAGCATCACCCTGATACCAAAACCAGGCAAAGATAGAACAAAAAAAAGAAAATTACAGACCAATCTCCCTCATGAACATAGATGCAAAACTTCTCAACAAAATATTGGCAAACAGAATACAAGAATATATCAGAAAGATCATTCACCCAGACCAAGTAGGCTTTATCCCAGAGATGCAGGGATGGTTCAACATACACAAATCAATAAATGTAATACATTATATAAATGGACTGAAGGACAAAAATCATATGATCATCTCATTAGACGCAGAAAAAGCGTTTGACAAAATCCAACATCCCTTCATGATAAAAGTCCTACAGAGACTGGGAATAGAAGGAACATATCTCAATTTAATAAAGGCTATTTATGACAAGCCTACAGCCAACCTATTACTAAATGGGGAAAAACTGGAAGCTTTTCCACTAAAATCAGGAACAAGACAAGGGTGTCCCCTGTCCCCACTTTTATTTAATATAGTACTGGAAGTCTTAGCCATAGCAAGAAGACAAGAGACACACATAAAAGGGATACAAATTGGAAAGGAAGAGATAAAGTTATCATTATTTGCAGATGACATGATTCTATATATAAAGGACGCTAAAGACTCTACCAGCAAACTTTTAGAGCTGATAAACACCTACAGCCATGTAGCAGGATACAAAATAAATACACAGAAATCAGTAGCCTTCATATATGCTAACAACAAACACACAGAGGATGAAATCAGAGAATCACTCCCATTCATAATTGTATCAAAGAAAATAAAGTACCTTGGAATAAACCTAACCATGGAAGTAAACAATCTCTACAATGAGAACTTTAAAACACTCATGTGAGAAATTGCAGAAGACACTGGGAAATGGAAAAACATCCCTTGTTCCTGGATTGGAAGAACCAATATTGTGAAAATGGCAATCTTACCAAAAGCAATCTACACATTTAATGCAATCCCCATCAAAATTCCAAAGGCATTCTCCACGGAAATAGAAAAAAACAATCAAAACATTCATTTGGAATCACAAAAAACCTCGAATATCTAAAATAATACTGAGCAACAAAAATAAGGCTGGTGGTATCACCATACCTCATTTTAACTTATACTACAGAGACATAGTAACAAAACCAGCATGGTACTGGCACAAAAGCAGATATGTAGATCAATGGAACAGAATAGAGGACCCAGATATAAGTCCAGGTAGCTACATCCACCTGATATTCGATAAAAATGCCAAAAATACTCATTGGAGAAAAGACAGCCTCTTCAGCCAATGGTGCTGGGAAAACTGGATATGTATCTGTAGAAGGATGAAAATAGATTCTTCTCTCTCTCCATGCATAAGAATTAAGCCCAAATGGACTAAAGAACTTAACATCAGGCCTGAAACTCTGAAATTGCTAGAGGAAAAAGTAGGGGAAACCCTTCAACATATTGGTCTTGGCAAAGACTTTCTGAATATAACCCCAATTGCTCAGGCAATAAAACCACAGATTACCCACTGGGACCTCATGAAATTACAAAGATTTTGTACTGCAAAGGACCCTGTGAATAAAGCAAAGAGGCAACCTACAAAATGGGAACAAATCTTTGCCAGCTATATACCTGATAGAAGATTAATATCTAGGATATACAAAGAACTCAAAAAGCTAAATAATAAGAAGTCAAACAAGCCAATTAAAAAATGGGCTATGGAGCTAAATAGAGAGTTCTCAAAAGAAGAAATACGAATGGCGTATAAGCATCTAAAAAAATGTTCTACATCCTTAGTCATCAGGGAAATGCAGATTAAAACTACATTGAGATTCCATCTCACTCCTATCAGATTGGCTACCATCATGAAAACCAATGATCATAAATGCTGGCAGGGATGTGGAAAAAGAGGAACCCTTCTACACTGTTGGTGGAAATGCAATCTGGTCCAGCCATTGTGGAAATCAGTGTGGAGGTTCCTAAGACAGCTAAAAATTGATCTACCATATGACCCAGCTATAGCACTCCTAGGCATATATCCTAAGGACTCATCCCATTTCCTTAGAAGTACATGCTCAACCATGTTTATTGCTGCTCAATTCATAATAGCTTGGAAATGGAACCAGCCTAGATGTCCCTCAACTGATGAGTGGATAATGAAGATGTGGCACATTTATCCAATGAAGTTCTACTCAGCGGTAAAGAAAAATGAAGTTATGAAATTTAGAGGAAAATGGATGGATCTGGAAAGGATTATACTAAGTGAGGGAACCCAGGCCCAGAAAGCCAAGCGCCACATGTTCTCCCTCATATGTGGATCCTAGCTACAGATGATTGGCCTTCTGTGTGAGAAGGAAAAAACTCAGTAGCAGAGGTCAGTGAGTTAAAAACGAGATATAAAGGGAAGAGAACGGAAGGGATGAGGGTACTTAATAGGTTGGTATTGTATATATGTAAGTAGAAGAATAGATTAACGGGGGTGAAAAGGCCCAAAGTGAGGTCAGGGGAAGTGATTGAGTAAAGGAAAGGTGGAGGGAGGGCTAATCAAAATCTAAGAGGATGCAAATAAATCATATGGAATCCTCTGGTTTTGGACAATGGAACACTCAGGAGCCATAGATCGTTGTTAGAAAATTTTCAATGCCAGGGATGGGATACCTCCAGTGAGTTGTTGGCCAGGGAGGTCTCTGATGCCCCCAAAACATTATAGGCCATTGCCTAGGCCCTTGGTTTCCCACCAGGAATAGATGGTAAGACCCTATTGCTGAAGGCTCCACATACTTGGGCTGCAAGGACACTGAGAAATCCTGCTGGAACTGAGCTGATAACCTCCTCCATGTAGACCAGCTGACAGAAAGCTGGAAGAAGCCATTCTACATGTAGTTCAATGGGAGAAAGAGAAATCACCAGTGAAGATTCTCAACAGTGGACACTGCAAGCCTTATAATTGGCCAGCCAGGCCAAATGAGCCAACGGGTGCAATAGTGGCATGTCTGTCATGGTGGAAACCAACTGCCCTCCACTTGGACTGAAGTCCTGCTCCATGGGAGGGAATACATCCCAGATACTGAAAACTTAAAACAGGGGTAGTCATGAGCCCTAGGGGTGTAACATCTGCTGATGTCTGGAAAAATGTATATACTATGCTTATCAAACTGCCCAGTAAGCACTTCTCTTAATATTTATACCCTTATATTAATGCTACTCTCACTTTGGGTAGAGAATCTTCTCTTTTCAGATGGCAGTGACCTTGGGATGACTCAGAAGGTATCATAGTGCTGGAAAGAAGTGACTGGAGTACTGAGTAACATCTCAATCACACCTTCCAAGGCTCAGGGTCTAATGCGGAAGAGGTGGCGGAATGAATGTGAGAGCCAAGGAAGGGTAGGACTCCTTACAACGTGCTCCCTCCAGACATAAAATGGCCTGGATATCCATGACCTCATAGTGCCTGACACTACCTACACAAGACCATCATAAGAGGAGGAAAAGACCATGACATCAAAATAAAAGAGAGACTGATTAAGATGGGGAGGGGATATGATGGAGAATGGAATTTCAAAGGGAAAAGTGGGGGGAGGGAGGGTATTACCATGGGATAGCTTTTATAATCATGGAAAATGTTAATAAATATTGAGGGGAAAAATTTGGTTTAAGTGAACTCAGCAAGCTACAATGGAGCACGGAGACAAAAAAATCAAAAGAATTCATAAACAGAATGAGAACTTCAATAGAGATGAAAATCATTTTAAAAAAAAACAGAAATTCTGGGCTGGAGAGATGGCTTAGCATTTAAGGCGCTTGCCTGTGAAGCCTAAAGACTGAAGTTTGACTCTGCTTATCCCATATAATCCAGACACTTAAAGGTGAGGCAAGCGCAAGGTCCCACATGCCCACTAGGTGGCACAAGTGTCTGGCGTTTCATTGCAAGGGCTGAGGCCCGGGTGTTCCAATTTCTCTCTCTGTCTCTCTCTCTCTCTCTCTCTCTCTCTCTCTGTCTGTCTGTCTCTCTCTCTCTCTCTTCCTCTCTGTCTCAAATAAAAAAATTAATGAAAAAACGGAAATTCTAGAACTGAACAATACAATAAACAAAAGAATACAATGAATGAAAAAGCAAAATAATGTGTGTATCTGTCAGGGTTCACTAGAGGAACAGAACCCACAAAGTGACTATGTATTAAGACAGGGAAACACTGGATCAGCTTACAAAATACAGGCCAGGCAGTGCCACAATGGCTGTCTATTTGGAAAACCCAGGATTTGCTCAATCCACAAGGCTGGATGCAGACTAGAGAGTCAAAGGACACAGTAACTATTCAGTCTTCCTCACTCAGTGGATCTTTCCTGAAAATGCCCTCACAGACCCACCTAAGAGATGGGTCTTTCACTTTATTCCTAGTCTAATCAAGTTGACAACAGAATTTAATCACCACAGTGTATAAATTTGAAGAAAATTCATTTGAAATTATCCACTCAGAGGAGAAAAAAAATGACAAAAATAGAAATGATAGGATAGCATCAAGAGAAACAATATGCACATTATGAGAATGAGAGTTCTAGATGAAGAAAAGGAAAGAGACAGAACACTTATTTAAGGATATAATATTGGCATCTGGATGGTGATATGGACCTTCAGGTACATGAAATTCATAGAGCCCCATATAAGTCAACCCAAAGAGGATTACACTGGGATTCATTATAATCAAATTCTCAAAAGTAAAAGACAATATATTTTAAAAGAAGTAAGGGAAGATTCACTTGTCACATATAATGGAACCTCTATCAGAATCATGAAATTGATGAGAATAAGTGAAAGTTGAGGCCTCAGTGCTAAATAAAACATACATATCATGCTCTCCAAGGATCAAGGAGAAGACTTCAATATCTCATCTTTAGAAATGAGTGGATCATCTAGACAGAAAATCAAGGATATAATGGGATTGAACACTCTAGATCAAATTTACTTTACAGACATATATTTAATAATCTTTCCAATGGAAACAGAATACATAGTCTTTTCTGCACACACAGAACCTTGCCAGGGTAAGACACATGTTAGAGCACATAAGAAAACTCAACAAATTCAAGAATATTTAAATCATATTAACTTTGTTTATATCCCAGTGGTATGAAACTAGAAAATCAATAACAGTAGGCAAACTGAAAAATTCACACATTTGTGGAATTAAACAGCATGCTGCTAAACAACAACCAATGAGTTAAAGAAGAAAGACAAAGGAAATTTAAAAATCGTATATTAAGACAAAAATAGAAGCACAATATACTCAAACTTATGGGAGATAGAAAAGCACAAAGAAGGAGATTTAGAGCAAGAAATGCCTACATAAAGAAAAATAGAGGAGTCAAATAATCAGCCTCAATTTACAGCATAAGGAACTGAAAGAGAAGAAAAACATAAACTTAAAGTCAACAGAAATAAAGGAAATAAAAAAAAACACTAGCCCATCAATAAATGAAATAGTTATGAGAAAAAAATGAAAGATCAGTGAAACTGAAAGTTGGTTTTTAAAAGATGAAATAGATAAATGTTACCTAGCCAAAGAAAAATGAGAAATAATGACATTACAGCTGATACCACAGAAATACAAAGGATCATAAGAGAAGACTAGAAAAGCTGTAAGAAACAGATAAATTCCTATAAAGAAACAAACTACCAAGACTTAACCATAAACAAATGGAAATTCTCAAGGGACTAATAGCACCTGAAGAATTTCAACCAGTAATCAAAAATCTTCCACAAAGTAAAGCCCAAGAAAATATGGGTTCACAGGTGAATTCTACCAAACATTGTTTAAAATTAGTACCAACTCTTTTTAAGGATTTATGAAACATTTAAGAAACAAAAATATACCCAATCTCATTGTACAACACCCAGTTATCAGAACCAGGCAAGGACATTGTAACAAAAGTATAGAGTATTGTCACATGGTTAATGTGACTTATGATTTAGCATAGGGTGTAATTTTTGAGTAAACTTAATTGAAGGACTATTCTTATACTGTGTCTTTTGGGGACCAACTTCAAAGGAATATTTATAAAATGCCTGAAAGTCTGTCTTAGCAATCCATTGCTCCCAAGTACATTGACAAATCAGAAGAGAGGAATGGTAAGCAGTCTCATAGAGCTATAAGAATTTACTGAGGCAATATTGCGATCTCCTCCCTCAGCAACAAACTTGGGAGATCTGGCTGACAAACCCACTGAGTTATCAGAGGAATAAAATGTAGCAGAGTACTGGCCACACAGTCTAACTACTGCTAAGAGGCCCACATCACCAACCACATTCTTTCCACACACCAGGAAAAAAAAGTTTTGATATGGGTCAAGGAAACCTTATTAGTAGGGAGATGAGCTTTCCATGGGAGGAGCAGGAAGATTCAGAGCTCTGACTTCTTTAGGATATGATTAAATTGGATTCTTAGTTTATTCCCTCCCACATGACTGATGCAATAACATTGGCCTAGAGCTACTTCAAAAGAGCAACACCTTTGAAAAGCCAAATCAAAATGAGCCCTTGGGGAGGCAGGCTAGAGAGAAGAGCTCTCTTTTGGTGTTTCAGGCCAGGCCTCACAGTACAGGTAGTAAGTAGTTAAACATACAGAGGAACTGGAATATGGGCCAGAGGAAGGGACAAAACAACAAGGAAGCCTCTCAATCTTTCTTTTCTCCTACATTAGTAGTTTTAAATTTTGGTTTCCAATGTGAATAGAATTAGCCTCACCTGTGAATTTGAGTGACACAAATCCTCAGGCATCCTTAGACCTACTGAATCACAAACTCTGGATGTGGTGTACAGAAATTCATGTTTCAACAAACCATCCGTGTGATTCTGGGGTGCACTTAGTTTGGAAAACCATTGGCACAGTTGAGCAGAGATTTTAAAAATTCATATAAGGTCAGGCTCATTTCAGCAGAATGATACATCATTATACAGTGAAAACATTAGTGCATTTGCCTAGAATGTTCCTTTTTACATACTTCTCAGGATCCTGGAGAATGTCATTCAAAGTTTGAGAAGTCTCAATACTTAACAGGACCCCTGAACAGTACTATAGACCTCACTGAAATCAGAATGTACTAGAGCACTAATATCCAGGGTTGTGTGATTCTCCTAGCAGCACACAAATCTGTTTCCAGATCCTGGCCACTCACAGATGAGCAGGACAATTAGGCCCTATAGGAAATTTCTAGATGCACTCAATACAAAGGTATATACATCCTACATCTTAAGCAGAAAGATATCCCTCCAAGCAAACTTGTATACCCTGAGTTTATGTGTTTCCCCCAAAATTTATGTGTTGGAATTTAACATTCAATAGGATAACATTAAGAGGTGGGGCCATTGGGAACTGATTAAGAGAACAAGTCTTTAACCTGATGAGTGGGATCAGTGTCTAATATAAAAGAGATTCAAGCTAGATGCCTGAACTCAGGTTCTGATGTGAGAGGACATGGCAACATGTCATCATCTTGGATCCCAGACTGAGCCCTTGCCAGACATTGATACTACTGGCATCTTGATCTTTTCAACCTTCAGAACACAAACAACAAATTTCTGTTATTTGTAAATTCCCCAGAATTTCGTTACAGCACCCCAAACAAAGACATGTGCCCAGAGCAAACAACAAATACACCATTTAGAGAAAGGCTAAAAGTCACTCAAAGAAGCAAAACATGAGCCTCCGAATTGATATGAAAGCCAATGGGTAGCAACAAGACCAGATTATAAATCTGCATCCGCATACATACTCTGTTATGGAATCCAATGTGGTGACTTTCAACATGTACCTGCACCTTAGAGCACATAGGTTCTAATCAATCTTAGGCAGATGGAGCAAAGCTCTGTATAACCCTTAAGTTCAAGGAGTTGATAAACTTATATGGGACATATTTTAATGAGATTTTTGCTTCTAGGTGGAGCGCTACCTAATTCTAGGGTTATTTTCTTAAGCAGAACTCTATGCTTCATAGTCATGCTGATCTGTTGAGAAAAAAATAGAGAGAACAAAAATGAATGTGCATGTGCATCTAACTTTTTAACTGATTGCACAAACACTGGAGGCAGCATTGTACAGTGGAAAGAATACCACCAGAGTCAGGCAGCATGATTTCTAGCTGCATTTCTTTCATTTGTTTGTTTATTTGTTTTGTTTTCTTTTGTCTTTCAAAGTAGTCTCACTCTAGCCCAGGCTGACCTGAAACTAGTTCCATTTCTAATAGTAAGTCTATTATCTATCCACCATAGGCCTTCTCTCCTATGTGCCTTATATTTTTGATCATTAAAAAATACATAGGGGTGGGCCAAGGGAATTGAATGGAAGGCATAGAAAAGAGAGATTAGACTAAGGTCATCTTTATGATTAAGTCCTCACATTAGTTGAGACCCAGATGTTGACCAAAAAGAAGAAAAAGAAAATTCAGTTTCTCTATTTCAAGGGAAGCATGGGAAGATAAGGTTGAGCTTTCAGCTCAACTATAGGGCATTTGAGGTCCAAAGTAAAACCCCACAGCCTTAATGTTATTTATTTCTTAAAGTAACTGTACTTCAATGTACTATTCAGCCAAGCTTGGCAAGGCCAAGGAAGATCTGTAGTGACATTTTCCAATCCCTGCTATTTATGTGTTTTCTACTGAATAATTCAATGCCAAATCTAACGGGAATGGCCTCTAATACAAAAACATAGGCCAGCCAGAATTCCTCAAAGGGAATTAGCACATTATCTCCTTGCAATCAGTCTGCCAAGATTCTTTTCTCAACTCTGTAGTTCAGCAGTTCCTGTGTCAGCCCCTGCCCAGAACTGGGTGGCCTACATGCCAATCAATGTGATCTCTTTACTGGCCCTACCCTCCATCTCAATTGGAGGTTATGTATCTTTTATGTCCTGGATAAAGTGGTCACTATAAAGTTGGAAGTGGTTTCATCATTTATTAACACAAAAAAATAGGTAGATAGAAAATTTTCTTGTATAAAAATTCAGTTGTATGATGAAAGACAAGCAGTGTTAAAGTTAAAGAAAGAACATAGACATTTATCTTTCTGAGCTAACTCTCCTCTGCTTGGCCCTTCATCTCTTACCCCATGGGCCATTGCAAAATTATAACCCCAACAATTATGATTCTAAGTATCTTCTTATGTATAAATATGGTATGTGCACCAGGCTAGAAAACAAGCAATTCTTTAAAATGTGCATATAGGAAAAACCCAACACTAAGTCTCAATAAACCTGTTTTCATTATGAAACCAAGAATATGAGCCTCAAACTCAGATGGAAAGAAAATTCACTTTTCTTGGGAAATAAAATGAAAAGGAGATATATATATATATATATATATATATATATATATATATATATATATATATGGATGGATGGATGTATATGGCCTGGGCAGAGCAAGAAGAGTACAAAGAGAGCAAGAAAGGACAAAGAAGGCCAGGACTCTAGAAAGGAACTTCTTGGCCTGAAAGTTAGAGATTAGAAAGTATCCATAAAGAGAAAAGGCCATGCCTGTAAACTTGTACCAGAATTCTACTTCTGTACAAGATAAAGCAGATATACTTTTCCAAATTCTACCAACAGTCACTAAGTATAGATAAAATCCTGGACATACATGTATAAGAAGGGTAGAGAGAAATGACAGACTGGCTGGAGACCTTGCCACCTGAAAAATGACAGTTATGAATTCCTTAAAATATTTTAAATATTTTTATTATTTGAGAGAGAGATGGAGAGAGAGGTAGAGAACGGGCACACCAGGGGCTCTTGCCACTGTGTTGCAAATGAATTCCAGATGTATGTGTCACTTTGAGCATCTGATTTTTACATGGGCACTGGGAATCAAACCCAAGCTGGCAGACTCTGCAAGTAAGTGCCTTTAACTGCTGAGCCATCTCCCCCAGCCCTTCCTTAAGTTTTCTTCTCTTTCTTTTTTTCCTATCCTTCCTTTATTCTCTTCTCTTCTCTTCTCTTCTCTCTCTCTCTCCCTTTCTCTCTCTCTCTCTCTCTCTCTCTCTCTCTCTCTCTCTCTCTTTCTTTCTTTCACAGTGCTGGAGATGGTACCCATAGCCTTGTATATGCTACACAAACATTCTGTTACTGTCCTTTATCCCTAACATCCTTAAGTTTCCTTTATGCCTCACATATCCTATACTAGATGCTGAAGAAGCCACCAACTTAGAACTGCCAATGGGTACAGATAAATAAGAAAACCAAAGAGCTTGCTCTTTACAACCAAAGCCAAAGAAAGCACAGCCTAGCAAGGCGGAAAACTTTTATAAAATAACTGCTCTAATACTGCCAAATGCATTCAAAAACCATGTCCCAAAACCTACCTCATTCATTAAAAGCAAACTAGAGAGCTGTGATAGTTAATCTAGATTGTGAGCTTAATTTGATGTCAAATAACCTAGGAGAGAAACTTCTGGGCCTATGTATGAGGGACTATTTAGATAAGGTTAATTGAGGTGGGAGGTGCCATGCTCTATCTCAAATCAACAATAAAAGCAACTATCTCAAAAAATAGAAAAAAAACACAAAATAAAACCAAAATGATGTGAATGAATGAAAAATAATGATGGAAAGAAATCAATGAAACTAAAATGAGAAAAACAATAGAGAAAATTAATGAAGCAAAGAAGCTGGTCCTTTGAACATATAATGAAATTGATGAGCTTCTATTAAGAATGACAACAATGGGCTGGAGAGATAGCTCAGAGATTAAAGGCACTTGCTTGCAAAATCTGGCAGCCCAGGGCTCAATTCCCCAGTATTCACATAAAGCCAAATGAACAAAATGGCACATGCATCTGGAGTTCATTGGCAGTAGCTAGAGTCCCTGGTGCACCCATACTCACTCACTCTATGTGCCTGTCTCTCTAATAAATTAACAAAATAGTTTTAGATGACAACAACAAAAAAAAAAGAATTCAGAAATCACCATCATTGGGAATTGCAGTTAACTTTGCATTGCTAGACCAACACCTGACCAAAAGCATCTTATAGGAGGAAAGGGTTTATTTCAGGCTTACAAATTCCAGGGGAGCACCATCAATGGCAGAAGCTGGCTCACTTGCATTGATCCAAGCAGGGAGATACCATCAAATAGCCAACAAACACCAATGACAAGAGCTCAAACTGCTTAGGGTGGAAGTCAAGAAATCTGCCCCCAAACACATCTTAAGGCTGGACACCAAGATCTGCTTCCAGTGAGACCTCCTCCAGCTGGGCTTCTGGAGATCAAGTTGCAAGGTCAATGTGAGTCTATGGGTCCATACATTTAAATTAACAAAAGAATGAACAGCGGGATATCATTACAAACTATGCAGATATTGAAAAGAAGATAATAGTACAAATACCTATATACACATTTTATCACACAACTTAGGCAAAAAAAAAATAACTCGGCTGGCAAGATGGCTCAGTGGTTGTTTGCAAAGCCTACCAACCTGGGTTTAATTCCCCAGCACCCACCCCTGTAAGAGGCACAAAGTGGTACATATATCTGGAGTTCATTTGTAGTAGAAAAGGCCCAGTTGTACCCATATTCTCTCTCTCTCTCTTTCTCTCTCTCTCTTTCTGTCTCTCCTCTTTCTCTCTTTCTCTCTTTCTCTCATAAATAAAAAATATTAAAAAAATAGAACTCCACTGCTTTCAGTTGCTCATCAGAACGAAACAGTAAGACCCAATTACTGAAGATACCACACACTTCAATGGAAGAACATGTAGAAAGCAAACTGGGACTAACCTGGAAACTTTCCTCCTGCTGGTTAGCCTTTACAATGCCGTAAGGTGCTATGTAGGATGCTAAGGGAGAATTGTCATCAACACTTCTTACTCAGCTGTGGACCCTGAATGCTATACTACCAACCTTCATGGAATGTTGTTGTCAATGGTTCAATAGTGGCATAACTGCTATGGGAGTAAACACTGTTGGATTAGATTTGAGGTTTGCTATACAGGAGGGAATTCACATCTGGTAATATAGATCTATTCAAAAGCCCATGATCGTGAAGGTAATAGGCCCTATTGGGGAAGCTATTGCTGTTGTTTTGCTAAATGTACATGATGTGCCTGTGAAAATGGCTTCTAAATATTTGTATTAATACTCATAGATTAGTGCTGTGTTATAGTTACCTTCTTGTTGCTGGCACGAAACATCTGACCAAAAGCAGCTTGTGGGAGGGAAGGGTTTATTTGGCTGACAGACTTGAGGGGAAGCTACATGATAGCCAAGAAAAAATGGCCTGAGCAGAGCCTGGACATCACCTCCTGGCCAACATCAGGTAGACAACAGCAGCAATGAGAGTATGCCAAACACTGGCAAGGGGATGCTGGTGATAAAACCCTTAAGCCTGTGCCCAACAACACACCCCCCCAACAATGCTCCAATTCCCAAATTGCCATCAGCTGGGAGCCAAGTATTCAAAACACATGAGTTTTTGAGGGATACCTAATCCAAATCACCACATAATGCTTTCAGTTTTGATCAAAAAGCTTCTCTATGCAGTGGTAGCAGTTACTATACAGACTCATAACTGGTGTAGGCAATAAGTGGCTGTTGAATGCCCTAAATGAGACATAGCCATTGTACTGTTGATCTCTCAGAAATTTTGATTACCTTTCATAAGACTCACAAAAGATCAACCCCATCAACATTACATTGCAGAAGGCAGAAGAGCTCACAAGGTCCATACTTCCCTGAGGATTTGTAGGCAGTTAATGGTCTGGGGAAGGGGACATGTCTTCTTAAGTGGTATAGCCACTGGTAAGTTGTCCACACTCCTATAAATAACTCCTTACCTATGCTTCTTTAAGTAACCATAACTAAACACATTAGTTCAACAAAAAAGAATCTATCTTACATGAACTTTATTGTTTTAAGAACTCTTACAGATATAAAATAAATTGTATCCATATGGCTAGAGGGATGGCTCAGTATTTAAAGGTACTTGCTTATAAAGTTTGACAGCCCAGGTTCAATTCCCCAGTACCCAAGTAAAATCAAATGGACAAAGTGGTGCATGCCATTGAAGTTCATTTGCAGTGGCAGGAGGCACTTACATGCCCACTTGCCATCTCTCTCTCAAATAAATAAATAACATTGTAAAAATTGTATTAATGATTTTTTTAATCACTGGAAACATTTTGTGACTTACTTTCACTAGAGAATTGTATGAAATACTTAAAGAAGAATTAACACCAATTAACAAAGTCTCTTCTAGAAAATAGAAGAAGAAAGAATACTTGCCAATTAACTTTATGAAGCAAATGTTACACTGACACTGAAATGAAGAAAGATGCCAAATAAAATACCTTAGAAAACAAAGACCCCTATGTCTCATGAAATTAGATGAGAAAAAAAACTGTAACAAGATATTAACAAATAGAATGCAGCATATAACAAAAGTATTATGCACCATGATCAAATAAGTTTTATTCTGGGGATATAAGTCTGTTTAGTTATGTGAAAATAAATCAATGTAATTCATTATATTAGTAGGCTAAAGAAAAACAAATCTGAGCTGGAGAGATGGCATAGCAGTTAAGGTGCTTGCCAACAAAGCCAAAGGACCTAGGTTCAGTTCCCCAATGCCCACATAAACCTGATACACAAGGTGGTGCATGTGTCTAAAGTCTGTTTGCAGTGGCTAGATGTCCTGAAGTACTCATTCTCTCTCTCTCTCTCCATATATACGTATATACATATACGTATATATGGAGAGAGAGAGAGAGAATCTTTAAGAAAATCAGGGCCTACCACTCTCCATTATCAAGCTCCTACCAATAGTGGGCTACAAGAGGGCCTGCATGTATTAAGTTCTCTCTAAAATAATAATGGATATCCATGTATCTTGCACTGACCTCACTCTCCATGGGAGAATTTGCGTCTGTTTTTTCAGATGGACACAGAACCTAAGGAGAGAATCAGCCCATTGCACCCCACCAGGGCACCAGCTGAAGCCATAGAGTTAGTGGGGTAATGAGCAAGAGATGCTTTCTTGGTAAACCTGGTACCATCACAAGAGTGAAGGAGACAGACATAGAGAATACTCAGCTCCTACCAAATTAGATATCCAGAGACACAGAGACTCTCAAGACCTCATCACTGAAATAGACCTAAAATGAACCCAACATGGCTCAGGGAAATTCACAGAAGAGGGGGCGGAAAGATTGTTAGAGCCATAAGTTGGGTCATTATGCACAGAGACATTGCCTGTCTCCCATAACTGATGGCCACCCCCACAATGCCACACCCACAATCTGCAGGAGGGATGACAGGGAGAAGGCTAATGATGGTACCATCATGGCTGTATACACACTATATACATAACTAATAAAAAACATCAAGGCCTAGATTTCTCAGTAGATAAGAGCACTTACTGCTTGTTGTAGTCAGCTCCACATTGCTGAAACCAAACAGTTTATGGAAGGAACAAAATTTATTTCTGGCTTACAAATTCAGGGGAAGTTCCATAATGACAGAAGTGATTGGTCTCCTTTAACAAGTCCAAGAAGTGAGAAACCACTATCAGCCAGCACACACCAAAAGCAACAAGCAGCAGGGACCAAGGCGAGTTCAAAAACTGTTTCTGCATACCTTTGGACTAGAAATCAGATCTGCCCTGAGTGACACCACAGTCCTGGACTCCAGAATCCTCCCCCAGTGATACCACCTCTTCAAGGCAGCTCAAGATAAGCTTTAATAAAACACTTGATTCTATAGGGGGTTATACATTCAAACTACCACACTGCTCAAGCATGAGGACCTGAGTTCGATCTTCAATACTCACTTAAGAGACTAGGTGTGGTTGTGTACACCTGTAACCCCAGCCCTGAGAGAGTCAGAGCAAGGAAAATTCCTGGGGCTTGTTGGTCAGCAAGTCTAACTGGAAAATGGTAACTTGTAGGTTTTCAAAAATAGATCATGTAAAAAATAAAAGTCTAAGATATTTAGAAGAAAACAAAAGAAAATCTTAAAGATACAGGGCTTACTAAAGAGTTTTTACAGTGCAGGATGTAGCTCGGTGATAGAGTACTTAGTACCTGCTTGGCATGCACAAGGCCCAGGTTTGATTCCCAGAGCAAAAGCTATTAGAATTGAGTTGAAAGCACAACTCATAAAAATGAACATATTAATCTTAACACAATTTGTCTAGTGAATTGCAAAACACATATCTGACAAAGGACTCATAGCTAATTTTGCTAAAGAATTCTATAAAGTCATTAGTAAAAATTTACAATTTTTAAATGGGTCCAAGCAATGAAAAGACATTTTACCTAAGAGGCTATATGGATAGTAACTAAGCATATGCATACAGTAAGTACAATAAAAAACAATGTTATGTCAAATGTGGGCAAAGACATGGAGAATCTGGATAAGGTATACATTGCTGGTGCAAATGTATGATGATACATATACTTTAGGACAGCTTAGCACTTTCATTTAAAACTAAACATACATAGCCGGGTATGGTGGCACATGCCTTTAGTTCCAACACTAGAGTGGCAGAGATAGGAGGATCACCATGAGTTCGAGGCCAGCTTGAGACTACATAGTGAATTCCAGGTCAGAAAGGGCTAGAGTGAGACCCTACCATGAAAAACCAAAAAAAGAAAGAAAGAAAGACTAAACATACAACTACTATACTACCTAGAAATTAGCAATTATACTCTTTGGGTATTTATTACACAGAAATTAAGATCCATGCCCACAGCAAAATAGCAGCTTTATTCATAATTGCACAAAAAAACAAAATCACCCTAATGGTACATGGCTAAAGAAATTTTCTGGTATCTCTAACTTGGAGTATTTATTACTCAGGAACAAACAAAAACTAGCTGTTAGGTCTGGAGAGATGGCTTAGCAAAACTAGTTGTTTCTATGTAAAACAACACAAATTGATCTTGCCATGATCTGAATTTCTATGCGCCTTGATCAATTCACATGTTAAAAGCTAATCCACAATGTGCTGACATTAAGATGTGAAAGATAAGTTGGTCACCATGGAGACAATTAAGAGGTGACTAAATCACAAGTGTCTGAGAAAGTGAAGGTCATAAGAAGTCCTCCTGAGATTAGTGTTCTTATAAAAGAGGTTTGAAAGTTTGAACTGTATGTCAATGACAGAAAGCTTGCCAAGCATCACTGAGGCCCTACATTCAATCCCAGTATGAGAAAGAGAGAAAGAGAGAGAGAGAGAGACATACACACACACACACACACACACACACACACACACACACACACAAAGAGAAGAGGAGAGGAGAGTAGAATAGAGGAGAGAAGACATGAGACAAGACGAGACGAGACCAGAAGAGGGAAGCAAGAGGAGAGACAGGAATTTCCTCTGATTTGAAACATTCCATCCTGGAGGGAGGAAAGAGGCTCAGAAGACTCAGGAAGTAAACAACACAAGTCCAAAAAAGCTGAAACTTAGAAGATTATCAAGGCTACTCCTAAAGGTTATGTAATCATTAAACAATTTCTGGAGAACATAATCTCTGTTGCAGTTACCTTTTTGTTGCTATGACAAAACACTAGGTGGGGTAAATGAAGCAGTAGACAAGAAGCACCATATGAAAAAAAAGGGTTTATTTCCAGTTTACCATTTCATCATGGCAGAAGCAGATACCTAGGTATCACATCTCCACATCAACAGTGAGGAAGTAGAGTGAACAAAGTGCAGCAAGTGAGACTGGGCTATAATAGCCCAAGGCCAGCACCAATCAACACAACTCCTCCAGCAAGGCTTCACCTCCTAAAAGCTCCACCAGCTGGGGATTAAGTATGAGGCTTAATCACAAACACACGAAGCTGTGAGGGACATTTTCCATCCAAGCTGGCACATTCTGCCCCTGGATCCATAAGCTCTTGGCCATTTTCATGATGAAAAATGCATCCAACCCAACTTTAAAGGTCCCAATACTATTCAAAATTCCAAATTCTCATCTGAGATTCAAGGCAGTCTCTTAATTGTGAGCCCTGTAAAATCAAAACATGAGTTACACACTTTCAACACATAATGGTATAAAGTAAACATTTCCATTACTAAAAGGAGTAATGGAATGTAGAGAGGAAATATTGAACCAATTCAAGACTCAAAACAAAACCTACTTGACAACAAAACAGAAATAAACAACAACACCATCATATTTGGGGACTTCAGTACTCCACTATCATTATTAGACAGGTCATCCAAGCAGAAAATTAACAGGAAAGTAATAGAGCTCAACAACATCATAGCTCAACTAGACCTAATAGATATATACAGAACTTTCCACCCCAATTCTACAGAATACACATTCTTCTCCTGCATCATATCATATCACAATGATTTAAAGCTAGAAATTAACAAGAGACACATAAGGAACTCCACCAGCTCCTAGAGACTGAGCAACACACTTTTAAATAATGAATGGGTTATGGAAGAAATTAAAAAATTGTAAAATTTCTAGAATTGAATGATAAAGAAAACACAACTTACCAAAACTTATGGAACATAATGAACACAGTCCTAAGGGGAAAATTCATAGTACTAAATGTCTTCATAACAAAGATGGAGAGACCTCAAACTAATAACCTAACCATCCACCTAAAGGCATTGGAAAAACAAGAAGAATCCAACCCTAAGAGCTCCAGATGAAAAGGAAAAAATCAAGATCAGAGCAGAAATTAATGAATTGGAAACTAAGAAAACAATTAAGAAAATTGTTGAAACGAAGAGATGGTTCTTTGAAAAAATAAACAAGATTGATAAACCCTTGGCCAAGTTAGTCAAATGAAAAAAAGAGAAGTCTCAAATTAGCAAAATCATAAATGAAAGGGAGGGGTGACAACAGACATCAAAGAAATTTGAGAAATCATGAAGACATACTTCTAAAACCTCTACTCCACAAAACTGGATAATCTGGAAGAAATGGATGAGTTCCTAGACACATACCACATACCAAAACTAAACTCATAGCAGATTAATCTCCTAAACAAACCTATCTCATTTATTGAGATTGAAAAGGCAATCAACAGCCTCTCCAAACAGAAAAGTCCAGGACCGGATGGCTTCTCAGTCAAATTCTATTAAACCTTCATTGAAGAGCTTAAACCAATTTTTCTCAAGCTGTTTTGCATAATCAGAAAGCAGGAAACCTTCCCCAACTCCTTTTATGAAGCTAGCATCACCCTAATACCAAAACCAGACAGAGATCCAACAAGAAAACTATAGGTCTATATACCTGATAAATTTGGATGCAACAATCCTGAACAAAATCCTCACAAACCAAATTCAACAACACATCCAGAGGATTATTCACTTTGAACAAGCAGGACTCATCCCAGGGATGAAGGGATGATTAAACATACAGAAATTAGTCAGCATAAATAAACTTAATCACAAAAACCACATGAACATTTCAATAGATGAAGAGGCCTTTGCCAAAATGCAACATCACCTCATGATCAAAACACTGGAGAGAATGGGCATGGACAGTTTATATCTCAACACAATGAAAGCCATATAAAGCACTTAAAGCCCAAATAATACTTAGTGGGGAAAGACTCAGTAGTTCCTATTGAGATCAGGAACAAGACAGGGGGGCAATAAAACAGGAGAAAGAAATAAAAGGATACTAATTGGAAAGGAAGAAGTCAAATTAGCCCTATTTGTAGATGACACGCCACTCTGCATAAGTGACCAGAAAGTCTCCATCTCAAAACTTCTAAAGGTAAAATATTTTTTTAATGCACTGAAGTGATGGCTTAGCAGTTAAGGCACCAGGGTGAAGACAGACACTGAGGATACCCAACTCATACCAGAGCAGGAATGCAGAAGCTCCTAAGAGCTCACCACTGAGGTAATTTTAAGACACACCCAACAAGGCTCAAGGAATTTTGTGGAAGAGGGCACAGAAACATTGTAAGAGTTACAAGTTGGAACATCATACTCAGAGGCATTGCCTTCCCCCAATAACTGGCTGCTGCTCCCACAATGCATAACCCACAACCCTATGGGGAATACAAGAAACACCACTGAGGAGGTCCCCCTGCTGAATGGGGGCAGGGAGGAGGGAAAAGATAGTACCAACACATGATGTATCCATATAAAACATGTTCTTAATAATAAAAAAAGATTGAAAGCCAGCAGGACAAACATCAAATTATGTAGCTATACGTCCTGCATCTAGAACTCATGATGAAATACATTTGGACTTTCAAAAGGCTTTGGCAGTTCTGACCTTCCAGCTGTGCTACTTGCATCCAGACACATGGTCTAAGCAGCCAACAGGTTCCTCAAATTTCTAGCTCTCATTTATCCACCAGGTCCTCCAACTCCCCAACTTATTTCCTGTCCCCCCCAATCAGCACTACCTGTGTGTTGTGTTCCTCCACCATGTTAAGCCTGACCTTAGACCACAACTACAGCAAGCTATGATAGATGGCCCTAGACAGCAGGGGACTCATTTATTCTCCTTTCAGGCCGTTTTGTTTCACAAGAATCCTTCAATGGGTTGGGGCTTATCTCAGAGTCTCTTTCCTATTTCCCAAAGTGGAGCAGGTGGCTCATTATTAATGTAGGTAATCTCTTTAACAATTACAACTGAAGCAGCTGCAGTCTCTAGACCTGGAATCTGAAATGTTCACACTTCTTTCTGTGCCAAACTTTATATTTCTTTAAATTTTTTGTTCATTTTTATTTATTTATTTGAGAGTGACACAGAGAGAGAAAGAGGCAGATAGAGAGAAAGAGACAGAATGGGCGCGCCAGGGCTTCCAGCCACTGTAAACAAACTCCAGATGCGTGCACCCCTTGTCCATCTGGCTAACGTGGGTCCTGGGGAATCGAGCCTTGAACTGGTGTCCTTAGGCTTCACAGGCAAGCGCTTAACCACTAAGCCATCTCTCCAGCCCCAAACTTTATATTTTTCATATTCATCTGTGCCGCATTTTCTTCCACCAAACACAGCCATCCATTACTTTCAAATTCAACTCTGTTCAAGTTCTCAGGACATGGGCAGTATGTAGATAGCCTCTTTGCCAGAACATCGCATGAATTTTCTGTAGCTCAGTGTCATATAAAGTTTATTTTCCCCTCTGAAATCTCATAAGCTGATTCTCTATGATCCACAATTCTCTTGGCACTGTGGCTTTTCAAAATTTCACCATAATGGCCCATTAAGTTCTGTGTATAGCATTGTTAGGCTTATGTAGTCCAAAGTTCCAATTGCTACCATAATCATTCCACAAACAAGCTCCAAGAGACTAAATACCACATAGTCAGGCTTATCACAACAATTCCACTCCTGGTACCAATTTTCTATAGCAGTTACCTTCTCATTACTGGAACAAACAACATAAAACACAGCAGCTTGTGGAAGGAAAGCATTTATTTCTACTTTATAGTTTCAATGGGAAATTTCATCATGTCAGGGAAAGCATGGCAGAAGTAGATATCTGGATCCCATATCTCCATATCATCAGAAAGTAAATAGAGTGATTTAAATGGGCAAATGCAGCTGGGCTGTAACACCCCATGGGCCACTCATAGTGATACACTTTCCTTCAGTAAATCTCTACCACGCAAAGTTTCCACCAGCTGTGGATTAAGTAAGAGTCATAATCACAAAAGATGAGGCTATGGGGGACATTTTACATTACAAACCACCACACTTTCTGACCACACAAGTTGCCCACAAGTCTTGCAGTGAGCTCTAAGTAGCACCTATGAGTAGTACCTATGTTGTGTGAGCTTTCCAGTGATGCAGTTTCCTTTGCATCATCAATGTTCCTGTAGGTACCCCCAAGAAATTCATGGGTTTGCTGAATTGAACTTTGGTACAATTATACTTTAGCCTGTCATCTATGCCATATCCAGGAGTGGATAAATGACTGTAGCTTCCCAGGAAATATTAACACAATACAAAGAAACTTATGAGTGTGTTCATTCCTTTCACCTTGTATAAATGCAGCAAAATGGCACCACCCAGAAAACAGAGATCAGCCTTCACTAGACATTAAATCTGCTGGTATCTTGATCTTGGATTCTCTGGTATCCAGAATTGTGAAACATAAGTTTATATTTGTAAATCATCCAGTCTAATATATTTTATTGTAACAAAGTAAGACAGTATTTAAGGGCACTAAATTGAAAAGGACCATCACAAAAAATTACTTGCCATATAATTCCATTTACACATCATTCTTTAAATGTATTTTAAATGTATTTTAAATGTAAAATGTATTTAAATGTATTTTTAAATGTAAAAGTATTGAGATAAAAAAGATATTTGTAGTTGGAAGGTTTTAAGGATAAAAGAAATAGTGGTGTATATGGTAATAAAGGGTGAGCACAAAAAGACCACTATGATGAGGAGTAATTCTGTATGTTGACTGATTACGTGGTAGGTACAGGTATCTACATATGATAGAATAGTATCAAGCTATTCATACACATTATGCTAATATCAGTTGCTTGGTTTTGATATTGTATTATAGTTACAAACAATAGATGGAACCTGTTGAGAGGTACAGGGTACTTTTCTGCACTATTTTACAACTTCCTATGAGTCTATAATGCATTCGAAATTGAAAGTTAAAAGGTGATCTGGACTCAGTCAGTAAAGCACTTGCTGTGCTGCATAAGGGCCTGAGTTTGGATCCCTAGCACCTATAATCCCAGCACACAGAAAGTAGAGACAGGTAGCTCCTCAGAGCAAGTTCTCTGGCTAGACTAGCTAAATCAGTGAGTTATAGGTTCAGTGAAAGGTCCCGTTTCAATAAGTAAGATGTAGAGCAATTGCAGAAGACACCCAACATAAGTCTTCAGCCTCAATACACAGAAGCACACAGGTACACACATTCACATACACATACACACAAAAATGTTGTGAAATAGTACCAAGAAACCCGACTTTTAAACAGTACACTATTTGTTGGCCATACTGGAAGACATTAAATGTGGCCATCATTGTGCAGTTTGTTAAGAGATGTCACAGAAAAGGAACACATTTTTCTTTCAATTCTAAAGTGCAGAGCTAGGATCAGTGACTAGAAACTTCAGAGTGGAAGATTTCAGCAAAGTAAAAGGTCAACTTTTGCCTTTTAAGCTATTTATACAGGGAGGCAGCAAAATAAAACTGGTGCCATAGTGAGGTATGCATGCCCTCCTAATCCTTCCCTCAGTGGCTTTCATAGCTCACTCTTCCTTTTATTCATGTCATAGTCATGACACCTCTGAAGTCCTTCGCCTTTTCCCTATTGTGATAGACTAGAAGATGTACCTAATACTTCTAATCTTTCTCACTATAAGATGTCACCTTTTCTGTACATCACCAGAGCAATCTTGCTGGTACAGAAATCAGACCTTCTCTCCTCTACTTTCAACTTCTCAATAGTTCTTTGCTGCCTAAAAGCTTCAGTCTAAACACACTAACTAGCATCAATGTGCTCAATAATCTGGTCCCCGCCTGCTTTTCCAGCTTCTGTCTCCAACTTTCCTTTCCGTTGCATTACTTTTCAGTCTTATAGAGGTTGAAGCCATTTCACAGGCATTCATTGTATTTTTCAGCCATCCTTTCTCCTTCTACTCTCTCACATGAATTGCTTTCTTATCTCATTTCTAACTCCTGCCTCTCCTTTTCCCAGTCTTTTAAAATCCTGTTCATGCCAGGTGTGGTGGCGCATCCCTTTAATCCCAGCACTCGGGAGGCAGAGGTAGGAGGATCACTGTGAGTTAGAGGCTAGCCAGAGACTACATAGTGAATTCCAGGACAGCCTGGTCTAGCATGAGACCCCACCTCAGAAAAACCAAAAAGAAAATTCTGTTCATACTAATGCCCCATACTGCCTCTTTCATGGAACCTTACTTGAGACATTTTTCATCACTATCACTGTCATTCACATGTAATTATTTCCTCATTGCCATGCTAACTACTTATCTATTGTCAAAGCTTCAACCTCACCCTGATTTCTAATGGATTCTTCAAACCACATTTCCCAGACACCTTTCCTAAGTGACCTTCAACTGGGTCCTACAAATAGGAAGAAACTAGAAGATGTGGAAATAGAACAGAAAGTGACTTCCTGCCTTTATTTTTATTTCTGTTACCCATTGTCATATCCAATAGCTTCTCTCTGTCCTCAAACTATCAGACTCTCTGCACCTCCTCAAAGCAGCAGCTAAGTCATGTTCTCTTAGCAACTAGAATATGACTTCCCTCATGAATTAAGCTGCACTTCCTGGACCATCCCACCACCAGGGAGCCCTACCACATTTCATTCTTTAATTGACAGCTCTTTCCTCAAAACTCTAAACTACATCTCTTCTTACAAGTAAAAATATCAGTTATGTGTAGGAGAGATGACTTAGCAGTTAAGGTGCTTGCCTGCAAAGCCTAAGGACCCATGTTCCACTCTCCAGGTCCCACTTAAGCCAGACACACAAACTGACCCAATTGCACAAGGTCACACATATGCACACGGTGGTGCACAGTGGAGTTTGACTACAGTGGCTGGAGGTCCTGGCATGCCAGTCGGATCTCTCTAATAAAAACATTGTAAAAATACAGTTATGCAGAACTTCCCTCCACAGATCTTTTGTTCCAAAGTCCTAGCTATTCCCTGCAATTATAATTTCTAGGTTACTCTTATTATCTCACTTTTTCTTTTCCATTCCATTATTTCCCTTCTGCTGGAAATAGATAATATGCTCTTAGCTTTTTTTCTAACCATGGCACTATACCTGACCTATTATCACACATATAACGTTCTTTATTTGGATATATCTAGTACACATACACACACACACACACACACACACACACACACCAAGTAACTGGGGCATGTTTGGTCAATGAGGGAGTAAATGAAAAAATAAATGGGATTTTATAACTAGACTTTCTAGGAAAATCTTGTGGTGAAAAATAACAGTACTCTGGTTAATAGAAAGGAGAGACTTGGGCAAAGATGAATAAAGTAAAAGGATGAGCATATATTTTAATTCTTCAATATTATTGTCTATGAAATATAATACTATCTAAATTTAAGTCTATCTGTTACAATTTTACCTTGAAAACAAACTAAAAAGCAGGCAAAGAATAGAAAACATGATAAAACTCTTAAGGGGCAAAACAGTATTTATAATGTAGACCACTATCTACATTGTGGCAGCCAACATAAACATAAAAATCTACTGTGTATTTAACTCTGCTGTACATGAGAGAAATAAACTGAATGTGGAAATCATTTTTCTTAAAGAGCTTATATTATGGTCAGAGAGAATAGCAAGAAAACTGGTTTGGGAGTCAGTAGACATGGCTTTGGTCATATCTCTTATCTTCCATATCTCAGTTTCTTCATCAATAACATATATAACCTAAGAAGGGTGAACTAGGAGCTCCAAATGTCGTTACTAGCTCCAATATAGTATGACTTCATATCCACGAAGAGAATGGAAATGGTCACTGACTTTTGAAATGGGTATCTCAAGAAGTTCCCAATATGGCAAACAATATTTTCATTCCCTATTTTCAAAGAGTCCAGTATCAGATACAATTTGTCCACTCAAGGGGCTGGAAGGATGACTTATCAGTTAAGGAGTTTTCCTACAAAGTTAAAGGACCCAGGTTTGACTCCCCAGGACCCACAGTAGCCAGATGTGCAAGGAAATGCATGTGTCTGGAGTTCATTTTTCAGTAGCTACAGGCCCTGGTTCGGCCTATTCTCTCTCTCTCTCTCCCTCTTTCTCTGTCAAATAAATAAATAAAATATTTTTATAAAAAGGTAAAACAATTTGTCCATTCAAGACAAAATGAGAGTTAGACAAATGAATGGAAAGGGAAACTGCCCTTACTTTTTGCAGAGAAGTGTGAAGCTGGATAACTAATCCTCCTATAGAGATACTATTTGAGACCTTAAAAGCTTCCCAGTCTTCTGTCTTCCTCATGAAAAAATTTCCCAGGCACAACTGAAGAACTAGATGCAACTCAGTCTCATTATGAGTCACTTACCAGATCATTTGATGGATACCCAGCGATCCTCTCCCTCTGCCATTTTCAAAGGCCTTGTAGTAAAAAGTGGCTAGATGGATAGTCAGAAGGCCTTCCTGGATAGTATATAGCAGATCATGGGGAGACTGAACCAAGTGAGATAGACATTTTGTAGAAGATTTTTGGATTTTATTCCAAGACAGATGGGAAACAAGGAAAAAGTGTTTTAAGAAAAAATGGCATTGCTTCACTTACAGTTTCAAAATATAACTATGGATACTATGTGGAAAATGGATAGTAGATACAATCATGTCTATCTCTATATGCACTGGTAAGTAGATGTCAATGTGTAAGCAGGGATAAGTTAGAAAGCTGTTGCAATAGCTCAGGAAAGAAATAATGGTAGCTTGGATCACAGAATTGGCAGGAAAGGTGGAACAAAGTTAATGGATTCAGGCTGTTTTAGAGATAAAATCCAGAAAATGTAATGAATGATTGAACATAAAGTTTAACGGAAAGCGAAGGAGTCAAGGATGACTCCAAGGTTTCTGGTTCAATAAACTTTAGCACAGAAATCTCCTTGAGGCTACCAATCAGATCAAGAGAAAGAGCAAGCATTAATTATAGTCCTTAATAAGAGGCCACGATCTAGTTTTCTTGTTAGATTGTTTTGTTATTTTTCTTTCTTTCCTTTTTTGGGGGACATTTTCAAAGTAGGGTCTCACTCTAGCCCAGGCTAACCTAAAATTCGCTATGTATTCTCACGGTGGCTCACTCACAGTAATCTTCCTACCACTGCCTCCTGAGTGCTGGAATTAAAGGCATGCACCACCACGCCTGGCTTGTTATTTTTCTTTTTGAGACAATATTGCTGTGTAGCTGGTCTAGAACTAGCTATATAGCCCAGACTGGTCTTGAACTCATGTTCCTCATCTGTCAGTCTCCTGAGTGCCAGGATTACAGGTATATGCCACCATACCCAGCTTCAAACTGTTTTATTGGTTTCATTTTGGTGGGGTTTTTTTCCACTATCTTAGTTTGTTGTTTTTTTTTTTAAGCTGGTAACTGACCACTCTTAGTACTCCTTATTGCCACAGATTTAACTCAAGTTTCTCTCTGTATCACCTGCCTATACGACTCACCTGGTTATAAAAACCCAAGTTACCTCAGGTCTTGCATACTCACACCTGCACACTGCGAGGACTCAGGCCCCCGAAAACTCCGAAGTATTTCTGGGAGTTCTTGGAGTGTCTAACATGTGTTCACCACCAGTGCTCACAAAATTTAGGTATTCAGTCCATAATTAGGGTCATTTTAACCTTGTTGGCTCTGAAATATAGATTTAAAAACTGCAACATGGAACTGAATGTTTAATATATGCAAACTCCAATCATTGTTACTTTTAATATTCATAAAAAGTTGCATTACATTTGAAAACAATTTGTGGGTTATATTTTCTCACTTCACAAGAATTCCCAAGTATGCATGATGATTTCTTAGAAATCATAGCCAATTGCAAATTAAAGGGGTTAGTTATAGCCAAATAATTTCAAAAGCAACATTTTTAAGATCCTTTCTAATTTTTTACAGGAAGAGAATTCTTTCATGTGTACTGTGAGTGCATTTTATTACATTTGATATGATAATGGGTGAGGCCTCCAAAAGCCTATGATGGTTTGTAAATGTCTCTACCCAAAAGCAGCACCCACTGCTGTTAAAGCTATTTGCCTACAGCAGCAACTCTCCACTACCACTATTACCAATACTATCTGTAGGGGCTGCTTGCAGGTGCCCCAAAGCTGTAAACTACCTTTGTCCCAAACAATACCTGGATTTCCTAGAGTTCTCAAAGCATTAAAGTCACACTTTCCTGCATGTACTTATGGGAGACTATCTCTCCTTGTTTCTCTAGCCCGGTGTCTCTCAGACTCCCTTAATTAACCTGCCCTCTTTACCTCCCTTGGGCTAGATTCTTTTCTTCCCAACCGAAGGTGTCAACATAAAACAATTTTCTCTTGCCGGATGTGGTGCCACACGCCTCTAATCCCAGCACTCGGGAGGCAGAGGTAGGTGGATCGCTGTGAGTTCAAGGCCACCCTGAGACTGCATAGTGAGTTCCAGGTCAGCCTGGACTAAAGTGAGACCCTACCTCAAAAAATAAAAAAAAATAAAAAAAACTATTTTCTCATTGCCTTTCACTAAACAACAAAAATAAAACAGATCTCATGAAGGCCTAGTCTACCAGTTTCAGAGAACTCCAGGACAAAAATTACCTTTAACTCACCCCTGCTCTTGTATTTCTCCTGCTTCCAGAGCAACTGGATTTCTAAAGAGGTGTTAGAGGCTCTAAGATGTAGTGTGAGTCATTCATATTCTGCAAGATCACTGGTTTTGCCTTACTTTTATAGAGGCATTGATCCTAATGCTGATGAGAAGTAGAGAGTAGGTTTTTAGCCCTTTATGGTTTACAAAGAACACTCACATATATTATCTCATTTTGATCATTACAATAACAGTGTGAGGTAGGTAATAAAATTAGCCTCTTGTAACAGATGAGGAACAGCAACTTGAAGAGGTAAGATGATGGTGAATTAAGAAGAAACTGGAGGGCTGGAGGGATAGTTTAGCGGTTAAGGCATTTGCCTGCAAGGCCAAAGGACCCAGGTTCTATTTCCCAGGACCCAAATTAGCCAGATACACAAGGGGGTGCACACATGGAGTTCATTTGCAGTGGCTGGAGGCCCCAGCATGCCCATTCTCTCTCTCTCCCTCTTTCTCTGTCAAATAAATTAATTAATTAAATATTTTAAAAGAAGAAGAAGAACCTGGAACTTGTATCTAATCCTTGGCTCCAAAGCCCTTGAGTTATTTTCATGACATTCTTAGAGTTGGTGTGAAGGCATCATTACCAGTTATCCACTTCTAGTTAATTCAATGGTTCTCAAATCTGAGTGTGCATCACAATTATGGGAAGAACTTTAATAAATGTTTTATCAAACAGATTTCTGAGCAATAGCTGCAGACAGAATATTGTATTAGAGCTTAACAAGTCCTCAGGTAATAGTAATGTTGTTTGTCTAGGCACCATACTGAGAACCACAGACAGTCTTGCCAAGCATGGTGATGCATGCCATAATATCAGCACTAGAGAAACAGAGGCAGGAAAATGAGAAGTTCAAGGCCAAGATGGACTACATAGAAATTTCTAGGTCATCTTAGACTATGTATAAAGACTCTACCTGAAAAATAAAATTAGGAGCTGGGGAGATGGCTCAGAAATTAAAGGTACTTGCTTACAAAACCTGCCAGCCAAAGTTCAACTTCCCAACACCCATGTAAAGCCAGATTACCAAGTGGCACTTATATCTGGAGTTAATTTTTAGTAACAAGAGACCCTGGCACACCCAATTCTCTCTCCTCACAAATAAATAAATATTTTTAAATTAAATTAAGGCCTATGCATGATGGTGCAAACACATAATCCTAGCACTTTAGAGGCATTGGCCAGAGGATTACTGCAAGTTTAAGACCTGCCTGGGCCACCTAGTGAATTCCAGACCATCCAGGGCTATATAGAAAGACTTTCTCAAAAAACAGCAACAACAATAATAACAATAATAAAATTAAATTAAGATTGAACCACTGGTCTAAGGTGGTAAGCTCTAGATAGAAAACCTGTTTCTATACAACAAGTTTCATCCCATAACTTTATAAAGAAAACATTAGCAGGGCAAGTGTTTATAGAAAATATTCTGCTCCACTATTTTGCTGAGTCCTATAACATCAGCTTTCAAAGTTAGCCTTAGAGGCTGGAGAAATAGTTCAGTGTTTAAAGGCACTTTGTTGCAAAACCTGATAGCCAGATTTTGATTCCCTAGTACACACCTAAAGCTATACATACCAAGTGGTACATGCATCTGAAGTTCATTTGCAGTGGCAGGAGGCCCTGGCATGACAATTATCTCTCTCTTTCTTTCTCTCTCAAATGAATGAATAAAAATATGTTTCATAGTTAGCCTTAAAGATCTTTAGAAGCTGAGCATGGTGGTGCATGCCTTTAATCCAAGCACTTGGGAAGCAGAGGTAAGAGGATCGCTATGAATTCAAGACCAGCCTGAGATTACATAATGAATTCTAGATCAGCCCGTGATAGAGTGAGACCCTACCTTGAAAAATCAAAAAAAAAAATCTTTAGGAAATGAAATAATTAGAAAGATTAAGAGAATGTTTAATGGACCCAAGATATGAAATCTTCAAGTACTCATATTTTAATAAAGAATGCCTATTTCATGTCCTAAAAGACTAGAGAAAGAAGAGGTTAATTTTACATGGTGGTTAGAAAAAGGTTCCAAGGAGGAAATGACTTTTGACTTGAACCAAACGAATGGGTAAGCAACCTTTAAAAGCCCAGACCTAGTGGTGCATGCATATAATTTCACCACTTGGGAAGCTGAGAAGGGAGGATCACAAGTTCTAGGCCACTCTGAGTAACATAGTGAGACTCTTTCTCAAAAAAGGAAAACTTTAAAAAAATACACAAGTATGTGTATACACATATATTTAGCTGAGTAAAAGAAATTGGAGAATATATAGGTGTAAAACAACAGAAAACTAATTTCTACATGGCTGCTCAGTGAGCTATTTTCTAATCATTCAAAAGGATATTAAGTTGGGCATGGTGGAGCACACCTACAATCCCAGAACACAGGAGGCAAATGCATGGTAATTGAAAGTTTGAGGCCAGCCTGAACTACATAGAGAGTTTTAGGCCAGCCTGGTCCTAAATAAGAAACCACCTCAAAATAAAAAGAATAATTATGTACTGGAGAGATGGTTTGGTGGTTAAGGCACTTGCCTGCAAAGCCAAAGGGCCCAGGTTTGATTCCCCAGAACCCAGGTAAGCCAGATGAACAAGGTGGTGCATGTGTCTGGAGTTTGTTGGCAGGGCTAGAGGCCCTGGAGTGCCCATTCTCTTCCTCCCTCCCCCCTCTCTCAAATAAATAAATAAAAATATAAAAAGAATAATTATGGTGATGATAGCAATGCAGAAAATACTATCACATGATGGTAAGAACTGATGATATTTAGGGGTAACAGACTAAAAATAATGCCTCCTAAATTATCCATGTATGGACTATAGCATATTGTTAAATTTCAGACTTGCTTCTCGCATGTTTTGTGGGCTGTTACTTTACTATAAATAAAAGCACACACGCCACAAATAAAAGAGAAAACAAATGTATATCAGGATACAGAAAAATCCCAAGTGCTCAGGAAAACACAAAAGGAGAGAATCAGTCCCTTCTTTGAGAAGTATATAGTGAAGTTAGAGTTCTAAGACACATAAATAAAGGATGTGCCTCAAACCAATTAAATAGTAGGGCTATTAATGCTGAAAGAAGCTGATATGGTCTGAAGGTGAAAAAGAGGTTGAAGTTAAAGAGTAGGTAAGGAGCTGGGGAGATGCCTCAGTGGATAAAGTACTTGCCATGCAAGCTTGAATACTGAAGTTCAGATGCCAGCACCCACATAAATGCCCAGTGGGCATCACAGGCCACTTGTAATTCCCAGCACCCAGGAGGAAGAGACAACAAATGCCTGGAGCAAGCTGGTAAGCTAGACTAGCTCAATTGGGTGAGTCGTGGGTTCAAGTGAAAGAACCTGCCTAGTAAATAAAGTGGAAAGTAATCAAGAAAAACACCTAAAATGTATATGCTCGCTAGCACATACATGTGCCTACATGTGTACAAACACACACACACACACACACACACACACACACACACATGCAAAAACGAGTGATTGAGGTTTGAATTAGAGGGTAATGGGACATTATGAGCAAAAATATAAATACACCAACAACTTTGAAACCAGTGAAGAGAATGTATGCCTAAAGAACACATGAGAGATGAGGCTAGAAAGGTGGATAGGGATCATACTACAAAGTCTTGAATT
This sequence comes from Dipus sagitta, assembly GCA_036346955.1. NCBI lineage: Eukaryota > Metazoa > Chordata > Mammalia > Rodentia > Dipodidae > Dipus > Dipus sagitta. The sequence goes on from CM070776.1 coordinate 65,620,596, forward strand.
CTGGCAAGGCCTACATATGTAGAGAGTTATGTATGACTTTTGAGAAAAAAAAGCCTAATAAAACTATTTATAATGAAATTTCATCTTGTAAAATATACAAATACATATTTATAGGGTGTTTGAATGGATGTAGAGAGAATAGTTAGGAAGCATTTGAGGCTTCTAGATGGAGAGACCCTTTAAACTCTCAAATGGATGAATACTTTAGTTTTAATCTTTCAAAACATTGGAAAGCAAACAGAAAAGCTGTTTTTCTTGGTGGCTCCCTGACCATCTCTACCCACAAAAGTACGATTTCCATGTTGCACTTTTAACACCATGAGTTTCTCTTTCTAGTGTGTAAACAGCTCATATCCCTTTGCTGCTCCCACGTCTGGTGCACTGATGGGTTACATAACCAACATTTGGAGCCATTCAGGAGAAAAGGAATTCTGATCTCATCAAGACCCAGGAGATCTCAGTCCTACCCCCCACAAGCACATCAATAGACCAGTTAGAAAAACCAGGTGGACAAAATTTATGTAAATGTTACTGATCAAGACCAAAGTAAAACCAGTTTGCTAGATCCAAACAAGTTTTCAAAATCACACACAAGATGGACAGCCAGTTTAGCACAGCCATGCAGTTTTCCTCTCTGCCCAGAAATCATTATTCTGGAACATTTCTTTGGGAACTAAAACTTGAAATGTTTATATAATCTTCTGCATTAAGGTCTGTTTTCTAAAAGAGAGTAATGATGGCCAGTTGTTGATATGGTAAATTCCCACATAACAACCAGGTTAGTTAGGTATTTTTTTTCTTTTTCCTTATACAGATAATACCTTATCAATTCTATAATAGTGTAACTTATGTAAGATAAGACCTTATATGTTTAATACAGTGTGTTATCACTGCACAAATGAGAAAAAATTATGTATGACAGTTATACACCAATATGGCTATTAATTTCTGTACAATGCTAACTTAATACAAGAAAACTTGGATACTTTTTTTACAAAAGGTGACAACACATCTAAGGTTTCCAAAATTCAAATTGTATGTATGTATTTATATTAAAAGAGCAATAATGGAAAGGTTTGGGGAAATGAGGATGTGAGGGAGGAGGAGATATACACAAAATCAAATCCAAAATGAGCTGGTACCATAGAAAGCTTCCTACTGGATAGAAGACTAAAAGATTTAACTCTCAATAGAAGCATGGAGGGATAATCTTATAAGAACGGGCCCTGGAGAGGGTGGGATGGAGCCTATCCCTAAAGCATTTGGCTCTGATTATAAGTCCTAGTACCAGAAACTGGCTACAACACACACTGAGCAGTTGATCAGAGGGACCTACGAAAGTCCGCAAAACAAGACAGACTTCTGTCAAAGCACTTGATTACTCACCTGAGTTAAACAGTAAAACCATATTTCTGATGACACTACATGCTGTTGATGCAGTACATTGAAGAATTCTGCTGAATCTGGAAGGAAAACAGCTCCCAGATGGGTGGCCCATATAGTTTTGAAAAGTGCTTCATAAGCTGCTGGGGGAAAATGGCCAACAATGTCATGAATAAGCAGGGGATACTGCTATACCAAAGCAAACAGCCTGACAAGATGTACACATCCATGCAATAGTGGCACACAGCCTAGATAGGTAAGCCATGGCTCTCTGATTGGCTCTGAGTTCTGCTTTGTGGAAAGGAACCCATAACTGGAACTGGGAACCAAGTCTAAATCCCATAAAGACCAAAATTATGGACTCCAATAAGAACCTCCTACTAGTCTTTGCCCAAAAGTGAGGTTACCCTATCAAAATAACTCTCTAAATTAACAATGTTTTCCCTCTTTAACCTATCCTAATCTTACTCTCTATTGGATAATCTGTTTTTCTTTTTCAGAAAGCAGTGAGAACTAAGGACAACTACAATCTTTCAATAAGACAATAATAGATAGCTGACTCTCTGGCAGGAGATGAACCATCCCTAGCGCAGCAGCTAGGGCCCAGGTGAAACCACAGAGGAATTGGCAACATGAGTAAGAGTGCTGCTTCCATAGCAAGCCTGACAACCTGTGCCAGGGTGAGGGAGACAGACACAGAGGATACTCACAACACACCAAAGTAGAAATCCAGAAGCTGCTGAGAGCTCAACACTAAAGTAGACATAAAGGACACCCACCAAGGCTCAGGGAATTTTGCAGAAGAGGGGTCAGAAAGAAAGAGCCACAGGGTGGGAGGGAATATCCAGAGGCATTGCCCCCCCTCCACAAAGACTGCTGCTCTCACAACTCATAACCCACAACTCCATGGTGAATACCAGCAATCCCACTAAGGAGGGCCCTCAGTGGAATGGGGGCAGGCAGGAGGAAAATGATGGTACAAGCATGATGTATACATACAAAGTTTTTACTTAATAAAAAAGAGCAATAATAGCAGTGTTCTGTGCGTCAATAGCAGCATCAGCTTTTCCAAGCTCTGTAAGCATCTGAACAAAATTGGAAAATTAGAGATGCATCCAGCACACTCCATTAAGAAAAGTTAACTACTCTGGTGCTGGAAACCAGTTTTTTATTAGCTTCTCATTCATCATTTGGAGAAAAAAACATTCTAGATTACCATCATTAAAAACAGTTCTAGGAGCTGGGTGTGGTGGTGCATGCCTTAATCCTAGCACTCAGGAGGCAGAGGTAGGAGGTTCACTGTGAGTTCAAGGCCATCCTGAGACTACATAGTAAACTCAAGGTCAGCCTGGTCTAGAGTGAGACCCTACCTTGAAAAAAAAAAAAAACAGTTCTGGAGAGGCAGGCATGGTGGCACACACCTTTAATCCCAGCACTTGAGAGGCAGAGGTAGGAGGATTGCTCTGAGTTCAAGGCCACCCTGACACTACATAGTGAATTCCAGGTCAGTCTGGGCTACAGTGAAACGCTACCTCAAAAAACAAACAAACAAAAAAAGTTCTGAGGCTAGATATATGGCTTAACAGTTAAGGCACTTACATGCAAAGTCTAACAACAAAAGTTGGATTCCCCAGGACCCATGCAAAGCCAGATGCACAAAGTGCCTCATGCATCTGGAGTCCATTTGCACTGGCTAGAGGCCCTCGTGTGCCCATTCTCTCTATCTCTCTTCTTTCTCTCTGCTTGCAAATAAATACAAAATATTTTAAAAAAACAGTTCTGATTAAGCATGGTCCCTACTATGTATCATAATGCAGGCACAAGATATTTTACATTCCCAAAGGTACAATACACAACATCCTGCATTTATAATACTAAAGGATGCATTTTTTTCTTTAAAATGGAGTTTCATGTATCTCAGGCTGACCTCAAACTCTCTATCTAGCAGAAAATTACCTTCACCTTCTGCCTCCACCTTCAAAATGCTGGGATTACAGGTGTGCTGTATGGCACCTGGCCTGGTTTATGGCATACGGGGGATCAAACCCAGGGCTTTGTGCATGCTAGGCAAGAACTCTGCTAACTGAACTACATTCCTGTGTCCAGAGGATATGATTTAATAGATACTATTTGAGGTTTGATCTGTAAAGAAGTGTTCTTTCTTGGAATTTCCTTGCAGTAGCAGCACAGTTCTAAGTACTCCCTTCTTCCATGCACATTAGCTACCTACCATCACAAAATGACAAAAAGGGAAAGATTATATTCAAAACAAACAAAAACAAAAAAAGAACAATTAGAGCCATACGAAAGTGACAGTAAGTAAGCAAGACTCAGCCTAACTAGTGTTTTACTGTGTCATTACATCTAGATGCTGAGCGCTCCAAGGAAGGGAGAGCTAAGAGTAGTGCTTCAAAGCTTCAGACCACAATGAAAATACAGCATCATTTTGATCAGAAGCAAGTAGACTATGTTTTCGTTCTGAGTGGTCAGAAAACTCCTATTATAAGTCAAGTGCTATAGTGTACACTAGTCTATGGAAAGAAGACATAGCTAGATCTTGTCCATCAAAGGCTCATAGAAGAGGAAGAGATAAGATGTAAAGGGACAGTGACAGCTTCACTGCATATTCAAGACCTAACAACCCTCTCTTCTTTACTAGAAGGACTTCACTTTGGTTTAGGATAGCAACATACCCCAGACTCAAGAAATGAATCATGATTATTTTAAGCCACTCAGAGTACTTTCATTTCTCTTTGCCAAATCCTCATTTTCCCAGACGCCCTTGCAAATACAAGCAGTCATAAGATGAAGTTCTGCCCAAAGAAATGTAAGTGGAAATCTTTTGGAATGCTTTTGTGGAAGATTTTATGGTGATTTCTCCAGCATGATGAGAAAACCTGGTACTCTTGGCCCTTACATATAAGTGTAAAGATGCCATGCCTGCTGCTATAGTAGCTACCTTGCAAGCATGAAGAAATGAAAATGAAGGCAAAAAGTCATATGTTTTAAGTGGTGAAGAAAATGGAAATAGCATAAGTTTTTAATGACATTATTGAGACATTTGAAGAAAATCTGGACCCTCTGGACCTCATAATAAATAAACAAGAGTCGTTATGGTTTAAGCCACCATTAGGTTTTTCGTTACTTGCAAATAGCAGGATTTACATACAATGGGCAACTAATACGTGCAGGAAAATATAATATTTAAGCCAGATGTGGTGGTGCCCACCTTTAATGCCAGCACTTGGGAGGCAGAGGTATGATTGTTGTGAGTTCAAGGCCAGCCTGGGACTACAGAGTGAGTTCTAGGTCAGCCTGGGCTAGAGCAAGACTGTACCTCAACAAACCAAAAAAAAAGATATATAATATTTAACATAATTTATTTTATTCTCTTTAACTCTCACAACATTTCCATGGAATCAATATCATTATTCTTTTACCAATAAAGCTTAAAAGATTGTCAGTACCATGTTCAAAGTCATAAAACTATTAAGTGGTAGAACTATAGGTCTACTTCATACACATTCAAATCCAAAACTCTTTCCAGTAAAACTGTATCCACAAGTATCACATATGGTGAAAGGTGAAAAGTACCTGTTGGTACTGTTAAATCAGCTTTCTGTCACCATAATAAAGTACATGAGATTATCAACATGGAAGAACATGTTGTTTTGGCTCACAAGGTGAGAGATTGCAGTCCATGATCAGTTAGTCCTTTGTATTGGGCCTGTGGCAAGGCAGGACATCTTGTCCAGAGCATGTGGCAGAGCCACACAGCTTATCTCATCAGCTAGGAAGGAAAAGGAGAAAGAAGGTGTGAGGGTCCTACAATCCTGTTTGAATCCCTAAAATCTTCCCACAAGTTTGTACCACCTCACAAAGTTTCCACTACCTTCAAACATGGCCACACTGGGAACTAACCCTTTAACACATTGGCCTTTGGGGTACATTCAAAACCCAAACCATAGCAGTACTGTAACAGCTGGAATCATAAAGTTAATCTAAAAGTTATGCCAAGGAGGATATTTCCCAAATAAGAAGGAAGTGTCATGAAGAAGATAGCAGAGAAGCCGGAAAAAAAAAAAAAAACATGGCTAGAATATTTATTTTGAAGGAGGAAGGAAACAAAAGAACAGCCTAAGAAGTAATTATGACCTTGTATTTTGTAGTTGCTTCTAGCCATGGACTTTTTTGAAAGCCCAAGGAACTACCACCATCCCAAATATACATATCCCTAGGCTCACAAAATTTTGCATAAATTTTATGTCTATTTATGAACCTTTTGAAGTGTTTCCATTGATCAACAGATTGCAATTTTCGAATTTCTGCTTTATAAGTACAGTGATATATTGGCATGTGGTTAAAGGCACTTGCTTACAAAGCCTGATGACGTAGGTTCAGTCCCCCAGTACCCACATAAAACCACATGTACAAAGTGGTACATGCATCTGGAGTTTGTTGGCAGTGGCAAGAGGGTATGGCACATCATTCCCTCTCTCTCTCTCTTACTCTCTCCCTATCTCTAAGCTTGCAAATAAATAAATATATAAATAAATAAATTTTTAAAACTTAAAAGTTGAATAAAAAGAATGCTCTGAACAAAACAAGACAATATGAAGCAAGTCATTAAGGCAAGGCAGTACAGGGCATAGGTGAGGCAATGATTGGAGTTTGGCTGAAATATATATTTAATGGAATCTGTGGGAATAATGTCACAGAGATTAATAATAGTCAGGATAGGATTTGGAGCCTTTGAATGCCTGAGGTCAAAGGGAAGCTATTCAAGAGTTTTAGTTAGAGGAATGTTATGATCAAAGGCACATTATTTTCCAACAGTTCCAGTGTGACATACCATGATGTACTCAGGGAACATTCCTAATTCTCATCCAAATGAAATCCCATTCCAGTTTGTATAGCATGACAGATAATACCCTTCACTTTCTATATGCTATTTCCCATGAATAATTATTTTGATAAAAATAGTATGTTTCTGATGTTTTCTTCTGCTATGCATTTTAGAACAGCCTATTTTTTTAAAAAACAACAAGCCCACTGAATTTAAAACACACATTAAGTTCAGAGAAAGGGATTTTAAAGTGAATGTACTATTATAATCACAGCATTCCTGACATTCTGAAGACATTTGTTTGCCTTAACTTCATTGACCATCAAGCTCCAAAACAAGACTTTTTAACATTTATTCAGGTCCTATTTGCCAAGAAGTAAGTATGCCACTTTAAACGAACATGATGAAAATAACTTTTAATTATAAAGTATTACAATCAGTATCACCTCTACTGTCTTAGACAATATGCAACAAAACGATTATGTCAGGCTGAAGAGATGGCTTATCAATTAAGGCACTTGCTTTCAAAACCTAACAACTCAGGTTATATTCCCCAGTACCCATGTAAAGTCAGATGCCCAAAGTGGCACATGCATGTTGAGTTTGTTTGCAGCAGCTAGAGGCCCTCGAGCTCCTATTCTCTCTCATACACACAAATAAATAAATTAAATTAAAAAAAAAAGAATGCCAGTAAAAGTAGCAAAGTATGGAATTCTAAGTATCCATCTTTCCACAGGGGTGGGGAGACAGAAAAATTAGCAAAGCCTTTCAGTATCAATTTTATAATCAAAACTCAGAAAAGTACTTAATAGCTTACAGTCAAAGAAGTGAGTGCTTAATCAAGGGAAAGGTAAACCAATGCAAGGCAAGAGAGTTTTGAAGATTTTAACATAAAGATCCACCATCCTTTCCCCAGAACAGTGGCTTTCCTACAAATAGTACCCCATGTTCTACTATAGATACCTGTTATCCACAGAAACCAGGTAAATGAACCCTGTTTGAAATAATTTTGTCAGTTTTGACCACTCAAGGTTTTTCTGAAGAAGTGATACAAGGTGCTTAATTTTTTTCAACAGAATGTATAAGCATTTTGTGGCAGAAAAAGTGGCCAAGTGGAATGGATTTCTTATTTTTTCAAGATTTATTATTTTTGTTTGTTTGTTTTGGGTTGTTTTTTGAGGTAGGGTCTCACTCTAGCTCAGGCTGACCTGGAATTCACTCTGTAGTCTTAGGGTGGCCTTGAACTCTCAGTAACCCTCCTACCTCTGCCTCCCAGGTGCTGAGATTAAAGGCATGTGCTACCACACACAGCTTGAGATTTATTATTTTTTAACTTTTTTATTAACAACTTCTATAATTATAGAAAATAAACCATGATAATTCCCTTCCCTACCCCAGTTTCCCCGTCACAAATCCACTCTCCATCATATCCCCTACCGATTTCAATTAGTCTTGCTTTTATTTTGATTACATCATCTTTTCCTCCTATTATGAGGGTCCTGTATAGGTAGTACCAGGCATTTTGAGGTCATGGATATTCAGACCATTTTGTATCTGGAAGAATACAATGTAAGCAGTCCTACCCTTCCTTTGGCGCTTATATTCCACCACCTCTTCAACAATGGAACCTAAGCCTTGGAGGGTATGATAGAGATGTTTCAGTGCTGAACACTCACTCCTCTGTCACTTCTCAGCACTATGGTGCCTTTTGAGTCATTCCAGAAGTCAGTGCCATCTGAAAAGAAAAGTTCCTCTAATCTAAAAGTGAGGTAAGCATTAATATATGAGTATGAACATTAAAAGAAGTGCTTCAAGGGCAGTTTGGTAAGCATAATACATGCATTTAGCTAAACATCCAGAAGGCATTGCAACCCTAGTGCTCATGACCTCCCTCATCATGGGTTTTCAGTACCGAGCATGTATTCTCTCCCATGGAGCAGGACTCCAGTCCAATTAGTGAGTGGTTGGTTTCCCCATAACAAACATTCCATTATTTCACCCATTTGGTCATTCAGCCTGGCTGGCCAAACTTAAGGATTGCAGTGTTCACAGTTGTTTATCTCCACTGCTGACTTCTCTCTCCCATAGGGCTACATGCAGCATAGTTTTTTTCCAGCTTTCTCTTAGCTGGTCTACAGGAAGGATCTTTTCAGCTCAGCTCCAGCTTGATTTCTCAGCAACCTTTCAGCCCAAGCATGTGGAGTCTTAAGCAATAGGGACTTTCCATCTTTTCCTGGTGGGAAACCATGAACCTTGGCAGTGGCCAGTAATGTTTTGGGGGCATCAGGGACCTCCCTAGCCAATAACTCACTGGAAGGTATCCCATCTTTGGCACTGAAATTTTTCTAGTAACAATCTATGGCTTCTGGGTGCATCATTTTACAAAATAGTAGGTTTCCATATGGCTTATTCACAACATCTTGAATTTTGATTAACCCTCCCTCCATCCTTCCTTTACTCAATCTCATGCCCTGACCTCACTTAAGCCATCCCATCCCCCAGTAATCTGTTTATCTATCTATCTATCCATATATATATATATAACCACCCCTTAAGTCTTCTCCTCTCCTGCTTCACTTATAGCCCCTTTCTAGCTTACTGGCCTCTGCTACCGATTTTTACAACTCACATAACAAGTCTAAACATTTGTAGCTAGGATCCACATAAGAGAGAGAACATATGATATTTTGGCTCTCTGGTTCTGGGTTGCCTCAGTATAGTCCTTTCCAGATCCATCAATTTCCATGAAAATTTCATAATCTCATTTTTCTTTACTGCTGAATAGAACTCCATTGTATAAACACACCACATTTCATTATCTATTCATTAGTTGAGGGAAATCTAGGCTGGTTCCATTTCCTAGCAATTGTGAACAGAGTGACAATAAACATGGATGTGCAAGTATCTCTAAGGTAGTGAGAAGAGTCCTTAGGAAATATGCCTAGGAGTGGTATAGCTAGGTCATATGGGAAATCTATTTTTAGCTGTCTCAGGAACCTCCACACTGATTTCCACAATGGCTGTACCAGACTAAATTCCCACCAACAATGTAAAAATGTTCCTCGTTTTATGAATCCTCACCAGCTTTTGTTTTCATTTGTTTTCTTAATGATAGCCATTCTGAAAGGAGTGAGATAGAATCTCAAAGTAGTTTTAATTTTCATTTCCCTGATGGCCAACGGATATAGAACATTTTCTTAGAGGTTTACAGGCCATCTGTATTTCTTTCTTTGAGAAATCTCTATTTAGTTCCATAGCCCATATTTCTTTTACCACTTTAATGTTTAATCTTTTTACTGACAACTTCTATGCTTAAAGACAATAAACCATGATAATTGCTTCCCCTGTCCCACTTTCCCCTTCACAACTACACTCTCCATCATATCTCCTCCCTTTCTCCATTAGTCTCTCTTTTATTTTGATGTCATTGTTTTTTCCTCCTATTATGAGGGTCTTGGGTAGGTATTGCTAGGCACTGTGAGGTCATGGATATCTAGGTCAATTTATGTCTGGACAGTTGCATTGTAAAAAGTCATACCCTTCCTTTGGCTCTTACATTGTTTCCACCACCTCTTCCGCAATGGACCCTGAGCCTTGAAAGGTGTCATAGAGATATTTCAGTGTTGAGCACTCCTCTATTACTTTTTCTCAGCACCATGGTGCCTTCTGAGTCATGCCAAGGTTACTGCCATCTGAAAAGAGAAGCTTCTCTAACCAAAAGTGAGAGTAGCATTAATATATGGGTATGAACATCAAATGTACAGCTTACAAGGCAGTTTGGTGAGCATAATATATACATGTAGCCAGACAAGAGTGGGCTTTACACCCCTAAGGCCCATGACTTCCACCATCATAGGCTTTTGATTAGGTTTCCCTCCCATTGAACAGGCCTCCAGTCCAATTAGAAAGCAGTTGGTTTCCTCCAGAACAAACATGCCACTATTGCACCCAATCAGTCATTTTGCCTGTCTGGCCAAACTTGAGGCTTCCAGTGTCCACTATTTTCACAGCTGGTGACTTCTGTGTTTCATAGGGCTGCATGCAGTGCAGCTATTTCCAACTTTCAGTCAGCTGGTCTACAGGGAGGTTTTCAGCTCAGCCCCAGCTTGATTTCTCAGTGACCTTGCTGCCAAGGCATGTGGAGTCTTCAGCAATAGTATCTTACCATCTGTTTCTGGTGGGAAACCAAAGGTCTTGGCAATAGTCCTGTAATGTTTTGGAGGCAACAGGGTCCTACCTGGCCAACAACTCACTGGAAGGTATCCCATCTCTGGCATTGAAAAATTTGTAGTAACAATCTATCTATGGCTTCTGGATGTGCCATTATCCAAAATAAGTAGGCTTTCGTATACATTATTCAGAATATCTTAAATTCTGATTGACTCTCCCCCACACACTTCTTTTACTCAATCCCTTTCCCCACCTCTTATTCAGCATCTCAAAAACTCTTTCCCTTTCCCCTTTCCTTTGGATAGCACCATTTTCTTCTAGAATTAAATAAATCCTGAGTCCAAAAAACCAACAATTTGCCTTGGTCCTCTATTCTCTATCCTTACACAGTATACTAGGTCATACCTTTATCCTTAACATTCTGATATCACAGATTAGCACAATGATAAAAAGAAAAGGAAAGATCTGAGAATGTCTTACCTCTAATCTTAATCTTATTTTACATTCTCTAATCTTAATCTTTAAAGCAACCTGTAAAGATTAGGACAGTTTTATTTTCTTTTCTTATTCCAGGTTTCTAGGATATCTCAGTCACACCATTACCTGGACATCAATTATGGGAACAAGAACATCACAAACAATAACAAATAATATGGTCTTAAAAAATACTGAACAAAAGAACAGTTTTAAAAGCAGATAAAAGAAAAACAATTACAACAAAAACAGCAAGCAACAACCCCTGCATTGGGAGAAGACACAAAGAAAGTCTGATTGCCAGAGCCACTACATTAAAATATGAAAATGGTCAGTTTTAACAAAAACATGAGGCATGCAAAGGAATAAATAATAGTATGCCTCATTAGCAAGAAAATTAGTTAATAGAAACTATCCCTGAAGAAACACAGATGTGGTGCTTACTAATTAAACACTTTAAGTCAGATGTCTTAAATAAGTGCAAAGAGCTAAAGGAAGCAATGAACAATGACCTAAAGGAATTAGGAGACTGATATTCTTTAAACTAAAGAATATTGATAAAAATAGAAAAAATGGACAGAAATCAAACTGAAGTTCTAGACCTGAAAATCATACAAATTAAAGTGAAGAAAGTCACTGGGAATTTAAACAGCAGAGTTGAGCAAGTAGGAAAAACTTAGCAAACTAGAAGATAGAACAAGTTAAATGAAGAAAAATGACGAAGAGGTCTATAAGGTTCTAAGATGATGACTGAGCTGTTAAAGGTGCTAGCTTGCAAAGCCTGATGCCCTGGTTTTGGTTGCCTAATACCCTCATAAAGTAAGATGCACAAAGTGGCTCATGAGTCTGGAATTCATTTACAGTGGCAAGAGGCCCTGGTGCACCCATACTACTACTATTACTACTCTATATCTATACCTAATCTATAGCTATATCTATAGTTATCTATATCTATATATAATACATAAAAATATTTTTAAAAGGATTATAGGACATCAAGTATACCAGTGCACAAGATGAGACGATGGCCATCATGAAATAACACTTGAAAACTTCCCATATTTGGGCTGGATATATGGCTTGTTAATTAAGGCACTTGCTTGCAAAGCTAAAGGATCCAGGTTCAGTTCCCCAGGACCCATGTAAGCTATATGCACAAAGTGGCACATGCATCTGGAGTTTTTTTTGCAGCATGTGGAGACCCTGGTGTGCCCATTCTCTCTCTGTCCTGCTCTCTCTCTCTCTCTCTCTCTCTCTCTCTCTCTCTCTCTCTGAGTCTTTTTCTCTCTCTCAAATAAATAAATAAAAATTAAGCTTGCCAAATTTAATAAAGCATTATCTATATACACACAGCTCAATAACTCCAAGAAACAAAACTGGCAAAGGACAAGCAGAAAATCACAGTTCTCCAGCTTCCAGCTCACAGGGATTACAGACTTGCATAACTATCCCTGGTGACAAACAGAAAATCTGGAAATCAGAAAAAAGGAGCTACTCAAGGAAAAGTCAACAACATTAGCAGCTAATTTTTTAAACATTTTTTTCATCAGAAACCATAAATAACAGAAGGAAGTGGGATGGCATATTTAAAGTATTTGTAGCCAACATATCTGTCCACTGAGCAGGAATAAATTATGATAGTCACAGACAAATAATGAGAAAGGAAAAAACATATAGCTGATAGTTCTGAAATAGCAATTGGAGCCTTGAGCCACACTGTATGACACATGCCTATAGCATCAGCTACTTCGGAAGCTGAGGCAAGGGGATCACTTTGGGCCTAGGACATTGAGGGTAGCCTGGGAAACATAGCAATACTTCATCTCAAATAAATTTGAAGTGAAAGCCCTAATTCAAGCTGTGTTTGGTGTCTCACATTTGTAATCCCAGCACTCAGGAGCTTGAAGCAGGAGGAGGAGAAGGAGGGAGAAGAAAGAAGGAAGGAGAAGGAGGAGGTGGAAGAGAAAAGAGAGGTTTCAATAATGGCTAAAACCACCAGATAGAATGAGTAAGTAGGTAAAGTTCTTGGAAAACAATATGAACAAATATTATCAGAGTACTCATTCCACAGTCAGCAAGATATGCATTTATTTCACATGCACATGAAATAATTTCCAGAATAAAGCATATTTTGTCACAAAAATAGTCATAATAAATTTTAAGATGGAAGTAACCCAAAGTACATTATTCCCCCAACAATGGAATGAAACTAGACATCAACAATAGAAAGAAAACTATAAACCAAGCACAATAATACAGGACTGTAATCCCAGCACTCAAAAGGCTGAAGCACAAGTATTGAGAGTTTGAGTTACATCTAGTCTATACAGAATGACCCTATGTTGAAGGAAGGAAGGAAGGAAGGAAGGAAGGAAGGAAGGAAGGAAGGAAGGAAGGAAGGAAGGAAGGAAGGAAGGAAGGAAGAAACAAGGAAGGAGGGAAAACTAGAAAATGCGTAGATATGTGTAATTAGGAAGCACATTCTTAAGTTAACATTTTTCAAGGAAGAAAATGCAAGGCAAATTAGAAAATACTTTGCAGTGAGCAGCATTATCCACTAGAACCTAGAGGTTATTGAAAGAAAACCCCAGTGCGAGGGGTGCCCCCAAACAATGCAAGGTATTGACACTGCTTGTTTGTTTGCCCACAAGAAGTAGATGGTAAGACCCTATTGCTGAAGATACTGCATGCTCTGTTTGCAGATTACTTATAAATCAAGTTGGGACTGAGATGGAAGCCTCCTCTCTGCTGGCTAACATTCCTAGATGTTATACAAACTGCTGAGGGACTCATCAAGAGTCTTACTTGGCTATGAACTCTCTGTGCTGCACTACTTATTTGTCAGGCAAGATGTGCCCACTGTTGCAATAGTGCATGACTGTAATTTGGGAGTAATAAACCACTCTCAGTTGGATTTGAGGCTAAGGCCCCTTCCATATGAGGGAATTTATGCCTAGTACTGAACCCAGTCAAAAGCCAGTGGCTGGGTTTGGTTAAATGGATATGCTGCACCCATCATGCTACCTTCTAAATATTTATGTTTATGCCTATTGCTTAGTGCTGCTCGCAGCCTTTGTCAAAGAAGCTTCATTTTGCAGTGTGCAGCAATTTTGAGGGAGATACAAAGCTTGTCAAATGATTCTTGAGTGTATAGCCCTAAATGACACAGGTATATCACTCTCACCAAGGCTCCAGGAATATTATGGAAGAGAGAGAAGAAAGAATGTAAGAACCAGAGGAGTGTTGTGGACAGCTATCTTCTGGATATGACATGATTACTTTAGTCATAAACTCACAGTAGCTGTTTTTACTTGCAGAAGACCTGCACAAGATGGAGCCTGTCAACATTTTGTCATGAATGATGGAGAGGCTCAAGAGGCTCCCAACTGTCCCAGAGAGTAATTAGCAGTTAATGGTTGATGGGCGAAGAGGAGACATTTTCTTTAATGGTGTAGCCACTGGTAAGGTACTTGTAGTCAGTTCCAAGTTTCTGGGATAAACATGCAATCCAGACACAGCTTATGGGAGGAGGGCATTTATTTCAAGCTTAAATATCCAGGGAAAATTCCATCAAATGGCAGATGAAGCTGGCTCCCATTCATAAATCCAAAGAGAGAATTAAACCACCAAACAGCCAGCAGCACAAGCAAACACAGCCAGAGCTCAAAACCTCTCTGCAAATCTTTAGGCTGGAATTCAGATACACCCCCAGTAACATGTCCCTCATTAACATACCCCCTGAAGCAGGAGTCTGCCTGCTAGAGGATGAAGCTGCAAACTCGATTTTAATAAAACATGCCATTCTATGGGGGACATACATTTGAACTACCACAGTACTCATGGTCCTTATATAATCTCAACCATGTTCATTAAGGCAACCCTAATTAAACTCAATAGGACACACACATGGGGGCATTGAATATGTTCAAAATCTATTATACTCATATATTAAAGGTATCCAAAAATAAAATTTTAAAAAGAAAATACTTTCCAACTAATGAAAACAAAAACACAGCATACTAAAATTTATAGGCTATAGAAAAAAAATCAATGTTCAGAAGGAAGAGAGCTATAAGTGCTTCCATAAAAAAGAAAGAAATAGCCAAGCATAGTTGGGCATGTTTGTAATCCCAGTAACTAAGGAAGCTGAGGCAGGAGGATCAAAGTTTGAGTGAGTACCTGTTTTCTTTTTAAGAAGACCAGGAGTATAGCTTAGTGGTAGAGTAGTTGCCTATCTTATGCGAGTAAAAAAATATTTTTTAAAAAAGAACAAAGAAGAAAAATACAAGATCCATCAAAACAACAAGAAAAGACAGCCAACTGTCCAGCATGAAACCATCTACCTCTAACAGACCTGCCAGGGCCCAGGAGACATTACAGAGGAAATGGCAATTTAAACATGAGTGCTGCTCTCGCTGCTAGCCTGCAACGAGCTCTAGGGAGATGGAAATAGACACTGAGGACACTCAAAACTCATCAAAGCAGAAATATAGAGATTGCAGAGAGCTCAACATTAAAGGAGACTTGCAACACACCACTCAAGGCTCAGGGAACATTTTGGAAGAGGAGGCGGAAACATTATAAACACCACAGGGTGAGAAGGATCCTGAGGCACTATCTCCCCACCTCCAACAGAGGATGACTAATGCATTTATGATCCCACATTGAACACCAATAACCCCACTGAGGAGGGCCTTCAGTGGAAATGAGGTGGAGGAAAAGAGATGTAAAAGGAGAACACAAGGAGAATGTGACACACACATGATTTGTTCATAAAGTTCATAATTAATAAAAATTTTTAAATATAAAAATATTTTAAGTCAGTAACAAAGATTCACACTTTGAAGAACTTAAAAAAGAAAAGCAAATTATATTGAGAATTAACAGAATCAAATAAATGATAATTATTACAGAGGAGTTTTCAAGATACAAAATGAAAATAAGATAAAAATCATTAAGTTGATCTATGGTTTCATTGAAAATATCAACGAAATTGACAAAAATACACTTAGAAAAAATATACAGAAATGCTCACTAAAGTCAAAACGAGAAGTAGTGCTGATGAGCACGGTGGTATACAACTATAATCCTTAGCTCTCAAAAGGATGAAAAGGAAGATCATATTCTTGAGGTTATATAGTAAGAATTTGTCCCAAAAAGGAAGTGGAGGGCTTCAGAGATGGCTTAGTAGTTAAAGTGCTTGCTTACAAAGTCTAAGGACCCAGGTTCAATTCCCCAGAACCCATATAAGCCCATTGTACATGGTGGCACATGCATCTGGAGTTTGTTTGCAGTGGCTAGAGGTCCTGGCATGCTCGCTCTCTCTCTCTCTCTCTCTCTCTTTCTTTCTATCTTAATAAATAAATAAATGGAAGTGGAAATATTACTTATCAACCTTATAGAAATAAAAAAGATTATAAGGAGCCAGGCATGGTAGTGCATGCCTTTAATCCCAGCACTCGGGAGGCAGAGGTAGGAGGATCACCTGTGAGTTCGAGGCCACCCTGAGACTACATAGTGAATTCCAGGTCAGCCTGGGATAGTGTGAAACCCTACCTCAAAAATTCAAAAAAAAAAAAAAAATTACAAGGAAATATCTTGAACATTTTTATACCAACACATTATAAAACATAGATTAAAATGATTAAATTCCTAAAAACATACAAGTTACCAAAACTGACTCAAGAACTAATGGAAATTCTGACAAGAGTATGTAGTCCTAATAAAAACTAGAAAAAAAGTCTCTTAAAAATGAAAATCCAATGATCATGTAGTTTTACTGATGAATTATATAAATTGTTGATGAAAAACACTAAATTTTTCTAAAAACCACCAAAAACATGAAAGAGGAAAGAATTTTTCTGAACTCATGATATGAAACCATAATTACCCTAATATCAATATCAAAGACATCAAAAGTAAACTGCAAGAAATATTCCTTATAAATATAGATGCAAAATCCTCAAGAAAATACTATCAAATCGAATCCAATGACATATTTAGAGTATTATATATCACAAGCAATTGAGATTCATCCCAGGAATGTAAAAATATTCACATTTTAAAAATATGATAAATGCAATGTAGCAAGCACACTAATAGAATGAAGGATGAAAGTCACATGATTATCAGAATTGATATAAAAGACCACTTGACAAAACCTCAAGCCTTTTCCTGATAAAAACACAAAAAGTAAGAAAAGAAAACTTCCTCCACATGTTGAAGAGAATAAATGAAGAATACATGACTAAAAATCACACCAAAAACTTGCTCCCTAATATGAAAAACAAAACAAGGATATCTGTTTCGACCACTACTTTTCATAATTGTACTGGAAATTCTCCCTGGAACCATTATATAAGAAAAAAAAGAATACCTAATCTAGAAATGAATCAGTACACTTTTTAAATTTAAAACAAAATTTTTTGAGGCAGGGCATTACTCTAGCCCAGGCTGATCTTGAACTGATGGTGTGCCTATTATTTCAGCCTCCAGAGTACTGGAATTATAGGCATGAGCTGCCATTCCCAATCCTCAGTGTATTTTTTACAGGCTTCAGAATTCATGGTTTTACAGAGAAGATCTTAAAGAATCTATGCCAAACTTAGTTCAGTAATGTTAACAAGTGCTACAACTTGCACAATGTTAATATTCACATACAAAAATCACTTCTCTTTCTCTTCCATGATGATGTACAATCCAAAATTGAAAATAAAAAGAATTATTTGGTATGATCTGAAAGTTAGTGTTCTTCTAAATTCAAGCTCTGATGCCTAACCCCAAGATGATTTTATTAGGAAGCCTTTGAGAAGTAGATCGTGAAGGAATCACTATCATAAATGAGATTAATTTAATAATAAAGGTACTATAGACAATTGCCGTATTGATGCCAAGACATTTAGAAGACATTATCTATTAGAAATGTGTGCTTATCAAACAACAAATCTGTTGGCATCTTGGTCTTGGGCTTCCCAGCCTCATAAATGTAAGAAATAAATGTATTCATAAGTCATGCATTTTATGATATTAAGTCATAGGAACTCAGATGGGCTCAAACACAATTACATTTTAACGGCATCTAAAAGAACATGTTACTTAGGCATAAATTTTACCAAAGATATGGAACACTTATACACTCAAAAGTACAAAACTGCTGAAATCAATTAAAGAAGACATAAATAAGTAATAAAAAGACATCATATGTTTATAGGTTGGAATACTTAATATTGTTAAGGGTGTTCTCTAGTCATTTGATTTTTACAAAGATGCTAAGACTATTAAATACGGAAATATAACTACAGTTCTAGACCAGAGGCCCAACTATGTGGTTCCCCATATGTCAGGTCTAGCAACTCACCCCAAAGAAAGCAACCCAAAGCAATGGTGAAAAGGGAAGAAAGGATTTTGATGAAAATGGTCATTTTGAGAAGACAGATTGAGCCTTGCAGCCCATTTATGAGGTGCTGATTCGAGTTTTAGGTTTAAATAGAGGAAGAACTAGTGTAGGGGAAAAGAGGTATACATAATGAAGTACTCCTGGTCAAACTGTGGGCGTGTTGATCAGGATCAGATTTCTATTTTTCAACAAAGCTCTGAAGAAGCCCTCAGCACATGAGAGAACAATCCAGTTACTGTGAAACTATTTCTCTTGACTGAGGGTTGATCTCACCACATAATGAGCTGTCTATGAGGCTGTGGTGTTCCTAGAATGCAAGATTCTTTCCAGAGTTGATAGGGTCAGACCTTGGACTCTGGCAGCCCAAACAAGTTAGTCTCAGCCAATCAAAGACACGCTAGTGAAAAGCACAGGAAGATGTATTCAATGTGCCACATTGGGAAGAGGAACAAAGAGGTCCAGTGACATCTCTACCAAGTCCACCTTCAGGAACTGACATGAGGTTTAAATTTAGAGGGCAAGACGTATGTATAACTAAGCAGTCCCAGTCAAGATGTACTCTTGCACATCATTATCTCAGCTCCAATCTCTCCAGCAAGGTGGCTCAGACACATTGTCAGAAATCTCTATCTGGGAGACAAGTTCTTCCTCTGGCTAGTGCAGACTTCAGCACTTCTCCCTTAGACCAGCATGAGTTTTCTGTAGAAATTCCAATTCCTTGGGGGCTAAAGTGGATTGAATGTAAAATACAGCTCCGTGATTTTGAGAACTTAATCCCCCAGTTGTTGGCACTGTTAGGAATGTTGTGGAGTCTTTGAGAGGTGGAGCCTTGCTGGAGAAAGTATATTACCTGTAGAGGGCCTTGAGTTTTTTTAGTCCAGCCCTGCTTGTCACACTCAAGCTCACTCTCTCTCCTTCCTCTCTGCTGAAGAGATGTGACACCTCACTTTTTGCTATTGCCATGTTTTCCACACCATAATAGAAACTCCCCCTTGAAACTGTGAGCCAAGATAAACACTTGCCTTCCGTGGGCTGCTTCTGCTTGGGTATTTTGTCCCAGCAGTCATAAAGTAATGGCTGCAGAGAGTTTGGAGCTGGGTGCAAGCTGAAAAGTGGAAGTACAAGGTAGCCACTCAGTCCAACTCAGATGTTGTATGTAGGTTGAATTCCAATGTCCATAGAGGATAGCCAAATGGTAGCTGCATGCATCCACAAGTAGCAAGGCGAGCCAGGAAAAATGCACACACCAATAAACAGCATAGACAGCTGCACAAAAGAAAAATTTTGTGGTTCTCCTAGAGCTTCCTTATACCCAGACCCCTGCCAGAAGTGTTGCCCAGTCTGGAGGACAGACTTGCTTAGTTAATCCTACAAATGCCCTCACAGACCCACCTAAAAGGTAAGGCCTCTCTCTCTTAACCATCACAAGGACCATTGTTTCAATAGTCTAATAGATAGTCAAAGAGAAGGGCACAAGTGACTCTTTAGATTATTTTCATACCTGCCAGGATGGTTACAGGGTGACTGCAGATTTGGGACAATGGACAATTACAGGTGCATTTTCTAGTGTCTGAAATGGGACATTGTAAAAGATGATAGAAAATGTTTTAATTACCCTTACCTTTGTGCCTTCAACCTTGAAGGGGGGTGAGATAGATTAGTATCAACAGTTTGTAAACATACTCCTGATTAGTATACCAATGTGCATAGTTGAGTGGGAATCTGACCCAAAGTAAAGAAAATAGATACAAAATGAAGGCAGAGATGTCAGGCTTTTATCCTGCTTTTAGTTATTTTGTTGATCCAAGCAAGGAATAAGTGCTTTTTACCAAAAGTAATTTCTAAATACATGTTAAAGAAAGACTGGTCTCTTCACCAAGTGTTTCTATGGCTACTGAATACATACATGTGAAGTATTTAATCTTTATATGATATCCTGACTTCATATATAAAAATTAACTTAAAATTGACCACAGAATGAAATGTTTGATCTGAGTATGTAAGTCTTAGAAAGAAATAAAGCAATCAAAGTCAAAAGACATGTAGAGAAGGGGGAAACAGAAGAGTCCTCCAAAAGGTAAACCAGGCAGCCATGGTGAAAAGGGGCTGGCAGTCCAGTCCAACCCTCGGGACAAGCTCCCATAAGCCTCAAAACCAGATGATGAGAGAATGATACCCTGGTGGATGAGCCAGCACTAGCAGGAATCCTATTTTGTCACTCTATGGTTCAGAGGGCAGGGGCCAGATGTCATCTTGATTGAAAACATTTTGCTTAAAACTGAGATACCCTGGGGGCCTGAGAACAGGGAACAACCAAATGACAAGAAGCCTGAATTTAATCTGCCACAGCTCCAGAATGAGAGACAGCTCTGGGAGACAACTGTGGAAAGCAGGAGGGCCAACACTGTCAAGCCAAAAACTGCAAGTGGCAAGAGGTTTGGTTCAGGCATAAGGGAACATAACCTGATCTCAGTTTGTTTGCTGGGAGAGCTCATAAATGAGAACAATCCTGGAGTTTGATGGCCCTGAACCTGGTATCATTGGATAGATCAATCTCTTCAGCCACCTATTTGCTGTTCATTGCTATGGAAGCTGATAACTGAAGCTCTTGGAGTATATCTAACACCCATAGCTGCATTCCTCAAGGAGGGGTGATTAATATATAAGAGGTCTTGAAAGTGCAAAGGCATGTCCTCCACCTGTACAGATCTCAGTGCTGTGGTTGTCTCCCACATTTCCAGTGCACTTTGGAGACACCCCTCAGTTAGAGCAGAAGGATATGAACTCCAGAGTCTAGGAATGGTGAGAGAACTTGCCCAGCCTCCAAACTGTAAAGCTAAGTGTGGGCAAAAGAGACTCTTAGTATGCAAAGAAGAGAAACTACTAAAGTGAAGAAAGCTCTGAAAGACATTGGAAAGTTGTCCAACACAATATCAACACCAGTATAAACCACAGGGATATCAGCACTCTGGGGACAGAAGCAGCAAGCACAGCTCCCTATAGTTACCTTCAACATTCCAGGAAGTTCCCCTAAACTCTAAGGGACCTTGACTCAAGCCAGAACTGAGATTCATGTCTTTGACATAGAAAAAATTTCAGGACTAGCCACTAGCAAAGCTGAAGTTTAATAAAAATATTTTAATATGTATTTAACCAGAAGGGTTAACAGAGAAAGATACTCAGAAAGATAAGACTCACCTGAGAGCATGGGTGTGGGCTTCTCTGAGAGATTCACACTCCATTGTCTTTACCATAGACACATATAGAGTTTCAGTGGATTTTGAAGCCACTATCTTCAAAGGGTGGCTAAGGAACCTAAATGAGATCATAGGGTGATTAATGAAGGGCACCCAATAGTATTGCAATTGATAAGATCTCCAGGATGCAGGGAGGCAGGTTATCTTTACTGCAAACAATATCAACTGTCTTGTTTGAGGTTCCCAGAAGATGTCTAGGGAAAGGAATGTGGCCCTGCCCAGACTGCATATATTTAGGCCTTAAGCATGGTTCAGTATTACTTTAATATAAAATACCTATATATGAAAGGAACACTGACTCTATGTCATCAGCCCTTGCCACCAATGTTAATTGTGATGGAATTCTTGCTTCTCATCTGGGAGGCTTCAACCAAACTCCTGAGTGAGGAGCTCGTTTCCCTTTCTCATTACTAGGGGAATTTCTTCTCTTTTTCTTTTCATTTTTGTATTTTCTAATCTCTTGTTTTCCTTTTTACCCATCAACTACATTATACTGTACTCATGCTCTTTTTATTCATTTATTTGACCTTGCCTCTCCTCTATTTCTCTCCTTTCCCTGCATCACTCATTTCTCTCATTAATTTACTATTTCCACATTTGCCCTAAATAATTTGTACTTCAAAGCACTTTCTATATTATTTTCCAATTTTCTGACTTGTAGTAATTTGAGATGAGGGCGTTTAATTACTATAAATCTGTTCTTATGCCTCGTATTAATTAATTTCATGTTGTTATAACATTTTTTTCTCCTCACTGTGTAATATTGGAGATTGACCCTCAAGAGTAGTCTGCTCCTATAAGGTAAGACCCCATTGCTGAAGATACCACAGGCTGTACTCACAGGACATATGAATACTATGTTGGAATCGAAAGAGCAAGTAGCACCCTCCTGGCTAGCCCTCATAGTGCTGAAGAGCTCCATGGGAGCTGCCAGAGGACAACAGTCACCAGCAGCATGAATAAGCAGGGGACCACGCACACTAAAAAAACAACCAGCCAGACTAGAAGTACACACTTGTGCAACAGCGGCATGTAGCTTCTGTGGGTAACCAACTGTTCTCTGATTGGACATGAGGCCTGCTCAATGGGAGAGAACTCATATCTGGTACTGGAAACCAAGTCAGAGTCCTATTGTCAGGAAACCCATACACTTCAGAGAGAAGCCCCCACTGCTCGCTGGAGAAGAAGAGTAGACTTGCACACAAAAAGTTTCTAAAATAACTTTGAATACCCCCTTTAATCCAAGCTTCTCTCACTCTTTGTTGGAGAATATACTTTATTTTACAGATGGCAGAGAAAATGGAGGTGAAACAAAGATCCATCCATAAGACAAGAAGATAACCTAGCCTGAAAATTAGTTCCAAGCCAATGACACTGTGATCAATCAAAACTTATCAAAGCAGAAATCCAGAGGCTACAGAGACCTCAACACTAAGTCAGACTGCCAACAGACCTGCCATGGCTCAGGGAACATTACACAAGAGGAGACACAAAGATTTGTAACAGCCACAGAGTAGGTAGGAATACCCTGAAGCATGTAACCCTGCTATATCACAGGGACTGACTGAGGCCTTCCTGACCCCACAGTGAATATCATAACCCTTAGAAGGCCCCTAAGGTAAAAGGAGAAGGGGTGAGGAAATAAAACAGTGTAAACTGTTATAATAAATAAATAAAGAACACATCAAAATATAAGAGGAACTAGTTTAAAAGAAGGGACTCAATGGAGGGGGGGATACAGGAGAGGAGACAAAGGACAGTTGTGGGAAGGGATTGTGATTAGGATACATTGTATATATGGATTGAGGTTGTCAATAAAAGTTTAAAAAAATAAAAAGAGTAGCCTACTCCAGAAGATCCCCAGTGTCAGGCATGATGGCATGAACTCTTAATTCCAGTGCTGGGAAGGTGGAGACAGGCAGATCCCTGGGGCTCACTGGTCAGCCAGTCTAACCTAATTGCCAAGCTCCAGACCAATGAGAGAAACTGTCTCATAAAAGGAAGATGGCATTCCTGAGGAATGGCACCCAAGGTGCTCTCTGTCTTCCACATATACCAATAAACACATGTGAACATGCATAGAAAGAATGTCCACAAAAAATTAATAAATATATCCTAGCCAACAGATGCACAAATAGCAAGACAGAAACACAGGAAAAATAAAGCACAAGGCAACATGACTCCTCCAAATGATCACAATTCTTCAACTGAATTCAATGATAGGTAAAATACTGAATGAAGATTTTAAAAATATACCAGTACATATGATCAATTACCTTACAGAGGATGTCATCAAGCAAATGAATCAATCCAAGAACTGAAAAGGTAAGTCAACAACATAGAAGAAAAAGTCAGAAAATTGATGAGATTATCATTATTGCAGATTTAAATAAATGAGTATGTGGAAGAAAAATCAACAAGGAAATTGAGATTGGGGGGAAAGAGAAACACCAACATTAAATATGAAAAATTCACTGAACCAAATAAAAACAAAGTTGAAAGCATCCTCAAAAGGCTCAGTCAAGAAGAAGAAAGCATACCAGGGATGGAGGACAAGACTGGAAAATTAATACATTTATGCAATGATAAGGACAGAAACATAAATGACTATGGTGGTTTGAATGTATGGCCCCATAGACTCAGGCATTTTGATTAAGATTAAATTTCCTAAGCTGGGTGTGGTGGTACACGCCTTTAATCCCAGCACTCAAGAGACAGAAGTAGGAGGATTGTCGTGAGTTTGAGGCCACTCTGAGACTACATAGTTAATTCCAGGTCAGCCTGGACCAGAGTGAGACCCTACCCTGAAAAAAAAAGATTAAACTTCCTACTTATGTACCCAGCAAGGGGCTGTTGCAGTAGGGCACGTCACTGAGGCCAGATCTTCAATCCTGCCTTACTAAGTGTGTGGAAAGCCAGATTAAGCTCTTGCTGTTCAATGCACACTTGATAGTTGAGTCTCTCTCTCAACCTCTCCCTCTCTCTCCCTCTCTCTCTCTCTCTCTCTCTCTCTCTCTCTCTCTCTCTCTCTGATGTGGGTGCATACTAGAATGAGTCAGCTTCTTTAACCATGATAAAACTTCCCCTGGATGCTGCAAGCTTGAAATAAACAATTTGGTTCTATAAGATGTTGCCAGTTGGATCTTTGTCCCAGTGATGAGAAGGTCCAAGATATGAGATATGATCAAGAGGCCAAACTTAAAAAGCCATAGGATAGAAGAAGTAGCTAAGATTAAATATTGAAGGCATAGAGAATTAAATTATAGCAGAAAATGTCCCAAATCTTAGGAAATAAATGGACATCCAAGATATAACAATTGGAAATACATAGACAGCAAATGTCATGGCTCCAAAATGCGTACAATAAATACTAATGAGCATAAAAAGTCTGATAAGTTCTGACATACTAACTGTGTGAGATTAAATCGATCTAACAGATGTCTACTGAGTAAGCCATCCAAAAGAAATGGAATATAGATTTCTATCAGCAGCCCATAGAACCTTATCTAAAATAGAACACATCTTGAGTATAAAATATTAACAAATATAAAAGAATAAAAATAATTTCTTGTATCGTATTAGATAACCATGCAATGAAATTAGAAATTAATAGCCACAGAAACTTCACAAATACTTGGAGACTACATAACATATTCTTGATTGACCAGGGGGTCATTGAAGAATTCAGGGAGAAAATTTAAAAATTCTTGAAATCAAGTGAAAATAAAAGCACACCTTACTAGAACCATTAAGGTACATTAAGATGACAGTTTTTGGCTATGAGTGCTTACATTAAAATCATCTCAAATAAATAACCTAATGAGGCAACTTTAGCATAAAATAAGGGAGAAGCAAGAAATGGAGACTAAACTAAGAATATGTAGAATCAATCAAAAAGTTTACCTTTGTAATGAAAAACAATGGACTTGGGAGATAGCTCTGTTGGAAAAGTGTTTGCTTTGTAAGCATGAATACCTAAGTTTGATCTCCAGTACTCATATAAAACTGCTGAGCATCACTTCCAGTCAAGATGGCCTTTGCCTAACCATGCCTCACCTCACAGGAAAGGAAAGGCAAGATCTTTGGGGTTCTTTGGGGTTTGCATATCCTAGGAGACCTCCAGTGGGAGGGTGCGGAGGAGAAAAGTAGGGAATCAGCTGATTCCCATTCTGTTGGGCAGCCCGCAAGTCCCCCAATGCCCTCCAGCAGCCATCCCATCTGCAGTCTCAGCCACTGCTCCTCCAGGCACAGACCCAGACCAGCAGGCTAGGGTTACCCTTTCCTCCCTTCTTTGGTTTTCCTAAGCGATCGCCCCTCTGTGCATGGATCCAAAACAGCAGGTGAGCATTCCCCTTCCCTCCCTTCTTTGGTTTTCCTGCACAAACACCATCCCACCCACTGCCCCTCCATGCACGGACCCAGACCAGCAGGCTAGTGTTGCCCTTCCCTCCCTTCTTTGGGTTTCCCTTTCCCACACATCCGCCTTCCCACCCTCCGCCCCTCTGTGCATGTACAAAGACCAGCAAGCTAGCAGTCCCCTTCCTTCCCTTCTTTGGGTTTCCCCACCATCCCACCTACCGCCCCGCCTGCACTTCCTGCAGGCTACTCAGACCAAAGCCAGCAGGCTATTGTTCACCCCTCCCATACTTCCTGTCACCCCACCAGACTGCCACCCATCCTCCCACAAGCACATCTGACCCATAGAAGGCCCATATCCTTGCCCCACCTTGTCACAGAAATTGGGAGTCCCATCCAACACCTGTTACTCAGTCCCAACAGTCTGGCTCTCCCATGCTCTCTCACCTTAGCATTGCAGAACCACTATGCAATCCCATCCTCTCCCCTTCCACAACCCAACTGCAACACCAGTCTACTTTGTATCATTCCCCCATACTCCCAGTCACCTTGGGCCACCTGAGCACACAGTCCCATTCCCGAAGCACAGATGACCAACAAACCCCTTCATCTGATCATTGGGCCTACACCAGAGCCTTGGACTACTTCCCTCTGAGCAGACAGGCCCCGTGGCCATCAGAAGCCTAATCGAAGCAAACATAATAGGGAATAAGCACTGAAGACACTTCAAGGGTAAACTACAGCTTCCTCCTAAATTAAATAAGATTCCTACACTGTGATGGGAAGACCACAGTGCAAAAGGAATAACATGAAAAAATCAAATGCAAGTAAATCCAACAAGACTGCCCAGTCCCACAATGGTTGTCTCTAATCAAAACATAGAAGAGGCAATAGGATCAGAACTCCAAAATGAAGATACAAGCTATGCAACCCTGGCCAAGCAAATAGCAGAACTTGAAGAAAACCAACATAGGGACAATAATTCTATGAATTCTTTCCTCACTAGATTAGAGCTAATAGAAATGAACAAGGAAGGGTTCTAAAGACAATTAAAGGATCTGAAGGAGAGTGAAAAAGAAAAAGGACCTCAATAACCAGCTGGCTAAGCTCAATGAAGACATAAATAAATACAAGTATGAATTCCAAGAAGCATTAAGAAAATCAGAAAATGACGTGAAATGGAAACTCAACAGAGGGATGGAAACTATACATTAAAAAGCATTAGAAAATACAAACCAGGGCTGGGGAGATGACTTAGCCATTGAGGCACTTGCCTGAAAAACCAAAGGACCTAGGTTCAATTCCCCAGGACCCACGTAAACCAGATACACAAGGTGGCACATGCATCTGGAATTTCTTTGCAGTGGCTGGAGGCCTGGGCATGCCCATTCTCCCTCCCCCCTCTCTCTCTCACTCTCTCTTCCTCTCTCTCTCAAATAAATAAATAATAAAAAAGAAAATACAAACCAAATTGAACAAGCCCAAAACTCTATAGAAGCTCTCAAGAATAGAGTCAGCCATGTGGAAGATAGAAACTCAGAACTGGAAGACAAAACAGAAGAAAAAGTTCATGAGTCCAAAAGTTTTAGTAAGTTGAAAAATTTTTGTGAACAGAACATGAAGGAACTTTGGGATACCCTTAAACATCCCAACATTTGGATCATGGGAATACCAGAAGGGGAAAAATTCAGACCAAAGGCATGGGGAACTTTTTCAACAAAATTACCAAAGAAAACTTTCCCTCTCTCTCAAAAGAAAGTCCCATCAATTTACAAGAAGCTAACAGAACTCCAAACAGACTTGACCAAAGGAGAAATTCTCCAAGACATACTATCACTAAGACTCTAAACATCAATAACAAAGGGAAAGTCCTAAAAGCAGCTAGGGAGAAACAACACATTACATGTAAAGGTAACCCCAACAGAATTAGTCCAGACTTCTTAATGGAAATCCTGAAAGCCAGAAGGGCCTGGAATGGGACAGTGCAAAGTCAAAGAACTTATGGCTCCCAACGAAGCAACTCTACCCAGTAAAAATATCCCTCATAATAGATGGTGAAAGAAAAATATTTCATGATAAAATTCAGCTTTACAATTATATGAACACAAAGCCAAACCTACAGAGAGTACTTCAGGGAATCCTCCACACAGAAAAATCAAATAACCAATGTCAAGTACCTACAAGAATCAGACCACAATAACCAAACTCAGAAAAAGGCACAAAAAACTACAAAGTCCAAGAAAACACCAAACTACATAAGCCACCACAATATGGCAGGGATTAATTCAAACCTCACAGTTATTACCCTAAACATTAATGGCCTTAATTCACCTATCAAGAGACATAAGCTAACAGGGTGGTTCAGAAAATTGGACTCCTCAAGCTGATGTCTTCATGAAACCCACCCAACCACTAAAGACAGAAACCTCCTCAGGGTGAAAGGGTGGAAAATAATATTCCAAGCAAAGGGAAATAAGAAACAAGCAGGTATAGCTATACTAATATCAGGTAAAATAGATCTCAAAACAAAACTAATCAAAAAAGACAAAGAACGCCACTTCTTACTTATCAAGGGAATGATCCAACAAGAGGATATCACAATCACCAATCTTTATGCACCAAACATAGGTGCACCACAATTCAAACAAAACAAAACCTACTTGACAACAAAACAGAAATGACCACCAACACCATCATAGTTAGGGACTTCAATACTCCCCTATCAGCAATAGATAGGTCATCCAAACAGAAAATTAATAGGGAAGTAAGAGAGCTCAACAACACCATAGATTAGACCTAACAGGCATATACAAAACATTTTAACCAAAATCCACAGATTATACATTCTTCCCAGCAGCCCATGGAACCTTCTTTAAAATAGATCATATGCTGGGCCATAAAGCCTGCCTCCCTATATTTAGGAAGATCAACATAATTTCCTGCATGATATCAGATCACAATGATATGTTGCTAGAACTTAACAACACACTTTTAAACAATAAATGGGTAGTGGATGAAATAAAAATTGAAGTTGCAAAATTTCTAGAATTGAATGACAGTGAGAACACATTGTACCAATATTTGTGAGACACAATGAACAAAATCCTCAGGGGGAAATTCACAGTACTAAATGCCTTCATAACAAAGACAGAGAGATCCCAAATCAATAATCTAACCATCCATATAAAGGCATTGGAAAAACAAGAATAATCCAACCCAAAAAGCTCCACATGAAAAGAAATAATTAAATCAGGGCAGAAATTACTGAACTGGAAACTAAGAAAACAATTGAGAAAATTGATGAAACAAAGAGATGGTTCTTTGAAAAAATAAACAAGATTGAAAAACTCGCCGGGCGTGGTGGCGCACGCCTTTAATCCCAGCACTCGGGAGGCAGAGGTAGGAGGATCGCCGTGAGTTCGAGGACACCCTGAGACTCCATAGTGAATTCCAGGTCAGCCTTGTCTAGAGTGAGACCCTACCTTGAAAAGCCAAAAAAAAAAAAAAAAAAGAAAAGAAAAAAAAGAAAAACTCCTAGCCAATCTGATGAAGCAAAATTAAAAAAAGAGGGACTACAAGTTAGCAAAATCAAAACAAAAAAAAAGGAGAGATCACAACATACATATGGCAAATAGGAAGAATCATCAGGACTTATTTCCAAAACCTCTACTCCAAGAAACTGGATAACTTGGAGGAAATGGATTAATTCCTGGACACATACCACCTACCAAAGCTAAACTCTGAGCAGATTAATCTCCTAAACAAGCCTATCACACCCATCAAGATTGAAAAGGTGATCAAAAACCTCCCCAAAAGAAGAATCCAGGACCAGATGTCTTCTCAGCTGAATTCTATCAAACCTTCATGGAAGAATTCAAACCAATTTTTCTCAATGTATGCCACATAATCAAAGAACAGGGAAAGCTCCCCAACTCCTTCTATGAAGCTAGTATCACCCTAACACCAAAATCAGGCAGAGATGCCACAAGAAAAGAAAACTATAGGCCTATTTTCCTGAGGCAATAAGATGCAAAGATACCGAACAAAATCTTCGCAAATCAATTTCAACACCACATCATAAGCATTATCCACCTTGATCAAGTATACTTCATCCCAGGAATGCAGGGGTGGTTCAACATACGGAAATCTGTCAAATTTATATACCACGTAAATAAGCTTAAACACAAAAACCACATGATCATTTCAATAGATGCAGCAAAGGCCTTTGACAAAATACAACATCACTTCATGATCAAAACATTGTAGAGAATAAGCATGGATGGTTTATAGCTCAACATAATAAAGGCTATATACAAAGCTCCTAAAGTCCAAATAATAGTTAATGGGGAGAGACTGAAGAATTCTCATTGAGATCAGGAGCAAGACAGGGGTGTCCACTCTCACCTCTGCTCTTCAATATAGTACTGGAAGTCCTAGCTCAAGTAATAAGCCAGGAGAAAGAAATAAAAGGGATACAGATTGGAAAGGAAGAAGTTAAGTTAGACCTATTTGCAGACTACATCATTATATACATAAGTGACTGGAGAACCTCAATCTCAAAACTGTTAAAGGTGATTAATTCCTTTAGCAATGTAGTAGGATACAAAAGCAATGAACAAAAATAAGTAGCCTTTCTATATGCAAAGGCAAAAATACAGAGAAAGAAATTACTGGCACTGTCCCATTTTCAATAGCAACAAAAATAAATAAATAAAATACCTTGGAATAATATTAACTAAGGTTGTTAAAGACCTATACAATGAAAACATAAAACACTCAAAATAGAAATAGAGGAGGACTTGAGAAAATGGAAAGGCCTCCCATGCTCCTGGATAGGCAGAATTAATATTGTGAAAATGGCAATCTTAACAAAAGCAATATACAGATTTAATGCAATACCAATAAAAATCCCAACATGTTTCTTCACAGAGATAGAAAAAGTGATTTCAAAATTCATATGGAATGGTGGAAAGCCACAGATATCCAAGTATATCCTTGGCAAAAGAATCACCTCTGGAGGCATCACCATACCTTATGTAAAGCTCATAATTGTTTTAATTATATTACAAAGCCCTAGTAATAAAAAACAACATGGTACTGGCATAAAAACAGGATTATAGACCAATGGAACAGAATCAAGGACATGGACTTTGGGTCAAGTAACTACAGCTACTTGATATTTGACAAAGACCCTAATAATGGAAACTAGAAAAAAGACAGGATCTTCAACAAATGGTGCTGGATAAACTGGATAACCATATGCAGGAAAATGAAACTATATCTATACATCCCACCATGCACAAAGATCAAGTCTAAATGGATCAAAGACCTCAATATAAGACTGGAAACTCTGCTACTACTGGAGGAACTTTTCATGATATAGGAGTGGGAAAAGACTTCCTAAGCAAATTCCCAGTAGCTCAGGAATTTAAACAATCACTCAACCATTGGGATCTCATAAAGCTGAAAGGTTTTTCACAGACAAACATACACTAAGCAGAGCCAACAGATAACCCACAGAATGGGAGAAAATTTTTACCAGATATGCAACTGACAGAGGCCTAATTTCTAAAACCTACAAAGAACCCAGAAACCTAAACAATAAAAAGTCAAACAACCCACTGACCAAATGGGTCAGAGTACTGAATAAGGAGTTCTCAGAGGAAGAAATACAAATGGCTAACACACACTTAAGAAAATGTTCAACATGCCTAATCATCAGGGAAATTAAAATTAAAACAATTATGAGATTCCACCTTACCCCAATAAGGATAGCAAACATTAAAAAATCAAATGAACAGCTGGGTGTGGTGGTGCATGCCTTTAATCCCCGCACTCGGGAGGCAGAGGTAGGAGGATTGCCGTGAGTTCGAGGCCACCCTGAGACTCCGTAGTGAATGCCAGGTCAGCCTGGCTAAAGTGAGACCCTACCTCAAAAAAAAAAATCAAATGAGGGCTGGAGAGATGGCTTAGCAGTTACGGTGCTTGCCTGCAAAGCCAAAGGACCTCGGTTTCATTCCCAGGACCCACGTAAGTCAGATGCGCAAGGTGGCACATGCATCTGGAGTTCATTTGCAGTGGCTGTAGGCCCTGGTGCATGTATTCTCCCTCTATCTGTTTCTCCCTATGTGTCTCTTAAATAAATAAATAAATAAAATATTTTTATGAAAACAAATGCTGGCAAAGATGTGGAGAAATAGGAACCCTCATTCACTGTTGGTGGGAATGTAAGATGGTACAACCACTATGGAAAGCAATATGGAGATTCCAAAAAAGGTTGAGTATAGAGTTACCAACAGACCCAGTTATTCCCTTACTGGGCATCTACCCTAACATCTCCATGCCTCAGTTCAGAGAGATTTGCTCAACCATGCTTATAGCTGCTGAATTCATAATAGCTAAGAACTGGAATCAACCCAGGTGTCCATCATTAGACAATTGGATAATCAAGATGTGGTATATCTATATGATAGAATTCTACAAAGCAGTAAGGAGAATGACACAATGAATTCTGAAGAAAAATGGTTGAACTTGGAACAGATCATTCTCAGCAAACTCACCCAATCACAGAAAGACAATCATCGCATGGTCTCACTCGTATGTGGCTCCTAACCCAAATCTTCCCGAGATGCTGACATACCTAATAGGCATCTTGAGGACTGGACAATATGAAGGGTGGGGCAGGAGAGGAGGGTGGGAGGGGAGAACACAATACTGGACCCAAATGGAAATGGTACCATAAAGTCCTATATTCTGAAAAACAGACTAAATGGTTTAACCTTCATCATGTCCTTAGAGGGAACATCTGAATCACAGGGCCCTGGAGAGGGTATGATGAAGACTAACCTTAATCTTCTCCTGTCTCTCTCTCTTCTTTCTTTCTCTTTTATATTACCTATATTTTCCTTCCTTCTTTTCCTTTGGTGCTGACCTGTAATTCCCAGGACCATTGTGGTTAACATCCACAATGAGCTGTCGACCAGAGAGACCAAAATGTTTCCCAAAAGAAGACAGATTTCTGTCAGAGAACTTTATTACCCACCAAAGGTTAATGGTAAGACCCTACTACCAAAGACACCATATGCTGTTGTTACAGAACATGGAGAGACCTGACTGGAATCTGGTAGAGTCAGTCCCCAGACAGTCAGCATGCCTAGTGCCAGAAGGTGGTACATGAGCAACTGGGGGAAAATGACCAACATCTGTCCAAGCAACTTGTGGTCTAAGCTACTCAGCAGCAAACAACCTGATGTGATACTCACCCAAGTGCAATAGTTGCACACAGCCATGGTGGGTAATCAACTGCTCTTGAATTGGCTAAGGGATCAACTCAGTGGAATGGAACCCATAAATGGAAGTGGGAAACAAGTCAGAACCATATCCAAAAATTGAGTCTGCTCTCCAATATCAAACTCCCACCCAATCTTGGGTTACAAGAGGGTCTACACCTATTAAATTCCCTCTAAAATAATAATGGTTATCCCATTTATCTGGTCCAGACTTCACTCTCCGTTGGAGAATCTGCTTCTCTTTTTCAGATGGACTCAGAACCTGAGGAGAGATTCATCCCATTGCACTTCACCAAAGCCCCAGCTGAAACTATATAGGATTTGGGGAAATGAGCAAGAGTGCTGCTTTCTTGGTGAACTTGGTATCAGCACAAGGGTGAAGGAGATAGACACAGAAAACACTCAACTCCTACAAAACCAGATATCCAGAGACACAGAGGTTCCCAAGACCTTATTATTAAAGTATACCTAAAAGGAACCCAACATGACTCAGGGAAATTTGCAGAAGTGAGGGCAGAAGGATTGTTAGAGCCACAAGTTGGGACATTATTCACAGAGACATTGGCTCTTCCCCATAACTGATGGCTACCCCCACAATGCATGACCCACAATCCCCAACCAGATGGGTCTCTTCAGAGTGGGGAGGACAGGAAGGAGGCTAACAATTGTACCAACCTGGCTCTTTACACACTGAGTATGTACATAACTAATAAAGAAAAAATAAATACAATAATATTAAAAAGTTGGACACAATAACAAAAGGAGCCTGTCTGAATATTGAAACATCATTCACTTCACCCAATCAATTATTCCCTGAATAAAAGGATACTGAAAATGGAAAAAAAAAACGTAATCAATTCATTTGCAAAATCAAAAAACATTCTGAGCATGGTGGTGCATGAATATAATTCCAGCACTGGGGAAGCAGAGGCAGTAGGATCCCTAGTGTTTCCTGGCCATTCAGTCTAGCTGAATTGGTGAGGTACAGGCCAATGAGAAACTCTCTCAAAAACAGGTGGACAATATTCTTGAGGATGACACCCAAAATTGTTCTCTGGCCTCCACATACATGCACACACATGCACCTGCGCACACATGAGCATACATGCGTGTGTGTGCACATGCACACACACACACACAATAAAATGGAAAATATATACAAACATAACAATTCCTTAGCCAAACTAATAAAGAGAGGAACCAAATCAATAAAATTAGAGATGAAAAATTGTTGACACAATAGATTCCAAAGAAGCCCAGAGACAAAACTTTGAAAAGTTATGTCCCAAAAGAACTGGAAAATCCAGAAGAAATGATAAAACATATAACCTACCAAGATTAAGTCAAGAATATATAAACAAACATATTTATAACAAGCAATGAGATTAAAGCAATAATAAAAATTATATCCCCACCCCGAAGAATAACCCAGGACTGAATGCATTCACTGTTGAATTCTACAAATCTTTAAGGAAGTGCTAACACCATATGTTAGTTACTTTTCCATTTCTTGGACAAAAATACATTACCAAAAGCAACTTAAAAAAGCAAAGAGTTTATTTCAGCTTACATTTTGAAGGGATATAGCCCATTATGTCATGAAAGGTATGACAAGCCACCTTGTCACTTTTCAGTAATAGACAGGAGGAAGAAAAAAAAAAACAAAAACAGGACGAGGCGCCAGGCTATAAAACCTAAAGGTCTGGCCCAGTGACCCACTTCCTCTGGCAAAGCTCCACCTCCTAACTTTCTCTAGCCTTCCCAAACAGTGCCACTAGCCAGGGACCAAGTGTTCAAAAACATGAGTCTACAGGAGACATTTCACATTTTAACTACAACACACTAATACTCCTCACAACACTATTAAACTCATTGTAAGGGCTGAGAAGATGACTCAGCAGTCAACGGTGTTTGCTTGCAAACCCTGCTGGCCAGGTTTCAATTTCCCAGTACTGACATAAAGCCAAATACAAAGTGGTGCATGTTTCTGGAGTTGGTTTGCAGCAGCAAGAGACCCTGGAATGCCTGTACTCTGTCTCACACACATAAAATAAATAATATTACTAAAAATGTAAACTCATTGAACGAAACCAGTATTTTATTGATATCAAAGATTATCAAGTGCACGCTTGTATGCACACACACACACAAACACAAATACAGACAAATTTTCCTGATGAACATAGATTCAAAAATTCTCAATAAAATTTATGCAACTCACATCCACAAACATATTAAGAAGATTATAAATCATAAACAAATTGGTTTCATCCCAGGAATGCAAGGTGAGTTCCACATGCACAAATCAATAAATGTAATAATGTCATAAATAGATTTAAGCATAGATCCCACATGATCATCTTAATAGATGTAAAGGAGGATTTTGACAAAGTTCAGTGACTCTTCTTGATAAAATCCCTAAAGAAACATGGAACAGAAGGAACATTTATCAACATATTAAAGGCTATATATGACAAATCTGTACCTAGCATTATACTAAACAGTAACTAGCTGAAAGCATTTCCTAAAAAATAAGGAATGAGACAAGGGTACCAACTTTCATTGCTCTTATTCAATAAAGTGAAGTCTTAACTAGAGTAAAAAGACAATAGAGTGACATAAAAGGGATATAAATAGGAAAGGAAGAACTCAAAGTATTCCTATTTGCAAATCACATGATTCTAAACTTAAAATATCATGACTCAACCTATCAGAAAATTCTTAGACATATTGAATACTTTCAAAAAGTATTAGAATACAAAATCAGCATACAAATATAAACTATCTAGGAAGAAACCTAACCAAGGAGGTGAATAACCACTATAATGAAAACTTGAAGACAGTAAAGAAATGGAAGAACACAGTAGACATTGAAAGACTTTTCATACTTACAGATTGGCAGAATATTGTAGAAATGACCACATTACCAAAAGCAACCTCTGGATTCATTGCAATCCCCACCCAAATTTCAATTTCATTCTTCACAGAACTAGAAAAAAACAATCCTATAATTCACAGGGAATTGATATCAAGAATATACAAAAAACTGCAAATTTTTAACACCACAAACAGGTTACCTAATCAATAAATGAATTGGTGAACTAAATGGAAAGTTTTCAAGAAAAAATAAAAACAATATGCTTTAACTATTAAGGAAATATTAATTAAAATAAAACTACTTTGAGATTCCATCACACCCCAGTTGGAATAGCTATCATCAAGAAAATAAATGATGGCAAAGATGGGGGAAAGAGGCATTATGGAAATCAATGTGAAGGTTCCTCAGAAAACTTAAAATAGAACTACCATATGTTCCAAATATTAAGGATTCTAAGTCAACCTACCACAGATACTTGCACATCCACGTTTATTGCTGCATAATTCACAATAGCTAAGAAAAGGAACCCACAGAGATGTATGTCAACAAATGAATGGATAAAGAACATTTACACATACACCATGGAAATTTTTACATAAAGAAAGTGAAATTATTTGTAGGAAAAAAATGGATCTAACTATAGATTATTATGTAAAGCAAAATAAGCCAAACTTAGACAAATGCATCATTTTTTCTCTTATATCTGGTCACTAGATTTAAATGTGTATGTGATAGAGAGATGAGTTTTGAAAATATCAGGAATAAAAGTAAAAAGAGTAAAAGAGAAGAAGAGAAGTATAGAAAATCTACATATAGATTGAGGGAAAATATTTATTAATATATATCTAATAGGGGTTAACATCCAAAATATAATCTTATACAAATATTTAGCAAAGACAGTAATGATAATAACCTGATATTAAAATAAAGGACCTAAGTAGACATTCTTCTGAATAATACAGGCATTATTAATAATCAGGGAAATATAATTCAAAAACAAAATAATCAAAATATCAGGTAGGATTAATATAACCAAACTAATATAACCAAAATGTTTAAAGACAGAATATAGTGACAAGATAAAGATAGCAGTGACATTTTTCCCACTGTAGCAATTACTTTCTCATTGCTAAGATAAAATACCCAACCAGGAGGAGCTTATGGAAGGAAAGAGTTCAATTAAGTTTACAGTTTTGAGGAGAAGTGTCCCTCATGGTGAGGAAAGCATGGTAGAAGCAGAAAGCCAATGCCACATTTTCTTCACATTAGTATGGAGGAAGTAGAAAGCACTAAATCACCAAGAGGATTGGACTATAACACCTCTAGGCCCACTCTCAGTGACACACTTCCTCTAGCAAGGCTCTGCCTCCTGAAGTTTCCACAGATTTCTCAAAAAATCTTGAGATTTTCCCCCACCAAACAAATTAGTCCATTACATTTTTATGTTATTTTATTTATTATTATTTGTGTTTTGTTTTTCCAAGGTAGGGTCTCGCTCTACCCCAGGCTGACCTGAAATTCGCTATGTAGTCTGAGGGTGGCCTCGGAATCACACCAATCCTCCTACCTCTGTCTGCCAAGTGCTAGAATTAAAGTCATGGGCCACACACCCATTAACGTTTTTAATTACACTAGTCCATTGATTGTTTTTAACTTTTTATTGACAACTACCAAAATTACAGGCAATAAACCATGATAATCCCTTCCCCTCCCCTCTTTTCCTCTTCACAAATATACTCTCCATCATATCCTCTCCCTTTCTCCATTAGTCTCTCTTTTAGTTTAATGTCATCACCTTTTCCTCCTATTATGAGATCTTGTGTAGGTAGTGCCAGACACTGCGAGGTCATGGATATCAAGGTCAATTTCTGTCTGGATGATTACAGTATAAGCAGTCCTACCCTTCCTTTGGCTCCTACATTCTTTCCACCACATTTTCCACAATGGACCCTGCCTTGGAAGGTGTGATCAAGATGTTTTAGTGATGAACACTGCTCTGTCACTTCTTCTCAGCACTACGTTGCCTCTTTAGTTATCCCAGTAGTCACCACTATCTGAAAAGAGAAGCTTCTCTAACCAAAATGGAGAGTAGCATTAATATATGGGTACTAACATTAAGAAAAGTGCTTACAGGCCAGTTTGGTGAGCATAATACAGGCATTTAGGCAGACACCAGCAGGTGTTACACTCTTAGGGCTCATAACCTCCTCTTCCATAGGCCT
The DNA here is from genome assembly GCA_036346955.1 of Dipus sagitta. Lineage (NCBI taxonomy): Eukaryota > Metazoa > Chordata > Mammalia > Rodentia > Dipodidae > Dipus > Dipus sagitta. Next base: position 65,658,867 of record CM070776.1, read on the forward strand.
TTGATTAGGTTTTCATTACCAGGCATGTATTCCCTCCAATGGAGGAGTCCTCCAATCCATTTAAAGAGTAGTTGGTTTCCCCAAAACAGACATGCCTCTATTGCACCTGTTTGATAATTTGGCCTGGCTGGCCAGACATAAAGGTTGCAGGGTCCACTGTTTTCAGCAATAGGGTCTTAGAATCCATTTCTGGTGGGAAACCGAAAGCCTTGGCAATGGCCTGTAATGTCTTGGGGGCCAATCAGGGACCTCCCTGGCCAACAACTTGCTAGAAAGTATCTTATCCCTGGCACTGAAAAATTTTCTAGTAACAATCTATGGCTTCTGGGTGTGCCATTATCCAAAAAAGTGGGTTCTTATATGGCTTATTCACAATATCTTTAATTTTGATTAACCCTCCCTCCACCCTTGTTTTACTCAATCTCTTTCTCTAACCTCACTTAGGCCATTCCACCCCCAGTAATTTGTTCATCTATTTACATATATACAATACAGTCCCCTTAAGTCTTCCCCTCTCCTGCTTCACTTATAGCCCCTTTCTATCTTACTGGCCTCTGCTACTGATTTTTACCCCAACTCACATACAAGTCTAAAGATCTGTAGCTAGGATCCACATATGAGAGAGAACATGTGACATTTGGTTCTCTGGTTCTGGGTTTCCTCACTTAGTATTATCCTTTCCAGATCCATCTATTTCCCTGCATAATTCATAATCTCATTTTTCTTTACTGATGAGTAGAACTCCATTGCATAAATATACCACATTTCATTATCTATTCTTTAGCTGAGGGATATCTAGGCTGGTACTGTTTCCTAGCTACTGTGAATAGAGTGGCAATAAACATGATTGAGCAAGTATCTCTAAGGTAGTGTGTAGAGCCCCTAGGATATATACCCTAGGAGTGGTATAGCTGGGTCATATGGTAAATCTATTTTTAGCTGTTTCAAGAACCTCTACACTAATTTCCACAATGGCTGGACCAGATTACATTCCCACCACCAATGTAGAAGGATTTCTCTTTTTCTGCATCCTCACCAGAATTTATTGTAATTTGTTTTCTTCATGATAGTCATTCTGAAAGGAGTAAAATGTTTACATTTCCCTGATGGCTAAGGATGTAGAACTTTTTTATTTTTTTTTTTAATTTGAGAGAGAGAGAGAGAGGGAGATAAGGAGGGTGGGGGAGAGTGGAGAGATAGAAAATTAGCACGCCAGGGCCTCAGCTACTGCAAATTCCAGACACTCGTGCCACCTAGTGGGCATGTGCGACTTTGTGCTTGCCTCACCTTTGTGCATCTGGCTAATGTGAGAGAGTGGAACATGGGTGCTTACTCTTCACAGGCAAGTGCCTTAACCACTAAACCATCTCTCCAACCCTAGAACCTTTTTTAGTTATTTATATGCCATCTGTATTTATTCTTTTTAGAACTCTCTACTCAGTTCTATAGCCAATTTTCAATTGGATTGTTTGGTTTCTTTTTAGTTTTCTGAGTTCTTTGTATATCCTAAATATTAATCCCCTGCCAGATGTTTAGCTCACAAAGATTTTCTCCCATTCTGTAGGCTGCTGCTTTGTTTTATTCAGTGTCCTTTGCTGTAAAGAAGCTGTTTAACTGCACGAGGCCCCAGTGGTTTATTTAGTGGCTTTATTTCCTGAGCAAAGGGGCTGTATTCAGAAAGTTGTTGCCTATGCTAATATGTTGAATACTTTCCCCTATTTTTTCTTTTACCAGTTTCAGAGTTTCAGGTCTGATATTAAGATCATTGATTCATTGGGACTTGATTATTGTGCATGGAGAGAGATAAGGATCTATTTTCATCCTTCTACATATAGATATCTAGTTTTCCCAGAACCATTTGTTACAGAGGCTGTCTTTCTCCAATGAATATTTTTGGCAATTTTGTTGAAAATCAGATGGCTGTACCTGCCTGGATTAACATATGGGTCCTCAATTCTTTTCCATAGATCTACAAGTCTGTTTTTGTGCTAGTGTCATGATATTTTTGTTACTATGGCTCTGAAATATAACTTATAATTGGGTATGGTGATACTTCCAGCCTTATTTTTTGCTCAAATTTGTTTTGGCTATTCACATTTTTTTTCCTTCCAAATGAATTTTAGGATTTTTTTCTTTTTCCATGAAGAATGCCATTGAAATTTTGATGGGAATTACATTAAATGTGTAGATTGCTTTCAGTAAGATCGACATTCTCACAATATTGCTTCTTCCAATCCAAGAACATGGGATGTCTTTCCATTTCCTAGTGTCTTCTGCAATTTCTCTTGAGTGTTTTAAGGTTTTCATTGTAGAGATCCTTCACTTCATTGGTTAGGTTTATTCCAAGGTACTTTATTTTTTGAGGCAATTGTGAATGGGAGAGATTCCCTGATTTCATCCTCTGCATGTTTGTTGTTAGTATATAGGAAGGCTACTGACTTTTGTGTGTTTATTTTGTATCCTGCTATGGGGCTAAAAGTGTTAATAAGCTCTTACAGTTTGTTGATAGAGTCTTTAAGGTCATTTATGTATAGAATCATATCATCTACAAATAATGATGATTTGATCTATTGCTTTCCAACCTGTATTGCTGTTATATGTGTCTATTGCCATATTTCTATAGCTATGACTTCTACTACTATATTAAATAAAAGTCAGGACAGTGAATACCATTCTCTTGTTCCTAATTTTCATGGAAAAGCTTCAAGTTTTCCTACATTTAATATTATGTAGTCTGTAGTGTTTGTCATAAATAGCCTTTATTATGTTGATATATGTTCCTTCTATTCCCAATTTCTTTAGGACTCTTCCATGAAGGAATATTGGATTTTGTCAAATGCCTTTTTCTGCATCTATTGAGATGATTATGTGATTTTTGTCCTTTAGACCATGTATATAGTGTATTACACTTACCAGTTTGCCTATGTTGAACCATCCCTGCATCTCTGGGATAAAGCCTACTTGGTTGGGGTGAATATTTTTGATATATTCCTGTATTCTGTCTTCCAGTACTTTGTTGATAATTTTTTCTTTTGAGGTAGGATTTTGTTCTAGATCAGGCTGGCCTGGAATTCACTATGTAGTCTCCAGGAAGCTTCAAACTCATGTTGATCCTCCTACCTCTGCCTACAAAGTGCTGGGATTAAAGTTGTGAACCACCATGCCAAGTTGTTGAGAACTTTTAGATCCATGTTCATGAGGCACATTTCTCTGTGATTTTCTTTTTCTGTACTGTCATTGTTTGGTTTTGGTATCCAGGTGATTCTGGCTTTATAGAAGGAGTTTGGCTGTATGCCTTTCTTTGCTATTTTATGGAAAAGTTTGAGAAGCATTGGTGTTAGTTCTTCCATAAAGGTCTGGCAAAATATTTCAGTAAATCCACCTGGGCCTGGGCTTTTTTAAGTTGGGAGATTTTTTTATAATTGTTTTGATCTCTGTGCTTGTGATAGGTCTGTTTGTGTGGTTTATCTCATTTTGATTTAATTTTGGTAGGTCATATAAATTTCAGAAATCATTGATTTCAGATTTTAAACCTTAGTGGAATATATGTTTTTAAAGCATGTCTTTAGGATTATCTGAATTTCTTTGGCATCTGTTGTAATGGTGCCATCAATTTGGATGAATAGCTTTGCTGGATAAAATAATCTTGGTTGACAGTTGTTATCTTTCAGAATTTGGAATACATCATTCCAAGCCCTTCTACTTTTAAAGTTTGTGTTGAGTAATCTGCTGTTATCCTGATGGACTTGCCTTTGTAGGCAACTTTCTTTTTCTCTTTAAATGTTTTCAATATATTTTCTTTGGTCTGCATGTTTAGCAGTTTAATTATAACATGGCGAGGAGAGGTTATTTCCAGGTTTTGTCTGTTTAGTGTCCTAAAAGCTTCTTATATCAGCATTGGCATCTCTTTGCCAATTTGGGGGATTTTTTTCTTCTATGTTTTTGCTGAAAATACCTACTATGCCTTTGGAGTGAAATTCTTCTCCTACTATACCCTGAATTCTTATGTTTCATCTCTTCATAATGTCCCAAATGTCTTGAAATTCCCATTCATACCTTCCTATTAGATTGTCTTTCTCTTTGTTGGACTGTATTAGATCTGTCATCTGGTCTTCTAGTTTAGCTATTCCATTCTCTCCTTCATCCAGTTTATTGGTGAGCCTTTCTATAGAGTTTTATTTATTTGACTGTGTTTTCCTTTAGGAGTTTGTTTTCTTCTTTGATTGTTTTGATTTCTTATTTGATTTCTTTGAGCATGGTTATAATCATTATTTTGAAACCTTTCTCAGGCATTTCATATAAATCAGTCTCACTGCAGGTCATTTCTGATGTATTTATAATTTTTGGTGGAATTATATTATCTTTACTTTTTGTGTCTCTTGTATTATGATCAGAGATTTCTGCATTTTGGGTTAATTTGATGCTTGGGCTTTCTAATTATCTATAGCATTCTTAGAGTTGTAAATCTAACCTTGTATATCATCAGGGTAGGAGTTTAAGTGCCAGGTATGGCTTTTAAATGACTCCCAGTGTAACAGCAGAAGTGACCCTAGGTGTTGGGTTTACCTGATATGAAAGTATTCTAGTAGGCTGGGTGGAGCAACATACAGGCAAATTCTAAAACTTAATTAAACAATATACATATTAAATCAAAACTAGCACAGATAAGTTATGTATGAGTGGGTATTAAAACAAACAGATTATCTAACAAAATCAAAGTCTCTAAGGGTGTACATTGCCTGCCCCATCTCTTAATCCTGTCAATAGGGAGGTTGAGATTTCTGGTCTGTAAAGGGTTCAAGTAAGCCAGGGCTGAGTGAGACTTTGCTCCCATGAATGACAGAAGAGACAAAGACACTACAAATCAGGAAGCAACAAAAGACAACCCCAAAATACAGCTTATTTAAGAATGGCAAAGCCAATCATCAAGCAAGTCTAATACATAAACTCCCCTAGCATGGAAGGTACAATTAGAACTTCCAATTCAGACCTATATAGCAGGCTTTGTGGTGGTACTGACCTGGTGTAAGTAGGACCTGTTATCTTTTAGAATGGCTTTGGTTTCAGCTATGCTGCATACCTCATTGGGTCCCTCTTACTGCACTGTAGGCTCAGCTCAGCTGGCTGGTTGGTCTGCTGCTGTGATCACCTATGCTGGATGCTGTGCAACTGACCTCCTATCCTCAGGCTTCCAGTTGTTGCCAGATCTGGCTGTTGGGGGAGGGGAAGTTGTGAAATGTGCCTGAAGATGTACCAGAGCTGCAAAGCTAGGCCCCATGATCCTATTCTTCATAAGCTGCTCAGCTGATCCCTGCTTTCTTCTCCTTGAGGGTTTCTTGACTTTGTAAGGAGGCTGGGTGAGTGGAAAATCCCTCCACCTGGCTTTTTCTGGGGCTCAGGCAGAGCCTGGCAGCCATGCAGACTGACACCACTATGGAATCTGGTTCTGCCTGGTTATGTGGTCAATAGAAGATCTGGGGTTCTCCTACTTCTCTGCTGTGGTTGATAATTCCTTATACACCTTCCCTTTTTGGCAGAAGAGTGTATTTTGTGTTTTTCTGCTTATTTCTCTCCTTGGCTGCTTTGGTGTGGCTACATTCAAGTTCTCAGAGCATGGGAAGAACACTATCAAATTCTTTGCAAGAATATAACTTCTTTGCAAGAGTATAACAAGAATTGTCTTTGTCTCCAATATTCCAATATTCTTTGGTCCCCTCTGAAAGCTTATGAGGTGAGCTTCCACTGTCCACATTTCTCTCAGCAATCTGGTCTGCAAAATTCCCACTAGAATGGCTGACTTAGTTCTGTTTATATCACTTTGGGTCTTTTAAGGTAAAGTTCCCAACTTTTCCACATTTTCCTGACAAATTCCAAAGACCTAAAAATCATGTGGTAAGGTTTATCACAGTAACAGCACCACTTCTCAGTACCAAATGTCCATATTAGTTACTTTACTCATTGCTTTAACAAAATACCTGAAAAGAAGCAACTTAAGGGAGGAAGAATTTATTTGAGCTTAGAGTTTGATAGTATACAGTTCATCAATGTGGAGAAGGCATAATGCCTGGTGCATGAATCAGTTGGACAAATTCAATCCACAGTCAGAAAACAGAGGGCAACCAAAGCTGATGTTCAGCTATCTTTCTCCTTTTTTCATTCAATCGAGGTCTTCATCTAAAGGGTTGGTGCCCTTTACAAATTGAGTGGGTCTTTCACCTCAACCAAATATAGAGGCTCCCTCAAAGGCATTCCCAGAGAGTTATTGCCTAGATGATTCTAGATCCAATCAGGTTGATACTAGATATTAACCATCACACATGTATTTTACCAGCTTGCCCCCTGCTCAGGTATGTCCACACATGGAGCTGGACTGGCTTTGTCATTATCCCACAGAGACACATTTCAACCACATACTTGCATGCCACTTGCCTGTACTGTTGTAGCCACGCATGCATATATCACTCCTCCTACTGCAACTCATGACTCAGAAGTTGGCCCTGACCCCTACCATTGTACCCAACAGATGTAAAAGTGCATATGCCTGTAGACACCCACTCCCAAACCAAATATATATGAATCTAGCCTCAGAAGACAGACAAGAATGAGAAAAAGGAACAGAAATCTCATCTAAAGATACAATGAGTGACAAAGTACTGAGAACAAGTGATTGTGATATGCAGGGAACATTGAAGAAGGAACAGAAAGAATATAACATGCATAAGATGTGGAGGAGTGCTGTGTAACTGTTTTCAAACTGTGACATGAGAGTAGCATTTATGATCTCACAGTGACTGACATTACCTGCACAAAACCTGCACAATATTAGGCCCATCAACATTCCATCATGAATTATGCAGCAGGGCATGAGACCTCCATCCCTACCTGAGGAGTTATTAGAAGTTAATGGTAGCCAGGCGTGGTGGCACACGCCTTTAATCCCAGCACTTGGGAGGCAGAGGTAGGAGGATCACCATGATTTCGAGGCCACCCTGAGACTACATAGTGAATTCCAGGTCAGCCTTAGCTAGAGCAAGACCCTGCCTCAAAAAACAAAAAGTTAATGGTATCTGGGAGATTGGAGACTTTTTCTTCTACATGTGCTCTGATAAAGAATCCCCACCCATACTCATACAAGCAAATGCAGATGGAATGAAAAACATCAAAGTAGAAGAGGGACTACTTGGAAGGAATAAGTATATCAATGAAAGGAGGACAGGAAATGGACCAAGAGAAGGTAATAGGAGACAACTATGATTTAAATCCATTATATACATATATAAAATTTGTCAATAAACTTTTTAAAAGTAAAAAAAAAATCAATGAAACTCCCAAAATCTGCAGAAAGATACTAATTTCCATGTACACAAAGCTAAATAATTTACAAAGGATTCAATTTATCCAAGTGTCATGAGATATATTATAATCATAATCACAAATGTCACAGAGAAAATTTTGAAAGCTACAAGAGAAAAGAGATTTCTCACATACAAAGAAGCTCTCATTACTACTTTTTGTTCTTTTGGCTAATATCAAGTACAGGAAACTCCATAAGAACATTAGCATATTTCCATGTAGGAGACACTGGAATGATACAGTCAATTGCAGAAATAAATGTTAGAACTAGCCGGGCGTGGTGGCGCACGCCTTTAATCCCAGCACTCGGGAGGCAGAGGTAGGAGGATCGCCGTGAGTTCGAGGCCACCCTGAGACTACATAGTGAATTCCAGGTCAGCCTGAGCTAGAGTGAGACCCTACCTCGAAAAACCAAAAAAAAAAAAAAAATGTTAGAACTATTTAAGCGGAAACAAAAGGCTTTTTATTAGCAGCCTAAAAATATAATAGCATAAATCTTACTGGTAACAAGTAAATATAGAGTCAAATTCACAATAATGTAATCCTGTAAGGGAAGGGTATATATCTATAATTCTAGTTTAAAAGCTAAAAGACCAAAATATTTTTAAAACTTTACTTACAATAACCATATTGTGTATATACAATAAGAAAGATATGAACTGTGACATCAAAAACATAAAATGGGTGTACTAAAGGTCTAAGATTCTCTAATTAAACCTGTTATCAGCTTAAATAGATTGATATAGTCATAAGATGTTTTATGTAAGCCTCATGGTTACCACAAATCAAAATGACAGTAAAAGAAACTAAAGTTAAAGAAAAACAAAACAAAACACACCACTATAGAAAAGTATAAAACAATGAACATAGACAGTAAGAGAGAAAGAAATAAACAAAGGTTTTAGTAAGACAATCACAAAAATATTAACAAAACAAAATAGTCAATACTTATCTAACAAAACTGAATTTAAATTCAATTGATTAAATTCATCAATCAAATGACACAAAATGGATGAATGCATTGAAAACCCAAGACCCAACTTTGTACTGCATATAGGAAACTAACCTAACCTTTCAGACACTAAGACCAAAATAGAAGGGATAGAAAGAGATATTGCATGTAAATGATAACTAATATAGATGAATTGTAGCTCTACATATTCCAGAAAAATATAGCCTGTAAATCAATTTTTTTCAAAAAGACAGATGGTAGATTACAGATAGCCAGCACTTTCTGAAACAAACAAACGAAAAAATTAAGGTATGTGGTTGCTGGAACAAGTGGAGGGTGTAGAAAAGCACAGGAAAACAACAATAGAGAGTAGACAGAGGGCAAATGAAATCAATAAATACTACATTTTAGGTCTGTAAAAGAAACAACAGATTTCAACATAGGGCACTTAGCAAAATGGTAGGAAAGAAAGAGATTCCGACCTTGAGCTGTGCTTTATAAAAAAAACAGTAAAAAGGAAAACTTTGCAGGACTCTACAGGCACAGAATCTGACACTACCCCAAAACATAATTCAAGACAGGAGATCTACAATCACTTTAGCAGACAGACATTAAAGAAGGAGACCTCTGTACTTCCTAGTTTTCTCACTTGTTCTGTGGTAGGCAATAATCTTGAGAGAGGTCTTACAATGAAATAATTTTGCTGAAGGGAACACAATACCCTACATTGTAATATATCCTTAAACTCCTAAGGCCTCCCTCCCTCCACAGGTTAAGTAAATAACTACCTCAAGAATCAGTATAAATCCAGGAAAGCAGTTATAACCTAGAGTTACAGGCACATGTCTACTTGGGTGAGAAGCACATGCTATCCTGCAAGGGAAACTGAGGACAATTGCAATTGGAGACCTGCAGTCCAAACTCTAGAAAAAGAAGACAGAGAAGTTGTATGTGATTACATATGGGCTTGGGGGTTGGGGCTCGATTGAAGCTCAACATGTCCAGTACATTCAGGATCACTCAGCACCCCTGCCTCAGATTGATCTCTCTAATTTCTTTACTCAAAGAGCAACAAAAACATTCAATGGAAATGTGCCGTTACTTGAATATATACCATTCCCACAACTACAGATAGAGTCCCTAGGGTGAGAGAGGTAACCAATGGAAGATTCTCAGACTATACTGGAAGGAGAAGTTTGAGGGAAGCCTCTGCATTTCCTGTGTTGTTGATTTCCCAGATATGGGAAACTCTGGCAGGAATTCAGCTTATAATGATCACAGTTATATACCACAGTAGTGCACCCTGGCAGAAAAAGTAGGGAGAGGCTAACCTGCAAACAGCCCTTTCTGGTCTAACCTGTTTGGACTTCAGAAACAAAACAACTCAATACTATACTGCCTCCCATACCCAGTAAAATGAAAGATGACAAACCTGAGGGGAAAAAAAAGAACTATCATCATCAAATATCTGCTCAGGAAGGAGGAAATATTGACTGATCTTTTTTGCTATTATGTGTTAGTAGTTGTATTGTACATTTTTTTTTTGTCTTCTTAATTTTGGTTTAAACATAACCCCATATGCTTTCTATTTTCTACCTTACTATTCTCTTTTTCTTTTGCCATTAAACTTATTTTTTGTTTTGTTTTTAATATTTATTAGATATAGACATATGTAATATGTAAACAACACATGTTGGTACCATCCTTTCCCTCCACCCTGCCCCTTTTCTGAAGAAGCCTTCCACTTTGGGGATGCATGTCAAACCCATGGGGATTGTGGATCATGCATTACAGTGGGAGAGGGAGAGGCAATGTCTCTTTGCAAAATGTCCCAACATGTGGCTCTAACAATCTTTCCACCGCCTCTTCTGCAAAATTCCCTGAACCATGTTGGGTGCATTTTAAGTCTATTCAGTAATGAGCTCTTAGGAGCCTCGAGATCTCTGGTTTGGTAGGTGTTGAGTATCCTCAGTGTCTATCTCATTCACCCTTGTGCTGATATCAGATTCCCTGAGAAAGCAGCATTATTGCTCATTTCCCCAGTTCCTCTGTGGGTTCAGCTGGGGCCATGATGAAGTGCGCTGGGTCATTTATCTCCTCAGGTCCAGCTCCCATCTGAGAAAACATAAGGAAATTCTCCAATGGAGAGTGAAGTCAGTGCTGGTTAAATGGGATAACCATTATTAATTTAGAGAGAATTTAAAGGGTGTAGACCCTGCAATAGCCCAAAAATTAGTGGGAGCTTGACAATGGAAAGCAGAATTGTTATCTGGATATGATTCTGAATTGTTTCCCAATTCTAGATATGGTTCCTTTCCACTGACCAGATCTGTTAGCCAGTCCAAGATCAGTTTGTTACCCATCATGGCTGTGTGAAACTATTGCACTTGTGTGAGCATCATGTCAGGTTGTTTGCTTCTGAGTCACTTAGATTTTGCATTGCATGGACAGATGTTGGCCACATTCCCCCAGTAGCTCATGTAACGCCTTACAGCACTAGATGAGCTAATTGTCTTGGGATTGTCGCTCTTCTGGATTCCAAACAGGTCTCTCCATGGTCCATACCAACAGTATATGGTGTCTTCAGCAGTAAGGTCTTACCATTCACCTCTGGTGGGTAATCAAGTACTCTGACAGAAGTCTGTCTTGTTTGTTTTGGGAGATCTAGTAGGACTCTCTGACCAACAGCTCATTGTGGATATAAACCACATCCTGGTACAGGGAATTAGAGGCCAGCATAAAGGGAAAAGAAAAAAAGAAAAAGACAGAGAAGAAAGAGAAACCAGATAAATTTAGGGTTAGTTTTTATCTCACCCTCTCCAGGGCCCTTTGATTCAGGTGCTCCCCCTAAGGTCGTGTTGAGGGTTCCACCTTTTAGTCTGACTTCCAGGATATAGGATTCTATGGTACCAGTTAAATTTGGGTTCACTTTTGTGTCCTCCCCCCATACTCTTTGCCTTCCCCAAAGCCTATCCTCCCTATTGTCCAGGCCTCAAGATGCTATTCAGGTATGTCAGCCACTCAAATTGAACCACATTAAGAACTACAGATGAGTGAGACCATGCAATGGTTGTCTTTCTGTGATTGTATGAGTTCACTTCGAATGATCTGTTCCAAGTTGGACTATTTTTCTACAAATTTCATTGTGTCATTTTTTTTCTTACTGCTGAACATAATTCCACTGTTTAGATATACCACATCTTGGTTATCCATTCATCCAATGATGGGCACCTGGGTTGATTCCAGTTTTTATCTACTATGACTTGAGCAGCTATAAACATGGTTGAGCAAATATCTCTGAACTGAGATGTGGAGCTTTTAGGGTAAATGCCCAGTAAGGGAATAACAGGGTCTGTTGGTAACTCAATATTCATCCTTTTTAGGAGTCTCCATATTGAGTTCCATAGTGGTTGGACCGGCTTACATGCCCACCAACAGTGAATGAGTGTACCTATTTCTCCACATCCTCAACAACATTTGTTTTCATTTGATGTTTTTAATGTTTGCTATCCTTACTGGGGTAAAGTGAAATCTCATGATTGTCTTAATTTGCATTTCCCTAATGGTTAGGGATGTTGAACATTTTCTTAAGTGTGTGTTAGCCATTTGTAATTCTTCCTCTGAGAACTCCCTATTTAGTTCTCTGTCCCACTTTTGGAGTGGTTCTTTGATTTTTTTATTGTTTGCTTTTGTGAGTTCTTTGTAGATTCTAGTTATTAGGTTTCTGTCAGTTGTATAGCTGGCAAAGATTTTCTCCCATTCAGTGGGTAATCTATTGGCTCTGCTTATGGTATGTTTGTCTGTGCAAAAGCTTTTTAGCTTCATGAGATCCCATTGTTTGAGTGTTTGTTTAATTTCCTGGGCTACTGGGGTTTTGTTTGAGAAGTCTTTTCCCAGTCCTATATCTTGGATATCTTGCCTCCTATTTTTTCTTCCAATAGTTTAAGAGGTTCAGGTCTTGTACTGAGGTCTTTAATCCATTTGGACTTGATTTTTGTGTATACCAAAATAAGTGGGTCTAATTTCATTTTTCTACATATGGTCATCCAATTTGTCCAACACCATTTGTTGAAAATGCTGTCTTTTCTCCAGTCCACATTATTGCCACCTTTGTGAAAGATCAAGCAACTGTATTTACTTGACCTAAGGTCTGGGTCTTCAATTCTGTTCCATTGGTCTATGTTTCGGTTTTAATTTCAGTATCATACTGTTTTGTCATTATGGCTTTGTAATATGGCTTTAAATCGGGTATGGTGATGCTGCCTGAAGTTCTTTTGTTGTTGTTTTGCTGAGAATATGTTTGCATATCCAAGGCCTTCTGCCATTTCATATGAATTATGAGATCAATTTATCAATCTCTATAAAGAATGATGGTGTTATTTTTATTGGTTTTGCATTAAATCTGTATGTTGCTTTTGGAAGAACTGTCATTTTCCCAATATTAATTCTACTTATCCAGGAGCACGGGAGTACTTTCCAATTTCTCAAGTCCTCCTCAATTTCTTTCTTGAGTGTTTTTATGTTTTCATTATATAGATGTTTCATATCCTTGGTTAGTGTTATTCCAAGAATTTGTTGTTGTTGTCGTTGTTGTTGCTATTGAAAGTGAGATAGCCTCACTGATTTCTTTCTCTGTATATTTGTCCTTTGCATATAGAAAAGCTACTGGTTTTGTTCATTGACTTTTTATCCTGCCACTTTAATGAAGGAATTTATCACCTTTAGAAGTTTTGAGATGGAGACTTTTGGGTCACTTATATATAGGATCATGCCATCTGCAAATAGGGCTAACTTGACTTCTTCCATTCCAATTTAAATCCCTTTTATTTCTTTCTCCTGTCTTATTGCTTGTTCTAGTACTTCTACTACTATGTTAAAGAGTGGTGGTGAGAGTGAGCACCCCTGTCTTGTTCCCTATCTCAATGGGAACTCCTTGAGTTTTTCCCCATTAAGTATTATTTTGGCTTTAGGAGCTTTAAATATAGCCCTTATTGTATTGATATATAAACCCTCCATGCCTATTTTTTCCAGTGTTTTGATCATGACATGGTGTTGTATTTTTTCAAAGGCCTTCTCTGCATCAATTGAGATGGCCATGTGGTTTTTACGGTTAGGTTTCTTTATGTGGTGTATTACGTTGGCTGATTTCCATATGTTGAGTCATCCCTGAATCCCAGGGATGAAGCCTGTTTGATTGAGGTAGATAATGCTTTTGCTGTGTTGCTGAATTTGGTTTGCAAGAATTTTGTTGAGGATTTTTGCATCTAAGTTCATTAGGGATGTAGGCCTATAGTTTTCTTTCCTTGTTGCATCTCTATCTGGTTTTGGTATTAAGGTGATGGTAGATTCACAAAAGGAGTTAGGGAGAACTCCCTGGTCTCCAATTATGTGGAATAGTTTGAGAAAATTTGGTTTCAGTTCTTCAATGAAGATTTGATAGAATTCAGCTGAGAAGCCATCCAGTCCTGGACTTTTCTTCTTGGGGAGGTTTTTGATTACCTTTTCAATCTCCATGGATGTGATAGGTTTGTTTAGGAGATTAATCTGCTCTGAGTTTAGTTTTGGTAGGTGGTATGTGTATAGGAATTCATCCATTTCTTCCACATTATCCAATTTTGTGGAGTAGAGGTTTCGGAAGTATGCCCCAACGATTCTTCCAATTTCATTGATGTCTGTTATGATCTCTCCTTTCTCATTTCTGACTTTGTTAATTTGAGACTTTTTTTTTTTTGCTTGTTCAATTTGGCCAAAGTTTGTCAATCTTGTTTATTTTTTTCAAAGGACCAGCTCTTCATTTCATCAATTTTTTAGAATTGTTTTCTTAGTTTCCAACTCATTAATTTTCTGCTGTAATCTTGATTATTTCTTTCCATCTAGAGTTCTTTCAGTTAGATTCTTCTTGTTTTTCCAGTGCCTTTAGGTGGACAGTTGGGTTATTAATTTGGGATTTCTTTGTCTTTGTAATGAAGGCATTTAGGGCTATGAATTTTCCCCTTAGGACTGCCTTCATTGTATCCCATAAGTTTTGTCATTACCCTACTTTTTATCACTTACTTATTAATACTTTATGATTTAATAATTTTTAAATTCCAAGTTTATCCCATAAGGAACACAGCTTCTTACTTTGATAGCTTTCTTTGTGCTATACATTTCCAATTTTTTCAAACTACATTTAAATATGTTTTAACTTCTATTAATTACTGTTGTTTGGTTTTGCTCTTCTGAGTTGTAATGGGAATTGTGACCCTAAGAGATGGATGCCCATTTACAAATCTTTATGAAAATGTAAAAAGGTATTAATACAACAAATGTGCAAATTTCCACGAAGAAATGCAAGAAAATAAGAAAAATCAAGGCACTATTATACATAAAAAATTAATCATTCCTTGATAACAAAATTGAAAAACAATGAGATGGTTGAAATATAAAACTGTATAATTCTAGGAGGCCAGTGCCTTATCTATTGGGTCATTGAGGAATGATCAAAGTCTAGTTCTAAACATAATTAATGATATCAAAGAAGATTCAAGCAAACAAATTACATTAATAAGGAACTCAAGACACAGAAGAGAAATTCTAAAAGGAAATTGCCATTGTGAAAAAATGCAATTTAAAAATATAGTAATCTTGGAGATAAAATGCTCAATACAACAAACTTAAAAACTCTGGAAAGTATCACTAATATATTAGATCAAGCAGAAGAAAGAATATCAGGGATTAAAGACAATGTCAGTGAGTTATTGACCTCAGGTGTCAGTCAAGAAAAGTTGGGAGAGTGCTTTCTTAGCATGCATAAAGCCCTGTGTTCAATCACCAGAACTCAAAAACCTGAGCATGTTGACAAATGCCTAATATACATAGCCAGTTGTGGACCAGCCAGAGCTACACGAGACCTCATCTCAAAAATAGCAACAAAAAAGAAGCAAATAGAACCCTAACATTCAATAACTTTGGGACAAGTCTAAGAAGACCAAACCTAAGAAGCCATGAGCTAGAAGAGGAAATTGACATACAAGTTTTTTTTTTTATTAGTCAGGGTTCTCTAGAGGAACAGAACTGATAGAATGAATTGTATTAAAAGGGAATTTAGGGCTAGAGAGATGGCTTAGTGGTTAAGGCATTTACCTGCAAAGCCAAAGGATCCCGGTTTGACTTTCCAGGGCCCACATAAGCCAGATGCACAAGGGGGTACATTCATCTGGAGTTCATTTGCAATGGCTGGAGGCCCTGGCATGCCCATTTTCTCTCTCTCTCTCTCTCCCTCTTCCTTACTCTCAAATAAATAAATAAAATATATTTTAAAAGAACTTTAAGGTTTTTTTTTTAAAAAGGGGAATTTATTGGATTAGCTTATGGCCATCCAACAATAGCAGTGTGCAGGCCCAAGAGTCAAGAAACCTACTAGCTGCTCAGTCCACAAGGCTGTATGCCTCAGCAGTCCCAATCTGACACTGAAGGCCTGGAGGCTTCCTGGAGAGGCACTGGTGTTCAGTCCACACTGGTCTTCAGTCCACACTCGTTTTCAGTTCATGCTGGTCTTGAGTCCATGCTGGAAGGCAGCAAGCAGCACTGCAGCCAGGTGGGAGGAAGGCACTTTTTTTGCCCACAGCTTTCTTAAATAAAGCCCCCCCCCCCGAGCGGGGCTGCCCACTCTGGGGGAAGGCCTCACCCTGGGTGAAGGACTTCCTCCTTCAGCTAATCCTTCCTGAAAGAAACCTCAGAGACCCACTCAAGAGGATATCTGTGGAATCCTAAACAGATCAAGTTGACAACAAAACTTAACCATTACACAAGCCAAAGGCATATAAAACCTTTTCAAAGAAATTACAGAAGAAAATCCCACAAAATAGAGAAAGATAGAAACTTCCAAGCAGAGAAACCATTGAGAACCTTTAATTGACATGACCAGAAATGAACTTCACCAGATCACATTATAGTTGAAATCCTGACTATGGAACAACTAAACAATATTAAAAGTGACAGGAGAAAAATACCAACTCATTTACAAAGACAAACTCATTAGAATTATACTAACCTACTCAAAAGAAACCCTAAAAAAAAAAAACAGAAAAATGTAGAATGATACATTTCAAGTCCTAAGAATAAATAAATGCCAAACAGGACCACTATACCCAGCAAATTTATCTTTGAAAATTGATGGACTTTGCAAGATACGTGAAAACTAAAGCAATTCATGACCACTAAACCAGCATTACAGAAGATACTGGAAAGAATTCTACACATTAGAGGAGGAAGAAAAATAACCTCAGTTATGACAGCCCATGAAAGAATATACTTCATGAGAGGAATAAAAGAACAAATAAGCATTAGGAAAGAATCAAATATGTTCAATTTAACAAACCAGCAAATGTCTAAGATGAAAAACAGTTCTTGATGGACTGGAGAGATAGCTTAGTGGTTGAGGCACTTGCCTGTGAATCCTAAGGACCCATGTTCAGCTCTCCAGATCTGACTTAAGCCAGATGCACAAAGGTGAGGCAAGCACAAAGTCGCACATGCCCACTAGGTGGCAGAAGCGTTTGCAGTTTGATTTCAGTGGCTGCCACCTGGTGCACCAATTCTCTTCCTCTCTCTGTCTCTCTTTAAAATAAAAAAAATAAGAAGAAGAAAAATAAAAACAATACTTGAAGGCTGAAGAGACAGCTTAGCAGTTAAGGCACATGCCTGCATAGCCAAAGGACCTAGGTTTGATTCCCCAGGACCCACATAAGCCAGATGCACAAGGTGGCATATGCATCTGGAGTTCATTTGCAGTGACTGAAGGTGCTGGTGCACCCATTCTCCCTCTTTCTCTTTCTTTCTATCTACCTCTTTCTCTCTCCCCCTGCCAAAAAATGAAAAAATAAAGAAAAACAATACTTAAATTGACCATGAATCATATATGTATATATGAAGTATATGTATGTATGTATATCATTGATCACAAACTTCTCATTAAGAGCTAAATATAAGTGGTGCTTAATTTACAAATAAAAGACATAGTTTGATAAAAATAAAATTTTTTAAAGGGCTGGAGAGATGACTTAGTGGTTAAAGCACTTGTCTGCAAAGCCAAAGGACTCAGGTTCAATTCCCCAGGACCCATGTAAGCCAGATGCACTTGGTGGCACATGCATCTGGAGTTCATTTGCAGTCACTTGAGGCCCTGGTGTGCCCATTCTCTCTGTCTCTCTCTCTCTCTCTTCCTCTGTCTCTAATAAATAAAAATAAAATTTTTAAAAAGAAGAAGACATAGTCTGGCTGGTTGAATTAAAAAAGATACATTTTTTTTTTCTGTTTGCAAGAAGCACACCTTCTTGGCATAAGCAATCGCAACCTAGAAGTAACAGGATTTGAAATGGCATGTTGAGCAAGTAAATCTGAAAGCAAAATGAAGTAGCTATACTTATAACTTGTTGGAGTAGAATGTAAGGAAAACTTAATCAGAAAAAAATAAATAAGACCACTATATAACTAATAAATCCAACAATTCTTACAGACTAGATAACTATTGTAAAATATATTTACTGTCAGTGAACTTAATTTCATAAAATAAATGTTAATGGACATAAAGGAATATATATGTCCACACACAATAATAGTGGGACATTTTAATAACCCATTTTCATCAACAGGTAAGTCATTTAAACAAAATATTAACAAAGAAAATTCATAGTTAAACTAAACTGTAAACCAGATGTATAAAACAAACATGTGCACAATATTTCATCCATCAACTGCTGAGAAAAGTACTTATTGACATTGCCTTTTAAAAAAGTCTTAACAAATACCAAAAAAATATTTTTTGTACTCTTTCAGATAATAATGAAACAAAACTAGAAATCAACAATGTGTGAGAATATAGAATATACATAAACATATGGGTATAGAGAAATATGCCTTGGAATAATCAGTGGGTCAGTAAACAAATCAGCAAGGAAATTAAGAAGTTCATAGGATCAAATGAACATTAAAAAAAAACTTACCAAAACACTGAGATATGGTAAAAAGTTCAAAGAGGGAAGGTGATACCTATGATGCCTACATTGAAAAGTTTGATCTCGCATTAATAATCTAGTTATGCATCTCAGCATATTAGAAAAGAAAAATCCAGTCTCAAAATTAGTAGAAGGAAATACATACTAAAGATCAGGTCCCATATTAATATACTGGATACCAAAAGAATAGAAGGGATCAGTGAAGTGAGAGTTGGTTCTTTAAAGATAAATAAACCCTTAGCCAAACTGACCAAAAGAGAGAGAAGGAAGAAATTAGAAGATTTGAGGTGAAGGGTGATATTGCAATGGACAGTATTGAAATACAAATGATCATTAGAGAATATTTTGAAAAACAAAACAATCACTTGAAAAACGTAGAAGAAAGGAATAAATTTTGTAGACACATATGACCTACCAAAATTAAAACAGATGGATATAGAAGACCAAAACAGATCTATACTAAGCAATGAGATTGAAGCAATAATACAGTCTCTCAACAAAGAAAAAACAGGACCATACAGATTTACTGCTGAATTATACCAAATATTTAAAAAAGAATTTACACCAATAATTCTCAAGCTACTCCATGAAATAAAAAGTTAAGGTACACTTCCAAACTTATTTACAAAAAAACCAGTGTGACCCTGACAGCAAAACCAGATAAGGACTCAACATTGATGAACAGATGCAAGTCCTCAATAAATTACCTGCAAACTGAATTCAACAATATATTAAAAAGATCAGTTTGCCAGGCGTGGTGGTGCATGCCTTTAATTCCAGCACTCTGGAGGCAGAGGTAGGAGGATCGCCGTGAGTTCGAGGCCACCCTGAGACTCCATAGTGAATTCCAGGTCAGCCTGGGCTAGAGTGTGACACTACCTCGAAAATCCAAAAAAAAAAAAAAAGATCAGTTTGCAAGTAATTTATTGAGGTTTTGCATCTCTTCATCCATGAATTAATCTATTGGATTTTGTTGTTGTTGTTGTTGAGGCTCAGGGATAAAGCCTGCAAAGCCTGCCAATTTGGGATTAATTCCCCAGCCACCCACATAAAACCAGTCACAAAAATTGGTTCAAGCATCTGGAGTTTGTTTGCAGTGGAAAGATACTCTGGTGTGCCCATACATACCACACACACACACGCACGCACCATGCATGCACGCGTGCACATAAATAAATGAAAATACATACAAAAATATCACACATCATAATCAAGTTGTTTTCAATCATCTTTTCAGGTGGAAGCGACCACTGGGATGACTCAAAACCCACAAAATACTGAGAAGTGACCGTGGAATGTTCAACACTAAGTGAGACATCTCTATCACACCCTCCAAGGCTCAGGCCCTGGCACACCCATTATGTCTCTTTCTCTCCCTGTGTCTGTCTCTAATAAATAAATAAGTTAAAAAAAAAATTTTAAGAGAAAACATTATTTATTTATTTATTTATTTATTTATTTATTTTTGGTCTTTTTGAGGCAAGGTCTCACTGTAGCCCAGGCTGACTTGGAACTCACTCTGTAGTTCTAGACTGGCCTGAAATCCACAGCAATCCTCCTGCCTCTGCCTGTCAAGTGCTAGTATTAAAGGTTTGTGCCACCACAACTAGCTATTTTTATTTAGTTTTTGACAGTTTCATATATGTATATTATACATTTTATCATATTCACCCCCTCATTCCCCTCTCCTATCCCCTCTCACTCCTTCTGACCCCCTTCTTTTACCCAACTAGTCCTCTTCCTGTTGTCATTTACTGTGTGTGTGTGTGTGTCCGAGTTTAATTGGGATTGCTCTCATGAACAGAATAGGGAATTATTTACTGGACCATGAGCAGCTTATAGGTGGCTACAACAGAGAACATACTTCTCCTGTCCTAGCAACCATTATCTGTGGATATATCACCATACATGATTTCAAGCTATACTACAAAGCCACAGTTGTAAAAACAACATGGTACTAACACAAAAACAAATATGTAGATCAGTGTACTATAATAAAAAATCCAGGTATAATTCCATGTAACTGCAGCCACATAATTTTTGACAAAGAGCACAAAAATGCACATTTGAGAAAAGAGAAACTGGTACTAGGAAATCTGGATATCTACTCATAGAAAAATTACTCTAGAATCTCACACTGCATAAAAATCAATTCCAAATGGATCCAGGTTCTTGCTGTAAGACCAGGAACCCTAAAATGACTAGAGGAAAATGTAGGAAAAAAACATTTCAAGAGATAGACATAGGGAAAAACTTTCTGAATAGGAACTCTGTTGCCCAGGAAATAAGGTAAACAATCAACAAATGGGACTTTATGAAATTAAAAATCTATTGCACAGCTTAGGAAACCATCAAGAGGCAGCCTACAGAATGAAAAGAAGATCTTCACCAGCTACATACCTGAAAGAGGATTAATTAATTAATTAATATATACCTAGAGCATAAAAAGAACTAAAAAACCTTAACAATAAAAACAAACAAACAGTCAAACAACCCAATCAAAATATGAGGTATGGAGGTGAACAGACAGTTCTCAAAAGAGGAAGCACAAATGACCAATAAATATTTTTAGCTTGGCATTGTAGCACACACCCTTAATCCTAGCACTTGGGAGGCAGAGGTAGGAGGATTGCTATGAGTTTGAGGCCAGTCTAAGACTACATAGTGATTACAAATCAGCTTGGACTATAGCAAAACCCTACCTCAATAAAACAAAAGAATATTTTAAATGGTTCAAAACTGTTAGCTAGGGAATGCAAATTAATATTACTTTGAGATTCCATCTTATTCTGGTCAGAATGGCTAGCACCAAAAAAATCAAGTGACAACAAATGCTAGTGAGTGTGTGGGGAATGTAAACTGGTGCAGCCTCCATGAAAAGTGTGGGGGTTTCTCAAAATGTTAAAAATAGACCTAACATATGATTCTTACATACCACTCCTGGCTATATACCCTAAGGGGTCTACACTTTACTATAAATATACTTGTTCATCCGTGTTTATTGCTACTTTATTCACAAGAAATAGAAAATGGAATAAGCCTAGAGGTCCATCAGCTGATGAATGGATAATAAAGATGTGGTACATATATGCAAAGGAGTTTTATTTAGCTGTAAAGAAAAAAAAGCAGGGTGTGGTGGTGCATGCCTTTAATCCCAGCACTCAGTAGGCTGAGGTAGGAGGACTGATGTGAGCTCAAGGTCAACCTGAGACTACATAGTGAATTCCTGGTCAGCCTGGGCTAGAGTGAAACCTACCTCAAAAAAACAAACAAAGAGCTGGGCATGGTGGCGCACATCTTTAATTAATCCTAGCACCTGGGAGGCAGAGGTAGGAGGATCTCCATGAGTTCAAGGCTACCCTGAGACTACATAGTAAATTCCAGGTCAGGCTGCTCTAGAGCGAGACCCTACCTCAAAATTAAAAAGAAAGAAAGAAAGAAAGAAAGAAAGAAAGAAAGAAAGAAAGAAAGAAAGAAAACTAAAAGTCACAGGAAAATGGATGGGTCTGGAAAACATACTAAGTGAGTTAACCCAGGTCAGAAAGACAAATGCCACATGTTTTCTCTCATATGTCAATTCTAACTTTGAATTTTTAAATTTGCATTTAAGTTGAAATAAGGGATAGTATTGGCCAGGAAGCTAGAAAGAAGCCATGAGGGTAGTGAGGGTGTATGGCTTAAGGCAGGAAATAACAGACATGTAAGTAGAAGGGTGGTACACTGGAGGTGGAAAGGCTAAAGTGGGGTCAGGGGAAGGGAATAGAGAAGAGGAGACAGTGGGAGGAGGGCTAACCATAACTAAATATGTTACTTAAAGAGCCATAAAACAACTCATTTCTATGTTAACTAACTAAAAGCATAATTAAGATTAGAGAGAGTCTGTGTGGTCAAAAGCTCACTGTGGAAGTGAACAATTCTGCTGTCTGAAGCCATAAGTTGGTTCAGGAAAACTCAGTACCAAGGGTTGGATACTCCCCAGTGGATTGTTCACGAAGAAGGCCCTGAAGATCTTCAATTTAATACAGGCTATTGTCAACACTTTTGTTTGCCCACCAGAAATAGATAGCAAGACTCTACTACTGAATATATCAGTTGCAAAACACTGAATAATCAAACTGGAACTGAGCTGGAAACCTCTTTCCTGCTGGCAAACATACTGCTGGTAGTGCTATGCAAGCAGCTGCAGGAGAAAAGCCATCAACAGTCTCGTCCAATGGTGGATCCACCTTGTTTGGTACACAATTGACCAGCCAGGCAAGATGCACTTACCGGTGCAAGAGTGGCATGTCTGTTTTGGAGGAAAACAAATTCCCTTTTGATTTTTGTCTGAGGCCAACTCCACTAGAGGAAATCCATATTGAGTACTGACAACCCAGTTGAAAGCCATTGGTTGAGAAGGTCATAGATCCTAAGTGTTAAGCTGCTACTATTGTTTGACGAGATGAATCTGCTGTGTTCATCAAACTACCCACCCCAAATGATATTATGGGTGGGCGTGGTGGCACACGCCTTTAATCCTAGCACTTGGGAGGCAGAGGTAGGAGGATCGCCATGGGTTCAAGGCCACCCTGAGACTACATAGTGAATTCCAGGTCAGCCTGGGCCAGAGTGAGACCTTACCTCAAAAACACAAAAAAATAATGATATTATGTTTATGCACATAGATTAGTGCTACTCTTATTGTTGGACAAAGAAGCTTCTTTATGCTAAATGTGGTAGATACTAGGGAGACTCAGAACTTGCTAAAGTACTGAAAATGAATGGCTGTTGAGTACTAAACACTAAATGAGACATCTCTCTTGTGCCATCCAAGATTCAGGGAACAATGGAAGAGAGTGGGTGGAATGAATATAAAAATCAGATAGTTCAGTGGGGAGTGTTTTGGGACACTATTATCCAGACATGAAGTGACCATCACATTCATGACCTAGTGGCTGTCAGATGTCATTTCTTCCACAATATGTGTACACAATTGAGCCCATAAACATTTCAACATGAATAATGGATGAGGACAAAAAAGATATCAAGGTGGAAGAGGTACTAGATGGAAAGAAGAAATTCAGTTGATTGGGGTGGGGGAGGAAGGACAAAAGAAGGTAATGGTAGAAAATTGTGACCAAATTACAGTATGTCAATATGAAAATTCTCAATAAAAACAAGAAAAAATGAAAAATAAAATATTAAGAAATCTGAAAAGAGAAATGGACATCAATACACTAAGAGCAGGTGACATCAATACTCCACTTCAACATTCAAGAGCTTGTCCAGCAGAAAATAAATAAGGCTACATTTCACTTTAACTACATTTAAGACCATAAGCACCTAACAGAGATATAACATTCTGTCCAACAGCAATGGGATACTATTCTTAAGCATAATAAAAAAATTATCTGGGGCTGGAGAGATGGCTTTGCAGTTAAGGAGTTTGCCTGTGAAGCCTAAGGACCCAGGTTCAATTCCCAAGTACCCATGTAAGCCAGATCACAAGGTGACACATGCATCTGGAGTTTGTTTGCAGGGGCTGGAGGCACTGGAGTGCTCTCTCTCTCTCTCTCTCTCTCTCCTCTCTCTCTATGTGCCTCTTTCTTTCTCTCTGTCCCTCTCTCAAATAAATAAGTAAATAAAATATTTTAAAATTAAAAATAACTAGGATAGATTATATGTTAGGCCACAAAAGAATCATAGCAACTTTGAGAAGATGGAACTAATATGAAGTATCTTTTCTGATCACCACAGTATGAAATTAGAAATCAATAACATGAGGCAAGATAGAAATTTTAAAATATATAGAAATTAAATGGCAGGCTTTTGTGTACCCAATGAGTCAAAGAAGAAATGAAAAGGGAAATGAAAAACATAAATCTTTGCACAAACAAAAATGGAAATAAGGGCTGGAGAATTTGCTTAGTGGTTAAGGCTCTTGCCTACAAAGTCAAAGGACCCAGGATCAATTCCCCAGGACCCATGTAAGCCAGGTGCACAAGGGGGCACACACATCTGGAGTTCATTTGCAGCAATTGGAGGCCCTGGTGTGCCCATTCTATCTCTCTCTCCCCCTGCCTATTTTGCTTTCAAATAAAGAAAAAATTAGAAATGGATATGAGCATATCAAAGCTTATAAGGTGCACCAAAAGCAGTTCTAGAAGGGAAGTTTATAGTGAGAATGCATAAAACTAAAAGTAATAAACTTAAATAAATAACCTAATGTTACACCTCAAAGAAACACATAAGAATACTAAACCCAAAGCTAGTAGAAAGAAGAAAATAAAAAGCAGAGCCAAAAATGATATAAAATCAACAGAAAACATGAATGAAATAGGAGGTTTAAGCAAACTTTAAAAAATTATAAGCTACACTAAAAAAATAAGAAAGGAATCATAAATGAAAATATAGCTACTGCTAGTATAGAAATAGACCATAAGTGAGTGCTATGAAGTTATATAACAACATTTGAATAAATGGGAGTAATGAACAAATTGATAATTATGATGATTACATCATGAATAAATTGAAATGAATAGAATAATGATAAGAAATGAGATTAAATATATAATAAGAGATCTCCATAAAAGCATGGCTTCTGATAGCTTTACATAAATTTCTATAAAAGTCTTAAACTTATTACACTCTCTTCTAAACATTCTAAAATGATTTTACAAGGCCAACACTACTCTCACACTAAACCTAAACAAAGACACTATAGGTACAGACATTTATGAGCCAGTATCTTTTATGAACATGCACATAAAAATCTGCAAGAGGGTTTGAGAAATGGCTTAGCAGTTAAGGCACTTTTGTGAAGCCTAAGGACCCAGGTTCAATTCCCCAGAGCTCATGTAAGCCAGATGAACATGGTGGCACATCAATCTGGAGTTTGTTTGCAGCAGCTGGAGGCCTTGGCGCACCCATTCTCTCCTTCTCTCTCTCTTTCTGCCTCTTTCTCTGTCTCTCAAATAAATAAATAATTAATAAAAAAATTTAAAAAATCTTCAAGGGCTGTAGCGACGGCTTCAGCAGTTAAAGGCATTTGCTTGCGAAGCCTGATGGCCCAGGTTCAATTCCCAATAGCCAGATAAAGCCAGAAACATAAAGTGCTACATGCATCTGGAGCTCATTTGACATGGCAAAAGTCCCTGATGTACCCATTCTCATTCCCTTTCTCTCTCTCTCTCTCTCTCTCTCTCTCTCTCTCTCTCTCTCTCTCTTTTCTGAGCAACAATATGACCCTGGCTTCCTACTCCTACCATGCCTTCCCCACCATGAAGAAACTTATGCTCAAACTGTAAGGCAGAATAAACCCTTTTTCCTTCCATAAGCTGCATCAGGTCAGGTATTGTTTTTTAATTTTTATTTATTTATTTTTAAGCAGAGAGAAAGAGATAGAAGAAAGATATACAAAAAAAGAGAGAGAGAAGGTCAGGTACTTTTTATCCCAGCAAAAAGAAAGTTACTGATATAATTTTGTTGTATATTTAATTCAAATTGGCTGAAAGAGTAGATCTTTAAAGCATTTCTCAGACACAAAGAAATTTTAATGTGAAAAATTCACTAATTTGTTTGATTAGTGAATTGATTTAACAGTGTATTAGCATATCAAAGCCATCACATATGTCTGAATATGAATATGACATAGGGCAATTCTTAATTATAACAGCAAAAGTTCAAATATCAGATTTCGATAACAAAAGACAAAAACCAGAAGTTAGAATTCTTCAACTTTGAAAAATGTGCATAAAAGAACACTACTCAAAGTAAAAAGACAGTCTATAGAATGATAAGAAATTTGTAAATTATATATATGTAGTGTACAAAATATTTATGAATGTTTACAACTTAGTAACAAAAAGGCAAATATAAGAAATAGTGCTCAACATTATTATTCATCATGAAAATGCAAACAAACAAAAATTACATTGAGAGACTATTTCATGCCCACCAAATGTGAAGTGTTGGTGAGGATGTGAAAAAAAGTAACACTCTCATACATTGATGCGCAGAATCTAAAATGGTATGCTTCTGTGGAAAACAGCTTGGCATTTCCTTCACAAGTAAAGCAGAAATTTACTATGTCCAGTAATTCTTTCTTTATGCATGTGTGTATGTGGTGTGCATCTGTGTGTATATCTGTAGACATATTCCAGAAATAACTGAAAATATACATCAAGTACAAACTTGCATATGAATATTCATTGTGCCTCTATTATCATGAATAATCCACATATGGAAATAGCCCAAATGTGCCCATTAGTGATGACCAGTTAATAAACAAATGTCAGGATTTAGGATCCTCTGTTAATTACCTGCATGAACTGAAACAAGTTAGCTAACATCTTTGGATAGCTTTTGTATTTGCAAAGTACAAAATTTCAGATTGTCTTCCCTCACAAGAAAATTTTCAGAAGATTCACTCACAAACATGAGGCCTATTAAAATATCACACACACACACACACACACACACACACACACACCAATGCAACTTCATTGATGTGCTGGGAGTCATGGAAGGAATCAATGAACAGAGAAGCACTTGATATAAAAAGGCTAGCTGAATTTAAAAATAACAAAATCTATGCTTACTTCTTTCATTTTGTCACAGCAATGAGATGGTAACTACAACAGAAAACTGGTACCAGTGGAAAGAGGTGGTTACAGCTAGAACTTTGACTGTGTGGCTTTTGAACTTTTGGAACTGATTTGAGGAATTTGAAAGGATTTCAAACTTTGGTCAAAGAGACACCTTGCACTGATGAAGGCAGAGTCTGATGGACCATTCTGGTCAGACTTGAAAGACTTAAATGGAATAGAACTGTGGACTGTGAGATTTGGCTTATGAGGGAAAGAAAGAATTTTGTCCTAACTGGATTAGAGGCAGTTTGTGTGAGAGGCCAGCAGTGCTATTCTCATGTTCTGAGAACTTCAGCAAAGTTGAGTTTAGAAGAAATGGACTGGTATGAACAGATGTATATGACACAGAAAGAAATGAAAGTTCTGGGCAGGAGAAATTATCCCTGCTTCAGCTGCAATGTTTGAGAGATTATACTACCATTGAGACTGAGCCAGCTGTTTTGCATTGGGACAGCAGGAAGAATGCTGACTCCTTTTTCTTTTTGGTTTTACAAGGTAGGGTCTCACTCTAGCCCAAGCTGACCAGGAATTCACTATGTAGTCTCTGGGTGGCCTTGAACTCACAGTGATCCTCCTCCTTCTGCCTCCTGAGTGCTTGGATTAAAGGTGTACACCACCATGCCCAGCCAGAATACTGACTCTTTAAAAGTAGGAGGTCTGAATGCTAAAGGAGTTTTTCTGCTCTTCAAAGTTGGCTTTATTCACCCTCCCAAATTAAAAAATTTGGTAGTCCATTTGGTACTATGAGAGTATAACAAATGAAGGAAAGAAAGGATCGTTGAATTTGCAACATGGTTTGTTTTTTAGAAATGGCCACTGGGGGGTGTGAGTCAGGGTTCCCTGCATGGAGGCCTAATGGAGCCTTGAAGACAAACCCTGGTTTGCAGTGGAGATCCCAGGAGATGACAGGACTATAGGACAGCTACAAAAGAGAACTGCTGGCCCAGGATGGATTGTTCCCTGGGCTGTAATCAGCCCAGATGCAGGGAGTGAATTAGAACTCCAGAGATTTGTCATTGGTTAGAGATGTCAGACGTGGAACTACAGAATTTGATTTTTGTCCTATTTGTTTGAAATCTTGCATTGCTTCAATATTTCCTTGCAAAATCTTTTGCAATGAAATGTTTATTCTGGGACATTATTCTTTTGGTTTTACAGATCACAATTAAGAGACCTTGGAATGTGGGGTATTTGAACAGCACTGGTATTTAAAAAGCTATGGGGACTTTAAAAGTTGGACTGAATGCATTGCGTTTTACATCGTGGATGGCAAATTTATGGGGGCCAGGGGCAGAATGTGGTGATTTGAATTAGGTGTCTCCCATAAACTTATGTGTTTTGAATGCTCAGTTCCCAGCTGATGGAAATTTAGGAGGTGGAGATTTGCTGGAGGAAGCATGTTGTTGGGGGTAGGCATTAGAGTATTATAACCAGCTTCTCCTTGCCAGAGATTGACTCACTCTCTTGCTATTGTTTCTACCTGCCATGGCAGAGGTGATGTCCAGCCTCTTCTCATGCCATCCTTTCCCCTCCATCAAGGAACATGTCCTCAAGACTTCATGCCAAAAACAACTTTCTTCCCATCAGATGCTTTTGGTTGGATAATGCATCCCAGAAATGAGAAGGTAACTGCAACAGATGCTGAGATATCAAATAGGAGTACCATCTCATTCAATCTGTCAAGATTCCTGGGATGCAGTAGTAAAACGTTAACCAGGTAAAATAATGAGTATGGAAAATTTGAGCTAGCCAGGAAGATGTAGAGGGTAAAAATAAAATGATATATATTTTAAATGAAATATTGTTTTCATGGGAGTTCAAGCAGGTCAGTGTTGCTAGAGCAGAAAAAGCATGACAGGAGTGGAAAAAGAAAAGATTTACCCAGTAAATAGGGCAGGATCACAAAAGAGCTTTCAGGCCCTAGAAGAAATTTGAAGTTTATCTCAAGAGCAATGGCATATGCAAATCCTAACGTATTTTTTTTAGATTTATATGTAAGTTGGAGGACATTTTACATTCAAGCCATCACATGAGGGTAGCTAGCTGCTCTCTGGTTGGATGTGATACCTTTCCATGGGAGGAAATTCATGTGTAATAATGTAAACCTAGTCAAAAGCCTATAATTAAGGAGGTCATATACCCTAGGCAGAAAGCTATTACTAATGTTTTGTTAAGTGGGCTACTTGTCAAATTACTTTCTAAATATTTGTATTTATACCCATAAAACAGTGCTCCTTTCAGTCTTTGTCAGAGAAGTTTCTTATGGCAGTGGGAGCCTGTTAGTGCAGACTCAAAGCTGGTCAGAGTGCTGGTAACAAATGGCTATATATTGAGTGCTTAGCCCTAAATGAGATATCTATATCACCCTCTCCAAGACTCAGGGAGCATTGCAGAAGGGAAGCAGGGGAAATGTAAGGTGAAGTGTTGTGAAATGTTGTCTTCCTGATGTGACATGGCCATTGCACTCATGAAACAACTTACAGCAACTATGGGTTCCTGTACAAAATTGAGCCTGGCAGCATTCCATTATGGAAGAGGGTGGAATCATGAAGCCCTGCCCCTCTAAGAGAAGCTATTGGTTTCTGGGAAAAGGTAGTCATTTTCTTCAATGATATAGCCACTGGTAAGTTGCCCATGCTCCAATAAATAGCCCAATACCCATATTCACGCAAGCAACCCTAATTAAATTTAGTGGGTGACAAAGAATACATGAAAGTAGGAGAAGGACTAGTTGGGAGGAAAAGGAAGATTAGTAGTAAGGAGGAGATAAGAGATGGAAATGGAGTTGAGTACAATCAAAATACATTATATACATTATGAAATTGTCAAAAGTAACAAAACGA
Source organism: Dipus sagitta (assembly GCA_036346955.1). Classification (NCBI taxonomy): domain Eukaryota; kingdom Metazoa; phylum Chordata; class Mammalia; order Rodentia; family Dipodidae; genus Dipus; species Dipus sagitta. The sequence goes on from CM070776.1 coordinate 65,688,640, forward strand.
GAAAGGAGCAATGGGTAAACATTCAAGAGTTCTAAATACCCAGAGTTTCATAACCACAATTACATTTTGAGATCATCTTGGCAGTGTGGAGGCTGAAGTGGAAGAGACATGGATTAGCAACAAGGACATCAAATAGGACATTATTATAGTAGCTGTGATTTAAAGTGATCAGACTTTGAATTAAAACAGTATAAAGAAAACAAACAAGATGCATTTTAAATCTATTTAAGAAATAAATCAATAGGACTTGTTGATGAATTTAGATCTAGCAGGTAAAGGAATGAGGTGGTTCAATAATGATTTTACCAAAAAAGAATGATTTTACAGTTTCAATTTTTTAAATATTTATTTGTTTGTTTGTTTGAGAGAAAGAGGCAGAAAGAGTGAATGGGTGCACCAGGGGCTCCAGCCACTCCAAGTGAACTCCAGACACATGTGCCACCTTGTGTATCTGGCTTACATGCTACTGAAGAATTGAACCTGAATCCTCAGGCTTTGCAGACAAGAGCCTTAACTGCTAAACCATCTCTCCAGCCCTACAGTGACTTAGATAATGGTGCCATCAACCAACGCTGGAGACTCTGAGGTATGATTGTGTTAAGTGATAATATGATGAGTTCAACATTGGGCATGTTAAATTTATGGTACCTATAGTATCAAGTGACATATGGCATGGTATATTAATTTGTATCTTGGAGATAATATTGAGGATATAAAAGTGAGGGTCACTAGTATATAACTGGCAATGAAACTTGGAGAGTAGATGCCTCAAAAGAATGTTTTACATGTTTTTTTCTACATGTTATAGCTTTAAGATTAAAAATTCATCATATTTCCTCTTTTATTCTTCCCTTGGATAAAATCCCTTACAGAAATGGAAGTCCTAAGATTTTAAGAAATAACTGGAGTAAAAAATGATAACTTTCTGCATCCAAAATACAATATTATTCCTATAGAAAACAAGTAGGTTTCAAGATCTTCTAGAAAAGCCAGACTGCAAAATCAGTCAGCTATTGATACAGATGCACAAAGCTCCAACTAGGCCATCTAAATCTTGATGTTGATACAGGTAAGACTGTCCCTACCCTTGGCTTGGCACAGCAAGTTGGCACTAGGCATTGCCATCTTGAGGCTCCTGCTGGCTACTTCCAGCACAGTGGCCCAAGAACCATGTTTGAAAGGCCTTGTGTGTGGCTTTTCTGCTCTGCCTCCGAATAGAGGAAATTCACTTGGCTGATTTTCAGAAACACTCTAAGAGGAATGTGCAGCAGGTTTCTAGTCTTTCTCTGCTTAGACATAAATTAAGATCTTGTTTGTTTCTAGTGACTAGTTCCCCATCATGCCAGAAACTCCACTGTGCTCTCTGGGGTGTGCAACCTCTATTTATTAGGTTATTTTGTTGGCCAGGGGTTCACAGTGTGCTTTGTTCTCCTTGCTCTGCCGCTCCCATGGACTGGCTGCAGAGTAAACCAGACAGTGACCCCTGATTCACTCTTCCACTGATTCTATTCATATCTCTTCATTGTCTTTGGATTGTGGCACCAAGCAGCTCAAAGCAGATGCTGTGGACCTTGTGTACTGCTCCAGAGTGACAAGCTCCTCCCAGGCCCTGGAGACACATAGGAAATCCAGCTGCAAGTCCTCTCCTTCTGGACCCACCCAGTAATGGAAGTACAGTTGGGGACATGGACCTTCAAAACTGGCTCTCCTAGATTCACTTTGAGTATCAGCAAAGCTATCCCTGTTTGAAGGCAAAAGGTCAGCTGCCTGTAAGGAATTTTGAAGGAAACAAAAAGGCCTTGCTATCCCAAAACATCTCCACATACCTACACTCCAATGTGCTTCAAGTCACTGTTTTTGGTTAAGAAACTGTGCCTCCAAAAATGTCCCCAGAGGAAAATTTATATAGAGAAAGGGACCACAACTCAACATCAAATTACTTAGCTGTTGCCCTCAACTCTGCTATGAGACAATGGGAAAGTCTCTTCCCTTTTCTGAGCATCAGTTTCCTCAATATGCTTTATAAAAAGGAGAAATTGTGTGACATCATTTTCAAATTCTGTACTTCTATTACCCATGTTCAAGCTCCAAAGCTACTTTTCAGGGGCTACTATTTAAATCACCAAAATTCATTCCTCCATTTGTTTGAATTGATTAGCTATGCCACCAGAAAAAGTGAGGCAAAACATGGATTGATTGCAGAAACCCTTCATGAAAACTATTCTTGACAAGACAATCAAAGAGGCTTCGCCCTCCTTTCTATCTGCCTCCCACACTTCCCACTCCCCATTACTGGCTATCTTGACCAGGAAAACGTAAAAGAGTGCACTAGAGGAGATGGGCGTAACTGTTCAGGTTGGGTAAGAAAGACAAAATCCTTGTTGGATTGGTTTTTTCAGACATCCAAATTATGGCTCCAGATAAAACTGCCTCAGAGTGCTATAGTTACAGGGCCAGAAAGTGGTTTTCCCAAGAGGGAAGTGTCCAGACACCTAGGTGGTCTCTTTTCTCACAGAAAAGGAAAAGGCTTAAATTCCAGTTCATCTACCTTGGCTTCCTTGGGATGACCCAGAAATGAGTCATCTATTAATAACAGGAGCTAACATTTATTCGCATTATTTATTAGCATTTACTAATATATTGGCAGGTGATATTCCAGGTGCTTCATATAAATTGAAACAAGTAACCCTTATTAAAAGTCCTACAAAGAAAATACCATTATACTGTACAGAAAAGAATAGTGAAATGCAGAGGTGTTCCATAATTTGCTTAAGATCACACAGCCAGGAAAGAGGGAGAACATGAAGCCAGGTAGAACAGCACTAGAATTGATGATCTAAACTCAATTAAAGGTGGAAAAGGATCCTCTCAAATGACACAAAGAAAAGCCAGAGAGATCCTTAGGGGATATCAAGGGCCACTTCTTTTTTTAAATAAATAAATATATATATATATATATATATGATAGAACTGAGATGCTGAGAAGGGAATTTGTTCAATGCGACACAGTGAAAAAATGTGAGCATAATGGAACCAGAACCAGTGCCCTGATTTACTGACGCAACTCAGTGATCTTTACGCTAAAACTTTTGATCTTTTGCTGTGCTTCCTCCTTAAAATGCCTTCCCCATCACCTTACCCAGCTGACATTGCCAGCTTGATCATTCCCACAGCCTGTCTGACAAGATTGTGGAGAGGCAGCCATCTCTGTAGTATGAGTCATTGTCATCTTTTCCAAAATATAAATGAGACTAGAGCTGGCTCCAGTCAAGCATTTTCCAAATGATTAGATCCCTAAATCCCAGTATCACCTCTGTGGGGGTTACCGATAGAATGTAAAACCAACATTTTCCATCCATAAAGACATCAACACCCAACCACGCCAAGGCCTCGACCTTCTGAGAAGATGAGTGTTCAATGATGTATGAGGCCCGCCTCCTGCTCAGACAGATCCATGGATTCAGATCGGAACTTTTTAAGGGTCATTCAGGGAAACCAATACCGAGCCCAGCTGGAAAAATTCTGCCTGATTCATTAAGAAGTGATGAGTAAAGCTTGTGAAAGTGGAAAGTGGGGATAGGCAATGGGCTCTGGAGACAGTTGGGCTAGCCTGGTTTATAATGCCACCCATGTGTGCTGGCCAGGGACATGGAGATGGATACCCTAGATACCCTAAAGGCACAAACTACTCTCTGTTGATATTCATGGCTTGCTGCCTCAAGATGTTGGATTTTACAAAGCTATCATGCCCACGCCATGCCTCACTCCACCCCTCCAGTGGGTGTGGGAAACAAAAGGTTCTACTATGGATGGGAAGTTTTAATGGCCTCTTGTGGGGCTGAGGATTTAACCCACATGAGACACTCTGTCCATTACCCAATTTCTTTATGGGCCTCTGATCTAGACATACACCACCAAGCCTACTGAGTCAGGTCAATCATGAGGATACCAGATAGGAGTCCCAGACTTTGGGAAGGCAGATGAGTGCAGAAGGAAAGGAACCTTCTCTAGGCAGGAGTGAAGAGTGGTTCCAAGAGGCTGGTTGATGTCACAGAGCAAGTATTTGTGCCCCTGTTTATCATGTTAAGACTTTCTACTTGGCACGAAACTTTCTTATGATGAAAGAGGAAAATGGAAGGTTCTGAAGCAGCTTTAAGGTGAAATACAAAGATCACTAACTTTATTGATTCACTCGTTTATTTATCCACACAACAATTAATAAGTGCCTACTATGTGCAAAGTATAGTAGAGACATAGAAATATATGTCAAATGGCCCATTTTCCAGTAGCTCATACCCACAATGGGCCATGACCTAGACACCACTCAGCTGTATTTGATAATGTCCTTTAAATAATATAAATGAGATAATCAGCCTTCCAGCTTGCAAACTTTTAGAAAGGACTGTCTAGTTCAAGCTTTTTATTATGCAAGTAAAAACACAAACCAAAGGATGGGAAAAATATTCTCAGGGTTACATGACCAAATAACAAACCTGACCTTCCTAACAGGACTTCAACAAACTAAAAAATTACTCTAATTCCACACTCACTTTAGCAGTAAATATAATAAAATTGAAATGATACAAAGATTAATATGGCCCCTCCACAAGGAAAGCATGCAAATTTAAGCATTCCATATTTCTTATCTACATATAATCAAAAGATCACACTGTATCCATAAATTTGTACAATTGTATGTATCAATTTAAAATGTTAAAAATTAATGTAGCATGGTATTCCCTTTTTCTGAGCATCAGTTTCCTCAATATACTTGACAAGGGGAAAATGTGTGACATCATCTTAAGACTCCTTTTGACTATAAAATTCTGTACTTCTGTGACCCATGTTGAAGCTCCAAAGTTACTTTGCAGGGGCTACCATTTAAATCATTAAAATTCATTCCTCCATTTATTTGAATAGATTAGGTACCACCATGACATGACATGCTATAACAATGCTTGATAGATTTGTGTTTAAGATTTTTTAAACACATAAGATTTTTCTAAAATCAATATTATATAAATTTACAATATACATCCAGGGTCAACCAAAGACTGTGCTAGGCCCAGAGTAAAATGAAAATATCAGAACTCTCATTATAAAAGTAGGGAGAAAAGTTATTAAAATAAAAATTTGTTTTTATTCAGTATATTAATATGCCTCTCCTCTTTCTCTATCTATCTTGCTCTCTCTCTTCTTCCTGCTCTGGACTTGTCATGGCATTTTCTACTCACTATTTCATGTGGTCATAAAAATAATTAAAAATTAAATTATTGGCATGCATTTTACTGTTAAGCTATATATTGTTCAGAATAAGTTTAGGCATAAATATAAGATCATATGGAAAATTCATATACAAAATCACCAAAGTATACAATTAATATTTAAAAGTTTGTACTTGTATATGTAGTTTGTCTTGCCAAAAAAATAGAAGTACTACAGAAAATTAATTGAATTATTTTCTATTTCACTTTCTTATATGTGCATGTTCTACCAAAGGTCTCCATCTTTGTTCTGCTGATGAGTAAGGAGAACAGAAAGGATAGGGAACTATGGATTATCCTATCATTCCTTCTACTTCTATATTCAGCAATAGTGAGTCACTAATATAGAGAAGCAGCATGAGTAAGAAAGAATGCAGGGGGGCTAGGAAGATAGATACCTCAGTTTCTTGCTTCAGAAACTTGAGGACCAGAGTTTAATCCCCAGTATTCACATAAATGCCAGGCATGGTGGTGCATGCCTGTGTTCACAGATAAGATTATGAAGAATTTGAAAAGAATAGCAATAGAAGATTAAACCAAGGACAAGGACCCATGTACATGAGACATTATGTGAATCCATAATCCTCACACTCATGAAGTTGGCCCTGCATAGAGCAATTCATTATCCCATATGAAAACTCAACTCAAAAGTGGATAACACACTAAATATAAAAGGTGAAGCTATGAAATGAATTCAATTTAAGAGAAAATATCTAAAATCTAGGACTAGGTTAAAAGATCTTAGACACGACACCAAAATCATGAGCCACACTCATGGAAGAGGGGTCAAAAAGTCTATAAGAATTGAACATTGGGGAGGAGGACTATGTAATACTGTCTTCTGGATACAACATGGCTTTTATATTCATAAACTCAGAGCAGCTGTTGCTTTTTGCTCAAGATTAAGCTCTGTCAACATTTCATCATGGATGGAGGAGGACTCCTGATACCCCATTTCTTCCAGAGGAGCTATAGGCAGCTAATAGTTGTTGCAGGAGGGGGATTATGTTCGTCAAGTGGTAATTTGTCCATACTTCAGAAAATAACTTCCCACCCATAATCATGAAAAGAACCCTAATTTAGCATAGTGTGTGAAAAATAAAAGCATGAAAGTATGTTGAGGGTTAATTTAAAAGAAGAAGAACTTTAGTAAGAGAGGAATAAGAGAACATTATAGGGGAAAATAAGATCAAAACATAATATAAGCTGGGCGTGGTAACACATGCCTTAACCCCAGTACAAGGGAGGCAGAGGTAGGAGGATTGCCATGAGTTCAGGGCCACCCTGAGACTACATAGTGAATTCCAGGTTAGCCTGGGCTAGAGTGAGACCCTACCTCAAAAAACCAAAAAATAAAACACATAATATATACATATATGGATGGGTCAAAGTATTTTAATGATAGTAAAACATTCATAAGCTATAAAAATTCTTCAAAAATTTAAAACTTTTCATGCTATAAAAGATCCCATTAAGACAATAAACTAGGGCTGGAGAGATGTCTTAGCAGTTAGGGCACTTGTCTGCAAGGCTAATGACCCAGAAAATAAACTGGTAGGCAACAGACTGAAGGCATTTGCAAACCACATATCTGACAAAGGACTTATAGACAGAATATGTAAAGAACTTTCAATACTCAAATAGTATCGCAGCACTTGGGAGGCTAAGGTAGGAGGATCACCATGAGTACAAGACCACCCTGAGAGTACACAGTGAATTCTAGGTCAGCCTGGGCTAGAGTGAGATCCTACCTCAAAACATCAAAAAAAAAAAAAAACTCAAATAGTAAAGAAAACTCACAAATAATTCAATTAGAAAACAGGTAAAGAATATGAAGAGATATTTGGTAAATACTTCTAGTCATTAGGAAAATTCAAATTAAAACCACCGTAAGATATCACTTCACACTCTCAGAGTAGCTAAAATTAAAATAGTAACTTTACCAAATGTCGGCAAAAATGTGGAGAAACTGGATTCCTCATACATCATTTGGGGCATGTAAAATGTTACAATCACTTTGGAAAACAGCTTGGCAATTTCTTATAAAGCTAAACATGTAGCCAACATTTGACCTAGCAGTCACACTTCTGGGTATAAATTTGGCAGATATGTGAAGTTATTTTTCACAAAAGTGTATACAAATGTTCATAGCAGCTTTATTTTTAATAGCAAACAATGGGAATAACCCAAGTAGTCTTCTTGGATGACTGTATAAACTGTGGTCTATCCATACCATGGAATACTACTTAATAGTAAGAGGAACAAACTATAGAGGCTGGTTTGAACACAAAACATCTCCCACAGACTCATAGTTTTAAGCTGAGGTGCCTAGCTGGTGGCTCTATTTTGGGAACACCTGAAAACTTTAGAAATTAAAGCCTAGCTGGAATAAATAAGTCAATGGTGGTGTGTCCTTGAGGATATTTTGTCCCTGGCTCCTCCCTGTCTCCTTCCCTCTCTTTTCTTCCTGACTGCTATAAGTTAAAGAAATTCCTCTGCTACACATTCTTCACAACCAAGTGCACAGAATGAAGCAACCCCCAGACTGGAAATTATTTTTTATAATATTTTTATTTTTATTTATTTATTTGAGAGAGGGAAAGAGGCAAAGTGAAAGAGAGAGATAGAGTATGGGCATGCCAGGGCTTCCAGCCACTGCAAACGAACTTCAGATGAGTGCACCCCTTGTGCATCTGGCTTACATGGGTACTGGGGAATCAAACCAAGGTCCTCTGGCTTTGCAGGCAAGCGCATTAACCACAAAGCAATCTCTCCAGCCCTATGAGTATTCTTTTTGCTGAGTGAGTGTGTGTGTGTGTTGTGTTAGTGTGGTTGTGCAAGTGCCAAGGCATGTGTGTGGTGATCAGAAGACAACTTTGGGTGTTGGTCCTCTTCACCCTTTACCTTTTTGAGATAGGGTCTCTCAGTTTTCAGCCCAGAATATTCTGGAAGATTCTCCTGTCTTTGCTTCGTATCTTGCCATAAGTGTGCTGGGATTACAGATACCTGCTATCAGCATCCAGCTTTACGTGGGTTCTGGAGTTCTGAGCTCAGGTACTCATGCCAGTGTAGCAAGTGCTTTATCCATTCAGCCATCTCCCCATCCCAGAATAAACATTCTGAACCTGTGAGCCCAAATTTATCTTTCCTCCCTTAAGTTCTTTATGTCAGGTATTTTGTCTCAGTGACAAAAGTAACTAACAGTGCATGCAACAACTTGGATTGATTTCAAGGGCACTGTGCTAAGTGGAGAAAAAAAATCCAATATTAAAATGTCACATGTTGGGCTGGAGATATGGCTTAGCGGTTAAGCACTTGCCTGTGAAGCCTAAGGACCCCGGTTCGAGGCTCAACTCCCCAGGACCCACGTTAGCCAGATGCACAAGGGGGTGCATGCGTCTGGAGTTCGTTTGCAGTGGCTGGAGGCCCTGGCGTGCCCATTCTCTCTCTCTCTCTCTCTCTCTCTCTCTGCCTCTTTCTCTCTGTTGCTCTCAAATAAATAAATAAATAAACATTTTAAAAGATGTCACATGTTGTATGATTACATTGGCATTACATTCTTAAAATGACAAAAATATAGTAATCGAAAAATATGTAGTGCTAGGGAGTGTCACAGGAATGGAGGAATGGGTAGTATAAAGTAGTAGCACAAGAGGACTTATTTATGTTGTTGGAATAGCACTTCTAATTGGGGTGTTGGTTAACATATCTTTATGGAATAAAAAATCATGGTATTTGTTGTGGATTGAATTATGTATACCAATTCATGTTTGAGTCTTAACCCCCAATAAATTGGGCTGTTTGTGGAGATAGAGCCTTTAAAGGGATGATAGGTTAAAAGGAGGCAATTATTGTGGGCCTTAGTCTAATCTGGCTGAGTGTCCTTACAAAACAAGATTAGTACACACTGAGAGATACCAGATGTGTGTACACACAAAGTAATGACCATAGCAACAAAAGGACAGCTGTGTGCAAGCCAAAGTGAGGCCTCAAAATGAAATCAACCCTGCTACTACATTGATTTGGACTCCTGGCTTTCAGAACTATGAAATATGTTTAAATCACTAAGACTATGGTATTTATGGCAGCCCCAGAAAACTTAGGTAGCATTACACACCAAAAAATAAATTCCTGAATATAAGAATTGTTAAAATAGAATATGTTTATATTAATCTGCTTGGGATGCTGTCATAGTCAGCTTCATGTTGCTGGGATGAACTTCCAAACCAGGCACAATTTATAGGAGGAACAGGATTTATTGAAGCCTACAGAGAGCCAGGGGAAGTTCCATAATGACAGAAGAATCTGACCTCTTTTCACAGATCCACGCAGAGAGAAATACCACCACCAGGACAACACACAAGCAAGCACACGCCAGGAACTCTGCAGAACTCAGACTGCTCTCTGCATATCTTAGGCTGGAATTCAGATCCACCCGCAGGAACACCTTAGGGCTGGACTCCAGGATATGCCCACAGTGACACCTACTCCAGTCAGGCAGCTTACAAGCTTTTATAAACTCCTGAATCTACTGGGGAACATCCATTCAAACTACCACAGATGCCATGACAAAATACCATAAACTGGGTGTTTTTTAAAATTAGACTTTTATTTTCCCACAGTTCTGGGAAGTCCAATATCAAGTTGCCTTTGTTAGTTTCTTGATAGTCCTTTTTTTTTTTTTTCAAGGTAGGGTTTTGCTCTAGCCCAGGCTGACATGGAATTCAATATGTAGTCACAGGGTGACCTTAAACTCATGATGATGATGATCCTCCTACTTCAGCCTCCCAAATTCTGGGATTAAAGGCATGCATTACCACACCTGGCTTTGTTAGTCCTTTTTTGTGACTTGTAGAAGGCTGCCTTGTTTCTGTGTCCTCAAATGGCCTTTCCTTTGTACTTCAGGGGAAAGTGCTGTGGTATCTTTTTCCTCTTCTTATAAAGGCATCAGTTCATTGGGTTAGAGTCTCACCAGTGTGACCTTATTCAACCTTAATTGTTTTCCTAAAGTTCCTACCTTCAAATATAGTCACATTGAGGTTAGGGCTGTAACATGAAATTTGGTAAGATCACAATTCAGACCATAGAAAAAGTATATCTTTTAGCTCATTGTACTGTATTAACATCAATTTCTTAGTTTTAAAATTTTTATCATGGATACATAAAATGCTATCATTGAGGGAACTCATATGAAAGGCATATGGAAACTGTTCAATTTTTGCAACTTCTTGTGAGTACAAAATTATTTCAAAATGAAAAGTCTAAAACTAACCAAAACAAACGAAATAAAATGAAGCAGCATTCTAAGAAATCTCATGGTATATAAGAATCTTTGTCTTGACTCTTTCCATACCAAAAGGAGCAAGATAGGTTCTGGCTTTACAACTAACTCAACCTGCAAGCTTCACCAATTCACCTAAACTTACTGAACTTCAGTATCTACATCTTTTAAGGATCATAGCATGCAGGCCAGAACATTTCCCAGGCCATTAAGAGCCCTGAATCTCTGCCCCACTTTTTCTTCTATTAACTTTAGGTCATGTTTTGATCTATTACTTCCTCTCTTATAGTGAAATGTAAATGATATCAATCTTCCCTCCTTTACCATACTGTAGTAGAGATCTAGGAGACAACACCAGGCATCTGGTTCATTGATGCCCTCATTTTGATTTTAGCATTTTCTTCCCCAAGTAGCAAAAATAGAAGACAAGAAAAGAGGAGGGAAGAAATTAGGCAACATGTACAAAGGAGGAGGGAAAAAAGCTGTATGCCAGATGTCTTTTGAGAAATGAAGAAAGTGTGAGGTGAAGTAAGCGTTTGACAAGAATGTTCAGGAAGAAGATTAATCACCATTTCAGTGTTCCATGTCCAAAGTTATTGTGTCTTTGCTTGTTTGGCTGGGTCTGATTTCAGAATTAGAGAACACAGTTTTCTCACTAAGGCAGTATGGGATAGAGGGTACACACCAGGGCTCCTTCAAGGTTGACCATTAATAAAGGACAGATGGAAATTACTGGAATGCCCTTAAATAAAACAGAAAGCAGCTGAGAGAAAAACTGTTAAAAGAAAGTACATAAACAGTTTAACCGCAAACTACCAGGTTCTGACTTGCTGATAGGGGTGTACTTGTCAGCTTGGTTTTTAAGTGCCAAACAGTGAGTGCTGAAGTGGCAAGGATCAGTCAACAGGCACAGTCATTCCCACTGTTCACAATCCTTCCATGGCTTCCCTTCACCTACCAAGAAAGTCCAAACTGAATGCAAGGCCTGCAGTAAGCTGACCCAAGCCTGCTTTCTAGGCTTCTCCCCCACTGTGTGTCAAATCTAAAATCAGAGAATGCATTGACTACAACTCCAAAACCACACTGGACTGAAAGTCAGGAGACCTAGGTTTAAGTCTCCACATTACCAATAAGTTGCTAAGTAACACTAAAAGAAAATCACATAACCTCTGCACCTATATTTCTTCCTCTGTGAACGACAATGATCTATACTCCTAGACATTATGGACTGTCAGGAGTAGCTCTATAGAAAAAAGCACCTGGGAGAATCCATCAGTTTTAAGTGATAGGCTTCTGTCAACCATAGCCATACCACTCCTTGAGTGTGGCCAGCCAATATCTCTCCTGCTTAGGGAAGACCAATCATTTCATCATTTCTAAGACCCTCTCACTTTTTATCAAAGATATTCTAAGAAAGTATGTTAACATCTCTTTTGATTCAACAACCAGACAAAGTCAGTTACCTTCTCTGTATGCCTTACAAAATATCCTATACCTTCTCTTAACCACACTGAATTTTAATTATCTGCTCATGGCTCTGTCACTCTCACTAAACTATGGGACACTCAGTGGTAAACATTATCCCTTACCAGCTTTAGTAAATTTAATACTAGTATATAATAGGTCTCAATAAGATTTGTAGAACTGGACTATAAAATTATACCTCTTCAATAAGTTATGATACTAGTTAACTGACTATGAAATTATAAAGTCATATTATAATGTCAATTACATTTGAATCTGTTTCTTTTAGCAAATATTAGCTTAGAACAAACTATACACAAGGTTCCAAGCCAGGTATTGTAGTCAGCTCCACTTTGCTGGAATGAACTTCAAAACAGATACAGTTTATGGGAGGAAGGAATTTATTTCAAGCTTACAGATGCAGGGGGTCGTTTCATCAGTGGTGGAAGAAGCTGCTTCCAAACATCCAAGCAGAGAGAAAAACCAACCATCCAGATAAAAAACAAAAGCGGCAAGCATAAATGGGCAGCAAGCAGCAGGGGGCCTGGACAGAGCTCAGACTACTCTGCATGCCTTTGGGCTGGAAATAAGATCCGGCCCCAAACATACTTTAGGACTGGACCCCAGGATCTGCCCCCAGTGACACCTGCTCCAGCGAAGCAGATGGAGGTCCAAGGTACAAGCTTTAATAAAACACCTGAGTCTATGGGGACATACATTCAAACTACCACACCAGGCATTAAAGATCCTCTGCAAATGGGAAATTGTCTTACATTGCTTGCACATTGGAATAACCTGGGGAAGCATTAAAAAATACCAATATGAGTCTCTCCCAGCAATTATGATTTAATCCATGTGGGTTATACCCTGGCATTAGGATTCTTCGTATTAAGCCTAATCAGAAATCGCTGGTTATATGGTAGAAATTGATATGAAATAAGTAATTGTGAGCATAGTGAGTACTTTGAAAGACAAAAAGGCTAAGAGAACTTATCATCTAGTCTGAAGAGTATGGAGTTCTATATGCAACAAAAAAACCTTCGGGACAAAAAGTAGAAATGAATATTTCCTCAAATAAAAAGAGATCAAAATTTGCCATAAAGAGATTCACCTGTGGAGATTTAAATATAAAATATCGCTCATAGGCTAATGCATTTGAAGGCTTGGTTCTCAGATATTTGGGAAGATTGTGGAGCCTTTAGGAAGTATAACTTATCTCGACAAAATGTGTCACTGTAGACAAGATTTAAAGTGTTACTGACTGGCCCTACTTGCTTCTCTCTCTCTCTCTCTCTCTCTCTCTCTCTCTCTCTCTCTCTCATATTCTCTTACTCTTCTCTGTTCATGTGACAATGTGATGCCAGCTTCTTGTTCCTGTCAGGTTGTTCCTGCCATGATGAACTCTAGAACTATAAGCTGAATTAAACACTTTTATTTCCATAAGTTGCTTCTGATTGTGTAATTTGTCCCAGCAACAAGAATGTGACTGACACACCACTCTAAAAGAACAAATGCAAAAAGTTTGCTAAACAGAAAAAAAGACATTTAAAAAGGAAACAATATAAAGTTTGTCTAACATACACAAGGCCCTGGGTTCCATCCTTAGGAACACACACAAACAATATATGTAAATATATGTATATCTTGGATTTCAGGATGGAAATCTAAGCCATCAGGGAAGGAAACAGTCTTTAGAACTTTTAAAAGTCATGTGTTAATACTGAAACATAATTGTAGCACTATCTGATATGATATACATATATATGTTAGTTTAAGACAATTATAAATAAAGGAGGGTCATTCTAGGACATTTATGACAAGGGAAATTCATGTCTATATAATTATCTGTACACTATGTTCACAGCAACTTTATTTATAACCACAAACTAGAAATTACCAAAATATCTTATAATAAAGTGTCAAACAACCCTGGTACATACATAGCATGAAACACAACACAGCAATTGAAAAATTGAAGCACTGACAAATGTAAAAACTTGAATGAATTTCAAAAGCATCACATTGAATGAAAAAGTCAATCCTAAAACAGCATGTATGATAATATTCTTCACGTAAGAAAGGGTCAAACTATACATATGTAAAGTGGTATAAGCCTGGAACTCAAGCACTCTGGAGGCTGACAGGAAGATCACATGTTTGAGTTCACCTTGTGCTACATAGTGAGACCTTGTATTAAAAAAAAAAAAAACTACAGAGAGACAGAAAACAAATTAGTAGTTAACAAGGGTTGGCAACAGGAAATGAAAAATGTGGTTGTAGGTACTGAGGTAATGAGAAAGATATCTTCAATGGACACATTCTGTCTCTTAATTTCAGTGATGTCTGATTGAAGCTACACACACATGACAAAATGGTATATAGCTATGCATATAAATTGGATTAATGTCCAGTATCTGCTGTGAATTTTGTACTACAATTGAGATATAACCAGTGGGAGAAATGAAGGAAACACACACGCTATCTACATTATCCTTGTAACTTTCTATGAGTCCGTACTTATTTCAAGTTAAAAGAGGGGCTGGGGTGATGGCTCCATCAGTAAAGTGTTTATGACACAAATATGAGGACCTGTGTTTAAATCTCTAGCACCTATGCTAAAATCTGGGCATACTAGCATGTACATGTAATTCTAGCACTGGGGAGGTAGAGAGAGGTAGATCCCTGGGGATTTCTTGCCAGATAGTCTAGCAAAATTGATGAGTTTTGGGTTCAGTGAAAAAAATAAGGTGGCAAGTGACTGAGGAAGATACTTGGGGTTCACTTATGGCCCCCACAAACACACATGTGCATATACGCACACACGAACAAGCACATGCACAAACATGTACATACACATCCAAGGTTAAACAAATGTCTTGTGTGATAGCAAATGCTTATAATCCCAACACTAGGGAGTATGAGAGCCTTTTGGATCATAAAATAAAGGCCAGACTGTCTTACTGTTACAATTACCTCCTCGTTGCTAGGACAAAACACTCAAACAGAAGCAGGTCATGGAAGGAAATGATATATTTCAGCTTACAATTTCAAAGGAAAGTTTCATCATGGTGGGAAAAGCATGGCAAGAACTGATAGCATGGCATCACATCTTGTCAAATTAGCTGGGAGGAAGCTAGCTAGCACTGGCAAGCAGGGATGAACTATAAAATCTCAAGGACTGTCACCAGTGACACATTTCCTCCAGCAAGGCCCCACCTACCAAGGCTCTACCAGCTGGGGATCAAGTATAAGGCTTAATCACAAAGACATGAGGGTATGGGTGACATTTTATATTCAAATCACCACAACTACACAACTCTGTCTCAAAATGTAAAATGAGGGCAGGGCATGGTGGCACATGCCTTTAATCCCAGCACTTGGGAGGCAGAAGTAGGAGGATCACTGTGAGTTTGAGGCCACCCTGAGACTCCATAGTGAATTCCAGGTCAGCCTGGGCTAGTGTGAGACCCTACCTCGAAAAACCAAAAATAAATAAATAAATAAATAAAATAAGATGAGGGTGGCCTAGGGATATGGCTCAATGGTAGACCACTTGCTAAGCACACACCAAGTCCTGGGTTCAATCACAGCACTGAAAGGAAACAAAAGAGAAAGCTAAAATACTATCATTCTATATTTACTAAAATGATTGCCTATTGGTTAGGCAATATAATAATGAAGTATATTATAACCTCAATCATCAAAATCATGAGGACAGAGAAGAAGTAAAAGTATATAGTGTTTATATTAAAATAAGTTATCATCTTAAAATAAGATGTTACTACTAAAAGATATGTTATGTTGTCTCATGATAATCACAAAGGAAAAAAATTCAGCAGCTACTCACAAAATTATGATAGGAACCTGAAAAATACCAGCACAGAAAATAATAAAAAGGTAGATAGCAAGAAATGAAGGAAAGAAAGAACTATAAAGTAAGTCTTTATCTAGCAATATTTTTTTTATTTTTTATTTATTTATTTATTTTTTACAGTCAGTTTGGTACCATTGTTAGCCTCCTCCATGTCCTAACCCTTCCCCCTGGCCCCTCCTTGTTGAGGTATACGGGTCATGCATTGTGGAGTTAGCCCACAGTTATGGGTAAGCTAAAAGGCAATATTTTTTTAAGTAGCTTACAAAGTAGTAGGTTTTCTTATGGCATTTTCATACATACTAAGTTTGGGTTGACCCTGCTCTTCCCACTTCCTCTGTCCCCCTTAATGATTACTTCAAATAAACGGGATTTAGATTATCTAATTTGAAGCAATAGAATAGTCAATGGATAAAAATTAAACCACAAGGATATGCTTCTCTAGAGACTTACTTAATCCTAATTGTCAACTTGACAGAATTTAGAATCACCTAGAAAACAAACTTATGGATGTGTCTGTTAGAGAATTTCTAGAGAAGTTTAACTGAGGAAGGAGGACCTATCCTGAATGTAGGTGGCATCAGTCAATGGGCTGTAGTCCCAGACTGAATAAAATGAGACAAAAAGTGAAGCAGTAGCATTCATCTCTCTCTGCTTCCTAATCATGGATGCAATGTAACCAAATGCCTCACAGCCATGCCACCATACCATCCCCACTATTACTATTACTGAATTGTAATTCCAAATCAGGAGACAAAATAAACTCTTCTTTTTTTAAAGTTGCTTCTGCAGGGCACTTTATAACAGCAACAAGAAAAGTAAACAATACCCACATTTTAGCTTTAAGGACACACTTACTCTGAAAGTAAATGCATGATGAAAGGAAAAATATAGTCTATACAAATGTAGTTACCTTTGCATTGCTGGGACAAAACACCCAACCAAAATCAGCTGATGGGAGGAAAGAGTATATTTTGGCTTACATTCTTGAGGGTAAGTTTCATGATCACAAGGGAACAATGGTAGAGCAAAGGCTGGACAACACCTTCTTGCCAACGTCAGGTGGAAGATAGCAGCAAGATACCAGCTGGCTATAACACTCCTAATCTTGCCCCCAGCAACAGACTTCCTCCAGCAAGGCTCCACCTCCCAAGTTTCCACCAGCTGAAGACCAAGCATTCAAAACACATGTATTTGTGGAGGACATCTGACTCAAAATACCACAAGAATAGATCAATAATTAAAAACATTGATTCAATAATCAAAATCATTCCAACAACAAAAGCCCAGGACATGATGGCTTCATGCCTTAAATTCACCCAAATATTTTAAGAACTAATTCTAATCTTCACCTAAAATCTTTCCAAAAATAAAGAGATGTTGATACTTCCAAACTTATTTGCAAGTCTAACATTATTGTTACCAACGCAAGACAACACTATAAGAAAAGAATGTGTCATGCAATGTCAACAGTAAACATGTATGTAATAATCCTCAAAATCATAGCAAATGCCTACAGAGATAGTTCAGTGGATACATTGTCTGCTGCCCAAGCAAGAGGATTTGACTTAGATCCCCAGAATCTATGTGAAATGCTGAGCATCTTGGTGCAGACCTGTAATTCTAGCACTATGGAGGCAGAGACAGAAAATCTGTGGGGCTTACTGACTGGCTAGTCTAGCAAAATCAGTGAGCTCCAGATTCAGTGAGATACTTTTTCTCAAAGAGTAAAAGTGGAAAGTTATTGAGGAAGACATCCCACATCTACTTCTGGTCTCCATTTTCATGAGCACACACGTGCCCACATACCCACATACACATGCAACCACACACATATGTGCACACATACACATAAAATACACTAGCAAAACAACTTCAGCAAAGCATTAAGAAGTTAATAAAGAATAACCAAATGCCCTGGAATTCAAGGATGATTCAAATCACATAAGTCATTGACCATAATATACCACATTAACACAATGATGGAGCAAAAATCACATCATCAACTCATCCTCAAAAAGATGCATTCAAGGCCTGGCATAATCATGCATGCCTTTAATCTGAACACTTGAGAGGCAGAGGTAGGAGGATCACCATGAGTTCAAGGCCACCCTGAGACTACATGGTGAATTTCAGGTCAGGTTGGGATAGAGTGAGACCCTACATCACAAAACCAAAAAGAAAAAGAAAAAGACGCAGTGGAACCCCAGGCATGATGGCTCATGCCTATAATCTCAGCAGTTAGAAGTTAGTTAGAAGCTAAGGTAAGAGTGAGTTCAGGACCAGCCTAGGCTACAAAGTAAGACTATATCTTAGAAAAGATACATTTGACAAGACTCAATATCACTTCATGATTTAAAAGAAACCTGCGAACAAATTGGATGTAGGAGGAATATACATCAACAAAATAAAGATTATATAAAGAAAATCAACAGATAACATTATACTCAATGGCAAAAAGCTTGAAGATTGGGCTGGAGAGATGGCTTAGCGGTTAAGCGCTTGCCTTTGAAGCCTAAGGACCCCTGTTCGAGGCTCCATTCCCCAGGACCCACGTTAGCCAGTTGCACAAGGGGGCGCACGCATCTGGAGTTCTGTTTGCAGTGGCTGGAAGCCCTGGCGCGCCCATTCCCTCTCTCTTTATCTGCCTCTTTCTCTGTGTCTGTCGCTCTCAAATAAATAAATAAATAAATAAGAAAAAAACAATTTAAAAAAAGCTTGAAGATTATTCTCGAAGATTAGGAACAATATAGGGTGCCTATGTTCAGTACTCCCATTAGCTGCAATGCTACAAGTCTCATCCAAAGCAATTAGAAAAGGAAAAAAAGTGGTAAGCAGCATACAAATAGAAAGGAAAAGTAAAATTGTTTACACAAGCATGACCTTATATTTAGAAAACCTTAAAAACTCCACCAAAATCTGTTATAACTGACAAACAAACCCAGCAAAATTTCAAGATACGATATCAGCATACAAAAATCAGTGGTATTTGCATATACAAACAATAAACTATCTGACAAATAAACAACCTATTAAGCATTCCATAACTATAAATAAATCCCTGAAATAATTAACTCATAAAGAGAAAAATTCGGGGGCTGGAGAGATGGCTTAGCGGTTAAGGCGTTTGCCTGCAAAGCCAAAGGATCCCGGTTCAACTCTCCAGGACCCACGTAAGCCAGATGCACAAGGAGATGTATGCATCTGGAGTTCGTTTGCAGTGGCTGGAGGCCCTGGTGTACCCATTCTCTCTCTCTTTCTCTCTGCCTCATTCTCTCTCAAATAAATAAATAAAATATATTAAAAAAAAAAGAGAAAAATGCTTATTTTCACTTGTACTTTTTGAGGTTCCTGTCCATGGAAGGTAGTCCTATGATGGTTTTCATGTAAAACCATAGCTTCATGTGTTTGTGAGTAAGCCTCATGCTTGACCCTCAGCTGTGGAGCCTTTAGGAGGTGGAACCTTTCTGGGAGATATGTCTCTGGAGACAGATCTTCAGGTTTACTAATCTAGCCCTACTGGGTTTCCACTAGGTAGTGTTTTTTGTTTTTTTTTTTTTTTCTTGCTGCTTTCTCCCAGTCAATGTGAAAAGGTGTGATGTTCTGCCATGCCTGCCCTGTCATGATGAATCTTCTCCTTACAACTGTAAGTCCAAAAAAAACCATTTCCTCCATGAGCTGCTTCCAGTCAGCTGTTACATTCCAGCAACAAGAAGGTAACTGAAAAACCTCCTTTACTTTGGGCCTCTGCAAAGCATGAGTAAGAGAAGTGAAACAATTCGTCTCATGAGCCAAGGATCAAAGACAGAAGATAAAGGGCTGGAGGTCCATAATCCCCTTTGAGGACTCACTCCCAATGATCTAAGGACCTCCCCAAAAGTTAGACCTCTCAAAGATTACACTACCTCCCAAGAGTGATAACTGAGGAACAAGCCTTTAACACATAAGTTTTGAAGGGATATTCAAGATCCAAACAATAATATAATCCCATTTACAATAACATCAAAAATATTACAGGAGCTGGAGAGCTGGTTTAGCGGTTAAGGCATTTGCTTGTGAAACCTAAGGAGCCTGGTTCGATTCTCCAGGACCCACATAAGCCAGATACACAAGGGGGTGCATGCATTTGGAGTTCCTTTGCAGTGGGTAGAAGCCCTAGTGTATCCATTCATTCTCTCTCTCTGCCTCTCTCTCTCTAAAATAAAGAAATTAATTAAATTAAATATTTACAGTACTTAGGAGTAAATTTAATGAAGGAAGTAAAAGATCTGTTCACTACGAACTCTAAGACATTAATCAAAGAAATTAAAAAAAACACAAATAAATGGAAAGACAACTATGCTCAAATATTATAAGAATTAGTATTACAAAAATACCCACGCTAAAGCTAAACATGTTGGCATATGCCCATAATACAAAAACTTGTCCATCATCCAAAGAAGAGATAGAAGGGGTAAAAGAAAAAGTGTGTTTGTAGCTGGGTGTGGTGGCGCACGCCTTTAATCCCAGCACTCGGGAGGCAGAGGTAGGAGGATCGCTGTGAGTTCGAGGCCACCCTGAGACTACATAGTGAATTCCAGGTCAGCCTGGGCTAGAGTGAGACCCTACCCCAAAAAACCAAAAAAAAAAAAAAAAAAAAAAAAGAAAAAGAAAGAAAAAGTGTGTTTGTGAGTTACAACTCAGAAAAGTGGGCAGGTTAGGCAAGCTTCTACCAATCCTAGTGTTTGGGAGACTGAGGCTGAGGCTGAGGCTGAAATATCATCACAAATTTGATGGAGGTAGAAGCAGAAAGATCTCAGGAATTCAAGGTCAGCCTGGACTATATAATAAGTTTCAGGCCAGACTTGGCTAGAAAGCAAGACCCTGTCTTAAATAACAATAATAGTAATAATACAAAATAAGGGTGGAGAGATTGCTCAGTGGTCAAGGTGCTTGCCTGCAAAGCCCAATATCCTGAGTTCAATTCCTCAGTGCCCACATAAATCCAGATGTACAAAGTGGGGCATGTATCTGAAGTTTATTTGCAGTGCCTAGAGGCCCTGGCATGCCCATCACCCCCTCTCTCTGCTTGAATATAAATAAATAAAATATTTTTTAAAGAACAAAATCTCCTCTAAAAGTGCCAATAATCCTCTAATATGTTTGTCCCCTCTTCTATATTTCCTTTGATTTAGCAATATTGAGATATGTTGAGAAAGAGGCTGAAACAAAATTCCAAGAGTGAAATTACAGTGTGTTAGAGTGTGGGGGAAAATTAGTCTTTTTCCCTACATGGGATACAACACTGTGAAATTCACTCTTCAGTAGTTGGCCCTGCAGTTCTCCTAAAACATAGTTCCTTATTTCTTTAACAATATCTAAGCTAGTGTAAATAAATTATAAGCAAAATTGCTTATCTGTCACCTCAGCTTTGTTTTATGCCCATTTCATATTGTTGTCAGTGATGTAATTCATACTTTTGATACCATTTCTGATGTGTAAAATTGGTTGTTTTGTAAATATCTTATAAAGACTTCAATTGTAAATAAACTATTGTGGCTGTTAACTTTAAAAAAAAAGAAACCCAAAAGAGTCTATACTAACAAAAATAGTCTATAGAGTCAATGCAATCCCTATTAAAATTGTCTCATCTTGGTTTAACTTTGGTATGTCATATGTATTTAGAAATTCATCCATTTATTTTAGATTTTCAAATTTGGTAGCATATGGGTTTTGAAGTATGTCCATAAAATGTTCATAATAAAATTGGTATCTGTTATAATGTCTCTTTTATCACCTCTTATGCTATTGATTTGGGTCTTCTTTTTATTTTTGTTAATTTGGCTAGGGATTTGTCAACCTTGATTATCTTTTCAAAAAAAACAATTATTTTTCATCAGTTCTTTTTATTGATTTTTTTCCATTTCCAGTTTATTGATTTCTTCCCTGATCTTAATTGCTTTTTTTTGTTTGTTTGTTTGTTTCTAGTTCCTTTGGGTTTGTTTTGTTCTTGGATTTACAAGGCCTCATGTATATTGCCAAGTTATTTATTTGAGATTTCTTTGTTTTGTTTTGTTTTGTTTTGTTTTGTTTTGTTTTGTAATATCCCTTTTAGGACTGCCATTGTTTAGGCCCATAGGTTTCAGTATGTACTATGTTCATTTTCATTCAGTTCTAGAAACTTTTTGATTATCTTCTTTTTTGGCTTTTTCAAGGTATGTTCTCACTTTAGAACAGGCTGGCCTGGTACTCACTCAGTCCCAGGCTAGCCTCGAACTCACAGCAACTGTCTGCCTCTCAAGTGCTGTGATTAAAGGTGTGTACCACCATATTCTTGATTTCTTTGATGATACATTTTTTTATCAAATAGTGTGTTGTTTATCTCTAAGAGTTTGTTTGTTTTCTGTAGTTTTTCTTACTAATTTCAGATTTTATTGCAATGTGGTCAGATAAACTGCAAGGAGTTGTTTCAGTTTTCCTATATTTGTGGAAAAACTGGCTTTCTGTCCTTGTAAGTGATTTATTGTAGATTAAGTTCTAGGGGCTGCTTAGAGGAATGTATATTCTGTAGTTGTTGCAGTTACCTTCTCATTGCTGGGATAAAACACCCAACCAAAAGCAGCTAGTGGAAGGAAAGGGTTCTTTTCAAGCTTACAATTTTCAGTGAAAGCTTCACCATGGTGGAGAAAACTGGTTCACTTCAGCATATATGCACAGCAGAGAGAGGAAGAAAACAGTCAGAGTTCATGCACCCAGCAAGCATTAGCTGATTCTCAACACATAGGGCTGGACTCAAATCCAAGATCCCATCCTGGTGACACACTTCCACCGGCAGGGATCCACTTCCCAAAGAACCTACCAGGTAGAAACTAAACAGAAAGTTCAAACATGAACACCTGAAGCTATGGAGACATTTACATTCAAATCATCATTGTAGTGTTTAGATGGAATATTCTGAAAACGTCTGATATATAGTACAATTTAACTTTAGTGCTTCTCTACTTATTTTTTGTCCAGATCATCTCTGTTCTGGTGAGAGAAGTATGTTGAAATTACCTCTTATTACTGTGTTGGTATGTATCCCTGACTTCATATCTAGAATTTGTTTTATAAAAATTGGTGCACCTGTGTTTGGTGCATAGATGTTTAAAGTTGTAATGTTGTCTTGGTGAATTGTTTCTTTATTCTATAAGAATTGATCTTTATCTCTTTTGATTAATTGTGTGTTGAACTATACTGCGTCAGATATCAGAACTGCAACACCTGCTTGTTTCCTGGTTATTTTGCTTAGAATATCTTTTTCCATCTTTTAACCCTAAGGCAGTATCTGTCTTTGATGGTAATACAACTCTCTTAAAGACAGCAAAAGGATGGATCCTGTTTGCCAATCTAGTCTGTTAGTCTATGTCTTTTGATGGGAAATTGAGACCATTAACATTCAGAGTTAATACTGAAAAGGGTGAGCTAATCTCTGTAATGCTGATAATTTTGTACTTTCTGGTGTTTTCTTAGTCTTTAATTGCTGAACTCCTCTTATAGCATTTATTATTATTTTTCCGATATGTAACTTCTTGAATATGTTTATCCTCTTTGATGTGAAATATTATGTCCAGTATCTTCTGTAGAACTGGCTTAGTGGTGAGAAATTCATTTGGCCTGTTTTATCATGAAAGTTTTTCTTTCTCCTTTTATGAAGAATAATTTTGGGCTAGAGAGATGGCTTAGCAGTTAAGGCATTTGCCTGCAAAGCCAAATGATCTGGTTTGACTCTCCAGGACCTACATAAGCCAGATGTAAAAGAGGGTGCATGTGTCTGGAGTTCATTTGCAGTGGCTGGAGTCCCTGGTGTGCCCATCCCCCCCCTCTGTCTTTCTCTCTGCCTCTTTCTCTCTCTCATAAAGAAATTTAAAAAAAGAATAATTTTGCTTATTATAATAGTTTAGGTTGATAGCTATGGCCTTTCAATAGTTCAAATACATCTGTTTATTTTGTGTTGAAAAAAACAGCTGCTATTCTGATGGGCCTGCTTTTATATGTGACTTGATGTTTTGGTCTTTTGGCTTTCAATACCCTTTCCTTGTTCCATGTATTTAGTGTTTAGACTAAAGTATCATGTAGGAGGTTTCTTTTCTGGTCCTTTCTCTTTGGTGTTCTGTAAGCCTCTTGTACCTGGATGAGACTATTTCTCTAAATTCAGAAAATTTTTATATATTTTTTACTTTTTATTTATTTGGGACAGAAAAAAAATAGGGAGAAAAAGAGGCAGAAAGACAGAATTCGTACGTCAGGTCCTCTAGCCACTGCAAATGAACTGCAGAAGCATGTACTACCTTGGCCACCTGGCTTTATATACGTACTGAGAATTGAACCTGGGTCCTTAGGCTTCACAGGCAAGTGCCTTAACTGCTAAACCATCTCTCCAGCCCTGTGATTTTTTAAATGTTTTTACATCTTTAGCTTAAAGATCTTCATTTTGTTCTATGTCCATTTTTTTTACAGTATGCCTATTATGGTATACCAAATATTTCTCATGTTCCATTAACATACTTTTTAACTTTTTATTGGTTTTGATTCAGTACCTTTACCTCATTGTCCAGGCTTGATATTCTGTCTTCCAATTGATCCACTCTATTAGCATAGCTTTTTGTTTGATTTATTATATTTCTCATTTCCAGTTTCATTTGATTTTAGCCTTTCTTCAGGATGTCTACCTCTTTATTGAATCCCATATCTATATCCGGGTTTGCCTTCCTCATTTCATCTAGCTTTATGTTTACGTTCTTTTGGAATTCATTTGATTATTTGTGTCCATTTTAAATTAGTTCAGTGTTTCATTCATGCATCTATTTATATCTTCTTTGAGTTTTTTGTACAGATTTATAATCATTCTTTAAAAAATATTTTTTATTTATTTATTTGAAAGAAAGAGAGAAAATAGGCATGTCAGAGCCTCTACCCACTGCAAACAAATTCCATATGCATGTGCCACCTTGTACATCTGGCTTTACGTGGGTACTAGGAAATTGAACCTGGGTCCTTACACTTTACAGATAAGCGCCTTAATTGCTAAACCATCTATTCAGCTCATTATAATCATTCTTGTTTTGATTTGTTTTGTTTGAAGCAGGATTTCACTTTAGCACAGGCTTACCATATAGCCAAGGCGGGCCTCCAACTTCATGGTGACCCTCATACCCCATCCTGATTAAAGGTGTGCCCCACCACATCTAGCTATAATCATTCTTTCTAGTTCTTTATCTCGAATTTCTTCTAAGCTACACTCATAGGGGTGGAGGGTCTCTGCTATGTGATTGGTAATTCTTGGCTTCATTTATCCTGTTATCCTGTTTTTCCCTCGTTCCACCTTTTATGTCTTTTTTTTAACAAAGAAAATATCACTTTTTATTTACCCAGGAACCAAATACACAATTTCTTTTTTTTTTCTCAATTTTTTTTTCTTTATTAGTTAGTTTTGTTTTCAGCAAATACAGTCAGTTTGGTACCATTATTAGGCTCATCCGTGACCTACCCCCTCCCCTTGGCCCCTCCTTGTTGAGGTATATGGGTCATGCATTGTGGAGTTAGCCCACAGTTATGGGTAAGCTAAATGTCTCTGCATATCATGACCCAACAATTTTTATTAACATTTCTCATGATTATAAAAAATATCCCTTGGGAGTACTCTCCCGCCCCCCCCCACCACTTTTCCCTTTGAAATTCCATTCTCCATCATATCCCCTCCCCATCTCAATCTTTCTACTTACATATATACATTACCAACCTAATAAATACCCTCCTCCCTTCCTTTCTCTTCCCTTTATATCTCCTTTTTAACTTACTGGCCTCTGCTACTGAGTTTTTTCCATCTCACACAGAAGCCCAATCATCTGTAGCTAGGATCCACATATGAGGGAGAACATGTGGTGCTTGGCTTTCTGGGCCTGGGTTACCTCACTTAGTATAATCCTTTCCAGATCCATCCACTTTTCTGCAAATTTCATAACTTCATTTTTCTTTACTGCTGAGTAGAACTTCATTGTATAAATGTGCCACATCTTCATTATCCACTCATCAGTTGAGGGACATCTAGGCTGGTTCCATTTCCCAGCTATTATAAATTGAGCAGCAATAAACATGGTTGAGCACCTATTTCTAAGGAAATGAGATGAGTCCTTAGGATATATGCCTAGGAGTGCTATAGCTGGGTCATAGGGTAGATCAATTTTTAGCTGTTTTAGGAACCTCCACACTGATTTCCACAATGGCTGGACCAGATTGCATTCCCACCAACAGTGTAGAAGGGTTCCTCTTTTTCCACATCCCCACCAACATTTATGATCATTTGTTTTCATGATGGTAGCCAATCTGACAGGAGTGAGATGGAATCTCAATGTAGTTTTAATCTGCATTTCCCTGATGACTAGTGACGTAGAACATTTTTTTAGATATGCCATTCGTATTTCTTCCTTTGAGAATTCTCTATTTAGCTCCATAGCCCATTTTTTGATTGGCTTGTTTGATTCCTTATTATTTAACTTCTTGAGTTCTTGTATATCCTAGATATTAATCCTCTATCAGGTATATAGCTGGCGAAGATATTTTCCCATTCTGTAGGTTGCCTCTTTGCTTTATTCACAGTGTCCTTTGCAGTGCAAAATCTTTGTAATTTCATGAGGTCCCAGTGGTTAATCTGTGGTTTTATTGCCTGAGCAATTGGGGTTGTATTCAGAAAGTCTTTTCCAAGACCAATATGTTGAAGGGTTTCCCCTACTTTTTCCTCTAGCAGTTTCAGAGTTTCAGGTCTGATGTTAAGGTCTTTAATCCATTTGGACTTAATTCTTGTGCGTGGAGAGAGAGAAGAATCTATTTTCATCCTTCTACAGATATATATCCAGTTTTCCCAACACCATTTGCTGAAGAGGCTGTCTTTTCTCCAATGAGTATTTTTGGCATTTTTATCGAATATCATGTGGCTATAGCTACCTCGACTTACATCTGGGTCCTCTATTCTGTTCCATTGATCTACAAGTCTGCTTTGCGGCCAGTACCACGCTGTTTTTGTTACTATGGCTCTGTAGTTAAGGTTAAAATCAGGTATGGTGATACCACCAGCCTTATTTTTGTTGCTCAGTATTATTTTAGATATTCGAGGTTTTTTGTGATTCCAAATTTTTGGATTTTTTTTTATTTCCATGAAGAATGCCTTTAGAATTTTGATAGGGATTGCATTAAATGTATAGATTTCTTATGGTAAGATTGCCATTTTCACAATATTTATTCTTCCAATCCAGGAACAAGGGATGTTTTTCCACTTCCTAGTGTCTTCTGCAATTTCTCGCTTGAGTGTTTTAAAGTTCTCATTGTAGAGATTCTTTACTTCCTTGGTTAGGTTTATTCCAAGGTACTTTATTTTTTGATGCAGTTGTGAATGGAAATGATTCTCTGATTTCATCCTCTGTGTGTTTGTTGTGAGCATATATGAAGGCTACTGATTTATGTGTATTTATTTTGCATCCTGCTACATGGCTGTAGGTTTTTATCAGCTCTAACAGTTTGCTAGTAGAGTCTTTAGGGTCCTTTATATATAGAATCATGTCATCTGCAAATAATGATAACTTGACCTCTTCCTTTCCAATTTGTATCCCTTTTATGCATGTCTCTTGCCTTATTGCTATGGCTAAGACTTCCAGTCCTATATTAAATAAAAGTGGGGAGAGTGGACACCATTGTCTTGTTTCTGATTTTAGTGGAAAAGCTTCAAGTTTTTCCCCATTTAGTGATATGTTGGCTATAGGCTTCTCATAAATAGCCTTTATTATATTGAGATATGTTCCTTTTATTCCCAGTCTCTGTAGGACTTTTATCATGAAGGGATGTCGGATTTTGTCAAATGCTTTCTCTACATCTAATTAGATGATCATGTGATTTTTGTCCTTCAGTCCATTTATATAATGTATTACATTTATCAATTTGCGTATGTTGAACCATCCCTGCATCTCTGGGATAAAGCCTACTTGGTCAGGGTGAATGATCTTTCTGATATATTCTTGTATTCTGTTTGCCAATATTTTGTTGAGAATTTTTGCATCTATGTTCATGAGGAAGATTGGTCTGTAATTTTCTTTTTTTGTTCTATCTTTGCCTGGTTTTGGTATCAGGGTGACGCTGGCTTCATAGAAGGAGTTTGGTACAATTCCTCCTTTTTCTATTTCATGGAAAAGCTTAAGAAGCAATGGTGTTAGCTCTTCCTTGAAGGTCTGGTAAAATTCCACAGTGAATCTATCTGGGCCTGGGCTTTTTTTAGTTGGGAGGTTTTTGATAACTGTTCAGATCTCCATGCTTGTTATAGGTCTATTTAAGTGATTAATCTCATCTTGATTTTATTTAGATAGGTCATATAAATCAAGGAAATCATCCATTTCTTTCAGATTTTCATACTTTGTGGAGTATATGCTTTTATAATATGTCCCTATGATTTTTTGAATTTCTCTGGCATCTGTTGTGATGTTACCTTTTTCATCTCTAATTTTATTAATTTGTGTCTCTTCTCTCTTTCTTTTGGTCAGATTTGCTAAGGGTTTATCAACCTTGTTTATCTTTTCAAAGAACCAGCTCATTGTTTCATTAATTCTTTGGATTTTTTTGTTTGTTTGTTTGTTTCTATTTCATTAATTTCTGCCCTAATCTTTATTTTTTTAAAATTTTTTTGTTCATTTTTTATTTATTTATTGGAGAGCAACAGACAGAGAAAGAGGCAGATAGAGAGAGAGAATGGGTGCGCCAGGGCCTCCAGCCCCTGCAAACAAACTCCAGATGCGTGTGCCCCCTTGTGCATCTGGTTAACGTGGGTCCTGGGGAGTTGAGCCTCGAACCGGGGCCCTTAGGCGTCAAAGGCAGGCACTTAACCACTAAGTTATCCCTCCAGCCCTGCCCTAATCTGTATTATTTCTTCCCGTCTACTGATTTTTGGTTTGCCTTGTTCTTCTTTTTCTGAGGCTTTAAGGTGAAGCATTAGGTCGTTTACTTGCGACCTTTCTAATTTCTTAATATAGGCACTTAAAGCTATAAATTTACCTCTTAGAACTGCCTTCATTGTGTCCCAGAGATTTTGGTATGTTGTGTTCTCATTATTGTTTGACTCTCTAAATTTTTTGATTTCCTTCTTGATTTCTTCATTGACCCATTCATCATTTAATAATGTATTGTATAGTTTCCATGATTTTGTGTATGCTCTATAGCTTTTCTGGGTATTGATTTGTAGTTTGATTCCATTGTGGTCAGATAGAATGCAAGGAATTATTTCAATTTTCCTGAATTTGTTAAGATTTGCTTTGTGTCCTAATATATGGTCTATTTTAGAGAATGTCACATGTGCTGCTGAAAAGAATGTATATTCTGCAGCATTTGGATGAAATGTCCTGTATATATCTGTTCGGTCCATTCCTTCTATGACCTCATTTAGTCCAGATGCCTCTCTGTTTACTTTTTCCTGGGATGACTTGTCAATTGATGAGAGTGGGGTGTTAAAGTCACCCACTACCACTGTGTTTGGTGTTATCTGTGACCTTACTTCTAATAGCATTTGTTTGATGAATTTGGGAGCCCCCATGTTAGGTGCATATATGTTTAGGATTGTAATGTCCTCCTGTTGGAGTGTGCCCTTAATCAATATAAAGTGACCTTCCTTATCTTTCTTGACTAATGTTGGACTGATGTCTGCCTTGTCAGATATTAGGATAGCTACCCGTGCTTGTTTTCTAGGTCTATTTGTTTGAAACACCGTTTTCCAAACTTTCACCCTAAGATAATGTCCATCCTTTGTAGAAAGGTGAGTTTCTTGGAGACAACAAATTGTAGGATCCTGCTTTTTAACCCAGTCTGCAAACCTATGTCTTTTAGTTGGGGCATTGAGGCCATTGATATTAAGAGATATTATTGAAAGGTGTGTATTTATGTTTGCCAATTTTTTGTGGTTCTGGTTCTACCTCTGCTCTCTTGTGTTAACTAGTATTTGAGTATTGCTTATTGTTTTCCAGGTTCCTTATATGTGTGCTTTTCCTTCTCTTCGGCATGGAGGATTCTTTCAAGTATTTTCTGTAGAGCTGGTTTTGTCTTCAAATACTCCTTTAGCCTCCTTTTGTCATGGAATGTCCTTATTTCTTTGTCTATTTGAATGGATGGTTTTGCAGGATAAAGTAACCTTGGTTGACAGTGGTTACCTTTCAGAATTTGGAATATATCACTCCAAGCCCTTCTGACTTTGAAAGTTTGTGTTGAGTAATCTGCTGTGATCCTGATGGGCTTGCCTTTGTAGGTAACTTGATTTTTCTCTCTAACTGCTTTCAGTATTTTTTCTTTGGATTGTGTGTCTGGTATTTGATTATAATATGGCGAGGAGAGGTTCTTTCCAGGTTTTGTCTGGCTGGTGTTCTAAAGGCTTCCTGTATCTGCATTGGCACCTCTTTCCCAATTTGGGGGAAGTTTTCTTCTATGATTTTGTTGAAGGTGCCTACTATGCCTTTGGAGTGAAATTCTTCTCCTTCTACTATGCCCTGAATTCTTTTGTTTGATCTTTTCATAGTGTCCCCAATATCTTGAAATTCCCATTCATACTTTTCTATTAGTTTGTCTTTCTCTTGGTTGGATTGTATTAGATCTGCCACCTGGTCTTCTAGCTTAGATATTCTGTCCTGTCCTTCATCCATTCTACTGGTGAGATTTTCTACAGAGTTTTTTATTTCATTAATTGTGTTCTTCATTGCTAGTAATTCTGACTGGTTTTTCTTTATTATTTCTATTTCCTTATTTATGTCTTGCATTGACTTCTTTATTTTGTTAAATTGGTGTCCTGTGTCTTCTTTGATTCCTTTGATTTCCTCTTTGATTCCTTTGGTTTCCTCTTTGATTCCTTTGATTTCTTCTTTGACTTCTTTGAGCATATTTACAATCATTCTTTTGAAATCTTTCTCAGGCATTTCCTCTAACTCATTCTCACTGGAGGTCATTTCTGATGTATTGATACTTTTTGGTGGAGTTTTATTGCCTTGGTTTTTGGTGTTTCTTGTGTTATAATGTATATATTTTTGCATCTTGGATTAAGTTACTGCTTAGATTTTACAGTTAGCTGGGTATTCTTAGTTGTATCAATTGATCTGATGTTGTATATCTTCAATGTAGGAGATTAAGATGTTAGGTGTGGCTCTTAACACTCTCAGAGTATCTAGACAAGTATTCCTAGGGGTTGAGTTTGCCTGCTATGGGAGTATTCAAGTAGGCTGAGTGGAAAAAATACAGGTAGATTCTAAAATTTAACTAAACACTGTACACATTCAGTCAAAAACAGCACCAAGTATTTATACAAGAGTAGGTATTATAAGAACCAGATCCTCTATCAACAAAGAGGTTAAGATTTCTGATCTGTTGAGGGATCCAAGTCAGCTTGTGACCAAGTGAGATCCTTCCCTGGTTCAATCCCAGTTACCTTTTTGGATACTTTTGGTCTCAGTCAAGTTGCTGGCTGGGTCTTTGGGCTGCTGTTCTGTTTTCTGGAACTGGGCACTGGCTTTTCCTGTGGGGCAAACCAAGCCTGGCAACTGTGGCCCTGCAGATTGGCACCCCTGCTGCTGGATCTGCTGCTGCTGCCGCTGGAGCTGCCGCTGCTGGATCTGCCGCTGCTGGCATTGGAGCTGCCGCTGCTGGATCCACCGCTGCTAGATCCGCCGCTGCTGCCACTGGCGCTGCCGCTACTGGATCCGCCGCTGAAGCCACTGGAGCTGCCACTGCTGGATCTGCCGCCGCTGAAGCCGCTTGAGCCGGTGCCAGAGCCGCTGATGTTGCTGTTGGTGCTGGAGTCACGGCTTCCACCGCCACTTCCGCTGCCGCTGCCGGAGCTGCTTTGGCCTGCCTGTGTGGGCTCTGGATGCTCTGGATCTCTCCTACTTCTCTGCTGCCATTTTAATCTCTTATACACCTCCCTTTTTAGTAAAGGTGTGTATTTTGCTGGATTTTCTTTGGCTTTTTCTCCCCTAGGCTGCTTTGGCGTGGTTCCTATGCTGCCATCTTGACCAGAAGTCTCTATCCTGTTATCCATTTTGCTCTGATACTTATCCATTTGGAGGTAGTGCCTTGGTCAGGTCTTTCTCACACACCTGTATTGAGTATTTGAAACAGTGTTTGTTGTTTCTTTGTGTTTACTTGTCTTTGCCATGCACTGTGCTGCTTGGACTTTGGTCTTGGAGATACTTGGTGCTCCTTTATGGGTAGAGCAGGTAAGGTTCAGTATGTTCAGCTGCAGCTATGTCCAAACTTACATGCAAGTCATCAGCTCCAATGGAGAATGGGTCAACCACCAGAGAATGGGAAGGAAAGTAGTTCTCGTGAGAATCTACCAGGTTAATAGAATTTATTAGACTCATGGGCTGGAGAGATGGACACCAGGCCCTCTAACCACTACAAACAAACTCCATATGCATGTGCCACCAAATGCATCTGGCCTACATGGGTACTGAGGAATTCAACCTAGGTCCTTAGACTTTGCAAGCAAACACCTTAACTCTCACCAGAATGGCCCATTAAACTATGCTTATAGCATTTGTAAAGCTTTTCTAGTCCAAAGTTCTAAATCCTCCCATGTTGCTCCTGCAAACCAGGTCCAAACGACTAAAAACCACATAGTTAGATTTATTGCAGTAATAACTTCTTGGGACCAATTTTCTATAGCAATTCCTTTCTTGTTGCTATAACAAAACACCCAAACAGAAGCAGTTTATGAAATGAAGGGCTTATATTTGTCTCAGAGTTTCGAGGGAAATTTTTATCATGGTGGGGAAAGCATGGCAAGTACAGACAGCCAGAGTCATATTATCACACCAGCAGTCAGGAAGAAGACTAAGCTTGGTAGCACTGGCAAAAGGCATGAGACTAGAAAGTTCAAGGCCCTACCCTACCCACTTTCCCAGTACCTACATAAAGCCAGATGTACAAAGTGGCACATGCATGTGGAGTACATTTGCAATGGCTGGAGGCACTGGTGTGCCCATTCTCTCTGTCTGTCTCTCTTCTATCTCTCTCTCTCTCTCTGCTTGGAAATAAATAAATAAATAACATATTAACATTTTAAAAGATAGAGAATAAGGGTTGAGATATTTTTCAAATGTTTCAGGTTCAAGATCCAGACCTGAAGTATTCTGTATAAGATGACCATGTAACCCCTCCCACTGGAACTCCTCCAACTCCACCATCCTCTATACCACCACCACTACCACCCATGAATGCATGCATAGCAGCTGGCATGAGAATTCAGATATAAACCATCAGGAATTTGGGGGGAGTCCTCACAGTACTTGTGTCTATATTTCAAATATCTTAAAGCTAATATGACATGAGGTTTACCACTGTAAGACCTGCATTATCTCCTCTATAATAATATATGCACATACTCCTTGTGCATATGTCTCATCCTGTTTGCCACCAAACCTTCACTCACTACTTTGGGTATTAATTCATAATTCTTTCATGAACTGCTTATTACTATGATCATTTAAAAATAGTGATTTTCAGGCTGGAGAGATTGTTTAGTGGTTAAGGAGTTTGCCTGCAAAGCCTAAGGACCCATGTTAACTCTCTAGATCCCACCAAAGCCAGATGCACAAGATGAAACAAGAGCAAGGTTGCACATGGGCACTAGGTGACACATGCATCTGGAGTTTGACTGCAGAGGCTAGAGGCCCTGGTGTGCCAACTCTATCTCTCTATCACTCTGTCTCTCATTAAAAAAATAGTGATTTCCTTTTTTAAAATATTTTTTATTTACTTATTTGAGAGAGAAAGAGAGAAAGAGGCAGGTAGAGAGAAAGAGAGAGAAAGACTGAATGGAAGCATCAGGGCCTCCAGCCACTGCAAATGAACTCCAGACTCATGCACCCCTTGTGCATCTGGCATATGTGGGTCCTGGAGAATTGAACTTGGGTCCTTTGGCTTTGCAGGCAAGTGCCTTAACTGTTAATCCATCTCTCCAGCCCCAAATAGTGATTTTCATATCATACCTTCTTAAACTAATGCCACATAGTTCTGTATGATGCATCATACACAGCATCACTTCCATGGTATTTTACTAAAATTGCCTGACTTCAATCTAATCATGAGGAAATATCAACCAAACTCAAATTGAGGAACATTATGCAAAATAACTCATGTAAACACTCCAAAAGTGACAGAGTATTAGAGACAAAACATAAAGGACTATTCCAAACTAAAGGAGACTAAAGGTGAAATGTGTTATACTAAATTAGTAGGGGTTATTGATATAAAAGTCATTGTTATGGTTTAAATCTATAGTGTCCTCCACATGCTCATGTTTGGAATACTCATCCCAAACTGATAATGCTGCTTTCAGAGGCTGGAGAACCTTTGGGAACTGGGATCTAATTAGTGAAAGTGAGTCAGTGATAGTAGGTCTTTGAAGATTATAGTCTTGTTCTGATTGTGGAAATGATCCACTTACTGGTCTGCTATGATGGGAGGAGCCTGTTCCACATTATTTTGCTACCATGAACTTTGCCATGCCTTCTCTGCCATAATGGACTAAATCCTCTAAAACTGTGAGCCAAAATAAATGTTTCTTTCCTTAAGCTTTTGTCAGGCATTCTTCCACAGTGATGCAAAAGTGACTAATTTAGATATTTTGGAACAGTTTATAAAATTTGAGTATTGACTGTAAATTAGATAAATGTGGTCTATCAATATTATAGATCTTGTGGATGGGGAGATGGCTTTCTGGTTAATCACTTGCCTATGAAGCCTAAGGATCTTGGTTCGAGGCTTGATTCTCCAAGACCCACGTAAGCCAGATGCACAAGAGGGCACACATGTCTGGAGTTCATTTGCAGTGGCTGAAGGCCCTGGCATGCACGTTCTCTCTCTCCCTCTCTCTGTTGCTCTGAAATAAATAAAAATAAACAAAAAATTAAAAAATATATTATAGATCTTGAATTTGAAAATTAGAAGACAAGCAATTAAAAAACTCCTTTGGAACTACAGAAGTCTGAAAATAGACAAGCAATCTTGAAAATGAAAATCAAAGTTGAATATACTACATGTCTTAATTTCAAATTATATTACAAAGCTATCATTATTAAAGAGTTTGATACTAGCACAAAACAGACACATATACCAAATGAACAGATGAAGAGTCCAGAAACAAACTACATATTTATGATCACTGGTTTTCAACAAGGGCAGTGGTTAGTGGTAAGACCCTACTGCTGAAGACACCATATCCGGTTGACATGTAACATGGAATACATGGCTGGAAGCTGGAAGAGAGTCACTCCACAGACAGTCAGCGCATCTAGTGCCAGAAGGTGCTACATGGGCGACTCGGGGAAAATGACCAATATCTGTCCAAGCAACTCATGGTCTAACCTACTTAGCAGCAAATAACCTGTCGTGATGTTCACCCAAGTGCAATAGTGGTGCACAGCCATGGTGGGGAACCAACTGCTCTTGATTTGGCTAACTGGTCCCCTCAGTGGAAGGGACCCATAGCTGGAGCTGGGAAACACGTCAGAACCATATCCAAACATGAGCACACTCTCCATTATCAAGCTACCACCAATTGTGGCCTACAAGAGGGCCTACACCTATTAAATTCTCTGTAAAAAAAAAAAATAAGGGTCATCTCATTTGTCTGGTGATAACTTTACTTTCTGTTGGAGAATCAGCATCTCTTTTTCAGATAGATGCACATCCTAAAGAGAGAACCACCCTATCATACCTCAAAAGGGCCCCAGCTGAAACTAAGAATAATTGGCAAAACAAGCAAGGGTGCCGTTTTCTTGGTGAACTGGGTACCAGCACAAGGGTGAAGGAGATCAACACAGAGAAAAATCAACTCCTACCAAATCAGATATCCAGAGACCCAGAGGCCCCCAACACCTCATCACTGAAGCAGACCAAAAATGAACTCAACATGGCTCAGAGAAATTTTGTGGAAGAGGGGCCATAAAGAATGTTAGAGCCATGAGCAAGATGGAGACCACCAAACTGCACCGCACAGCCCCGGGAAAGAAAGGCAAGACATGAAGGATTCATGGGTCTTTTAGGGGAGAGAAATCTCCAAGAGATTGCCAGTGGGAGGGCACAGAAGGGAAAAAAGAGGGAATCGCTGATTCCCTTCTGTGCAGGTAGCCTACCTCTCCCCCCAAGCAGCCACCATACCCACAGTCCCAGCTTCAGGAAACACCCAATCTTACTGTAGGAAAAGTGTCCTAGGCCAACATAGTTCCACTTGCCTCACTGCACAGGGGTGATCACCCTGCTACCCCTTCCCATGAGTGACCTTGGCCAGGCTACGCCTGCTGGCCCATTGGAGCTCAGGCTCCTTTGATCAATTTGCCTGCCAAATGGTGCCACCACTCAGATTCCTGCTTGTGGAAGCTTAGCCAGCTCCACCCACTCACTCACTTACTGCTCCAGCCGCCACACATTTACACACAAGCCCAGGCCCATTCCATCTCCCCACGTGAGCTCAGACTGTGTCTGTAGCTTACACAAGCTCAGGTGCCATCCCCTCCCTCTCTGCTGCACCGGATGACAGCCATTGTCCTACTGCAGGGGAGCGCAAAGTGCTTACATGTCCCAGTGTTCCACCATGCCAGATTTTGGACTGCTTCAACGCTTGGTGCCTCAGTGTCCCTCCTAGCACGAGTGCAGGCAGCTTTGGCACATTATCATGTGAGAGCTCAGGCAACTTTGGTGTCCCGGCCAAGCAGGAGTTCAGGCGGCTTTGATAAGTGAGAGCCAAAGCCCACGCTGCTTGGAAACCGCCTCAGGTTGCTTCGGATTCTGATTGGTCTTGAGCCCGGGCTGATCCACCCACTTACGTGCCCATACACTGTGATGGGCAGACCACAGCGAAAAAGAAATAACATGAAAAATCAAATGCAAGAAAATCCAGTTAGATCACCCAGTCCTACAATGAACATCTCTAATCAAAACATAGAAGAGTCATTAGGATCAGAACACCAAAATGAAGCTATGAGCTATGCAACCCTGACCAAGCTACTGGTAGAACTTGCAGAAAAGCAACAAAGGACCTATAATCATGTGGATATGGCCATCACTAGACTAGACCTAATACATAAGAAAATGGAAGGAGTTCAAAGACAGCTAAGCGATATGAGGAAGAGTGAAAAAAAAGAAGACCTCAAAAATCAGCTGGCGATGCTAAATGAAGACATAAAGAAATGTAAGGATGAATTCCAAGAAGCATCAAGAAAATCAGAAAATGATGTGAAAAGGGAGCTTGACAGAGGGATGGAAATTATACATAGAAAAGTAGTAGAAAATGCAAACCCAATTGAACAAGTCAAAAACCCTCTAGAAGCTCTCAAGAATAGAGTCAGCCATGTGGAGGATAGAAACTCTGATCTGGAAGACAAGATGGAAGAAACAGTCCAAGAGTTCAAAAATTTCAGTAAGTCCAAAAGTTTCTGTGAACAGAACATGAGGGAATTGTGGGATACACTTAAGCGTCCTAATATCAGGATCGTTGGAATACCAGAAGGAGAAGAAATTCAGACCAAAGGCGTGGAGAACTTATTTAACAAAATAATTGAAGAAAACTCCCCCAGTCTCTTAAAAGAAAGGCCCATCAACATGCAAGAAGCCAACAGAACTCCAAACATATTGGACCAAAGGAGAAACTCTCCAAGACATATTGTCATTAAGACTCTAAACATTGACACCAAAGAGAAAATCCTGAAAGCAGCAAGGGAAAAACAGCACACCACTTTCAAAGGTAACCCTATCAGAATTACTCTAGACTTCTCAATGGAAACCCTGAAAGCTAGAAGGGCCTGGAATGAAACACTGCAAAGTCTAAGAACCTATGGCTTCCAACCCAAACTACTCTACCCAGCAAAAGTATCTCTCATAATAGATGGTGAAAGAAAAACATTCCTTGACAAAACTCAGCTTTACACATACATGAACACAAATCCAAACCTAAAGAGAGTATTTCAGGAAATTCTCCACAGAGAAGAAACAAATAATCAACCTCAAATGCCTACAAGAAGCAGATGACAATAACCAAACTCAGAGTAGGCACAAAATCTTCAAAGTCCATGAAAACACCAAACCACATATACCATCACAATATGGCAGGGATCAAATCAAATCTCAAGGTCATTACACTAAATATTAATGCCCTTAATACACCCATCAAGAGACACAAGCTAACACAATGGATCAAAAAATTAGAACCCTCAATCTGTTGTCTTCAAGAAACCCACCTCACCATTAAAGACAGACACTTACTTCCTCAGGGTGAAATGGTGGAAAACAATATTCCAAGCAAACAGGAATAAAAAACAAGCAGGCATGGCTATACTAATATCAGACAAAATAGACTTCAAACCAAAAATAATCAAAAAGGACAAAGAATGCCACTTCCTACTTATCAAGGGAATGATCCATCAAGAGGATATTACAATCATAAATCTGTATGCACCAAACACAGGGGCACCACAGTTCATAAAACAAAACCTACTTGACAATAAAATGGAAATAAGCACCAACACCATCATACTTGGGGACTTCAATACACCATTATCAGTAATAGACAGATCATCCAAACAGAAACTCAACAGGGAAGTAAGAGAGCTCAACAAAACCATAGATCACTTAGACCTAACGGACATCTACAGAACTTTCCATCCCAAATCCACAGACTACACATTCTTCTCAGCAGCCCATGGAACATTCTCTAAAATAAACCATATACTGGGTCACAAAGCCTGCCTCCACATATTTAGGAAAATTGACATAATTCCCTGCATATCAGATCACAATGCCGTATTGCTAGAAATTAACAACAAAAGACCCATCAAGAATCCCAACGGCACCTGGAAACTGAACAGCACACTTTTAATCAATAAATGGATAGTGGATGAAATAAAAAATGAAATTGCAAAATTTCTAGAATTGAATAAAAATGAGAACACATCGTACCAAAACTTATGGGACACAATGAAGGCGGCCCTGAGGGGAAATTTCATAGCACTCAATGCCTTCATAAAACAGACAGAGAGATCCCAAATCAATAACCTAACCATCCACAAGGAAAGAAATAATGAAAATCAGAGCAGAAATTCATGAATTGGAAACTAAGAAAACAATTAAGACAACTGACAAAACAAAGAGCTGGTTCTTAGAAAAACTAAATAAGATTGAAAAACCCCTGGCCAATTTGATCAAGCAAAAAAGAAAAAGAGATACTTCAAATTAACAAAATTCAAAATGGAAAAGGAGAGATCACAACACACATAAGTGAAATTGGGAGAATCATCAGGACTTATTTCAAAAACCTCTACTCCACAAAACTGGATAATGTGGAGGAGATGGATATATTCCTGGGCACATACCATCTATCAAAGCTAAACTCAGAGCAGATTAATCTCCTCAGTGAACGTATTACAATCATTGAGATTGAAAAAGTAACAAAAACCCTCCAAAAAAGAACAGTCCAGGACCAGATGGCTTCTCAGCTGAATTCTATCAATCCTTCATGGACGAACTCAAACCAATCTTCCTCGAACTGTGCCACACAATTGGAGAACATGGTATGCTGCCCAACTCCTTTTATGACGATAGTATCACCCTAATTCCAAAGCCAGGCAGAGATGCCACAAGAAAAGAAAACTACCGGGCTATTTCCCTGATGAACTTAGATGCAAGGATCCTGAACAAAATACTCACAAACTGAATCAAACAACATATCAAAAGCATTATCCACCTTGATCAAGTGGGATTCATCCCAGGAACACAGGGGTGGTTCAACATACGGAAATCTGTCAATGTAATACACCACATAAAAAGGTTAAACACAAAAAACCACATGATCATTTCGACAGATGCAGAAAAGGCCTTTGACAAGATACAACATCACTTCATGATCAAAACATTGGAGAGAATTGGCATGGTTGGTACATGTCTTAACTTAATAAAGGCAATATACAAAGCTCCTAAGGCCCAAATAATACTTAATGGAGAGAGACTGGAGGAATTCCCATTAAGATCAGGAACAAGACAGGGTTGTCCACTCTCACCTCTGCTGTTCAATACAGTACTGTAAGTCCTTGCTCAAGCAATAAGACAGGAGAAGGAAATAAAAGGGATACAATTTGGAAAGGAAGAAGTTAAGTTAGCTCTATTCACTGATGACATGATTGTATATGTAAGAGACCCGAGAGACTCCATCCCAAAACTCCTGAAGGTGATTAACTCCTATGTCAAAGTAGCAGGATACAAAATCAATGCACAAAAATCAGTAGCCTTTCCATATGCAAATGACAAAGATACAGAGAAAGAAAAAAGGGACATGGTCTCATTTTTAATAGCAACAAAAAAATAAAATACCTTGGAATAATGTTAACCAAGGAAGTGAAAGATCTATACAATGAAAACATAAAAATGCTAAAAAAAAAAAAAAAGAAAGAAATTGAGGAGGACTTGAGAAAATGGAAAGACCTCCCATGCTCCTGGATAGGCAGAATTAACATTGTGAAGATGGCCATCCTACCAAAGGCAATATACAGATTTAATGCAATTCCAATTAAAATCCCAACAGCGCTGTTCACAGAGATAGAAAAAATGATCTCGAATTTCACATGGAAAGGCAGAAGGGCTCACATATTCAAACATATCCTCAGCAAAAAAAAAAAAAAAAAAATACCTCTGGAGGCATCACCATACCTGATCTAAAGCTATATTACAAAGCCCTAGTAATAAAAACAGCATGGTACTGACATAAAAACAGGAGTATAGACCAATGGAATAGACTTGAGGACCTGGACTTTGGGTCAAGTAACTATAGCTACTTGATATTTGACAAAGGCCCTAACAATATAGGCTGGAAAAAAGACAGCATCTTCAACAAATGGTGCTGGACAAACTGGATAACCTTATGCAGGAAATTGAAACTTGATCCACACATTTCGCCATGCACTACAGTCAAGTCCAAATGGATCAAAGACCTCAATATAAGACCAGAAACTCGACTACTACTGGAAGAAAATATAGGAAGTACTTTCCATGACATAGGAATGGAAAAATACTTCCTGAACAAAACCCCAGTAACTCACGATCTTAAACAGTCACTCAACCAATGAGATCACACGAAGCTGAAGAGTTTCTTTACAGGCATACAATAAGCAAAGGCAATAGATTACCCACAGAATGGGAGAAAATATTTGCAGGTCATCCAACTGACAGAGGCCTAATCTCTGCCAACTACAAAGAACTTAAAAATCTAAACAGTAAAAAGTCAAACACCCCACTCACAAAATGGGGAAAAGAGCTGAACAG
Source organism: Dipus sagitta (assembly GCA_036346955.1). Classification (NCBI taxonomy): domain Eukaryota; kingdom Metazoa; phylum Chordata; class Mammalia; order Rodentia; family Dipodidae; genus Dipus; species Dipus sagitta. The sequence goes on from CM070776.1 coordinate 65,729,864, forward strand.
GCAGTTCACAGAGGAAGAAATACAAAGGGCAAACACACACTTAAGAAAATGTTCATCATCCCTAATAATCAGAGAAATGCAAATTAAAACAACTATGAGATTCCACCCCAATAAGGATAGCAAATATCAAAAAATCAAATAAAAATAAGCAGACTCGTAGATCAATGGAACAGAATAGAGGACCCAAATGTAACCCCATGTAGTTATAGCCACCTGATATTTGATAAAAATGCCAAAAATATTCATTGGAGAAAAGACAGCCTCTTCAGCAAATGGTGTTGGGAAAACTGGATATATATCTGTAGAAGGATGAAAATAGATTCTTCTCTTTCTCCGTGCACAAGAATTAAGTCCAAATGGATTAAGGACCTTAACATCAGACCTGAAACTCTGAAACTGCTAGATGAAAAAGTAGGGGAAACCCTTCAACATATTGGTCTTGGCAAAGACTTTCTGAATACAACCCCAATTGCTCAGGCAATAAAACCACAGATTAACCACTGGGACCTCATGAAAATACAAAGATTTTGCACTGCAAAGGACACGGTGAAGAAAGCAAAGAGGCAACCTACAGAATGGGAAAAAATCTTCACCAGCTATATATCTGATAGAGGATTAATATCTAAGATATACAAAGAACTCAAGAAGTTAAATAATAAGGAATCAAACAAACCAATCAAAAAATGGGCTATGGAGCTAAATAGAGAATTCTCAAAGGAAGAAATACGAATGGCATATACGCATCTAAAAAAATGTTCTACATCCCTAGTCATCAGGGAAATGCAGATTAAGACTACATTGAGATTCCATCTCACTCCTGTCAGATTGGCTACCATCATGAAAACAAATGATCATAAATGTTGGCGGGGATGTGGAAAAAGAGGAACCCTTCTACATTGTTGGTGGGAATGCAATCTGGTCCAGCCATTGTGGAAATCAGTGTGGAGGTTCCTAAAACAGCTAAAGATTGATCTACCATATGACCCAGCTATAGCTCTCCTAGGCATATATCCTAAGGACTCATCTCATTACCTTAGAGATACTTGCTCAACCATGTTTATTGCTGCTCAATTTATAATAGCTGGGAAATGGAACCAGCCTAGATGTCCCTCAACTGATGAGTGGATAATGAAGATATGGCACATTTATACAATGGAGTTTTACTCAGCAGTAAAGAGAAATGAAGTTATGAAATTTGCAGAAAAGTGGATGGATCTGGAAAGAATTATACTAAGTGAGGTAACCCAGGCCCAGAAAGCCACATGTTCTCCCTCATATGTGGATCTTAGCTAGAGATGATTAGGCTTCTGTGTGAGAAGGAAAAAACTCAGTAGCAGAGGCCAGTAAGTTAAAAAAGGAGATAGAAAGGGAAGAGAAAGAAAGGGAGGAGGGCTTTTATTAGGTTGCTATTGTATATATGTAAGTAGAAAGATTGAGATGGGGAGGGGATATGATGGAGAATGGAATTTCAAAGGGGAAAGGGGGGAGGGTAATACCATGGGATTTTTTTTTTGTTATCATGGAAAATATTAATAAAAATGGAGAAAAAAAAGAAAAAAAAATAAAATAAAATAAAATCACAATTTAAAAAAAAATAAATAAATAAATGCTGGCGAGGATGTGGAGAAGTAGGAACACTCATCCACTGTTGGTGGGAATGTCAAATGGTGCAAGTATTTTGGAAAGCAATATGGAGACTCCTGAAAAAGCTGACTATAGACATACCAACAGACTCATTTATTCCCTTACTGGTCATCTACCCTAAAACCTTCAAACCACAGGCCAGAGAGATTTGCTCAACCATGTTTGTAGTGGCTCAATTCATAATAGCTAAGAGCTGGAATCAACCCAGATGTCCATCACTAGAAGAATGGATAACTAAGATGTGGTATATCTACACAATGGAATTCTATACAGCATTAAGAAAAAATGAAACAATGAAATTTGAGGAAAAATAGTTGATCCTGGAAGAGATCATTCTCAGTGAACTTACCCAATCACAGAAAAAAAATCGCCACATAGTCTCACTCATCTACAGCACCTAACCTGAATCTACCCAAGATGCCTTACATACCCAGCTAGCATCTCATGGACTAGACAATAGGATGGGTGGGGAGGAAGGAGAGGGCTATAGAGGGGGTGGGAAACACAAATCTAGACCCAAACAGCAATGGTACCATAAAATTCTACATCCCAAAAGGCAGACCAAATGGCTGAACCTTCACCAGGCCCTTAGAGGGAGCACCTGAGCCACAAGACACTGGAGAGGGTATGATGAAGACTGACCTTGACCTTAATCTTCTGCAGCTTCTCTCCCTCCACCCCTCTCCTTCTCTCTAAGTCTTTTATATTAGTTATCTTTTTCTTCCTTTTCTTAGTGGGCACTGACCTGTAACTCCCAGTACCAGCATGTGGCTATCATCCACAATGAGCTTTTGATCAGAGAGACCTACAAGGTTTCCTAAAAGAAAGACAGATTTCTGTCAGAGTACTTGATGACCCACCAAAGGTTAGTGGTAAGACACTACTGCTGAAGACACCTTATGTGGTTGACACATAAAACGGAATGGCATGGCTGAAAGCTGGAAGAGAGTCGGTCCCCAGACAGTCAGCACGTCTAGTGCCAGAAGGTGCTACATGGGTGACTGGGGGAAAATCATCAATATCTGTCCAAGCAACTCATGGTCTAACTCACTTAGCAGCAAATAACATGTCGTGATGCCCACACAAGTGCAGTAGTGGCACACAGCCATGGTGGGGAACCAACTACTCTCGATTCCGCTAACTGATCCCCTCACTGGTATGGGACCCATAGCTAGAGCTGGGAAACAAGTCAGAACCATATCCAAACATAAGCCCACTCTCCATTATCAGGCTACCATCAATCGTGGGCTACAAGAGGGCCTAAACCTATTAAAAACTCTATTAAAAAAGTAAGGGTTATCTCATTTGTCTGGTGCTAACTTACTCTCCGTTGGAGAATCTGCTTCTCTTTTTCAGATAGATGTAGATCCTAAGGAGAGAGCCACCCCATCATACCTCAAAAGGGCCCCGGCTGAAACGAAGAACAATTGGCAAAACAAGCAAGGGTGCTGTTTTCTTGGTGAACCGGGTACCAGCACAAGGGGGAAGGAGTTCAACACAGAAAAATCAAATCCTACCAAATCAGAGATCCAGAGAGGACAGGGGGAGGGGGTAGGACATGGATGAGCCTAACAATAGTGCCAACTTGACTGTATTCACTGAGTACAAAAGTAATAAAAAGAATATAAAATGGGGAGAGTATCTTCAATAAAATGTTCTGGAAAATCTGGATATCCACATTCAAAAGACTAAAAGACAGAAGGTGGAAAAAAGCTTAACCTTAAAACCATAGACTCTGGATGGTAAATGCGAGGTCCAGAATTGTGTTGCCACCCCCCCCCCCGTGGTGAGCTGTTGGCCAGGATACCCAAGAGGTCTTTTAAACAACATAGGCCATTGCCAAAACACTTGATTACCTGTCAGAGCTAAAAGGTAAGACCCTATTGATGAAAACTGTTGTAGTCACAGGACATCAGAATACCATGCTGTAACTAAAAGGGAAACTAGCACCCTCCTGGCTATCTCTTATAGTGCTAGAGAGCCCTATTGGAGCTCTGGAGGACAACAGTCACCAACAATATGGATAAGCAGGGGACCTTGCAGACTACGAATCAAGTATCTGGACAAGAAGTATACGCTTGTGCAATAGTGACATGCAGGCTCTATAGGTAACCAAATGCTCTCTAATTGGACATGAGGCCCACTCAGTAGGAAGGAACTTATGTTTGGTACTGGAAACCAAGTCAGAATCACAGAGTCAGGAAAGAGTGGGCTGGCAAATCAAAAGTTTTCTAAACAACTTTGCACACCCCCTTTAACCCAAACTGCTCTTACGCTTGGTTGAAGAGTCTTTTTTGTTTTACATATGGCAGAGAAAACAGAGAGTCTAGATCCATCAATAAGATAAAAAGATAGCCTACTGCCCACCATAAGACTTGCCACATCTACCACATCTTCCAGGGCCCAGGAGAAATCGCAGAGCAAGCAGCATCATGATTACCATAACCCCATGAAGGAGGGCCCCCAGGGTAATAGGAGTTGTGGCAATGGGATAAAAGTGTACAACTTGTTTATATAAAACAAAATTTTAGGGCTGGAGAGATGGCTTAGTGGTTAAGACACTTGTCTGTGAAGCCAAAGAACCCATGTTCAAATCTTCAGATCCCACATAAGCCAGACATACAAGGTGACACAAGTGCACAAAGTCGCAAATGCACACAAGGTGGCACACACATCTGAAGTTTGATTACAGTAGCTGGAGGTCCTGCTGTACCAATTTTCTCTCCCTCTGTTGCTCTTGCTCTCACTCTCTTGCATAAAAAAGACCAGTCTCTTGGGCTTGCCTCAAAAAATAAATTAAAATTCTTTAAAGACTAAAATTTATCTTAACCAGAAACAAAAATAAACTCAAAATTGGTTAAAGATCCACATATAGGGCTTGGGAGATAGCTCAGTTGATAAAGTGCTTGTCATGCTGAAGACACCATAGGCCATTGACATAGAACATTGAGAGATCATGATGAAACTTCGAAGGAAGCCAGCTCCCTGCTAGCTAGCCCTCATAGCACTGGAAAGTGCTATGGGAGCTGTTGGGGGATAACAATCATCAACACTGAGACTAGTGCATTCATGACCCCACAATCAATACTAATAACCATAATGAGAAGGGCCTTTAGTGGAATGGGGGCAGGGGATACAGGATGCAAGAGTATAGAAGAGAGCTAGTGCCCAAGAGTTAGCCCATCTAGTGCTGGAAAGCACTTCATAACCTACTGGGGGAAAGTGGATAACAATAGTCTGAGCAAAAAGGGACCTAAATTACTCAGAAATAACCAGCCTCACAAGAAGTAAACACCAGTGCAATGGTGGCACACAGTCTTGGTGGGTAACCAAAGGCTTTCAGATTGGCTAAGAAATCCACTCAGTAGAAATGATCCCATATCTGGAAATAGGAACCAGGTCTGAATCCTATGGAGACAAAGACTATGTCCTCTAATGTCAAGCTCCCACTAGTATTTGGCTAAAAGAGGGGCTACATCCATCAAACACTGCCCAAATTAATAACTCTTGTCCAATTTAACCTATGCTGACTTTACACTCTTATGGAAAATCTATTTTTCTTTTTCAGTAGGTAGTGAGACCTGAGGAGATAAAGCACCCCTTGCATCTTAGTCAAGGCCCAGGTGAAACCACAGAGGAAGTAGGGAGGTGAACAAGAGTGCTGCTTCCATGGTGAGCTGACAAGCAGTGCCAGGGTGAGGGAGACAGACACGGAGGATGCTCAACACCTACCAAAGCAGGAATCCAGAGGCTCCTAAGAGCTCATCACTGAAGTAGACTTAAAACTCACCCAACACAGCTGAGGGAATTTTGCGGAAGAGGGGGGAAAGATCGTAAGAGCCACATGTTTGGGACAGCATACCCAAAAGCATTGCCCCCTCCACAATGACTGACTGCTGTTCTCACAACACATAACCTACAACCCCATGGGGGATACCAGCAACCCTACTGAGGAGGGGCCCCTCGGAATGGGGGAAGAGAGGAGGGAAAAGATAGTACCAACACATGATATATACATACAAATTATGTTCTAAATAATAAAAGAGAGAAAAGAGTATAACCTGATGGGAATATGACCAATATGCAAAATGTTCATAGAGTAAAGTTCTCACTTAATTAAAAAAAATTGCTGCAAAACTAAGGAAAATCAACAAAATGAAAAGGTAGACATGAGATTGGGAGAAAATATTTGTAAACTATATATCTTTTAAGGTGTTAGCATCTAAAACATATAAGGAACTCACATGACTCAATAACAAAAAATAAAAAGAAATTTTAAAATGGCAAGTAGTCTAAAGCATTTCTCCAAAAAAGACAAACCATGGCTAAATAGGCATGTGAAAAACTGCTCAGCATCACTAATCATCAGAGAAAAGCAAATCAAAGGCACTAGAAGATATCTCCTCAGGCCTATTAAGACAGCAATCATCAAAAATACAAAAAAAAAAAAAAACCAGTAAGTGACAATGATATGAAGCAGAAAGAATTCATGCATTCTGTTTCTGAGAATGTGAATTTGTGCAACCATTATGGAACATAAGTATGATGGGTCATCAAAATATTAAAAATAGGTCACCAAGCATGGTGGTGCACATTAAGAATTTAGCATAAAGCCGGGCGTGGTGGCGCACGCCTTTAATCCCAGTACTCGGGAGGCAGAGGTAGGAGGATCGCCGTGAGTTCAAGGCCACCCTGAGACTCCATAGTGAATTCCAGGTCAGCCTGGGCTAGAGTGAGACCCTACCTCGAAAAACCAAAAAAAAAAAAAAAAAAAAGAATTTAGCATATAAGCAGGAGAATCATTAGTCCCAGCCGAGCTGGGGCCACATATCAAGACCAAGTCTCGAAAATTAAAGCTAGAACCACCATATGCTGCACATGTCCTGAGCCAAAAGACTGAAAAGCAATAGAACTTCCATATGATTCAGCAGTTTACTGAATATATATATATATATATATATATATATATTATCCAAAGGAAATGAAATTAGAACTTCATAGAATTATCTGAACTCTTATGTTCATTGCATACTTATTTATAATAGCCAAGGTATGGAAAGAATCTAAGTGTCCACCAATGGATGACTGATAAAAGAAATCATGGTATGCATACAAAATGGAATATTTTTAACCTCTTTATAAAAACCTGCTATTTGTTACTGTGGTGGTTTGATTCAGGTGTTCCCTCATAAACTTAGGTGTTCTGAATGCTAGGTTCCCAGCTGATGGAGATTTGGTAATTAACGCCTCCTATGGCAGTGTGATGTTGGGGCGGGCTTATGGGCGTTATAGCTAGTTTACCCATGCCAGTATTTGGCACACTCTCCTGTTTCTATTGTCCACCTTATGTTGGCCAGGAGGTGATGTCCACCCTCTGCTCATGTCATTGTTTTTCCCTGCCATCGTGGAGCTTCCCCTTGAGCCTGTAAGCCAAAATAAATCTTTTTCCCAGAGGCTGCTCTTGGTTGGGTGATTTCTACCAGCATTGTGAACCTGACTGCAACAGTTGCCAATGAATGATCCTAAAGGAAGGTCTGACAAGCCTGACACATAAGGTCAAATATTGGGCAATTTCTAATATATTTTGAACCTAAAGAAAAAAATGGGTAAGCATAGTGGCATATGCCTGTTTTGGCAGCACTCAGCGTGAGAGGCATGAGGATCACAAGTTTTAGGCCAATCTGAGTTATATAGTGAGACCTTGCCAAAGGAAAGAAATGAAATAAGAAAAGGAAGGGAGGAAATAAGGGTGAAACAGAATGAAGGAGGGAGGGAGGGAAGAAAAAGTTTTAAGTCAAATACATAGGAACAGAATAGAATTGTGGTAATCAGAGGCTGAGGAAGAAGGGAAATGGGGAGATGTAGGTCAAAATGTGCAAAGTTGTGAAATTTGTCAAAGAGTAGATATTTGGTACTCTTAGCAAGAGAAAAAAAACTATAAATATGTAAGCTGATAGGTACATTAATCAGGATTTCTAGAGGAACAGAACCAATAGAATAAATATGTATCATAAAAGGATTAATTAGAGTAGCTTACAGGATATTGGCTAGGCAGTCCAACAATAGCTATCTGCAGGCCAGAGGGTCAGAGGACCTGGAAGATGCTCAGTCCACAAGGCTGGAAGCAGGCTAGAAAGTCAGCTAATCCAGTAGTTTCTCAGTCCACGTGGCTGGATGTTTCAGCAGTCACAATCTGTCACTGAAGACCTAGAAGACTCCAGGAAAGCTACTCATCTCCAGTCTACATTGGAAGGTCAATGAACCTGGGTTCTAGTGTCCAATGATAGCAGCAATAGGGTAGATAGATGCATGTGCCAAAGGGGTTTGTGATCTCTTTACATATCAACAGAAGGGATGCCCACTCTGGAGGAAAGACTTTCCCCTCAGTGAAATCTTCATGGAAATGCACTCACTGACCAGCCCAAGAGTGTGTCTCTTATTTGATTTCTAATGATTACAAGTCTACCCCTTGACAACTTGAAACCAAACCATATATCCTTAGTACATGCTAGTTTCTAAATGAAAACATTAACAAGGTTTTAATGCTGTCTAACATGATATAATTTTGCCCTGTGCAACCAGAAATGTACTATCATTTCCCCTCCCCCTTCAAAAATATGGCAAATCCTTTGAGAAATGCTTAGCCTCTAATATCCAATAATATAAAAAATAGTTTACAATACTTAACTACTGATATTATTTCAATTGGCATTAATTACATAGTTGATAAATAGAGGAAATTAAAACAAGGGTATCTTAATATTTGTGTGCATATGCACATCATCTTACAAAACATGACAGAAAGACTTGTGGCAATTACAATCCTTGTTTCTGTAACTGTTCACACAGCCTTAACTAGTGTTTGTAATTACTTTCATCTATTACCCGTTCTGTATTGCCTCCACCCTCAGCAAGCCCCTCAGCAGGTCTTGGTTCTTTACCTGGAGGGATGACCCATACCTTCATTCCTAAAGTGTTGGGACCTGCCTTGATTAGGTTGTTGTAGTTTCCTGTTGACCTTGATCATGGAACATGATAACACTAAATGGTTCCCTTCAAGTTCTCCTGCACTCCAGACATACTCTTCCCTATCTCCATTGTGGAGGAGCTGTCCAATTTCACCCAGTAGTCTGAATCAATCACCCCCACTGGTACTGTAACTCCTTTCTCAGCCTGTTGACTCAAGGGCATCAGGAACACAAAGTTGCAGGGGAATTCTTTTTTGTTTGCTTTGTTCAAGATAGGGTCTCACTCTAGCCCAGGCTGACAAGTAACCCTCATGTGTCAGACATAGGCAGGGCCCTGGGTTAAAGCAAACCTAAGCTGTCTGACACGAAGGCCCCAGGCTATAGAGGGGTTGCAGCAACCTGAACTGCTGGGAATATCTTGGGAACCAGACCGGCAGGGGAGCTCCTCCCCCACCATTCTCAGGGTTGCAGTGAGCCAGGATCCTCCTCCCATTCTTGGGGGTCGCAGTGAGCCTGGACCCCCGGACAATATCTCAGACCCAAGATAGGCAGGAAGTAAGGCCACTCCCTCTCCAAGCCCAGGATACCTGGACATTCAGATAAGACTTAGGCTTTGCCTATAACCCTGTGGCCTTTGGCCAGTTGCCTAGGAAACTCTTTATATGGTATCAGTCAGCACCTTTGCTCAGCCCCTCCCCCTGCCATTGCCTATGTGCGGGAATGAATGTGCCAATATGCTAATTAGGCATCAGCAAGCAACCTTGTACATCCAATCACTCTTCCTACCCTCAACTACTTATAAATCCATTGCTCTGACAATAAACCAAGAGCTGTTTACCAAAACTGTCTCCCAGAAGTCTTACTTTTGTGTGCTCACCATCCCGGTTGCCTGGGTGCTTTTTGGGGGACTGCGGCCAGCCCTCAGGGAGGACCCAGGAACCCACACTCATGTCCATCATTTTCCCTTTAATTTCTTTGCCATTTTTTGTTGAGTGCGTATGTGTGTGTGTAGTGTGAGTATATAGGTATGTTTTGGAGAGCATGTGTTTGTGTGGGTGTGCATGCACAAGTGTGTGTGTGCATGTGGAGGGTAAATATTGATGTTGAGTGTCTTCCTCAATCATCTCCACTTTATTCTTTGAGACAGAGTCTCTCACTAACCTACATCTCACCAATGTAGCTAAACTAACCAGCCAGTGAACCTCAGGGATTCCTTGTCTTAGCCTTCCCAGTGCTGGAAATCCCATATACCATCACACCTGGCATTTTACATGTGTCCTGGGGGTCCAAATTCAGATGTCCATGCTTGTGTGTGGCAAGTACTTTACCCACTGAGTCATCTTTCCAGCTATATTTCTTTTGAGGCAAGCAGACCCAGGCTGGCCTTTAACTCATGAAGATCTTCCTACCTCAGCCTCTCCAGTTCTGGGGTTAAAGGCATGTACCTCCAGGCCCAACCTTCCCAGCTCTTTTGGAGCACTTCAATAATCTTTCTTATGAATCTGTCAATATAATGCATTCTTTTCTGCTATTGTCTTCCCTAGCCCTTCACTTTCATAGAACCAGTAAATCTTAGGTCAAGAATATCATCAAGCAATTTGACTCAGTTCTTCTATATGATTCCAGAATCTTCTCCCTAAATCATGTCTCCCAAGGAATCCTCTAGAAGGTGATTTTTTTTTACCTCTTATGATGGTGAATTCAGTGCAATCAACTTTCATCTCTATCCATTTCTGACCAATCATTTTGTTTGTTTGCTTGCTTGTTTGAGGAAGGGTCTCACTTTGTAGCCCAGGCTGTCCTGTAGCTTACCTGTTTATAATTATGGCAATTCTGCTGCTTCTGCCTCATAAATTCTGAGATAAATGTATGTGCTGCCATGATGAAGTAGGATATAGGGTTTTTGTTGTAATTGATGTTTTAAAATTTTAGGTGTTTTATTAAAGTATATTGTTATAATTGATCTACTTTATTATTAATAATCTCATGCCAAATTTACACTGTAATCTCTACCATAAGTATGCATGTATGACAGGTTTTCATGTATCCCAGAATGGTCCTGAACTTGCTATATATCCAATAATGGCCATGATCATCTGATCCTCATTACTCTACTTCCCAAATGCTGGCATCACAAACTTAGTTTATGTGGTGCTGCTTGGGATTGAGCCTAGGGCTTTGTGCAGCTAGGCAAGCAATCTTCCAACTGAGATACAGCTCCAGTCCTAGGAGCTAGTTTTTAAAACAGGTTTTATTCATTCTAGAGGCCAGGAATATTATGCCAAAATCCCTTTCATCCCTCCCAATAGGATAGCAGATTCAATGGTGGGGTAAAATTTATCCTTTTTATATTTTATATTGGAAACAAATAGTACATTCCTTGGCTTAAATTTCTGGATATGTTTTGTGGCCTGTGTTATTGCAGCAGGCCCTCAACTGGATTTTCTGATGTCTATACAAGCCAGAGTAGTCTTACTAACTTATATACATATATCATTCTCTGCTTATGACACTTCAGTGACACTCTATTGCCCACACAGTCAAGTTCAAATTCCTTTGTATGACCTATCAGGATTCATATTTTCCCTCTTGTCCTTCACAGTAGTATTTCTACCATATTAACTCTATTTCAGTTTCTTGAAGGAACTATGGTCTCTCACACTACTGACCACTCAATATACAGTAGTCCCTTTTCATAGAAAGCTCCCCTCATGATATGTGCCGCTTTTCTCCATCCCAGCTGTAAGTACTCTGGTTCTGGCCACCACTATCTCTCATCAAATTTCCCAAATTGCCTCCTAACCAGTGACCCTGTCTCCACCCTAGCTATTCAATTCATTCATCACAAAATATCTGGAGTTTACTATGACTATGGTTCATATGAGTCCACTGCCTTGTAAATTATAAAAGCGATGTGCTTTTATATTGATGCTCTCAAACTATTTGTATAAAAACTGTATTCCTTGTTGTGTGTGAAATATTGCTCCTTAGCTGGTATTAAGCTAGCATTTTGATAGAAATATCTTAAAATGTCAAGAGCCAACTAAAAGAAAAACATCATTATGTCATTCACCTCTGTAAATACTTTTTAATAGCTGTTTCTCACTCTTATACCAAGAGCCTATACTTCTATGAAAGCACAGGAAGGCTCTTTGTAATCTGCTTTTACATATTTACCTACCTTCATCTCTCACTTATTTTATTTTTTTTATTTGAGAGAGAGAGGGGGTATGCCAGGGCTTTCAGCCACTGTAAACAAACTCCTGATACATGTGCATGCACCACCTTATGCATCTGACTTACATGAGTCCTGGGGAATCAAACCTAGGTCCTGTGGCTTCATGGGCAAATGATGTAACCACTAAACAATCTCTCCAGCCCTCATCTCTCACTTCTAATCACATCCCCTGATACTCAGTTCTACATGACACCAGCCTAGTCTCTGTTACCTAAATACATCATAGCTTTATTCCTACTCTTCAGTGGTTTTTGATGTCTTCTGGTATTATATTCATCCATTCATACTTTCAACTACTTCACAAACTTACAGTATTTGCAGTATATGAAGTACTAAGGTAGCCATTAGGAATGCAAAGTCTATGAAGGCATGGTCTCTCTTCTAAGGAATCTACAGGCTCATGGGATAAAGAAACAATTAAACACATTTTCACACTGTTGTATAGTGTGTAAACAGTGAAGAATATAGGGGTTAATCAAATACTAAAGAACCACAAAGGAAGTAGATCTAAATCAATTTAAGAAAGTGCTAGAATTGGAAACAACAAGCTCTCATCCCTTGATATAAACATCAAAATAATAGGCACAAACTGTGAGGAGCATCCTTGTAAGAATGCTGGAGAAAAAAATATAAAACTTATAGCAACCAAATAAATGTTTTGTCATAACTGGAAAACTTCAAAATGACAGGGGCTGTGCAACATTTTTACTTGTCACTGTCCCGCCAAGTAGGTAGCACTTTGATAGTCTTGGTTTTGAAGGGATAACAGCCTGTGTGTCCAGCATAGGATTTTGGTCCCTGAATCCAGGGTAAGCAAAACAGATCATATTCACAAACTATTGAGCATGCCTGTTCTTTTTTTTAATTTTTTATTAGTTATGGACATACTCAATATGTAAACAGCACATGTTGGTACCATCATCCCTGCCCCCTCCAAAGCGACCCTTCTTATTGGGGATGCCAGTTATCCCCATGGGGATTTCAGGTTGTACATTGTGGGGTAGCCATCAGTTATGGGGAAGAAGCAATGTCTCTGTGCATAATGTCCCAACATGTGGCTCTAACAATCTTTCCACCCCCTCTTCCACGAAATTCCCTGAGCCATGTTGGGTTCCTTTTAGGTCTACTTTAGTGATAGGCTCTTAGGAGCCTCTGGATCTCTGGTTTGGTAGAGTTGAGTGGCCTCCGTGTCTATCTCCTTCACCCTTCTGCTGATATCAGGTTTGCAAAAAAGCAGCACTCTTGCTCATTTCCCCAGTTCCCCTATGGTTTCAGCTGGAGCACTGGTGAAGTGTGATGGGCTGTTTCTCTCCTCACGTCCTACTTCCATCTGAAAAAGAGAAGCAGATTCTCCATTGGAGAGGGAAGTCACCACACAGGTTAAATGGAATAACCATTGTTAGTTTAGAGAGAATTTAATGGATGTAGGCTCTATTGTAGCCCAAGATTGGTGGGTGCTTGACAATGGAAAGCAGCATTGTTATCTGGATATGATTCTGACTTGTTTCTTAGTTCAAGATATGGGTTCCTTTCCACTGAGTGGATCTGCTAGCCAATCCAAGGGCAGTTGGCTACCCACAATGGCTGTGTGTCACTATTGCACTTATGTGAGCATCATGTCAGTCTGTTAGCATCTGAATAGTTTAGACCTTGAGTTGTTCAGACGGATGTTGGCCACTTTCCCCCATTAGCTCATTTAGCAGTTTCTAGCACTAGACAGGCTAACTGTCTGGGGACTGGCTCTCTTACAGATTCCAGCCAGGTCTCTTCATGTTCCATACTGATAGCATATGGTGTCTTCAGCAGTAGGATCTGGGAGTTACAGGCCAGCACCAAGGGAAAAGAAAGAAGAAAAAAAGAAATAATAAAAAGAGGACTTCCAGTTAAGATGGTGGTGTAGGAACCACTCCAAAGCAGCCTAGGGGAGAAAAAGCCAAAAAAAAAAAAATCCACGAAAATACACTCTTCTACTAAAAAGTGAGGTGTATAAGAAATTACCAATGAGAGCAGAGAAGTAGAAGAGATCCAGAGCATCCAGAGCCCACATAGGCAGGCAGAAGCGGCTCCAGCAGTGGCAGCACCAGGTCCACGGGTCCATAGCTGCAAGGCTTGGCTTGAGCCACAGGAAAAGATAAGTAAGGGGATTTTCCATTCACACTAGAGTTCCTTGCAAACTAAAGAAATGTGAAGGTAGGACCGCAACAAACAAAGGAGGAGCAGATCATGCAGTAGAGGATCACGTAGACCAGCAGGAGAACTAGAGCCACCATCCACAGCTTCCCCTCCCCGACTGCCAGTGCAAGTACTAGCAAGCACCAGAGAACTGGGGAAGGGAGCTCACAGCACCCAGCACCAGCGACCAAAGCAGAGATCCAGCGACCCACCCAACCTACTTGAATCCACAGTGCACCAAAGAGGGACCCAACCAGGAGCACAGCATAACTGAGACCAAAATCATCCAAAAGGTAACTGGGATTGCACCAGGTAAGTACCCGCCAAATAAGCCTGGTATACAGGCCTGAACCAGAAGTGCTAATTGCACCTTCCATATCAGGATAAATTACATGTTAAATCTAATGGATGATCGGATTTTCCATTCTTAAATAAGCTATATTTTGGCCTTGTTATTTGTTGCATCTTGGTTTATAGTGGCTTTGATTCTTCTGGTGTTCATTAGGGAAGGGTCTTACTTGGTCACAAGCTGACTTGAAACCCTCAACAGACCAAAAATCTTAACCTTCTAGCTGATAGGATTAAGGGTGTGGAGAAACACACATCCTAAGTGACTGTGACTTTGTTAGAGGATGTGGTTGTCATAATACCTACGCTTGCATAAATACTCTGTGCTGTTTTTCATTGAATGTGTACATTGTTTAGTTAAATTTTTGAATCTGCCTGTATTTTGTTCCACTCAGCCTACTTGAATACTCTCATAGCTGGCAAACCCAACCTCAAGGGTCACTTTTGTAGATACACTGAGAGTATTAAGAGCCACACCTAGCACCTTAAGCTCCTACTCTGAAGATATATAACATCATATTGATTGATACATGTAATAATACTACAGCTAACTAGGCAATCCAAGCACTAAATTAATCCAAGATACAAAAATATATACATTATAACACAAGAAACACCAAAAATCAAGACAATATAAATCCACCAAAAGTATTAATGTATCAGAAATGACCTCCAGTGAGAATGAATTAGAGGAAATGACTGAGAAAGATTTCAAAAGAACGATCATGGCAGGTGTGGTGGCTCATGCCTTTAATCACAGAACTTGGGAGGCAGAGGTAGGAGGATAGCTGTGAGTTCAAGGCCACCCTGAGACCACATAGTGAGTTCCAGGTCAGCCTGAGCTAGAGTGAGACCATACCTCAAAAAAAAAAAAAAAAGAATGATCATAAATATGCTCAAAGGAATCAAAGAGGAAATCAAAGGAATGAAAGAGGAAATTAAAGGAATCAAAGAAGACACAGGAAACCAATTTAATGAAATAAAGAGGTCAATACAAGACATAAATAAGGAAATAGAAATAATAAAGAAAAAACAGTCAGGATTAGTAGCAATGATGAACACAGTCAACGAAATAAAAAACTGTAGAAAATCTCACCAGTAGAATGGATGAAGGAGAGGACAGAATATCTAAGCTAGAAGACCAGGTGGCAGATCTAATACAGTCCAACAAAGAGAAAGACAAACTAATAGGAAAGTATGAATGGGAATTTCAAGATATGTAGGACACTATGAAAAGATCAAACATAAGAATTCAGGGTATAGTAGAAAAAGAAGAATTTCACTCCAAAGGCATAGCAGGCATTTTCAACAAAATCATAGAAGAAAACTTCCCCCAAATTGGGAAAGAGGTGCCAGTGCAAATACAGGAATCGTTTAGAACACCAAACAGACAAAACCTGGAAAGAACCTCTCCTCACCATATTATAATTAAACTACCAAACATACAAACCAAAGAAAATATATTGAAAGCAGTTAGAGAGAAAAATCAAGTTACCTACAAAGGCAACCCATCAAGATCACAGCAGATTAATCAACACAAACTTTAAAAGCAAGAAGGGCTTGGAGTGATGTATTCCAAGTTCTAAAAGATAACAACTGTCAACCAAGGTTACTTTATTTGCAAAGCTATCCATTCAAATAGACAGAGAAATAAGGACATTCCACGACAAAAGCAGGTTAAAAGAATATTTGAAGACAAACCAGATCTACAGAAAATACTTGAAAGAATCCTCCATGCTGAAGAGAAAGAAAAGCACACATATAAGGACCCTGGCGGGGGGACATATTAAAATACTAGTTAACATAAGAGAACAAAGGTAAAATCTGAAGAAATGCAAAAAATGGCAAAAATAAATACATACCTTTCAATAATATCTCTTAATATCAACAGCATCAATGCCAAAAAAAAAAAAAAAACATAGGTTTGGCCGGGCATGGTGGCGCATGCCTTTAATCCCAGCACTCAGGAGGCAAAGGTAGGTGGATTGCCGTGAGTTCGAGACCACCCTGAGATTACATAGAGAATTCCAGGTCAGCCTCAGCTAGAGTGAGACCCTACCTCAAAAAAAACAACAACAAAAAAAAAAAAAACATAGATTTGCACACTGGGATAAACAGCAGGATCTTTCAATTTCTTGCCTCCAAGAAAGTCACCTTTCTACAAAGGATGGACGCTATCTTAGTGTGAAAGGTTGGAAAACGGTGTTTAAAGCAAATGGGCCTAGAACACAAGAAGGGGTTGCTATCCTAATAACTGACAAGGTAGACTTCAGTCCAACATTAGTTAGGAAAGATAAGGAAGGTCACTTTATAATGACTAAAGGCACCCTCCAACAGGAGGACATTACAATCCTAAACATATATGCACCTAACATGGGGGCTCCCAACTTCATCAAAAAAACACTATTAGAACTACAGTCACAGATAACACCAAACACAGTTGTAGTAGGTGACTTCAACACCCCACTCTCATCAATTGACAGGTAATCAAGGCAAAAATAAACAGAGAGTCATCTGGATTAAATGAGGTCATAGAACAAATGGACCTAACAGATATATACATGATATTTCATCGAAATGCTGCATAATACACATTCTTTTCAGCAGCACATGGAACATTCTCTAAAATAGACCATATATTAGGACACAAAACAAATCTTAGCAAATACAGGAAAATTGAAATAATTCCTTGCATTCTATCTGACCACAGTGGGATCAAACTACAAATCAATAGCAATAAAAGCTATAGATCATAAACAAAATTATGGAAACTAAACATTACACTACTAAATGATGAATGGGTCAATGAAAAAATCGAGAAGGAAATCAAAAAATTTATAGAGTCAAATGATAATGAGAACACAATATACCAAAACCTTTGGGACACAATGAAGGCAGTTGTAGGAGGGAAATTTATAGCTTTAAGTGCCTATATTAAGAAATTAGAAAGGTCACAAGTAAATGACCTAATGCTTCACCTTAAAGCCTTGGAAAAAGAAGAACAAAGCAAACCAAAAATCAGTAGGAGGGAAGAAATAATAAAGATTAGCGCAGGGCTGGAGAGATGGCTTAGCAGTTAAGCACTTGCCTGTGAAGCCTAAGGACCTCGGTTCAAGGCTCAATTCCCCAGGACCCATGTTAGCCAGATGCACAAGGGGGCGCATGTGTCTGGAGTTCATTTGCAATGGCTGGAGACCCTGGCGCACCCATTCTCTCTCTCTATCTGCCTCTTTCTCTGTCTGTTGCTCTCAAATAAATAAATAAAAATGAACAAAAAATTAAAAAGATTAGCACAGAAGTTAATGAAATAGAAACTAAAAAAACAATCCAAAGAATCAATGAAATAGAGAGTTGGTTCTTTGAAAGGACAAACAAGATTGATAGACCCTTAGCAAATCTGACCAAATGAAAGAGAGAAGAGACACAAATTAATAAAATTAGAGATGAAAAAGGCAACATCACAACAGATACCAGAGAAATTTCAAAAATCATAGGGACATACTATAAAAAAATATACTCCACTAAGTGTGAAAACCTGAAAGAAATAGATGATTTCCTTAATTTATATGACCTACCTAAATTAAATCAAGATGAAATTAATCACTTAAATAGACCTATAATAAGTATGGAGATCCAAGCACTTATCAAAAATCTCCTAACTAAAAAAAGTCCAGGCCCAGATGGTTTCACTGGTGAATTTTACCAGACCTTCAGGGAAGAACTAACACCATTGCTTCTTAAGCTTTTCCATAAAATAGAAAATGAGAGAATCCTACCAAACTCCCTCTATGAAGCCAGCATCACCCTGATACCAAAACCAGGCAAAGATAGAACAAAAAAAAAGAAAATTACAGACCAATATCCCTCATGAACATAGATGCAAAAATTCTCAACAAAATATTGGCAAACAGAATACAAGAATATATCAGAAATATCATTCATCCTGACCAAGTAGGCTTTATCCCAGAGATGCAGGGATGGTTCAACATATGCAAATTGATAAATGTAATACATTATATAAATGGACTGAAGGACAAAAATCACATGATCATCTAATTAGATGCAGAGAAAGCATTTGACAAAATCCAACATCCCTTCATGATAAAAGTCCTACAGAGACTGGGAATAGAAGGAACATATCTCAATATAATAAAGGCTATTTATGAGAAGCCTATAGCCAACATATCACTAAATGGGGAAAAACTTGAAGCTTTTCCACTAAAATCAGAAACAAGACAAGGGTGTCCACTCTCCCCACTTTTATTTAATATAGGACTGGAAGTCTTAGCCATAGCAATAAGGCAAGAGACACACATAAAACGTATATAAACTGCAAAGGAAGAGATCAAGTTATCATTATTTGTAGATGACATGATTCTATACATAACGACCCTAAAACCTCTACCAGCAAACTGTTACAGCTGATAAACACCTATAGCAGGACACAAAATAAATGCACAGAAATCAGTAGCATTCCTATATGCTAACAACAAACACACAGAGGATGAAATCAGAGAATCACTCCCATTCATAATTGCATCAAAAAAATAAAGTACCTTGGAATAAACCTAACCAAGAAAGTGAAGGATCTCTACAATGAAAAGTTTAAAACACTCAAGCAAGAAATTGCAGAAGACACTAGGAAGTGGAAAAACATCCCTTGTTCTTGTATTGGAAGAAGCAATATTCTGAAAATGTCAATCTTACCAAAAGGAATCTACACATTTAATGCAACTCCCATCAAAATTCCAATGACATTCTTCAGGGAAATAGAAAAACAATCCAAAAATTCATTTGGAATCACAAAAAATCTTGAATATCTAAAACAATACTGAGCAAAAAAAATTCTATCTTTTTTTTTCTTTATTAGTTAGTTTTGTATTCAGCAAATACAGTCAGTTTGGTACCATTATTAGGCTCATCCGTGACCTACCCCCTGCCCTTGGCCCCTCCTTGTTGAGGTATATGGGTCATGCATTGTGAAGTTAGCTCACAGTTATGTTTAAGATAAATGTCTCTGCATATCATGACCCAACATGTGGCTCTGACATTCTTTCCGCCCCCTCTTCTGCAAAATTTCCCTGAGCCACGTTGGGTTCATTTTTGGTCTGCTTCAGTGATGAGGTGTTGGGGACCTCTGAGGCTCTGGCTCTCTGATTTGGTAGGAGTTGATTTTTCTCTGTGTTGATCTCCTTCCCCCTTCTGCTGGTATCCGGATCATCAGGAAAACAGCCCCCTTGCTTGTTTCTCCAATTTTTCTTAGTTTCAGCCGGGGCCCTTTGGAGGTATGATGGGGTGGCTCTCTCCTTAGGATCTACATCTATCTGAAAAAGAGAAGCAGATTCTCCAACGGAGAGTAATTTAGCACCAGCACAAAAGAGATAAGGCTTACTTTTTTATAGAGAATTTAATAGGTGTAGGCCCTCTTGTAGCCCATGATTGATGGCAGCTTGATATTGGCGAGTGAGCTTATGTTTGGATATGGTTCTGACTTGTTTCCCAGCTCCAGCTATGGGTCCCATACCACTGAGGAGATCAGTTAGCCAAATTAAGAGCAGTTGGATTCCCACCATGGCTGTGTGCCACTATTGCACTTGTGTGGGCATCACAACAGGTTATTTGCTGCTAAGTACATTAGACCATTAGTTGCTTGGACAGATATTGGTCATTTTCCCCCAGTTGCCCATGTAGCACCTTCTGGCACTAGATGCGCTGACTGTCTGGGGACTGACTGTCTTCCAACTTCCTTTTCCAGCCTATATTGTTAGGGCCTTTGTCAAATAACAAGTAGCTGTAGTTGCTTGATCCAAAGTCCGGGTCCTCAAGTCTATTCCATTGGTCTATACTCCTTTTTTTATGCTAGTACCATGCTGTTTTTATTACTATGGCTTTGTAATATAGCTTTAGATCAGGTATGGTGATGCCTCCAGAGGTATTTCTTTTGCTGAGGATATGCTTGGATATCCGAGGCCTTCTGCCTTTCCAGATGAAATTTGAGATCATTTTTTCTATCTCTGTGAAGAACAATGTTGGGATTTTAATTGGAATTGCATTAAATCTGTAAATTGCCTTTTGTAGGATTGCCATGTTCACAATGTTCATTCTTCTCTCTCATATGTGGATCCTAGCTACAGATGACTGGACTTCTGTGTGAGTAGGAAGAAAGCTCAGTAGCAAAGGCTAATAAGCTAGAAAGGAGACATAAAGGGAACAGGAAGGAAGGGAGAGGGGTACTTCATAGGATGGTATTGTGTATATGTAAGTGGAAGAATAGATTAATAGGAGTGGAAAGGCTCAAGTGAGGTCAGGGGAAGAGATTGAGTAAAGGAAAGGTGGAGGGAGGGCTAATCTAAATCTAAGAGGATATAAATAAATCATATGGAAACCTACTTTTGTGAACAATGGAACACTCAGGAGTCATAGATTGTTGCTAGAAAATTTTCAGTGCCAGGGATGGGATACCTTCCAGTGAGTTGTTGGCCAGGGATGTCCCTTATGCCCCCAAAACATTAAAGGCCATTGCTGAGGTCCTTGGTTTCCCACCAGGAATAGATGGTAAGACCCTACTGCTGAAGACTTCACATACGTGGGCTGCAAGGCCACTGAGAAATCCTGCTGGAACTGAGCTGATAACCTCCTCCATGTAGAACAGCTGACAGAAATCTGGAAGAAGTCATTCTGCATGAAGTTCAATGGGAAAGAGAGAAATCACCAGTAAAGACACTCAACAGAGGACACTGCAAGTCTTAAATTTTGCCAACCAGTACAAATGAGCCAACAGGTGCAACAGTGGCATGTCTGCCATGGTGGAATCCAACTGCCCTCTAATTGGACTGGAGGACTGCTCCATGGGAGGGAATAGATCCCTGATACTGAAACCTTAAACATGAGCCCTAGGGGTGTAACGTCTGCTACTGTCTAGCTAAATGTATATACTATGCTTATCAAACTGCCCAGTAAGCACTTCTCTTAATGTTCATACCCATATATTAATGCTACTGTCACTTTTGGTAGAGTATCTTCTCTTTTCAGATGGCAGTGACCTTGGGATGACTCGGAAGGCATCATGGTGCTGGGAAGGAGTGACAAGAGTGCTCAGCACTGCAATATCTCTATTACACCTTCCAAGGTTAAGGGTCTATTGTGGAAGAGGTGGCAGAAAAAATGTAGAACCAATGGAAGGGTAGGACTCCTTACAACGTGCACCCCCAGAAACAAATGCCCTGGATATCTATGACCTGACAGTGCCTGACACTACCTTCACAAGACCATCAAATTGGAGGAAAAGATGATGACATCAAAATAAAAGAGCGACTGATTGAGAAGGGGAGGGGATATGATGGAGAACGGAGTTTCAAAGGGGAAAGTGGGGGGGGGAGGGCATTTCCATGGGATATTGTTTACAATCATGAAAGTTGTTAATAAAAAATGAAATATTAAAAAGAAAGAAAAAAAGAGAAACAGGAGAAAATTAAGGTTAGGCTTCATCTCACCCTCTCCAGGGCCCTTCAATTCTGGTGTTCCCTCTAAGGGCCTGATGAGGGTTAAACCTTTTAGTTTGTCTTCCAGGATATAGAATTTTATGGTACTATTTTTATTTGGGTTCAGTTTTGTGTTCACCCACCCACTCACCCTTACCCTCCCTTCAAGCCCTTCCCTCCCTGTTGTCCAGTCCTCGAGATGCCTATTAGTTATGTCAGCATCTCAGACTGATCCTGGTTACAAACCACAGATGAGTGAGAACATGCAATGATTGTCTTTCTGTGATTGGGTGAGTTCACTGAGTATGATCTGTTTGAAGTTCAACCATTTTTCTACAAATTTCATTGGATAACTTTTTCTAACTGCTGAGTAGAATTCCATCGTTTAGATATACCACATCTTGTGTATCCATTCACACAATGATGGATATCTGGGTTGATTCCAGTTCTTAGCTATCATGAATTGATCATATCTGTTCTAACCTGTCTGAGGACTGCCTGAAGAATTAAACAGAAGGCATACATTGCTCTGTGGCCTAACTTGTAACCCAAGCAGAAGGCATTGTTTTACAACAAACTGGAAATCAAACAACTCTCCAACAAATAGGGCAAAAGATTGCAGTTGATCTCTTTCCTTTCACTGCTGTGGAGGCAGCTATGAATATGCTCAGGCTTCAGAAGAGACTTGCCTCTAGTGTCCTCTGCTGTGGCAAAAAAAGGTCAGGTTGGACCCCAATGAGACCAATGAAATCGCCAATGCCAACTCCTGTCAGCAGATCCGGAAGCTGATCAAAGATGGGCTGATCATCTGCAAGCCTTTACCTGTCCATTCCCAGGCTCCATGCTAGAAAAACACCTTGGGGCACCGGAGGGGCAGGCACGTGGGCATAGGTAAGTGGAAGGTTACTGCCAATACTCGAATGCCAGACAACGTGACCTGGATGAGGAGGACACGCATCCTGCACAGGTTGCTCAGGAGATACCATGAATCTAAGATTGACTGTCACATGTACCACAGCCTGTACCTGAAGGTGAAGGGGAATGTATTCAAAAACAAGCGCATTCTCATGGAGCACATTCACAAGCTGAAGGCAGATAAGGCCCGCAAGAAGCTCCTGGCTGACCAAGCTGAGGCCCGCAGGTCTAAGTCCAAGGAAGCCTGCAAGCACCGTGAGGAGCGCCTCCAGGCCAAGAAGGAAGACGTCATCAAGACTCTGACCAAGAAGGAAGAGACCAAGAAGTGAAACTTCCCTCATGCCTGTACATAGTGGTCTCAGTGGTCAGTCACACAGATCATCGAAATAAAATAAGCCTATATCTGTTATAAAAAATAATGATTTCAGTTGAAACATAACAGACCCCTAAGATCCAAGAGCAAATTCTGGGAAGATTATCTTTGGAAAATTGAGACATTCAAAAGCAGCCATATATACAAGGGTATTTAGAAAGCCAAGGGCATTTCTAGGAAAAGTTGCATGTTCAGAAAATACCTAAGACCCTAAGAATTCATATAGGGCTGATTCCTATGCGGAGTGAAAGCCTGATTAATTGTTGGAGGAAAGCCAAAAGAAAACTTTATTATTATTATTATTATTATTATTGGCTCCTGGCATTTGAGGAGATCTTTGTCAAAATACTAGCTTAACATAAGCTAGGGAGCAGAGACTTCAGAAGCCATGTATGACAAGGAATAGAATCTTTATGGATAAAGTTAGGAACCATCAGAATAAAAGCATATTGCTATAATATGCAACAATTCAAAAGTCAATGAAGCCTAGGAAAGAAGGAAGAGTTGGTTTGCAGACCTGCCCCATTATACAAATCAGCTGTTCAGTAATAGAAAACAAAATCACCAGGCATCTTAAGAAACAGGATAAGCATTGGTCACTCAAAGGAGCAAAAGAAACTGAGAGTGAACATCTCTGAAGAAGTCTGGACACCAGACTTAGGACACAAAGGTTTTAAACAGCTGATATAAATATGCTCAAAGAGCTAAGGAAAACAACAAAATAAAGAAAATCAACAAATTGAGCTGTATGGTAGCATACACCTTCAATCCCAGAACTTGAGAGACAGGGAGGAAAAGAATTTACACATGAACAAAGTGAGAATATTAACAACAAAAAATATGAAAAGAAAACACAAATAAAGAAAACAAACTCTCAAGTCAAAAGGCATAATTGGAAGCACAGAATGTTTTTTAATCATTCAGGACTGGAAATGTAGCATAGTGGTAGAGCGCATACCCAGCATGTATGAGACCTGGTTTAATTCTCCAGTGCTACAAATGCAAAAACATGATCAAACTATAAGCTGATTCTAAGAGACTTGCTTTAGTTTCAAAAGCACAAATGGAGTGAAAGTGAAAAACAGAAAAATATTACTAGCATATTGAAAGAACATAGGAGGAGATATGCTTGACAGGCTAGGGGAGAGACAGAATACAGGGGGTATGAGGGTCTTGGAGGGGTAGGGGGCTAGAAGTGTGGGCAGGGAAATTCCATAAACCTTAAGACAACATGAATTAGGCTAGTATTCTACAAAATACAACCACCAATACAGGGGGAAGGGAGAAGTCCAGTCTGAAATGTCTGTAGAAGGTCAAAAAGGCTTATCCTTAAAACCATGGACTCTGACCTGTAAATCCCAGGCCCAGAATTGGGTTAGCATCCAACAGAGAGCTGTTGGTCAGGGATACCTATGAGATCCCCAAAACAATGCATGTCATTGCTAAAATCCTTGATTACCTGCCAGAGCTGAAAGGTAAGACCCTATTGCTGAAGACACCACTGACTGTGGTCACAGGACATCAGAATACCATGCTGGAACCAAAAGGGAAACGAGCTCCCTCCTAGCTAGCTATTATGGTGATAGAGAGCCTTATGAGAGCTGCTGGAAGACAATAGTCACCAACAGCATGAATAAACAGGAGACCCTACAGACTAGGAAACCAACCAGCCAGTCAAGAAGTACACACTTGTACAATAGTGGCACACCGGTGCAGATAACCAACTCTTCTCTGATTGGACATGAGGCCCATTCCATGGGAGAGAACTCATATCTGGTACTGGAAACCAAGTCAAAATCCCATTGCCAGGAAGCCCATAGACTCTAGAGAGAAGCCCCAGAAGACCCCGCTGCTCTCTGGAAAAGTGGGTTTGCACACCAAAAATTATCTCTCAAATTTGCATACTACCCTTTATTTCAAGCTGCTGTCACTCTTGTTTGAAGAATCTGCTTTATTTTACAGATGGTAGAGAAAATGGAAGAGAGCCAAGATCCATAGATAAGACAAGAAGTTAGCCAACTGCCCACCATGAGACTGTGCCACCTCCACTACATCTGCCACAGCCCATTAGAAACTGCAGGGTAAGTGATGACATGAACACTGCTCTTACTGCTAGCCTGAAAACGAGCCCCAGGTTGATCGTGACAAACATGGTGATCAATCAAAACCTATCAAAACAGAAATCCAGAGGCCACAGAGAACTCAACAGTAAATTAGAATGCCAACAGGTCTTCTCAGGAAACATTGCAGAAGAGGGGGCAAAAAGATTGCAAGAGCCACAGAGTGAGTAGTGGGTAGGAATATACTGAGGCGCAGATGACCACTACCCCACAGGGATTGACTGAGGCCTTCATGCCCCTACAGTGAATACCATAACACCATTGAGGTAACAGGGTAACAGGAGCCAGGGTGAGGGGATAAAAAAAAAAAACCTTTTGTAATTAATATAAAATAAAAATAATATAAATTTTTCCTAATAAATTGTAAGCAAAACAGATAGAAGTTTCTGCACCAATGTCAGATGTTAAGTCAAAAATTGTCCAAGGAAACAGAGAAGGCCAATCGTGTTACTTTCACTCCAATTCCAAAGGCTTGAGAAATCAGGGTCACTGGCCTAAGTCTCAGAATATGAAGACTGAAGAACCAGGAGCCACAATATCTGCAGGAGAAGATCAAGTCTCAGCACAAAAAAAGAGAGAGAATTGATCCCCTCCTATAGCTTTCATTTTTATCTGGTCCTCAATGATTAAATAATGTTCACCCACATTTCTAAGAGTAGAACCTTTTTACTCAGTGCACTGATTCAAATGTTGATCTCTTCTAGAAATACTACCATAGACACATTCAGATATGCTTTACTAACTAGCTGAGCTTCCTTTAGTCCAGTCAACTTGACTCATTAAATTACCCATCACACACCAACTGTCTCTAACAGATATGTATAGAGCATTCCCACCAACAATGGCAGAATACATCTTCTTCTCACTCGTACTTAGAACATTCCCCAAGATAGGTCAGATATTAGACCATAAAATAATCTCAATAACTTTCAAAAGATTAAAATCATATCACATTTCTTCTATGAATACACTGAAACAAAACAAAAATTGGTAGTAAAAAATAACCTTTAAAATCCAAAAATAAATAGAAATTAAATAATGTAGTCTTAACCAATGGTCAAAGAAGAAAATATAGGGAAACTGGGAATTACTTTGAGAAAGATGAAAATTGAAGAGCAACATACCAAAACTTATAGGATGCAATAAATGCAATTATCCAAGAAAAGTGTATAGTCACAAACACCTACATTTAAAAATGAGAAAGAAAACATTGAGGTAGTGGTGAATGGTTCAATCAGTTAAGTGCTGTACAAGCATGTGGGCCTGAATTTAGATCCTTAGCACCCATGAAAGCTGGCACGATGATGGGCACCTATAATCCAGTGCTGGGAAGGTGGAGACAGAAGGATTCCTAGGACTTTCTGGCTAACTAGTCTACCTGAATTGGTGTACTCTGGAGTGAGACACTCTGTCTCAGAAAATAAGCTAGGGAGCAACTGAGGAAATAACCTGATGTCATCTTCTGTCCTCCACACATACATGTGCCCATACACCTACATACATATGTGTATCCATATCCATATACATGTGCATAGGTACCCCCTACATAATAAACAAACACATACAAAAAGGGTCTCATGCTATATATCAGTGGTAAAACATAAGCTTAGCATGCATCAGGCTATGAGTTCAATCCGTAGCACTACAAAATAAATAAATAACAAATAGATAATCTAATTTTATACCTTAAGGAACAGACACAAAATTTGCCATTATGAAAAAAATTTTTGAGATAGGTGGTCTATGATAAGTACTGAAAGCAGATGGTGACTCCCTGAACTTTCTAGTTTGTGCACTGGTGCTGTCACAATGAATCATCTTAACACCAGATTATCAAGCCTTATGGTTAGAAATGATCAGAATTATTACATCTCCAAGTCCCAAAATTCTCTCCACTTCACTGGTCAAGTGACCAGAAAACTACTTGTGACTTGGACACAGCTCCATGGTGTAGGAAGCATAGACTGAGCAGCAGACAAAAGGAAAGGGCATCCCCATTGGGAACAGTGTCCCCAATCCAGAAACAGGAGTTCAACCAGCTGTGTTTAGATAAAAGCAACATAGCTGGGGTTGTCAGGATCACTCAGTACCTTTGTTTGCTTACCCTCCAGCATATATTGCTTTGATTTGACCACTTTCCACACTCACAGAACCACAAAGAAATTTAAAGAAAGTGGTACATTTCTCATACTGATCCACACTTTTACTGGCAAAGCACTTCTAGTGTGAGGGATACCTAACTGGGTAATCCATGGATTTGGGCAACAAGAGTGGTTTGAGGGAAGCTCTTGCACTCACTAAATTTTTGGACCAGTTAGATACAGTAATGCAATGAACTGAGTCCAGAAGAGGACACAGCCTTAGCTTGCATGCCCAGGCAAGCAAGGAAGGGTAAGGCTCAGCCTTTATACAGCCCTTTCTGGTTCTACCTGTCTGGATCTGAAAAAGAAAGGGACTCTTAGCACCTGCCACACACCTACTAAATTTCAAAACGAGGTGAAGGATTCACTCCTCCATTCCCTCAACAAGGAAGAACGATGACTATTGTTTCTTATTATTTTGTTTTGTTCATCATAGCTATCATTTTTCACAATTTCATGCAATATGATTTTTTCTATTAAACCTTTCACTTCAGTTCTTATTGCCTTTCCCCTTATTCCCTTTCTTTATTCATTTATTGTTGATGCTTCTAATTTTAATAATCTTTAAATTCCTAGTTTATGATCAAATATTTTACCTACTTTTTTCCCATCCTCACTGGATGTATAGCTGCTACTTCTAATTATGTGTTGTTGTTGTTGTTGTTGTTTAGTATATTTAAATACCTGGAGCTGGGTGTGGTTGCTTGTGCCTTTAATCCCAGCACTTGGGAGGCAGAGGTAAGAGAATCACCATGAGTCCAGGGCCACCCTGAGACTACATAGTGAATTCCAGGTCAGCTTGGGCTAGAGAGAGACCCTACCTCAAAAAAAAAAAAGAAAAGAAATAAATCCAAAGATAATAAAATGATTAAATTTTTGTATAGATAGTTCAAAAGTAGGTGCTGGAGAATTGAACTCAGGTTGACAGGCTTTGTAATCATGCATCTTTAACCACAGAGCCATCTCCCCAGCTCTACTTTGAAGATTATTAATGAAAGGTACACATTAATTTCTCCCTTCTACACATTTCAGATTTACTGGTTCTTTGAATTATTTTCATTCTTGCCAAATTCTCATTGTATTCTATTCTTTTACATATTTTTAATTTATTTCTTTGAGAGAGAGAGAGCGTATCGGTGCACCAGGGCCTCCTGCTGCTGCCCACAAACTCCAGATGCATGCACCCCTTTGTGCATCTGCCTTTAAATGGAAACTGGTGTATCAAAACCAGGCTTCCAGGCTTTGCAAGCAAAAACCTTTAACTGCTGAGCTATTTTTCTAGCCCTTCTATTCTTTTAATGAGATTTAGTTTTCCCCAAACTCTCATGCTTCTCAAGCTGGAACTGAGATTGAATCCATCTTCCTGACAGATAGCTGTCATGGTGCTAGAAAGTTCTATGTGAGCTGTTTGGGGAGAAAAGTCATCTATAGTCTAACTAAACAGTAGATCCTAAATGTTACAAAGTCAAACAGCAAAGGAAGATAAACCCATGGGTGAAATATTGGTATATAAATTATGGAGGCAATCAGTTGTTCTCTAATTAAATATGAGACCCCACTCAGTTGTAGGGAATTCCTATGGCTTAGAATAGGTCATAGAACCCAGAGAGAACCTTCCACTGTTCTCTGGCTAAATGGAAATATTATGTCTACTAAAGAGACTTCTAAACATATGTTTATGCCCTTTGGTTGATGCTATTCTCACTTTTGGTTAGAGAACCTTCTTATTATAGATAGAGGAGAATACCAAGGAGACCCAAGATTCACCAGATGAAAATAATAAAAAGCCCAGTACTTACTACTTGACAAGTAATTTCTGTCACATCCACCAAGGCTCAGGAAACACTGTGTAGGAAGTGGCAGAAATATGAGTGCTACACTCACTGGTAGCCAGATAACCTCTATAAAGATGGCAGTAGATACTGAGGAGACTCAAAGCACATCAAAGCAGAAAATAAGATGCTGCTGAGAGCTCAACACTAAAGGAGTGTTCTATCATGCCCTGCAAGACTCAAGAAATATTGTAGAAGAGGGGGAAGAAAGAATATGAAAGCCATAGGGTGCTTAGGTGTCCTTTGAGGCACTGTACTTCCAACATGAACTCTCCATGGTTACTGAAATATATACAAAACTAATATAGTTCTGAACCCAAGAACATTTTGTCAGCAACATAGGACAAAATTAATGAGACAACAAAGCAGAAGGGAGGACTATCTTGAAAGAGGAGGGTCTTTAGAACTAGGGAGTGTGAGAGAGGGTATAAAAGAGGCTAATACCATGGGAACATGATCAAGTTCCTATATGTTCATATATTAAAGTTTCCAATTAAAAAAAATAGAGAGAGAGAGAAAGATAGAGATGGGCATGGTGGCACATGCCTTTAATCCCAACCCTCAAGAGGCAGAGGTAAGAGGATCGCCATGAGCTCAAGGCCACCATGAGACTACATAGTGAATTTCAGGTTAGCCTGGGATAGAGCAAAACCCTACCTCGAAAAACTAAACATTTTGATGGTTCAGAAGTTATTTATATATTGATGGCAGTAAAGATGAACTCTAGCTGGGTATGTTGGCACATGACTTTAATCCCAGCACTCAAGAGGAAGAGGTAAGAGGATCGCCATGAGTTCAAGGCCACCATGAGACTATATAGTGAATTTCAGGTTAGCCTGGGATAGAGCAAAACCCTACCTCAAAAAAAAAACATTTTGATGGTTCAGAAGTTATTTATATATTGATGGTAGTAAAGATGAACTATAGCTGGGTATGGTGGCACATGACTTTAATCCCAGCACTCAGGAGGAAGAGGTAGAAGGATCACTATGAGTTCCAGACCAGCCTGAGGCTACACAGTGAATTTCAGGTCAGCCTGGGCTAGAGTGAGACCTTACTTTAAAAAAAAGATGAATCATACATCTAAACACAAATAAAAACTAAGCAATTACATCTACTCATTAACATGCAAATTTGTTTTTCTCTTTAATAAATAGCAAGGTCATATGTATGTCAAAAATGTAAAATTAATTTTTATGATTGGGTATCAGTAAATGTTTGATCTGCATATCTATATGGCTATGATCATATAAAAATATGGGTGGAGAGATTGCGTAGCAGTTAAGGCACTTGTCTGCAAAGCCAAAGGACCCAGGTTCAACTCCCCAGGACTCACGTAAGCCAGATGCACAGGGGGGAGTGTGTATCTGGAGTTCGTTTGCAGTGGCTGGAGGCCCTGGTGTGCCCATTCTCTCTCTCTACCTGCCTATTTCTGTATCTCTCTCTCTCTCTCTCTCTCTCTCTCTCTCTCTCTCTCTCAAATAAATAAATAAAAATAAAATAAAAAATATCACAGGCAAAAATTGGCCACATAAAACTATAATGACACCAGAAGAAAGAGGATATAGGTAGAGAGGAAAGGAGGAGATATTTGACAGGCTAAGAGAGAGACAGAATAAAGGGGGTGGAAGAATCATAGATAGTGGGTAAGGAGGGTAGAGAGGGAAATTGCACAAAACTTAAGACAACATGAAAAAGTTACCATTATACAAAATATAACCACTAGCTATAGAGGGAGGAAAAAACTTAACTGCAAAACCATGGACTCTGACCTTTAAAATCCCAGGCCCAGAATAACAGTGAGCTATTAGCCAAGGAGACCCATGAGGTCCCTAAAACAACATAGGGTGATACCCTACTACTGAAGACACCACTGGCAAAAGTCACAGAACCTCTGGATACCATGATAAAACTGAAAGGGAAATTAGCTCCCTCCCAGCTAGTCCCCATAGTACCAGAAAGCCCTATTGAAGCTGCACACTTGTGAAATAGTGGCACACAGCCTTTGCAAGTAACCAATTGGTCTCTGATTGGACATGAGACCCATTCAGTGGGAGAGAACTCATATCTGGTAATGGGAACCAAGTCAGAATCCAATGTACAGGAAACTCAGGGACTCTAGAGGGAAGCCCCTCTGTTCTCTGGACAAGAAGAATGGGTTTAGACACCCAAAAGTCCCTCGTATAACTATGCATATCCCCTTTAATCCAAGTTGTTCTCACTTTTAGTTGTCTGTTTTATTTCACAGATGGCAGAGAAATGGGAAGATATACAAGATCCAGCAATACAGCAAGAAAGGTAGCTAGCTGACTACTATAACATGCCACATTTTCTACATCGGCCTAGACCCAAGAGAAATTGCAAAGGAAGTGGTGACACAAGTACTGTTCTCACTGCTAGTGGTGATACAAGTACTGTTCTCACTGCTAACCTGACAACCAGGTCCAGGGCGATGGAGACAGACACTGTTGTCAATCAAAATCCATCAAAGTGGATATCCAGAGGCTATTTAACACTAAATAAGACTACTTACAGACTTGCCATAGCTCAGGGAACATTGCCAAAGAGGGACAGAGAGATTGTAAGACCTACAGACTTGGTAGGAATGGCCTGAAGTATGCCCCCCCCGAAGAATGACAGAGGCCTTCATGAGCTTACAGTAAATATCATAACCCCCTGAGGAGGGTTCTCAGGGAAACAGAAGTGGGTGAAAGGGGATAAAAGTATATAACCTTTTATAAATAATTTTAGATGGCCACAAATGGGAAAAAATTATAAACTCTGATATAGACCAATGCAATAATTCTGAGAGTTCAGAAATAAATCTATACATAAATGCAAATTAATTACTAATAAGGGTGCTTGATCCATTGAATAGGGAAAGAAATAGTAATGGTAAACCTGGATTTTCAAATATATAAATGAATGAAGTTAGATCCTCTCCTTCAAACAAGAATAAATGTTCATTTAATATGGATGAACAACAAAAATCATAAAATTCTTAGAATAAAATGAAGTTAAATAACCATGGCCTTGGATATGAAAGTAGATTTTTTGGTATGACACCAAATGCACAAGCAACAAAACAAGAAAATAAATAAATAAATCAGACCTTTTCAAAATTCAAATCATCTGCTTGGAGCTAGGGTTCCACACTGTAAGATCAACAACTGCATATGTCCTTCCATTTGAATTGAGAATGCCTCACTTACCCCCTCCACAAAGCAGTGCAAAATATCTCAATTACTTGAACTCCAAACAGAAAAAAAGAAGTGAGAACAAACACCAAGCACTGATCCAAATACTCCCTTAACACAGATCTGCCAGAAAGGCCTGACAAATGCACTATGTCTAGATAAGTAAGTCTCAAAAAAAAAAGGATAACATGAAAATGAAGGCAACATGCCCCTCAAGAATTTGTACAAAGAACTCGAAGAGGACACAGATAAATGTCTGAATTAAATCCAAGAGAACAAAAACAAACCAAACAGCTAAATGAAATGTGGAAGTCAACTGAGTATATGAAAATAGAATTCAATAAAGAGATAGAATATTGAAAAAACACCAAATTGAAATGATGAAAATGAAAAATACAATAAGTCAAATAAAAAGCTCCATGGAAATCTTCACCAATAGAATGGATCAAATGAAGGACAGAATATCAGACCTTGAACACAAAGTAGAGGTATTAGATCACTTAGTAAATCCAATGAGAAGGTTAAAAAAATGTATCACTAGAACATAAGAGATATTTGGGACACCATGAAAAGACCAAATGTTCAAATAATGGTCACAGAAGAAAGAGAAGAGCTTCAAGCCAAAGCCATAAAAAATACATTCAGACAGGGGTAGTCATGAGCCCTAGGGGTGTAACATCTGCTGCTATCTGGCTAAATGTATATACTATGCTTATCAAACTGCCCAGTAAGCACTTCTCTTAATGTTCATACCCATATATTAATGCTACTGTCACTTTTGGTAGAGTATCTTCTCTTTTCAGATGGCAGTGACCTTGGGATGACTCGAAGGCATCACGGTGCTGGGAAGGAGTGACAGGAGTGCTCAGCACTGTGCAATATCTCTATCACACCTTCCAAGGCTTAGGGTCTATTGTTGAAGAGGTGGTGGAAAGAATGTAAGAGCCAAAGGAAGGGTAGGGCTCCTTACAACGTGCTCCCCCCAGACACAAAATGGCCTGGATATCCATGACCACACAGTGCCTGATACAACATACATAAGACCATCATAATAGGAGGCAAAATCATGACATCAAAATAAAAGAGAGATTAATTGAGAGGGGGAGGAGATATGATGGAGAATGGAGTTTCAAAGGAGAAAGTGGGGGGAGGGAGGGCATTACCATGTGATATTTTTTATAATCATGGAAGTTGTTAATAAAAAATTTTTTGAAAAGAAAAAATACATTCAGTAAAATTACAGGAGAAAAATTTCCCAAATCTAGGGAAAGACCATCCAGATACAAGAGGCATACATAATGCCAAATAATAATACCAGAAAAGAAACTCCATGCTATATTATAGTCAAAACACTGAATACACAAAACAAAGAAAGGATAATGAGAGCCACAAGAAACATCAAGTTAAATATAATGAGAGGCACATAAAAATGATAGCTGATTTTTCAGTGGAAATTTTGAAAGTCAGAAGGACTTGGAATGATGCATTTCAGGTCTTTAAAGACTGGAGCTTCTAACCCAAACAGAAAAAAATATTTTTTTTCAGTAAAAAAAAATATAAACTTTCTTCCAAAAAGCAGGCCAAATAAATTTATGACCACTAAGCCAGCAATACAGAGAATATGGAATGGAATATTTCACATTGAAAAGAAGAATAATCAAATTCAAGAGGGTACAGGAGTTAAAAAAAAATAACCCATGTCAGAACAGTTGAAGCAGATGAAGACCAAGAAAACCCCAAACTCCACAAAATCATCAACATGACAGGGATTAATTTATACTTTTCAATAATAACTCTGAATATTAATGGTCTGAACTTCCCAATCAAAAGACACAGACTAGCAGGCTGGATCAGAAAACAGACTCTTATATAAAATAAAAAATAACGGTTCTGAGAATTGAGGTCATTACTGCAATAATTTTTAATCATTTGGTCTTTTCTTTTGGAACTTGTTTGTGTGAGAATGTGAAAGGATTTCAAGCACTGTATGAGACAAGCCTTACCCAACTCTTACATTCTTTATACCCCTTATTTTTCAATGCTCTCTGAGCCTTGCAGGGTGTGTTGACTGTTTAGCTCTCAGCATCCTCTAATGTTCCCTTTGATGAGGTTTTTTCAAGGTAGGGTCTCACTCTATCCCAGGCTGACCTGGCATTTACTATGTAGTCTCAGGGTAGCTTCAAACTCACTGCAATCCTCCTACCGAGTGCTGGGATTAACGCATGCACCACAACACCCAACTTGCTTTGATGAGTTTTGAGTCTCCTCAGCACATATCACCATCTCTCTGGAGGAGGTTCTCAGGCTAACAGTGAGAGCAGCATTCATATTTAATCTGATACTTCCTCTTTAATTCTTTCTGGGTCCCGGCAGATGTTATAGAAATGAGTTGTCTCATGCTAGGCAGCCAGCTTTCTTTTTTTGTCATACTGATGGATGGGTCTTGGGTCTTCCTGGAATTCACTGACACCTATAAAAAGCAGATTCCCTAGCCAAGATCAAAGAGGATAAACATAGAAGTTTAGAAGACTTTTGGATGGGTGTATTCTCTACTTTTAGCCAAATAATACTGGAAACTTTCCTCTAGGGTCTATGACTTTCCAAGCCATAGGCATCTGACCTGATTCT
The DNA here is from genome assembly GCA_036346955.1 of Dipus sagitta. NCBI lineage: Eukaryota > Metazoa > Chordata > Mammalia > Rodentia > Dipodidae > Dipus > Dipus sagitta. Next base: position 65,764,921 of record CM070776.1, read on the forward strand.
CAGTATGAGGTATAAATTCCCTCCCACTGATCTGGTCTCATATCTAATCAAAGAGCAATTGGTTGCCCCCATAGCTTGTGTTTCACTGTTGCTCTGGTGTGTACATCTTCCCTGGTTGGATGATTTTGTATCTTGCAGGATCCACTGTTTGTTCATGCTGTTGGTGACCCTTATCCCCAAGCACCTCCCATAGCTATTTCCAGCACTTATGAGAGCTACCCACCGAGTAGCTGGCTTCCATCTCAATTCCAGAATGATCCCTCAATGTCCTGTGAATACAGCTTATGGTGTTGTCAGCAATAGATCTGGTGGCTACCTCATATTTGACAAAGATGCCAAAAATGCACATTGGAGAACAAGTATCTTCAGTAAATGATGTTGGAAAAACTTGGATATCTACTGGTAGAAGAAAGACACTAGATCCTTATCTCTCATCCTATACTAAAGTCAACACCAAAAAGAATGAGGACCTCATTGTAAGAGATGAAACCCTGAGACAGCTTGAGGAAAAAGTGGGAGTACAATCCAAGATATAGTCATAGGGAAGAACTTTCTGAATACAATACTTGCTGCTCAGGAGATAAGGCAATCAATTACCTAATGGACTTCATTAAACCAAAAAGCTATTTATAGCAAAGAAAATGATCAATTGAGTCAAGAGGCAACCTACAGAATGGAAGAAAAAATTCTGCCAACTAAACATTTGAGAGAGTATTCATATCCAGAATATAAAAAGAATTCAAAAAATAAAAGATCAAGGAAATGAACAAACCAATCAAAATATGGGCTGTGAAACTGAACAGATAGTTCTCAAAAGAATAAATACAAATAGACAATAAATATTTTTAATGTTCAATATCCTTAGATATGAGGGAAAAGCAAATTAAAGCTACTTGAGAATACATTTCACACCACTTGATGATGGATATCATCAAGAACACAAATGAAACAAATGCTGAAAAGTTGTGGTAAAAGGATTCTTATTCACTGCCAGTGGAAGTGCAAACTGGTACAGACTCTATGGAAATTGCTATAGAGGTTTCTCAAAAGGCTAAAAATAAATCTACCATGTGACCCTCTTATATTCTAAGTTGTCTACACTGTACTTCAAAAACACTTGCTCATTGGTATATTCACAATAGCTAGAAAATGAAATCAACCTAATAGTCCATCAACTGATGAATAGATAATAAGATGTGGTACATATACACAATGAAGTTTTATTTAGCAATAAAGAAAAATAATTTTCACAGGAAAATGGAGGGATCTGGAAATGATTAGACTAAGTTAAGGAACCCAGGCTCAGAAAGACAAATTTCTTATATGGAAATCCTAGCTGCAAAATTTTAAATATGTATGTAAGCAGGAGTGAGTCAATATAGGCAAGGAAGCTAAAACTGGTCTGCAGGGGTCAAGGAGGGGGGCTTAAGGAGAGGGAATATCAAGATCCATGTGAGATTAAAGTAGAGGGTGGAATACTAGGGGTGGGAAGATTTAAATGCAGCTAGGGGTAGAGGAGAAGAGGTGACAGGGTTAACATAAGTAAACGCATATGAAAAAGCCATATAAAAAACTAATCCTTGGGATGGAGAGATTGCTTAGTGGTTAAGGCACTTGCCTGTGAAGCTTAAGGACCCAGGTTCAATTCCCCAGTATTCATATAAGCCAGCTGCACAAGGTGGTATATGTGTAGGGAGTTCATTTGCAGTGGCTAGAAGCCCTGATGTACCTAATCTCTCTATTCATCTTGTGTTCTCTCTCTCTCTCTCTCTCTCTCTCTCTATATATATATATATATATATATATATATATATATATATATATATATATATAGTCTTTTTTCAAAAACTAATTCTTGGGGCTTGAGCTATGGCTTAGCTGTTAAGGCGCTTGTCTGTGAAGCCTAAGAATTCCTGTTCTGGTCCTCCAGACCCCAGGAACAGCTGGAGGCAACAGTGATGGAAGTGTTCAATGTGAGGCATATCCACAAGGGGGCACAATCTCCCTCCCCCCCCCTCTCAAAAATAAAAATAATTTAAGAATCTACTTTTTTTCACTTTTTTATTGACAACTTCTATACTTACAGACAACAAACTATGGTATTTCCCTTCCCTCCCCCACTTTCCCCTTCATAACTCTGCTCTCTGCCACATCCATTTCCTCTCTCCATTAGTCTCTCTTTTAATTTGATGTCATCATCTTTTCCTCCTAATATGAGGGTCTTGTGTAGGTATTGCTAGGTACTGCGAGGTCTTGGATATCGAGGCCAAGTTCTGTCCAGACAGTTGTACGTAAGGAGTGGTACGCTTCCTTTGGTGATTACATTCTTTCTTCCCCCTCTTCCGCAATGGACCCTGAGCCTTGGAGGGTGTGATAGAGATGTTTCAGTGCTGGACACTCCTCCATCCCTTCTACTCAGCACTTCTCAGCCTTTTGGGTCATCCCAGTGGTCATTGCCATCTGAAAAGAGAATCTTCTCTAAGCAGAAGTGAGAGTAGCATTAATATATGAGTATGAACATTAAGTGTAGTGCTTTCAGGGCAATTTGGTGAGAGTAATATATGCATTTATCCAGACATGAGCAGGCATTATACCCCTAAGGTTCATGACTAACCTACCATAGGCTTTTGATTAGGTTTTCAGTACCAGGCATGTATTACCTCCCATAGAGCGGTCCTTCAGTACAATTAGAGAGCAGTTGGTTTCCCCCACAGCAGACATGCCACTATTGCACTCATTCAGTCATTTTACCTGTCTGGCCAAACGTGAGGCTTCCAGTGTCCACTATTTTCACCACTGGTGACTTCTGTCTCCCACTGGGCTGCATACACTGCAGCTTTTTCCAGCTTTCCATTGGCAGGGCTACAGGGAGAAAGTTTACTGCTTAGCACCAGCTTGATTTCTCAGTGACTGTGCTGCTCAGGCATGTGAAGTCTTCAGCAATAGGGTTTTACCATGTCTTTCTCATGGGAAACTAAGGGCCTTGGAAATATCTTATAAGGTTTTTGAGGAAACAGGGACCTCTCTGGCCAAAAACTCACTGGAAGGTATTCCATCCCAGGCACTGAAAATTTTCTAGTAACAATCTATGACTTCTGGATGTGCCATTATCCAAGAAAGTAGATTTTCATATGTCTTATTCAGAATACCTTGAATTTTGATTGACCCTCCCCCAAACTTTCTTTTATACAATCTCTTCCCCAGACCTCACTTAGGCCTTTCCCCTTTCTGCAATCTGTTCTTCTACTTACATATATACAATACCATCCCCTTAAGACCTTTTCTCTCCTCCCTCCCTTATTGCCTTTTTCAAGCTTATGGGCCTCTGCTACTGATTTTTGGTTCCAGCTCACACAGAAGTCTATATATTTGTAGCTAGGATCCACATATGAGAGAGAACTTGCGACATTTAGCTTTCTGGGCCTGGATTATCTCACTTAGTATAATCCTTTCCACATGCATCCATTTCCCTGCAAATTTCATAATTTCATTTTTCTTTACCGCTGCATAGAGCTCCATTGTGTAGATGTACCACATCTTTATTATCCATTCATCTGTGGATGAACATCTAGGCTGGTTCCATTTCCTAGCTATTGTGAATAGAGCAGCAATAAACATGGTTGTGCAAGTATCTCTAAGGTAGTGAGAAGAGTCATTAGGATATATGCCTAGTAGTGCTATAGCTGGATCATATGGCAAGTCTATTTTTAGCTCTCTCAAGAACCTCCACATTGATTTCCACATTGGCTGTACCAGATTACATTCCCACCAACAGTGTAGAAGGGTTCCCTTTTTACCACAACCTCGCCAACATTTATTGTCATTTGTTTTCTTGATGATAGCCATTCTGAAAGGAGGGAGATGGAATCTAAAGGTAGTTTTAATTTGCATTTCCCTGATGGCTAAGGATGTAGAACACTATTTAGACGTTTATATACCATATGTATTTCTTCTGATGAGAACTCTCTATTTAGTTCCATAGCCCATTTTTTGATTGGGTTGTTTGATTTCTTATTGTTCTGTTTGTTGAGTTCTTTGTATATTCTGGATATTAATCCTCTGTCAGATATGTAGTTGTCAAAGATTTTCTCCCATGCTGTAGGATATATCTTTGTTCTATTCAGTAACTTTTGCTGTACACAAGCTTTGTAATTTCATGAGATCCCAGTGGCTGATTAGTGGTTTTATTTTCTGAGCAATTGGGGTTATATTCAGAAAGTCATTATGTACGCCAATATGTTGAAGGGTTTCCCCTACCTCATTCTCTAGCAATTTCAGAGTCTCGGGCCTGATATTAAGGTCCCTGATCCACTTGGATTTGATTATTGTACATGGAGAAAGACAAGGATCTATTTTCATCTTTCTACATATAGATATCCAGTTTTCCTAACACCACTTGTTCAAGAGGCTGTCTTCTTTCCAGTGAATATTTTCGGCATATTTGTCAAAAATCAGATGGCTGTAGCTGCCTGGATTGACATCTGGGTCCTCTATTCTGTTTCACTGATCTACATGTCTGTCTTTGTGCTAATACCATGCTGCTTTTGTTACTATGGCTTTGTAATATAGCTTAAAATCAAGTATGGTGATACCACCACTCTTATTTTTGTTGTTCAAAATTGTTTTGGCTATTCAAGGGTTTTTGTGCTTGCAAATGAATTTTACAATTTTTTTCTATTCCTGTGAAGAATGCCATTAGAATTTTAATGGGGATTGCATTAAATGTGTAGATTGCTTTTGGTAAGATTGACATTTCCACAATATTGATTCTTCCAATCCAAGATCATGTGATGTCTTTCCATTTCCTTCTGTCTTCTGCAATTTCTCATTTGAGTGTTTTAAGGTTCTCATTGTAGAGATCCTTCATTTCCTTCGTTAAGTTTATTCCAAGGTACTTTTTTTTTTTAGGTAATTGTGAATGGGAGAGATTCCCTGATTTCAACCTCCTCATGATTGCTGTTAGTATAAAGGAAGGCTACTGATTTCTGTGCATTTATTTTGTATCCTACTACATTGCTAAAAGTATTTATCAGCTCTAACAGTTTGCTGGTAGACTTTTTAGGGTCTTTTATGTATAGAATCATATCATCTGCAAATAGTGATAATTTGATCTCTTCTTTCCAATTTGTATCCCTTTTATGAGTGTCTCTTGCCTTTTTGCTATAGCTAAGACTTCCAGTACTATACTAAATAAAAGTGGGGACAGTGGACACCCTTGTTTTGTTCCTGAATTTAGTGGAAAAGCTTCAAGTTTTTCTGCATTTAGTATTATGTTGGCTGTAGGTTTGTCATAAATAGCTTTTATTATGTTGAGATATGTTCCTTCTACTCCAAGTTTCTATAATACTTTTACCATGAAAGGAGGTTGGATTTTTGTCAAATGCCTTTTCTGCATCTATTGAGATTATCATGTGATTTTTGTCCTTCAGACCATTTATATGATGTATATTTATTGATTTGCATATGTAAAACCATCCCTGAATCTCTGGGACAAAGACAACTTGGTTGCAGTTAATAATCTTTTTGATATATTCTTGTATTCTGTTTGCCAATATTTTGTTCAAAATTTTTGCAAAAATATTTAAAAAATTAAGAACCTACTTCTTTTTTAAATTTTTTTTATTTATTTTTTTATTTTTATTTATTTATTTTGGGGGGAGTTCGAAGGGGTCTCTCTCTGACTCAGGCTGACCTGGAATTCACTATGTAGTCTCAGGGTGACCTCGATCTCATGGTGATCCTCCTACCTCTGCCTCCTGAGTGCTGGGATTAAAGTTGTGCACCACCATGCCCACATTTTATTTATTTTTTATCTAGAGTGTGTGTGTGTGTGTGTGTGTGTTAGAGAGAGAGGGAAAGAGAGAATTGGCATGCCAGTGCCTCAGACACTTGTGACATCTAGTGAACATGTGAGACCTTGTGCTTGCCTCATCTTTGTGCATCTGGGTAATGTGGGATCTGGAGAGTCAAACATGGGTCCTTAGGCTTAACAGGAAATTGCCATAACCACTAAGCCATCTCTCCAGCCTCTTTTTAAAATTTGTATTTATTAGACATGGAAATACCATCCTTTCCCTCCACCCTGCCCCTTTTCTGAAGAGGTCTTCCACATTGGGAATGCAGGTCAAACCCATGGAGTTTGTGGGTCATGCATTCTGGGGGCAGTAGTTATGGAGGAGATGTGCTGTCTCTGTGCAAAATGTCCCAAATTGTGGTTCTAACAATATTTCTGTTCCCTCTTCTGCAAAATTCCCTGAAACATGTTGGGTACATTTTAAGTCCACTTCAGTGATAAGCTCTTAGGAGCATCTGGATCTCTGGTTTGGTAGGTGTTGAGTGTCTGCAGTGTCTATCTCCTTCACCCTTGTGCTGATATCAGGTTTGGTGAGAAAGCAGCACTCTTGCTCATTTCCCCAATTCCTCTGTGGTTTCAGCTGGGGCCACGATGAAGTGTGCTGGGTCATTTATCTCCTCAGGTCAAGCTCCCATCTGAAAAAGATAAGCAAATTCTCCAACAGACAGTGAATTCAGCACTAGTTAAATGGGATAACCATTATTAATTTAGAGAGAATTTAAAGGGTATAGACCCTCTCATAGCCCAAAATTAGTGGGAGCTTGACAATGGAAAGCAGAATCATTATCTGGATATGATTCTGAATTATTTCCCAGTTCCAGATATGGTTTCCTTTCCACTGAGCTGTTAGCCAATCCAAGATCAGTTGGTTACCCACCATGGCTGTACACAACTATTGCACTTGTGTGAGCATCATGTCAGGTTTGCTTCTTAGTCACTTAGACTTTGAGTAGCTCGGACAGATGTTGGCCACTTTCCCCTGGTAGCTCATATAGCACCTTTCAGCACTAAATGAGCTAATTGTCTGGGGACTGGCTCTCTTCTGGATTCCAACCAGGTCTCTCCATGGTCTGTGCCAACAGCATATGGTGTCTTCAGCAGTAGGATCTTACCATTAACCTCTGGTGGGTAATCAAGTGCTCTGACAGAAGTCTGTCTTGTTTGTTTGGGGAGATCATGTAGGTCTCTCTGATCAACAGCTCATTGTACATGTAAACCACATCCTGGTACAGGGAATTACAGGCTGGAGCTAAGGGAAAAGGAAAAAAGAAAAAGAGAAGAAAGGGAAGCAGGAGAAATTTTAAGGTTAAGCTTCATCTCACATTCTCTAGGGCCCTTTGATTCAGGTGATCCCTCTAAGGTCCTCTTTAGGGTTCCACCTTTTATTCTAACTTCGAGGATATAGGATTCTATGGTACCAGTTCAATTTAGGTTCAGTTTTGTGTTCCACCCATCCTTCTCCTTCCCCCAGGCCCTACCATCCCTATTGCCCAAGCCTCAAGATGCCAATCAGTTATGTGAGCAACTCGGGCTGATCCAGGTTAGGAACCAAAGATGACTGAGAACATGCAATGAATTGTCTGTCTGGGACTATATGAGTTAACTTAGAATGATCTGTTCCAAGTTTGACCATTTTTCTAAAAATTTCATTGTGTCATTTTTTTCTTACTGCCGAGTAGAATTCCATAGTGTAGATATACCACATCTTGGTTATTCATTCATCCAATGATAGGCACCTGGGTTGATTCCAGTTTTTAGCTATTATGAATTGAGCAGCTGTAAACATGTTTGAAAAAATGTCTCTGATCTGAGATGTGGAGCTTTTAGGGTAAATGCCCAGTAAGGCAATAACAGGGTCTGTTGGTAACTCGATATTCATCCTTTTCAGCAGTCTCCATATTGATTTCCATAGTGGCTGTACCAGCTTATATTCCCACCAATAGTGAATGAGTGTTCCTATTTCTCCACATCCTCACCAACATTTGTTTTCATTTGATTTTTTAATGTTTACTATCCTTATGGGGGTAAGATAGAATCTCATAGTTGTTTTAATTTCCATTTCCCTAATGGTTAGTGATGTTGGACCTTTTCTTAAGTGTGTGTTATCTGTTTGTAGTTCTTCCTCTGAGAACTCCCTATTCAGTTCTCTGCCCCACTTTTGGAGTGTGTTGTTTGATTTTTTTATTGTTTACTTTTATGAGTTCTTTGTAGATTCTAGATATTAGGCTTCTATCATTGGTATAGCTGACAGATATTTCCCATTCAGTGGGTAATCTATTGGGTCTGCTTATGGTATGTTTGTCTGTACAAAAAGGTTCTTAGCTTCATGAGATACCATTGGTTGAGTACTTGTTTAATTTTCTGGGCTACTGGGCTTTTTATCAGGATATCTTTGCCCAGTCCTATATCGAGGAGAGTGCCTCCTATTTTTTCTTCCCATAGTTGAAGAGTTTCATGTCTTATACTTAGGTCTTTAATCCATTTGGACTTGATTTTTCTGTATGGAAAAATGAGTGGGTCTAATTTCATTTTTCTACATATGGTCATCCAATTTATCCAACACCATTTGTTGACGATGCTGTCTTTTCTCCAGTCTACATTATTGCCACCTTTGTGAAAGATCAAGAAACTGTATTTACTTGACCTAAGGTCTGGGTCTTCAATTCTGTTCCATTTGTCTATGTTTCTGTTTTTATTCCAGTACCATGCTGTTTTGTCACTATGGCTTTGTAGTAATATAGCTTCAGATCAGGTATGGTGATACTGCCAGAGGTGGTTTTTGGGTTTTTTTTGTTCGTTTGTTTGTTTTTGGGGGGTGCTGAGGATATGTTTGGATATCTGAGGCCTTCTGTCATTCCATATGAATTTTGAGATCATTTTTTCCATCTCTGTGAAGAATAATACTGGTATTTTTATTAGTATTGTGTTAAATCTGTATATTGCTTTTGGTAGAATTGTCATTTTCACAATATTAATTCTACTTATCCAGTAGCATGGAAGGACTTTCCAACTTCTCAAGTCTCCTCAATTTCTTTCTTGAGTGTTTTTATGCTTTCATTATATAGGTGTTTCACATCTTTGGTTAGTGTTATTCCAAGGTATTTTTGTTGTTGCTGTTGCTATTGAAAGTGGGAGAGCCTCACTGATTTCTTTCTGTGTATATTTGTCTGTTGCATATAGAAAAGCTACTGCTTTTGTGTATTAATTTTGTAGCCTGCCACTTTGCTGAAGGAATATATCACCTTTAGAAGTTTTGAAATGGAGTCTTTTGGGTAACTTATATATAGGATCATGTCATCTGCAAATAGGGCTAACTTGACTTCTTGCATTCCAATTTGAAATCCTTTTATTTATTTCTCCTGTCTTATTGCTTGGGCTAGTACTTCTAGTCATATGTTGAAGAGTGGTGGTGAGAGTAGGCACCTTTGTCTTGTTCCCTATCTCAGTGGGAACTCCTTTAGGTTTTTCCCATTAAGTATTAATTCAGCTTTAGGAGCTTTAAATTTAGCTCTTATTGTGTCAAGATATAAACCTTCCATGCCTATTCTTTCCAGTGTTTTGATCATGTCATGGTGTTGTACTTTGTCAAAGGCCTTCTCTGCATCAATTGAGATGACCATGTGGTTCTTATGGGTAATTTTCTTTATGTGGTGTATTATGTTGTCTGATTTCCGTATGCCAAACCATCCCTGCATCCCTGGGATGAAGCCTACTTGATCGAGAGGATAATGCTTTTGATGTGTTGTTGAATTTGGTTTGCAAGGATTTTGTTCAGGATCTTTTCATCTAAGTTCATTAGGGATATAGCCCTATATTTTTTTCTTTCCTGGCTGCTTATCTGTCTGGTTTTGGTAATAGGGTGATGGTAGATTCAGAAAAGTAGTCAGAGAGGATTCCCTGGTCTCTGATTATGTGGAACAGTTTGAGAAAACTGGATTCAGTTCTTCAATAATGGTTTGATAGAATTCAGCTGAGAAGCCATCTGGTCCTGGATTTTTCTTTTGGGGAAGGTTTTTGATTACCTTTTCAATCTCCATGGATGTTACAGGTTTGTTTAGGAGATTAATCTGCTCTGAGTTTAGTTTTGGCAGGTGGTATGTGTCTTGCCATTCATCCATTTCTTCCAGATTATTTAATTTTGTGGAGTAGAGATTTCAGAAGTTTGCCCTGATGATTCTTCCAATTTCATTGATGTCTGTAGTCATCTCTCCTTTTTCATTTCTGATTCTGTTAATTTGAGAGTTTTTTAAATTTTTTGTATATTTTTATTTATTTATTTATTTGAGAGCGACAGACACAGAGAGAAAGGCAGATAGAGAGAGAGAGAGAATGGGCATGCCAAGGCCTCCAGCTGCTGCAAAGGAACTCCAGACATGTGCATCCCCTTGTGCATCTGGCTAACATGGGTCCTGGGGAATCAAGCCTCGAACCGGGGTCCTTAGGCTTCACAGCCAAGCGCTTTACTGCTAAGTGATCTCTCCAGCCTCTGAGACTTTTTTGGCAGGTCAATTTGTCCAGGGGTTTGTTAATCTTGTTTAGTTTTTCAAAGAACCAGCTCTTCATTTCATCAATTTTTTAAAATTCTTTTCTTAGTTTCCAATTCATTAATTTCTTCTCTAATCTTGATTATTTCTTTCCCTCTAGAGCTCTTTTGGTTGGATTCTTCTTGTTTTACTAGTGCCTTTAGGTGGTCAGTCAGGTTATTAATTTGGGATCTCTCTGTCTTTGTAATGAAGACATTTAGGGATATGAATTTTCCCTTTATGACTGTTTTCCTTGTCCCATAAGTTTTGGTAGGTTGTGTTTTCATTATCATTCAATTCTAGGAATTTTACAATTTCTTTTTTTACTTGCACAACACTTTCATTGTTTAAAAGTGTGTTTAGGGCTGGAGAGATGGCTTAGCGGTTAAGCGCTTGCCTGTGAAGCCTAAGTACCCCAGTTCGAGGCTCAATTCCCCAGGACCCACGTTAGCCAGATGCACAAGGGGGCGCATGCATCTGGAGTTTGTTTACAGAGGCTGGAAGCTCTGGTGCGCCCATTCTCTGTCTCTCTCTCTCTCTCTCTCTCTCTCTCTCTCTCTCTTCCTCCCTCCTTCTCTCTGTCACTCTCAAATAAATAAACAAACAAAAAATTTTTAAAAAAATTAATTTAAAGTGTGTTTAATTTCCAGCAGCTAGTGGAGTTCTTGATGTGTCTTTTGTTAATTTCTAGCTTTAAAGCATTGTGATACAGGAAATTAATTAAATTTTCCTTACTTTATGGAGACACACTTTATGGCCTAATATATGGTCAATTTTGGAGACAGTTCCATGGGCTGCTGAGAAGAGTGTATATTCTGTAGAGTTGAGGTAGAATGTTCTGTAGATATTCATTAGGTCTAGTTGATCTGTGATGTTGTTGAGCTCTACTATTTCCCTTTGATTTTCTGCTTGGATGATCTATTGATGATAGTGAACTATTGAAGTCTCTGTCTATGCTGGTGTTAGTGTTTATTTCTGTTTATCTTTTAGTAGATTTTGTTTTATAAACTGTCATGCACATGTGTTTGGTGCATATATATTTGTGATTGTGATATGCTCATGTTCGAACATTCTCTTGATGAGTAAGAATGGCCTTCTTTGTCCTTGTTGACTACTTTTGGTTTGGAGTCTATTTTATCAGATATTAACATAGCAACACCCACTTGTTTTATATTTCCATTTGCTTAAAATATCATTTTCCATCCTTTCACCATTAGGAGTTGTCTATCTTTAGTGGTGAATTGGGTTTCTTGAAGACAGTAGATAGAAGGGTCCAGCTTTTTTGATCCATCCTGATAACCTTTGTCTTTTAATGGGTGAGTTAAGACCATTAATATTTAAGGTTATTACTGTGAGGTTTGAATTAATCCCTGCCATGATGGGGTATTTTATGGGGTTTGGTACTTTTTTGTATTTTGCATTATTTTGAGCCTGGTCAATTTTGGTTGTGATCCTCTTCTTGTTGGCTCTTGAGATTGGTTGTTTGTTAGTTCTTTGTGGAGTATTCCCTCAAGTATTCTCTGTAGGTTTGGCTTTATATTCATGTAATCATAGAGTTGATTTTTTTCATGGAAAGTTTTTCTTTTACCATCTATTATGAGGGATAATTTTGCTAGGTAGAGGAGCCTGGATTGGGAACCATAATTTTTTAGACATTGAAGTTTTCCATTCCAGGCCCATCTGGATTTCAGTGTTTCCACTGACAAATCTGACATAATTCTGATGGGATTGCCTTTGTATGTTGTGAGTTGTTTCTCTCTTGCTGCCTTTAATATTCTCTCTTTGTTTTCATTGTTAAGAGTTTTAACTGTGATGTGTTTTGGAGAGTTTCTTCTTTGGTCCTGTCTGATTGGTGTTCTGTGGGTTTCTTGTATCTGGATGGGCCTCTCTTTTAAAAGATTTAGAATTTTTTCAATAATTTTGTTAAATATGTTCTCTTTACCTTTGGCCTGGATTATCTCTCCTTTGGGTATACCCATTATCCAGATGTTTGGTCATCTTAGAGTATCCCACAGTTCCATCATATTCTGTTCACTTGATTTTTTTTTGAACTTAGCAAAGTTTTTGGCATGCTGATCAGTTTCTTCTGTCTTGTCTTCCAGGTAAGAGGTTCTGTCTTCAACATGAGTAACTCTGTTGGTAAGGGGTTCTAGAGAAGTTTTTTTTATAATTTCTATTTGATTTTTGTTTTCTGTTGTGTAATTTTGCATTATGTCCATCTCTTTTTGGGGGTACAATTTCAATTTGAGTTCTGATTTTTTCTTGATGCTTCCTAGAATTCATTCTTGTATTTATCAAGTCGTCATTAAGCTTAATCAACCAGTTGTTGAGATATGTCATTTCTTGACTCACCTTAAATTCATTCATATCTCTTTGGAGGGTTCTAACATTTTTTCAATCAAGTTAAGCCTACTAAAACCAAAAAAAAAAAGGGTCGGGCGTGGTGGCGCACGCCTTTAATCCCAGCACTCGGGAGGCAGAGGTAGGAGGATCGCTGTGAGTTCAAGGCCACCCTGAGACTCCATAGTGAATTCCAGATCTGCCTGGGCTAGAGTGAGACCCTACCTCGAAAAACCAAAAAAAAAAAAAAAAAAAAGTTAAGCCTACTGTCAAAAGCTGAACACTCTAGGAGACAATTCTCTTCAAAATTGTTGGTTCTTTGATGGTTTGCTTCCAGTTAAGTGATTTTTTTTTGATTGGGGTCTCATTGATTGTTGTGTTTTCATTTTGGGAATGAATTTCTGTTGATTTCTTTATGATTTCATTGGAGGCTTCCATTGTGGGACTAGGCATCCTTGATGAAGATCTCTCAGTTTTCTGACTTTTGTTGGCTTTTTTTCATTGTTGTATACCCATTTTAGTTTGAAAAGAAGTACCCTGTGTGGATAGATAATGTTTCCAGAAGCTACTAGGATTTACCAATGTCAGAGGTTGGATACCTTTTATGTCAGGGAGTCCCCTGAAGTCACTAAAACAATACAGACTATTGCCAGTGCTCTTGGTTGCCCACCAAGAGTCTTACATGGTAAGACAACATTGCTGAAGAGACCAATTGTTTGGTTTCTGAGATATCGAGCTAGAGCTGAACCAGAAGCCTTCTCCCTGATGTCTAGCTGTCATAATGCTAGAAAATGTTATGCAGACTGCTGGTGGAGAAGTCATCAATAGTCTTACCCAGCAGTGAACTATACAATCAACTGGCAAGACAAAATGTCCCCAGTGATGTAATAGTAATATAACTGATAGGATGGTAACCAACTGCTCTCTAATTGGATTTGAGACCGGTTGCATGGAAGGGAATTCCTGCCTGGTACTGAAAATCTAATCAAAAGCCTATGTCTAGGTAGGTTGTTTCACTAAATGGATCCATTGTGTGCCCATCAAATTGCCCTCTCAATATGCATGTTTAAGGCTTTGGGTTATTGCTCTTATCAACCTTGGTTAGACAAGTTTCTTTGTGCAGATGGCTGTGACTAAGGAGATTCAAAACTTGTCAAGGTGCTCAGAATAAATGAATGTGGAGTGTTCAATGCTAAATGAGACATCTATATTGTTGCAGTTGCCTTGTCATTGCTGGGACAAAACACCCAACATGAAGCAGTTTATGGAAGAAAAGGGTTTATTTCCAGCTTACAGTTTCAAGGAGAAGTTTCATCATGGTGGGGAAAGTATGCCAAGAGCAGACATCCAGGCATCACTTGTCCATAGCAGCAAAGAGAGAGTAGTAAGAGTAAACTAGCTGTTGTTAATTGGGCTGAGTCAAAATACCCCAAGGCCTGCCCAGCAATATTCCTCCTCCAGGAAGGCTCAATCTCCCAAATGATTCACCAGCTGGTAATTAAATATGAGGCTTAGTCAAAAACACATAAGGCTGTGTGGACATTTCACATTCAAGCCAATACATATATCACCCCTACAAGACTCAGGGGACAATGTGGAAGAGGGGAAAGAAAGAATGTAAGAGCCAGAGGGTGGGAAGGAAGAAAATACTATTTTTCAGGCATAATATAACCATTGCATTCATGACCTCACAATGACTGTTGTAACCTACAGAAGACTCACACAATACTGTGCCCATATACATTTTGTCATGGGTGATAGATAAGGGCATGAGGCCTCCATACCACCCTTAGGAGTTATTGGCAGTTAATAATAAGTAAGGATGTGGGAGACACTTTCTGTAGTGATGTAGCCACTGCTAAGCTACATGTGCTCTGGTAAAGATTTCTCCCCCACCATGCTCATGCAGAAAACCCTAATTAAACTCAGTAAGTCACACTCACAGAAAACAAAGGAATGATAGTAGAAGAAGGACTAATTAGGAAGAAGAAATTCAGTGGAAGGAGTATTGCAAGAAGATAATTGGAATGGATTATGATTTTTAAAATATCATATACATGTATAAAGATTGTCAATAAAAGATTCTATATAGAACCAGGGGTGGCGGTGCACACCTTTAATCCTGGCACTCGGGAGGCAGAGGTAGGGGGATCACCATGGGTTAGAGGTCACCCTGAGACTGCATAGTGAATTCCGGGTCAACCTGGGCTAGAATGAGACCCCACCTCGAAAAAAAATAATTCTATATAGATGGGCTGTATGGTGTACACTTATAATACAGATATTCAGGAGGCTGGGGCAAGGTGACAATGAGTTCAAGATCATCTAGGAAAGTATAGTGAGACTCCACATCAAATAAATTTTAATAGCTGGGCATGGTGCCGTATGCTTTTAATCCCAGCTCTGGGAGGCAGAGGTAGGAAGATTGCTGTGAGTTTGAGGCCAGCCTTGAACTACAGAGTGAATGCTAGGTCAGCCTAGGCTAGAGACCCTACCTCATAAAAACCAAAAAAAATACTTTAATATATAAAAGGGCATTACCGAGAAAATGAAAAACCAGCTTCTCACACAATGGGAGAATATATTTGTGAATCATGCTTCTGATAAATATTAAAATAACTGTAATTTATGAAGAATTTCTTGAAATACACAAAATAACTGTCAAAATATAAAATGGCAAAGAACTTGAATATGCATTTCTCCAAAGAAGTTATCAAAATGGCCAATCAGCGCCGCTTCCATGCTGAACCTGATAATCAGCACTATCATGTAGGAGACAGACCCTGAGGATACTCAACACCTACCAAAGCAGAGATCCAGTGGCTCAAAAGAGTTCATCACTAAAGTAGACTTAAAATTCACCCACCTCAGCTCAGGCAATTTTGTGGAAGAGGAGGTAAAAAGACTGTAAGATCCACAGATTGAGACATTGTGCCCACAGGCATTCCTTTCCCCCCAAAATAACTGACTTCTGCTTCCACAAAGCATAAACCACAACCCTATGGGGAATACCTGCCACCCCACTGAGGAGCATCCCCAATGGAATGAGGGCAGGGATGAGGAAAAAGAGGGTACTAACACATGATATATATATGCAAAATATTTTGCTAATAATAATAAGCATAAAATGGCTAACTATCACATGCAAGGATGCATAACATCATTAGTCACTAGAGAAATGCAAATCAATATATTTATGACATCAACATGGAACAAAAATGTGTAGGGGAGCCGGGCATGGTGGCGCACATCATTAATCCAAGCACTCAGGAGGCAGAGGTAGGAGGATTGCCGAAAGTTCGAGGCCACCCTGAGACTCCATAGTAAATTCCAGGTCAGCCTGGGCTAGAGTGAAACCCTACCTCGAAAAACCAAAAAAAAAAAAAAAAAAATGTGTAGGGGAATAAAGGAGCTGAGTAAGTGGTGAGAGAAAAAAAGAAGGAAATATAACATGAGGAGAAATATTGTTTAAGTACATTATGTACTTGTATGAAAATGTTTTATGAACCCCCATAACATGTATAGTAAATAATATACATAAAGCTAGACATGGTGGCTCATGCTTTTAATCTCTTCTCTCAGGAGGCTGAGGTAGGAGGACCACCATGAGTTCAAGGCCAGCCTGGGCTAGAGTGAAATCTCTGACTCAAAAAAAGAAGAGGGCTGAAGGGATGGCTTACTGGTTAAGGACCCAGGTTCTATTCCCCAGGACCCACATTAGCTAGATGCACAAGTGGGTGCATGACTCTAGAGTTCGTTTGCAGTGGCTGGAGGCCCTGGTGTGCCCATTCTCTCTCTCAATCTCTCTCTCTCTCTCTCGTAAATAAAAATAAAATATTTAAAAAAAGAAGTAGAGGTGCTGGAGAGGTGACTTAGCAGTTAAGGCACTTGCCTGCAAAGCCTAAGGACCCAGGTTTGACTTCCCAGTACGCATGCAAGCCAGACACACAAGGTGGCACATGTCTAGCGTTTGTTTGCAATGGCTGGAGGCTTTGACACACCCATTCATTATATCTCTCTCTCTCTCTCTCTCTCTCTCTCTCTCCTTCTCTCTCTCTCTCAAATAAATAAATTAAAATAAGTTTATAAAAAAGAAGAAAGGAAGGAAAGGAGGGAGGGAGGGAGGAAGAGAAAGAAATATAGGAAGAAAGGACAGAAGGAAGGAAAATAATAAGTGTGAGCAAGGATGTGAAGAACTCTCGCACCTTGCTAGTAGGAAAATAAAATACATCCAAAAGAGGTAAAGAAAAAAAACCCAAGTGTCTATGAACAAATGAATGAAATATTATTTAGCCATTTAAAAAATCTGGGCTTCCAGTCAAGCTGTCCAAAATTGTGCTAGAATTTCAGAGAAGAAAGGAAGCAAGAAGGCAGTGAAAACTGAGGACAACCAAAAACTACCAACAAGACAAGAAAAGATAGCTGGCTCCCTATCAAGAGAAGAACCACCCCTCACATGTCAGCGAAGGCCCAGATGAAACTGGTGTAGGATTTTGGTGTTCAGAAGGGCCCCCCAGAATTTATGAATCCCAAGTATTAGGTCTGACCTACATTTAATAAAGGATTAATAAAGACAGACTCATGAAGGATAAATTATGAATTATTAAGTTTATTTGGGGGTGAATCACAAATTGTGTAAGTTAGGAAACACTCATGTGGAAACACTGTATAGTTTATAAGGTGCACTTAGGAGGAATTGATGTTTTGGGGTAAAACTGGAGTACAGCAGCAAGTACATGGAGAACAGAACTTAGATGTAGGGAAACTTAGAATAAAAATGACATCCACCATGTGTTTTTCTAAAGAGGGAAAATATTAAAGCAGAAGGGAAATTGAGGTTTTTGGGTGAAAACTGGAGTAGAGTTGTAAGCATGCAGAGGATAGACCTTAGATGTGTATGCAGGGAGAGACTTAGAACACACATAGCATCTGCCATGTGCTTTCCTGAAGAGGGAACATATCAAAGCAGGGACCAAGAAATTCAGAGGAGAAATTAGTAATGAAGAGAGTTACACTCATGTTTACCCCAAGTTTAAGGAAATTACACAAGTATCAGGCCTGGAGTTAGTGACAGCATCCATGTGGTAGATCAGAGACCAGAGGAAAATCATACAAGAAATCGAAGTAAGAAGTTACCCCAAACTATAAAGCAAAGGCAAGCAGCAAAATCATCCAGACCAAGAAACTGTATTATGTTCCCCTGGGTGAGAGGAGAAGCCACTCTCTTGTACCTAAGCAGAGATGAAAGGGAATCCAGAGAGATCACACACACACACACACACACACACAGGGTTGCATCAAGAGAGATGGAAGGGCTGAAGGGCCATGGCCCTTATAGCATCAGATTCGGTTATGTAAGGGGAAGACCTGATTGGTTCATAAATTTGGAGGGTGGATCCCTCAGCCAGACCACCTAAGCCATTTTATTTAAATAGCATGGTAGACAGTGAGCAGCAGGGGGTGCTATAAACCAGTCTCAATCAGACACGGGTTCCATTCCTGCCAGAGTTCCATTCTTGTGCCAGGGCATTGTGGCATGTGGGGTGGTTCTTCTCCTGGTTCTTTTTAGGCCTCAATCTCTAACTGAAACTGCCTAAAACAAGCTAGTGTTCTCCTCTCCTCCTACAAAACCATGGAGGAATTGGTAAGATGAGCAACAGTGCTGCTTCCACAGAAGCCTGACAACCTGTGCCAGAGTGATGTTGATAGAACTGAGGATAACCAAAATGTACCAAAGCATAAATCCAGAACCTGCTGAAAGTTCAACACTATAGTAGACTTAAAACACACCCACCAATGCTCAGAGAACTTTGCAGAAGGGGAGGCAGAAAGATTGTAAGAGCCACAGGGTAAGAGGGAATATTCAGAGGCATTTCCCCTCCCCAACAATGACTGGTGCTCTCACAAACCATAACCACAACCCCATGGTGAATACCAGCAATCCCACTGAGGAGGTTCATCAGTGGAATGGGGTCAGGGAGGAGGAAAATGGTACCAACACATGATGTGTCCATACAAAATTTCTACTTAATAAAATAAATCCAAAGAGACAGGGCAAACAGGGATCCAAAGCCTGGATAGACAGTAAAATCTGAACAGGTGAGGCTATACCTCCTCCATTGGGACAGAAGGAAAGGAGGAGATAATGAATCCAGACAAAATTGAGCTTCTATGTGGTGAAAGATGAAGCAGAGGAAGAATTTACCCAACTTCATGTTCTCAGTAAAGTGAGAGGCAGAGCTGACTTCTAATAGAGAAGAGAGAGGTCAAAGTGAAGGGATTAAGAAGAAACATGGAGACTAGCGACAGTGGTACATACCTAAAATCCTAGCATCAGGAGGACTGAAAGTTCACAGTTCGCCTGGACTACATAGTGAAGCTATGTCAAGAAAGGGAAGAGAGGGCTGGAGAGATGACTTAGCAGTTAAGCGCTTGCCTGTGAAGCCTAAGGACTCCAGTTCGAGGCTTGATTCCCCAGGACCCACGTTAGCCAGATACACAAGGGGACACACGTGTCTGGAGTTCATTTGCAGTGGCTGGAGGCCCTGCAAGCCCATTCTCTGTCTCTCTCTATCTGCCTCTTTCTCTGCCTGTCACTCTCAAATAAATAAATAAATAATTTTAAAAAAAATGAATCAGTTCAAGAAGGGGGAGAACTACTTTGGGACTTCTGGCCAAGATAGTGATTGCCTAACTGCACCTCACATCCCCGGGAAAGAAATGCAAGACATTAAGGGTTCACTGGGTGTTTTAGGGGAGATAAATCTCCAATAGATTGCCAGTAGGAGGGCACAGAAGGGAAAAAGGAGGGAATCGCTGATTCCCTTGTGTGCAGGTAGCCCACCCCTCCCCCCAAGCAGCCGCCGTACCACTGTCCCAGCTTCAGGAAACTCCCACACTTACTGTAGGAAAAGAGTCCCAGGCCAACATAGTTCCACTTGCCTCACTGCACAGGGGTGATTGCCCTGCTACCCCTGCCCACAAGTGACCTTGGCCAGGCTACGCCTGCTGGCCCATTGGAGCTCAGGCTCCTTTGATCAATTTCCCCGCCAAACGGCGCCTCCGCACCAATCAATCCCTGCTTGTGCAAGCTTAGCCTGCTCAGCCCATTTGCTCGCTTACTGCTCTGGGCACCGCACATTCACGTGTGAGCCCAGGACCATTGCAACTCCCCACACAAGCTCAGACTGAGACAGGTGCCAGCCCCTCCCTGTCTGCCGAGCCAGCTGACCACTATTGTCCTGTTGCAGGTGAGCTCAGACTGCTTCCGGGTCCCAGTGTTCCGCCAGGCAAGAATTTGGGCTGTTTCAGTGCTTGGTTCCTCAGTGTCCCTCCTACCTCCAGCTCAGGCAGCTTTGGTGCATTACCACGTGAGAGCTCAGGCAAATTTGGTGCCCCTGCCAGGCAGGAGCTCAGGCGGCTTTGGCAAGTGAGAGCCAAAACCCAGACTGCTTGGGAACTGCCTCAGGCTGCTTCAGATTCCCATTGTGCTTGAGCCCAGGCTGATCCACCCACCTACGTGCCCATACACTACAATGGGCATGAAAAATCAAATGCCAGAAAATTCAGTTAGATCACCCAGTCCTACAATGAACATCTCTAATCAAAAAACAGAAGAGTCATTAGGATCAGAACACCAAAATGAAGCTATGAGCTATGCAACCCTGACCAAGCTACTGGTAGAACTTGCAAAAACCAACAAAGGACCGATAATTGTGTAGATGCTGCCATCACTAGACTAGACCTAATAGATAAGAAAATGGAAGGAGTTCTAAGACAGTTAAGAGATATGAGGGAGAGTGAAAAACAAAGAGGACCTCGAAAATCAGCTGGCAATGCTAAATGAAGACATAAAGAAATGCAAGGATGAATTCCAAGAAGCATCAAGAAAATCAGAAAATGATGTGAAAAGGGAGCTTGACAGAGGGATGGAAATTATATAGAAAAGAAAGAAACCCACCTCACCATTAAAGACAGACATCTCCTCAGGGTGAAAGGGTGGAAAACAGTATTCCAAGCAAATGGGAATAAGAAACAAGCAGGTGTAGCTATATTAATATCGGATAAAATAGACTTCAAACCAAAAATAATCAAAAAAGAAAAAGAAGGCCACTTCCTACTTATCAAGGGAACGATCTCTAACTCTTTTATATTAGTTATCTTTTTCTTCCTTTTCTTAGTGGGCACTGACCTGTAACTCCCAGTACCAGCATGTGGCTATCATCCACAATGAGCTTTTGATCAGAGAGACCTACAAGGTTTCCTAAAAGAAAGACAGATTTCTGTCAGAGTACTTGATGACCCACCAAAGGTTAGTGGTAAGACCCTACTGCTGAAGATACCTTATGTGATTGACATGCAAATTAGAATGGCATGGCTGGAAGTTGGATGAGAGTCAGTCCCCAGACAGTCAGCACGTCTAGTGCCAGAAGGTGCTACATGGGCGACTGCGGGAAAATTACCAATATCTGTCCAAGCAACTAATGGTCTAACCTACTTAGCAGCAAATAACCTGTTGTGATGCTCACCCAAGTGCAATAGTGGCACACAGCCATGGTGGCGAACCAACTGCTCTCTATTTGGCTAAGTGAACCCCTCAGTGGTACAGAACCCACACCTGGAGCTGGGAAACAAGTCAGAACCATATCCAAACATAAGCTCACTCTCCATTATCAAGCTACCATCAATCATGGGCTACAAGAGGGCCTACACCTATTAAATTCTCTATAAAAAAAGTAAGGGTTATCTCATTTGTCTGGTGCTAACTTACTCTCCATTGGAGAATCTGCTTCTCTTTTTCAGATAGATGTAGATCCTAAGGAGTGAGCCACCCCATCATACCTCAAAAGGGCCCCGGCTGAAACTAAGAATAATTGGAGAAACAAGCAAGGGTGCTGTTTTCTTGGTGAACCGGGTACCAGCACAAGGGGGAAGGAGATCAACACAGAGAAAAATCAACTCCTACCAAATCAGAGATACAGAGACCCAGAGGCCCCCAACACCTCATCACTGAAGCAGACCAAAAATGAACCCAACATGGCTCAGGGAAATTTTGTGGAAGAGGGGGCGGAAAGAATGTCAGAGCCACATGTTGGGTCATGATATGCAGAGTCATTTATCCTACCCATAACTGTGGGTTAACTTCAGAATGCATGACCCATATACCCCAACAAGGAGGGGTCAAGGGGAGGGGGTAGGTCATGGCTGAGCCTAATAATGATACCAAACTGACTGTATTCGCTGAGTACAAAACTAATTAATAAAAGAAATAAAAAATAAAAATAAAATAAAATAAGAAAGGGAAGAGAAAGATAAATGCAAGAATGAAGCTGGTGTGGTAGCCTGATCTTAAGCCTCATCTACATAAAAGGCTGAAGCAGGACCATCGTGACTTCAAGATCAGCCAGGCAACATGGGCAAACCTTGTCTCAAAAAGACAGATTGGGACTGGAGAGATAGCTCGGCAGTTAAAGGAGTTTGCTTGCAAAACCTGGCAACCTAGATTTAATTCCCCAGTACCCAGTAAAGCCAGACATATAAAGTACGCGTGTCTGAAGTACTTTTGCAGTGGCAGGAGACCCTCACACACCCATTCATTCTCTCTCTCAACCTAAGTAAGTAAGTAAGTAAGTAAATACATAAATAAATAAATAAAAACAGACAGAGGGCAGCTGGGAAGATGGCTCAGCAATTAAAGGTGCTTGCTTTCCAATCCTGCCAGCCTGAGGTTCAATTCAAACCATGCAAGTAAGCCAGGCACAGAAAGTGGCACAAGCCTGTTGTTTGTTTGTTTGTTTGCAATGGCAAGAGGCTCTGGTGCTCCCATACACATAAACACACATACACGCAAATAAGTAGGTAAGTAAGTAAACAAATAAATAAATATTTTTAAGACAGAGGGAGAGGGAAGGCAGACATTGAGAAATTTAATAGTGAGCCATTCTGGGACATACAACAGGGATATTGGGTAGGCCATTTGATGACCTAGCTTAGAACAGGAAACCATAAATTTCTTATTGGCTCCAAATTTCATAGCTGTGTGATTCTTTTAATTCCTTTCTAACAGCCATAGCATTGAACAGGAACATGGTGGGAACTTGAACTTCTCTTGGGCTGCAGATCTACAGGTAAGGTATGGAAAAACAAGTGGAGAGCATGGGGAGCACTGAAATTGGGCTCCTATGCCCAAGATGGAGCCCTGAAGAGAGCCAAAATATAAAGGGTGGACAGAAGGAAAATGCAAAGGTAAATAGCAGGAACCAGTGGTGTCATAGGAGAAAACTCATCCTGAAAACTCCAGAGTGTGAAGAGCTGTGTGAGATCACACCAGCCAAACCTTCAACTGTGGGAAATGAGAAAAGTGAGCCTCAGAAAGAGGAAGAGATGTTTGTAGGTTCATAGTGATTTGGTGACAAAGCTGGAATGAAAACTCAGGCCTTTCAATTCCATCTGGTGTTCTTATTTACTCTCGGACACTTGGTTACCATTTTCTTTCTTATTTTAAAAGTGGTATATGTGGTCTGTAGATAATTTGGACAACTCAAAAAAAGAATAAAGAATTAAATTTAAATCTTAGTCTTACCAATAACAGTAAATATTTTGACTCATGTGGTGGTTTTAAAACAAGTTCATACATTCGTTGCCATTTAGTCCATCAAGAGGCAGACTATCACTCCCCTCTCCTGGAATAAGGGCTGCCCTTAGTGACTTGCGTCTTACAGAGAATGCAGTGAAAGCGATGCTGCATGACTCCCGACGCTAGGTCATAAAAGCAATACTGTTTCCACCTGGCGCTCGCTCTCTCTCGGGACACTTGTTCTTGGAACCCAGCTGTCATGCAATGAGGAAACCCAGGCCACATGGAGAGGCCCACATGTAAGCATTCCAGCTGAAAGTTCCAGCTGAGTTCCTAGCCAGCAACCAGTATCAACTGCCAGACATGTGAATGAGGAAGGCTTTGAGATTTCCAGCCCCAGCCATTATCTGATTGTAACTGTATGATTGACTCTGAGGAAGGACCATGTGACTGACCTAGTCAACCCCAAACATACCGAGAGAGAATAACAAATTATTGTTGTCATTTTACAACACTAACTTTGAAGGTGAGTTTTTTCTTTTGAGGTAGGATCTCACTCTAGCTTAGGCTGACCTGGAACTCACTATGTAGTCTCAGGCTGGCCTGGAACTCATGGCGATCCTCCTTCCTCTGCCTCCCAAGTGCTGGGATTAAAAGTGTGTGCCAGCACGCCCGGCTTGAAGGTGATTTGTTATGCAGCACTAAATAACTTTTTGTTTGCATATATATTACACATTATACTATGCACATACTCCTTTCTTACTTTATATTTGTGATCATTTTTCCACATGGGTAAAATGTATTCAAGCCTGGCATGGTGGCACACACCTGTAATCCCAAAAGTTTTGAAGAGAAAGCTGGAGGATCATAAATTGGGGGACAGATTGGGCTGTGTATTGAGACCTTGTCTCAGGAACAAAAAAATGGTGTCTAAAATATTATTATAGTAAGGATATGATATTCCAAAATATGGATATTTGATAACATATTTAACCAGACTATTTATAGACATCTGTATTGTTTACCTTGTTAATATTTTAATTATTTACTTGCAAGAAGAGAGAGAGAGAGAAGGAGAAAGGATTGCCAGGGCCACTTGCCATTGCAAAAGAATATCAGATGCATGCACCACTTTGTGCATTTGGCTTTATGTGGGTACTGGGAAATTGAGACTGGGTTGATGTTTTCCAAGCAAGTGCCTTTAACAAAACAGCCATCTTTCAGTCCATTTACATTGTTTTCTAATTTTCAGTCATAAATGACACTGTGATAAACACTCTTGCATCTGCACATTTTTGGGTGCTGGGCATCAAACCATGGGCCTAGTGCATACATAGCAACATGTTCTACCACCGAGTGGCACCATATTTATTTGTTTGTTTGTTTATTTATTTATTTATTTATGTATTTAGAGAGGCAATGGGCATATCAGAGCCTCTAGCCACTGCAAACGAACTCTGTGCCACCATGTGTATCAGGGTCCTTAGGCTTTGCAGGAAAATGCCTTAACCACTAAGCCATCTCTCCTTCAAGCATGGTTAAATATGTTATCAAATATCCATATTGTAGAATATCATATCCTCCCTATAATAGTATTTGAAACATATTTTTTCTCAGACAAGGTCTCAATACTCTTCTTAAAAGCTCTACTTTTCTTTAAGTATGTTAATTCTTGTCATTTGAATGACAAAAGTAATGCAGGTTACCTGAAACAATTCTAATACGAAAGTTTCTAAATCCAAGTTAATAGTTTTTTTTTCCATCCTCCCTCCAGAGCCATTCCCCGCATGTGACCAGTATAAAAGTTTTGCTATGATTCTGTCCGCACTTCCTCCTTCACATACACAAAAATACACTATAATTTCACAAATAATGGTTCCCCATTGCCTTGTCTTGTACTTTGCAACATGTTATGGCCTTTTGAGTCAATATGCCTTATTTCTTTAGTGACAAATAGTGGTCCACAGTACATATGTGCCATATTTGCCATATTGCATGTTGATGTTCTAGATATACATGTAATGATCACACATTACTGGTGTTAGTGATATTTAGACTAGACTACCATATAAGTTACTTAAGTATTAAACTGATGCTGGGATTTAGAAATCCTCTGGGGCAGCCAAAGCAACAATGCTTTGCTTATCTATGTAAGAGCCTGGAAGGAGAGAGTAACCCTAGGAATAGGCCACAATGGCCAAGAGAATGAGCAACACTCTTTACCAGCTAAAATACCATAACTTTTTCTGTACTAGGAATGGAACCGAAGGCCTTATATATGTTAGGAAAATGCTCTACTGACTGAGCTACCCCACTGCCCTTGAATTTTTATAGTTATTTCCTGATCCGTAGAATCCAGGTTGTTGTATTATAAATAAAATTTCAGCAAACACCCTTTTCTGATTATCTATGCATTTATTCTCTCTTTCTCTCTCTCTCTCCCTGTCATTGTTTTATTTTATTTTATTTTTAGGTAGGGTCTCACTCTAGCCCAGGCTGACCTGGAATTCAGTCTGTAGTCTCAGCATGGCCTTGAACTCACAGTGATCCTCCTACCTCTGCTTCCTGAGTGCTGGGATTAAAGGCGTGCACCACCACACCCAACTCATTATTGTTTTAAGACACAATCTGCCTATGTTGCCATGTATGGTCTATAGCTTGCTATGTAGACCAGGTTGAATTCAAAGTTAAGCAATCCTCCTGCTTCTGTCTCTAGTTACTTTCATTTCTGACAGTTATATTTATATATGAATTTTTCATTTTAATAAATACAATTGAAAAAAGGAAAAAGAAACAAAAGTAAATAAATACAATTGGATTCTTCTCAATAAGTGTGACAGACAAAATACTTGTTTATTATTTGCTCTAAATCTGCACTAAAATGATAAGAAATGAAATATTAAAGGCTATGAATCCGCAAAGAGAAAGAAGGGAGAATAAAGGCACTGACAGAAAAAAAAATGCCAACAAATTTTGGGGATATGGAACGCAAATGGATCCTAGCAGAGCTGAGGGAGTTGAAGAGTGGGTATCAGCAGAGAGGAACATAAAGTAAACAGCAAAACTGCTCATGCTGCTGAAAACCTGGAAAGCTGAGGAACTGGAGGCACTATCAGTGGACCACTAATCACTAAGGACTAGTGTCTAAAAGAAGGCAGATGTATATCAAGAGGCTGAAAAGAGGGCTGGAGTGATGATTCAGTGGTTAAGGGACTTGCCTGTGAAGCCTAACAACCCATGTTTAATTCCCCAGCACTCACATAAGCCAGATGCACAAGGTGGCACATGTGTCTGGAGTTCATTTGCAGTGCCTGGAAGCCCTGGTGTGCCCATTCTCTCTCACTTTCTCTATCTCCCTCTTTCTCTCTAATAAATAAATATTTTTTAAAGAGGCTGAAAAGGGGATTCCATTGAATGTGTGTTAAAGCCTCTTGGGTCCCTTACCTAATCCTGATCAGCAAGGAAAAATTTTTTTCTTCACTCTGGCAGAGACTGGAAATATGTTTAAAGAAAACAATCCAGGGGGCTGGGGAGACGGCTCAGTGGCTAAAAACACTTGCTTGCAAAACCTGATAGCCCAGGTTCAAATTCCCCAGTACCCACAGAAAGTCAGATACACAAGGTGGCACATGTGTCTGGAGTTCATTGGTGGTGGCAGGAGGCCCTGGCATGGCCATACTCTTTCTAGCTCTTTGTCTCTCTCTCTCTCTCTCTCTCTCTCTCTCTCTCTCTCTCTCTCTTCCTCTCACTCTCATAAATAAAATACTTTTAAATAGAGACCAATCCATAGAAGCCCCTGATTCAGATGGCAGAGAATATTAAGGTGATCCAGGGTACATCAATACAAAAGAAAACATAGCCAATTGCCTACTAGGAGATGGGCCACCTCTACCACAACTGCTAGAGCCAAGGAGTCATTGCAGAAGAGGCAGCAATACAAGTATTGCTCTTACTGCTAGCCCAACAATCAGCTCCATTGAATGACAGTCTATAATAAAATCTCCATCCCTGTCTCAAACAGCTTGACTTTGAGAATACTGGCAGCCAGGTATATATTCTCCAGGCAGGAAACTGGAGGAAATACATCAATTAATACACCTTAGCCTTGCAAGAGAGCTTCCTATAAAAAATAAATTTAAAAAATAGGGCTGGAGAGATGGCTTAATGGTTAAGGCACTTGCCTGCAAAGACAAAGGACCAAGGTTTGATTCCCCAGGATCCACGTAAGCCAGATGCACAAGGTGGCACAGGCGTCTGAGGCCCTGGTGTGCCCATTCTCTCCCTCTCCCCTCTCAAATAAATCAATAATTAAAAAAACAAAATAAACAAATCAGATAGAATAGTTAAATAAAGCAGAATAAAGCATTTAATTTCTTAAGAGATAATCATGATATGACAAGGTGCTCTAAAAAAAATAAGCATTATGAGGCTGGAAAGATGGCTTAGTGCTTACCTTCAAAGCCTGTGAACCCAGATTCAGTTCTACAGTACCCACATAAACCAGATGCACAAGTTAGCACATGCACTTGGAGTTCATTAGCAGTAGCTGGAGGCCCTAGCACACCCATTCTCTCCCTCTATCTCTCTCTCTCTCTCCCTTCCCCCTCTCTCAAATAAGTAAATATTAAAAAAAGAACTCACTCCATAGCCCAGGCTGGTCTTGAACTCAC
This sequence comes from Dipus sagitta, assembly GCA_036346955.1. NCBI lineage: Eukaryota > Metazoa > Chordata > Mammalia > Rodentia > Dipodidae > Dipus > Dipus sagitta. The sequence continues at coordinate 65,792,884 of CM070776.1, forward strand.
TGTGATCCTCTGACCTCACTATCTCAGTCTCCTGAGTGCTAAGATTAAAGACATGAACCATCATGTGTGGCTCTGAAAATGAAAGCACTTAAAAAATCAAAAGAAGTCACAAAGATATTCTTTATTTTCTTCCAATATCTACAATTCACTTTTGTACATCAACATCTTGAATTCTTTGAATTTTTTAGATGGTAGAGGGTAGGGATTTTTTTTTTTTTTTTTTTTTTTTTTTTTGGTTTTTCGAGGTAGGGTTTCACTCTAGCCCAGGCTGACCTGGAATTCACTATGGAGTCTCAGGGTGGCCTCAAACTCACGGCGATCCTCCTACCTCTGCCTCCCGAGTGCTGGGATTAAAGGCGTGCGCCACCACGCCCGGCGAGGGTAGGGATTTAAAACCACATTTCCTTACACATTGATAGTTGTTCCAATATCATTTATTGAATAGACCCCAATAATCATATTCTTGATAGTTTCCTTAAGATGCAACCTTATAACTGGGATTAAAAAGCAAGATCAAACTCAGTAGCAGAGGCCAGTAAGTTAAAAAGGAGATAGAAAGGGAAGAGAAAGAAAGGGAGGAGGGCATTTATTAGGTTGGTATTGTATATATGTAAGTAGAAAGATTGAGATGGGGAGGGGATATGATGGAGAATGGAATTTCAAAGGGGAAAGTGGGGGGGGTACTACCATGGGATATTTTTTATAATCATGGAAAATATTAATAAAAATTGAGAAAATAAAAAAAGCAAGATCAACTTTAAAGCTTTGAAATTTGTCCAGTTTTCTTTTAAAATAATTATATTAAGCCAGGCATGGTGGCGCATGCCTTTAATCACAACACTCAGTAGGCAGAGGTAGGAGGATTGTTGTGAGTTCAAGGCCACTCTGAGACTTCATAGTAAATTCCAGGTTAACCTGGGGCCAAAGTGAGACCCTACCTTGTAAAACCAAAAATAAAAATTATATTAAAATCATTCCCATGAATGCTTTGCAAGTCCTATAACCTTACTAACTCTAAATAGTATTATTTTCTCTAATTTTATGAGCCCACAATGATATTCCTCCTTTCCCTTTCTTTCTTTCCTCCTCTCTCTCTTTCTTTGCTTAAAATATTTTTATTACAGGCTAGAGAGAATGGCTTAGCAGTTAAGTCATTTGCCTACAAAGGCAAAGTATCCTGGTTCAATTCCCCAGGACCCACGTAAGCCAGATGCACAAGGGGGCACATGCATCTAGAGTTCATTTGCAGTGGCTGGAGGCTCTGGTGCACCCATTCTCTCCCTCTTTCCTTCTCTCTCTCTTGGCCTCTTTCTCTCTCTCAAATAAATAATAAAACATATTTAATTTTTTTTATTTCTTAAGCCAGGCATGGTGGAGCATGCCTTTGATCCCAGCACTTAGGAGGCAGAGGTAAGAGGATTGCAGTGAATTCGAGGCCTCCCTGAGACTACACAGTGAATTCCAGGTCATCCTGAGCTGGAGCAAGACCCTACCTCAAAAAAACAATATATAAAATTAAAAACTTTTAAAAATTTGAAAATTTTATTTCTTTATTTGAGAGAAAGAGAGGCACATGGAGATAGTGCGAAAGAATGGGTGCACCAGGGCCTCCAAATGAACTCCAGATGCATGTGCCACCTTGTGCATCTGGCTTACGTGGGTCCTGGGGAATTGAACCTGTGCTTTTACTTGGCAGGCAAATGCCTTAACCACTAAGCCTTCTCTCCAGCCCATATTTCTTTCTTTTAATTACTTTGGGTTGCAGCAAAGGGTAGGGGTAAACTCACTTGAAGGAGAAATTTCAGATCATTTCAGCATTACCTATACCTTCTTTCCTGGTATTGCACTTTCTTTTGTCTATCCTAATCTTGTCCCTTATGCTTACTTTTGCACGCTGTTCTATGCATACTATAGCCCTATGGTTCGGGGCTGATCTCATAAGAAGATAGTTGATATAGGACCTTATTGATTTAAAATTTTTCACATAATTTCTGAAGTGGCAATGTTTTAAAATTTGAAATACACGTACCCTTTAACACAGTAATTCACATTTTAGCAATAAAACCTAAGGGAAAGGAAATCAGAGAACAATGCAAAATTGTATTCTAAATGCATGTATTAGGGACTAGGTAGATGTCTCAGTGGGTGAAGTGTTTATCTTGTAAGTATGAGGATCTGAGTTCAGATCTCCAGCACCCACATAATATCTGTGCATGGTTAGATATTCCTATAATCCCAGCACTTGGGGAGGCAGAGAAAGGGTCATCCCTAGGACCTGCTGGTTAGCTAATCTAAAAGGAGATATTTTCCAAGCAAATGGAACTAGGAAACAGGCAGGTGTGGCTATTATAATACCCAACAAAATAGACTTCAAGCCAAAATTAATCAGAAAAGATAGCCTTTCAATAAATGATGATAAGAAAACTGGATATCTACAAGTAGAAGAATGAATCTAGACTTTTATCTCTCACCATGCACAAAAATCAACTCCAAATAGATCAAGGATTTCAATGTATGACATGAAACCCTGAAACAGCTAGAGGAAAATGTAGAGAGAACAATTCAAAACATATTATGGGAAAGGAGTTTCAGAATAGAAATCTAGTAGCCAAGGAAATAAGGTAAACAACCAATAAATAGGATCTCATGAAACTAAGAAGCTATTGCACTGCTAAGAGAGCTTTCAACTGAGTGAAGAGACAACCTAGAGAATGGGAGAAAAATCCTTGCCAGTTATATATCTGACAAAGGATTAATAATTGACAATATACAAAGAACTCAAAAAACTAAGCAATTAAAAAAATCAAACAACCGAATCAAAAAAATGAGCCATGGAACTGAACAGAGAGTTCTCAAATGAAGAAATACAAACAAGTAATAAGTATTTTTTAAAATATTCAACATCTTTAGCCATCAGTGGAATGCAAATTTTAAAACTACTCTAATATTCCACCTCACTCTGGTCAGAATGGCTATCATTAAAAGAATAATATGACATCAATTGCTGGCTGTTGGTGGGGGAGCAATCTGGTGTAGCCACTATGAGAATAAGAACGGAGGTTTCTCAAAAAGCTCAAGACTGATCTACCATATGATCCTCACTCCTAGACTTATATCCTCAGTACACTACACTTTACTAGAGACAACTGCTTATCCATGTTTATTGCTACTCTATTCAAAATAGCAAGCAAATTAAATCAATGTAGATGTCCATTAATGGATTCATGGATAATAAAGAAGTGGTAAATATTCACAATATAGCTTTCTTCAGCTGTAAAGAAAAATGAAATTATGAAATTTGCAGGATCTTGAAAATATTACACCTAATAAGGTAAACCAGGCTAAAAAACACAAAAACCTCATTTTCCTTCTCATATTTGGATCTTCGCTCTGGATTTTTAGATTTATATGTTGGAATAAGAGTTAGTAATAGAGGCCAGGAAGCTAGAAGGGGGCCATGATGGGAGAGAAGGGAAGTTGTCTTAGCAGAGGAGATAGTACAGATATAAACAAAGGGATAGAATACTAGGGGCCGAAGGACCTAAGTAGGGCAGAGGAGGGGTGAAGGAGAGAAGACGGTAAGGAAGGATTACACTTAATTAAAGATGTTATGAATAAGCCATATGTAAGCCTACTTCTTCATTAGCTAATTAAAAAATATGATTAAAAGAAAAATAGTTTGGACAGAAGTACCTTGAGGGATGGTGAATGTTGCACCAAGAAGCCATAGATTGTTACAGGAAAATCCCAATGCCACAGGTGGGAAATCTCCCTGTTGTTAGAGAGGCCCATGAGTCCCCCAAAACAATAAAGACCATTGCCAATGCTCTTGGTTGGCCACAAGAACTGGATGATAAGACCCTATTGCTCAAAATACTACATGCTTCCATCACAAGACACTGAGAAATGCAGCTGGAACTATGCTGGAAGACTCCTCCCTACTTGCTAGCTGTTATAGTGCTGGAAAATGCTATATAGACTGCTCAGATAAAAAGTCATCAATAGTCTGAGCCAACAGTGTACCCTGTGAACTGGCCAGCCTGGGAAGATGTACCCACTGATGCCATAGTTGCTATAGTGGTATGTTAATTGTGGGAGTAATCACTTACCATCTGATTGGATATTAGGAGGAAACTCAAAGCTGGTACTGAAAACTTAGTCAAAGTCCTTCAAATGGGGAGGTTATAGGTCCATAAGGCGAAGCTGCTACTGTTCTTTGCCTAAATGTATATGCTATGTCCATCAAATTGTCCTTTACATATTTATGTCTATTCTTGTTGATTAGTGCTGCTCTCACTTTGGGCCACAGAAGCTTCTTTTTGTAAAAGACAGTGACTACTAGGGAGATCCCAAACTCAAGGTGATGTGATGTGACAGTTGAGTGTTCTGCACTGGATGAGACATCTCTATCACACCTACTGGGGCTCAGGAAACATTGCAGAGTATGTAGAAGAAAGAATATTAGGTCTGCTCTTTCCATCAACCAAAAATGTCTTGTTTGAAGATGGCTGAGGAAACTCAAAACTGAAAAGTGTTAAGAATAAGAGGATGTTGAGAGATCAGCACTAAATGAGACATCTCTATCTTGACCTCATAGGCTCAGGGAATATCTTGGAAAAGGAAGCAGAAGGAATGCAAGTGAGGAGAACTCTAAGACACTATCCTCCACACATGAAGTGACTGATGTACTGATGTATCATGACTGTAAAGCAGCTGCCAGCTGTTGTTACCTCCACAAGACCAGCACAGTATTGAGCCCATCAACATTTTGGCATGGATGATGGAGGTAGGGATAAAGAAAAAGAGACATCAAAATAGAAGGACTAGTCTTGAAAGAGGAGAAGGTTCAGTGGAATGGGATGAGGGAGGGGTACAAAACAAAGTAATGGGAGGAGATATCACCAAATTACTGCATGTATATTAAAGTTCTCAATAAAAAGAAAATGAAAATAAAATTTAAAAGAGATTCCTTATAAAAAAAGAAAATTTTTAAACCAGGCGTGGTGGCACATGCCTTTAATCCCAGCACTCGGGAGGGAGAGGTAGGAGGATCACCATGATTTCGAGGCCACCCTGAGACTACATAGTCAATTCCAGGTCAGCCTGGACCAGAGTAAGACCCTACCTCAAAAATCAAAAAAAAAGAAAAAAAGAAAAAATTTTAAATAGCAACATCAATAGAGAGATAAATAAAATATTCTACATTTGGTTAAATGAATGCAGCTATTTTTACATAGTTTAATATATATTGCTATAGAAAAGTGCATCAATGGGTTTTCACAATATACTTTAAAAACAAATATTTTATTCATATTTCATACATTAGGTAGATATTTATTGAACATCTGTGTGTCTGTGTGTAGCACTGTGAAGACAAGAATATGGCCCTTCTTTTATGAAATTTAATTTTCATACCATGCTATATAATATAATCTCATTTGCATAAAATTTTGAATGTATGTATGTATATATACACATATGTATATATACATATATGTGTGTGTGTGTGTATGTATAAATGTATACATGCTTGTGTAAAGAGGAAGGTATCTGAGAGGAAGTCCATTAGTGGTCAGTTTCTCTGAGTAGTAAGGTTTTAATTTTTATTTTCTGATGCTTACCATCAGAAGATACATCAAAGCTATATCCATTTGTGGGGAAAGGTCCCAGTCAGCATACCTTACCCTTCATTGTCAGTCATTGTCCCTAAAGAGTGTAAAGTCTCCCAGAAAGAACTGTCATCAGTCATCAGTAATCCCAAATGTCTTTGTCATCCCTTTTAAGGGATAGTTAAGGGGAAATAGTCTTACTATGAGGTGGGAAGGTGACCACTGAAATGGGACTGCTGACCAGTTTTCTAAGGGGAAGTTGGGAGAGGTAACTTGTATGTATATGTGCGAGGGAAAGGAAGTTCTAAGTAATACCAAACAGATTGCAGATTTCCCCACCCTTCTTGGCCCCAAAGCCTCACCTTCATAGCATCCTAGGGGAGCTGTACTATGCAGCCTGCCAGGGGCCCTCTGGCAGCCAAAAAGGTCATTGGGAGGAGGAAGGTTCTCATCTGTATAAATATGTGTCCTTCTCCTTCTTTTTTCCTCCCTAAAATAGACTCCTGAGGCATTTGGCATTCCCCAGAGAGTGGGAGCTAGCCCCTTACTGCTAACAATTCCCATTAGCATACCTTCATTACAGGGCTTTTATTGCATTGATCAAATTCCTTTCTCAAGGAACATTCCCCAGCTCACCAGCTAAGTTATGTATTGAAGAAGAACATCTTGGCAGCTCTCACACTTCTTCTCCGGCCTGCTGGGTCACAGAAATAGAGAAAGATAGGGTGATCCTTAACCAAGGTTGTGCTCCCATACTCTCAATAGCATACACCACAAGTGTTGGTGCCCCTCATTGACAAACATATACTTACCTAGAAGTATAGCATGACTAGAGAAGTTCAGGAAGACTGACATATGTATATTACCGAAAGTACTGGCAGCCAGGGAGAAATAAATAATATTATGAAGTATAAGCAAAAAGCAAAGGGATTAAAAAGAAAAGTACCACTCAATCTGATTGGAAGATAATAGCCACCTTCTCAGTGGATATGACATAGAAACTAAGCCTTGAAGAATGAGCTGGAGTTCCACAGACAGGAGTAGTGAAAGGGATGGACACAAGCTAAGATAATAACCTAAGAAAGGGTACAAAGTCAGAGAATCAAGTGAAGCATTGAGCTAAGCATAAGCAAACAGCCATGGCTGAAGAGAAAGTCACAGTAGCCTGGGTTCCAGTGCTCACTGGATGGAGAAAACTTACCTGTAGGATTCTTGGAGAAATATAATGATGTAATAAAAGATGACATCAGGCTGAGCACGGTGGCATATATCTGTGATCCCAGCACTATACATGAGGCTAGGCAGAAAGGACACAGATGGCTGTGGGGGGGGTGGAGGAGAGATGAACATATCATGAAATAAAATGGCAGAAGCCAGATTGTGAAGACCCTTGACTGTCAAGTTAAAGATTTTGTATTTAAATCTGGAGAGATGGCTTAGTAGTTAAGGCACTTGCCTGCAAAACCTAAGGACCTATGTTCAACTCCCAAGATCCCACATAAGCCAGACACACAAGGTGATGCATGTGCAAGGTTGTGCATTCACACAAGCTGGTTCACATGTCTGGAGTTTGAGTGCAGTGGCTGGAGGCCCTAGAATGCTAATTCTCTCTCTCTTGTGCTCTCTCTCTCTCTCTCTCTCTCTCACTCTCTCCCTCTCTCACACTCTCATAAAGCAATGGGGGAAAGATTTTTAATTTAGCTATTTAGGAGTTATCAAGAGAGAGGACAGAATCAAGTCTCCACTTTAAGAAGATATCTGCAATACTGTGTAGAAAGTAGAATAAAGACAATGACACTGGTACAGAAAAATGAGTTAAGAAATGACTTCATTATCTAAGTGGGAAGTAATAAAGACCTACACTAGGATGGTGAAAGGAAAAAAGGAAAACTTTAGGGGTCCTTGGCATGCGTGGGATCCCCCAGATATGGGGATAGCGATAGAACTGTGGAACTCTCACCCTAGGACAGAGTGCAGAGTGAAAAGAGAAGAAACCATGGGGAACAGCAGCATTCCAGAGGCAGATGAATAGTTTGCTTGTGACTCAAACATAGCCAGAGGAGCACTGTGCAAACCACTGAAGTACAATGCCCCAAAGGCCAAAGATCAGAAGTCTCAAAAGAAGGTAATGGGGGGGAATTATGATCAAAATATATTTTGTACTTGTATGAAAATTGTTGATTAAAAAAGAAGTCTTGGGCCGGGCATGGTGGTGCATGCCTTTAGTCCCAGCACTTGGGAGGGAAAAGTAGGAGGATTACTGTAAGTTACAGCCCAGTCCAGGACTATAGAGTGAGTTCCAGGTCAGCCTGGGATAGAGTGAGACCCTACCTCAAAAAGAAAGAAAGAAAAGTCTCATGTTCAGAGAACCCTGGAGCTAACCTTCCTTTGATCCACATACCAACAAAGTAGCTTGATTGTGGCAGCTTTGTTTAACAGCTGCATCTTAATTTTGGCTCCTACTGAGCTTATTGTCAACTACAGCTCTCAAATCGTAGTTACAAGAATTGTAACCCAGTCAGATCTGACTGTCTGAGAATTTTGCTATTGCAAAAATGAGACCTCTATTTTCCTTATTTTATGTCATTTTGTTTATTTTGACTTGTCATTCCAGTCTGTCCACGAAATGTTTATATCTTAATTCAATCTATCTATCTCAATGAAACAAACAAGAACTGTGGACTAAAGAACCATATCCAACAAGGCCTAGAGATCTCCTTCAGGCCCACATGAAGCATGAATCAGCTTTCTTGAATTTAATGAGTGTGTGTGTGTTTATATGTACAAGTGCATGTGCACCCACCACATATATGGGTACATGTAGAGGCCAGAGGACAAGTTCCAATTTCATTCCTCTTAGTCACTTTTTTGAGACAAAGTCTCTCATTGGCCTGGAGCTCACCAAGTAAGCTAGACTGGCTGGCCAGCGAGACCAGGAACCCTCCTCTCTCCACATTCCCAGCTCCTTAGCATGGGGACTACAAGCCTGGGCCACCATGCCCAGCTTTCTTCTTTTAATGTGGGTTCTGGAGATAGAACTAAGGTTCTCATGCTTGCAAGGCAGGTACTTTATACTAACTGAGCTATCTGCCCAGCCATTAGCTACCTTTTGATTCGAAATATGAATCTTGTGCTAAATTATAATTCAGACCATGTTTCTGCATTCTGTCTAAAAGATGTTATTTAAAAATATATATATTGAAATCAATGTACACTCCCTTTATCTCTATTTCCACAGAAGAATATAGTTTTCTTTGGTAGGGCAGCTCTTAGCGATTGCTTCCATTTCCTGATGTTCACAAGCCCATCCCCTTCCTTATCAATTCTAAACAATGCTGGACTTCCTTAAATCTTACTACAGTCTTTTGGCACCTCAGAGACTGTTTACAAAAGTGCTACACATAGTATCTGCAATTTTTTAACTCCATAGTATGGAATGTGGAGGTTATAAACGCAAGGAGAGGCCACTGGTGGCTTTGAATGGAGAGGAAGGTGACGTCATCTGATTTGCACACTGTCTAGAAGTAGAATAGATTTTCAGCCCCAGAAAAGGAACTCCAAAGCTGAGTGAGGCTGCATAAGGTCCATTTGGAGTTTCTTTACCATCTAAGTTTCCAAAGCACTCAAGCCCTACTCACCATGCAAGACTACACTTTCCACCTCTGCTTTTACTCACTCTTTCCCCTTATTCCTAGACTATCTTTATCCCTACCTTCCCCTATGTAGCCATACTATATATCTTCTGATTTCTAATTCTAATAACATTTACCAGCAAGTCACCTGAGTTTTTCCAGCATCTCAGTTCCCATACCTTTCCGTATTCCTTTCTCAGTACCAAGCCCTTTCAACTTTAGATTTTGCTCTTTGGGCCAGGAAAAGTTTATAAAACAGCAAATTCTATCCTAAAAGCACATGCATATTACTGGTGGCACCCCACTATCTGAGACACCAAGGCACTCAAAAGATTTAGGTCCCTAGAATGTGGGGGGGGAGCCAAAAAACTCTAATAACATTCCCTATTGTTCATAGCCTAGATTTTATCATCAAGGTGCTTCAAACAATGAGCCTCCCTTCTCACTGTTTAGCCCCATTATTACTGTTTCATTAGCAAGACCTTAATCACACTTTTAAGCCCCCCCCACACACACACACAAACTAAAATTGACTAGCACACCTGGCAGAAAGAAGACACTGCAACAAAAGTCCTATCTATAGTGAACTCACTTGATGACAGAGGCTCCCTGACATCAGCTTCAATGCTTTTGTGTATCTTAGAAAGCCTTCCTGTTGGGATGGGGGTTAAATATCCAATCAGAGAATATCTTTCAGCTGTGGCACAAAAGTTCTCTCCAAAAGCTTGGACCTGCTAAATAATAAGTGCTACTTCTTTTGATCCTTTTCTTGAGACAGAGTGTCACTGTGTAGCACAGGCTGATCTTAAAACCATGATCCCCCTGCCTTGGTCTCCCAAATACTGGGATTACAGGCTTCTATCACCATACCTGCCCACTTCCTTTGATTCTATTGGAAAATTCTAGTAGAACTTTAAAAACAGTCTCAGAAATGGCACCATATCAGTTAAGATTGTCTTCAATATCTGTAACAGAAACCCAAGTCCTGTGACTTAAACAAGAAAGGACTTCAAAAAAAGGTGTACATTTTCTTAGGAAATTGGGTGTCTGATAGTTTGCAGTCTAGGGGAGAATCAGCAGCTCCACAATATTTCATGTTGAAAGATTGCTGCTAGCTGGGCATAGTGGTGGTGCCATGAGGATCATGAGTTCAAGACCAGCTTGAGCTACATAGCCAGTTTCTAGTCCAGCATAAGCTACATAGCAAGACTCTGTCTCAAAATGAAATGATGATTGTTACAATTCTGGACATTGTATGAACAATACAGGGAAGAACAAAGGACTCAACATGGTAAATCACCCAGATTTGTCCCTCTTTATTAGGAAAGAAATCATTTTCTCTCACATTCCACCCATTAGACTTGCACGTACATCCTATTTGTTAGAATAACACAACATGATTGCCTTTAGTTGCAAAAGCACAAGAGATTCATTGATATATCCCAGCCACATTTAAGATAATAGGGTTAGCCCAGAATGAATTAAGCATGTGGTCCTGGATCCAATCCCTAGCACTGTAAAATTCTAAAACAAAATAAATTTTAAAACATAAGAAATTAGGGCTGGGGAGATTGTTCAGTGGTTAAAGTTACTTGCTTGCAAAGCCTGTGGCCTGGGTTCAATTCCCCAGTACCCATACAAAGCAGACACACAGAGTGGCACATGTGTCTAGAGTTCCTTTGCAGTGGCAGGATTCCCTCATTGCCCATTCTCTGTCTCTCCCCCCATTCTCTCTCTCCTTCACAAAAAAAAGAAAGAAAGAAAGAAAGAAAGAAAGAAAGAAGGAAGGAAGGAAGGAAGGAAGGAAGGAAGGAAGGAGCATCAGTACTAATGATCCAAGTATTGATCTTATTTTTTTAATTTTTTTGTTTATTTTTATTTATTTACTTGAGAGCAACAGAGAGAAAGAGGCAGATAGAGAGAGAGAATGGGCATGCCAGGGCTTCCAACCACTGCTAACTAACTCCAGACGCATGTGGGTCCTGGGAAATCGAGCCTCGAATCGGGGTCCTTAGGCTTCACAGGCAAGCCCGTTAACCGCTAAGCCATCTCTCCAGCCCTGATCTTATTTTTTGAGGCAAGCCCAACAAACTGCCTTTTTTACGCGAGAGAATAAGAGAGAGACAAAGAGAGAGAATTGGTGCACCAGGGCCTCTCCCCACCGCAATCAAACTGCACATGCATGCGCCCCCTTGTGCACATGTGCAGGCTTACGATACTTTGTACATCTGGCTTACATGGGACCTGCAGAGTCGAATATGAGTACTTAGGCTTCACAGGCAAGCACCTTAACCGCTAAGCCACCTCTCCAGCCCTGTTTTTCTTAATTTTTAACATACTTTCCTTTATGTAAATATCAATTCCTGGGGTTGGAGAGGTGGCTTAGCGATTAAGGTGCTTGCCTGCGAAGCCTAAGGACCAGGTTCAATTCTCCAGGTCCCACGTTAGCCAGATGCACATGGTGGTGCATACATCTGGAGTTCGTTTGCAGTGACTAGAGGCCCTGGCGCACCATTCTCTCTCTCTCTCTCTCTCTCTCTCTTTCCCTCTCTCTCTCTCTCCCTGTCCCTCTGTATCTAATAAATAAATAAATAAAATGATAAAAAATTAAGGAAAACATATTACATAGACAATGATCAATGTCTATGACTTATAAGGAAAAACAAATAGGTCAAACCCATGAAAATATATAGCAATTATTGGAGTATATGGCTTTGTTCCTCCTTTTGGCTATACCTTCCATAAAGTCATTTCTCCATTCTATACAAAAGGTAAAGAACATTTATTCCACACTATGTATATCAGAAATTAGATATTTCATGTATCTTTGCTTTGGCATTAGGAGTAGTTTTGTTTTGCTTTGTTTTTTGTTTTGTTTCTTGTTTGTTTGTTTGTTTTAACACATGTTCCCACTCTATAGTCCAGGCTAGCCTTGAATTTGTATTGTGCCATGCCTCTACCTCACAAATGCTGGGATTACAGGTATGTATCACCATTCCTGTCTGTGTTTTGTATATTGTTTCATCTAAGGTCCACCAAACATTTGGTGTAATATCATACACCTATAATTTCAGCATTCAGGAAGCAAAATCAGGAGGATCACAAGCTCAAGGTCAGCCTTGATTACATAGTGAAATCCTTTCTCAAAAGATTTTTTAATTAAAAAAAATAAAATCCAGGCATGGTGATTCATGTCTATAATCCCAAACTCCAGAAATAGGTGCAGGAGAATCAGGAATTCCAAATACTCCTTGGCTATATATCAAGTTCAAAGCCAGCCTGCATTACGAGACCCTATCTCACACAAAAAATGATATTAATGATTATGATGGGGAAAGTCATGAGCCCTAGGGGTGTAATGCCTATTGATATCTGGCCAAATTTATATATTATGCTCAACAAACTGCCCGGTAAACACTTGTCTTAATGTTCATACCCATATATTAATGCTATTCTCACTTTTGGTTAGAGAACCTTCTGTTTTCAGATGGCAGTGATCTCTGGGATGACTCAAAAGGCACTATAGCACTGAGAAGAAGTGACAGAGGAGTGCTTGGCACTGAAACATCTCCATCACGCTTTCTAAGGCCCAGGGTCCATTGTAGAAGAGGTGACAGAAAGAATGTAAAAGCCAAAAGAAGGGTAGGACTCCTTACAATGTACTCTTCCAGACACAAAATGGCCTGGATATCCATGACCTCACAGTGCCTGACACTACCTACACAAGACCATCATAATAGAAGGAAAAGATGACGACATCAAAATAAAAGAGAGACTAATTGAGAGGGGAGGGGATAGAATGGAGAGTAGAGTTGTGAAGGGGAAAGTGGGGGGAGGAAATTACCATGGTTTATCTTCTATAATTATGGGAGTTGTCAATAAAAATAATAATATTAAGGCCAGGCGTGGTGGTGCACTCCTTTAATCCCAACACTGGGGAGGCAGAGGTAGGAGGATTGCTGAGATTTTGAGGCCACACTGAGACTACATAGTTAATTCCAGGTCAGCCTGGACCAGAGTGAGACCCTACCTTGAAAAACAAAATAATAATAATTATTATTATTATTATTATTAATAAAGTCTACCCAACAATCTATAAGATAGGTACTTCCTACTTAATAGATGATGAAACCAAGGTTCAGGAGGTTGGTAATGCTTGTGCAAGATCACATCTCTAGCAAGTAGTGTTGAATGAGTTTGAGTATAGAATTTGAGTTGGCTAGCCCAATGCTCAAGGCTGTATTCTTCCACTTCATCAAAAAGTAGCTAATATAAATTGGCAGTTTATAAATCAGCCACAGTAATCACATTAAACTTTCTGCCACTGTCAGGACAAAGAATTATATGCCTTCAAATTTGGGGTCAGTATTCATATGGCCTGCAGCTTCTACAGCATAGGAGAGGTTTTGGCACCTTAATACAGGTCAGCTTCAGGCTCCAGACAAGCCTTGTTGCTATGGTAAAAGTCACTGTTTAGAGAAAAACAGACAAAAACTACTGTTTGGAGCAAAGAAAAGAGGTATTTTTTTTTTAATTTTGTTACAGGGTTTTGATGTGTAGGTCAGGCTGGTTTCAGCCTCCTGAGGGCTGGGATTTCAGGAACCTCATGCCACCACCAGTAAGTGATAACTTTTTACAGGGGTATAACCAAGGTTGCCTCCTACACATATGAAACCAGTGCTAAGTGAGTAATAGAGGGAGTGAGCAGTCAGGAGGCTTGGTTCCTAGTCAGGTTTTGTCATGGATATGTTGTGTGACCTTGGACAATTCAATACCTAGCCTTCAATCTTTGTTTTTATCATTTGTAAAACAAGGGGTTTGGGTAAATAACATTGCATTGAGAGCTGAGCTGAAATCTGTTAGTATGTAACCTTGAATTAAGAAGATGCTAGTCAGAGTCGCATGCATTTGCAGATACATACAATCACAGAGAAAGAGAGAGTGGACTAAACAAACCCTATCACTTGTGTAAGCACCAGACATTTACAGAACACATTTTCATAAGAGCCAAATTTAGTGCTTTCTCTCTGCTTGCCAAGGCTAAGCCATGTGATCATTTTTCTTGTAATCTACATCCACTCACAAGAAGAATGTTGTTTTTCATGATGTCACCCAAATTATATTTGTTAAAGTGAGTGAGACTGGAAGCTGGGCCTGAGGAGCCTGCTTAATTGCATTATTTCAGTATATTAAGTTATCTCGGGTGCTCAAGTCTGACTGTGATGAGAAGAAAATCTGCCAGTGTTTGGGTTTTATCCACCAGCACTGAGGGTGGTCTTAGAGCTTGGTGAGCAACGAGACAGATATTTTTTTCCAAGTGCTCACATTCCTCCTTTTCAGCCTTCAAGCCTATTTCTCCATTGACCTCCCTGCTAGCAGAAGCTTCAGGACTCACCTGCATCTGGATCTTCCTGGATAGAGATAGTGAACCTAGTTGGTGGTTTCCAGCCCCTCCAAGGTTCCCCAGCTCCCTCACAACCCTCTCATCTTGTTCAGCACCTTTTGAAAGACAAGGAGAGAATACAAAAATTTTGGTACCATTCATAGAAGCTAATTTCCACTGAATGACTGGTGCCCTTCTCCCTCCATGTGGAAGAGAGTAAGCAGCATGCACTTTGGTGAAGGCAATCAGTTGGATTGGGAAGCCTGGCTTCTGATTCAGAATCTAGCCTCATCTAAGTAGCTTCTAGTCATCTACGCCTACTGTTTAGGCCTTTTCATTTTCATCTGGAACTAAAGGTATTGCACAGTGGTAAAGTCCTAGACTAGTACACATGAGGCCCTGGGTTCTGTCACAAGTATCACCCTCCCCTGCCCCCAGATACAAACTTGAAATGCCTTCAAAAATGTTTCTTAAATTCAGAGGAATGTAGATTTTTATTTAAATCACACTTGATTTTGTTTAAATCAAGTTTCTTGAACAGGTACTGCTAGCACATTTACAGACATATTGGTCGTAGGTAGTTTCTCATAACACATAATTCAACTGTACACTCTATGTGGATATTGTAGTGATCGTTTGTTGCAGTGCAGTAGCCTACCTCAAAACTTAGTGGCAAAAGCTGAGTGTCCCTGTACTGGAGAGTCTCAGGCAAGAAGACTGTGGGTTTGAAGCCAGCCTGGACTATATGGCAAACTCTGTCTCTAAAAACAAAAACTTAGTGGTAGAACACAACCACTTTATAATGCTCATTGAGAAATGGGTGTGCACTCTCTTAGGTCACTCAGGTGGCTGGCTGTGCAAATCCACTAACTCAGCTGGAACTGGATGGTCTCAGACGGCCCACCCATATATGTGGCCATCAAAGCTAAGCTGTCTTCAGTCTCTCTCTCTCTCTCTCTCTCTCTCTCTCTCTCTCTCTCTCTCTTCCCACAACTCTCAAGTAGACATCCTGGTCTTTTTCATGTGTGGCACACAGAGCTTCCAGAAGCAAGAGAACCCCAATGCACATGGGATTTTCAAGCTTCTGTTCCTGTCACATTTGCTAATGTTTCAATGACCAAAGCAATTTACTTAGCCATGTGTCAAAGTGGGAGGCAACCATAAAAGCATATAGCTACTAGGAGGCATAATTCATTAAGGAGATTACTTTAACGATCTACCACAGCTGTTATTCAGAATTTAGCCAGACATATCTAATGGCTGGCACAATTGTCTGTTTATTTTCTCATCCTGTCTGGGTTACTCCTGAAAACTATTAAAATGCTTTCCAGAAACAATGCTGGAGGAAAACCTGAGAGAAAGAAGTCCCCCCTCCCCCCGCCAGGATAAAGTTAGGTCTATCTGTAGCCTGTTTATACCACCAAATGCCAACAAAGGGGAAAGGGAAATGCATTCCGAGCTAAGTGAAAGAAGCCACTTCTGCAAAGGCTATGCTCTATATATTTATAACTCTCTAACATTCTGAAGAAGGCAAAACTATAGAGATAGTAAAAAGATCCGGGTTTACCATGGATCTTGGGGCAGAAGACAAGAATGAATAGGCAGAAGACAGAGGATTTTTTAAGTCAGTGAAACTATTCTATATGATACTTTAATGGTAGATATATGACTTTGTGCATTGGGCAAGACCCATACAAATGTACAACACAAAGTGAATCTTTTTTAAAATACTGGAGCTTGAACTGAGGACCTTGTGCATGCTAGACAAGCATACTACCACTGAGCTAAACCCCCATCTGAAGAGTCTTAATATAAACTATGGCTTCAATTAATAATGATTCACCAATCTTAGTTCATCATTGTAACAAGTTTGCCATGTTAATGCAAAATGCTAATAACAAAAGAAAATGGACAAGCTCAGTAGTAGAATGTACACCTAGCATATATAACACCTAAGGTTTAATCCCTGAACACACACACACACACTAAAGCTAAATGTAGAAAAAGAGAAAAGAGGATTTGTGGTAGATTTGTATTGGTGCCTCTCAATGAATCACCCTTCCCATTCTTATATCCTTCTCTAGTTCCTTCTCATAATCTTTGACTTTGGAACTTGTTTTGGTCACTGGGATATTAGCAATGATGATGCAGGGACTTGTCTTCTTAGACTATCCTTTCTCAGAGCCCAGCTACCATATAAGAAGGCTTGGGCTATCCTGCTGGACAAAGAGGATGGTGACTTATAAAGACCATGGAAGAAAAGACACCGTGTAGACAGAGAAAACACAATAAAAATTAAAGTACTATTGGAGTAAAATAAGCATCCAGCCCAGAAGAACTATCTAGCCAACTCACAATATAATGAGAAACAGTAAATTGTTGCTCTTTCAAGCACTAAGTTTTGGGGTGGTTTTGCTTTACATCAATATATTACTGGAAGCCGGGCGTGGTAGTGCATGCCTTTAATCCCAGCACTCGGGAGGCAGAGGTAGGAGGATCATGGGTTTGAGGCCACCCTGAGACTACATAGTGAATTCCATGTCAGCCTAAGCTAGAGTGAGACCCTACCTCGAAAACCCAAAAATAAGTAAATAAAATATATTACTGGAGCAGGAAGGTTTCCTTCAAAAAGAAAACAGAAAAGGCTGAGGAAATGACTCAATTGTTAAGAGAATTTGCAGTGCAAGCAAGAGGACCTGAGTTCAACCACCAGTATCCATATTAAAAGCTGAGCATCACTCCATGGGAGGGAATACATCCCTGATACTGAAAACCTACAACAGGGGTAGTCATGAGTCCTAGGGGTGTAATGTCTGCTGGTGTCTGGCTAAATGTATATACTATACTCACCAAACTGCTCTGAATGTTCATATCCATATATTAATGCTACTCTCACTTTTGGTTAGAGAACCGTCTCTTTTCAGACAGCAGTGACTTTGGGATGACTCAGAAGACACTATGATGCTGAGAAGAAGTGACAGAGGAGTGCTCATCTCAAATATCTCTATCACACCTTCCATGGCTCAGGGTCCATTGTAGAAGAGGTGGTGGAAAGAATGTAAGAGCCAAAAGAAGGGTAAGACTCCTTACAACGTGCTCCTCCAGACACAAGATGGCCTGGATATCCATGACCTCACAGTGCCTGACACTACCTACACAAGATCATCATAATAGGAGGAAAAGATAATGACATCAAAATAAAAGAGAGACTGATTGAGAGGGGGAGGGGATATGATAGAGAATGGAGTTTCAAAGGGGAAAGTGGGGGGAGGGAGGGCATTACCATGGGATATTGTTTACAATTAAGGAAGTTGTCAAGAATTTCTTTAAATGAAAATAAATAAAAGCTGGCCATGACTGTGCATGCCTATAACTCTATTGCTGAGGGATCAGAGACAGGAAGATTACTGTGGCTCCCTGGTCAACCAGTCTGACTGATAAACAGTGAGCTCCAGGTTCAGTGACAGATTCCATCTCAAAGAAATGAGGCAGAAGAGCAACAGGGGAAGATGCCTGATGTTCTCCTGGCTTCCACATGTGTGCACTCAGGGTACACACATGTGCATACAAGCACATTCATTCACTCTGTCTCAATCTGTCTCTAATAGAATTTTTTTCAAAGGACAAACTGCACTATTGATAGTATTTGAAAAAACTACAGATCTTGTATCTTTTATCCAAATGGTTGGGGCTGGTAGTATTTGGGAGATTTTTATTAGGCTATATTAATTTTACAAAGTAAGTTTTATTATGGCATTTCCATATGTACATCATATTGATCATTGATCATATTCACTGTTCTAATCTTTCTTATTCCTCCTTGTTTGTTTGTTCAGTTGTTTGTTTTTGTGGTGAGAAAGGGTCTTACATTATAGACCAGGCTGGCCTACAACTTATGATCCTCCTACCTTAGCCTTCAGAGTCCTAGAATTACAGTCTTCTTTCTTCAAACTCAGAAACCTCATATCTCTCTACACCTTTCCTCTGTAGTCTTCTCTCTTTTCCTTCTCTCTTCCTCTCACTCTTCTTCACCCTAATCTTGCCTGTCACACTGGGCCAATCAGATAGTCCATGATAATCTATTTTAAGTCATATGCAACTTTAATTATTCTAGTGCTGCAAATGGAACCAGACAAGTGCTCCATCACTGAACTATATCACAAGACCTCTACTTTGAGTCACTGGATTAGCAACCTTAATTCCACCTGCAACTTTAATTACCCTTTTCCATGTAACCTAACTTATTCACAGACTCTGCATATTAAGAGGTGGGCATCTCTTGGAGTTAGGGGACTATTCTGCTTACCACAAAATTCAAGGGTTAGAATTTAGCATCTCAAAAAGTTGATATTGCCACTGAGGATGATGGAGATGAAAGGAATCCATTTAGATGGGAAGATAATAAGGTTTTTGCCAAGGTAAACAATGTAACCAAAATCAGTGGTCCAAGAATTGTTGGTCTTGAGCATCTGGAACTCAGAAGACACGTGATGATTAAAGACATGAGTTAAGGAGCCTTGCACCTGAAAGTCTTTTAGCATCTGATCCCTTTGAGAGGGTCATTTTAGATGAATAACACAAGGATAAGGAACTACAGGAGGAAAGGCCCTCCTCACCTCTTACCTAGGCTCAACACAGGGAAATCGCTCATCCTTTGGAGAATTGAAAGAAGCAAGAAGGAGCCTGAAGATGGTGCAAAAAATTCTAAAGGGGACCATTTTTCTGGTCCCCTCAACCACATCTGTGGCCCAGATGTTCCATGTAACCAGAGCACATGCCCACACCAAAAAAGCCGGCATTATATGCTCCACGAGGTCTGTGGTCAACGTAAAAGTGTGGAGGAACCCATCCACATAGCAAACCAAGTTTGTTATTTATGTCACATCAAAGCCAAGGCCTCAACGAATTACTGCCCTCTGAGGTCATTTAATTATGATTAAGTGAACTAAGAACCAGTGTAAATGGCATTTTATACTCCAGTGAATTAAGGTATGAGATATAGCCGAAGTGAATAAGATTTATGGCCCAAACTCATGCAACCTTACAGTAATTTCATGACACTTTTACTATGAGGCAAGCGATGCCAGTTCTTGAAATAATTAAAAGTACATACCAACTCCAAGGCTGGGCTTCAGGCATTTCTGGGAAGCTGGGAGACAGAATGAGGAACAGGTTTCTTTGTGACTATTTTACTCTGGACAGCAGCAGCTGTTTCTTTTACCTGCAGCAAGCATCTCAATTAGGGTGGGAAGACTGACCCTGAGCAAGTCATGCTGACCCCATAAGGTCAGGCCACACCACACATCTCCAGAATCCAGGTTCCTCCCCAAATGAGTCAGTCCCTCACCCAAATGAAAAATGCTTCATTAGATAATAGCTTTTCAAATCCCTGGGTTCACACACCACTGCTCTGTAGATCACTTGTTGCCCTTAAGGTTGCCTTAGTCTAGATTACCATCCCTGGAAGACAAGGAATTACTTACCCACAGATCCTAAAGAACTGAAAGAGTGGTCTATGAGCCAGCAAGAATGTGCCCCACTTCCCTTGTGCTTTGTTCTCTATTGTCAGCCATCCCTTGTTTTCTGGTATCTCTATTTCTTCAGATTAATGCACCAGTTGGCATCTTCCTAGCTTCCCATTGTGTACTCCATATCACTGATTGTGACTTCCTCTCTCCCATTCACTGAGCTGAGTCTCCTGGGCAGGTTCCAGAGGCACCTATCAAGGGAATATTCTACTACCTTTGGTTTCCCAGGTGTTCAAATTTGAACTGTAGAATTTGAAGATGAATCTTTACCATAACAATAATTTCAATTCAAATATGAAACAAGATCTCCTTGCAGCTCCTGACACTCATGACACTGTGAGATTTTATCAAGAATAAAGAAAATTCAATGCAAACAACATATTTTCCTTAAAAGTTATTTTTGAGGTAAACCTGAGAAGTCATATATATCCTCTTTTTAGGAAAATAATAGAGAGCCAGGCGTGGTGGTGCACGCCTTTAATCCCAGCACTCGGGAGGCAGAGGTAGGAGTATTGCTGTGAGTTTGAGGCCACCCTGAGACTACATAGTGAATTCCAGGTCAGCCTGAGCTAGAGCGAGACCCTACCTCGAAAACCAATAATAATAATAATAATAATAATAGATGTAATTGTGTAATCATAAAAAGGTATTTTTCTGGATAATTAAGTTAATCCCATAATAAACCTTTGTTAGTGAACAGTAGTATTAAAATCAAAAGAAAAAACACAGAGAGATTGGGAGGGAGGAAGGGAAGAAAGGAGGAAGGAAAAGAAAGCCACTCCTAATTAATCTACCTATCTTTCATCTCATACTACTTTAATCCAGCCTCGCTTTGTATACAGAATAACTTTTCTAAATGACAACTCAGTTCAAGTCGTTTTCTGGCCGAAACCTTTCATTGGATCACTTCCAATCAGGATGTCTAAAATGAATGACAACTGTCTCCAGATATTGATCCACTTGGTACTGGGAAGCGTGAGGGAAGTAAGCTTGAGACCTTGAGTTTAGACAAAGCAATCTTTCAACTTGTGAAAAAGTTGGAATTAAGCCTTTCAAAATGTAGGCACCTCTATAGTTTTCCATTTAGCTCCTAAATAAAACACACACATACACACACACACACACACACACACACACACACATTTTTTCATGATACATGAATATATAGATGATTGCCAGTGGTTCTTGAACATTGTAATTTATCATAATCACCAAAGGAACTAATTAAAATCCAAGTTCCAGGAGATTAGTATACCAAGAATCTTCACTTTTTAAAGAAGTAAACTGTGTAACTTGTATACAGATGGTTTATGGATCAGATTTGGGGAATTACTGCACATTCCATCTATATTGGACCATACCATAATTCTCCAAATGCACATGTTCCTTATTTTGCCTTACACATTCTATTTGTTCCTTGTCCCCAATCTAGCAAATTCTTATTTCTTCAGGATTTTACTTAGAAGCTAACTTCCCTTGGGAAAAATTTTCTTAACTCATAAAGACATGTTTACTATCCCTCTTGGATTCTCTCATATTCACTTGGTGCACTTAAATGATTAACTAACTACATGTGAATTCCACGGGGACAAAGATTTATGCCAATATTGTTTAGCACTGTAGCCCTAACATACTCTAGCATATAACCTAGTTCAAAGTATTCATTCAATAAATATTGAAATTAATGCCTTACCTTGAACTCACATCCCAAAGGAAGCCTAACTTCAATTGGCCATTTGACATCTAGATGTAATAACCTTTGTTATCTTCAAACCAAAAGAAGCCACCAATCTGACTCTTAACTGAGAGCCAGGAACCCAGTTTTCCATGTTTCCCATGTACTAACTCACATATATGTGCATCCCTGTGCTTTGAAGCAAAGTTGCTGCTGCTTCTAACAGCTGTAAGCTCTATTATTGGCACCTCTTATCACTTCTGAGGCCCCAGAGATACACAAAAAAGCATTTGCTGTCATCCTTCATGGTTTTCCATTCACCAGCCTCTTGACAATGGCTTCATTGCCAAATGCACCTCAGAAAGTTTTATTATTATTATTTTTCTTTCTGACTTCCTTTTCTGAATGGTATTCAGCTATCACAACTAGGGATATTTCATTGTCGCCTAAACCGGAAGGCTGTGAGGCATTCCTCAAACCCTTTTCCCCTCTCTACTTACAAGGGTACCAGTTTAGGGCAACATGGCTTTCCCAGAACATTCCCACCTTTAATACTGAAAAGTATTCCATCTCAGGAGACCACCATACTCAGCAAACAAGAATGGTTGACCAACTTAATTCCCTACTTACAACTGTAACTGACTTTCTTGCCCCTCCGACAAGAAAATGCACACTACTCATCTATTGGAACCAGTAGTGGAGCCTCATATTGAGATTCCCAAAAATTCACTAGGACTACCATTTCCATAGCACTGTCCCATCTTGAGTGTTTCTGAAATGTGCTGTGGGTTTTATTCACTGTGTGTGTGTGTGTGTGTGTGTGTGTCTGTCTGTCTGTCTGTCTGTCTGTCTGTCTGTCTGTCTTTCTCCCCTTCCTCCTCCCCTCCCCACTCCTCTTGTTCACACACAGAGAACCAACAAATCAAAAGAAAAGGTTCCCTTACTATGCTATTCAGGCAGTTAAAAGTGATGTATGACTCATTTACCCTGGGTCTCTTCTACTGCTTCAGACCCAGGCTTCATTGCCAGCATGACTACTGTTTAAAGATTATTTGTATAGTTGTTACTTTACAATTTTAAAAAATTGAGATAAATTCCAGCTTGTAAAGCTTATTTTTCAGTATATTCATAATTTGTACAACCATCACCACCCTCTTATCTCCAGAATATCCCCATTACACTGAAAAGAAACCCAGAAGCAGAATTTTTAAGAAAGAGTCTCATATAGCTCAAGTTGGTCTCCAACTGACTATGTAGTTGAAGATGACCTTCAACTTCTAATTCTCCTGCCCCCACCTCCCAAGTGTTGAGATCACAGGCATGCACTGCAACACGTGGTGCTGGGAATCGAATTCAGTACTTCCTGTATGCTAAACAGGCATTTCACTGACTAAGCCATGCCCCCAGCCCTAAGTGGAGATTTGTTTTAAATTTTATTTATATGCATGTGCGCTTACACACATACCAGAGTCTCTTGTTGGTGCGAATGAATGCCAGGTGGCTTGCACAACTTTTTGTGTCTGGCTTATGTGGGTGGCTTGAGAATTGGACCTTAGAAGGCAGGGTTTGCAAGCAAGTACCTTTAATGGCTGAGTCATCTTCCCAGCCCCAGAGATTATTTTTGGAGGTAGGATTTTGAGGCAGGGTCTTACTCTAGCCCAGGTTAACCTGGAATTCTCTCTGTATCCCAGAATGGCCTCAAATTCACAGAGATCCTCCTACCTCAGCCTTCTGAGTGCTGGGTGTGCACCACTGCTACAAATGAATACCAGACACATGTACCACTTTGTGACCAGCTTTACATACGTGTTGGAGACTCAAATGCAGGACAGCAGGCTTTGCAAACACACACATTTAAACATTGAGCCATATCCCCAGCGAGATTTTTTTTGTGTGTGTGGATGCTGGAGACAAACATCTTTATTAAAGATACTACCAAAGTTTTGGCAAACATTTCAAAACAGATTTGTAAACATAATGCTTCCCTTGTCAACTGGCAGCACTTTGAAAACACAATACGATACAATAACACAACTTGAATCAACATTATTCAAAATCCTTATATTTTTGACCATATAACTTATGTTCCCACATGATAAAACAAGTGACATTTTAAATCAACGTCAACAGATAAACTCCATGAAATGAAAGTTTGTGCTGATTGATGAATCACAGTATGTTATGGTTAAATGTATCTCCTCTTTTTTTATATTCTTGGTGTCTAGGATGAAAAAAAATTTTAAATATACATGTGATGTAGGTAATAGCTTCTTTGCATATCTCTCTTCAAAAAATACTTTATAGCAATATATAAATAGGTTACCTATGCATTTAATTTTATAATTTTGCCCCAAAACTATAGATCTGATTCATTTTTATATCAATTTTTGCTCAACATTAATAAAGCTGACAAACTGTTGAAATGGAAATGCTTTTGTCTTCCACAATAGAAGTATCAATTTGACAGGGTGGGGAACACCCTACAGTAACACTCATCAGTTGTTTAGCCTGAGTGTTTGACCTACTGAGAGTACCAGCTTTTTTCTTTCCAGCACACTTCACATCCACTTCACCTCTGTACACACACAGGTTGAACACACACTTTCAGACATCCAGCAAGATTTTTAAGGTTCCCATCCACTACTTAAATGAACCACTTTTTCAAATGTGATTATAATGGTAAAACAACAGCTCTTAATTTTCAATTGTTTACTTAATTAACAGAAATACATATACACA
Source organism: Dipus sagitta (assembly GCA_036346955.1). Taxonomy (NCBI): domain Eukaryota; kingdom Metazoa; phylum Chordata; class Mammalia; order Rodentia; family Dipodidae; genus Dipus; species Dipus sagitta. The sequence continues at coordinate 65,817,450 of CM070776.1, forward strand.
TCCAACATACCTGGTCACCTTGGCAAGTTAAATTAATAGCCTTTGAGGACAGAATAACAAATACAACAATTTCTTACATTGAAATGCATCACATAAATAATACTGATAATAACTTGGTCCACTTAGATGCTCTCTTACAAATTAGAAGAGACTTTTACAGACTCACTTGATAAAATACATAAAACTGTATGACTTATGGAAGGTCCCATGTCTGGTCAGGAGCAGAGCCAGTCACAGCTGCTTGCTTGACTCTTAGTCAAACGTTCTTGTGGGTCTCCACATTTGCCTCCTCTATAGCTGAGCAGATTGTTTAAATTCTAACCAGGCAATCAAACAAATAAAGATGACATCAAAAGAGCCAAAGCTGAAGGGCCAAATTGGCACCCACATGGTAGCCAGTGGTTCTCCAATTGGAAAAGGAGCCCATTCAGTGGGAGAGAACTCATATCTGGAACTGTAACTACGTCAGAACTCCATGAACAGGAAACTAACAGACTCCACACAGAAGCATCCACTGATCTCTGGATAAGAAGAGTGGATACACTATCCTGGAGAGATGACTTAGCAGTAAAGGCATTTGCCTGCAAAGCCAAAGGACCTCAGTTGGACTCCCCAGGACCCACATAAGTCAGATACACAAGGTACAGCATGTGTCTGGATTTCGATTGCAGTGGCTGGAGGTCCTGGCACACCCATACTCTCTCTCTCTCTCCCTCTTTTTTACTCTCTCAAATAAATAAATAAATAAATAAATAAATAAATAAATAAATAAATATTTTTTAAAAGAAAAGAGTGGACACACTAGCAAAAATTCTCTCAAAAAACTATGCATATTCCCTTTAATCCGAGCTTCTCTCACTCTTGGTTGGAGAATCTGTTTTACTTTACAGATGGCTGAGAAACTGAGGAGATCCAAGATCCATTAATATGACAACACACACACACACAAAAAAACATAGCCACAGGATGTGCCACCTGTATTATGTCTGTTGGGGCCCAGGAGAAATGGCAGAGTAAGTGGGGACAGGAATACTGCTCTCACTGCTAACCTGACAATCAGCTCCAGAGAGACACTGTGGTCAATCAAAACTCATCAAACCAGATATCTAGGGGTTACAGAGAAATCAACACTAAAACAGACTGTCAACAGGTCCGCCATGGCTCAGGGAACATTGTAAAGGAGGGGATAGAAAGATTATAAAATCCACAGAGTGGGTAGGAATACCTCGATGCATGGTCCCCAGCTCCCTCATAGGGCCTTCATGACCACACAGTGAATACTAATAACCCCATTGAGGAGATCTTCCAGGCAAATGGAGCAGGAGGAGTGGATAAAAGTTAGCAGTTAAGGCATTTGCCTGCAAAGCCAAAGGATCCCGGTTCGACTCTCCAGGACCCATGTAAGCCAGATGCACAAGGGGGCGCATGCATCTGGAGTTTGTTTGCAGTGGCTGAGGCCCTGGCATGTCCATTCACTCTCCCTCTCTCTGCTTCTTTCTGTCTCTCAAGTAAATAAATGAATAATATATGTAAAAAAATTGGCACCCACACTTGAGGACAAGGTGAACATTTATCTAGGAGAGTAAACATCACCAGAAGAGCACCAGTCTCCCCCAAACATACATCTCTCCCCTTTAGAAATCACCTACATGGGTTCAATGGTGTAATGGTTAGCACTCTGGGCTCTGAATCTAGAGATCACCCATGTTAAAATAAGCTTCTTTGGAGCTAGGCGCAGTGGTGCATGCCTTTAATCCCAGCACTCAGAAGGCAGAGGTAGGAGAATCACTGTGAGTTTGAGGCTACCTGAGTAGTGAATTCCAGGTCAGCCTGGGCTAGAATGAGACTCTACCTCAATAAAAAATAATAATAATAAGCTTTTTTGGATCTGCTCTTGATGCCAGCATTTCCTTATTCTCTGTGATAGGTGTTAGTAGAAGTCAGCAGGTCCCTCATATCTGCACTGGGCTTTATGGCTTATAAAGGCTCTTCACATGTATATGGCTCTTTAACCCTCTCCACAGCTCTTTAAGGTAGATCAGTGTCATCTCCATCTAATAGAGAAGATAATTGAGACCCAGAAGCATTACCAGGCATGTGTCTTGTCCCATGAGTGAAAGAGCCAAAAATCAAAGACAAGAGATTTGGTAATACCACATGATACATTTCGGCTCTCATGAGATCAAGACTTGAAAGGACAAGCTGTCCTGGGTCAATTTCAGTCTGCCTGTGCTCCTCTAAGAGAATCCTACAGACTGGACCACTTACAGTGAACAAAATGCATTAGCTCATGGCACTGGAGCCTTGCAAGTCCACGATTGCAGGCCAGCATTCTAGAGAGGCTTTTTGCTGCAATACCCCAGGAAAGAGATAGGGTCGGAAGGAAGGGAGGGAACAAACCCATTCTACAAAGCCACTTCCATAATACCAACATTACTCTACTCATGAGAGCAGAGCCCTTATGACCTAAACACCTCACAGGGGAACCACCTCCCAACACCATCACTGCAGCAATTAATCACCAATGCAAGTCTTAGAGGTGATGAACCTACAAATCATAGCACTCTTTAGGTGGTGAACTCTGGACTGCCACCAGGATCCCCAGAAAGTTTTACGACTTGAAGCTCTCAGCCCCCAATGCTAAGGCACCTAGTGCCTTGATATTGCTTACCTAATTAGTACCTACATACCCCAAGTCAGGCCTTTCTTGGTGAGCTTTTCATAGATATAATGAGATATAATGGGAGTAGAAGTAGAGTAACAAAATTTCTACATAGAATCCAAGCATCTTGTCTAGCCTCCCACTCCACCTCTGAGTGTGCCTGCCATTCTATCTGGGATCTTGACAACCATGCATCTAACTTTCTGTTGCTTTATAGAGCATAAAGGAGCCTCCCCAAGTTCCAAAGTCCTTACAAGTGGAGGCAGTCAGACTTGAAACCGATAACTGGTTCTGTTGTTTAGTTTACGATCAGAGGCCTGGCTCCAGCTCTGGATCTGGCTCTTGGCTGGCCTCTGTGAACAGAAAGAAGGAAACTCGTTTTTCATCCTGTGTTTCCAAGTCCGGTCTAACTGTCTGCACGCAAATTCCATGACGGAGTTAGGCGCTTCAGGCAGCAGCAGGTGGAAAGTGTTTCATTCCTAATGGGAATTCCTGGGCCCAAACACAAATTCCCTCCCCTTCTCACAGCAGCTCATAGGATCTTGCCCTGATTGCCCACCATCTCCTAAGCAAAGTAAACAAAACCCCAACTCAGTCACCTAGCATTAATGGCTGATTACCTGACCTAGAAACCAGGACCTCCCAGGAATTGATTCTTGGCTTAGCCATGTCAGGCAGTGGCAAGAGCTCTGGGCTAGAAATGAACAGCCCAAGGCTCTACATCCACTTTTACCTATTTTGAAGCTTACGTTTGCTCACCTAGAAAGCAAAGACAATAATGAACCCTATCCTTCCTCCACAGGAGTTTTCACAACAAACGAAAAATCTTATTCAAAAATAAATGGCAAGACTGGTAGTGTAGCTCAGTTGTACAATACCTTTCTAGCATACACAAGGCCCTGGGTTCCATCCCTAGAAACACACACACACACACACATTCTTCCCAGGCCCCATAATGCACTCTGTTCCCGGATACTGAAGGTTATCTAAATTGAAGTTGATGGGGGAGGCATGTGAAGAATGTGTGAGAAAGGTGGTTCCCCAGCAGACAGGAGAAAAGTCTGGGCATGAGTCCATATGTGTATGAGCAAGCACAGAAGTAGGGAAGCTAGGGGTGCCAAGGGCACAAGGGCCAGAGCACTCAATGAATGTGAAACACATCCAGGTATAAAGCAAAGCAGTGCTCATCCTCACCCAGCCTTTCTTCCCCCAGCAAGAGCAGCCTTCACTACAGCTTGTGCAAAGACAAGGCCCCTTCTGGTCATCATGATCCTAGCTTAGCTCCAGTGTACAAAGATAGACGAGGAGCCTGGGATCTGCCCTCCAATGGCACATGCCTGTATTGGGGAAAAGAAACATCCACTTGAAGAAACGACTCTCAAGACATTTTATTTGAGTTATCTAAAGGCCATCTAATGATAGAGGTACCATAAGCCAACTGGAAATATGGACCTAAGGCTCAAGAAAAAGGTCAGGAATTGGGGATGTAGCCAGGTGGTAAAAAAAAAAAAATTGTCCAGCTATATATTACATTACTATTATCCCACTAATATGCAGCTTAAGGAAGGGAGGTTGTATCCTGGCTCATAGTTTAAGAGGATACGGTCCATCATGGCAGGGAAGACATGCCAGAGTTCATGGTGGCAGGACAATGCAGCTGGGACTCTTCACATTTGGGTAGACCAGGAATCGTACAAAGGGAAACACTGGAGCTAATCATATGTGCCTGTTCCTTTATCCCCTTTTAATCAATCTGGGCACTCAACCTACATGGAGAGTAGGGCTGCTTTCAATTAAACCTCTCTGGAAATGCCCTCACAGACACACCAAGAGGTATGTATCTGAGGTGATTCTAAACTCTAGTCAAGTTGACAATGAAGATCAAGAATCACTAGCACTGCAAAGCCAATGCTGTTATTACTCCAGCAAGTTCACTCCCCAACTTTTTCCCCAAGACAAGAAGCCAACTGCCGGTGCTCTATCATCTCCTTTCCCTCACATCTACATGTATATAAATCTGTGAATTGTGTGTTTGGTCTTCTATGGTCCTTGCATTAATAGGAGTTTATCCTTACTCCTAAGAGAGACAACTTCCTCCATCCTTCATCCTGCCAGGAACTCAGTCACTATAGCCTAAAACCATTCAGTTTCCTTATTAATTTTGTGACCCTTTTACAAGCTGTCTTTGCTGCACTTAGGAGCACTGGGAGAGAGAACACATTTAAAGGATTGGAGGGTTGGAGACTTAGCTCAGTGGACGAGCTCTTGCCTAACAAGCACAAAGCACTGGGTTCAGTCCCCATCACCAAGAAAAAGGAAATAAAGGATCGGAAATGGCCAGGCATGGTGGAACATTCCTGTAATCCTAGCACTTGGGGGATAGGGGTGGGGACTAAGGCAAGAGGATTATGAATTTGAGGTCAGCATTGACTACATAGTGAAATCTTGTCTCAAAAATTATTTTAATGATTTGCAAACTGAATTTCTTCTTCAGTTCTATTAAAACAAAAATATTGGAAGCCTTTTGCATTGCAAAGTATGCATTGCCCAGTTAATCAAATATCTGAGATTGTTATGAGGCAAGATGGCATTTGCCTTTTGTCTCAGCTCAGGAGTCTGAGGCTGAAGAACCACTTGAACACGGGAAACCAGCCTGGGCAACACAGCAGGACCCTATCTCAACAAAAAGCCAGGCATGATGTTTCAAACCTATAATCTCAACACTTGGGTCCAGGGGCCTGAAACAACATGATTACCAGAAGTTCCAGGCCAGCCTGAGCCACAGTGTGAGATCCTGTCCAAAAAATAGTGAGTCAAAAGTGGTAGTACATGCCAACCTCGGTTACAGAGACTCTGTCTCAAAAAAAAATAGGTAAAATTTTCTAAAATAATAAACTTTTAATAAATAAAGTTTTCTGCTGGGCGTGGTGGTGCACACCTTTAATTCCAGCACGGAGGAGGCAGAGGTAGAAGGTTCACCATGAGTTCAAGGCCACCCTGAAACTACATAGTGAATTCCAGGTCAACCTGGGCTAGAGTGAAACCCTGCCTCGAAAAAACAAAAAGTGAATAAATAAATAAATAAATATATAAAGTTTTCCTTTCGTTCAAGGTTTCGGAGCTTTCAGTCCGTGGTGTACTGGTTTTGTTACTTCAGGGCCTGTAGTGTGGTAGAACATCAGGGCAGAGAAGATGTACTGGAGATGCTCAACGTGGTGGTAAGAGACAGAAAGAGGACTATCTCAGCATCACCTTAAAGGGCATGCCCCCTGTGACCTCACTTCTTTCTTGCAGGCCCCACCTAAAGGTACCAACCCCTCCGTGTAGCACCACAGGCTGGAAACCAAGTCTTTAAAATGCAGACCTCCAAAAGATACCATATTTCCAAACTATAGCCATCATAGCTTATTTAATAAGTAAATTTATATGAATTTAGGAAGAACATATGAAAGTAATACAGAATATGCACTTATATTTACTAACTAACACTAACAAACCAGAAAAGGTGGAGCTGTTCGGAATGGTAATCCAAAAATACTGAAATAGTAAACTAATCCTCTTTATTCCCTTCTTTCCCTCCTGTAAGGTGAGCTGATTAACTATAATGGAAGCAAATGACCCTGGATTGAAACCAAGGTGAACATTCATGGACAGTCATAGACTCTTGGAGAGTTGGTGGAACAGGTTGGCTCACAGGCCCTTTGAAAACTGCAAGGCTGCCATTGCAGTACACAAGACCCCAGCAGCCCAGTGCTACTTGTTCTTAGTGCCCTGGGATGCTGTAATCTTTTCACCACCACTAGAGGCTTAAGACACTAGCCATTCCAGACATCTTGCACTTTAAGAATGTGCTTCTACCCCAGGGAAGATAGACATAACTGGCTTGATTCCAGTCGCTTGTGGCAGTAGAACCTTCTGGAACTCACCCACATCCAAACCTTTCTACCAGGGACATTAAAAGATTATGCCTGCTTGCCCCCTTGCAGTAAGGACAGAGCAATGAGTTGTAAATCAAAGTGGCAAGGTTTACTTTTGGGCTAAAGCCTTTTTAAAATTTTAATTTTTCTTCACACTTAGTTTTAGTCAACCCTCCTCTACCTCTTCTCCCCACCATCACCTTATTCCCATCTGAGCTTACACACTTCCACCCCCAGTATTCTCCCTTTCATTTTCATATCACACTATTACTTTCCCTACCCCTTGCCCTTTAAGCCTCATTTTCTCCTGTCATGGGACCCTTTCTAGTGTCCTGACAGCTATACACACTTACTCCCATATAAACACACACACACACACACACACACACATATATATATATACATATATATATGTTCAAAGATAGGATCTGCATATTAGAAAGAACATGTATTTGTCTTTCTGCACTTGAGGTACTTCACTTAATATATTTTGTACTTCCATCAATTTCTCTGCAAACTTCACAGTTTCATTTTTCATGGCTAAATAAAATTCATTTGTGTATATGTGCCACATTTTCATTAACCATTCCTCCATTGATGATTATCCAGTATATTTTGTACCAGTATCATCCAGGTTGATTCCATTGTCTTGCTATTGTGAATAGAGCATCAATTAACATGGATAAGGAAATATCTTTGTAGTAGGGTTTAGAGTCATATATATATATATATATATATATATATATATATATATATATATATATTCAGGAGTGATATAGCTGAGTTCTCTGGTAGACTTATTTCTAGATATCTCAGAAATCTCCACACTGATTTCCATAATGGTCACAGTACTCTGCACTTCCACCAACAATGAGTACTAGCTCCTCTTTTCCAACATCCACACCAACATTTGTTGTCATTTGTTTTCTAACAGAGGTGAAATGGAAGTTCAAAGTCATTTAAATTTGATTTTTTATTTTTTTATCTTTACTCATTTTATTTATTTATTTCTATTCATTTATTTATTTATTTATTTTGGTTTTTCAAGGTAGGGTCTCACTCTGGCCCAGGCTGACCTGGAATTCACTATGTAGTTTCAGGGTGGCCTTGAACTCACAGCAATCCTCCTACCTCTGCCTCCTGAGTGCTAGGATTAAAGGTGTGCACCACCAGGCCCAACTTTAATTTGTATTTTTCTGATGGCTAAGTATGTAGAAATTTTTTAAAATATTTATTGCCTATTTCTATTTCTTCTTTTGAGAATGCTCTGTTCAGTTTCTTAGCCCACTACTTTATTGAGTTATATTTTCAAGTTATTTAGTGTTTTAGTCCTTTCTCTATTCTAGATATTAGTCCTCTTTCAGATGTATACCTAGAAAAATTTTCTCCCATTCTGTAGGCTGCTTATTCACTTGGTTAACTGCTTTTTTTGTTGTACAAAAGCTTTTTCATCCCTGATGTTCCATTTGTTGCTCATTGGCCATTTTTTCCTGAGCAATTGGAGTCATTCAGAAAGTCCTTACCTGTGCCTACTTCTTCAAGTGCTTCCTCTACTTTGCCTCTAACAATATCAGGTTTTCAGGTCTTATAGTAATGTTTTCGATGCATTTGGAGTTAATTCTTGTGCATGGAGAAAGGTAAAGATCTATTTTCAGTCTACTATATATAGATTTCCAGGTTTCACAGCGCCATTTATTAATGAGTCAATCTTTTCTCCAGTAAGTATGTTTAGCATTTTAGTCAAACATCAGATGACTATAGCTGAATGAGTTCATATCTGGATCTTCTATTCCATTCCACTGATCTACATGTCTATTGTGTACCAGTACCATACTGTTTTGCTAGTATGGCTATGTAATATACCTTGAAATCGGGTATGGTGATAACTCTAGCCTTAATTTTTTTGCTCCAGATTTCTTTGGCTATCTGAGGCCTTTTTTGCTTCAACTACATTTTAAGATTGTTTTCCCTATTTCAGTGAAGAATAGCATTAGAATTCTGAAAGAAATTATTTTAAATCTATAGATTACTTTTGGTATGATAGCTATTTTCACAATATTTGTGTTTCCACTCCATAAACATTGACTGCCTTTGCATAACTTAGTGTCTTCTTCAATTTCTCTCTTATACTGGTATTTTACTTCCTTGGTTAGGTTTATTCCCAGGTATTTCTTTGAGGTAATTGTCCATAGGATTATTTCCCTGATTTCATCCTCAACATGTTTGTTATTGGTAAATAGGAACAACTTTTGTATGATAATTTTGTACCCTGCCACTTGGATAAAAGTGTTTATCAGTTGTAAGGGTTTTCTGGTGGAGTCTCCTACATATAAAATCATACCATAGGCAAATTAGCATACTTTGACTTCTTCCTTCCTTATTTGTATCCCTTTTATTTGTTTTTCTTGTCATATTGCTCCAGCTAAGACTTCCAGGACTGTATTGAATTAGAGTGGAGAAAGTAGACACTCTTGTCTTATTCTTGACTTTAATGGAAATGACTAGAGCTTTTTTCTTATTTACTATAATGTTGGCTATAGGTTTCTGATACATAACCTTTATTGTGTGAAATTATGTTCCTTCTATTCCCATTGTTTTCAGGGTGAATGAAATGGAATTTAAAAAAATCAAAGAATCAATGAGGCCTAGAGAAATTTCTCATTAGATAAAGTACTTGACAAATAAGTGTGAAGGGATGTTGGGTTAAAAAAAAAAAAAAAAAACCTTTTTCTGTATCAACTGAGACTATCATGTTATTTCTGCCCTTGAGTCTATTTATGTGCTGTATCATATTAATTGCTTTGTATAGTTGGACTCTTTATGCCTTTCTGGAATAAAAACAACTAGATCATGATGAATAATCTTTTCAATATATTCTTATACTCTGTTTGCAAGTAATTATTGAAAATTCTCACATCTATATTCATCGGGCAGATTGGTCTATAATTTTCTTTTTTATTCTATATCTGACCAATTCTGGCATCAGAATAATGTTGGTTTCATAAAGACTTTGTCAGAAGGGGAGATGATTAAGTAGGTATGAGCAATTGATGCATAAAAGGAGCTTAGTTGTGTTCCTTCTTTCTCTATTTTATGGAATAGTTTGAGAAGCATTGGTGATAGTTCTTTGAAGGCCTGATAGAAGTCAGCATTCAATCCAGCTGAGTCGGGACTTCTTTTAGTTGGGAGGATTTTTTTTGGGGGGGGGAATGGGGTTTGAGGCAGAGTCTCACTCTAGTCCAGGTTGACATGGAAAGTTGGGAGGATTTTTATTTATGCTTAAATCTCTCTGCTTGCTATGCATCTATTTGAATTATATATCTCAGTATTATTTAATTTGGGAGATCATATGTATCTATAAATTTATACATTTCTTCTGAATTTTCCCAATTTAGTGAAATATATGTTTTATGATATATTCTTGTGATTTTCTGAATTTCATTTGTATCTGTCATAATAGACCCCTTTTATATCTAATTTTATTAGTTTGGGTCTTCTCTTCCCTCTTGTTAGCTTGGCTACGGATTTTTTGATCCTGTTCATCTTTGCAAAGAACCAATTCTTTGTGGCATTGATTCTTTTTTGCATGTATATATGTGTGTTTGCTGTGCATGTGTGTATGATTGTGTATGTGTGTGCATACATGCATGTGGAGACTAACTGTTGATGTCAGGTGTCTTGCTTGATCACTCTCTACCTTACTTACTGAGACTAAGTTTCTCACTTAAAACCAGAGCTCACCAGTTCAGCTACTCTAGCTATTCTGCTTGCTCTGGAGATTGTAAATACCCTGTCTCTACTTCCCAAGAAATGGATTTACAGATAGGTTATCACATCAGCAAAGGAGGGTTCTGGGGATATGAACTCAGGCCTCATCAATCCTTTGATTTTTTTAAATTTCCATTTTATTCATTTCTACCCTCATCCTAATTATTTCTTTCCATCTTTTGATTTGGAGTTTAGCTTGTATTTCTTTTTCAACGACTTTAAGATATATCACTAAGTTATTTGTTTGAGATCTCTATGGTTTTCTATTTTTATTCTTTTATGTGCATTTTATATGTAAATGTATACATGCATGTTCATCTGTGTGTGGGCACTCCTCTGGGTGGGTGCTTGTGTATGTGTGTGTGAATGTAGAGCCATTGGTCATCACCTTCGATCGCTCTTTACACCTTTTGTTTTTGAAAGAGCCTCTCACTGAACCTGGGACTTACCAAATTTACTTAGACTAGGTAAGCTGCAAGTCTCAGGGATCCTCTTGTCTCTGCCCCCTTTCCCCACCCCAGCTATGGGATTATAGGTGCATGTCACCATGCCCAGCTTTTATGTGGGTGCTGAGAATCTAAACTCAGGTCCTCATGCTTGCACATCAAGCACTTTACCAATTAAGTCACCTCCCCAGCCTCTCTATGATCTCTTAATGTAGTCACTTCTGTTATAAAGTCCCTTCATTGGACTTTCCCATTGTATCTCTAGGTGTTATTTTGTATCTAGGAATTACTTGATTTCTAATGTATTCAAAAGTATATTGTGGCTGGGTGTGGTGGTGCATGCCTTTAATCCCAGCACTTGGGAGGCAGAGGTAGGAGGATCGCCATGAGTTCAAGGCCACCCTGAGACTACATAGTGAATTCCAGGTCCGCGTGGGCTACACTGAGACCCTTCCTCAAAAAAAAGTCTATTGTTTTAGGATTGAAGATATTTCTCAGTGTTTAAAGATGCTGGCTTGGAAAGCATGCTGGCCCATGTTCAATTCCCCAGAACCCACATAAAGATGGATGTAAAGTGGTACATGCATCTGTGATCTCAAGGTGCCTATGAAAATGGAACATGGTGCTAGGAGAATCTGAAGCTCACAGGCCAGCTAGTCTGATTTTCCTTTGCAGTCTCACAGTTCATTTGCAGCAGCAAAAGATCCTGTCTCAAAACAAGTGGAGGACAGACACTTCAAAGTTGTCCTCTGACATCTATACGTTTACCATGGCACAATACAAAAAATAAATAAATAAGCAAATATTTTTTAAAAGCATATTATCTAATCTCCATGTGTTTGTCCATGTCCTATAGTTTTTCTTGCTCTTGATTTGTAGTTTTATTCCATTGAGATCAGATAGAATACAAGGGATGATTTAAGTTTTCCTATATTTATTAAGACTTGTTTTGTGCACTAATATATGATCTATTTTAGAGAAAGTTCCATGAGCCACTAAAAAGAATGCATATTCTGCAGAATTTAGATGGAATGTTATACAGATGTCCATTAAGTCCATTTGCTCTGTGTTGTCATTTAATTCAGATGTTTTCCTGCTTGTCTTTTGCCTGAATGACCTAGAAATTGGTGAAAGTGGAGTTTTAAAGTCATTCATTATATCAGTTACTTTCTCATTGCTGTGAACAAATATCAAATTACATCAACTTACAGAAGAAATGATGTTTAATTCAGTGTCCAGTTCCAGAGGGTAGAGTCTATCATAGTGCAAAAGTAATGGCAGGATCAGGAAGCCCATCATGACAACCCAAAGCAGGAAGTAAATGTAGAGAATAGCAATTAGGGCTGAGCTGTAACACCTCAAGGCCTATCCCCAGTGACACTCACCCTCTAGGAAAGCTCTACCTGCTAAAGTTTCCACAATATTCTAAAACAGTACTACCAACAGAGAATCAGATGAGCCTATGATAGATATTTTATATTCAAACAAAAACACACTATAAATGTACTGAAGTTAGTCTGTGACTTTATATCTAGTAGTATTTATGAAACTGGGTGCACCTGTGTTCACAGTTTATGTTTAAAATTGTAATATCCTCTTGATGTATTGTTCCCTTAATCAATACAAAGCAACCTTTTTTAACACTTGCGGCTAGTTTTTGTTAGATTATTTAGTCAGACATTAAGCTAGTGACATCTGCTTGTTGCCTAGGTCCATTTGCTTTTTCCATCAATTCACCCTAAAGTAGTGTCTGTCTTTTATACTGAGGTGAGTTCCTTGGAGACAACAAATAGATGGATCCTGGCTTTTAAAACAATGTGTTAGTATGTATCTTTTGTAGATGGAATTGGCATCATTTATGTCCCAAGTTCTTATTGAAAGGTATGCTTTATTTCCTGCCATTGTTGATAGCATAGTGTTTTGAATTTTCCTATTTTCTTGTTTGATTATTATACAATTCTGATTTATTCTTCTATGTGGCTTCATAGATATGTTTGCCTTTCTGTTGAGTTCAGAGAATTCATGTAAGTATCTTCGGTAGAGTTCGCTTAGTGGTCATAAGTTCTTTGAGCCTGTTTTTATCATAGAAAGTTTTACTTTATGCTTCAGCTATGATAGACAGTGTTGATAGACATAAAAGTCTGAGTTTGTAGTTGTAGCTCAGAACTTGAAATACATTACCCCAAGGGCCTCCTGGCTTTTTAAGTTTCTATTAAGTAATCTGCTGTTATTCTGGTGGGCCTGTCTTTATGTGTAACATGATGTTTCTCTCTTGTTTTTTTTTAATTAATTTATTTATTTAACAGAGAAGAGAGAGACAGAGAAAGAGAATGGGGATGCCAGGGCTCCAGCCATTGCAAACGAACTCCAGACACGTGTGTGCCCTTGTGCATCTGGCTAATGTGGAATCTGGGGAATTGAACCTGGGCCCTTTGGCTTTGCAGGCAAATGCCTTAACCACTAAGCAATCCCTCCAGCCCTCTTTCTGTTTTTAAAGATATTTTGTTTATTTATTTGAGAGGGAGAGAGAGAGAGAGAGAGAGAGGCAGATAGAGTGAGAGAAAATAGGTGTGTCACAACCTCTAGCCACTGCAAACAAACTCCAGACACATGAGCCAGCCTAGGCATCTGGCTTTACTTGGGTACTGGTGAATTGAACCTGGGTCCTTTGGCTTTGCAGACAAATGCCTTAACCACTAAGGCATCTCTCCAGCACACATTTGCTGTTTTGAATAAACTTTTTTATTATTCTGTATAAATATTAGTATAATTATAATACAATAAGTAGCATTTGTTTTCTGATCTTGTCTGTTTGCCTACTGTATTCAGATTGGTGGTATCTTTTTGCCTAATTTAGGAAAATTTTCTAGAATTATTTCAATGAAAATATTTTCTATACCTTTAGAATGTAAGTCTTTTTTTTTTTTTTTTTTTTTTTTTTTTTTTTTTTTGGCTTTTTGTGGTAGGGACTCACTCCAGCTCAGGCTGACCTGGAATTCACTATGTAGTCTCAGGGTGGCCTCAAACTCAGGGTGATCCTCCTACCTCTGCCTCCTGAATGCTGGGATTAAAGGTGTGTGCCACCATGCCCAACCTTAGAATGTAAGTCTTTACAACCTTTTATACCCACGATTCTGAAATTTTGCTTTTTCATAATGTCTCAAATATGATTAAAGTCTTGCTCATACCTTCTTATTAATTTATCTTTGTCCTTGTTGGAATATTCCAATTCTTCCAACTCATTTTCCAGTTCAGATACTCTGTCCTCTCTTTGAATGCATCCTACTGGCAAGACTTTCATGGAGCTTTTCATTTTGACTTATTATGTTTTTATTTTCAGTATTTCAGTTTTGATTTTCTTTAAAAATTATAATCACTTTATTGAATTCTACTCACATATCTTCTGTTGACTTTTTTTCAGGTGGAGTCTAGCCCAGGCTGACCTTGGAACTCATTCTGTAGTCCCAGGCTGGCTGTAAACATATATAAATCCTCCTACCTCTGCCTCCCAAATGCTGGGGTTAAAGATGTACACCACCACGCCCAGTGACTTTCTTATTTCAATAAACTATTTGCATTTTCTTGGGTTTTTTCAGGAATTTTCTTCTTTGATTTCTTTGAAATATATATATATTTCATAATATATAATTCATAATTCGTAATATTTTATAATTATAATTCATAATATAATTTATTTTCAAGTAGAGAGAAAGAGGAAGAAGAAAGGTAGTGAGAATGGACATGCCAGGGCCTCTAGCCACTGCAAATAAACTCTAGATGCATGCGCCACTTTATGGATCTGGCTTTATGTGGGTACTGTTGAATCAAACCCAGGTTGTCAGGCTTTGCAGGCAAGTGCCTTAACTGCTGAACCATCTGTCCAGCACTTTTTGACTATTCGTACAATCATTCTTTTGCGTCCTTTTTTCTGGGATTTCATCAAATTGGTTCTCAATGGAGGCAATTTCTGTAGGAATAATTTTTAAAGGATCTATGTTCCATGGTTTTTCATGTTACTTGTATTTTTACATTGCAACTTATGCATCTGGAGCTAGATCAGTCGTTGAAAATATTTCTTTAAATTGTACTGATTTGTTTTGACTCACCATTACTCTTGAGGGAGTGTTTGCACTGTTCTTGAGGAACTAGGTTATTGGAGAATTACAGTTTTATATTCCTCTACTAAGTTAGTGTTCAGATCACTAATTTCAAACTCCAATACTCGCTATGCTTACTTTTTTACCAGGTCCATGTTTTTGAAATTCACAGTGACACCCTTGAATATTGATCACTCAATGAGATAGCACTGATCTCCTCAGGATGACAGGCCAAGCTGAAACCTCTCAGAAGAGCGAACGTCATTGGAGTGGTAAGTAAACTGATGCCTCTCAAGTATACAGAGCTCAGTGGGGTGAAAGGTAAAACCAAAGCCTCCAGTTACTCTGAGCTCACCAAAGCAAAGAATGAAACTGAAGCTTCTCCAGTGCATGAAGATCACTGAGGATGAAGGGAAATCTAAAGCTTCTTGTTAATCTGGACTAACTTGGCACAAAAGGCAGAACCAAAGCCTCTCTTCACACTGAGCTCACTAGAGTGAAGGATAGACCCAAAGTCTCTTCTTGCATTGAGCTTACTGGGATGAAAGGTGGAGCTAAAGACCTTTATTGGTCTCTATATTTTAAAACTTTAAAAAAAACAGTTTGAGGGGAGACAGTGCATCATGGAAGGAGAGGTATATCAAAAGGAGTATGAAGACGTTGGTCAGATTCAATTCCCTATCAGAAAGTAGAGCAATGAATGCTCTAAAAAATACTTGAGTCCTATTTTAACAACACTTCTATTATTCCATTTTGGTGTCTCATTTCCTTACCAGCTCCAACAGGACTTCCAGTTTTCCATATGGAATTGGGAAGATGTGATTTAAGTCCCTTAGATTCAGAGAAGATTGGTCCAACTCCCATCATGCATGGCTTGCAGAGCTATAATCCTTACCAAAATATGCAAAATTCTAAAAGTATTATATTTTGAAGTCAAAATGCTTGTAGAAGAAAGGCTACATAGGCTAAAGCTTTCATGGTCAGTGTAAGCCCCTCGGAAATCAGTGCTCAGGTCTGGGCTCAAAATCCTTGACTCAAGCCAGGCATGGTGGTGCACACCTTTAATCCCAGCACTCGGGAGGCAGACGTAGGAGGATTGCCATGAGTTTGAGGCTACCCTGAGGCTACATAGTGAATTCCAGGTCAGCCTGCGCTAGAGTGAAACCCTACCTCAAACAACAACAACAACAAAATCCTTGACTCAAGATTTTCAGGTCAGTGAGGTTCAGGTATCCCCACTGTTGTAGAAACAAGATGGTCCCCCTCTGTCACTCTGGGTCACAAGATAATTGAAGTGGAACACTGGGATAGGTTGTATAAGATACATTGCATGAGCAAGGAGGAATAGTGTTGTTAAGTCACTGAGATTTTGGGGTTGTTTATCCCTGAAGAACAATATATACTACAGTCTTTAATTATTTGAGTTATTATTGATGATACAAAATAACTACCCAGGGGCTGGAGAGATGGATTAGCAGTTAAAGTACTTGCCTGTGAAGCCTAAGGACTCAGGTTCAATTCCCCAGTACCCACATAAGCCAGGTGCACAAGGGGGCGCATGCATCTAGAGTTCATTTACAGTGATTAGAGGCTATGGCATGCCAATTCTCTCTCTTTCTCTCTCTCTCTCTTTCTCTCTCTCTCTCTCTCTCTCTCTCCCTCTCTCCCCTATCTGCCCCCTACCTCACTTTCTCTCTCTCTCTCTTTCAATTAAACAAATAAATTAAAATATTTAAAATTTAAAAATATCTACCCAGAAGTAGCTTTTGGAAGGAAAAAGGTTTAATTCAGTTTATATTTATGAGGAAAGTTTCATCAGATGAAAAAAGTCTGACAGGACATAGTGGGTACCTAGCATCACATTGCAGCAAAGTCACAAAGCAGAAAGAGAGAGACAGACAGACACAGAGGAAGAACTGGACATAGAGCCAGGGCATAACACTTCATAGCCCACCCAGAGAAGTACACATCCTTCAGCAAGGCTCTGCCTCCTACAGGTTGTTCCACAAACTTCCTGAACAACTCTACCAGTTAGGAATTAAATATTCAAACACTCAAGCCCATGGGAGACATTTTACATTCTACCCTGCCCTTATAGGCTCTATGTCCATCTTGTAATGAAAAATGCATTCAGTGCAACTTAAAAGTCCCCATCATCTTTAATAATACCACCACACTTCAAAAGTCCAAAGTATGCTCACACAAATGCAATAGTGGCACACAGCCATGGTGGAAACCACAGAGGAACTGGGGAAATGACAAAGAGTGCTGCTTTCTTAGTGAATCTGATATCAGCACAAGGGTAAAAGAGATAGACACTGAGGACACTCAACACCTACAAAACCAGAGATCCAGAGGCCCCTAATGAGCCTATCACTGAAGTAGACTTAAAACATACCCAACATGGCTCAGGGAATTTTACAAAAGAGAGGCCAGAATATTGTTAGAGCCATAAGTTGGGACATTATGCAGAAAGACATTGCTTCTCCCCCATAACTGACTGCTGCCCCCAGAATGCATGACTCACAATCCCCATGGCGATGACCTGCATCCTCAATGAGGAGAGGTCCTTCAGAAAAGGGCCAGGGATGAGGAAAAGGATGGTACCAACATGTGTTATTTACATGCTATGTATGTCCATAACAAATAAAAATAAATTTTAAAAATCCAAAGTAGGGCTGGAGAGATGGCTTAGCAGTTAAGGCACTTGCATGTGAAAACTAAGGACCCAGGTTTGATTCCCCAGCATCCATATAAAGCCAGATGTTCAAGGTAGCTCATGTTTCTGGAGTTCGTTTGCAGTAGCTGGAGGCCCTGGTACACACATTCTCTCAGTCTGTCCACTGTGAGCCCCATAAAATCAAAATACAAGTTATGGGCTTATAACATACAATAGCACAAAATAAATATTTCCATTCTAAAAGGAAAAAATTTGAAGGATACCAAGGAAAGGTTAGACAAAAGCAAGTTCAAGACCCAGCAGGTCAAACACCAAATTCTGAAGCTACATGCCCAGTATCTAGTACTCATGATGAAATTGTCTGTGCTCCAAAATATTTAGGTAGCTCCACCCCTCCAGCTTTGTTTTATATAGCAATCAAAGTCTATCTCATGAGCAAGATATACTCTGAGCCTGAAGCTTTTCTTGGTAGATGTCCAATGCTCATGGTATGTGTATGAAGGTGAATCAAAGCCACTGAGATGCAGCATTTGAAGCAGGGTTGTTGAAATCCCTGTGTGGAGACCAACTAAGGCCATTGTATGTGGACAAACTAAGGCCATTGTATAGGGTTATGCAAATGAACCATGGTTTGCAGTGTGGACCTTAAGATGCTTTGGATATACCAGGAAAGAGTGGTGGAATTGGAATCAAGAGACTTTTATCACTGGTTATGGATGTTGGACTCGAACTGTATATGTTTGATGTTTACTTGCTTGTTATTGTTCCCATTGGTTCAGTCACTCCTTATCATGCATTTTTACAAAAGAAATGTTTACTCTGTGCCATTATGTGTTGGACATATATAACTTGTGTTTGATTTATAAAGAACTTAGAGTTAAGAGATAATCTTGAATCTCAAATGTGATTTTGGACTTTTGAAGGGTGTTAAACGTTGGTAAAGGTTATGTGCCCCAGGGGAGAATGTGGTGGTTTGAATGTGAATGTATGTCCCCCATACCCTGAGGTATTTTTTATTGAGCTTGCAACTTAATTCTCCAGCAGCCTTCTGGAGAATGTGTCTTTGGAGATGAATCTTAAGTCCAGCCCTAAAATGTGTACAGGGAAGTTTTGAGCTCTGGCTATTTGTGTTTGCTGTCATGTTGGTGATTTCTTTCTGCTTTTGATCTATGGAAGTGAGCTAGTTTCTTACACTGTGATGGAGTTTCTCTTGGAATCATAAGTTTGAGATAAACACTTTCCTCCCACAAGCTGCTTCTGGTTGGGTGTTTGTCCAGCAACAACAAAGTAACTGCAACAGCTGAGGATTAAGCATTTGAACGTGAGAGTATGGGGAAAATTTTACATTCAAACCACCAAATTCTGCCCCTGGCCCCCAGCCATAAACAAATGACCATTTCATGATGCAAGATGCATTCAGTGCAACTTTAAAAGTTCCATAAACTTTAATAACAGTTCTGACACTGTTCAAAAGTCCCTAGACTCTTTGAGACTTGAGACAATCTTTTAACTATGAGTCCTATACACAAGTTATACCCATCCAACATATAATGTAGCAAAGTAAACATTCCCATTCCAAAAAGGAGAAATTGGGGTATAGCAAGGAAAGACTGGACCAATGAATGATTGAAAATGAGCAAGGAAAATAGCAAATCCAGCAACTCAATGTCCAACACCTGGGACTTGTAATAAAGTCATCTGAACTCCAGAAGCTTGAGCAGATACACCCCTCCAGCTATGTAGCATGCAGGCCCTCTCTTGGGCATAATCTTCCCAGAGCCCACAGCTTTTCCCTGTACACATCCATTGTTCCTGGCATATTCAACATCCAGGAGTCACCACTGCAACGTATCTCCAGTTTACATAATGGCCCCACAGAGCCTTCCTGAAGGGAGTTCAACCCTTTATCATATTGCCCGGCCTCGATGGCTATGTGAAACCATGTCACAATCCTTGATCCTTCATCTCCTACATTTTTCATGCCTCCAAAACCAGTACTAAATAGACAACATTGCCAAATTTTTATGCCAGGCGGGAATAAAACTTAACCTTGAGAAGCAAGAAACACTTTCAGCATTCTTTCTTTCACCCCTCTTCTTTCAAAAGAATTAGCATTCTTATTAGCTCTAGGCTTCAATGCTATGGGTCTTGTACTGTGTTATCCTTCCTATTGTCCCAATGCAGAGCAGCTGGCCTGTCCTCAATGGTGGTAATCTCTTTATCATCTGAAGCAGTAGTAGCAGTAGTCTCTGAGCATGGGACTTGAAACTTGTTCACATTTCTTCCTATGCTACCTTCATCTTTTGTAATCCTTCTGTTCTGTATTTTCCTCCACCAAACTAGTTTATTACTTTTAAATTCAACTTTGCTTAATTCTCAGGTCATGAAAATAATGCAGCTAATCTTTTTGTCAGAGTATCACATGAAGTCCCTCCAGCCCATTTCCCAATAAAGTCTGTTTCGCCTCTCTGATCCCTCATAATCCAAGTCTTCACATTCTACACTATTCTCTGCATTTTAGTCTTTCAAACTCTCACCAGAATAGCCCATTACATTCTTCTTGCAACATTGAAAAGCTTTTCTAATACAAAGTTCCAAATCTCTCTACGTTTCTCCCACAAATCATGTCCAAAAGACTAAAAACCACATGGTCAGAATTATTGTAGCAATGACCCAACTCCCAGTGCTAATTTTCTGTATCAGTTACTTTCTCATTGCTGGCATAAAAAAAACACCTGATGAGAAACAGCTTATGTAAGAGAAAGGTTTGTTTCTCTCTTAGTTTCAAGAGGGACGTTTCATCATGGTGGAGAAACTGTGGCAGAAGTAGAGAGCAAGATATCACATCTTCTATCACCAATGAGAAAATAGAGAAAGTGAGCTTAGTGTGGCAATACAAGCTAGACTATAAAACCCTAATGTTTGCCCTTAATGACAAACTTCCTCCAGCAAAGCTCCACCTCCCAAAGGCTATACAAACTCTCCAAACAGCACCATTAAGTGGGGATACAGGATTCAAATGTATGAGTCTATGGGGGACAACTTGAAAATAAGTTACAAAAGCCTATGAATCAATTTGTCAGGTTTATCACAGCAACATCCCTACCCTCAGAAGAGTGATCTGAACTCTGGCAAGGGGTAGTTGGCTGTAATATACATAAGTCCATCCCCAACAACACACCTCCTCTACTAAGACTCCACCTACCAAATTGCCATCATCTGAGTAGCAAGTATTCAAACCACATGAGTTTGTCAGGTACATCTGATTCAAATCACTACACTTCACCCATGGCTCCCATAAACTGATGACCATCCATGATCTAAAAGGAAATGCATTCAGTCCAACTTTAAAAATCTCCATTGGTTTTATCAATCCCAATACTATTAAAACACCCCCATAGTCCAAGGTCTCTCAACTGTGAGCCAGTAAAACTAAACAACACATAATGGCACAAAGTAAACATTCATACTGCAAAAGATGACATTGGGCATAGCAAGGAAAGAGTAAACCAAAGCAGTATCTAAAACAAGCAATGAAATAATAAAAACCTACAGTTCTGTGTCCATCTGAGACTCGCCAAAAAGTATCTGGGGCTCAAATTCTGACTTCCAGCTCAACTGCTAAAAGCCTGAGGAAAACTTAATACTGAACCAGCAGCTCATCTTGGCAGCTATCTCATAGTCCTGACATGTCCAAAAAATTCTGGGGTCACCACTGCAACCCTTAATTCTTTGCTGCTTTAAATATACTCCCATAGTACCAGGTGGGCTTCAAATTTGTTAATCCAATGGGGAAATAAAGCCAACTTTGAAGAGCAGAAAAATCTCCTTCAGCATTCATGCTCCCTATTTACAAAAGAGTCAGCATTGTTCCTTCTGTTCCAATTCTAAACAGCTGGCTCAATCTCAATGTGGTAATATCTCAAACATTGAAACTGAAGCAAAGATGCTGTCTACTGCCTAGAACTTTCATTTCTTTCTGTGCCATATCCATCTGCTCACATCAGTACATTTCTTCTAAACTCAACCCTGTTCAAATTCTCAAGGGACAGGAAGAGCATAGATAGTCTCTCATATAAACTACCTCTAGCCCAGTTTGGGCAAAGCTCTTTCTTTCCCTCATAAGCTAAGCCTCAGAGTCCGCAGTTCTTATTCCATTCAGGTATTTAAATTATGACCAGAATGATCCACCAAACTCTGCCTTCAGCACTGCAAGGCATCTATTAGGCCAAGGTTTCAAAACCTTACAAAATCCTCTCAGTTATCAGTTCCAAAAGGCCAAAAGTCACATAGATTTCTAGCAGTAATGACCCCACTCCACTGGTATCAATTTTCAGTTGGAGTTACATTTCATTGCTAGGATAAGGCACCTGACTAAAAGCAGCTAATGGGAGGAAATATTTTTATTTGGGCTTACAGTATCAAGAGGAAGCTCCATGATGCCTAAGGAAAGCATAGCATAAGCAGAAGCTGAACATCACCTCTGCCTGAGAACCAAGTCAGAATCCCTTGGATAGGAAACTCATAGGCTCCAGAGAGAACCTCTACTGTTCTTTGGCTAAGAAGGTGGTTATACATATCAAAGTCTCTCAAGAGGCTAGGGAGATTACTCAACGGTTAAGGCACTTGCTGACAAAGCCTAACAACCCAGGTTCAATGCCCCAGTACCCATATATAGTCAGATGCAAAAAGTAGTGCATGGATATGGCATTCATTTAAAGTGGCTAGTGGTCCTAGCATGTCCAGTCTCTTCTTTTTCTTTCTCTCTCTCTTTTCTTTCTTCTCTCTGTCTCACTTTCTGTTTGCAAATAGATAAAGAAATAAGTCTTTCAAATAACTATGCCTATACCCTTTAATCCACTCTTGGTTGAAGATCCTGTTTCATTTTACAGATGGCAGAGAATACTAGGGAGATCCAGTATCCCTTCAATATAACAAGATAGCCAACTGCCTACCACAAAATGTCTCACCTCTACCAAGTCTACTAGGGCCCAGGAGACATTGGAGATGAGTCAGCAACACCAGTAATGCTCTCACTGCTAGTTTTGCAACCAACTGCAGGGAGATGTTCACAGATACTGTAGTCACTCAAAACCCATCCAAGCAGAAATCCAGAGGCTACAGAGAACTCAACCTCAAACCAGACTTCTAACACACTTACCAAAGCACAGGGTACATTGCAAAAGGAGGGGTGGAAACATTGTAAGAGTCACAGGTTAGGAATATCCTGAGGCATGCCCCCACAAAGACTGTTTGAGGCCTTCATGACCCCAAAGTCAATTCCTACTGAGGAGGGCCCCCAGTGGAATGGGAGTAGGGGAGGAAGAATATAAGAGTATAACCTTTAACAAACTAAAATTTAATTTTAAAAGGGGCTACATCATTAGCCGGGCATGGTGGCGCACGCCTTTAATCCCAGCACTCAGGAGGCAGAGGTAGGAGGATCGCTGAGTGTTTGAGGCCACCCTGAGACTACAGAGTGAATTCCAGGTCAGCCTGAGCTAGAGTGAGACCCTTCCTCGAAAAACCAACAAAAAAAGGGGGGGCTACATCAGAAAACACCTAGAGCTGATAAACACTTTCAGAAAAGTGGCAGGATATAAAATTAACACACAAAATCATTATCCTTCTTATATACCAATGACAAACATAGTGAGAAGGAAATGGCCTCATTCATAATAGCCATCAAAATAATTTACCATATTGGAATATCCCTAACTAAGGAAGTGAAAGATCACTACAATGAAACATTAAAACACTGAAGAATAAATTTGTGGAAGATGGAAGAATTAATATCATGGAAATGGCCATCCGACCAAAAGCAATATACAGATTCAATCCAATCCCAATCAATATTCCAGCACCTGAGAAGTGACAGTGGAGTGTTCAGCACTATAAATGAGACATCTCTATCACACCCTCCAAAGCTCAGGAACTATTGCAGAAGAGGTGGCAAGCAGACTGTAAGAGCCTAAAGAAGGGGGAGTGCTTAAAATACTGTCTACCAGAAACAGTGGCCTTGATATTCGTGACCTCACATTGGCTAACGTTACCTACACAAGACCTTCATAATAGGAAGAAAAAAAGTGATGATATCAAAACTGTAGAGAGACTAGTTTGAAAGAAGAAGGGATTCAGTGGAGAGGGAAATTGTTAGGAGGAAAGGGGAGGGTAGTGGGAGGAGACTATGGTAGTAGCATACTGTTTATGTTTATGGAAGTTGTCAATAAAACGTTAAATATCTAGCACCATTCTTCAACAAAATAGAAAAAAATTCTTAAAATTCATATTGAAGCACAAAAAAACCTTTGATAGCTAAAACTGTCCTCAGCAAAAGAATACTGCTGAAGGTATCACCATACCTGATATCAAACTATTTCAATCTTCATGACTTGTCAGCCAGGCCAAATGTGCCAACTGGTTACAATGGTGGCATGTCTGTTATAGGGAAATACAACTGCTCTCTGAATGGACTTGAGGCCCACTGTATGGGAGGTAATTCCTGCCTGGTAGTGTAAACTACTGAAAAGCCAATGGAGAGGTCATAATCTCTAGTGGGGAACTACTACTGTTGTTTGGCTAAAGGGATATGTTATGCCTACCAAAGTGCCCTCTAAATGCTTATGTTTATGTCCATATATTAATGTTTCTCTCACTTTTGGTTAGAGAAGTTTCTCTTTTCAGATGGAAGTGACCCCTGGTGTCACTGAAAACTCACCATAGTTCTGAGAAATGACAGCAGAATATTAAGAACTAAGTGAGACATCTCTGTCACACCCTCCAAGGCTCAGGGACCACTGCAGAAGAGGTGGCAGAAAGAATGTAACAGCCAAATGAAGCAGAGAAATGCTTACAAAACTGTATACCAGAAACAAAATGGCTTTGATATTTATGACCTCACAGTTGCTGACACTACCTGCACAATACCTGAATAATAGGAGGAAAAAAACATGACATCAAAATAGAAGAGACTAGTGGGAAAGAAGAAAGTATAGGGTGAAGGGTCTATAGCAGCAGGGGGAAAAAGAAGGTGGTGGGAAGGGATCATGATCGTGTTATATTGTGTATATATAAAGAGGTTGTTAATAAAATCTTTTAAAATGCCAGCACCATGAAATCAACCAGCCAGACAAGAAATACACACTTGTGCAATGGTGGCATGCAGCCTCTACAGGTAACTCTGATTGGACATGAGGCCCACTCAGTGGGAGAGAATTCATATCTGGTACTGGAAACCAAGTTAGAATCCCATTGTCAGGAAACTCATAGACTTCAGAGAGAAACCCCCAATGCTCTTTGGAAAATAAGAGTGTGCTTACACACCAAAACTTCCCTCAAATAACTTTGCATATTCCCTTTAACACAAGCTGTTCTCACTCTTGGTTGGAGAATCCATACTATTTTAGAGATAGTGGAGAAAATGGAGGAGAACCAAGATCCATCCGTAAGATAAAGAGATAGCTGACTTCCTACTACAAGATGGGCCACCTCCACCAAATCTGTAGGGGACCAGGAGAAATCAGAGAGGAGGCAGTGGCATGAATACTACTCTTACTACTAGCCTGACAACAAGCTCCAGGGCAATGGTGACAGACATGATAATCAATCAAAGCAATAATCATCAAAGCAATAATCCAGTGGCTACAGAGAACTCAACAATAGATCAACAGGTCTGCCATGGCTCAGGAAACATTGTAGAAGAGGGGGCAGAATACCCTGAAACATAGTTCCTATGCTACCTCACAGAGACTGACTAGGCTTTTATGACCCCACAGAGAATGTCATATCCCCACTGAGGAGGGCCCAGGTAAACAGGAAGCAGGGACAAGGGAATAAAATAGTAGAATGTGTTATAATATAAACAAAATTAAATTAAATTAAAATTTTTAAAATTCCAGCACCCTTCTTCACAAAAATAGGAAAAAAATAATATTAAAATTCATTTGGAAACAAAAAAGATTCTGGAAAGCCAAAACTATCCACAACAAAAAAAAGTGTTGTTGAAAGGTATCTATAGATATATAGATCAATGGGATAGAATAGAAAATCTGGTATAAGTCCTTGTAACTATTGCCACCTGATTGTTTAACCAAGATGCTAAAAATATACATTGTAGAAAAGAGAGAACTTTCAACAAGTTGTGCTGGGAAAACTTGATAGCTACATAGAGAAGAATGAAAGTGCACCTTATCTCTCACCCTGTACAAAAACCAACTCTGAATATATCAAGGACTTCAATGTAAGACCTAAAACCCTAAAACAACTAGAGAAAAAATAGTGAGACCCCCTCAATATATATGAATAGGGAAGGACTTTCTGAATACTACCTAGGTTGACGAAGAAATGAGGCAAGCAATCAACTAATGGGAACTCATGAAAATAAGGGCTACTATAAAGCTAAGGAAACTGTCAACTGAGTCAAGAGGCAACCAATAGAATGAGAGAACATCTTTGCAAGTTATACATCTGCCAGAGGATTAACATCTAGAATGCACAAAGAACTCAAATTTCTAAACAATAAAACATCAAACAACCCAATCAAAAAATAAGCTATGGTGCTGAAGAGACAGTTCTCAAAAGAAGAAATACAAATGTCCAATAAATATTTCTAGTTGTACAACATCTTTAGCTATCAGGGAAATATAATTTTAAACTACTTTGTAATTCCATCTCACTCTGGTCAGAATGGCAATCATCAAGAAGTCAAATTGCAACAAATACTGATAAGGCTGTGTGGAAAGAGGAACCTTTACTCTCTGTCAGTGGGAGTGCAAACTGATGCAGCTGTTATGGGTATCATTGTGGAGCTTTCCAAAAACGTAAAGTAGAACTACCATATGACCTAGCTATTCTATTCCTGGACATATACCCTAAGGCTGACACACTCTACTTCAGAGATAATAGCTTAGTCATGTTTATTGCTTTCCTATGCACAATAGCTAAATGGAATCAGCCTAGATGCCCATCAACAGATGAATGTAGAATGAAGATATGGTACATATGCATAAAGGGGGTTATTCAGCTGTATAGAAATATGAAAACCACAGAAAATGAATGGTCCTGGAAAATACACTAAGTGACATAACCAAGACTCAGAAAGTCAGACACCACATGTCCTTTCTCATATGCAGATCCTACTTTCCAACACTTTTCATATCTGTATGTTAGTTGGAATAAGAGCCAGTAGAGGCCAGGAATCTAGAGAAGAGTCATGGGAATGAGAGTGGAGGGCTTAAGGGAAGATGATAGTATATATGTAAGGAGAAGGGTAAAATACTGGAAAAGTTTAAGTGGGATCCAGGGAGGGGAATGGAAGAGACCAGTGAGTGAGGAGGTTTAATCAAAACTAAGATATTATGAAAAGGCCATTGGGAAGCCATTTCTTTTGTTAACTATTTTAAATATATAATAAAGAAAAAAAGGGATAATTTGGGCAGAAACTCACTACAAAGGTGGATAATGCTGCTCTCGGAAGCCATAGGTTTTGATAGGAAATTTCCAGTGCCAATTGTGGGATATCTCCTAGTGAGTGGTTGGACAGAAAGTCTCCTAAGACCTTCCAAAGCAATACAAGTGATTACCGATGCTCTTTGTTGCCCATCAGAAGTATATGGTAAAACCTTGTTTCTAAAGATACCATGTGAGTTGGTTGAAGAACATGGGAAAATCAAACTTGTTAGCTTTCATAGCACTAGAAAGTACTATGCATGCTACTGGGAGAGAAAAATCAACAGTCTTATCAAATGACAGGTACACCCTGCATGCTACACAAAATACCAGCCAGGAAAGATGTGCCTACTGTTACAATAGTGGTATGACTGTTATGGGGTAATTAAGTGCACTCTGATTGAATAAAAACCTGCTACATAGGAGGAAATTCATGTCTGATGCTGAAAAGTACTAGTCAAGTCTATGGCTAGGGAGGTTAAAGACCCTAGGGGAAAAGCCACTACTATTGTTTGACTAAAAGGATATGTTGTGCTAATCAAATTGTCTTCTAAATATTTATGTTTATGCCTATAGATTAATGCTTATCTCACATTTGGACAGAAAAGTTTGTTTTTACAGATAGCAGTAACTATTGGAAAGACTCAAAAGGGTAAATGAGACATCTCTATCATAGCCTCAAAGGCTCAGGAAATATTTCAGAAATATTTGCAGAAAGAATATAAGAGCCAGAGGATGGGGAAGCATACTTTGGGACACTATCTTCTGGACATGGACATGAAGCAGCCTTTACTTCATGACCTCATAGTGGCTGTTATTACCTCCACAAGCCCTGCACAATATTGAACTTATCAACATTTTGACATGAATGATGGAGGAGGGCAAAAAATAAACATAAAAGTAGAAGAGGGAGTAATTGGTAATAAAAAAAGGGTTCAGTGGAAAAGGGTCGGGGAGGACAAGAAAAAAGGCAATGGGAGAAGATTTTGATCATATTTACATTATGTTCATGTATAAAAATTGTCAATTTTTTTGAAAGATTAAGTGTTGGAGCAGCTTCTTTCTTGTTCCTCATAAATTATTAACTGCGAGTCATATGCATATGGGGCAGCAAGGACTCTTCTGGGCTCTTGTCTTTCCTGTGGTTTATGGTGATATTGAGCCTATATTGGACAAGGGTCTGATGTCTACCAGAGCTGTCTCCATTTTAATAGTTACTTTTCTTTGCATACCACAGACCTCTGCTGGTCACAGTTAGCTTTGCAGTCTATGGGCACAGCAGGTTTCATCACTCTTGGAAGACTCCACCAGCTTATACCCCTGAGAGTGGCTACTGTTCTAGCAGGAGGTGTTCCCCAAATGAGTTGGGAGTGTGTGCATAAACCCAGCACTGAGATTGGTAAGGGTAGAGGACAAAGACCTGTTAAGTATTAATTATACTCCTGGAAGGATGTACTTGTGGGGTCAAGCAAACCCCTGGAGCTTCAGAAATTAAAGACTCAATAAACATGACCTACAAGTAGGTGACCCCAGAGGCTGATCCATATGCTGACCTCAGAGTCAACGCTATTAAACTCCAGGTTTATTATTAGTTGATGAGATCTGTTCCCAGCAACTGGCAACTGAGGATAGGGTTACCTTTTCCTCCCTATGCATTTCACTGCCTAGACCAAGCCTCCTGCATCCTGCAGTTTTCAGCTTGTCAGTATCTGGCCTTTTTGCTCTCCACACCTTTCTCTTAGAGCTATGTCTTGCCCTGAGGCTATGGAAGATTAAATTCAGGTTTCCTTTCCTTGGTTCTTCCATGATATCAGCCCTCCAGAACAGCTCAGTTTCAAACAATAAATTCCCTCCCAAGATGGTGCCCTAGCCCCTGGGCTCTGAGTCCTACAGAGTGACAAATTGGTTTTCCTGTCAGCTGCTGACCCATCTATTACAGGAATCACTATCTCACCAATATCTGCAACAGGACTTGAGGTTTGTGAGGCCAATAGGTTTGTTCTGAAAGCAGGACTGACAGTTTCTTTTCACCATAGCCATCTGGCTTACCTTTTAGAGGAGTCTTCTACTTTTCCTCCCCCTACCAAGGAGCCTCTTGGCTGGAGCTGTTTACAGTTTGGCTATTCCATGCATGAGTTATCCTTTTCTCTGTACTTTTCAGGTGTCTTGTCAGAATCATATTTTAATTTCTGAAGCTCTTCCTCTGTTATTCTCTCTGGAATAATGTCTAGGTGTTCTTACTTTTGCTGTTCACCTTCCGTGGGTCCCAACACAGCTTCTTGTCTGCCATCTTACCTGGAGCTTAACTTTATTTTATTTAATGTTTGAGTTAAAGTAAGGAAAGGTGGTTCATGCCTGTAATCCCAACACTTGGAAGACTGACTCAGAGGGATTACAAATTCAAAGCTATTGTAGCCCACATAATGAGTTCCAGGCCTGGGATTAATAGCATGATTCTATGTCCAAGACAAAGACTTTTAATTATTACTAGTAAGCAAGCCATGATGGCAAACACCTATAATACCAACACTCAGGGAGCTGGGCTGTGTCTCAAAATAAAACAAAATTTTGAGTTAATTTCTATAAGAATACTGCTTTTAGCATATTGAATATATACAACGTAATTTCTTTAATTTCTGGAAATCTTAATAACATTCCAATTGTATAAGTACATGATTATTTCTAATCCCATCAAAATAAAATTTAAGAGATTTTATCATCTTTTATCAAATTGAATTTTTGTTTTGTTTTGTTTTTCGAGGTAGGGTCTCACTCTAGCCCAGGCTGACCTGGAATTCATTATGGAGTCTCAGGGTGGCCTCGAACTCACGGCAATCCTCCTACTCCTGCCTCCTGAGTGCTGGGATTAAAGGTGTGCACCACCATGCCCGGCTCAACGTGAATTTTTAATTCTTTCTTTTCTTTTCTTTTTTATGAGAGAGGGTAAGAGAGAGAGAGAATTGGTGTGCCAGGGTCTCCAGCCACTGAAATCAAACTTCAGACACATGTGCCACCTTGTGCATATATGCAACCATGTATACTTGCATCACTTTATGCATCTGGCTTACGTGGGATCTGCAGAGTTAAACATGGGTCCTTAGACTTTGCAGACAAGCACCTTAACTGCTAAGCCATCTCTCCAGCCCCATCTAATTTGATTTTGATGCAGAATTTTGGGGTTCAGGAGAGGTCCCCCAGAATTTATGAATCTGAAGTTTTAGGTCTTGTCCTACCTTTAACAAAGAATTGATAAAAGCAGACTTAAAAGGGTAAATTATGAATTATTAAGCTTATTTAGGGAGAAATCACAAATTGCGTGGTATTTAAAAGGAGATTGGGATCTAAGAAGGAAGGCTGGAGAAGAGTCATAAATTCATGGGAAATAGGAAACACACATTTAGGCAGAAAACATTGTATAGTTCATAAGTTTCATTTAAGAGAAATTGAGTTTTTTCTAGGAAAGACTGGAGTAGAGTCACATGCATGTGTAGGATAGTTCATAAATTTCATCTAAGAGAAATTGAGGCTGTCAAAGAAAGACTAGGATAGATCCACAAGCACATAGAGGATAAAATTTAGGAGCTTGTGTAGAGAGATTTAGAAGAAATACCCATGGCATATGCCATCTGCTTTCCCTATGGAAGAGAGTTAAAAAAGCAAATGGTGGTGACTTAAGGAAGAATATCAGAGAGAAAATATAAAAGCAGAGACCAAGAAATTCAGAGGAGAAATGAATAATGAAGAGTGTTACATTCATGGTTACCCTGAGTTTAAAGAAATTACACAGGTAGCAAGCCTGGAGTTAGTTAGAGCACCCACATGGTAGAGCTAGAATATAAGGGAAATACCCATGTGATAGATTCAAAGACCAGAGGAAAACCATGCATGTAATCAAAGTGAGAAGTTACCTCAAACTACAAAGCAGAGGCAAGCAGAAAAGTTCCCCAGACCAAGAAACAGTGTTATACTGTCCCCCCACCCAGCCACCCAGCCTGAGTGAAGGGGAAGTCAGACTCATGTGTATACTTGTAGAGTGGAGCAGGACAGAGCTAGCAACAGTAGGAAGACAACAGCCTTTATAGGAAAAGGGAAAACCCAATTGGTTTGGAAATTTGAAGGGCAGATCTCAGAACCAGACCACTTGGGCCAGCATATCTCAGTAGTTCACTAGACTGTGGACAGCAAGGGGCACTGTAGATCAGTCTTGATCAGACATGAATACCTTTTCTTTTTCTTTTTCTTTCTTTTATTTATTTATTTTTTTTTTGAGAGAGAGAGAATGGGCACACCAGGCCCTTTCAGCTGCTGTGAATGAACTCTAGACATGTGTGTCCTCTTCTGTGCATGTGCAACATTCAACATTGCATGCTTTCATCACTGTACATCTGGTTATGTGGAACCTAAAGATTTGAAAATGCATTCTTGGGCTTCGCAGGCAAGCACCTTAACCACTAAACCATCTCTCCATCCCATGAGAACCATTTCTGCCAAGTGTTCCATACTTGTGTCAGGGCAAGGTGTCATGTGAGGTGGCATTTCCTGGTTCTGTCTGTGCCTCAGTCTCTAACTAAAACTGCCTAAAATGAGTCAGATTTCTCCTATATTCCTTCAATAATATCTACAGCTGGAAAAATAGCAGGTCCTCACATAATTAAATATAAGGGTTTTTATTTTTCTGTTTAATTTATTTATTTGAGAGCAACAGGCAGAGAGAAAATGAGGCCGATAGAGAGAGAGAGAGAGAGAGAATGGGTGTGCCAGGGCCTCCAGCCACTGCAAACGAACACCAAATGTGTGTGCTCCCTTGTGCATCTAGCTAAAGTGGGTCCTGGGGAACTGAGCCTTGAACCAGGGTCCTTAGGCTTCACAGGCAAGCACTTAACCGCTAAGCCATCTCTCCAGCCCCAATATAAGTTTTAAAGAGGATAACCCAATGAGAATACAACAAATTTGCAATATGTTCATATATTAAAGTTCCCAATTAAAACGTTTTTAGAAATAAGGTTCTTTCTGATAAACATACAGACACATATCTTAGACCTTCTTTGATTTCTTTATTTTTCTCTGCATAAGTGAATACAAAATTGAGACAGATCTTTGTCATATAAAAGTCATCAATACCAAGCCAGGTGTGGTGGTGCACACCTTTAATCCCAGCAATCAGGAGGCAGAGGTAGGAGGATCGCCATGAGTAAGAGGCCACCCTGAGACTACATAGTAAATTCCAGGTCAGCTCTGGGCTCCCCCGAGACCCTACCTTGAAAAACCAAAAAAATTAAAAAGGTCATCAATACCACAAGAGACTTTCATACACCAGGCTGATGATGCTGTCTTACTTATAAATATATAATGTTTTGCAAAATACAAAACAGATTTAACTTTACAAACAGTGTGGAGCTAGGTGTGGCGGAACACACCATTAATCCAAGCACTCTGGAGGCTGAAGGAGGAGGATTGCCATGAGTTCAAGGCCATTCTGAGAATACAGACTGAATTGTAGGTCAGCCTGAGCTAGAACGGGACCCTACCTCAAAAAAAAAAAAATAACTGTGGAATGGGCTTTTTGCCCTGAGCAGTACCCATAAGGTGGCACACATGTCTCGTGTTTGTTTGCAGTGGGTAGAAGCCCTGGTGAACCCGTTCTCTCTTCTCTCTCTCTCTCTCTCTCTCTCTCTCTCTCTCTCTTTCTCTCTCTCTCTCTCCCTCCCTCTCTCAAATAAATAAATAAAATATTTTTTAGTAAAATCATAAGAGGACTGGAAAGATGGCTTAGCAGTTAAGGTGATTGCCTGTGAAGCCTAAGGACCCGGGTTTGGTTCACCAGTACTCATATACGCCAGATGCACAAGGTGGCACATGCTTCTGGAGTTCATTTTAAGTGGCTAGAGGCCCTAGTGTGTCCATATTCTCCCTCTCTCATAAGTACATAAATAAATAGATACATAAAATATTTTTTTAAAAATCATAAGAGACTTCCAGGTAAGATAGCAGCATAGTAGCCATGTCAAAGCAGCCTAGCAGAAGAAATAAGCAGAAGAACAGCAAAATACACTCTTCTACCAAAAAGTGATTGCATCTATGCTCAAATAAATCAAAGAAGAAATCACAGAAGAAAACAAATTCCTGAAGGAATCTTAAGAGGACACAGGAAACCAACATAATGAAATAAGGAGGTCATACAAGACATGAGTAAGGAAATAAAAATAATTAAAAAATACCAATCAGAAATACTAGAAATGCAAAACAGAGTAAGTCAAATATAAAGCTCTGTAGAAAGTCTCACAAATAGAACAGATCAAGGAGAAGACAGAATATCTAAAGTAGAAGACCAGGTGGCAGATCTAATACAGTTCAACAAAGAGAAAGACAGACTAAAAGGAAGACATGAATGGGAATTTCAAGACATTTTGGACAATAGGCTCATGCCTTTGATCCCAGCAATTGGGAGGCAGAGGTAGGAGGATTGCCATGAGTTCAAGGCCACCCTGAGACTGCATAGTGAATTCCAGGTCAGCCTGAGCTAGAGTGAGACCCTACCTCGAAAAAAAAAAAAAAGAAGAATTTAGGGCATAGTACAAGGAGAAGAATTTCACTTCAAAGGCATAATAGGTATTTTCAATAAAATCATAAAAGAAAATTTCCCCCAAATAGGGAAAGTAATGCCAGTACAGGTAGAATGCCAAACAGACAAAATCAGGAGAGATCCTCCCTCTGCCATATTATAACTGAACTACAAAACACACAAACCAAAGAAAACATATTGAAAGCAGTTAGAGAAAAAGTCAAGTCACATATAAAGGCAAGCACATCAGAATAACAGCAGATTGTGCAGCATAAACTTTAAAAGCCAGAAGGGCTTGGAATAATGTATTCCAAGTTCTGAAAGATAACAACTGTCAACCAAGATTACTTTACCCAGCAAAGCTATCCATACAAATTAATGGAGAAATAAGGTCATTGCAGAACAAAAAAACAGGGTAAAGGAATATATGACCACTAACCCATCTCTACAGAAAATACTTGAAAGGATCCTTCATGCTGAAGAGAAAGAAAAGAACACACATAAGGAAACAGGAAAAAAATAAACCATACTCAAATAATGGTTAATAAAAGAGAGTAAAGGAAAAATAGGAAGAACTACAAAACAAGAACAATGGCAAGAATAATGCACACTTTTCAACAATAACTCAACATCAACGACCTCAGTGCCCAAACCAAAAGACACAGGCTTGCAGACTGGGTAAAAGCCAGAATCCTTTTATTTGTTGCCTCCAAAAATACTAACTTTTTTTTTTTGGTTTTTCGAGGTGGGGTCTCACTTTAGCCCAGGCTGACCTGGAATTCACTATGGAGTCTCAGGGTGGCCTCGAACTCAAGGTGATCCTCCTACCTCTGCCTCCCAAGTGCTGGGATTAAAGGCGTGCGCCACCACGCCCGGCCAAAAATACTAACTTTCTATAAAAGATGGACACTATCTTAGGGTGAAAGGCTGCAAAACAGTATTTCAAGAAAATGGGCATAGAAGACAAGCAGGTATGTCTATCCTAATATCTGACAGGGTAGACTTCAAACCAAAATTAGTTAAGAACGATAAATAAGGGCACTTTATATTGATTAAAGGAACATTCCAACAGGAGGACATTAGAATTCTAAACATATATGCACCTAACATGGGGGCTCCCAATTTCATCAAACAGAATTAAAGTCACAGATGACAGCAAACACAGTTGTAGTGGGTGACTTCAATACTCCACTCTCATCAACTGACAGGTCATCCCAGCAAAAACTAAACAGAGTAGCATCTGATTAAATGATGTCATAGAACAAATGGACCTAATAGATATGTACAGAACATTTCATCCAAATGCTGCAGAATACACATTTTTTTCAGCAGTACATGCCTATATTAAGAAATTAAAGGGAACTGGAGAGATGGCTTAGCAGTTAAGATGCTTACCTAAGAAGCCTAAAGACCCATGTTCGACTCTCCAGATCCCAGTGAGATGGTCAAAGGTGAAGCAAGTGTAAGGTCACACATGCCCACCAGGTGGCGCAAGTGTCTGGAGTTTGATTGCAGTGGCTGAGGCCCTAGTGTGCCAACTACCCCCCCCCCGTGTGCGTGTGTGTGTGTGTGTGTGTGTGTGTGTGTGTGTGTGTGTGTAAAATTAAAAATAACTTTAAAAAAAGAAATTAAAGGTCTGGAGAGATGGTTTATCCGTTAAGGCACTTGCCTGTGAAGCATACAGACAGAGGTTTGATTCCCCAGTGCCCACATAAGCCAGATGCACAAGGTGGCATATGCATCTGGAACTCGTTTGCAGTGGCTAGAGGCCGTGGTACACCCATTCTCTCTCTGCCTCTCTCTCTCTCTCTCTCTCTCTCTCCTCTTTCACGTTCAAATAAATATTTAAAAAA
The DNA here is from genome assembly GCA_036346955.1 of Dipus sagitta. Classification (NCBI taxonomy): domain Eukaryota; kingdom Metazoa; phylum Chordata; class Mammalia; order Rodentia; family Dipodidae; genus Dipus; species Dipus sagitta. The sequence continues at coordinate 65,852,882 of CM070776.1, forward strand.
TAATTAGAAAGGTTGCAAGTAAACCACTTAATGCTTCACCTTAAGGCCTTGGAAAAAGATGAAGAAGAAGGCAAATCAAAACTCAGTAGACTGCCGGACGTGGTGGTGCACGCCTTTAATCCCAGCACTAGGGAGGCAGATGTAGGAGGATTATCATGAGTTCGAGGCCACCCTGAGACTCCATAGTGAATTCCAGGTCAGCCTGGGCTAGAGTGAGACCCTACCTTGAAAAACAAAAATCAATAGACAAGAAGAAATAACAAAGATTAAGGGAGAAATTAATGAATAGAAACCAAAAACAAATGCATGAAACAAAAAATTCTTTGAAAGGATAAACAAGATTGATAAACCCTTAGAAAGTCTAATAAAATAAAAAGAGAAGAGACACAAGTCAATAAAATTAGAGATAAACCAGCTGAAACTAAACAAATTGGCGAAACCAGCAAGGGTGCTGTTTTCCTGATGAACCGGATACCAGCACAAGGGGGAAGGAGATCAACACAGAGAAAAATCAACTCCTACCAAATCAGAGAGCCAGAGCCTCAGAGGCCCCCAACACCTCATCACTGAAGCAGACCAAAAATGAACCCAACATGGCTCAGGGAAATTTTGCGGAAGAGGGGGCGGAAAGAATGTCAGAGTCACATGTTGGGTCATGATATGCAGAGACATTTAGCTTACCCATAACTGTGGGCTAACTCCACAATGCATGACCCATATACCTCATCAAGGAAGGGCCAAGGGGAGGGGGTAGGTCACGGATGAGCCTAATAATGGTACTGACTGTATTTGCTGAATACAAAACTAACTAATAAAGAAAAGAGGAAAAAAATAGAGATAAAAAGGCACCCTTACAACAGATACCAAAGAAATTCAGAAAATCATAAGGGCATACTTTAAGAACACATACCCCATAAAGTTTGAAAATCTGAAAGGAATGGATGATTTCCTAGATTAATATGATGACTTAAATTAAATCAAGATGAGATAAACCATCTAAATAGACCTATAACAAGTGCAGAGATTAAAGCAGTTGTAAAAAAAAAAAATCTCTCAACTAGAAAAAGTCCAGGCCCAGACGGATTCACTGGTGATTTTACCAGACCTTCATGGAAGAACTAACACCATTACTTCTTAAACTTTTCCATAAAATAGAAAAGGAAGAGCCAGGTGTGGTGGTGCACACCTTTAATCTCAGCACTCTAGAGGCAGAGGTAGGAGGATTGCAGTGGGTTCAAGGCCACCCTGAGACTACATAGTTAATTCCAGGTCAGCCTGGACCAGAGTGAGACACTACTTCGAAAAACCAAAAATAAATGAATAAATAAATAAAATAGAAAAAGTAGGAATACTACCACACTCCTTCTATGAAGCCAGCATTACTCTGATATCACAACCAAAGACAGAACAATAAAAGAAAATTGCAGACCAATCTTACTCATGAGTATAGATGCAAAAATTCTCAACAAAATATTGGCAAACAGAATACAAGAATACATCAAAAAGATCATTCACCCTGACCAAGTAGGCTTTATCCCAGGGATGTTTCAACATATGCAAATAGAAAACGTAATAGACTATAAATGAACTGAAAGACAAAAATCACATGATCATCTCAATAGACGCAGTAAAGACATTTGACAAAATCCAGGATCCATACATGGCAAAAGTCCTACAGAAAATAGGAATAGAAGGAACATATCTCAACAGAATAAAGGCTATTTATGACAAACCTAAAGCTAGCATAATGCTAAATGGGGAGAAACTTGAAGTTTTTCCACTAAAATCAGGAATAAGACAAGGGTGTCCACTGTCCCCACTTTTATTTAATATAGTACTGGAAGTCTTAGCCATAGCAACAAGGCAAGAGACACATATAAAAGGGATACAAATTGGAAAGGAAGAGATCAAGTTATCATTATTTGCAGATGACATGATTCTATACATAAAGGACCCTAAAGACTCTACAGAGCTAATAAACACTTTTAGCAACATAGCAGGGTACAAATAAATACAGAAATCAGTAGCCTTCCTATATACTAACAACAAGCATAGTGAAGATGAAATCAGGGAATCATTCCCCATCACAATTGCCTCAAAAATAAATTACCTTGCAATAAACCTAACCAAGGAAGCAAGGGATCTCCACAATGAAAACTTTAAAACACTCGAGACAGAAATTGCAAAGACACCCTCTCTGATGGCATTTTTACTCGCTCTGAGGAGTTCAGAGTTACAACCTTTAACATAGTCTTCTAGGATGCTGTGCCATGGGTTATCATACCTACAAAGCAGATTCTGGAATTTGCTAAAGGGAGGAGGCATATGTCAAGTTCTTCAAATGTCTAACTTTAAAAGCTTATTTCCATTAGCTATCCTTTGGCACCATACAGCACCCAAGTCTCTGAATTGTGCTTGACATCAACATGAAGATCATTTTGAACTGCAATATGCTAACACCGTGATGCACTTTGGTTATGTTTGGCTTCAAGACCACTGCTGTTCAGCTTCCTGCTCTAACTCTAAGACTCATAAATGGAGCCAATGTGGATTTATGCATCAAGTCAAAGTCCATTCGTCTGGATGAGACCACATTATTTTTCAATTGGCCAGATGGTCATGAGACTATATATGATTTGGACTGGCTGATGAAAAATAGCTATGAAGGTCAGAAACAAAAAGTTTTCCAACCTAGAATATTATGGAATGCTAAAATCTACCAGCAAGCCCAAGTTCCATCTGTAGATTTCCAGCATTTCTTAGAAACCACTGAGTGGCTAAAGAAGTTTCTAAAAAACTTTCTGATCTATGGAATCACATTTATAGAAAATGTCCCTCCCTCTCAAGAGCACACAGAGAAATTGGCAGAAAGGATCAGCTTAATCAGAGAAACCATAAATGGAAGTATGTGGTATTTTACTTCAGATTTTTCCAGAGGTGACACTGTGTATACCAAGCTAGCACTGGATCGACACACTGACACTACCTATTTCCAAGAGCCCTGTGGCAACCAAGTGTTTCATTGTCTTAAGCATGAAGGAACAGGTGGTAGGACACTGTTAGTGGATGGATTCTATGCAGCACAACGGGTACTTCAAAAGGCACCTAAGGAATTTGAACTCCTCAGCAAAGTGCCATTGAAGCATGAATCTATTGAAAATGTTGGAGAATGTCACAACCATATATGTGATTGAGGTTGGCCCAGTCTTAAATATCTACCCATGGAATAAAGAGCTGTATTTGATCAGGTACAACAACCATGACCGGGCTATCATTAATACTGTGCCTTATGATATTGTCTATCATTGGTATGCAGCACACCGGACCCTAACAACTGAATTGAGAAAACATGAGAATGAGCCCTGGGTCAAACTAAAGCCTGGAAAGGTTCTATTTATAGACAACTGGTGAGTCCTGCATGACAGGGAATCATTCACTGGTTGCTGCCAACTCTGTGGCTGTTATTTAACAAGAGATGATATATTAAACATTACTCCACTCTTGGGATGTCAAGCTTAAATTTGATAACATTGGGATTATGAATACGCCTAGAACTTTGTCTACCAGAATTTCATGTCAACAGAATAATATTGTATCAAAATATACTTCACATTGTCTATTTCACCCATCCCACAAATCAGAAACTGCCTCTTTATCTACTAGGAGAAATCTATTAAAGAAAGGGGCATCTGATTTCCCTAATGTCAGCCATCCAATAGAGTACCTGTCTTCCCAAGTTGTAAAATGTGTTCACTGTTTTTTCTAAATCTTTTGATATAATTGTGTTCACTCTTCTTCAAAACTATTATATTCATATTGAATGAAAACAAATAATACTAAGTATTTTTTCAGCTAAATCAGTTAGAATTAAATACATTCTAGATATAACAAAATATTAATAAAGCAACACTGGTTTTTCATAATTCACATGAGAGGAAATATATGGTTACTTGTATTTCTGTCTAATTGTATCATATAATGTAATGTCCTGGAGTTCCCTCCATATTTCAGCAAATAGGATAGATAGGAAATCACTTTCCTGAATAGTAGTTCATTGTACACATGTGCCATATTTTATCTATTGATCCATTGATAGGAAACTAGGCTGATGCCATATCTGGGCTACTATGAATAATACAGCAATAAACATGGAAATGCAGGTACATTGTGATATACAAATTTCATTGTCCTTGGATGTATAATATACCAAGAAGAAGTAGCTGGATAATATGATAAATTTACTTTTTTTGTAATTTTTGGAAGTTTTCTACTGTTTCCCAAAATGGCTATCCTATTTCCATTGCCATCAACAGTGTATATGGTTTGCTTTGTCGGTGCATCCTCACCAACTGTCATGTTTTTGGTGTTTTGATGATTATAATTTTAAATGGGCCAAAATGATATCTCATTGTGGGTTTAATTTGCTATTCCATAACTATTGGCGATGAGACCCAGTCTAGGTGGGTAACCAATGGCTCTCTGATTGGTTAAGAGATCTACTCAGTAGAAAGGAACCCATAGCTGGAACTGGGATCCAAGTCAGAATCCTATGGAGACAAATATTATAGACTCCAATAAGAAGCTCTGGCCAAAAGAGAGGATACACCCATCTGGATTTCTCTGAATTAACAATGCTTATCCCCTTTAACCTATGTTGACTTCACTATCCATTGGAGAGTCTGTTTTTCTTTTTCAGAAGGCAGTAAGTACCAAGGACAACCAAAACATCAACAAGATAAGAAAAGAAAGCTTCCTCTGGCAGGAGATGAATCACCCCTTGCACAGGAGCTAGGGCCTAGGTTAAACCACAGAAGAACTGGTGAGATGAACAAGAGTGCTCCTTCCAAGGCAAGCCTGACAACCTAGGCCAGGATGGTGGAGACAGACACTAAGGATACTCAAAACACACCAAAGCAGAAATCCAGAAACTTCTGAGAGTACAACACTAAAGTAGACTTAAAACACACCCACCAAGGCTCAGGGAACTTTGTGGAATAGGAGGCAGTAAGAGCCACAGGGTGGGAGGAGATATCCAGAGACAGTGCCCCTCCCCACAATGACTGACTGCTGCTCTCACAACTCATAACCCACAACCTCATGGTGAATACCAGCAATCCCAGTGAGAATTGTAGATTTAATAGCAAATCGCTTAATAGCAAATTAAACTCAATGGAATGGGGGCAGGGTGGAGGAAAATGATGGTACCAACACATGTTGTGTCTATACAAAGTTTCTACTTAATAAAAAAATAAATCAGGTTCGGTTGAGGGGGAGGAGGGCGGTCGGTTAGGCCTACGGTACGCCGCTTCAGTGAGGGGCTCCGGCGCGGCCACTCCGCTGGTTGCTTTCCTGGGTGCCACTCCCTCTGTCCTCCCTACGCGACGCGCTAGCGAGCGCAGCCCCGATTCTCCTGGGACGCGGGCGCTGCTGAGAGCAGCGTCACCCTTTACACTACAAAGCTGGCGGGCACTATGGGGAAAAAACAAAACAAGAAGAAAGTGGAGGAAGTACTTGAAGAAGAGGAAGAGGAATATGTGGTGGAAAAAGTTCTCGATCGACGAGTTGTCAAGGGAAAAGTAGAATATCTTCTAAAGTGGAAGGGTTTCTCAGATGAAGACAATACGTGGGAGCCAGAAGAGAACCTGGATTGCCCTGACCTGATTGCTGAGTTTCTACAGTCACAGAAAACAGCACATGAGACAGATAAATCAGAGGGAGGCAAGCGAAAAGCCGACTCTGATTCTGAAGATAAGGGAGAGGAGAGCAAACCAAAGAAGAAAAAAGAAGAGTCAGAAAAGCCACGAGGCTTTGCCCGAGGTTTGGAGCCAGAGCGGATTATTGGAGCTACAGACTCCAGTGGAGAGCTCATGTTCCTGATGAAATGGAAAAACTCTGATGAGGCTGACCTGGTCCCTGCCAAGGAAGCCAATGTCAAGTGCCCACAGGTTGTCATATCCTTCTATGAGGAAAGGCTGACGTGGCATTCCTACCCCTCGGAGGATGATGACAAAAAAGACGACAAGAATTAACTCTCTTGAGTATCAGCCCCTGTCACCTCTTGACTGTGGGTTTCAAGTGGGGAGGGAAGGAATTCTACTTGTCTTCACATCATAAAGGTGGCTTGAGAAGATGTCCTTTGAAGAGCCAGCATAGTTTCTGTGCCCTGCAACAGCCCAAGTGCTTTAAAGCTGTTCCAAGCTGTGTAGTTTGTACGCCCATCCCAGTGGAGGGGAAAGGGTAAGTGTTTCAAGGCAACCCATTCTGCACTTTGCTGAGAAAGGCAAAGGGCCTTCTATGAAGGACAAAACCTGCAGAACTGGGTGTGTGGGAGAGCAAAAAAAGATACTGTTGATCTTCAAAGAGCATCTCCACAACCCACAGCCTTCTTCCCAATAGTGTTAACTGCATTTTTACAGAGTAGCATGTGTGTAGTTTTTGGCTATTACTGGTGTATTAATGGGGGCGGGGGGGAGGGATGGGACAGGGAGGAGATGGACAGGATGATTGTTGTTAAAATTAGGGGCCTGATTGGGGAAATGGTGAAGCAATGGAAAGAACAGCTAACCGATGATTTAGTTCTAGGTTCAGAATACTTTACCTTTTCAAAATATTTCATTGGCACCAGAAAGGTGGACAGTGGGAGACTGCTTCAAACCTGTGATGTTTCCTTCCTGAGCATCATGTTACCCATAAAGGAGAAAGCCAGTTCCTACATTAACCAAAGCTGACATTTTAAAGATGGAAACTGAAGCAGGAAAAGTCTTTTAATTGGAGAGTATATTCAGGCAGATCATTTTGCCTCAGAGGTGCTAATATTGAAGTTAGGAGGGGAAAACAAAAAGACCCTTCATTTCCAATCATGGAGTTATAAATAGCAGTTTTTAAACCACTAGCTGAAGCATTGTGGGAAGGGCAGAGGGTGGCATAGGAGATAGGAAAACACTTGGAGCCTGTTTTTTTCAACTTTGAACTCTGAAACTTAGGGGCAGGGTTCAGTCACTAACAGCACAAATTTCATTGAATCAATTCAAGGGTTGAATACTTCAAAAAGCCCTGGTCTCAGGAGACAAATAGTTTTCATATTGGGGTATAGATTGACTTGAAAACACAAAATAAAACCTTCAGATTAACATACCCAAAAAAAAAAATAAATAAATAAATCAACGTTCCCAAAAAAAGAGAAAAAAAATTGCAGAAGATACTAAGAAATGGAAAGACATCCCATGGATTAGAAGAATCAATATTGTAAAACTGTCAACCTTACCAAAGGCAATCTACACATTTAATGCAATCCCCATCAAAATTCCAATGGCATTCTTCAAGGAAACAGAAAAATCAATCCTAAAATTCATTTGGAAGCACAAAAAAAAACCTCAAATAGCAAAAATAATTTTAAGCAACAAAAATAAGGCTGGTGGTATCACCATACCTGATTTTAACCTATATTACAGAACCATATTAACAAAAACAGCATGGTACTGGCACAACAACAGACACGTAGAACAATGGAAGAGAATAGAGCACCCAGATGCAAGTGCAGGTAGCTATAACCACCTGATTTTCAACAAAACAAGGAGGGGCCAAGGGGAGCGGGTAGGTCATGGATGAGCCTAATAATGGTACCAAACTGACTGTATTCGCTGAGTACAAAACTAATTAATAAAATTTTTTTAAAAAATTACATGCACAATAAAAAAATAAAACAAAGAAAAAACTTCCAAAAGTACTCATTGGAGAAATGACAGCCTCTTCAAAACATGGTGCTGGGAAAACTGGACATATATCTGTAGAAGGATGAAAATAGATTCTTATCGCTCTCCATCCACAAGAGTCAAGTACAAATGGATCAAAGACTTTAATATTAGACTTGAAACTCTGAAACTGATAGAGGAAAAAGTAGGGGAACCCTTCAACATATTGGCATAGACAATGACTTTCTGAATATAACCCCAATTGCTCAGGAAATAAAACCATGAATCAACCACTGGAACCTCATGAAATTTCAATGCTTTTGTACAGCAAAGGACACTGTGAATAGAGGAAAGAGACAACCTACAGAATGGAAGAAAATCTTTGCCAGATATACATCTGACAGAGGATTAATATCTAGGATATACAAAGAACTCAAAAAAAATAAATAATAAGAAATCAAACGACCAAACTAAAATGGGCTGTGGAACTAAATAGAGTTCTCAAAAGAAGAAATACATATGGCCTATAAACATATAAAAATGATCTACATTCTTAGCCATCAGGGAAATGCAAATTAAAACTTCTTTGAGATTCCATCTCACACTTGTCAGAATGCCTATCATCAAGAAAACAAATGACAATAAATGCAGGCAAGGATGTAGAAAAAGAGGAACCCTTGTACACTGTTGGCAGGAATGTAAACTGTTATAGACATTGTGAAAATCAGTGTGGAGGTTCCTGAGATAGGTAAAAATATACTTACCATATGACCCAGATATAACACTCCTAGGCATATATCCTAAGGACTCATCTCACTACCTTAGAGATACTTGCACATCCATGTCTATTGCTGCTCTATTCACAATAGCTGGGAAATGGAACCGGCCTAGATGTCTCTCAACTGATGAATGGATAATGATGATGTGGTACATTTATACAGTGGAGATCTATTCAGTGGTAAAGAAAAGCAAAATTATGAAATTTTCAGGGAAATGGATGGATCTGGAAAAGATTATATTTAGTGAAGTAATCCAGGTCCAGAAAGCCAAACATTGCATGTTCTCTCTCATATGTGGATCCTAGCTACAAATGTGTACACTTGTATGTGAGTTGGACTAAAACTCAGTAGCAGAAGCCAGTAAGCTAGAAAGGGGCTATAAGGGAAGGAGAGGGGAAGACTTAAGGGGGTGGTATTATATATATGTAAGTAGATGAACAGATTGCTGGGGATGAAAAGGCCTAAGTGAGGTCAGGGGAAGAAATTGAGTAAAGGAAGGGGGGGTAATCAAAATCTAGGAGGGCATGAATAAGCCATCTGGAAACCTACTTTTTTGGACAGTGGTGCACCTAGATGCTATAGATTGTTACTAGAAAATTTCAGTGCCATGGATGGGATACCTTTCAGTGAGTTGTTGGCCAGGGAGGTCCCTGATATCACCAAAACATTACAGACCTTTGCCAAGGCTCTTGGTTTCCCATCAGGAATAGATGGTAAGACCCTATTACTGAAGACTTCACATGCTTGGGCTGCAAGATCTCTGAGAAATAAAGCTGGAGCTGAGCTGAAAACGTCCTCTCTGTAGACCAGCTGACAGAAATCTGGAAAAAGCTATGCTGCATACAGCCCTTTGGGAGAGAGAAGTCATCAGTACAGATAATAACAGTGGACACTGCAAGCCTTGAGTTTGGCCAGCCAGGACAAATGAGCCAATGGGTGAAATAGCGGCATGTCTGTTATGGGAGAAACCAATTGTGCTCTAATTGGACTGGTGACCTGCTCCAGTCCAATTACAGGGAACACATGCCTGATACTGAAAACCTATTATGGGGGAAGTCATGAGCCCTAGGGGTGTAATACCTGCTGGTGTCTGACTAAATGTATATATTATGCTCACCAAACTGCCTGATAAACACTTCTCTTAATGTTCCTACCCATATATTAATGCTACTCTCTCTTTTGGTTAGAGAAGCTTCTCTTTTCAGATGGAAGTGCTGAGAAGTGACAGAGGAATGCTCAGCACTGAAACATTTCTATCACACCTTCCAAGGCTCAGGGTCCATTGTGGAAGAGGTGTTGGGAAGAATGTAAGAACCAAAAGAAGGGTAGGACCCCTTACAATGCACTCTTCCAGGCACAAAATGGCCTGGATATCCATGACCACAGTGTCTGACACTACCTATACAAGACCATCATAATAGGAGGAAAAGAACATGACATCAAAATAAAAGAGAGACTGATTGAGAGGGGGGGATATGGTCAAGAGTGGAGTTGTGAAGGGGAAAGTGTGGGGAAGGAATTATCATGATTTAGTGTGTATAATTATAGACGTTGTCAATAAAAATGTTTTTTAAAAAAGCATAAGATTTTACTTCATTATATCATGCCCCAACCACAGATAAAAACTGCAGTCATTAAGAAGTACCTTGGGAGAAAAGGCCATTATTATTATTGAACATTTAACATCTTTCATTGTATTCCAAACTCAATCAAACTTTTCCACAAGTGGCTTTGAAGAGTCCAGAAGCTCAGACTCAGCTTTGGGGAGTAGCCTTGTGGGAGTGTGCTATGAACACCATTCTTTTCATCTCTGACTGGTTGGAGCCATTTGCTAAACTGAACACACACAAATGCACTACATAGTGTGAGGAAGGCATCTAGGACACTGTTTGGCTTTGGCTTCTATGTATATATTTAGCTTCTGTGAGAAATGAGGTGAGTCTGTTGCCCACCTCTAAACAGGGTAGATTGTGATGGAAAAGAAAACCTGTTCCTTCTCACATGCAAGCCCTAAGAATTCACTTCATAGCACAGTATTAGACATTAAATAGAGACTAACTAACCAATCCAGGTCCCTAAATTACAAAGGGAATTTTGGGTTTCTATTCATCAGAGAAGGTAGAACACAGAAATGAGCCAGGATGAGATGTAGATTTCTTAAATACTCTCCAGATTCCCAAGAAGGATTATGAAAATATGCTGAGACTGAAAAGGTTTAGTTATTGCCAAAATTCACATCTGAAAATGGCTCTAATTCTGGCGGGGGTCTCATGTGGAATATCACTGTTATTTTCACCCAGTTGTCTAAACCAGAGTCTGATGGGTGATTTGGCAACCCTCCACATCTCCTAAGATATAGTTAAATAGAAAGGAAAAACAATATTTTTGTGGTACTGGGAATTGATCCTAGGGCCTTAGGCATCCTCATGCATATAAGGCAAGTTCCACTATTGATCTATCTCCCTGGCCTGGAAAGACAATTCTTGGAGATCAAACCTAGTAGTGCCTTCAACACTGCAAGGCAAGAGTCCTAGTCCTCAATTGATATTTCCTTAGGAATTACACGTTAACCCTCATAAATACATGTTTAAGAGTATATTTTATTTCTTATTTTTAGGAGTGTTTTTGAGATCTTTTCCCTACAAAAGCACCCTAGTGGGAGGGGCAGCAGATCTTAGCTATGCGATTCTGAATTATTTCTGGTATGTGTCACCATGCCTGGCTTAATAAACATTTTGCTTAATAAATTATGGTAATGAAAAACAAAGAAATACAGTAGTCATTTATCTGTATTGTTGATTTGTATGCCTAGACACATAAGCAAAATTTAGGTGTAACTTTTGCTGGGCTTCACATGTCTATACTCACAAGGCTTTACTTAGGTCAAGAAACAAAAGACTTCCAGATTCTAGAAAATTCTCTCAAGTCCATCTCAGAAATACATTAATGGCCTTGTTCTATATCTTGTCCTGTTTCTTAACCTTTTCTACTAAGTCTTACATTGTGAAGACCCATCCATGTTCCCAAGCATTTGTCTTACACATTCTAACTTATAGATGGGGTGGTCCCACCTCCTTTTGCTTATCCAATCCCCAGGTTTACCTAAACTCCTACTGAGATACTGTGAACATCCACCAAATGTGTATGTATGGAAATCTACTGGATGTCTCAGTTTGCTGGCACTTTATATGGTTGAGTTTCATCCTGAGAGTGAGTTACCAGGTGATTCTTTTATTATGCATTCTCTTCCTCTCAGTCTGTGGTAGCCAGAAGGTCAAGGAGTCATTGGGTAGTGTGGCCATACACTATGGGTGCAGAACTCTTTTGGCACCCCTAATCTGGCTCACAACAGTCAGTGATAATTGCTATGAGCAGTCTGCTGAAAGCAGTATTGTGGGCTGGAGAGATGGCTTAGCCGTTAAGGTGTTTGTCTGCAAAGCCAACAGACCCCGGTTTGTCTCCCCAGGACCCATGTTAGCCAGATGCACAACGGGGCACATGCATCTGGAGTTCGTTTGCAGTGGCTGGAGGTGCACCCATTCTCTCTCTCTCTCTCTCTCTCTCTCTCTCTCAAATAAATAAATAAAAATATTTAATAAAAAAGTAGTATGTCAGGCATTGCTTTTGCACAGAACAAAATAATAGTCAAATGTAGCTGTCAGACATCTCTGTGAGGGGATTTTCATCTGCCGCTCAGAGGCCCAGATATACTAAGATAAATCTTTCAAGGGAGCCACAGTGAGGAAACGAGAGTGGAGGATAGTGAAGTCACATTTGCCTGCAGACTTTTCTGTTAGCCCCATTAGTTTTATTGTCAAAACAAGTGGTTGAGGATGTGGCCAGCACAGTGAAAGAGGACACAACTGGCTGATAGTTGGCTTCAGACATCTAGTTTGTGAAAGAGTTCATGTAGGTGAGTAGATGACATGTCACAGAGTAAGTTTTCCCTGTCAAGCTGAACGTCATGGACAAAGCAGACTGTTGCAGTCAGGTTCACACTGCTGGTAGAAATCACCCATCCAAGAGCAACTTATGGAAAAAAAAAAAAGAGGTTTATTTTGGCTTACAGGCTCAAGGGGAAGCTCCACGATGGTAGAGGAAATGATGGCATGAGCAGAGGGTGGACATCACCTCCCCCCCGCCCCCCGCTAACATCAGATGGACAACAGTAACAGGAGAGTGTGCCAAACACTGGCAAGGGGAAACTGGCTCTAACACCCGAAAGCCCGCCCCCAACAATACACCACCTCCAGGAGGCTTTAATTTCCAATTGCCATTAGCCGGGGAACCTAGCATTCACAACACCTAAATTTATGGGGGACCCCTGAATCAAACCACCACACAGACCAAAGAGCAAAGACCAAAGTACTCTCATCCATCCCTGAAACCGCCTGGCTCACCCAGGCCTGTGGAGCCAAGTTTCTTGCAGGACAGCAAATGCTAGTTATCCTGCAACAGTGTCACAGGGATGTGAAAAAATTCAATTCTATCCAGGACATCCCTAAGAGTAGCCTTAGGCCCTTGCACTAGAGGGGGAAGCTGCCAGAGGCCGCACTGTGTCCCAGAAGGATTTCACAGTGCTGATAACATATCTCACAGCTAAACCTACAAGTGCATGTGTTCTGACTTTTGTTTCATCTTTTATATAATTTGTAACTGTGCTATGGGCAAGAGAGAGAGAAGTAGATTTCTAGTCCCCAGTTCTGGTCCAAGCTGTAAATAAACCTATTTTCTCTTACCAATTCCAGTCTTGTGGTTTTTCTGTAAAGCTGCAAGAAATTACCCTCAGATTCTGCTACCAATACTGCAGGATGGTGGGAAGATGAGGAAGGCTAAAACGAAGAGAATGTAGTAGAGGGCTTTAGAGGAGGCATCTTAGCATCCCTCTAAGTCACTCTTAGGAACTATTCCCTGGTAGTGTTCAAATGATCCAATTACTGTGAGACTTTCAGCATCCAGACCTCACTTTCTCACTTTCCCTAAGCATATCCAGCCACTCATGCTTCCAAGCAGAGAAATTACCTCTGCAAGATCATCTTTCACGATGTTATTCCCAGGAGCCAGTTTCAGAGGTTTTAGTCCTGACTCCACTGGTGGTGGCCTCTGGTGGAACAAAGTTGTGACAGCCAGGGAACAGAGGAGCATATAGCTTTGGTTCTGAAAATTTTCATTTGTTTGTTTGTTTTGGAGGTAGGGTCTCACTCTAGCCCAGGATAACCTGGAATTCATCATGTAGTCTCAGCCTGACCTTGAACTCACAGTGACCCTCCTACCTTAACCTCCCACGTGTTGGGATTAAAGGCGTGCACCACCACACCTGGAAGAGAGAGAGAATGGGTGAACCAGGACCTCTAGCAAAGGAACTTCAGATGCATGCGCCACTTTGTGCATCTGGCTTTATGTGGGTACTGGGCAATCAAACTCTGGTTATCAGGCTTTGTAAGCAAGCACTTTAACCACTGAGTGATCTCTCCAGCCCCTGGTTCTGAAATTTTATCCATAGATCAAGTACAAACACAGAATTCTAAAACTCCCGCTTCTTTAAGTTGACACGGAATTCTTTGTCAGGTTTTTCTTATTCTGTTTTGTATGTGTGTGTGTGTGGTTTTTTGTCTATTTTTCAGTGTGTGTTACGTGTGTATGAGAGTGTATGTGTGAGTGTGGGTATGCATGCACCACATGGTGCACATGTGGAGGTCAGAGGATAACTTTCAGGTCAGTCTTTGCCTTCCGCCTTTTTTGAGGCAAGGTCTCTCCTTGTTTCAATGTTCTGTTTGGGAGCTTCCAGGAAATTTTCCTGTCTCTGCCTCTCTTCTCACTGTAGACGTACTAGGCTTATAGAAGAGTGCCATAGCTTCTGGCTTTCACTCTAGGTCTGGGGATCTGAACTCAGGTGCTGAGGCTTATGCTATAAGTGCTTTATCACTGAGCCATCTCTTGAGTCCATTTTTTTTGCTTTATTTATTTATTTATTTGCAAGGAGAGAGAGAGAGAGAGAGAAGAGAGAGAGGGGAGAGACAGACAGGATAGGCACACCAGGGCCTTTAGCCACTGCAAATGAATTCCAGATACATAACACCACTTTTTGCATTTGCCTTTATGTGGGGTTGTGGAATCAACCTGTTAGACTTTGCAGGCAAATGCCTTAACCATTGAACAATCTCTTCAACTCTCTCTCTCTCTCTCTCTCTCTTTTTTTTTTTTTTTTTTTTTGAGACTTTGTAGCACAGGCTGACCTCAAACTCCCCATCCTCTTGTCTCAGCCTCTCAAGCACTAAAATTACAGTAGCATTACACCAGGTCTAGATTTGAAAAATGGACCTTGCTTGGCAATTTGTAAGCACACTATGGTCCTTTGCAATTAGCACCACAAAAGGAAGCTTTCTTAATCCTTAATCCTTGATGCTTCTCCAAGTACACAGAGCTCAAGATGAAGTTCACTCTTGCCAAGACAAACTATGAAGCACTTTGTTAACTATAAAGCCGTTCTTTATAGTAAAAACAATAGGAAAGCATTTGAGAGTTTAGGTAGGACACAGTGGCCACTGTCAGCTATAAGACAATCCCCTGCCCACCTCAGGTCCACTAGTCCAACTTATCTTGAGTCATTTCTCCAAAATTTATTCAAAAACCTTACATTCTGGGCTGGAAAGATGGCTTAGCGGTTAAGGCTTTTGCCCACATAAGCCAGGTGCACATGTTGGTGCATGTCTCTAGAGTTTGTTTGCAGTGGCTAGAGGCCCAGGCATGCCCATTCTCTATCTCTCTCTCACGTTCTCGCTCACTAATAAATAAATTTAAAAATTTTTTTAAATAAACTTAGATTCTGAATGGCAGACAATAAGAGTCAGAGTGGGAACTAATGAATGACCTGGGTATTTCAGCCTTAACAGAATCAGTAATCATGTTCTGAGAAGCCTCGGTGGTAGCTTGACTTGCATGTGCTGCAGCAAGGAAATGGCAGCAAGGAAAGTGCAGCCTAGCATTGGTGAGCGGCTGCATCCAACCCCAGCACCACAGGGAGAACAAGTTACTTTCACAACCAATTCCTACACTAGAGAATCAGAAAATAACTAAAGGACAAGCTGACAGAGAGCACATATAGATCATATATGTTCAAAGTACACACTGTGCCCACAGATCATGTAGCATGCACATACAGATGTGCCCCTGCCCACACCTTCCAGCTTGAGCTAGCCTCAGCCAATAAACCCACCCCCTGCCCCTTCCCATGTTCAGCACATGTTGATATTTAGGCGCCAAATTTATTTCAACTCAGCCTTAATAGCACCAGAAGAACTTTTAACCAGGAATTACACCTCTTTCCAAAGTAATTTAACACTGAACCCCAGTAAAGGCCCAGGGCTATTCTGTAAGCGTGTACAAAGCCTCCGGAGCTGCTTAGAGGGATTAGCAGAAGAATCTTTCCAGGATAGTGGCTTCTATGGGCCCCTAGGAATGATCTCAAAGCCTGAAAAAAGCTCATCAAGCCTTTGGGTCAGTTTGACTCAAACCCAGGATGGAAGCAGGTAGACAACGGTTCCATGTGCTCTTAGAGGGCAAGCCGGACAGAAGCTTCCAATGTAGTCTAGCATTTTCTGCGTGCAAATGCAGTGTGTGTGTGTGCACTGCCTGGCAAGCTCAGTGCAGATAAAAAGTACAGGGGTCCTACAACAGCAGTTTGAGAAATGGCTTCTGAGGTCCTCTCACAACAAACCCAGCCCTCCTCAAGCACCTGGATGCCACCATTACTCATTCCTCCTAAAGCTGGGAAAGCTCCCTGTTGAAATGTAAATATATAGTCCAATTAACACCTATTAACACATCAGCAAGATGCCTTTTCCAGATCTGGTGACAAAATAGCCTAAAGAACAGAAAATCCTTAAAGGGATGGTAAATAGATTTAAGTAAAGGAAGAGGCCTGAAAGCAGTAACAAGGATTCTCTTACAGATTACAACGTGTTTGATCCTCACAATAGCCCTGGTGAGTCCTCTTAAAAGGCTTTCTTGTTCTTCTCTTACAAAGCTTAAGCAGGTTAATTGACTTGCCCAAAGCTAATCAATGGCTCATCTCAACAGTGCACATCTCATCATTTGGGCCCAGCTCTACACATGCTTCCTGCCCATCTGCTTCACTTGGGCAATGTGTTCTTTGTCCGGGTCAATTCTTAATCACTGCTCCCAAGGAACTGAATTTACTGACCCTCAGGAAGTAGTAAGAACAAGAGTTTAAACCCCATGATATGAGAACTAGTAGGCAGAGAAGTCTTTCTACAGCAACTAAGACTTAAATGGGAAGACATTCTCACCACAAGGCCTGGGTGATAAGCTTTATGAGGCCTTGACACTGGTTTTCCCAGTTAGTGGATGAGAGAGGGCCATGCTCCAAGATGCCATCACACTGTTCCCAAAACCTAAGTCAGGTCAGCCAGGCCTTCAACCACTGTCCTCACAGTCAATGTCTCTATGGCAAGATGAGAAAGGAAGAGCCACAGGGAGTCTGGGACATGATTGAAGTTGAGGTTCTACTTCATTGAAAACTAACCATTTGTTCCTCGTTGGGGTGACCTAATTAAAAAGAAAGGTAAGTAAACACTATGTGCCAGACTTTTTGTAGACATTATCTCATTTTGTCCTCCAGCAGCCTAAAGCAGTAGGTACTAGGAACACCACAGATTTACAGACGAGGAAATGAAGCGTTGGAGAGATCAGGACTTGGCAAAGTGAGGATGCTAATTTGGGCCTAAACTATAGTCTCTGGCTTGGGAGCCTGCCTCTGGTGACCCTTTTCTGGCCTCCTAGCTCCTCACTCCATCCACTCACTCATCTATTAAGCACCTACTACACTGAGGATACTATTCTTAGATAGACTGTGATAGAAATTCTAAGATATATAGGCCAAGGACATTATATTCCAGGAGTTGACAGAACATAAATTTGCCAGTTCTTTCAAACTGCCCCACCTCTTCACCTTGTAGAAACAGAAGCCCATTGAGGACAAGTGAGCTGCCCCATGTCACATAGCTGGTTAGCAGCTGAAACAGGATGAAGAAGAGTCTCCCTAAATTGACGGCTCTCAAACTTTGTGAATCAGAAGCAGCTTTTCTTAAATGCATATTCTAGGCCCTGGGAATGGCTCATGCTTATAATCCCAGCATTTTGGAGCTAAGGCAGTAGGATCACCACATGTTTGAGGCCACTCTATGCTACATAGTGAGTTCCAGGCCAGCCTGGGATATATAGAGAGACCTTGTGAGGGTATAGGAAGAAAGAAAGATAGAAGAAGAAATGAAGAGATGGAGGACAAAATCCATAATATAAACAGTGTAGGCTATAGCTGCTAAAGAAGTAAACACTGTGTGATATCTTCAAGGAGAACTTCTTGAAAGAAGCAGCCTTTTAATCCAGCACTGCGAGAAAATAAGGATGGAATAGGCAAGAGAGAATACATTATGGGGAGGGGAAATACTTTGAATGAAGGTACAAATACATGCACATCATATTTGGTAGACAGAAGAGGTCTGCCTGCCCAATTCTGCCACATTCAGGAGACAGAGTTATGGTGCAGGACCAAAATAGAGATGGTCCCTCATCTCATGTAACATACATGAGATAGGGAGGATGGAGAAGCAGCAACTACCCAACCAAAGCAAATGACAAGCTGAGATGGTGATAGGTGCAATGAAGTCAATAAACAGAGTTGTGTGGCCAGGATGGAGGAACGACCTAATGAGGGAAAAGAACAGCTTCTGAGGTATCATTTGTGCCATAGCCCAAATGATAATAGACATATAAGAAAATTACAAGGGGCTGGAGAGATGGCTTAATGGTTAAGACACTTGCCTGCAAAGCCAAAGGACCCAGGTTCAACTCCCCAGGACCCACGTAAGCCAGATGCACAAGGGGGCACATGCATCTGGAGTTTGTTCGCAGTGGCTGGAGGCCCTAGCAGGCCCATTCTCTCGTTCTCTCTCTACCTGCCTATTTCTGTATCTCTCTCTCAAATAAATAAAAAAATATATTAAAGAAAATTACAAGAAAAACGGTTCTTGAGACCATAATTGGGGACTTTACCCTAGCTTGTCTGTTTTCCTGTCTGCCTAGGGAAAGGGCAAGTAGGGCAACAGTTAACATGTTTTTTGATTGGTTCCCAATATAGTAGGTGCCAGAAAACAGAAAAAAATGATTTCTAAGTCATGTGCAGGCCCAGCCTGGCAAGGTAGGCACTATACAAAGGCACCCTTGAGTCTTAACATTCAGGCACTGAGCCTAACTTCTCAAAGAGTCTCCTTGCCATTTCCCTAGCCTCTGGCTCTGCAGAAACCAGAGATCCTGCAGCCCAGGTCTGACGCATGGCCCAGAGGCTCTGCCTGAAGTGAGCAAGCAGCCATCTGTCTCCTTTTTGAAAGCCAACATCTTATGCTGGAGAGCCAGGGCTTGAGGCCCAGGCTAGAAAATGGCTCATTAAATTTCAGAAACTTGTCAAGTATGTTGGTTCCTTGTAATCCTAAAATTCAGGAAGGCTGAGTCAGGAGGATCACAAGTTCAAGGCCAGTCTGGACTACATAATGAGTTCCTGTCCAAAAACACAAACAAACAAACAAACAAAATGAGATAAATAATTAATGAAGCTTCCAGAGAATTTGCATTTTGATAAGGTGGAAACTTGGTCTTGGTGAATAGATGTGGAACATTTTTGTTCTATTTTGTCTTATTTTTCAGACATGATCTTGTTTGTCGCTGAGGCTGCCTTGAACTTTCTATCCTCCTGCCACAGGTTCTCAAGTACTAGGATTATAGACCTGGTCAGGTCTTGGGTTTTTTTTTTTTTTGTTTGGTTTGGTTTGGTTTTTCCTTAAGACAAGTATCACTGTGTATCTCAGGTTGCTCTCAAACTCAAAATCCTCCTACCTCAACCTCCTGAGTGCTCAGATTACATGCATGCACTACTATGACCTATGGGCTAGAGACTTTTCCTTTAAATGAGATAGTTTGGGCATGTTACAGTGTTTACCTGGCATTGTGAGGCCCTAAGTTCTATTCCCAGTATGGCAGAGACATAAAATGAGATAATTTCCCTGCATCCATAAAATATTAGAAAGATAGTTGTCTACTGGGGATTCTGGTGTACACTTCAATCCCAGCTATTCAGGAGGTTGAGGCAGAGGATCAGGAGGTTTAGGCAAGCCTGGGTAACATAGCAAGATATTATCAAAAAAATTAAATTAAATTACATAGAAAGTAAAGCTGAGAATACAGCTCAGTAAATAAGGAGCCCGCCAAGCACACATGAGGCCCTGGGTTTGATCCCTAGCGCTGCATAAAACATTATGGTGTTTGCCACTCAAGAGGTGGAGCCAGGAGGATCAGAAGTTCCAGGTCATCCTCAGCTACACAGTGAGCCAGCGTAGGATACATGAGAATCTGTCTCAGAGAAAGAGAGAGAGACAGAAACATGGAGGGATGGGAGGGAGGAAGGAAGGAAGACTATTACCTATTATGGCAATATGGAGTTAAACTGTGGTTCCCAAAGGCAGAAGCTGAAAGAAAGACAATGTAAAAGCAAGAAACAGCCAAGACACAGATTTGTCATAACTGCGGGATGAGTTTATTTGTTTTTGACCATAATAATGATTAATATTATGGCAACACCCTGCATTGTGGGTATAAAAACACAATTCTCTCCCAAAATATGACTCAGCCTCTGTGCTCCCAGATATCACTGAAATTCCTTGGAAGGCAGCTGTGGACCTTCGCAGCGGCTCCTACTCTTGCTCATTTCCCAATTGGACAAGACAAAGCAGAATTACAACCCTGCTGCTAGGTGCCCAGTGATAAAGGAAAGAGGACTAGACCAATAGGTATGCCAAGCATATGTCCTTGGTTTTGTCCCAACTGACGTCCCACCCCCAACTACCACCTAGGAAATGGTCTGCTTCTTGGACAAACGCCACATTTGAAGGCAAGTCCAGCAATCTGAAAACATCATGCACGTTTGAGTGGAAGTGCTTAAGAAAAGTCAAAGAGGGGGCTAGAAAAGTGGCTCAGCATTTAAAGACACTTATTTGTAAAGCCTGCCGTCCTGGGTTCGATTGCCCAGTACTCACATAAAGGTACCAAGTGGCCCATGCATCTGGAGTTCATTTGCAGTGAAAAGAGGCCCTTGCATGCCCATTCTCTCTTCTCTCTTCTCTCTTCTCTCTTCTCTCTTCTCTCTTCTCTCTTCTCTCTTCTCTCTTCTCTCTTCTCTCTTCTCTCTTCTCTCTCTTCTCTCTTTCTCTCTTTCTCTCTCTCCCTCCCTCTTCTTCTTTCTCTCTCCCTCCTTCTCTCCTTCTGTCCCTCCCTCCCTTTCTGTTTACAGATAAATAAATATATTTTTTTACATCAGAGATAGAGTATTTGTCTTTATTCACAAAATTCTCTACTTCCAAAACCCTGTTCTCTTATTTCCTAGGGACTCTGTGATCACATCTTTTACACTAAGAAGTAAAACAATAACTCAATTTCTCTACTAAGAACACAGCCTTGGGTATGGCTTTTCAGTTAAGATGCCTGAGAGGAGTGGAGGTAGAAAGGGGTGGAGGTTCTAGGGACAAAGTATTAGAAGCTTAAGTATTCTAATTAGCATCACTTTTGAGTGCATGAGCCAGGCCCTCCACCTCCAGCCAAGTGCTCTATCCAAAAAGATGTGTGATTCTCCCCAGTGAATCAAGGAAAACTGCAGAGAAATGGGGTTATCAGAGGAGAAGGTTGTAGTTCATGTGCTTTTATTCAACCTCCTAAAATTAATAGGATGGAGAGACACAAACAGGGCCTGGCTGGATCAGCTAGAAAGCCCTGCATTGCAGACTGGGAGGGGCAGTGACATGATCTGTTTTCAAAGATGCTGCTCCAGCATTGGGCCATTCCATCTGCCCAAAGGTCCCTCACTCTGCTGGAGGAGGGAAAAGTGAGTGAGAAAATAGAGGAAAGAAGCAGGAGAAAAGATTTGGAAGAGGGGAAAGGATAGCTTAATGTTTAAAAAAGAATAGCATGCCATCCCAGGATGCTTTGGGGAAGCAAGAGGAGAGAAGGTTCTTTCTCTGTCTCTCTGCCCCCACCCCATGAGCCCACCTTTCTTTCCTTCCCAAGTACCTTGCTCAGGCTCAGGAACCTTGGAAGGAATTTCTGAGCCAGCTCAATCTATATGCTATCTGATCTATATACTTAACAGGTGTTAGTTCCCTTTGCCATCCCCCAGAGGGCCTGGGAGAAGATAGCAGGAACATATCTATTCCAAGTGGTCTCCTTATATTCAATGGAGGAAATGCCACATTTCCTGCCGCCCATTTCCACCACAACAAAAATGCCTCACAGCTGGGCTAAGACTATGTATTTTCCTCTATGACCTGACTCCTCACACCCCAACCCTAACCATAGCAGTGGGTTTTACTGGTCCCAGAGGAGAAAGAGGCCCAAGTCCCTAAGAAAACTGTGGAAGAACAACAAAAAGCCCTGCTTCAAACAAGGTAGAAGGCAAGGGCAGATTCCTGAGGTTCCCTTCCAACCTCTACACATACACTGTGGCACTTGTGTATCTGCACTCATACACATGAACATGTGTACACTCACGCACAAATGCACATTCATAATACAGAAGAACTGATTGCCAAGTAGGGAGCAACTAGCTAAGTGATTAAAAAAAAAACAGCTGCTGAGTCTTGCTGGCCCACTATGCCTAGTGTTCTGCATCTCGCTGAACTATTCTTCCAGCCTGATCTTTTGCATAATGATGGTGAGTTGTCATGATGATCAGATAAGACTCTTTCCTAAAACTTAAAAGAATTAAGTCCTCCTTAAGCCAAGCTGAGGCAACTATGTCCTCAGAAAATTGACAGGGATGGCTCTGCAACCCCCTGAGCACTAAGTAAGCAGTCCTGAGATTGAACTGTAGTAGCAATGACTGGGATGGGATTGAGGGCATCAGGTTTCTCTTTGGAGAAGAAGTTACCACAGATAAGAGACTCTTCTGAGACTGGCCATACTAAGTTGCTGGAGATTCTTCTGGGTTTTTTTGGGAGTGTGGAGTAAGAGGGGGCTGCTTATTCCAACCTTCTCAAGATGCCTCTTTCTAGGGGAAGTGCCTGAGAAACCTTAATTAAGGACTTACAAAGAAGATGAGGAGGTGGTCAGTGGTAGAACACTTACCTCACTTACCTAGCACGCAGTACAGGCCTATGACTTTAGGGCTCACCTCATTATCAGGGATAAGCCCATTTTAAATTTAGGGCCCAGAGGGGTGCTATAGAATACTAAAACAGGAAACAGTGAGCCTAAGCCTCTGTAGATGCCTTCTGTACGTGGAGATGTGCCTGAAGCTTTGAGTTGCACTTAAGCATATTTCTCCTTCTTTGAGTTGGAATGTGTACAGTTCAGTTCAAAGCCTAAGGACCTGTGTTCAGTTCCCTAGTACCCTCATAAAGCTAGATGCACAAGGTGGCACATAGGTCTGGAGTTTGTTTGCAGTGTCTAGAGGCCCTGGATAGCTAACTAGCTATTTATCTATCTATCGATTGATCTATCAATCTATCTATCTATCTATCATCTATGTATCTGCCTCTTTTTCTCTCTCCAATAAATAAATAAATAAAACCAAAATATTTGGGCTTCTTCAGCTGCTATTGATCCTGGGATCATCAGAATGAGGTCCTGTTATGATGGCTGTAATTTACATTCTAGTACTAAAGCAGATCAGGAGGCTGAGTTTGGACTACATAGAGAGATGCTGCCTGAAAAAAGAAAAAGTAAACAAAAAAAAAGCAGAGACAGTGAGATCTAGTAAAGGGCCGTAGGAACTAGGCTTCCTGCAGGAAATCCCACTCTGGAAGTGAAAATGGGCCCTGGGCCTGGAGAAAGACTTATCTCCCAGTTCTGTGAGGGAACCCACAACTAAACCTCCATATGCATATTTCTTGGCTTTTGTTTCATTTTTTTTCTAATTGTCATAGCTTTTCTATTAAACTGTAACACTGCTATGGGCAAGGCAGAGGCAAATTGAGAATGTATCTCTTCAACTTTCGTCAAACTAAAAACATATCCATTTTTCCATGTTCATATACATTATGTCATTGTCTTTTAATGTGGGGAGCAGATGGACCCACAGCCAGGCTTCATGGCCAGGGGTGCAGGTAACAGTATTCCACACAATTAGCTTTAGTATATATTCTATAGGTAGACCATTCACTCAGAGAGATAGTTAAGGTTCTTTAACCATAACTATTTCTTATCAGTAACAGAAGCTGTGATAATTAGCCTGATAATTGTGCAATAAACTTTCATTGGCAACAGAGGCATCTTAATTTATATAATGGTTGTTAAAATGGGTTTTTATTGGTGAAATCAGTGGTGCTCAAAATATGTGTGCAGACTAGAATATTTTAGGTTGGGCAGGGTATAAAGATCTCACAGTTCCTAACTTTAGAAATGGCACTCTTTGGGGGCGGGGGATGTAACTCAGAGGGTAGAGTGCTTGCCTAGCATACATGGATCCTAGAGTTCCATCCCCAGCAGAACATAAACTGGGCATGATAGCATGTGGCCGTAATGTCAGCACTTGGGAAGTAGAAGTAGGAAAAACTGATATTCAAGGACATCCTTGTTTACATAGCAAGTTTGACACCAGCCTAGGCTACATGAGTCACTGTCTTAAAAAAAAAAAAAAAAAAAAGAGGCAGAACTGGTCCCTCATGCCTGTAATCTTTGCACTCAGGCGGGCTGAGGCAGGCAGAGCCATGAGTTTGTGGCCAGCCTGGAGTAAATCACAGACTATTTCCTGGACTATGGAGTGAGATCATATGAGAAAGGAAAAGAAAAAAAAAGGGAAGGGAAGGGAAGGGAAGGGAAGGGAAGGGAAGGGAAGGGAAGGGAAGGGAAGGGAAGATAAAGGGCACTCTGGGAGCTAAGGTGTAGTTCAATGAATGATAGAACACATGCCTAGTACTTTGGAGTCCCTGAGTTTCATTCACAGCTCTAGAAGGGAGGGAGGGATGGAGGGAGGGAAGGAAAGAAAAAAGAAAGATTAATCAACCATAGTTTTCCAAATGTTTGAAAGAAGTGGGTAAGAAGAAGGGCTGTTACACACCTGTGCAATAGTGGCACTCAGCCTGTGCCAGTAACCAAAGGCTCTCTGATTGAATAGTGGGAAAGAATTCATACCTGGTACTAGGAACCAAGTCAGAATCCTATGATGATGTCATAAACTCCAGCCAGAAGTTCCCACTAGTCTTTGACCAAAAAGAGTGGCTACACCCATCAAAATGTCTCTCAATTAACTATGTTTATCCCCTTGAATACATGCTGTTCTCACTCTGGGTTGGAGAATTTGTTTTCCTTTTTACAGAGGAGCAAAAGCCGGGGAGAACCAAAATCCATAAACATGACAAGTAAAGATAGTTAAATGCCTATCAGGAAATGAGCCCAGAAATGGCAAGTTAAACATGAAAAGCTCATGGCAAGCCTGACAACCTGCATTAGGGAGATGGCAATAGACACTAAGGACATTGAAAATGTATCAAAGGGGCTGGAGAGATGGCTTAGTGGTTAAGCGCTTGCCTGTGAAGCCTAAGGACCCCAGTTCGAGGCTCGATTCCCCAGGACCCACGTTAGCCAGATGCACAAGGGGGCGCACGCATCTGGAGTTCATTTGCAGTGGCTGGAGGCCCTGGCACGCCCATTCTCTCTCTCTCTCTCTCTCCCCCTCTTTCTCTCGCTGTTTTTTGCTCTCAAATAAATAAATAAAAATACAAAAAAAAAAGAAAATGTATCAAAGCAGAAATCCAGAAGTGGCTGAGAGCTCAAGACTAAAGTTGATTTGTAACACACCAGCCAGAGCTCAGGGAACATTGCAAAACAAGGGGCTGAAAAATTGTAAGAGCCACAGAATGGAAAGGAGTATCCTGAGGCATTGCCCCACCATAGTGACTGATGGCTGCATTCATAATCCATAAGCCCATGGTGAATACCAGTAACCCCACTGAGAAAGGCCCTCAGTGGAAGAGGGTTGGGAGGAGGGGATATAATAAGATAGTACAAGGGGAATTGGACCAACACATGACTTGCCTATTCAACAAAGTTCCCAATTAATAATTTTAAAAAGGAAAAGAAAAAGAAAACACACACACACACACACGAAGGGCTTTGCAGGTGGTGTGCTTGGGTTTGAACCCGAGTGTTCTGTGTTCAGCTTGTGTCACCCTTTGGCAAGCTTCAATTTCCTCATCTATAAAATGATGGTAAATAACATAGGACAAAAATGTTACACGGTGGGTGTAAATAACCTAGGATCATGGATAACACACAAAAGATATTTCAGGAGCTGGGGATATAGCTCAGTTGGTAAAATGTTTGCCTAGCATGCCTGAATTCCTGGGTTTCATCCCCAGCACTGCACATACTGGGCATGGTTATGCATACCTGTAATCCTAGAATTTGGGAATTGGAGGCAGAAGGATCAGAAGTTCAAGGTTATCATCAGAATACATAGTGTTTTCTAGGCCAGCCTAGACTACATGAGACCCAGTCTCTAAAAAAGATTTTTTATAATTGAGATACACATGTGCATATAAACTTTATAGTGCCAAATCAAAATCAGCGAGTTCTCCATGACCTGTGTGTGTGTGTGTGTGTGTGTGTGTGTGTGTGTGTGATGCTGAGGACTGAATCCAGGACCTACTGCATGCTTAGCACTGGCCTCAACTACATCCCCAGACTGCTCAATATCTTCCTCATACTGTCACAGTGAGGGGAACTCAGTAGCTAAGAATGTGACTAGAGTATAGGCTCACAGTGTAATATATATTCCAAAACCAAAGAGAAATGAGCTGGGAGCACACTCCTATAATTCTAGCAACACTTGGAAGGTGAGGCAATAGGATGACAAGTTCAAAGTTAACCTGGCCTACATAGGAAGAACTTACCTCAAAAAAATAAATAAATAAAGCAAAATGGAAAACAAAAGAAAAAGAAAAATCCCATTTCCCTCCCTTTTATCCTGGAGTCTTTTCCCAAAGTGCTGTGACTAATTACCCAGTAATGACTCAAACCCCTGCAGCCAATTGAAACCTACGAGTTCCCAGCACTGCTCCTCAACATAGCTCGTCATAAAGACAGAAATCCTAGGCTAAAGAGGCTGAACTCTCTAGTGCTTTTGATGACTTTTACAAGTTGACTGGAACAGAATATATTACACTTCGTGTCATTTATGCTACATGGCGGGGAGTATGGAAGGAAATGTCACATGTTCAGATGTGTGTTTTAATCAGTTCATTCTGGCTGCTGCAAGGAACATGGACTGTGATATAGGCAGAAAGGCTAATAAAGAAGTTCCTACAGTTGGGTGTGGTAGCACATGCCTGTAATCCTGGCACTAGGGAGGCTGAGGCAGGAGGAACAAGAAATGACTACATAGTGAGTCTTGGAAAGAAAAAGAAAATGGGAAATTCTTGCAGTTTTCCAGGCATGAAGTGATCTGAGTTGGGTTGAAGGTACAGGAGAGAAAGGAGACGGTGTGTAGAATAAGATGTCCAAGGAGTAACGATGAATTTGGATCCATAGCACAGGAAGAGGAATCCATTCATTACTAGAAGGGAGACAGGAACACTGAGACAGAAGGGAAGAAGAAAAATGCATGTGTTGAAAGGGGCTAGGTCAAAAAGAAGCTGAGAGATTCTGGCCTCATGCTCTCAACATTCTCAGCAAATCAGGAGGTAAGTTTATCTCCTAAATGTGGACAGGAAGGTGGCAGTAGAATTTAGAGATCATGACTTTGCTGTGGCTCCATTCTATAAGGTCATAGGATTTTCTTTATAAGGAAAAAATAATCATAGGATGTGGTAGATTCTGATAGCACTCCTGACAAGAGTGGTTTTACTGAGGAGCCTATGAGGTAAATGAAAGAGGAACTACAAGCCACAAGTACAGATGAACCTCAGGAAGCTTGGCAGGAGCCCAGCATGGTGACTCATACCTATAAATCCAGCACTTGGAAGACAGAAGCAGGAGGATCAAGCCTGGTGTGGTGGCACACACCTTTAATTCCAGCACTCAGGAGGCAGAGGTAGGAGGCTCACCATGAGTTCAAGGTCAGCCTGAAACTACAGAGTGAGGGACAGGTCAGCCTTGAGGGATAGGTCAGCCTTGGCTAGAGAGAGACCCTACCCCCCAAAAAGGAAGCAGGAGGATTGCAAGTTTGAGGCCAGCCTAAACTATATAGGGAGAACCTGTCTCAACAAACAAAAGCACCCTTCTTTATCTTGAGCTATTGGAGAGAAAAGATTAAAAGAACACAATCAATGACTGCCCTACATAGCAAGACCTTGTCTCAAAACAAAGAAAGAAAAAGGGTGATGAGAGAGAGAGAAACAGAGAGAGAGAGAACAAGAGAAAGAACCCACTGGTGCTTATCTGTTTAGAGATGAATGAGGTTCTTGCTATGTTGCTCAGGCTGGCTTCAAGATCCTGGACTTCAGTGATACTCTTAACCTCAGCCACCTGAGAAGCTGGGACCTCTGGTGAG
Source organism: Dipus sagitta (assembly GCA_036346955.1). Lineage (NCBI taxonomy): Eukaryota > Metazoa > Chordata > Mammalia > Rodentia > Dipodidae > Dipus > Dipus sagitta. Next base: position 65,880,904 of record CM070776.1, read on the forward strand.
AGCCAACACACTTGACTAATCCATTAATGTCAGATCACAGGATCCCTGGAATATGTTATATTACTTAGTATTAACTCACTGTGAAGCTGTTAGATCATATATATAGCTCATATAGTCCATATATTTTTCTCATCATAGTTGCCTGTGAGTTAGCTTGAAGTATTATTTCAATTTTATGGCCAAAGAGACATAATTAGTATTCAATTCTTTGCCTAAGGTCACACAGCTAGTAAATGATAGATTCAGGAGTCAAACCAACGTCTGACTTATTTTGTTTTGTTTTGAAAGTCTCATCATGTAAACAAGCTGACTTTGAACTCATGATCCTTCTGCTTTTGCCTCCCGTGTGCCAGGATTATAGGCATGCACCACCGAGCTGGCCTGATTTTGTCATTGCTGTTGTTATTCAACCTGGGGTAGGTCTCACTGTGATGCCCAAGATAGTCTCAAACTTCTGAGCTCCAGAGAGCCTACTACCCCAGCCTCCCAAGTAGCCAGGACTAGAGGCATGCCACATCCAGTATCTATCAACTCTTTATTGGATGCTTCACACCATCCACAAATTCTTTCTTGAACTCCAAGAAACCTCGAGGTACACACCAATTACGGTATCTAATTCCAAGACTGTCACTACTCTGGATGGTCAAGCTTTAAACGTTTGTGAAGGACCAGTTATCCCACCCGAAGTAAGCAGCCAGCTGGCCTGTTATAGTTTAGGAAGCTGAGTGATTTCCCCTGGGATTTGCTTTCTATTTTTTCCAGGTTGAGGTCAGTAGGTTAAGTACCCTTTGCTTTCAAAATCTTGAAGGCCCTTGAAAAGATAAAGCTTTTTATATTTTTAGAAGAGGAGACCCCTGTCACACTAAGAGAAATCATAAGTGTTGACCCCACCCTGGAACCATGGAAGCCATGCCTGTCTCCCCAATCTCTCAGCAATCACTCCCCAGACCCCAGCCATCCCATACTCCATCCACAGTAGGTTCCTGGGAAAGTCACAGTTTTATGAATAGTTTCATGGTCAGCGCTTTGAATTAACACTCCCTTGGGTGAACTATGAGATTACAAAATTTAGCTTTAAACACAGTTGTTTAATGAGCAGCCAAGTCGTGATACTGTCATCCCATCTCACACCAGGGTGACCTCATCCTCCACTGTGGGCCTGCAATGCTAATCAAGAAAGGCCTTGTCTCAGGGAGGTCCAGAGCCAGAGTCAAGAGCCAGTGAGGCCAACACCCTAAAAGGACACTTTTGTAGTCCCCTCCTGGGATGGTGGGGAGAACTGGGGAACTGAGGAAATATAGCCATCAGAACTCTGCTGCCAATATTTGGAGCAATTGTGTGGCCACAGGAGCTTGTTTGGTTGACACTACATGTCCTGTCTTCCTAGGATCACCTACCACCACTAACAGGTTTATTCTCCATCTCTACCAAGCCTAGATTCAGGGTGTGTTAGTCAGCTTGCCATTAGTAGGATCAAACTCCTGAAATAAATAACTTACAAAAAGAAAAGAGTTCTGAGGTTTCCAGTACATGACCAAGCAGACCCATGGCTTTTTGTGGGACAGGGTGACAAATGGCAATGAAAAGGAGCACATGGTAGGGCCAAATACTTCATCTAATCAAGAAGCAGAAGCCAAGGTCCCACTATACTCTTCAAGGTCATGCCTCCTAGTGACCTACTTTCCTCCTGCTAGGCCCTTGTGCTATTTTATTTATTTATTTAAGAGAGAAAGAGAAAAAGGAAAAAAGAGAGAGAGAATGCAAGGGCCTCTAGCCCCTGCAAATGACTCCAAATGCATGTGCGACTCTTTGCATCTGACTTTATGTGGATACTGGAAAATTGAGCCTGGCTCCTTTGGCTTTGCAGGCAAGTGCCTGAAAACATCTTTCCAGTCCCATTGTGGTACTTTGAATGTAAACTGCTCCCCATAGCCTCATGTATTTGTGATTAAGCCTCATACTCAATGGCCAGCTGGTGGAGCCCTTAGGAGATGGAGACTTGCTGGAGGAGGTGTGTTGCTGGGAGTGGGCTTTAGGGTGTTATAGGCCAGCACCAACCTTGCAGAACAAGCTTCACCATTGCTGCTACCTCCTTGCTGATGTGACATGATGTGATGCCCAGCCTTTTTGCTGCCCTACTTCAATGTTATGATGAAATTTTCCCTCAGCACTGTAAGCCAAAATAAAATCTTTCCTTCCATGTGCTGCTTTGGGTCAGGTGTTTGGTCCCAGCAATGAAAAGGTAACAGCTACAGTCCTCCTCCAAAAGGTTTCACCACTTCCCAACAGCACCAAGCTGGAGACCAAGCAATTAACATATGGGCTTTGTGGACATTCCAGATTTAAACTATAGCACTACAATGCATCCTATCCAGAACCAGAGGAAAATATAAAAATATATGTCAGGATGGAGAGATGGTTTAGCCATTAAGGCATGTGCCTGAGAAACCTAAGGACCCAGGTTCGATTCCCCAGTACCCACGTAAAGCCAGATGAACAAGGTGGCACATGCACCAGGAGTTTGTTTGCAATGGCTAAAGGCCCCATTGTACCAATTCTCTCTATACCTGCCTCTTTCTCTATCTCGCTCTTTCTCAAATAAGTAAATAAAAAAATTAAAAGTTAAAAAAAATCGCTGTGAGTTCAAGGCCACCCTGAGACTACATAGTGAATTCCAGGTCAGCCTGGGCTACAGTGAGACCCTGCCTCAAAAGACAAAACAAAAAAAGAATTTTAATCTCCATACATCTTTCCCAGCTGAAGCCCAGCTCTGAGGTTTTAAGTTTTTAATTAACTTTTTATTATTTTATTTTATTTTGGATGTTGGGGATCAAACAACCCAAGGTCTTACACATGCTAGACAAGCAATCTATGACTAGTTCTGCTTTGATCCCAAAGAATTTCAGTTGCAGTAATTGGATTCTTGTCCCTACCCTTATGAGCAGTATATTAGTCAACTTTTCATTGCTGGGACAAAATACTTGACAAAAATAAATTTAAGGGTTATAGATCAAACTTAAGTTCCAGGTTACAGTCCATCATGGTGCAAAAGGCATAGCAGTAGGGAGGAGCTGAAGGCAGCTGGTCACATTCAGCCCACAGAGAAGAAGCACAGAAAGCAGACAAAAATGAATGCTGTTGCTCATCCAGCACTCTCCTTTTGATTTTTATTTTTTTGGGGGGTGGGATTTGTTTGTTTTTTGTCTTGGTATTTTCAAGGTAGGACTTCACACTAGCCTAGGCTTACCTGAACTCACTCTATAGACCTAGGCTGGGACTACAGCTCAGTTGTAAAATGATTACGTAGCATGCATAAAAGCCATGGGTTCAATCCCCAGTATAGCAAAATCAGAAAAAAGAAAATGGGGTTCTTAGACACAGCCATTCAAAAACCCCCCAGCATCTTGGGGAGCAGCTAATTACCAAAGACATCACAGATATTTCCAGGTCATTCAGTTAGAGTGTTAGAGCTGAAAGGAATACTTATCATCTGCTCCCAAACTTTTAGACTAGAATATACATATTCCTGGAGGTACATAGCAGTATACCAAGGAGTCATGAAGCCACAGGATAGCATATTTTATATGCATATTTATTTTTATATTATCTTTTTCTATGCACGTAGAATATTTTCATAGAGTCAATTTTACTCAAGTATAAGAAGTTTAAAATTCTTTCTTTGTCTTTTTCTTTTTCTTTCTTTTCTTTTTTTTTTTTTTCAAGGTAGTGTCTCAGTCTAGCCCATGCTGACCTGGAATTCAGTATGTAATTTCAGGGTGGCCTTGAACTCATGGCTATCCTCCTACCTCTGCCTCCCAAGTGCTGGGATTAGAGGCATGTGCCACCGCATCTGACTGGAACTTATTTCTATATTAAAACAAATACAGCTTTATAATGGAGAAGAATACAAACAGTTTTAGGATAAATCATGAGACCTCAAATATACTTAAAGTTTGTGCTAGGCTGTTTTGAGTTACCTGCCACACACACCTCTCCTGGCAATGCTAGACATTTCATTTTTGTCTGGTTGGTTTGTGTATATGTTTTGGTTTTTGAGACACAATATCACTTGGTAATCTACAGCAGCCTGGAATTCATGGAGATCCTCCTGCCTTAGCCTCGCAAGTGCTGAGTTTAAAGGTGTGAGCCACCATGCCAGGCTCTGGATACTTTGTTTTTGCTTTATTCCATCACTGAGGTTACTTTAGCTAAAATTTCATAAAATTTATTATTTATTTATTTACTTGACAGAGAAAGAGGGAGAGAGAGAGAGAATGGGTGCTCGAGGGCCTCCAGCCACTGCAAATGAACTCCAGATGTGTGCACCCCCTTGTGCATCTGGCTTAAAATGGGTCTTTGGGAATCTAACCTGGGTCCTTTGGCTTTGCAGGCCAATGCCTTAACCGCTACGCCATCCCACCAGCCCAAAATTTATATAATTTCTTTTTAAAAAATTGAGTGGCTAAAGAGATTGCTCTGCAATTATGTCGTTTATCTGCAAAGTCGAATGACTCAGGTTTTAATCCCCAGTGCCCACATAAAGCCAGATGCACAAAGTGGTGCATACGTCTAGAGTTCATTTACAGTAGCTAGAGGCCCTTGTGTGCCCATTTTCTCTCTCTCTCTCTCTCTCTCTCTCTCTCTACTTCTTTTTTTACAAATAAATAATTAAAATAAATAAAAGACCCTTAAATATTTTTTAATTGAATCACAACAATCTAGTCCAAATCTGTATTTTCATAGGTAGGAAAACTAAGGCCCACAGGTGATAACAATTTAGCCAAAGCTGGGCTGGAGAGATTGCTTAGTGGTTAAAGTGCTTGCCTGTGATGCCCAAGAACTCATATTTGAATCTCCAGATCCCACATAGCCAGACGCACAGTGATGCAAGCACACAATGTCATATATGTGCCACAAGGTGGCGCACACATGTGGACTTTGTTCTCAGTGGCTGAAGGCCCTGGCATGCTCTCACTCTCTCTCTCTCTCTCTCTCTCTCTCTCTCCTTTCTCTCTCTCTCAAAATAAATAAATAAATAGAAAGAAAGATGGGAAGGAAGGAAGGAAGGAGGGAGGGAGGGAATGAGAAAGAGAAAATTTAGGCAAAGGTATGTATAAGAGGTAGGACTCTTATAGCCCACCTCTATCACAATGTATATTTCTTTCCAGATACTTAGTTGCTCAGATAACTACTCCTTTAACTGCTTTTACTTGCTAACTCTGGTCCATACCTTGTACCTTTCTGACTTGTTCACAGTGCCAAAACTTATAAAACTACCCTGAGAGAAAACGATCTCTGAGAACAGGTCAGACACTGGAATCTCTTTTGATAACTTCAAAGCTTCAAACACAGTGAATAATGAAGAGATTTCATCCCCTACCCTATACCAGGCAACATTCCAGGAGAGAGAGAGAAACAGAACAGAGCAAACAGAAAGGAAATTCTGCTAATCAGAAACCATAGCAGAAAGCAAAAAGCTGAGTTTAAGATTCTGCATTTCCCCTTTATTTACATAAAGAGATGCATAAGGCCACCTCATCAAGGCAGCAAGGAAACTGGGTTGTCAAAGGAACCTCTTCCCTGGCACCACCTGGGTTATCTGCCTTCCTCAGTCTGTGAGACTAAAATCACTTTAGTTAAAAAAGAAATAACCTTGAGCTAGGCATGTTGGTACATGCCTGTAATCCAAGCACTCAGAAGGTAAAGGCAGGAGGATGGCTGCCAGTCAGAGGCCAGCCTGACCTATACAGAAAGTTCCAGGCCAACTAGGACCACATAGCATGACCTTGTCTCAAAAGAAAGAATGAAAGAGAAAGAGAGAGAGAGAGAGAGAGAGAGAGAGAGAGAGAGAGGAAAAGAAAGAAGGAAAGAAGAGAGGGAAGGAGGGAGGGAGGGAGAAAGGTAAAAAGAGAGGAATGGGGAGATACCACAGTGGATCAAGTGTTTGCTGCACAATCATGAGTTCCTGATTTCAGACCTCCAGAACTCATGTAAAGTTAGATGCTATATCATGAGCAACTGTGATCCCAGTACACCTATGGCAATAATGGAGGCAGAGATGGGAGAAGCTGGTAGAAGCTCAGCTAGCCTAGCAAAGGCAGTGGTGAACAATGAGAGGCCCTGCCTCAAACAAGGTAAGTGGTGAGGAACAGCACCCAAAGTTGTCAACTGACCAGCACACATGCAACATGGCACATTTCCACCCATATTCACACATAGGAATGTGCATACTATGGCCATACCATCCTGAATACATCTGATCTTGCCTGAACATAAAAACACAGACACATACACATACATTAAAAGAAATGAAAAAAAAAAAGAAATGACCTTGAATTCAAAATAGCCCAGCTTTATAGCCGTCATTTAATAGTTTTCATGCAAATTAACAAGGGTTGCCTCTAAACTCATAAGCTTACATACACTTATGCACAACTTAAGTCCATAACTCTTGTTTTTACATAGACATGCAAATGATTCTACGAATTGTCACAAATACAAACACAAGTACACATTTGTGTTGAGAAAAAGGCATAATCTCTCCCCACAATTCTCCCTCAATGCCCAGCCCCACATGTACACAGCCACCATTGATATTCACATTCATAGTCACACACACCAGCCTGAGAAATGACCCAGGTTGCCAGGGTTAGGGCCACATTCCATAGTGTCCCATTCCTCTCAGAGAACTAACAGATCATTTCACAAAGATGTCATCACCTGCCGGGTAATGTCAAGTTACAGCCAGAATAAATGGTCCATTACCTCCCCCATTACAGGTAGGCCCACGGGAGAATGACAGCGGAGACAAAGGAGACTTGTGGCTCAGTGTCACTGTAGGAGACTGAGCAGAAAGGTAAGATGGGGATCCTCTCAAGCAAAGAGATTTTCTTTCTTCTCTGGACCCTAGAATTGGGGGTGGGGAGATTGAAGGAAATCTGACTTTTTGTGGAATTCTTAAACTCTAGGTATAGATAACTAGAGCAAAAGAAAAAGAAAGAAGAAACAAAAGACAAAAAGAAAAGAAAGAGAAAGAAAAAAACAGAAAAAGATTGCCCCTCTCTTTTGTGGTGCTAGGCATGGAAGTTGGGCCTTGCACATGCTAAACAAGTAATCTTACTACTGAGCCACATCTCCCAACACTACTGACTACTGCTTTTACCTGGGTTTATCCTTGTTCAAAAGGTGATTGGGCCATGTTATAATACTTTCTCGCCGGGCGTGGTGGCGCACGCCTTTAATCCCAGCACTTGGGAGGCAGAGGTAGGAGGATTGCCGTGAGTTCGAGGCCACCCTGAGACTTCATAGTGAATTCCAGGTCAGCCTGGGCTAGAGTGAAACCCTACCTCAAAAAGAAAAATACTTTCTCTTTTTTATATAAACAAAGACACTTTTTAATATTTTATTTATGTATTTGAGAGAGAGGAAGACACAGAGAGAGAGAGAGAGAGAATGCACAGACCAGAGCCTCCAGCCACTGCAAACTCCAGACATATGTGCCACCTTGTGCATATGGCTTATGTGGGTACTGTGGAATTGTACCTGGGTCCTTAGGCCTCACAGGCAAGTGCCTTAACCACTAAGCCATTCCTCCAGCCCCTACTTTCTCTTTTGAATAAGGCCCCAGCATTCTTCAGATAGAGTTTTCACCAACAGCAATCTCTGGAGCCAAACTCCAGTTCTGAATTTCAACTGCACCATATACCAGCCTTATGACACTGAGCAAATGACTTTAAGTTCTCTAGCCCTCAGTTTCAACATCTGTTTAAAATCAAGATAATAATGCCATCTACCTCATGGTGTTATGACGTGATTTAAATGCAAGGCACTTAGAAAAGTGCCTGGCACTTAGGATGCTCAGTAAATGAATTATACAAATGAGCAACTTCCTGTTTTCCCCAGGCCTCCACTCCCTTACTTGCCCACCCAGGGATGACAGTGTGGTAACTCCAAAGCCTAGAGAGAATAAGAGTGGCCTAATATCTCACAGAAAGATGACTGGAGTTTGAGTTGATTGCTTTGGGGTGACTCAGCCAGTGGCCAATCTTACGTACTTCATCCCTTCCTTAAGTACAAAAAGTATAATAAAAGAAAACTATAAAAAGAAACATGACTGAGGCCTGGCAAAATGTAAATATTCAGAGCAATGATATCTTTTAAAATGTATTTATTTATTTATTTATTTATTGAGATCACAGATGCATGCGACACTTTGCATCCAGTTTTACGTGGGTTCTGGGAAATTGAACCTGGACTGGCAGGCATCACATGCAAGTGCCTTTACCAACTGAGCAATTTACCCAACCCCTGATGGGCACAGTTTTAAACCCGTCCTATATATTATTTCATTTAAACTTCACAACAACTCTTGTCATCTGCATCGTACAGAAGAGGAAACCAAGGTTCTAACACCTAGAATGGCTTAGAGCTGGGATTATGAAGCTAGACAATGACACTAGCAATAGAGTGTCCAAATTCTATTCTCTGTTTTGCCCACAGAAAGCAAGAGTGAGTTAGGCAGGAACAAATGACCAAAAAGGCAATACAAGCTCTTTTTTGGAAGTAAACTGAGGCAGTTTGGTATTTTTGTTAAGCGCTAAGTTAAGATCAAGACTCAGAGCAATCTGGGTTGTCTAGCATGTACCAGCCCATGAGTTCAAGCCCCAGTACCCCATAAAAGAAAAATGCATAGCTTTAAAACCTATCACTGCTACTAGTTATTGAATGTCTGTGGGTCTGTTTCCTTATTTGTAAAATGGGAACAAATCTATTTCTTACAATTGTGATAAGGCACACAGGAGATAATAATATATGCAAATCACCCAGGGTGTGCTTAACTACTGATGTCCTGGGCCATTCCCCACCTTACTCTTGTAGTATTTGCCTAGCAAGACAGCTTCTCCTATCCCTTATCAGGGAAACTCAATTACAAAGGACAAAACATTTGTAAGTTTTCTGGAAAATGAGGAGCTGGGCAGACATGCTTTTCCACTTGTTGGGGAAAGGCTATGGGTAGGGAAAGTGCGCATCAGCATTTCAGCATCCCATTGTTCTTCAACCAGGAACAGAGTCTGGCAGGTTGTATCCATCTTTGCCTCCCAGCCTCACTCATAGTGGAAGTCAGAACCCCTGTGGGGGAGGAGTTAAGCTATAGTTCACTACTTGTCTAGCATGTACAAGGCCCTGAGTTTTATTCCCAGCACTTCGAAATAAAAAATGACTTACTTTCCTCTTCCCCCTTTTATTTTACTTTTTATTTTTACTTACTTAAGACAGAGTCTAGCTCGGTAGCCCATGCTGGCCTTGAACTCACGACCCTCTTGTCTCAGCCTCCTGAATACTGAGTTTGCAGTTGTGTGCCACCATACCAGCTACCCTTTTACTTGGATTGTTTTCTACATCCTTTCCCCATTAATTGCTTTGTTTTCCACGTCATCCTTGTGAACTGTTAGGAAAGGAGAAAGGAGTGTAAGGAATTGAGTGCCCTCCCTGTGCTGGACAATGCCAAGCAATTTCATTAATTCTCATAATATCCTTGGGAATGGGGTGTAATTGTCACTTTATAAAAGAGGCCCTGAACCCAGTGAGGGCTTGTGTTCTTCTGTACCACCACCCCCCACCTCGGTACTATGGATTGAACCCAAGGCCTTATGCATGGTAGGCAACTACTCTCCCGAGCTTCATCCCCAGACTTGTCTTAATTTTTTTTCATATTTTATTTTTTTTGCTTGAGAGAGAAAGAGGGGCAGATAGAAAGAGAGAATGGGCATGCCAGGGTTTCTAGCTACTGCAAATGAACTCCAGATGCAAGTGCCACTTTGTGGATATGACTTACATGGATAGGTACTGGGAAATCAAATCTGGGCTCTTCAGTTTTGCAGGCAAGCACCTTAACCACTAAGCCATCTCTGCAGTCTTTGTCTTCAATTTTGAGTGAGGGTCTCATTATGTTTCCCAGGCTACGTTGAACTTGCTCTGTAGCCCAGAATGTCCTTGAATTTGAGATTGTTCTGCCTCAGCCTCCTGAGCAGATTGAATTACAACTTTGTTCCACTAGGCCTAGCAGGTTCTAATCTATTTGTTTATTTGTTTGTTTGTTTGTCTGTTTGTTTGTTTTCAAGGTAGGGTCTCGTTCTAGCCCAGGCTGACCTGGAACTCATTCTGTAGTCCCAGGCTGCCCTTGAACTGACAGTGATCCTCGTACTACTGCATCCTCAGAGCTGGGATTAAAGGTATACACCACCATGCCTGGCTTCTTCTCTTTTTTAATATGCATTTTTCTTCTTGCCCCATTTATCCAGCCCAATCTTAGCCCGAGGTTGTATCCCCAGTGAAGCTTTTCCATAAAGTGACATATTCTGAAATCTCTCTAGGCTCTGGTACTCATTTCTGCATAATCCCCAAACCCACAAGTTGAGGTCAATCTGCCCCTGTGAATCTGAGTGTGCTACTTGTTAGTTTCTGTGCTACTCAACTGACCTCCCCTCAGTTTTCTCACCTCTAAAATGGAGATAATGTTATGCCACAAGGTTGTGAAAATTACTAAGTTTTATGAAAGTGCTGTCAATTGGAATGGTTCACAGAATTATTGTTTAAAACTGAATCGTCACCTTAATCTCCAAAGGGCCCTAGGAGGGCAATAGAATACTTGAATCTCTGAGCTTTAATCAAACAGGACTGTAGATATGCCAACTGTGGTTGGTGACCTCAGGGATGCAGAGGGTTGAAGAATACAAAAATTTCCTGAAGTGTGCAGTTTATTTCATTATAGAGGCAACTAAATCCTTTGTATCATGTGCTTCTCAAAGGTGCTTCATCTATGTTATTTTGTTTGATTCTCATTAAATTCCCAAGAATTAGATTTTTAACAATAAAAATTGCACTTGCTTTGTTACTATTTCCTCCTTCTGGGAAGTGACCCTCCCGATTGCACAGAATTCTTCTCACCTTAGCTTCAAGGTCTATCCATCACAAAGGCCTCCTTAGCCCAGTACTAGGCCCTGACTCCCAGGTCAGTCTTCTGCTTTATGATTCCACATTGTATACCTTATACTGTCCAGTAGTCTAGTCATTTACATACTACTCTTAATTTCAGGCCTTCCTTCTCCATTGTCTCACTGAATTTACCAATCCTTAGAAAGAAAGAAGGAATGGTTTCTTTGTTCTTTTGTCAGTCCCTTTTATAAAGCTTTTTTGACAGCGCTGAGGATTGAACCCAGGGCCTTGTGCATGCCAGGCAAGCATTTGTAAAGCTTGATTTTACTGCTGTTGGTTTTGATTTTGTTTTATTCATGTTGTTTTGTTGTGGTTTTGTTTTGTAGCCCAGGCTGGCCTTGAACTCATGATTGTAGTGCAATGCATCCAGTTTATAAATCTTATTAGGGAAATGTTCATATCCTACACATATTTTCACATATAATTTCACGTACAATTTATAAGCATCCATGCTCCCATCATCCAGCTTCAACAATTAGCAGCATGTGGATGAGATGACATCTGTACTCCCACTCCTTCTGCATTCTTAGTTTGGAAATTTTATTTTATTTGGCCTTTTTTGAGACCGAGTCTCACTTTGTAGCCAGGACTTGTCTGGAGCTCACTGTGTAGCCCAGACTGGCCTTGAACTTGTAGCAAACTTCCTGCCTCAGCCTCCCAAGTGTTGTGATAAAAGTTGTGAGCCACCATGCCTGGAACTTTGGATAATTTTTTTGTTGAGAAGGTTTCCACTATGTGTCTCAGGCTAACCTCAAACTCTAAATCCCTATGCCTCCCAAGTATTGAGATTGCAGATGGGTGAAACCATTTTGGCTTGTTTTGGATAATTTTTAAGTGTATTCAAGACAACCTATTATGTCACCTATATATACTCCAATATGTACACCACCTTTTGCATCTCTGTGTCTAGTACAATTGGAAGATGACTTGTATCTATGTTCCCTACTACTGGGAGCATAACAGATTTCTGTGTACCTACATGTTCCAGATATGCTTGTCCTGGAGGTTCTCTCTGAGCTAAGGAGGCACAAAGGGACCAAGTCACGAGGTTGTTGCAAACCAAGAATTGCTATGGTTCTACGGTGTGAACACAGGGTGCACAGGGTGAGAGCTGCAAAAGCAAGGGCTCAATTCGAACTTGCCGCGTGACGGGGTCTCCAGCAGGAGGCGCTGCAGAGGCGCTGAAGGGGGCGGGGGGCGGGGAGGTTCAGCGGCTGCGGGAACCTGGGAAGACCGCCAGCGCCTGCAGCGTGTGAAAACTGCAACAGCGCTATTTAATAGGCGAGAGGAGGCCGAGCGCCAGGGTCTCAGAGGGACCATGGGGTTCAGGTGCAGGGCAGAGGTGCGGTGACTCGAGGCAGACCAGGCACCTGCTCCTCGGGTCCTCTCCGCCTCTGCCAGTTGTCCTGGCTGCCACCAGTTCCCACCCGAACTGCCACTCTTCCTGATAGAACATCTTGGAATGGGGCACAGGACAGAGCGAGGAAACACCTGTTTCCAACGAGAAAAGAGGTGGGGTAAAACCTCACCAGGCTTCCAATGGCCTCTGATCAAGCTTGCTCTCGAGAGCCTTGTAAAAGCGCGCCCAGAAAGGCAGTGGAGATCATTTTTCAACAAGGTTGCTTTCTATTTCTTACTCCCCACTCCTATCCTTCAGTAACAACGACCATTTAAAAAGGTCCTCTTTCTTGGGCTGGAGGGTGCCCCTGCTTCTCCTAGTCCCTTAATGGCCCCCACCTTCTAATCAACAGGGGCTCCACCACCCCAATCCTAAATTTTGCAACTGCATTCGCTTCCGAAATTTTCCCTTCTTCAGCCCACTGTGGACCTACGGGTGGGGAGTGGGACTAGTGTCCTACCAGCCTGGGCAGAAGCGCAGAAACCTTTGTCCCTCTGCCCTAGTCTCCTGGCACTTTCCATAGGGGAGCAACTGGACTTTGCATGGGAGATGGAGATAGCCCCAGTGCAGCAGGCCAGCCGGCAGACCCCCACGGAACAGGCCCGAGTGGCCGTGGGCGCCAACGGCCTCCACGCACTAGACTCCGTTATTTCATCAGCAGTTTTAGAAAACCTGCCAAAAGCAGTTATGCCTCACTGCAATGTGTAGCTTTTTCCTGCCATTTTTTTTTCATAATAAAAGAGGGAGTGAAGCTCGCTCACTCCCCCTCCACCTCCCTCTCCCAAAAAGAGCCAAATGGATACGAGAAGGGAAAAAAAAGAACCCACACACCAATCTCTGAGGGGATGCCAGTGAGGTGTGGCTTGTATTTAAATATCCAATATGTCAATGGAAGGGGAGTGGGTATGTATATAAAGTGCCGTTTGCATTTGATAGCTCGACGAAGCCAGCTATGAGAGGCCAGGAGAGATGGATGCGGAGGGGAAGCCGCACTTTGACTGAGCGCAAGGTCAGGAGCGGGCTGCCCCACGCTCCCCGCCGCTGAGAAGTTGCTCGGACGCGAACAGACGTCTCCGGGGGCTGGGCAGAGCACGGAGCGAAGCCGCCAGCGAGCTAGCGAGGCGAGCGCCCCCCGGACCGCCCGTGCCCGGCGCGGGGAGAGGCTGTTCGCGCCCCGCGGCCCCGGCTCGGCCCGAGCGCGCCCCGCACGGCCCGCGCCGCCCGCCAGCCGCACCATGGCGGAGGTGGGGGGGGTCTTCGCCTCCTTGGACTGGGATCTGCACGGTTTCTCCTCGTCTCTGGGGAACGTGCCCTTAGCCGACTCCCCGGGTTTCCTGAATGAGCGCCTGGGCCAGATCGAGGGGAAGCTGCAGCGCGGCTCGCCCACAGACTTCGCCCACCTGAAGGGGATCCTGCGGCGCCGCCAGCTCTACTGCCGCACCGGCTTCCACCTGGAGATCTTCCCCAACGGCACGGTGCACGGCACCCGCCACGACCACAGCCGCTTCGGTGAGGACGCGGCCCGGAGCCGTGGGAGGCGGGTGGACGGCGCTGGGGAGCCCACGACTCTCGGCTACCGCGTGGGGCCCGCCGACCATCCCCGGGTCGGGTGCCGTCCAGGCCCGTCGATTGGGGACGCGGTGGCGCGGAGCGGAGCCGCGCGGCGTCTGGGCCCCCCCACACCCGGCGACGCTCGCTCTCGGGAGGGGGCGGAGGCGCCTTGCGGAGTGGCCTCTTTCCCCGCTCCACCCTCCCTCCCCCGAGAGCGACGGGCGCAGTTGGGGAGCTGGACGCCGCCGAGCCCCAGGACCGAAGCAGGTGGAGCTGGGAGAGGAGCGGGTGTCCTCTCTTAGGGTGCCGGGGACGGTGGCCGAACGTCCAGGGTAGCAGGCCCATGGCCCCCTCTGATCGCCTAGAGCGGGAGCCTGCACGCGCACGGGCTGGGTGGCAGGGGGCCCCCACCAGAGTCACTTTTATCTGGCAGGGACCCGGCATCAGTGACACACATCCGCCTCGGTGTTGTCCTGCCTCTATCCCCACAGCATGGCATGAGCCGACTCTCCAGGAATCTAGGGTAAACCTCGAGGGCTCCATCATGTAATGTCACAAGTCTTGGGGCAGCTTTTGCCTACAGCTGCCCCCTTGCCCTGTGAGGAGCGTGTCCAGAACCCACTTCCAACCCTAGAAACAGGTGTTCCCTGGGCCCTAGATAGGAAACGTCTAACTTCCATCCAGGATTGCCACTCCCCTGCCTGCCACTATTCAGTGAACACAGCTGCCTGCCTCACATACAGAACTAATTATACAACTAATATATAAGCCCTGATCTGGGACGGAGATCTTTAAGTTTCTCACCAAATGGATTCCGTCTTCAGTAATTTGCCATTTTTATTTTCATCTTCCTATTCTTTGTTAAGCCATCATGCAGGTGCTGTGACAGCTACCTTGCATCCTCCTCTCTCCATCCCTCAATATCTTCTGCTTCCTCCCAAGCTCCCTAGACTCCAACAAGGGCACCTTCCACTCCTAAACCAGCATCGGGCTCTACCTACTCTCAAGGATGGCACGCGCGGTTCTGCCCACCCTCCCCCACCCCCAAACCGCCCCACCTTCCTATTCTGCATGCTTTCCTGGGGCTGCATCTGGAGTGCATAGTAAAAACGGGGAGACCAGGGTTCAGATTAAGGCCCAGGCTAACAAACAACTTAGGACCAGGGCTTGTCTTCCTTGCTGGGAGCAGGCAGGAACCCTAATGAGATCTATGTCATCTTGGAAAAATGCACTCAGACAGAGCTGGAGTACAGTAGGTTGGGAGGGGTAATGGAGGGGTGCAGGTGTCTGTATAAACTTGCAGCAGGTCCTCAAAAGGGTGATGAGGTGGGGTAGGAGGAGAGGGAGTGTTAACTTGGCTCCTTTCCCTTCCATCACTTGTGATTTTGCAGTCCTCTTTTGTTTCTCTTCATAAGGAATGGGACTCCCACCCTAGCTTCAGAGACTCCCCAAAATAGCTTAAAGTTATTGGGATAGTTAACATATAAAGGAAACGTGTATGTATGTATTATGCATGCATGTATGTATGTGGGAGAAGTATGAAATGATGAAGAGATGTGGGGTGGGGACAATGAAAGTGGAGAAACTATGTGCACAGCTCCCAGCTGCTCCAAGTATTTGTCTGACTCTGCCTGAGTTGAGCCCAATAATCTACAAGGTCAACATAAATCAGTAATAGGCTCTTGGGATAAGTGGTCTTTAATTACCTCCCTAAAGACACATCTTGATTTCTTTTCATCTCCCAGGCCTGCTAAGGGTGTTAAGTTTAAGGAGAAACCAAAGGAAATAAAGCTGGCCTGGGAAGGGATGTTTGCGCGGCTGCTTAACTGGCTGCTTCAGTTTTCGTTTGGCCTTTTAGAAAAAACAAACTGCCTGAGACCACCTCTGCATCACCTTTTCCCTTTCCTCTTTCCCTCCTTCCTTAGCTTCCTGGCAGCTCCATGTATTTCCTGTAAAGGCAATGATAACTGGTCAAAACTATCTCTTTGTAACCTCCCCTGCCAACTTCCAAACACGCGCTTGATCTTTCTCAGTTTAACTTTTGGCACAGAAAGAGGTGGTGTTTGAGTTTGCTCACACTCTCCTCCTTCCACATTCGAGTTAATCAGCCAGGGTATTCAATAAATCGAAACTTTAACATTCCATAAGTGCTTTAGCAGTCAACATTCCAGCAGGGTAAAGTAGGCCAGACTTAAGATATAAAATATTATAGATTTCTGCTTGGGGGGAGGAGGGAGTCTCCAAAGGCCATGTAAAGTAAATAGCTATTTGTTGTAATTGGAGAGCAGGGCCCCCAAGGATTACCCTGGAATCCATGTGTTCAGGCTGAGCCCAAGAGCAGCCCCGACTCCAAATAATAACCTGTTGGCACTGCACATGTTCCCTGCTTTCCATCTGCAACCAGTAGCCAGGGGTATTTCAGTCCCCGCCTGGCTGGTGGCAGTTACATGAGGTTCACCGGGATCCTGACATTCCTGAGGGGCACCTGTGGACTGGCAGAGCAGGGCTTGGGAGCCAGACTGGAGGAGAGGCCTCCTGCCAGGTGGGAGAGAGCAGACTGCCGCAGCTGCTTTGGGTTTTGAGCGATCTGGTTCTTATTTGGCAAGGTGCCAGGGCAGCATGGTCTTGGCCCTGAAGGTCTGACAGGATGGCTGAGGGAGCTCAGGCGAGTCATGGAACCAGATTAAATGACACATTAGCCAGTCATCTAGCTAGGTTCTGAAGTAGTGGGGCTCAGGACAGATCAATTTTGATTGAGGCCCTGAGGAGAGAGGTGTAAGAAGAGAAGAGTCTGGAAATTGTCAGGAAAAGGCCTGAGTGTGAGGTGGGCAGGTCAAGATGAGGAAGAGTACACAGAGGTCCTGGGCCTTCGAAGGGGTAAGAGATGACTGAGGAAAGACAAACTGTCTTCTTCATACTTTGCCTCAACTCTGCTGTTAACACCCCTGTCCAGCTGTAGCTGGGAAAATATGAAAATGGCTTGCTTTCTCTCTCCCCATCATGCTGGCTTGGATTCAGAAAAAGGTTTAGAAATATCTGTTCCATCATCATGTGCCACTGGGTTCCCACAGTCTGAATCCAGCTAATAGGAAAGTTGGCAAAGGGAAATGATGCCCAAAGACAGCTGGGCAGGGATGATTCCAGCTGTTGGAGACCCCTCTTACTGGATGCAACCCAAGTGACTTCCTGTATGATCTGTCCTTTGGCATCAGGGTTAACAGAGAGTTGGAGAAAAACTGTGGTGACTCAAATGGCCACACCTCTTGGGTTTCATGATTTGTTCTCACACCAGGTCTTGGACGGTGAGATCACAAACTGCTCTCTGCTACTTAATGAGCACAGGGTAGTGCGAGAGAGACATAAGATACTTAGCGAGCTATGACTGGAAGCTTGGAAGTAACCTGTGAACAGAACAAAGGGCTGAAGTACCAGGGTCTGTTGTCCCTCAGAGGTTAGCACCCAGAACTGAATCATGGCCTGCCTTCTGATTTCTTTGCCATGCTGTCCACTCTACTCTGAACATGCTCCTGCCTTCCCATAGCAAGCTCTAAACATAGCATTCCCACCCTCAATGCAGCCTTAGATCTTAATAACATCTTAATAACTTTTATCCTTTTTATATTTTTGCATTGGCTTTTAAATTATGTTTTAATTCAAAGGATCAAGGTACACACCTGTAACCTCAGCACTTGGGAGGTGGGGGCAGAAGGAGGACTTCAAGACTATCCCTGACTACCTAACAAATTAAAAGTGTTTTGAGACAAGGCCTCCTACTTCAGATCCTCTTGTCACAGCTTCCCAATTATGTGTGCCACCACAACTCGTCATTTTTAGTATTATTATTATTATTATTTGGTCTTGTATTTTTTTAAGACAGGGTCTTACTCTATCCCAGGCTGACCTGGAACTTATTCTGTAGCCCCAAGCTGGATTCAGACTCATGACCTTTCTTGAGTGCTGGGATTAAAGGTGTGTACTACCGTGCCCAGCTTGGTTTCCCATTTTTTAGGGAGGGTTGAACTATGTAGCCTAGACTAGTCAGAACTTCCTGCCTTAGCTAGGATTACAGACATAAATTAACCTATCCAGCCAATTTTTAATTTTAATTTGACCCATTTTAGATTACATTTTCTAAAATCCTGTTAATCACCTATCATACAGAGCTAACTTTGTTCAATGAAATCCCTTAGGACATTGTTATGTATGCTTCACTGGACCACATGTCTCCATTGTAGAAACAGGCAGACTTACAAATAATTAAAATAACATCACTGAGGCACTGGGTTCAGCACCCACACTGGCACCAAAAAAAACATACACAGGGCTGGAGGGATGGTTTAGCCGTTAAGGTGCTTGCCTGCAAAGTCAAAGGACACAGGTTCAGTTCCCCAAGACCCACATAAGCCAGATGCACAAGGTGGCGCATGTGTCTGGAGTTTGTTTGCAGTGTCTGAAGGCCCTGGAGTGCCCATTCTTTCTATTTCTCTCTCTCTCTCTCTCTCTCTCTCTCTCTCTCTCCCTCTCTCTCTCAAATAAATAAGTTTATTAAAAAACACACTGAAACTATATGTATATATATACATACATATATATATATATTTGCCTGAAGTGGAGAGGTGAGGTGTATGGGGCAGGGTACAGAGATACAAAGAGGTAAATAGATAACTGAGAAGACAAACTTTGGTAAGAGTATGCTTAATTCAATGGTGTGCACATGAGGCTCACCCTCTCACAACAAAACCCCAACACCAAACACAAACATCTTGTAAAACTGGTTTTGGGGACCAGAGTCCAGTACTTTATATTGGTTATAACCACACTTACATTGTTGGAGCCAGCCCATTTTTCTAACCTCTTGAAAGTTCTTTGGATATTGAGTGTCTCATCTCTCTTACCTGCCTGTCTTCTAGAACTAAGAAAAGCAGCTCTCCTATGTCCTCTTATGACTCATTTATTAAAATGTTAAGCAGGGAAGAACCTTCTGCAGTGTAATTGAAGATTTGGATCAATTAAGACAGTGTTTGATTAGTCCCTATCAATGCTGGCTAGCCCCTTCCCTCCTAACATTTCCCAAGGCTGCTATTTCATCCTGCAAAGGTAATCAGACAAAGAGTAGAACTCAGCGGATTTCAATGAGAGGCAGAAGCCAAACCCTAATTAAATGTCCTATCAACTGGTGGCAGAAGAACCTCACATCCTTCAAACAGATCTGGGTGAACCACAGAAATGTACCTCCAAAGCCGTCAGGCCAGAATACTCAGTCACCCACCAGCCAAGTTCTGGAGCTCCACAGGAGGTTGCTCACTAGACTTTTCAAACTGATTGCAAAATTCAGCACTTGTAAATCTTGACCTTAGCTCTTGAGAGACAGAAGCAAGAAGGATCACAAATTAAAGGTTAGCCTGGCCTACATAGTGAGTTTGACACTAGACTTCACTACATAGCCAGTTCCTGTCTCAAGTTCTTTTAGCTTATAAAATCAGCTCTGCCTCCTATGTAGATTATTCAGAATACTATCACCCTCAATAATTATACATTTTGAATGAAAGATAGCTAGACATGAGCTCATTTCATCCTTTTAGATGCCTCAGACAGTTATATACAGTTTTTGGTCTGTTGAAAAACATGATTAGAGGCACGAATATCCAAGAAGAATGTACTTGACTGTTTCTGTATCTACATAGTAGATGTAGTACCTGGCTCTGTGACACAATGGATAGTGCATTGGACTTCTAAACATAATAGATGCAGTGTCTTAGGACAAAATTATAGTGTTCTACACTGCCAGGATTTTGTTTTCTGGGTCCCTTTGCCCTCTTCATAGTTGACTTTTTTTTTCCCCTCTCATGGAGTAAATGAAAACATTTAAAATCTTCACCTCTAACCTTGTCAGCTAAAAGGGCATTTCTGAATTTCTTCCCTTTCCCCTTCAAGTTGCAACATCTCAAATCAGTATGAAGTCCAGTTCTACCTGCCAACTCTTTGCTGTGGATAAACTTTAAATTCTCCAGAGAGAAGGGGGTAATGACAGGCTTGTCAGCTTGGGGCTGTACTAGCTGAGAGCACTTTTGAGGAGAAAGCTCTCATGAGGCCAACTTTTACCTCCTGCCATAAACAGGGTGAACAAACTTACTGCGTGGTCTGTGTGGCATTTGTTAGAGTCAGCTACAGGCAGTTGACAGCCTCATGTGGCTTTTAAGGACATGGTAGCTGAGAGGGTGCAAAACAAGTTCAGCTTGAGCAAGGTGACTTTGGGAAAAAAAAAGAAACCTGGCCTCATTCTTGCACTGAGAAAGTTTTCTTCCTTTGCTTAAAATGGTTGGTATTTGACTACATGAACATCTTATAATTATGGAATGTTTGTAACAAAGCCTTCTCATGGTCTTTCCCCACAACATGCCTAAGAAGGCTAGGGGTGTAGCTCAGCGATAGAGCTCTTGCCTAGCATGCTCAAGGCCCTGGGTTCCATTCCTAGCACCCCTAAATAAACAAGTAAATCATATGCCTAAGAATGTTAAGTTGAGCAGAAATCATTTTCCCTCTTTACACAGGGAAAAACTGAGGCATGAAAAGACTAACACCTTCTCAGAGGCTTAATTCTTGATGCAAAAGATGGATTCACACACCTCAGGAACACTCAGGAGGCTATGATTGCTATGAGTTTAAGGCCTATGTGGGACAACAGACTGAGTTCCAGCCTAGCCTGGGTTAGAGTGATACCTTAGCTCAAAAAAAAATGTTTTTTAAAAGGCTGGGGCTGAAGGGATGGCTTAGCAGTTAAGGTACTTGCCTACAAAGACAAAGGACCCAGGCTCAACTCCCCAGGACCCATGTAAGCCAGATGCACAAGGTGGTGAATGCTTCTGGAGTTTGTTTGCAGTGGCTAGAAGCCCTGCCATGCCCATTCCATCCCTTTCTCTCTCTCAAGTAAATAATATTTTTTTCAAAAAAAATGAGTTCACCAGCTATTCTCCATAGGCACCAAGGACTGCCCTCCAGTTGGGGGTAAATGACAAGTAGCTCATGTCACCTGAAAGCTTAGTAACAGAAAGGTGTTTCCTTTTTGCCCTAGGAATTCTGGAATTTATCAGCCTGGCTGTGGGGCTGATCAGCATCCGGGGTGTGGACTCTGGCCTGTACCTAGGAATGAATGAGCGAGGAGAACTGTATGGATCGGTACGTTTTAGGTTTTCTATTTATCAGAGGCTATTACCATTAATGTTTGGACAATGTAAGGCAAAGGATAAAAATATTTATCTAGCACTTGAGTCTTTTTGTGGACTGTAAAAGATTAGCATCTTCTTGTTCCTTCTGGCTGCTTGGGGGACCTTGTCTTGTTCTGTAATGTCTTCACTCATTCAGCCCTTCATCCAAACATAAACTTTTTTGTGATATGGTTGCTTTACCTTTGCCATTAGAGAGCCAGCTAGTCTGATAACAGGAAGCTGGGATGGTCCATCAGTAGATGCTCAGGGTTTGAGGCATTCAAACTTCCAAGGAGCAAGCCTCAATTGCAGTGGGTGAAAGGAGAAGTAGCTGACTAGCAGACGTGTGTACGGGCGTGCACACACACACACACACTGCAGTGCAAAGTGGAAGAGTCAGCCTTCAAACCAAGGATTCTGACATTAACATAGCAGTCCCTGATTTCCAGATTTGCTTCAACTGAATCCCAAAGGGCAAATGACACTAACAAATGAAGACTGATGGTTTCAGGGGCTGGTGACAGCGCAAAGCCCCTAGGTATGACTTGGGCTGGCTGCAATATATTTTCTCTGTTCTGGAAGCTAGCCCAGCACTAGGGCATGGTGAGTGACTTTGCTGACCTTAACCCTTTCTGGGGATCCCAAATCCTGGCTCAGACTTTTAAGTCACATAGCATGCTTTCTGGCTGCCTATACCCCATGGAATCAGAACACATTTTTCCCTGACACCTAAGAGATAGGCCTGTCCCCAGCACTCAGTATCGGCCACCCCAGCAAGTAGTATGGTGGACCAATCAAGTGTGAGAAGGGCCAGAGGCAAGAGACCCAGGAGCTGCCAGCTTGAAGTAGGCAGATTGGAGGAGCTTTTCAAGGAGATCTTTCCCAAGCTTTCCATCTGACAGGCCCCTTGTTGGGAGAGATCACAGCTCACCTCCCAGGCAGCTTTATATAGATCCACAGCCTTTGCCTGTCAGGTGATGTGGCTGACTGTAATCTCAATGGATTTGAACATTATTAGCCCTAAGTAAGGAGCAAGCTAAGTGAGTGCCAGTGGGGCCCTAGAAGGCCATGATGGAAATGCTCAGGCTCAGAGAACCACCTGAGGCCATCTCCTCCAATCTCCTCCCTTCAGGAAAGAACATTTTTATTTGGCTCATAAAACAGGATGAAGGACAATCAGGAGTGGTTTATGCTACTTGGAAGAAAGATACTTCAGTACTATGGGGAGACAGGACTGAAATTTTTCTAATTTCCATGTGCTATTGCTATTTCAGGGGTTCTCCACCAGCAAGCTGGGATGGGAGAAATAATCATATAATGGGCTCTGCTTTATTTTCTCATCCTCACAGAAGAAACTCACACGTGAATGTGTTTTCCGGGAACAGTTTGAAGAAAACTGGTACAACACCTATGCCTCCACCTTGTACAAACACTCGGACTCGGAGAGACAGTATTATGTGGCCCTGAATAAAGACGGCTCACCCCGGGAGGGATACAGGACTAAACGACACCAGAAATTCACTCACTTTTTGCCCAGGCCAGTAGATCCTTCTAAGTTGCCCTCCATGTCCAGAGACCTCTTCCGCTATAGGTAATGGACCTCTGGTGTGACCTCTGTGACCTATGTACTCCGTGGCCACGGTTGGCCCTGCAAGCACTATACGCATAGCTTTTCAATCCTTCCTTCCTATCAATTTAGATAACTGAAAAGCACTTACTGTTCAACTTGACCCAGCTGTTCCCTTGTTCAAAGTGTATATCAAAGTTGGGTTATTTTGGGGAGGGATGCGGGGGGTGGGGAGGGCCTGAGGGAATCTTGTACATACTTTTTTCTTTATAAATGCTCTTTCTCCTGAGGTGGCATGACAAAGAATGAGGGGCCATGATGCTAAGGGCCAAGATGTCTTGCCTCAGAATCTACCCAAATACCTTAAGGAGTGGTATAAATGAAAGACCAGGGAATCTGCCCCAGATGCTACCTACAGAACTTTGGGAAAATTTCATTCAGAAAATCCTAGGGCCTCTAGCCCCACTGCAAGCCATCCCTGCCCTGGCTCTGCAGATATCTCATTCATCCCGACATACAGTTTTCCTGCCTTTGGAAATGGGAGATGGGGTAGGTTGCAAGAAAATGATATTAAAATGTAAGCATGGATACTGTGCATAAGGACAAACTATTTATGAAATGTATATGCTATTTATTTTATATATTTATTTATTTCAAAATAATTTTATTTTTAATGAGAGATGCTATGACTGGATTTTCATCAGAAAGAATAAGGTCCTACTGAAACAGGAAAAATGAGTTATTAAAGGCTTTTATGGGCAATAAAATTGTCTTTATCGTATAAACCAGTGTGTAATTCTATTGATTTGTACATTTGACAGAACTAAAAGGCTTGCCAGCTTCTTTCTTTATAGCTCATTAGAATTCCATGATGGCAGGTTCACATAGCCTAGGCTGAGTGACTCCATAAGCCAGTGTGTTAGCACTGTCTGGGGCCTTCCCTCAAGGCCTACTGGTCCTTTAAGGTCCCGTGACTTACCAAAACTAAGGGAAGGCCGAGACCAGCAGCTCTTACTGAAGCTCCTTTTGGGTTTAGAATTAGGCACAGAGAAATCCTTCTTAGGGATGAGTAAGGGCCTAAAAGCCTCAGGTCCGAAACCTAATTGGTAGATTCTTAGTTCAAAACTGAAGGTGAAGCTGTGCAAAATAAATGGTAGAGAGTAGAAGACTGATTCTTCGAGCCAGTCAACTTCCCTTCCTGAAGTTGCTCTCCTACTACCCCTTTACCAGCATATTATCCTTTGCCAGTGATTCTCCTCCGAGGGAAATGAGGAGGTATTGACATACTTACTTACAGCAGTAGGGTTTGAGGCATAGTGTCTCTTATCCAGTGGCACCGTGTATGTTAAAAATGTTCCATGGAATCCCTGAGCAAAATAAAGCTTGAGAACTAATACCCTAAAGAGATTGTTGTTAACTTTTTTTTAACCAAGTGGTTCATAAATGAAGTCTTAGGGTGGCTGAAGGCCACAGAACAAACAGAATTTCTCTAGTGAAGTGGCATAGCTCAGAGCTCCTCCTTTCCCAGAACTGCCCTCAAGATATATTTGGCTTCATGAGATTGTTTGCTTTTTCATAGTGAATTTCAGGAGCTAGGAATCAAAGAAATTAAAAGCCTCATTGAGTAAAACATATTCTGAAGGTCTTGTGGGTGAAGATTTTGGATCTGGGACAGATAGAACTACCTCTTACTCCTCAAGGCCATCAAACAGGCAGTTATTCCAACTAACTGTATGTATGATTCAAATAACTTAGACACCAGCTCACTTGAAGTTTTGGTGGGAAGAGGCTAAGGCAGGGTCTCATGTAGCCCAGGTTGGCCTAGAATTCACTATGTAGGTAAGGATGACCTTGATTTCTGATCCTCTTGCCTCCAGCTTCCAAATGCTGGGATTACAGGTACCACCAGGCTTGGCTGTACCTTGATTTTTAAAACCAAAAATTTACATTTGTTATCAGTGTTCAGTACCTATAATGTTTATACTCAGCCACAACCTCTGAGGACATGTAAGAATCATGATATGTTAGAACCATAGGAAAATGACACTCCTCTGTGAGGAGAGCTAGTTTACTCATGTAAGGCAGTTGTCATTGGCTTAGCAAGACCACAGGCCCTATGCTGCAGGGCAGGATTTGAAAGAATAATGTCACTGTAGTGAGAAAGAGAAAGACACAAATCCTGAATCCATCCTCTGGGTAGAAGTGGACAAAAGAATACTAGCATGGTGATGGAATCACAGGGTACCAGAGTGCTGTAGGAACTCACTCTTGGTGTTGAACTCTGAGGGGTAATAATAAATGGGGTGTATGGGCATAAAAATGGCAGCAGCCAACTATTCTCATTTTTTTTAATTTTTTTGTTATTTTTATTTTATTCATTTGAGAGTAACAGACAGAGAGAGAAAGAGGCAGAGAGAGAGATAGAGAGAGAGAATGGGCACACCAGGGCCTCCAGCCACTGCAAACGAACTCCAGACGCATGCGCCCCCTTGTGAATCTGGCTAACATGGTTCCTGGGGAATCGAGCCTTGAACTGGAGTCCTTAGGCTTCACAGGCAAGCACTTAACCGCTAAGCCATCTCTCCAGCCCAACTATTCTCATTTTCAAAGAGGAAAAGATAAATTTTAGAAATGGAACTCTTAAGATGGATGAACTAGTACCAGTAGATCAATTAAGAGCAGATTGACATCATATCCACAAAGTGCTAAAGTGATGGGTTTTCTGCCAACCTAAAGGGAATTTCAGGAAAGTAAACTCTGGCTGGGTGTGGAGGTGCACACCTTTAATCCCAGCACTCAGGAGGCAGAGGCAGAGGCAGGAGGATTTCCATGAGTTCGAGGCCAAATTGAGATTACGTAGTGCATTCCAGGTCAGCCTGGGATAGAGCAAGACCCTATCTTGAAAAACTTAAAAAAAAAAAAAAGAAGAAAGAAAGAAAAGTAAGCTCTGAAGGTCTGGTTTTAGATGCAAACATGTACAGAGACCACTTCTTATTCATCTTCACATCCCTTTCCCACATTTAGGCCAATCCTGGAGCAGAACAGGGAATTGAGAAATGTTTGTTGAATAATCAATTTGTTGGTCTGAAGGATGAATCAGCAAATGAGTATATAGACAAAGAAATTCTTTAGCATATATGCACATATAGCATATATATAATATACATGTATCATATATATATAATACATAGATACATATATGCTACAAATCTTGGGCTAGAAAAAACTTACATATTACAAAACAATAACCTCAATTTTTACGCTAATTTCTAAGTATCTATGACAATGGCATATATGAATATGACATATGAATATGACAGTGACAAACTTGAGTGTGTCTAGGAAAAGATAAAGTTCCTTGTCATTGGAAGTATTTAAGCAGAGACTAGACAACCAGTTGAGAAGAATATTGTGTCATTTAGAGTGTACAGGGTGAATACTAGATACAGATGGTAGAATGTGTTATTAATTTACTAACTATATATATATATATATATATATATATATATATATATATATATATATTGTGTTGTACTCTCATAATTCTTTTGAGCACCAACAGTGTTCTAAGAAAGAATATATAAAAGTGCTGCCCAACCACTATTCCACACCAATAAAAAGAGGGCAGATCAGAGGTTCCCAACTTGGGGTTCATGGAGTTATTCTTATTTTTTAATTTTTATTTATTTGCAAGGAGAGAGAGAGAATGGGCACACCAGAGCCCCTACCCACTACAAATGAACTCCAGATGCATGCATTACTTTGTGCATCTGGATTTATACAGGTACTGGGGAATAGAACCAGAATTGTTAGGCTTTGCAGGCAAGCATCTTAACTGCTGAGCCATCTCTCCAGCTCCTCATTGGGTTCTTAAAGGTCCATGGAAGGCCTCCTTGTCCTGAACTCCCCCAAATAATATGCCTTTCAAAAGGTCTCCCAAAAGGTAGAAGCAGCCACCCTAAGAGTTTCTATAGCCTTAAAGCATCAAGCATAAGAATTGGTGAACAACTGTGATCCTATGTAAAAACCTTGAGAAAGTCTTTAGGTGTCCGTTTCTCCCCAAAGATGTGGATTTTATGTGTGAAACATTTGACTCTTATTCTCTGAGAAATAAGTTCAAGCCTGGCAACAAGGAGTCATGAGTAGGAGCAGGGAGATTGCTTTCCAGTGGTTCTGAAGGCAGCTCTGGCCAGCCAGCCTGACAGCAAGGCTGTCTTTTCCTGCTCCTCTTTCTATGCCTACTGCCACTGTTCTTGGAATCTTGGTCTATTTTCTATCAGAAAAACTGAATTCCAGAAACAAATTTATAAAGAATAAAGGTTTATTCAGCACAGGATCCTGAAGGCTGGGAGTTCAAGATCAGACAGCTGAATCTTGCAGTCCTTCTCACTTGGGGACTCTAGACAAAGTCCCCAAGTGGTACAGGGCATCACAGTGCAAGACAGACCATCTGCTATTATAAAGCCACACTTCCTTTGGATTAGGGCTCTGCCTTTAAGATCTTATTAACGTTAATCACCTCCAAGCCTCCCACCTCCAAATATCACAGTTAGATCAAGTTTTCACCTTCTTTCCTTTGTTAGTTTAAGACAAGGTCTCACTATGTACTTCAGGGTAGCCTTAAACTCAAAATCCTTCTGCTTGAGCCTTTAGCATGCTGGGAATAGAAGCATATTTGCTGAGTTTCCACTTTCTGAATACCTCAAAATAGGGATTAAATTTTTTGTGTCTCGGTGTGTGTTTATGTGTGTGAGTGCTAGAACTCACATGCCACAGTGTACACACAGAAGTCAGAAGACAATTTCAGGGGTCAGCCCTCACCTTCAATCTTGTTTGAGGCAGTATCTTGTTTTCTGTTGAATTCAGAAGGCCATCTGGCCTGCAAACTTCCAGGGATTTGCCTGTCTCCACCTCCATCTCGCTACAGGAGCACTAGGATTGCAGACACGTGCTATCACATCCAGCTTCATGTGGATTCTGGAGATCTGAACTCAAGTAACCATGCTTGCATCGTAAACACTTTGCATACTGAGCCATTCCCCAACACCAGGATTAAATTTTAACAGGATTTTTTTTTTTTTTGAGTCAGGGTCTCACTCTAGCCTAGCCTGACCTAATATTCACTATCTAGTCCCAGGCTGGCCTCTTAAATCATAGCAATTCTCCTACCTCTGCATCCCTAGTGCTGGGATTAAAGGTGTTTACTACCATGTCCAGCTTAACAAGATTTTTTAAATGATTTTTTATTGGAAACTTTAATATATGAACATTCCAAATTGGTCATATTCTCATTAAGTTTAACAGGAATTTTGTTGAAGACATTCAAGCCTTGCTCAGAAAACCAGATTCTGGGGCTGGAGAGATTGCTTAATGATTAAGGCACTTGCCTGTAAAGCCTAAGGATCCAGGTTTGATTCTCTAGGTCCCACGTAAGCCAGATGCATATGGTGGTGCATGCGTCTGGAGTTGGTTTGCAGTGGCTAGAGGCACTGGCATGCCCATTCTCTCTCTCTCTCTCTAATAAATAAATAAATAAAATTAAAAATAAATAAATCAGAAAAAGAAAAGAAAAAAATAGAAAACCAGCTTTTGAACCCACCAGGGCAAGACAAGATGTTTATCAGAGCCATCAGGACAGGGCCTCCCAGAGGAACTTACTCAATGGCTTGACATGTTAAAAAAAAAAAAAGCCCAAGTTTATCTTACCTCTAAGTCTCTGAAGTGCTCAGTCACAGAATCCCTGGCTGCACAGTCAGAAATCCATCAGGCTCAGGGCTCTAGTGGGGCCACAGGTCACCTGGGCTCAGTCCAAGTTGTCAGGAGGGCAGCTCAAGCCTTTCCCCTCCTGAAGGGGTCGGCCCTTTAGGACTGCCTTC
Organism: Dipus sagitta; assembly: GCA_036346955.1. Classification (NCBI taxonomy): domain Eukaryota; kingdom Metazoa; phylum Chordata; class Mammalia; order Rodentia; family Dipodidae; genus Dipus; species Dipus sagitta. The sequence continues at coordinate 65,909,497 of CM070776.1, forward strand.
CTCCTTTCTCAAGTTGCTGGAGCTACTGCGCCTTCCTCAGCATTTCACAGGCTGGGATCCCTCAGGGAGGAACATGGGAGCAGGGAGAATGAGTCTGCTCTTTGAAAGAGATGTTCGTTTTCCATCATCTAAGTTTCTCACTGAGCAGGAGAGTCAGAAGTCCTTTTAGTTTGTCATTCACAGAAGAACCTTTTTAGTAGTCTATACACCAGGGCCCTGGTGGCCTAGTGTAGAAAAACCTAGCTGTTGCCTTGGCCCTCTGTCCAGTCCTCCATCCAGCATGGCCTATATCTTCCTCTCTGCTTTTTTCAGCCAATTCTCTTTTTTTTCTCATCTACAATGGAGCCAAAGACATTAAGGTGATAGTTCTTGAGACAGTGATGTCAACTGATTTCATTTTTTTGTTTTTTTCTTTTTATTTGGGTGCTAGGGATGAAACCCGGGGCCCTGTATATGCTATACAAGTTCTCTACAACTGAGCTATACTCCAAGATTTTAGTGTTTAGAGACAGGCTCTCACTATGTAGCTCAGGCTGTATACAGTCTCCAACCTCATTTCAAATCCGATTCCTTTACTTCCTAACTCTTTGGGAATAAATGTATGCATTTATTAGTCTGGTGAGTATTTCTTGAGCACTTATTGTATCTTTAGAGGTATACATGTGAATCAGACAAAGTTCCTGTCCTTGTAGCATAGTTTAGCCAGGAAGAAACATAAACAACTCAGTCTGCTGGTTGTAAAAAACGTGATAAGGTTGTATGAGGTGGTACAGTTGTATAGATAGGGAGCCAGTCATGACAACCCAGCTACTAGGGAGGCTCAGGCAGTGGAATTGCTATAGTCCAGGAATTCAAGATCAGCCTGAATAACACAGCAAAACACTCTCAGAAAAGGGTGGAAAAGTGTATGGGAGAAAAAAGGTTGAGCACCTGCCACAAGAAAGTTACTGGGAGTCTAGTGCACATTAAAGAGGACTGGAATAGGACTCAGATAAGGATGTAGTATAGCTGTTCTGTAGTAAGCCAAAGTGTCCTTATCTGCCCAACAAAGATAATAGTCCCCACCTTAAAGGGAAGTATAAATGCTTAGCACAGGACCAGGCACAATCAGCACTCTTGTACTGTCGGCTTCCATTTCTCCTTGCCCCACCAACTGCAAGGGCTCCAAGTTTCCAAAGACCATCATCACACCATCCAAATCCCTCCTAATCCTATAGGTTTTCTCATGTCCTCACACCACCTCCAGGCTATCATGCCTACATTCAGTGGGTGTCTAACTCTCCTTCATAATTAACCCAGGGAGTCAGTGGATAACCTAAATGTCAGTCACACACATCTAGTACAATGCAACTTCTAGAGACCCCACCTGAATCCTCATCCAGCTATAGTTTGACATGTTTATTTTCTGTCTCTCCTTCTGGGTTGCTAATATTGCTGGAGAAAACTAGGAAAACATGGTCATCCAATGATGTCACTACCCATACAACCTCATCCACCTCCTGTGGACCAGCCATTCCTCTCTGACTGTTCCTTGATTCCTTTAGTTCTGATTGTGTCTGGCAGTTATCATAGCTCATCTTGGAAGTCCCTAGCATCTGAATACCTTTACATTGACTTGACATGTACCAAGCTTCTCCAGTAAGTACCTGATATAATTGTCTAAAAATCCACATGCCTGGGAGACTTCATGAGTCAGACTTTTTAACTTAAATATGGAATTATTTACATCAGTGGTTCACAGATTTTGATCTCAGGAATACCTACACACTTAAAAATTACTAAGGATCACCAAGAACTTTTGCTGATGTATGTTATAACCACTGGTACTTACTTAAACTAAGGCTGGAGAGATGGTTGAATGATTAAAGGCACTTGCTTGCAAAGCCTGATAGCCTGGGTTTGATTTCCCAGTACCTACATAAAGCCAGATGCACAAAGAGGTGCATTCATGTGGAGTTTGTTTGCAATGGCAAGAGGCCCTGCCATGCCCATCCCCCACCTGTCCTCATTCTCTTTCTCTGCTTTCAAATAAGTAAATAAAAATATTTGGGGCTGGAGAGATGGCTTAGCAGTTAAGCGTTTGCCTGTGAAGCCTAAGGACTCTGGTCCAAGGCTTGATTCCCCAGGACCCATGTTAGATAGATGCACAAGGGGGGCGCACAGGTCTGGAGTTCGTTTACAGTGGCTGGAGACCCTGGCGTACCCATTCTCTCTGTCTCTCTTTCTCTCTCTCTCTCTCCCTCTTTCTCTCTCTGTTTGTTGCTCTCAAATAAATAAACAAAAAAACTTTTTTTAATATTTTAAAAATTTTAAACTAGGAAATTTTCATTAATAATTTACTTAAAACAATAAACCCATTACACATTAACATAAATAACATTTTAATAAAATTAGCTACATTTTCAATAATTTAATTAGCAAAGTGATATTTTCTTTTTTTCCTTCTTAGGTGTTTTTTATAAATCACATCATATCTTTTTTTTTTTTTTTTTTTTTTTTTTTTTTTTTAGTTTTTCAAGTCGGGTCTCACTCTGGCCCAGGCTGACCTGGAATTTACTATGGAGTCTCAGGGTGGCCTCGAACTCACAGCGATCCTCCCACCTCTGCCTCCCGAGTGCTGGGATTAAAGGCGTGCACCACCACGCCCGGCTGACATCATATCTTTTAATAACTAACTTTTAACATTAAGATTATTGTTTTCTCTTAGAACATTTGATGGAATATTAGTTTCATTAAATAATGTGTAGCAAAAACTAAGTTCTATATCTATACAATTTAAAGGGCCTATGCACTCCCCCAGCCAAAGCTCAATTTTCACAATGGTCTCAGCAAAAATTAAAGTCTGGCCGGGCGTGGTGGTGCATGCCTTTAATCCCAGCACTCAGGAGGTAAAGGTAGGAGGGATCACTGTGAGTTCGAGGCCACCCTGAGACTACATAGAGAATTCCAGGTCAGCCTGAGCTAAAGTGAGACCCTACTTCGAAAAACCAAAAAAAAAAAAAAAATTAAAGTCTGCAGAAATCATACCATTACAAAAGCTTACAGCACCCTTATCTTTCCATCATTTTTCCTAATAGCAAAGATTAGAAGGACAAATTTGAATGGGTTCTCATATCTGCCTTTGCATTCAACTAATTGCTGTATGTTCTTTTGGCTAAAATATAGGGAGACAATCCAACCACTCTTTTGTATATATGTAAGTAGAAAGGAAGCCAGGTGTGGTGGTGCACGCCTTTAATCCCAGCACTCGGGAGGCAGAGGTAGGAGGATCACCGTGAGTTCAAGGCCACCCTGAGACTCCATAGTGAATTCCAGGTCAGCCTGGGCTAGAGTGAGACCCTACCTCGAAAAACCAAAAAAAAAAAAAAAAGAAAGGAGAGGGCCTCACTGACCTCCAGGACTCCTTGGACCATACTTTTAGAATCACTGTTCTATACAGTTAGCAAGTCCCCAAGTGATTGTTATCATGAAAATGGGGCATAAACACTGCATTAGTTCATAGGAGACATTACAAATGTCCATTTGTCTTGAGCTCAGCTCTAGTCTGTTCTGGATCAAGCAGTCTGGTCTTTACAGATGGATCTCTCTCACATTTCACTAAAGACACAAGCCATCCAGTAGTGGCTTCCTATCCATTTTTGTTGTTTGTTTGCATTCTTTAATGTTGATTTTTTAAATGTTTTTCATTCTAGTCCAGGCTTGTTTGGAACTTACTCTGTAGCCCAGACTGTCCTTAAACTAGAGATGATCCTCCTTCCTCAGCCTTCCAAGTGCTAGGATTAAAGGCATGTGCCACCATGCCCAGAAAAACTTAACTTTTATTGTGATTATATATATAGCAATATTTACAATTTTAACCATTGTCAAGTATACAATCTATGTACATTCATTATACATGCAGTGTTGTGCAACCATCACCACAATACTTTCAAAATTTTTTCATCACCCTAAACAAAAACTCTGAAACTATTAAGCAATATCTCATTACCCACTTCTCCCAGCCAGCCCCTAGTAACCCCTAATCTACTTTCTGTCTCTGTGGATTTTCTTATTCTGGACATTTTGTATAAATTGAATGTTACAATATGAAATCTTTGGGGACTTAGTTCTTTTGTGTAGCACAATGTTTTGAAAGTGCATCCATATCATAATATGTATGAACACAGTATTCCTTTTCATGCCTGGATAGTGTTCCATCATCAGAGTACATCACACTTTTCTGCATTTTGACTTCATTTGGATTGTTTCCATTTTTGACTATAATGAATAATGCTGCTATGTACACATTTATGAAAATGTTTTCATTCTCTTAGGCATATACTCAGCAGTGGAATGGCTGGGTTACTTGGTCGCTTTGTGATCAACTCATTGATGAATTGCAAAGTTTTCAAAAAGGCTGCTCCATTTTGCATTTCCATCTGTAATATGTGAGTTCCAATTTCTTCCCTATTCCCCTTTAAGTGTATTGAGACTAAGTCTCAATATTTAGCCCAGGCTGGCCTTGAAATCACAATCTGTCTGCCTCAGCCTCCTGAATTCTGGGATTGCAGGCATGTGACCACCATGCCCTGAAAGGTTCCAATTTTATTATATCCTCACCTGCATTTATTTTTCATCATTTTTATTATAGTCATCCTAGCTGGGTATGAACTTTTATCTCATTGTGTTTTTTAAATTAGTACTACTGGGCTAGAGAGTCATTAAGTGCTGAGCATGAGGGCCTGAGGGGGTCTGAAACCACCCAAATTTGAATCTCCAGATCTTATGTAAACAACTGGGAATGACCATGTGTGCCAGTAACCCTAGTCCTGCACAGGGCAGCAGAGACCAGGGAATTCCCTGGCTCATGAAAAACAGCATGGTGTCAGTAAGTGACTCCAGCTAAAATAAGAATGGGTGGAAGAGTGATGTTCTGCTCCAGCCATTGTAGAAGTCCTTCCCCACCCCGACCAAAACAGAAGAGTACATGGGGTGCCACAAGGACACACCATGTATGCACCTCACATACACCCACATTACATACACACATACACACAAACAAAAATAACAATAAATTAGTAGTGGTTTACATGTGTATATGCAAGTGTGTGTATGTATGTTCATATATGTGTGGACACGTGTGCATGGGTGTGCATGCCGATGTGTGCCCATGCATGTGGAGGCCAAACGTCAATGCCAAGTGTCTTCCTCAGTCACTCTCAACCTTAGGTTTTTTGAGACAGAATGCAGTGAGCCATAGGGATCCTCCTGTCTCCTTCCCCACACGGCACTGGAATTACAGGCACATGCCACCACATCTAACATTTTCTGTGGGCACTGGTGACCCGACTCAAGTCCTCATGCTTGTGTGCTAATGCTACTCACTGAGCAATCCCCCACATTTTCTTTATTCCTTCAGCCTTTAATGCATACTTGGCTACTGTAGATAGTGCTACAGTGCATGCAGATGTCTCCTCGACATTGTGGTTCCATTTTCTTTAAATAGATACCCACCAGTAAGACTGCTGGGTCATGTGATATGAATTTGTGTGTATTTGTTTGCTTGTTTGAGACACAGTCTTGCTCTATAACCCAGGCTAGCCTCAAACTCACGATCCCCCTGACTCAGCCTCCAAAATGCTGGGATCACAAGTGTATGCTGCAAGACCCAATTGGGAGTTCTATTTTAATTTCTTAAGGAGCCTTCATACTACTTTCCCTAATGGCTATAGTAATTTGCGTTATCACCAACAGAGTGAGGGTAGAAGGTTCCCTTTCCTCCACATCCTCACCAACACTTGTTATCCTGTCTTTTTTAAAAGAGCCATTCTAATTGGGATCATTTGCTATATCATTTTTTTTTAATTTGAGAGTGACAGACAGAGAGAGAATGGGCATATTAGGGCCTTCAGCCACTGCAAACAAACTCCAGACACATGTGCCACCTTGTGCATATGGCTTACGTGGTGTGGTGGTTTGATTCAGGTGTCCCCCATAAGCTTAGGTGTTCTGAGTGCTAGGCTCCCAGATGATGGAGATTTGGGAATTAACACCTCCTGGAGGGAGTGGATTGTTGGGGGCAGGCTTATGGGTATTATAGCCAGTTTCCCCATGGCAGTGTTTGGCACACTCTCCTGTTGCTTTTGTCCACCTTATGTTGGCCAGAGGGTGATGTCCAACCTCTGCTCATGCCATTGTTTTTCCCTGCCATCATAGAGCTTCCCCTCAAGCCTGTAAGCCAAAATAAATTTCTTGTTCCCACAAGCTGCTCTTAGTTGGGTGATTTCTGTCAGCAATGCAAACCTGACTGCAACAGTAAAGTGGTACCAAGGAGTGGGATTGCTGCTAGACACCTGACTGTGTGGCTTTGGCCTTTTGGAGCTGACTTTCAAGAGGAATGTGGAAGGATTTGAAACCTTGGCCTAAGAGATGCCTTGCAGTGCTGTAAGTAGAGCTTGATGGACTATTCTGGTCAGAGCTGCAAGACCTGATGCAGTAAGAACTATGTATGTGAGGTTTGGCTTATGAGGGTGAGAAAGAGCTTTGCCTGGACTGGGCTAGCAGTTTGTGTGAGAAGCTTGCTGTTATGCCCGTGTCCTGAGAAGTTGTGCAGGGTTGCTTTGCGTAGAAATGAACTGTTGTGAGCAGAGGGATATGGCACAGAAAGAAAAATCTTTGGGTGAACTGCTGCCCATTGAACTGCAATTGAGAGATTACAACCATTGAGATTGGGCCAGCTGACCTGCACTGGGGCAACAGGAAGAATGTAGACTCTTTTGAAGTGGCCTGAGTGTTCAAGGAGTGTCCTGTTCTTCAAAGTCTGCTTTATTCCCCCCTGGATTAACAAATTGGCACCCTACCTGGTATTGTGGAGTCTAAGAAATGCAGGAAAGAGAGGGTCATTGAGTTTGCAATACGGTCTTGTGTTTTGGAAATGGCCATGGGCAGTGTGAAGCAGGTTTGCTGGATGCCTGTATGGAAACCCCATGGGGGGCATGAGGATGGACCATGAATTGCAGTGGAGACCCAGTGAAGATGCTGGGATCACAAGATGGCTGCCAAGGAGAAGTCTTTCGGGACTGTGAGTAGCCTACCTTGAGGGGTGGAATTGGAACTCAAGAGACTTGTTGCTGGTTAGGATTATCGAATACGGAGACTTGTTACTGTCTAGAGTTGTTGGACCTGAAGCTACAGAGTTTGATGCTTGCCCTGTTTAAATTTCTTTGCTATGCCCAATGCTATTTTTTGTAGTGAATGTTTATTCTGTGCCATTATGGATTTTTGAGGTCATTTTTTGGTGTTATGGCTCAGTTAAAAGACCTTGGATTATGGGGACATTTGAACATCATTAGGATTGATAAAAACTATAGGGACTCTTAAAGTCATACTGAATGCATTGTATTTTACATCATGTATGGATATCAGTTTATGGGGACCAGGGGTGGAATGTAGTGGTTTGATTCAGGTGTCTCCCATCAGCTTAGGTGTTCTGAATGCTGGGTTACCAGCTGATGGAGATTATGGAATTAACGCCTCCTGGAGGGAGTGTATTGTTGGGGTGGGCTTATGGGTGTTATAGCCAGTTTCCCCATGCCAGTGTTTAGCACACTTTCCTGTTGCTATGGTCCACCTTATGTTGGCCAGGGGGTGATGTCCACCCTCTGCTCATGTCATCGTTTTCCCTGACACCATGGAGCTTCCCCTTGAGCCTGTAAGCCAAAATAAACTTTTTTTTTCCCACAAGCTGCTCTTGGTTGGGTGATTTCTACGAGCAATACAAACCTGACTGCAACAGGTGGGTAACTGGGGAGTCAAGCCCCGAACCAGGGTCCTTAGGCTCATAGGCAAGCACTTGACCGCTAAGCCATCTCTCCAGCCCCTTCATGTTGTTTTTGAGGTTCTGATTTGCATTTCTCTAACAACTAGTGATGCTCATATTTGTCATATAACTATTGGCCATTGGTATATCTGCTGAGTAATATCTGTCTAGCTGCTTTGCCCTTTGTTTTTCTTTGTCTTGTTTTGTGGTGCTGGGGTTGGAACCCAGGACCTCCATGCATGCTAGTCAAATGTCTGGCCCCTCAGCTATGCCCCCAACCCCTTTGCCCATTTTAAAGTTTTCCAAGTTATTTTTTAAGCTTTTACTGACAATTTCCATACATATAGATGATATATCATAATGATAAGCCCCCACCCACCCTTTTCCCTCTCCTAAATCTTCCTCCACTGAATCTCTTCTTTTTAACTAGTCTATCTTCTGTTTTGATGCCATCATTTGTTTTTCCTCCTATTATGCAGGGCTTGTGTAGGTAGTATCATCCACTGTGAAGTCTTGAATACCACAGCCACTTTGTTTCTCAAAGACAGTATTATAAGCACACATCCCTCTCCTTTGGTTCTTACATTCTTCTTGCCACCTCTTCCTCAATGGTTCCTGGACCTTGGAGGGTGTGATAGAAATGTCTCACTTAGTGTTTAGCATAGTTTTATACAGATGTCATTGCAGTATTTGTTGAAAAGACTCGTATTTCCCCCATGGAATACTCATGGCATCCTCATCGATAATTAGGAGGATGGGAACATAGACCAGTTGTAAAGCATTTGCCTAGCATATGCAAGACTGTAGGCTTGTCATAGCAACAAAAAAAGTCAATGGGCCAAAGATAAGCATGTTTATTTTTGCACTTTCATGTATTCATTGATCTGTATGTCTATCCCACTCTAGTACCACATAATCATTATTACTATAGATTGTAATACTTTTTTTTTTTTTGTTTTTTTGAGGTAGGGTCTCACTCTAGCCCAGGCTGACCTGGAATTCACTACATAGTCTCAGGCTGGCCTCAAACTCAGTGATCCTCCTACCTCTGCCTCCTGAGTGCTAGGATTAAAGTTGTACACTACCATGCTGGGGAGGGGGGGTGATGAGAAAGAAGGGGCACAACAGGGCCTGTAGCCACTGCAGATGAACTCCAGATACATGTGCCACTTTGTGCATCTGGCTTTGCATAGGTACTGGGGAATAGATCTCAGGTTGTTAGGCTTTGTCGGCAAGCACCATAACCATTGAGCTGTCTCTCCAGCCCTGAAATATGTTTTGAAATCAGGAAGTTGGGTTCTCTAAATTACTTCTTTTTCTTCACGATGGTTTGTTGTATCATTTTTGTTTGTAACCTATTATGGGGTCCTGTTATACTTCCATTTGAATTTTAGGGCCAACCTTCCTATTTACACACAAAAGTTTCTGGCATTTTAATTGAGTGTATTGAATCTGTAGATGTTCAATGTAAGGGGCACTACCATCTTCAGAATGTTGGCTTTTAATCCTTGAACATGAGATGTCCTTCCACTTATTCAGGTGTTCTTTAGCTGTTTTTCTCACTTTACCTTTCCTTCTCTTTCAGAGTATTCTTCCCCTTCTGAAACCTGTGTCATTACCTTGTACCTTTGGTCTAACTTGTGCACACAATCCTTATACACTCACTATGTTACTATGTTCACATTTCTCTAGTTATTATAGGACTTACTAAATAGACCATTAAAGGACAAAGCACTAAGCCATTGTGTGAAACTTAATATTAAAAAGTAATAAAATAAAAAAGATGAAAAGTCCTAGTGAAATATCTGCCACAAAATAAAACTATCATCCATATATATATGTATGTATGTTCTAAAGCAGGGTTTCACTCTATCCCAGGATGACCTGGAACTCACCCTGTAACTCAGGATGGTCCTAAACTCACAGTGATACTCCCACCTCAGCCTCCCAAGTGCAGGGATTATAGGCATGAACCACCTCACCCTACTTATTATCCTTGATATACAGAACATAGGACTCATACAATTCTGTAATTAATTATACCACATGAGCCAGGTGTGGTGGCATACCCCTTTAATCCCAGCATTGGGGAGGCAGAGTTAAGAGGATCACTGTCAATTTGAGGCCAGCCTGAGACTCTATAGAGTACATTCCAGGTCAGCCTGGATAAGAGTGAAATCCTACCTTGAATAAAAACAAAATAAATACTAAATACTAACTTCGGTCATTTGAATTAGATGTTTCCCATAAACTCATGTGTTCTGAATGCTTGTCTCCCGCCCTGCTAGTGGTAATATGGAGGTGGAGCCTTGCTGGAGGAGGTGTGTTTCTGGGGGTGGACCTTGAGTCTTATTAGCCCCTATCTTGCCAGTGTTAGTCAATTCACCCTCCTGCTACTGTTATCCACCTGATGTTGGCAAGGAAATGATGCCCAGTCTCTGCACTTCATCTCTTCTCTGCCATCATGAAACCCCCTCTCAAGACTGTAAGCCAAGATAAACCCTTTCCTCCCATCAGCTGCTTCTGGTTGGTTGCTTTGTCCCAGCAATGAGAAAGTGACTTCCAAGCTTCCAATACAATAGGGACTAAACACAGAATTCACCAAAGAATACATGCAATTTACTTTAAAAAATCATAATCAGGGCTGGAGAGGTGGCTTAGCAATTAAGGCACTTGCCTGTGAAGCCAAAGGACCCAGGTTCAATGCCCAGTACCCACGTAAACCAGATGCACAAGGGGTGGTACATGCTTCTGGAGTTTGTTTCCAGCAGCTGGAAGCCCTAGCATGTCCATTTTCTCTCCCTCTTTCTGCCTCTTTCACTCTCTCAAATAAATTAAAAAAAATTAAAAACCATACTCATTATACTTCAAACTCAAAGTAATTAACAAAACACATAATAATGAAATACATTTTCTTATTAAATTAACAATATTTGGTGGTTTTTTGGTTTTGGTTTTTTTTTGTTTTTTTTTTTTTTGTTTTGGTTTCGGTTTTGGTTTTGTTTTTCGAGGTAGGGTCTCACTTTAGCTCAGGCTGACCTGGAATTCACTATGTAGTATCAGGCTAGCTTCGAGCTTACAGCAATCCTCGTACCTCTGCCTCCCAAGTGCTGGAATTAAAGGCATGCACCATCATTCCAGGACATTTGTTTGTTTTTTATTTGAGAAGGGGCAGAGAGATAGAAAGACAGGGAGAGAGGGAAAGAGAGAATGGGCACATCAGGGCCTCTAGCCACTGCAAATGAACTCCAGACGCATGCACCACCTTGTGCATCTGGCTTATGTGGGTCCTGGGGAATTGAACCTGGATCCTTAGGCTTCGCAGGCAAGTTCCTTAACTGCTAAACCAGAATCTCTCCAGCCCTGTTTAAGTGTTTTATATTTTGTTTTGTTTGTATTTTCAAGGCAGAGTTTCACTGGTGTAGACTAGGTTGGCCTTGAACTCTTGATCCTTCTGTCCCATCCTTCTGAGTGTTGGGATTACAAGCATGTGTACCATACTTGGCTCAAACTTCTTCCTATATAAATTCTTTATAGCAGGCATTTTGCTACAATAACGAAAAGCTGGCTAACACAATACTTAAAATCATGGCAGAGAACTAATGAAAATAATATATTTGGGGGGATTACTGTGGAGAATATACATATATGTGCATATATATGTATAGATACATATATAAATATATATACATACATACACACACACACACACATAAATCAAGAACGTTCAGGCTGGGAATATACCTCAGTGTTAGAAAACTTGCTTAGCATGCAGGAGACTATAGGTTCAGTCTCCAGTACTGCAAAAAAATAAAATAAAATAAACCTTAAAAATGCCAGCTGGGCATGGTGGCAGATGTCTTTAATCCTAGCGCTTGAGAGGCAGAGTTTGAGGCCACTCTAAGACTACATAGTGAATTCCAAGTCAGCCTGGGTTAGAGCAAGATCCTACCTTGAAAAAAAAAATGATCATGCCTTTTTAATTAGTAAATCTGCATCTAAGACTGCAATAATCCATAAAAATGATCATTGAAACAGTAGTTATAAAAAATGACAAAAGCTGGGTGTGGTGGTGCAAGCCCTTAATGCCAGCACTCAGGAGGCAGAGATAGGAAGATGCCCCATGAGTTAGAGGCCAGTCTGGGACTACAGAGTGGGTTCCAGGTCATCCTGGGCTAGAGTGAGACCCTACCTCGAAAAAACAAACAATAAAAACCCCACTTGCAACACTAGACGAATATCTATGTTATGGTAAATCACTATGATCAATTGCTATGCAATTTATTTTCTGTTTTCAGAGTTGACACTTTTAAAAATATTTTATTTATTTGAGAGAGGGAGAGAGAAAGAGAGTAAGAGGCAGATAGAGAGAGAATGGGCATGCCAGGGTCTCCAGCCACCACAAATGAACTCCAGACACATGTGCCACCTGTGCATCTAGTTTATGTGGGTATTGGGGAATCAAATCTGGGTCCTTAGGCTTTGCAGGCAAGGGCCTTAACCACTAAGCAATCTCTCCAGTCCACTGTTAACACTTTTTAGCTTTTTTGTTTCCAGGTAGGGTCTCACTCTAGCCCAGGCTAAATAACACTTTTTTAGTCTTCATAAACATCACTTTTTGACCAGATGTTATCAAATGCACTAAATAGGAGGAAGCAGGAGGATCCCAAATTGAGGCCAGCCTAGGCTGGAAACAGTAAGTTTTTACTTAGAAAATATAATTAATTACAAAGTGCAATTGACTTAAAATAATGCTAGCTGAGCTGGGCATGGTGGTGCACACCTTTAATCCAAGCACTAGGGAGGCAGAGGTAGGAGGATTGTCTTTAGTTCAAGGCCACCCTGAAAATTCCAGGTCAGCCTGGGATAGAGTGAGACCCTACCTTGAAAAATAAAACAACAAAAAAATTAATAATGTCAGCTGGATATGGTAGCATAGGCCAGTATGTCCTACCACTTGGGAAGTGAAGGCATGAAGTACATGAGTTTGAAGCCAGTCTTGGCTCCATAGCAAGGTACCATCTAGCCAGTGCTGCATAGTAAGACCCTATCTCAAAAGAAAAGTTGAAAGTATTACTACAAACTTAAGTGTGATGGCACATGCCTACAACCCAGAAATCAGGAGTCTGGGCAGGAGAATAAGGAGATTCATGCCAGCTTGGGCTACATGGGTACTTTGAAGTAAGCCTGACCAACATAGTAAGACTCTGTCTCAAAAACACCAAAAATTAAAATAAGGTTGATGAAGACCTTAAATAACATTGAAACATTCTTTCCAGATAACTTAAAGAGAAAAAAGAGGATGCAAAATTACACCACACTATTATCTTAATTATGTAAGTACACTAAGCATGCATACACACATATGAGTAGGAAAAGAATAGTGGTGAGACAGAATGTTAAAGTGGTTGTCTTTGAGATTTTTTTTTTTTTTGCACTTTTATCTTCTATACTTTTCTGCCTCCATTTTCTACATTCAAGAACCTTTGTGATTACTTTGTGCCCATTGATCATTCTAGACCATCCTCCTCCATCTCAAAGACAAGTTGATCAGTAACTTGATTCTATCTACAAACTTATTTCTCTTTTGCCATGTAAGATAACAAATTCTCAGGTGGTGGGGATTGGGATGTGGAGATCTATAGGAATTATTATTCTGCCTACAGCAACATTTCATTCAAAATTATGAATTATGGCAAATCTTGGCTTAAATGGGACTAAGTTTTTTTGTGCACAAATACAGAGTGTTGTGTTTCATAGAATTATCTTATTCAGAGGTTTTGCTTTTTTCTGCCTATATGATTTTATTTCTGTTGGCTCCTTTGCCAGAGATTTTGCCCTCCTTAATATTTACATGTCCTCATTTTAGTTATCATTTATGTGTATGAGAGAGAGACAGAGATCAAGGTGGAGCCCAGAGCTTTGCATGTGGTAGGCAAGCATTCTACCATTTACACCAAAGACCTATAGGTATCTGTTTGCTTGCTTTGAGACAGTCTTGCAATGTAGCTCAGGCTGGCCTCTGAAATCATGATCCTTCTACCCATCCCCACCCCCCAGTACTGGGATCACAGGCCTCCCACAAGAGTTACCTATACTTGTTTTAAATATATATATATATTTATTTATTTATTTTTTGAGCAAGAGAGACAGATAGTATGGGCACACCAGGACTGCCTGCCACTGCAAATGTAGTCCAGAGACATGCACTTTGTGCATTCTGGCTTTATTTTTATTTATTATTGTTATTTTTTGGGGAGGGGGTTCAAGGTAGGGTCTCAATCTAGCTCAGGCTGACCTGGAATTCACTCTGTAGTCTCAGGGTGGCCTTGAACTCACAGTGATCATCCTACCTCTGCCTCCCAAGTACGGGGATTAAAGGCATGCACTACCATGCCCTGCACATTCTGGCTTTATGTGGGTACTAGAGGATCAAACTCAGGATGGCAGGCTTTGCAAGCCAGTGCTTTTAACCACTGAGCCATCTTCCCAGCCCAAGAGTTACCTAAACTTTATCAAACAGAACTATAAATTAGTTCAGAATACTTAAACCTTTAAGGTTCTCAATTGATGACTAATTGAGCTTATGAGGAAGCCACACTAGTAAAAGAAAGTTCAGGGTTGGAGAGATGGCTTAGCAGTTAAGGCGCATGCCTGCAAAGCCGAAGGACCCCGGTTCGATTCTCTAGGTCCCACGTAAGCCAGATGCACATGGTGGAACATGCATGTGGAGTTCATTGGCAGTGGCTAGAGGCCCTGCTGTGCCCATTCTCATTCTATCTCTCTCTCGCTCCCTCTATCTGTAATAAATAAAAATAAATAAAATCCTTTTTTTTAAAAAAAAAAAAAAAAAAGAAAGTTCAGAGACTTGGCTTAGGAAGGAGAATCACTGAGATCCAGGAGTTCAAGGCCAAACTGGACAACATAGTGAGAATCTATGTCTAAAAAATGAGTTATAATATGCAAAAACATTTTAAAGTATTCAGACTGGATTTTTCAGACACCTATTTGGATCACAGAAAGAAAAGAAAGGAGAAAGCCAAACTCCCTAGACACTGCTCAAAAGGGACAGAAGGGAGTGTCTCAAAAACACCTGGAGAGATGGCTTAGTGGGTAAGGCATTTGCCTGCAAAGCCAAATGATCCCGGTTCGATTCTCCAGGACCCACATCAGCCAGATGCACAAGGTGTCACATGCATCTGGAGTTCGTTTGCAGTGGATGAAGGCCCTGGTGTGCCCATTCTCTTCCTCTCTGTGCTGCTTTCTCTCAAATAAATAAAATATATTTTAAAAAATGAAGGGGGAGTATTCTGTTTTTTAAGGCCTTCCTTGCTTCAAGTAAAAACAGACAAGTGAGAGATCACGTGCAAAAGATCAAACTGATGATGTCCTGTAAATGGTTTGCAAGTGGCTGGGATCAAATGGTAGTTTCTAGGAAGTTTCAGGGCTGTTCAGTGGCAAAAACAAAGTCAGCCACATGCTCTGTCATCTCCCTCTTCTACTTAAGAGTAATACTGGAGATAATTTAATTATTTGAAACTTATTTCCTTACTTGTAAAACAAGAGTAACAAAAAATGACTAGTCATACTGCCTGAAACATAAGAGGCATTCAGTAAATGTTGTTTGCAGTGTGAGAGAAAACTCAGAGGTAAAGTAATTTGTCCAAGTTTACACGCAGCGAACCAGGAACACCAATTATAGCATATTAAAATTGTTTTACTATCTTTTAGTCCTTTGGAAGTTTGTGAATTATTCATGGTCCGTGTGGCACATGTCTATTAACTAAAGAATGCCTGCTTGTCCCCCCCCTCCCCCGCCGACCCAATCTGGACAGAGATCATTATACTAACACAGAGGTTTCTGTTTGTTTTCATGTGATGTCAGCATTTCCCATTTGAAAGAGGTGATTTTGAAGTACTTGATATATTAAACCTGCCTGGTGTGAGGAAGGCTGAGCGATTTCATACTTGTCACTGGACACTAAGATACAGAAAGAAGACCAAGACTCTTAGATTCTATTGGTTTAAACTATGCTAAGTGTAGTGGAAGAAAAAATCCTGGAGCAATGCACCAGATGCCAAATGAAAGGCTTATATCAGGGTCTTCCCATTTCAGTTGTCACATAAGAATTTCTGTCCCTTTCATGTTAGTTCACATACTCCTCCACTTCTCACGAGCAGTTCTCATTGTGAACATTAGTTCATTACCAGCTACCTGGGAAATTTACCTGTCACCTGGCAGATTGAAAATGTGAAGTGGGATTTAAATATAAGAGGCATCTATCTGAATGGAGTTGAAAACTAGGATAGAAAAGACAACATGGATGGCCATGGGTGTCTTTCCCCTCTCTTGGCCTTTGTTTCCCTGGCTGTAAAGCAAGGTTGCAAGCAATGTTGCAAACATCTAAAACTGCCATCTCGAGCATTGTGAGCCTAGCAGAATCCCCCTCTTACATATTATGATTAGTGTGTTTGTGTGAGGCAGAGTTGAGAGACTATAGTGTGGAGAAGAAAAGTGGAAAATCTCAGGCAGATACTTGATTTGAGCTTAGCACTTCCCGAAACAGTGTGTGCAAGACGCAGGGAAAGGGGGGTGGAAATTTTGCTAATAAAGGTTTCCTTTGCTAAGAAAGATAAGATCCCAGCAAGCCTACATCACTAAGCCTTTGAAACACAATTTCTGTAGGCTATATTGTTGAAAACCTAACCAAGGGCTGGAGATGTACTAACAAGACCTTAGATGGATATAAACCCCAGTTCCCTCCTCTTAAGTTTGGTTTTGTTTTTATTGAAATGTATTCAGCAGGCTAGACACAGGCTTCTACCTGCTTTCCTACTGGCATGTGGGGACAAGCAGCTACAGAAAATAAAAAAAAGATTACTGTTTCACTCTTCTATTGGTTTTCTTAGTTTTTGTCACACAATTTTACTAAGAATCTACACCTCAAAAGGTATGTGCTATTAGTGACAACTTAAACAAAGATTGTCTTCTACTCACCATAAACTTCATCCAGACCAGACCATTAACATTGCTCTAAGCTAGCTTTTTAGTTATGAACAGAATGGGTAATTAACAATTATTTGCTTAAAAGCTGGCTGCACAAAAGCTGATTTATATTTACCGTGATGCTTTGTCACATCCATTCCAATCAGGCAGCTAAAATATAACAATCAGCCCCTTATAAACATGTCTTTTCATTTTCTGCAATGAGTTCCAGAGGCAGTAAGAACAGCTCTGGGAGTGCCTCTGGGCAAAAGATAAAGGAGGTTACAGCTAGTGGAAGCGGTAATTAGAGCCAATTACAACGTGACTTATCTGCTTTGTCATTAAAATGCTTGTCAGACCTCTCATTTTTCTAAAGGAGAGGAAAGAAAAGGTATAGCTTAGTGGGGGAGAGGGTTAGCCAAAGGGAAGGGATTTTTATCTAATGCTGTTCACAAACTCACTCTGTAACCTTAGACACACATATTGCCTTTTGGCTTCACACTGCTTTGCTCAGTCAAACTCAACTGAGAGCTGAAAGGAACTTGGGAAATCACATGGTCCAGTCCCCTGCCTTTTAGCAGGTAAGGTATTATTATAGCTCCATTAAAAAAGTGACATGAAAGGCCTAGAGAATTTTACTAGACTCTTCTGCCTCTCATGTGCAATGGATTTGATTTTGGTGTCACTTTTCCCTTGTCAGAAAGAGAATGTAATTATTCTCACATCTCTCAACAGCTAGTATACAGGTTAACACACAACCACAAATCACTTTGCAAATCCTGAGGGAAGCTTATAAATATGACATTACCAAAAGGAGAGTAACAGGAATTGGCTTTATGCTGGGTGCAGTGGTTCACGATTATAATCCCAGTACTTGGGAGGCTGAGGTAGGAGGATAGCTAGGAATTCTAAGACAGGCTGGGATATTCATTGAGACCTGTATCAGAAACCAAAGCGGGGACTGGAGAGAAGTTTCAGTGGTTAAAAGGGCATAAAGCCAGATGCATAGTAGCATCTGGAGTTCCTTTGCAGCGCAAGAGGCCCTAGTGCACCCATTCTCTCTACTTGTAAATAAAGTTATTTGAAAAATACCAGGGCTAGGGAAATGTCTCAGCAGGTAAGAGTGCTTGTCATGAAGGCCTAAGAGGAAACTGATTTATCCTGAGTTCCATTTCCCCCAGTATTCACATAAAGCATGGCCATATGTACCTGTAACCTCAGTCCCGTGGGGAGCAGAATCACTGGGGCTTGCTGTTCAGTCAGCCAACCTGACAGAAAACAGTAGTTCGAGGTTCATGACTCATCTCAAAGAAACAAAGTGGAAGAGCAATAGTGGAGGACACCCAGTGTCATCCACTGGCTTTCACACATGCATGGGCAGGGAGAGGGGAGAGAAGTGCACCTGCACACATTTGCAAGCACCATACCCCCCCCCCACACACAAAGACTTGGCTTGAGAAGAGAATTATATACTCAGATTAGTTACATGAATTTACCTTACTTTCTGTGGAGCAACAAAAAGTAATAAAGAACTTAATGGTCATATCATTTTGAGAGAATAATCAAGATCAGTAAGTGAAATAATTTTGTGTGTGAAGTCAGAAGTCCTTGGAATTTGGGCTCCTTGGGGGAACAGCTTAAAGGAAACAACAGGTTTTTCATGCAAATACCATTTTAAAAGCTTCCTATCCCATTCACTCTTAATTACCCCCGCCCCTCTGGTCCATCAAATGACCTGTAATCCAGTTACTGGATACCTATACTCACTACCTACCTTCTGATCTCCCATCTTTCTTCACTTTACATTCTAACCCATTCAAATTACGCCAGCCTAAATCACCATCTTTACCTGCTACTCTGAATAGATCATCTCCCTTATAAACCTGTTATTCTCTATATTGTATTGCTCATTCAGTATTTCAAGGCCACCAATCCACCTGTCTCTTTTCCCATCCTTCTCGACCTTTGTTCCCTTTCTTTCAATACTATACTTGCTTATATAGCAAAACAAAGCCCATCATCCTTGCATCTGATAAGCCATCTATCTTCACCTTTCTTGAAAACCAAAACCTGTTTAATATGAAGAGTAAGGATGGAGCTGGACATCCTGAACAGGTAGAAGTCTCTTAGAAGTCATTTGATATGCTTAAAGATTACACCTGCACTCCCCTTTCCCTTACCTGTGTCTCTTGGGGAGGGTAAGTACAGGCAGACTGTTCAGGAATAGAATGTAAGTACTGCTGGGTAGACTATTTGTGGTGTGTTCTGAGTAGCCAAGTTGTATTCCTATTTTTTTTTGGGGGGGGGTGGTTGAGGCAGGATCTCTCTTGAGCTCAAGCTAACCTGGAATTCACTATGTACTCTCAGATTGGCCTCGAGCTCACAGCCATCCTCGCTGGGATTAAAGGCATGTGCCACCATGCCCAGCTACTATTCCTATTCTTTTTAATAAGGCCAAATTAATATGCTTCCTCAGTGAAAGTATATATGTAGTGGTCGCAACGAGGTAGAGCCCTCAAGTGTGAGTGATTCCCTCAGCTGAAGACAATGGTGTCAGGAAGGTTATTCCAAGGAGGTTAGGAGCACATACAAGGAAATCTTGTGGCAATATACACTCTGGGAACTAGACCAAAACACTTAGGGGTGTGGCAGTATGGCATTCTTAGATCCAATGCTAGTGATTTTAAGTTTGATTGCTGGCAGATATTAAGCTATTAAAAAAATTGGGGAGGGGGGAGAATGGGAATACCAGGGTCTCTAGCCACTGCTAACAAATTCCAGATGCATGCACCACCATGTGCATCTGGTTTACATAGCTGCTGGGGAATCAAACCTGGCTCCTTAGGCTTCGCAGGCAAGCACCTTAACCACTAAGCCATCTCTCCAGACAGTGCTTGGGTGGTGCACCCCTTTAATCCCAGCACTTAGCAGGCAGAGGTAGGAGGGTCACTGAGGCCAGCCTGGGACTGTAGAGTGAATTTCAGGTCAGCCTAGGATAGAGACCTTGCCTCAAAATTTTTTTTAAAAATCACCTGTATGTAAATGTGTGTGCATAGTGTTGCACAGATGAAAGCATTTCTGAAACTAGGTCACTCTTAGGACTGGCTCAGTTAGACTTTTGAAACAAACAACCCAATGGTGTAAAGATTTTAATTCTGAAAGGATATGACTAAGATAGGGCCAAAGGTCACTGGAGATTAGGTCTGGAGACATAAAAATGGGAATAACCTGAACATAATTTTAATGAAATAAAAATGTAGAAGAATTGGCCTGTTTTATTACTGTAAGAATCACAACATGTGCTATCCTCAAAGGAAATGATAGTTACTAGGACAAATAAATAACTACTTTAAAAATTTTATCTGAAGCACACAAGGAAGAATGTGATTTTATATGAAGAGGGAAAATGGGCAGAGCTAAGTGAAGGCTACAGAACATTCAGCTCTCTAGGGAGCAGGCAATATGTATTCCATGCAGCTATTCTGATTTCTGAATGATAAGCAACATTCAAATTAAGTGTAGTTTGGTGGCACTATGTGACTTAAATGAATGATAGAGCTGCTGAGAAGCAGGGAATTGTGATGATTACACACAGACAACCAAAACTAACACAAAAACACACAGGCTTCCTGGTATGTAAATTCTTTTTGAGGTTAGAGATCTCCTTTTACAGAATTTAGTATATAACATATTCAAAAACCAAACTTCTTGACCTCCCAATATTAAACAACTAAATGTGCAAAAGAATCACCATTAAACAGGACATCAAAAGTTATACATTTTCTATGAAACAATATGTGCACAGATTTTCAAAGCTGTGAAAATGCAATAAAGAGCACAACACATTTTGGTCACTTTATTAAATGACATTAAATAGTTTAAATTTCAACTACTAAACAGCACTTTGAATGGTGAAAACACAGATAGTATATTGTCATACTTGAATGCTTTTCTTTAAAAACACAATTCCAGTCCTTATATATATTACAAAACAGCCTTAAAGGAAGAAGTGACATCTTTTCTACAGTACTTAAGATACTCAATACAGAACTGAAAAGCAGTCTAACAGAAACAAAGGCAAGTCTTCACAGCTGTATGATTTCAGCAGCCAAAGCTGGATGATGGACTGAAACATTACTATACAACTGGGACAAAACATATACATTATCACAATACTAAGCAAAAACGCTTTACACCCAAAGAAATAAAACAGGTTACAAAATGTGGAGAATTTAGCAGGCAAAACTGTATTACAAGCAACAATTTAAATTGTCATTTTTAAGCCATTGCAACTATTTAAAACATCTAAAACAAATATAAAAATGAGCCTTTTAGTATCTTATTGATGTGACTTTTGTCTTTAAATATTTGTTAAAACATGATGTTATACTCAAAGTACATATTATGTAGCTAAAATGTTAAGTGAGAAGAGTGTATGCAAAGTGGTCCAAGTTTTATTTCAAACTCTGATTTCCAATTACAAGTACTATTCTTAAATCATAGTTTCATCCATGATGAAAAAGGATTAGAAGGTTGCCTAAATTTTTTTTGCATCTATGTCTTTGAGTAAATAATTAGACCATGTTGAAAATTCCCAGGTCTAGTAAATCAGGTTTAAAGTATTCTGGACTTACAGAAATACCAACTGATAACAGTTGATCAGAGTGTACTGCCTTCAAATACTTCACATAAATCTTGTCTTTTTCATTTCTTCTAAAGTAAACACACATCTGCCCCCCTTAAACAAATTTGACTATATGGCTGGCACGATATCCAAATACATGGAATTCATTAGCAGTATGCTGCCACGGGAAGGTGGGGGGTGGATCCACGAAACCTTACAAATTCTCTATCATAAACCTAGTGTGCTTGGATATTTTGTCACTAGTTCTTTCAAGATAAAAATGGAAACCTTTGATTATCTAAACAACTCAAAACAGTTTTAGCTCAAGTTAAAGTCAGTCTAATCCAGTGACACCTAAAGCAAATCCTCCACCCAGCTTTCTTTTCTTTCTTTCAGGAATTCTTGAGCTGTTTCTACCTATTACATTACCATCTCAAAAATGGTTTTGCTATGTTGAGTTGACTCCCATAGTCAATAACAATTTTTGATTTAAGAAACTCAAGCAACCAAACTGAACATGAATAAGGTTATAAGTAGTCTTATAATCCTGGATTAAGAAAAAAAGTAATGATTTTCTAGTAAAACCGTATGAAAGGGTACTGAGTGAATTAGTTTTGATAAAATTATCTCAGATCAAAACTGAAAAAATTATCAAACTTGAAAGCAATTTAATAAAATGTAAAGAAACTGGGGGAAAGAACATGATTATGAGAGAAAAGAAGAACATAGAAGCCAGTGATCCTTATCTTTAAGAGGAATTACTTCACACTACAGTCATTACTGGGAATTGTTAAAGCACATTCCTCATGTGAACTTAAAGTCAGCAATGATTCTGCCATTTTGAAGCTGTTTATAAAGCAGGGTGTGAACCTAGCAAGTACAAATTCAGCGCTAACCTCTTAAAATGCTAGAACTGGATTTTCTTAGTCTACATCCCACTGCCAGCAACAGGATGAAGCACTAGCACTGGCACCATGCCGCTGAGAGATGTGCTTTATATTAGTGCCAGGAGAAAAAATCACATGCAGAAGATAATCCACAACCCTGTAGTCCTATACCAGTAATTATTTCAGCACATAGAACTGAAAATAAAAAATGGCAGAAAGACTAAAGAAGAAAAAGGAATTCTCTTCTTAGGCTGTACTTAAGGCTGTTTATACAATGCTAAGATAACTGAAAGACTCCTCCAACTTTAGAGTAGTAGTATTTAAGAATATTGCACACAATTCTGTGTAAAAGATAACCCTTCGTTTCTAACATTCAATCACAGAGACGATATAGCAGGAGCCCAGTTTCAGACTTCAGTCAAAAGAACATTGACCATTTCAATCACCCTAATCAAGAAATGGATTAAGTACAAAAGTATTTTGTAACTTGAGGAATCAACTCTAAGAACTCAGCTGCATGTTTTTATATGTAAAGAGCAAATATATAAATCTTTATCATTTCTAAATCCATTAATTTTATGACAATTTCATGGCTGCTAAAAGCAGGCATAAAAATTTAGAGAAGAAATTGGTGGAGCTGTTACTGTTATGGAAGGACTTGTTTTCACTGAAAACAATTTGAAATATCTTCTGTACTCAATGTGTGTAAGAAGATTCTAGGCAACATCACTGACAAATGTCAGGGAGAAATGGTATGCCCTATTTAAAAAAATTTAAAACTAATATGGAAGATTGGCATTTAAGGGGACCAAACTATTTATACAGTTGAGTTCTGTTAAGTCATTGATTCCTAAAAAAATAAAAGATATTTCTATGATTTTAATAATCCTTTAAGCTCTAAGTGCAAAATCACATTGATTTCCCTGGGGAAGGTCCTGGATTTTTGCTTCTCATCGGGGGTGGTGCACGCTGTAATGGTGGTGGCTGCATACCACCAGCCACTGACTGATACATTCCTCTCATATCAATCTGCTGGTAGTTAGGAGGAGTCATGATTAAATTCGGAGGCTTTGGCAGCATGAGGTGACTCAGTGTTGCTTGCTGATAAGTCATTTGTTGCTGTTGCTGCTGATTGTATTGCTGTTGGAGCCTCCTGTTCATAAGTATTCGCTGAACACAGCTGATTAGCTATAGAAAGAAAAAAGGGCTGTTACAAGTGTATGGCCAGTCTCAAAGAGGCGAGTATCAAGTTTTGAGTTAAAATCAATTTGTTAAGGGGGTACCATACCAAAAGGAAAACACATTATTGTTATCACCATTACTAATTTGATGGCATTTGCAGGACCATTACTGTAGAAACCAGTTAGTAACACCATTTAGGGCTAAATTCTCTTAATGACTTGACTATTGTATTGCAAGCAGCATTCAGATTAGTTGCCATAGTAACCTGTCCTACACTATGATTAGTCCCAAGTATTAGTTACAGCACTTTTTGTCATCTCCTTTCTTGATCATTCTTTTGAGTATTTCACATGATGACAGACAAATAAACATTTCAGTGACAAACACCAAAGGGAAAAGCACTTGCAGTAGGAATAGTTCCTACCTGGAATGTCTCAGATTTCCTAAGATAACTCAAAACCACACAATTCGGCAGTGCTTTCTAAGTAAAATTCATGCAACAAAAGCTGATTCCCTGGTGCCAAGAGTTGAAAGTTCCCAGTGTAAGACTGTGCTGAGAAAGATGATCAAGGATCCTGAATATGCTAGCTTTTTAAAGAATTATGTAATTTAGCAGAACTTAGAATATCTGTCATCCAGAGGTCCATTTCTCCTTCTCAAATATGTTGAAATGTATACTTTTAGAAGTTATGTATTAAAAAAACCTACTAATAAAAGTCTGGCAAAAGTTTCTAGATATCCAGAGTAAATGAAAAAATAAAATTATAATGGATTAGATACTACAGAACCACCAAGGAGACCACTTAGGAACTTGTTTCTTCTTTGTAATAAACTCATTTATCTTAAATGACATTATTGGTTTTTTGACAAAACTTCAGAATAATCAATTCCTGTCCTGGATGGTTGCTGACATTATCACACAAACATATTAAAAAATTGAAGAAAATTAAATATAACCTACTGATAGAATTCTTACCAT
The DNA here is from genome assembly GCA_036346955.1 of Dipus sagitta. Classification (NCBI taxonomy): domain Eukaryota; kingdom Metazoa; phylum Chordata; class Mammalia; order Rodentia; family Dipodidae; genus Dipus; species Dipus sagitta. The sequence goes on from CM070776.1 coordinate 65,933,953, forward strand.
CTGCTGTTTTGTCAGTACATCATTGTAGATTGCTTCTCTTCGCTTAACATCAAGCTCCTGGCTGGCTTGTCTACTTAACGCTAGTGCCTGTACTTGGGCTTCTGAGAGATTCATGTTTTCTTTCCACTAAAAGAAAAAAGTGTCCTGTTATTCCTTATTACTAAATAATAGAGTAAAAATAATTAAGATACTCAATCATATTCAGGATTTTACAGCCTCTCCCACCCAATTTTATTTATTCTTTCCTAAAGAAAACAGTGATGTAAATGCAGGGTACTAACATGTATTGTTGTAAATGAGCTGGCTATATCTGCAGTAAAAGAACTACTAGCAGACTGGAGAGATGGCTTATTGGTTAAGGCACTTGCCTGCAAAGCCTGATGACCCAAGTTTGATTTCCCAGTACCCACATAAAGGCTCTGGCATGCCCATTCTCTCATTCTCATATTCATTCCTGCTCTCTCTCTCTCTCTCTCTCTCTCTCTCTCTGGGGCATAGTAGCACACGCCTTTAATCCCAGCACTTGGGAGGCAGAGGTAGGAGGATCACTGAGTTGAAGGCCAGCCTGAGACTACACAGCAAATTCCAGGTCAGCCTGGGCTAGACTCTACCTCCCCCCACCCCCAAAAGGAACTACTAGGATTTGTGTAACTGTTATAGTAATATGTGTTCACGTAAACAATGCACACACTTCTAGGCTTGGTTTCTCAATTCTTGGAGTTTATACATTTCTCTTTTGTGCCAACATCTATGCAAAATTGATAGATTATACTTTGGAACTATTAACAGCTTATTAGAACTTTACAATTGCAAATCAAGTTACAGGGATATTATTTCTCCCACAGAAGTAGTGAGGTGAATAAAAATGAAAACAAAGGCTGTGGATGGACAGATAATGGAGGCTGAATAAGACAATTTTCAATGTGCTTACTACAGCTGAAATGATATCTTCAAGAGGCTGAATCCTCACTGCTGTCACATTGTTTGTTGCTTCTACAACTTTTTCTCTTCCTTGATTTATAAGGTCCTAGAAGAATTAAGGAAATAGTTATATAAGGTATAACGACAGCATAACTGTAAATTGTAGAGATCCTTCCTCTTGCCAACAGGTAACACTTGGTTTAAAAATTCTAAATAAGGGCTGGAGTGCTTGCTTACAAAGCCTGATGCCTGGGTTTGATTCTCCACTGACCACATAAAGCCACCATACTCACTCTCCTTGCAAATAAACAAGTAAAAAATATATTTTTAAAAATTCTTTTAAAAGGGCTGTAGAGATGGCATAGTGGCTAAGGTACATGCAATGCGAAGCCTAAGGACCAAGGTTCAATTCTCCAAGTCCCATGTAAGCCAGATGCACATGTTGGCACATGCATTTGGAGTTCGTTTGCAGTGGCCAGAGGCCCTGGCACACCCATTCTCTCTCTCTCTCCTCTCAATCTGTCTCAAATAAATAAATAAATAAAAATAAATCTTTAAATATTTTTTTTTAATCCTTAAAAAAAAGCCAGGCATGGTAGCACACACCTTTAATCCTAGCATTTGGGCGGCATATGTAGGAGGATCGCCATGAGTTCAAGACCACCCTGACAATACACAGTGAATTCCAGGATAGCCTGAGCTAGAGTAGACCCTACCTCAAATGCTCCACCCCCCAAATCTAAATAACTGAAGAGAACACCATCAATAAAGTGAACTCAATGATGCCAAAAAAAGTCTTTTTAAGAAGGTAAAAATTTGGAGTTTATTAGACCAATTAATTTACTAATTTAAATGAATCCATAAACACATTTTTCAAACAATTCACAGATTCCATCAAATGACTGAACTATTGTTATAGCCAAATACTTCTAATTTAATTCACACTTGATTCTAGTTTTAAATCATATATTTCATAACACTAGTCATACACTTAAAAGAAACCTCTATCTTGCATTAGAATATAAATTAACGTATGTACTTAACATACTTTCAAACACTAAGCAAGTACTTTGTTTATTCTAAGCATTTTATAGCTGATCAAAGTGCTGTTTCCCAGCCACTCAGCTGCCTTATTGTTGTTTAATTAAAATAATTCAAACCACATTAACTCAAGGGCTGATTCCCCTTGTGCTATGAACAAACTACATTTTACTATATTATGTTGGTCAAAAGGTCAACAAATAAAAGAAAAATTTCTTGGTCTATTCAGAGGTAATCTTTTGGAGAATGTGATATTCCTACATAGGAAACCCTCAACAAGACCCTTGAAATTGCCTTTAATTCATGTTAAACTACTTTTATACTTTACAACTCACCTCCAGCTGTTGATTACTCATTGCTGACAGGGCTCCCAAATTGAAAGGAATATAAGGAGTTTGAGAGTTGAAAGTGACAGGGGGTATAGTGGTCCCAGTTGGTATGCTGAAACGCATGGTCAGTCCCTAAAAATAAAACAAAAAAAATGTACTTCACATTGTGATTTAAAACTTGAAATTCTACATCACCTACTGGTTTAGTAAAGACTCCACATTCTCATATCTAGGAAATTATTAACACTCTTCCACACACAAACAAAACACCCTTTTCACCCGAAACCAAGATCTTATTACAAAGAAAGCTTTAACCCCTAAAGGTATACTTGTTTGTTTGTGTCCCCCCAACCCCTGGTAATTCCCACAGAATGAGGGAACTCAATGAATTCTTACGAGACTCCTAACTTCACATTCATGATGAAGAAGTTAGGTACAATGAAATAGAAGTTTAAAAAGGATTCATATATTAGGATAAGGTTTCCCATGCTCAGGCACATTTTTGCTTAAGTTGGTATTTAAAACAAACAGAATTATTTTAAATAAAGTTGCTATAGAGACTGACAATAATGTTCAATAATAAAATATTTATGGTCAGTCAAAATTTAGACTTCATGGTATAGTCCTACCTCCAAACTCTAAGCTCCGGTATATTTGTAACTATATGGGATTGAGGATGCTAAATTAATAGATACTAAATATAAAGCTTCCTATTCAGCTCTCAATTCAGCAAAGGAAAATGAGAAAAGAGTTACTATTTTTAAGTGTAAAATGTTTTTTTTTTTTCCCTCTACTCCTACACTACCATCAAATCTAGAAACCTATACGTTGACACTTCTAACTGGGGATCTTGAGAATCAACTATATTAATACCATCTTCAAATGTGACCCTTTCCTTAATTGCTCTTTCAAATGAATAAGTGAAAAACAGAAACCAAAAAAAGCATTACTGGTTCTTTTGTTTTTGAGATAGGGTCTCACCCTAACCCAGGCTGACCTGGAATTCACTATGTAATCTCAGACTGGCCTCGAACTCATGGCGATCCTCCTATCTCTGCCTCCCAAGTGCTGGGATTAAAGACGTGTGCCACCATGCCTGGCTGCGTTACTGTTTTAAAGATGCGATCTCACTTTGTTGCCCAGGTCCAACTGCTGGGGTTTAAGTAATCTTCCTGCTTCAGCCTTTCAAGTAGCTGTAAGTACCCAATACAATACTCAGTTCTAAAAGCATTTTTTTAATTATTAGCATGTATTTATTGTACAAAATAACATTTAATTTTGACATTATCCTATATGTATATAATGAACTGTGATCATATTCACCTCTCTTTTGTTAATATTTTATTTATTTATTTATGAGAGAGAGAAAAAGACAGATAGAGAGAAAGAGAGAATAAGCATGCCAGGGCCTCTAGCCACTGTATACAAACTCCAGACACATGTGCCCCCTTGTGCATCTGGCTTACATGGGTCCTGGGGAATTGAACCTGGGTCCCTAGGCTTTGCAGGCAAATGCCATAACCGATAAGCCATTTCCCCAGTCCTCACCTCTCTTTCTTACCACTCCCTCTCTCTTCCCAAATAGTACCAATTAAAAAGCGTTCTGAATGAGCTACCTTCTTTTCTGCTTCATACTCAGCCCAAGCTGCTTTCCTTTCTTCTTCAGTCAACTCTTCTTCTTCTTTGTGGTCCAAAAGAGAATCATGTTCATGATATCCTACGATGTGTTCTTTATGTATCTGAAGGAGTTCTGCAAGTATGGTATCCTGTTTTGAGGGGTTGAAATCAGTTATTTTCTCCTTCTGGACCACCCCTTCATAGTTCTATGAGCAACTGTTAAGACTTGAAAGTGACTACTTTTCATATTTCTCATTTACATAATCAGTTGCCTAGAAAAGTCATGTTTATATAGCCAGTTTAGAGATTCAAATTTTGTCTGAGATACACTCTTGCTATGTTATCCAGGCTGACATTAAATTTACAGTCCTCCCACTTCTGCCTTCCAAGTACTGAGATTACAGGCATGCACTACCACACCCAGTAACACACAATTTTAAAAAATTTACTACTTTTCAGATTTCAAGGTCTTTGTTTTAAGGAAAAGTCTGACTTTAGCCCAGGCTGACCTGTAGTTTACTGTAGAGCCCAGGCTGGCCCCGAACCCATGGCAAAACTCCTACCTTAGCCTCCTGAATGTTGCGATTAAAAGCATGCACCACCACATCCAGCTTCAAGATCTTTTATACCAATTTACAAACCAGTTTTTCATAGTCTTTTTGTTTTGTGCATAGACTTGATATATGCTAATAAAAATCTGTTACAATTAGTACTTATATTGGACACTTGTGCTAAAGGTCATTAGTCCCTACTTATACTTATTTAAAAATCACTTTAGGTGCCAACTACAGTCTTAACAAAAATAAATCCAAACTAACAACAGGTAAAGTACAGGGTAATTGAAACACAAAATCCTTGTATTTCAATTGCAGGAAGCTCTAATGTAAATCACATGGTAAGAACCCACAGTCAAGTTTATCTGTGGGTTGTTTTTCCCCGAGGTAGGGTCTCACTCTAGCCCAGGCTGACCTGGAATTCACTATGGAATCTCAGGGTGGCCTCGAACTCATGGCGATCCACCTACCTCTGCCTCCCGAGTGCTGGGATTAAAGGAATGTGCCACCATGCCTGGCTATCTGTGCTTTTTTGAGGCAGGGTAGCATATAGCTCAGACTGGCCATTAATTCACTATGTAGCCGAGGATGACCTTGAGCTCCTGATAATTTGCCTCAACTGCCCAAGTGTTGGGATTACATGCGTGTACCACCACACTTGCCATCCATACAGTTAAATTTAAACTGATATACATTTTCATCAATTTATTATCAGAGCATCTCTTAAAATAATGGTGGTGGGCTAGAGATGGCTCAGTGGTTAAGGCACTTGCCTGCAAAGCCTAAGAACCTACCCACATAAAGCCAGATGCACAAAGTGGCACATGCATCTGGAGTGCCCATTCTCTCTGTCTCTCTTCTTTCTCTCTCTGCTTGCAAATAAATAAATGAAAATATTTAAAATAATGGTGGTGTCCCACACCTGTAGAAGATTATGAGTTTGATCCTTTAAAAAATAAATACTTAAAACATTAAACTCCTGGTCTGTATGACTGTGAAAATGAAACAAAAAAAATACTGGTGAGAATTGAAAGTGAATTATGGATATGATACTTTTGCTAAAAAAAAAAAAAAAACATAGCCAGACAAAAGTGGCACACAAAGTGGCTTGTAATACTTGCTACTCAGTAGGCTAAGGCAGAATAATCGCAAGTTTAAGACCTACCTATACTATTCAGTGTACATCTTTATCTAAAATAATTGAAAGCCAACTGTAATGGCACACACCCATAATCGCACAACTTGGGAAGTGGAGGCAAGAGGCGAGCTTGGGGTATGTCATGAGCTTGATAGCAATCTGGGCTACATGAGGCTGTTTCAAAAAAAAAAAAAAAAAAAAAAAAAAAAAACAATTACACTGGGCTAGAGAGATGGCTCAGGGGTTAAGGTACTTGCCTATAAAACCTAACAAACCAAGTTTGATTCCCCAGTACCCACATAAAGCCAGGTGCACAAAATGAGCATGTGTGTTTGGAGTTTGTTTGCAGTGGCTAGGAGCCCTGGCACACTCTCTCTCTCTCTTTGCAAATAAATAAATATTTTAAAAATACACTGACAAGATGTAAACAAATCATACATGAAAATATGGATATATAAAAGAAAAAAAAATTTTACAAAAGGATTCTCCATGGCTATCAAGAAGTTTTTCAATAATATTTTCTAAACTTAATTTGGTGGAAGAACATAATTACTGAGCAAATGAATGTAGAGGGAGGTATACAGCACATTAATTCCACATGTAATTTGTATATAGTTCCACTTCATGCAGAAGCTTTGGCATAAACAAGGTCCATACTTGAAAAGAATTACATTTATGTTTTTAGCCATACCTGGAATATATCATCAAAAAACAGTAGACACTTGAATGTCTGTTAAGTAACTCAAGATTTAAATCACTATGTACATAATCTTCTCTATTTGTGTATGCATATAAATATGTGCAAGTGTATGGCGCAAGGGTAATGGCATGCATGTGAATGACAGAGGACAACCTCAGGGTGTTTCTCCTTTTCTTTTTGAAGCAGGGTCACTCCTCTTATTTTGCTGTTGCTGTTTAGGAACTTTCAGATTCTCCTAGCTCCACCTCTCCTTGCCCAATTTGTGTCTGGCTTTATGTTCACACTACAGAATTGAACTCAAGCACCTTTAACTGTTGAGCAATCTCCCAAGGCTTCACAACTTAAAAAATGCATATTTAATTTACTTATTTGTATTCATTTTTATTTATTTGAGAGGAGAGAAAGACACACACACAGAGAAAGAGGTAGACAGAGTGAGTATGGGAATGCCAGGGCATCCTGCCTCTGCAAACAAACTGCAGATGCATGCGCCACTTGTGGGTACTAGAAAACTGAACCCAGGCCATCAGGCTTTGCATGCAAGTGCTTTTACTGCTGAGTCACCATCTGGCCCACAATTTTTTATTTTAATGATTGTCAAATATTTGAAAGTTACTTCCTTTAAAGGAAAAAGAACTTTCTTATATGATAAATATATAACTGAGACTTTATAATTCATTTTGATATGCAGTGTGTGATCTTTCCTTTGTTGAAAGACCATACAAAGAGAGGACATTTAAGAAGTTTGCTGATAAAATACATAGATGCTAAAAGGTTTTGTTCTTCTGAAAATTAATTAAGCACGTCTCTCCTTATCTGGTATAGAAACTGGTCAACCAAATCTAACTTCTCTGGCCTATATCAGATTGAACACGTTTATCATCACCAGATCAATCTCCAAGGCACAGTTACTGACCAGGCAGGCAGAGAGAGATGCATCTGTCTACATTAATTCATTTTCTGAAAAGATAATCATTTCTTAGATGTGTGATCCCTATCTTCGTCCATGCATGACTAAAGAGACAATAGTGAGAAAATAATAAAGCATAAAAAACAAAAAGCAGACTATGTACTTTAATTTTGTTGTTTGTTTTTTGAGGTAGTGTCTTGCTCTAGCCCAGGCTGATCTGGAATTCACTATGTAGTCTCTGGGTGGCCGCAAACTCATAGCGATCCTCCTACCTCTGCCTTCTGAGTGCTGGGATTAAAGGTGTGTGCTACCACACCTGACTTCTAATTCTTGTTTATGTTTTGTTTTGGGCAGGGGGTATGAAGTAGGGTCTCACACCCAGGCTGACCTGGAATTCACTACATGGTTTCAGGCTGGTCTCAAACTCAGATCCAATATGCCACCATGCTAACCTTATTTTTTTCCCCCTAAAACAAGCTGGCCTTGAACTCATTATGCAGCTGAGACTAGCCTTGAACTCCTAAACCCCTGCCTCCACAGCCACATGCTAGAATTATAGGCATACACCAACATGCCTTGTCTATCTGTGTGTCTGTCTATCCATCTATTGGCAGGGTCTTGCTATACAGCCAATGCTGGCCACAAACTCATTCTTCTTGCCTCAGCCTCTCCTAAACACTAGATAGTAACTTGATCTACTTTTGACTGTATATAGAATATTAGTATAACAGGATATGCGAATAGTGAATAAATGAAATACACAATTATTTGCAAATAAATACTATGTCAATCAAGTATTTTATTTTTTTGTTACAAACACAAGCTATTGTTTATTGTTGAAGAAGCCTTTCTAAAAATGTGTGTGCACATGCACACATAATTTAAACATGTCTGAGATATGAGCGAGTTTTATCAGGTCAGCCTGTAGCATTCTGTAATTTCAAAGCCCAAACTTATTATATTTGATTTAGTAGAAATTCAGGAACTGAGAAGCAAAATAACATTTCTAATCATACAACTACAGGGTAATTGGGACTAGTATCTATATTTCCTGACTCTTATCTAATGGTTATCATTCTAGCACACTATAAAAGAATGTTTGGGGCTGGAGGGATGGCTTAGAGGTTAAGGTGCATGCCTGCAAAGCCAAAGGATCCAGGTTCGATTTCCCAGGGCCCACGTTAGCCAGATGCACAAGGGGCATATGCGTCTGGTGTTCATTTGCAGTGGCTGGAGGCCCTGGTACACCCATTTTTTTCTCTCTCTCTCCCTATTTCTCTGTCAAAATAATTAATTAAGTAAAACAAAATATTTTTTAAAAAATGCTTGTTTTCATGAGGCATGGTTCCTCCATTTTCCAACTCTACTTTTTAGATAAAAAGACAATTCTTTAAATGATTCTGGGCAATGTAGAAACAGAAGTCTTTATTTTTATTTACTTTTAACAATTTTGTACATTTTAAGTTTCTAATAAACACATGTTAATTTAATGAAAAAAATATAAAAGCCAAAACAATTCACAAACTTGTGAAACACTAGCTCATGCTTATAACAAAGCTGACATGCACTATTTTATCATTTTCATTTCTTCATTCAAAATCAAACAATCAAAATCCAGGTGTGGTGGTGCAGGCCCTTAATCCCAGCACTCAGGAGGCACAGGTAGGAGTATTGCTGTGAGTTTGAGGCTACTCTGAGAATACAGAGTGAATTCTAGGTCAACCTGGGCCAAGTAAAAAACGTGGCCGAGCATGGTGGCACACACCTTTAGCACTCAGGAGGCAGAGATAGGAGTACTGCCATGAGTTTGAGGACACCATGAGACTACATAGTTAATTCCAGATCATCCTGGACCAGAGTGACACCCTACCTCAAAAAAAAAAAAAAAAAAAAAAAAAAAACATGACCATCTAATTAAGGCCAGGTCAATTTAGCCTCTGGCCATGTGTGGCAGTTTGCTTCAGGTGTCCCCCATAAATTTAGGTGTTCTGAATGCTAGGTTCCCAGCTGACACCAGCTGGAAATTAAAGCCTCCTGGAAGCAGTGTATTGTTGGGGGCGGGCTTATGGATGTTATAGCCAGTTTCCCCATGCTAGTGTTTGGCACACTCTCCTGTTGCTACTGTCCACTTTATGTGGGCCAGGGGGTGATGTCCACCCTCTGCTCATGCTATCATTTTCCCTGCCATCATGGAGCTTCCCCTTGAGCCTGTGAGCCAAAATAAACCTCTTTTCCCACAAGCTGCTTGCTCTTGGTTGAATGATTTCTACCAGCAATGCAAACTGACTACAACACCATGCAATAATGTTCCTTTTGGTGATTCATAGTCCACTGGGATGCCAATAAATCACAGGAAAAGATCATGTTACTTTGATTTCTATCATTAATAAGTTTCTGAACTTTTATTAACACATTTCCACCCTCCTTTCAATCAATCAAACAAAAAACAGAAACTGTTTCTGTTGCTTCTAATTACTGTGACATGCTCTCTTTTCAAAGAACTTGAGCAAATCAATGAAAACAATACGAATATCCAACTATATGACCTGGGAATAATTACCAGTAACATGTGTTATATTCCTCCACACATTACACATGCAGCTTTGCATAATAATAGGATGGTATTATATTGAGTTTAAAAACCTACTGTCTTCCCTTGGTATCTTTTCATGGGAATCATTTTACATTAAATATGAAACGTTATTTATTTATTTAAGAGAGAATGGGTGCACCAGGGCTCCAGCCACTGCAAACAGAACTCCAGATGTGTGCGCCCTGGGAATTGAAACTGAGTCCTCTGGCTTAGCAGACAAATGCCTTAGCTGCTAAGCCATCCCTCCAGCCCTGAAACATCATTTTTAATGGGTGCAAAGAGCATACTTTACATATACTTTATCATCTATCTACTCTCTCACTTAATGAGTTTTAAATATGTGTGTGTGTGTGTACATATATATTTATTTCTTTATTTGAGAGAGAGAGAAAATGAGAATATCCATGAGCATTCAACGGCCTCCTTACTTCAGCAAACTCCAGACACATGTGCTACTTTGTGCATTTACCTTTAGGTGGGTACTGGGGGATTTAACCTGGGCCATCAGGCTTTGCAAGCAAGTGCCTTCAACCACTGTGCCATCCCCTCAAGCTCAAGATTAAAAAAAAAAAAAAAAAAACCAACATTAGGCTGTCTTCTGGTTTGTTTATTACCAAATCTGTGATGAAATAAGTTAATAGATAATGAACAAATTTTAATAAATTGTGATCATTTGTTCATATATTGACTATGTGAATAATATAGCTTTAGAAAAATGCATGACACATTATTTAATAAAGAAAAGACAAGGGCTGGGGAGATGGCTTAGAGGTTAAGGCACTTGCCTGGGAAATCTAAGGACCCAAGTTTGATTCCCCAGTACCCACAGAAGCCAGATGCACAGGGTGGGGCATGCGTCTGGAGTTTGTTTGCAGTGTCTGAGGCCCTGGTGCATCTGTGCTTTCTCTTTGTGTCTGCCTCATTCTCTCTCTCTCAAATAAATAAATATTTTTAAAAAAGAAAACAGAAGAATGAAACAGTGTTTTTTTTTAAAAAAAGAAAAGACAAATAATTTAACTGATTTAAAAAAATAGCAACTCATACAGTCCATAAGCAGGAAGTCATAAATCATTTTTGCTTCACAATATTGTACAAAATACAAACAAGAGAAAGAAAATACAGATTTCTGCTACAAACATTTTCTGCACTTCTCACTTTCTTATTCTTTTTCGAGGTAGGGTCTCACTCTACCCAAGCTGACCTAGAATTCACTATGTAGTCTCTCAAGCTGGCCTCGAACTCACATAAATCGTCCTACCTCAGCCTCCTGAGTGCTGAGATTAAAGTCATGTGACATTACACCAAGCTGCATCTTTCACTCTTAAATTAACTGCAGTGTTCTAGCAACACAAAATCTAAGGATGAGATTAAGAGTGTAAAAACATATTTATAACAGGATCCTCAGATTATTTTCAGAAAAAGTTTTGCAAAATCTAGATCTATGAAAATTAATAAAGAAAGTTTTTACCCCATATACAATACAATCATAAGAGAGGTTTTGGGGCTGGGCGTGGTGGTGTACGCCTTTAATCCCAGCACTGAGGAGGCAGAGGTAGGAGGCTCACAGTGAGTTCGAGGCCACCCTGAGACTACATACTGAATTCCAGGTCAGCCTGGGCTAGAATGAGACCCTACCTCAAAAAAATCAAAAAATTAAAATTTAAATTTAAAAAAAAATTAAAAAGAGGTTTTTGTTTTCCCCTTTGAAACAGAAGTTATATTAGTTGCTATAGTAACACTATTACTCAAAACAATACTGGAACAGAATCTATAATCACTAAGCCAACAGTCATCAAAATGAGGTTTAAATTACATCCAAATGTGTACCTTTACTTTTCTTTGTTTAAACTTTATTTTGCTTAAATAAGTGAAAAAGCCTACAAACTGAAAAAAAAAAGCATGGTCTGTATTTTAGCTAACAACTTAAATTAGTTTAAGCTTTAAAAATGACTAGTTCAATTAATAAAACAAAATTAATGATAAATTAAAAGGTTAAGTTAATTTATTTAGAAGTTTAAAGTATTTGGCAAGCTGACAAAAATTCCCATCTAATTAATTCTGAAATACAACCTTGAAAATAAAATTGTTAAAAAATAATCAAGAATTCGCCTGGGGGTAGGGTAGGAGGTTTGCCACGTTTCAAAAATATTTTGCTTGCTATCACTTTTAATTCAGGTTTTATAATATCTTGTAATAAAATGTCACTAGAATACTTAACTGCCATATGACCCACTCAAAAAGCTATGAGAAGTTTCTTTTATTGCTTAAATAAGCCTAGATGATTGCTGAAGATATTTAATAATCCTGATCAAAAAGCTTCTACTTTCAAATTTAAAGCCTGTTTTCTTCCCAAGCTGTATTGGAAATAGGGCAGTCTATTTGATAAGTAATGAGAAATCTTATTGAATGAAGTTTACATAACACCTTACATTGGATTTTTGGACCAAGAGCACATGACCTTCATCAAAGTACATTTAAAAATATAACCAGATTCCTAAAATCCTGGTATGAATAAGACAGTGACTACTACACAACGTGTCACATTCAATAAAAGACAAGTCTGCCAAACTAACACTAGCACAAGCCTCCTTAGATAAGAATGTTTTCCCTTTCACATTTAAAGAACTACATACTCTATTTAGCATTTAACTTTTAAAATTGATTATCTGTTACAGTTATCACACATGCCATGTGCCGCTATGAGACGGGGAGAGCTGTCATTCCAGATTTTGTATGATTTCAATGATTGTTCTAGAGAATAATGCTTTCCAAGTAGAGCCTTAATTAGAAATCAGTTATCACCCACACAATCTGTAGCTCCTGTTACCTCTTTATTTTGCAAATATTATTACATCTTCTAACTGAACTACAGATGTGTTATAACAAGGAAACAAGACAAAAAAAAAATAGCTGTCTGGTAGTTCAAATTATATTTTAACAGATCAGAGACAAATCAATGATAAAAATATATAAATAAAGCCGGGTGTGGTGGCGCACACCTTTAATCCCAGCACTCAAGAGGCAGACGTAGGAGGATTGCCATGAGTTCAAGGCCACCCTGAGAATACAGAGTGAATTCCAGGTCAGCCTAGAGTGAAACCCTACCTCGAAAAACCAAAATAAATAAATAAATAAATAAATAAACAAACAAACAAACAAACAAACTAATCTAGTAATTTGTTTTTAATATATTTTATTTATTTGAGAGAGAGAAAGAGAGAGAGAGGAAGAGAGAAGGGGCATGCCAGGGCCTCCAACCACTGCAAATGAACTACAGATGCATGCGCCCCCTTGTGCATCTGGCTTACATGGGTCCTGGAGATTCGAACCAGGATCCTTTGGCATTGTAGGCAAATGCCTTAACCACTAAGCCATCTCTCCAGCCCTAATCTAGAAATTCTTAAATTGATCAAATCTCTTTTTCAATGTATATGTACATCTTTTGAGGGTCCAAAATAATCTGATACAAATGCTTAGCTGTGCAATCTAAGAAACAAAAGTGAGTTATATACTTGATTCCCCTGAAAGGGTGGTAACTTCAGCTTCTAGTCACTGCTTCTCTAAATGTTAAGACTTCTGGGCTAGAGAGATGGCATAGCAGTTAAGGTGCCTTGCCAGCGAAGCCTAAAATCCCAGGTTTGATTCCTCCATACCCATGTAAGCAGATGAGCAAGGTGGCACATGTGTCTGGAGTTCTTTTGCAGTGGCAGGAGGCCCTGGCACATCCATTCTCTCTTTCTCTCAAATAAATAAATAACAAAATGTTAAGACTTCCATTTGAATTAGCTACCCTGACCAACAGTAACACCATTTTATGCTATTAATATACAGAAACTGCAGTGACTAAATCTGTGTATTAATTAAACATCATAAGGAGCTAACATGCTAGTTATGTGCGGCTCAACTCCCATGAAAGAAAAAAAAAAAGTAAATGCTTCTGAGGATTAACTCCACAACAGATTACTTCATGACTAGATTGCTAGAAACATTGTTTTTTTTTTTTGTTGTTGTTGTTGTTGTTGATTTTCCCCAGGTAGGGTATCACTATATAGCCTCAGACTGGTCTCCAACTCACAGCAATAGATCTATCTCTGCCTTCCCAGTGCTGGGATTAAAGGCATGTGCAACCATGCCTGGCTGCTCAAAATATTAATACCTGTATAATATGGAAACTATCTTGTTTCATAAAAGAAAACCTGGGATAGACTTTTAAATTTTAGATGCAAGTTTATGGCAGGGTTTTTTCATTTTTTCTTTTCTATTTTTCTTAGCTTGCAAAGTAGTAGGTTTCCTTATAGCTTTACATACATGCTTAGTTGGGGGTCAACCATCCTCCCATGGAAGGATTTAAATGAAATACAAATGCACACATATAATAAAAATATACAAGTAGTAAAATTTTTTTTTGAGTTAAGGTCTTTATTAAGCCCAGACTAACCTAGAATTAACTATGTAGTCTCAGGCTGGCCTTGAACTCACAGCAACCCTCCTCACAGGTAGTAACTTTGAATAAATAAATGAGTTTTAAAAATTTAATGTACCTAGTGGCTCTTGTATTGGACAGTGTAGATATAGTCTTATTTGAACTAAAATCCTAGTTCTATGACTTAGTAGTGCTATGTCCCTGTTTCCTGATGTATAAACTGGACCAAGTCAGTACCTACTTTTAGGATTATTATAGAAATCAATATGAAGTGCCTGGTTAACCAACCGCTTTTGTTTTGATATATCTATCATTTTCAGGCTAGACCCAATCTTACACTTTAATAATATTTGAAAGAATTTAATGAGGCTATAAAAATGGCTTAGTGGTTAAGACATTTGCCTGCAAAGCCTAAGGACCCAGGTTCTATTCCCCAGTACCCACATAAGCCAGATGCACAAGGTGGCACATGTGTTTGGAGTTTGTTTGCAGTGCTTAGAAGTCCTGGTGTTCCCATTCTTTCTCCCTGACTCTTTCTCTCTCTCAAAACAAATAAATAAAATATTTTAAAAAAATTTTTTATTTACTTATTTGAGAGAGAGAAAGCTGCAGAGAGAGAGAGAAAGAAAGAATATGGGCACACCAGGGCCACCAGCCACTGCAAACAAACTCCAGACACATGTGCCACCTTGTGTATCTGGCTTATGTGGGTCCTAGGGAATCAAACCGAAGTCCTTTGGCTTTGCAGGCAGACACCTTAACCAGTAAGCCATCTCTCCAGCCCTAAAATATTTTGAAAGAATTTAACTTAGCTAGGTGTGGTGGTGCACAACTTTAATCCCAGTACTCAGGAGGCAGAAGTAGAAGGATTACCATGAGTTTGAGGCCACCCTGAGAATACAGAGTGAATTCCAGGTCAGCCTGGGCTAGAGTGAGACCCTGCCTCCAACCCCTCTCCCAAAAAAGAGAAAAGAATTTAACTTAACAACTTTCTTCTCCTAAATACTTTCTTTACTTGAGTAGCTATTGGAGAATGCCACTTGTATAGAAGTATATGACTACAAAAATTGGGTTTGTATACAATCAAGTGATTCATATACAATAGGTAAGGTTAAATGAGTCCTTTGAATCTTTGGTCTCAAAAGTAAATGGATGTAGGCTGGGAAGATAGATTTATCAGCAAAATGTCTGCCTCAGAAGCTTGAGGAACAAAGTTCATTCCCAGTACCCATGTAAAAATGCCACCAAGGAGCAGATCCCAGGAGCTCACTGGCCAGACATTCCAGCCTAACCATCAAGGTCATGGTAATGACAGACTCTGTCTCAAAAAAGGTGAGCCGAGGACTGAGCTCCTGAGATTGTCCTCTGGCTCCCACACATGTGTATACATACACACTCATGTGGGTGAGTTCAAGGCCACCCTGAGACTACATAGTGAATTCCAGGTCAGCCCTGGCTAGAGTGAAACCATACCTTGAAAAAAATACCCTATATCCAAGCTTGGTGCCCTGTGTCTGTAATCCCAGCCCTCTGGAAGCTGAGGCAGAAGAATGGCAGTGTGAGCCCAGCCATGGGCTACATAGAAAGACCAATACCAAATTAAACAAATAAATAAATAAAGTAAATGTGGGCAAGTTTAGAGATAGTTCCTGAAATAGACTGATTAGCTATTTCATATTGCACATCAAATTATTTAAATGAAGTACGTTTTCATTTTTGTGTGAAGAATGACTCAAGTAAAACCTTACACTACCATCTGTGGGCTAATGAACTGCACAGTAACATCTCTGTTCAGTAAACTATGCTTTGAAGTATTAAATTTTGAATAAAGTACTAAAGGGAAGGGGAGAAAATTGTACACAAAATAAGGGTGGAGAAAGCAAATGTAAAGCCTCACTTAGGGTACTTTACTTTAAATCCCCATTTTGTTCTCCCTATAATTACCAACAAGCAGTCCACATTTAAAAAGACATAAGTGGTACAGTGTTGGAAAAGGAAAGTGCAAAAAAATGTTCTATGCCAGTTTTTCTGGCTTTTGTTTTCTTAATAAAGGGTACAGAGCTTAGGCTGTGTGCACTGTACTTAAGAGGAACTAAACACCCACTTAAGCAAATTATGATGCATGACCTTGGCCAAGATTCTATCTCTGATGTCTTGGTAGTTTATAAGCTCATTATCAGAAAAAAGCACTTTCTCAAACAAGATTTACATAAATGTTAAGAGGTTAGACATGAATAAGCAAATAGTAAACAATCTTTCAATAACTCTATCTCAGTTAAAAGTTTGTTTTATGCAATTTACAAGTGCTGAAGTTTTAAAATGGTCAAGGACCATTACCCTGAAAAATTAGAGATAGATAGAAGTTGCTTTCAGCACTTGGAAGGCTGAGTCAGGAAGATCAATATGTGGTCAAGAATCACCTAGGCTACCTAAGCAAAACACCATCTCAAAAAAACCCAAAACAAAGAGATGGATAGATACTTAACATGATTCAAAATATCTTGAAGTCAGTCCATTAAAAGGTATATTCATAGGAAAGTATATTGTATATTCAAAGAAAAAAATCATCATTAGCAACAACAATGAAGAATCCAGGGCTGGAGGGATGGCCTAGTGGTTAAGGTGTTTGCCTGCAAAGCCAAAGGACCCAGATTCAGTTCCCCAGGACACACGTTAGCCAGATGCACAAGAGGGCATAAGCGTCTGGAGTTTATTTGCAGTGGCTGGAGTCCCTGGCATGCCCATTCTCTCTCCCTCCCTCTTTCTCTGTCAAATAAATAAATATAAAATATTTTTTAAAAAGAATCCAATAAGTGGATTTAAGAAAAAATGAGTGGCAGGTGTGGTGACTCATGTCCACAATCCCAACACGTAGGACGCTGAGAGCAGAGGATTGCTGTGAGATGAAGACCAACCTGGACTACAGAGTGAGTTCTGGGTGAAGCTGGATTAGAATAAGACCCTACTTCAAAAGGAGAGGTAGAGGGACAGGGAGAGGAGGAGGGGAGGGGGGAGGGGGAGGGAGAGGAAATGAGAAAGGAAAGAGGAAGGGAGGGGAGGGGAAGGGAAATGAAGGGAGAGGAGGGAAGGGGAAGGGAGGAGAAAGGAAGGGAACGGGAAGGAGGGGAAAGGGGGAAGGGAAGGGGAGGGGAGGGAGAGGGAAAGGGAGAGGGAAGGGAGGAAAAGAGTTATGTAGTAAGGGCAGATTTAGGATAAAACTACAATAAGGGTCAGGGTGTGGCTCAGTGGTAGACAACTTGGCTAGCATGTGCAAAGTCCTAGGTTCAATCCCAAGTACCACAAAAAGGCTAAAATAAGAGATAAATAAAATATTTTAAGAAAATACAATGTAAAATTGTAATTCTCAAGCTGGACAGATGTCTCAGTGGTTAAAAGCACTTGCCTGAAAATCCTGACAGCTGGGGTTTGATTCCCCACTACCCATGTAAAGCCAGCCAGATGCACAAAGTGGCACATGTGTCTGGAGTGCATCTACAGTGGCAAGAGACCATTCTCTTCTCTCTCTCCCTCTCTGTATCTATCTCAAATGAATAAAAAATATTTTTAAAAAACCAATTCTCTCTTCACAAACCCACTGTAAGACACAGGAACAAAGACAAAAAGACATACCACTCACATTCAATTGTAAAATAGTTCTAACACCACTTTTCAATGGTAATCAATAATTAAGGCATGATAAAAGACCAGTTAAACTTTACTATAAAGAAATTTTTAAATGGCCAGCTCAAACTGTCCAGCTATGAAAAATAGAGAACATGGAATGTGTTCTTCCCTTTAAAGAGCTGCAAAGACAGAGGACAAATAAAGGTAAAGAGGCTAATAAATTAAGTCTCAGTTAATCTAATTAGAAAGTTGAAAAATAAAAGAACCTAAAGGACAGAAGTACAAGAACAAAAATTATATAATATAGGACATGATGAGACATAAAGATGGATAAATTAGAAATAAATGCTTTTAAAAATTAATATAAAAGGTAAGCAATTTAGTAACTATTTAGATAATTATCACTTGGGAAATGGAATGAAAAATATATCATTTTAGCAGTCCTTCATTTTAAAAATTATGGATAAAAGGGCACATGCTTGCAATTGTTCTATAAGAGGACCCAACTTTGATATATCCTCTCAGCAATCTCAGCAATACAAACAGCCACTCTCTCACCTCTGTTTTCAACATACCTTCAAGCCCTTTTAATAGCAATTCCCCATCTTCAATTTTTCCGGCAAAGAATTTTATATTCCCTCTATGGTACTGTACAATTTCTTCTATAGAATCCAGAACTTTCACTATACTTAAGGTACGAGAAAGACTGCAGGATTCTTGGGAAGACTCTTGTTTTACTTATCAATGTATCCTTAGTAACCCTCATGTCATTTCACAGATAATAAATGAATGAATACATAAGCCTCACTGATGTTGAAAGTTTTTACTCCCAAGCTTCTTTTTGAGGTAGGGTCTCCCACTAGCCCAGGCTGACCTGGAATTTACTCTGTAGTCTCAGGCTATCCTCAAACTCACAGTGATCCTCCTACCTCAGCCTCCCAAATGCTGGGATTGAAGGCATACACCAGCACACCCAAATTTTTTAAGAGCTACACGTGATCATGTTATTGAGTTCTACCATTCATTTTCTTGAAATATTTAATTTACTATACAATAATTACCCTATTATGTCTTCATCTTAGTTTTAGTTTGTGCAGAGTCACTTACCACTACAAATGGAACTCAAGATGCTTGCATCACTTTTTGTGTCCAAATTTATGTGGGTGGCTAGACCCACATAAAGGCTTAGCAAAAAGTGCCTTTAACTGCTGAGCTATGTCCCCAGCCATTTTATTACAGACTTTACTTCCAGGCTATTCTTGTAAAAGCTCATATGCAGTATTCAATGGGGCTGGGGAGATGATTCAGTGGCTAAACATGCTTGCCTGCTTGCAAAGACTCAGCTGGAGTTCAATTCTCTAGTACCTACATAAAGCCAGATGACCAAAGTGGTATTTGCATCTGGAGTTTGTTAACAGCAGCAATACGCATGCATGCATTCCTTCTTACCCACCTCTCGCAAATAAATAAAAATAGACAAAAACTCCATTCAAGAACATCTTTAAGGGCTGGAGAGATGGCTTAGCACTTAAGGCACTTGCCTATGAAGCCTAAGGACCCAGGTTTGTTTTTTTTTTAATATTTTATTTTTATTTGAGAGGGAGAGATAGATACAGAAATAGGCAGGTGGAGAGAGAGAGAGAATGGGCACGCCAGGGCCTCCAGCCCTGTAAACAAACTCCAGATGCATGCACCCCATTGTGCACCTGGCTTATGTGGGTTCTGGGGAATCGAACCTGGGTGCTTTGGCTTTGCAGGCAAGCACTTTAACCACTAAGCCATCTCTCCAGCCCAGGACCCAGGTTTAATTCCCCAGTACCCACACAAGCCAGATGCACAAGGTGGCACATGTGTCTGGAGTTTGTTTGCAGTGGCTAAAGGCTCTTGTGAGCCCATTCTCTCCCCCTCTCAAATCAATAAATAAAATATTAAAAAGAGAACTTCTAGGCTGGGTGTGGTGGCACACACCTTTAATCCCAGCACTTGGGAGGCAGAGGTAGGAGGATCACTGTGAGTTTGAGGCCACACTGAGACTACATAGTGAAGTCCAGGTCAGCCTGGACTAGAGTGAAACCCTAGCTCAACAAACCAAAGAGAGAGAGAGAGAGAGAGAGAGAGAGAGAGAGAGAGAGAGAGAGAAAGAACTTCTTTAAAAATATTTTATTATTATATTTTTCAAGAGATAATCTCACTATATAGCCTAGACTGGCCAGAAATCATACTCCTTCTGTCTCAGCCGCTTAAGTATTGGGATTACAGGCATGAGCCACCATATCTGGCTAGAAGAAATCTTGTGTTGAAGCCCAATATATAAAATGTATAAAAGCAGAGAAGCTCTAAATGAAATGAGCCTAGGGGCTTCAGTTCTTGCTGTCTTTGCCTCCCTGCACTTGTGTAGCTACATAGTACCAGTCCTGAAGCACCTCTGTGCAGATCTTAGATCACCAAACACAATTTGAAAACTACTAGGTTCAAGTTTTAGTTCTAACATTTGTTGGTCACATACCCTTCAGTGATCACAAACTCTCTAAACTTCAGTTTCCTGAGATAATTAGTATGTATGAAACAAGCCTTTGTAAACCCAAAACTTTGTTTAAATGTGAGGAATTTGAACTTCATAAGCCATAAGATAAATGACTATATCATAGTTTTAATTTTCTCACACAGAATTATTGACTGTGAAAGCATTCTATACTTAAAAATGAATGTTCAAAATAAAATAAAGCACCAGTATTAGGTCTTCTGCCTTGCTTCTTATATTTGGGAGCAACTTCCTAATCCTCATTTGGGAAGCAATAAAATATATTATTACAAACTTTTAGATTAGGAAATAGTTCCATGGTAGAGTGCTTGTCCAGCATGTATGAGGCCATGAGTAGCATCTCCAGCAATAAAATAAATTAAAAGAATCAATTCCAGGAAAGACAGACATGGGAGACAACTAAATGTTTTCCTTTAGTCACCTGTGCTGTATGAACTTTATGAGCAGGAGGTGTATTCAAAAGGGTATGAGGTATCAGTGATGAGTGCTTGCCTGGTACACATAAAGCAATGGGATTCAATTCCCAACACAGCAAAACAGGGGAAAAAATGTATCTGCTTTTACACTGAGCAGACCTGATCTGAAAGCCAGCTTCAACACAAATTATATATGTAAACTTGGACAAGTTATACAACCTCTCCAAGCCTCAATTCCCTCACTTTTTTTTTCTTTTGTGGAACTGGGGATTGAACCTAGCACATCATGTATACTTGGTCAGGACTATTCCTCTGAACTACATCCCCAGCCCATCTTTTCACTTTCTTTCATCTTGCACAGGCGTCTAGAGTTGGTTTGCAGTGGCTAAAGGCCCTGGCATGCCCATTCTCCCCCCTCAAATAAATAAATAACATATTTAAATGAAAAAAGAAGGGGAGCTCGCTTCAGCAACATATAATAAAATTGGAATGATACAGAGAAGATTACCATTGCCCCTGTGCAAGGATGATGTGCGAATTTGTTAAGCATTCCATATTTTTTTTAATTTAACTTTTATTTTATAGATAGAGAGAATTGGCACACCAGGGCCTCAGCCACAGAAATTGAACCCCACTTGCACCACCTAGTGGTAATGTGCGACCTTGCACTTGCCTCACCTTTGTGCATCTGGCTTACAAGCCATCTGGAGAGTCAAACATGGGTACTTAGGCTTCACAGGCAAATGCCTTAACTGCTAAGCCATCTCTCCAGCCCACATTCCACATTTTTTAGACTGGTGGGAGGAGATGTTGATCAAGTAGTACATGTCATTTCATTAGGTCCTGTATCTGATGTTGTGGATAGTGAAGTCTTCCAGCAATTGAATGAGAGAAGTGGACACATCTCAGAATGTCCATTGAGAGTATTGCAAATCTCAACTTGGGAAAGGCTGGGGCTATGTGGCAGAAACACCAGCCTCTGCCAACATCAGAACACACCAACACTTCCAGACAAGACAAGAAAAGCTTTTGTAATGGAAATCCCTTAAGGACTAATCTTTTCTTGACAATGGCAGTCAAGAAATGAGATAGTTTGCTTGACTACTGATCTAAGAATATCAATGAGATGATTGATCTGGAGAAGAAATGGTTGTGATGGAATACTATGGGGGAAGTGAAGTTGAGTTTTAAACTTGATTTGAGTTACAGTGTCTCTGAATTGAACATCCCATGTTGGAAGAAAATATATTTGGGGACTACAGAACTACAGTACAAAATATAGAGCAAGCAGTAAAATCTTCTAGTAAAAATTTGTATGCAGGACAACTAAATGATGAAAGATATCCACATACCAGATAATCCACCAGGAAGGATTTTGTTTAGGAATTTGTTTCAAAAGGAAGAAGCGACGAGGGAGGGAGAAAAATCTATTTTATCCATCAGAGTTAGTGATAAAATTGCCTATTATAGCGAAAGAAAAATGTGACTACTACTAGTACACAAGAGTAGTAAAGATACCAAGTCTGCTACCAGACTAAGAACAGGGTAACAGTACCACTGAAAACAAATGTGCCAGTCAGAATGTCACAGAAAAGGAATGAAGGACAAGAAGTGGATGAGATTATTTTGTTGACCTTCATGGGTTTATAGCCTCTGTCTCTAAACATAATATGGACACAAGTGGAGTTTTTACTTTGTTTTTGTTTCATTTTGTTTCCCATCACTAAGTAGAAATGTGGGTTCTTAGTCTATTTCTGACAATCTGTTAATTTATTAGGATAGTTGTCTTTCATTTGCTTTCCAATAGGCATAGTGATTTAGTTAAAAGAAAACATCTGTATGCTACAACTTGATTACATCTTTTTCTTTCTAGCTTTTTGCATTTTTTTTACCATGTTAGAGTTTTTGCATGTAGATTTAAATAAACGAACTGGTAACATTTTAACATTTCACATGAAAATGCTGCCCAATCTTCATGTGGGCAGAAACACCAGCTTCAGAAATCTGACCTTTGTTGATGCTGCAATAAGCCTTGTAATTTGGGGAAAAAATTAAAAAAAGAAGAGGCTGTAAGGGGGGGGCATGATATCTTTGACAATGCAGAACTTCAATAATAAAAGATGATTTCTTTCCTGACATTTTCTAATTATTAAATAGCATTTTTTCCTACTAGATTCTGAAAATCATTAAAGTATAGTCAATGACTTGTTCTTTACCGTATACCTCTCAAAGTCTGCAAGTAACATTTATGCAATTCAATACATTTCCTTTAACCAAAAATTCACTGTACAATAAATGAATAAATTCAAAGCAATGTCCTCTATTCGTTTTCTCTACTACTTATATGAGGCAGGGTCTCACTATATAGCCCAGGCTGGCCTCAGTCTCCTGTGTAGCTGGTATTACAAGAGGTGTGTATTCACCATGACCAGACAATTTACCTGTTCTTTTCTTTCTGAAACAGGGTCTCATGTATCCCAGGACTGGCTTTGAGCTTACTATGTAACAGCAGAAAACCTTAAATTCCTATCTCCCTGCCCACATACCCCTGACGGCTGGGATTACAGGTGTGTTCCACTGCACCTAGCCTGAATTCACCCATTTCTAATTGGAATGTTTGTTTCCTATCAGAGACATTATTAATCACTGGGTGTTTCTCATAAAAGTCAAAATTTAAAGTTGAGTATATTTTTACAAAAGATGCTAATCAGATAAATTCAAAGTATAAAAATCATTCTCAAATTGAGGAGGGAAATTTTACTGTTTTCAGAGTTATATATAGATATAAATCTTTATAAGAATGCTTCTTATATAAAATTAAGTAATTGATACAGAAGCTTTAGGGATACAAAAGTTTACAAAACAAGCAAGTTAACATTATGCAGTACTTTTAAGTATAGTATTTTTAGGGGGGATGGGGGATTTCTGAGGTAGGATCTCACTCTAGGCTGAACTGAAACTCACTTGGTAGTTGCAGGCTGACCTTGAACTCACAGTGATCCTCCTACCAATGCCTCCTGAATGATGGGATTAAAGGCATGTACCACCACACCTGGCCTTAACTATAGTATTTTTATGGCCCTGAAGACTGAACCCAAGACCTCACACATTAGGCAAGTTTCATTTATTAGGAAAAAAATTAAAATATATAAACATAATGTTAAAAAATTATCAAAGTTCAGTATGGCTTAGTAGGCATAGCGTTAAGAGTGGTTTGTGGTGCATGTCAGAGGTTGTAGAGAATGGAGCCAGGCCACAGCAATTGTTGGGGCCCCCTGCCCCAGCCACAGGCCAAAGAGTGCCAGAAGGAGCCCCCCAGCCAGTTGAAGTCATAAACTCCAGCATAGAGAATCTGCCTCCTCATATCATTTGCCTCATGTACAAGGAGGTGTTGATGCTGACTATGGACCCACCGGATGACTTTAAGGTCTTCCCCAGCATGGAGGACCTCACTGCTGCAGGTCACCATCGAGGGCCCTGAAGGGACCCTCTCTGCTGGAGGTCTGTTCCACATGAAATATTTACTGGGCAGGGACTTCTCTGCCTCACCACCAAGGGCTACTTCCTGACTAAGATCTTCCACCCGAATGTGGGTGCCTATGGTGAGATCAGTGTCAACATGCTCAAGAGGGACTAGACAGCTGGGCATCAGACACATGCTACTGACCATCAAATGCCTGATGATCTACCCTAATGTGGAGTCAGTGCTCAATGAGGAAGCAGTCTCCTCTTGCAGAACACACATGCACTCACACACATATGAACATGTGTACACACCTCACACACAAAAGATACTATTTTATTTGCCAATTCATTTTTGGGTGTTGGGGCAATGAGATAGGGTGTGACTAGAACTCATTCTGTAGCCCAGGCTAATCTTGAGCACTTGAACCCTCTGTCTCTCCAATACTATGATTACAATTGTGTACCACCACAGCCACATGCAGCTTGCTGAGCTTTGTTTCCTTTGTTTGTGTTTTGAGGAAGGGTCTCACTCTAGCCTAGGCTGACCTGCAACTCTATGTATAGCCCAGGCTGGCCTTGAAATCATTGACAATCCTCCTACCACAGCCTCCCAAGTGCTGGGATTACGGGCATGAACCATCACACCTACCTTGGATTCTTTTTTAGTAGATGAATAAAAGATAATTCACCTTGTAAAAGCCAATGTGATCATGTAGAAGCAACATAAATGAATAGGGATAAAATTTGAATTACAATGCTAATTTAATAGAAATATTGACCAACTGGAAGATTTTTTTCACTGATCAACTGAGGTAATAAGTGAAAATATTTGAAAACTCTAAGTACTATACAGACTATGTAAAAATTCCTTTCTGTTTATATTTATTTCTCTATAATTTTTTAGACAAAAAGCTATACATAGTTAATATATTTAACTCAATGTGCTTGGAGACAAGTAATATGCTCATGAAAGTGCCACTATAATCAATTCCATAAATTCCATATAAGTTTTACCCCTCTCTAGTATTACTTTTTAATGAAGAGAATGCTTAACATAAGATCTGCCCTTCAGCAACTATTTAGGTTTATAATCAGTATTATTACAAGTATAGGCATGATGATATACAGGGCATCTCTAGAATTAATTTATTTTGCCTAATTAAGACTTTTTGTCCTTTGACCAAAACTTCCTCATTTCCTTCCACCATTCCCCATTAACCACCATTTATTTACTATCTATATCTATGAGACAGACCGTTTTGGATTCCTCATATAAGGGGGACCATGTAGTACATTCCTTGTGTCTGGCTTAGTTAATTAACATAATGCCCTTTAGGTTCATCCACATTTTGGTGAGGTGTGTGTGGTGTCTATGTGTGCATGCAGTGCATGGTATATGTGCATGCAGTAAATGCATGTGTGTGTGTAATGCATGAAGAGGCCAGGGGAGGATGTCAGGAATCATCCTTTACTGATCTTCCACAATATTTCCTTGATACAGTCTCTCCCTGAACCTGGAGCTTGTGCTGTTTATTGGCTAGACTGGCTGAGGGAGAAGCACGAATCCTGTCTCAGTCCCCTTTGGTGTTGGAGTTACAGGTATACATGGCCATACCCCAATTTTTATGTGGGTGCTAGGGCTCAAACTCAGGTCTTCATGCTTGAGCAGCAAGTGCTCTTATGCACTGAGCCATTGTTCCAGCCCAGGTTCATCAATATTATTTGAAATTGCAGAATTTTCTGGCTTTCTTTTTGAGGATGAATAATACTCAAGTGTACTTTTTTGCACATTCAGATGCTAATTTAAACATTTATGTTGCTTCCATTGCTCAGCCATTGTGAATAATGCTTGCATTAAAGATAGTACTTCAAGATCCTGATTTTTTTAAAAAAATAAATTTTATTTCATTTATTTGAGAGAGAGAAGGGGGGGGGAGACAGACAGAGAGAATGGGTGTGCCAGGGCCTTCAGCCACTGCAAACAAACTCCAGACGCATGTGCTACCAAGTGCATCTGGCTTACATGGGTCCTGGGGAAATCAAACCTGGGTCCTTTGGCTTAGGAGGCAAGTGGCTTAACACTAAGCCACCTCTCCAGCCCCAAGATCCTGATTTTAATTCTCTTGTATATATACTTAGAAGTGAATTTGCAGGGATAATAATTTTATTTTTAATTTATCTACCACCTCATCAACACTTGGTATATTTCATTTCTTTGATTTACAGCCATCCTAACAGGTATGAGGTTGTGTTTTACTATAGCTTTGATCTGCAATTCCCTGGCAATTAGTAATGATGGTCACCTTTTCATATACTTGTTGTGTATTTGCTGGTTCTTAACTGCTACATGGCATAAAAGAATGCTAAAGAGAGTTTACTTTTAAGTAGAATTATTTACATTGTGCATACTTTAATTGGAGGTTTATTAAAAGAAAATCTAGTATTTCCCTTAAGGTTTCTACTTAGATTTACTTGGCATAAAATGTGTACTTCAAAATATACTAGCTTTTCATAATGTTATGTGGAAAACTGATCAAGCACACTTTCATTTATAATTATATATATACAAAATTTATTGAATACACATTTAGTCAGTAAAATGTGAAGTATTAACTTTTATAATCACCATAAAATTTTGTTTGTGAATGTTGGCTTTTTAAAAAAATATTTTATTTATTTATTTACTTAGAGAGAGAGAGAGAGAGAGAGAGAGAAGCAGATAGAGAGAATGGGCATGCCAGGGGTCTCTAGCCACTGCAAATGAACTTCAGATGCATGCACTACCTTGTGCACCTGGCTTACATGGGTACTAGAGAATTGAACCTTGTCCTTAGGCTTTGCAGGCAAGCACCTTATCCACTAACCCATCTCTCCAGCCCAAATGTTGGCCTTTTTTTGTTAATAATCTAAATATACATACCTTTGGCAGCATGGGGGTGTCCCTTTTCTTCTTCTTTTCTGAATTAGGGTCATCTAATAAGTCTGGCTCAAAAGTATAAAGCTCAGTAAGCTCATTCATGGTAAAATGACGCTCAACTTGCTGCTGATCAACAACTCGAAAAGATAGTGATTGCTTAGTCACTTGGCGATCATAAATCTTGTCTTCCATGGTTCCCTTTGTAAAAAGTAAGGAATAATATTCAAATAAGTAAAATTTTGTAAACATGAAACTTAAGATAAATATTATTGACTAATATGAAATGGTAAAAACTTCAAGACAATGTATTGCCATGAAAAACAATGACTAACAATCCTTAATTTTGGGCTGGAGAGATGGCTGAGCAGTTAAGGCACTTGCCTGCAAAGCCTAATAACCCATGTGCAATTCCCTTGTACCTAAGTAAAGCCAGATGCACAAAGTGGCACATGCATCTGAAGCTCAATAACAGAGGTTGGAAGCCCTGACGTACCCATTCTCTTTGTATCTTTTCTCTCTACCTATCTCTGCTTGCAAATAAATACTGCTTAATTTATGAAAGAATTCATCGGCTCAGCAAAATTTACAACAAATTAAGATAATTATATTATGAATAATCATTCTAAATTATCTGACAAAAAGTCACTTGTGTGTTTTTTGGGTATTCCTGAATTTGTTGAAAGTCAGAAAGCAGGCAGGTATCATGGTAAAGAGAAGTGAGGGGTAAATTAAAGAAGAATTTAGATGGGTATTGAAATTACAAGAGAGGAATTTGATTCTTTATTAGAATGATATAATAAAGTATAAGAATCAGCAAAACAATACTTATATCAAATGTGACTTTCTATAATTTCAGTACAGAAAATATAAAATGTCACATTTATGATTTATAAACTAGATTATAAAGAAGCTATACATATAAGCAATAGGAAAATAACTAAAGATCGACCAGGTAAACTCATGCTCTAGTTAAAAGAAACCCAGATTTGGGAGCAGGAGTAATACGAAGCACCTGTTCCTAAAGAAAATGTTAAAAGAACAACTTAATTCTACAAACATAAATTACCTTGAAAGGCCTCAATTTCTTTGATTTTGTTTGTTTTTCTTACATTTCAGTTTGTAGTTTTGGTTTCCTTTTTTCTCAAACTTTTGCAAAACTTGCTATATTATGCCATGCCTGCCCTTGAACTCAGCACTTCTCCTGTGTTCATCTTCTAAGTGATGGGATTACAGGTATGTGCCATCACACCTGGCTTTTATTTTTTAATTACTGTGTTTATATTTAAAGAAAATTATTTTAATAGTCTTGATTTAAACGTATTTTATTATTTATTTATTTATTTGAGAGAGCGGGGGAGAGAATAGGTGCTCCTGGGCCTTCAGCCACTGCAAACAAACTCGAGATGCATGCACCACCTTGTGCCTCTGGCTTATGTGGGTCCTGAAGAGTTGAGCCAGGATCCTTTGGCTTAGCAGACAAATGCCTTAACTGCTAGGCCATCTCTCCAGCCCAATAGTCTTGATTTAAAAAGTATTAGTGTTTTAGAGTTGGAGAAATGGCTTAGTGGTTAGGGAACTTGCCTGCAAAGCTAAGGGACTCACATAATCCAGATGCACAAGGCGGCACATACATCTGGAGTTCATTTACAGGCTGGAGACCCTGACATGCCCATATTCTCATTCTCTCACTCTCTCCCCTTCTTTCAAATAAATAAATAAAATTCAAATTAAAAAGTATCAGGCATTTATACTGATAGTGTGTTAATATAATGATTTAACTTTTATTTACTCACATTTTCAAATAATAGATTACTGGTAGCCATTGGAAAACAAGGACCTTTTATTCTATAAGTAAATTAGTTTTAGTTATTGGACTTTCTATGCATGCCAAGTAAAGGAAGTATAAATGTTTGATTTTCCTCAACTAGTAAGAAAATGCTAAATCTGTTTACTTGTGCAAAGCAACCTCAATCTGGAAAGCTGACATGACAGAATCGAGTTGCAAAACAGAAAATCACAAGAGGCCAAACTTGAATTCTTCTGCTTTATATACAAAAATAATATTTTCAACTTGTCGGTAATATATGTGTGTTCTGAATGTCTAAAATTTTGTCAATTTTATCTATATGTTTCCTACATCTAGAATATTATTTTCATTCAACTTTTCAACATGAAAAAGTGAGTATAGATTATAAACCTACCTGAGCTAAGAACCTATATACATAAACAGGTTTAGTTTGTCCAAAGCGATAAACTCTGAATATACTCTGGATGTCATAAGATGGATTCCAAGAAGCATCAAATATAATTACTCGATTAGCAGCAACCAGATTAATTCCAAGAGATCCTGCTTTGGTGGAAATGATAAACAATCGACCTCTGTAAATGAAAATATAAAATAAATAGTTATATGACATTTGATTATAAGGTAGTTATATAAAAATTAGGAGTACAGAAAATTCATTTCTTCCTTGTAAAGAAAACATATTTAAGAAGTCAGGTTTGAGCCGGGCATGGTGGCACATGCCTTTAATCCCAGCACCTGGGAGGCAGAGGTAGGATCGCCTTGAGTTCAAGGCCACCCTGAGACTCCATAGTGAATTCCAGGTCAGCCTGGGCTACAGAGAGACCCTACCTTGAAAAACCAAAAAAAAAAAGAAGAAGAAGTCAGGTTTGTAATTTCTATACCCCAAATAATCCTACTACTAGAAAAAGAGATAATCTGATTAAAGAATAAAGCCAGACGGGGTGGTGCACAGCTTTAATCCCAGCACTTGGGAGGCTGAGGTAGGAGGAACACCATGAGTTTGAAGCCACCCTGAGACTACATAGTGAATTCCAGGTCAGCCTGGGCTAGAGTGACACTCTACCTCGAAAAATCAAATCAACAAAAAATAAATAAATAAATAAATAAATAAATAAATAAATAAATAAAGGTGACTATGAAAAGCATGTATTTGCAATAGTTTCAAGGGCTGGGAAGATGGCTCAGTGGATAAAGCACTTGCTATGCAAGTGTGATAACCTGACTTCATCCCCAGAACCCACAGAAAACATTAGTGTCTGTCCCAGCCCTCCTATGCTAAAATGGAAGGTGGAAGACAGGAGAATCCTGGAAACTCATGGAGCCAGGCAGCCCAGCGTTTGCAGCATTGAACAATAGTGACACCCTGTCTCAAACAAGATGGAAGGCAAGGAACAACACTTGGGGTTGAACTTTGACCTCCATATAAGCACCTTTTCATGAGCTTGCCAATTCACACAAACATATACACAATGATAATAAAAATAAAAATATTTATAATGAATTCTAGGTTTTATTTGCAGATACTTCACTTGGAAAATGTATGTATAATTCAAAAGACCATAATATGTTGAGCACTTTTATGAGCAATTAAGGGCAGTGCTCAAGGAGCTAAGGGTAGCACAGCTGACTCATATGGAAACAATTACAACTTAGCAAATGTAAGGAAAGAAGAAGTTAGTTAGATGTAAGGTACTCAAGTTGCTAAAATGGATGAAAGAAGACAGAGAACTCCAGGAAGGGTATGTCTAACAAAAACACTAATAGGTCAACTAATGTGTTAAAATAAAAGGATTTACGCCGGGCATGGTGGCGCACGCCTTTAATCCCAGCACTCGGGAGGCAGAGGTAGGAGGATCGCCGTGAGTTCGAGGTCACCCTGAGACTCCATAGTGAATTCCAGGTCAGCCTGGGCTAGAGTGACACCCTACCTCGAAAAACCAAAAAAAAATAAAAAATAAAAAATAAATAAAAGGATTTAAAATATTTCTGTCGGACAATCTGGGGATGATTTACTGATAGACACATAAAAAACTAAGCAAGAGTAAAAATAAATCAGTACTTCAAAAATAAAAATAAATTTAAAAAATGCAAAAAAAGGTAGTGGCTTAAGAATGCTTACACAGTCACACAAAATCCACTCTAAATTGATTCAGGAAAATGGTATGAAAAATATATTGGATGGCTGGAAAATGGCTTAGCAGTTATGGTGCTTGCCTGCAAAACCTAACAACCTGAGTTCAATTCCCCAGTACCCACGCAAAGCCAGATGCACAAAGTAGCACATGCATCTGGAGATCATTTGCAGTAGCTAGAGGCCCTGGCATGTTGTCTCTGTCTCTCTCTCTCCCTCTCAGGAGTGATGGAGCTCACCTTTAATCCTGGCACTTGGGATGTCAAGGTAGAAGGGTTGCTGTGAAGTCAAGGCCAGCCTGAGACTACCTAGAGAATTCCAGTTAGCCTGGGCTAGAGACCCTACCTCAAAAAAAAAAAAAAACCTGGGATAATGCATGGGGAAAAATGTGTTTTGTACATGTGGGTAAATTCTTTCCTAAGACTGCAAAAAGATATGTGTTTGTAAATACCAGAATAATTGTCAAGAGTTGAAATTAGTTGCCTCCAGAAAGTAGAAATACAAAGAGGTTGGCTGTCATATGAATTTTTTACCCTTCTAGAAACATGCTTTTAATCCCAACCCTTCAGAGAAGGAGAAACAGGAATATAAGGCCAACCTCAGCTACATAGTGAGCTTGAGACTAGCTGGGTTTTATAAGTTCCAGTCTCAAAAATCAAACAAAAAAGTAAAACCAACTGGGTATGATGACACACACCTGTGATCACAGCACTAAAAGAGGCTAAAGCAGGTAGACTGAGTTCCCAGTCTTTAAGTTCCCAGCCAGGTTGGTCTCAAAATGAATTAAATAAACCCACAAATAAAATAAACAAGTAAAAGCAAATTTTTAAAAAGTGCCACCTATAACAAGGACTCTGAACTGTTGAAAATTATTTCTAGGCCACACAAGACAACAATGTTAGATATGGAAATTATCAAAAAGTATTCTAATTTAGCATTTTAGAATGCTTTAGCATAAAAGGGATTGCATTTATATTCGATTTTTTAAAAAATTACTGAGTCACTAGAAATTTAAATTTTTTTGTTGTTTATTTTTATTTATTTGAGAGCAACAGAGAGAGAGAGAGAGAGAGAATGGGCACGCCAGGGTCTCCAGCCCCTGCAAGCGAACTCCAGATGTGTGCGCCCCCTTGTGCATCTGGCTAACGTGGGTCTTGGGGAATCGAGCCTTGAACCAGGGTCCTTAGGCTTCACAGGCAAACACTTAACTGCTAAGCCATCTCTCCAGCCCTCACTAGAAATTTTAAACAATGTATTTATGTTTAAGAACTCTGATAATCAATTTTATACACTTATAAGTTAACTGCACACAAAACAGACCTTTTGCATCCTTCTCACATTGTATATATTTTCAATAACTGATGCTTTTCTAAAGATCCAATTGGAATTTCTCTAGCCATAGCCTTGACCTAATTCATCACTGTTATAATTAAGACATTATCTTATTAATATAGGGTAATATCCCTTCATATTTTAAAATGATTATTAAGTCATACTTTGGCCTCTTTCCATTTAATGAGCCCTATTTTCTTTTCCTTCTTTCAAAGGCCATGCTTTTATGAATTTGTATATAATGTGCATGTGTATGTATATGCTTATATGTATGTGGATAAATACATTTTTTATTTTTCAAATGCAGCTTGATTTTGGCAATGACGAACAGTTAAAAGTAATATCAAAGCTGAGCATGGTGGCGCATGCCTTTAATCCCAGCACTCGGGAGGCACAGGTAGGAGGATTGCCATGAGTTTGAGGCCAGCCTGAGAGTACATAGTGAATTCCAGGTCAGCCTGGGCCAGACCGAGAGCCTACCTCGAAAAACAAAAACAAACAAACAAACAACAAAAAAACCCAAAAAAGTTATCAACAATGTATACACAGAATACTCTTTATCTACAGTGGAGTGGTTTAATTAATAAGATTTGGGTTTTCACTTCAAAATAATGATCAGGAAAAC
Source organism: Dipus sagitta (assembly GCA_036346955.1). NCBI lineage: Eukaryota > Metazoa > Chordata > Mammalia > Rodentia > Dipodidae > Dipus > Dipus sagitta. The sequence goes on from CM070776.1 coordinate 65,967,038, forward strand.
TTTATTGGTATAAACTCTCAAACCTCCAATAATTTTTGTCACTAAAGATGATGAAAATGCCAATAACACACTAGAAGATGTGCCATATCATGTATGATTAGAGAAAATCAACTCACAAGAGGTACCATTACACTACTACTAGAATATATGAATTATTTTTGTACATTTATGACAATAGTAAGAGCTAAGAAGGATGCTGAACAACTGGAACTCTCATACAATGCTAGGGGGATTATGAAATCATACGGTCACCTTGAAAAACTGACCCCCTCTTACAAAGATAAACATAAAACTATCATACAGCCCAGTCACTATGATTTGGGATTTTATTACCTTAAGAAACAGGTTTCTATACTGTAGAGGTTATCACATTAGCCTGACACTTAGGAAATAGCATTGGTTACACAAAAATTGTGTGAAAATGTTTATAACCACTATAATTTTAATTTCCAAACCTGAGAAAAATTCAAAAGTCCATTGAGAGAAATGGCTAAAGTAAACTGTAACATATCTCTACAATGGCCTATAATTCAAAAATAAAAAGCAAAAATAAGGAGGAATTTCAGATACATTTCACTAAATGAAGGAATTGAGACTCCAATGGCCACAAAATATATGATTCCATGAGTTAATTTTGAGGTGGAAAGTATGATTAACCCACTTTGTCTCAAATATATCATCTACTTTAAGAGTAAATTTTACTATGCCCAAATTAAAAATTACTATGCATACAGAAAATGTTCCATACCTCACATTAGTTTCATCATTAAATTCTTCAGCCCACTTCTTCCTTGACTGTGCAGTAGTAGAACCATCTAAACGGTAATAGTCAATATTTCGGAACCACTTTCCTTCACCTGAAAAATTTAACACAAAAAGCAAAAGGGAATTTGATACATTAGTCTGCTAGTAGTGGTAGATTTTCTACATGTACACCACTTAGAAGTAAGTAATAGATTGGATGTAGTGCTATACAACTATAATCCCAGTACCTGAGAGGGCTGAGGAAGGAGGATTTCAACTTGTTAACCAGTCTAGGGCTACACAGCTAGACACTGTCTCAAAAAACCAAACAGGTTGTATGGCTAGGGAGTGTAGCTCAATAGTCGAGTGTATAACAAAAATGAGGAAACTTTGTCATTCCCAGCAAGGAAGTGGGTTTTGTATAAACATATCCTTCCCCCTATTTTGTTGTTTTCGTTGGTGGTGTTTAATGAGATAGGATCTGACTAGGTATAAGTAGCCAAGGCTGGCTATGCAGCAGAGCATGACTAGGATTCATGATCCTTCTGTTTCTACCTCCCAAGTGCTGGGAAGACAGCACTATGTTACCAAGTCTAGCCCAAAGATATTCCTTGTTCAAGAAAGAGTAATTAATTGCAATACAAATAAATTTGCCATGCCTGCTGTGGTGGTACATACCTTTAATTCTAGCACCCTGGAAGCCGAGACAGGAGAATTGAAAGTTCAAGGGAAGCCTAGCCTATAGAGCAAGATGGTCTCAACCCACCCTCCCCCAACCAAAAAACAATGTACAAATAAATCATTAGATTTTCTTCAAATATATATTGATGAGCATATGAATTTTTAAAATCTATTTTATCTGTATGGTATTTGGGGTAGGGATATATAGTCTCACTACATAGATCACACAAAACTTAAGCACATGTAAACTTTTAAAAAGTGAAGTAAAGGGCTGGGGAGATGACACAAAAGTAAAAGCATTCACTGCACAAGCATGAAGACCTGAATTTAATCCCCAGCACCCATATAAAAAGCTAAAAATGCATGCCTGTATTCCCAGTGCTGAAGGAGATGGAGACAGGAGGATCACTGAGGCTTACTGGGCAGCCAGTCTAACCAAAAACCAGAGTTCCAGGTTCAGTGCGACTCTATCTCAACATCTTCCTCTGTTCACCATATGCATGTGTGGGACACATGCATCTACACACACGTGCACACGTGCACACAATGTAGTGTGCACACACACCCAAAGTAAACTTTTATCCCAGCCATGCATGAATACAAAAATTGCCAAGAAAAATGGAGCATAGTGGCACAGGATTGTGATCTCAGCATTCAGGAAGCTGTGACAAGAAGATTAGGAGCTCAAGGCCAGCCTTGTTGGCTATACAGAGTTTGAGGTCAGCCTGGGCTACATGAGACCATTTCTCAAAACAAACAAAAAGATGCCAAGAGAGTAAAAGCTTATGACACTTCAATTATTTATCATACAAATTTTTTTTTTCTTTTTTTACCCAGGCTGGCTTTGAATTCTTGGTGATCCTCCTACTTCAGCCTCCCAAGAGCTGGTATTTGCTAATTCACTGCAAATGCAATTCTATTTCTCATTTAAGACACATTCCTATTATTCTGCCCGAGAGCCATAAAATGAGATGTATCCATCAATCTCTTTAAACTTAGTACATTTCATAAAAATATATTACTCTATGTGTTTATGAATTATATCTTTACTTATACTTAAAACCTAGTATTTATTCATTGAAAATTTAGTAATACCTAACAATAGATTTATTTTTTCATTTAGAATAAAAAGTTCATTAATCTAAGAAAAAACAAAATGAGAATGACAGTTGGATAAAAGAGGGGGAAGTCATACTTGAATTTTGTGTTTGTCCATTTGAGACAGGTATCAAACTCACTACATAGCCAAGGATGACCTTGAACTTCTGATCCTGTCACCTACACCCCTCCTGTGATTACTGTGATCACAGCTTTGCACCACCACATCCAGTGGTGCTGGAGTTTGAATTCAGGGCTTTGTGTATGCTACACAAGCAATCCACTAAATGGTATGACTATTTTTTTAAAAATCACTTAAATATCACTACCTTTGGTGATAATGGAAATGAGCAGTCTTAATACTATGTATTTTCATGAATTCAACACACAAAAACTGATAGTACAGGTTAGTAGTTAAGGATGCACACCTTAAGGCTAGAGAGATGAGTCAACAGATAAGGCACTTGCTTGCAAAGCACAACAACCTGAACTGGATTCCAAAGTACCCACATAAAGACAGATCCACAAAGTGGCCCATGCATCTGGAGTTCATTTGCAGCAGCTATAGTCTCTGGTACACTCATTCATTCCTTCATTCATTCATATTCTCTCTCCCTCCCTGCCTGCGAATAAATAAATAATATTTTGGGGGGTTTTCAAGTTAGGGTATTACTCCAGCTTAGGCTGACCTGGAATTCACTATGTTGTCTCAGGCTGGCCTCAGACTCATTATGATCCTCCTACCTCTGCTTCCCAAGTGCTGGGATTAAAGGTGTGCACCACCAGGCCCAGTAACTTTTTAAAAAATAAGATTACACACTTTAGAAGGCATTTCATTGAATTTTATGTACTTTCACTATTTACTATTGTTTTAAGTCAGGACAAATAAACTTCCTGTACCCCAATTTCTTTATCTATAAAAATATGATAAATAGGGGTGTCACGTGGATTCAATAAGTTACTATAAAAAGAAAACACTGGAGGTGGAGAGATGGCTTAGCAGTTAAGGCATTTGCCTGCAAACCCAAAGGACCGAGGTTCAATTCCCCAGGACCCACGTAAGTCAGATGCACAAGGGGCACATGTGTCTGGAGTTTGTTTGCAATGGCTAAAGGCCCTGGCATGCCCAGTCTCTCCCCCCAGCCCCCACCCCTTGCAAAGAACTTTTTTAAAGAAAGAAGAAAATACTGAAAATAGTGCCTGGCACAGCAATTAGATTTACTGAGTACTTCATATCATTCAAGATCCCACAATAAACTATAACTATCCCTTACTATGACCATTGTTACAGACTGAGTATTTGATATTGGACAACTTTGCATATACTACCAGTCAAGCACTCCTAATCTGATAATCTTCAATTCAAATTACTCCAAATTCTGAAATAGTTTGTGTCATTTTTGTAGTTAATCATCTGTTTCACTCTTCCAATTATCAGGGAACATTGTGGAAGATGGGGTGAAAAGAATTTAAGAGCCAGAGTATGGAGAAGAGTGCTATGAGATGTAATCTTCTGGACATAACAGGGTCATTACACTCAAGAATTCATAGCAGTTGTGGTTTCCTACACAAGACTGAGTCCACTGGCATTCTATATTGGATAGGGGAGGACCTCCTGAGATCCCTCTTCCTCCAGAAAAGCTAGTGGCAATTCAATGATTGTGGGGGCAGGTTGAGGGGACATCATGTTCTGTAGTGGTGTAGCCCATGTTTCAGTAAATAACCTTTTACTCATGTTCATGCAAGTAACCCTAATTTAGTATGTAACCAAAAAAGTAGGAAAGGGATTAGTTGGGAAGTTCAGTTACAGTGGGATGGGGAGAAGAGAGGGTAATGAGGATGAATATGATCACAATACATAAATATACATGTCTGAAATTGTCAAAAATATAATTAAAATCATTATACAAATTTGTAAATAAAGAGGGGGATGTTTTTGAATTCTACAGCATTTTAGATTTTGTGATTAGGGCTATATGTGTACTTGTTCAAAGTCTATACTATGTTTTACTGTGGTATTCCTTGAGCCTAAATTGGTGCCCAATATGTAGTAGTATTAGTAATAGTAATAGTGGTAACTAAAAAGATAGCTTTACCTGGTCGTTTAAACCAGCATTTGATGAAGACAAGTTAAATGAAAATGAACTAATAAGCATATGAAAAAATGGCCAATTTTATGAGTGGTCAGAAAAAAATATTAGAAAGGTGTGGTGGCTCACGCCTATTAATTCTAGCACTTGGGAAGTTGAGGTAAAATGCACACCCAAACAATGTCAAGGATTTCTGGGGTAAATTCAGTGGTTTAGAAGTTGCCTCATGAAAGGTAATAGTAAATGTCACAAAAGACTTTATTTTGAAGAAAGAAAGGAAGGAGATGAGGAAATCATGAGAGGTGACAGGACATCTGAAAAGCAGAGAAATCAAAAAGCCACTCAAAAAAACAGTAAAAAACAGCTCACAGACTGAACCCACTGCTTAGCTTCCAGAGCTCCTCCCTGCTGTGTGTGGTATCCTGCCAGAAAGAACAGAGAGCCCTAAGCCCATGTTCAGCTATTGCTATATTTTAGTAACATTCTCCTCCCAGCAGGTAAGGATATGTAAAAGAACTGACAGAAACAGGCAGTGTGCAGGGCTCCCCTGGTTCTGCACCCCACTCCCACCCCATGCAGATGTCAGGGCACAAGATAGGGATTTTCTGAATAGGACTCCAATATCCCAGAAAACAATATCAACAGTTAACAAATGGTATCATAGCATACCAAAAAGCTTATGCACAGCAAAGGAAACAATTGCCAGAATGAAAAGAACCTATAGAATGGGAGAAAATATTTGCCAGTTTTTCATTTGATGGGATTAATATCCAGAACATATTAAGAATTCAAAACCTTGAAAACCAAAACATAACCCCCAAACTCAATCAATAAATGGACAAATGAGTTGGGCAGTGCTCAAAGTAGTACAACTGGCCAATAAATATACATAAAAACATGTTCAACATACTTAGTCATCAGGAAAATACAAATTTAAACTATGTTGAGAATATAACTCACCCTACTGAGAATGGCCATCATCAAGACAATAAACAACAAATGTTGACAATGATGAAAGGCAAACTTATGGGAATATAAATTAACATAGGCACTAGGGAAAACAATATAATGGTACAAAAAAATATAGAACTACCATATAATTTACCTCTATCACTCCTGGGTACATAGTCAAAAGCAGCTTAAACATACAACAGAGAGACCTTCATATTCATACTTGTTATAGCACTATGCATAATAGCCAAGTTATGAGAATCAGACTTAATAACTAGGTGTTCATCAATATAGGAACAGATAAAGATAGAGTGGATTGGTTGATCACACCTATACGCACAGCATTTTTTTTTTTTTTTTTTTTGGTTTTTTGATATTGGGTCTCACTCTAGCTCAGGCTGATCTGAAATTCACTATGTAGTCTCAGGGTAGCCTTGAACTCATAGCAATCCTCCTGCCTCTGCCTCCTGAGTGCTGGGATTAAAGGTGTGCACCACCACACTTGGCAATCCCAGCATTTGAGAGAAAGAGGAGGATTATCACAAATATGAGGCCAGCCTGGTCTACATAATGCAAGATACACAACAGCAAGGGGTACATAACAAGATCATCTCAAACCTTCACCCCACCCCCAAAAATACACACATAATGTATGTGATACACAGACACACAGACACACACACACATGAATTTTATTCAGCCATGAATGAATGAAATCAAGTCATTTGCAGGAATGGAATGAAAATCAACATATTAAATGAAATAAGTTAGATCCAGAAGATCATCACCTTTTTTGTCATATAAAGAAGGTGTAGATTAGCTGGGTGTGGTGATGCACGCCTTTAATGCACTCTGGAGGCAGAGTTAGGAGGATCGCTGTGAGTTCAAGGCCAGCCTGAGACTACATAGTGATTTCCAGGTCAACCTGAGCTAGAGTTAAACCCTACCTTGAAAAACAAACAAACAAAAAAAAAGATTAAAAAGGAATAAGCTGTGACAGGGTGTAAGGGAAGGCTAAGGCATGAAGACTGTGAGTTCTTCAACCGTTTGGGCTACAGAGAAAGACACTGTCTCAAAAACTGGGGCTGGAGAGATGGCTGAGTCGTTAAGGTGCTTGCCTGCAAAGCATAAGGATCAGAGTTTGATTCCCCAGTACCCACGTAAAACCAGATGCAAAGAATGGTGTATGCATGTGGAATGCTTTGTAGTGGCTAGAGACACTCATGTGCCCATTTCCCCCCCTTTCTCTCCTTGCAAATAAATTAAAAAGGAGTTAAAAACAAAACAAACAAAATCCCAGAAACAATAAAAACAAACACACACAGGAAAAGTGGGGCTGGGGAGATGATTCAGTAGTTAAAGGTGCTTGCATGCCAAACTTCCAGGATGAGGATACTGTTTCCCCAGTACCCACATAAAGCCAGAGGCCCTGCTGTGCCCATAATCACTCTCTTGTTCTCTTTCAAATAAATAAATAAATAAATAAATAAATAAATAAATAAATAGATATTTTAAAACAAAATAATACACTGGAGAAAAAAACTTACAACCTACATACAGTAGGACATGAGGATATAAAAGGAATAAATAATACACATTACAAATAGATTAACACTGAAAATATTGTCCCAACAAGAAAAAAAAAGCCAGTTACAAAAGAACATATATGTTCCCACTGTAGTCAGGTCAAAGGCAATCTTATTATAAACCATAAAGTACAGCCGGGCGTGGTGGCGCACGCCTTTAATCCCAGCACTCGGGAGGCAGAGGTAGGAGGATCGCCGTGAGTTCGAGGCCACCCTGAAACTCCATAGTGAATTCCAGGTCAGCCTGGACTAGAGTGAAACCCTACCTCGAAAAACCAAAAAAAAAATAAATAAATAAATAAACCATAAAGTACACCTGCTGTTGCTTAGCAGTATAGGGACTGAGGGGTAGGGTAGAAAAGTAATAGATAAAAGGCTTATAGGGCTTTATTGGGTAGTGGTTAAGGTGTTCAAGAACTGTGATGCTAGTTTAACCTAACTATGAATATCCTAAACTCAGTGGAAATTACACTTTAAATACCTGAAGTACACAGGATGAAAATTATGTATTAATAATGTTATTTTTTTAATAAAATTTACTATACTAGAGATTTTTGGTAAGTTGGTTTTAGCAAGTCTTTCTCCCAAAGGATATAATAATAGGATGAAAGATAAGTTAATTACCTTCACTATCATGACTATTTTACTGTTTATATCTTGTAATATCCTGTTGCAAACCTCAAATATACACAAGAAGTTTTTTTAAAAAGACCAGTCAGCAATGATCACCCATGCTTGTATTCTAGTACTTGTGAAACTGAGGCAAGAGGATCACAAGTTTGAGGCCAGCAAGTCCCTGTCTCAAAAAAAAAAAAAAAGAAAAAAAAAAAACCCACCAGATTTCTGTGAATAGGGATACTGGAAAAGTATAGAATAATTTGATATATTAAGTTTGTGACACACTGGGTAATTTGGTTTCTTGTACTCTTAAAATTCTTATGTAATATGTTTAAATGAGTATTTTAAAATTATAATATAGAAATGTTCGTAACTCACCTTTATAAATAAGAGGTTTATCTTTATCTTCTGTTTTCTCTCTACTAGCCAACTCAAGAAAGTCTTCAATCAAGTCCAGAGATATGAGAGACTGGCTAAAAACAAGACTAAAAAAACAGATTAGTGTTCATGGATTAGAAGATTCATCTTGTAAAGTTATTACTTCTACCTAATTGATTTATAAATTTAACTCAAAATTTTATAATCAAAATCTCAGCATTTACTTTGTAGAAACTAACAAGTTGTATGAAAAATTCATGTGAATGATAAGCACAGAGTAGCCAGAACAATTTTGACAAAGAAAAGCAAACTGGAAGCCCAACTCCACATGATTTTGATCTTTCAAAAGGTATAATAATCAATATAGTATACTACTGTTGGAGGGACAGAAACAGATAAGTGGAAGAGCAGAGTCCAGATATAGTCAATCAAAAAAAAAAAGGGTGGGGTGTCCAACAATGGTCTTGGGCATCCATATGCAAAAAAACAAACTCTCATCTAGGCTAAATGGTTCCTATAAAATTCATAATGGAACATTATTCTAAATGTAAAATATAAATATTACAGAACATTTAGAAGATCACATTAAAAAATCTTTGTATCTTGGGGTTAGAAAATCTTATAGATATGACAGTATGAATGACTGGTGAAAAAGTTGATAAACTGGACTTCATCAAAACTAAAAACATTTGCTCTGCAAAAGATACCATTTAAAGAATGTTAAAATTATTTATACTAAAGAATTATAGTATTCAAAATTATATATTTTATATAATTCCTTGTCATTTCATTTCTAGTATTTCTGAAAATTCCTGATTCTCTATTCTAGCAGTTTTAAAACTCCTGTTTAGCCATGGAACATAGTTTTATATAGAGTTAAGGTAAATAATAGAAAAACAAGACATTTTCAGCATCATGAGAGATGGAAGAATTGTCCCTGGAAATTTATCCTCTACTGTATGTAGAGCACTAACTTGCAGTGGCTCAGAGAGGTAGCTTGAAAACCAGTGTTCATATCTAACTCATCAGTGGGAAGTAAATGGACATACCTGCACACTGGAGATGAACAATACCCAGCAAATGTATGAGGGTCTCCTCTCCCTTATATATGCAAGCAAAGTAGGTAAATGTATAAGAAAAAATAAATACCTTTGGTAACTTAAAGAAGCATGCTTTAAGTTTACTTTGATTCTGAAAGCTCTACTATAAGACAGGGATGGTCTTATGTTTCCAAAAGATCCTGCAGTACTTCCTGCTAGAAGGTTTCAGATTTAGTAGAAGAAAAATTATGAAATAGCTGCTAATGTTAACTGCATATGCATCTTCTAGTATAAGGCTTCCTGAGCTCTGCATCATTACATTTTATTATCTCCTAGTGGTCAACTTCTGTAATACTGGTAAGGAAATGAATTGGCTCCTAATGTTCAACTTAAATGATCAAAGCCTAAGCCTTCACCCTTCAATATGATGATTATTGTTCTCAGAATCTGAAATTTCACTGAAGCAATTCATTATGCGCTACAAACTAAGTTATTCATGGTTCCTGTAAGGGAGGAACTTAAAATTATTAGAAATCCTATTTATTTAAATGGTACTAATGTTACATTAGAGCTATTATGCTGGCAAAAAGATAAGCCTCAGTCAACTAGCAATGAAGCTAGTCTAGGAACCACTGAGATAAGACACACTGCAAAGCAGGGGAAAAAACCTAGAGTTCTTAGGACTAAATAGTGATATACTAATGGGTTCTTGATTAGCCTTTTCTAGTTACCAATAGTTTTTTTTTGGTTGTTGTTGTTTGTTTGTTTGTTTGTTTTTTCCCAAGATAGAATCTCACTCTAGCCCAGGCTGACCTGGAATTCACTATGTAGTCTCAGGGTGGCCTCCAACTCACAGTGATCCTCCTACCCATGCCTCTAAAGGTGTGCACCACCACACCAGGCCCTCTAGTTACCAATAGCATAAAATATTCATAGCCACATAACCCACTGTGTTTTTACCTAATTTATTAACATTGCATATGAAAATACAAAGTGATACTTATCAAATTCATAAAACAAAAATTTAATCAAAATTTAATATTTACATGATACCAAAAAAGTGTGGGCTAAAAGCAGTGGTATACTGGACTTAGCTTTAACTATCCTGATACAGTAAAGTTGATAGTAAGGTTTCTTTCCATCTATGATAATGTAATGCTGGTAGGCTGAAATTGACCTTTGTGAGAGTATTTGTACCACGGAAATCACCAAGTATTATAAATCAGGATGCTTCTTTCTCAATTTTTTACCTTTACTCTTGTTATTATTGGGGAAATGGGGGAAGCTGCTAAACACTTAACAGCACAGTGGCTAAAATAACTGAAATTATTCTACTTCTTGACCTGTAAAATATCAAAGTCTAATTTTGGCTTAAAAAGATGAACCATGAGTTCAAGGCCACCCTGAGACTACATAATGAATTCCAGGTCAGCCTAAACTAGAATAAAACCCTACCTAGAAAACTCAAAAGAAAAAAAAAAGAAAGAAAGAAAGAAAGGTGATTCACTGTGTAGGAGAGCTTGTTGCCAGCATGAGGACCTGAGTTCAATCCATGGCACCCATGTAAAAAGTTGTGTATTGCCCTGCATGCCTGTAATACCAATGCTGAGTGGGCAGAGACAGGATGATCACAAGGGCTTGCTGATCAGCCAGTCTAACTGGAAAACAGTGAGAGACTTTGTCTCCAGCAAATAAGAAAGGGAAATGGAAGAGGCCAATGTTTTCTTCTGGCCTCTACATAGCACATGCCCATGTCTACACACATTCATCTGCAACACATACCACAACAAATAGGTTTCCATAGTGTAGTGGTTACTACGTTTGCCTCACATACAAACCACACCAACTACAACACACACACACACACACACACCCCATACCAAAGAAAAACCAGCAGTATTTTGTGCAACCATTAAAGAGAAGCTGTGGTGGGCATGGTGGCGCATGCCTTTAATCCCAGCATTTGGAAGGCAGAGATAGGAGGATTGCTGTGAGTTCAAGGTCACCCTGAGATTACATATGAATTCCAGGTCTGCCTGGGCTACTGTGAGACCTTACCTCGGAAAAAAAACAAAAACAAACAAACAAAACAAAAAACAAAAAAGGAGAAGCTGTAATCCACAACTGTTTTCTAATAATATCTGAGAAAAGACTGAGCAAACATTCATGTATTAAAACAATAAAATAGGGATGGAGAGATGGCTTAGCAGTTAAGGTGCTTGCCTACAAAGCCCAAGTACTCACGTAAAGCCAGATGTACAAGGTGGCACATGTGTCTGGAGTTCGTTTGCAGTAGCTAGAGGCCCTTGTGCGCCCATATTCATTCTCATTCTCTCTCTCTCTCTCCAATAAATAAAAATAAAATTATAGTTGGGCATAGTGGCACATGCCTTTAATCTCAGCACTCAGGAGGCAGAGGTAGGTGTATCACCATGAGTTCGATGCCGCTCTGAGACTCCAGAGTGAATTCCAGGTCAGCCTGGGCTACAGGGAGACCCTACCTTGAAAAACCAAAAAGCAAAACAAATCAAATATATATATAATATTAAAATAAAATAAAATGAGCCAGGCGTGATGGTACATGCCTTGAATCCCAGTGATTGGGAGGCAGAGTGGGAGAATCGCTGTGAATTTTAGGTCAGCCTGAGAATACACAATGAATTTCAGGTCAGTCTGAGCTAGAGCGAGACTGTACCTCAAAAAATAAAAATAAAAATAATTAAAACTTGGGGTTATCTGTTTAGCCAGTAGTTCTAGAAAAATAAAAGTTAACCAAGTTTAGAATAAACCAATGGATGTTGGGACAGGCATGGTGGCTCACACCTATAATCTTAGCAATCAGGAGGCAGAGGTGAAATAACAGCCTAAATTTGAGGGCAGCTTCTGCTAATATGTGAGTTCCAGGTTAGCCTGGATTACAGTGGAGAGAGAGAAGAAAGAAGAGGGAGGAAGGGAGGGAGGAAAGAAGGGAGGGAAGGAGGGAGGGAGGGAGGGAGGGAAGGAAGGAAGGAAGGAAGGAAGGAAGGAAGGAAGGAAGGAAGGAAGGAAGGAAGGAAGGAAGAATAGAGGAGGGAGGGACAGAGGGAGGGTGGAAATTTGTGTGAATGGAAGCATAGGGTCAGAATATAACTGTTAATTAGAATTTGACTTAAGTACTTTATTTTTATTTGTTAGGATCATATTTTGAGAAAAGTGCTAGAAAACTGAAGTACATTTATGACTAAATTTTGGAATACAAAGAATCAATCAACAACATGAGAAGAAAAAGCTAAAAGGGACAGGAGAAATAAACAAGTATTTTGAAATAGGAGTCAATTGGAACAGTTGTAATGTCTGAAAGCTACTTTGAAATGTATCAAGAAAATGAGGAATGAAAACGAGAGGAATAGACAAATATGGATATTTACTGTAAAATGCTTCATATTCTTTGTATGTCAGAACTTTCCATGATAGACTATTGGACAAATAAATAACAACAGAAAGCAAAATTCTAGATGAGTACAGTTTCCTATAGTGAATGAACATTGATATTAGCTTATAAATAAAAATGAATCATTGTAAAAGTTTTAAAATCAAATCAGTGTTCTTCTTTAGACTAGTAGTGAAACAGGTATAGGGACATGGCCTATGCTAAACACAATGGTATATATTCTAACAATTTTAACCATAGGTAGCTTCTAAGGTGGCAAATATTCCATTATAGAAGGTGGAGAACCTATAATGAATAGAGTAGAAGAAATTTCTGTATTGAATATGATATAAAGCAACCAATAAAATCATTCTATACTCTAAAATATTATCAACTGGGATTATAGTAGGAATCTGAAATGTCCCTCATGACCTCTTGTTTTGAACACTTGGTCTCCATACTTTGTGGTGCTTTTCTGAGAGCTGTGGAGCCTGGCTGGTGAAATAGGTCAGCAGGGGTAGTAAGGGTGAGTTATCCTTGCTTCCTGTTGTAAACCACCATGGACAGAGCCGCTCCAAGATGAGTTTCCTCTCTATAATGGAATCAAATCTCTCTGAAAGCATGAGTCAAAATAAATCTTCTTTTAAGTTATGTCTGTCAGATACGGTCATATTTATATAAAAGTGACTAATACATATGAGAGTCAAAAATTTTGTTTGTAGTGCTCTGCATGCCATGCAAGTACTCTCCAACTGAGCTATATCCTCAGCCCTGAAATTTATTTTAAACCATTTAAGTAGATAGCAGGAAAAAAAGTATGTAGCCAGTAATAATCACTTCTGACATTTTAGGAACTCTGAACATAAATATCTTCTTTCTATCTGACATCTTTCATAAATAACTAACAGGCTTCTCAAATCTAACATAGCCAAAACATAATTCTTTATTCTTCTAATGTACATAGTTCTTAACCTTTTCATTTTAGTAAATATCACCAAAACCTACCACTCACTTAAAATGGAAGTTCAGTACTTAGACTTTGACTACTCTATTTACTGCCCTGTATTTAATCTATTAATTCTTGTCATTTCTCTTCTAAAACATTCATTTTTCTCTTGCCACTAACAACCCATTTTGCACACACTTGTAATCCCAGTACCCGGAGGCTGAGAAAGGAAGACTATTAGTTATAGAGCAGCAGACCAACCTGAGCTACATAATGAAACCTTCTCTGAAAAAGAATAAAATAAATTTGAAAAAAGGCAAAACTAAGCAAACATCATATCTTACCTGTATCATTTGTTTGTGTATAAATAAAATGGCAAAATATAACCAAAATATCTTACTAGGTGCCAGGTACAATGATTAATAAAGAAAAACCAGTCAGTATCTTCAAACAGCTTACTATCCAGTAGAAAGGCATAAGCAAACAGGTATGTTAGAAAGCGTCATGAATATTAAAGGATGGGATATAAAAAAATCATATGCCTCTTTCTAGGAGAGCTAAAATCGTAGGTTGCAGTTCTTTATAGGTAAAAGAGGGCCATTACATTAAATTATTAAAACAATTTGATACCTTTAAAACTGTTTAATGAACAAATGTTGGAACCTAACAACTTAAGATAGAAAATTTGGTTCAAAATTATGTATTTATTAGTTTGTATGTTTCATTGTCTGAGAGAAGAGAAAAATTGGCAGATAGAGTGAGAATGGGCACTCCAGGGCCTCTAGCCACTGCAAATGAATTCCAAATTCATGCACTACCTTGTAAATCTGGCTTTACGTGGTTACTAGGGAATTAAACCTGCATCCTTTGGATTTGCCAGCAAGCGCCCTAACTGCTAAGCCATCTCTCCAGCCCCCAAACATTTTTAAGACAATATTTATTTATTTGCAAGCAGAGAAAGGGGGGTTGGGTATACCAGGGCCTCTTGTCAACGCAAATGAACTCCAGATGCATGTGCCACTTTATGCATCTGGTTTTATATGGGTACTGGAGAATAGAAGCCAGGTCATCAGACTTTGTACGTAATCACCTTTAACTGCTGAACCATCTCTCCAGCATCAAAACTTAAATATGTAAGATAAGAAGTAGAAGAGTGAAGTTCAGGGACTAAGGAGATGGGTTAGCATGTAAGAGCACATGCAGTATAAGCATAACCTGAATTGGATTCCCCAGTGTGAAGTTCAGAATTTAGAAAACCATGGAGACAATTTCTTTTTGGGCCCACAGTATTTATTAATGCCAAAAAGGGTGTTGGCAGGACAAAGGGAGAGGAAGCAGGAATGGGAAGTCTGAATAGTCTAGGAAGAGGAAAAGACTGATATTAAGGTCTTCTGGAGAAATAATTGTGGGAAAGTTAGTACTCTATTGTGGAGTGTCTGGCCCATGCTGCATGAGTTCTCAGGACTCTGGAAGTAATTCTATCCCACATTTCCCTAACGTGTAACTTTGATCTCTATTTCAGCTTCCTAGGTGTTAGCTCCAAGACAGGGGCTATTTCCTCCCATCCAGGTGAGGATGGGCTTAGGAATTACCATAATAGAAGATGCTTGTTCTAGGAGCCCAGACTGGGGCCTGGTTTTACTTACAGGGAGGGGGTAGAAACAACTCTTTGAAACCTCAATTTATATATCCAGGTTTTGGAGGAGGGAAGAACTGAGAGAGGGACACCCAGTACCCACATGAACAGTAGGGCATGGCCATGCAAACCTCTAACTAGTCTTGTGAGAAAAAGAGATGAGAGATTCACTGTGTCTTGCTGGTCAGCTACTCTGACCAAAACCTACAGCTCCGTGAGATACCCCATCTGAAGGAAACAAAGTGGAACAGTGTGACAGAAGGGGATGTCCTGATGTGCACACAAATATGCATATACCACACACAAGCACACAAAGAATGATACTGATGGTGTACACAGAGAAGAGAATGGTGGTACAAATGTTTGAAGTAAAACAAATACAAGGAGAAATAATAAAACAAGAAATATAAAATTTTAGTAGTAGAGTGACGTGATAAAAGCCATACTGGATGGATTAAAAATGGTTTTTGAGGGCTGGAGATATGGCTTAGCAATTAAGGTGCTTGCATGCAAAGCCTAAGGACCCATGTTCAACTCTCCAGATCCCAAGTAAGCCAGATGGACAAAAGGTGAGGCAAGCACAAGGTCACACATGCCCACTAAGTGTTGCAAGCATTTGGAGTTTGATTTCAGAGGCTGAGGCTCTAGTGTGTCATTTCTGTGTGTGTGTGTGTGTGTCTGTCTGTCTGTCTGTCTGTCTCTCCCTCTTTCCCTCTCTAAAATAAAAAAAGTAAAAAAAAATGGTTTTGGAAACCATGCCATGTATTTGGGAACAAGTATGATTTACATATAACAACAGCACATAGTGATTATTATATACATATATATTGCTTCCAATTAACTCTGTGAAGAATAATCCAATTTGTCTCGGTAAAAGGTTCAAGTCAATCATTTAAATTCTGAATGAGTGTGTTGCTCACTCCCCATTATCCTCACTTACATCATAGAGCAGTTCAAATCCCAACTTAACTGGCCTCAGGTTAAGAAAAATAATTGTAAATATAGCAAAACACTAAGTGTCAGCTAAAGAGCTTGAGCTGGTAACAAGCTAAAAAGTGCAAAAGTTTTAAGTGGAAAGTGGCACTTAAAAAATCCAAACATGCATTCAGAACAAGTTGATATTAAGGAAGGTTGCTGTTTGTATTGGACAAGTACTAGAATAATCAAGTAAATTACAACCTAGGTAGAAAGAAAACAAACATTTGTTCAAATAAATTTTTATACAATCCTGAGATTACCAAAAAGTTCATTTAGATAATATAGGAAAGAGCTTACACTTTATCCCCAATTTCTTCAGCCATTCGAAGAATTTCAAATAGAAGTACCATTTTTCCAGAATGCTCTAATACCTCAGCATCAGCATCTGTAACAAAATCTTTGTACCAGTCTGGAGCTGGGCTGCTTGGGTTTGAAGTGGAAGTAGTTTTACCTAAATAAGATAAATAGAACATAAGTAAATGTTCTATGGCATTTTTCCTCAGGGCATAACATGGTGCCGTCTTGGAGTAGAGAATAGTTTGGCCCAGTAGCCATGGCAACTTTGGAGCAGAACAATACAGTGATAGCCAGATCTATAGCCATTATAAGGAACTACTGACACTCTCTAGTAGAGGGAGGAGTTTACATCCCCCAGAGAAAAAAAGTTTCAAACAACAGTAGGTTAATCAGAAAATAAACCAAATGAAACCAAAAGCAGCAGAAATATAGTAAGTCAGGAAGAGAGGAGGAAAGCTAAGAGACTGATAAATACTTAGGAGATGGAAGGAAGGGGGAAGGATGGATGTGGATGTATGAATGGACACAGACACACACGGAGGGAAATGGAGGTTAGAAGAAATGACAAGTAATAGCAAGAAAGATGGACTCTGAGAAAATGCCAAGTATGAGAGACAACCCTGGAAGCAGGGCTAAATATTTCAGAAATAGGCCATATGAGATAGAAATCTCCCAGGTGGTGAGAAATTAAAACTTCCAAAACACCCATCCAAGAGACATGAAGTGGAGAGAGAAAAAGAGAGAGAGAGAGATCAAAGATCATTGGTACAGCAAGCACTTCACTAGGTTACCAGAATTCTGAAAAACTCAAATAAATAAGGGTAGACCTGAAAATCACCCAATCACATTAGACTACTTTATTCTTATTTTTCCAACAAACTTAAATATAGAAGGGATAATAACTTACTGTTTAGGTTTAGCAATTTCCTCTGTGTATGTGTCATGATGACTTCTGTTACTGTTGTAGAATTCACTGCATATTTATATTCAAACCACAATAAACTTTTCTTAAGCATGCCATGTACTTATAAGACTCAGTAACATTCCATGAATGCATTTTATTTACTTGTCTGTCTGTTGAAAAAGGGTGTAGCTCAAGCACTCCTCAAACTTATGATTCTCCTGTCTCAGCTTCCCAAGTGCAGGGATTAGCAAGCATGCACTATCACACCTGGCTCTTATATTATCCTCTTTTATTAAGCAAAATTCTATTCATGCCTTATTCTCTTTTCAAAAATCTGTTCCTTTCATCTTAGAAAGGCTTCCTTTTAAAAAAAAAAGTATTATTTGTATAGAGGAGGTGAGCAACACATGTGCCACTTTGTATCTGGCATTATGTGGGGGCTGACAGGCTTTGTAAGCAAGCTTCTTTAATAGCTGAGCCATCTCCAGGCCATACAAAAACCCTTGACTAGTGCCTGTGAACATGCATGGTAAACAGTACCTTCACTTGTATAAAATATTTCCTTGATAATAGCAACTCACTATTCAGACTGTCATTTAAAAAAAAAAAATCAATGTGAGCCAGGTGTGATGGCACACACCCATAATCCTGGCACTCCGGAGGCTGATGTAGGAGGGTCACCATGAGTTTGAGGCCAGCTTGGGCTAGAGCAAGACCTTGCCTCAATGAAATAAAAACAAAAATGTGGTTTATTCTGAACATCTGCATTCCTTATGGGAATATAGAATTTGGAACAAGATAGGCAGATAGTGCCTACTGTGACAAGCCCAATAAAAGTCTTGGGCACTAAATTGTCAATGAGCTTCTCTGGTAGATAATACTTCACACAAGTTAGGTTAACCCACAACTCCAGAAATAAGTGAATCCTATAGGACTGCACTGGGAGAGAATTGTTAGAAGGTTGCACTGAATTTCCTGTGGACTTCACATCATGTGCCTTTTCTTTTTGTTGACTTTGCTTTATAAATTTGGTTGTAATAAACCACAGTCGTTAATGTGACTACATGCTGGATCCACTGAGACCTTCTAGTGAAGCACTGAGCCTTGGAGTGTTATTGAGGACCCCTGATACAGGCTTATCAAGCAACTATTATCTAAACACCAGTTTATAAAATTAGAAGCCTGGTAAATTAGACACCTGGCAAACAACCAGTGCCTCTGGACAATGATGCAAATAAAAAAGTAAAATGAAAATATCAGAACTAAAAATTGTCAGAAAATTAGTAAAAAAAAATTAAGAGGTTTCAAAGCTTAGAATAAGTGACAATTTCTATGCAAATATATAGGTTCCACATTTATTTATTGTTTATTTTTGGTATAATGCTGGGAATCAAACCTAAGGCAACCTGAATGCTAAACAAGTAACCTGCCAATGAGCTGCATGATTGGCCCTTCCATTGTAATTTTGTTCTTAGTAGATATAATAGCAATGCCTTACAGTAAACCTTAAAAGAATAAAAAAGTAACACAGAAAACTATAGACTAATCAAATTAACATACATTCTGGCTAGACATTATGGCATAAAATATGTAACCTCAGCATGGTGGAACTGCCGGTTAAAAAGGTACACTGAGTGAGGAAGGTAGGAGATAATAATCTTCCCATTACTTGTTTTACTGTTCTTATGAAAATAATCATTAATTCTAATAGAATAATGAACACTGACAATAAGCTACTTTAATTGAGTGGCTGAAGAGAAGAAAGAGAAAAACTCTGTAGTTTAATTTTCTTTCTTTTGGGGGTGAGGAGGATAAGGTTGAGTATCACTCAAGCCCACATTCATCTGGAACTCACTCTATAGTCCTAGGATGACCTCAAGTTCACAGTAATCCCCCAACCTCTATGTTCTAATTTTCAGGACTACCCTGATTTCTTGGAGAATCCAGGGTTTTTGATTAAGCTACTACCTGTCTATGTCAAGGAGGTACTGAAAAATTTGTCAAGGAAACAATAAATTGGTTCAGATGCAGACCTGAGATCGGCTGAACAGATTTGATCAGAGGATTATTCAGCTAACACCAATATCTATTTTGTCCTCATAGATGCTTAATTGTATGACTCTACAACTTCCCAATGCCAAATATTCAAACCCACTAATCTACTCTCTTTTTAAGCATGTGATATTTGAAATATTTTAATATTTGGTCCCAATGTTAAAGCTCCTAGACAAAATCAGGCTGCATTAAGACACAGAGGGAGCCAGGCTTGGTGGCACACACCTTTAATCCCAGCACTTGGGAGGCAGAGGTAGGAGGATCACTGTGAGTTCAAGGACAACCTGAGACTACAGAGTGAATTACAGGTCAGCCTGGGCTAGAGCAAGACCCTACATCAAAAAAACAAAAAAAAAAATGATTTTTTTTTTAAAAAGAATACATAGAGGGGTGTAGAGATGGCTCAGTGGTTAAGGCAGTTGCTTTCAAAACCTGGTGGTCTGGGATCAATTACCAGTATCCACCTAAAGCCAGGTGCACAAAGAGGAAGTTTGTTTGTAGCAGCAAAAGGCCATGGCATGCCCATTCTCTCTCTATCTCCTTCCCCTTCCCACTCCCATTGCAAATAAATAAAAAGAAGGAGAGGATCAACAGTATACCTTCAACATGTGCGCATTGTGTGTTTATGTGGCTGGCTAAGGACAACTTAAGCCATGACAGATCTAATAATTAATTTGACTTTTATACATGAGGAGGAAAAATATATTTAAAAAAAAATAAAGAACTGGGGCTGGAGAGATGGCTTAGTGGTGAAGACGCTTGCCTGAGAAGCCTAAGGAATCATGTTCGACTCTCCAGATCCCACATTAGCCAGACGAACAAAGGTGAGGCAAGCACAAGGTCACACATGCACACTAGGTGGTGCAAGCATCTGGAATTCGATTGCAGTGGCCGAGGCCCTGGCTCACCAATTCTCTCTCTCTCTGCCTCTCTCTCTCTATCTCAAAAAAAAAAGAAAAAAGAACTATACATTATATAGGGAAAAAAAATCAAAGTAGAGAATAATAAAGGGTTTTTTTGGGGGGAGACTCCAGGGAGATAGCTCAGAAGTTAAAGGTGCTTGCTTGCAAAGCCTGCATGCCTAGGTTCAACTTCCCAGAATACACATACAGCCAGATGTACAAAGTGGCACATACATTTGAAATTCATTTGTAAAGACAGGAGACCCCGGTGTGACCACATACATATTCATTCATATTCTCTCTTTCTGTCTTTCTGTCTCTCTCCTCCTCCTCTTCCTCCTCCACTCACAAATAAATAAAAAGAAAAAAGAGGCTGAAGACATGGCCTGATGCCGTGGGTTCAATTCCCCAGTACACACATAAAGCCAGATACACAAAATGATACATGTATCTGGAGTTCATTTGCAGTGGCAAGAAACCCTGGCACACTCATTCATATTCTATCTTGTTCTCTCCTCTATTTTCTTGCAAATAAATAAATAAAAATATTTTTAAAAGAACTAGGAAAAAGACTATATGATTGAAATTAACGTAATGGGCTGAAAAGGTAGCTCAGCAGTTAAGGGCACTTGAAAGCCCAGGTTCAATTCCCCAGTACCCATGAAAAGCCAGATACACATGCATCTGGAGTTCATTTGCAGTAGCAGAAAGCTGTCTCATTCATACATACTTGAAAACAAATAAAAATAATTTAATATACAAAATTCATTACAATGATAACACAATAACTGTAATGCTTCCTGTTGTTATAGTTTTTTCTTAAATATTACCCACATCTTATTTGGTTTGAATCCCAGTTCTATCACTCATTTATAAAATTAAATTTGTCAATTACATTGCAATGCTACTCAAGAACTGTTAGTAGACTGATGGAGTCAAAATAATTGAGTTTTCAGTGTATTCGTGTAAATAAATATTAGCTGGTTTTTCTTATCTTTCCTCCAAAATACCAGAAAGAGCAAAATGACTTGCCTATATGTCTCTTTTTATCTGAGGCTCTTAACTACTAAGGAAAGAAATTCCTTAGAGTCAACTAGTAAGGATAAAACCTACCCAAAAAAGGACTAATGACATGGCATTTTCTAAATCAATGTTTCATAAGGGTAGCACAGATTAGACTCACTTTCTTCCAGCTTTATTGAAGCTGAAGGATTGTTTCCTGTTTCATCCATGTTTCCTTCACCACCTCCTCGAGATCTTGAATTCCAAACTTTGATCACTTCAACATCATTGTCACTACCACTTCCACTTGAACTACTATCCTTTTTCCCCTTTTTCCCCTTTGTTTTCTTCTTTCTAAAAAAAAAAAAATCAGAAGGTTAGGAAAGCATATTAAAGACACAAAGCCAATTAGTAGAGAACAATCCAGAAATAGGAATCATAAAAAGTACTCAATTTACTTTGCATACTCATCTGAACTTAAACTCATGGAGGTTTCATCAGAATCTGAAGCTATGAATTCATCCATACTATCTTCATCAAAATAACCCTAGTAGAAAAAAAAGATGTTTTAATAGCCTATTTTAATATTTATTGGAAATTAAAATAATGCTTTATTTCACTTATTAACTGACATGGCATGATGAAGGACTTAAGGAACTCTCGGGTTGAAGAACAATGAAGACACGGCAGAATTATGCAATAGGAGGTCCTAGATGGAATAATGGAAAAGAAAAGGAACTTGACTGGAGACAAACATGAAACTTAAATGAACTCTGATGTTTAATAGTATTACATCAAAGTTAATTTCTTAGATTTTATAATTTGGTAATTTTATAGGATGTCAACATTAGGAGAATTGGAAAAAGGTACCAGAGAACTACCTGGGCTATTTTTTTGTAACTTTTCTCTAAGTATAAAGCTATTTTTAAAAAAATTAACAAAAGGTCTCACTAAGTAGACCAAGCTGGCCTCCAACTCATGATTTTCTTTCCTCAGCCTTCTAAATGCTCAGATTGAGTGTGCCACTATACAAAGCAAGTGTAATTGTATGTAATACTATATTAAGCAAATTTAATTTTTAATATTTATTTTTTCAGTACATGTATGTTTGTTGCTTGGCATAAGAAAATACTTAGGCACTAAGATATGCCTCTAAGCCCCTAAAAGAAGTTTATAAATAGGCTCTGTTATACAGGAAAATTTAGGGCTGGGCACGTAGTCCCCAGGGGTTCAAATTCTACCACATAAACCAATAAGCAATTAATACTTGAGGATCATATAATGTGTTCAAGACAAATAGAAATGAGCAAGGCATGGTGGCAAATACCTGGAATCCCAGCACTCAGGAGGGAGAGGCAAGAATGCGTCTATAAGTTTGAGGCTAATCTGTACTATGTAATGGGAGCCCAGCTAGTTTTATAGTAAACCTCTGCCTACTGAGTGTTGGGATTAAAGACATGAGCCACCATGCCAGCCTCTGTCTATTTTTCCTCTTATCATCCCAATATTAATCACTAGTCTTAGTGTTTTCTTTTACTTTCAGTCATAACCACGATAACTAATTTACTACTATATACAGTACTATCCTCAACTCTTTGCTTCCTAAAATATCAGGCAATGAAGGGGTGATTATTATGGAGTTGACTGTCACTATTTCACAATGGGTTTAACCATTATATAGAGTGCATTATGTAGTGACTTTTAGTTGCAAACAATATTTTGCTCTCGGGAGAACTGGGGATAAAATGTGGTGACCTGTTCACCAGTGAAATGAAAACAATACCTCAATACTACCGCAACCTAGTCCCTCCTAAAAACTGCAAACACTTCCACTGAAAAGAAGAAAGATGACAAATTTTTAAAACTCAACCAATCCTTGAGACCTCCTGATATGTAAGTAACAACATGAGAATACAAATTAATATGGATAAAAAACCTACTAATCCACACATAGGGGACGCAAATAAGTTACTTAAATAAAATTCCATACAAAAAATTGTAAGGTATTAAAAATATGTTCAAAACTCAAAAAGGAAACAACCTATTGAATGAATTCCACATGAACACAAACACCTGAATGAAATAAGGAAATCAGTACAAAATTTGAAGATGGAATTCAATAAAGTGAAATAGTGAAAAAAAGCAAGATGAAATTCAGAAAATGTTAAATTTCATTAAGTCAAATAAAAAACAAAGTAGAAAGTTTTACCAATAGAAGCCAGGCATGGTGACACATGCCTTTAATCTCAGCATTTGGGAGGCAGAGGTAGGAAGAACACTGTGAGTTCGAGGCTAGCTTGGGACTACACAATGAACTAACTCCAGGGCAGACTGGGCTAGAGTGAGACCCTAGCTCAAAAAAAATTGTTGCCAGTAGAGTGGATCATGACAAGGACAGAATATCAGAGACCAAAGACAAAGAAAGAATTGGATTAATCAGCCAAGGGAAACAATAAATTTTTAAAAGCCATATGAACAGAACATGTGAGATTTTTGGAACAAAATGAAAAGACAAATCTATGGATTCTGGGTAAAGAAGAGAAGAATTCCACTGCAAAGACACAGAAAATATTTTCAATACAATCATAGCAGAAAAATTACAAATCTAGGAAGAGGTTTATCAAGATACAAGAAGCATAAACAACAAGCAGACAGGATCAGAAAAGAAACTCATTTCAAATTGTATTTAAAATAGTAAATGGCTGCTGGGCGTGGTGGCGCACGCCTTTAATCCCAGCACTCGGGAGGCAGAGGTAGGAGGATCGCCGTGAGTTTGAGGCCACCCTGAGACTACATAGTGAATTCCAGGTCAGCCTGGGCTAGAGTGAGACCCTACCTCAAGAAACCAAAAAAATAAATAAATAAATAAAATAAAATAAAATAGTAAATGGGATGGAGGGATGGCTTAGTGGTTAAGGTGTTTGCCTGCAAAGCCAGAGGACCCAGGTTCGATTTCCCAGGAGCCACATTAGCCAGATGCACAAGGGGGCGCACGCATATGGAGTTTGTTGGCAGTGGCTAGAGGCCCTGGCAAGCCCATTCTCTCTCTCTCTTTCTCTCTCTGTCCTTCCTTCCCTCCCTCCATCCCTCCCTTTTCCTCTGTCAAATAAATAAATGAATAAATAATAAAATAAAATACTAAACCAACAGAGCAAAGAAAAAGGTATTCAAAGTTACAAGAGAGAAACACCAAGTCCCATATGAAGGCAAGTCTAGCAGATAACAGCCAATTTCCCAACAGAAACTTTAAGAACCAAAAAGGTTGGTAATGATGCATTGTAAATTCTGAAAAACCACAGAGGCTAATCCAGATTACCACGCCCAAAAATTATGTGCCATAATAATAATTGATGGATAAAGAAATATCTTTCATTATAAAAACAGGCTAACAGAATTTATAACTACTAAGAAACCTCTACAGAGGACGATGGAAAGAATTCTTTGGGCAGCCAGGCGTGGTGGCGCACATCTTTAATCCCAGCATTCAGAAGGCACAGGTTGGAGGGTCACCATATTCGAGGCCACCCTGAGACTACATAGTGAATTCCAGGTCAGCCTGGACTAGAGTGAAACCCTACCTCGAAGAGGGAAAAAAAAAAAAAGAATTCCTCAGGCAAAAGAGAGTAATAGGGCTGGAGAGATGGCTTAGCAGTTAAGGCACTTGCTTGTGAAACCTAAGGACTCAAGTTCGACTCTCCAGGTTTCACAAATGCCAAGCACACAAAGGTGAGGCAAGTGGGTAAGAATGCACATGCACCCAAGGGGGCACACATGTCTGGAGCTTGATTGCAGTGGCTGGAGGCCCTGGTGCACCAACTTTCTCTATCTCTCTCTCACTCACTCATAAAAAGTCCAGTCTATTGGGTTTGCCCCCCAAAAAAAGAGAGAATGATAAACATATCCAAGAGGAAGGAGGGAGTGTTGTGGAACAATGACTAATGGGCATGGCATGACCATTGCACTCTTCAAGCTCCAGCAGCTATAACTACCTGCATAAAATTTAGGATGGTTAATGAGGCCTTACACTTTGCTGAGGATACACAGTTAATGGAGAGAGAGAGACATTTTCTTCAGTGGTGTAGCCACTGGTAAGGTACCTATAATTCTGTTCCCATAATACATGTAAGTAGAAAGGAGAGTATATTGGGAAGAAGATGAGATCAGCAAGAGTGAGAGGGAGAAAAAAGATAAGGGAGAATGGATATGACCATAATAAAATATATACATTATAAAAATATCATAATGAAATCTATACTATATAATTAACACATGCTAGTAAAATAAAGAAACCAAATTAATAAAAGAGAAAATTGTTTCAAGTACATAGCATGAAAATTTTTTCCTAAGCAAAAGGCTATCTTTTAAATATAATTCTAGATCTTACCTTATTTTCTTTGCTAATGTAGTCCAGCTGCAAACACCAAGGATGAGTCCAGATTCTACTTAACATCTGAAAATCTTGAAACAGCTTTGCACCTGCCTTTCCTCTCCCACCTTCACTGCTATTACCTACACCTGACCAAAAGAAAAGGAGTTGAAGGGACAAGGATTTACTATCTACACAACAATATTTTTAAATTAGGTATCTATAACATGGATCTTTTGTAATAGTGGAAAAGCTTATAAATCTTTATTACTATAACATTTTAAAATGCATGAAATAAATGAGACTGTAAAAGAAACATGCTAACTAGAAATGATAAAATGATAAAAATGATAAAAAGGATGAATATATGATAAAGAAATAAGAGATTTTGGTTTCAGATTTTTGGTGTAATAAGGCTTCATATAGCCTAGGTTGGCCTCAAATTTGCTACATAGCTGAGGCTGTCCCTGATCTTCCTATTTCCAGCATCCAAGTGCTGGGATTACAGGTGTGAATCACCATGCCCAGTGATGTATGCAGTTTTAGAAATAATGTATTGAGTAACAAAATATAAAAGCAAGGTAAAATTAGTACTTTAGTACTGACAAATAAATGATTTAGAGATATCAGTAGAAATGATATATAAAATATTTTCTCATTTCTATT
Organism: Dipus sagitta; assembly: GCA_036346955.1. NCBI lineage: Eukaryota > Metazoa > Chordata > Mammalia > Rodentia > Dipodidae > Dipus > Dipus sagitta. Next base: position 65,993,385 of record CM070776.1, read on the forward strand.
GATAAAATAGTCACTATTATTAGTAGAACTAAAATTTGTTACCTATACCACAATTGGGGGTGCCATTTTGATAGAGATTACTAAAACTATTTTTTTCATATTCAAATTCAAATCTTTTTTTCTACTGAGGCATTCTCACTCAAGTCTAAGCTGACCAAGAACTCACAGTGATTCTCCTACCTCAGCCTCCTGTGTGCTGGGATTAAAGATGTGTGCCACCACACTTGACTCTTACTCATCCTCTTGAAGTCCCTAGATTACATCTTCCATTTTGGATAAAGCCTTGATCCACATAGGCAGTTCTTTGGAAATTCTCTCCAACTATGATCACTCAAAAAGATACTTCTAAAAATTGTAGTTTTAATATACAAAATGAAGGTTGGTACGGTGGTGCACGCCTTTAATCCCAACACTCAAGAGGCAAAATTAGGAGAATCACTGCTAATTTGAGGCCAGCATGGAACTTCAAACTTCCAGGACAGCCTGGGCTAGAATGAGACCCTGCTTAGAAAAAACAAAACAAAACAAAAACATATATAAAATGCAAATGAAAGGAAAAGAAGGAAAAAGAAAAACAAATACTCTGTGATCTTACTATTATGATGAACCACTTTTTTTTAAAAAAAAAAAAAGCCTCAAATGCATAGAAGTAGAGTAGAATGATGGTTGTTAGAGTGAAGGTGTAGGAAAAATGATGACATGAAGGTCAGTGGATAAAAAATTCAGTTATGTCGGGGCATGATGGCGCACACCTTTAATCCCAGCACGTGGGAGGCAGAGGTAGGAGGATTGCCATGAGTTTGAGGCCACTCTGAGATGACAGAGTGAATTCCAGTTCAGCCTGATCTAGAGTGAGACCCTACCTCGAAAAACCAAAAAATTTCAATTATGTAGCAAACATATTACATACCTAATACTCAGTTTAAGGACTATACTTACTATATTGTATGTTATAAATTTACACAGTATGTTTTAGATACTTTTACCAGCGCCCCCCCCCAACAAAAGTAACCATTTAGAAAAGGATAGGTAAATTTCCTCAACTACAGTAATTATTTTATCATAGAGATCCACTAAAAGATGATGTACAATTTAAGCACATACAAATAACAACTAAAATATTTGGGGTTGGACAGATAGATCAGCAAGTAAGAGTGCTTGTTGTATATGAGGACCTGAATCCAATCCCTAGTACCCACATAAAAACCCAATGTTGAAGGGAGGCAGAGACAACAGGACCATTAAAGCTCCTGCACAGCTAGCCTAACCAAAAGAACAAGAGCTCCAGGTTCAATGAGAGACTCTGTCTCAGGGAAATAAGGCAAATGGAGTGATAGAAGAGAACACTCAATGTATTTTTCTGGGCTCTGCAAATGTGCACACACACACACCACATCCTACATACAATACAATACTTTGTGTCACTCAATCCTTTAAATTTATTGAGGATCAAATCTTATGGTCTAACATATATGGTATATCTTGAACAACGTTCCACATATACTTAATGTACATTCTGCTGATAATGGAGAGCATTCAGCAAGGGTCTATTAATTATATTTGTTTATAATGTTGTTCAAGCCATCTATTACACTGCTCATTTATTTAGCTGTTCTATCCATTACTAAAAGCCTTCTGAGATTTTTGTTTTAGGCATAACTGGCTAAGGGTAAAACGGAGAGGCATTGGGCTGAAGAGATGGCTTAGCAGTTAAGCACTTGCCTGTGAAGCCTAAGGACCCCAGTTCAAGGCTTGATTCCCCAGTACCCATGTTAGCCATGTGCACAAGGAGGCACTCGCATCTGGAGTTCAATTGCAGTGGCAGGAGGCCCTGGTGCACACATTCTCTCTCTCTCTGCCTCATCCTCTGTCTGTTGTTCTCAAATAAATAAATAAACAAAAATATTTTTAAAAAGGAGAGACATTATAAAAGAGTAAAACCGTGCCTGGTATGATGGTACATATAGATAATTGTAGCACTGAGGAGAGGGCAGGAGAATACAGACTAAGGCTTACCTTGTCTCAACTGAGTGAGTGAGTGATTTTAAGAGATAAGAATGTGAGTAGGAAGAAAACTCAGTAGCAAAGGCCAGTAAGCTAGAAAAGATATAAAGGGAAGAGAAAGGAAGGGAGGGGTACTTAATAGGATGTATTTTATATATGTAAGTAGAAGAATAGATTAATGGGGGTGAAAAGGCCCAAGTGAGGTCAGGGAAAGAGATTGAATAAAGGAAAGGTGGAGTGAGGGCTAATCAAAATCTAAGAGGACATAAATAAATCATATGGAAACCTACTTTTTTGGACAATGGAACACTCAGGAGCCATATATTGTTACTAGACAATTTTCAATGCCAGGAGATGGGGTACCTTCCAGTGAGTTGTTGGCAAAGAGGACCCTGATGCCCCCAAAATATTACAGGCTATTGCCAAGGCCCTTGGTTTCCCACAAGAAATAGATGGTAAGACCCTGTTGCTGAAGACTCCACATACTTGGGCTGCAAGGCCACCGAGAAATCCTGCTGGAACTGAGCTGATAACTTCTTCCATGTACACCAGCTGACAGAAAGCTGGAAGAAGCCATTCTGCATGCAGTTCAATGGGAGAGAGAAAAATCACCTTTGAAGATACTCAACAGTGGACACCACAAGCCTTATATTTAGCCATCCAGGCTAAATGAGCCAACAGGTGCAATAGTGGCACGTCTGTCATGGTGGAAATCAACGGCCCTCTAACTGGACTGGAGGACATGGGAGGGAATACATCCCTGATACTGAAAACCTAAAACAGGGGTAGTCATGAGCCCTAGGGGTGTAACGTCTGCTGCTGTCTGGCTAAATGCATATACTATGCTCATCAAACTGCCCAGTAAGCATTTCTCTTAATGCTCATACCTATATATTAATGCTACTCTCACTTTTGGTAGAGAGCCTTCTCTTTTCAGATGACAGTGACCTTGGGATGACTCAGAAGGCATCATGGTGCTGGGAAGAAGTGACAGGAGTGCTCAGCACTGCAATATCTCTATCACATCTTTCAAGGATCAGGATCCATTAAGAAGAGGTAGCGGAAAGAATATAAGAAACAAAGGAAGGGTAGGACTCCTTACAACATGCTCCTCCAGACACAAAATGGCCTGGATATCCATGACCTCACAGTGCCTGACACTACCTACACAAGACCATCATAATAGGAGGAAAAGATGACGACATCAAAATAAGAGAGACTGATTGAGACGAGGAGGGGATATGATGGAAATGGAGTTTCAAAGGAGAAAGTGGGGGTAGGGAGGGTATTACCATGGGATATTGTTTATAATCATGGAAGCTGTTAACTAAAAAATAAAAAGAAGTGGAATAAAAAGAATGTAATTCAGAGCTGGCTGGCTTAGTGGTTAAGGTGCATGCCTGTAAAACCTAAGGACCCAGGTTCAATTCTCCAGGTCCCATGTAGGCCAGATGCACATGGAGGCACATGCCTCTGGAGTTCATTTGCAATGGCTAGAGGCCCTGGTGTGACCATTCTTTCTTAATCTCTCTGTCTCTATTAAATAAATAAATAAAAATAAAATCTTTAAAAAAAGAATGTAATTCAATGGTATAATACTTGCCTCAGTTGGATCCCCAACCCCCCCCAAAAAAAGGTTGCTGGAGGGTGACTGAAGTTTCTTCTACTTAACATAGTGATACACAAGTCTAGGGGGATGCATAAGCAGTTAACAGTACTGACCAACACAGGTTCAATCCCCCAGCCACCCACACAAAGGCAGACAGGCACTCAATTGTAACAGCAAGATACCCTAGTGTAGCTATACACACACGAGCACATGCTTAAGCATGCATATGTGTAAGTAAATAAATAACTATAAAATAAAATGCTGAAGCATATTGGAGTTGATGTTAGTGACAAACACAAGTAAAGGATAAACATATCTTCTACGCAAAAGCATTGGTAATTATTACTAAATCATTGTGTCTATAATTTATAGGCAACTGTAATTGATTATGAGCTCTAGATTATGTTTTATATTCCCAAAGTTCTAAAACTCACCAGGGAACTCACCATGAAAATTAAAAATTCATGTGAAGAACTTTGGGGGTGGGTTGGCTATGAGGAGTCTGAAAACAAAACTGGGCATAGTGGTACACTGCTGTAATTCTAGCACTCAGAAAATAGAGGCTATTCTTGGTTACATATCATGACTGAGGAAGCCTGTCTCAAAAACATAAGTCTGAAAATATCTTCAACATTCAGTTTACCTCTATATATTTACTAATAAAATTATTCCTTTTAAACGCGAAAATCTAATCTTACGTGCTCTAATACTCATTAAGAGTTAACTACTAGAACACTTCTTATTTAAAATATTTTATTATCCGGCCGGTTAGCTCAGTTGGTCAGATCATGGTGCTAATATATTTATATATTTATTTATTTATTTATTTATTTATTTATTTATTTATTATTTATTTATGAGAGAGAGAGAGAGAGAGAGAGAGAGAAAGAGAAAGAGAAAGAGAAAGAGAAAGAGAAAGAGAAAGAGAAAGAGAAAGAGAAAGAGAAAATGAAAATGAAAATGAAAATGGGTGTGCCAGGACCTCCAGCCACTGCAAACGAACTCCAGACACATGTGCCACCTTGTGCATCTGGCTTACATGGGTCCTGGGGAATTGAACCTGGGTCCTTTGGCTTTGCAGACAAGCATCTGAACCACTAAGCCATCTCTCCAGCCCCTAGAACACTTTAGCTTACGGCCAACAACTTAAGAATACTTGAAAACCCCTGCCATCACACTCTGAACATAAAGGACTCAGAATTATTTTACAATAAAAACTAAATGAAAAAGAGTATTATGTTATTAGTTATCAATGTTTATCCTATAAAGGTAACAAAAAGATCAATTTTGATATCTAAAATGTTCTTACATCAGTTGAAATCTAAACCCTATAGTTATACCAACTTCTAAATTTTTTTGTTTATTTTTATTTATTTATTTGAGAGCGACAGAGAGAAGGAGGCAGAGAGAGAGAGAGAAAATGGGCACACCGGGGCTTCCAGCCACCGTAAACAAACTCCAGATGCATGTGCCCCCTTGTGCATCTGGCTAACGTGGGTCCTGGGGAATTGAGCCTCGAACCGGGGTTCTTAGGCTTCACAGGCAAGCGTTTAACCACTAAGCCATCTCTCCAGCCCCAGTTATATCAACTTCTAATTGGCCACACCACACAGAAATCCCTGAAATGTCCTGCAAAAGTGTTTGGCTAAACACTAGTAACATTCTCTGGAGTATGCTTACTTTTACATGGGATGAAAGATGAAGAAATGAGTAAGATTACAGCTACTATAGAGAACCAAGTTCATATCACCAAAAAGTTCATCACCATCCAACATTCTTAGTAATTTAAGAATTTAAAAACCGTCAATGGAAGCTGGGCATAGTGGCACATGCCTTTAATCCCAGCACACAGGAGACAGAGGTAGGAGGACCTCTGTGAGTTGGAGGCCACCGTGAGACTACATAGTGAATTGCAGGTCAACCTGAGCTAGAGTGAGACCCTACCTCGGGGGCGGGGGGGGGGGGGGGATTCAATGGGCCGGAGAGATGGCTTAGGGTTAAGAAGCTTGCCTACAAAGCCGAAGGACCCAGGTTTGATTCCCCAGATGTAAGCCAGATGCACATGTTGGCACGTGTGTCTGGAATTCATTTGCAGTGGTGAGAGGTCCAGGCATGCCCCTTCTCGTTCTCTCTCCCTCCCTCTCTAATAAAGATATAAAATTAAATAAATATGTGAACCCTCAAGCACAAATTCTAATATAGTGGAATCCCAGACTAATAAACTCTCCAGGCTCATAGCATAGACATTCATGAATTCTTTCTGGGGTAACTAATCTTTACTCTAAATTTCAAAGATGCACAAGAAATGTCAGACATTGAGGTCAAATGTACTAAAATAAACAAGCTAACATGGTGACTCACCTAAAATCCAAAGGTGAAAGAGAACTGGAATTATTTCAGTTTTTTTTTTTTTTTTAACTGAGGTAGTGTCATGCTCTATGCTAGACTGATCAGGAATTCACTATGTAGTCTCAAGCTGGCCTCAAACTCACGGTGATCCTCCTACCTTTGCCACCCAAGTGCTGGGATTAAAGGCATGCACCACCACACCTGGAATATTTCCAAAACTTGACTGTTCAAAAAAGCAATAGCAACACCTAAAGAAATGCTACAAGCTGGGCATGGTGGTGCACGCCTTTAATCCCAGCACTTGGGAGACAGGGGTAGGAGGATTGCCATAAATTCGAGGCCACCCTGAGACAACATAGTGAATTCCAGGTCAGCCTGAGCCACAGTGAGACCCTATCTTGAAAAACCAAAGAAATGCTACAGAAAGTTTGAAACTACATGGAGGGCACAGGAAATCATAAGGAATGAACAACCACAATAAATAAATAGAATTTTTAAAGTAACAGCATTTTTTCTTCTAAAGATTTATTAAAGTAGGGAGTCATAATTCCAGTACTCCAGAGACTGAGGGAATGATATTATGAATTCAAAGCCAGTTTGGGCTACACAACAAGACATTTCTCCATCTAAAAAGTATGTTTGTCCAAAAAAAGTTTTATTGAGACAAGAGTACACATAACACACAAGTTACCAACTAATTCAATGATTGTTATAATATTCACAGATTCATATAAGCATAACCACTGTTGAGCGATTTTCATTGTTCTTGTTTTTGCAAGGCTGATCATTGAACATAACTCACAATTCAGCTTTAAAACATTTGCATCAGGCTGGGTGTGGTGGCGCACGCCTTTAATCCCAGCACTAGGGAGGCAGAGGTAGGAGGATTGCTGTGAGTTCAAGGCCACCCTGCGACTACATAGTGAATTCAAGGTTGGCCTGGGATAGAGTGAAACCCTACCTTGAAAAAAGCAAAACAATAAAACAAAACAAAAACATTTGCATCAGCACCTTGGCACACACAAAACGCTCTATATTATCTAACCATCACACTCCAATTTCCTCATTCCTTCTATAACCCTTAGCCATAATTAATCTAATGTTATCTGCAGATTTACCCACTCTGGGCATTTTTTTAAAGTTTTTTAAAATTTATTTATTTTGAGAAAGAGAGAGAAGTAAATAGAAAGAGAGTATGGGCATGCCAGTGCCTCCAGCTACTGCAAACAAACTGCAGACACATGTGCCACCCCATGCATCTGGCTTACATGGGTAGTGGGAATTTGAACCTGGGTCCCTTGGCTTCACAGACAAATGCCTTAAACACTAAATCATCTCTCCAGCCCTCTAGGCATTTTATATGAATGAAATCATACAGCATGTAATTATTTATGACTGGCTTTTTGTCATGTTTTGAAGATTGACACATACTATAACATGACAGTGAAACTTTCCTTTAACATTGCTAAATAATATTCCATTATATGTAGAATTCATGTTTGTTTATTTACATATCGATGGACATGTCATTCTGGCTAATCTGAATGATGCTACTATAAAAAAAGAAAGTCTGTGTGGGCATGGGTTTTCATTTCAATTGTGTATACACCTAGGAGTGGAATCAGAGGATCACACACACTGACTTTTTATTTATTTAATCTTTTGGGGAACTGGCTAATTGTTTTTCACATCAGTTGCACCTTTGCTCTAGGTGCCCATCACTACTATGATCACATGACAATATATTCAATAACTGTAGCTTTAAGTTTTGTAATCAAGAAAAGAGTAATGAACAGGGGTAGTCATGAGCCCTAGGGGTGTAATGTCTGCTGCTTTCTGGCTAAATGTATATAGTATGCTCATCAAACTGCCCAGTAAGCACTTTTCTTAATGCTCATACCTATATATTAATGCTACTCTCACTTTTGGTAGAGAACCTTCTCTTTTCAGATGGCAGTGACCTTGGGATGACTCAGAAGGCATCATGGTGCTGGGAAGAAGTGACAGGAGTGCTCAGCACTGCAATATCTCTATCACATCTTTCAAGGCTCAGGGTCCATTGCAGAAGAGGTGGCAGAAAGAATGTAAGAGCCAAAGGAAGGGTAGGACTGGTTACAACGTGCTCCCCCGGACACAAATGGCCTGGACATCCATGACCTCACAGTGGCTGACACTACCTACACAAGACCATCGTAATAGGAGGAAAAGATCATGCCATCAAAATAAAACAGAGGAGACTTCCGGCCAAGATGGCGACCACCTAGCTGTGCTGCAAATCCCGGGGAAAGAAAGATTGATGTAGATCCTAAGGACAGAGCCACCCCATCATACCTCAAAAGGGCCCCGGCTGAAACTAAGAAAAATTGGAGAAACAAGCAAGGGGGCTGTTTTCTTGATGAACCGGATACCAGCACAAGGGGGAAGGAGATCAACACAGAGAAAAATCAACTCCTACCAAATCAGAGAGCCAGAGCCACAGAGGCCCCCAACACCTCATCACTGAAGCAGATCAAAACTGAACCCAACATGGCTCAGGGAAATTTTGCGGAAGAGGGGGCAGAAAGAATGTCAGAGCCACATGTTGGGTCATGATATGCAGAGACATTTAGCTTACCCATAACTGTGGGCTAACTCCACAATGCATGACCTGTATACCTCAACAAGGAGGGGCCAAGGGGAGGGGGTAGGTCACGGATGAGCCTAATAATGGTACCAAACTGACTGTATTTGCTGAATACAAAACTGACTAATAAAGAAAAAAATAAAAAATAAAACAGAGACTGACTGAGAGGGGGAGGGGATATGATGAAGAATGGAGTTTCAAAGGGGAAAGTGGGGATATTGTTTACAATCATGGAAGTTGTTAATAAAAACAATAATAATAAAAAGAGTAATAGATTTTTCTTTCCCAAGAATTTTTGACTACTTAGTGCTTCTTGCAATTCCATGTGAATTTGAAGACTGACTTTTATATTTCTAAGAAGCCCGCCAGGCATGGTGACACATCCTTTAATCCCAGCACTCAGGAGGAGGAGGTAGGAGGATGGATCACTGTGAGTTTGAGGCTACCCTAAGACTATGTAATGAATTCCAGGTTAGCCTCAGCTACATTGAGACCTTACCTGGAAAATAACAACAATAACAAAAGCCAGCTAAGATTGTGTTCAAAACTGCTTTGAATTTTATCAATTTGAAAAGTGTTACAATCTTAATATCATTATCTTATCAAATATATAAATATGAGATGTCTTTTCATTTGTTTAGATTTGTATTTTAAAGAACATAAGTTTTACACTTTTTAAATTTATTCCTATTTTATGTACGAAAGAGAGAGAGAGAAGGGGCATGCCAGGGCCTCTTGCGACTGCAAACAAACTCTAAACGCATTTAACACCATGTGCATCTGGCTTATGTGTGTTCTGGGGAATCAAACCTGGGACCTTAGTCTTCACAGGCAAGCACCTGAACCACTAAGCCATCTCTCTAGCCCCTATTCTTAATTTTTATTCTCTTGTAACTTGAACTGCTATATTATAATTTGGGCCATTCATTCGTAATATATAGAAATAAAACAAATTCCCATATGTTACTATTCTACAATGCTACTGAACTCATTTATCTGTTTATATTAGTTGTTTTGATCATTATTATGACCAAATACCTGACAAGAAGCAATTTGTGGAGGATTTTTTCTTGCTTTAGTTCAAAGGATATAGTATATTGTGGCTTAATATGTGTCTTATTAGAACTGGTTTTCTTCCCAAAAATAAAAAATAAATTTCTGTTTTATAAGAGCAGAAAAAAACGCAATTTTAATCCCTCATAGCAGAAAGTTCCTTAAGGAATTATCAGTTTTATTTCACTTTCTAAAATGAACTTTTACAAAAAAAAGTATCACTTTATTATATTTTAAGAACCATATATATACTTCTATCCTCCAATTTCAACTATTTTTTGTTTGTTTTTATGAGACAGGGTCTCATGTAGTCAGGCTGGTCACAAACTCCTGGTCTTCCTACCTCCAATCCCTAGGTATTGAGATTACAAGCATGTGCCACCATGGCTGGCTTCCTTTTTTTGTTGAAATCAGTAACTGTATCCACAATAGATTGAAGGGTGAGTCTTGCTTATTTGTAGCACATCAATTGGAAACAGATACAAGAAAAGTGGCCAAGCAAGAAACCTCACTCCAAATGTTATGTAAAAGTACACAAGAAGGGAAACATAGATGATTGAACAATGCCTATGTGTTATAGCTTTTTATAGGACATTAAGAACAATAAAGTTCTTCATAATGAAACAACACAGGAAATAACCTTAATTATTAACACTTTCACATATTTTGCTTTTGGTTATTTGTTTTTTTTGTGTGGGGGGGTGTTTTGGGTTTTGTTTTGGTTTTCTGAGGTAGGGTCTCACTCTAGCCAAGGCTCACCTGGAATTCACCATGTAGTCTCAGGCTGGCCTCAAACTCATGGTGATCCTCCTACCTCTGCCTCTCCAGTGCTGGGATTAAAGGCGTGCACAATTTCATGTATTTTAAGGGTTTGTCTTTGTTTTTATTATAACACAGATGTTTTCCATGCCTTGCCCTATGTTTTGCCTTCAATCAGTGTTAATTTGGTAATTAAGGAACAATCTCATATTTAATTTATATACCTTTTAATACAAATATGGTTGGTATATTTATTTAAATACTCTGGAATGTTGTATGTATTCTTTTATGGATATAGCCTACATTTATACTTCTGAAATAGCCCCTAACAAATCAAAAACATTATTTATGTATGATATACATGGCTTTATGCAGATTTTCCTGTGGGTATTTTGTGTACATGGGATGAAGTCCAAGGTCCTTTGTATAATAAGTATGCAAGTACTCTTCCACTGCACATTTTTTACTTGGCTTGTTGCTTGCATTTAGTTTTCACAGTATTTAAATATTTTAACTTTAACCATATGTAATCTATATGCATTTTTGTCAAATGTAAAACTGATAAAACTATCATAGCAATGTTATAAAGATAGCATTCTTTAAAAATATATTTACAGAGGGCTGGAGAGATGGCTTAGCGGTTAAGTGCTTGCCTGTGAAGTCTAAGGACCCCGGTTCGAGGTTTGATTCCCCAGGACCCACGTTAGACAGATGCACAAGAGGGCACACGCGTCTGGGTTCATTTTCAGTGGCTGGAGGCCTGGTGCGCCCATTCTCTCTCTCTCTCTCTCTCTCTCTCTCTCTCTCTCTCTCTCTCTGCCTCTTTCTCTCTCTGTCTCTCAAATGAATAAATAAAAAATTGAATAATAAAAATAAAAATATATTTACACAGATGATTAGCACAATTAAGCATATATGTTACCTGTTAAATGATCTAAGTAGTACTGATAGAGCTTGCACTGAATACCAGTCATTCTCACAGCTAACACATATTCATGTTTTGGAGGCAAGAACTTTGTTAATGCTGTATAATCTTTCCTCTGTAATTAAAAAGACAAAGAATAAAAATTAGAACATATTAAATATGTAAAAGGAATGAATTGCTTTAAGAATGTCATTGCTTTTACTTGAAAGTTATAGTCACCAAATATTTTAACATACTGTGCTTCTCATACCATACAATTATCCACTTATGATTATACTTATAATACTTCATATAACTGGATAATGTGGTGCACTGATTTATAAAAACAGATACTGCAACATACTAGACAGATTTTTAATTGAAGTGGTAATATGACCACTTAAAGCAATTCAAGTTCTCAAGATGGTCTCCACAAAGAAAAAAGAAAATGAGAAAATAAAAATGAGGACTGAAGGGATATTGGATGGCTTAGGGGTTAAGGTGTTTGCCTGTGAAGCTAAAGGACCCACGTTCAATTCCCCAGGACCTATGTAAGCCAGCTGCACAAGGTGGAGCATGCATCTGGAGTTTGTTTGCAGTAGCTGGAGGCCCTAGCGTGCCCATTTTTTCCTCTCTCTTATCTTTCTCTTTCTCTCAAATAAATAAATAAAAATTAAAATAATTTAAAAAAAGAAAAATGAAAAGGGCATAGAGTAGGTAGTACTAACAAAACTAACACTAACTTGCTTTCTATATAGTAAAACCTATGAATCAAAAGACTTATATAGCCACATATGGTGACACATGCCTTTAATGCTGCTAGCCCTTGAGAGGCTGAGGCAGTAAGCCAGCTTGGGCAACATAGAGATCTTGTCTCAAAAAAATAATAATTCAATCTGATTTGAACTCTATGAAACATGTACTAGTATGCCAAGTAATAACACATAACTTCAGAAGGAATGTTTGTCCATCTGAGGAAACAAGCCATGTATAGACACCCATACAACCATTTTATAGGACAGGGAAAAAAGAATACTAATGTCCCAGATACAAATAACTACTTAAACCCAGAATAATGCTGCTTGGGTAGCAGTAGTACATGTGCCAACCTGACCAAACAGGAAGACAGCAATATAGCCATCTAAAAAGATGGACTGCGTCACTTTGAAACTGTAGCTATCCTTAATATCTACCATCTGAAGAGAAAGTATGGCTCTTGAGATATAGGAAAAAAAAAGATGGCTGAGCACTTACCTCCTCATAAATGCTGATTCACTGAAAGTCAGTATGTAAAAAGTACTATTAATCTATTCACGTTATTGTGCATACTTAAAAGTAATAAAACTGTATCTTAAGGGTTACTTTAAAAATTGCCCCTCTCTTTTTGTTTTGTTTTGTTTTGTTTTTCAAGGTACGGTTTCGCTCCAGCTCAGGCTGAACTGGAATTCACTATGTAGTCTCAGATGGCCTTGAACTCACGGGGATCCTCCTACCTCTACCTCCCGAGTGCTGGGATTAAAGGTGTGTATAACCACGCCCGACTAAAAATTGATCCTCTCTTAATTCAACTACTCTCTGCTAAAACTACATTAAATAGTTTAGAATATAATACCATAGAACCAAGATATGTATAGTAATTTTGTAATACTAGCTGTGCTCTTCTTCAGAAATTCCCTTTCCTAAGGACAAAGAATCTAAACACTAACATAACAATACATGAGGTGTTATAGTAGTAAATGCATGAATCAACTGTGTTTCCAAATCTGGTGAAACTGGTCAAAATTTGAATGCTGTGTAAATTTTAAAACAATACAAAAAGATATAGCTTTAGAACTATGTATTTAAAAAGTTTAAACTCAGAAAATATTTGGGGAGTGCAGTATCATTATTATTATGGAATATATCTGTACCTGAACACATCCGGCTAACATCTCATAGAGAATATGAGCACGTTTTTTCATCACTCTCACATCTACCATGGTAGAATCTGCACACTGACCATTTTGGATTGGATTTATAAATCTATTCCTGAACTCCTTAATGGATCCCAGCAAATTTTCCTTGATAAAATTAACCATGCAATGATCTAAGAGAGAAGATATCAATTCATTAACAACATTAATGATGGTTTTAACAACTCAGAAATATTTTCTAATGTATTGCTTATGTCAAAAGACCATCTCTGGGAAGTATTATTAGAGCTATAGGGAAGTGAGAGGAAGGTTAACTTTAGAATAAACATTGGTTGTAAGTCTGATCTAGAACAAGATTATTTAAATCAGATGAAAAAGTAAAATTAGAAAAAAAATTATACTTAAGCCATAGACCTGAATATTTTTTCCAAAAAGAACTTAAGGATATTTTATTCCAAATTATTATTTAAGGGAAATGAACTATCAAGCAAGTATCTACAACTCTTAACCATGATTTCATGGTCACTGAGGGCACCTTATAAAGAAAGTAAGTACCAAAGAAAAACAGTAAAAGCAGAGCTGGAGAGATGGCTTAGCTGTTAAGGTGCTTGCCTATGAAGCCTGACAACCCAGGTTCAACTCTCCAGATCCCACGTAAATGACACACAAGGTGACACAAGCACACAATATCACGCATGTGTACAAGGTGGTGCACACATCTGCAGTTCAATTACAGTGGCTGGAAGCCCTGGTGTGCCAATCCTCCCTCTTTCTCTCTCTTGCTTCCTCTCATAAAAAGGGGGGTAGTCTGTTGGGCTTGTCTCGATTTTAAAAAAAAAAAACAATTTAAAAATACAGTAAAAGCAGATTATAAGCTCCAAGGACAAAGTTTAATTCAGTGTTCTATTCCATTCCAGAAGGCTAAAAGAATGCCATCAGTTATCCTATACTATATTAGATCACCATGTGAAACAGCATTTCTGTAAAACAGGATACAGAACAAAAAAGAGGAAATGAACAAATTAATAAAAATCCAATTATAATGGGAAAAAGGGTGGCTGACTATACTTGGAAGTTTCAATTTGTTATGTGCAAAATAAGCTCAATTTCCTTCTTTAGGATAACTACATATATAGTAATTCTTGGAATTCACAAGTCATATCCCTAGAACTTATTCTGTAGCTTCAGGCAGGCTTCTTCTTCTTTTTTTTTTTTTTTTTTTTTTTTTTTTTTGGTTTTTCAAGGTAGGGTCTCACTCTAGCTTAGGCTGACCTGGAATTCACTCTGCATTCTCAGGGCGGCCTCGAACTCATGGCGATCCTCCTACCTCTGCCTCCCGAGTGCTGGGATTAAAGGCATGCGCCACCACGCCCGGCTTCAGGCAGGCTTCTTATGATGATCCTCCTACCTCAACCTCCCCAGTACCAAGATTATCTTAAAAGTACCTCCTCCAACTTGGAAATATGCCTTTATAATACCTCTTGACAAACTACACATGCATTTGAAAATTTTAAAACAACCACTAAGATTTATGATACTTTTTAAATATTTCAATTTCAGATATACATCTGTGCAATCACAATGGCACAGTTCTTGACCAATTTGCCACTCACATTTATATAGCATTTTACTTGAAAAGTATGTTGTTTGTTCACAGATTAAAACAGATTTACATAGATCATGGTCAGGAACTATAATAAACAGAAGAAAGATAAATGGAAAACAAGAGTTGCAAAAATATATCTGGGGCAATAGCAATATCCTACACCAAAATGATATGTGTTAACTCACACTCAATTAGGTTATTTTGAAGTGGTGTTCCTGTTAAAACAATCCTTCTCCTTGATCGTATAGAATTCATAGCTTTTGAAACAGCAGATGCTTCATTTTTCAGAATATGGCCTTCATCACAGACAACAAAATCAGGACCTAAAAAATGTATATAAAGGTAACATTTAATTATAATATAATAGAACTAAAAATATTATATACATAATTAACTAAAGTTGATCCTTTTACACAACTGGTCTTGAATAAAGATAAACCAACATCATTACAAGTACAATTTCATTTTATATGCTGTCATTTTTATTGAGATAGCACTGATTAGTATTAATTATGTAAACTTAGCAGAATATTAAAGTACTATTCTAAATGGTAGTTAGGGTCTTCTGATTATACAAAATTTGTCAAGAATAAAGCTTGAAATTTTTAAAACAAAAGTGAGGCAGGAAGATTCCACAAATAAATCTGGGTATTTCATAAAAGAAATATCTTTCAGAACTAAGATGTGTTAAAATGTATTACAAAGCCAGGCATGGTGGTGCACGCCTCTAATTCTAGCACTTGGGAGGTAGAGGTAGGAGGATCACCATGAGTTCAAGGCCACCCTGAGGCTACATAATGAATTCCAGGTAGGCCTGGACTAGAGCGAGACCCTACCTCGAAAGATTAAAAAAAAAAAACTGTCTTATGTAATTTATCATAACTTTTACAATGAAAATAGTCTCAAAGGTGACATGTTGGTATTCGAATATTAAGCAAAATATTGGCAAAGGGGCTGGAGAGATGGCTTAGTAGTTAAGTCGCTTGCCTGTGAAGCCTAAGGACTCATGTTCTACTCTCCAGGTCCCATAAGCCAGACACACAGTGATGCAAGCACACAAGGTAGCACATGCGCACAAGTGGGCGCATGCATCTGTAGGTCAATTACAGCCGCTGAAGACCCTGGTGCACCAATGCATTCATTCTCTCTCTCTGTCTTTCTCTCTCTCTCTCTCTCTCATAAAAAAAGGCTAGTCTGTTGGGCTTGCCTCAAAAAAAATATTGGCAAAGACAAAGAACAAATTATGTACACAAAAAGACAAATTTCAAATGCTACCTAATATAACCAATCAAAAGAAGCTATGTTAATATTGCCATTTACTGCAAATTAACTAGCATCTATTGCTGGGGAAATTTTTAATTAATACCAAGGAAAGGTAAACTACTTGTTACATAGGTATAGGCAGGGGGAGAAAAAAAATAATTCTTCCTACCAAAGATCTCACATTTGAGTGACCCTCTCAAGATAAATACTTTTCTTGAGACAAGATCTCATCCTATAGCCCAAACTGACATGAAACTCACTATATAGTCCAGGCTGGCCTCAAACTCATAGCAATCCTCCTAACTCAGCTTCCCATTTACTGGGATTACAGCTACAGTCTTACTTTTTTGTGTGTGGTAGGGTCTCATTCTAGCCCAGGCCGATCTGGAATTCAATATGTAGTCTCAGGCTGGCCTTAAACTCACAGCAATCCTCCTACCTCTGCCTCCCCAGTGCTGGGATTAAAGGCATGCACCACCACACCTGGCCAGGCTTACTTTTGTAATAACACATTTTCTGCTACAGTGCTATACATACACAAATTGCTTGCTGGTTAACATATGTATATATTGCATATTTACCTCAACAATAAAAATTGTATGTTACACAACAAACTCATCTACATGGCTATCTGCAGTAACTGCTTCAGTATTATCAATTACATAATATATCTGCTATTCAGTATTAAAGTGGGATCAACCAAATAGTTAAATATATTAAGTTTCTTTTTTAATAAGGCTAAGAACTTTATGTAGGTTTATGTTAAAAGACTAGGTATTGCTTTGATTTTTAAATTTTCTCCAACTTTTAACACACCCACCAAGGCTCAGGGAACATTGCAAAAGTGGGGACAGATAGATAGACTGTAAGAGCCATAGGAAGAGAAGGAATACCCTGAGGCATGGTCCCCTCCTCCCCACAGAGACTGGCTGGTGCATTTATGACTCTACAGTGAATACCAATGGCCCCAATTGGCATGGGGGCAGGGGAGAGGGGATAAAAATATATAGCCTGATGGGAATATGAACAATTTGCAATTTGTTCATACAGTAAAGTTCCCCAAAAGGAAGTTTTCCCTCAAACTGGGCATGGAGATGCATGCCTGTAATCCCACTTCTTGGGATTTAGAGGATTTCTACAAGTTTGAGGTCAGCCCAGGGTTACAGAACAAGTTCTAGATCAGCTAAGGCTATATAATGTAAGAACCCATCTCCCTACCCCTGCCCCCCCACAAAAAGGATTTCCATTTCCACCAAGGCTCAGGGAACATTGCAGAAGAGAGGGCATAAAGATTTTATGTGCAGACCTGAAAAGCCTAAGGACCCAAGTTCAATTCCCCAACAATCACATAAGTAAGCCAGATACACAAAGTACCACATGTGTCTGGAATTCATTTAAAGTGGCTAGAGACCCTGGCATACCCATTCTCAGCCTTTCTATCTCTCACACACTCTAACAATTAAAAAAAGAAAACTAAAAAGATTTTATGTGCTACAGGATGGAAAAGCGTATCCAGAGGCATTGCACCCCGACAATGACTGCTGCATTCAGAATCCATAACCCCATGGTGAATACCAGTAACCCCACTGAGGAAAGCACGCTCAGTAGAATGGGGGTGAGGAGGGGAATGGGACCAACACATGATTTGTCCATATAACAAGTTTCTAATTAATAAAAATTTTTAAAAACCCCTCACAGAAGTGATTTAAGTGATTTCCACCATGTATTCAGTATCTATGAAGGTGTGCTCTGATCACTCTTTGTGAGTCCAAATTAGTATGAAAAATTTTCAAAGAAAATTTATAATATCTATCAAATTGTAAAAAACCTGTTCATTCACTGACCCATATTTCAATTTCTAGGAACTGATTCCAAATATATACGTCCACAAATACCCAAAGATACATAAAAGAATATTTCCTGCACTACTGGTTGTTGCGGGGAAAAATTAGAAACCACCTAAATGCTGATTAAAAGGGGGAGGATTGGGCTGGAGAGATGGCTTAGCGGTTAAGGTGCATGCCTATGAAGCCTAAAGACCCAGGTTCAATTCTCCAGGTCCCACGTTAACCAGATGCACATTGTGGTGAATGCATCTGGAGTTTGTTTGCAGTGGCTAGAGGCCCTGGTGCACTCATTTTCTCTCCCTCCACCCCCCTGCTCTGTATCTAATAAATAAATAAAACAATAAAATATTTTTTAAAGGGGGGGAGGATCTAACAATGAGAGTTAAATTATGGTATAATGGAGTAAGCTGAAGTGCGAAAATTAATGATGTGTATCTCTATGTACAAAGTTTGACATATATGCCAAATATACTATTAGAAAGAAGTTACAGAATAAAAATGTTCCTCAATTTACAATGAGATTGTTTCTGATAATGCAATTCTATGTCAGAAATGCATTTAAAACACATAACTCACTGAACTCAATAGCACATCACAGCCTAGCAGAACAATATTCTGCATAGCATTGGTTGTTTACTTTCATCATCACATGCATGAATAGGAGATCCAGCATGAACTTCAAGACAGTATCACTGAGTATCATCTGCTTAGCAGAAGATTAAAATTCAGATTTCATAGTTTCTATTAAATGCATATATCTTTCACACAATCATAAAGTCAAGTCTTAATGTGAACCCATTCATCCCAATTGTAAGTCTCTATAGTTATCTATATTATGATTTCATTTTCATGAAAACAACCACCTTCAATAAAGCTATTTCATCTATGTATATGTATATATAATAAAAATTAGCCTTGCCCAAGGAAAGGTCTGCTTTAAATGCTCTGTATGATATGAGTGTTTTGTTCACTGGAAGCTTTGAGATACCCAGCCTATCCTGGTAATATGACTTATGGTAGGAGAGCCTATTAAGTCTCACAGAATCTTGTAGACTTTGATAAGTACTACAGATCAGCCAAATTAGTAAATAAACCATACCTACATAACCAAGCCAAAAGTGAGTTGCCCTGGCTGAAAATACTCCATGCATTCTGTCACTAAACAATGCTGGGAAAAGCTAGCTAGCCTTCTCTATAGGACTCTCCTAGAAGATTACACTAGAAACTCTTGGTCCCTGCTCTATGAGCCTTTCTTGATGTTGATTTTAATTTGCATTCTTTAACTATAAAAATCATAAACACAGTTATACTGCCTTTTCTGATTTTCCTGAATATTTCTAGTGAATTGTTAAACTATAGGGTGCAGATTCCTTAAGTGCAACAATACCTTGAATATTGTACACACATAGACTATGTCTTAAGTTAAAAACTTGCGTATCTTTGTAAAAACACTAATGAATTAGAAAATTCCACCAGATAAATTTAAGTACACTAAACATGGAAGTATCTTTTTCAAAACAATTGGTATGTTAAGAGCAAGGACAAATAAACGCAATATATACTAGTAGATCTAATGTTTCTTTTTCATTATGTTGCATTGCCACCTACTGGTGGGTTGAGGGGTTTTGTTATAGATTCAATTGTTTTTTTTTTTTTTTTTTTTTTTTTTTTTTTTTTTTTTTTGAGGTAGGGTCTCACTCTGGTCCAGGTTGACCTGGAATTAACTCTGTCATCTCAGGGTGGCCTTGAACTCATGGCGATCCTCCTACCTCTGCCTCCCGAGTGCTGGGATTAAAGGCGTGCGCCACCACGCCCGGCTCAATTGTTTTATTTTTGTTGATTTTTTTTCTTACTCTACATTTTTATAGTACTCAATGAGTCTAATATTTCACTTTTAAATACTAATAATGACAGTATTTAAAAATGAGTTTTTGCAACTTTTCACCTACTTCTTTAGAGTAATTATTATTTGTTTTGTTTTATTAAGAAGAATCTTGGTATGGACATGTTTTGGTTCAATTTCCCTTCTCCCTGTCCCCATTCCAATGAGCACCCTCCCCCAAAAATAAAAAGTCAACAGAGGAAATGCATCTCAGTGAAAGTGTGCTTGGCAAAGCCCAGGAGAAATCGCCAGCATCACCACCACCCCACAAAAATCAGAAAATATTATGGATAAAAAGAGAGGAAATGTTTGGAACTGTAACATGTAGGCCTGTCCCAAATTGCAGAGTTAGTGAAACTAGGAGAGATTTTTAACTGGAGCTACCATGGCTAAGATTTATGACGACTATCATGCAACAATGCACATATCGAGAGAAACTGAGCTTAGGATAAGCACTACTATCTAATAACTCTGGTTAGCATTAAACAATTTTCATCTTAACATATGCTCCCAACTTTCCAGGTTCGAACTAAATACCCTACCTTTTCTACTTCATGACCTAACTTTATGCCTAAGACTATGATACCTCAAGTTTTTTGTCTTGATCTGACATTTTACTTCCATTCTGGACTTTAAGTTGGACGTTTCTTGTATACTAAAGCACCCAGGTCTTCAGATACTGAGCTGTCATTTACATGATTCTCCAGTGCCACAATTTTAGCCAAATGAGGCAAAACAAGTTGAGTAAAATAAAACAGACTGAGATGCAGAGACAGGTCAGTGGTTTAAGGTGCTTGCCTACAAAGCCTAATGGCGCAGGTTCAATTCCCTAGTACCAAATAAATCTAGATGCACAAAGTGGCACATGCATCTGAAGTTCATTTGCAGCAGCTACAGGCCCTAGCATGATCTCTCTCTCTCTCTCTCTCTCTCTCTCTCTTTTCTTTCTTTCTTTCCTTCCTTCCTCTCTCTCTCTCTCTCTCTCTGCATGTGTGTGTGTGTGTGTGCGTCTCTCTGTGCTTGCAAATAAATAAGTAAAAAGGAAAAGAAAAAGTAGACTAAAAATTAAGGGTTATACTTCAGATACTTTCTAGTAAGTTCAG
The DNA here is from genome assembly GCA_036346955.1 of Dipus sagitta. NCBI lineage: Eukaryota > Metazoa > Chordata > Mammalia > Rodentia > Dipodidae > Dipus > Dipus sagitta. Next base: position 66,014,300 of record CM070776.1, read on the forward strand.
AAGTACTGAATAGATCTTGATACTTTATAGATGGAAACAAAATATACATAGAAAAGTTATTGCTACCACTAATCTGATTACACATTAACATAGTCCATTTGGTTTACATTATAGATGTTAGCTATTATGAGATACTTGTTGCAATGTTCTTCAATATGTGGCACACCAAGTTATCTCTAACGGGAGGGAAGAAGAAAGGGACCAGAATATGGAAATTTCATGTCATGATAAACTTCCAATAAAACCTAACAGAAGCTGGGCGTGATCATACATGCCAATAATCCCCACACTCAGAAAGCTGAGACAGAAGGATCAAGAGTTCAAGGCCAGGGGCTGGAGAGATAGCTTAGCAGTTAAGGCATTTGCCTGCAAAGCCAAAGGACCTCGGTTTGATTCCCCAGGACCCATGTAAGCCAGATACACAAGGTGGTGCATGTGTCTGGAGTTCGTTTGCAGTGGCTAGGGGCCCTGGGGTGCCCATTCTCTCTCTCCCTCCCCTCCCCTCCCTCCCTCTCCTTCTTTCTCTCTCATTTTCTCAAATAAATAAATAAATAAATAAAATTTATTTTAAAAAAAGAGTTCAAAGCCAGCCTGGTCTACATAGGGAGGCCCTGTCACAAACAAACAAACAAAAACACTAATAAAGAGACCAAAATCCTATTAAACTTCTTACAAGGATAATCTAGGTAATTTTTAAAATTGTAGACAAGGGCTGGGGAGATTTCTCAGTGGTTAAGGTGCTTGCCTGCAAAGCCAAAGGACTCAGGTTTGATACCCCAAGACCACATAAGCCAGATGCAGAAGGTAGCACATGCATCTGGAATTCATTTGCAGTGGCTGGAGGCCCTGACATGCCCATTCTCTCTCTCTCTCTCTCTCTCTCTCTCTCTCTCTCTCTCCCTCCTCCTTTCCAAGCTCCTCCTCTCTCTCAAATAAATAGATAAATAATAAAAAATTAATTGCAAACAAACAACAAAACAAAAAACCTTATGATTGTGCAATCATGAGAAGCAGAGAATTTGGATCCCCAGGACCCATGTAAAGCCAGATGCAGTAATGCACATCTGTAACGCCAATGTTTCTATGGCAAGATGGGAGGTGGAGACAAGGGGAATCCCTGGAATCTCGTGCTTAAGCAATCCTGCTATGTGCAGTGGGGAGCAACAGAGACCTTGCCTCAAACACGGAAAAAGACAAAGACTGATACCTGTCCTCTGGCTTCCACATGTGGCATGATATTCATATGCCTGTGCTCACATGAACACACACACAATAAAATAAAACCCAATGTAAAACTTACACATCCTGATAAAAAAGGCATCTATTAGAAAACCATAGCTAAATTATGGTTAATAGTGAAAGACAGAAAGCTTTCAAAAGTCAGAAACAAGATTACTGTTATCACCACTTATAGTTAATGGTATACAAAAAGTTCTAGGAAGGGCAATTAGGCAAGTGAAAAGAAAAACATCAAGATAATGAAAAGGAAGAAGTAAAAACGTCCATGGGTCTTTAAGATCCAAAATAATGTACAAACTATGAAAGCTTTTGAATGGATTCAGCAAAGTATCATGATAGATTAGTATACAAATATCTACTATGCTTCTATACATTAACACTGAACAATCTTTAAAAGAGTTTCACTTACAAAAGACTGGCTTTAATATATTTATAAATAAGGGGCTGGAGGGATAGCTTAGCAGTTAAGACGTTTGCATGCAAAGCCAAAGGACCTCGGTTCGGCTTCCCAGAACCCACGTAACCCAGATGCACAAGGGGGGGCATGCGTCTGGAGTTTGTTTGCAGTGGCTAGAGGCCCTGATGTGCCCATTCTCTCTCTCTCTCTCTCTCCTTCCCTCCCTCCCTCTTTTGTTCTCTCAAATAAATAAATAAAGTTTATATTAAAAATAGTTATACCTTTAATCCCAGCACTCGGGAGGCAGAGGTGGGAGGATCACCGTTAGTTCGAGGCCACCCTGAGACTACATAGTTAATTCCAGGTCAGCCTGGGCCAGAGTGAGACCCTACCTCGAAACACCAAAAAAATATACATATATAAATAAACCTAAGGGCTAGGGAGATGGCTTAGCAGTTAAGGCACTTGCCTGCAAAGCCTAAAGACCCAGGTTCAATTCCCAATGACCCATGTAAAGCCAGATATACAAGGTGGCACATGCATATGGAGTTCATTTGCAATGGCTGAAGGTCCTGGCACACCCATTCTATCTCTCTCTGCCTTTCTCTCTCTAATAAATAAAACATTTTTTAAAAACTGCAATCCCTAAATAAATGGAAAGCCATCATAAATATTATTGAGATGCAAAATGACTTACAGGTTTAATGTAATCCATAACACAATCCCAATCAGCTTCTTTGCAGAAATAAAAAAAAAGCCAGGCTGACCTGGAACTCACTCTATAACCACAGGCTAGTCTTAAACTCAGAGTGCATGTGCCTTGGGTTCTTTTGCAGAGGTAGAATGTCCTGGCGGGCCCATTTTCCTCACCCTTCCCTCCCTCCATCAAATAAAAATATCTTTCAAAAGACAGAATAATGGAGAGGACCCAGAAATAAATTCACACAGCAATAACCAGTTGATTGTCAATTACAAAGTGTCACAAACCTACAACGGAGAAAAGAAAACCCCTTTTGCAATTGCTATTGGAAACAACTGGATTTCCACATTTAGAAGAAAGATACTAGATCAGTATATCTCACACTGTACAAGAAGCAATTCAAAGTTCAAACACCTTAATATAAAAACTGAAACTACTAGAGGAAAATACAGCAAAAATGCATCAAGATAGAGAAGATTATGAATAGGACTCCAACAGGCCAGGAAACAATAGCAAAAAATTGAAAAATAGAACAGCATGAAATATAGAATCTAGATTTAAAATAATACATGAAAGTAAATAGGGGACTATAGGGGAAAAAGCAAACGAGTAGGAAGAAAGGGGATGGATAAGTGAGGGTAATGGGGGATAACTATGATCAAAGTACATTATATACCTATATGTGAAAATGTCATAATGAAGGATATTTATTTTGTACTATTCATATATGTAAACAAATTTTAAAGGAGGTTGAAAATTTTGCTCATTGTTTACAAGCACTTACTTGCAAAGCCTGCCAGCTAGGATAAGTATTTATGTAATGCAGAACACACAAGGTGGCACATGAAATTTGGAGTTCATTTGCAAGATCAAGATACTCTCTTCTTCCCTCTTACTCTCTCAAATAAATATAATATTTTTAAAATGACATAACATTGGCAGGAGGGTAGATATAGTGAGAATAAAACTCAGGATCCAGAAATACTTGTGTCTGTGGCAAATAGATTTTTAACAGTGTATCAAAAGGAATGAAGAAAGAAAAGCAATTATGGCCAGGTGTGGTGGTGGAGTTCAAGGTCATCTTCAACTACATAGTAAGTTAAAGGTCAGCCTGGGTTACAATAGACCTAGTCTCAGAGAAACAAAATAGGATTTTGGGGGTTTTTTTGGATTTCGAGGTAGGGTTTCACTCTAGCTCAGGCTGACCTGGAATATACTATGTAGTCTCAGGGAGGCCTTGAACTCATGGTGATCCTCCTACCTCTGCCTCCCCAGTGCTGGGATTAAAGTTGTGTGCCACCACAAGAACAACTAGATATCAAAATGTAAAAGTAAGTAAATAAATAAATAACGTTTGGCAGCTACCTCATACCACACACAAAATTAAGTCAAAATGATCACAATTGTAGAATGAAGAGAAACAAACAACTGTAAAATACCAAAAATGAAACACGGGAGCTAGGAATATGGTTCAGTGGGTATAGAGCCTAATAAGCATGCACAAAACCCTGAGTTTAGTCCACTAGCACTGTATCAACCAGGAGTGGTAGTGTATGCTTATAATTCTAGCACTCAGGATATAGAAACAGAAAGACCCCAAGTTCAAGGTCATGCTCAGCTACACACAGAGTACAAAACCAGCATAGGCTACATGAGACCCTGTCTCAATTTTTTTAAGGGACACAGTGGCACACACCTTTATTCCTAGCACTCATGAAGCTGAGTTAAGGAGGATCACTATGAGTTTCGGCCTGGAGCTCCAGAATAAGTTCCAGGCCAGTGTTGGCCAGATTGCCTCAAAAAATAATAATAATGATTAATAAAAATATTTTTAAGAGCCAGGCATGGTGGTGCATGCCTGTAATCCCAACACTCAGGAAGCAAAGGTAAGAGCATCACTGTGAGTTTGAGGCCACACTGAGACTACACAGTGAATTCCAGGTCAGTGTTGGCTAGAGCAAGATCCTACATCGAGGGGGAAAGTAAAACCAGCTAATTTTTTTTAAAGAAAATGACTTAAATGCCCATAAGTTGATGAATACATTTACAGTATGTGCTTAATATGAATACAACAGAATATTATGTAGCACTAAAAAGGAATAAAATACTAATATATGCTATAGTATGGATCAAGTTTCAATATATGAATTGAAATGATCCTATCTTTTTTGGAAAGTTCAGAATATGTAAAACTGTAGGAAAAGAAAGCAGAACCATGGTGACTCGGGGATAAGAAAAAGGGGTAATTGAAAGTGATTGCTAATAGTTTTTTCAATATGATAAAAAATGACCTGTAATTCAATAGGTATGATCATTACACAGTACTGTGAATATACTATATGTTATTGAATTGTATGGCTGAGGGGGTTGAGGGAATGGTGCTGGGAAGTGAATTGTAGGACCTCATGCAGTCTATGCAAGTGCACCACCACTAAGATATATTCTCAGCCACAAATCATATACTTTAATATAGTCAAATGGTTAATTTTATGTTGTATGTATAAAAAAGTAAAGGTCCAAGCATGGGGGTACACTCCTGTAATCCCAGCATTTGGGAGGCAAGAAGATCAAGAGTTCAAAGGGTCTCAGCAACACAGAGGATTTGAAGCCAGCCTGGCCTGGATGAGAACCTCTCTCAAAACAAACAAGCAAAAAACACTAAACATTTAGATAATATGTGAGGAAACAGAAACTGAAACTCAGTTATCATAATGAATGATAGATGCTTAGAGGAATTCAGTAATCAACTCAATTAGTTGTTGTACAAAACAAACAAACAACTACAGTAATAGATATGATTAGTCACTAAATCTTACTAAGCTACAAGATAAAGAACAAACGTTAATACATGTAAGCTAGGAGAAAAATTATCCCATTTATGAGTTTCTGAAACAGGGTCTCAATCTAGCCCAGACTGGCCTACAACTCACAACAATCCTCCTAACTCAGCTTCCCAAGTACTAGAATTATAGGAAGAAGTCACCAAGTGTATCAAAATAATTTTTTGAAGAGTGCTGTTTGTTCACTGTATTATTTTCATAAGATATTTTCCTGATACTCCACACACAAACATGACAAAACAAGTGCTTATTGTGAAAGATTACTTCCTCAGAACATCCTGAACACAGCAACTTAATAGCGGAATCAAGACAAGTCAGGTTTCAAATTTTCAATATAAAAGCAAAGTATATAATGTAACAGCTTGTAATTTCATAATCTACCCATAAAGCCAGGTCATGGACCTTTTAGACATTTTTCAAGATCCATTCTACTTACAAAAAAGACATAATGGAGGCAGTCATGGTGGTGTACGCCTTTAATTCTAGCACTGGGAAGGCAGAGGTAGGTGGACCACCATAAGTTCAAAGCTACCCTAAGACTACATAGTGAATTCCAGGTCAGCCTGAGCTACAGTGAGACCCTACCTCGGGAAAAAAAAAAGACATCATGGGGACAGAAGAAGCATACTCTTACAAACATCAATGAATTTATTTATTTATTTATTTATTTAAGAGCAGCAGAGAGAGAGAGAGAGGTAGATAGATAGAGAATGGGCACACCAGGGCCTCTAGCCACTGTGAACGAACTCCAGATGCATATGCCCCCTTGTGCATCTGGCTTATGTGGGTCCTGGGGAATCAAGCCTTGAACCAGGGTCATTAGGCTGCACAGGCAAGTGCTTCACTGCTAAGCCATCTCTCCAGCCCCAATGAGTTGATTTCTTGATGAACCGTGTACCACTCTCTGGAAGTATCTAAAACCTGGCCCTTTTAGGGGTGGAGTTGGGAAAATAGGAATGAAGAGAGGAAATATACCCAATATCCAGACCTTTGTAAATGCTACTTTCAATAAAAGAAACCATGGCATCTTAGATAAATGGCTGATTCTGGGCACAGGACAATACAACACAGGCCTGGAGTATTCTGTAGTACCAGAAAACAATTTAGGTGCTCAAAAACAAAAAGATGGGAGCAAGAGAATATAGAAGCTAAGCTTAAAAACATTCCAAATCCTAACGTTACACAATTGGAGCATAAAAATACTTAATAGCAGTTTACAATCCAACAAAAACCAGATGAGTCCATACTGATATAAATCATTGAGTGAATAAATAAATGGCCACAAGGGACAAATCTTCCTCTTTCTTTGTGAGAGAGGCTCTTACTAGGTAAGAAAGTTGATTTTGCATGTGTGATCCTACTACTTCCACCTACCCAAGTACAGAGATTACTGACATGTGCCACCATGCCCAGCATACAAATCTTTCTTAAAAAAAAATAGGGCTAGAGAGATGGCTTAGCAGTTAAGGCATTTGCCTGCAAAGCCAAAGGGCCTCGGTTCAATTCCCCAGGACCCACGTAAGCCAGATGCTTAAGGTAGTGCATGCATCTGGAATTTGTTTACAGTGGCTGGAAGCTCTGGCGCATCCATTCTCTTTCTCTCTCCCTCTTTCCCTCTCTCAAATAAATAAATAAAAATAAAATATTTGGAGAGAAAAAGAAAAAATACAAACTCTATGTATAGATACTGTCCTTTGTCCCTTTCTTTCTTTTTTCATTCTTTCTTATCTAGTCTATCAAATAAACAAATAATGAGTAAGCAGCAAATCTAATGATATGATAGATAGAGACTTGAGAACTGTTTTCAGATTACAGAGAGATTCCTTATAGTCTAAAATTCACACATTTGGAAAAAATGTCAATTGTGACAGAAACTTGATGCATTTTTGTTTACAAGGTCTTTCTTGAAAACTCAAAATAGCCGGGCCTGGTGGCGCATGCCTTTTAATCCCAGCACTCAGGAGGCAGAGGTAGGAGGATCACCATGAGTTCAAGGCTACCCTGAAACTACATAGTGAATTCCAGGCCAGCCTGGACTAGAGTGAGACTCTACCTCGAAAAAAAAAAAAAAGAAGAAGAAGAAAACTCAAGAAACTTCCAGATTCAAAATCTGAACAGCTATCAACATTAACAGTGATGTTATATTATTTAAATAATACCTACTACAAAGAATGTAAAAGACAAAATTGGCCAGGTGTGGTGGCACATGCCTTTAATCCCAGGACTCGGGAGGCAGAGGATTTCCAAGAGTTTGAAGCCACCCTGAGACTACACAGTAAATTCCAAGTCAGCCTGAGCTACAGAGCCAGAGTGAGACCCTGTGGTGGTTTGAATAGAATAGATGGCCCCCAATATATTCAGTTGTTTATTTGTTTGTAGTTTGCATCTTTAGCCACCTGGCTGGAGGCAGTGTCATTGTGTGGATCTTAAGGTGTGGTGGTGGGTTTGAGACTTCAACCTAAAGATATGCAAAGTATGCCTAGCTGGAGTTCCTGAAGTTGGCTTTTGGCTTTTGGCTTTTGGGCTTGTGCTTCTCTCTCTCTGCTTGGTCCTGCGAAGGCAAGCCAGTTTCTTCTGCCATTATGGAACTTCCCCTGGATATGTAAGCTTCAATAAATTCCTTCCTCCATAACTGTGCCTGGTCTGGAAGTTCATCTCAGTGAACCTGAAGCTGTCTGATTCAGACCCTATCTCAGAAAACCAGAAAGACAAAATCCTAAAGGATAACTGAAACAAATATCAGTTTACTTAATAGTTCCTCAATTATTAAATGTTAAATAAAAGAGAAAGGTTTTCCAACTTGCTATATATGTCAGTGCTTGTTAGTACCTTACCTGGATCAACTAAAGCTTTATTAAATATTTCTTTAAGCTTTCGACTCTTCACATTCCTTCCTTGAGCAAGATTTCTGTACATCTCATACCCAATGATCATAACACCTCCATCTTCTTGCCACCTCTGTAGCATATAGCTTCTCTCTTGAGGGCGTTTCACAGTTGCTAATTCAGAGACCTTTAAAAATAAGAATTTTTAAAGTGGTTATTAAATGTATGGATTCAAAATATTTTTATTGAAATATGCACCACTAACTGAAGCTCTTTTTTAATAAATATTTTTATTGACAACTTCCATACTTACAGACAACAAACCACGGTATTTCCTTCCCCCACTTTCCCCTACATAACTCTGCTCTCCATCATATCTCCTCCCTCTCTCCATTAGTCTCTCTTTTAATTTGATGCATATCCAGACAGAAATTGGCCTTGATATCCATAACCTCGCAGTGCCTAGCAATACCTATACAGGACTCTCATAATTAAAGCTCTTTTTTAAGTGTTATTTATTTGCAGGGAGGGAAGAAGGATGAACAGGCATGCCAGGGCCTCCAGTCACTGTAAATGAACTTCAGATGTGTGCGCCATTTTGTGCTTCTGCTTCTGGCTTTACGTGGGTAATGGGGAATCAATATGGTGGTCGATAGGCTATGTAGGCAAGCACCTAAACTGCAAAGCCATCTCTCCAGCCCCTGAAGCTCTTTTTTTAACTGTACAAATTTTACACAATTATAATAGAGAACATTTAAAGTATGATACCTCAAGCTTTTCATCATCATCCAATCCTTCTTGCCACTTCTCAAATTCATTCATCCAGTTCAAAGCAGTATTAAGAGGACAAACCACTAAGGCTGTACTAAAATCCAATTTGTCACACAAAAGAACTGTGTGAAGAAAACTAACCACCTATAAGAAAACAAATTAAGTTGCCATCTTCATGTAAATATTCACAAAAAAGATTAGAAAATCATGTTATCATAACCTAATAGCTTTGCTTTAAACAATAAGCCAACCAATCAAGTGATCATTTCCAACTCACATAAAATACAGAGAAAGAAGGAAGATATTAAAATGAGAAACTTTGACTAGATAACATATAAGGTCTTTCCAACTCTACAATTTGATTATTCTATGATCAACATAAATAATAAAAGATGAGCCGGGCGTGGTGGCGCACACCTTTAATCCCAGCACTCGGGAGGCAGAGGTAGGAGGATCGCCATGAGTTCGAGGCCACCCTGAGACTCCATAGTGAATTCCAGGTCAGCCTGGGCTAGAGTGAAACCCTACCTCAAAAAACCAAAAAAATTAATAATAATAATAAAAGATGTCACAACAAAACAACGTCCCTAATTGCAACAGAATACCCCAAAATGATCTTTCAAAAACAGCACTACCCATTTAAAAGGGATTAATGTAATATATACCTTGTAAATTTAAACATGTGCTAACTGATTCTACAACAGTCCTCTTATGTTTAAGCATACACATATTCACTAAGTTCACATTTCTGCTATAACTTCTGCCATCTACAAATGTAACTTGTTGGCAGTATTACAGATTGAACTCAGATCTTTGTGTGTGATAGGTAAATGCTTTTCCTCTGAGCCAAATACTCCACCCTTGAAATGCAGTAGTTTTAATTGCAAAAGAGATTTTACATTTTTTTTTATTTTTGGTGGGGAGGAAGTTTTGAGGTAGGGCGAAGTTCTGGTCACCCCAGGCATGCTGACCAGAACTTCGCTCTGTATCCCGAGGCTGGTGGTGAACTCACCAGGAATCTCCTACCTCTGCCTCCTGAGTGTTAGCATTAAAGGTATGTCCCACTAAACCAAGCGGACTTTACAATCCTATTACTGCAGTAACACAGACTATTAAAAGCTACAGTATCTTTGCACAAATGTTAACTCTTTAAACATGCATTCCTTAATTCTCAAACCTCCCTTCTTAACACTATTATCTCAATATATATACACATACACATATACATATATGCGTGTGTATGTGTGTGTATGTATATATATACACATATATATATAAATATGTATACATATTTATTCATTTATTTAACTTTTCCCAATAGAATATAAGACTCTTGAGGAGAAATCTTGTTATTCTTCACTGCTATAATTGAGACCCTATAACTTTGCCTGCTACACAACAGAATCCAATATATATTCATACATGCATAAAACAGAATAGCTATAGAATCTTACCTGTAAAGTCTTACCAAGTCCCATGCAATGGGCAAGAATACATCCTGAACCTGGAGATTTCTTTGTCTTTTTTACAGACTCACAGCAGCAATCCCACATAAACTGAACCCCTAAAAATGACAGTTTCATTAATTTAATAGTACAAGTTGAAACACTTCCCAACAGAAACAATCAAAACTTCTAAGAAACACCATAAAAACACACTACCCGGGCTGGAGAGAAGGCTTCGTGGCTAAGCGCTTGCCTATGAAGCCTAAGGACCCTGGTTCGATGCTCGATTCCCCAGGACCCATGTGAGCCAGATGCACAAAGGGGTGCACGTGTCTGGAGTTCTTTTGCAGTGGCTGGAGGCCCTGGCGCACTCATTCTCCATCTCTATCTGCCTCTTTCTCTCTCTGTCACTCTCAAATAAATAAATAAATAAACCTTAAAAAAACACTACTCAAAGCTAATAAAATTCTCAAATGTAACTGGAATTGTTTTCTCTGCTACGGTGAATTTGAAATGCAATACAAGTGCAGAACAGGGTGGCTTCTATTCATATGACCTAAGCTATCACTACAGATGTCTCTATAACATGGGATGGCCCAAAGAGACATAGTAATACTTTAAAATAAAAATTTTAACCAAAGAGGAATTACTTCCTAACAAATTTACATTTAGGTTTACTGAGCCAATTAGGAAAACAACATCCTGAAAGATATCTTGTGATTTCTCTAACAGCAAAGAATAAGCAATAAAAGGCACTTGACAACCCAAGTAGAAGTTTTTAATAATTCCCTTGTAAGTTCACACAGACATTCAAAATTTATTAGCTGTACTGTAACACAGAAGGTGGAGAGTTGACCAGCTTCCTAATACCAATGTAAGAAACACACTTAAAAACAGACCTGGAAAATGTTCAAACAGGGGCTGGAGAGACGGCTTAGCAGTTAAGGCACTTACCTCCAAAGCCAACGGACCCCAGTTCGTCTCTCCAGGACCCACGTAAGCCAGATGCACAAGGTAGTGCATGCATCTGGAGTTTGTTTGCAGTGGCTGGAGGCCCTCGAACACCCATTCTCTCTCTCTCTCTCTCTCTCTCTCTCTCTCTCTCTCTCTTTCTCTCTGTCTGTCTCTCCCTCTTTCTCCCTCTTTTTTTTTTAATTTTATTTATTTATTTATTTATTTATTTATTTATGTGAGAGTGACAGAGAGAGAAAGGCAGATCGAGAGAAAGTGAGAGAATGGGCGTGCCAGGGCTTCCAGCCACTGCAAACGAACTCCAGACACGTGCGCCCCCTTGTGCATCTGGCTAACGTGGGTCCTGGAGAATCAAGCCTCGAACCAGGGTCCTTAGGCTTCACAGGCAAGCGCTCAACCGCTAAGCCATCTCTCCAGCCCTCTTTCTCCCTCTTAAATAAGTAAATAAAAAATATATATTTGAAAAAATATTCAAACAATAGTTTACAAAGAAAGCACTTCACTAACTATAGCTTTCCCTAACCCCTTAGCTCTTAGTTAACCACTACAGGCTGGATATACATACCCATTAGTAAGTAGCATTTCTTCCCTGTTTGTTTCTTGAGATAGTGTCTCGCTCTAGCCAAGGCTCACCTGGAATTCACTATGCAGTCTCAGGGTGGCCTTGAACTCATAACGATCCTCCTACCTCTGCCTCCCATGTGCTGGGATTGAAGGCGTGTGCCACCACGGCAGGGAAGTAGCACTTCTTGCCCACTTACAGTATCAAAATGTTGTTTTTTACTTCCATAGAAGCTTTAAAGGGCAAGAACCATGCTATTTTATCACAACAATATATCTCTATTGCTAAGCAGAATGTTAGGCACAAAGAAGACAAAAAGGCAACATTTAACTAACTGAATGATTTAAGAGCATCTTACCATCCACTTGATGAGGTTTCAACTTTATAACCATATTTCTGTGAACCTGCACTAAAGGTTCTTTGGTTTCTTCATCTTCATCTAAAACCAGTTTAGTTGTTATTGGACACTTGGTGGGTGAAGCATCTTCAATTTCTATCACCTGCAAAAAATGGATCTGCTTATAGTTAAGCTCATAAAAATCTTTGAAACAATGTCCATGTACCAATTTATCAAAGAAGAGTCTACAAATTACAAATTTATTTATCAATTCCCATACAACATATCCAATATTTTGATTCAAGAAGGCTAACATAAGGCCCAAATTTATGTTTTCCAAAAAGAAAAAAACACCAGTAAACTAAAAATCAATATAGTTAAACCAGAAATTCAGTTTAATGATTCTTACCCAGGATAACTAAATACACATATATTAGACATAGGTGCAAGAAAAGTATGTAAGAACATTTGTAATTATGAGAATGACTAATCAGGACTGTCACTAAATGAAAATGAAAACCTGACACTCAATGAAAAACACTAAATATATGCTGTGAAAGGGAAAGCATTAAGAAGCACTAGTTTCAGAACCATAGGTTCAAAAATCATGGCAAGAACATATAATGTCATCTAGTTTCAAAGGAAAACCAATTGTCTAAAATGTCTTCTTTAGGGCTGGAGAGAATGCTTAGCAGTTATGATGCTTGCCTGCAAAGCCTAAGGACGCATGTTCAACTCTCCAGATCCACAAAGGTGAGGCAAACACAAGGTCATGCATGACCACTAGGTGGCCAAGTATGTGGAGTTCGATTGCAGTGGCTGAGGCCCTGGGTCAATTTTCCCTCTCTTTCTGTCTCTCTCTCTAAAATATAAATAAATAAATAAATAAAATATCTTATTTAAAAGAAAGCTTACTAGCCAGGAAGGTGGCACACACCTTTAGCCCCAGCATGTGGAGGCAGAGGTAGGAGGATCCCTGTGAATTCGAGGCCAACTGGAGAATACAGAGCAAATTCCAAGTCAGCCTGAGCTAAAGCAACAACCTACCTTGAAAAACCAAGGGAAAAAAAAGACAAAAAAAAAAAAAGAAAGAAAGAAAACTTGGGGAGTGGGAATATAGATCAGTAGTAGAGTGCTTGCATACCATGTGCAAGGGCTTAAGTATCACAAAGTATTGGCAAAACAAAATTTCATTAAAAATATATACACAAGCCAGAAATGGTGGTCCATGCCTTTAATCTCACCAATCAGGAAGCAGAGGTAGGAGGATTTCCATGAGTTCAAGTCCACCCTGAGACTACATAGTGAATTCCAGGTCACCGTGGGTTAGAGGGAGACCTTACCTCAAGAAAACAACAACAACAAAAGAAATGGAGAGTGGAGTTTCAAAGTGGAAAGTGGGAGGGAGGGAGGGAGGGAATTACCATGGGATATTGTTTACAATTATGGAAATTGCCAATAAAAAATTACAAAAGAAATATACACACAAGCACACAAGTTATGTATATATCCTTTTCCCTATTTTATCCTAATTCACATTTTACAGCTGAAAAACCCAGATGGACACAGAACTTAAACTAGTTATATGAGTTCACATAACTATTAATCATCACAAGGCTGATACTTATATCTACAGAATTGGCCTCCATAGCCCATAATCTAACAATAAATATTATTTTGACAAAGGAAATGTTTATATGAATATTTCTATGTGTGGCGGTTTGATTCAGGTATCCCCCATAAACTTAGGTGTTCTGAATGCTAGGTTCCCAACTGATGGGAGATTTGGGAATTAATGCCTCCTGGAGGGAGTGTATTGTTGGGAGTGGGATTATGGGTGTTAAAGCCAGTTTGCCCATGCCAGTGTTTGGCACACTCTCCTGTTGCTATTGTCCATCTTATGTTGGTCAGGGGGTGATGTTCCCCCTCTGCTCATGCCATCGTTTTCCCCTGCCATCGTGGAGCTTCCCCTCAAGCCTGTAAACCAAAATAAATCTCTTTTTCCCACAAGCTGCTCTTGGTTGAGTGATTTCTACCAGCAATGCGAACCAGACTACAACACTATATTTTCATAAAGAAAAAAATATATTTGTGATTTACAAACTATAGGATAAGTGTATGGCTCAGAGGTAGAATGTTTGCTAGAAACTCCAGCATAGAAAACAAATAGTAGCCATGCATGGTAGTAAATTCCAGTACTCTCAACACTTGGGAAGTAGAGACAGGACAGACAGGAGAATCAGGAGTACAAAGATAGCCTTAGTTACATAGTGAGTTCAAAGACAGCCTGGACTACATGGCACCCTGTCTCAAAAAAATAAATAATTATAAACATGATGTTTAGGGAATAAAATTCTAGCCACTGATTTGTTTTCTTATTTATAATTACAACTAGAAAGAAGTTGGATTTTTTTTTCAGACATGAAATAAAATTTTCCAACATATACAAAGGTAGACAGATTAGAATAATGAAACCTATTGCTGCTGATAAAATTAGCAAATTATGGCAGTTTTGTTACTGATATCCTCCCATCCACTCTCCAACCCCTGTAATTAAGCCCAGCACTTGGGAGGCAGATGTGAGTTTAAGGTCACCTTGAGACTAGGTATTGAATTCAGATCAGCCTGGGCTACAACAAGATCCTAATTTTTAAAAAAAATTAAAACTATGGGTCTGGGGGAAGACTCAGTGTTAAGAGCACTTTCTGTGTAATCATGAGGATCAGACTTCAATCCTCAGCACTCACACTGAAAGTCAAACATGGCTGTGCTACTCCTATAGCCCCTACATTGAGGGGAACAGAGACAGTAGGATTGATGTGGATCAGTAGTCAACTATCTTTAGCTTTCACAAGGTACATGTATCTGTATAGACACCCACATACTATACAAACACCAAAATAAATAAAATTTAAGAATATTATGTAAATAAAAAAATGAGGGAGGGAGGGCTGGAGAGATGGCTTAGCGGTTAAGCACTTGCCTGTGAAGCCTAAGGACCTCGGTTCGAGGCTCTACTCCCCAGGACCCACGTTAGCCAGGTGCACAAGGGGGCGCACGCATCTGGAGTTCGTTTGCAGTGGCTGGAGGCCCTGGCGCGCCCATTCTCTATCTATCTCTATCTGTCTCTTTCTCTCTTGTCTGTCTGTCACTCTCAAATAAATAAATAATTAATTTTTTAAAATGAGGGAGGGAATACATCCCTGATACTGAAAACTTAAAACAGGGGTAGTCATGAGCCCTAGGGGTGTAACATCTGCTGCTGTCTGGCTAAATGTACATACTATACTTATCAAACTGCCCAGTAAGCACTTCTCTTAATGTTCATACCCATATATTAATGCCACTATCACTTTTGGTAAAGAATCTTCTCTTTTCAGATGGCAGTGACCTTGGAATGACTCAGAAGGCATCATGGTGCTGGAAAGAAGTGACAGAAGTGCTCATTACTACAATATCTCTATCACACCTTCCAAGGATCAGGGTCTATTGTGGAAGAGGTGGCGGAAAGAATATAAGAGCCAAAGGAAGGGTAGGACTCCTTACAATGTGCTCCCTCCAGACACAAAATGGCCTGGATATCCATGACCTCACAGTGCCTGACACTACCTACACAAGACCATCATAATAGTAGGAAAAGATCATGACATCAAAACAAAAAAGAGACTGATTGAGAGGGGGAGGGGATATGATGGAGAATGGAATTTCAAAGGGGAAAGTAGGGGGGGCATTACCATGGGATATTGTTTACAATCATGGAAGTTGTTTTAAAAAAAGGAGCTGAAGGGATAGCTTAGCAATTAAGGCACTTGCCTGCGAAGCCTAAGGACCTGGTTCAATTCCACAGAACCCATGTAAGCCAGGAGTTCATTTACAGTGGCTAAAGGCCCTGAGAAGCCGCCCCCCCTCCAAAAAAAAGAAAACAGAATTGGGGAGTTGGCACAAGGGATAAAGTCACTTAGGCATAAGAAGGAAGGCCTGAGTTCAGGTCCCCAGAATGCAACACCCAAGGTGGCTCTCTAACCTCTACAAATGCACCATAATATTCATACATATTTATTTAAATATCACAACTTCTCAATACTGAAATGTTTGAAATGCTAGACAACAAACTTAAAATCTAGTTTTACCCAGGTATGGTGGCATACTCCATTAATCCCAAAACTCAGGAAGCAGAAATAGTAGGATTGCTGTGAGTCAGAGACCAGCCTCAGACTACACAGTGAGTTTCAGGTCATCCTGATCTACAGTGAGATCCTACCTCAGAAAATAATAACAATAATCTACTTTTAAAAGGTGGTGCATGCCTCTGGAGTTCGTTCGCAGTGGCTGGAGGCACTGATGTGCCCATTCATTCATTCTCTCTCTCTCTCTCCCCCACAATAAATAAAGTACTTCAAAAATTATCAATGGGGCTAAAGAGATGGCTCAGCAGTTAAGGTACTTGTCTGTAAAGCCTACAACCCAGGTTCGACTCCTGAGTACCCATATAAAAACAGAAGTACAAAAAGGTACATGCAGTTGGCTTTTGTCTGCAGTGGCTAGTGACCCTGGCATGCCCATTCTCTCTGTCTCTTTTATGTCTCTGCTTGCAAATAAATACACAAAATATTTTTTTTAAAAAAACAAGCCAAACATCACATGTTCTCTCTCATGCATGGATCCTAACTACAAATGATTGGACTTCTATGTGAGTAGGAATAAAACTCAATACCAGAGGCCAATACACTAGAAAGGAGATATAAAGGGAATAGAAAGGGAGGGGGGAGGACTTAATAAGACAGTATTATATATATGCAAGTAGAAGAACAGATTAATGGGGGTGAAAAGGCCTAAGTGAAGTCACGGGAGAGAATGAGTAAAGGAAAGGTGGAGGGAGGGCTAATCAATAGCTAAAAGGAGGACCCACCATAGGTTAGTAGTGAGACCCTACTGCTGAAGACACCATACACTGTTGGTATGTATCATAGAAGGACATGGCTGGAAGCTAGAAGCGAGTCTCTCTCCAGACAGTGGGTCTAGTGCCAGAAGGTGCTACATGAGTGACTAGGGGATAAAGACCAATATCTGCCCAAGCAACACATGATCTAACCTACTTAGCAGCAAACAACCTGACCTGATGCTCACACAAGTGGAATAGTGGCACACAGCCATGGTGGGAAACCAACCGCTCTAGATTTGGCTAACTGAACTGCTCAGTGGAACAGAACCCATAGCTAGAGCTGGGAAACAAGTCAGATCCATATTCAAAAATGAACCTGTTCTCCATTTTACTCTCTCTAAAAAATAATGGTTATCACATTTACTTGGTGCTAACTTTATTCTCCATTGGAGAATCTGCTTCTCTTTTTCAGATAGAAGCAGATCCTAAGGAGAGAACAGCCCCATCATACCTCAAAAGGGCCCCAGCTGAAACTAAGAATAATTGGTGAAATATGCAAGAATGCTGTTTTCTTGGCCAACCAGGAACCAGCACAATGGTGAAGGAGATCAACACAGAGAACAATCAAGCCCTACCAAACCAATTATCCAAAGACACAGGCACCCAAGATCTCACCACGGAAGCAGACCTAAAATGAACCCAACATGGCTCAGGGAAATTTGCAGAAGAGGGGGTGGAAAGAATGTCAGAGCCACAAGTTGGGTCATGACGTGCAGAAACATTTCCTCCTACCCGAATATAAAGGCTAACCCTACAATGCACGACCCATATACAAAACAAGGAGGGTCCCTGTGGAGGGGGGAGGACAGGGAGGAAGCTAACAATGGTACCAACTTGAATGTATTCACTGAGAACAAAAAAAACTAAGAGGAAGACCCTCCCTGGTGGGCCAGGCGCTGGGAAGCCCTGGGGTGATGGCGATCTAGGAGTTGGGAAGCCCCTAAGTCCACGCTGCCAGAGGGGCCAGAGCCAAGTGTCCCCCACCCGGGTCGGGCAAGCTGCCCGCCATGTCACGCCCTATCAAACTTTGTTTCCTTGGCTACAGCGGCCCCACCATGCCCTAACTCGGAGAAGGAGGTAGCGGCGTCAGCAGCACGGGCGCAGGGGTGGTGGCAGCTCCGGAGCCTGGACAACCAGCTGGAGGGGACCGCCTCAGAGCAAACAAGGAGCTGATCCCTTTCCAAGACAAAGGGGGGAGGATCAGGAGCCAAGCAACAACAGCACCTCCGCTCAGCAGGACCTGTACGAGGTCAAGTCATCCCTGGTCAATGAGTAGAGAACCAGAGCAGCAGCTCCGACTGGACTGGGAGGCGGAAAGGCGCCCACAGCCTGCCCAGGAAAAAGCCACGGGACTATTTTACTATTTTGCTGAAGTGAGAAGACCCCAGGACCATGTGTTCTTTAAGGGTCCCATGTACCCCAGATACCCACCCATGCCTGATGATCACAGACCTGAGCAGCCCGTACCTCTCCAATGGACCCCTGTCTCCTGGAGTAGCATGCACCTACCTGCAGATGAAAATGGCCCCTCCTTGATGTCCCCTCCCATGCCACAGTCAAGGACACAAGGTTACCATCTCCAGCACACTTGTCCAACAAAGTTCCTGTTGTTCAGCACCCATATCACATGAACCCACTGACACCTCTCATCACCTACAGCAATGACCATTTCTCCCCTGGCTCCCCTCCCAAGTACCTCTCTCCAGAGATGGATCCAAAGACAGGAATCCCCCAGCCCCCTCACCCATCTGAGCTGTCACCATGTTACCCACTCTCTCCTGGAGCTATGGGACAAATCCCCCATCCCCTCAACTAGATCGTTCCACAGAAAGGACAGCCTATGTACTCCCTCCTACCCTGTTATGGCCATGAATGCCTCAATGTTCAGCCTGGTCTCCAGTCACTTCTCCCCACAGATGGTGGCTCCTACACATCCTGGCTTGCCTACCTCAGGGATCCCCCACCCTGCCACCATCTCCCCCATTGTGAAGCAGGAGCCAGTGCCCCCAGCCTAAGCCCTGCGATGAGCTTGAAATCCCCAGTCACCGTGAAGGAGGAGGAGAAGAAAGTACACATGAAGAAGCCTCTGAACACCTTCATGTTGTACATGAAGGAGATGAGGGCCAAGGTGGTGGCCGAGTACACTCTGAAGGAGTGTGCAGCCATCAACCAGATCCGGGGAAGAAAGTGGCATAACCTGTCTTGAGAGGAACAGGCCAGGTACCACGAGCTCTACCCGACCTGGTCACCCCTAGACAACTAGGGTAAGAAAAAGAAGAGGGAGAAGGAGAAGCAGCTATCACAGGCACAGTCACAGCAGCAAATTCAAGAGACAGAAGGTGCTATGGCCTCCAAGAGCAACAAGCCATGTATCATTACGTGACCCCTGCAACAGGCCTGCCTCTTCCCACAGCAGCACTCTGGACTCCGCTGCCACCCCCTCCACAGCCTTGGTGTCACCAGCTGCACCTGCTGCCACCCACACCGAACAAGCCCAGCCAACTCTCCCTCACCAGCAAGCTAGTGACCCAGGCCCAGCTGACTATCCACTCACCTGCCTTCCTGTCAGCTAAGGCCTCAGCAAGCTCCTCCAGCCAGATGGGCAGCCAGGCCCCACTCCTGTACAGGGCCCTCCCCCTGGGGACCATGCCCACCAATCAGCTGACCTCTCCCCCTTCATTCCCAGGCATGCTTCACACCCACCAGGCCCCCTCCCCCATGCTATAGACCCAGCCTCTTTCCTTAGTCACCAAGTCTGCCCACTAAGCTGCCCCTTTGGTCTCTGCAGACTGTCATGTGACTCCAAGTAGTAATGATTCAGAAGAGAGGAAAAAAAAAAAAAGGAAACTTTATTGGTCAATATTTGACCACTCTGGACTGTTCTGTAAAGTGACTGATAACAACAGTGCTTTACATTTGTAGATGTAACCAATAGCTGATCTTCAGGCTTAAAAATAACACAAAACAAAAAAAAAATCTTTACAAGACAGAGAACTGAAATTGTACTATGTTACTCTCCCTGTGTGTTGTGGTGCGTGTGCCTGGGCAGAAGATGCCTTCTCACTCTCTCTTACTTTCTGCTCTCCTCTTTATCCCCATCATCCCCCCCACCACCTGCCTCAGCTTCCCCAACTCTGTCTACAAGGCCACCAAGGCCAGAGTTCTAGCCCGACACATTTTCCTCAGCATCCATTCCTGTTCCTTAGCCCAAGTTTTCATCAAGTGTTCAATACCATGGGTTCTCGTCCTTTTGTCCTCTGCCCAGTGTAAGGTCAAAGTCATGTACGGACATCTCGGCCTGATCAGTTCCCACCAGCATCCCTCTCCTTCCTAGGTCCCGGCTCACCAGCCTTCATCTTGCAGGGGAAAAGAGCCCCTATGAAATGGTCCCCTCCACCCCTGCATTTAAAGGGACTCAAGGTGCCTGCCACTTTCTCAGCAAAGAAATTGGTATTCCTCTCCCATACTCAGTTGAGCTCTCCACCTCAAAGCCCCACAGTGGCTCCCACAGTCTGGTCCTGACACCTGGGTCTGTGTTAGCACAATCTGCCAAAGTTATAAGACCCTCTGCTCCCTGTCCCCATCACCTCAAATGCTTCATCCATGTGTATTTCAATTTGTTTTTATGGTTTTTGGAGCAATTTAAACTCCCAGTTGTTTATTTTCACAAAAGAAAATAAAATTTCAGTTGCAAAAAAAAAAAAAAAAAAAAAGCTAAGAGCATACAAATAAGTCATACGGAAACATACATTTTTGGACAATGAACATGCAGAAGCCATAGATTGTTACTAAAAAAATTTCAGTGCCAGGAATGTTAGCCAGAGAGATCCCTGATGACCCAGAAACATTATAGGCCATTGCCAAGGCCCTTGGTTTCCCACTAGGAATAGATGGTAAGACCCTATTGCTGAAGACTCCACATACTTGGGCTGCAAGGTCACTGAGAAATCCTGCTGGAGCTGAGCTGAAAACCTCCTCCATGCAGACCATGTAGCTGACATAAAACTGGAAAAAGCCATGCTGCATGCAGTTCAATGGGAGAGAGAAATCACCAGTGAAGATACCCAACAGTGGACACTGCAAGCCATAAATTTGGCCAAGAAGGCCAAAGGAGCCAATGGGTGCAATAGTGGTATGTCTATTATGGGGGAAACCAACCGCTCTCTAATTGGACTGGAGTCCTGCTCCATGGGAGGGAATACATCCCTGATACTGAAAACCTACAACAAGGGTAGCCATGAGCCCGAGGGGTGTAATGTCTGTTGGTGTCTGGCTAAATGTATACACTATGCTCACCAAACTGCCAGTAAGCACTTCTCTTAATGTTCATACCCATATATTAATGTTACTCTCACTTTTGGTTAGAGAACCTTCTCTTTTCAGATGTCAGTGACCTTGGGATGACTCAGAAGGCACCATGGTGCTGAGAAGAAGTGACAGAGGAGTGCTCAGCACTGCAATATCTCTATCACACCTTCCAAGGCTCAGGCTCCATTGTGGAAGAGGTGGCGGAAAGAATGTAAGAGCCAAAGGAAGGATAGGACTCCTTATAATGGGCTCCTCTAGACACAAAATGGCCTGGATATCCATGACCTCACAGTGCCTGACACTACCTACACAAGACCATCATAATAGCAGGAAAACATCATGACATCAAAATAAAAGAGACTGACCGAGAGGAGGAGGTGTTATGATGGAGAGTGGAGTTTCAAAGGGGAAAGTGAGGGGAGGGAGGGAATTACCATGGGATATTGTCTACAATTATGGAAGATGTCAATAAAAATTAAATTATAAAAGTTAAAAGTAATTATCAATGAGCTGGAGAGATGGCTGAGTGGTTAATGCGTATACCAACAAACCTAAAGGACCCAGGTTTGATTCACCAGTACCAACATAAAGCCAGATGTACAAGGTGCAACATGGGTTTGGAGTTCATTTACAATGGCTAAAGGGCCTGGCATGCCCATATTTTCTCTCTCTCTGTCTTTCTCTCTCATAACAAATAAATAAATATATATAAATGTAGGCAGAAGCATGGAGTAAAGGAACCAATTCAAGTGTTAGACTGTATGTGTACCTGAGTTCGTAGAGTGATTTTATAGAATGAACAAAGCCCTGGGCTCAATCCTTATTGATACATAAATAAATAATATTTTTAAAGAGCCAGGCTGGTTACATGAGCACCTGTCTCACAAAATCATTTTTAAAAGATCACAATAGGGAAAGCAGGAAAAAGAAAAAACACAGATCAAATTTGAGTAACAAAACAAAGCTTGAACAATGACAGTTCTAAGAAAAAAAAAAAAAAGGAGCCTAAAACTGATAAATTACCTGGTGTGGTTGAACTTATCAGGGAGTTTTGGGATTCTGCTGGAAAGATGGGGAATGAAATAATCGATATTTGCAATAGTAAGAAAAGAAAAAAATAATCAGAAGACAACAGATCTAAGAAAATCAAACATACAAAGAAATGGAACTATGCATGTGTATTTGTGCATGGGTACAATGTATGCAATATATACAATATTGTTCTGCTATGACTACTTATATAACTATAAACATGCCAACAGTGACTGAAGTATTTAACCAGTAACTGTAATATATGGATATGCCAGGGCCTACTGCCATGGCCAGGGCCAAGTGTCATTCAGGCTTTACGTGGATACTAAAGAATCGAATCAGGGCAGCAAGCTTTGCAAACAAGTACCTTTAACTGCTGAGCCATCTTGCCAGCCTTAATGAGGGCTTTTTTATTTTGTTTTATTTGTTTTTTGAGGTAGGGTCTCACAATAGCCCAGGCTGACATGGAATTCTTTGTGTAGTCTCAGGTGACCTCGAACACTAATGAAGGCTTTTAAATAGCAGAAAATAGTGCTATTAAAAACAAACTTGTAGCCGGGCATGGTGGCGCACGCCTTTAATCCCAGCACTCGGGAGGCAGAGGTAGGAGGATCACCCTGAGACTCCATAGTGAATTCCAGGTCAGCCTGGGCTAGAGTGAGACCCTACCTCGAAAAAACAAAAAAAAAAAAAAAAAAAAAAAAACTTGTATGTGAGTTGGAATAAAAATCAGTAGCAGAGGCCTGTAAACTACAAAAAGGCTATAAGGGAGAGACGAGAGGTGTGGACTTAGGGGGATAATGCTCTATATATGTAAGTAAACAGATTACTTGGGGTAGAATAACCTAAGCAAGGTCAGGGGAAAAGATACAGTAAAAGAAGGATAGGGAAGGGTTAATCAAAACTCAAGATATTGTGAATAAGGCATATGGTAACCTACTTTTTTTGGATAATGGCACACCCAGAAGCCACAGACTGTTACTAGAAAAAACTTCAGTGCCAGGGATGGGATACCTTCCAGTGAGTTGTTGCCGAAGGAGGTCCCTGACGCCCCCAAATCATTATAGGCTATTGCCAAGGCTCTTAATTTCCCACTAGGAATAGATATTAAGACCCTATTATTGCCGGGCATGGTGGCGCACGCCTTTAATCCCAGCACTTGGGAGGCAGAGGTAGGAGGATCGCCGTGAGGCCACCCTGAGACTCCATAGTGAATTCCAGGTCAGCCTGAGCTTGAGTGAGACCTTACCTCAGAAAACCAAAAAAAAAAAAAAAAAAAAAGACCCTATTACTGAAGACTTCACCTGCCTGGCTGAAAAGTCACTGAGAAATCAAACTGGGGCTGAGCTGAAAACCTCCTCCCTTTAGACCAACTGACAGAAAGCTGGAATAAGCTGCACTACATTCAGCCCTGTGGGAGACAAAAGCCATCAGTAGTAAAACAGTGGACACTACAAACCTCAAGTTTGGCCAGCCAGGCCAAATGACCAAATGGGTGCAATACTGGCATGTCTGTTATGGGGGAAACCAACTGCTTTCTAACTGAACTGGACGCCCACTCTATGGGAGGGAATACATGCCTGGTACTGAAAACCTAATCAAAAGCCTGGGGTTGGGGAGGTCATGAACCTTAGGAGTGTAACATCTGCTCTTGTCTGGCTAAATGTTTATATTATGCCCACAAAACTGCCCCGTAAGCACTTTCCTCAATGTTCATACCCACATATCAATGCTACTTAGAGAAGCTTCTCTTTTCAGATGGCAGTAACTTCTGGGATGACTCAAAAGGCATCATAGTGCTGAGAAGCTGCAACAGAAGAGTTTTCAGCACTGAAACATCTCTATCACACTTTCCAAGGCTCAGAGTGCATTGTGGAAGATGTGGAGGAAAGAATGTAAGAGCAAAAGGAAGGGTAGGAGTGTTTACAATGCACTCTTCCAGACACAAAATGGCCTGGATATCCATGACCTTGCAGTGCCTGGCACTATCTACATAAGACCCTCATAAAAGAAGGAAAAGATGATGACATCAAAATAAAAGAGAGACTAATGGAGAGAGGGAAGTGATATGATGGTATTTGGATTTGGGAAGGGGAAAGTGGGGGAGGGGATTATCATGGTTTATTGTCTGTAACTATGGAAGCTGTCAATAAAATACTATTTTAAACTGAAAATCTGTGGCTTATTACAACATTCCACTCATGAAATAATGGAATATACCCATGATATGCATCAATGAAAGTTACATGTGAATAGATATAAGTTGATTACCTCTCTCAATTTCTCTCTCTCACGCTCCCTCTCTGCAATACGTTTTCGTCGCTCTTCCTCTTCTTTAAGGGCATTTTGTGTTTCTGTTCTTAATTTATCATCTTTAAGAATCTTCCGAATTTTCTTTCTGCCTTTTCCAGGAGATTTTGAATCATCATTTTCATCTTCTTCCTCTTCTTCTTCCTCCTCCTCCTCTTGTTCTTTTCCTTCTGCTTCAGAATTGCTCTATGGAATTTAAACATAGAATCAAACAACACAAAAGTGTTTAAATCATTCACTTCATATTATACTATTAGTTTACAAACTAATCATAGAAATAAACATGCGAAAACTTTTAGAATTATATTGAGCAATAAAAAAAGTGGTAGTAGTTAAAAAAAATTAAAGTGGTGGTGCACGCCTTTAATCCCAGCACTTGGGAGGCACAGGGAGGAGGATTTCCATGAGTTCAAGGCCATCCTGAGATTATATAATGAATTCCGGGTCAGCTGGGCTAGAGTGAAATCCTACCTGAAAATAAACAACAAAAGGGGGGGGGTGGTTTTGGAGATGTGGCTTAGTGGTTAAGGCACTTGCCTGCGAGGCCTAAGGACTCATGTCCTATTCTCCAGATCCCACATAAACTAGATGCAGAAAGGTGAGGCAAGTGCAACATTGCACATGCCCACTAGGTGGCATAAGTGTCTGGGGTTTGATTGGAGTGGCTGAGGCCCTGGCATACCAATATCTTTCCCCCTGCCCCTCTCTCTCTCTCTCTCTCTCTCTCTCTCTCTCTCTCTCTCTCTCTGTCTCTCTGTCTCTCTCAGTCTCTCCCTCCCTCCCTCTTGTAAAACAAATTAAATAAAAATCAAGTTGAGGGTTGGAGAGGTGGCTTAGTGGATAAGGCACATGCCTATGAAGCCTAAAGATCCAGGTTCGATTCTCCAGTTCCCACGTAAGCCAGATGTACATGGTGGTACATGAACCTGGAGGTCGTCTGCAATGACTAAAGGCCCTGGCATGCCCATTCATATTCTCATTCTCATTTTCTCCCTCTCTCCCTCTCTCTCTCTCTCTCTCTCTCTCTCTCTCTCTCTCTCGTAAATAAATGAATAAATTTAAATTAAATTTTTAAAATCAAGTTAATACTTGTAAATATTATATATTCAACAAACAAATCCTGTAATCACAGCACTCAGGAGGCTGCAGAAAGACTATCACTAGTACAAGTCCAACCTTGGCTAAGATCTTTTCTAAAAAAACAAATGAATGAATAGATGAATGGCCTTTCCACAATTGTAAATTTTAAAAAGCCAATAAGATACAATTAAGTCAGACATGATGATGTGCACCTTTCACAACAACATTCAGGAAGCTGAGGTGGAAGGATCACTATGAGCTCAGATCAGCCTGCCCTAGAGTGGTACTCTGCTTCCAAAATAAAATCAATCACAGGCAATCAATAAATGGAACAGAGAGAAAACAGAATGTTTATAATAGACTACTATATAAAGTGTCAATTATATTTAAAGCACACAATATTATTACCTTATTTTCACTAGATGAATCCTCTTGAACCTTAATGCGTCGTCTTTTCTTTTTCTGTTTGTAACTTCGTTGATTTTCTTCTAATTCTGCTTTTTTTGCAGACCTGCAGAAGTTTTAAGTGTAAAATACAGTATTTCATGTTGAATTTCCTTCCATGAATCACGCACTATGTTAAAATATACATTTGTTTGCATTTCTAAAAGCAAAATCTAAAGCTAAAACCTTTAATAGCTTTAAAATGTAAATTTGAGGCCACCCTGGTCTATGTTGAGATGCAGGCCAGCCAGAACCACACAATAAGACCCTGTCTGATAAGTAGCTAGAAAATTCCTTAGTACAGTTCTTTGTAGAATGAGGAATAGACAAAAGAATCAAATTTTTAGCTTATATGACAAACCACTTACCAAATCAATATTTGCTTTTGCTGCCTTGTCTGCTTTTGCCTCCACAACTGCTGGCTCTTTATATAATGGGGGGAGGCAGAGAAATGGCTCAACATTAAGGGCACTTACTTGCAAAACCTAAAAACACAGGTTCAATTCCCCAATAAGCACATAAAGCTAGATACAAAATGTGAGGCATTCATTTGGAGTTTGTTTGCAGTGACAGGAGACCCTGACATAACCATTCATTCATTCTCATTTTCTCTCTCTCTCTCTCTCTCTCTCTCTTCCTCCCTCTCAAATAAACAAATAGGAGAACAAAAAAATAGTACTAGGAAGGTTAGGTGTGATATACTGTAATTTTAATAACCTCTTGAGTGTTAGAAAATTTCATGTTTGAGATTTTATCTTTCCAGCATTATTAGACATACATGATAGCAACAATAATTTATATTGTTGCCGGGTGTAGTAGCGCACGCCCTTAATCCCAGCACTTGGGAGGCAGAGGTAGGAGGATAGCCATGAGTTCAAGGCCACACTGGGACTACAGAGTGAATTCCAGGTCAGCATGAGCTAGAATGAGACCCTACCTCGAAAAACCAAAAATAATAATAATAATAATAAAATAATTTACATTGTTCAATGAATATAACTGTAACAAATAGATTGCCAACATCATTCTTTTCAATGTATATATAATAAGATTCAGCTCACAAGTCATATCTTAAATTGATTGAGACATTTAGCATATATTGCTCTTAAATTAGCAAAGTTCAAGCCGGGCATGGTGAAGCATGCCTTTAATCCAGGCACTGGGGAGGCAGAGGTAGGAAGATCGCAGTGAGTTCAAGGCCACCCTGAGACTACATAGTGAATTTCAAATCTGTCTAGGCTAGAACAAGACCCTAACTCAAAAAAAAAAAATAGAAAAGTTCAAACTTAACTGTATTATTGTTAAGTTTTCTGCTAATAAGAGCAATGTATTGAAGCCGGGTGTAGTGGTGCACACCTTTAATCCCAGCACTTGAGAAGCAGAGGTAGGAGGATTGCCATGAGTTCAAGACCACCCTGAGACTACATAGTGAAATACAGGTCAGCCTGAGTTAGAGTGAGATCCTACATCAAAAAACAAAACAACAAAAAAAAAAAGAGTAATGTATTGAATATCTTTTACACAATGAAAACATAAATGCTATGCTAAAACATAAACCAAAATTTATGTTAACTCATAATCTGGGGATATTGAGAAAATAAACTATTATTATTCTAAGAACTTACTAAGACCAATAATTAGTACTGATTGATCCATTAGTATTCGTCATACAGGTAGCATTACCTTTTACATGCAGTGTCATATTAGATACCTACAATAATTACACTTCTTAAATCTCTTCATGTTTTCGTTTTATTACCGTATATTCATTGTAAAAAGTGATGGGCATCACAATAACATTTTCATTCAAGTGTATGATGAACTATAATGGCTTTCACCCTCATTACCCTTTCCTTTCCCCTCTCTCTAGTCTCTACCTACTTCCTCTTTTTAAAATTAATTTCAGGCTGGGCATGCTGGCATGTGCCTTTACTCCCAGCACTTGGCATGCAGAGGTAGGAGGATTGCCATGAGTTCAAAGTCAACCTGAGACTACACAGTGAATTCCAGGTCAGCCTGGGCTAGGGCAAGACCCTACCTCAAAAGATTTAAAAGAATAATTTCAAATAAAAATATTACACATTGCATTTGCTTAACTTTATTGATAACAGTAGCAAATTTCCAAATAATTTAAAAGCACAGTCATAAAGATTAATTCTTAAAATGAAAAAAAAAGGATAATGTGTACCTTGTTCTAGGCCGCTGTTCATCTTCAGATTCACTGACCTCTTCACTAACTCCTGATTCCTGAAAATCAGAATCTTCTGAATCCTCACAATTCACTTCAATTAAAAGAAATTAATATACATTTTAGAACAGAAAAAAATGTCCACTAGATTTATCAATAGCTTCACATTAAAATTTCATAGAATTACATAAAGAACATCAGGAATATATCACATGAATGCATATTATAGCATATAAAATAAACTTCTTAATGATTCAAATGGTACAAGTTGACCATCACTAATTAGAAGATATTAAATGCTGAAAAATCTGAATCTATGAGTCTCAAAATGATTCCACAACTGAAAATATTCACAACTGAACTCATGCGCAAAGTTATCAAACTGCAGGCACACAGCCAGGCGTGGTGGCACACGCCTTTAATCCCAGCACCTTGAAGGCAGAGGTAGGAGGACTGCCATGAGTTTGAGGCCACCATGAGACTACATAGTGAATTCCAGAACAGCCTAAGCTAGAATGAGACCCTACCTCGAAAAACCAAAAAAAAAAAAAAAATGCAGACACACTAAGAGTGCTGTACAAGACTAATATCAGACTATGTATATGATGACATGTATGACATAAAAATAAAGTTATGAAGCCAGGCGTGGTGGCACACGCCTTTACACCATCACTCGGGAGGCAGAGGTAGGAGGATCGCTGTGAGTTTGAGGCCACCCTGAGACTACACAGTGAATTCCAGGTCAGCCAGAGCTAGAGTGAGACCCTACCTTCAAAAATGAAATAAATAAATAAATAAAGTTTGTATTGGGCCTGGTGCCGAACACCTTTCATCTCAGCCCTCAGAAGGCAGAAGTAGGAAAATCACTGTGAGTTTGAGGCCAGCTAGGGACTATATAGTGAATTCCAGACCAGCCTGGGATAGAACAAGACCCTACATCAAAAAACAAACAAACACTGGTATCTGACTAAATGTATGTACTATGCTCACCAAGCTGCGCAGTAAGCACTTCTCTTAATGTTCATACCCTTATATTAAAGCTACTCTCACTTTTGATTAAAGAAGCTTCTCTTTTCAAATGGCAGTGACCTTAGGATGAATTGGAAGGCACCATGGTGCTGAGAAGAAGTGACAGAGGAGTGCTCAGCACTAAAATATCATAATCACACCTTCTCCCATGGCTCAGGGTCCACTGCGGAAGAGGTGGCAGAAAGAATGTAAGAGCCAATGGAAGGGTAGGACTCCTTACAATGTGCTACTCCAGATACAAAATGGCCTGCTATTCATGACCCCACAGTGCATGACATTACCTACACAAGACCACCATAATAGGAGGAAAAGATCATGACATCAAAATAAAAGAGAGACTGATTGAGAGGGGGAGCAGATATGATGGACTAGAGTTTCAAAGGGTAAAGTAGGTGGGAGGGAGGGCATTATCATGGGATATTGTTTATAATCATGGAAGTTGTTAATAAAAAATAAATTAATCAAAATAAATAAATATATATGTATATATATATATATATATATATATATATATATATATATTTGCTTTTCAAGGTAGGGTCTTGCTCTCTAAATAAATATTTTAAAATGAAAATCCTGTAATTAAAAATAATATTAAACAGTATTAAATTTCTTTATTTATTTGAAAGAGAAAGAATATGAATGGACATGCCAGGGTCTCTTGTTGTTACAAAGGAACTTCAAGCACATACATCACTTTGTATACCAACTTTTTTTTAAATATTTTTTATTTTTATTTATTTATTTGAGAGTGACAGAGAGAGAAAGAGAGAGAGAGAGAGAATAGGTGCGCCTGGGCCTCCAGCCACTGCAAACAAACTCCAGATGCGTGCGCCCCCTTGTGCATCTGGCTAACGTGGGTCCTGGGGAATCGAGCCTCAAACCAGGGTCCTTAGGCTTCACAGGCAAGTGCTTAACTGCTAAGCCATCTCTGCAGCCCCTGTATACCAACTTTAATGTGGGTAATGGGGCACAGAACCTGGGCGGGCAGGTTTTGCAATCAAGTGCCTTTAACTGCTGAGTCATCAGGCCAGCTCCAAAACATAGTATTATTGTTTAAAAAAAAAACACTTTTACTTTTATTTTATTTATTTGAGAGAGAGAGGCAGAGGGAGGGACAGAGAGAGAATGGGCACGGCAGGGCCTCCTGCCACTGCAAATGAACTCCAGATGCATGCGCCCCGTTGTGCATCTGGTTTACGTGGGTTTTGGGGAATTGAACAGAGGTCCTTTGGCTTTGCAGGCAAACTCCTTAACCACTAAGCCATCTCTCCAGCCCCCTAGTATTAATTTTTAATCAAGCATTTAATTTTCAGACTTGTTTAAAGTTACCAATATTTAAAAGCATGGTTATGGCTGGAG
Organism: Dipus sagitta; assembly: GCA_036346955.1. NCBI lineage: Eukaryota > Metazoa > Chordata > Mammalia > Rodentia > Dipodidae > Dipus > Dipus sagitta. Next base: position 66,045,083 of record CM070776.1, read on the forward strand.
AGATGACTTAGCGGTTAAGCACTTGCCTGTGAAGCCTAAGGAACCCGGTTCGAGGCTCAATTCCCCAGGACCCACGTTAGCCAGATGCACAAGGGGGCGCACGCATCTGGAGTTCGTTTACAGAGGCTGGAAGCTCTGGCATGACCATTCTCTCTCTCTCTGCCTCCTTCTCTCTGTCGCTCTCAAATAAATAAACAAAAAAAAAATTTTTTATAAGAAAAATTAAAAATAAATAAATAAATGCACAGTTAAATGAGCATATGTAATCTTCTATCAAAGTTTATTTATTGTTCAGTTTACCAGACTTATTTTACCCCATCTACATACACACACAGAGAACCTTTTGATATTGAACCATTTGAAATTAACATCTTGGCACTATGCATAAGAATAATTTTAAAATACCATAGTAGCATCTGAAAAGTTAACATATCATGTCATAAATTACAGTGTAAAAATTATCACTAAATTAGCTACTAAGGTAATCAGTAAAGAGGTTTGTCTAAATGCAAAAAAAGAAAAATCAGACTACCATATGACCCATCTATCATCCCATTCCTGGGCATCTACCTAAAGGAAACTATATCCTACAATAAAGATACTTGAACATGCATGTTCACTGCTGCTTTATTCACAATAGCTAGGAGATGGAATTAACCTAGATAGCCATAGTTGATGACTGAATAATGAAAATGGGGCAAATACACTCAAAGGAGTTTTACTCTGCTATAAAGAAAAATGGATAGATTTGGAAAGAATTATATTAAGAGAGAAGATCCAAACCCAGAACAGCACAAATTGTATGTTCTCTCTATACATGGATCTTAACTGTTTATATACGTAAATAAGAAGATGCAATAGTGGGAACAGGCTATGAAATTAGATAGGAGACCAAGATAGGGGAGCAAAGGACAGGAAGGCAAAAGGGCAAATGTGGGATGAAAGCAGAAGAAAAAGCCTTGGTGGGAGAGGAAACTAAGGTGTATAGTTGAGAACAGGATGGAAATGGAAACAATACAAACAAATTTTGGGGCTGGGGAGACGGCTTAGCAGTAAAGGCACTTGCCTCTGAAGCCAAAGGACCCTGATTCAATCACCCACTACCCATGTAAGCCAGATGCACAAGGTGGCACATGCATTCTGGAGTTCGTTTACAATAGCTAGAGGCCCTAACATGTCCATTTTCTCCCACTCTCTCAAATAAATAATTGTTTTTTAAAAAGTTGGGCTAGAGAGATGGCTCAGAAGTTACAGGCACTTGCTTGCAAAGACCTTGACAGCCCAGGTTCGATTTCCCAGCACCCATGTAAAGCCAGATGCACACAGTGGGACATATGTCTGGAGTTCATTTACAGTGGCAGGAAGCCCTGGCATGCCCATTCTCACTTTCTCCGTCTGCTTCTTTCTCTGTCTCTCTCTGTCTAAATAAATATTATTTTTAATAAAAGTAGCCAGTCATGGTGGTACATGCCCATAGAAAATTGCTTAAGAGACAGAGGCAGGAGGATCAGGAGTTCAAGGCCAGCCTGAGCTACACATTTATCTGCTTTTTTTATTCAGCTCCACCTCCAACACCCCCACAACACAAACCCTCAAACACATACCATACAACACTGCCACAAGACTACAACACACAGCCAAACAAAAACAAACTTTATTTGAAAAGATGCGTGTAGTGGTACATGCCTTTAATCCCAGCACTTGGAAGACAGACGTAGGAGGACTGCTGTGCGTTCATGTGGAGATGGCTCAATAGTTAAAGGTACCTCCTTACAAAGCCTTCGAAGTCAGGTTCAATTCTCCAGTACCCACATAAAGCCAGATACACAAACTGGTACAAGTGTCAGAGCTTCACTGGCAGTGGCAAGAGGCCCTGACAAACCCATTCATTCTCTCTCCTACCTTCTCTCCTTCCCTACCCCTCTCTCAAATAAATAATAACAAATTTTCTTTTTGGGCTTGTTCAAGGTAGGATCTTAGTCTAGGCCAGGCTGACCTGGCACTCACTCTATAGTCCCAGGCTGACCCCAAATTCACAATGATCCTCCTACCCCTGCCTCCCAAGTGCTGGGATTAAAGGTGAGAGCCACCGTGCTCACCTTTTTTTTTTTTCTTAATTTTTATTAACATTTTCCATGATTATAAAAAATATCCCATGGTGCTACCCTCCCTGCCCCCACTTTCTCCTCTGAAATTCCATTCTCCATCATATCCCCTCCCCATCTCAATCAGTCTCTCTTTCATTTTGATGTCATGATCTTTTCCTCCTCTTATGATGGTCTTGTGTAGGTAGTGTCAGGCACTACGAGGTCATGGATATCCAGGCCATTTTATGTCTGGAGGGAGGACGTTGTAAGGAGTCCTACCCTCCTTTGGCTCTTACATTCTTTCCGCCACCTCTTCCGCATTAGACCCTGAGCCTTGGAAGGTGTGATCGAGATGTTACTCAGTACTCCAGTCACTTCTTTCCAGCACTACCTTCTGAGTCATCCCAAGGTCACTTCCATCTGAATAGAGAAGATTCTCTACCCAAAGTGAGAGTAGCGTTAATATAAGGGTCTAAATATTAAGAGAAGTGCTTACTGGGCAGTTTGATAAGCATAGTATATACATTTTTCCAGACATCAGCAGACGTTACACCCCTAGGGCTCATGACTACCCCTGTTTTAAGTTTTCAGTATCAGGGATGTATTCCCCCCCCCCATGGAGTGGGCCTCCAGTCCAATTAGAGAGGGCAGTTGGTTTCCACCATGACAGACGTGCCACTATTGCACCCGTTGGCTCATTTGGGCTAGCTGGACAATAATAAGGCTTGCAGTGTCCACTGTTGAGTATCTTCACTGGTGATATCTCTCTCCCATTGAACTAAATGTAGAATGGATTCTTCCAGCTTTCTGTCAGCTGGTCTACATGGAGGAGGTTATCAGCTCAGTTCCAGCAGAATTTCTCAGTGGCCTTGCAGCCCAAGTATATGGAGTCTTCAGCAATAGGGTCTTACCATCTATTCCTGGTGGGAAACCAAGGGCCACGGCAATGGCCTATAATGTTTTGGGGCATCAGGAACCTCCCTGGCCAACAACTCACTGGAGGTATCCCATCCCTGGCACTGAAAATTTTCTAACAACGATCTATGGCTCCTGAGTGTTCCATTGTCCAAAACCAGAGGATTCCATATGGTTTATTTGCATCCTCTTAGATTTTGATTAGCCCTCCCTCCACCTTTCCTGTGCTCACCTTTTTATTTAACATAGGTTCCCGGAATCAAACTCAGGTGTTCAGGTTTGCAAGGCAAATGCTTTATCAACTAAGGTATCTCTGCAACCATCTTTTATCATTTTGATACATTTGAATTTCATTCTAAATTAATCAGATTTTGTAAGTAAGCTATTCTATTTATCCTTCATCATTTCCCAATTCAAGTTAACAGAAAATATAGGAACAAAATATTTTACAAAACAAAGAAAACCAGGCAATTCAAATATGAGTATCAATCACTATAACCATAAAAATATGATGGGGTATTTAAGAGTGCAGTCTCTCCTACACCAAAAATGAAAGGTTTTGGACAATAAATTGAAAACAGAAGTGGACATTACAAATGTAGGTGGGACTTCTTTCTCTAATCTCAAAATAATAATTCTTTTCTTGGGAGGTGGAAGGCATTTTAAATAAGTTTTAATACTCTGCAGCCCAGACTGGTCTCAAACTCATAGTCCTGCAGCCTCAGCATCCCAAGTGTGGGTATTACAGGCATATATTAGCTAATAAAAAGTCATGCCCTGTCTGTTATGGGGAAAACCAATCACCCTCTAATTTGACTGGAGGCCCACTCTATGGGAGGGAATACATGACTGATACTGAAAACCTATGACAGGGGTAGTCATGAGCCCTAGGGGTGTAACATCTATTGGTGTCTGGCTAAATGTATACACTATGCTCACCAAACTACCCGGTAAGCACGTCTCTTAATGTTCATACCCATATATTAATGCTACTCTCACTTTTGGTTAGAGAAGCTTCTCTTTTCAGATGGCAGTGACCTTGGGATGACTCAGAAGTCACCATGATGCTGAGAAGTGACAGAGGAGTGCTCAGCACTGAAATGTCTCTATCACACCTTCGACGGGTCAGGGTCCACTGTGGAAGAGGTGGTGGAAAGAATGTAAGAGCCAAAGGAAGGGTAGGACTCCTTACAACGCACTCCGCCAGATACAAAATGTCCTCATAGTGCCTATCACTATCTACACAAGACCCCCATAATAGGAGGAAAAGATGAAGACATCAAAATAAAAGAGACTGATTGAGAAGGGGAAGGGGTACAATGGAGAGTGGAGTTTCAAAGGGGAAAGTGGGGTGAAGGAGGGAAATACCATGGGTTATTATCTATAATTATGGAAGTCATCAATAAAAAAAATATTTTTTAAAAAAAAGTCATGCCCATGGCTGGACAGATGGCTTAGTGGTTAAGGTACTCGCCTGTGAAGCCTAAGGACTCATGTTAGACTCTCCAGGTCCCACATACACCAAATGCACAGTGACACAATCACAGAAAGTCACACATGCACACAAGGGGGCACATGCATCTGGAGTTAGAGTGCAGTGGCTGGAGACCCTGATGTTCCAACTCTCTCTCTCTCATAAAGAAAAGGCCAGTCTGAGCCGGGTGTGGTGGTGCACACCTTTAATCCCAGCACTCGAGAGGCAGAGGTAGGAGGATCGTCATGAGTTCGAGGCTACCCAGAGACTACATAGTGAATTCCAGGTCAGCCTGAGCTAGAGTAAGACTCTACCTTGAAAAACAAAAACAAAAAAAAAAAAAAAAACAAAAACAAAAAAAAAAACCAAAAAGGCCAGTCTATTGGGCTTGCCTAAAAAATAAAAAAAAAAAAAATGTTATGCCCAGCTTTTTAATGGATAATTCTTGCTCAAATTCCCTGCAAGAAGATATCAAGGGGGTTTTGTGAAAGAAGGAAATGGAAAGCTAAAGAAAGACAATTAAACACAAGGAATCCTCACATGGGACAAAAGGATAGAGGGTCAAATTTTCAAGGAGATGAATGCAGAAAAGAGAAAAACTGTTTGATTTCTGGGGAATACAACAAAGCTAAAAAGCAAGCACTAACTACCACAGCCTGGGATAAGTCAGAAGTTAACTAAATTTCTACTCTACAAAACCTTCATCAATGGAAACACTTCCTTATTAATAAAATGCTAGCTACCTGATTAAAAAGTTCCATTAGGGGCTGGAGAGATGACTTAGTGGTTAAGGCGCTTGCCTGCAAAGCCAAAGGACCCAGGTTCGACTTCCCAATACCCACATAAGCCAGATGCGCAAGGGGACGCACATATCTGGAGTTCGTTTGCAGTGGCTGGAGGCCCTGGTGCACCCATTCTATTTCTCTTTCTCTCTTTCTCTCTCTCTCTCTCTCTCTCTCTCCTCTCTCTCCCTCCCTCCCTCCCTATTTCTGTATCTCTCTCTCTCTCTCGAATAAATAAATATAAAATATTTTTTAAAATAAAAATAAAAGGTCCATTATTTCTCCTTAATATGTTACTCAACCACATTGGTTTCTTTACATTTACAAAGTCATTTGAGATTGACAGTTTTGCAGGTAGTAGTAGTGTATGCTGCTTTCTAAGAAAACATATACACATAGAAGCTTGGATTACTTTAACAGTGCACTGATGAAAAGAACATGTTAGAGTCATGTAAAAAATCAATTTGAAAATAGCTGTATATATTACCTAACTCCAAGTATAGGACTGGTATCAACAAGCAAGTTTTACAGTTTTACTGATTTTGCTTTCCTTTCTTCATCTTTTTTAAAAACAATTTTATTGGGCTGGAGAAGTGGCTTAGCAGTTAAGGTGCTTGCCTGCGAAGCCTAAGGACCCAGGTTTGATTGCCCAGGCCCCACGGAAGCCAGATGCACAAGGTGGAGCATGTGTCTGGAGTTTGTTTGCAGTGGCTGAAGGCCCTGGAGCACCCAGTCTCTTTCTCTCTCTCTCTCTCTCTCTCTCTCTCAAATAAACAAATTAATAAAATATTTTTTAAAAACAACTTTATTTATTTATTTGAGAGAGAAAAAGAGGCAGATAGAGAAAAAGAAAATGGGATCACAAGGGCCTCCAGCCACTGCAAACAATCTCCAGACACATGCACCATCTTATGCATTTGGCTTACGTGGGTCCTGGGGAATTGAACTGGGGTTCTTTGATGCCTTAACCACTAAGCCACTTATCCAGCCCTCCTTTCTTCATCTGAATTACAGCTTTGTATGTCACTCTTACTTAACATATTTATTTCCCTTTCAAGTTTTCCACAACAGAAATTTAAGACCATGAGTTGGAAGACAAGTCACATAATGTAAACATAAGAAGATGGGGCTACAAATGATTTCAATAACCACTTTAACTTCAGTAGTCTTAAATTTCTTTCAGCTTTAACAAAAGAATTTTAATATTTGCCAATCCTGCTGTCAGCTATCTCTATTAATATCCTTATTTAATCCTATAGTGTCAGAATACCTTTAATTTTTGAAGATGTGAATGAAGAATATGCATGCAAATTGATTGCTGCATTCACTTTTTTGCACAATCATTTAAGAAAACCCTATCAGGAACCAGGATTAAGAGTCTTTCCTTAAGCCGGGCGTGGTGGCGCACGAAGCCGGGCGTGGTGGCGCACGCCTTTAATCCCAGCACTCGGGAGGCAGAGGTAGGAGGATCACTGTGAGTTCAAGGCCACCCTGAGACTCATTGTGAATTCCAGGTCAGCCTGGGCTAGAGTGAGACCCTACCTCGAAAAACCAAAAAAAAAAAAAAAAAAGAGTCTTTCCTTAGTCTTCTATATCAAAAACAACATCAACTACTTGAGTGGAATTATACATACACCCGATTCTCAAAACCTAATAATCAACATAGACTTTCCCTTTTCAGGTCTTGTCTAAAGAAGACTGAACACTACCAATTACTTCATTCATTTTTACTTCTTCCATACTTGTTGATTCTACATTCATGCAAGCCCATCAATGCAAACGGACTCACGATGGAGATAATGGCTCACACCTGTAATCTCAGTACACCTCAGGCTAAGGCAAGAGGATCATGAATTTGAGGCCAGTCTGGGATACAAAGAAGACCTTGTTGATCTTAAAAGGAGACAGAAAGAAAGAAAGCAAAAAGGGACTGAGACTTTAATACAAAGTAAATTTAATCTGACTACATGAAAGACCAGTTTTACATATAAGCTTCAAGAGATCTTAAGTGATCATGTATGTTCAGGGTGGTATGGCTGTAGACAAAGCTTAAACATATCTACTCAAATTAATTTATCTTCTATCTTTCTAAAGAACAATGCTCTTCTACTCGCAGTTGTGTATTTTCTACACAACCTTTAAGTATATTTTAAGTAATAAATAAAATCCTACTCTAACTTCTTGTTTCTTTGTTTTTACACGAAGTCTCGTGTACCTCAGAATGGCCTCAGGAACTCCTAATTCTCCTGCCTCTACTTCATGGATGCTGGGATTACAGGCAAACACCACCAGCTTTGAAATTTTTTATTTAACACATGAATGAGAATAGTTATTGCCAATGTACTGATAATCTCAGCATTGATGGTTAATCATTTGAACAGAAACACTTAAATTTCATTATTATAACTCATTTATAAAACCAATATTCTCGTTATATTTGGAATTTAACTGCCTTACCCTTCCTTCTATTTTTGATCTTAGTTTCTTTGTGGTCTTTAGGCTTTGTCTTCTTTTCTTCACCAGATTCACCATCACTCACAGTTAGTTTGTGCCTCAAAAGCCTGTGTCTGTATCTTGGCTTCTTAGACTCTTCAGAATCTGAATCTGATTCAGAATTGACTTCATTTTTATTTTCTAAATGAAGAAAATATATCAATAAATCCCTTTTCAGAGTATCCTTCCTTTAAATGCTTTAGACAAACTATTTTGTCTATTCACAATTACCAAAATTTAAGTAAAAGCCAGAACGCCGTATCTTTGTACCTGGCGATAGCAAGTTATCTCACTCATCAGCTTTGATTATTAAAAACTAATGAGGGCTGAAGGGATGGCTTAGCAGTTAAGGCGTTTGCCTGCAAAGCCAAAGGACCCAAGTTCATTTCTTCAGGACCCACATTTGCCAGATGCACAAGGGGGCCCACATGTCTAGAGCTCATTTGCAGTGGTTGGAGGCCCTGGTGCACCCACCCCCTCTCTCTCTCCTCTCTCTCTCTCTCTCTCTCTCTCTCCCTGCCAAATAAATACATAAATAAAAATAAAATATTTAAAAACTAATGAAATATTACCAGTGCATTATCACCTTAAAGTACAAAATATTTTGCTTGGAAAATCATCTGATAATTGGCATAAATAACAAAACTAGAATAACTTTCACAATTATTATAAGTTACTCAAAGGAGTAATGGGAATAAAATTGTAAATATTTTAACAAATTTCAATGCATATACTGAAATTTCTTGAGACCAGTCTGGGATACAAATATTCTTCAGGGACAGAATGGTCAAAGAATCAAATTATGGCATCCTATACTTCTGTTTGGGGAGCTCACCCTCATCTCCAGGGATTTCTTCATTTAGTTTTCCAGATCTTTTTTTCTCTTCTTCTGGTTCATCATCTGAAGATCCATCCTCATCAGAGGAAAGATTGGCTTTAATTTCTTCTAAAAGCATCTTCTTGGCAATTCTTGAGAGTAAAAACACAATAAAAAGCTATACATTGGGGGGTGAAGTATAGCAAATTAAAAACAAAAACAGAATTCTCAATATCAAAATAGAAATAAACACTTTTATAGATTTTATACCATAAAAGACTAACAAAACCATGTTTCACCAAAGCTACAGGCAGTTTTGAAAATGTTTATCACAATGATCATTTCTCATTTCCATACAACTATGGAATATACTGAAAAATACCAGGAATATATTCTATGGACTATTTTGAAAAATTAAAACTCGTGGTAGGATAGACTTCCAATACTATATTTACTCTGCTGACATTATGCAGCAATTACAATGTGAGACAAATACAACAGTAAACCTACTTATCCAAATAAATCGCATTCCAAGACAACACTTTATAGAAGAAGTTTTACTTAACAGGAAAACATATTCTTGGAAAAATCAGTGTGTAATAAAGCACTGTATTACAGAACAGTGCCTCAAACTGGAGGACAGTATTTTTGGACCATAATTATACTTTATTTCATAAATCTATTAACCAGGGGAAAAAAATACCAAATACTGAAAAATAAATCAAGAAAATCAAGAATTACTACAGGTATACAAGCTAGAACAGAAAAAGAACATAAGTGCTACTAATCACACATGCTAAAAGAACACAAATTACTTTCAGAAAAAGAAAGTGCAGTAGTTTTGCTCACAAGATTTCTCAATACACTCTTTTATTTTTATTTACTTATTTTGGTTTTTCGAGGTAGGGTTTCACACTAGCCCAGGCTGACCTGGAATTAACTAAGTAGTCTCAGGGTGGCCTACAACTCATGGCAATCCTACCTCTGCCTCCTGAGTGCTGGGATTAAAGGTGTGCACCACCATACCTGGCTCTCAATATAGTCTTTAATGACCCCATTTGCTAATACTAAAATTGATTCTTAAAAGGAAAAAAAAACTTACTAATAATATCCTATGTTAAAATATATTCCTAGGAAGTTTCTATGTAAAGAAAGTCATGTGAAATTGCAAGATAAAAATAATCATAGCCGGGCATGGTGGTGCACGCCTGTAATTCCAGCACTCGAGAGGCAGAGGCAGGAGGATCACCGTGAGTTCGAGGCCACCCTGAGACTACATAGTGAATTCCAGGTGAGCCTGAGCTAGAGTGAGACCTTACCTCGAAAAACCAAAAGTAGCCAGGCGTGGTGGTGCACGCCTTTAATCCCAGCACTCGGGAGGCAGAGGTAGGAGGATCCCCATGAGTTCAAGGCCACCCTGAGACTCCATAGTGAATTCCAGGTCAGCCTGGGCTAGAGTGAGACCCTACCTGGAAAAACCAAAAAGAAAAAGAAAAACCAAAAGTAATCGTGGGGTTGAAGGGATGGCTTAGCAGTTAAGGTGTTTGCCTGCGAAGCCAAAGGACCCAGGTTCGATTCCCCAGGACCCACGTTAGCCAGATGCACAAGGTGGCACATGCATCTGGAGTTTGTTTGCAGTGGCAGGAGACCCTGGCATACCCATTCTCTCTCTCTCCCTCTTTCTCTCTGTCAAGTAAATAATTAAATATATATATGTATGTATGTATTTTTTTTTCAGTTTTTCGAGGTAGGGTCTCACTCTAGCCCAGGCTGACCTGGAATTCACTATGTAGTCTCAGGCTGGCCTCGAACTCACAGCAATCCTCCTACCTCTGCCTCTCGAGGGCTGGGATTAAAGGCATGCGCCACTATGCCCGGCTTAAATAAAATATTTTTTTAAGTAATCATGAAGCTTCTGTTCCAGACAAGGGGACTGATCAGAGGATCCTTTCTGCCTTTAATTCATAAACCATAGTAACAAAAGGATACATTATAAAAATATTCAAAAGGGGGCTGCAGAGGTGGCTTAGCAGTTAAGGCATTTGCCTGCAAAGTCAAAGGACCTCGGTTCAATTACTCAGGACCCACGTAATCCAGATGCACAGGGGGCACATGTGTCTGGAGTTCGTTTGCTGTGGCTGGAGGCCATGGCACGTCCATTCTCTCTCTCTCTCTCTCTCTCACACACACACACACACACAAATAAATAAATAAAGTTAAAAAATGTTCAAAGGAAGAGGCAAAATTTAAAGTTTCCTATATGGTAGCTTTTAATAAATAAATATTCAGCAATCAAGACAAGCTCAGTGAAAATAATATTGCTACCATTATGGAACCTTTGTTGGTTTCTTGATTTGAAATTCCTCTTTCCATTTCTTAGCAAACACTCACATTTTCAATCAAGGATTCATATTCAATGGTAGAAACTTTTAGATCAGTGATTTGCTGATCTGTTATTGTTTACAGTGAATATCTTACAATCAAGGACTACTAAAGGGTCAGGACTACTAAAGGGTCACAATTTTTTATTTTGCCAAAAAAAAATCAAATAGCATTTATTTCATCATTGTATAAAACTTTTTCCAATACATCTTCCTCAAATTAATAAAACATTTCAAAATAAATGGAATTCCTTTCAATTGAATGAAATTATTATTTTGTTGTTGTTATTGTTGTTGCTTTTTCAAGGTAGGGTCTCGCTCTAGCACAGGCTGACCTGGAATTCACTATGGAGTCTCAGGGTGTCCTCAAACTCACGGCGATCCTCCTGCCTCTGCCTCCGGAGTGCTGGGATTAAAGGCGTGCCCCACCATACCCAGCTTAAATTGAATGAAATTATTTTTAGAGTGAAATTTTATTCAAATCATCTTGAACACACACCATATTTTAACTGCTCAGGAACAAGAAAAAATCTTCTCAAATCAATTCAGGTAAGGAATTTTGAAATGAATAAATGTATGCATGTGTATAAAATAAAGTATTGAGGTTAGATTAGATTAGATACAGAAAATCATATTTCATTAAAAGTTACAAGAAGCTGGGCATGGTGGCACACGCCTTTAATTCCAGCACTCAGGAGGCAGAGGTAGGAGGATTGCCGTGAGTTTGAGGACACCCTGAGACTCCATAGTGAATTCCGAGTCAGCCTGGGCTAGAGTGAGACCCTACCTCAAAAAATAAAATAAATAAAATAAAAGTTACAAGGAAATATTTTATCATCATTTGGATAGGATAATAACGGGCCAATAACACTAAATTATGAATCTAGTTACTCTGAATATTAGTACAATAATCTGATTTCACTTTGTGGCCATAAATTCAAAAACATCTTAAAATTCCATATTAGTTATGAAAACTTGGTTGTTGATTGTATGTAACTCCATAATTTCCTTTCAAACACTAGGCTACTAAGAATATATTTAGTAAATATGAGGTCAAAATAGACAAACTACCTACCTAATTCATTTTCAAATTCTAAATCTTTAAGAAGTTAAGAAATGCCAGGCATGGTGGGGCATGCCTTTAATCCCAGCAATCAGGAGGCTGAGGCAGGAGAATTGCTATGAGTTTGAGGCAAGCCTGAGACTAAACACTAAATTCCAGGTCAGCCTGGGCTAGAGCAAGATCCTACCTCAAAAAAATCTAAGAAACAAGATGCACAGGAGATAGTAAGAAACAATTGGATATTGACTAATGACATAATAAATATTAGAAAATAAAATCCACATACTGAAGAATTACAACTTAACATTAACATTCAGTTAAGATTATAATATGTAGAACAACGATGGTTATTTCAGAAGCAGAGAAACAGCAAACTTCAAATAATGGTCATTTTTCTCCAAATCACTAGTTAAAGAGCAATACAGACTCTAAGCTGTAATAGCTAACATATTTTATTTTTATTTTTGAAAAAAGACAAAACCTTGTTTATAGCCACATAAATTAGAATGTTGCCGGGCGGTGGTGGCACACGCCTTTAATCCCAGCACTTGGGAGGCAGAGGTAGGAGGATTGTCAAGAGTCTGAGGCCACCCTAAAATTACATAGTGAATTCTAGGTCAGCCTGGGCTAGAGCAAGACCTTACCTCGAAAAGCCAAAAAAAAAAAAAAAAAAAAAACAGAATGTTAATAAAGATGTATAACTCAGCATAAATTATGACTGATGGATCAACTCTACTATGTCAAAGAACTACACTGTGCTATAAACCTGGCTTATAACATAACCTTCTACATCCCAAAAGTAGAATTTAATTTAAAGGACCTAATGGCTGAACCTGAGTAGTCAGAAAGCATGCTCAGGTGAGATGTGCCCCACCTACAAAGCCTTAAGTGAGATGCTTTAAAAGGAAACTCCACTACCTTAACTCTGGAGTCACGGGCCACAGAGACTTCAAAGACATCATCACTTGAGAACCAGCTGACGCTGGCAAAGCATCATTTGGGAGGCCTCGGCTGGACCCATGCTGGTATACATGTGATGAATGTATAATCATGATCCCTAGTTGATTCTGTTTGGTCTGAAGTTTGTTTCTTGAGGCTTTCCAAGACGTTTCTGGGAAACTCATCCAAGCAACAAAGTACTTCCCCTGGAATCTCAAAGCTCAATATTATAATTTGGGGCAGGTGGAGCATCCAAAGTCAGGATTCTATCAGAAGCATTAGAGACACAGGTTGTGCCACTCTTGTGGCAGAAAACCTGGGCAGAGCTGGAGTTAATGGAAGTACTCCTCCATTTTCCTGAAAGGGAGGAGGGGACGAAGCAAAACGATATGGGAAGAAAGGTTGAAAAACCCACAAACAGTGATCAGAACTGGTGAATGAAAGAATAAATAATAGGACCCCAAAATCCATGTTAACTAAATCTTCTAAATTAAATAATGAACACTAACACAATGCTTAATTACACTTCATCTACTAAAAGAAAGCAAAAATAAAATAATAGGAAATGAACCTAACAACACAAATAAATAGGAAAACAAAACTTAAAAAGCCATGAAAGCCAAGTGTGGTGGTGCATGCCTTTGATCCCAGCAGAGGTAGGAGGATCACCATGGGTTCAAGGACAGCCTGATATTACATAGTGATTTCCAGGCCGGCTTGAGGTAGAGCGAGACCCTACCTGTAAAACAAACAAAAAAATGGGGGGGGGGGGGCTGGAGAGAAGGCTTATTGGTTAAGTGCTTGCCTGTGAAGCCTAAGGACCCTGGTTCGAAGCTCAATTTCCCAGGACCCATGTAAGTCAAATGCACAAGGTAGCGCATGCATCAGTGAGTTCGTTAGCAATTGGCTGGAGGCCGTGGTGCACCCATTCATTCTCTCTCTCTCAAATAAATAAATAAAAATAAAAGGAAAAAACTCAGTAGCAGAGGCCAGTAAGCTAGAAAAGAGATAGAAAGGAAAGAGAAAGGAAGGGAGGGGGTACTTAATAGGATGGTATTGCATATATGTAAGTAGAAGAATAGATTAATGGGGGGTGAAAAGGCCCAAAATGAGGTCAGGGGAAGAGATTTAGTAAAGCAAAGGTGGAGGGACAGCTAATCAAAATCTAAGAGGATATAAATAAAGCATATGTAATCCTACTTTTTTGGAAAATGGAACACTCAGGAGCCATAGATTGTTGCTAGAAAATTTTCAGTGCCAGGGATGGGATATCTTCCAGTGAGTTGTTGGCCAGGAAGATCCCTGATGCACCCAAAACATTATAGGCCATTGCCAAGGCCCTTGGTTTCCCACCAGGAATAGATGGTAAGACCCTATTGCTGAAGACTCCACATATTTGGGCTGCAAGGCCACTGAGAAATCTTGCTGGATCTGAGCTGATAACCTCCTCCATGTAGACCAACAGACAGAAAGCTGGAAGAAGCCATTCTGCATGCAGTTCAATGGGAGAAAGAGAAATCACCAGTGAAGATACTCAACAGTGGACACTGCAAGCCTTATAATTGGCCAGCCAGGCCAAAAGATCCAGTGGGTGCAATAGTGGCATGTCTGTTATGGAGGAAACCAACTGCCCTCTAATTGGACTGGAGGCCCACTCCATGGGAAGGGAATACATCCCTGATACTGAAAACTTAAAACAGGGGTAGTCAATGAGCCCTAGGGGTGTAACGTCCGCTGGTGTCTGGCCAAATGTATATACTATGCTTATCAAACTGCCCAATAAGCACTTCTGTTAATGTTCACACCCTTATATTAATGCTACTCTCACTTTTGGTTGAGAATCTTCTCTTTTCAGATGGCAGTGACCTTGGGACGACTCAGAAGGTATTATGGTGATGGAAAGAAATGACTGCAGTGCTCAGTACTGCAATATCTGTATCACACCTTCCAAGGCTCAGGGTCTAATGTGGAAGAGGTGGTAGAAAGAATGTAAGAGCCATGGGGCTGGAGAGATGGCTTAGCGGTTAAGCGCTTGCCTGTGAAGCCTAAGGACCCTGGTTCGAGGCTTGATTCCCCAGGACCCACGTTAGCCAGATGCACAAGGGGGCACACGCGTCTGGAGTTCGTTTGCAGTGGCTGGAAGCCCTGGCATGCCCATTCTCTCTCTGTCTCTATCTGCTTCTTCCTCTCTCTGTCTGTCACTCTCAAATGAATAAATAAAAACAAAAAAATTTAAAAAAAAAAAAAAAGAATGTAAGAGCCAAAGGAAGGGCAGGAGTCCATACAACATGCTCCCTCCAAACACAAAATGGCCTGGATATCCATGGCCTCACAGTGCCTGACCCTACCTGCATAAGACCATCATAAGAGGAGGAAAAGATCAAGACATCAAAAGTAAAAGAGAGACTGACTGAGATGGGGAGGGGTTATGATGGGGAGTGGAGTTTCAAAGGGGTAAGTGAGGGGAGGGAGGGTATTACCATGGGGTATTTTTTATAATCATGGAAGTTGTTAATAAAATTTTTTTAATTTAAAAAATAATAATAACAAAAACAAAACAAAATAAGCCAAGAACACCTTTAGCAATTATACTTTTTCTATCTATAAAGGAAATGAAGAATATCTCAATTTAAGTGCTCAAACAGGAAAGGAAATTGCCTTTTGCAGATATAAAAATCTATTGATAAAACAAAAAATTATTGATTCAAAAGAATGTTGAATTTCCTTATAAGGAGCAATCAAGAAAAGGATGTCACTGGGTGTAGTGATGCAAACCTTTAATCCCATGCACTAGGGAGGTAGAAGGAGGAGAATCGCTTTGATTTCAAGGCTGGCCTGAGCTACAGCAAGGCCCTACCTAGAAAAACCAAAGAGACAGAGAGAGACAGAGACAGAGAGAGAGAGAGAGAGAGAGAGAGAGAGAGAAGAAGAAGAAGGAGGAGGAGGAGGAGGAGGAGGAGGAGGTGGGGAGGGAGGGAGGGAGAGAGAGGGATAACAAACTCTTACACCAACTAGCTCTTACAAGAAAAGCCAGAACAAAAATAACACAAAATGTAAGAGCTAGTAGAAAGAATATTGGATCTGAATTATGCCTTTGTACAGATGAGGGAACAATTCTTAGAGAAGGGAAATGACTTAGACAAAGAAACAAAGCTTGTTAGTGACAAAGCCAGAGGTATATAGACTAAGATCCTAAATCCCAAATTACTATTAGTTTTAATATGTCAGTGCTATACTCTCTATACATCAACTACTTCTGTGCTAATTGGTGCCTGAAACATTATAGATTCACTGGTTTTAAATTTGTGTATTTAGAAATGAAAAATTCCAAGTTTTAATTTTTTTAACATCTATAGTCCAGTAAGCTTCATTTGTAAAACATAATGACAGCCCATCTAATATACAAGCTGCAGCTACATTTTATTATTAAAGAAGCTCTGAGCCATGCATGCTAGCTCACGCCTTTAATCCCAGCACTTGAGAAGCAAAGGTAGGAAGATTGCAATGATTTCATGAATACATAGTGAGTTTCAGGTCAGCCTCAGCTAGAGTGAGAACCTATCTTGAAAACACACACACACATATTAAAAAAAAAAAAAAAGCTCTGAACACATGCAGTGGTAGTGCACACCTTTAATCCCAATACTTGGGAGGCAGAGGTAGGGGGATCGCTGTGAGTTCAAGGCCAGCCTGAGAATACATAACTACATAGCGAATTCCAAGTCAGCCTGGGCCAGGGTGAGACCCTACCTAGAAAAACAAAAACAAAAAAAGCTCTGAAAACAAGTTGACGGAAATTTTCCATACAAATCTTACATTTTTTAAAGGACAAAGTACTATGCACCTATATACAAAGATAACAAATTTTGTTTTAAGAATTGTTTTCCTACATTCTGCATACAATGTCACAATATAATATGAAGTAAACAAGTCTAAATAAGACAATATGTTTAAATACATGCTATTTAGACAAAATAGTTTTCTAGAGACAGGCGTGGTGGTGCATGCCTTTAATTCCAGCACTCAGGAGGCAGAGGTAGGAGAATCACTGTGAGTTTGAGGCCACCCTGAGACTACATAGTGAATTCCAGGTCATCCTGGGCTAGAATGAGACCCTACCTCAAAAAAATAATTCTAAGTATACAAGCAATAAATTACCACATATTTTAAATACTTTATTTACTTACAAGGGAAGAGAGAACACATAGTTTTAAATATTTTATTCATTTATAAGGGGAGGGGGAAAGAGAACCCATTCTCTCATTTAAATTTGTTCTCTCTGTCTCTCTCTGTCTCTCTCTGTCTCTCTCTCTCTCTCTCTCTCTCTCTCATTCTCTCTGTGCTGAGTGTGAAAGCAAACACCTTTAATCCTAGCACTTGGTGAGGTAGGAAATTTGCTGAGTTAAGGCCAATGTGAGACTACACAGTGAATTCTAGGTCAGCCTGGGCTAGAGCAAGACCCTATATGAAAAAAAAGTAATAATAATAATTTTTTTAAGTCCAAGCATTCTGGCACATGCCTTTAATCCCAGCACTTGGGAGGCAGAGGTATGAGGATCACCATGAGTTTGAGGCCACCCTGAGAGTACACCGTAAATTCCAAGTCAGCCTGAGCTAGAGTGAAACCTTACCTTGAAAAAGAAAAATACATAAATAAATAAAGTATGACTGAAGCACAATGATCTGTACCCAAAAATAGTGAAATTTATAAGATGATGAAATTGCCAAAGAATCAAAACCTAAACAGCAGCTCCAAATACTTTGAGTCACATGTTCTATGTCTATAAGTTATAAAAGTCCATTTCCATTTATGTTGAGGGTACCAGTAAAATTAATATCAAATGATTTAACAAACTTGAGTATAAAAGAGAGGCTGCATGGAATTAATAACCATAGTTATTAATATTTTATATAGGCTAATATTTAAAACTCTTATTTGATCAAAATGCAAACAAAATAATTTAAAATACTATCATTGTTTATTCAAGCACAATAATGAACCAAAATAATTTTAGTAATCGAATAAGAACCAGTGAAAGGGAAAAAGAAATAACAGACAGTAACAGGTACAAACAGACAGGAGATGGACATTTTAAGTGTTTAAGATAGAAGTAAAAGTCTTATGATTAAGGGACTTAAGATATACAAGTAAATAATTATTAAATACCTTCATTAACATGTGTAACATCCAGGAATCATTAGTCTCTTTCCAAAACATGTTAGCTCAGTAGTAGCACAAAGCCATCATTTTAAAAAGAAAAAAAACTAATTTTGCCGGGCATGGTGGCACACGCCTTCATTCCCGGCACTCAGGAGGCAGAGGTAGGAGGATCGCTGAGTTTGAGGCCACCCTGAGACTACATAGTGAATTCTAGGTCAGCCTAAGCTAGAATGAGACACTATCTCAGTGAAAAAAAAAGTAAGAGAAGAAAAAACATAGTATCAGCATATTTCCTAGTTTAAAAGGCAAAACTACTGCCTACCTAATGATATAAGAACCAGAATTTTTGGTTTTGTTTTGTTTTTGATTTTCAAGGCAGGGTCTTACTCTAACCCAGGCTGAACTAGAGTTCACTATGTAGTCTCAGAGTGGCCTCAAGCTCACAGCTATCCTCCTATCTCTACCTCTCAAGTGCTGGGATTAAAAGTGTGTGCCAACATGCCTGGCTAGAACCAGAAATCTTTTTAAAGACTATTATTACCTAGATCTACTCTATAGATATGATAAAACTTCTATCACCAATGAGCAAACTGCACATCAGATTTGCTTCTATGAAACAAAAATTATTTAGTCCTACCCACAGAGAAAATGTGGCATATAACTAGAACCAAGTAAGCATTCTTCAATAATAATGTGCATATTGTGCATGCTTACATGGCAAGAAAGGGTTTCCATATAAAACTTCAGCTTTTTCTCAAAATAGGGAAACAAGGGATGGACAGATGGCTTAGCGGTTGAGGTGCTTGACTGAGAAGCCTACGGACCCAGGTTCAATTCCCCAGTACCCATGTAAAGCCAGATGCACAAAGTGGCACATGCATGAAGTTTGCAGTGATCGGAGGCCCTGGTACACACAGTCCATCTTTCTCTCTTCTGTCTCTATCTCTCTGCTTCCAGATAAATAAATAAAAATAATTTCTTTAAAAAATTGGGAAACAGCCAGGTGTGGTGGCATACGCCTTTAATCCCAGCACTCAGGAGGCAGAGGTAGGAGGATCGCCATGAGTTTGAGGCCGCCCTGAGACTACACAGTCAATTCCAGTGAGGCACTACCACAAAAAAAAAAAAAAAAAACTGGGAAACAAAAAAATGTTTATTTTAAAAGAATCTAGCAATTTGTGATTTAAGTCTCAAGCATAATTTAAAAATTTTTATACTCTACAAAATATGTGAATAATACTCCAAAAATAATGATCACACTACCATTGTTATATGTGAAAGCATTATTATGGAAACATGAAGAAATCATAATGTATATGCTGAGCATTCTTAATCCAAAATCTGAAACATTACATGGTCTGAAGTTCTTTGAATTTGCAAAATAGGAATGTGCAACTGGTAATCCAGGCAAGTATAATAATATCTTCAAAACTCCATAATCTTGCTGGACATCGTGGTACACACCTTTAATCCCAGCACTTGGGAGGCAGAGGTAGGTGGACCACCAAGACTTCAAGACCACCCTGAGACTACGTAGTGAATTCCAGGTCAGATAGAGTGAGGCCCTACCTCAAAAAAAAAAAAAAAAAAAAAAGCAAAAACAAAACTCCATAATCTGAAACACTTGTCACAGGCATTTTGGATGAGGGATACTCAACCTGCATTCAATGCCAGCGCATTCAATTGCAACCATAAACTTAAAAAAAAAAAATGGAGCTGGAGAGATGACTTAGAGGTTAAGGTGCTTGCCTGCAAAGCCAAAGGACCTCAGTTCATTTCCCCAGTACCCATGTAAGCCAGATGCACAAGGCAGCACATGCATCTGGAGTTCATTTGCAGTGGCTGGAAGCCCTGGTGCATCCATTCTCATTCTCTCTCTCTCTCTCTCTCTCCCTCCCTCTCTGCCGCTTTCCCTCTCTCAAATAAATAAAAATAAAATAAAATGATGCACATCTTTTCAAAGAAAAAAAGCAACTTAAAATTCAACAAAGAGGTATTCAAAAAGCAAATGAAACATTGCCCCAATGACACACATAACTAAATTAAATTATGTGTATAATTTTAAAAATCTGGAGCTGGGCTGGGTGTGGTGGCGCACGCACTCAGGAGGCAGAGGTAGGAGGATCGCGTGAGTTTGAGGCCACCCTGAGACTCCATAGTGAATTCCAGGTCAGCCTGGGCTAGAGTGAGACCCTACCTCAAAAAAAAAATCTGGAGCTGGGAATACAGCTCAGCTGCTTAAAGGTGTTTGCTTGCAAAGCCTAACAGCCCAAGCTCAATTCCCAAACCACCTACTTAGGCTAGACACCAAAAAAGTGGCACAAGTATCTGGTGTGTATTTGCAGTGGCACTTTGCCCTAGTGTGCCCAAGAGTCTAGCATTCATTTGCAAGTATGTACACATGCATACGGGCATGAACATAAATAAGTACTTTTTTCTAATCTGACAACCATTTTGGCATTATTACTTTACTATTCAGAAACAGAATACCTATGGTGGAAAATCTAAAATAAATTCTGAGTTATACAAATTTAAAATTATATGGTCACTAGTGTGTTTCTAAAAATCTCAATCAGAAAAATGATATCAGGTGCTGGAAAGATGGCTTAGCAGTTAAGGTGCTTGCCTATGAAGCCTAAGGACCCAAGTTCAATTCCACAGTACCCACATAACACAGATGCAAATGGTGGTGCCTATGTCTAGATTTTGTTTGCAATGGCTTGAGGGACTGGCACACCCATTTATTCTTATCCTCTCTCATAAATTGATAATAAAAATTTAAATATATATTAAAATGATGTCAGTTTCAATCTAACTATATTTCGCAACTGCTCATTAAGTGAATGCAATTAATAGAAATCAATTTCCAGATTAGACTATTTTAACTCACAACTGGATTCATTCACATTCAAGTGTAAATGATGCTATATAATAGCTGGCGAACTAACAGTAACATCTATTTAAATCCACTAATATTAAGATAGGACCTTTTCAATGAACTCAAAAACTACCAATGGCCTTAATTTTTATTTTCTAAATATCACAAGTTTAAGATAAAAAAGAAAAGAATAGTGAATCTTTTATTAAACCTTCACAAATACAAGTACATGTGTTTTTGAAAATTAAAAAGTATTTACCCTTCCTCAATTTCAGGAATGCCAAGCTAGCCTATTTATCTTGAGCCTGATAAAATCTTAATAACTCCTATGAAATGTCATATCATAATTAAAATTAAATGCTTAAACAAGAAAAAAGTTTTACACAAATTTATTGCATTCAAATAGTTATGCATTTGAAACAATGTACTATTTACCTCTCCATAAACACGAACACTGGAAATGTATTACAATGCCACTAAAAAAAGCAAAGCATTTGAAATTTATACACAATTTATACAGAATTACACAATTGTGTACAAATTTACAGACAATTACAATTTGCTCTCTACCAAGACACATCCCACTCAAAAATATATAATTGGAAAATGAAAGCCAGATTTAATCATGATCTGCAAATTATTTTAATTTGTTTAATGCATACTCAAATATGCTAAATACATTCTCTATACTAAAATAGTGCAAAAGGGTAGTTGTGTCCCCATCATGATTAGATAACCCATGCATATTAGACACCTCTTTGGTATTGTGGATATTAAACAAGTTATTAATTGTATATTTTGTTGAAACACATTAAACTGAATATAAAGACATGCTTAAGATAAAATTCAATTCCTCTCAAAAGTACTCAACAGGTTGTATTTTTTATCACATATACAAGATGAAATTAAAGATGCTTTCCAGTAGAATACTTGCCAGTTACAGAAAGACATAATCAGGTAATTTAAAACATTAAAGTATTACTTATATTTTATAAGTTGTAACAAAAAGAATTACTGAACCTTAACAACATTCTTACTGAGTAAATATGAAAGTTAATTTGGCACAGTAAAATTAAGATAGAATTTTTTCAAGATTATAGTAACATTTAAGGAGTCATAGCTTATAGGAAAACAAATCTTAGTATATATAAGGCAAGAATTAATAAATTTTAAGTGAATCAAATTTCATTATTTTAAAGTGGTGATATATTATAAAATCTCTGATGAACAAATTGTATATGTTTGTCATTCCATTGTGGGCCCTACCCTTATCCCATAATATAACTATATATACATTTTTAAATGAAAATGTTGGAAAGCAGAAGTCTTGGGTTTACAATATAAATGCAAAATAAACCTGTCTTCCAATTTAATGAAAATGTTCTGTTTACTAGCAGAATACTGATCTTTGAAACAAAAGAAACCTCTCAGCATCAGGAAGATGTAAAATAGAGCTTGAAGAGATGATCCCAGAGCACGTACTACTCAGTTCATCTCTTACAAAATTATGACACAATTACATATATTTGGATGTTTTCCTAATGCTAGAGCATACTATAGGGAATAAATTTACTATAGTGCTCTTTAATAAAAATCTTAAGTCTGTCATTTATTTTGGGTACTGAAATTAACCAGAAAAAAAATATTCATCCATCATTTCCCCTTTAAAGATTAAAAAAAAAAAAAACCTATGGCTAAGTTAAAGTCACCTGAGATCACTAAATTATTTGAAGTGTTAGAAGTGTTACATCCACTATAGCATACTATCGTTTTATTAAAGATTACGACTACTATACTGTAAGACAGATATAAAAAAATATATGTAGAAATATCTTAGTGCTAGTCTTCACAACCTTTGTTGACTGTTTACTGCTATGGCATCAGTGTGCCATCTCTTAACCACTGTTAGGGTAAGAAAATTTGTATAAGCTTCACTTGTTACATCTAACCTTACTGTTTAAGTGTTAAAGTTCTGCTACCACACTATCTACTTCCATTTTACCTGAAAAAATTGTTAAAATCTATATTAGTATAGATACCTTATAAATCAACACTTATTTTCAAAGTAATTTCTTAATCTTAAGTATCTGAATATCTTTTTCCCCTCTTAATAGGTCTTTAGAGGACCAACTTATTGAATGACAAATATAAAGAGGTATCTGTTTTCACCAATTTATTGTGATTCACTTTCATTTAAAAAAATCCTGTCAAAATTAAGCCTCAAAAAAAATCACAGTTTACATGGAAACATAAAATTGACAATTCTGTATTTATAACACACCCTATGCTAGGTGTGTTAATACTGCTATTTTTTCCTCCTAAGGTTTCTGAGTTTTAGCTCATTTTCTGGCCTTTCTTTTCAACTTGCAGGAAGATTTGTGAGTGAGTCTTTTTAAGCAGGCACTCTTGGTTTTTACAACCTGCTTGTTGTTCCGTTGTTGCTGTCTGCGCCCACGCCTAGGGTGTGTTATAATCTTTTTAAAGTCCTTACAGATGGAATCATACCTATTCTCAGGATCATTGTCGTCGTCATCATCATCCACTGTGGCAGGCACTGATTTAGATAAGGCTTCATCTCCTTAGGGGAAAAATTTACTTAAAATTAGCTTGCATTATCTATACAAGTAAAACCACATGAAATAAAACTGAAAGCTAGTAACTTTTGAGTAAATAAGCAGGTTATAGACAAAATTGTTGAAATCCTAAAACATGAGTAAAATCAATGTTTCTAAGAAGCATAATACTAAATTTACAAAACACCAGCAGGAAAATGATCATTGGATCTTATATACCAAGTTGTATCTCACTGCACAAAACACAGCTTTTCAGAAACAATTTTTTTTGTAATTGGCTGTCATCATCATTAACATTGGTTTCCTATTTAACTAACCTTTGTATTCATCTACTAAAAGTATGAAGGTAACAGGTGCCCAGTTCATCCTCTGCCTTTCAAAAACGACAAAATTGTTTTCACCATTTTGCTAGTACCAAGTAATTGAAAAACACACTTGAATCTGTATAATATTCATGATTTGAACTATCCAGAAGCATGTTCAAATACACTAAAATGTATCTCCCTATACAAAGTTTCTTTTCTCTTCTGCTATTCACAATCTAAAGACATGACTGAGGTTATATAGCTCAGTGGGAGAGCACTAGCATAACATTCACAAGGGCTATTCCCAGAAACACAAAAAGTGAAAAAAAACAGGAAAACCAGGATGTGTATTTCACTGTACATAAATTTTACCTCAAAAGACAAGGGACCAGAGAAATGGATCAGTGGTTAAGGTGCTCATTTACAAATCCTAGTTACATGGGTCCAATTCCCCACTATCCATGTAAAGTCAGATGCATAAAGTAGTGCATCCATCTGGAGTTCATTTGCAATGGCTAGAGGGCCTGGTATGCCCATTCATATTTCTTTCTCTCTCTCACTCTCTGTCCTCTCCCCCTCTCTCAGCTTGCAAATAAATATTTTCAGCCGAGCATGGTGGTGCACGTCATTAATCCAAACACTTGGGAGGCTGAGGTAGGCTGATAGCTGTGAATTCTAGGCCAGCATGAGTCTAATTTCAGGTCAGCCCGGGCTAGAGGCAAGACCCTACCTCAAAAAAAAAATAGTAATAATAATATTTTTTAAAAAGGGAGCTGAGCCGGGCGTGGTGGCACACGCCTTTAATCCCAGCACTCAGGAGGCAGGTAGGAGGATCGCTGTGAGTTCAAGGCCACTGTGAGATGACATGGTGAATTCCAGGTCAGCCTGAGCTAGAGTGACACCCTACCTCAAAAAAACAAAAAAAAAGAGGGGGGAGCTGGAAAGATGGCTCAGCAGTTAAGCACTTGCCTGTGAAGCCTAAGGACCCCAGTTCGAGGCTCGATTCCCCAGGACCCACAAAAGCCAGGTGCACAAGGTGGCGCATGCATCTGCAGTTTGTTTGCAGTGGCTGGAGGCCCTGGTACACCCATTTTCTCTCTCTCTCTCTCTCTCTCTGCCTCTTTCTCTGGCTATCTGTCACTCTCAAATGAATAAAAATAAACAAAAAATAATAATATAAAAGAGATAAGCAAGAACTTTTGAACTCTAGTTAATACTACACATACTTTAGTATTTAGGGTGACATGTTGATGTTCACCATTCATTCTGAAATGCATGGAAAATGTAGAGGGCATTATAATGTGTTAAAAAGCAAACCAATCTAATGCCAGGCATGGTGATGCACACCTTTAATCCCAACACTAAGGAGGCAGAGGTAGGAGGACTGTCCTGAGATTGAGGCCAGCCTATGACTTCAGAGTGAGATATAGGTCAGCCTGAGCTAGAGTGAGACCCTACCTCAAACAAACAAACAAAAAAAAAAACTAAAAAAAATAAATAAATTATAGACTCAGATTACTAGCCGCCAGGTATTGGTAATGGAGTTAAGAAGATGAAAAGCTAAATTCAGAGTAGAAACATGTTAAGATAATGGAACATTTTGGTATGTTTGTTGTAATCAAGTTTATACAAAACGACACAAGACAAAACTGCATTGATCTACATGCAGACACAAATAAATAAGTGTATATAAGAGTACTGCACTCGAGGGCTGAAGAGATGGCTTAGTGGTTAAGACATTTGCCTGCAAAGCCAAAGGATCCTGCTTCAACTCTCCAGGGCCCATGTTAGCCAGATGCACAAGGGGACACATGCATCTGGAGTTAGTCTGCAGTGACTGGAGGCCCTGGTGTGCCCATTCTCATTCATTCATTCATTCATTCTTTCTCTCTCTCTCTCTCTCTCTCTCTCTCTCTCTCTCTCTCTCTCTCTCTTTCTCTCTCTCTGGAGTTCGTCTGCAGTGGCTGGAAGCCCTGGCATGCCCACTCTCTCTCTCAAATAAATAAATAAAATAATTTTTTTAAAAAGAGTACTGCACTTGAACCAGGTGTGGTGGCACATGCCTTTAATCCCAGCACTTGGGAAGCAGAGGTAGGGAGGACTGCAGAGAGTTCGAGCCCACCCTGAGAGTACATAGTGAATTCCATGTCAGCCTGGGCAAGAGCAAGACCCTACCTCAAAAAAAAAAAAAAAAATATATATATATATATACACACACACACACACACACATTCATTCTCATGCATATTCATATATTCTCTCTCCCTCCCTCTCCCTCTCTCTCTCTCACCAGGCAGGTAAGCACATGCTAAAAATCTCAGCATTCAGGTACAGAAGCAAGAAAAATCATGACCTTGAGGCCAGCCTAGGATACCCAGCAATACTACTGTGGCTGTATAAATGAAATAAATAAATATTCTTTTTTTATTTTTAGGTTTTGGTATTATATTATAGTTACAGAAGTTATCACCACTGGGAGAAACTGAATGAAGGGGCATCTGAGATTCTCATATACTTTCTTCTTTTATTTCTTTTTTTATAATTTTTCCTAATAAAATAAAAGGGGCAAATGGAAGAAAATTATCTATATAGAATATAGGCACTGGGCTGGGAAATGTACAAGGCACCATATTTGATCACCAGAACTGTGGAGGGGTAGACAGATTCAGGACAGACCTGTACTGGATGGGGCCAGTCAACATTATGTTATAGTTGGAGAGGGGCTTGGGAGGCTACTCCCTTTCCTAATGAACTAATGACAGTTAAAGTTTGCTAGGTAGAAGAGAGTCATTCTCTTCTATGGCACAGCTACTAGTAAGAAATGAAAAGTACAGTGAGACAGAAGGGGATAAAGAAGGATCAGTGAAGTATGTATGATCAAACTGTAACATGTAAGTATGAAACAGTCAGATAAAAAAGAAATGCTAAATACGGGAAGACAAAAATTACCCTAATAGTATTTCAGCTAAATGCCTTGTTGAAATACTTGTATTCCTTTTGTGTTGTTGTTGTTGGTTTTTCGAGGTAGGGTCTCACTCTAGCCCAGCCTGGAATTCACTATGTAGCTTCAGGGTGGCCTCGAACTCATGGCAATCCTCCTACTTCTGCCTCCGGAGTGCTGGGATTAAAGGCGTGCACCACCATGACACCTGGCTATATTCCTTTTTTTTTTTTTAAGACAGTCTAAATTAGCCCTATCTAGTCAGCAACTTTCAAGGAACATGTATTATGGCTGGCCTGGAATTCCTACTCTTTTTGCCTCAACCTCTGAGTAAACATGAGCTACCACACCCAACAGATGTTTAGTTTTCTTATGACACTGGTTCTCAAACCCATGCCAAGCATGGTAGGCAAGCAATTTTTCCACTGAGCTTTGTCCCTCACCTTCCACTGTAGTATTCTCTCTCTTTCTACTACTTTCTTTCCTGAGATGGTGTTTCACTATGTTGTGTAGGCTGGCTGCCTCAGGCTCTCAAGTAGCTAAGAACACATTGGCTATACAATACCTTGTCTTTTTATTAAAAAAGGAGGAGGAGGAGGAGGGGGGAGGAAGAGGAAGAGGAGGAGGAGGAGGAAGAAGAAGAAGGAAGAAGAGGAGGAGGAGGAGGAGGAGGAGGAAGAAGAAGGAAACAGCCAGGTGTGGTGGTGTAATAGTGCAAAATTTTAATCCCAACATTGAGGAGGCAGAGGTAGGTGGATCACTGTGAGTTCAAGGCCACCCTGAGACTACATAGTGAATTCCATGTCTGCTTGGGCTAGAGAGGCCCTACCTTGAAACCCCCCCCCCCAACAAAATAATTTCAATGAATTTCATGGGATACAAAATATGTGTTCCAATTTTGAATGCTGTATGCGTTGCACAGCAACCAAAATTTTCACACACTATGCCATACTAAGATCAAGCACTCATCTACAATACATGAATCAATGCCTACTGAACTACTGGCATCAATTTGATTTTCTTTCATAACTACTGCCCATTAATCCAGAGAAAACCATTAAATGGTGGCAAAGTAATGCTGTTCTTTACTCAAAAAATGTGGTATTCCTGACACAGAATACTAACAATACTAATTTCTTCCAGTGATGACATAAAAATACATGGAGAAAGGCTTTATAGTAAGTGCTTAAATAAATTTTAAGTGGACTTTTCCTCAACAGTAACCCTGGATTTGGCTTCAAGGAAAATTAAACAACATGATTATTCAAGGGGGAAGGAATATAAAGTTTTAATTTATTCTTGCATACCTGAAGATTGACAAAATCCAGTATGTGAAGACAGCACTAAATTTTCAGTCACAGGCATAATTTTCTGCTCATCACTGCTCCCTTCGCCTACAGAATTCTGATCATCATCTCCTATGTCAGAAGATGAAGAAGAAATGTCTGCTTGCTTCCTTTTTTTCGTGCTTGTTCTTAGGGAGTTTCTCTTTTTCTCCTTGGTACAACTTGCCTTCTTTTTAGCTGAAGTTCCTTGTTTATTCTGCTTTTTATTATCTTCAGAACTTTCCTCAGTATCAGATGATGATGAACCACTTTGTATCTGCTTAGTATTTCTCTTTGAATTTAAATTTCTTCTTTCTCTCAATTCAATTCTTTTCAATCTTTTATCAGAAGAGTCAAAACCATCTTCCTTCAAGGAATATTTCTCAGTATCAGATGATGAACATTCCTGTCTCTTCCTTGAACTCTTTTCAGATGCGTTACATTTTTTCTTTTCTCTACTACATGTTCTATTCTTACTCTTTTTATCTTCTGAAGAGTCACAACTATCTCCTTTCCCTGTCAAATTCTCAACATTATCAGATAATTCATTTTTCCTTGTAGATACTTTATCTTTTACTCTTTTCCCTTTCTTTTCTCCATCCATTGTTTCGTTCTTACTTTGCTCTATGCCTTCAGGAAAATGAACAATTTCTTCTCCGTCAAGTAACTTCTCAGTGCCATCAGATGAAGACTCATATTGTGGCTCCATCTTCCCTTCTGTGTTCAAGTCTGTAATTTTTTCCCTGTCTTCAGTTTCCTTTTTGCTCTGCTTTTTCTCATCTTCAGAAGATTCATCACTCTGCTCTTTCTTTGAGGACTCACCATTAGCATCAGATAAGCCACCTTTTTTACATGTTTTGGTTTTCAGGTGTTTACTCTTTTCTTTAGATTTAGCAACTCTTTTGTCTTCAGGAGAATTTATACACTCCCCTCTCCCAGAAGTCTTCTCAGCAACAACAGAGGAAGCATTGAGTTGTTGCCTCTTGGAAAGTCTCTCTCTCCGTTCCACCCCACTCTTATCATTCTCAACTATAAAATCTACTGGAGAGAGAGTCTCTCTCTCTTGTTTTCTTTCAGCATCAGAACACCCTTCCTGTGCAGTCTTCAAACTTTCTTGATCTTGATTACCCACTCCTTTTGAGCTATCCTTTTCATCTTCAGATGAGTCATAGTTCTTTTTATCTGAAACTCTGTGTTTGGTTGCTTTGTTAGCCCCAATTTTACTCATGCTTTTTATCTCTTTTTCTAATTCTGAGTCATAATTAGAAGACTCTGAGTTTTGACGTTTCTTTTTAGAGATTATAGAGCTTTTAATCGATTTTCCTTTTTTACTATCAAAATCTGAGCCAGAAGTAGAATTTTTCCGTTTCCTTTTTCCTTTTTCATCTTTCCCTGTTTGAGTCTTTAAATCATATGTCTCATGGTTTATATGAGTGTCATTAATGTCAGTATCTGAAGAAGAGCCTTGATTTACCTGGTTTACCCCTTTGAGGGCTGCTAGCATTTCATCAGACTCTGAATTTTGATCTACACTCTCTGGTTTCTTAGATTTTGGCAATTTATTAGGCTTAGGATTACCTAGAGTACTGTCACAAGAATTTCGCTTATCCTTTTTTCTTATTGGAACAGATAGTTTGTGTTTCTCTTTACCTGTTTCATTACTTTCTTCTTCTGAATTTGATGTTGTAGGGTTAGTTTCTGCCTGTCGCCTCAAGGGGGTAGTCTTAACACGTGGGGATCTTCGGAGATCAGATTCTTCTGAAAGTAATGGGACATCGTTTTCAAGCAAATGCTCATTATCACTATTTTCCTGTCCAGGTCCACATTTCTCTGACTTGTTCATACCAGAATTTTTAGAGCCATCTTTCTCTTGTGGGACTTCCTGACAATCAGCACTTTTAATTGGGGAATTACAAAGGGAAACAGGGGTGAGTTTAACATATAATTCTTTTCTTACTTTAGCTGTAAGTTTTGACTTAATACCTCCCCGGTTGTCTTTGCAAGGGATATTTAATTTTGCTGATGAACGCTCCAGTTCTTGTTCTGTCCCACTGTGGCCATTTCCTTGATAATCAGCTGAACTTTGAACTTCCATAGCAGTCTCAAGATTCCCAAAAATATCTTCTGGAACTGAGGAAGGAACAGACACAATATCCATGTCTAAATCTTCTGAAGTGTTAGCAGGTTCATACTGATGTTCTTTACCACCCAGTTTCCTATGTTCAGCACTAGGATTTTTATTTGCTTTTTGATCCTCTGTAGGGA
Source organism: Dipus sagitta (assembly GCA_036346955.1). NCBI lineage: Eukaryota > Metazoa > Chordata > Mammalia > Rodentia > Dipodidae > Dipus > Dipus sagitta. The sequence continues at coordinate 66,075,482 of CM070776.1, forward strand.
CACTCTGATCTATGTGTTCACTATCTGTCCGTTTTCTTGATGACTTAGCTTCTAACTTTAAATATTCTTTCTTTTCCACAGTACAGATTTTATCCCCCTTTCGTACTTTTGTTTCAGACTTAGCATCTGTGACTTTATGCTCTTTGGTATTTTTCTCTTTGTGCACAGCATCCAAAGCTCGTATCTCCAAATTCAAATCTTCTTCTAATGCAAGATGAGCCTTCTTAATATCAGCCAACACAGATTTAAAAGCCTTAAGTTGACGGAATTTTATAGCAGAAGTGATTTCTGAATTTTCTGCTACCTGCTTCAGAAATTTAATATAACTGGAGTTCATGTTGGCTGTGGTCTCAATCAGCTTTTTTGCCTTCTTAATCATCTCTTTAGGCACAATTAGTGCTGTATAAGAGTAGGTTATAGAACCAGAACATGTATCATCTAATTTCTTATCTTCTCCATTACAAGTGGAAGTGTTCTTCTTTGGAAAAAATTTGGATGTATGATCACACACTTTATTACTCTTTTCATTGTCAATTTTTATCTTCTTCTTATTTTGCTGTAACAACTGTTCTAAATTCTCAAATACGCTGTTACATGCAGTAACCAAGTCCAATAGAGGCTCTGGGTGACAAATGTAGCAATACCACTGATTGTTTTCATCCAATATTGCAGATAACTCCTTTCGACCAAGGTTGCGCAGGATGCATTTCTTACAGAAGGCATTATGGCAAAAGTCGCAACAAATCAAGTTTCCACCTTCTGCACACCATCTGAAATGGTTTAAGGATTAAAAATTATTCCCAATAAAACTAAATTTAACCTCTTGGTTATGAAAGGAATTTAAATTTTCATGGCAGTAATTTTAATAGTAACTTAGAACATCTGCTTAGGATAAGGTTTTATGGACAAACGCAGCCATCAATTAAAGGCATCAATGAAAATACTACTAAAATGGATCTAATTTAAAAAAGACAGAATTATCAAAAATATTAGATAATATCAAATGTTAGGTAAGTTTGACTTATTACCTACCTACATTGTTCATCCATTCCATCTGAGTCACGACTAATATCATCACTCATGTAATACTTAAAGCAATTCTATTGAAAGAAAGGGAATAGATGAAATTTTATTCAAAATATATACCATTCACAAAAGACAGAAACTTTATTTCTAAGTCATTAAAGAAAATAAAAGAAATATACATGGTTTAGTTAAAACAACACTCCAACTGCAGAAATGGCTTAGTGGTTGAGGTGCTTTCCTGAGAAGCCAAAAAGCCCAGGTCCAATTCCCTAGGACCCACGTAAGCCAGATGCACAAGGTGGCACATGTGTCTGGAGTTCGTTTGCAATGGCTGGAGGTCCTGGCATGCCAATATTCTCATTCTCTCTCTCTTTCTCTTTCTTTCTCTCTCTCTCAATCTCTCCCCCCCCCTCCCTCCCGCCTCCCTCAAATAAATAAATAAAATTTTAAAAACTGTACTAACAAAGACTAATATTCTCTCCAAACATAGAAATAGCTCAATAAATTTATTCATTGAGATAGATTTCCCTTATCAGAAACACACTATCATATAATTTCAAGGTCAGCCTGGGCTACCTGAGACCCTGTATCTAAAATATATATATATATATATATATATATATATATATATATATATATATATATATTAGCTGGGCATGGTGGTGCACGCCTTTAATCCCAGCACTCAGGAGGCAGAGGTAGGAGGATCACCATGAGTTCGCGGCCACCCTGAGACAACATAGTTAATTCCAAGTCAGCCTGGACTAGAGTGAGACCCTACCTCGAAAAACCAAAAAAAAAAAAAAAAAAAAATTATGTAGAAGTCTCTTTAGAAGTATATAAAAAATTCTATTAGGTAATGCAAATTTCTAATCTCATACTACTAGCTACTAAAGTTTGACATAAAAATGTACCAGATGTTGTTGCTATGTAATTTTGACAGTCAACATATATTAACTGCTACTGTGTATACAGCTAAACAGTTAATCTACACTATCTTTAAACCATAACATACCTACCATCCAAGGTAGGAGAAATTATGATGGAGAAGGCTAAAGTTCATTAATATGTAAATAGTACCTATTATCTAATGCAACTAATTAGCAGCAAAGAAGTTATTCAAATTCATGTCCTGCTGACTTAAAATTCCTTCCCAGTAAGACTGGGAAAAGGGAAGATTCCATGTTAATTATTGAAATAGACTAGGCACACAGGCTCATGGAAAAAAGCAATCGCATACATAAGAAAAGACAGTGAATCCAGTAAAACAAGATTTGGCTGTCAAAACTTAAAACTAGACATGATAAAATGTGTCCACGATAAGCCTCTGGAGAACTGAATTCAAGGAAACGAGGAAAACAAATTGCTATGGCACACAAAATAAAGTTTAGAAACATTGAACTGGTCAGAATCTATCAAAATTCCATGCAAGAAAAGATTTAGACTTATAAAATGCCAAGGAAAATAGGGCCTGCCTCTGCATTTCAAAGGTGGCTTTTTATTGGGAAACAAGCTAACAGAATTGACCTTAGCCCAACATGAGCCAGAGAGCCCATCATTTTAATACCAAAGGTATTTTAAATTAAATCCAGGATATTAGTAATAAAATACAAGTGTGCACAGACTGTTAAAACTATAATCAACATAGGGCTGGAGAGATAGATGGCTTAGAGGTGAAGACGCTTCCCTGCAAAGCCTAAGGACTCTGGTTTGATTCCCAAGTCTCCACGTCAGCCAGATGCACAAAGTGGCGCATGCTTCTGGAGTTCGTTTGGGGTAGCTAGAGGCCCTGGCACCCATTCTCTCTGTCTGTCTCTCTTCTCTGTCTCTTTCTCTGTGCTTGCAAATAAATAAATAGAAAAAAAAATTAAAGGCCGGGATGGTGGCACATGCCTTTAATCCCAGCACTTGGAGGCAGAGGTAGGAGGATCACCATGAGTTCAAGGCCACCCTGAGACTACATAGTGAACTCCATCCAGGTCAGCCTGAGCTAGAGAGAGACCCTACCTTGAAAAACAAACAAAAAAATACTATAATCAACATATATGAAACATTTAAATGTTACTATTAAGTTACATTAAGACTTGTTCCACACGGAGATACAGAGAAGCAGGATATGTAAAAGGAAAGGTTATATAAGACACAAGTATACACAAACATGCAGCTTCAGATTTTGAAACACATCAAGGCTCTCTCCTACACTGCCCAATTTCTGGACACCATGTCCACTCTGCTTAGAACCTACAGAACCAGTACCACTTAATCAGGTTAATTCTTATTCATATCTCAGATATCAGCTTATACCTTCTCTACCAGAAAGCTTTCCAACCTGAGCTGTAGTCACACAGGCTTCCTACACTGCCCACAGTCTCTTCATTCTCTCATACAATGGTACTTATAGGGCATTTATACATTTGCCTTCTTCATACAATTTGAGCCTTCCAAGAACAGAATATTACATACCTTACAAATAAGGACTTTCAATGAAGGGTGTCTATAAATGGAATCTTTTTGAAAATGATTGACCTGTTGTCCACAAGCTGTACAGCTCACGATCCCATGAAGCCCATCTTCTAGGAGAAAGGAGTAATCATTATTCACACATTTACAAACAGAGACAAAAAGATATTAACCTTAGCATTTTGTCAACCATGTTATTAGAAATTAAATAGCTTATAATCCTTGAGAAAATGACATCTTGGACACAAATTAAAATGATCAATTTTGACTTTTTAAAAAGACCATGACAAACCTGGCAAATGCCATAACACAAATGGTAATTGCTTTCCTTAACAAATATAAGCCCCATCTACTACAACTTAGAGGTATTATAAAGAACTCCTAAAGCTAAAGTTCAAGAGCTCAGTGTTTGTTTTCTGAAACAGGTTCTTGCTGTAGCCCTTGTTAGCTGCTACTTGCAATGTATCCCATACTGGTTTCAAACTCACAAAAATCCTCCTGTCTCAGTTCCATCAACGCTGGAATTATAGTCATGTGTTACCACACCCAGCTCTTTTCATTTTGTTATTGATTTGCAAATAAATTCAGTATCAGTTCCTGGGAAATGAGAAATTAAGTGCCATTTGGAACAGGTTCTTTTTTAATCCTCTACTTGAGTTAGGCATGCCATAAATGAATTTTGGGGTTTTTTGTTGTTTTTTTGGGGGGGGTTATTTGATGCAGGGTGTCACTCTAGCCCAGGAACTCAATCTTTAGCCTGAGCTTGTCTCAAACTCACAGCAACTCTCCTACCTTAACCTTCCAAGTGCTAGGATTACAAGCATGAGCCACCACTCCTAGCTCAAAGGTTTTTATTCTTAAAATGCAATTCTGTACAGATCCTGTCAATACAGTACATAAAAATTGGATAATTTTGTATTACAAATATCTATCCTAAGATTGACACTATCATTAATTTACATTTACCCTCCTTCTATGTTTATGTGACTATCTACTCTATGGTCTACAATTTGGAAGTATGACACTGTAAGGGTACCTATATGGCAGCAAACATTAAAATTTCTGTGAAAATGGCCAAAACACTTCATGCTGTACTATCTATAGGAAAACAGATTGAACATAACTCATGAAAAGATGAAGAAACCTCTCCTGCCTAACAGTTATCCCTGGTTATGCCAAGGCTATTATTCTCAACCTGAGATAAACAAAACAATCATCAAAAGAATCTTTTAAAAAAACACAGACATATGCCTGCAGTGCCAAATACTCAGGAGGCTGAGGCAGGAGGATCACTTGAGCCCAGGAGTGCAAGTCCAGCCTGAGTTTCATGATGAGAGATACTGTGTCTGAAAAAGTGAAAAGCCGGGTGCACACCTTTAATCCCAGCACTCAGGAGACAGAGGTAGGGGGATCTATGTGAGTTTGAGGCCAGCATGGGACTACAGAAAGAGTTCTAGGACACCCTGTGCTAGAGTGAGAGCCTACATCCAAAAGGGGGGAGGGCGGCTAGTCGATCTTACCTCTAAACACTGAACTGAAATCTTAAGGCAATTTTTACATATGATCCTAATAAGTATCCAAGACCTTAATCCATATAACATGGTAGACTACATTCCAAAAGAAATTAGTGTGATACTCTGGTTTCTCTTCAGATCACATAAATTTCTCACCCTTTAGAAAGACCAATAAAAATGTCTGCATTCACAAATGAAAAGGAACAAACTGGGGGCTAGAGGTATGGCTTAGCGATTTAGGCGTTTGCCTGCAAAGCCAAAGGACCCAGGTTCGTTTGCCCAGGACCCACATTAGCCAGATGCACAAGGGGACACAAGCGTCTTGAGTTCGTTTCTAGTGGCTGGAGGCCCTGGCGCGCCCAGTGTGTCTGTCTGTCTGTGTCTCTCTCTCTCTCCCTCTCCCCCCATTCTCTGTCAAATAAATAAATAGAAAGGAAGAAAGAAGAAAGCAAGCCAGCAAGTGAGCAAACTGTGACATTGTCTCTACCCCTAAAGAGAAAACAACATAAAAAATTCTCACCATTTTTTTTTTCTTTCCCAAGTAAGGTCATACTCTATCCCAGGCTGACCTGGAACTCAGCTGGTAGTCCCAGGCTCATCTAGAATTCAGAATGATCCTCCTACCTCTGCTCCCAAATATTGGGACAACTGCCATGCCCAGCCTAACTAGTTGTTTTAACCTTGGATACTCATATTGTCTGTTATTTGTGAGTAACAGAAACAAATATACAGTGTGCTTTTTTTTTCTTTGTTTTGCTTTTCTTGTTGAGGCAGGGTTTCACTCTAGCCCAAGGTAACTTGGAACTCACTATATAACCCAGGCTGGCCTCAAATTCCTAACAATCCTCCTACCTCAGCCTCCCAAGTCATGTGATTTATAGGTATGAGCCACTATGCCTGGCTTACTTTTTCATTTTAAATAATTATTTCATTCAGATAAACAAGAAAAATAAAAGCTACAATTTTGTGCTAGAGAGATGGCTTAGCAGTTAAGGCCCTTGCCTGTGAAGCCTAAAGACCCCGGTTCCAGGCTCGATTCCCCAGGACCCACATTAGATAGATGCACAAGTACGCGCACGCATCTACAGTTTGTTTGCAGTGGCTGGAGGCCCTGGCGCGCCCATTCTCTCTGTCTGCCTCTTTCTCTCTCTGTCGCTCTAATAAATTTAAAAACTGAACAAAAAAACCTTAAAAATAATTTTTAAAAAGCTACAATTTGATCATTCATTCAGTGTTAAATACTATTCCTTCCACATTGTGTGCTTTTGTGTATATGTCACTCAAAAAAATTGTTTGTTTTTGTTTTTGTTTCTGGATTTTCGAGGTAGGGTCTCACTCTAGCCCAAACTGACCTAGAATTCACTCTGTAGTCTCAGGGTGCCCTCTAACTCACGGCAATCCTCTTACCTCTGCGTCCCAAGTGCTGGGATTAAAGGCACGCGCCATCACCCTCAGCTCAAAAATATTTTTACAAAGCTAGGCAGTCCTTTGAATAATTTTTTTGATTTCAGTGTTACTTAGAAAATTAAAAGTACTCAGCTGGGCGTGGTGGCGCACGCCTTTAATCCCAGCACTCGGGAGGCAGAGGTAGGAGGATTGCCATGAGTTCGAGGCCACCCTGAGACTGCATAGTGAATTCCAGGTCAGCCTAGGCTAGAGTGAGACCCTACCTCAAAAAACCAAAAAGAAAAAAAAAATCGAAAAACCAAAAAAAAAAGAAAAAGAAAAAGAAAATTAAAAATACTCTTATTTAGAAAGTAGTTTAATAATACTGTTAAAAATAAAAATAAATGTACATTTACTTTCATAAATTCCTGACACAATTTTAAATGAGCAATGCTCCCAAAGTATATATACCACATACTATTTTTATATTGTTAAAATGAAAAGTAAATGTTTTAGTATGTATATATATCATAAATATAGACAACCATGCATTACATATACACATGCATAAAACTTTAAGGTAAGCATTACCTGTGGGGTGGGAATAAGAGAAATGGATGAGAGTAGGAATGAGCCAATATTTTATTTAAGTGAGATCTGAAGCAAACATGGCAAAATATCAGTTACTTGATTTTACGTACATTTTTTGTGCATGTAGGTTTAATTTTTAATTTTTAGTTATGAATTTTTTAAGTGTTTAAGCAGAAAAGAGTCATTTTTGTTTCTGAACTCAATACACCTTAGAGGCTTGAAGGAGAACAACATTATTTCTGCTCAAGAAGAAAAATTATCCAATATTTTTTAACAATTAAAATGAGGGAAGTATCAAAACTGTCTATGATTTTTTGCTCCTGAAGTACCACTTTAGCTATGCCAGTGTGCCATAATTGCATTCCAAATCAATGTAAGTTTTCATTGTCAGATTTTTTTAATGTAAATGTTACGTTCTTGACAGTTTCCTAAATTAAGTTTCAAATTTGGAAATATTTTTTTCTAAAAAATGTTGAAATACTAACTATAGCAATCTTGTATCTCATACCACTAGTTCACTCATACATGTGTATATAAGTAATTCTAAAATTAAATTGCCTATTTGATTTCTGACTATTTAAACATGTAGAAGATCACTGAGGAAAATAAACATGAGAGATTCAGGCACTTCTATAGAGCTACAAACATACATATTTCCTTTAAGCATGATAAACACATTCTTACAAAGAACACTTGATAAAAGGGTCCAGAGATAACAGCTAAAACCAGCAGCATACCAAATTGCCACTTCAAAATCCACCACCCCCAAAACACACACACACAAACACACACACACAAACACATACACACACACACACACACACACACACATACACACACACACACACACACACACACACACACCCAGGTGGTTTTTCGTTTATTCTGCCTTTGGGCACTATCCATACTTCAGACACTGCTATACAGTCTCTTCACAGAAGATACCATTCAGACAATTAACTTTGATAAATGCTATATACATAATTGTCTGTATTCACTTGAGTATCCATGATCAAAAAAATAAACTCTTGGTAGTGATTCTTAACATTACCTTCTACTTGCTGATTCTCTTATGTTTTAAGAATAGTACCTTAGCTGTGGTGATCTATTTTGCTGAAATGACAGCCTTCCTACTATGAACTGGATTATCATCTTTCTTAAGCTCCAAAGGGTTTGGACACCCTCTTGTGGACAACAGACTAAACAACATTTCCTTGATTTTCAACTGCAACCTAACAAATTAATTTGAAAATTGGTATATATTTTTGTAAGTATAGATATATTTTAGTGATTCCATCAAGATAATCATAGCGGTGATATAAAAAGTCTACTCAAAATTTCACAAGAATCTCAATAAAATTTCACAATTATGTAATATGATCAATATTAAATGGGTACTTGAATTACACTTCTATTTAAAATTTAGTGTCATGTTTTACTTTTTAGAGATTAATCCCTTTTATACATACAGATTCTCACCCTGTTATTCTGCCCAAAAAATATATGCAGGCACTATTTAAAAATCACATACAAAAATGTTGAGCATGAACCCAGCTTATAGATTTCTAAATGAAATCTGGCTGTTGTGATGGCAAAAATAGAGGTAGGTCAAATACATGGAGGGAGGATTATTAGAACTAGCTCCCAACTCTTTCCTATTTATCTCTACATTGCATCAACAGATCTGAAATTTTAGTGTTCATGAAGAACAAACTGAGGTACATTATTGACCTCATCCAAAGAAAGCATAAATTGTTGGGAATAAAAGGATTTTCATATTTAGTAAGTACCCCAGGAGATATCTGATGTAATTCTCTACCACTATATGTAACATTGTTCCGATTATATATAGTTACCTGGTGGCCACAGGTAAAATTTTACACAAATTTGAAATTTCTTCCACGTAAGAGAAAACTCATGGTATTCTGGTATATAGGTATTATAAACCTAGTAAGTGGAAGAAAGAAATGATAAGCTTCTTGAGACAATAGCCACTGAAGGCAAAGGTATTTTCAAAAATGGTATTTAACTTTTTCTGCTTCAGAGCTCAGAGAAACAGAAGTTATTTTTAAGTAGTGCTTTTTAATAAACAATGGGCAGAAAGTGGAGGTATTTTTAGTAAGCACATCAGATTTTCAAATATGGTCATAGACAGCAATTTAAACTCAGGTTTCATTTTTCACTTGTATTTACCTCCGCGTTTTTTGAGATTTTCAGTTTTCATTTTACTTCTGCTTCTAAATTCAGGCCCTTTAAAATCATCTTTGTCTTCATTCAGCACTGGCTCTGGTTGTACAATCACTGTACCTAGAATGATTTCATTTAAAAAACCATTACACATATTAAATGTGCAAATGAAGTACAAGACTTCAGTTCAGATAAAGCCAACATTGCTGGTACATAGTGTGTTTCCTTCAAGTTTTAAGTACTTGTATAAGGACTTCAAGTATAAATAAAATAGGGAAGTAGTAAAAGGGCCAGTTGTCAGCAATCAGAATACTTGTTGCAGTTTAGTTCATAAAAACAGGAAGGGGAGGTATTATGAACTAACATAAATGTGTCAATAGAAAGCCTCAGCCCAGCTCAGAATTTTTACAGTCCCTATCACAAAGACTGCTATAAATATGAACATGTATGCTACATTTCATAAGTATTTATTTAAGCCAGGCATGTAGCATATACCTTTAATCCCAGCACTTGGGAGGCAGGGGTAGAAGGACAGCTATGAGTTTGAGGCCAGCCTGAGACTACATAGTGAATTCCAGGTCAGCCTGGACTACAGTGAAACCCTACCTCAAAAACATTTAGTTAAAAAAAAAAAACATTTAAAAAGTAGTTGGCAGAGGGGGGGAATCTTATTCTTCTCATAGTCCAAATTAAACAAAAAAATCAGACAGACATAATTGTTTTATTTTGCTTTGGGGAGGGTAAGAGGAAGATAAGGGAACCATGAAATTTAATCTTTATTGCTATACCTATTCTAGAGAAAATTTCAAATAGTATATCAAAACTTCACTAACCTCAAAAGTCCTTAAAGAGTTTTAAGACTGAGGATCACCCTATAACACTTAAGCTGAATTAGTCTAACAATAACTTGTAGAATAAAGTAATTTGTTGGTGTCTATTAAAATATTTTAGAAAGAATGGCCTTCCTTAAGTCTAAAACTGATGATAGAAGAAAATAGGTGTGGTAAAACAGGGTCCAGGTCTTAACTTTTACTTACATTGCTGGGCTTAATACTAAATTGGTCATGTACTGACAACAATTAAGAAAGTAAAAGCAAGTAGTTGTCAGAATTCCCTCTGAATGACAGACATATGGCAGATGGCCTAGTGATTAAAGACGCTTGCTTGCAAAGCCTGCTGGCCTGGGTTTGATTCCCCAGGATCCACACAAAGCCAGAGGTACAAACTGAAACAGTCATATAAAACTCATCAAACATATTTTGGCAAGTTATAGTACTAGTTCTTAAATGAATTTCTGAGACTGGGAGGGGAAAGGCTGGGAGGACACAGGAGTTCATATGATGAGGTAAATTTAAATAATCCCCAATTCCCAAAAATGTTACTTATAAGTATCATTTCACATATATACTTCCAGAGAGGTCCCAGCATTTAAAAAGAGCAAAATATTTAAAATTAAGCAAAAAATAATTGAACTGTTCTTTCTTGAAAATTCTTCTCTGAATGGAAATAAAGCAGAAGGGTGAAAGAGCACCATACCTAGCACTGGATTAAGGTATGCCTGGGCTGAAATCTTCTTGATTTAAAGTAGGAAATATTTCTTGTGATCTGAATTTCACCTTTCATCTACTACTCTGTCACTTTGTTTTCAGGATTAAATGAGTTAATTCTCTAAGAGTCTGGCACCTATGCTTGCTCAATGAAGCAATTTAACAATAAAAATAACAGTTCAGACTTAACCTTATGAAACAGTTCTACTATTGCTTCAGCATGAGAATTAGACTTAGCTCAGTTTAGTAAAACCATATACTGACTTCCATCCACAGTACCCATTAAAAAAAAAAAAAAGTTTGGATTCCCCATTCTTACATCATAAGCATTCCCAGTAACACTCAATAAGAAAGAAAAAAATCCAAAGTGACTCACTGCCTTTGAGATGCAGACTCCCACAATTATTGTTTCTGCCAGCAGCCACCAAGGTAAATACATACACGTATTAAGGATGATTTGCAAACCCAAATAAATGGTGAGACACCAATTCTTCTACCCCTCTTCATTATACCTTTTTTTCCCCTCATTTTACAACTCCTAATATATCCTATTTAAACAAAGATCATTCCCTCTTACCCACTACACTCATTAAACTTTTATAATTTAAAAAGTCACAAAAGAAAACCATAGACAGTAAATACATTTTAGCAAACAAAGATTTAAACTATCTATATTTGAGAATAAGTTCAAAAATAGTTGCTAAGAGATTAGATCTAATTACTTAACAGAGGAAAAACCTCTTAACACTTTGACTCTGTGAAACATCAAAAAATTATTAAGTCCCTTGCTATTATCTCATCACCCAATCATATTGCCTCAGGCTTAGATGAACTAAGATTTGCATTTGGCCTTTTTGTGCCCCAACTTAATTAATGAAGCTACACAGGTAGTGCTGTAATAGTTCAAAGGTATGATAAAATTTTGTTTTCAAAATATACTTTCAATAAATATACTTAAAAACTACTTAACAGTTAACTTTCAGATTAGTGTTAGGGAATTTCCGATTGCAATAAGACAGGGTTTGGGGCTATAGCTCAGTGGTAGAGTACTTGCCTAGCATGTGAGAGGCCCTCGACTTGATCTTCAGCACTGCAACCCCCCCCAAAAAAAAAAACTGAGTAAGTACTAAATTAAACTATTATTTTTAAGTTTTCAGGACTAGTCATTACACTCTTAAATAAAACAAGCACATTAAGACTCACTGAATCAACTTAGTATCTTAAATATTTCAACCTATATCCATATTCAAATGAAATGTAAAAATATAATCCCCCTTTTTAAAAACTCAATGGAAAGAAGAAAAAATTATCTGATTTGGTTTTTTTCAAAACTAAATATATGTTTTAAATTTTTAACTTAAATAATGCATGTTTTCATTAACAAGTTAGACCACTATCAGTAAAAGACCAACATCAGTCCTTTACATACGCTAACCCAATTAACCATAATAATAAATTTAAAATACATTACAATTTTAACTTCCTGTGAAAATATAATACAGATTACCTTTTGGCAAGCTTTGCATAGTAATGTTTTCTGAATTTTCATTAGAAGCTTCTTCATTTGCATTTTCATTCAAAGGTTTTTCATCATCAGATTCTATATACTTTGTTACAATTGAAGGTTTCCTATGAAATTGAATTAAGTCCATTGAATTATGGGCATTTCTGACAACTGGAAAAATACTGAAAGACCATAAATATCATGCTTGGATTGAGCACTGACTTTCAACCAGGGTTGTGAACAAGAATCATGGAGGGACACAAGACTGAATGAATGGAACTAGTGCAACTGTATTCTGCTACCAAGGGAATCTTTACGGGTATTCTTTTGAGAATCACTACATTAGAAAATAAAATAATAATCAAGCTGTGTTTATTAAAACAGCTCTACTGATTAAGAAACAACAATAGTCAGAGCCGGGCGTGGTGGCGCACGCCTTTAATCCCAGCACTCGGGAGGCAGAGGTAGGAGGATCACCGTGAGTTCGAGGCCACCCTGAGACTCCATAGTGAATTCCAGGTCAGCCTGGGCTAGAGCGAGACCCTACCTCGAAAAACCAAAAAAAAAAAAAAAAAAAAAAAAGAAACAACAAAAGTCCAGTAGACTAAGCTAAAAACTTCTAATAACTATATTCCAGGACTAGGGGGATGTCTTAGCAGTTAAGGCATTTATGTGCAAAGCCTAAGGACAAAGGTTCGATTCCCCAGGACCCACATGGTGGTGCATGCATCTGGAGTTCGCTTGTGCACCCATTTCTCTCTCTCTCTCTCTCTCTCTTCCTCTTTCTCAAATAAATAAAAATAAAATATTTTTTTAACTTTAAAAGTAAAAGAACTGTACTTCATAATATATAGGTCATTAACTATACTTGGAAATAATTTCAGTCCACATATAATGTGTTTGGTATTCTGAAAAAGACATCTTCACCACTCTTTGTACTCCTTATAATTTATATCTATGATATCTACTCAGTATCTTAAACAATGTAACATAATAAAACCCATATTGTCTAATAAGACATTTAATTTTTTTTCGTTTCCCCTTCTATAAATCATATTCATTATCTTAAAAAAAAAGAATCAAAAAAAAAAGAATCAAATATTGCAAGAACCACTAATACATAATGAGCCCTCTAAAAATTCCTTTAAATCCAAAAGTGGGTAGGACTGGGGAAATGGCTCAGCACATAAAGTCAATCACTTGCAAAAACTGCTAGCCTTTGGATCAATTTCCCAGCACCCACATAAAGGCAGATGCAAAAAGGTACATGCATCTGTGATTCCAACATGCCTATGAGAATGGGAAACAGAGATAGGAGAATCTGAACCTCAAGGGCCAGCTAGTCTGGTCGTTTGTTTGCAATCTGGCAGTTAGTTTGCAGTGGCAAGAGATCTTGTCTCAAAGAAGGTGGAGCAAACTTGCTGTGGTGTATGTGTCCATGTGCAAAACCACACAACAGTAAAATAACTGATTCAAAGTTGGAATGAATTAGTCATTGCTGAAATTGCACAATAGATACAAAGGAATTAATTAGATTATATTACAGTATTCTTTTGTAAATATTTAAATTTGTATAAAATTATTTATTTAGAACAATGGTGCTAGAAGTAACTTCAAGTGAAAGATTGTATATTGAGAAACAGAAAACCAAACAAAAGTGAAAGAAAATAACATTTCCCTTCAATATCAACCCACCTCTTTGATCGTGATGATCCTAAAGATCTGGACTTTTCTGAGGAGCTAGTTCCCTACACATGAAGAAAAAATGCAAAGGTGAATAAAGCTCTCACAGCAATACCTATATAATTAACCATTTCCCTAAAATAAACTCTTTTAATGAGATACTATTATATACCTGAAATAGTTGGCTAAAAGGAACTTAGAAAACAAATTCTTAGAGATTAGATATATAGCTCAGTTCAAGTCCAATACTATCACTACCCCCTCAAAAAAAGAATTCTCATTTATTGCCATGTTTCCCTGACTAGAGAGTATCACTTGGGGTGGGGATTTTGGAGACTGAACCCCAAGCCATGTCTTCTGCCACAAAACCATACCCACAGGCCCATATTTCTTTCTTCTGTTTTCTTTTTGTGATGTTAAGCAAGCACACTTTGACCCGAATATCCAGACATTTTCTCTTTTTATATTATTTCTGTTGCATGCTAGGGAGGTGAGAAAAGACCTTTGCCCCTATCAACATGCACAGGAACAGAAGTAGTCAAAAAGAGACAGCTTTAAGGATCTCATAAAAGGTACACTTTTTCTCTGTATGGCACAATATAAGTTCTATAATATATCCACCTGCATATCATGTGAAAGAATTCGGGACGGGTTACTTACTATAATAATGCTTAGGAGACACTCAATACCAAATTTTGAAACATCTCAGAACCCTGGAGCCATGCCCACAATGTTCAACTCAAATTGCCATGATATAACAACAGTTAAATTCCTATCGAGTAGCAAATCTTCAGTTTTCTGCCTAAGATAAACTACTAAAGTGACTTAATAATAATGAACACCTTCTCAAACTAGACAAGAACCAAACTGCAATACCATAAGGACAAGTGGTACAACAGTAACCACAAACAGGCATGTGTTGACTAGAAGCAATATAATGGTATATACTATAGTTAGTTATTAGCAATTAATAAATATCCTTAAAATGCTTCAAATTATTACTTACCTCTTCCTTGCTATTTTCCATCATATCAGAGTTACTTCCAGAACCACTACTTTTATCTAAAAAAAAAGAAGAAACAATCTTATATTGTCAATATAGCATCAAACCAAACACTAACTAACACTAGTTATATAGCACATGCCTGTAATTCTAGCACTCAATATGCAGAGGCAAGAAGGTTGTCAACAAATTTGAAGCTAATCTGCACTACTAAGCAGGTCTGAGGTCAGCCAAGGGTACATAGTAAGACCCTGTCTCAAAAAGAAAATACTAATACCTATAACTCTATGCGCCCATTTTGAAATTATAGGAGTATTAGTAATGCTGACTAAAATATTCCTACAAGAATATTCTAACTATGGGCTGGGGAGATGGCTTAGCGGTTAAGCGCTTGCCTGTGAAGCCTAAGGACCCCGGTTCGATGCTCGATTCTCCAGGACCCACGTTAGCCAGATGCACAAGGGGGCGCACGCATCTGGAATTCCTTTGCAGTGGCTCTCTCTATATATATATCTGCCTCTTCCTCTCTCTGTCTGTTGCTGTCAAATAAATAAATAAACAAAAACAAAAACAAAAAAGAACATTCTAACTAGAATCTCTGATTTCATACACTAGCCCCTTCTTATGAAGCAGTAAATAAATTGTACTAACAATAAATTATACTAATGCTATTAATAAATTATATTTCTTTTCTAAAATACTTCTTTTTATTTATTTATTATATTTACTTTCTGAAACATTTATTTATTTATTTATTCATTTCCAAGCAAAGAGAGATAGAAGACAGAGAATGGGCATACCAGGGCCTCCAGCCACTGACAATGGACACCAGATGCATACACCATCCTGTGTATCTTGCTTAACATGGATACTGGGGAATAAAACTCTGGTCAAAAAGCTCTGCAGGCAAGTGACTTAACCATTGAGCAAGTTCTCCAGCTAATCATATTTCATCTCTACATAAAATACTTAGCACATGAGAGTAAACTAGCCAGGCATGGTGCACATGTCTTTAATCCCAGCACTTGGGAGGCAGAGGTAGGAGGATCGCTGTGAGTTCAAGGCCACCCTGAGATTCCACAGTGAATTCCGGGTCAGCCTGGGCTAGAATGAAACCCTACCTCAGAAAACAAAAAAAGAAAAAAGAGTAAACTAAACCTAAAGCACACAATAAAGTATTAAGAACACAGTAGAAATCAGTAAGACAAGTGGAAAAAGAAATAGGAAAAAAAAGTAATGAATCTAAAAGCTAGTTGTGTTCAGGCCAGATGTGGTTGGCTCATGACCTTGATCCCAATACTTGGGTGTCTGAGATGGGAAGATCACTCTGAATTTGAAGCCAGCCTAACACTACATAGTGAATTCCAGGTCAGCCTGAGCTACAGTGAGATCCTACCTTGGAAAAAAAAGAGAGAGAGAGAGAGAGATAGGGAGGGAAAGAAGGAGGAAGGGAGGGGAGGAAGGAGATGTTAGTTGTTCAAAAGGATAAAATAAACCTTAGGAAGAGCTAGAGAAATGGCTCAGTGGCTAAGGCAACTGAATGCACAGCCTAATGGCCTGGTTTCAATTCCCCAGTATCCAAGTAAAGCCAAATGCACTAAGTAAGTGGTGCATTCATCTGGAGTTAGTTTACAGTGGCAAGAGGCCCTTTTGCACCCATTCTCTCTTCCTCTTTTTTGCTCTCTCTCCTTACAAATAAATAAAAACATTTTTAAAAATAAATAAGGGCTGAAGAAATGACTTAGCAGTTAAAGTGCTTGCTTGCAAAGCCAAAGTATCAATGTTCGATTCCCCAGTACCCACGTAAAACCAGATGCAGAAGGTGGTACATGCATCTGGAGTTCGTTTGCAGTGGCTGGAGGTCCTGGCACACCCCATTCTCTATTTCTCTGCTCCTCTCTCTCTCTCTCTCTCTCTCTCTCTCTCTCTCTCTCTCTCTCTGTGTGTGTGTGTGTGTGTCTTTCTCAAATAAATAAAATATTTTTAAAAATAAACAAATAACAGGCTTCAGAGTCCTCAGCAGGCCTAAGTTTCTGTTTCCCAGCAAGATCTAAGTTTTTTTATCTTCTGGTAACGGTGGGTTTAACAGTTACTGGACACTGATTACGCCATACATTCCTGTAGTCATAGATAAGTTCAATTCCCCTAGACCCAGCCTGCCAACTTTGCCCACCAAAATCCTAAACCAACCAGAAGAGTACAAGTGCAGTTACTGTTTAAATCAACCAATCATGTACCCATCCCCTTCTTCAATTTTCAAATCCCTAAAGACCCTACTCTCCCACTACTCAGGGCTCTTGTATGGATCCACTGCCTTGGTGAAGTCAAGAGACCGAGCTTAAGCCCAAAATAAAGCTCCTTGCCCTTGCAAAAAATAAAAAAATAAACAAATAAACCTGAACTGGGTGGATGGCTTCATAGTTAAGGCACTTGGCTGTGAAGCCTAAGGACCAAGTTTTGATTTCCCCAGTATGCAGGTAAGCCAGGTGTGCCACACATGTGTCTGGAGTTCAATTACAGTGAGTGGAAGCCCTGGTGTGCTTATGCACTCACTAGCGCTCGCATGCGCTCACTCGCTCTTTCTCTCTCTCTCTCTCTCTAATAAATAAGTACTAAATAGTTTTTTTAAAAAAAAAAAAAAAGAAGAAGAAAGAAATATTAAGACTAGAAAGGTGGCTTAGCAGTTAAGGCACATGTTTGTGAAGCCTAAGGACCCAAGTCTCATTCCTCAGGATCCATGTAAGCCACATGCACAAGGTGACATATGCCTCTAGAACTCATGTGCAGTGGCTAGAGGCCTGGTACACCCATTCTCTCTCACATACTTGCTATCACTCACTCAAAGCCAAAGGACCTAGGTTCGATTGCCCAGGACCCACATAAGCCAGATGCATAAGGCGTAGCATACATCTGGAGTTCATTTGGAGTGGCTGGAGTATCTCAGAGGCCCATTCTCTGTATCTGGCTGTTCCTCTCTCTCTCTCTCTCTCTCAAATAAATAAAAATTAAAAAAAATAATTAAAATTAAAATTAAACAAATAAACTTTAGGTAGATTGATCAAAAAAAAAGTGGAAAGGGGCTGGGGTCTTAGTAGTTGAGGTGCTTGCCTGCAAAGCCTAGGGACAAGGGTCCAATTCTCAAGTACCAACATAAGCCAGATACACAGGGTGACACACACATCTGTCGTTCAAAATAATAAAGTACCTTGGAATAAACCTAACCAAGGTAGTGAGGGATCTCTACAATGAAAAGTTTAAAACACTCAACAGAGAAATTGCAGAAAACACTAGGAAATGGAAAGGCATCCCACATTCTTGGATTGGAAGAACCAATATTGTAAAAATGTCAATCTTACCAAAAGCAATCTATAAACAATGCAATCCCTAACAAATTTCCAATGGCATTCTTCACAGAAAAAAAAAAAAATCCTACAATTCATTTAAAAGCACAAAAAAATAAAAATAAAAAAACACGAATAGCCAAAACAATTTTGAGCAACAAAATAAGGCTGGCAGCTATCATACCTGATTATAACCTGTATTACAGAGCCATAGTAACAAAAACAGCATGGTAACGGCACAAAGATAGACATACAGATCAATGGAACAGAATAGAGGACACAGATATAAATCTACAAAGCTACAGCCATTTGATTTTTGACAAAAAATAAGCCAGAAATAGTAGTACACACCTTTAATCCCAGCACTCAGGAGGCAGCAATAGGAAAATCGCCGTGAGGTGAGTTCAAGGCCACCCTGAGATTACATAGTGAATTCTAGGTCAGCCTGGGCTAGAGCAAGACCTTCCCTCAAAAAACCACTTTAAAAGGGGCTGGAGAGGTGGCTTAGTGGTTAAGATGCTTGCCTGCAAAACCTAAAGTCACAGATTCAAGTAACAAGGTCCAACGTAAGCCAGATGCACATGTTGGGGCATGCATCTGGGGTCCCTTTGTAGTGGCTGGAGGCCCTAGTGTGCCCATTTCCCCTGCTCCCTCCACCCTCTGCCTCTTTCCCTCCCTCTCTCAGAAAGAAAGGGAGGGAGGGAAGGAGGGAGGGAAGGAGGGAAGAAAGTAGGGACAGGAAAAATGGCTTAATGGTTAAGGCGTTTGCCTGCAAAACCAAAGGACCCACATAAAGTCAGATGCACATGGTGGCGTAGACATCTGGAGTTTGTTTGCAGCACGTGATGCCCTAGTGCACCCATTCTCTTTCTGTCTATCTGCCTCTCTCACTCAAATAAATAAACAAAAATCAGGGAGGAAAGGGCAGAAGGACAGAAGGAAGGAAGGCAAAAAAAAAAAAAAAAAACACCAAAACCTGCCAGGCGTGGTGGCACATGTCTTCAATCCCAGCACTCAGGAGGCAGAGGTAGGTAGGAGAATCACCATGAGTTCAAGGCCACCCTGAGAATACATAATGATTTCCAAGTCAGCCTGAGCTAGAGTGAGACCCTACCTCAAAAAACCAAAAAAAGAAAATAAATAAAAACATTCATTGGAGAAAAAAACAGCCTGTTTAACAAATAATGTTCAGAAAACTGGATATCTATATGTAGAAGGATGAAAATAGATCCGTATCTCTCTCCATGCACAAGAGTCAAGTCCAAATGAATCAAATACCTTAATGTCAGACCTGAAATTTTCCAAGTGCTAGAGAAAAAAGTAGGGGAAACCCTTCAAAATATTGGTATAGGCAACAACTTTCTGAATATAATCCCAGTTTCTCAGGAAATAAAACCACTAATCAACTACTAGGACCTCATGCAATTAAAAAGCTTTTGTACAGAAAGGACACTGTGAATAGACCAAACAGGCAACCTAAAGAATGGGAGAAAATCTTTGCCACCTATACATCTGACAGAGGATTAATATCTAGGATATACAAAGAACTCAAAAAACTAAATAATAAGAAATCAAACAACCCAAGTAAAAAATGGGTGTGCTAGGCATGGTG
The DNA here is from genome assembly GCA_036346955.1 of Dipus sagitta. Lineage (NCBI taxonomy): Eukaryota > Metazoa > Chordata > Mammalia > Rodentia > Dipodidae > Dipus > Dipus sagitta. Next base: position 66,095,336 of record CM070776.1, read on the forward strand.
GCACATGGCCTTAATCCCAGCACTTGGTATGCAGAGGTAGGAGGATCGTTGTGAGTTTAAGGCCACCCTAAGACTACATTGTGAATTCTAGGTCAGCTTGGCTAGAGTGAGACACTATCTCAAATAAACAAAAACAGAAAAAAGGAGGGAGGCTATGGAACTAAATACAGTTCTCAAAAGAAGAAATATAGATGGCCTATAAGCATTTAACAAATGTTCTACATCCTTAGCCATCAAGGAAACTTTGACATACCATCTCATCCCAGTCAGAATGACTGTCACTAGGAAAACAAAAGAGGAAAAATGCTGGCAAGGATGTAGAAAAAAAGAGGAACCCTTCTACACTGTTGGTGGCAAGATAAACTGGTACAACCATTGTGGAAATCAGTGTGGAGGTTCCTCAGACATCTAAAAATAGATTTACCATATGACCCAGTGTGGTAGTTTGAATAGATGGCCACCAATATATTCAGTGTTTTATTAGTTTGTAAGTTTGCATATGTAGCCACCTGGTTTGAGGCAATGTCACTGGGAAGAACTTAAGGCTCTTCTTCCATTATGGAACTTCCTCAGGATCTGTAAGCTTCAATAAATCCCTTCCTTCATAACTGTCCCTGGTCTGGAAGTTCATCTCAGCGAACCTGAAGCTGTCTGCTACACCCAGCTATACCACTCTTAGGCATATACCCTAAGGACTCATCTCACTACCTTAGAGATACTTGTATATCCATGTTTATTGTCACCCTATTGACAATAGCTAGGAAACAGAACCAGCCTAGATGTCCCTCAACTGATGAGGGGATAATGAAGATGTGGTACATTTATACAATGAGTTCCATTCAGCGGTAAAGAAAAACAAAATTATGAAATTTGCAGGGAAATGGATGGACCTGGAAGGATTATACTGAGGTAACCCAGATCCAGAAAGCCAAATGTCACATGTTCTCTCATACGTGGATCCTAGTTACTAATGTTTACACTTGTATGTAAGTTGGAATAAAATTCGGTAGCAGAGGCCAGTAAGCTAGAAAGGGGCTATAAGGGAGGGAGGAGAGGAAAGGACTTAATGGGATGGTGTTGTATATATATAAGTAGATAAGCAAATCACTGGGGGTGGAATGGCCTAAATGAGATCAGAATAGATTGAGTAAAGGAAGGGTGTGGGGGGTTAATAAAAATCTAAAGAGCTGGGCGTGGTAGCACAAATCCCAGCACTCAAGAGGCAGAGGTAGGAGGATCATGGTGAGTTCAAGGCCACCCTGAGACTACACAGTGAATTCCAGGTCAGCCTGTGCTAGAATGAAACCCTACCTTGAAAAAAAAAAATCTAAAGGAAGGTTGGAGGAATTGCTTAGTGGTTAAGGCACTTGCCTACAAAGCTAAAGGACCCAGGTTTGATTGCCCTGGACCCATGTAAGCCAGATGCACAAGGTGGCTGGAGTTCATTTACAGCAGCTGGAGGCCCTGGCATGCCCATTCTCTCTGTCTATCTCTATTTCTCCCTCTCAAATAAATAAGTAAAAATGATAAAATAATAAATAACATTTTACTTTTTTAAAGATTTTATTTTTATTTATTTATTTATTAGAGATAGAGAGAGGAAGAGTGAGAATAGGCGCACCAGGGCCGCTAGCCACTGCAAATGGACTCCAGATGCATGTGCCACCGTGTACATCTGGCTTACTTGGGACCTGGAGAATCAAACCTGGGTACTTAGGCTTTGTAGGCATGGGCCTTAACCGCGAAGCCATCTCTCCAGCCCATAGGAAACATTTTTAAAAATCTAAAGGGTATGAGTAAACCATATGGAAACCTACTTTGTTGGACAATGATGTACTCAGAAGCCATAGATTGTTACTAGAAAAATTTCAGTGCCAGGAATGGGATACCTTCCAGTGACTTGTTTTCAAGAGGATCCTGATGCCCCCAAAAGCATTACAGGCCATGGCCAAGGATCTTGTTTTCCCACCACGAAAAGATGGTAAGACCCTATTGCTGAAGACTCCACATGCTTGAGCTGCAAGGTCATGGGGAAATCTTGCTGGAGCTGAGCTGAAGACCTCCTCCATGTAGACCAGCTGACATAAAGCTGAAAACAGCTACCCTGCATGCAGCTCCATAGAAGAGAAAGAAGTCATCAGTGGAGATTAAAAAAACAAAACAGTGGATACTGAAAGTCTTCAGTTTAGCCAGCCAGGCCAAATGACCCAAAGGGTTCAATAGTAGCATGTCTGTTATGGGATAAACCAACTGCTCTCTAATTTGACTGTAGGCCTGCTCCACAGGAGGTTATACATGCCTGATGCTGAAAACCTAATCAAAATCCTATGGCAGGGGAGGTAATGAGCCCTAGGAGTGTAACACCTGCTCTTTTGTTGATAAATACATATATTATGGTCACCAAACTGCCCTGTAAGCACTTTTCTTAATGTTTATACCCATATACTAACACCACTCTCACTTTTAATTAGAGAAGCTTATCTGTTCAGATGGTAGTGACCACTGAATGACCCAAACGGCACCATAGTGCTGATAAGTGACAGATGGGTGTTTAAGCATTGAAATGTCTCTATCACACCTTCGAAGGGTTCTGGGTCCATAGCAGAAAAGGTGGCAGAAAGCTTGTAAGAGCCAAAGGAAGAGGAGAACAGCTTACAATGTTATAGCTCAAACAGAAACTTGCCTCACAATCCATGACCTTTGCAGTGTCTAGCTTCAGAAGACCCTTATAAAAAGAGGAAAAGATGGTAACATCAAAATAGAGAGATTACTGGAGAGGTGGAGGATAAATAATTAAAATTAAAATTAAACAAATAAACTTTAGGTAGATTGATCAAAAAAAAAGTGGAAAGGGGCTGGGGTCTTAGTAGTTGAGGTGCTTGCCTGCAAAGCCTAGGGACAAGGGTCCAATTCTCAAGTACCAACATAAGCCAGATACACAGGGTGACACACACATCTGTCGTTCAAAATAATAAAGTACCTTGGAATAAACCTAACCAAGGTAGTGAGGGATCTCTACAATGAAAAGTTTAAAACACTCAACAGAGAAATTGCAGAAAACACTAGGAAATGGAAAGGCATCCCACATTCTTGGATTGGAAGAACCAATATTGTAAAAATGTCAATCTTACCAAAAGCAATCTATAAACAATGCAATCCCTAACAAATTTCCAATGGCATTCTTCACAGAAAAAAAAAAAAATCCTACAATTCATTTAAAAGCACAAAAAAATAAAATAAAAAAACACGAATAGCCAAAACAATTTTGAGCAACAAAATAAGGCTGGCAGCTATCATACCTGATTATAACCTGTATTACAGAGCCATAGTAACAAAAACAGCATGGTAACGGCACAAAGATAGACATACAGATCAATGGAACAGAATAGAGGACACAGATATAAATCTACAAAGCTACAGCCATTTGATTTTTGACAAAAAATAAGCCAGAAATAGTAGTACACACCTTTAATCCCAGCACTCAGGAGGCAGCAATAGGAAAATCGCCGTGAGGTGAGTTCAAGGCCACCCTGAGATTACATAGTGAATTCTAGGTCAGCCTGGGCTAGAGCAAGACCTTCCCTCAAAAAACCACTTTAAAAGGGGCTGGAGAGGTGGCTTAGTGGTTAAGATGCTTGCCTGCAAAACCTAAAGTCACAGATTCAAGTAACAAGGTCCAACGTAAGCCAGATGCACATGTTGGGGCATGCATCTGGGGTCCCTTTGTAGTGGCTGGAGGCCCTAGTGTGCCCATTTCCCCTGCTCCCTCCACCCTCTGCCTCTTTCCCTCCCTCTCTCAGAAAGAAAGGGAGGGAGGGAAGGAGGGAGGGAAGGAGGGAAGAAAGTAGGGACAGGAAAAATGGCTTAATGGTTAAGGCGTTTGCCTGCAAAACCAAAGGACCCACATAAAGTCAGATGCACATGGTGGCGTAGACATCTGGAGTTTGTTTGCAGCACGTGATGCCCTAGTGCACCCATTCTCTTTCTGTCTATCTGCCTCTCTCACTCAAATAAATAAACAAAAATCAGGGAGGAAAGGGCAGAAGGACAGAAGGAAGGAAGGCAAAAAAAAAAAAAAAAAACACCAAAACCTGCCAGGCGTGGTGGCACATGTCTTCAATCCCAGCACTCAGGAGGCAGAGGTAGGTAGGAGAATCACCATGAGTTCAAGGCCACCCTGAGAATACATAATGATTTCCAAGTCAGCCTGAGCTAGAGTGAGACCCTACCTCAAAAAACCAAAAAAAGAAAATAAATAAAAACATTCATTGGAGAAAAAAACAGCCTGTTTAACAAATAATGTTCAGAAAACTGGATATCTATATGTAGAAGGATGAAAATAGATCCGTATCTCTCTCCATGCACAAGAGTCAAGTCCAAATGAATCAAATACCTTAATGTCAGACCTGAAATTTTCCAAGTGCTAGAGAAAAAAGTAGGGGAAACCCTTCAAAATATTGGTATAGGCAACAACTTTCTGAATATAATCCCAGTTTCTCAGGAAATAAAACCACTAATCAACTACTAGGACCTCATGCAATTAAAAAGCTTTTGTACAGAAAGGACACTGTGAATAGACCAAACAGGCAACCTAAAGAATGGGAGAAAATCTTTGCCACCTATACATCTGACAGAGGATTAATATCTAGGATATACAAAGAACTCAAAAAACTAAATAATAAGAAATCAAACAACCCAAGTAAAAAATGGGTGTGCTAGGCATGGTGGCACATGGCCTTAATCCCAGCACTTGGTATGCAGAGGTAGGAGGATCGTTGTGAGTTTAAGGCCACCCTAAGACTACATTGTGAATTCTAGGTCAGCTTGGCTAGAGTGAGACACTATCTCAAATAAACAAAAACAGAAAAAAGGAGGGAGGCTATGGAACTAAATACAGTTCTCAAAAGAAGAAATATAGATGGCCTATAAGCATTTAACAAATGTTCTACATCCTTAGCCATCAAGGAAACTTTGACATACCATCTCATCCCAGTCAGAATGACTGTCACTAGGAAAACAAAAGAGGAAAAATGCTGGCAAGGATGTAGAAAAAAAGAGGAACCCTTCTACACTGTTGGTGGCAAGATAAACTGGTACAACCATTGTGGAAATCAGTGTGGAGGTTCCTCAGACATCTAAAAATAGATTTACCATATGACCCAGTGTGGTAGTTTGAATAGATGGCCACCAATATATTCAGTGTTTTATTAGTTTGTAAGTTTGCATATGTAGCCACCTGGTTTGAGGCAATGTCACTGGGAAGAACTTAAGGCTCTTCTTCCATTATGGAACTTCCTCAGGATCTGTAAGCTTCAATAAATCCCTTCCTTCATAACTGTCCCTGGTCTGGAAGTTCATCTCAGCGAACCTGAAGCTGTCTGCTACACCCAGCTATACCACTCTTAGGCATATACCCTAAGGACTCATCTCACTACCTTAGAGATACTTGTATATCCATGTTTATTGTCACCCTATTGACAATAGCTAGGAAACAGAACCAGCCTAGATGTCCCTCAACTGATGAGGGGATAATGAAGATGTGGTACATTTATACAATGAGTTCCATTCAGCGGTAAAGAAAAACAAAATTATGAAATTTGCAGGGAAATGGATGGACCTGGAAGGATTATACTGAGGTAACCCAGATCCAGAAAGCCAAATGTCACATGTTCTCTCATACGTGGATCCTAGTTACTAATGTTTACACTTGTATGTAAGTTGGAATAAAATTCGGTAGCAGAGGCCAGTAAGCTAGAAAGGGGCTATAAGGGAGGGAGGAGAGGAAAGGACTTAATGGGATGGTGTTGTATATATATAAGTAGATAAGCAAATCACTGGGGGTGGAATGGCCTAAATGAGATCAGAATAGATTGAGTAAAGGAAGGGTGTGGGGGGTTAATAAAAATCTAAAGAGCTGGGCGTGGTAGCACAAATCCCAGCACTCAAGAGGCAGAGGTAGGAGGATCATGGTGAGTTCAAGGCCACCCTGAGACTACACAGTGAATTCCAGGTCAGCCTGTGCTAGAATGAAACCCTACCTTGAAAAAAAAAAATCTAAAGGAAGGTTGGAGGAATTGCTTAGTGGTTAAGGCACTTGCCTACAAAGCTAAAGGACCCAGGTTTGATTGCCCTGGACCCATGTAAGCCAGATGCACAAGGTGGCTGGAGTTCATTTACAGCAGCTGGAGGCCCTGGCATGCCCATTCTCTCTGTCTATCTCTATTTCTCCCTCTCAAATAAATAAGTAAAAATGATAAAATAATAAATAACATTTTACTTTTTTAAAGATTTTATTTTTATTTATTTATTTATTAGAGATAGAGAGAGGAAGAGTGAGAATAGGCGCACCAGGGCCGCTAGCCACTGCAAATGGACTCCAGATGCATGTGCCACCGTGTACATCTGGCTTACTTGGGACCTGGAGAATCAAACCTGGGTACTTAGGCTTTGTAGGCATGGGCCTTAACCGCGAAGCCATCTCTCCAGCCCATAGGAAACATTTTTAAAAATCTAAAGGGTATGAGTAAACCATATGGAAACCTACTTTGTTGGACAATGATGTACTCAGAAGCCATAGATTGTTACTAGAAAAATTTCAGTGCCAGGAATGGGATACCTTCCAGTGACTTGTTTTCAAGAGGATCCTGATGCCCCCAAAAGCATTACAGGCCATGGCCAAGGATCTTGTTTTCCCACCACGAAAAGATGGTAAGACCCTATTGCTGAAGACTCCACATGCTTGAGCTGCAAGGTCATGGGGAAATCTTGCTGGAGCTGAGCTGAAGACCTCCTCCATGTAGACCAGCTGACATAAAGCTGAAAACAGCTACCCTGCATGCAGCTCCATAGAAGAGAAAGAAGTCATCAGTGGAGATTAAAAAAACAAAACAGTGGATACTGAAAGTCTTCAGTTTAGCCAGCCAGGCCAAATGACCCAAAGGGTTCAATAGTAGCATGTCTGTTATGGGATAAACCAACTGCTCTCTAATTTGACTGTAGGCCTGCTCCACAGGAGGTTATACATGCCTGATGCTGAAAACCTAATCAAAATCCTATGGCAGGGGAGGTAATGAGCCCTAGGAGTGTAACACCTGCTCTTTTGTTGATAAATACATATATTATGGTCACCAAACTGCCCTGTAAGCACTTTTCTTAATGTTTATACCCATATACTAACACCACTCTCACTTTTAATTAGAGAAGCTTATCTGTTCAGATGGTAGTGACCACTGGAATGACCCAAACGGCACCATAGTGCTGATAAGTGACAGATGGGTGTTAAGCATTGAAATGTCTCTATCACACCTTCGAAGGGTTCTGGGTCCATAGCAGAAAAGGTGGCAGAAAGCTTGTAAGAGCCAAAGGAAGAGGAGAACAGCTTACAATGTTATAGCTCAAACAGAAACTTGCCTCACAATCCATGACCTTGCAGTGTCTAGCTTCAGAAGACCCTTATAAAAAGAGGAAAAGATGGTAACATCAAAATAAAAGAGAGATTAATGGAGAGGTGGAGGGGATATGATGGAGAGTAGATTTGTGAAGGGAAAGGCAGGGTAAGAGAGAAAATTATGGCTTATTATCTATAGTTATGGAAATTGTCAGTAAAAAGTGTTTAAAAAATTAGAAAGAAGGCTGGAGAGACAGCTCAGTGGTTAAGGTGTTTGCCTGCAAAGCCAAAGGACCCTGGTTCGATTCTCCAGGACCCACGTAAGCCAGATGCACAAGGGGTGCAAGTATCTGGAGTTTGTCTGCAGTGGCTAGAGGTCCTGGTGCGCCTTCTCTCTCTGCCTCTTTCTCTCTCTCAAATAAATAAATAAGTAAAATAAATTTTAAAAAGAGTATTCTTTAAAAGAATCAGAAAAAAATAACAGATGTTTTAATGAACCATTCAATTATAATAAGCATGTTTAAAAAGAGTATCAATGATTAACAAATTCTTACAAAAATTCATTTTATGAGATCAATATTACCCTGGTACCAAATTCAAACAAGGTATAACAAAAAAGTAAACAGCAGGTCATTATCACTTATGAATAAACATGCCAAAGTCCTATAGATCCAAAAGTCCTCAACAAACCACAGCAGACTATAGCTCAGTAATTAGAGTTCTTGCCTAGCATGTACAGAGACGTGGGTTTGATCCCTAATACCACATAAACAAGGTATGGTGGCATGTGCCACCAGAAGGCGGTGAGCCAGAATTTCATGGTTATCAACATTTATATAGGGATTTCCAGTCCAGACTGGGATATAGGAGACCCTGTCTCAGGATTTTTAAAAAAAATGAAGAGTAGGGGGGGAAAAAGAAATTGAAAAGGAAGGGAAGGCAATCTATAGGCTTACCGAAAAATCACTGAAAATCATATCCCTGTTAACAAAAAAATTACACAAAATGTACAAAGAACTCTTAAAATTCAACAATACAGTAACAACCTGATTTTAAAGTAAAACAATCATCTGAACAGACAGCCCATGAGAAGAGGTATACATAATACTCTTATGAAAACATATTCAATAATATGTCATTAGAAAACTACATATTAAAGCTGGGCATGGTGGCACACACCTTTAATCCCAGCACTTGGGAGGCAGAGATAGGAGGATCACCATGAGATCAAGGCCACCCTGAGACTACATAGTGAATTCCAGGTCAGCCTGGACTGTGTGTGTGTATTATATATATATATATATATATATATATATATATATATATATATATTAATGATATGCCTTTATACATCTATTAGAGTGATCAAAATTCAAAACACTGAGCTAGAGAGGTGGCTTGGTGGTTAAAGACACTTGTTTGTAAAGCCTGATAACCCAAGTTAGATTCCCCAGTACACACATAAAGCTAAATGCACAAAGTGGCACATTCATCTGGAATTTGCTGTGGCAAGAGGCCCTGGCATACCCATTCCAATTCTCTCTCTCCTCTCTCTCTCTCCCATCCCTCCATCTCCTTGTAAATAAATAATAAATTGTTAAAAATAATGGCACAGGACCATCATAAGAGGAGGAAAAGATCATGACATCAAAATAAAAGAGACTAGCTGGGCATGGTGGCACACGCCTTTAATCCCAGCACTCGGGAGGCAGAGGTAGGAGGATCACCATGAGTTCGAGGCAACCCTGAGACTACATAGACAATTCCAGGTCAGCCTGAGCTAAAGTGAGACCTTACCTCATAAAACAAAAAAAAGAGAGAGAGAGAGACTGATTGAGATGGGAGCAGATATGATGGAGAATGGAGTTTCAAAGGGGAAAGTGGGTAGAGGGAGGGTATTACCATAGGATATTTTTTATAATCATGGAAGTTGTTAATAAAAATTTGAAATAAATATATATATATATATATACATGTATGTATATATATATATATATATAAATAATTGCACAGGGAATTCCAGTTAAAATGGTAGCATAACAACCACAACAAAGCCACCTAGGGGGAAAAAGCCAAACACACACATACACACACACACACACCCCAAAATACACTCTTCTAGCCTGGTATAGTGGCGCACACCTTTAATCCCAGCACTCGGGAGGCAGAGGTAGGAGGATCCCCCTGAGTTCAAGGCCACCCTGAGACTACACAGTGAATTCCAGGTCAGCTTGGACTAGAGTGAAACTCTACCTTAAAAAAAAAAAAAAAAACTTTTCTATAAAAAGTGAAGTGTATAAGAAATTATCAACTGCAGCAGAGACGGAGGAGAGATTTACAGCATCTAGAGTCCACAGAAGCAGGCAGGAGCGGCAATAGCAGTGAAGGCACCAGGTCCGTGTGGCCACAGCCACAAGGCTCGGCCTGAGCCACAGGAAGAGCCAGGTGAGGAGATTCTCCACTCACACCGGACTCATCACAAACTCAAGAAACATGAGGGAGGACGACAAAGACCAACAGAGTGGCCCGTGAGGAAGAGGATCATGAAGACCAGCAGGATAACTTCAGCCACCATCCATAGCCTCCCCTCCCCCACCAGCAGCACAAGTACCATCAAGAACCAGAGACCTGGGGAAGGGAGCTCACCTACACAACACCCTGCACAGGCAATCAGAACAACAACCTACTGACCCAGGCAGCCTACCTGAGCCCACAGCACAGCAAAGAGAGCCCCAAGCGGGCACGCAGCATAATTGAGACAAAAGCCATCCCATAAGCTAACTGGGATTACACTAGTTCAGTACCCACCAAATAAACCTGGTATATAGGCTTGAATCGGAAGTGCTAATTGCACCTTCCATGTCAGGATAAATTTTATGTTAAATGTGATGGATGGTCAGATTTGCCATTCTTAAGTAAGCTATATTTTGGGCTTCCTGATTTATAGTGCCTTTGTTTCCTCCTCTGTCCTTTATTGGGGAAGGATCTCACTTGGACACAAACTGACATGGAACCCTCTACAGACCAGAAATATTAGCCTCCAAGTTGACAAGATTAAGGATGTAGGCCAATAAACATCCTTAGGGACTGTGAGTTTGTTAGAGGATCTGGTTTTAATAATACCTACTCTTGCATAAATATTCTATGCTGTTTTCATTGAATGTGTATATTGTTTAAGTTAAATTTTAGAATATACCTGTGTTTTGTTCCACTCAGCCTACCTGAATAATCTCATAGCAGGCAAACCCAACACCTAGGGCCACTTTTGTGGTTACTTTGAGAGCCTTAAGAGCCACACCTGGCATCTTAAGCTCCTACTCTGAAGATATATAGCATTATATTGACTAACACATCTAATAATACTACAGAACACAAAAAGTCAGGACAACATAAATCCACAAAAACTATTAATGCATCAGAAATGACCTCCAGTGAGACTGATTGGAATGGAGGCCCGCTCCATGGGAGGGAATACATCCCTGATACTGAAAACTTAAAACAGGGATAGTCATGAGCCCTAGGGGTGTAATGTCTGATGATGTCTGGCTAAATGTATATACTATGCTTATCAATCTACCCAGTAAGCACTTCTCTTAATATTCAAACCTATATATTAATGCTACTCTCACTTTGGGTAGAGAATCTTCTCTTTTCAGATGGAAGTGACCTTGGGACGACTCAGAAGGTATCATGGTGCTGGAAAGAAGTGACTGGAGTACTGAGTAACATCTCGATCACACCTTCCAAGGCTCAGGGTCTAATGCGGAAGAGGTGGCAGAAAGAATGTGAGAGCCAAAGGAAGGGTAGGACTCCTTACAACATGCTCCTTCCAGACACAAAATGTCCTGGATATCCATGACCTCACAGTGCCTGACACTACGTACACAAGACCATCATAAGAGGAAAAGATCATGACATCAAAATAAAAGAGAGACTGATTGAGAAGGGGAGGGGATATGATGGATAATGGAGTTTCAAAGGGGAAAGTGGGGGGATGGAGGGTATTACCATGGGACATTTTTTATAATCATGGAAGCTGTTAACAAAAATTTGGAAAAAAATAATTCAGGGTATAGGAGAAGGGGAAGAATTTCACTCTAAAGGCATACTATGCGTTTTCAACAAAATCATACAAAACTTCCCCCAAATTGGGAAAGAGATGTCTGTTATGGGGGAAACCAACTGCCCTCTAATTTTACTGGAGGCCCGCTCCATGGGAGGGAATACATCCCTGATACTGAAAACCTACAACAGGGGTAGTCATGAGCCCTAGGGGTGTAACGTCTGTTGCTGTCTGGCCAAATGTATATACTATGCTCATCAAACTGCCCAGTAAGCACTTCTCTTAATGTTCATACCCTTATATTAATGCTACTCTCATTTTTGGTTAGAGAGCCTTCCTTTTTCAGATGGCCGTGAGCTTGGGATGACTCAGAAGGCACCATGGTGCTGAGAAGAAGTGACAGAGGAGTGCTCAGCACTGCAATATCTCTATCACACCTTCCATGGTTCAGGACCCTTGCGGAAGAGGTGGCGGAAAGAATGTAAGAGCCAAAGGAAGGGTAGGACTCCTTACAACATGTTCCTCCAGACATCAAATGGCCTGGATATCCGTGACCTCACAGTGCCGACACTACCTACACAAGACCATCATAATAGGAAGAAAAGATCATGACATCAAAATAAAAAGGAGACTGATGGTGGGAGGGGATATGATGGAAAGCAGAGTTTCAAAGGGAAAAGTGGTGGGAGGGGGGGAATTACTATGGGATATTGTTTAAAATTATGGAAGTTGTTAATAAAAATTTAAAAAATAGTGGCACACAGCCATGATGGATAACCAACTGCTTTTGGGCTGGCTAACCGGTCCGCTCAGTGTAACAAAAGCCATATGGAACTGGGAAACAAGTCAGAATCATATCCAATAACAAGTTCACTCTCCAATATCAAGCTCCCACCAATCATAGGCTACAAGAGGGCCTACACCTATTAAATTCTCTCTAAACTAATAATGGTTATCCCATTTACCTGGTGCTGACTTCACTCTCCATTGGAGAATGTGCTTCTCTCTTTCAGATGGACACAGAACCTGAGGAAAGAATCAGCCCATTGCACCTCACCAGGGCCCCATCTGAAACCATAGAGTAATTGGGGAAATGAGCAAGAGTGCTGCTTTCTTGGTGAACCTGGTACCAGCCCAAGGGTAAAGGAGATAGACACAGAGAACATTCAACTCCTACCATACCAGATATCCAGAGACACAGAGGCTCCCAAGACTTCATCACTGAAGTAGACCTAAAAGGAACCCAACATAGCTCAGGAAAATTCACGGAAGAGGGGGCAGAAAGATTGTTAGAGCCATAAGTTGGGATATTCCACACAGAGACATTGCCTCTTTCCCGTAACTGGTGGCTAACCCCACAATGCACGACCCACATTCCCCAAGGGTATAACTGGCATCCCCAACGAGGAAGGTCTCTTCGGGGGGCGGGGAGACACAGGGATGAGGGTAAGGATGATACCAACATATGCTGTTTATATACTAAGTATGTATAAAACTAATAAAGAAAAATTCAAAACACTAACAACAAATACTAGAGAAGATGTAAAGCAATAACTCATATTTATTTCTACTGAAAATACAAAAGAATATAGGTACTATGGAAGACAGAAGTTTCTTTTTTTTTTTTTTTTTTTGGTTTTTGGTTTTTGGTTTTTTGAGGTAGGGTTTCACTCTCGTGCAGGCTGACCTGGAATTCACTATGTAGTCTCAGGGTGGCCTCGAACTCATGGCGATCCTCCTACCTCTGCCTCCCGAGTGCTGGGATTAAAGGCGTGCGCCACCACGCCCGGCCCAGAAGTTTCTTAAAAGCTAAACTCTTGGGCATGGGATATAACTCAATGGTAGAGTATTTGCCTAACATGTCCAAGGAGCTGGGTTCAATCCATAAGACCTAACTCCTCAGCCACCCCCACCACCTAAATTAAAAAAACATAAAAACTGGGCTGGAGAGATGGTCTAGTGGTTAAGACATTTGCCTGCAAAGCCAAAGGACCCAGGTTCAATTCCCCAGGACCCACATTAGCCAGATGCACAAGGAGGCACTAGCATCTGGAGTTCATCTGCAGTGGCTGTGCCCATTCTCTCTCTCTCTTTCTCCTTCTTTCTTTGTCAAATAAATAAATAAATAAAAATATTTTTTAAACCCTTAAATTTTGTTTAGCTGATATGGGTGTGGTGGTGCATGCCTTTAATCCCAGCACTCACCTGAGCTAGAGTGAGACCTTACCTCGAAAAATAAAAAAACTAAAAATTGTTTAGCTGGTACAGTAGCACACAGCTGTATTCCCAACATTCAAAAAGGTGAGGCAGGAAGTTCTCAACTTTTAGGCCAGCCTGGGCCACAGAGAACAATCTTGCCTCCAGAAACAGGTAAATAAATGAAAAATAAAACTACCTTTATTTGTAGACAACATGATTATCTAAATAGACTATCCCAATGAATCTACAAAGCAATGAAAAAGACAATAACCAAATTGAATAAATTCGCAGGATTCAAATCCAACCTAAAAATATCAACTGAATTCCAATGTATTGAGCACCTTAACCGCTAATCCATCCCTCCAGCAATGAACAACTAGAATCTGAAATTTTAAAACAATAAAATTTAGAATATCAATCAGGTTGGAGAAGATGCTCAGGACTAAATGGTACTTGCTTGCAAAGCCTGACTGCTCAGGTTTGATTCCCCAATACCCACATAAAGCTAGATGCACAAAGTGGCACGTGTGTCTGAAGTTTGTGTGGAGGGGTAGGAGACCCTAGTGTGGCCAAAGTCTTCATATTCTCATTCTCTCTCTCCTGTGTTCTCTTTCATAAATAGATACATGTAAAAAATATTTAGGACATCAACTAAGCAGAGAACAGTGAGGAGCTACAGTTACTGGAGAAACTAAGTATGGAAGATCACTATAGTGTAAAATTCAATGCCAGCTGGAAGAACAATAGTGATCTAGGAGTGTAGTTTAGTTAGCAGACGAAGTTTTCCTCTGTGTTGAAGTTCCAACACTTAGCAAAAATAGCCTACCCAGGTGTGGTGATATATAATTACAATACCAACTCTTGGGAGGTGTTGCAGTCAGGTTCGCATTGCTGGTACAAATCACCTGACCAAGAGCACCTTTTGGGAAAAAATGATTTATTTTGGCTTACAGACTCAAGCGGAAGCTCCACGATGGCAGGGAAAATGATGGCATAAGCAGAGGGTGGACATCACTCCCTGGCCCACATAAGGTGGAAAACAGGAACAGGAAAGTGTGCCAAACACTAGCATAGGGAAACTGGCTATAAGACCCATAAGCCCACCCCCAACAATACACTGCCTCCAGGAGGCTTTAATTTCTAATTGCCATCAGCTGGGGAACCTAATGTCCAGAACACCTAAGCTTATGGGGGACACCTGAATCAAACCATCACAGGAGGCTAAAGAAGGAGGGTTTGGTTTGGTTTGGTTTGGTTTTTTTAACCAGTGCCTCATGAAGCCCAGGCTTGAATGTTCTAAGTAGCAGAGGATGACATGACACTGAACTCCTGATCCTTCACCTCCTAAGTGGGGGGATTATAGACTTGCACCACCATGTCTGGTTCAGCAAAAAAGATATTAAAGGCCGGACATAGTGACACACGCCTTTAATCCCAGCACTAGGGAGGCACAGGTAGGATCACCATGAGTTCGAGGCCACCCTGAAACTACATAGTGAATTCCAGGTCACCCTGGGCTAAAGAGAGACCCTACCTCAGAACCCCTCCCCAAAAAGGATATTGAGTTGAAAGCCAGCCTGGGCTACACAGGGAAATCCTATCACAAACTACAGAACAGAAATGTTAATTCTTTTTTAATTTTGAGAGAGAAAGAGAATGAAAATATATGAATGGGCGTGCAAGGGCCTCCAGCCACTGCAAATAACCTCCAGATGCATGAGCCACCTTGTGAATCTAGTTTACATTGGTACTAGGGAATTGAAACAGGGTCCTTAGGCTTCGGAGGCAAGAGCCTTAACTGCTAAGCCAGTTCACCAGCTCAGAAATGTAAATTCTTAAGTAGGTGAAGAAATTCTTAGCCCTGTGCTTTGCTACCTGGACACTAATCTTGTTCATATTTTGTTAGATTTTTACATAAAAGGTCAATAATTTTATTTTTCTGTTTTTTTCAATATTTTATTTATTTGAGAGAGAGAAATAGAGAATGGGCACACCAGGTCCTCTAGCCACTGCAAACGAACTCCAGACGCATGCGCCCTCTTCTGCAGCTGGCTTACGTGGGTCCTGGGGAATCAAACCAGGATCCTTAGGCTTCGCAGGCAAATGCCTTAACTGATAAGCCATTTCTGCAACCCATTTTTCTGTTTGTTTTTTGAGGTAGGGTCTTGCTCTAGCCCAGGCTGATCTGGAATTTACTATGTAGTCTCAGGGTGGCCTTGAACTCACAGTGATCCTCCTACCTCTGCCTACCTAGTACTGGGATTAAAGGCATGTGCCACCACATCAGGCTTCAATAGCAGGTCTTTTTTAATATATATATTTATTTATTTTCAAGCAGAGGGAGACAGAAAAGAGACACACAGAGAGAAGAGAGACACAGAGAGAGAATGGACACACCAGGGCCTCTAACCACTGCAGATAACCCAGATACATGTGACACATTGTTCACCTGGTTTTACAGGGGCTGTTAGGCTCTGCAGGCAACTACCTTAACTGCTGAGCCATCTCCCTAGCCCAGTTTTTTTTTTTTTTATTATTTGAAATGGAGATTTCAGATTCAAGGCCCAGGCTGGCCTTGAATTTTTGTTGTGGTGGTTGTTTTTGGTTTTTCTAGGACAGGCTGACCTCGAATTCACTATATACTCTCATGCTGTCCTCAAACTCAAGGTGAACCTCATACCTCTGCCTCCTGCCTGCTGTGATTAAAGGCATGTGCCACCACTCCTGGCTTAACATTATTCTTTCCATATTTGGTGACTAATTTAATGGTTGTTCCTTGGGGGAAAATATTAAAAGCCAGTTGTTATGTAAGTTTTAATGTTTACTGTGTGTGTGCATGTATGAGTAAGTCATAAGTTTCACACCTTCCACCTTCACTGCTCCATTGAACAGGCCAGCTGACCCATAAGCTTGCAACAAACTCTCCTATCACTAACTCACTTTTCACTATAAACATAGTGGGATAACAGACACCTGTTACATATTTCTCTTATGTGCGTTCAGAGGACCCAAACATACGCACTCATGCTGGCACAGCCAATGCTTTATACACTGAGCTACTTCCCCAACCACTTAACAAGTTTTGTTTTTTTTAACACTGAATACTTTCTATTAACGTATCATTAGTTTCACTGACATTTCAGCTATCTCTAGTTCCTTACTAAATAAAATGATTTGTTATTCAGAAATTAAATTTGGGGCTGGAGAGATGGCTCAGCGGTTAAAGGGGCTTGCTTACAGAAATTATTTTTTTCAGGATGGAGGGCTGGCTTAGCAGTTAAGGCTTTTGCCGTCAGGGCCTAAGGACCCAGGTTTGATTCCCCAGGACCCACGTTAGCCAAACGCACAAGGGGGCGCATGTGTCTGGAGTTAGTTTGCAGTGGCTGGAGGCCCTGGTACACTGCTCTCACTCTCTCCCTCGTTCTCTGTCAAATGAATAAAAATGAAATATTTTTTAAAAATTAAATTTTTCACTTAAAAGAATTTCAATTTTTTTCTCATGATCTACAATACTTACTTGACTTTCCTCTCAACTCAACATGAGGTATACTTGTCCTTTTCTACTTGAACATGGTTAGAATACATGTTTTAATATTCAGATCTGCTAATTTCCACATGTGAGTTAACATCTGGTGATCCCTTTCTTTTCCAGAATGAGTCACATTTCTTTTTATGGGCGATCTAGCATCTCAAATTGGATACTGCACAGGCACTTTAAAACCACTTCATAGGAAGTACTTTCTATGATATAGGAATGGAAAAAGACTTCCTGAACAAAACCCCAGTAGCTCACGATCTTAACCAGTTACTCAACCAATGGGATCACATGAAGCTGAAGAGTTTCTTTACAGACAAGCATATAATAAGCAAAGCCAATAGATTACCCACAAAATGGGAGAAAATATTTGCTGGTCATCCAACCAACAGAGGCCTAATCTCTAGAATCTACAAAGAACTCAAAAATCTAAACAGTAAGAAGTCAAACACCCCACTCCCAAAATGGGGCAAAGAGCTCAACAGGAAGTTCACAAAGGAAGAAATACAAATGGCAAACACACACTTAAGAAAATGTTCATCATCCCTAATCATCAGGGAAATGCAAATTAAAACAACTATGAGATTCCACCTTACCCCAATAAGGATAGCAAACATCAAAAAATCAAATGAAAATAAATGCTGGTGAGGATGTGGAGAATTAGGAGCACTCATCCACTGCTGGTGGGAATGTAAGATGGTACAATCACTGTGGAAAGCAATATGGAGACTCCTGAAAAAGCTGGCTATAGAGATACCAACAGACCCAGTTATTCCCTAACTGGGTATCTATCCTAAAACCTTCAAACCACAGGCCAGAGAGATTTGCTCAACTACATTTGTAGCGGCTCAATTCGTAATAGCTAAGAGCTGGAATCAACCCAGATGTCCATCACTAGAAGAAAGGATAACTAAAATGTGGTATATCTACACAATGGAATTCTATACAGCAGTAAGAAAAAATGACACAATGAAATTTGAGGGAAAATGGTTGAACCTGGAACAGATCATTCTCAGTGAACTTACACAATCACAGAAAAAAATATCCCCACAAAAATATATATATTGCCACATAGTCTCACTCATCTACAGCACCTAACCTGAATCTACCCAAGATGCCTTACATACCCAGCAAGCATCTCGTGGACTAGTCAATAGGAGGGGTTGGGAGGGAGGGGAGGGCAACAGATGGGGTGGGAAACACAAATCTAGACCCAAAAGGCAATGGTACCATAAATTCTACGTCCCAAAGGGCAGACCAAATGGCTGAACCTTCACCAGGCCCTTACAGGGAACACCTGAGCCACAAGACACTGGAGAGGGTATGATGAAGACTGACCTTAATCTTTTACAGCTTCTCTCTCTCTCTCTCTCTCTCTCTCTCTCTCTCTCTCTCTCATTCTCTTCTCTCTAACTCTTTTATATTAGTTATCTTTTTCTTCATTTTCTTACTGGGCACTGACGTGTAACTCCCAGTACCAGCATGAGGCTATCATCCACAATGAGCTTTTGATCAGAGAGACCTACAAGGTTTCCTAAAAGACAGACAGATTTCTGTCAGAGTACTTTATGACCCACCAAAGGTTAGTGGTAAGACACTACTGCTGAAGACACCTTATGTGGTTGACACATAAAACGGAATGCCATGGCTGGAAGTTGGAAGAGAGTCAGTCCCCAGACAGTCAGCGCGTCTAGTGCCAGAAGGTGCTACATGGGCGACTGGGGGAAAATCACCAATATCTGTCCAAGCAACTCATAGTTTAACTCACTTAGCAGCAAATAACATGTCATGATGCCCACACAAGTGCAATAGTGGCACACAGCCATGGTGGGGAACCAACTACTCTCGATTCAGCTAACTGATCCCCTCAGTGGTACGGGACCCATAGCTCAAGCTGGGAAACAAGTCAGAACCATATCCAAACATAAGCCCACTCTCCATTATCAGGCTACCATCAATCGTGGGCTACAAGAGAGCCTAAACCTATTAAAAACTCTATTAAAAAAGTAAGGGTTATCTCATTTGTCTGGTGCTAACGTACTCTCCATTGGAGAATCTGCTTCTCTTTTTCAGATACATGTAGATCCTAAGGAGAGAACCACCCCATCATACCTCAAAAGGGCCCCAGCTGAAACTAAGAATAATTGGCAAAACAAGAAAGGGTGCTGTTCTCTTGGTAAACCGGGTACCAGCACAAGGGGGAAGGAGATCAACACAGAGAAAAATCAACTCCTACCAAATCAGAGATCCACAGACCCAGAGGCCCCCAACACCTCCTCACTGAAGCAGACCAAAAATGAACCCAACATGGCTGAGGGAAATTTTGCGGAAGAGGGGGCGGAAAGAATGTCAGAGCCACATGTTGGGTCATGATATGCAGAGACATTTATCTTACACATAACTGTGGGCTAACTCCCCAATGCATGACCCATATACCTCAACAAGGAGGGGCCAAGGGGGGATAGGTCACGGATGAGCCTAATAATGGTACCAAACTCACTGTATTTGCTGAATACAAAACTAACTAATAAAGAAAAATTTTAAAAAAAAAAAGAAAGATAGATGTTGGAGAATGACAGTGGATTGCAGGAAAAGCCAGGTGAGAGGATTTTTCCACTCACACCGGAGTTCTCCACAAACTCAAGAAACGTGAAGGGAGAACGGCAGTGAACAATGGAGGAGCAGATCACAAGGTAGAAGAACACGTGGAACAGCGAGAAAACTAGAGCAGCATCGGCAGCCTCCCTGCCCCCACCGCCAGTGTCCAGCTCCAGCAAACAGAGCAGCGGTCCAGGGACCCAGCCATGCCTACTTGAACCGACACCGGGACTCAAGCAGGACCAGAGAAAAAAATCATCACAAAAGGTAACTGGGATTACACCAGGATGCAAAAATATACACATTATAACACAAGAAACACCAAAAATCAAGACAATATAAATCCACCAAAAAGTATTACTGCATCAGAAATGACCTCCAGTGAGAATGAGATAAAGGAAATGCCAGAGAGAGATTTCAAAAGAATGATTATAAATATGTTCAAAGAACTCAAAGAAGAAATCAAAGGAAGCAAAGAAGACACAGGACACCAATTTAATGAAATAAAGAGGCCAATACTAAGCCGGGCGTGGTGGCGCACGCCTTTAATCCCAGCACTCGGGAGGCAGAGGTAGGAGGATCGCCGTGAGTTCGAGGCCACCCTGAGACTCCATAGTGAATTCCAGGTCAGCCTGGGCTAGAGTGAAACCCTACCTCGAAAAACCAAAAAAAAAAAAAAAAAAAAAAAAAGAGGCCAATACTAGACATAAATAAGGAAATACAAATAATAAAGAAAAAAAAGGTTAGAATTACTAGCAATAAAGAACACAGTTAATGAAATAAAAAACTCTGTAGAAAATCTCACCAGTAGAATGGATGAAGGACAGGACAGAATATGTAAGCTAGAAGACCAGGTTTAATACAGTTCAAATAAGAGAAAGACAAACTAATAGAAAAGTATGAGTGGGAATTTCAAGATATTCGGGACACTATGAAAAGATCAAACAGAGCAATTCAGGGCACAGTAGAAGGAGACGAATTTCACTCCAAAGGCATAGAGGTGTCTTCAACAAAATCATAGAAGAAAACTTCCCCCAAATTGGGAAAAAGGTGCCAATGCAGATACAGGAAGCATTTAGAACACCAGCCAGAAAAAACGTAGAAAGAACCTCTCCTCGCCATATTATAATCAAACTACCAAACACACAAACCAAAGAAAAAGTATTGAAAGCAGTCAGAGAGAAAAATCAAGTTACCTACAAAGGCAAGCCTATCAGGATTACAGCAGATTACTCAACACAAACTTTAAAAGTCAGAAGGGCGTGGAGCAATGTATTCCAAGTTCTGAAAGATAACAACTGTCAACCAAGGTTACTTTATCCTGCAAACCTATCCATTCAAATAGAGGGAGAAATAGGGACATTCCAGGACAAAAGCAAGCTAAAGGAGTATTTGAAGACAGAACCAGCTCTACAGAAAATACTTGATAGAATCCTCCATGCTGAAGAAAAAGAAAAGCACACATACAAGGAACCGAGAAAAAACAAACAATATTCAAATACTAGTTAACACAAGACAGCAAAGGTAAAACCAGAAGAACTACAAAAAAATGGCAAAAATGAATACACACCTTTCAATAATATCTCTTAGTATCAACAGCCACAACGCCCCAACCAAAAGACATAGGTTTGCAGACTGGGTTAAAAAGCAGGATCCTTCAATTTGCTGCCTCCAAGAAACCCACCTTTCTACAAATGATGGACACTATCTTAGGGTGAAAGGTTGGAAAACGGTGTTTCAAGCAAATGGACCTAGAAAACAAGCAGGGGTTGCTATCCTAACATCTGACAAGGTAGACTTCAGTCCAACATTACTTAAGAAAGATAAGGAATGCCACTTTATATTGATTAAAGGCACCCTCCAACAGGAGGACATTACAATCCTAAACATATACACACCTAACATGGGGGCCCCCAAATTCATCATACAAATACTATTAGAACTAAAGTCACAGATAACACCAAACACAGTGGTAGTGGGCGACTTCAACACCCCATTTTTATCAATTGACAGGTCATCCCAGGAAAAAATAAACAGAGAGGCATCTGGACTAAATGAGGTCACAGAAGGAATGGACCTAACAGATATCTACAGGACATTTCATCCAAATGCTGCAGAATATACATTCTTTTCAGAAGCACATGGAACATTCTCTAAAATAGACCATATATTAGGACACAAATCAAATCTTAACAAATATAGGAAAATTGAAATAATTCCTTGCATTCTATCTGACCACAATGGAATCAAACTACAAATCAATAGCAAGAAAGGCTATAAAGCATACACAAAATCATGGAAATTAAACAACACACTACTAAACGATGAATGGGTCAATGAAGAAATCAAAAAGGGAATCAAAAAATTTATAGAGTCAAATAATAATGAGACCTCAACATACCAAAATCTCTGGGACACAATGAAGGCAGTCGTAACAGGTTAATTTATAGCTCTAAGTGCCTATATTAAGAAATTAGAAGCCGGGCGTGGAGGCACACGCCTTTAATCAGAGCACTCGGGAGGCAGAGGCAGGAGGATCACTGTGAGTTCGAGGCCACCCTGACACTCCACAGTGAATTCCAGGTCAGCCTGGGCTAGACTGAGACCCTACCTCAGAAAAAAAAAAAAAAAAAACGAAATTAGAAAGGTCGCAAGTAAATGACCTAATGATTGACCTTAAAGCCTTGGAAAAAGAAGAACAAGGCAAACCAAAAGTCAGTACACGGGAATAAACAATAAAGATTAGGCAGAAATTAATGAAATAGAAACAAAAAAAAAAACAATCCAAAGAATCAATGAAACAAAGAGTTGGTTCTTTGAAAGGATAAACAAGATTGATAAACCCTTAGCAAATCTGACCAAAAGAAAGAGAGAAAAGACACAAATTAACAAAATTAGAGATGAAAAAGGTAACATCACAACAGACACCAGAGAAATTCAAAAAATCATAGGGACATACTATAAAAGCATATACTCCACAAAGTATGAAAATCTGAAAGAAATGGATGATTTCCTTGATTTATAATATGACTTACCTAAATTAAATCAAGATGAGATTAATCACTTAAATAAACCTATAACAAGCATGGAGATCCAAGCAGTTATCAAAAATCCCCCAACTAAAAAAATTCCAGGCCCAAATGTATTCACTGCTAAATTTTAGCAGACCTTCAGGGAAGAACTAACGCTATTGCTTTTAAGCATTTCCAAAGAATAGAAAAAGAAGGAATCCTACCAAATTCCTTCTAAGAAGCCAGCATCACCCTGATACCAAAGCCATGTAAAGATAGAACAAAAAAAGAAAATTACAGACCAATCTCCCTCATGAATGTAGATGCAATAATCCTCAACAAAATATTGGCAAGCAGAATACAAGAATATATCAGAAAGATCATTCACCCTGAACAAGTAGGCTTTATCCCAGAGATGCAGGGATGGTTCAACATAAGCAAATCTATACATGTAATACATTATATAAATAGGTTGAAGGACAAAAAATCACCATGATCATCTCATTAGATGCAGAGAAAGCTTTTGACATAATCCAACATCCCTTCATGATAAAAGTCCTACAGAGACTAGGAATAGAAGGAACATATCTCAATGTAATAAAGGCAATTTATGACAAGCCTACAGCCAACATATTACTAAATGGGGAAAAACTGGAAGCTTTTCCATTAAAATCAGGAACAAGACAAGGGTGTACACTATCCTCACTTTTATTTAATATAGTACTGGAAATCTTAGCCATAGCAATAAGGCAAGAGAAACACATAAATGGGATACATATTGGAAAGGAAGAGATCAGGTTATCATTATTTGAAGATGACATGATTCTATATATAAAGGACCCTAAAGACTCTACAAGAAAACTATTAGAGCTGAAACACCTACATCCATGTAGCAGGATACAAATAAATACACAGAAATCAGTAGCCTTCCTATATGCTAAAAACAAACACAAGCTGAGAGAAAGCTGGAAGAAGCCATTCTACATTTAGTTCAATGGGAGAGAGATATCACCAGTGAAGATACTCAGCAATGGACACTGCAAGCCTTATAATTGGCCAGCCAGGCCAAATGAGCCAACGGGTGCAATAGGGGCACATCTATCATGGTGGAAACTAACTGCCCTCTCTAATTGGACTGGAGGCCCACTCCATTTGGTGGGGGGAATACATCCCTGATACTGAAAACTTAAAACAGGGGTAGTCATGAGCCCTAGGGGTGGAACATCTACTGATGTCTGGAAAAAGGTATATACTATGCTTATCAAACTGCCCAGTAAGCACTCTTCTTAATATTTATACCATTATATTAATGCTACTCTCACTTTGAGTAGAGAATCTTCTCTTTTCAGATGGCAGTAACCTTGGGATGACTCAGAAGGTATCATAGTGCTGGAAAGAAGTGACTGGAATACTGAGTAACATCTCGATCACACCTTCCAAGGCTGAGGGTCTAATGCGGAAGAGGTGGCGGAAAGAATGTAAGAGCCCAAGGAAGGGTAGGACTCCTTACAACGTCTTCCCTCCAGACATAAAATGGCCTGGATATCCATGACCTCGTAGTGCCTGACACTACCTACACAAGACCATCATAAGAGAAGGAAAAGATCATGACATCAAAATGAAAAGAGAGACTGATTGAGATGGGGAGGGCATATGATGGAGAATGGAATTTCAAAGGGAAAGTGGGGGGAGGAAGGGTAGCACCATGGGATATTTTTTATAATCATGGAAAATGTTAATAAAAATTAAGAAAAAAAAAAACACACAGAGGATGAAATCAGAGAATCACTCCCATTGACAATTGCATCAAAGAAAATAAAGTACAACACCATTATAAGAGGAGGAAACATTCATGACATCAAAATGAAAGAGAGACTGATTGAGGGCTGGAGAGATGGCTTAGTGGTTAAGCGCTTGCCTGTGAAGCCTAAGGACCCCGGTTCAAGGCTCGACTCCCCAGGACCCACGTTAGCCAGATGCACAAGGGTGCACACACATCTGGAGTTCATTTGCCCTGGCGCGCCCATTCTCTCTCCCTCCCTCTATCTGCCTCTTTCTCTCTCTGTCTGTCGCTCTCAAATAAATAAAAATAACAACAAAAAATTTAAAAAAAGAAAAACAAAACAAAAAAACAGTGATACACAGAAGTATTGAGGCATCTCAAGTATGATATAAAATGAGAAAGAAACAAAAAAAAGAGAGAGACTGATTGAGATGGGGAGGGGATATGATGGAGAATGGAATTTCAAAGGGGAAAGTGGGGGGGAGGGTAGCACCATGGGATATTTTTTATAATCATGGAAAATGTTAATAAAAATTAAGAAAAAAAAAACACACAGAGGATGAAATCAGAGAATCACTCCCATTGACAACTGCATCAAAGAAAATAAAGTACCTTGGAATAAACCTAACCAAGGAAGTAAAGGATCTCTACAATGAAAACTATAAAACATTCAAGTGAGAAATTGCAGAAGACACTAGGAAATGGAAAAACATCCCATGTTCCTGGATTGCAAGAATCAATATTGTGAAAATGGCAATCTTACCAAAAGCAATCTACACATTTAATGCAATCCCCATCAAAATTCCAAAGGCATTCTTCATGGAAATAGAAAAAAACAATCCAAAACTTCATTTGGAATCACAAAAAACCTCGAATATCTAAAATAATACTGAGCAACAAAAATAAGGCTGGTGGTATCACCATACCTGATTTTAACCTCAACTACAGAGCCAAAGTAACAAAACCAGCATGGTACTGGCACAAAAGCAGACATGTAGATCAATGGAACAGAATAGAGGACCCAGATGTAAGTCCAGGTACCTATAGCCACCTGATATTCGATAAAAATGCCAAAAATACTCATTGGAGAAAAGACAGCCTCTTCAGCAAATGGTGTTGGGAAAATTGGATATGTATCTGTAGAAAGATTAAAATACATTCTTCTATCTCTCTATGCACAAGAATTAAGTCCAAATGGATTAAAGTCCTTAACATCAGACCGAAAACTCTGAAACTGCTAGAGGAAAAAGTAGTGGAAACCTTTCAACACATTGGTCCTGGCAAAGACTTTCTGAATATAACCCCAATTGCTCAGGCAATAAAACCACAGATTACCCACTGGGACCTCATGAAATTACAAAGATTTTGTACTGCAAAGGACACTGTGAAAAGAGCAAAGAGGCAACCTACAGAATGGGAAAAAATCTTGGCCACCTATATATCTGATAGAGTATTAATATCTAGGATATACAAAGAACTCAAAAAGTTAAATAATAAGAAATCAAACAAGCCAATTAAAAAATGGTCCATGGAGCTAAATAGAGAGTTCTCAAAAGAAGAAATACGGATGGCATATAAGCATCTAAAAATTGTTCTACATCCTTAGTCATCAGGGAAATGCAGATCAAAACTACATTGAGATTCCATCTCACTCCTGTCAGATTGGCTACCATCATGAAAACAAATGATCATAAATGCTGGCGGGGATGTAGAAAAAGAGGAACCCTTATACACTGTTGGTGGGAATGCAATCTGGTCCAGCCATTGTGGAAATCAGTGTGGAGGTTCCTAAAACAGCTAAAGATTGATCTACCATATGACCCAGCTATACCACTCCTAGGCATATATCCTAAGGACTCATCGCATTTCCTTAGAAGTATGTGCTCAACCATGTTTATTGCCGCTCAATTCATAATAGCTGGGAAATGTAACCAGCCTAGATGTCCCTCAACTGATGAGTGGATAATGAAGATATGGCACATTTATACAATGGAGTTCTACACAGTGGTAAAGAAAAATGAAGTTATGAAATTTGGAGGAAAATGGATGGATCTGGAAAGGATTATACTAAGTGAGGTAACGCAGGCCCAGAAAGCCAAGCGCCACATGTTCTCTGTCATATGTGGATCCTAGCTACAGATGATTGGGCTTTTGGGTGAGAAGGAAAAAACTCAGTAGCAGAGGTCAGTGAGCTAAAAAAGAGATATAAAGAGAAGAGAAAGGAAGGCAGGAGGGTACTTAATAGGCTGGTATTGTATATATGTAAGTAGAAGAATAGATTAACAGGTGTGAAAAGGCCCAACGTGAGGTCAGGGGAAGAGATTGAGTAAAGGAAAGGTGGAGGGAGGGCTAATCAAAATCTAAGAGGATATAAATAAATCATATGGAATCCTCCAGTTTTGGACAATGGAACACTCAGGAGCGGTAGATCATTGCTAGAAAATTATCAACTCCAGGGATGGGATACCTTCCAATTTGGCCAGGGAGGCCCCTGATGCACCCAAAACATTATAGGCCATTGCCAAGGCCCTTGGTTTCCAACCAGGAATAGATGGTAAGACCCTATTGCTGAAGACTCCACATATTTGGGCTGCAAGGCCACTGAGAAATCCTGCTGGAACTGAACTGATAATTTCCTCCATGTAGACCAGCCGACAGAAAGCTGGAAGAAGCCATTCTGCATGCAGTTCAATGGGAGAAAGAGAAATCACCAGTGAAGATACTCATCAGTGGACACTGCAAGCCTTATAATTGGCCAGCCAGGCCAAATGAGCCAACGGGTGCAATAGGGGCACATCTATCATGGTGGAAACCAACTGCCCTCCAATTGGACTGGAGGCCCGCTCCATGGGGGGGGGGAGGAATACATCCCTGATACTGAAAACTTAAAACAGGGGTAGTCATGAGCCCTAGGGGTGTAACATCTGCTGATGTCTGGATAAATATATATACTATGCTTATCCAACTGCCCAGTAAGCACTTCTATTAATATTCATACCCTCATATTAATGCTACTCTCACTTTGGGCAGAGAATCTTCTCTTTTCAGATGGCAGTGACCTTGGGATGACTCAGAAGGTATCATGGTGCTGGAAAGAAGTGACTGGAGTACTGAGTAACATCTCGATCACACCTTCCAAGGCTCAGGGTCTAATGCGGAAGAGGTGGCAGAAAGAATGTGTATGAGCCAAAGGAAGGGTAGGACGCCTTACAACATGCTCCCTCCAGACATAAAATGGTCTGAATATCCATGACCTCATAGTGCCTGACACTACGTGCACAAGACCATCATAAGAGGAGGAAAAGATCATGACACCAAAGTAAAAGACAGACTGATTGAGATGGGGAGGGGATATGATGGAGAATGGAATTTCAAAGAGGAAAGGGGGGAGGGTATTACCACGGTATATTTTTCATAATCATGGGAAATGTTAATAAAAATTGAGAAAAAAAAAGGCAAAGAGTTACCTGGGTTTAGTATCTCAGGTCTACAACCCTAGACCCCATATCGCAAAAGAAATAAAACATTAAATAAATAGAATTGGGCATGATAGTTCATGTCCATAATCTCAGCAGTTGGGAGGCGGAAAAAAGAGGTCTTCCCACCAATTCAAGGTCAGGGTAGGCTACAGAGTAAGATTTCGTCTCAAAAACACAAAGAGAGGGCTGGAGAGATGGCTTAGTGGTTAAGCGCTTCCCTATGAAGCCTGAGGACCCCAGTTCGAGGCTCAATTCCCCAGGAACCACATTAGCTAGATGCACAAGGGGGCGCACGCATCTGGAGTTTGTTCACAGAGGCTGGAAGCTCTGGCGCGCCCAATCACACACACTCTCTCTCTCTCTCTCTCTCTCTCTCTCTCTCTCTCTGCCTCCTTCTCTCTCTCTCTAAAATAAATAAATAAACAAACAAAAAAATTAAAAAAAAACACAATGAGAGGGAAGGAGAAAAAGAGGGAGGGAAGGAAGAAAGTTTTAACAAATGCTGAAATCCACTTACAACCAATTCTTTTCTATGGTTATATGGTTAGCAGTTATTAAATTATATGAATACAATTAACACTGGCAAAAGGACTATATACACTGAGGAAAACAGAAGTCAAATTTCTTTCCAGAGAAAAAAACTAAAAATACAAAAAGGGGAGGCTAAAATCAAGTCTGTGTTATCAAAGTACAACTATAGATAACAACTCATAAAAATATATCACATATATAGTAACTTTCTCTGTGAAAAGGGCCAGAAGGAAGACATTCCTGAAGCCAGGTGTGCTGGTGCACACCATTAATCCTAGCACTAGGGAGGCAGAGGTAGGAGGATCGCCATGAGTTCGAGGGCACCCTGAAACTACACAGTGAATTCTAGGTCAGCCTGGGCCAGAGTGAGACCCTACCTCAAATTATGGAAGTTGTCAATATAAAATATATAAATAAAAACAATAAAGTGAGAGAACAGGGAATGGGGAGATGGCTCAGCAGTTAAAGACACTTGCTTGCAAAGCCCGAAGGCCTGGGATTCGATTCCTCAGTATTCACATAAAGCTAGCTGCACAAAGTGGTGTATTTGTCTGGAGTTTGTTTGAGGTGGCAGTAGGCCCTAGCATGCTCATGCTCGCTCGCACGCGCTCTCTCTCTCTCTCTCTCTCTCTCTCTCTCTCTCTCTCTCTCTCTGTTTGTTAATAAATAAATAATTAAAAATGAGAGATGAAGAGAACTGGAGTCTAAATTTAATGAGTTCTTAAAAAGAAGAAACATGTATGCACCTGTTAACAAAAGGCAAGCACAGCAGCAAGCAAAAAAACTCAGAGAGAATCAAAGCATGAGAAACACTGCATGTGCTATTATTGTTGTCTTTGAAGACAGAAGGGCGCACATAAAAACAAATGCAGCTAGAAAGAGGTAAGAGAAAAGATCTAGAGAAAAGACCCTAAGCTATGGGAATTGAAATTAGGGTTCTCATATGTACAGCTATAAGGAACTGAATTCTCCAAAAAACATGAATGAGTTTGAGAATAGAATTTTCCACAGAGCCACCAAAAATGAACAATATTTTATTGAAACTTGTATGTGCCTTGTGACACCCCAAGGAATGTTCAGCAAAGCTCACCAGTCTCCTGACCTACAGAACTGTGAGAATATGATCATTTGTAATAGTAAACAAAGTTAACTTTGATGGTAAGAAAACACCTAGTAATTTCAAGAGGCCCAAAGTGAGGTCAGGGAAAGAGATTGAGTAAAGGAAAGGTGGAGGGAGGGCTAATCAAAATCTAAGAGGATATAAATAAAGCATATGGAATCCTCCGGTTTTGGACAATGGAACACTCAGGAGCCATAGATTGTTGCTAGAAAATTTTCAGTGCCAGGGATGGAATATCTTCCAGTGAGTTCTTGGCCAGGGAGATCCCTGATGTCCCCAAAACATTATAGGCCATTGCCAAGGCCCTTGGTTTCCAACCAGGAATAGATGGTAAGACCCTATTGCTGAAGACTCCATATACTTGGGCTGCAAGGCCACTGAGAAATCTTGCTGGAACTGAGCTGATAACCTCCTCCATGTAGACCAGCAGACAGAAAGCTGGAAGAAGCCATTCTGCATGCAGTTCAATGGGAGAAAGAGAAATCACCAGTGAAGATACTCATCAGTGGTCACTGCAAGCCTTACAATTGGCCAGCCAGGCCAAATGAGCCAACGGGTGCAATAGTGGCACGTCTGTTATGGGGGAAACCAACTGCCCTCTAATTGGACTGGAGGCCCGCTCCATGGGAAGGGAATACATCCCTGATACTGAAAACTTAAAACAGGGGTAGTCATGAGCCCTAGGGGTGTAACACCTGCTGTTGTCTGGCCAAATGTATATACTATGCTTATCAAACTGTCCAGTAAGCACTTTTGTTAATGCTCACACCCTTATATTAATGCTACTCTCACTTTTGGTTGAGAATCTTCTCTTTTCAGATGGCAGTGACCTTGGGACGACTCAGAAGGTATCATGGTGATGGAAAGAAATGACCGCAGTGCTCAGTACTGCAATATCTGTATCACACCTTCCAAGGCTCAGCGTCTAATGCGGAAGAGGTGGTGGAAAGAATGTAAGAGCCAAAGGAAGGGCAGGACTCCATACAACATGCTCCCTCCAGACACAAAATGACCTGGATGTCCATGGCCTCACAGTGCCTGACACTACTTACATAAGACCATCATAAGAGGAGGAAAAGATCAAGACATCAAAAGTAAAAGAGAGACTGATTGAGATGGGGAGGGGTTATGATGGGGAGTGGAGTTTCAAAGGGGTAAGTGGGGGGAGGAAGGGTATCACCATGGGGTATTTTTTTATAATCATGGAAGTTGTTAATAAAAAAATTTTAATAAAAAGAGTCTTCCTGAACCAATTACTTATCAATTACAAAAAACAAACCCTAACCATATGAATACAAACATAACCAAATAACCTAACTTAACATCACCAAGAATGGGGTAAATAGTCTTAGGTACCTTGTGATAAGATGCACATACAAGAAAATAATATCTCTTTGCATAGTATTTCTGTGTATCTGTGTGTGTGTGTGTGTGTATGTGTGTATATATGTATATATGTATGTATGTATGTATATATATATATACATACATACATACACACACACACATATATCCTCAATGTAATCATCACTAAACAACTAAACAATGTACATTAAGGTCCATCTACCAAGTACTAGTGACTTGCACATTTCAAAAATGTCATGTTTAGTCGGGCGTGGTGGTGCACGCCTTTAATCCCAGCACTTGGGAGGCAGAGGTAGGAGGATTGCTGTGAGTTTGAGGCCACCCCGAGATTACATAGTAAATTCCAGGTCTGCCTGAGCTAGAGTGAGACCCTACCTCAAAAAAACAAAAAACAAAAAAATGCCATGTTCCTAATAGGCATAATGTTTTAGATGTCAACATCCAAATACTGAACTGAACAAGCCGGGCATGGTGGTGCACATCTTTAACCCCAGCACTCAGGAGGCAGAGGTAGGAGGATCACCATGAGTTCCAGGCAAGCCTAGACTACATAGTGAATTCCAGGTCAGCCTGGACTAGTGTGAGACCCTACCATGAAAACCCCAAAAAAACAGAAAAAAAGAATGTAATCATCATGTAACATAGGATATTTTTAAGAGGAAATGAATGTGATAAACCCAATATTCAAAAAGCTGAGGTAGAGCCAGGTGTGGTGGCGCATACCTTTAATCCCAGCACTCAGGAGGCAGAGATAGGAGAATCACCGTGAGTTCAAAGCCACCCTGAAACTACATAGTAAATTCCAGGTTAACCTGAGCTAAAGTGAAACCCTACTTTGAAAAAAAAGAAAGGCTGAAGTAGGAGAATACTAAGTTCAAGGATAGTTTGGGATACGTAGCTAGGTCTTGTCTCAATTTCTTTTTTTTTTTTTTAAAAAGGACATGGTGGCACACACCTTTAATCCCAGAACTTGGGAGACAGAGGTGGAAGGTTAGCTATGAGTTCAAGGCCATCCAGAGACTACAGAGTGAATTCCAGGTCAGCCTGGGCTAGAGCAAGATCCTACCTTGCAAAACAAAACAAAACAAAACAAAACAAAAAAAGATATTCACTAAATATATTTAGAGATTTTTTTTTTACGTTTGGTGCATACATGTGTAGTATCTGTGGCATGTTGTATGTGATGTGTGTGTGTGAGTGTGTGTTCAGTTACAAGCATGCCTGTGCAGAGAGAGGTACGAGGATAACTATTTCTAGTATCCCTTCCTATACCCCTTCACTCCATCATCCATCTGTGTTTCCTTGAGAAAGAGTTTCTCATTCATTCTAGAACTTGCTGGTGTCTCAAGCCCCAGCCATTCCCCAGTGTCTGATCCCCACACGACTGAGATTATAAACGTCCACCGTCAACCACAGCTGTTTATGTGGATGCTGGGTAATCAAAAACAGCTGGTCTCAAGCCCACTCAAGCATTCATGATTGTGCTCTTACTGCACCATGCCTCCTGCCTAGAGATGTATGTATGTTTGTTTGTTTGTTTGTTTTTCAGATAGGATCTCACTCTAGCCCAGGTAATGCTGGGATTAAAGGTGTGTGCCACCATGCCAGACTGCCTAGTAAATTCACTATGCAATCCAGGCTTGCTTCAAAGTCATGATGATCCTCCTGCCACAGACTCCTGAGTACTAGGATTAAAGGCATAAGCTACCACATCTGGCTTTATTCAGAGGTATTATTAAACAACTTCTGTTCTGGGCTAGGGATGTACCTCAATGCAATAGCACTTGCCTAACATTCTCATGTGACCCTAGGTTCCATGATCAGTACAACAAATAGAAATCTATACTGTTCTTACCTCTCCTGATACTACCTTTTAATTGTAGTCTAAATTCATCACTCTTTTTACCAGATACTTCCATTATATATAAAACCATACTAAAAGGATCATTCCCTTTCCTTTTTTTTGTTTGTTTTGTTTTTGTTTTGTCAAGGTAGGGCCTCACTCTACCTAGGCTGTCCAGGAACTTATATCACTGCACAAACTTACAATGTTACTTACCAAAATTAAAATATCTTACAGTAGGTACTAGAAAAGATACCCAAAAGGGGCATTATAAACCATGCTATTCTCATTCTCCACAAATTGAAAAATTGCTTCTTACAAAAAGTAAGAGGAAAAAGGCTAGAAGATATAGCATATTCTTTCAATTTACCTGTGCTTTGGTTCATTGCAAATTGTGGAGAAGAACAAGTTTCCTCAGATTCTTCTGATGAGTGTGCCAAGAAGTCATGAAGCTTCTGCACCAATGTGTTCAACTTGCTTTCACTATCAAAACAAAAATTTAAGGTTGTCATTAGTCTGCCATATACTTAACTAAATATAAACCTCTAACGAACTGAAAAAACTTTAGAATACACATATTCAAAGTGAAAATTAAGGGAATGAAAATTATTTCACTAAGGATAGAGAAATAGAAATAAAAAAATTTGCATCATTTTAGAAAAATGCTGATGTTACTATAAATATCAAAAATATTGAGATGTCTTTAATATGTAATGTGTTTAAACAGAAACTAAACCCTTTTCTCTCCTTGCAAATAAGTAAAAAAAAAATAACAATTAAAACCATGACAAAAAAAAAAGAAGAAAGAAAAAGGGCCAGGTGTGGTGTCGCGCACCTTTAATCCCAGCACTCCGGAGGCAGAGGTAGGAGGATTGCTGTGATTTTGAGGCTACCCTGAGACTACATAGTGAATTCCAGATCAGCCTGGGATAGAGTGAGACCCTACCTTGGGGGGGAAAAAAGATCTTTAATATGAAAACATTAAAACAAGAAAGCTGGGTGTGGTGGTGCACACCTTTAATCCCAGCATCGGGAGGCAGAGGTATGAGGGATCGCCATGAGTTCCAGGCCACCCTGAGACTACATAGTGAATTCCTGTTTAGTCTAAGCTACAGCAAGACCTCAAAAAGCAAAAACAAAAACAAAAAAAACAACCTCAAGAGAGAAATTGCAATCTAAGAGGATGCAAATAAATCATATGGAATCCTCCAGTTTTGGACAATGGAACACGCAGGAGCCATAGATCGTTGTTAGAAAATTTTCAGTGCCAGGGATGGGATACCTCCAGTGAGTTTTTGGCCAGGGAGGTCTCTGATGCCCCCACAACATTATAGGCCATTGCCAAGGTCCCACCAGGAATAGAATGTAAGA
The DNA here is from genome assembly GCA_036346955.1 of Dipus sagitta. Taxonomy (NCBI): domain Eukaryota; kingdom Metazoa; phylum Chordata; class Mammalia; order Rodentia; family Dipodidae; genus Dipus; species Dipus sagitta. The sequence continues at coordinate 66,129,621 of CM070776.1, forward strand.
CCCTATTGCTGAAGACTCCACATACTTGGGCTGCAAGGCCACTGAGAAATCCTGCTGGAACTGAGCTGATAACCTCCTCAATGCAGACCAGCAGACAGAAAGCTGGAAGAAGCCATTCTACATGTAGTTCAAAGGGAGAAAGAGATACCACCAGTGAAGATACTCAACAGTGGACACTGCAAGCCTTATAATTGGCCAGCCAGGCCAAATGAGCCAACGGGTGCAATAGTGGCACGTCTGTCATGATGGAGAATGAAATTTCAAAGGGGAAAGTGGGGGGAGGGAGGGTATTACCATGGGATATTTTTTATAATCATGGAAATTGTTAATAAAAATTGAGGAAAAAAAGAGAGAAATTGCAGAAGACACAAGAAAATGGAAAGACATTACATGTTCTTGAATCAGAAGAATCAATATTGTGAAAATGTCAATCTTAATATATGCAATCTACACATATAATGAAATCCCCATCAAAATGCCAATGGTGCCGGGAGTGGTGGTGCACACTTTTAATCCCAGCACTCGGGAGACAGAGGTAAGTGGACTTCCATGAGTTTAAGGCCACCCTGAGACTACATAGTGAATTCTAGGTTAGCCTGAGCTACAGTGAGACCCTACCTTGAAAAAAACAAAATGAAAAAAAATTCAATGGCATTCTTAACTGAAATAGAATAAACAATCCTCTGTCCAAAAGGCACCATAGTGCTGAGAAGTGACAGAGGATCATTCAGCACTGAAACATCTCTATCACACCTTCCAAGGCACCTTCCAAGTCCATTATAGAAGAGATGGTGGAAAGAATCTAAGAGTCAAAGGAAGGTTAGGAATGGTTACATACAATTTAATTGTTCAGAGAGCAACTGGCCTTGATATCCATGACCTTGCAGTGCCTAATAGTACCTTCACAAGACGCTCATAATAGGAGAAAAAGATGATGACATCAAAACAAAAGAAACACTAATAGATATGATGGAGAGTGAATTTGTGAAGGAAAACTAGGGAAGGAGAGGGAATTATCATGGTTTATTATTGTCTGTAATTATAGAAGTTGTCAATAAAAAAAAAAAGTTTAAAAAAAAACTGGTCATTGTGGCACACGCTTTTAATACTAGCACTCAGTAGGCAGAGGTAGGAAGATTGCAGAGAGTTTGAGACCACCCTGAGACTACATAGTGAGTTCCAGGTCAGCCTGGGCTAGAGCGAGACCCTATCTCAAAATACCAAAAAAAAAAATTTTTTTTTGAAATTAAAAAAAAAGAATGAGAAAACAATTCTGAAATTCATTAGGAAGCATTAAAAAAATCTCGAATAACCAAAAAAATTGAACAATAAAATAAAACTGGCAATATCACCATACCTGATTTTAGTCTATATTACAGAGCCATAGTAACAAAAACAGCATGGTACTGGCACAAAGGACCCAGGTTTGATTCCCACGGAACCATGTAAGCCAGATGTACAAGGTGGTACATGTGGCTAGAGTTCGTTTGAGTGGCTGGAGGTCCTGATGCAAATTTTCTTTCTCTCTCTCTTTCTCTCTCTCTCTCCTTCTTTCAAATAAATAAATAATAAAATATTTTTAATTTAATAAAAGAAAAATGAAATTATAAAACTTGCAAAAAATAGATGGATTTGGAAAGGATTATACTAAGGGAAGTAACCCCAGGCTCAGAAAGCCAAATGCTGCATGTTCTCTCTGATATGTGGACCCTAGACACAAATGTTTAGATTTGGGTGTGAGTAGAAGTAAAAGTCAGTAGCAGAGGCTAGCAAGCTAGAAAGGGACTATAAGAGAGGGAGGAGAGGGGAGGACTTAAGGGGAGGTTAGAAGTAATAGTGTGTGTGCACGCGCATATACACATGTGCATGTATGAACAGATTACTGGGGGTACAATGACCTAAGTGAGGAAGGGGAAGGAATTGAGTAAATGAAGTGTGGGAGGGGGGGTAATCAAAATTTTAAAATATTATGAATAAGGCATATGAATCCTACTTCCTTGGATAATGGCACACCCACAAGCCATAGACAGTAGAAAACTTTCAGTGCCTGGCACTAACTACACAAGATCTTCATAATAGGAGGAAAAGAGGATGTCATCAAAATAAAAAGAGAGACTAATTGACAGGGGGAGGGGATATGATGGAGCATGGATTTGTGAGGGGAAAGTGAGAGTAGGGAGTGAATTCTCATGGTTTGTTATCTATAATTATGGAAGTTGTCAATAAAATGTTTAAAAAATCAAAACTAGGAATGATGTTGTACTATATCTTATGACATCAATAGATCACCAGAAAAAAAAAAATGTTCTCCAGAAATCAAGGTTCTACAATAAACCTGACGAATTTTCACTTTCCCTATATATAATAAGCACCCCAAAAATTCCCTTAATCCAACCACAAAGACAGCTATTGCACAAGCTAAAACTGGTAACGATGGATTAAGACTGTGAATACATCAGTATGGTTCCATCAACAACACCAACATACAATGAAAAAGAAGATACAATCAGCAAAATTGCTTTCTTTTTTGTAGGATGACACTTTTAGGCATAAACATGTTGGTATTATATTACAGGTTGAGCATAACCCAAAAATTTAAAGTGCTCTTCAAATCCAAAATAAGCACTCAAAAAGTCTAACTTCTAAAAGGTTCCATGCAATATTTCAAAATCTGGTTGAGCCTGGTAATGCATGCCTTTAATCCCAGCACTTGGGAGGCAGAGGTAGGAAGACTGCTGTGAGTTTGAGGCCAGCCTGAGAGTACATAGTGAATTCCAGGCCAGCCTAGGCTAGAGGGAGACCCTACCTCAAAAAGCCAAAAATAAAAATAAAAATTTCAATATCTGGGCTGGAGAGATGGCTTAGTGGTTAAGCGCTTGCCTGTGAAGCCTAAGGACCCCGGTTCAAGGCTCTATTCCCCAGGACCCACGTTAGCCAGATGCACAAGGGGGCGCACGGGTCTGGAGTTCGTTTGCAATGGCTAGAGGCCCTGGCGCACCCATTCTTTCTCTCTCTATCTGCCTCTTTCTCTCTGTCTGTCACTCTCAAATAAGTAAAAATAAACAAAAAAATTTTTTTTAATTTTCAATATCTGAACACTGGGGCTAGGAAGATGGTTCAGTGGTTAAAAGCTCTTACTTTCATAGCCTATATCAGCCAGGGTTCAATTCCCCATCCAATAACATAAAGCCAAATGGACATTCATTTGCAGTGGCAGAAGACATGCGTGTGTGTGTGTGTGTGTGAGAGAGATCAAGTTGGGTAAAATTGCTGTCAAACTTTGAAGTATTCCCATACATATATTTTCCTTCATTTCTTCTTTTTTTCTTTCTTTTTTCTGTTGAGGCAGGGTCTCACTCCAGTCCAGGCTGACCTGAAACTCAATTTGTAGCCTTGAACTCATGGTAATCCTCCTACCTCAGTTTCTCCAGTAGGAATATAGGCATGAGCCACCAAATCCAGTTTGAAGATCTATTTTCTTGAATAACTTCTGGTTACAAAAGGAGAGCTCTATGGGCTGCAGAGATGGCTTTGTAGTTAAGGCACTTGCTTGCCAAGCCTAAGGATCCTGGTTCAATTCTCCAGAACCCACATAAGTAAGCCAGATACACATGGTAGCACATGCATCTGGAGTTTGTTTTCAGTGCCTAGAGGACATGGTGTACCAAATCTCCACCCCACCCCCCGCCCAAGAAATAAAAATAACATTTTTTAAAATGAGAGCTGCAGAGCTGGGTGTGGTCACACATGCCATTAATCCCAACACTTGGGAGGCAGAGGTAGGAGTATTGCCATGAGTTTGAGGCCACCTAAGACTACACAGTGAATTGCAGGTCAGCCTGAGCTAGAGTGAGACCCTACTTTAAACCGACCCCCCCCCAAAAAAAAAGGAGAGCAAAAAATACTCTCAGGGATGACATCATTAGTTATCCAAATGTATGGTCTCCAGGACCATTATTTAGAAAGAAAAAAAATACACACACACACACACAAGAGAATCACATTTTCAAGAGAGTCCTTGGAAATATGTATATTGTTTTTGAAAATGGTATACTTTTTTGTAAAATGAAAGATTTTAGTGTACAATGATTAGCACATATTACCTTAGTTTTGTAACTGAGAACTATCACATGTTAAATTATATAATTAAATTTAGATGTTTGTCTCTCTTTTCTCTCTATAAAAATGTAAACTAAATCAACCAGTATTTTATTTATATTCAACAAATATTTATCTCCAATGTCAGGACCTAGGTAGTCCTTCACATTCTTTTCAGAGTAATCAAAATCACCATTGGAATAACTAGACTCTACCTTCAGACTCATAAAGGACTCAATTTGATATGCAAATATTTTATGCTTTTGTGAGTTCGGGTCTCCCTATACAGCCCAGACTTGCCTGGAATCCACCATGTAGCCCAAGCTCTGGATTCTCCTCCTGCCTCCAGAGTCCCATCATGTCCAGCTTCTTTATTCTTCATTATGTTCCATTATCTCTCCATAAACATTCTACATGCAAATACTTCTAAGTTTTGGCTTAGTTAGGACCTTCTTTTGGTTAGTGTCACATATCATACATAATATAATATATAGTCAATACTAACATTATGACTCAATGACAAACACACTGCTTCACTGAACACACAGGTACACACATGTAATCCCAGCAATGGGGAAGCTGGGGAAGATGCAAAAACTGATGCATGCATTTGGCATTCTTTTGCAGCAACAAAAGAAACTAGTGTGCACATACACACGTGCACACACACACAACCAACTTGCAAATAAAAATTTTTAAAAAACGTAAAAGCATACTGCTTTATTATGGCTCTCTTACAAAAACTTTTTTTGGATATTTTAAAATATTTTATTTTTATTTATTTGACAGAGAAAGAGGGAGAGAGAATAGGTGTGCCAGAGCCTCCAGCCACTGCAAATGAACTCCAGACACATGTGCCCCCTTGTACATCTAGCTAACATGGGTCCTGGGGAATCGAACCTCGGTCCTTTGGCTTTGCAGGCAAACGCCTTGACCACTAAGCCATCCCTCCAGCCCCCCCAAAAAAATTTTTTTAAATAATGTACCATAAGAAGACTCCAAGACTCGTGATCCTCTTGTCAGCACCTCCCAAGTGCTAGGATTACAAGCATGTGCCGCCATACACCGCTCCCTCATAGAAACTTTGAGGAAAATAAAAGATGTGTACACAGGGGAATTCGCAGGTAAAGGCACTTGCTTGCAAAGATTATTGGTTTGGGTTCAATTTATAAACCATCTATGTAAATCAGATGTAAAAAAAAAAAGTGGCACAAGCATCTGGTCCTCATTTGCAGCAAGATGCCTTGGCACATCTACATACAAACACATACACATATGCACAAATTAATTAATTAATAATTTTAAAACCAAATGTCATAAACAGTGAAACAGATTTTCAAAAATTCTGTAATTCTACAGCTTAAACCCAGAGTCTTCCTTAGCTTAGGCTAAGTAAAATACTCCATCATCGAGCTACGCCCCAACTCGAATGATGTCATTTATTAAGAAATCAACTACTTAGGGGATGAGCAGGTAAGAGAGAGAATAAAGGAAGGAGTTGAAGTCTTGAAATAAGTGATGGTTGAAGCCAGGCATGATGGCACACACCTTAATCCCAGCACTTGGGTGGCAGAGGTAGGAGAATAGTTCTGAGTTCAAGGCCAGCCTGAGACTGCATAGTGAGTTCCAGATCAGCACGGGCTGGATAGAGCAAGACCCTACCTTGAAAAAAAAAAGTAGTGATGATTGCCACAGTAGAGCTCTCTACTTGTGTGTGTCTGAGGAGCCACTACAGAGCTGTCAAAGTGCCACTGAATTGTTGGACTGTTGGCCAGTTGATTGAGTTTCATGTTGCCATTATGTCCCACTACTTGTCCCCACCAACCCAACTAAAACAGATCTCTTTTCAATAGACTGCAGCCAACAACGTTATGTTTGAAGACTTAAGCCATGAATTTGGCCATTATCATCTTATAACTAATGTGTATATGCCAGAAGATCTCCATGCACAATATATAAGGGTCGCTTTCTGCACAACTTACTGGTGTTTTTGATACTGTACAAGCTTTACAGAATAAGGACAGAAAATGGATTTACAGCCAGGTGTGGTGGTGCACGCCTTTAATCCCAACACTTGGGAGGCCAAGGTAGAAGGATCACCATGAGTTCAAGGCCAACCTGAGACTACAGAGTGAATCCCAGGACACCCAGTGTGAGTGAGACCCTACCTCAAAAAAATGGATTTACAAGCATCAAATCAAAACAGAGGTGGCTCTCACATCTCATAATCCACAACCACAGGGGGATTACCAGCCATCCCACTGAGGGCCCTCAGTGGAATGAGGGCAGGTAAGACAGAAATAATGGTATTAACACATGATGTGTCCATACAAATTTCTACTAGAAAGGAGAGGAGAGGAGAGGAAAGAGGAAGGGAGGAAAGAGGAGGATGGGGAGGAAAGAGGAGGAGAAGGGAGGGGAGGGGAGGGGAGGGGAGGGGAGGGGAGGGGAGGGGAGGGGGAGAAGAGGAGGAGAGGAGAGGAGAGGAGAGGAGAGGAGAGGAGGAGAGGAGGAGAGGAGGAGAGGAGGAGGAGAGGAGGAGGACGAGAGGGGAGGAGGAGGGGAAGAGGAAGAGAGGAGAAGGGGAGGAGAGGGGAAGACGAAGAGAGGAGAGGGGAGGAGGAAGGGAGGACAGGGGAGGAGAAAGAAGAGGAAAGGAGAGGAAAGGAATGGGGAAAGAGGAGGAAAGAACAGAGTAGGCATAGAGGATCAGAAGACACCAGATCAGGGCTGGAGAGATGGCTCAGCAGTAAAGGTGCTTGCCTACAAAGCCCAAGGACCCGAGTTTGATTCCCCAGTAGCCATGTAAAGCCAGATGCACAAGGTGACGCATGTGTGTGGAGTTTGTTTGCAGTGGTAAGAGGCCCTGACATGCGCTCTCACTTGCTCTCTCTCACTGTTTCACCAGATCAAATAAAGGCCAAAGAATAAACAGAAATGAATATTTCTTCACGCAATGATGAGTCTAACAAATATAGAAGCTCTGAAAGGCAAAGTTGTGAAAGAAGTCAATCTATTGATTATAACTATGGAAGATCTTATAGTCCTAGAAACAGAAGACTGACTGGAAGCCCCCAACCTAATATAAGCCATTACAACAATGATAGCTTGGAATATCAAAACCATTTTTTTCAAGATATAAATTCAATTCAAGATGACTGTCTAAGTCCCAGCCCAAGAAAGAAATGAAGGCTAAAGCACATTTTAAGTCTCTATCTCACACTAAAACACATTCCATCCCAACACTTGGAAGGCAGGAGGAGGATCACGTTAAGTTCAAGGCCACCCCTACACACCTACACACATACAAACACACAAAATCACACAAAAATAAAATTTTTAAAAAGAAAAATAGGAGATACTTTTTGAAGATTTTTTTTTAAATCTAGTTCAAAATTTTGAGCTCAAAGTCCAGTGGCCCCAGATAAAAATAATGATACTTTCTAGGTGTTGCAGTCAGGTTCTCATTGCTGGTAGAAATCACCTAACGAAAAGCAGCTTGGGGGAAAAAAAGTGTTTATTTTGGCTTACGAGCTCGAGAGGAAGCTCCACGATGGCAGGGGAAAACGATGGCATGAGGGTGGACATCACCCTCTGACCCATATAAGGTGGACAATAGCAACAGGAAAGTGTGCCAAACACTAGTTTGGGGAAACTGGCTAGAACACCCATAAGCCCGCTCCCAACACACTCCCTCCAGGAGGCATTCATTCCCAAATCTCCACCAGCTGGGAACCTAGCATTCAGAATACCTAAGTTTACGGGGGACATCTGAATCAAACCACCACATTCCACCCCTGGCCCCCATAAACTGACATCCATACATGATATAAAATACAATGCATTCAGTCCAACTTTAAAAGTCCCCACAGTTTTTTGTTGTTGTTGTTCATTCTTATTTATTTGAGAGTGACAGAGAGAGTAAAAGAAGCAGAGAGAGAGAGAGAGAATGGGCACGCCAGGGCTTCCAGCCACTGAAAACGAACTCCAGACATATGCGCCCCCTTGTGCATCTGGCTATCGTGGGTCCTGGGGAACCGAGCCTCGAACCGGGGTCCTTAGGCTTCACAGGCAAGCGCTTAACCGCTAAGCCATCTCTCCAGCCCTGGTGTTGGGTTTTGATTGTTGCATTTGTGTCTCTCTCCATGGAACTATAAAAGGAACCCAGCTTGTTCTGCCATTGATGGTGTTCTTCTGGACTTTGTAAGCCAAAAGAAACCCCCGTCTTCCCATAAGCAGTGTCTGGTTAGACGTTTATCCCACCAACAAGGAACCGACTGCAATAGGTATGAACTATGTAAATATACAAAATTAAGTCCAGTTTGCAAAACTTTTTGGGTTATTCAAGGCACAGTCTTACTGTATCCCAAGCTGACAATGAATTCACTCTGTACTCTCAGAGTATCCTCCTACCTCAGCCTCCTAAGTGGTGGATTTAAAGTTACGCACCACCACACCAGACCTAGTTTGCATTTTAAAATATTATTTTCATTTATTTATTTGAGAAAGAGGCAGACAGAGAGAGACAGAAAAAGAGAATGGGTGCACCAGGGCCACTGCAAAGGAACTCCAGAGGCATGTGCCACCTTGTGCATCTGGCTTACGTGGGTGGGTCCTAGGAAATTGACCCTGGCTCATTTGGCCTTGCAGGCAAGTACCTTAACCACTTACCCATCTCTCCAGCCCCTAGTTTGCATTTTTATGCTTTAATAATACTCTCAAATGTGATAGAAACCTTTTATAGGTTTATTCTGTGTCACTGAGTAGTAATCAGTGGGAAAACAACTGTTAGAGTAAATAATGGAATCTTTCTTGGTGGGTCTTCCTTATATACTCTTGTCAAATATGTTTTTTAAATTTTTATTTATTGATTTGAGACAGGTATTGAAGAAGGGGAAGAGGGAAGGAGAAAGAGAAAATACTGGGGTGTCCTGCCATGCAAAACAAACTACCAATGCATGTGCGAATTTCTTATGTGGGTACTAGGGAATTGAACCCACGTCATCAGGCTTTGGAAGAAAGCACCTTAATCCACTAAGCAATCTCTTCAGCCCCATACTCTTGCCAAATTGTTTATTTGTTTGTAATATTTTTTATTGATTTATTACAAACACACACAGAGACACACACAGAGGATGGACAGAACTGAGTGTCAAGTCCTCTATCTGCTGCAAATACACTCCAGATGCAAGAGCCACTTTGTGCATCTGGCTTTATATGGGAATTGGGCAATCAGACTTGGGTATTTAGGCTTTGCAGGGAAGTTCCTTGATTGCTGAGCCATCTCTCCAGACCCTTGTTTGTTTGTTTGTTTTGGGATTTTCTTTTCTTTTTTTTTTTTTTTTTAGTTTCTGGAGCTAGGGGACTGACCTAGAATTAACTGTGTCATCTCAGGGTTGCCTCGAACTCACAGCAATCCTCCTACAAACGACAAAAAAACAAAATACACACCTTTCAATAATATCCCTTAATTATCAACAGCCTCAATGCACCAACCAAAAGACATAGGTTTGCAGACTGGGTTAAAAAGCAGGATCCTTCAATTTGTTGCTTCCAGGAAACGCACCTTTCTATCTTAGGGTGAAAGGGTGGAAAATGGTGTTTCAAGCAAATGGGCCTAGAAAACGAGCAGGGGTTGCTATCCTAATATCTGACAAGATAGACTTCAGTCCAATATTAGTTAGGAAAGACAAGGAAGGCCACTTTATATTGATTAAAGGCACACTCCAGGGCTGGAGAGATGGCTTAGTGGTTAAGCGCTTGCCTGTGAAGCCTAAGGACCCTGGTTCGAGGCTCGACTCCCCAGGACCCACGTTAGCCAGATGCACAAGAGGGCACACGCGTCTGGAGTTCGTTTGCAGTGCCTGGAGGCCCTGGCATGCCCATTCCCTCTCTCTCTCTCTATCTGCCTCTTTCTCTCTCTGTCACTCTCAAATAAATTAATAAAAATAAATAAATAAATAAATAAATAAAGGCACACTCCAACAGGAGGACATTACAATCCTAAACCTATATGCACCTAACATGGGGACTTCAACCATGACCAAACAAACACTATTAGAACTAAGGTCACAGATAACACCAAACACAGTTGTAATGGGTGACTTCAACACCCCATTCTCATCAATTGACAGGTCTTCCAAGAAAAAAAAAAAAAAAAAACAGAGAGGCATCCGGATTAAACTAGGTCATAAAACAAATGGACCTAACAGATGTATACAAGACATTTCATCTAAATGCTGCAGAATACACATTCTTTTCAGGAACACATGGAACATTCTCTAAAATAGACCATATATTAGGACAAAAAACAAATCTCAACAGGTACAGGAAAACTGAAATAATTCCTTGCATTCTATCTGATCACAATGGAATCAAATTACAAATTAGTAGCAAGAAAAGCTATAGAGCATACACAAAATCTTGGAAACTAAACAATACACTACTAAATGATGAATGGGTCAATGAAGAAATCAAGAAGGAAATGAAAAAACTCATAGTCAGATGATAATGAGAACACAACATGCCAAAACCTTTGGGACATAATGAAGGCAATCCTAAGAGGGAAATTTATAGCTTTAACTGCCTATATTAAAAAATTACCAGCTGGGTGTGGTGGCTCAGGGCTTTAATCCCAAAACTCGGGAGGCAGAGGTAGGATGATCACCGTGAGTTCGAGGCTGCTCTGAGACTACATAGTGAATTCCAAGTCTGCCTGGACCAGAGTGAGACCTTACCTTGAAACCCCCCCCAAAAAAAAAAATAGATGGATGACTCAGAAGGCATCATGGTGCTAGAAAGAAGTGACCGGAGTGCTCAATACTGTGATATCTATATCACAACTTCCAAGGCTCAAAGTCTAATGCAGAAGAGGTGGCGGAAAGAATGTCAGAGCCAAAGGAAGGGTAGGACTCCTTACAACGTGCTACTCCAGACACAAAATGGCCTGGATATCCATGACCTCACAGTGCCTGACACTACCTACAGAAGACCATCATAAGAGGAGGAAAAGATCATGACATCAAAATGAAAGAGAGACTGATTGAGAAGGGGAGGGGATATGATGGAGAATGGAATTTCAGAGGGGAAAGTGGGGGCAGGGAGGGTAGCACCATGGGATATTTTTTATAATCATGGAAAATGTTAATAAAAATTAAGAAAAAAAAAGAAATTAGAAAGGTCTCAAGTAAACAACTTAATGCTTCACCTTAAAGCCTTGGAAAAACAACAAGGCAAGACAAAAATCAGTAGATGGGAAGAAATAATTAATAATAATAATAATTAATAATATTAATTAATAATAAGATTAGGACAGGAATTAATGAAACACAAACAAAAAAAACAATTCAAAGAATCAATGAAACAAAGAGTTGGTTCTTTGAAAGGATAAACACGATTTATATACCCTCAGCAAATATGACCAAAAGAAAGAGAGAAGAGACACAAATTAATAAAATTAGAGATGAAAAAGGTATCATCACAACAGATACCACAGAAATTCAAAAAATCATAGGGACTTACAATAAGAACATATACTCCACTATTTGAAAATCTGAAAGAAATGGATGATTTCCTTGATTTATGACCTAAGTAAATTAAAACAAGATGAGAGTAACCACTTAAATAGACCTATAACAAGTATGGAGATCCAAGCGGTTATCAAACATCTCCCAACTGAAAAAAGTCCAGGCCCAGATGGATTCACTGGTAAATTTTGCCAGACCTTCATGGAAGAACTAACACCAATGCTTCTTAAACTTTTCCATAAAATAGAAAAAGAAGGAATCCTACCAAACTCCTTCTACAAAGCCAGCAGCACCCTGATACCAAAACCAGGCAAAAATAGAATAAAAAAAAAGAAAATTACAAAGCCGGGCATGGTGGCACATGCCTTTAATCCCAGCACTTGAGAGGCAGAGGTAGGAGGATCACCATGAGTTCGAGGCAACCCTGAGACTACATAGTGAAGTCCAGGTCAGCCTGACCTAGAGTGAAACCCTACCACGAACAAACAACAACAAAAAATTACAGACCAATCTCCCTCATGAATGTAGATGCAAAACTTCTCAACAAAATACTGGCAAACAGAATACAAGAATATATCAGAAAGACCATTCACCTGGACCAAGTAGGCTTGATCCCAGAGATGCAGGGATGGTTCAACATACTCAAATCGATTACTGTAACACATTATATAAATGGTCTGAAGAAGAAAAATCACATGATCATCTCATTAGATGCAGAAAAAGCATTTGACAAAACCCAACATCCCTTCATACTAAAAGTCCTACAGGAGCTGGAGAGATGGCTTAGCAGTTACGGCTTTTGCCTGCAAAGCCAAAGGATTCCAGTTTGACTCTCCAGGACCCATGTAAACCAGATACACAGCTATTTATGACATGCCTACATCCAACATATTACTAAATGGGTAAAAACTGGAAGCTTTTCCACTAAAATCAGTAACAAGACAAGGGTGTCCACTGCCCCCGCTTTTATTTAATATAGTATTGGAAGTCCTAGCCATAGCTATAAGGCAAGAAACACACACACAAGGGATACAAATTGGAAAGGAAGAGATCAAGTTATCATTATTTGCAAATGACATGATTCTATACGTAAAGGACCCTAAAGACTCTACCACCAAACTGTTAGAGGTGATAAACACCTATAGCCATGTAGCAGGATACAAAATAAACACACAGAAATCCATAGCCTTCCTATATGCTAACAAACACACAGAATGAAATCAGAGAATCACTCCCATTCAAAATTTCATCAAAAGATAAATAAATAAAGTACCTTGGAATAAGCCTAACCAAGGAAGTGAAGGATCACTACAATGAAAATTATAAAACACTCAAGCATGAAATTGCAGAAGACACTAGGAAATGGAAAGACATCCCTTGTTCTTGGATCAGAAGAATCAATATTGTGAAAATGGCAATCTTACCAAAAGCAATCTACACATTTAATTCAATCCCCATCAAAATTCCAATGGCATTCTTCACGCAAATAGAAAAAAAAATCCAAAAATTGATTTGGAAGCACAAAAAACCTTGTATATCTAAAACAATATAGAGCAACAAAAATAAGACTAGTGGTATCACCACACCTAATTTTAACCTATACTACAGAGCCATAGTAACAAAAACAGCATGGCACTGTCACAAAACCAGACATGTAGATCAATGGAACAGAATAGAGGACCCAGATGTAAGTCTGGGTAGCTATAGCCACCTGATCTTCAACAAAAATGCCAAAAATAGTCATTGGAGAAAAGAAAGCCCCTTCAGCAAATGGTGCTGGGAAAACTGGATATGTATCTATAGAAGGATGAAAATAGATCCTTCTCCCTCTCCATGCACAAGAATTAAGTCCAAATGGATTAAAGACCATAATATCCAACCTGAAACTCTGAAATTGCTAGAGGAAAAATTATGGGAAACCCTTTAACCCTTTAATATTGGTCTTGGCATAGACTTTCTGAATATAACCCCAATTGCTCAGGCAATAAAACCACAGAAAAAACATTGGGACCTCATGAAATTACAAAGATTTTGTACGGCAAAGTAAACTGTGAATAAGGCAAAGAGGCAACCTACAGAATGGGAAAAAAATCTTTGCCAGCTATACATCTGATAGAGGATTAATATCTAGGATATACAAAGAACTCAAAAGATTAAATAATAAGAAATCAAACAACCCAATTAAAAATGGGCTATGGAACTAAATAGACAGTTCTCAAAAGAAGAAACACACACAGCATATAAACATCTAAAAAAAATTTCTACATCCCTAGTCATCAGGGAAATGCAGACTAAAACTACACTGAGATTCCATCTCACTCCTGTCAGATTGGCTGCCATCATGAAAACAAATGACCATAAATGTTAGCAAGGATGCGGAGAAAGAGGAACCCTTCTACACTGTTGGTGGGAATGCAATCTGGTCCAGCCATTGTGGAAATCAGTGTGGAGGTTCCTGAGACAGCTAAAAGTAGATCTACCATATGGCCCAGCTATAGCACTCCTGGGCACATAACCTAAGGACTCATCTCACTACCTTAGAGATACTTGCTCAACCCTGTTTATTGCCACTCTATTTACAACAGCTGGGATATGGAACCAGCCTAGATGTCCCTCAACTGAGGAGTAGATAACGAAGACATGGCACATTTACACAATGGAGTACTACTCTGCGGTAAAGAAAAATGAAGTTATAAAATTTGCAGGAAAATGCATGGATCTGGAAAGGATTATGCTAAGTGAGGTAAACCAAGACCAGAAAGCTAAACGTTGCATGTTCTCTCTCATGTGGATCCTAGCTATAGATGATTGGACTTCTGTGTGAAGAGGAAGAAAACTCAGTGGCAGAGGCCAGTAAGCTAGAAAGGAGATATAAAGGGAGTAGAAAGGAAGGGAGGAGGGGACTTAATAGGAGGGTATTGTATACATGTAACTAGAAGAACAGATTAATGGGGGTGAAAAGACCTAAGTGAGGTCAGGGCAAGAGATTGAGTACAGGAAATGTGGAGGGAGGGCTAATCAAAATCTAAGAGGATTTAAATAAGTCATATGGAAACCTACTTTTTTGGACAATGTAACACTCAAGAGCCATACATTGTTACTAGAAAATTTTCAATGACAGGGATGGGATACCTTCCATTGAATTGTTGACCAGGGAGGTCCCTGATGGCCCCAAAACATTACAGGTCATTGCTGAGGCCCTTGGTTTCCCACCACGAATAGATGGTAAGACCCTATTGCTGAAGACTCCACATACTTGGGCTACAAGGTCACTGAGAAATCCTACTGAAACTGAGCTGATAATCTCCTTCATGTAGACCAGCTGACAGAAAACTGGAAGAAGCCATACTGCATGCCGTTCAATGGGAGAAAGAGAAATCACCAGTGAAGATACCCAACAGTGGACACCACAAGCCTTATATTTTGCCAGCCAGACCAAATGAGTCAACAGGTGCAACAGTGGCACGTCTGTCATGGTGGAAACCAACTGCCTTCTAATTGGACTGGAGGCCTGCTCCATGGGAGGGAATACATCCCTGATACTGAAAACCTACAACACAGGTAGCCATAAACCCTAGGGGTATAACATCTGCTGCTGTATGGCTAAATGTATATACTGTGCTCATCAAACTTCCCAGTAAGCACTTCTCTTAATGTTCATACCCATATATTAATGCTACTCTCACTTTTGGTAGAGAACCTTCTCTTTTCAGATGGCAGTGACCTCGGGATGACTCAGAAGGCATCATGGTGCTGGGAAGAAGTGACAGAGGAGTGCTCAGCACTGCAATATCTCTATCACACCTTCCAAGGCTCAGGGTCCATTGCAGAAGAGGTGGCAGAAAGAATGTAAAAGCCAAAGGAAGTCTAGGACTCCTTACAATGCACTCTTCCAGACACAAAATGGCCTCACAGTGCCTGACATTACCTACACAAGACCATCATAATAGGAGAAAAAAGATCATGACATCAAAATAAAAGAGAAAATGATTGAGACAAGGAGGGAATATGATGGAGAGTGGAGTTTAAAAGGGGAAAGTGGGGGGAGGGAGAGCATTACCATGGGATATTGTTTACAATTATAGAAGTTGTTAATAAAAAATTAATTAATTTTAAAAAATTGAGGAAGTTATCTCAAGATATTTTATATAATGTCAAAGTTATGTGATGCATATGTAAGCTATCTGTGATACATTTATAAACCTAAAACTATTAAGACTGTGGGCCCAAATTAAGTGCCTCTAAATCTAGTTGGGACAGAGAGCTACATTGTTCTCCAACTTCTGCATGTCTAATTGAGTGTTGTTTTCTTTGTCTGTGTCATTGTCCTCCTTCTAGGACTTGAACCCTGTAGTGCTAGCCGGAGCAAGCCTCCACATCTTGTTTATGTTCCCAAAGTTGTTTTCTCTTCTTCTTCTTCTCTTTTATTGGTTTTTCCTCACAAAGGCTAAGAACTAAGAAGTGATCCACAAGCTGTTCAAACAAATGAAAACACACAAAAGTAAAGACAGTGATAGCCACAACTTTTTGCATAGAACTATTTATTTTTGAATAAAATTCACTAAGGGGGCTGAAGAGATATGTCAGCAGTTAAGGCATTTGCCTACAAAGCCTAAAGGCTCATGTTCAACTCCCAGATCCCATGTAAGCCAGAAGCACAAGGTGATACATGAGCAAGGTTCCATATGTGCACAAGGTGGCCCACATATCTGGAGTTCGATTTCAGTGGCTAGAGGCCCTGGCATGCCAATTCTCTCCCACACCCTCATAAAAAAATAAAATTAAGCTGGGCGTGATGACGCACGCCTTTAATCCCAGCACTCAGGAGGCAGAGGTAGGAGGATCACTGTGAGTTCGAGGCCACCCTGAGACTCCATAGTGAATTCTAGGTCAGCCTAGGAAAGAAAGAATCTAAAAGAACCTTGGAAGGTCAACTTGGGACCACTTTAAAAACAAAAGCCGGGCGTGGTGGCGCAGGCCTTTAATCCCAGCACTCAGGAGGCAGAGGTAGGAGGATCACTGTGAGTTTAAGGCCACCCTGAGACTCCATAGTGAATTCCAGTTCAGCCTGGGCTAAAGTGAGACCCTACCTCGAAAAACCAAAAAAAAAAAAAAAACAATGTTTAAGCCAGGCATAGTGATACATACCTTTAATCCCAGCACTTGGTAGGCAGAGGTAGGAGGATCATTGTGAGTTCAATGCTAGCCTGAGACCACATAGTAAATTCCAGGTCAGCCTGGGCTAGAGTGAAACCCTACCTCAGAAAAAATTAAAAAAAGAAAAATTAATATTTATGCTAAGTGTGGTGGCTCACACTTGTGACCATAGCACTCAGGAGGATTGTACTGAGTCTGAAGCCAGCCTAGATTTAAGACCTTGTCTCAAAAAAAAAAAAAAAGAAACTGAGATTTATTCATGAGATTACAGACCATACCCCCAATTCATTATCATTACATGAAGAGGGCTCTAGTTTAGAATGGTTAATTTAAAATAAGAAAACTTGGGGCTAGAGAGATTGTCCAGCAGTGAAAGGAACTTACATGCAAGGCCTGAAAACCCAGGTTTGATTCCCCAGTGCCCACATAAAGCCAGGTGCACAAGGTGGTACACACATCTGGACTTCAAGTGCAGTGACTGGCATCTACTTTCTCTCTCTCTCTCTCTCTCTCTCTCCCCTTGTAAATAAATAAAAAGTAAAAATATTTAATAGAAAATAAAGAAAGAGCTGGGTGTGGTGGCGTATGCTTTTAATCCCAGCACTTGGAAGGCAGAAGTAGGAGGATCACCATGAGTTCGAGACCACCCTGAGACTACACAGTGAATTCCAGGTGAGTGTGAGCTAGAGTGAGACACCACCTCGGAGAAATCAAAAAAGAAGAAAGAAAGAAAGAAAGAAAGAAAGAAAGAAAGAAAGAAAGAAAGAAAGAAAATAAATAAATTAAAAAAGAGGTCTGAAGAGATGGCTTCATGGTTAAGGCACTTCCCTTCAAAGCCAAAGGACCCAGGTTCGATTCCCCAGGACCCATATAAGCCAGATGCACAAAGTGGCACATGCATCTGGAGGACCTGGCATGCCCATTCATTCACTTTCTCCCTCTGCTTTCAAATAAATAATTAAAATTTTTAAAGTAAGACTTTAGAGGGCTAGAGGGATGGCTTAACAGTTAAAGCATTTGCCTCAAAGCCAAAGGACCCAGGTTCGATTCCCTAGGACCCACATAAGTCAGATGCACAAGGAGGTGCACACATCTGGAGTTCGTTCACAATGGCTGGAGACCCTGGTGCACCCATTCTCTCTCTCTCTCTCTCCCTCCTTCTCTATCAAATTAATTAATTAATTAATTAATTTAATGTTTTAAAAAATAAGACACTAGAAATAAATGCTCTAGACCTGCTCTCTGACCAGCAGATTTATGTCCTACTCTCCAAATACCCCCAAGGCTTAGGTGATGTGGCACTCAAGATGCAGATTTTCATTAAAAAAAATATCAAAGATCCTTCACTGCAAGGCTGTGAGAGGATAATCCCTGGGAATTTTAGCCAAACTGGGATAGAGTGAGATCCTGTGTCACACAAATCAAAGATCTATATAAATTTCAGAGGATTCACTGCCTGGCCCTGCTGGGATTCCAGAACCCTGCCACCAGAGTCCGGATCAGCATCCTCCCCGCATATCTATCAGGATGAACTTCCAGGTCCTACCTATATTTGTGCAGATGGCAGAGGAGAGCCTGCTAATGAAGGAGAACTTGCCCATCTCTGCTCTAGAGAACCTGCCTGGGGAGCTCTACCTGTCAGTCTTCAAGGAGGCCTTTGACAGCAGAAAACTGACCATACTGAGGGCAATGGTGGCAGTCTGGCCCTTCCCTGCCCTCCCCCTGGGCTCCCTGATGATGAGACTGGACTGGAAGACCTTGGTGTCTGTGCTTGATGGACTTGATGATCTGCTTACAATGAAGGTTCCCTCCAGGAGGTGCACACTACAAGTGCTGGATTTGCAGCCCATGCCCCAGAACTTCTGGAAAGTCTGAGTGGGAACAGAGAACAGCAGCTTCTTACAGGTTATAGGTAATAAGCAGACCATAGTAAAACTTCCAGGATCTGGGGTGAAGCAGCCCCTGAAGGTGTCAGCCTTCCTTAGCCTGAGGTCCCACAATCAGGATATGGATAAAGCCCACACATACCTATTGCACTGGGCCAGGCAGAGTAAAGATTCCGTACAGCTGCTCTATGAAAAGATGGACTTTTGGCAACTGTCCTTCTACAGTCTCTCAGAATATCTGAATGTTGTCAAGCTCGATTCTGTGGAAGGGTTAAAACTAAAAGCAGAGTGGAATATGAAAAATCTGGCTCATTTCGGAGCTTACCTCTGTCAGATGAGAAATCTGAGCAACTTCTTTCTCACTGCCACTAAAGAGACTAAGCAGTGCTTTGACCCTCCTTCCCCAAAGTTGAAAAAAGCATATATTTACAAGTTCACTTCTCAGTTCTCCCATCTCGGCTGTCTCTGGCATCTATGTATCAATGGTGTGAACTTCCTCTATGACCATCTGGAGCATGTGCTTGGAGTCCTGAAGACACCCTTGGAGACCCTCTCACTCAGTAACTGCTTACTTTCACCAACCGACTTCAGGTATCTGTCCGAGTGCCCAAACATTGGTCAGCTAAAACACCTGAACTTGAGTGGTATCCAATTTTTCTTTTTACCTCATCAGCCCTTCCTAGTACTGCTAGAAAGAGTCACAGCCACTCTGCAGACCTTGGACTTGGAGGGCTGTTTGATTGAGGACTTCCAGGTCAGCACCCTCCTACCTGCCTTGAGCCGCTGCTCCAAGCTCACCAGGATCAACTTCTATGATAACTGCATCTCCTTGCCAATCCTGAAGGACCTACTGCTCCACACAGCCAATCTGAACCAACTGACCCTGAAGCTGTACCCAGCTCCAAGAGAGAGTTATCAAGAGGATGGTTTGTTACTCAATGAGAGATTTACCCAAACCTGTTCTCAGCTCATGGATACACTCAGTGCCATAAGGAAGCCTAAGATAGTCTTGTTTTCCAGCATTTCCTGCCTTAACTGTCATTCATGCTTTATCTATGATCTGGGTTCCACTGTGTTTCCCTTTGGGGAGTAAATGAATTGGAGATTACTTCCACAAACTGAGATACCAAAGCCAAGGTCAAGAGACTGAGCTCTTGGCTTCAATCACTGTTCAGTTGGCATGGGGGCAAAAGTGATGTATGTCTAAAGTTGGCAAGATTTTTCTAAGTTTTACCTGGATAATTGTGGGACCATGAGGACAGATGTCTTGAATCTGAAATAAAATTCTGAGTTTCTAACTGAGGACACTGGCAATACTGGAGAAATAAAAATATTTTAAAAATAAAAATAAATAAATCTTGTGGGGAAAGACTATCTTGCTCAAGTTTAATCTCCAGACACTACAGAAAATGTAAAGACAAAGATCCAGAATAAGAAAGGACGTCCTTCTGCTCAACAAAGGCTGTACTTTGACTACAATATTCAAAAGGGAGTCAACCCTTAATCTTATGTTAAGACTTCCTGGTGGTGCTAAGAAAAGGAACAAGTCTTACACCACTCCCAAGAAAAATAAGCAGAAATGTAAGGAGGTTAAGTTGACTGACATGAAATATTACCAGGTGGATAAAAATGGCAAAATTAATTGCCTTTGTTTAAAGTGTCCTTCTAGCCAGGCATAGTGGCACACACCTTTAACCCCAGCATTCAGGAGGCACACAGAGGTAGGAGGATGCGACCACTGTGCATTCAAGGACAGACTGCAGAGTTCTAGGTCAGCCTGGGCTAGAGTGAGACCCTATCTCAAACACCCCTCCCCCCGCCCCTCCCCCCCACACACACAAGGGCAGTGCCCTTCTAATGAATATGATTTATTATGGCCAGCCACTTTGACAGACATTATTATGGCAAGTGTTGTCTGACTAAATGCTTCAACAAACCAAAAGACAAATACTTGTATATAGTTAATAAAAGCCAGGAACTCACAAAAAAAGACACTAGAAGAATCTTCAGGTCTGTTCAATTGATACAATACTTACTAGGATGTACAAAGCCCTGGTTTGATTTCTACCACAAGAAAGAAAAAGGAAAAAAAAGAGAAGGGAGGATGAAGAAATAGAAGAGAGGAAAGAAGGAAGAAAAGGAAACCCTATCATATATACATCTATAGCAAACAAAATACAGCCCTACACCTAGACAAATTAACATAAAACCTCACACTAGCTGAGTATGGTGGTGCATGTCTTTAATAGTGAATTCCAGGTCAGCTTGAGCTAGATTTTTTTTGAGCTAGCTCAAAAACACAGGAAAAAAAAAGTCATAGTAGGGTTCTAGCATGCCATGGCATATATGACCATTAAGAATAATAATAGTAAGCCAGGCGTGGTGGCGCACGCCTTTAATCCCAGCACTTGGGAGGCAGAGGTAGGAGGATCTACAAGAGTTCGAAGCCTCCGAGACTACATAGCAAATTCCAGGACAACATGAGTTAGAGTGAGACCTTACCTCGAAAAAGAAAAACAAAACAGGACTTAGCCAGATGCACAAGGGGGTGCATGCATCTGGAGTTCGTTTGCAGTGGCTGGAGGCCCTGATGTGCCCATTCATTCTCATTCTCATTCTCATTCTCTTTCTGGGTCTCATTCTCTCTCTCTCCCTCCCTCCCTCCCTCCCTCTTTCTCTGTCCAATAAATAAATAAATAAATATGAAATATTTAAAAAAGGTGTGCACCCAACTTCCAAGGCTCAGGGTCTAATACGGAAGAGGTGGCGGAAAGAATGTAAGAGCCAAAGGAAGGGCAGGACTCCATACAACATGCTCCCTCCAGACACAAGATGGCCTGGATATCCATGGCCTCACAGTGCCTGACACTACCTGAATAAGACCATCATAACAGGAGGAAAAGATCAAGACATCAAAAGTAAAAGAGAAACTGATTGAGATGGGGAGGGGGTATGATGGAGAGTGGAGTTTCAAAGGGGTGAGTGGGGGGTGGGAGGGTATTACCATGGGGTATTTTTTATAAACATGGAAGTTATTAATAAAAAAATTTAAAAATTAAAAAATTTAAAAAAAATGAAAGAGAGACTAATTGAAAAAAGGGAGGGAATATGATGAGGGCAGATTTGTGATGGGGAGAATGAGGGTACAGAGGGAATTATCATGGTTTATTGTCTATAATTACGGAAGCTATCAATAAAAAGTTAATAATAAAAAAATAAAAATAAAAAAGGTGTGCACCACCAGGCATGGTGGTTCACGCCTTTAATCCCAGCACTTGGGAGGCGGAGCTAGGAGGATCACCTTATGTTCAAGGCCACCCTGAGACTATATAGTGGAAGTCCAGGTCAGCCTGAGCTAGAGTGAAACCCTACCTTGAAAAAACAAAAGAAAAAAGCCAGGTGTGGTGGCGCACACCTTTAATCACAGCACTTGGGAGGCAGAGGTAGGAGGATCACCATGAATTTGAGGCCACCCTGAAACTACATAGTGAATTCTAGGTCAGCCTGGGCTAGAATGATACCCTACCTCGAAAAACAAAAACAAAAAAAAAAGTGTGTACCAAACACCCTGTGAAATCAATATATATATATATATATATATATATATATATATATATATATTTTTTTTTTTTTTTTTTTTTTTTACAAAAGGTGCTTGCCTGTGAAGCCT
This sequence comes from Dipus sagitta, assembly GCA_036346955.1. Classification (NCBI taxonomy): domain Eukaryota; kingdom Metazoa; phylum Chordata; class Mammalia; order Rodentia; family Dipodidae; genus Dipus; species Dipus sagitta. The sequence goes on from CM070776.1 coordinate 66,151,958, forward strand.
AACAACCTGGGTTCACTTCCCCAGTACCCATGTGAAACCAGGTGCAGTGGTGTTTGCAGCTGCTTCAGACCATGGCAGAGCCACTGGGTGTGGGTGGGTGTGTCTCTCCTCTACTTGCAAACAAGTAAATTAATTTTTGTTTTGTTTTGTTTTTCGAGGTAGGGTCTCACTCTAGCTCAGGCTGACCTGGAATTCACTCTGTAGTCTCAGGGTGGCCTCGAACTCTCAACGATCCTCCTACCTCTGCCTCCCGAGTGCTGGGATTAAAGGCATGCGCCACCACGCCCGGCAAGTAAATTAATTTAAAAAATAAATAAGTAGCTGGGTGTGGCGGTGCACACCTTTAATCCCAGCACTTGGGAGGCAGAGATAGGAGGATTGCTGTGAGTCCCAGGCCACCCTGATAACAGAGTGAAATCCAGGTCAGCCTGGGCTAGAGTGAGACCCTACCTTGAAATAAAATAAATAAATAAATAAAGCTGGCAGTATCACCATACCTGATTTTAAGATATATTACAGAGCCATAGTAACAAAAACATCATGGTACTAGCACAAAAACAGACAGGTGTGGTGGCACACGCCTTTGCCTTTGATCCCAGCACTGGAAAGCAGATATAGGATTGCCATGAGTTCAAGGTCACACTGAGACTACATAGTTAATTCCAGGTCAGCCTAGGCCAGAGTGAGACCCTACCTCGAAAAACCAAAAAAAAAAAAGGACACATAGATCAATGGAACAGAACAGAAGACCCAGATGCAAACCCAGGCAGATATAGCCAACTAATTTTGGACAAAAATGCCAAAAATATTCATTGAAGAAAACATAGCCTCTTTAACAAACTTTGCTGGGAAAACTGGAATCTATACTATATGCAGAAAGATGAAAATAGATCCTTATCTCTCTCCATGCACAAGAAGCAAGCAAAATGGATCAAAGACCTTAATATCAGATCTGAAAACTTTGAAACTACTAAAGGGAAAATTAGGGGATACAATTCAACATATTGGCATAGGCAATGGCTTTCTGAATATAATCCAGTTGCTCAGGAAGTAAAACCACGAATCAACCATTGGGACATCATGAAATTAAAAAGCTTTTGTATAGCAAAGGACACTGTGAATAAGAGCAAAGAAGGAACTTACAGAATGGGAAAAAATCTTTGCCAGCTATACATCTGACAGAGAATTAATATACAAGATATACAAAGAACCAAGAAAAGTAAACAGCTAGGTGTGGTTAAGCACACCTTTAAACCCAGCATAGAAAGAAGGATCAATGTGAGTTCCAGGCCACCCTGAGACTACACAGTGAATTCTATGTCAGCCTGGGCTAGACCAAGAACCTACCTCAAAAAAATAAAAATAAAAAAATAAAGGGCTGAAGAAATGGCTTAGCAGTTATGCAGTTGACTGCAAAGCCCAAGGATTCATGTTTGACTCTCCAGGTCCCACATAAGCCAGACGTGCAAAGTGACACAAGTACACAGGTTGCACACCCGCACAAGCGGGCACACAAATCTGGAGTTTGATTACAGTGGCTGGAGACCCTGACATGCCAATTCTCATTCTCTCTCACTCTCTCACATAAAAAAATAAAGGCCATCCGGGCGTGGTGGGGCACACCTTTAATCCCAGCACTCGGGAGGCAGAGATAGGAGGATCGCCATGAGTTCCAGACCACCTTGAGACTACATAGTGAATTCCAGGTCAGCCTGAGCCACAGAGAGACCCTACCTCAAAAAAACAAACAAAAAAAATGATAATAAATGCTGGCAAGGATGTGGACAAAGAAGAACACTTCTACATTGTTGGTGGGAATGTAAACTGGTACAGCCATTATGGAAATAGGCAGGGAGGTTCTTAAGACAACTAAAAATAGATTTACCAACTATAACCACTTATTGACATATATCCTAAGAACTCTACTCACTACCTTAGAGATACTTGTTCATTCATGTTTATTGCTGCTCTACATTCACAATAGCTGAGGAAATGGAACCAGCTTAGATGTACTTCAACTGATGAATGGGAAAAAAAAAGATGAAATTTGCAAGGAAATGGATGGATCTGAAAAGTATTATACCAAGTGAGATAAACCCAGACCCAGAAAGCCAAACGCTACATGTTCTCTCTCATGTGTGGATCCTAGCTACAAATGTTTAGATTTGTATGTGAGTCAGAGTAAAAGTCAGTAGTAGAGAGGTCAGGAAGCTAGAAAGGGGCTATAATGGAGGCAGGAGAGGGGAAGATATTGTATATATTCAAGTAAAGGAACAGATTATGAGGTGTGGAATAATAAGTGGGGTCAGGGAAAAGGATTGAGTAAAGGAAGGGTGGAAGGAGAATTAATCAAAATTTAAGATGTTAAGGGCTGGAGAGATGGCTTAGCAGTTAAGCGCTTGCCTGTGAAGCCTAAGGACCCCGGTTCGAGGCTCGACTCCCCAGGACCCACGTTTGCCAGATGCACAAGGGGGTGCACGCGTCTGGAGTTCATTTGCAGTGGCTGGAGGCCCTAGCGTACCCATTCTCTCTCCCTCTCTCTATCTGCCTCTTTCTCTCTCTGTCTGTCACTCTCAAATAAATAAATAAATAAAAATAACAAAAAAAAAAATAGCCGGGCGTGGTCGCGCATGCCTTTAATCCCAGCACTGGGGAGGCAGAGGTAGGAGGATCCCCCTGAGTTCAAGGCCACCCTGAGACTCCATAGTGAATTCCAGGTCAGCCAGGGCTAGAGTAAGACCCTACCTCGAAAAACCAAAAAAAAAAAAATATATATATATATATATATATATATATATATATATATATATAAAACAAAAAAAATTTTTTTAATTTAAGATGTTATTAATAAGCCATATGGAAACCTACTTCTATGGATAATGGTGCACTCAGAAACCATTGATTGTCACTAGAAAAATTTCAGTGCCAGGGGTGGGATACCTTCCAGTGATTTGTTGGCCAGGGAAGTCCCTGATGCCTCAAAACAATACAGGCCATTGCCAAGGCTCTTGGTTGCCCACCAGAACTAGATAGTAATACCCTATTGCTCAAAACTCCACATTTTGGGGCTGGAAGTCATTGAGAAATCAAGCTGGACCTGAACTGGAAACCTCCTTCCTGTGGATTAGCTGTCAGATAGCTGGACAGATGGCTTAGCAATTAAGGCACTTGCCTGCAAAGTCCAAGAACCCAGGTTTGATTCCCCAGTACCCACATAAGGCCAGATGTTTGTTGTAGCAGCTAGAGGCCCTAGTGCACCCATTCTTTCTCTGCAGGTATGGTGCACGCCTTCAGTCCCAGCACTGGGAGGCAGAAGTAGGCAGATGACTGTGAGTTAGAGGCCAGGCTAAGACCACATAGTGAATTCCAGGTCAGTCTGGGCTAGAGACTCTACATCAAAACCACCCAAAAAGTCTCTTTTTAGGCCCAGTGTGGTGGTGCAAGCCTTCAATCCCAGCACTTGGGAGGCAGAGGCAGGAGAATCGGCATGAGTTCAAGGCCAGTCTGAGACTACATAGTGAATTCCAGGTCAGCCTGGGCTAGAGCAAGACCCTACCTCGAAAAAAAAGAAAAAAGCGTAGTCATGTTTCTCCAGTATTGTCTCAATGAGCAGAGAGATTGTGTCTACATGCTAAAGAAATTTGACTCTATAGGACAATAGACTTGCTTAGTCCATCCTGCTAGGTTCTCTCCAAAGGACAAATACTTGCAACACTGAATCACCATCAACAAACATTTCAGAGGCCAGGTATGGTGGTGCACACTTTAATCCCAACACTTGGGAGGCAGAGGTAGGAGGATGGCTGTGAGTTTGGGGCTACCTTGAGACTTCAGAGTGAGTTCCAGGGCAGCCTGGGGTAGACAGAAACCCTACCTCTATTTTATTTTATTTCATTTTATGTATTTCATAGACAGAGAAAGAGGTAGAAGAAAAAAAAAAGAGGGTTGGAGAGATGGAGTAGCAGTTAAGGCATTTGCCTACAAAGCCAAAGGACCCAGATTCAATTCCCCAAGACCCACATAAGCCAGCTGCATAAGGTGGCACATGCATCTGGAGATCCATTTTCAATAGCTAAAGGCCCGAGCACACCCATTCTCTCTCTCTCTCTCATTCTCTCTCTCTCTCTCTCTCTCTTTCTCTGCCACTCTCCCTCAAATAAATAAATAAAAATAAAAATATTTTATAAAAGAAAAAGAGAGAGAGAATGGGCAGGCCAGGGCCTTCAGCTACTGCAAAAAAAAAAACTCCAGATGTATGCACCACCTTGTGCATCTGGCTTACATGGGTTCTGGGGAATAGAACCAGGGTCCTTTGGCTTTGCAGGCAAGTACCTTAACCACCAAGCTGTCTCTCCAGCCTGAAACCTTACCTCTAAAAACCAATAAAAAAAATTCAGAATGCTCATGACTCAGCAGCTGTGCCTTGTCCTCTAGGGGTCCTTTAAACTTCCTATTTCTTCTGCTGCCTGCCCCTCAGAGACTCAGTAACCAAACATGTGAATCAGTGAACCATGAAGCCTTCTTACCTACCCTTGCTCATTGAAGTCTGTTCTCATCACCTTTGATCATGGTTGTGTGAGTCAACATTGGTTGTTTTGGTGATATCAACCTTCAAAGGAACAAACTTGAGTGGGTTTTTTTTCATATTTTGTATTACTGCCAGGTTATTAAAGATAATGATTTTTTGAAAAACATAAATATTTAATAACTGTATCCAGCCAACTTGCTGACCTCTCATTAATTCTAATGGTCCTTATGTTGCTTCAACTGAAAATTTTAAGCAGAATATCATCAGCAAATAATGACTTGAGCCAGGCATGGTGATGCACACCTTTAAACACAGTACTCAGGAGGCAGAGGTAGGAGGAATGTCCTAAGTTCAAGGCCAGCCTGAGAATACGGAGTGAATTCCAGGTCAATCTGGGCTAGAGTGAGACCCTACCTCAAATAAACAAAAAATAAAATTAAAAAATGACTTGAATATGCCATTTGCATTTTTACACATTTATTTATCACATGATATAGCAAGGCCTTGGGAATAATATTGGGAAAGGTGTGTTCTGGCCATATTTGTCTTGCTCTCAATGCTAACAAAAATATTAAGTATGAGGTTTGCTGCTGATTTCCAGGACAGAGTTCCTTCAACTAACTAGACCTGGCTAAATGAAAAGTTTATCCTCCTTGGCAGTCCTACAGCTCTTGTCTAGGAATCTTGCTGTTTCATTCTCCCCATGACTATTCTGTACTTTTTCTCTCCAACTTCTTATAGGTCTAGTCCTCAGTCTCACTCTTAGCTGGCCTTGCCTGGATTGCTCCCCTTTTATTAAAAGCCACTCCTGAACCAACTATGGTGGCACACACTTTTAATCCCAGCACTCGAGAGAGAAACAGAGGTAGGAGGATCACCATGAGTTTGAAGCCTAAGACTACAGAGTGAATTCCAGGTCAGCCTGAGCTACAGTGAGACCCTACCTTGAAAAAAAAAAAAAAGGCACTCCTGGGCTGGGAAGATGATGATTCAGTAGATAACCAAGAGTACCCAAGTTCAATTTCCAGACCCCACATTATTTTTAAGAAGCCATAAACCAGGGCAGGAGAGATGGCTCAGTGGCTAAGGCATTTGCCTGAAGAGCCAAATGAGCTAAGTTTAATTCCCTAGAACCCACATAAAGCCACATGCACAAAGTGGTACATGAATCTGCAGACCATTTGCAGCAGCTAGGGGCCCATTCTCTCTGTGTCTCTTTTATCTCGCTTGCAAATAAATAAATAAATAAAAATAAAAAATAGATTTAAAACAATCACAGACATTGCTGGGTAGATGGCTCAGTAGTTAACTGTGCTTGTTCCTCAAGAAGTTCAAATCCCCATCACCCACATAAAGCTAGACACAATGTGGTAAATTCGTATGTAATCCCAGCACACCTAATGCAATAGGAAGGGGAGCCAGGGGAATCCTAAAGCTCAAGGGGCCATCTAGTATGGCCTTCCCAGTGGTAAAAACAAGAGAGGCCCTGTCTCAAACAACATAGGACTAACATGTCAAGGTTGTCCTCTGACCTCCACATGTGTGCCACACCATGCATGCACTCATACACACACACACACACACACACACAATAAAGCAAGGGCTGGAGAAATAGCTTAGTGGTTGAAGCATTTGCCTGCAAAGCCAAAGGATTCAGACTCAATTCCTAAATAACCATATAAAGCCAGATGCACAAGGTGGCACATGCATCTGGAGTTTGTTTGCAGTGGCTGGAGGCCCTGGTGCGCCCATTCTATCTATCTGCCTCTCTCTCTTTCACCCTAATAAATAAATATATACATATGATATATACAATAAGAATAAAATAAAAATAAAGTTGAAGATAGTCATGGTAGTATATGTTGGCACACAGGCTGGAGAAGAAAGAACTGCAGCTCATCAATAATTGTAAAATGGTAGAAGGAAAGTTAGAATGACAGATGTGGATGGCTATCAACAGCAATCAACAAACTCTTTCTATGAAACACCAAATAGTGAAACTGGGGGTGTAGCTCAGTTTGTAGAGTGCTTGCTTAGCATGCATGAAACCCTGGGTTCAATCTCCAGTACCACATAAAGCAGGCATAGTGGTAAACTTGCATTCAGGAGGTAGAGGCAGGAGGATCAGATGTTCAGAGCCATCCTCAGCTACAAAGCAAGTTTGACACCCTGTCTCAAAAAAATGAGGGGTTGGAGTGATGGCTTAGCAGTTTTAATACACTTGCCTGCGAAGCCCAAGGACTCAGCTTTGATTCCCCAGTTCCAACATAAGCCAGATGCACAAAATGGCAAATGCATCTGGAGTTCCTTTGCAGTGGCTGGAGTCCCTGGCACACCCATTCTCTCTCTACCTCTTTCTTTCTCTCTCTCAAATAAATAAAATATTTATTAAAAATTAAAATAATGGCCTGATGCCCCCAAAACACTATAGGCCATTGCCGAGGCCCTTGGTTTCCCACCAGGAATAGATGGTAAGACCCTATTGCTGAAGACTCCATATACTTGGGTGGCAAGGCCACTGAGAAATTCTGCTGGGACTGAGCTGATAACCTCCTCCATGTAGACCAGCTGAGAGAAAGCTGGAAGAAGCCATTCTACATTTAGTTCAATGGGAGAGAGATATCACCAGTGAAGGTACTCAACAGTGGACACTGCAAACCTAATAATTGGCCAGCCAGGCCAAATGAGCCAACGGGTGCAATAGTGGCACATCTATCATGGTGGAAACCAACTGCCCTCCAATTGGACTGGAGGCCCGATCCATGGGGGGGGGGGGGAATACATCCCTGATACTGAAAACTTAAAACAGGGGTAGTCATGAGCCCTAGGGGTGGAACATCTGCTGATGTCTGGAAAAAGGTATATACTATGCTTATCAAACTGCCCAGTAAGCACTCTTCTTAATATTTATACCATTATATTAATGCTACTCTCACTTTGAGTAGAGAATCTTCTCTTTTCAGATGGCAGTAACCTTGGGATGACTCAGAAGGTATCATAGTGCTGGAAAGAAGTGACTGGAATACTGAGTAACATCTCGATCACACCTTCCAAGGCTGAGGGTCTAATGCGGAAAAGGTGGCGGAAAGAATGTAAGAGCCCAAGGAAGGGTAGGACTCCTTACAACGTCTTCCCTCCAGACATAAAATGGCCTGGATATCCATGACCTCGTAGTGCCTGACACTACCTAAACAAGACCATCATAAGAGAAGGAAAAGATCATGACATCAAAATGAAAAGAGAGACTGATTGAGATAGGGAGGGCATATGATGGAGAATGGAATTTCAAAGGGAAAGTGGGGGGAGGGAGGGTAGCACCATGGGATATTTTTTATAATTATGGAAAATGTTAATAAAAATTAAGAAAAAAAATTAAAATAATGGGCCAGGTGTGGTGGTGCACTCCTTTAATCCCTGCACTCTGGGAGGCTGAGGTAGGAGGTTCGCCACAAGTTCAAGGCCACCCTGAGACTACACAGTGAATTCCAGGTCAGCCTGAGCTGGAGTGAGACCCTACCTTGAAAAACCAAAAACAAAATAAGGAGCTAAAGAGATGGCTTAGAAGTTAAGGCACTTGTCTACAAAGCTAAAGAACCCAGGTTCGATTCCCCAGTACCCACATAAGCCAGATGCACAAGGTAGCACATGCAACTGGAGTTTGTCTGCAGTGGCTGGAGGCCCTGGCACACCCAGTTTCTCTATCTGCTATTTCTCTCTTTCTCTCTCTCTCTCTCTCTCTCTAATAAATAAAATTTTAAAAAAACTAATAAAATAAGGGCTGAAGAGATAACTTAGCAGTTGAGGTGTTTGCCTCCAAAGCCAAAGGACCTCAGTTTAATTCCCCAGGACCCATGTAAACCAGATGTACAATGTGGCACATGTGCCTGGAGTTCATTTGCAGTAGCTAGAAGCCCTGGCATGCACATTCACTCTCTGTGTCCTCTCTCTCTCTCTTTCTCTCCCTCTCTGCCTCTCTCTCTGTCAAATACATAATTTTAAAAAAATTAAAAATAAATAAATTAAATTAAATAAACTGGGCATGGTGGCACACATCTTTAGTCCCAGCACTTGGGAGGAAGAGGTAGGAGGATCGCCGTGAGTTTGAGGCCACCCTGAGAATACAGAGTCAGCCTGGGCTAGAGTGAGACCCTACCTCAAAAAAAACAGAAAATAAATAAATAATAATAATGAATAAAATAAAAAGCAGCAAGGTGTGGTGGCTCACACTCAATAATCCCAGCACTCAGGAGGCTGAGGTAGGGGGATCCCTGAGTGCCAGGCCAGACTGGGTTACAGAATGAATTCTAGCTTAGCCTAAACTACAGGGAAAGAGACTCTGCCTCAAAAAAAAAAAAAAAAATCAGCCAGGCATGGTGGCGCCTTTAATCTCAGCACTTGGGAGAAGTAGGAGGACCACCCGTTAAGTTCAAGGCCACTCTGAGACTACATGGTGAATTCCAGGCAGGTCAGCCTGGGCTAGAATGAGACCCTACCTCGAAAAAGAACAAAAAGGTTACATTGATTATTTCAGGCTTTGTAGGCAGTAAGGTGCAACTCAACTCGGCAACAGTGAATCAAAAGCAGCCAGACAATAATACAAACACACATGGGTGTGTTCCAATAGAACATTATTTACAAAAGAAAGCTACAAATTGAAGATCAAAGTTTGTTGATCCCAGGCTGCAAAAGAAACCCTACATAAACAAACAAAACTTATTTATGCTCAAATTGTTCCTTGATATATCCATCTTATTGAAACAGACTCACATATTCAAAAACATTATCAAAATTAAATTTGGAATGTTATCAAATAAATCAAATAAAATAAAACAAAATATTAAATCAAGTTTGAAACAAGTCATTTTTGTATTTTAGATTTTTTTGTTTTTGGTTTTTCGAGGTAGGGTCTCATTATAGTCCATTGTCCAGGCTGACCTGGAATTTACTATGCAGTCTCTCAGTGTGGCCTCGAACTCATGATGATCCTCCTAAGTATTATAGAATTTTTTTTGTAGTGCTATGGATCCCTCCTAAGGCTTCACACATGCTGTAGATGCACTTCTTCCTTCTGGATTTTTTACTCAAATGTTAACCTAAAAGTCAACTGACCACTTCAAATAATCAAAGTATAGATAACTAAAGAAACATTCATATCATAGTCATTCAAAACCTTTTATATATACCCAATGTTTAAGAAAAGGAGGAAAAGGTTTGAAAAAGTAGCATTTTATTTCTAAGCAAGCATTTACTTTTTTTAAAAAAAGTCTAAAATCTTTACAATGCCTGTAATTGTTATATCATTGTTTATCTGTTGAATTTATATAATATACAAATCTATAAATTAAAAAAAAAGAAAGAAAAGGAGGGAAAGGCTAGAGAGATGGCTTAGCAATTAGGACACTTGCCTGTGAAGCCCAAGGACCTAGGTTCAATTCTCCAGTAACCACATAAACCAGCTGTACTAGGTGGCACTTGCGTTTACAGTGGCTAGAGGCCCTAGTGCACCCATTCTCTCTCTATCTGCCTTTCTTCCTCTTAAATTTTGTTTTGTTTTGTTTTTCGAGGTAGGGTCTCACTCTAGCCCAGGCTGACCTGGAATTCACTACGCAGTCTCAGGGTGGCCTCGAACTCACGGTGATCCTCCTACCTCTGCCTCCCGAGTGCTGGGATTACAGGCATAGGCCACCATGCCAGGCTTAAATAAATATTTAAAAAAAAAATGAACATGAAAGCTGGGTGTGGCACTCGGGAGGATCACGTTAGAGTGAGACCCTACCTTGAAAAACCAAAGGGCGCTGGAGAGATGGCTTGGCGGTTAAGCGCTTGCCTGTGAAGCCTAAGGACCCTGGTTCGAGGCTCGATTCCCCAGGACCCACGTTAGCCAGATGCACAAGGGGGCGCACGCGTCTGGAGTTCGTTTGCAGTGGCCGGAAGCCCTGGCGCGCCCATTCTCTCTCTGTCTCTATCTGCCTCTTCCTCTCTCTGTCTGTCACTCTCAAATAAATAAATTTAAAAAAAAATTAAAAAAAAACAATCTTGATTGAAGGATTGGGAACATGACTCAATAGGTAAAATGCTTGCTTCACAAGCATGAGGACCTGAGTTCCAATCCTCAATACCCTCATATAACAGAGGGAAGACAGAAGGACCCTTAGGGCTTATTGGTTAGCTAGTGTACCTGAATCTGTGAGCTCTAGGTTCAGAAAGAGACCTTGCCTCAAAAATTAAGAAGCTTATCTGCAAGCCGGGCATGGTGGCCCATGCCTTTAAACCCAGTACACTGGAGGCAGAGGTAGGAGGATTGCTATGAGCTCAAGGCTACCCTGAGACTACATACTAAATTCCAAGTCAGCCTGAGCTACAGTGAGACCATACCTTGAAAAACCCCCCAAAAAAGTTAACCTTAAAAAAAGGTGGAAAACAAAGCCGGGCGTGGTGGCGCACGCCTTTAATCCCAGCACTCGGGAGGCAGAGGTAGGAGGATCGCCATGAGTTCGAGGCCACCCTGAGACTCCCTAGTGAATTCCAGGTCAGCCTGGGCTAGAGTGAGACCCTACCTCGAAAAACCAAAAAAATAAAATAAAAAAATAAAAATAAACAAAAAAAATTAAAAAATAAAAAAGGTGGAAAACAGGGTGTGGTGGTTCAGGCCTTTAATCCCAGCACTTGGAAGGCATAGGTAGGAGCATTGCTTGGAGTTCCAGCCCAGCCTGAGACTACACAGTGAATTCCAGACCAGCCTGGACTAGAGTGAAACCCTACCTCAAAAAAAAAAAAAAGAAAAGAAAAAGAAAGAAAGAAAGGAAAGAGAAAGAAAGAAGGAGGGAAAAAAAGGTAGAATCCCGGGTATGGTGGTTCACGCCTTTAATCTGGGAGACAGAGGTAGAAGGATTGCTGTGGGTTCCAGGCCATCCTGAGACTACATAGTGAATCGAAAAACCAAAAAGAATAAAAAAAAAACAAGGTGGAAAGCAATTGAGGACACATCAACATTCCACCTCTGGCTTCCATATACACTTGCATTAACACCCACTTACATATGTACCCATATACAAACAAGCATGAGGGCTAGCTATGGAGACGGCAGTGAAAGGCACTTGATTGCTTATAAACAGGCAAAAATGCATGCATAGCACATACACAGGCCAAAATAAAGTTCCAAATTGACGTTTTTCCAAAAAGAAAATGTTAATTTATACAACATACTTTAGCTCAAACTTCTATTCCTCATATTTGCAATCTTCTCATAGTCTTATCAAAACTGTACCCCCCCTCATTTAAAAAAAAAAAAAGGACTGGGGAAATGGTTTAGCGGTTACAGCACTTGCCTGCAAAGCCTAAGGACCCGGGTTCGATTCCCCAGGACCCACGTAATCCAGATGCACAAGGGGGCACATGTGTCTGGAGTTCGTACGCAGTGGCTACAGGCCCTGGTGTGCTCATTCTCTCTTTCTCTCTGTCTCTTTCTCTCTCATAAATAAAATAAATATTTTTTTAATTGTACCTCTCTCCAAGATGGATTACAAATTTGAGGCCAGTCTGGCCTATATCATCACAGTGAGACCCTTCTCAGAAAATAAAAAAAGCCAAGTGTGATGCCAAGCATGGTTGGTGCACACCTTTAATCCTAGCACTTGGAAGCAGAGGTAGGAGAATCGCTATGAGTTCAAGGCTAGCCTGGGAATATAGAGTGAGTTCCAGGTCAGCCTGGACTAGAGAAGGAGACCCTACCTTGAGGGTGGGGGAGATCCAACCAGGAGTGGTGCATGCCTTTAATCCCAGCACTAGGGGGAGGCAGAGGTAGGAGATCCACAGTGAGTTTGAGGCCAGCTTGAGACTACCTTTTGAATTCCAGGTCAGCCTGGGCTAGAGTGAGACCCTACTTTAAAAACCCAAAAAGGGCTGGAGGGATGGCTTAGCGGTTAAGATGCTTGCCTGCAAAGCCAAAGGACCCAGGTTCGATTCCCCAGGTCCCACATAAGCCAGATGCACAAAGTGGTGCATGAATCTGGAGTTTGTTTGCAGCAGCTGGGGGCATTGGTGTGCGCTCTTTCTCTCTCTCTCTCTCTCTAAGAAATAAATAAATAAATAAATTTATTTTTTAAAAAAATCAACCTGAGCTAGAAAGACCTCCCTCTGAAAAAAAAAATCCTAGTCCATTTATATCTGGCAGCTCAGGAAGGCATTAATGGGGTTAGGGAGATGGCTCAGTGGTTAAAAATGCTGGCTGTGCAAGCCTGACAACTTAAGTTCAGATCCCCAGAACCCATCTGAAGATGAACTCTATTCCAATGCACAAAACAATGAGGCAGCATAAGGAGAATCCAAAAGCAAAAGACCACCTACTCTGATGTTCCCATAGGCAAAACACAAGGAAACCCTGTCCCAAATAAGGTAGAGGGCAAGGACTGTCACTTCAACATATGTACATACATGTGTGTGGATGTGAATGTGTGTGTGTGTATTAATACCTTCTTGTTAAGAAACCAAACCCTGGGGCTGGGAAGATGGCTCAGTAGATAATGAGCTTACCACACAACAGAAGTACCTGAGTTTGGATCCCCAGAATTCATGTAAAAAGCCAGATGCTATATTACTCATCTGTAATCTCAGTACCCCTACAGCAAGAAGGGAGGCAGAGACAAGAGAATTCCCCAGATTCTCACAGGTCAGCTAGCCTGTCAAACAAAGCAATGAATAACAGACCCTTCCTTAAGGTGAAGACTAACACCTGAACAATATGTGATGGCTTCTACAAGTGCAACATGGCATGCACAAGCCTGCCCTCAAACACACACTAAAAGAAAAGAGTGGTGATACATACTTGTAACCTCAGCACTTCAGAGGCTGAGGCACGAGGATGCCCACAAGTTCAAAGCCAGCCTGGGCCATTAATGAGTTAAAATTCTGTGAGGGGGACACAAACTCTAGTGTCAACACTGAGTTTGGGTGTTTTCTTTCGGGTTTTTTTTTTGGGGGGGGGTTGAGGTAGGATCTCACTCTAGCCCAGGATGACCTGGAATTTACTATGTAGTCTCAGGGTGGCCTCAAACTCATGGTGATCCTCCTACCTCTGCCTCCCGAGTGCTGGGATTAAAGGCTTGCGCTACCACACCCAGCAGGTTTCGGTTACTTTGAAGCAAGGTCTCACACTAGCCCAGGTTGACCTAGAACTCACTCAGTTGCTCCAGGCTGACCTCAAATACAAGGCAATTGTCCTACCTCAAACTTAAATAGCTAGGATTCAAGGTGTGAGCCATCACACCCAGCCAAAGACTGGATTTTTAATTCTACCTCCAACAATAACAAGTTGTACAACTTCAGTCAGGATTTCTGTCTCAGTTACCTCATCTTTAAAATGGGGAAAACAAGGACTGGAGAGAAGGTTCAGTGGTTAAGGCACTTGCCTGCAAAGCCAAAGGGCCCAGGTTCCATTCCCCAGTACCCATGTAAAGCCAGATGCACAGGGTGGCACAGGTGTGTCTGGTGTTTGTTTGCAGTGGCTAGAGGCCCTGGAGTACCCATCCTTTTTTTTTTTTTTTTTTTTTTTTGAGGTAGATCTCGCTTTAGTGCAGGCTGACCTGGAATTCACTATGTAGTCTCAGGGTGGCTTTGAACTCTTGGTGATCCTCCTACCTCTGCCTCCCAAGAGCTGGGATTAAAGGCATCCCAGCTTCATCCTCTCTCTTTCTCTCTCCCTCTCTCTCAAATAAATAATTTTTAATGGGAAAACCAGGCTGGAGAGATGGCATAGCAGTTAAGGCACTTGCTGCAAAGCCAATGGACCCAGATTCGATTTCCCTAGGACCCACATAAGCCAGATGCACAAGGTGGCACATGCATCTGGAGTTCGTTTGTAGTAGCTAAAGGCCCTGGAGCACTCATTGTGTGTGTGCATGCGTGCATCTGCCTCTTGAAGAGAAGGAAAAAGAAACAAGAATAAAAACGAAAATTAGTAGATTAGTACCTCACAGCTTGGTTTTGAGGATTTATCAAGAATATACATAAATTGCTGTGCATGATGGTGCACGCCTTTAATCCCAGCATTTGGGAGGCAGAGGTAGGAAGATTACCATGAGTTCTAGGCCACCCTGAGACTATATAGTGAATTTCAGGTCAGCCTGAGTTAGAATAAGACCCTACCTAGAAAAACAAAAACAAAAAAAGATTATACATAAGTAAAGGAAAACTATGTACACTCAATTTTAATTATGATTATTATCATCAGGACCTACAAAAATTCAAGACCAGTACGAAAAACTAATCTGGACCTAGGGAGATGTCTCAGTGGATAAAGTGCCTCCTAACCCTGCATACCTGAGTTTGTTTGAATCTCCACATCACACAAGAAAAGCCAGAAGCTGGGCTGGAGAGATATCTCAGTGGTTAAGGCACTTGTCTGCAAAGCCTAACAACCCAGGTTGGTTTCCCCAGTACCTACATAAAGCCAGATACATAAAGTGGGGCTTGCTGTCTGGAGTTCCTTGAAATGGCTGGGCCATGGTGGCCTCCATTATCTCTCTGTCTTTCTTTAATCCCAGCACTTGGGAGGCTGAGTTTAAGAGGATTGCTGTGAGTTCTGAGGCCAGCCTGAGACTACATAGTGAATTCTAGGTCAGCTTGGGCTAGAGTGAGAGCCTATCTTGATAAAATAATTAATTAATTAATTAAGGAAGAAAAGAGGAAGAAATAATCCAAGTAGCTGTACAGGATTTTTTTCCCTTTTGAGATAGTTGTCACATGATGTTTCCCAAGCTAGTCTTGAACTTGTGAGCTCAAGTGACCCTCTTGCCTCAGCCTTCTGATGAGCAGGAGAGGCTACATACACCTATTGTGCATTACTCCAACCTTGGTTTTGGGTTTTTGTTTTGTTTTGGTTTGGTTTGGTTTGTGGCTTTGAGACATGGTATCACTATGTAGCCTCAGCTGACTCTGAAACCTTTGAGTCTCCTGTTTCAGCCTCCAGCCGCAGGCAACCAATGGTTTTAAATATAGGCTTTGTAAGAGTAAGTAAAATCTATGTCATATTTAACTGTAAGGTACACCAAACACAGATATGAACCTGAATGCCTAATAATAACTAACGAACAAGTTGTACTGGGCATTTCTTACTACCAAATACACCATAAATATTGATTGTATTTGAGCCAATTAATATAAATTCAGAAACCGAGGCAACGACCATTACATAACTAAGATCCATATTCCAAGAACTAAAGTATATTTTCACTAAGTAAGGAGAACATCATCTATGATCTCCCTGCTACTTGTTAATGCATAAGAACAAGTATAATTAAGTGCCACAGACTCATTCTAAAATTCCACAGTATATCTAAGGCACTCAAAAACATGCCGTCCTAATAGTAACTCAAAGGGCACATTTTGCCAACTACAAATCCAATTACGATCCATGCTCCCTCTAATTTTATTTTGCCAGTAGGCGCCAAGCATGCATCTCAGAAAAAAAAAAAATTACTTCGTGGAAAGAAAACTCAAATATCAAATTGCCCGAAAAGCAAGCCCCCTACATAAAAGTGGCATACATTTCATACCAACTACCCAAACTGCAAGAAGCAAATCGGAAACGCATGAAAAATGACCCAACTTAATAATCGTGTTGGATTGGTAAGATACAGTCTGCCAAGCAAAGCTACCTTTGCAATAAATCTCCTTGTGAACCCACATTAACCCGCTCCTATCTCTCATGGAATAAAAACATGATCTAATCACTTCCACTCAAAATTTGTTCATAAAGTGCGGAAACAACTGATGTCCCATTAAAAAAGAAAAGCAGGACTTCACAAAAACTATTACACGGGGGTTCTTGGGAAGAAAAACCCTGCATCAGGATGTCCCCTCCCCCGCCGCCGCCTAGGCTAAATCCGAAGATCCCCTTCAGGATTCGAAGGAATGTAAATACCTGGAAGGACACCCTGGCCCTCCGTCCAGAACGCTCATCTAGGGCCGCTGCAGGGGAAAAATTCCCGCAGAGCCCGGGTACTTCCCGTCTCCAGCGGTCGGATGGCAAGAAGCCGTCCCAGGCTCTCACGTCCTCCTGCCTGCCCCTCCCCCTCCTCCCCCTCCCCCCCTTCTTCCCCACGCAGTTTCTAGGCCCAAAGATTCCGAAGAATGGCCAGGATACCAAAGACCGCCTCCGACTCCGGGTTCCCGGTCCGTCGGGCGACAACAAACAAACACTGCAAACCCAACCCGGCGTCGCCTTTTGGGCAAGGTTGAAAAGTGCCCAACGCCACAGGCCGCCCCCCAATAACACACCCCTGCCCCCTCCCCCTTGGCAGGAGCTTTCCAACCAAAAGACCGAAACCCTTCCTCACCTAAAGGGAAAACGATCCGCTTTCCGTTAGGAACGCACTGGCCTAAGGCACCTAGCCAAAGTCTTCCCAAACACCCCGCTCGGAAGGTGCCTAGGACCAGACGGCAGGGCCCGTGACAAGGGGCTGCATTTTACCTCATGGACTCAGCGGTCATGTTTTTGCTGGAACGCCTGGTCAGCTTCGGCAACTCTTGGGTGCCGCCGTCCCACACTCCTGGCGCCCAATCCCGACAGAAATGGACAGGAATCTTAAAAGTCACTGGAGCTGGTGCAGAAATCTTCCCACAGCTCAACAGCTGCCACCACTGCCACCGCTGCAGGAGCCACTGAAACAAAGCGACACTGCTGCCGCCGCCATTTTGTTGGGCCGAGGCTCAGGCAGGAGAATTGGCGGGTCCTCCCTCTGACTCTATTCGTCATCTATTGGCTACCTCTTCAAAGTACTTAGTCCTATTGGCTACAAAATTTCACCTTCTTTGGGGGCCTGTTGCTAAGGCGGTCTACGTCATTTGATCCCCTCCACCTTTTCACGTAGGGTCCAATTCAGTGCCAGCTGACCTCGAACTGCTGGTGAGATATTTTGAATTTATTCTGAATATGTCCTTTTACTCTATCGTCATTTCTCTGACGAAATGATAGCAGCCATTTATATTCTACGGAGGATTTAGTATTTGGCCCGCATTCTCCTGATCCTTTATCTGGATCTCAAGTAATGATTACATCCTCTGAAATAGACAGACCTAACGTTTTCCTGCCGAGGAAACCAAGACACGAACTGCCAAAATAGTGGAGTTAAAAATTACACCCAACAGGGACTTAAAAAAAAAAAAAGTGCACTCTTGTCACGCTGCAATTTTATGATGAGGTGCATGGAACCAAAGGCCTTGTCAGCTACACCCCCATATGCCACCATTTGTTTTGGGGAATTTTTTCTTTTTTGAATTTGTGTAGTACGTGTGCTATGGTGTGTGTACCTGTCCAAGCAGAGGCGTGTGTGCACTGAACGAGCTAGGGCAGGCACAGGAATGTGTGCACCTCCATGGCACATGCGCTTGTTTCCTTGAAACAAAGTATCTCACTAACTCAAGATGTAGCAGCTGCCCTGGCAATTTTGTTTCAAGTTTTGTTATCTTCTGGCTAGAAAGTAGCCTTTGAAGTGCAAGGCTGAGGATTACAAAGTGGAAACACTGTGCTTTGAACTGTCTTCGAAAAAACACAGGACACATTGCTTTGGGTTCATGGCAAGATTGCTGAGATGGGGTCAGGAAACTTGGTTTCAATTCCCATTCGTTCTAGCCTTGACTCTTGGAGCTGATTTTTCTGTCCTAAAAGACAAGAAAACGGCACTGAGGGGTCCTTTCTGCTCTAAAGATTCTGCAAACACACCTAAAAATAGTATAATTTCAGCCAGGATGGTGGTGCACGCCTTTAATCCCAGCACTTCGGAGGCAGAGGTAGGAGGATTTCCTTGAGTTTGAGGACAACCTGAGACTACATAGTGACTTCCATGTCAGCCTGGGCTAGAGTGAGACCCTACCTCAAAAAAAAAAAAAAAAAAGTACAATTTCAGCCACCAACTTAAAGTACTCGAAACAAACTTCACAGAGGAACGAAAAAAATTACAAAACTGGGTTGGAGAGATGGCTTGGCGGTTAAGCGCTTGCCTGTGAAGCCTAAGGACCCGGGTTCGAGGCTCAATTCCCCAGGACCCACGTTAGCCAGATGCACAAGGGGCGCACGCGTCTGGAGTTCGTTTGCAGTGGCTGGAAGCCCTGGCATGCCCATTCTCTCTCTCGCTCTCTGCCTCATTCTCTCTCTCTCTCTCTGTCACTCTCAAATAAATAAAAATAAACAGACAAAAAAATTTAATTAATAATAATAAAACTCCCTTTATTGATCTCTGTCATCATGTGGGTGTGGGGCAGGGCAGGGTGGCGGGAAGGCCTTGTGAAGCTGCAAACACAAGACTCCTATGCGACTTTTTGCATCTGGCTTAGTGGGTGCCTTGGGACTTGAACCTGGGCCAATGGCCTTTGGAAGCAACCACATTTAACCACTGAGCCATCTCCCCAGTCCCCACCCCACACTAATCACTGTACATTCTTTACATTATTCCATGGTAACAATGTTTCCTGTTATATATAATAGTATGACAACATTCTTACACTTGGATACATACATTCTTGAGGGAGTGAATTCTCTCTCTCTCTTTTTTTTTTAATAGTCTCACTATATAGTCCTGGCTGACCTCGAACTTGTAGCAATCCTCCTGCCTCTGTCTTCTTAATGTTGGGATTACAGGTGTGGGGCTACCACACTCAAATTAAATTGAAATTGAAATGTATGGGCTGAGAAGACTGCTCAATGGTTAGAACTGCTTGTTTGCAAAGCCTATCCACCTGAGTTACACTCCCCAGCATCCATGTAAAGCCAAATGCTTTAAAGGGTAGCATCTGGCAGGGCGTGGTGGCACATGCCTTTAATCCAAGCACTCTGGAGGCCAAGGTAGGAGGATCTCTGTGAGTTCAGGGTCAGCCTGAGACTACATAGTGAATTTCTGGTCAACCTGGGCTACAGGGAGACACTATCTCAAAAAAAAAAAAAAAACAGGCATCTTGGCGCACACCTTTAATCTCAGTACTTGGCAGGCAGAGGTAGGAAGATAGCTGTGAGTTCAAGGACAGCCTGAGAAAACAGAGTGAATTCCAGGTCAGCCAAGGCTAGAGTAAGACCCTATGTCAAAAAAACGCAACAAAAACAAAAAAAAAGGCATCTGACTTTGTCTTGCTCTGCAAGGTACCCTGACATGGGTACACATACACACACACACACAGTGCAAATAAACTTTTAAAAAATGTATAAAAATGTATAAATTTTCCAGGCATGGTGGTGCATGCCTTTAATCCTAGCACTCAGGGGCAGAGGTAGGAGGATCACTGTGAGTTCGAGGGCACCCTGAGACCACATAGTGAGTTCCAGGTCAGCCTGAGGCTAGAGTGAGACCCTACCTCAAAAAAAAATGTACAAATTTACATTATAAAAAGAAAATTTGACGTAAAGATAGTTGGTGGTACTGATGTATGCATCAACTTTTTTTTTTTTTTTTTGCAATTCAGGAATGGAACATGCTACATTTTTGACAAGTATTCTACTACCTAGCTCCTCCATTATTTTTTAAATATTTTTTTTCTCCCCCCCCCTTTTATTTTTTATTTACGCGTGCATGTATGGGCATCCTAGTGCATGTATGGGCCCACTACTTTTTCTTATTTTTATCCATTTATGAAAGAGAGAATGTATTGTAAGTCCTGGGGAATCGAACCTACTTTTGCAGGCAAGCACCTTTCACCACAGAGAAAGCTCCCCAGCCAGCCTTCCTCCTTTTTCTTTGCTTTTTTTCTTTTTCATACTGTTTCTTTTAAATTTTATTTTTATTCATTTATGACACAGAGAGAGGGGGAGGGACGGGGACTGAGAATGGGTATAGCAGGGCCTAAATATTTTTATTTACTTATTTGCAAGCAAAGAAAGAGAGAGAAAATGGGCACATGACAGGGACTGTTGCCACTGTGAAGGAATTTCAGATGCACACACACTATGTGTATCTGGCTTATATGGGTACTGCTGGCCATAAAGATTTGCAAGCAAGTGCCTTTAACTGATGAACCATCTCTCCAGCTTCCCCTCCATTATTTATTTTTTTTTCAAGGTAGGGATGACCTGGAACTCATTCTGCTTTCCCATGCTGGCCTCAAACTTATGGAGATACTCCTACCACTGCTTCTAGAGTTCTAGGATTAAAGGCCTAGGCGACCATGCCCAGCTATTGTTTCTTTTTTTGAGACAGGCTTTCAAAGAACATTGTAGCCTGGGTTGGCCTAGAATTCCTGATCCTCCTGTGCGCACACACACACACACACAGTGGGCCAGCAACCATGGCCTGCCCAATAGACATTCTTTACAAGAAACGTGAAGGGAGGACAGCAAGGAAGAACGGAGGAGCAGCTCCTGAGGAAGACGATTGCAAGGACCAGCAGGAAAACATCAGCCACCATCCACAGCCTCCCCTCCCCCACTGCCAGCATAAGCTCCAGCAAGCACCAGAGACCTGGGGAAAGGAGCTCACCTACACAGCACCCAAAAGATGATCAGAGTAGCGATCCAGCCAACCTGTCTGAACCCACAGCGCAACAAAGAAGGATCCAAGCAGCAGCACAGCGTAATTGAGACCAAAATCATCCCAAAAGGTAACTGGGATTGTCCCAGGGAAGGGCCTCACATGGTCACAAGCTGACTTGGAACCCTCAACAGACCAGAAATTTTAGCCTCCTAGTTGACAGGATTAAGGGTATGGGGCAACACACATCCTAAGTGACTGTGACTTTGTTTAAGGATCTGGTAGTCATAATACCTACTTTTGCATAAATGCTCTGTGCTGTTTTTCACTGAATGTATGCATTGTTTAGTTAATTTTTAGAATCTGCCTGTATTTTGTTCCACTCAACCTACTTGAATACTCTCAAAGCAGGCAAACCCAACACCTAGGGTCAGTTTTGTAGTTATTCTGAGAGTCTTAAGAGCCACACCTAGCACCCTAAGCTCCTACCCTGAAGATATATAACATCAGATTGATTAATATATCTAATAATACTGCAGATAATTAGAAAATCCAAGCATTAAATTAACCCAAGATGCAAAAATATGTACATTATAACACAAGAAACACAAAATAATAGACTTCCGGTTAAGATGGAGGCGTAGGTACCACGCCAAAGCAGCCTAGGGGGGGGAAAGCCAAAAAAAAAATTGCAGCAAAATACACAATTCTACTAAAAAGTGAGGTGAATAGCAAATTGAAACGGCAGCGGAGAAGTAGGAGAGATCCAGAGCAACCAGAGCCCACACGGACCGGCAGAAGCACCTCCAGCAGGTCTGTGGACCACGGTGGCTGCGGCAGTTCTCATGTAAAGCTAAATGCACAAAAGGGGTGCTTGCACCTGGAGTTTGTTTGCAGTGGCTAATGGCCCTTGTGTCCCCATTCTCCCCCCCTCTCTTTCTGTGTGTGTGTGTCTGCTTTCAAATAAATAAAAATCTATTAGTTGTGTGTGAAAAAAAAAAAAGAAAGAAACACAAAATATCAAGACAATATAAATCCACCAAAAAGTAGTAAGGCTTCAGAAATGACCTCCAGTGAGAATGAGTTAGAGGAAATGCCTGAGAACAATTTCAAAAGAATGATTATGAATATGTTCAAAGAAATCAGGGAGGAAATCAAAGGAATCAAAGAACACAGGAAACCAATTTAATGAAATAAAAAGAGGTCAATACAAGACATAAATAAGGAAATAGAAATAATAAAGAAAAACCAGTCAGAATTACTAGCAATGAAGAACACAGTCAATGAAATAAAAAAATCTCTGTTGAAAATCTCACCAGTAGAACGGATGAAGGAGTGGACAGAATATCTAAACTAGAAGACCAGGTGGCAGATCTAATACAGTCCAACAAAGAGAAAGACAATCTAATAGGAAGGTACTAATGGGAATTTCAAGATATTCAGGACACTATGAAAAGATCAAACATAAGAATTCAGGGTATAGTAGAAGGAGAAGAATTTCACTCCAAAGGCATAGTAGGCATTTTCAACAAAAACATAGAAAAAAACTTCTGCAAAATTGAGAGATGCCAATGCAGATACAGGAAGCTATTAGGACACCAAATAGACAAAACCTGGAAAGGACCTCTACTCACCATATTATAATTAAGCTACCAAACATACAAACCAAAGAAAATATATTGAAAGCAGTTAGAGAGAAAAATCAAGTCACATACAAAGGCAAGCCCACCAGGATCACAGCAGATTACACAACATAAACATTCAAAGCCAGAATGGCTTGGAGTGATGTATTCCAAGTTCTGAAAGATAACAACTGTCAACCAAGGTTACTTTATCCTGCAAAGTGATCCATTCAGCTAGATGGAGAAATAAGGACATTCCACAACAAAAGCAGGCTAAAGGAATATTTGAAGACAAAACCATCTCTACAAAAAATATTTGAAAGGATCCTCCATGCTAAAGAAAAATAAAAACACACATATAAGGAACCTGGAAAAAACAAACCATACTCAAATACTAGTTAATACTAGTAAACACAGGTAAAACCAGAAGAATTACAAAACAAGAAAATATCAAAAATAAATACACACCTTTCAATAATAACTCTTAAACTGGGCATGGTGGCACATACCTTTAATCTCAGCACTTGGGAGGCAGAGGTAGGAGGATTGCAGAGGGTTCAAGGCCAGCCTGAGAATACATAGTGAATTCCAGGTCAGCCTGAGCTAGAGTGAAATCTTACCTCAAAAAACCAAACAATCAATAAATAAATAAAAACTCTTAATATCAATGGTCTCAATGCACCAACCAAAAGAAATAGGTTTGCAGACTGGGTTAAACAGAAGGATCCTTCAGTTTGTTGCCTCCAAGAAACTCACCTTTCTACAAAGGATGGACACTATCTTAGTGTGAAAAGTTGGAAAACGGTGTTTCAAGCAATTGGGCCTAGAAAACAAGCAGGGGTTACTATCCTAATATCTGACAAGGTAGACTTCAGTCCAACAGTAGTTAGGAAAGATAAGGAAGGTCACTTTATATTGATTAAAGGCACACTCCAACAGGAGGACATTACAATCCTAAACATATATGCACCTAACATGGGGGTTCCCAACTTCATCAAACAAATGCTATTAGAACTAAGGTCTCAGATAACACCAAACATAGTTGTAGTGTGTGACTTCAACACCCCACTCTCATCAATTGACAGAGGCATCTGGATTAAATGAGATTATAGAACAAATGGACCTAACAGATATCTACAGCAAATTTCATCCAAATGCTGCAGAATACACATTCTTTTCAGGAGCACATGGAACATTTTCTAAAATAGACCATATATTAGGACACAAAACAAATCTTAACAAATATAGGAAAATTGAAATAGTTCCTTGCACTCTATCTGATCACACTGGAATAAAACTACAAATCAATAGCAAGAAAAGCTGTAGAGCATACACAAAATATTGGAACCTAAACAATAGACTACTAAATGATGAATGGGTCAATGAAGAAATCAAGAAGGAAATGAAAAAATTCATGAGTCAAACGATAATGAGAACATAACATACCAAAACCTTTGAGACACAATGAAGGCAGTCCTAAAAGGGAAATTTATAGCTTTAAGTGCCTATATTAAGAATTAGAAAGGTCTCAAGTAAACAACTTAATGCTTCACCTTAAGGCCTTGGAGAAAGAAGAACAAGGCAAACCAAAAATCCGTAGATGGGAAGAAATAGTAAAGATTAGGGCAGAAATTAATTAAACAGAAACAAAAACAAAATCCAAAGAATCAATGAAACAAAGAGTTGGTTCTTTGAAAGGATAAACAAGATTGATCAACTTTTAACAAATATGACCAAAGGAAAGAGAGAAGAGACATAAATTAATAAAATTAGAGATGAGGGGCTGGGTAGATGGCTTAGTGGTTAAGTGCTTGCCTGTGAAGCCTAAGGACCCCAGTTCAAGGCTCGATTCCCCAGCACCCATGTTAGCCAGATGCACAAGGGGGGGGGGGCATGCGTCTAGAGTTTGTTTGCAGTGGCTGGAAGCCCTGGCATGCCCCCCCTCTCTCTCTGTGTGTGTGTGTGTTGCTCTCAAATAAATAAACAAAAAATAAAATAATAAAATAAAATAAAATTAGAGATGAAAAAGGCATCATCACAACACATACCAGACAAATTCAAAAAAATCATAGGGACTTACTATAAGATCATATACTCCACTAAGTTTGAAAATCTGAAAGAAATGGATGATTTCCTTGATTTCTATGACCTAACTAAATTAAATCAAGATGAGATTAACCACTTAAATAGACCTATAACAAGTATGGAGATCCAAGTGGTTATCAAAAATCTCCCAACTAAAAAAAGTCCAGGCCCAGATGGATTCACTGGTGAATTTTACCAGACCTTCATGGAAGATCTAACACCAATGCTTCTTATACTTTTCAATAAAATAGACAAAGAAGTAATCCTTCTGAACTCCTGCTGTGATACCAAAACCAGGCAAAGATAGAACAGAAAAAGAGAAAGAAAATTATAGACCAATCTCCCTCATGAAAATAGATGCAAAAATTGTCAAAAAATATTGGCAAACACAATACAAGAATTTATCATAAAGTTCATTCAACCCCACCAAGTAGGCTTAATCCCAGAGATGCAGGGATGGTTCAACATACACAAAATGAAAAACATGATACATTATATAAATGGACTGAAGGACAAAAATCACATGATCATCTCATTAGATTCAGAAATAGCATTCAACAAATTCCAACACACCTTCATGATAAAAGTCCTACAGAGACTGGGAATAGAAAAAACATACCTCAACATAATAAAGGCTATTTATGACAATCCTACAGGCAACATAATACTAAATGAGTGAAAACTTGAAGAGTCTCCAGTTAAATCAGTAAGAAGGCAAGGGTGTCCACTGTACCCACTTTTATTTAATATAGTACTAGAAGTCTTAGCTATAGCAATAAGGCAAGAGACACACATAAAAGGGATACAAATTGGAAAGAAAAATATCAAGTTATCATTATTTGCAGATGACATGATTCTATACATAAAGGACCCTAAAGAGTCCACCAGCAAACTGCTAGAGCTGATAAACACCTACAGTCAGGTAGTAGGATACAAAATAAACACACAGAAATCAGTAGCCTTCCTATATGCTAACAACAAACACAAAGAGGATGAAATCAGAGATTCACTCCCATTCAAAATTTCATCAAAAAGTAAATAAATAAAGTACCTTGGAATAAACATAACAAAGGAATAGAAGGATCTCTACAATGAAAACCTTAAAACACTCAAGCGAGAAATTGCAGAAAACACTAGGAAGTGGAAAGACATCTCTTCTTCTTGGTTTGGAAGAATCAATATTGTGAAAATGACAATCTTACCAAAAGCAATCTACACATTTAATGCAATCCCCATCAAAATTCCAATGGCATTCATCACGCAAATAGAAAAAACAATCCAAAACTTCATTTGGAAGCTTAAAAAACCACAAATATCTAAAACAATTTTGAGCAACAAAAATAAGGCTGGTGGTATCTCCATACCCGATTTTAACCTGTACTACTCATCCATAGTAACAAAAACAGCATGGTACTTGCACAAAAGCAGATATGTAGATCAATGGAATAGAATAGAGAACCCAGATGTAAATCCGGGTAGCTATAGCAACCTGATCTTTGACAAAAATGCCAAAAATATTCATTGCAGAAAGGACAGCCTCTTCAGCAAATGGTGCTGGGAAAACTGGATATGTATCTATAGAAGGATGAAAATAGATCATTGTCTCTCTCCATGCACAAGAATTAAGTCGAAATGGAACAAAGACATTAGTATCAGATCTGAAACTCTGAAACTGCTAGAGGAAAAAGTAGGTGAAACCCTTCGACATGTTGGTCTTGGCAAGGACATTCTGAATATAACCCTAATTGCTCAGGCAATAAAACAACAGATTAACTGCTGGAACCTCATGAAATTACAAGCCTTTTGTATGGCAAAAGACATTGTGAATAGAGCAAAGAGGCAACCTACAGAATGGGAGAAAATCTTTGTCAGCTATACTTCTGATAGAGGATTAATATCTAGGATATACAAAGAACTCAAAAAATTAAATAATAAGAAATCAAACAACCCAATTAAAAAATGGGCTATGGAACTAAAGAGAGTTCTCAAAATAAAAAACACAGATGGCATATAAACATCTAAAAAATGTTCGACATCCATAGTCATCAGGGAAATGCAGATTAAAACTACATTGACATTCCATCTCACTCCTGACAGATTGGCTACCATCATGAAAACAAATGACCATTAATGCTGGTGAGGATGCGGAAAAAGAGGAACCCTTCTACACTGTTGGTGGGAATGCAATCTGGTCCAGCCATTGTGGAAATCTGTGTGGAGGTTCCTGAGACAGCTTAAAATATATCTACCCTAAGCAGCACTTGGGAGGCAGAGGTAAGAGGATTGCCATGAGTTCAAGGCCACCCTGAGACTACATAGTGAATTCCAGGTCAGCCTGGACTAGAGTGAGACCTTACCTCGAAAAACTAAAAAAAAAAAAAAAAAATATATATATATATATATATATATATATATATATATATATATATATATACCCTATGACCCAGCTATAGCACTCCTAGGCATATATCCTAAGGATTCGTTTCACTAATTTAGAGATACTTGCTCAACCATGTTTATTGCCACTCTATTCACAATAGCTAGGAAATGGAACCAGCCTAGGTGTCCCTCAACTGATGAGTGGATAATGATGATGTGACACATTTATACAATGGA
The DNA here is from genome assembly GCA_036346955.1 of Dipus sagitta. Lineage (NCBI taxonomy): Eukaryota > Metazoa > Chordata > Mammalia > Rodentia > Dipodidae > Dipus > Dipus sagitta. The sequence goes on from CM070776.1 coordinate 66,179,260, forward strand.
GTTCTACTCAGCAGTAAGGAAAAATGAAATTTGCAGGAAAATGTATGGATCTGGAAAGGATTATACTAAGTGAGGTAACCAAGGCCCAGAAAACCAAACGTCACATGTTCTCTCTCATATGTGGATTCTAGCTACAAATAACTGGACTTCTGTGTAAGTAGGAAGAAAACTCAGTAGCATAGCCCAGTGTGGTGGTTTGAATAGATGGCCCCCAATATATTTAGTTCTTTATTGTTTGTAGTTTGCATCTGTAGTGACCTGGCTGGCAGCAATGTCACTGGGTGGATCTTAAGGTGTGGTGGTGGGTTTCAGGTTTCAATCTAAAGATATGCAAAGTGTGCCTAGCAGGAGTTCCTGAAGTGTGCTGTGCTGTGTGGCTTTTGGCTTTAGGCTTGTGATTCTCTCTCTCTCTGCTTGGGCCTGTGAAGGCAGGCCAGCTTCTTCTGCCATTATGGAACTTTCCCTGGATCTGTAATCTGGTACAGCCATTGTGGAAATCAGTGTGGAGGTTCTTGAGACAGCTAAAAATAGATTTATCATGTGATCCAGCTATAGCACTCCTAGGCATATATCCTAATGACTCTTCTCACTACCTTAGAAATACTTGCACAACCATGTTTATTGCTGCTCTATTCACAATAGCTAGGAAATAGAACCAGTCTAGATGTCCATCCAAAGAAGAATGGATAATAAAGATGTGGTACACAATGGACCTCTATTCAGCGGTAAAGAAAAATGAAATTATGAAATTTGCATGGAAATGGATGGATCTGGAAAGAATTATACTAAGGGAGGTAACCCTGGCCCACAAAGCCAAACATCACATGTTCTCTGTTATATGTGGATCCTAGCTACAAATGTATAGACTTGTGTGTGATTTGGAACCAACAATCAGTAGCAGAGGCCCATAAGCTAGAAAAAGGCTAAAAGGGAGGGAGGAGAGGGAAGGTCTTAAGGGGATGGTATTGTATATATGTAAGTAGAAGAACAGATTACAGGGAGGGGACAGGCCTAAGCAAGGTCAGGGGAAGAGACTGTATAAAAGAAAGGGGGGAGGGTCAATAAACATTCAAGATATTCTGAATAAGACATATGAAAATCTACTTTATTAAATGATGGCACATCCAGAAGCCATAGATTGTTACTAGAAAATTTTCAGTCCCTGGAATGAGATACCTTCCAGTGAGTTGTTGGCCAGGGAGGTCCCTTTTGCCTCCAAAACATTATAGGCTATTGCCAAGACCCTTTGTTTCCCATGAAAAAGAGATGGTAAGACCCTATTGCTGAAGACTTCACATGCCTGAGTGACAAAGTCACTGAGAAATCTAACTGGTGCTGAGCAGAAAACCTTCTCCCTGTAGCCCAGCCAACTGAACACTAGAAAAAGCTGCACTGTGTGCAGTCTTATGGGAGACAGAAGTCATCAGCAGTGAAAATAGTGGACACTAGAAACCTCAAGTTTGGGCAGACAGGCCAAATGACTGAATGAGTACAATAGTGGCATTTCTGCTCTGGGGAAAACAAACTGCTCTCCAGTTTGGACTGAAGGCCCACTCTATGGGAGGGAATACATGCCTGTCACTGAAAATCTAATCAAATCCTATGGCAGGGGAGGTCATGAGCCTTAGGGGTATAAAGCCTGCTCTTGTCTGGATAAATGCATATATTACTCTAACCAAATTGCCCTGAAAGCACTACATTTAATGTTCATACTCATATACTAATGCTAATCTCACTTCTGGTTAGAGAAGCTTCTCTTTTCAGATGGCAATGACCCCTGGGATGACACAAAAGGCAACATAGTGCTGAGAAGAAGGGACAGAGGAGTGTCCAGCACTGAAACATCTCACACCCTCCAAGGCTCAGGGTCCATTGTGGGAGAGGTGTCGGAAAGAATGTAAGAGCCAAAAGAAGGGTACCACTCCTTACATACAACTGTCCGGACAGAATTTCGCCTCGATATCCAAGACCTCACAGTGCCTAACAATACCCACACAAGACCCTCATAATAGCAGAAAAAGATGATGACATGAAATTAAAAGAGAGAGAGGCTGATTGAGAGGAGGAGGGGATATGATGGAGAATGGAGCTTCAAAGGGGAAAGTCGGGGGAGGGAGGGCATTACCATGGGATATTGTTTATAATCATGGAAGTTGTTAATAAAAATAATAAAACAGAGCTGGGCATGGTGGCTCACACCTTTAATCCCAGGACTCGGGAGGCAGAGGTAGGAGGATTGCTGTGAGTTCGAGGCCACCCTGAGACTCCATAGTGAATTCCAGGTCAGCCTGGGCTAGAGTGAGACCCTACCTCGAAAAACCAAAAATAATAATAATAATAATAAAACAAAATAAAATAAATTAAAAGATAGACTAATGGAGAGATGGAGGGGATATGACGGAGAGCAGAGTTATGAAGGGGAAAGTGGGGGAGGGTAGGAAATACCATGGTTTGTTGTCTGTAAGTATAGAAGTTGTCAATACATACATACATATATATATACTCTCTAATACTTTAATAGTGACCTAGATACTAACAAAGCTATTAGTCTGATGATGGTGAGATCATGTAGCAGAAGCTCTTAACTTCTGGTGACCAGGAAGTAGAGAGGGCAAATACTTACTCACTGGCTTGCTCTCTTTTCCCCCTTTTGTTTTATGTGAGCTACCAGGCAATGGAATGGTACTGCTCACATTCAGGTATGTCTTTCCCACTTGGTTAATCACCTCAGGAGACATCTTCACAGCCCTGCCAAGAAGTTATGGTTCACTAATTTCATAAGCACTTCTCAATCTAAATAAGAAAAATCAATATGAGGCATCACATTCTTGTATATGGGCTTGGAGAAACTATTCCTGCTGCAGTCCATGTATGAATGTCACATAAATGTCCATGAGGCTCTTTTCCTCATCCTGCCAGGAAGATGGTGGACATTCAGATTATGCAAACCTACATAAAGCAGCCTACCATCTTTCAAAATAAGAAGATGGGGCTGGAGAGATGGCTTAGCAGTTAAGGTGCTTGCGTGCAAAGCCAAAGGAACTAGGTTTGATTCCCCAGGACCCATGTAAGCCAGATGCACAAGGTGGCCCATGCGTCTGGAGTTCATTTGCAGTGGCTGGAAGCCCTGGTGCACCCATTCTCTCTCTCTCTCTCTCTCTCTCTCTCTCTCTCTCTCTCTCTCCCTCTCCCTCTTTCCCTCTCTCAAATAAATAAATAAAAATAAAATAAAATAAAGACGATGCTACTAGGAGAAACTAGCAGAAAGAAGCTCACAAGAGCATCAGTCTAGGCTTCAGGATTCCCAAAGAGGCCATCAAGAGCACCTACATTGACAAGAAATGCCCCTTCCCTGGTAATATCTCCATCCAAGGGTAGATCCTGTCTGGTGTGGTCACCAAGATGAAGATGCAGGGGATCATTGTCATCAGCCAGTGAAATCTCCATTATATTTTCATGTACAATCATTTTCAAGAAACACCACAAGAACTTATCTGTGCACTTGCCCCTTGCTTCAGAGATGTACAGATGGACATCATGACAGTGGCCGAGTGCAGATCCCTAAGAAAGACTGTGCTCTTCAATGTGCTCAGTCACTAAAGCCACTGGCACCAAGAACAGTTCCAGAAGCTCTGAGGCTGGATGTCCGCTGACACCCCCTAAACAAAAAGGAAGCTTGCCAGGCATGGTGACTCATGCCTTTGATTGAGTACAAGGCTACCCTGAGACTACATAGTGTATTCCAGGTCAGCCTGAGCTACAGCAAGACCCGACCTCAAAAAACAAAACAAAATGAATGAAACTACACCAGGTGTGGTGGCTCACACCTTTAATCCCAGCACACAGGGAGGCGGAGTAAGGAGGATCGCCCAGGGTTGGAGTCCACCCTGAGACTACATAGTGAATTCCAGGTCAGCCTGGGCTACAGTGAGACCCCACTGCGAAAAATAAAAAATAAAATAAATAAAATAAAATAAAATAAAGCTTAATTACACACACACGTCAGTAAGATCACTTTGGTTAATGATACTCTACAAGTCTTTCTTTCTTTTCCTTTTTTTGAGGTATATTCTCACTCTAGCATAGGCTAACCTAGCATTAACTTTGTAGTCCCTGGCTGGCCTCGAACTCACAGCAATCCTATTTCTCCCTCCCAAGTTCTGGGACTAAAGGTGCATGCCACTATGCCCATATTTAATTATATATTTTTTGGTTGTTTGAGGTAGGGTCTCACTCTACCCCAGGCTAACCTGGAATTCACCATGTAGTCTCAGGGTGGCCTGAAACTCATGGTGATCCTACCTCTGTCTCCCAAGTGCTAGGATTAAAGGTGTGTGCCACCATGCCTGGCTGTCTCTCTATATATTTTTTTCTTTTTAGTTTTTCTAGGTAGGGTCACACTGTAGCCCAGGCTGACCGGGAATTCACTATGTAGTTCCAGGCTGGCCTCAAACTCAGTGATCCTCCTACCTCTGCCTCCCGAGTGCTATGATTAAAGGCATGCACTACCACTCCTGGCTCATTTCTATTTTCAATCCTTTTCTTCTACTAATTAATGTATGTTGGTTGTGTGTTGTAAGTTGTGTATGAATTGTTATTTCTTTTTTTTTGTTTTCATAGTTTTTAATAAATCAAGTATAAAGTAAAAATTGAAGAAATGAATGTTTCAGATGCCAGAATATGCCTCCCCAGCCAAGCTTCTATTTTTAGTTCCACTTCATTCATGTTATCAAATATATAAACAAATCACAAAAAGTATGAAACAGGAAAAAAACACAAGAATGTCCTTTGCTTTTTTAGAATGAAGGTGGGAAACAGGACACGTTTTTAAAAATACAATTTTTTTTTCATAATAGTGAATTTGCCCGCTGATGGCATTAAAACAAATTTCTGTTTGTAACCTTAACACAGCCATATTTTCACTCTTTACAAAAATCAATTCTCCCAGTATAAACAGTACTTTGTCATACTAATCTTTAAGTTGCACCACTAAAATGTAGTTATACACCCCAATTTCTACCCTCCTGAAACATTCTGCACAATGGATTTTAATCACTGGAATGGATAGTTTCTTAGAGAAGCAACTTTGCCTTGACTGGAAGATGATTTGTTAGTCAGTATTCCTCTGTTCCAGCCAAAAGAAGGTTTATGAACAGAAACACCGGGTTCCTTGTGCTCATCGATCAAGGGAACGCTTCTGAGCAGCTTCTGAGCAAACATTCCTTAACAAGTTGATCACAGCTCTGGGGTCTTCACTCCTCATGATGGCACTGCCAGACACAATCATGTTAGCTCCTGCCTCTGCACATTTATGGACAGTGTCAGGACCTACTCCACCATTGACCTCTATATCCAAAGTTGGGAACTGGGTCCTTAACCAGTGAACCTTTGGCATCATATCTTCCATGAATTTCTGTCCTCCAAACCCAGGTTCTACTGTCATAGCCAAGGCCATATCTATTTGATTAGCCCATGATGCCACATATTCAACTGTATTTCCTGGTTTGATGGCAAGACCAACCTTCATCCCATTCTCTCCGATGTCTTTAATCAAAGCCCCTGGGTTCTCAGTAGCTTCCAGATGGAAGGTATACTGATTGGCTCCTGCTACAGCCATTGGCTTTACCCACTGTTCTGGCCTGGACACCATCATGTGCATGTCAAAGAAAGGGTCCTGGCCTAGCTGCTTTCGGAGGCTTTCTACCACAGGGTGACCAAAGGTGATGATGGGAACAAAATGCCCGTCCATTACATCCAGGTGCAGATAATCGGCCCCCGAGTCTAGCATGCGGACACACTCGGCCCCTAGATTGGCCAGGTGGCTGTTGAGGATGGACGGGCCAATCTTGCAGCCCGACGCCATGGTGCCGGTTCCCCAGAGCAAGTTAGCGCACGAGAACCCGGACCAGCGCAGGCGTCACTGAATTGTTATTTCTTACCCATCATATTGGAAAATGTCCCTTTTGTCTACTCTTGTACTTGTCTTGAGGTCTGTCTTCTAATATTAATATAACCACCCAGCTCTTTTTTTGTTTTTGCTATTTTACTCTATGCAAGATAGTGCCTTTAATTTCTGAACAATCTCCCCAGCCTAATTTAACTATTTTCATGGCATATCAACTTCTATTATTTAATGTTCATATATATGTATATATATATATATATATATATTTGTTTGTTTTGTTTTGTTTTTTGTTTTTCAAGGTAGGGTCTTACTGTAGCCCAGCCTGACCTGGAATTCACTATGGAGTCTCAGGTTGGCCTCAAATTCATGGAGATCCTCCTACGTTTGCCTCCCCAGTGCTGGGATTAAAGATGTGTGCCACCACACCTGGTAATTTTACTTTTCATATGTGTTATGAAGAATAGATGTTTCCACTTGGGAGACAGAGGTAGGAGGATCGCCGTGAGCTCAAGGCCACTCTGAGACTCCATGGTGAATTCCAGGCTAGCCTGGGCTAGAGTGAGACCCTATCTTGAAAAACCAAAAAAAAGAATAGATGTGTCATTTATTAATAGGAAATGTTTAAGTCTTGTGTGTGTGTTTTGTCTCACTCTAGCTCAGGCTGACCTGGAATTCACTATGTAGTCTCAGGGTGGCCTCAAATTCACACCAATCCTCCTACCTCTGCCTCCCAAATGCTGGGATTAAAGGCGTGCACCACTAAACCAGGCTTCTTCTTCTTCTTCTTCTTCTTTTTTTTTTAATGATGCAGGGTCTCGCTCTAGCTCAGGCGGACCTGGAATTCACTATGTAGTCTCAGGGGGGCCTGGAACTCACCTCAGCCTGAGGGTTTTTTGTTTGTTTGATTGATTGATTTGTTTTCCGAGTGTGGTGGTTTGAATAGAATAGATGGTCCCCAATATATTCAGTTGTTTGTTTGTAGTTTGCATCTGCAGCCACCTGGCTGGAGTCGGTGCCATTGTGTGTACCACCATGTCCAGCTCAGGATTTTTTTGTTTTTGATTTTGTTTTTCAAGGTAGGGTCTCACTCTAGCCAAGGCCGATCTGGAATTCACTATACAGTCTTAGGGTGGCCTTGAACTCATGGCAATCCTCCTACCTCTGCTTCCCAAATGCTGGGATTAAAGGTGTGTGCCACCACGCCCAGCAGAATATATTTTTTGACTGATTTCACTTAGTATCATGTCCTAAGACTGAATCATGCAGCATGTTTTGGAACACCTCCTCCCCACATGTGCCCCCCCCCTTTGTTTTTTCCAGGTAGGTTCTCACTCTAGCCCAGGCTGACTAGGAATTCATTCTGTATTCTCAGGTTGGCTTTGAACTCATGGCAATCCTCCTACCTCTGCCTGAATGCTGGGATTAAAGGCGTGCGCCACTATTCCAGGCTCCCCCCTTTTTTTCTTTAAACATTTCATTTTTATTTGAGAGAAAGAGACACTTGCATCACCTTGTGTATCTGGTTTACATAGGTCCTGGGGAATCAAACTGAGGTCCTTTGGGTTTGCAGGCAAGTGCCTTAGCCGCTAAAGCCATCTCTCCAGCCGCCCCCATCCCCCCTTTTTTTCTTGTTTTGAGGTAGGGTGTCACTCTAGTCCAGGCTGACCTGAAATTCACTCTGTAGTCTCAGGGTGGCCTCAAACTCATAGTGATCCTCCTACCTCTGCCTCCCAAGTACTGGGATTAAGGGAGTGTGCCACCACACCTGGCCTTAAAATTTTATTTTTTTGCTTGTTTTATGAGGTAGGGTCTCAGTCTAGCCAAGGCTGGCCTGGAACTCACTATGTAGTCTCAGGGTGGCCTTGATCTCATGGCAGTCCTCCTACCTCTGCATCCTGATTGCTGGGATTAAAGGTGTGCGCCAGACAGAGAAAGGCAGAGAATGGGCACGCCAGGGCCTTTGGCTGCTGGAAACAAACTCCAGATGCATGCACCACCTTGTGCATCTGGCTTATGTGGGTCCTGTGGAACTGAACCTGGGTCCTTTGGCTTTGCAGGCTAATGCCTTAACCATTAAGCCATCTCTCCAGCCCTAAAACTTCATTTCTTTTTTTTTTAATCTAATTAATTAATTTGAGAGACAGAGGAAGAGGCAGAGAGAGCGAATGGGCATGCCAGGGCTTCTAGCCACTGCAAGCAAACTCCAGATGCATGTGCCCCCTTGTTCATCTGGCTTACATGGGTCCTGGGGAATCAAACCGGGGTCCTTAGGCTTCGTAGGCAAATGCCTTAATGGCTAAGCCATGTCCCCAGCCCTTCATTTCTTTTTTTTTGGGGGGGGGAGGGGTTTCAAGGCAGGGTCTCACTCTGACCTAGGCTGACCTGGAATCCACTATGGATTCGCTCAGGGTGGCCTCGAACTCACGGCAATCCTCCTACCTCTGCCTCCCGAGTGATGGGATTAAAGGCGTGCGCCACCACAACCGGCCCTTCATTTCTTTTTTAAAAAGGGCATGTGGGCCAGGCGTGGTGGCGCACGCCTTTAATCCCAGCACTCGGGAGGCAGAGGTAGGAGGATCACCGTGAGTTCGAGGCCACCCTGAGACTACATAGTGAATTCCAGGTCAGCCTGAACTAAAGTGAGACCCTACCTCGTAAAACCAAAAAAAAAAAAAAAAAAAAAAAAAAAAGGCATGTGGGCTGGAGAGGTGGCTAAGCAGTTAAGGTGTGTGAAGCCTAAGGATTTAGGTTGGATTCCCCAGTACCCATGTAAGCCAGATGCACTTGGTGGCATATGCATCTGGTAGTAATTGAAATTCTTACACATTTTTTAACCTTTTATTCTGAAATAATTGCATTTCCAGACAAGACCCTTTATCCCACAGTCAGCAGGGTAATTGCTGTATCCACCACCATGTTGAAAGCTTTCCAGGGCCATGTGAATGGAGGCATGTATGAGGGTGAGGACTGTTCTTCCTCTGGTCCTGGGACTGATGATACTGTTTACTTTCATTACAAATCAGCACAAAGATCCTTTGCCAGGACTGTTTACTGCAGCGTGAAATTCCTACATATTTTTCCTCTCAGTTTATGCCTGATCCTTTTCTTTGTGCTGATCCACAACCCATACCTAGGTTTTGGCTATTCTTTCTGAAAAGGCAACTAACATGTCTTTTTAACCCAAATGGTAATGTACCCACGTCTCTTCTAATTTTTTTTTTCAAGGTAGCATCTCCCTCTAGTCCAGGCTGACCTGGAATTCACTATGCAGTCTCAGGGTGGCCTCGAACTCACAGTGATCCTCCTGCCTCTGCCTCCCAAGTGCTGGGATCAAAGACGTGTGCCATGACACCCAGCCTAATTATGAAATGTATAGGTTGTTATTAAAGCATTCCCAGTATTTGGGCAATAGCAGAACCTAATAAAATTAAAACCCACAAATCCTTCTGTGACTTGATGGGCAGCCATGAACAAGAATGAACACTTGGGAGGCAGAGGTAGGAGGATCACTGTGAGTTCGAGGCCACCCTGAGACTACATAGTGAATTTCAAGTCAGCCTGGGCTAGAGTAAGACTGTACTTGGAAAAACTAAAAAAAAAAAAAAAAAAAAAAAAAGAATGAAGTGAAGATTGACAAGTGGGACAAGTGGAAAAGACCACATTAAATCAGAGAACTGTAAAACTGGAAAGATTTTAGGTGTTCAAATTAACTGGATAAAAATGAGCATGTGGTTTTAGTTTTTCTTTATAGGCTGCTCTATAACCCCCAGTACAGAATATCTAATGAGGCCAGACAACAACACACTTCTCTCAGAGTTCTTCAGTTCCCTTAAAGCAACAGCTTGAACTAACCATATAGTTTGTCTTAAAAACAGGTCTCAGCTGTATGTGATGGTGCACGCCTTTAATTCCAGCACTAGGGGCCAGAGTTAGGATCACCGTGAGTTTGAGGCCAGCCTGAGACTACATAATGAATTCCAGGTCAGCCTGGACTAGAATGAGACCCTACCTCAAAAAACAAAAAACAAAAGAAAACAAAACGAAAAAGTCTCTAGGGAGTGATAATCCATCAATAGAGAAGCAGCTGAACAGAAAACAGAAATGATTCCGCATTGTAGCTTAAGATCTAGGTTATTTAAAAATTATATTGGACCATCAGCTCCTTAAAAGTTCGACTTGCTTACCAGTTAACTGCTTGAAACCTTCATGACCCATTAAGCTGTCCCCATGTAAAGAATGCTTATCATGCATCTTCACTGGTCCTTCTGTGTGCCTCAGTCATGAGTTTGCTTTTTTTTTTTTTTTCCGAGGTAGGGTCTCACTCTGGTCCAGGCTGACCTGGAATTAACTATGTAGTCTCAAAGTGGCCTCGAACTCTCAGTGATCCTCCTACCTCTGCCTCCCAAGTGCTGGGATTAAAGGCACGCACCACCACGCCGGCAAGTTTGCTTTTTTTCTTTTTCTTTTCTTTTATTTATTTGACAGAGGGAGAGAGAGAGAGAGAGAGAGAGAGAGAATGGGCATGCCAGGGCCTTCAGCCACTGTAAACGAACTCCAGACGCATGTACCACCTTGTGCATCTGGCTTACATGGGTCCTGGGGGATTGAACCTGGATCCTTTGGCTTCACAGTCAAGATCCTTAACCACTAAGTCATCTCTCCAGCACAAGTTTACGTCTTACACGTGAACAAGTTTAGTGGGCTTTCTGGGCATATTCTACAGCAATACACATTACCCTCTCGTCCTTTAATTCCTTCTTGGCAATCTTCCAAAAGTGGGTTACAAGCATTTAAATATCATTTATCCAGCCTCCTTACTTAGAAAGCTATAAAGCCATCTCATATATTTCAAATTAAATCTAAAGACACTAGGTTTCTATTAAAATGTAATTCTATATACATTATTTGTGAAGAATTCATTGGTACATAAATCACCTCAAGAGAAACTAAAGGCCACTAAGATGCACACCGTGGGTAAACTACACTGGATGGACTTTATCCACCAAGTCTACAGACAGGCATAAAGTAAGTGTTCAGTCAGCTAAGTTTGAACTGCCAATTCAAAACCATTGTTCAGTTTAATTCTCAGAAAGAGGCTGGGGGAGCCCATTAGAAGGAATGCCAATTATGGGGGAAAAAACAGTCCTGACTTCTGAAGGCTAAAATGGCTGCATTCCTTTAGGTATTTCCATTCAGGAACCCTAGTAAAGATACTTTGGGAGACAAGAAATGCAGTTTAGTTGTAGGGTATATGTTTAGCATGTGTCAGGCCTGGGTTCAAATCCCAGAACCAAAAAAGAAAAATAAACAGATGAAAGCCGGGTGTGGTGGCACATGCCTCTAATCCCAGCACTCAGGAGGCAGAGGTAGGAGGATCATCATGAGTTCAAGGCCACCCTAAGACTAAAGAGTGATTTCCAGGTCAGCCTGAGCTGGAGTGAGACCCTACCTTAAAATACAAAAAAAAAAAAAAAAAGATGAACTTTGAGGATCACCTTAGGAGAACAGACAGATACATGCTTGATTTCATCTCACAATTCTACAGGTTATACAGTAGAGTGAAAATGGAATTAATTCACATTACATTTCAGAGTGAAAACCTGATTTTCTCTGCCAGGCATCATGCTACAAGCCTTTAATCCCAGCAATCAGAAGTCAGAGGTAAGAGGATCGCTGTGAGTTCGAGGCCACCCTGAAACTACATAGAGAACTACACAGGTCAGCCTGGGCTAGAGTGAGATATTATGTCAAAACACCAAGAATAAAACAAAACATAAAATGTGATTTTATTTTTATTTTTGTTTTTTTGAGGTAGGGTTTCACTGTAGCCCAGGCTGACCTGGAATTCACCATGTAGTCTCAGGTGGCCTTGAACCCAAAGTGATCCGCTTACCTCTGCCTCCTAAGGGCTGGGATTAAAGGCGTGTGCCACCACACCTGGAAAAATGCAATTTTAAAAAGTACTAATAGTTTCAAGTGATAACTGTTAGAAGAAATAACTTACACAAAGCCTCTCTCTGTAAGGAATGGATCAGGAGGGCTTTTTAAATTTTTTTTTTTTAAATTTTTGGGAGCTGGCTTAGCGGTTAAGGCATTTGTCTAAAAAGCCAAAGGATCCAGGTTCGATTCCCCAGGACCCACGTTAGCCAGATGCACAAGGGGGCACACATGTCTGGAGTTCGTTAGCAGTGGCTGGAGGCCCTGGTGCGCCCATTCTCTCTCTCCCTCTTTCTCTGTTAAATAAATAAATTAAATTAAATATTTAAAAAATATTTTTTGTTTATTTTTATTTATTTATTTGAGAGCGACAGTCAGAGAGAGAAAGAGGCAGAAAGAGAGAGAGAGAATGGATGTGCTAGAGCCTCCAGCTACTGTGAACGAACTCCAGACATGTGTGCCCCCTTGTGCATCTGGCTTACATGGGTCCTGGGAGATAGAGCCTCAAACCAGGGTCCTTAGGCTTGGATAGCTTTGTACAACCAAATCAAAATCAGGGATGTCTAATCCACATGCAACAAAGTGGGTTGCAGCCAAAACTCCACAATCTGGCTGGAGAGATGGCTTAGCGGTTAAGGCATTTGCCTGCAAAGCCAAAGAACCCAGGTTTGATTCCCCAGTACCCATGTAAGTCAGATACACCAGGTGGCACATGCATTTGGAGTTTGTTTACAGCAGCTGAAGGCCCTGGTGCATCCATTCTCCCCCCCCCCACCTCTCAAATAAGTAAAATTAATTAATTAATTAAAAATATTTTTAAAATCATTTCTGAAACCTTTCAGGGTGGTTTATTTTTGTTTCTGTGAAATGTCTCCATGTAATGACTGGGTGTACTGCTTTATAGATGTGTTCTGTGAAAGCTCCTAGGCATCTCTCTTGGTTTTATAGATGATTGTGCATCCTTGATGACCACTGTACACTTGGATCACGTCCCCAATAACTGTTGCCCTCTGAGTCCAGTGGCATTTAATAGCCAAATGCTCCACAGTTATTGCTGCTTTCTGAGTCTTGAGTGTTTTAAAGTTCTCATTGTAGAGATCCTTCACTTCTTTGGTTAAATTTATTCCAAGGTACTTTATTTATTTATTTTTTGAGGCAATTGTGAATGGGAGAGATTCCCTGATTTCATCCTCTGAATGTTTGTTGTTAGTCTATAGGAAAGCTACTGATTTCTGTGTTTATTTTGTATCCTGCTACATTGCTAAAAGAGTTTATCAGCTCTAACAGTTTGCTGGTAGAGTCTTTAGGGTACTTTATGTAAATCCATGTTTTTTTTTAATTTTAATTTTTTTTTAAATCCATGTTTTTTATCCATTCATTTGTTGCTGGAAACTTAGGTTCCTTCTACCCTTTGGCTATTATGAACAGAGTTGCTATGAATACAGGTATATAAATATCTCTAGCTCCTGCTTTCAGTTTTTGGTGTTTGTACCTAGAAGTTGAATTTAATTTTAATTTTTAAAATTCTTTTAACAGTGTATTTTTAATTTATTTTTTTTTATTTATTTGACAGAGAAAGAGGGAGAGAGAGAGAATGGGCACGCTAGGGCCTCCAGCCACTGAAAATGAACTCCAGACCCATGCGCCCCCTTTTGCAACTGGCTAACGTGGGTCCTGGGGAATCGTACCTAGGTCCTTTGGCTTTTCAGGCAAATGCCTTAACTACTAAGCCATCCCTCCAGCCTTTAATTTTATTTTTTCAAGGTAGGATTTCACTCTAGTTCAGGCTAACCTAGAACTCACTTTGTATTCCCAGGATGATCTCGAACTCACAATCATCCTTCTACCTCTGCCTCCCGAGTGCTGGGATTAAAGGTGTGTACCACTATGCTGGGATCATTTTTTTTCTTTTTCTTTTTTTATTTTCTCAATTTTTATTAATATTTTCCATGATTATAAAAAATATCCCATGGTAGTACCCCCCCACTTTCCCCTTTGAAATTCCATTCTCCATCATATCCCCTCCTCATCTCAATCTTTCTACTTACATATATACAATACCAACCTAATAAATGCCCTCCTCCCTTTCTTTCTCTTCCCTTTCTATCTCCTTTTTAACTTACTGGCCTCTGCTACTGAGTTTTTTCCTTCTCGCACAGAAGCCCAATCATCTGTAGCTAAGATCCACATATGAGGGAGAACATGTGGCGCTTTGGGATCATTTTTTTCATGTTTTATTTATTTTTAAAATTTTTAAAAATTTTTAAATTTTTTTCTTAACTACTTCCATGATTATAAAAAAATAACCCATGGTGATACCCTCCCTCCCCCTACTTAACCCTTTGAAACTCCACTCTCCATCATACCCCCTCCCCATCTCAATCAGTCTCTCTTTTATTTTGATGTCATGATCTTTTCCTCCTCTTATGATGGTCTTATGTAAGTACTGTCAGGCACTGTGAGGTCATGAATATCCAGGTCATTTTGTGTCTGGAGGGAGCATGTTGTATGGAGTCCTGCCCTTCCTTTGGCTCTTACATTCTTTCTGCCACCTCTTCCGCATTAGACCCTGAGCCTTGGAAGGTGTGATCATGTTTTATTTTTATTTATTTATTTGAGAAAGAAAGAGAGAGAGAGAGGGCACACGAGGGCCTCCAACCACTGCAACTGAACTTCAGATGTCTGCACTACCTGTATATCCAGCTTTACATTGGTACTGGGGAACTGAACCTGCGTAGTTAGGCTTTGCAGGCAAACAACTTAACCGCTGAGCCATCTTTCCAGCCCAACATTGGTATTTTTAATTTTTTTGTTCATTTTTATTTACTTGAGAGTGACAGAGAGAGAGAAAGAGGCAGAGAGACAGAGAGAGAGAATGGGCACGCCAGAGCTTCCAGCCACTGCAAACGAACTCCAGACGCGTGCACCCCCTTGTGCATCTGGCTAACGTGGGTCCTGGGGAATCGAGCCTCAAACTGGGGTCCTTAGGCTTCACAGGCAAGCGCTTAACCACTAAGCCATCTCTCCAGCCCAGCATTGGTATTTTTGACTCCCTAATTATGTACAAAAAAAGGTGAATATAACTGGGCATGGTGGTGTACACCTTTAATCCCAGCACTCAAGAGACAGAGGTAGGAGGATCCTGTGAGTTGAGGCCAGCCTGGCACTACAGAGTAAGTGCCAGATCAGCCTGGGCTAGAGGGAGACCCTACTTCAAAAATAAATAAATTAGCCGGGTGTGGTGGTGCACACCTTTAATCCCAGCACTCAGGAGGCAGAGGTAGGAGGATCACCGAGTTCGAGGCCACCTTGAGAGTACATAGTGAATTCCAGGTCAGCCTGAGCTACAGTGAGACCCTACCCCAAAACAAACAAACAAACAAACAAACAAACAAACAAACAAACAAACAAATTTAAGCCAGAAGATGTACACACCTGTGAAACAATGTCACACATGCTATGGGAGTAATAACTGCTCTGATTGGATATGAGGGCCACTCAGTGGGAGAGAATTTATGCCAGGTACTGGGAAAAAGACTATGATTTGGGAGGTAAGAGACCTTAGAGGGACATTCCCACTCTTTTTTGGCTAAAATTAGAGGGTATGCCCATCTTCTAGGGGGCTGGAGAGATGGCTTAGCAGTTAAGCGCTTGCCTGTGAAGCCTAAGGACCCCGGTTCAAGGCTCGATTCCCCAGGACCCATGTTAGCCAGATGCACAAAGGGGCGCATGCATCTGGAGTTCATTTGCAGTGGCTGGAGGCCCTGGTGCACCCATTCTCTCTCTCTCTCTCTCTCTCTCTGTCTCTCTCTCTCTGCCTCTTTCTCTCCCTGTCTGTCACTCTCAAATAAATAAATAAAAATAAAAAAGTCTTCCAGGCACGGTGCTGCACACCTTTAATCCCAGCACCTAGGAGGCAGAGGTAGGAGGAGCACCGTGAGTTTGAGGCCACCCTGAGACTATTTAGTGAATTCCAGGTCAGCCTTGGCTAGAGTGAGACTATGCCTCGAAAACCCAAAAGTAAAATAAAAGAATAATAATAATAAAATAAAATAAAGAGCCATGGTGGTGGCACACACCTCTAATCCCAGCACTCAGGAAGCAGAGGTAGGAGGATCACTGTGAGTTCAAGGCCACCCTGAGAATACATGGTGAATTCCAGGTCAGCCTGGGCTAGAGTGAGACCCTCCCTCAAAAAACCAAAAAATAAAGAAATAAAAGAAAGAAAGAAAAGAAAGCTGATTGCCTAGCATGAGATGAGTCAACTCTATCATACCTACCAGGGCCCAGGAAACTTTACAGAGGAAGTGGTGGATTACATGAGTGCTCTTCTTACTGCTAGCCTGATAACCTCTACCAGGGAAATGGTGGTTGATGCTGAGGAGACTCAAAACTCATCAAAGAAACAAAATCAGTCATGTGTGGTGGGGTATACTTTAATCACTGGGGAGGCAGAGGTAGGAGGATCTCTGTGAGTTCAATGCCAGCCTGAGACTACATGGTGATTTCTAGGTCAGTATGGGGTACAGTGAGACCCTACCTCAAAAACAAAAAGAGCAGAAAAATCAAAGGCTGCTGATAGCTCAACACTAAAGGAAATTTAGAACATGCCCTCCAAGGGTTAGGGAACATTGTAGAAGAGAGGGCAGAAAGATTCTACTAGTCACAGGGTTAAAAGGAGTTTCCTGAGACACTATCTTCCTCACAGAGAGTGACTGGTGTATTCATGACCCCACAATGAATACTAATTAACACTCTGCTAAGGAGGGCTCTCCATGGAGTGGGGTGAAACAACATAAGAGTATAACCCAAGTGGGGTGTGGTAGCAATTGCCTTTAATCCCAGCAGAGGTAGGAGTATTGCTGTGAATTCAGGCCTGAGACTAATTCCAGGTCAGTCTAGGCTAAAGCAAAATCCTAACTTGAAAAAAAAAAAAAAAAAAAAAAAAAAAAAGGAGTGTAACCCAATGTGAATGTGACCATTTTGCAATATATTCACATAATAAAGTCAATAATTAAAAATTAAAGAATCTAGCCATGTGTCGTGGTGCACGTCTTTAATCCCAGCCCCGGGGAGGCAGAAGTAGGAGGATCACCGTAGGTTCGAGGCCACCCTGAGACTACATAGTTAATTCCAGGTCAGCCTGGACCAGAGTGAGACCCTACCTTGAAAAACAACAACAACAAAAATAATTTTAAAAAATGGGGAGCCCCTCAAACCAATGGCTCTCCAACTCTCACATAACCTACTACCAGGCCTTGCTCTTAGATCAAAGGATACAGTTTTGCCAAACCAAGGCTTTGAACCCAGCCTCCCTACTGCCAGAAACTGATGAGGCATCAACCCCTCTGCACGACTGCCTAGAGATCACCTCTGCCTTCCATGGGCTCCAGCTGGACTTGACAGATGTGGCTTGGCTGGACCCTGATCTGGTCATGTATTATGATGGCAGCAGCTTTACTGTGGATGGAATCAGGTATGCAGGGGCGGCTGTAATGACTTTGGAAGAAAGCCTGTGGGCTGAGGCCCTACCTCGGAGTACATCAGCTCAGTAAGTTAAATGATAGCACTGACCAAGGCTCTGATATTGGGAAAAGACAAGACAGTAAATATCTACCCAGACAGCCGTTATGCCTTTGCCACGGCACATGTACATGGGGACATCTACATGGCAGTGAGGGCTATTAACAGCAGAAGATAAAGACAGCATCTGTCAGATTGTCTGGTCACCCTCCCGGCACCTACTCTTCCTGAGTGACCAACATACATGGAACAGGACCTACAGCTCACTTCTCATCTGATAAAAGAACAGACCCCACAAAGATGGTATCAACTGGAGAATGGATGACTGTTGCTGCCCCTACCCCTATGGTGGAGACTGTCTAAGCAACTACATGAAGGAACTCACTTAGGAAACAACAAGCTAGCTGAGCTAAAAAGGGAAAGAGATTTTCTTCCCAGGTATGGACTCAATCATCAAGGACATACCACTCACTGTCAGGCCTGCCAACAGACCAATACACCAATGGAGGCGAGAGAGTGGGCAACAGAGCCAGGGAGATATTGGGAAGTTGATTTCACAGAAGTAAAGCCAGATCAGCATGGATATTAATTTATTTACTTGTCTATGTTGATACCTTTTCAGGATGGGTGGAACTTTCCCAATCTGAGACAGCTCAAATAGTGACTAAGGAATTATTGGAGGAGATAATTCCCCTGCTATGGGTTGTGCCTCAGGATAAGATCAGACAATGGGCCTGCCTTTGTGTCAAATCACTAGGGAATTAACCTAGATGTTGGGGATTAATTGGAAATTACATTGTGCCTAAGATCCCCAAAGTTCAGGACAGGTAGAAAGGATGAATCAGACCTTGTAGGGGAATTTAACTAAATTAACCCTAGAGACCAGTGAAGGATGGGTGGGACTCCTTCCCTTCCGCCCTGTTAAGGGCTGAGTGTACCCCTTATTTTTTTTTAAAATATTTTTAAATCTCTTATTTATTTATTTATTTATTTATGTTTATTTTTATTTATTTGAGAGCCACAGACAGAGACAGAGGCAGAGAGAGAGAGAGAGAGTGGGCACTCCAGGGCTTCTGGCCACTGCAAATGAACTCCAGACACGTGCGCCCCCTTGTGCATCTGGCTAACGTGGGTCCTGGGAAATCAAGCCTCAAACCAGGGTCCTTAGGCTCCACAGGCAAGTACTTAACCGCTAAACCATCTCTCCAGCCCTGGGTGTACCCCTTATGTAAAAGGAACTACTCCATTTAAAATTATGTATGGAACCTCTCCCCCAATCCTGCCCAGGATGGGTCTTGAATAGATAACTGACTTTACTAATGAAAGTCTTCTTTCTATCCAAGTCCTGCAAAGAGTCCAGGAGTCCATTGTTCCAGCAACCAAGGTTGCTTTTCAGACACACCCTGTTTGCCCCCATCCCTTTCAGCTCAGCGACAGAGTTCGAATCAAGAGACACCATATTGGGACATTAGAACAAGGGGCCCTATGTATGGCTTTGGGTAAACTTGTTGCTTTTATGCCAATAAGTCAGGAATAATCTGAAATACACAGGCTTTAGTTGGGAAGAATCTCAAAGAGAACTTTAGAGACAAGCCACTTGGTTTCAGTCTATGTTTATTTAGTTGTTCTCCATGGCTAACTTTCCTTGTCTCTTCTATTGCTGGCCCCCTGATACTACTGCTCATAGGCCTTACCATAGGACCCTGCATTATTAATGCTCTAAGCAGATATGTACAGAATAGAATAAATTCTGTTAAATTCCTGGTATTGTGGATACAATACAACCCTGTAGATGAAAATACCCTAGACACTTTTCTTCACAAGTCAAGGATTTAACTTAGTGTCATATCAGAGGGGGAAATGGAAAATGGAATGTGAAAGGAATGGGATGACCCCTCTGTGCAATGAATGTACCATGACCTCCCTGTATTTCTTTGTTTCTAAATAATCTTTGTGATTACATAGCATAGAATATTTCTTGCCTCAATTCTGCCTAGGTGACCTATGTAACCTTGTGACTTCATGCAATAGCTCCCCCTTTGGTGTTTTTTTTTTTTTTTTCAAGGTAGGGTCTCACTCTAGCCCAGGCTGACCTGGAATTCACTATGGAGTCTCAGGGTAGCCTCGAGCTCATGGCAATCCTCCTACCTCTGCCTCCCCAGGGCTGGGATTAAAGGCGTGTCCCACCACGCCCGGCTCCCCTTGTTTAACAGTATGTAATTTTGTGGTTTAACTCCTGATCCTGTTTTTACTATAAACATCATGTGGTTATTTCCAATAAAAGCTGGCTCTCAGGCTGGAGAGATGGCTTAACGGTTAAGCGCTTGTCTGTGAAGCCTAAGGACTCTGGTCCAAGGCTCCATTCCCCAGGACCCACGTTAGCCAGATGCACAAGGGGGCGCACGCGTCTGGAGTTCGTTTGCAGTGGCTGGAGGCCCTGGCGCACCCATTCTCTCTCTCTCTATCTGCCTCTTTCTCTCTCTGTCACTCTCAAATAAATAAATAAAAGTGAACAAAAATTAAAAAAAATCAATATTCACTATAATCTTAAAAAAATAAATAAAAACTGACTCTCCAAACAGATCAGGACTGCATCTTGAGATCCCAAACTCTGGGATGCAGACATGATGCACAAGCTTTCTTCTTTTTCTTTCTTTCTTTTTTTTTTTTTTCCGAGGTAGGGTCTCACTCTAGCCCAGGCTGACCTGGAATTCACTATGGAGTCTCAGGGTGGCCTTGAACTCATGTCGATCCTCCTACCTCTGCCTCCCGAGTGCTGGGACTAAAGGCGTGTGCCACCACACCTGGCTTCTTCTTTTTCTTTCTTTTTACCCAATAAAACTTTGCCTCACAAAAAAAGGCATTTGACTTCTGAGCCTAATGACACTGAGAGAATTCTCCAGTTTCCATGTAAAGCCAGATGTACAAAGTGGCACATGCATCTGGAGGCCATTTGCAGTGGCAAGAGGCCTGGCATGCCCGATCTCTCTGTCTCTCTTTTATCTCTCTATGTTTGTAAATAAATAAATAAATTATTTTACAAAAAAGAAAAACAAAAAAAAATTAAGTTGGCTGTAGTAGTTCACATGTTGAATCCCAGCACTCAGGAAGCTAAGTTAGAAGGATCATATGAGTTTGAGGTTAGCTTGGACTGTAGTTGAGACCCTGCTTCAACCCTGTAACCCCCCCCCCCCAAAAATTGAAATAAATTTAATTAAACCTCCAAAATAAAATATTCTTTTTTAAATTTTATTTATTTATTTGAGAGAGCAGATATTGAGAGAGAGAGAATGGGCACGCCAGGGCCTCTAGCCACTGCAAACGAACTCCAGACACATGCGCCTCCTTGTGCATCTGGCTAACATGGGGCCTGGGGAATCGAACCGAGGTCCTTTGGCTTTGCAGGTAAATGCCTTAACTGCTAACCATCTCTCCAGCCCCGAAATAGTCTAACTAAAAAAATTCTCCTTTACTATTCTAAATTGACCACTTTCTACATATGCAATAAAAACACCCAGAATTTAGATTGGAAAAGTTTATTGAAATATTCAAGAAGCAGTAAGCCAGACATTTGGGTTTTTGCTACAATAATGTATCATTTTAATAGTAGCTTAAAAATACATAACAGATTATATTTAAACCAGTACTAGAAAAGTAAATTAAGAATCTACTTAAGGCACTTCAGATAAAAGCTAATTTTAAATTTTCCACAAAAGAAACATTATTTTAAGCATAGGAAACTGCTTTCCACATATTTTAGCCAGAATGAGATTTTCTTGTTTTAGTATTTTTAATTTACTTGAGTGAGTGAGTGAGTATGGGCACACCAGGGCTTCTTGCCACTGTACATTGTGCACCACATTGTGCATCTGGCTTTATGTGGGTACAGGGGAACTAAACCAGGGCTGGCAGGCTTTGCAAACAAGTGCTTTTAACCTCTGCACCATCTCTCCAGCCCCACAATGAACAAAACAAAATGAGTGTTGTTTTTAAATGGAGACAAAACAACAACAAAAACTGACCACTGCAAATTATCTGGAGCTATACAGATTGCATGGCAGTAGTAGTCCCCTGGTCAATCTTACAGATCAAGGCATCTTCATACATACAAGTCTCATAACAATAGCATATACTCATTTGGCCTGAGACAAGTACAAGAACAGCGATATTGTTTACAATTATGGAAGTTGTCATTAAAAAAGAAGTGGTAAGCCAGGCATTGTGGTGCATGCCTTTAATCCCAGCACTTGGGAGGCAGAGGTAGGAGGACTGTCGTGAGTTTGAGACCACCCTGAGACTACATAGTGAATTCCAGGTCAGCTTGGACTAGAGTGAAACTCTACCTCAAAAAAAAAAAAAAAAGTTCTTCTGATACAATTTCCTTCCACGGACCTCTATCATATAAGACTTCTATTTTCACAATTATAATTCTCACATTTATTTTTTTTTTGTGCTGCTGGTGATTGACCCCAGCACCTCATGTATACTAGCCAAGTGCTTTACTATTAAGCCATACCCTCAGCTCCATGAGTTTGTAACAGTGGTATTTCATGTTATTCTTCATAAATATGGTAGATGTTATAGTTAGACATATCATAACCATGAGTATTCCTCACAGAAATTTGGTTATCACATATGGTTATTTCCATTGTCAGAAAAAAAAATATTCAAACAAAACCCCTTTATTTTTAACATTTTTATTTTGTTTCTTTTCCTGTGGGTTTTTTTTTTTTTTTTTTTTTTTTTTTGAGATGAGGTCTCACTATGACGCCAGGCTAGCCTCAAATTCTTAGACTTCAGAGATCCTACTTCAGCAACCTGAGTCACTGAGACAAGTGTATGCCACCATGCTGTCTTTGTATCTTTAATTTATGAGGAAAAATAAAGGCTACAATTGTAATGAAACCAGACAAGGACCAGGCATGGTGGCACATGCCTATAATCCCAGCACTAGGGAGACTGAGGCCAAAGGAATATTGCAGGTAAGTGGACATCCTGGGATGTTCCAGGCCAGCCAGGACTATATAGTGAAATTGTCTCAAAAAGGTAAAAAAAAAAAAAAAAATCCCAAGACAATGACCAAACAAATAAATGCAGTTCAGGTCTAAAGAACCCTTTTAAGGAAAAAAAAAAAAGAAAGAAAGAAAGAAAGAGAGAGAGAGAGAGAGAGAGAGAGAAAGAAAGAAAGAAAGAAAGAAAAGATCAACTTTCTAGGGTAGAGATGCTTCTCAGTTGGTAGAGTGCTTGCCTTGCATGAACAAAGCCCTAGTTTAGATTCCCAGTACCACACAAACCAGGAATGGTACTTGCCTGTAATTTTAGCCCTTGGGAGACAGAGGCGGGCGGGGGGGGGTGGGGGCTAGAAATTCAAAGTCATCACTGAGCTAGTTTGTGAGTTCAAGGCAAGATTGGCTACTCTGGCTCCAAACAAAACAAAACAAAATACAAACTAAAGCAACCAAAAAATCCCCAAAAAACAGGTTTCAAGAAACATTACCTTTTTGTTTTGTTTCTTTGGTACTGGGGGTTGAACCCGAGGTACCACTTATGCTAAAGTGCTCTACCATTGAGCTACACCCCCAGCTGGAAAGCATCTCATTTCCATATATACAGGTTTGTTTTGTTTTATGAGGCAGGGTCTCACTCTAGCTCAGGCTGACCTGGAATTCATTATGTATTCTCAGGATGGCAGCGAACTCACAAAGATCCTCCTACCTCTGCCTCCTGAGTGTTGGGATTAAACGTGTGTGCCATCACACCCAGCTTCCATATACATACATACATACATATATATATATATATATATATATATATATATATATATATATGGTGATTTTCATTTCCCACTTTAAGGGAGTTCATTTCCTAAATATTTTAATTTATCTATTTAATTGAGAGAAAGTGGAGGGGAGAGAGAATAGGCACACCAGGGCCTCTAGCCACTGCAAACAAACTGCAGACACATGTGCATCTGGTTTATATAGGTTCTGGGGAGTCAAACCTAGGTCCTTAGGCTTTGCACGCAAGTGCCTTAACTGCTAAGCCATCTCTCCAGCCCTCTTTCCCTAAATATGAGCTTATTTTTCTGTTAGATTAAAAAAATGAAATAAATGACAATGTCTAACTTTCATATATATTTGAGACCATTTATAAGTTACATTGAATTTTAGCAATAAGCTATACTATTAATAAAGGCTACCTTAAATAAAACTAGAGATAGAATGAACCTGAAATCTTTCCAAATACAGGGCTAGCAGTACACTCATGCAGAAATCATAACCCTGGATTTAGGGGTGATTCTCCACATATACAGCTGTTGAGAAGCAGAAGGAACATGGTATTTCAGTAGGAAAGACACAGGAGGAAGATGGACTAGTTTTTCTGAAGGATACACAAGTATTCTGAAGAATGTTCTATTTTTAGAAGACTGTATGCCCCATTTGATTTCTTGGCCCAAAAGGAAAGATTTGTAAAGCACACAAATCCATAAAGGTAGAAAAACTAAGGATGGCTTCCTGATGCAGTAATCTGTAAAAGGCAGCCAAATGTATCCAACCTTCGGGCCCACAGGTCACATGTAGCCAAGGATAGCTATGAATGGGGCCAAGCATAAAAATTCTAAAATTACTTAAAATGTTATGAGATCTTTTCTGCGTGTGATTTGTTTGTAACTTCATTGTGTGCGAACTTTGCAGATGACAATGTCTGTCACTGTGTCAAAAGGTTAGACATACCTGGAGGTGGAAATACCTGCTCAGAAACTTCATTCCCCACCTTTGAATAAGATAAAATCAGATGACTGAAAGTTAACTGAAGTAGTTACAAGTTTGCTCTAAGTAAATCCAAGTAGTAGTTTTAAAATTTTTATAAAGTACTTAAGTCTAAAAAATTAAATGTTCCATAACTCTATTGGGAAGGAAAGATTAAAAGGAGAATAATTTCCAAATACTTCATGATTTTGACAAGAAATTGCTTGTTAAGGCACTACACATCTTTGGTTAAATGATTAAGTATTTAAATTACTTGAAATAAAGAGGTAATAGAAAATACACAAGTTGCATTCTTCTTTTCAAACACACACACATTTCTCAGTTTTCCATTTCCAGTGTGTATATCTCTCGAGATCCTTTTTAACTCATCAGAAAGCTGCAAAAATACATATACCAATATATTAGTCTCCAAAAGAAAAGTAGGCTTTACTTTGTTGTTGCTGTTTTTTTTGTTTTTTTTTTTTTTTTTTTTTTTTTCCCTAAGGCAGAGTCTCACTCTAGCTAGCCTGGAACTCACAGCAATCCCCCTACCTTTTAGCCTCCTGAGTTCTGAGATTAAAGGCTTGGGACACTTTGCATGGCTCAGCTTTGCTTTTTTTTTTTTTAATTTATTTATTGGGCTGGAGGGATGGCTTAGTGGTTGAGGCGTTTGCCTGCAAAGCCAAAGTACCCAGGTTCGATTCCTCAGGACCCACATAAGCCAGATGCACATGAATCTGGAGTTCATTTGCCATGGCTGAAGGCGCTGGTGCACCCATTCTATCTGTCTTTATCTCTCTCTCTCTCTCTTTCTCAAATAAATAAAATAATAAAAGTTATAATTAAAAAAAAATTATTTATTTGACAGACAAAGAGGGAGTGAGAGAGAGAGAGAAAATGGGCACACCAGGGCCTCCAGCCACTGCAAATGAACTCCAGATGCATGCACCCCCTTGTGCATCTGGCTAATGTGGGTCCTGGGGAACTGAACCTGGGTCCTTTGGCTTTGCAGGCAAACACCTTAACTGCTAAGCCATCCATCCAGCCCTACTTTTTAAAAAATTATCTGAGAGAGAGAGAGAGAATGAAAATGGGAGCACCAGGACTTCCAGACACTGCAAAGGAATTACAGACATAGAGCCACCTTGTGCATCTGGCTTATGTGTATACTGGGGAACTCAACCTGGGTCCTTAGGCTTCCCAGGCAAGCACTTTAAATGCTAAGCCATCACTACAGCCCTCAGCTTCACTTTTTTTTTTTTTTTTTTGAGGTAGGGTCTCATTCTAGCTCAGGCTGACCTGGAATTCACTATGTTGTCTCAGGGTGGCCTCAGACTCATGGCGATCCTCCTATCTCTGCTTCCAGAGTGCTGGGATTAACGGCATGCACCACCATGCCCGGCTCAGATTTACTTTTAATAAATATGCAGTATGTTTGTTTTAATATGTACGATGACCCGAGTATCAATAACAAAAAGTCGGTGACACTGACAGATTAGGTAGTTTTACAAGAAAAGAAAATAGACATAACCACAAGTTAAAATATCTCTTGAGGGCTGAAGGAATGGCTTAGTGTTAAGGTGCTTGCCTGCAAAGCCAAAGGACCTAGATTCAGTTCCCTAGAGCCCACATAAGCTAGATGCACAAGGTGGCGCATACATCTGAAATTCATTTGCAGTGGCTGGAGGCCCTGGCATGCCCCTTCTTCCTCTCTTTCTAGGAGAGGTGGCTTAGAGATTACAGCATTTGCCTGCAAAGCCAAAGTTCCCAGGTTCAATACCCCAGGACCCACATAAGCCATATGTGCACAAGGTAGCCCACACATCTGGAGTTCATTTGCAGTGACTGGATGCCCTGGCACACCCATTCTCTCTCTCTTTCTCTCTACCTGCCTCTTTCCCTATCTCTCTAATAAACAAATATAAATAAAATATTTAAAAATAAATAAATAAAAATAATTATTTTATTTATTTATTTTTGAGGTAGGGTTTCATTCTAGTCCAGGCTGACCTGGAATTCATTATGTAGTCTCAGGGTGGCCTCAAACTCATGGTGATCCTCCTATCTCTGCCTCCCGAGTTCTGGGATGAAAGGTGTGCATGACCACACCTGGCAAAAAATATTTTTTAATATGAAAAATAAAAAAATCTATTGAATAAAAGCACTAATTTTAATAACTGAATCAGTCCCAGTGAGCAAATAATCCTGTTAGAAATCATAGCATATTACCCCTGTATTCTAATTAGTATTCTATAGAAAATTCTCTTTCTTATTTCCTTCCTTTGCTCTTTATTTATTTATTTTTTTTTTGAGGTAGGGTCTTGCTCTAGTCCAGGCTGACCTGGAATTCACTATGTAGTCTCAAGGTGGCCTCAAACTCACAGTGATCCTCCTACCTCTGCCTCCCAAGTGCTGGGATTACAGTTGTGTGCCACCATGCCCAGCTATTTTTCTTTTTTGAATTTTTAAAAATTTATTTATTTATTTTTTTGAGAGAGAGAGAGAGAGAGAGAGAAAGAGTGAGTACAAATGGGCACTCCAGGGCCTCCAGCCACTGCAAACGAATTCCAGACGCATGCGTCCCTTGTGCATCTGGCTTATGTGGGTCCTGGAGAATTGAACAGGGATCCTTTGGCTTTGCAGGCAAACGCCTTAACTGTTAAGCCATCTCTCCAGCCCATGAATATTTTTATTATATTTATTTGTATGAGAGAGTGAGTATGGGCATGCTAGGGTCCCTTGCTGCCACAATCAAACTCCAGATGCATGTGGCTTTACATGGGTATTGGGAAAATGAACCCAGGCTGGCAGGGTTTGCAAGTAAGTGCCTAACTGCTGAGCCATCTCCGAAATCTTCTCTTTCAAAACAGTGTCTTCCTATTTTGCCCACACTGGTTGAAAACTCACTATGTAGCCCAGGCTTCACTTGAATTCTTGATCCTCTTACCTCCGATTCATAAATGCTGAGACTACAGTCATTTGCTAGCCTGGGACTACAGAATGAGCATCAGGTTAGCCTAGGCTACAGTGAGACCCTACCTCAAAAAAATAAAAAGGAAAAAAAGGAAACAATAACATGGTGGTACAGTGACACACACTAATATAATCTCAGGTACTCAGAAGGCTGAGGTAGGAGAATCACCTGAGCCCAAGAGTTTGTGGCTCAAAGAAAAAAAAATACAAGGGCTGAAGATATAGTTCAGTGCTATGCTTGTTTAGCAGGTATGTAGCCCTAGCTTACATCCCCAGCATGACAACACAAGATAAAAGAATGAATGTGTATGTTAAAAATGCCAGTTGAAAAAAAATCAGCTGAGATGGGACTTTTTACTGTTCATAATCTTTAAATTATTTTTAATTTATCTGAGAGAGAGAGAGAAGGAAAGGAGAGAGAGAATGCGCATGCCAGGCCCTCCTGCCCTTGAAAATGAATTCTAGGTGTATGTGCTACTTTGTGCCTCTGGCTTTGTGTGTGTACTGGGGAACTGAATGTGGGCTGTTAGGCTTTGTAAGCAAATGCCTTTAACCACAGTCATCTCTCCAACACTTCCCCTTTTAATTTTTTTTTTTTGGTTTTTCGAGGTAGGGTCTCACTCTAGCCCAGGCTGACCTGAAACTTAGTCTGTAGTCCCAGGCTGGCCTTGAACTCACAGCAATCCTCCTACCTTTGCATCCCGAGTAGTGGGATTAAAGGGGTGCACCACTATGCCTGGCTACTTCCATCTTATAAACTGAGGACCAAACCCAGGGCCTCATGCATGCTAGGAAACTGCTCTATTACTGAGCTATATCCCTGCCCCCTTTAATTTTTTTAAATACTTTTTGTTTATTTTATTTATTTGAGAGCAATAGACACAGAGAAAGAGGCAGATAGAGAGAGAGAGGGAGAATGGGCGCACCAGGGCCTCCAGCCACTGCAAATGAACTCCAGACACGTGCGCCCCCTTGTGCATCTGGCTAACGTGGGTCCTGGGGAATAGAGCCTTGAACCAGTGTCCTTAGGCTTCACAGGCAAGCACTTAACCACTAAGCCATCTCTCCAGCCCAATTTTTTAAATTTTTAGACATTTTCATACATTACATAGTATTTTGATCATATTCACCATCATCCTATCTTGTACCCCTTTCACACCCAGGGAACCCCTTCTTCTTTCCAACTAGTTCCCTTTTACTTTCAGGTCTTTCTGTAATACACTGAGGTTAATTAGGGTTGTTAACACGAGCATGGGTGGGTGTTCTTTATCAGAGCACGGGACAACTTACCAGAGATATTACCAAAGAAAAGTCTTTCTATCCTCTAACAACTATTAAGTTCCAAGTTCCTTGTTAGCTTATCCCTGGAAGACCATTTTTAAACTTTATCTTGCCAAGTTATCCTGGCTGGCCTTGAACTTTTGATCCTCTTGCCTCCGCCTCCTAAATAGCTGGGGTAAGAGGCTTGTGCCACTATACCCGGCTTAGTGTTCTAAATATTTTATGTAATAGGACAATATTGTATTAAAATCAGAAATTATGTCAACCAATACTCTGATTATAAAACCACTTCAGGACTCTTGCCATTATTTAGGTATATTTCACTTGGTAATTAACATAGTAAAATCAAGAAGCTGGGGTTGGCTCAGCAGGTAAGAGCACATGCTATACAAGCATGAGGACCTGAGTTCAATTCCCAGTATAATGCAAAAATCTGGGCGTGACTACACATGTCTGTAACTCCAGTGCTGAGAGGAATAGAGACAGGATAATCACTGTGGCTTACTGGTCAGCCAGTTTGACAGGAAAATGGCAGCTCCAAGTTCTGTGACAGACTTTGTCTCAAGGAAATGAAGCAAAAGTGCAAGAAAGGAGGACACTCAATGTACTCCCCTAGCCTCTGTATGTGTATGCATAGGGCACATGGATCTGCAAACACATGTGCATACACCTTCCCCCCAGAACCCCACAAAATCCAGGCTGGAGAGATGGCTTAGCAGTTAAGGCATTTGCCGGCAAAGCAAAAGGACCTAGGTTTGATTCCCCAGGAGCTACATAAACCAGATGCACAAGTTGGTGCATGTGTCTGGAGCTTGTTTGCAGTGGCTGGAAGTACTGGAGCACCCATTTTCTCTCAAATAAATAAATAAATAGGGCTGGAGAGAGATGGCTTAGCAATAAAGGCACTTGCCTGCAAAGCCAAAGGACCTCAGTTCGATTCCCCAGGACCCACGTAAGCCAGATGCACAAGGTGGCACATGTGTCTAGAATTTCTTTGCAGTGGCTGGAGGCCCTAGTGCACCCATTTTTTCTCTCTCTCTTCCAAATAAATAAAATGTATTTTAAAAATTAGCCAAAAGGAAAGGTGTGTTAGTACATACCTGTAATCCCAGCACTTAGGAGGTGGAGGTAGAAGGATTGGGAGTTTAAGACTACTAGCCTGGGCTACAGGAGAACTTCTCTCCTCCACAGAAAACAACAAGCACAGCCAGGTGTGGTAGTGCACGCCTTTAATCCCAGCACTTGGGAAGCAGAGGTAGGAGGATCACTGTGAGTTCCAGGCCACCCTGAGACTACAGAGTGAATTCCAGGTCAGCCTGGGGTAGAGTGAGACCCTACCTTGAAAAACAAACAAACAAACAAACAAACAAACAAACAAACAAACAAACAAAATATACCTGTATGGATATCCGTGATATTTAGATCTGAAAATGGAGAGCATCCAACTGAAGAATAGTACAACAAGTCCAATACCAGCCACACACATTACTGTTAAAAAAAAAACAAGGAAACTAAAATAAGCAGGTTGAACACAGTAAGTAAGCAGGGCATGCATTGTTGCCTGTAGTTCCAAAGAGTAAAAATGAAGGGCTATCATTTACTAGTAAGTAACTTTCTAAAAGTTTTTCTTCCCATTTTTCCCCAATTTTTTTGAGGTAGGGTATCACTCTAGCCCAGGCTGACCTGGAACTCATTCTGTAGTTCCAGACTGGCTTGAACTCACGGCATACCTCCTACCTCTGCCTCTAGAGTGCTGGGATTAAAGGCGTGCACCACCACACCCAGCTTTTTGCCCAATTTTAAATATTACATTCTCATCCCCATTTTAATATTCCATAGTCAGCCTTCCTCAGTGTATTGTGTCTTTTCCAAGCAAGGTGTCTGTCACTGTAGCCCCAGCTAACCTGAAACTCACTCTGTACTTCCAGGGTGGCCTTGAATTCATAGTGATCCTCCTACCTCACTCAGTCTTCCAAGTGCTTGAACTAAAGGCATGCACCACCATACCTGGCCTTCCTCTTAAAATTATTCCAATAGAGTGTATCTATTTATATATTTGTACAATTCAATTATATAAAACAACAAATTTCTTTAAAATATCACACTAATCCAGGGGTGGTGGTTCACATTTATGAGCCCAGCTCCAAGGAGGCTAATGTAGGAGGATTACTGTGAGTTTGAGAGTTGCCCGGTCTACACAGCAAATTACAGACCAGGTGGGGCATTATAGTGAGACCACAGCTCAAATCACCCATTCATCCATCAAACCAATCAACCAACAAACCAATAAAAAAGAATTATACAAACACATAAAATTGGACTGGGGAGATGACTCAGTGGTTAAGTGCAATTCTTCTGCAAACATGAGGTCCTGAGACCATAGGAGTTGGAATCTCTAGAACCCGAGTGAACAGCCGGGCATAGTTATGCATGTCTGTAACCTCAGGGCTATTGAAATGAAAACTACAGAATCAGCAAGAAACTCCAGTGCAAGAAAAAAAAAATGCAGGTGACTCATAGAGGAATATACTCAATGTTCTCCTCCTCCTGCCTCAATAGGGCACTGTATTACCATATAGGATTGCATATACCACACACACACACACACGAAAAAGAAATAGATAAAACTGTGATTTTTTGGGCTGATTATTTGCTCAGTGGTTAAGGCACTTGCCTACAAAACCTAATGAACTGG
This sequence comes from Dipus sagitta, assembly GCA_036346955.1. NCBI lineage: Eukaryota > Metazoa > Chordata > Mammalia > Rodentia > Dipodidae > Dipus > Dipus sagitta. Next base: position 66,210,323 of record CM070776.1, read on the forward strand.
ATTCAATTCCTCAGTACCCACATAAAACCAGATGCACAATGGAACAGGTATCTGGAGTTCATTTGCAATGGCTGGAGGCCCTGAGAGGCTAAAGCTCTCTCCCTTACTCTATCTAGTCTCTTCTCTCTCTCTCAGCTTGCAAATAAATAAAAATATTTTTTTCCAAAAACTATTGTGATTGTTGTAATACCTATTGCCACAAAGTTTTACTTAAATTTATGCCAACATTGTACTTACATGACAATTTTCAAATGAGGATATTGAAACAGAAAAATTTAAATTCAAGTATTAATAACTAGATAACCATAGTAATTTTTAGCATTTTTGAAATATGGCATTTTTTTCTGTTTTTGTTTTTTTGTGGTAGGCTGACTGGAATTCACTACGTATTCTAAGGGTAGCCTCAACCTACCTTTACCTCACGAGTTCTGGGATTAAAGGCATGTGCCACCATGCTATGCTTGGCTTATTTTATTTATTATTATTATTCTTTTTTTTCCGAGGCAGAGTTTCACTCTAGCTCAGGCTGATCTAGAATTCACTCACGGTGTTCTCAAACTCACAGCAATACTCCTATTTTTGCCTCCCAAGTTCTGGGATTGAAGGTGTGTACAATCACACCCGGCAAAATAAGTAGTTATTAAATTTGAAATCCAATGGGCTTATCTTGGTTTTTGGATTTTTTTTTTTTTTTTTTTGAGGTAGGGTCTCACTCTAGATCAGGCTGACCTGGAATTCACTATGTAGTATCAGGGTGGCCTCGAACTCTCAGCAATCCTTCTACCTCTGCCTCCTGAATGCTGGGATTAAAGGCATGTGCCACCATGCTGGACTGTTTTTGGATATTTTGAAAACATTATTTATTTCAGAGAGGAGGGAGAGAGGGAGAGGGAGAAAGAGAATGGGCATTCCAGGGCCTCCAATTGCTGCACATGAACTTCAAATGCATGTGCCACCTTGTGCATGGCTTATGTGGGTCATGGGGATTCAAACTTGGGTCCTTTTGCTTTTCAAGCAACTGCCATAACCACTAAGCCATCTCTCCAGCCCTTTTTTTTTTTTTTTTTTTTTTGTTTGTTTTTTGTTTTTTCAAGGTAGGGTCTCACTTTAGTCCAGGCTGACCTGGAACTCACTATGTAGTCTCAGGGTGGCCTCAAACTCACTGCGATCCACCTACCTCTGCCTCTCAACTGCTGGGATTAAAGGCGTGTGCCACCACGCCCGGCAGCCCTGTTTTTTATTTTTTTTTAATATTTTTATTTATTTATTTGCAAGCAGGGGGAGATAGGAGAGACACACAGAAAATTGGAACATCAAGACTTCCAGCTGCTGCAAATGAACCCTAGATGCATGTGCCACTGTTCATCTGGCTTTATGTAGGTACTGGGGCATTGAATCTGTGTCCTTTGGCTTCACTGGCAAGAGCCTTAACTGCTAATCAATCTCTTCAGCTCTCCTACCTTCTTTTTATTTGTTGTTGTTCATTTTTATTTATTCATTTGAGAGTGACAGAGCGAGAAAGAGGCCGATAGAGACAGAGAGAGAATGGGCGTGCCAGGGCTTCCAGCCACTGCAATCGAACTCCAGATGTGTGCGCCCCCTTGTGCATCTGGCTAAGGTGGGTCCTGGAGAATCAAGTCTCAAACCTGGGTCCTTAGGCTTTACAGGCAAGCACTTAACCGCTAAGCCATCTCTCCAGCCCTCTCCTACCTTCTTAAATATCTTATTTTTATTTATTTATTTGAGAGAGAGAGAGACAGGGAGGGAGCATGGACATGCCAGGGCCTCCAGCCACTGCAAATGAACTCCAGACACATGTGCCACCTTGTGCTTCTGACTTACATGGGTCCTGGGGAATCAAACCAGGGTCCTTTGGCTTTGCAGGCAAAAGCTTTAACCGCTAAGCCATCTCTCCAGCCCCAGTCCCCCTTTTTTTTGCTGCTTGTTTTTGCCCCCCCCAGGCTGCTTTGGCGTGGTTCCTATGCCGCCATCTTAAACGGAAGCCAGTCCCTCCTTTTATTGAGGTAGGGCCTCATTCAAGCCCAGGCTGACCTGCAATTCACTGTGTAGTCTCAAAGTGGTCTCAAACTCTGTCTCAGGGTGACTTGAACTAACTCTGTAAGACAGGTGGGCCTTGAACTCACAGTGATCATCTTCTACTTTAGCCTCCCACTGCTGGGACTAAAGGTGTGAGCCAGTGTTTCTGGCTACTTTTTAACAAAAACAAAACCAAAAAAAACCAGAAAGGGTGCAATAGTGGCACATCTGTCATGGTGGAAACCAACTGCCCTCCAATTGGACTGGAGGCCCGCTCCATGGGGGGGGGGGGAATACATCCCTGATACTGAAAACTTAAAACAGGGGTAGTCATGAGCCCTAGGGGTGTAACATCTGCTGATGTCTGGAAAAATGTATAATACTATACTTATCAAACTGCCCAGTAAGCACTTTTCTTAATATTTATACCCTTATATTAACGCTACTGTCACTTTGGGTAGAGAATCTTCTCTTTTCAGATGGCAGTGACCTTGGGATGACTCAGAAGGTATCACAGTGCTGGAAAGAAGTGACTGGAGTACTGAGTAACATCTCGATCACACCTTCCAAGGCTCAGGGTCTAATGCGGAAGAGGTGGTGGAAAGAATGTAAGAGCCAAAGGAGGGTAGGACTCCTTACAACGTGCTCCCTCCAGACATAAAATGGCCTGGATATCCATGACCTCATAGTGCCTGACACTACCTTCACAAGACCATCATAAGAGGAGGAAAAGATCATGACATCAAAATGAAAGAGAGACTGATTGAGATGGGGAGGGGATATGATGGAGAATGGAATTTCAAAGGGAAAGTGGGGGAGGGAGGGCAGCACCATGGGATACTTTTTATAATCATGGAAAATGTTAATAAAAATTAAGAAAAAAAATATTGAAAAAAAAACATTTTATTTTCATTTATGACAGAGAGGTAGAGAGAGAGAAGGCGTACGCCAGGGCTTCTAGCCACTGCAAACTCCAGATGCATGCACCACCTTGTGCATCTGGCTTTATGTGGGTACTGGGGAATCGAACCTGGGTCCTTTGGCTTTGTAGGCAAGCACCTTAACTGCTAAGCCATCTCTCCAGCCTGTCTGGCTATTTTTAGTTTAATTTTATTTTATTTTATTTTTTTTTCCTGAGGTAGGGTCTCACTCTAACCCAGGCTGATCTGGCATTCACTCTGTAGGCCCAGGCTGGCCTTGAAATTACAGCAATCCTCCTACCTCTGCCTCCAGAGTGCTGGGATTAAAGGCGTACACTATCATGCCTGGCTGGTATTTTATTTATTTTTTTAATTGACAACTTCCATAATTATAGACAACAAACCATGATAACTCCCTTCCCCACTGACTTTCTACTTTGCAACTCCTCTCACCATCATATCACCTCTCCCTCTCAATTTATATTTCAGAGGTAGGGTCTAGCCCAGGCTGACCTGGAATTCATTATGTCATTGCAGGATGGCCTTGAACTCATGGCCTTGAACCTCTGCCTCCTGAGTGCTGGGATTAAAAGTGTGCACCACTACGTCTGGTCTATATTTTTTTATTTTTTGAGGTTATATCTCACTCTGGCCTAAGCTGACTTAGACCTTACTCTAGTCCAGGCTAGCCACAAACTCACAATATCCTCCTACCTCTACCTCCCAAGTGCTAGAATTAAAAGCATGTGCTGGGCTGGAGGGGTGGCTTAGCAGTTAAGGCATTTGCCTGCAAAGCCAAAGGACCCAGGTTCGATTCCTCAGGACCATGTTAGCCTGATGCACAAGGTGGCGCATGCATCTGGGCATTCATTTGCAATGGCTGGAGGCCCTGGCATGCCCATTCTCTTTCTCTCTTCTCTTCTCTCTGCATATAAAAAAGAGTAAAATATTGTTTGTAAAAAAGCATTGCTATACTCTACCCAGTTGATTAATCCCTTGTATAGAAAACAAGAGAAATACTCTAGGTAGGATAATAAATTGTATTTTAGTTTAGTTTATTTTGTTTTTTTACTATTTTACTTATTTATTTGACAGAGATAGAAAGAGGCAGAAAGAGAATGGCCTCCAGCTACTGCAAAATGAAATCCCAAGCATGTACACTTCGAGCCTCTGCTTTACATGGGGTCCTGGGAGAATCTAACCCAATCCTTTGGTTTTGCAGCCTTAACTACTAAGCCATCCTCTACAAAATATACCTGTATGGATATCCGTGATATTTAGATCTGAAAATGGAGAGCATCCAACTGAAGAATAGTACAACAAGTCCAATACCAGCCACACACATTACTGTTAAAAAAAAACAAGGAAACTAAAATAAGCAGGTTGAACACAGTAAGTAAGCAGGGCATGCATTGTTGCCTGTAGTTCCAAAGAGTAAAAATGAAGGGCTATCATTTACTAGTAAGTAACTTTCTAAAAGTTTTTCTTCCCATTTTTCCCCAATTTTTTTGAGGTAGGGTATCACTCTAGCCCAGGCTGACCTGGAACTCATTCTGTAGTTCCAGACTGGCTTGAACTCACGGCATACCTCCTACCTCTGCCTCTAGAGTGCTGGGATTAAAGGCGTGCACCACCACACCCAGCTTTTTGCCCAATTTTAAATATTACATTCTCATCCCCATTTTAATATTCCATAGTCAGCCTTCCTCAGTGTATTGTGTCTTTTCCAAGCAAGGTGTCTGTCACTGTAGCCCCAGCTAACCTGAAACTCACTCTGTACTTCCAGGGTGGCCTTGAATTCATAGTGATCCTCCTACCTCACTCAGTCTTCCAAGTGCTTGAACTAAAGGCATGCACCACCATACCTGGCCTTCCTCTTAAAATTATTCCAATAGAGTGTATCTATTTATATATTTGTACAATTCAATTATATAAAACAACAAATTTCTTTAAAATATCACACTAATCCAGGGGTGGTGGTTCACATTTATGAGCCCAGCTCCAAGGAGGCTAATGTAGGAGGATTACTGTGAGTTTGAGAGTTGCCCGGTCTACACAGCAAATTACAGACCAGGTGGGGCATTATAGTGAGACCACAGCTCAAATCACCCATTCATCCATCAAACCAATCAACCAACAAACCAATAAAAAAGAATTATACAAACACATAAAATTGGACTGGGAGATGACTCAGTGGTTAAGTGCAATTCTTCTGCAAACATGAGGTCCTGAGACCATAGGAGTTGGAATCTCTAGAACCCGAGTGAACAGCCGGGCATAGTTATGCATGTCTGTAACCTCAGGGCTATTGAAATGAAAACTACAGAATCAGCAAGAAACTCCAGTGCAAGAAAAAAAAAATGCAGGTGACTCATAGAGGAATATACTCAATGTTCTCCTCCTCCTGCCTCAATAGGGCACTGTATTACCATATAGGATTGCATATACCACACACACACACACACGAAAAAGAAATAGATAAAACTGTGATTTTTTGGGCTGATTATTTGCTCAGTGGTTAAGGCACTTGCCTACAAAACCTAATGAACTGGATTCAATTCCTCAGTACCCACATAAAACCAGATGCACAATGGAACAGGTATCTGGAGTTCATTTGCAATGGCTGGAGGCCCTGAGAGGCTAAAGCTCTCTCCCTTACTCTATCTAGTCTCTTCTCTCTCTCTCAGCTTGCAAATAAATAAAAATATTTTTTCCAAAAACTATTGTGATTGTTGTAATACCTATTGCCACAAAGTTTTACTTAAATTTATGCCAACATTGTACTTACATGACAATTTTCAAATGAGGATATTGAAACAGAAAAATTTAAATTCAAGTATTAATAACTAGATAACCATAGTAATTTTTAGCATTTTTGAAATATGGCATTTTTTTCTGTTTTTGTTTTTTTGTGGTAGGCTGACTGGAATTCACTACGTATTCTAAGGGTAGCCTCAACCTACCTTTACCTCACGAGTTCTGGGATTAAAGGCATGTGCCACCATGCTATGCTTGGCTTATTTTATTTATTATTATTATTCTTTTTTTTCCGAGGCAGAGTTTCACTCTAGCTCAGGCTGATCTAGAATTCACTCACGGTGTTCTCAAACTCACAGCAATACTCCTATTTTTGCCTCCCAAGTTCTGGGATTGAAGGTGTGTACAATCACACCCGGCAAAATAAGTAGTTATTAAATTTGAAATCCAATGGGCTTATCTTGGTTTTTGGATTTTTTTTTTTTTTTTTTTTGAGGTAGGGTCTCACTCTAGATCAGGCTGACCTGGAATTCACTATGTAGTATCAGGGTGGCCTCGAACTCTCAGCAATCCTTCTACCTCTGCCTCCTGAATGCTGGGATTAAAGGCATGTGCCACCATGCTGGACTGTTTTTGGATATTTTGAAAACATTATTTATTTCAGAGAGGAGGGAGAGAGGGAGAGGGAGAAAGAGAATGGGCATTCCAGGGCCTCCAATTGCTGCACATGAACTTCAAATGCATGTGCCACCTTGTGCATGGCTTATGTGGGTCATGGGGATTCAAACTTGGGTCCTTTTGCTTTTCAAGCAACTGCCATAACCACTAAGCCATCTCTCCAGCCCTTTTTTTTTTTTTTTTTTTTTTGTTTGTTTTTTGTTTTTTCAAGGTAGGGTCTCACTTTAGTCCAGGCTGACCTGGAACTCACTATGTAGTCTCAGGGTGGCCTCAAACTCACTGCGATCCACCTACCTCTGCCTCTCAACTGCTGGGATTAAAGGCGTGTGCCACCACGCCCGGCAGCCCTGTTTTTTATTTTTTTTTAATATTTTTATTTATTTATTTGCAAGCAGGGGGAGATAGGAGAGACACACAGAAAATTGGAACATCAAGACTTCCAGCTGCTGCAAATGAACCCTAGATGCATGTGCCACTGTTCATCTGGCTTTATGTAGGTACTGGGGCATTGAATCTGTGTCCTTTGGCTTCACTGGCAAGAGCCTTAACTGCTAATCAATCTCTTCAGCTCTCCTACCTTCTTTTTATTTGTTGTTGTTCATTTTTATTTATTCATTTGAGAGTGACAGAGCGAGAAAGAGGCCGATAGAGACAGAGAGAGAATGGGCGTGCCAGGGCTTCCAGCCACTGCAATCGAACTCCAGATGTGTGCGCCCCCTTGTGCATCTGGCTAAGGTGGGTCCTGGAGAATCAAGTCTCAAACCTGGGTCCTTAGGCTTTACAGGCAAGCACTTAACCGCTAAGCCATCTCTCCAGCCCTCTCCTACCTTCTTAAATATCTTATTTTTATTTATTTATTTGAGAGAGAGAGAGACAGGGAGGGAGCATGGACATGCCAGGGCCTCCAGCCACTGCAAATGAACTCCAGACACATGTGCCACCTTGTGCTTCTGACTTACATGGGTCCTGGGGAATCAAACCAGGGTCCTTTGGCTTTGCAGGCAAAAGCTTTAACCGCTAAGCCATCTCTCCAGCCCCAGTCCCCCTTTTTTTTGCTGCTTGTTTTTGCCCCCCCCAGGCTGCTTTGGCGTGGTTCCTATGCCGCCATCTTAAACGGAAGCCAGTCCCTCCTTTTATTGAGGTAGGGCCTCATTCAAGCCCAGGCTGACCTGCAATTCACTGTGTAGTCTCAAAGTGGTCTCAAACTCTGTCTCAGGGTGACTTGAACTAACTCTGTAAGACAGGTGGGCCTTGAACTCACAGTGATCATCTTCTACTTTAGCCTCCCACTGCTGGGACTAAAGGTGTGAGCCAGTGTTTCTGGCTACTTTTTAACAAAAACAAAACCAAAAAAAACCAGAAAGGGTGCAATAGTGGCACATCTGTCATGGTGGAAACCAACTGCCCTCCAATTGGACTGGAGGCCCGCTCCATGGGGGGGGGGGAATACATCCCTGATACTGAAAACTTAAAACAGGGGTAGTCATGAGCCCTAGGGGTGTAACATCTGCTGATGTCTGGAAAAATGTATAATACTATACTTATCAAACTGCCCAGTAAGCACTTTTCTTAATATTTATACCCTTATATTAACGCTACTGTCACTTTGGGTAGAGAATCTTCTCTTTTCAGATGGCAGTGACCTTGGGATGACTCAGAAGGTATCACAGTGCTGGAAAGAAGTGACTGGAGTACTGAGTAACATCTCGATCACACCTTCCAAGGCTCAGGGTCTAATGCGGAAGAGGTGGTGGAAAGAATGTAAGAGCCAAAGGAGGGTAGGACTCCTTACAACGTGCTCCCTCCAGACATAAAATGGCCTGGATATCCATGACCTCATAGTGCCTGACACTACCTTCACAAGACCATCATAAGAGGAGGAAAAGATCATGACATCAAAATGAAAGAGAGACTGATTGAGATGGGGAGGGGATATGATGGAGAATGGAATTTCAAAGGGAAAGTGGGGGAGGGAGGGCAGCACCATGGGATACTTTTTATAATCATGGAAAATGTTAATAAAAATTAAGAAAAAAAATATTGAAAAAAAAACATTTTATTTTCATTTATGACAGAGAGGTAGAGAGAGAGAAGGCGTACGCCAGGGCTTCTAGCCACTGCAAACTCCAGATGCATGCACCACCTTGTGCATCTGGCTTTATGTGGGTACTGGGGAATCGAACCTGGGTCCTTTGGCTTTGTAGGCAAGCACCTTAACTGCTAAGCCATCTCTCCAGCCTGTCTGGCTATTTTTAGTTTAATTTTATTTTATTTTATTTTTTTTTCCTGAGGTAGGGTCTCACTCTAACCCAGGCTGATCTGGCATTCACTCTGTAGGCCCAGGCTGGCCTTGAAATTACAGCAATCCTCCTACCTCTGCCTCCAGAGTGCTGGGATTAAAGGCGTACACTATCATGCCTGGCTGGTATTTTTATTTATTTTTTTAATTGACAACTTCCATAATTATAGACAACAAACCATGATAACTCCCTTCCCCACTGACTTTCTACTTTGCAACTCCTCTCACCATCATATCACCTCTCCCTCTCAATTTATATTTCAGAGGTAGGGTCTAGCCCAGGCTGACCTGGAATTCATTATGTCATTGCAGGATGGCCTTGAACTCATGGCCTTGAACCTCTGCCTCCTGAGTGCTGGGATTAAAAGTGTGCACCACTACGTCTGGTCTATATTTTTTATTTTTTGAGGTTATATCTCACTCTGGCCTAAGCTGACTTAGACCTTACTCTAGTCCAGGCTAGCCACAAACTCACAATATCCTCCTACCTCTACCTCCCAAGTGCTAGAATTAAAAGCATGTGCTGGGCTGGAGGGGTGGCTTAGCAGTTAAGGCATTTGCCTGCAAAGCCAAAGGACCCAGGTTCGATTCCTCAGGACCATGTTAGCCTGATGCACAAGGTGGCGCATGCATCTGGGCATTCATTTGCAATGGCTGGAGGCCCTGGCATGCCCATTCTCTTTCTCTCTCTCTCTTTCTCTCTGTCAAATAAATAAGAGTAAAATATTTGTTTTTAAAAAAGCATGTGCTATACTATACCCAGTTGAGTTAATCCTTGTATAGAAAACAAGAGAAATACTCTAGGTAGGTTAATAAATGTGGTATTTAACTTAGTTTATTTTGTTTTTACTATTTTACTTATTTATTTGACAGAGATAGAAAGAGGCAGAAAGAGAATGGGCCTCCAGCTACTGCAAATGAAATCCAAATGCATGTACCACTTCGTGCATCTGGCTTTACATGGGTCCTGGAGAATCTAACCCAAGTCCTTTGGTTTTGCAGGCCTTAACTACTAAGCCATCTCTCCAGCTCTCTCTCTTGCTTTTTTGAGAAAAAAAAAAAAAAAGCCTAGGATCTGGCTAAGTTGTGCTTAAGGATGACTTTAAATTACTGGTTCTCTTTTTTTAATTTTTTTAAATTTAAAGATCTATTTTATTTATTTATGAGAGAGAGAGAGAGAGAGAGAGAGAGAATGGGCACACCAGGGCCTCTAGCCACTGAGAATGAACTCCAGATACATGCACCACCATGTGCATCTGTCTTACGTGGGACCTGGAGAATCGAACCTGGTTCCTTAGGCTTTGCAGGCATGCACCTTAACCACTAAGCCATCTCTTCAGCCCTCTGATTCTGTTTACTTCCAACTCCCATGTGTTGGTTACAGGTATGTGCACATGCATGTGGAAGCCAAGAGGCTGACTTTGGGTATCTTTCTCAATTGCTGTTCACTTTATTTACTGGGGCAGGACCTCTTGGATAGTTTCATTAGCTAGCTTGCGCTGGTGGGGGGGGGGACTCCCCTTTCTCTGCCTCCTACTTACTGGGATTACAGATGGGCTTCCATGCCCACTTGGCACTTCCATGGGTGCTGGGATCTGAACTGCAGTTTTCAGGCTTGCATGGCAACAAGTACTTTTATCCACTGAACCATCTCCCCAACACCATTTTTTCTGTTTCCAAGCAAGGTCTTGATAAACAGCCATAGCTGTCCTGGAACTTAATATGTAGACCAGTCTAGCCTTTGACTTGTGGTAGTCCTCCTACCTCTTCCCCCCAAGTGCTTAATTCCAGTTTTAAAAGTAGGTATTTAATCTCTCTCTCTCACACACACACACTTGCAGTGCTGGAGGTTGAACCCAGGGCCTCATCCATGTAAATTAAATACCCTATCATTGAGTTATATCCCCAGACCTGCACATTCAGTTTTGTTTTTGTTTTTGTTTTTTGAGGTAGGATCTTGCTCTAGCCCAGGCTGATCTGGAATTCACTATGTAGGCTCAGGCTGGCCTCCAACTCACAGCGATCCTACCTCTGCCTTCCAAGTGCTGGGATTAAAGGCATGTGCCGCCACTCCCAGCCTAGTTTTGTTTTGATTTGGTTTTTTTTCCCCTCCTGTGATTCTGGGGAATCAATCAAGCCCAAGCCCTGCACATATTCTACCATGGAGTCACATCCCCAGCCCTAGTTTTGTTTTATATTACTGAGAATGAAATCTAGAGCCTAGTACACTCTAGGCAAGTAAACTACCACTAAGTTATAACCCCACTCATTTTCTTCTTTTTATTTTTATTTATTTATTATTTTTTCAAGGGATGGTTTCGCTCTTACCCAGGCTGACCTGGAATTCACTATGTAGTCTCAGGGTGGCCTTGAACTCAGGACAATATACCTACCTCTGCTTCCCGAGTGCTGGGATTAAAGGCGTGAGCCACCATGCCTGGCTGTATGTTACTTTTATAATAGTAAAGGAGTAAAATGTCATGCTCATCCTATAACTAAGGAGAAAAGGGTAATGATTTTGTTTCTTGTGGTAAAGGCAGAACACAGTTACATTGACATAGAACTTACGTTTTCGCTTCCCAATATCCATGTCAGAGGTAGCAGCTTCACACAAAAGCACCATTCCCAAGGTAACCCCACCATCTTAGAATAATTGTTTAAGGAGAAATCCACAGAGTGATAAAAGACATAGCATTTTATTCCAAAATTTTCATGAAGAAAATGAATAAATATATGCCTTCGTTTCTTTTGTGTGTGTTCATGTGTACCCACACATGCCACTGTGTAAGTGTGGTCGAGGACAATCTCAGGTGTTGGACTCACCTTCTACCCTGCTTGAGACAGGGTCTCATTGCATTCACCATGCTACCTTGCCTGCGAGCTTCTAGGGACTGTCCTGTTTTGCCATTAGGTGCACTGGGATTACAGATGCTTTACAAGGGTTTTGGGAATCTGATCTGACACAAGTTGACATACTTATGTAGCAAGTAATTTACCCTCTGAGCCAGCTCCCCAGCCCTCATTTACTAGTTCTCTCAGGTTTTACTAACATTGCCTGTTATATGGCAGGCCTTATTCATTGTTAGAGTTTCAAAGTTGGGAAAAATACAGACAAGCTTATACCAGTTACAAACAGGAAATAATTATATAATCATTATTAAATGTCACTCTGAAATTTGAATATAAAACAGAACAGATATTATTTCATAATATACAAGTAGGCTAGTATATATATATATATATGACATTTGCATAAGATAAAGCACACTTAGAAAACTGTTGAAAATATTTCACCCCTTTCTTCAGTGTCCTGCTTCCTCTGGCACTACAGGAGACATCCTCCTCCCCCTCTCTCACCTCCTTTCCTTTCAGGCCACATGCCTTAGGCTGGGCTGCAGAAAGCTTATGGCTGTGTTACTCTCCCAAGAAAAGATGAGTACCTCTGAGGAAGACCCTTCCCTCTTGTAACAAAACACCTTTGTGGAAAATGAACTGCTGGGTGACAGCCCAGTGGACTGAACTGCCTCATTTAAAAACCTTGCCCTGTGCCTGCTAGCCCCTAAGTGTGTTGATCAAACTCAGGACAGTAAGATCCAAAAAGAAGATTCTTTTTTAATCTATGCCACCAGCAAGCAGGGGTTTCTTTTGTCTTATATATATATGTATTTTGGATACAAATGCTCTGAATAAGCTGATAGCACAAGACATAAAAAGCCACATAAGTACTGAAATTCATTTGCTTGCCCACTGAAAGTAGCAAGTTGGTTAGTCATTTTAGTCTGATGTATTCATCTATAGAGGAAATTATTAATGTTCTTATCGATGTGGTTGCTTATGCTTTCAGTATATTTTTATGGGGATGAGCATCTTTTTAGTGTTATGAGTTATTGTGGTGATTTTAAGTGAAAATGAATCATAAGAAGCATCTTGGAATCTAATAATGAGTAGTAAAAAGTTTGATGTTGCCAGGTGTGGTGGTGCACACCTTTAATTCCAGCACTCTGGAGGTAGAGGTAGGAGGATTGCTGTGAGTACAAGGCCACCCTGAGACTACATAGTCAATTCTAGGTCAACCTAGGCTAGAGTTAGACCTTACCCAAAAAAATGAAGAAAAAAAGTCATTTTGGAAAATAATTTAGGCATCACATCAACACGAAAAGACAATGCCAGGTATGGTGGTACATGCCTATAATCCCAGCAACTGGCAGGACAGACAAGACAGGAGGATGAAGAGCTTGAGGCTAGTTTGGGCTACATAGTGCAAACCTGTCTGGAAGAAAACAAGCAAGAGACAAATTCCTACAATTTGTCTTGAATCTTCTATGAATTCAGAAACATGCTAAATTATTTTTTATCTCCTATAAAACATTCTTTGCACTGGGCGCAGTGGCACACGCTATTAATCCCAGCACTCGGGAGGCAGAGGTAGGAGGATTGCCATGAGTTCGAGGCCAGCCTGAGATTGCATAGTGAATTCCAGGTCAGCCTGGGCTAGAGTGAGACCCTACCTCGAAAAACCAAAAAAGAAAAAATACATAGCGATACGAATGTGAGAGAAGGTGGGGGATATAATGTAGAGGCATAGTATTCACCCACCATGTGCAAAGTCCTGGATTTGATTCTCAGCACTGAAAAAATATCTGTAATTTTTAAGGAATGTTTCTCTTAAAATCTCCCTAATCACCGACACACTAAAATACATAAGTATTTACTAAAGAGGACATTTCTATTGGCTTTGCTTTGTTCTGTATGTGTATACATGTTCACATGTAGGTTTTACATCTTTCTATCTCTTTAAAATATTTTATTTATTTATTTATGGAAGAGAGTGTGAGGGGCAGATAGAGAGAGAAAGGGCACACCAGAACCTCTAGCTACTGCAAATGAACTCCAGATACATGCGCCACCTTGTGCATCAGCTTTACAAGGGTACCAGGGAATAGAACTCTGGTCCTTAGGCTTTGCAGGCAAGCACCTTAATCACTGAGCCATGTCGCCAGCCCCTACCTTTTTTTTTTTTCAGTTTTTTTTTCCTCAAGGTATGGTCGGTCTTCTAGTCCAGGCTGACCTGGATCTCACTCTGTAGTCCCAGGTTGCCCTCAAATTCTTAGCTACCCTCCTACTTTGGCCTTCCTTAAACTACCTCAGCTTTCCAAGTGCTAGGATTAAAGGCATGAGCCACCATGTCTGGATTGCAAGTAGAAATTTAAAAAAAACAAAGCTTTTCTTGAGTGTGCATTGGGTGTACGTGTAGAGGTCAGAGGACAACTTCTGGGTCAGTAGGGCTTCTCTAGATCTCACTCTGCTGTTGTTTTCTTTACTGCATTTGCTGTGACGTTTTGAGAATTTTTCCTGTCTATGTCTCTCGCTGTCAGCATGCTGGGATTACACAAAGACCCACCATGGCTTTCAGCTTTTTTTTTTTTTTCAATGCAGAGTCTTGCTCTAGCCCAGGCTGACCTGGAATTCATTATGTAGTCTCAGGGTGGCCTAAAACTCATGGCATTCCCTCTATCTCTGCCTGTCTAGTGCTGGGATTAAAGGTATGCACCACCACACCTGGCTCAACTTTTTTTTAAATACAGGGTGTGGTGGTTTGATTCAAGTGTCCCCCATAAACTTAGGTGTTCTGAATGGTAGGTTCCCAGCTGATGGAGATTTGGGAATTAACACCTCCTAGAGGCAGTGTATTATTGGGGACGGGCTTATGGATGTTATAGCCAGTTTCCCCTTGCCAGTGTTTGGCACACTCTCCTGTTGCTATGGTCCACCCTATGTGGGCCAGGGGGTGTTGTCCACCCTCTGCTCATGCCATCGTTTTCCCCTGCTATCATGGAGCTTCCCCTCGAGCCTGTAAGCCAAAATAAACTTCTTTTTCCCACAAACTGCTCTTGGTTGAGTGATTGCTACCAGAAATACGAACCTGACTGCAACACAGGGTCTGGAGATCAAACTTGGGTAGTCAGGCTTGAGTGGCAAGTACTTTATCCACTGAGCCATCTCCCTGGCCTAAAATCTGAAACTTTCTGAAGGGTAGTTACTCAAAATATATTTTCTTAAATTTTTTACCAGAGAGAAAAAGGGAGAATTGTTGGTCCAGGGCCTAAAGCCTCTATAATTGAACTCCAGACGTGTGTGTCATCTTGTGTGCCCTTGTGACCTTCTGTCATATTGTCCATCTGGCTTACGTGGGACCTGCAGAGTCCAACATGAGTCCTAAGCTATGCAGACAAGCTCCTTAACTGCTAAGCCATCTCTCCATCCCTCAAATATTTTTTTGATTTCAATGCATTTAGGCAAGGCGCGGTGACGTACACCTTTAATCCCAGAACTTGGGAGGCAGAGGTAGGTAGATGGCTGTGAATTCAAGGCTACCCAGAGACTACATAGTGAATTCCAGATCAACCTGGGCTAGAGAGTGAGGCCCTATCTTGAAAAACCAAAAAAAAAAAAAAAAAAAAAAAACCCAAAAACATTTAGGATCTTCTTTCTCCCAAGACAGGTTCTCACTCTAGCTTGGCTGAACTTCAATTCACTCTGTAGCCCCAGGCTGGCCTCAAACTCATGGGGATCCTCCTACCTCAGCCTCCACACCCAATTTTTGGAACTTAACCTGAACTACAAATTTTGACTCATACTTATTTGATGCCACTCTTACCTTTCTTTCTTTCTTCTTTTTTGCTTTTGTTTTTTCAAGGTAGGGTCTCACTCTAGCCCAGGCTGACCTAAAAGTCACTATGTAGTCTCAGAGTGGCCTTGACATTATGGCGATCCTCCTACCTCTGCCTCCCAAGTGCTGGAATTAAAGGCATGTACCATCATACCTGGTTCATTCTTACCTATTTTTACAGCTTATAAAGGAATCTGTTTTCAGATGTTAGAAAGTAAAAACTGCTTTGTGGTGAGAAAGCCAAACTCTTCCCTGACATTCAAGAGGGTTGAACAACACAAATGTAAAGCAGCTACACAGTTCACTGGAAATATTCTCCTTAGGACATGGTACAGACGGGAAAATACCAAGAAACCTGAATCTGTGATTATTGCTTTCTTATTCACTAGAGAATGCTGCTCTTAAAATCACAAACTGCTTGAAATTATGTTATTGAGAACTAGGCATAGTGGCACAAGGCTGTAATTCCAGCACTTGGACAGTGGTGGTAGGAGTATGAAAAGTTCGAGGTCCAGCACTGCTATATCTCTATCACACCTTCCATGGCTCAGGGTCCATTGCGGAAAAGGTGGCAGAAATAATGTAAAAGCCAAAGGAAGGGTAGGACTCCTTACAACAGGCTCCTCCAGACACAAAATGGCCTGGATATCCATGACCTCCCAGTGCTTGACACTACCTACACAAGCCCATCATAATAGGAGGAAAAGATGATGACATCAAAATAAAAGACTTATTGAAAGAGGGAGGGGATATGATGGAGAATGGAGTTTTAAAGGGGAAAGTGGGGGGAGGGAGGGCATTACCAAAGGATATTGTTTACAATCATGGAAGTTGTTAATAATAATAATAAAAAATTCGAGGTTATTCTCAGCTACAGAGCAAGTTCATATATGAGTCCTTGCCTCAATTACAAAACAAAACAAAAAGATGGGCATGGTGGCACACACCTAATTTAGTCCTAGCACTCGGGAGGCAGAGGTAGGAGGACTGCTGTAAGTTAGAAGCCATCCTGAAACTACATAGTGAACTTCGGGTCAGCCTGGGCTAGAGCAAGACCCTACCTCAAAAACACCAAACAGAAAAAAAAGAAAAGAAAAGAAAATAGGGGCTGGAGAGATGGCTTAGCAGTTAAGGCACGTTCTGTCAAAGTCATAGGACCCAGCTTCGGTACACATGTAAAGACAGATGCACAAGGTGGCACATGCATCTGAAGTTTATTTGCAGTTGCTAGAGGCCATGGTGTGCCTATTCTCTCTCTCTTAAAAAATAAATAAAGCAGGACGTGGTGGTGCATGTCTTTAATCCCAGCACTCATGAGGCAGAGGTAGGAGGATCACCATGAGTTCAAGACCAGCCTGAGACTACATAGTGAATTCCAGGTCACCCTGGGCTAGAGTGAGATCCTTCCTCATAAATAAATAGCCAGCCATGGTGGTGCATGCCTTTAATCCCAGCACTCAAGAGGCAGAGGTAGGAGGCTCACCATGAGTTCCAGGCCAGCCTCACAATACAAGTGAAACCCCCCCCAAAAAAAATAAATAAATAAAAGAAATTATGGGCTGGAGAGATGGCTTAGTGGTTAAGGCACTTGCCTGCAAAGCTAAAGGACCCAGGTTCAATCCCACAGGACCTACCTAAGCCACATGCACAGGTAGTGCATGTCTCTGGAATTCATCTGCAGTGACTAAAGGCCCTGGCATGCCCCCTCTCTCTAATAAATAAATAAACACAAAAAATTAAATAAAGAAATTTTGATCTAGGTGTGATGGTATGCGCCTTTAATCTCAGCACTTCAGAGGCAGAGGTAGGAGGACTGCCATGAGTTTGAGACCATCCTGAGAATAGTCTATACACTTGCCTAGAGGGGTTAAGTCACTCAGTTTCTAGTATAATTTCTAAGCAGCTTAAATTTACAATGGAAGCACAGAGCTTCAAATAAGGAGTTTATAAAGACAAAATCCTGCATTTATCTTAACTTTCTAAGGAAACAGAACCCTGAGTCTATTTCACAGTCCAGACCTGGTACTGAACCCTTTATAGTCAGCTTTGTTTTTCGTTGCAAGGGGCCAGGATTGAGCTCAGGACCTTGCTCATGCTAGCAAGTATTCCAACCACTGAGTGGCATAGCCAGCCCTTAACTTTGCTTTTAACCCATCAAAACAATACATGATTTTGAATATCACCTAAGCTTCATCCTTATCCCAAATCCTTATGATTCTACCTTTTCTTTGTTTAAAAGGCATACCATGCTTCCTCTTCTGTGCAGATGTCCTTGTATCAATGAGCTAATAAACCTGGCTTTATCAGACTTAGGTGTGCCTCTGGTACTCTTCAACTTACTGGGCTTCTTTAAATAGAACACAAGTAATATGATTCCCAAAGGATATTGTAACCTGCATTAGGAGAACATTCCCAATCACATGCTGTACAGAAACTATGAGATTTTAAGAAAAAGGGCAAATTCAAATGCAACAATCTAGACAATGAAAAAGGATACTGAACAGAAGAACAATGTGTGTTTCAGCTACAAACTGGGCTTGGCTACTTCCATGGATATAATTCTGGGGGGAGAAAGAAATGTAACCTTTAAATATATATTACATTATAGAATTGTAAGTCTAAAATGGACTGTTAAACCTTTTAAAATTATTAATTTATCTGATGTACCTTAAACATGTACCATACTTCAGTTCTGCTGTCAGTAAATGTCAGATCAATATAAAAGCCTTTTCTGTATTATTTACTTGTATTTTCTTTGTAGTTACACTAAACCCAGAAGTACAATAATCTAGGCTGCATGAAGACAAAGGCTCCATTTTTCTTGTTGGTTACCATATCTGATAACACCTAGCACAGTGCCTAGAAAGAGTAGATGCTCAAGTACTTTATTAGTCTACATAGCTGAAGGTTAATTTTCATTCTTAGCCAGCCCAGTCAAAAGGACTTCACATATGAAATAAGGAGCTTCCCACTTTAAAGAGAACTTCATGGTCTCATTGTAACTGACCTGTCAACACTGAAAGATTGGAAAGTAAAAACTACATCTAGTTCATGCATATGCTGGCACTGGTTTTACAGAATCAATCATTAAGTTAATTTAAGTACTCAAGGGAAAGAAATCCTCAAGTTCCCTTACCACATGTCCTGTGTGGGGATTCTTATGAGCATATGGTGGTCCTCTTATATGGTTCCACATTTGACCAGATGTCATAGCAAGCACAAAACACTAGGAAACAAAACAATGGAATGAATATTCATAGCTCAGCTGGTCCCATCTTGATCAGATTAGTAGGTAAATAAAAGGTTTATATGCTTAGGTAATACATGACATTTTTCTTTGGATATATTTCTTTTTTTCCTTTTTTTTTTTGTTTCTTCAAGGTAGGGTCTCACTCTAGCCCAGGATGACCTAGAATTCCCTATGTAGTCTCAGGGTGGCCTCAAACTCATGGTGATCCTCCTACCTCTGCCTCCCAAGTGCTGGGATTAAAGGCATGCGCCACCACGCCTGGCTTATGATTTCTTTATTAAGGCTTATATTTCACCACATGGATCACAATTCATTAATATTTCAAAAGGGATTTTAAAATTATACCTAAACTGAGATACTTCAAAATTGAGTGTTGATATATATATTGGTGTTTTCGAGGTAGGGTCTCACTCTAGGTCAGGCTGACTTGAAATCACTATGTAGTCTTAGGGTGGCCTCAAACTCACAGCAATCCTCCTACCTCTGCCTCCCAAGTGCTGGGATTAAAGGCATGCACCACCATGCCCAACTGAAAATATCATTTTGAAGAGTATTTTCAAGAAAAGTTCCTAGATACTTCGATTACCTTAATGAGAGAATGGATGAAATAAACTGATAGTAAGGAAGAAAGCAAAACATATAAAAATCCTTTTCCTTAGGGAAGAAAAATGTAAAATGTTACTAGACATGGTGGCACATGACTGTAATCCCAACTCAGGAGCCAGCATAGTCTACACAGTGAATTCCAAGACAGCAAAGGCTACAAAGAAAGAGACCTTGTCTCAAAAAAAAAAAAATAAAAATAAAAAAAAAAACACAAACACTGCAAGGCCACTGAGAAATCCTGCTGGAACTGAGCTGATAACCTCCTCCATGTAGACCAGCTGACAGAAAGCTAGAAGAAGCCATTCTACATGAAGTTCAGTGGGAGAAAGAGATACCACCAGTGAAGATACTCAACAGTGGACACTGCAAGCCTTATATTTGGCCAGCCAGGCCAAATGAGCCAACGGGTTCAATAGTGGCACGTCTGTCATGGTGGAAACCAACTGCCCTCTAATTGGACTGGAGGCCTGCTCCATGGGAGGGAATACGTCCCTGATACTGAAAACCTACAACAGGGTTAGTCATGAGCCCTAGGGGTGTAAAGTCTGCTGCTGTCTGCCTAAATGTATATACTATGCTTATCAAACTGCCCAGTAAACACTTCTCTTAATGTTCATACCTATATATTAATGCTGCTCTCACTTTTGGTTGAGAACCTTCTCTTTTCAGATGGCAGTGACTTTGGGATGACTCAGAAGGCATCATGGTGCTGGGAAGAAGTGACAGGAGTGCTCAGCACTGCAATATCTCTATCACACCTTCCAAGGCTCAGGGTCCATTGCGGAAAGAATGTAAGAGCCAAAGGAAGGGTAGAACCCCTTACAATGTGCTCCTCCAGACACAAAATGGCCTGGATACCCAAGACCTTACAGTGCCTGACAGTATCTACACAAGACCATCATAATATGAGGAAAAGATGATGACATCAAAATAAAAGGGAGACTGATTGAGAGGAGGAGGGGATATGATGTAGAATGGAGTTTCAAAGGGGAAAGTGGGGGGGAGGGCATTACCATGGGATACTGTTTATAATCATGGAAGTTGTTAATTTAAAAAAGTGTCTTTTCATAACAAAAGACAGTTACCCTAAAAGG
This sequence comes from Dipus sagitta, assembly GCA_036346955.1. NCBI lineage: Eukaryota > Metazoa > Chordata > Mammalia > Rodentia > Dipodidae > Dipus > Dipus sagitta. The sequence continues at coordinate 66,230,634 of CM070776.1, forward strand.
ATATTATTAGGAGCTTTCTCTTTTTCTTTTTGGTTTTTTGAGGTAGGGTCTCACTCTGGCTCAGGATAACCTGGAATTCACTATGTAGTCTCAGGGTGGCCTTGAACACACGGTGGTCCACTCTGCCTCCAGGGTGCTAGGATTAAAGTCATGCGCCAGCACACCAGGCAGGAGCTTTTTCAATTAAATTCTCCCATAATTCACTTACCAAAGCTGCAAAAGCCCATCCAGTTTTATTAAAAAGAAATTCCATATTGCTTCTTCGAAGATATACAAGCCCACCAATAACAGCCAAGAGCAACCCCAACATAAGAGGTCCAGCATAATTTGGTGGTCTAATTACTCTAATCTAATAGAAAGAAGAGAAAAATAACATTTTGAGTAAGAAATGTGTTACCTAATGAAATAAAATGAAATTAAAGTAGGGCTGGATAGATGGCGCAGCAGTAAAGGCGCTTGCTTGCTTGCTGGCGTTCCACTCCCCCATACCCACATAAAGCCAGATGCACAAGGTGGCACATGTACCTGGAGTTCATTTGCAATGGCAGGAGGCCCTGTTGTATCCATTCTCTTTCCCTCCCTTTCCCTTTCTCTGTCCCTCTCTCTCTCTCAAATACATAAATAAAAGTTTTGTAAAAAGAAAGAAATTATAGCAAAGTGTGATTATTTTCAGGAAAAATACTTTTTTCATTTCATTCCAATCAAAATAGTGTACTTTACATCCTAAAATGAGATGCAATAGGTGTAACATTCCAGTTAACCAAAACATTTTTCTAAGGTAAAATCAAGGGCAGCTAGATAACTTTGACAGTTAATACTGACTGTCCATTTGACAGGATCTAGAATTAGCCAGGAGATAAACCTCTATGCATGTCTATGAGGGAGTTTTCCAGATTGAGTTAACTGTAGTGGGAAGATCCACCTCTAACTGTGGGCAGCACCATCCCGTAAGCAGGAGTACCAGATTAAAATGAGAAAGAAAGCTGAGCATGAGCATTTATCTCTCTGCTTTCCTGACTAAAGTCTGACTGAGCAACTGCTTCATGCTCCTGCCTTCACCACCATAGTGGGCTATAACCTCAAACTGTGAGCCAAAAGGAAACCCTTCTGTCCTGAAGTTCTTTTTGTCAGGTATTTTGTGCCAGCAATAAGAAAAGTAATCAATACAATAAATAACCCATAGACTTAAGAAGTTCAGATGAATGGTTTCCAGACTAAACTCAATACAGGCTGCTTTGGAATTCTACAATTTTATCTATTAAATGCTACTTATGAAAGCACTGCTAAATTATTACACTACCCCAATGATATGAAGACAAGATCAGTTAAGTAAGAAACTTACATTGACATCAGTTCTGTCTGCAATCCATCGGGCAATCTGCTCAGCTGAAAACCCACGCACCTGCAACTCATATGTATCTGCCCTTTTGGGTTTTCCTTTTGGAGGAAAGTTGATGAAAGTTGGAGCTGAATTCATGTTTAGCTGAATAAAGAGATCACAGAAACATGAGTTATCATACAAAAAAAATTCCTAGCCTGGACTAGAGTGAAACCCTACCTCAAAAAAAAAATTAACGACTAATAATAACTTGAAATTTTGGAATTTTATGAGTAGAGGCTGGAATCAAACTTGTAGCAATCCTCTTGTCTGCTTCCTAAGTGCTGTAGTTATAGGTATGTACCACCAGCTCAGCAGAAATTTAGGCTTTTTACACAAATAAAGAAGGCCATGATTAGACTGGCTAAATGATTTGCATGAGGAAAGTTTTTGAGCAAGGTTTCAGATGGCCACGTGTGTCCACAAATACAGTATTTGAGTGAGCAATATAAATTCATTTTATGTTTTGGTTTTCCAAGGTAGGGTCTTGCTCTGCCTAAGCTGACCTGGGATTCACTCGAATTTATGGCAATCCTCCTACCTCTGCCTTCCAAGTGCTGGGATTAAAGGTGCTAGCCACCACGCCAAGCTAAATTCATTATTATTATTTGTTTGTTTGCGTGTGTTTGTGTTTACTGGTATACCAGGGTCTCTTTCCACTGTAATTACCAGATGCTAGCTGGGCACGGTGGTGCATCTGCCTTTAATCTCAACACTCAGGAGGCAGAAGTAGGAGGATCACTGTGAGTTCAAGGTCAGCCTGGGTTAGAGTGAGACCTTACCTCAAAAAACTGAAAAACTGTGCTGGAGAGATGGCTTAGTGGTTAAGGCGCTTGCCTGCAAAGCCTAACGACTAATGATCAACTCTCCAGGTCCCACGTAAGACAGACACACAAGTGATGCACGGGCACAAGGCTGCACATGTGCACAAGGGGGTTCACACGTCTGGAGTTCGATTGCAGGGGCTTGAGGCCCTGGTGCACCAATTCTCTTTCTCACTCTCTTTCCCTCTCTTTCGCATAAAAAAGGACAATGATGCTTGCTCCACTTTTGCATCTGGCTTATATGGGTGACTTGGGGATTGAACCTGGGTAGGCAGGCCCAAGTTCAATTCCCCAGCACCAAGGGCAAGCAAAGTGGTGCTTTCATCTGTGATCCCAACACATCTGCAACAATGGGAGGCAGAACAAGGAGAATGTGAAGCTCGAAGCCCAGCTAGACTGGCACACATAGAGAATAAAAACGACAGACCCAGTCTCAAAAAAAACAAACAAACAAACAAAAAAAAAAAAACAGGTGGAGCTGGGTGTGGTGGCACACACCTTTAATCCCAGCATTTAGGAGGCAGAGATAGGAGGATAACTGTGAGTTTGAGGCCACCCTGAGACTACAGAGTGAATTCCAGGTCAGCTTGGGCTAGAGTGAGACCCTCGAAAAACAAAACAAAACAAAACAAAAGGGTGGAAGGAGAGGACAAACATCTCAAGGTTGTTCTCAGACTTGCACATGTGTACCATGGCATATGTGCATGCACACACACCACACACATCTACACAATAAGGAAAAGTATTTTATCTGGGTGTGGCAGTGCATGCCTTTAATCCCAGCACTTGCGAGGCAGAAGTAGAAGGATCGCTGTGAGTTCAAGGCCAGCCTGGGCTATAGCGAGACCCCATTTTTAAACCAAAATGGATAGAGCCACATCTCCTTCTAAAATGGCCATAACTATCGACCGTTTTATTATTTGTTTTTGAGGCAAACCCAACAGAATGGTCTTTTTTTGTTAAATGAGAGAGAGTGAGAGCGAGAGCGAGAGAGAGAGAGAATTGGTCTGCCAGGGCCTCCAGCCACTCTAATCAAACTCCAGACGTGTGCGCCACCTTGTATGCATGAACAACCTTGTGCATGTGTCCACATTGTGCATTTGGGTTACGTGTGATCTGGGGAGTCTAACATGGGTCCTTAGGATTTGCAGGTAAGCACCTTAACTGCTAAGCAATCTCTCCAGAACAACAATTTACACTTTTACCCACCATGTAGTTACATATTCATTTCCCTGTATCTTTGACAAAAGTTGACATTGATAAAATGAGCAAAAACTAGGGCTGGAGGGATGGCTTGGTGGTTAGGCACTTGCCTGTGAAGCCTAAGGACCCTGGTTCAAGGCTCAGCTCCCCAGGACCCACGTAAGCCAGATGCACAGGGGGGCGCATGCGTCTGGGGTTCATTTGCAGTGGCTGGAGGCCTTAGTGTGCTCATTCTCTCTCTCTCTCTCTCTCTGTGTCGCTCTTAAATAAATAAATAAATAAATTTAAAAAATGAGCAAAACCTACATATTATCATTACTGTAATTTCATTCATTTCCCCGATTTACTTTTTTTTGTTTGTTTGTTTTGCTTTTTGGAGGTAGGATCTCACTCTAGCTCAGGCTGACCTGGAATTCACTATGAAGTCTCAGGGTGGCCTTGAACTCATGGCAATCCTCTTACCTCTGCCTCCCAAGTGCTGGGATTAAAGGCATGTGCCACCACACCAGGCTCTTTTTTTTTTTTTTTTTTTGAAACAGGGTATAGTTCTAGCCCAGGCTGACCTGGAATTCACTATGTAGTCTCGGGGTGGCCTTGAACTCATAGAGATCCTCATCCCTCTACCACTTGAGTGCTGGGATTTAGCTGGGCATCTAACCATCTCAAAAAATAAATAAATAACAAGGGGAGATGGTTCAATGATTAAAGGCACTTCATTGCAAAGCCTGAAGGCCTTCTTTCAATTTCCTAGTACTTACATAAAGCCAGATGCACAAAGTGGCACATGTATCTGGAGTTCATTTATAGTGGCAGGAGGCCATGGTGTGCCTATACACATACTCTCTCTTGCCCTTCTCTCTCTCATCTCAAATAAATAAAAGAATATTAAGCCGGGCGTGGTGGCGCACGCCTTTAATCCCAGCACTCGGGAGGCAGAGGTAGGAGGATCACCGTGAGTTCGAGGCCACCCTGAGACTCCATAGTGAATTCCAGGTCAGCCTGGGCTAGAGTGAGACCCTACCTCAAAAACAAACAAACAAAAAAGAATATTAAAAAAATGTGCAATCCTGAGACTACAGTAGTGAGTTCAAGTTCAGCCTGGGCTAGAGTAAGACCCTACCTTGAATCCACCTTACCCCCAAAATGGGCAAATGCACAGGCAGGTGGCGCATGCCTATAATCCTGGCACTCAGGAGGCTGAGGCAGATCAGTCAGAAGTATCAAGAATTCAAGGCATAAGCTGGGAGTGGTGGCGCACGCCTTTAATCCCAGCACTCAGGAGGCAGAGGTAGGAGGATCGCTGTGAGTTCGAGGCCACCCTGAGACTCCATAGTGAATTCCAGGTCAGCATGGGCTAGAGTGAGACCCTACCTCGAAAAACCAAAAAACCAAAAAAAAAAAAAAAAAAAAAGAATTCAAGGCCAAGGTGGGTCTAGTGATTGACAGACTGATCCCAACATTCTGAATGTGGGAGTGAGAGGATGAACAATTTAATGTCATTCTCAGCTACATAGCAAGTTTCTGGGATAGTGATTTATCTAAAAACACAAAATAAATGAAGTGAGACCATATTTCAATAAAGAGAAATTATGAGATGCTACTCTTACTCATTGGAATGGTTACTATGCATATATAATAATAGCAGAAAACAAGAGCTGGCAAGGGTGTGGAGAAATTAGATCCCTTGTGCACTGTTAGTAGAACTATAAAATGGTACAGCTGCTATGAAAATAGTATGGATATTTTTTGAAAATTAAGTATACAATCAACACTGCCCTAGGGGTAGATGTATAGTCATGTAGTCTCAGGGTAGCCTTGAACTCTCAGCAATCCTCCTTCTTCTGCTTCCCAAGTGCTGGGATTAAAGGTGTACACCATTATGCCTGGCTAAAGTATACATTTCTACTTATAATTAGTTAGCTAGGCACGGTGGTAATCCCAATACCTGGAAAGCAGAAGCAAGAGGATTGTAGCTAGCCAGAGCTATACAGTAGATCTTTTATCAATATAAAAAAATTGAGCCGGGCGTGGTGGGACATGCCTTTAATCCCAGCACTCAGGAGGCAGAGGTAGGAGGATCACAGTGAATTTGAGGTCACCCTGAGACTACATAGTTAATTCCAGGTCAGCCTGGACCAGAGTGAGACCCTACTTCAAAAAACCAAAAATATAAAAATAAATAAATAAATAATACAAATATATATATAGAATTGAAGCTGGGCATGGTGGTGCAGGCCTTTAATCCCAGCACTCGGGAGGCAGAGGTAGGAGGATCATTGTGAGTTCAAGGTCACCCTGACACTACATAGTGAATTCCAGGTCAGCCTGAGCTAGAGTGAGATCCTCAACCCCACCCCCGCCAAAAAAAAAAAAAAAAAACACTGGGGGCTGGAGAAATGGCTTAGCAATTAAAGAACTTGCTTGCAAAGCCAAAGGACCCAGGTTCAATTTCCCAGGACCCATGTAAACCAGATGCACTAGGTTTCACATAGTGAATTCCAGTTAGCCTGAGCTAGAGTGAGACACTACCTTAAAAAAAAAAATAAAAAATAGTTACAGCCTGGCATAGCGACATTCCTTTGATCCCAGAACTTGGGAGGCAGAGGTAGGCGGATTACCCTGAGTTAGAGGCCACCCTGAGAGTACATAAGTGAGTTATAGCTCAGCCTGGGCTAGAGTGAGAGCGTACCTTTAAAAAAAAAAATAGGTGAGCGAGGGCCTCTTGCTGTTGCAAACAAACTCCAAATGTGCTTGTCACTTTGTACATCTGGCTTGATACCATAACTGGGGAGATGGCTTAGCAGTTAAGGCGCTTGCTTCCAAAGTCAAAGGAACCATGCTCAATTCCCTTGGACCCACATAAACCAGATGCAGAAGGTAGAGCATGTGTCTAGAGTTCATTTGCAGTGGCTGAAGGCCCTGGTTCTCCCAATCTCTCCATCTGCCTCTTTCTCTCTCTCCTCTCCCTTCTGTCATCACTCAAATAAATAGGAAATATAAATATTAGAACTGGGCTGGAGAGATGGCTTAGCAGTTAAGGTGCTTGCCTGCAAAGCCAAAGGACCCAGGTATGATTCCCCAGGACCCACGTAAGCCAGATGCAAAAGGGGTGCATGTGTCTGGAGTTTGTTTGCAATGGCTGGAGGCCCTGGCGAGCCCATTCTCTCTCTACCTGCCTATTTCTGTATATATCTCTCTCTAAAATAAATAAATAAAAATAAAATATTAGCTGGCCTTTAGTTCCAGCACTTGGGAGGCAGAGGTAGGTGGACTGCCATGAGTTCAAGGCCACCCTGAGACTACATAGTGAGTTCCAGGTCAGCCTGGATTAGAGTGAGACCCTACCTCGAAAAACCAAAATTAATTAATTAATTAATAAAAATAAAATATTAATATATATATTATTTTAAAAATTAGAACTGAGGAACTGAACCCGGGATCAGCAGTCTTTATAAGCAAGGGCCTTTATCTGATGAGTCATCCCCCAGCCTTGCTTGCATAAAGTGGCACATGTATATGGAGTTCATTTACAGTAGCAAGAGGACCTGGTACACCCTTTCTCTCTCACTCTCTCTCTTTCTTTCTTTCTTTTCACAAATAAACAAATTAATAAAAATAAAAGTCAGGGGCTAGAGAGATAGCTTTAGTGGTTAAGGCACATGCCTGTGAAGCCTAAGAACCTAGGTCTGATTTCCCTGTACCCATGTCAGCCAGATGCACAAGGTGGCACATGTTATCTTGAGTTCATTTTGAGGTCATTTGCAGTGGCTAGAGGCCCCGGTACACCCATTATCTCTCACACTCTATCTGCTATCTCTAATAAATAAAATTTGTTTTGTATTTTTTCATAATTTTTTTAGTTTTTTTAAAAAATTATTTATTTATTTGAGAGAGGAAGAGGTAGTAAGAGATAGAGAATGGGCACATCAGGGCCTCCAGACACTGCAAACAAACTCCAGATGCATGCGACCCCTTGTGCACCTGGCTTATGTAGGTCCTGGGTTATCAAACCTGGGTCCTTAGGCTTCCAAGGGAAATGCATTAACCATTAAGCCATTTCCCCAGCCCAATTTTATACTTTTTTTATGAGAGAGAGAATCTTGGCATGCCAGGCCTCCAGCCACTGCAATCAAACTCCAGATGCATGCACCATCTTGTGTGCATGTGCGACTCTGTGCCCTTGTGTCAGCTTGTGAGTCTGGCTTACATGGGACCCGGAGAGTTGAACATAGTTTCTTAGGCATCACAGGTAAGCTCCTTAACCACTAAGCCATCTCTCCAGCCCTAAAATAAAATATTAAAAGACTGGTGTGAGAAGTCATGATTGATAAAGCAATCAGGTTGATAAAGCAACTCAAGTAAAAGTTCCTGCTTTGAAAAAAGAAAAAAAAAACGCTATTTTCCAGCAGGGAGTAGTGGCGTATGCCTTTAATCCCATTACTTGGGAGGCTGAGGTAGGAGGAACACCGTGAGTTTGGGGCCATTCTGAGAATACAGAATGAATTACAGGTCATTCCAGGTCAGCCTGGGCTAGAGCGAGACCCTACCTTGAAAAACAAAACAAAACAAACAAACAAACAAACAAGGATATTTTCCAGTAAAGCATTCTAAAAGAATCAATCAAATGGCATTGATTACTACCTTTTATGATTAGCCACAATCAGCTTTTAGTTCAATAACTACTCTGGTTCTTACATAAAGCATCCCTTTTTTAACTTCTTGTAGACAGCAAAAAGATGTGATTCCACTGTTTCCATACTTTGGCTATTCCTACTTAAGAAAGGAAACTAAACACCTTACCATTTGAAATACATCTGAACCTTCATCAAAATCCACCATGGCAAAAAATATCCTGTTGGTAAATGCACTGGAGTATCTCCAAGAGTTTGCTAGGATCTGGAATTCTTCATCAGCTTGCCTGAATGCAATCATATTTGTTAAAAAAAAAGAACAATTTTTAAAATGAATCCAGCTTCTCAGCAATAAAACAACAGCCCATCTAAGCAATACCAAATTTTCAGTGGAAGAAATACTACTGACAAGTTCTGACAAGGTTGGAACAAAATTTGTTTTGGCATAAGAGAAGACTTATCCCAACTGTTGGAGATTTCATCAAAAATTAGTAATCACGTTACTTCATTTCATAGTTTGTGCACTTTTTTCTTTTAGAATCCCAAAGCATTTCCAATAATGAGTGGGGAAAAAAAACAGTTAACAGTCTACAACAAACAAATTTTTGTTTGTTTGTATTTGGTTGGTGTGTTTTTTGGGGGGGTGCGGGGACAGGTGAGACTCAAACTCCTAGGCTGAAGTGATCCTTCTGTCTCAGCCTCCTGAGTAGCTAATTGTGAGTATGAATCACCATGGACATACATCACCATGCCCAACTTCCTTGCTTTTTCATTTCTGTTTTGATGCTAAGGATGAGTCCAGGGCCTCACACAGACAACTGCTCTATCTCTAAGCTATGCCCTCAACTTTAATGCACTAAAATATTTCTAAAGACTTCACAGACAAGGTAGAATTATTTTCTGCAAATAAAATAGAACTATGGTAATAGCCTATGTGGTAGTTGGAATTTCAAGGGTCACCTATAGCCTCATGTGTTTCTGATTAGGTTTTATACTCAATTCCCAGCTGGGGGCAATTTGGAAGACGAAGCCTTGCTGGAGGGGTGGGAATCACTGGGGGTGGACCTTGAGGCTTATACCCAAGTTTGAAGCCCAATACTTACTCTACCCAGATAAGTGAAGAGATGAGCTAGCTCATTTGTTTCCACTTCCTAGCTGCTATGGCAAGATGTGATGCTATGTCTGGCACATTTTTATCTGCTTAATTTAATGTATTTTATTTAATGTTTAAAATATTTTATTTATTTGCAAGCAGAGAGAAATTAAAAAAAAAAAAAAGCAGACAGACAGAGGGAATAGGTGTACCAGGGCCTCTATCTGCTACAAATAAACTCAAGATGCATGTGCCACTTTGTGCAGCTAGCTTTATGTGGGTACTGGGGAACTGAAGTCGGGTTGTTGGGCTTTGCAGACATGCACCCTAACCACTGAGGCATCTCTCCAAACCATAATTTATTTAAAAAAAATGACCACCACTTTTTTTCAGAAGTTTTGGTGATGGTCTGGGGACATGGCTCAATGGGATAAAGTACTTGTTTGTAAGCATGAAGACCTGAGTTTGAGTCCTAGATCCCATGTAAAAAAAAAAAAAAAAAAAAAAAAGCCTGTGGTGGCATGCATTTGCAATCCCAGTGCAGTGGAGTCAGACAGGTGGATGCCTGGGGCTCAGTGGCCAGTCTATCTTACTTGGAAAGCTCCAAAGAAAGACCATGTCTAAAAAATGATGGATGGTTGCTGGGTGTGGTGGTACATGCCTTTAATCCCAGCACCTGGGAGGCAGACATAGGAGGATTGCCACGAGTTCAGGGCCACCCTGAGACTACATAGTGAATTCCAAGTCAGCCTGGGCTAGAGTGAGATCCTACCTCAAAAAAAAAAAAAAAAAAAAAAAAAGAGTGGATGTTATGTATTCCCAAACAATGGTACTTGAGATTGTTTTCTGACCTCCATATGCAAACACACACATATGTGTACCTGCTTACAGTAGTACTTTCATACACACAGTAAAAGAAAAGCTTTAGTTAGCTGACACGCCTAGGCTAAATGATGAGATCCAGGGTAGCCTGGGCTATATACTAAGACCTTGTCTCAAAACCTAAAAATAAAAAATTAAATGAAGCATGTTGGGCATGGTGGTGTACACCTTTATTCCCAGCACTTGAGAGGCAAAGGTAGGACTGCCGAGAGTTCAAGGCCACCTTGACAGTACACAGTGAATTCCAGTCAGCCTGGGCTAGAGTGAGACCCAACCTTGAAAAACAAACAAACAAAAACAAAAACAAAAGCATTAAAAAACAAAAAATAAAAAAATGAAGTAGCCAGGCATGGTGGGAAATTGAAGTTAGGTCTTTAGGCTTTGCAGGCAGGCACCTTAACCACTGAGCCATCTCTCCAAACTATAATTTAATTTTTAGGCTTTGATCCCAGGACTTTTAATCCCAGCACTCAGAAGATTGAGGAAGGAGGACTGCTATGAATTCCAGGCCTTCTTGGAGCTAAAGTTTAAGGTTTAAAGTTTAAGTCTAGGTCAGCCTGGGCTGGAGTGAAATCCTACTTCGATAAAACAAAACAAGACAACAAAAAGACTGAAGCAGTATGTGTGCATTTGTATGATTTCTGAGATAGGATCTCATGTATCCCAGGTTGGCCTCAAATTCACTATGTGAGCCGGGCGTGGTGGCGCACGCCTTTAATCCCAGCACTCGGGAGGCAGAGGTAGGAGGATCGCCGTGAGTTCGAGGCCACTCTGAGACTCCATAGTGAATTCCAGGTCAGCTGGGCTAGAGTGAGACCCTACCTCAAAAAAGCGAAAAAAAAAAAAAAAAAAAAAAAAATCACTATGTGGCCAAATATCAGCTTAAACTTGTATCCTCTTGCCTACACCTCAGAAATACTGGGAATGCAGTTGTGTGCCCCCCTGACTACTTTTATGCAACGCTTAGATCACACCCAGGGATTTCTGCATTTTAGAAAAGAACACTACCACATGAGTTGTATCCATATCACCTTTTTTTGTGTTTTTTTTTTTTTTTTTTTTTTTTTTTTGGTTTTACGAGGTAGGGTCTCACTTTAGTTCAGGCTGACCTGGAATTCACTATGTAGTCTCAGGGTGGCCTCGAACTCACAGTGATCCTCCTACCTCTGCCTCCCGAGTGCTGGGATTAAAGGCGTGCGCCACCACGCCCGGCTGTGTTTTATTTTTTTGAGGCAGAGTCTTACTCTAGCCCAGGCTGATCTGGAACTTACTCTGTAGCCCAGGCTGGCCTCAAACTCATGGAAATCTTCCCCAATGCTGGTACTAAGGCACAAACCCCCATGCACAGCTTCAGCATTTTATTTTTTATTTTTTATTTTTCGAGGTAGGGTTTCACTCTAGTCCAGGCTGACCTGGAATTCACTATGTTGTCTCATGGTGGCCTTGATGAACTCACAGTGATCCTCCTACCTCTGCCTCCCGAGTGCTGGGATTAAAGGCATGTACCACCACGACTGGATCACCATTCTTTAAAAATTTTTTTTTTTGTTGTTGTTGTTTTTTAGGTAGGATCTGACTTTGTAGCAAAGGCTAGTCTGGAATGATATATCTCAGGCTGGCCTCAAAGTTGCAGCCATCCTGCTTTTGGCCTCTTGAGGGCTTGAATTGTGTGTAACACCACTTGCAGCTGTGAAAGGGCCATTTTTTTTCGAAGTAGGGTTTCGCTTTCTAGCCCAGGCTAACCTGGAGTTCACTATGTAGTCTCAGGCTAGCCTCAAACTCACAGCAATCCTCCTACCTCTGCCTCTCAAGTGCTGGGATTAAAGGCATGCACCACCACGCATGGCTCCAGGGTCATCTTTTTTAAGACTTTTTTTTTTAAGCTTTTAAAAAATATTTTACTTTATTTTTATTTATTTATTTGACAGAGTAAAAGAGAGAGACAAAGACAGAGAATGGGCATGCCAGGGCCTCCAGCCACTGCAAATGAACTCCAGATGCATGTGCCCCCTTGTGCATCTGGCTAACGTGGGTCCTGGGGAATTGAACCTGCGTCCTTTGGCCTTGCAGGCAACTGCCATAACTGCTAAGCCATCCCTCCAGCCTTTTTTTTTTTAAAGACTTTTCATCTCAACAGCACCTAAAGTTCAGTAGTACTAGCACTGCTGGATATTTTTTGTTTCTTTGTTTTAGAGATAGTCTCATGTTGCCCAGGTTGGCTTCAAACTCACTATGAAGCCAGGGGTGGCTTTGAAGTCCTAATCTTCCTACAAGCAACCTCAATTAAATTCATTAGATCAAGACATGCAAATAGGGAGGACAACTAGTTGTGAAAAGAAAGGTGTTCAGCAGGAGAGGCAGAGAGAAAAGAGGCATAATGGGGGGAGGGAAATATGACCAATATACATAAAATACATATATGAAATTGTCAAAAGATAATTTTAAAAAAATCTTACAAGTTATTGAATTTCAAAGTGAAGATGAAAAAGCATACTTGCAAACAACACACTGTCTATGAAGTTGAAGAGCAGTGAACATGACAATAACGGAATAATTTCTCGGTGGAGCTTTAACAAGGCGACGGAACTTGTCTCCATTCATTCTTATCACAGGTCTTTTATTGGTCCATTCCATCAGCTGACTAACCTTCTCAGATAACACCATCTAAAAAAGATAAAGTGAACAGCAGTGAATATATTCAACATGGCATTTAAGTTGCTCTATCGAAAGCCAGGTATTATGAAGGTGGCACACCTGTAGTTGCAGCTACTCACAAAGCAGAGGCCTGAAGGAGGAGCTCAATAGTCAAGTCCTGTTTGGGTAATATACTAAGGGCCCATCCCAAAACAACATTTTCTTTTAAAAGGAGACCCTTTTCTTTGGTTTTTCGAGGTAGGGTCTCACTATAGTCCAGGCTGACCTGGAATTCACTCTGTAGTCTCAGGGTGGCCTCAAACACAGACTATCCTACCTCTGCTTCCCAAGTGCTAGGATTAAAGGTATGCACCACCATGCCCGGCTCTTTTTTTTGAGAGAGAGAAAGAGGCAGATAGAGAACTGGCATGCCAGGGCTTTCAGCTGCTGCAGACGAACTCCAGATGTATGTGCCACCTTAGGCATCTGGCTTATGTGGGTCCTCGGGAATTGAACCTGGGTCCTTTGGCTTTGTAAGAAAGCACCTTAACCACTAAGTTATCTCTCCAGCCCTCAAAACAACAAAAATTTTTAAAAACACAGTAAGGTGACACACAACTATGATCCCAGCACTCAGGCTATGGAGTTTGAAGCCAGTTTGAACTATGTAGCAAGATCCTGTGTCATTGCCGGGCGTGGTGGCGCACGCCTTTAATCCCAGCACTCGGGAGGCAGAGGTAGGAGGATCGCCGTGAGTTCGAGGCCACCCTGAGACTCCATAGTGAATTCCAGGTCAGCCTGGGCTAGAGTGAGACCCTACCTCAAAAACAAACAAACAAACAAACAAACAAGATCCCGTGTCAAAAAAAAAAAAGCCAAACAAGCTGGAAAAATAGCTCAGTGGTTAAGGCGCTTGCCTGCAAAACCTAAGGACCCAGGCTTGATTCCCCAGTACCCATATAAGCCAGATGCAAAAGGTGGCACATGTATCTGGAGTTCGTTTACAGTGGCTGGAGGACCTGGCATGCCCATTCTCTCTCTCTATCTGCCTCTCCCTCTCTCTCCCTCTTTCTCTCTCAAAAAATAAATATTTTAAAAATAATACCTGAGTTTCAGGAGCCGTAGATTGTTGCTAGAAAATTTTCAGTGCCAGGGATGGGATATCTTCCAGTGAGTTGTTGGCCAGGAAGATCCCTGATGCACCCAAAACATAATAGGCCATTGCCAAGGCCCTTGGTTTCCCACCAGGAATAGATGGTAAGACCCTATTGCTGAAGACTCCATATACTTGGGCTGCAAGTCCACTGAGAAATCTTGCTGGAACTGAGCTGATAACCTCCTCCATGTAGACCAGCAGACAGAAAGCTGGAAGAAGCCATTCTGCATGCAGTTCAATGGGAAAAAGAGAAATCACCAGTGAAGATACTCATCAGTGGTCACTGCAAGCCTTACAATTGGCCAGCCAGGCCAAATGAGCCAACGGGTGCAATAGTGGCACGTCTGTTATGGGGGAAACCAACTGCCCTCTAATTGGACTGGAGGCCCACTCCATGGGAAGGGAACATATCCCTGATACTGATAACTTAAAACAGGGGTAGTCATGAGTCCTAGGGGTGTAACACCTGCTGTTGTCCGGCCAAATGTATATACTGTGCTTATCAAACTGCCCAGTAAGCACTTCTGTTAATGCTCACACCCTTATATTAATGCTACTCTCACTTTTGGTTGAGAATCTTCTCTTTTCAGATGACAGTGACCTTGGGATGACTCAGAAGGTATCATAGTGCCTTTAATCCCAGCACTCGGGAGGCAGAGGTAGGAGGATCGCCGTGAGTTCGAGGCCACCCTGAGACTCCATAGTGAATTCCAGGTCAGCCTGGGCTAGAGTGAGACCCTACCTGAAAAAACAAGAAACAAACAAACAAAAAAACACACACACACAAACACGTACAGGTTTATTTTAAATATTTTATTTATTTAATTGACAGAAAAAGAGGGAAAACGTGACAGGGGGGCAGACAGAGAATGGGTGCACCAGGGACTTCAGCCACTGCAAACGAACTCCAGATGCATGTGCCACCTTGTGCATCTGGCTTATGTGGGTACTGGGGTATCGAACTTGGGTCCTTTGGTTTCACAGGCAAACACCTTAACCACTAAGCCATCTCTCCAGCCCACATACAGGTTTTTAGAAGTAGTCTTGCTCTAGCCCAGGCTGACCTGGAACTCACGATGTAGTCTCAGGGTGGCCTTGAACTCACCAACCCTCCTACCTCCCGAGTGCTTGGATTAAAGGCAAGCACTACCATGCCTGTGGTGGTTTGATTCAGGTGTCACCCATAAACTTAGGTGTTCTGAATGCTAGGTTCCCAGCTAATGGAGATTTGGGAATTAATGCCTCTTGGAGGCAGTGTATTGTTGGGGGCAGGCTTATGGGTATTATAGCTAGTTTGCCCTTGCCAGTGTTTGGCACACTCTACTGTTGCTTTTGTCCACCTTATGTTGGCCAGAAGGTGATGTCCACCCTCTGCTCATGCCATTGTTTTTCCCTGCCATCATAGAGCTTCCCCTCAAGCCTGTAAGCCAAAATAAAGCTCTTTTTCCCACAAGCCGCTCTTGGTTGGGTAATTTCTACCAGCAATGCAAACCTGGCTGCAACAGTAAAGTGGTACTGAGGACTGGGATTGCTGCTAGACACCTGACTGTGTGGCTTTGGCTTTTTGGAGCTGATTTTCAAGAGAAATGTGGAAGGATTTGAAACCTTGGCCTAAGAGATGCTCTGAAGTGCTGTAAGTACAGCTTGATGGACTATTCTGGTCAGAGTTGAAAGACCTGAATGCAGTAAGAACTATGGACTACGATGTTTGGCTTGTGAGGGTGAGAAAGAGCTTTGCCTGGACTGGGCTAGCAGCTTGTGTGAGAAGCTTACCGTTATGCCTGGGTCCTAAGAAGTTGTGCAGGGTTGCTTTGTGCAGAAATGAACTGGTGTGAGCAGAGGGATATGGCACAGAAAGAAAAATCTTTGTGTAAACTGCTGCCCGTTCAGCTGCAATTGAGATTACCATCTTTGAGAGCTTGTTTGGAGGTTCTAGCAGGGGAGCGCAGCTACTCCTATACCCTTGACCGAAGACCGGTCCTCCTCTATTCGGGGAAGGTCGTCCTCTTCGACCGAGCGCGCAGCTTCGGGAGGGACGCACATGGAGCGGTGAGGGAGGAAGGGGACACCCGCCTAGCCAGCCAGATCAGCCGAATCAACCCTGGCGATCAATGGGGTGACAGATGTCGCAGCCAGATCGCCCTCACATCCACCATCTTTGAGACTGGGCCAGCTGACCTGCACTGGGGCAACAGGAAGAATGTAGACTCTTTTGAAGGGCCTGAGTGCTCAAGGAGTGTCCTATTCTCCAAAGTCTGCTTTATTCCCACCTAGATTAACAAACTAGCACCCTACCTACTATTGTGGAGTATAAGAAATGCAGGAAAAGAGGTTCATTGAGTTTGCAACACGGTCTTGTGTTTTGGAAATGGCCATGGGCAGTGTGAAGCAGGTTTGCTGGATGCCTGCATGGAGACCCTATGGAGCCAAGAGGATGAACCGCGGATTGCAGTGGTGACCCAGTGGAGATGCAGCGACCATGAGATGGCTGCTAAGGAGCTGCTAGGCCCAATGAAGTTTTCCAGGACTGTGAGTAGCCTAGCTGAAGGGGCAGAATTGGAATGCCAGAGAGTTGTTGCTGGTTAGAATTAATCAGACTTGGAGATTTGTCACTAGCTAGAGTTGTTGGACTTGAAGCTACAGAGTTGATGTTTGCCCTGGTTGTTTTAAATCTTGTATTGGTTGAATGTTTCTTTGCTATGCCCAATGCCATCTTTTGCAGTGTGAATGTTTATTCTGTGCTATTATGGGTTTTTGGGGGGCGATTTTTTTGGTTATTATGGCTCAGTTAAAAGACCTTGGACTATGGGGATGTTTGATCATCATTGGAATTGATAAAAGCTATGGGGACTTTTAAAGTTGGATGGATGCATTGTATTTTACATCATGAATGGATATCAGTTTATGGGGGCCAGGGGTGGAATGTGGTTGTTTGATTCAGGTGTCCCCCCATAAACTTAGGTATTCTGAATGCTAGGTTCCCAAATGAACGCCTCCTGGAGGGAGTGTATTGTTGGGGCCGGGCTTATGGGTGTTATAGCCAGTTTCCCCTTGCCCGTGTTTGGCACACTCTCCTGTTGCTATTGTCTACCCTCTGTTCATGTCATCGTTTTCCCCTGCCATCATGGAGCTTCCCCTTGAGCATGTAAGCCAAAATAAACCTCTTATTCCCAGAAGCTGCTCTTGGTTGGGTGATTTCTACCAGCAATGCAAACCTGACTGCAACATGACAGCCTGGGCTAGAGTAAGGCCCTACCTGGGGGTAAAAAAAAAAAAAAAAGGAGAAGCAGGGCTGGGGAGATAGCTCAGTGGAAAGGCACTTGCTTGAAAAACCTGCCAGCCTGGATTTGACTTTCCAGTACCCATGTAAAACCAGATTACAAAGTGGCGCATGCATCTGGAGTTCCTTTAGAGTGGTACAAGGCCTGGGCATGCCCATTTTATCTCCTCACAAATACACACACACACACACACACACACACGTACAACTTTATTTTAAATATTTTATTTATTTAATTGACAGAACAAAGAGAGCACGAGAGAGGCAGATAGAGAATGGGTGCACCAGGGACTTTAGCCACTGCAAACGAACTCCAGATGCATGTGCCACCTTGTGCATCTGGCTTATGTGGGTACTGGGGTATCGAACTTGGGTCCTTTGGCTTCACAGGCAAACAAACACCTTAACCACTAAGCGATCTCTCCAGCCCACATACAGGTTTTTAGAAGTAGAGTCTTGCTCTAGCCCAGGCTGACCTGGAATTCACTATGTAGTCTCAAGGTGGCCTTGAACTCACCAACCCTCCTACCTCAACCTCCCGAGTGCTTGGATTAAAGGCAAGCACTACCATGCCCAACTTAGATTTTTAAAAAATATTTTATTTATTAAGCTGGGCAAGGTGGCACAGGCCTTTAATCCCAGCACTCAGGAGGCAGAGGTAGGAGGATTACTGTGAGTTTGAGGCCAGCCTGACACTACATAGTTAATTCCAGGTCAGCTTGGACTACAGAAAGACCCTACCTAGAAAAACTAAAACTAAATACATACATACACACACACACACAAAATTTATTCGGGAGAGAGAGAGAATGGGCATGCCAGGGCTTGTAGCCACTGCAAACAAATTCCAGACACATGTGCCACCTTGTATATCTGGCTTTATGTTGGTACTGAAGAATTATTTTTTATTTATTTGAGAGATAAAGGAGAGAGTGGATGAGTATGGGTGCAACAGGGCCTCCTGCCACTGGAAACAAACTCCAGACACATGTGCCAATTTGTGCATCTAGCTTTATGTTGGTCCTGGAGAATCAAACATGGGCTATCTGGCTTTGCAAGCAACTACATTTAACCACTGAGTAATGTCTCCAGTCCCTTAAGTTCTCCAGATCGAATTTCCACAAAAACCTGACTGTTGGGAGTGTGGGGAGATGGCTCAGCATGTAAGAGTGCTTGCTGAGGAAAATAAAGAAGAGTAGACTCTTGCACTCTGGTGCTTTTTATATTCATTTATTTGAGAAACAGGCAGACAAGGGGGGGATGGGCATGCCAGGGCCTCCAGCCACTGCAAATGAACTCCAGACACATGTGGCACCTTGTGTATCTGGCTTATGTGGGTCCTGGGGAATCGAACCGTGGTCCTTAGGCTTTGCAAGAGAGTGAGAGCAAGAGAGACAATTGGTATACCAAGGCCTGTAGTCACTGTAATCAGACTTCAGACACATATGCTGCCTTGTGTGCATGTGTGACATTGCATGCTTGCGTCACCTTGCATGCCTGGCTTATGTGAGACCTGCAGAGTTAAACATGGGTCTATAGATTTCACAGGCAAGCACCTTAACCACTAGCCCATCTCTCCAGCCCAGCACTCTGGTTTTGAAAAAAAAAAAAAGGAAAGAGTAGGGTCTGGAAAGATGGCTTAGTGGATAAACCACTTGCCAGGCAAGCATGAGGACCAGAATTCGGATACCCATGTCAGTCCAGGGCAAGCTGGTAACTACACTAGCCCAGCTGGCAAACTCTGGGATAAAATGAGAGATCCTACCTTGGTAACTTTGGAGCGCAATCAAGGAAGACACCTGATGTCAACCTCTGGCCACCAAACACTTGTACACCCACACCCATACCCCAGATATGCCCACATGCATATACACACATATACATGCAAAAAAATCCTTGACTGTATTTCTGTTCTAGCCCATTCAGGTTTACTCATAAAAGTCTTCATATTTTGGAGCTGAGCATGGTGGTGTCCACATTTAATCCCAGCACTTGGGAGGCAGAGGTAGAAGGATCACCGTGAGTTCAAGGAGGATCACCGTGAGTTCAAGGCCACCCTGAAACTACATAGTGAATTCCAGGTCAGCCTGGGCTAGAGTAAGACCCTACCTTGAAAAAAAAAAAAAGTCTTCATAGTTTTAGCTTTCCTAGTCATTTACTGTTCTTTAGATGTTAGTAAAATAAAATTCCTCATTAAATAATATATTTCCAACTGGCCTTGAATAAACAGTAAAACTGAACAGATCTAGAAACATAACTGACAGATATAATTATCAAAGGAGATAGACTGAGCAGAGAATGCATTTCTTAATCCTTAATTTCCATCTGTTCCATTTGCAGCTTACCTACTTCCTGAATATAGCTAAAATATATTGCTGTCACTTTCCTTCTTGGTTTTTGAATGAGGAGCTGTCCCTACTTGTCATTTAGTTGCTACTGAGCCTATTTCTCTATAACAAGATATCGTCAATAAAACTGCAGGGGTTTACACCTATGTTAATCTAAGGCATCAGTTTTCAAAACTACAATGTTAGAGAATGTAGACATTTTCCCAGTGATAGCCTGCCTCATTCAAAGATGCAAGTGATTTGATTTCTGAATACTCTTCATTAAAATGAATCACAAAAGATCAATTGAAAGTTTGAAGGTATAGCTCAGCGGCAGAGGGCTTACCTAGCAAGTGCAATGTGCTGGGTTCAACCCCCAACACCACAAAAGCAAAAAAAAAAAAAAAAAAAAAAATCAAAACCATTTTACGATGCAGAGAAAGATGATCTTCTTTTTTTTTTTTTTTTTTGGTTTTTCGAGGTAGGGTCTCACTCTAGCTCAGGCTGACCTGGAATTCACTCTGTAGTCTCAGGGTGGCCTCGAACTCATGGCGATCCTCCTACCTCTGCCTCCCGAGTGCTGGGATTAAAGGCGTGCGCCACCACGCCCGGCTTAAGATGATCTTCTTTAAAATCCATCTTATAGCTTCTATATGCCAAGTACTACATCAGAGACTTTAGACACTTTGCTCACCTCCTTTAATTTTCACAATAGTCAAAGCAACAGACATTTTCCCATTTTTTTTTTCCAAGTTAGGGTCTTGCTCTAGCCCAGGCTGACCTGGAATTCACTCTGTAGTCTCAGGGTGGTCTTGAATTTATGGTGTTCCTCCTACCTCTGCCTCCCAAGTGCTGGGATTAAAGGTGTGTGCCACGCCCGGATGACATTTCCCCATTCTATTGATGGTGAAAATGAGACTCAATAACTTGCTAAAGTTATGTGATTGAATTAAAGTGCATCCTCTTTAAGTTTTTACATGGTTTTTTGAAAACTAGGAGAGAGAGGACAGCCACTTAAGCATTATTATGTCCACTTTACTCTTCAGTATGCCTTGTGTACCCATCGACAGCCTGGGTTAGACGGTAAGACCATGTCTCAAAAATGAAAAGGGCTAGAGAGATGGCTTAGCAGTTAAGGTACCTACAAAGCCAAAGGACCCAGGTGCAAAACCCTAGGACCCACATAAGCCAGATGCACAAGGTGGCACATCTGGAGTTTGTTTGCAGTGGCTGAAAGCCCAGATGTACCCATTCTCTACCTGCCTCTCTCTCTCTCTCAAATAAATAAATTCAAAATATTTTTTAAAAACTATTTTAAAAAATTAAAACATACAGGGCTGAGGAGGTGGCTCTGTGTTTAAAGGTGCTTGCTTACAAAAGCTTTAAAGCAGAAGTTTGATTACCCAGCACCCATGTAAAACCAAATGTAGAATGTGGCACATGTATTTGGATTTGTTTGCAGTGGCAGGAGAACCTGGTGAACTCATACTCATTCTTACTCTCTCTCTGTGTCTGAAATAAATAAAAACTTAAAAAAAGAGAGAGAGAGAGAGACAGAGATTGTGTGTGTTTGGGGGGCTGGAGAGATAGGCCAGCAGTTAAAGCACTTTCCCTACAAAGCCTAATGTCCTGGGTTCAGTTCCCCATCATCCATGTAAAAGCCAAATGCACAAAACAATGCATCTGGAGTTTGCTTGCAGTGGCTAGAGGCTCTGGTGTCCCCATTCTCTCTCTCTCTCTCTTTCTTCTCTCTGTTTCACTCTCCTTGCAAATAAATAAAAAAATTTCCAAAAATGAGTTTGGGCAGAAATACCTTGTGCAGGTGGACAACACTGTACCCAGAAGCCATAGATTGTTACAGGAATATTTCAATGTGATGGGTGAGATACCTTCCACTGAGTGGTTGGTCAGGCACAGGCCATTGCCAAGACTCTTGGTTGCCACCAGAACTAGATAGTAAGACCCTATTGCTGAAGACTACACATGCTTGGACTGCAAGTCACTGTGAAATCAAGCTGGAGCTGAGTTGGAATCCTCCTCCCTGTTGACTAGCTGTCAGAAAGCTAGAAAGAGCTATGTTGCATGCAGCCTTTTGGGAAAGAGAGTCATCAATGGTGTTAACCAGCAATGGACCCTGCAAGCCTCACCAGGCTAAATGTACCAAGTGGTATAATGGTGTCATGTCTGTTATGGTGGAAACCAACTGATCTCTGACTGGACTTCAGGCCTGCTCCATGGGAGGAAATTCCTACCTGGTACTGAAAACCTAATCAAAAGCCTATGGCTGGAAGCAGGGCATGGTGGCACACGACCTTAATCCCAGCACTCAGGAGGTAGAGGTAGTAGAGTCGCCCTGAGTTCGAGGCCACCCTGAGAATACAGAGTGAATTCCAGGTCAACCTGGGCTAGAGTGAGACTCTATCTTGAAAAACAAAACAAAAAAGCCTATGGCTAGGAGCTGCAGAAATGGCTTAGTGGCTAAAGGCATTTGCTTGCAAAGCCTGATATCCTGGGTTTGAGTACCTAGTACTCACATAAAACCAGATGAACAACGTGGCACATGCATCTGGAATTCATTTGCAGTGGAAGGAGGCCTTGGTATGCCCATACTCACTCTCTGTCTTTGTTATCTTTGTATCTGTCTCTCTCTCACTGATACATGTGTCTGGAGTTCATTTGCAGCAGTAAGAGGCCCTAACATTACCATATTTTTTTTCACACAAATAAATAAATAAAAATGTTTTTTTAAAAAAAGAGGGGGGGGGGCTGGAGAGATGGCTTAGTGGTTAAGTGCTTGCCTGTGAAGCCTAAGGACCCTGGTTCGAGGCTCGATTCCCCAGGACCCATGCTAGCCAGATGCACAAGGGGGCACACGCATCTGAGTTCCCTTGCAGTGGCTGGAAGCCCTGGCACGCCCATTCTCTCTCTCTCTCTCTCTGTCTATCTGCCTCTTTCTCTCTGTCTGTTACTCTCAAATAAATAAATAAATAAAATATTTTAATAAAAAAAGAAAGAGGGGCCAGGCGTGTGGCACACACCTTTAATCCCAGCACTCAGGTGGCAGCGACAGGAGGATCACCACGAGTTTAAGGCCACCCTGAGACTACATAGTGAATTTCAGGTCAGCCTGAGCTACAGTGAAACCCTACCTTGAAAAAAAAGGGGGCAGGCTAGAGAGATTGCTTAGTGGTTAAGCGCTTGCCTGTGAAGCCTAAGGACCCCAGTTTGAGGCTCCATTCCACAGGACCCATGTAAGCCAGATGCACAAGATGGCGCATGCATGTGGAGTTCCTTTGCAGTGGCAGGAGGCTCTGGCATGCCCATTCTCTCTCTCTCTCTATCTGCCTCTTTCTCTGTCTGTCGCTCTCAAATAAATAAATAAAAATAAATAAATAAAATTTAAAAAGAGGTCCAGACGTGGTGGCACATGCCTTTTATCGCAGCACTCCCAGCACTCAGAGGCAGTAGTAGGAGGATCACCATGAGTTTCAGAATACCCTGAGACTACATAGGGAATTACAGATCAGCCTAACCTAGAGTGAAGCCCTACCTCAAAAAAAAAAAACAAAACAAAAAGAGAAAGAGGGCTGGAGAGATGGCTTAGCAGTTAAGGCACTTGCCTTTAAAGCTAAAGGACCCAGATTCAATTTCCT
Organism: Dipus sagitta; assembly: GCA_036346955.1. NCBI lineage: Eukaryota > Metazoa > Chordata > Mammalia > Rodentia > Dipodidae > Dipus > Dipus sagitta. The sequence continues at coordinate 66,253,695 of CM070776.1, forward strand.
AGGACCCATGGAAGCCAGATGCACAAAGTGGTCCATGTGTCTGGAGTTCCTTTGCAGCAGATGGAGGCCCTGGGGTGCTTCTCTCTCTCTCTCTGCCTCTTTCTCTCTCAAACAAATAAATAAATAAAAATAAAATATTTATAAAGAAGAAAAATAAAAAAGAAAAGCCAGGCATTGTGGTGCATGCCTTTAATCCCAGCACTTGGGAGGCAGAGATAAGATCATTGTGAGTTCGTTCAAGGCCACCCTCCTGAGATTATATAGTGAATTCCAGGTCAGTCTGGGATACAGGGAAACCCTACATTGAAAAACAAAAAACCAAAAAAATAAAAAGGGCTGCGGATATAGGTCAGTTGGTACTGTTAACCTAGCATGCACAAAGCCTTAGGTTCAGTCCTTAGCACAGCTTAAAGCCAGACTGGCCAAGAACTCAGAGCAATCTTCCGTTCTCAGCCTGTCAAGTGGAGAGATTACAGATGTGAGCCATCAAGTCCTCATTTGATGTTTATAAAAAGAAAAATTAAGGAATTTCTACATTTAAGATGATGACAGTTAACTAGAAATACTAGCGTACAAAAGATGACATCAAAGCCAGGCATGGTGGCACACGCCTTTAAGCCTTTAATCCCAGCACTTGGGAGGGAGGAGAAGTAGGAGGATCGCTGAGAGTTCAAGGTCACCCTGAGACTACATAGTGAATTCCAGGTCAGCCTGAGCTAGAGTGATACCCTAACTCAAAAACCAAAAAAAAAAAAAAAAGAGATGACATCAGAGCTGTAGAGACGGTTTAGTAGTCAAGGCACTTACCTGTTGCTTGTGAAGCCTAGGGATCAGGATTCCATTCCCCAGTATCTATGTAAATCAGATGCACATGGTGGAACATGCATCTGAAATTCATTTGCAGTGGCTAGGGACCCTGGTACACCCATTCTCCTTCCCTCACTCCCCCTTCTTTCTGTAATAAATAAATATAAAAAATATTTTCAGGGCTGGAGAGATGGCTTAGAGGTTAAGGTGCTTGTCTGCAAAGCCAAAGGACCTAGGTTTGATTCCCCAGAACCCATGTAAGCCAGATGCACAAGGTGATGCATGCACGTGGAGTTTGTTTGCACTGGCTAGAGGCACTGGCGTGCCCATTCTCCCTCTCTGCCACTCTCAAAAATAAATAAATAAAAACTGTACTTCTAAAAAATATCCTTTCTTGATACTCAACAATGGACACTGCATGCCTTCTATTTGGCCAGCCAGGCCAAATGAGCCAACAGGTGCAATAGTGGCACATCTGTCATGGTGGAAACCAACTGCCCTCTAACTGGACTGGAGGCCCACTCCATGGGAGGGAATACATCCCTGATACTGAAAACCTACAACAGGGTTAGTCATGAGCCCTAGGGGTGTAAAGTCTGCTGCTGTCTGCCTAAATGTATATACTATGCTCATCAAACTGCCCAGTAAGTACTTCTCTTAATGTACTTACCTATATATTAGTGCTGCTCTCACTTTTGGTTGAGAACCTTCCCTTTTCAGATAGCAGTGACTTTGGGATGACTCAGAAGGCATCATGGTGCTGGGAAGAAGTGACAGGAGTGCTCAGCACTGCAATATCTCTATCACACCTTCCAAAGCTCAGGGTCCATTGCAGAAAGAATGTAAGAGACAAAGGAAGGGTAGGACTCCTTACAATGTGATCCTCCAAACACAAAATGGCATGGATATCCATGACCTCACAGTGCCTGACACTACCTACACAAGACCATCATAATAGGAGGAAAAGATGATGACATCAAAATAAAAGAGAGACTGATGGAAAGGGTGAGGGGATATGATGGAGAATGGAGTTTCAAAGGGGAAAGTGGGGGTAAGGAGGGCATTACCATGGGATATTGTTTATAATCATGGAAGTTGTTAATTAGAAAAAAAAGTCAGTCTGTTGGGCTGGCCTAAAAATATATATATAAAAACAAAATATAAGAAAAAAATCCTTTCTTAACAAAAATTCTCAGAAGAATGACATCATGTGCTGAATTCATGAAAATCACTTGAGGGACCCAAGAAAAGATCAGTCAGGCCAGGCATGGTGGCTCATGCCTTTAATCCCAGCACTTGGAAGGCAAAGGTAGGATTGCTGTGAGTTCAAGGCCACCCTGAAACTAGAGAGTGAATTCCAGGTCAGCCTGGGCTAGAGTGAGACCTGACCTCGAAAAACCAAAAACCAAAAACCAAAAAAAAAAAAAAAAAAATCACTCAGGGGAAAAGGTATTATTCAGAGTAAGACTTGAAGAGTAGGAACCACTATGGAGGAAGAAGCAGGAGGATCAAGTGTTCAAAGCAGGCCAAGGAAGTGAAGGATCTCTACAATGAAAACTTTAAAACACTCAAGACAGAAATGGCAAAAGACACTAGGAAATGGAAAGACATCCCTTGTTCCTGGATTGGAAGAATCAATATTGTGAAAATGGCAATCTTACCAAAAGCAATCTACACATTTAATGCAATCTCCATCAAATTACCAATGGCACTCTTCATGGAAAAAGAAAAAACGGTCCTAAAATTCATTTGGAAGTACAAAAAAACCTCAAATATCTAAAAAAGTTTTGAGCAACAAAAATAAGGCTGGTGGTATCACTATACTGGATTTTAACATATATTACAGAGCCACAGTAACAAAAATAGCATGGTACTGGCACAAAAGCAGACATGTAGATCAATGGAACAGAATAGAAAACCCAGATGTAAGTTGGGTAGCTGTAGCCACCTGATGATCTTTGACAAAAATGCCAAAAATACTCATTAGAGAAAAGACAGCCTCTTCAACAAATTGTGCTGGGAAAACTGGATATGTATCTGTAGAAGGATGAAACTAGATTCTTCTCGCTCTCCATGCACAAGAATCAAGGCCAAATTAATCAAAGACCTTAATATCAGACCTGAAACTCTGAAACTGCTAGAGGAAAAAGTAGGGGAAACCCTTCAACATATTGGTCTTGGCAAAGACTTTCTGAATATAACCCCAACTGCTCAGGAAATAAAACCACTGATCAACCACTGGGACCTCATGAAATTACAAAGCTTTTGTACAGCAAAGGGCACTGTGAATAAAGCAAAGAGACAACCAACAGAATGGGAGAAAATCTTTACCAGCTACACAGCTGACAGAGGATTAATATCCAGGATATACAAAGAACTCAAAAAATTAAATATTAAGAAATCAAACAACCCAATTAAAAAAAATGGGCTATGACAACCGGGCACGATTGAGCATGCTGTTAATCCCAGCACTTGGAATGCAGAGGTAGGACAGTTGCCAGGGGTTTGAGGCCACCCTGAGACTACATAGGGAATTCCAGGTCAGCTTGGGCAAGAGTGAAACCCTACCTCAAAAAAAAAAAAAAAAAAAAAAAAGCCTGATGTAGTGGTGCATGCCTTTAATCCCAGCACTCAGAAGGCAAAGGTAAGAGGATCACCGTGAGTTCGAGGCCACCCTGAGGCTACATAGTGAATTCCAGAGCAGCCTGAGTGATGAGACCCTACCTAGAAAAACCAAGATGACTTCGTGGTTAAGGTGCATGCCTGAGAAGCCGAATGACCCAGGTTCAATGTGCCAGGTTCCATGTAAGCCAGATGCACATGGTAGCACATGCATCTGAAATTTGTTTGCAGTGGCTAGCAGCCCTGGTGTGCCCATTCTCAGTCTCTCTCTCTCTCTGTCTCTAATAAATAAAAATTTAAAAAGGGCTATGGAACTAAATACAGAGTTCTCAAAAGAAGAAACACAGATAGCATATAAACATCTAAAAATGTTCTACATCCTTAGCCATCAGGGAAATGCAAATTAAAACTATGTTGACTTCCGTTTAAGATGGCAGCGTAGAAACCACACCAAAGCAGCCTAGGGGAGAAAAAGCCAAAAAGCCAAAAAGCCAAAAAGAAAAAGAAAAAGAAAAAAAAAAACAACAGCAAAATACACTCTTCTACTAAAAAGTGAGGTGTATAAGAAATTACCAACAGCAGCAGAGAAGAGAGATCCACAGCATCTAGAGCCCACACAGGCAGGCAGAATCGGCTCCAGCAGCAGGTCTGTGGGGCCACAGCTGCAAGGCACAGCTTGGCCTGGTGAGGGGATTTTCTAATCACACCGGAGCTCCTTTCAAACTCCAGAAACGTGAAGGGAGGACAGCAGGGAATGATGTAGGAGTGGCTAGTGAAGAAGAGGAACAGCCTCCTCTCCCCCACCACCAGCGCAAGCGCCAGCAAGCACCAGAGACCTTGGGAAGCACCAGAGCAGCAATCCAGCGACCCAGCTAGCCTACTTGAACCCACAGCACAACAAAGAGGGACCCAAGCAGGAGTGCAGCATAACAGAACAAAATCATTCCAAAAGGTAACTGGGATTACACCAGATCAGTACCTGCCAAACAAGCCTGGTATATTGGCTTGAGTCGCGGAAGTGCTAATTGTACCTTCCATGTCAGGTTAAGTTATATGTTAAATCTGATGTATGGTCAGATTTTTTTTTTCGAGGTAGGGTTTCACTCTAGCTCAGGCTGACCTGGAATTCACAATGTAGTCTCAGGGTGGCCTCGAACTCATGGTGATCCTCCTACCTCTGCCTCCCGAGTGCTGGGATTAAAGATGTGCGTCACCACGCCTGGCAGATTTGCCATTCTTAAATAAGCTACATCTGGGACTTGTCATTTGTTGCTTCCTGATTTATAGTGCCTTTGTTTCCTCTACCGTTGCTTACTAGGAAAGGGACTCTACTTGGCCACAAGCTGACTTGGAACCCTCAACAGACCAGAAATCTTCACCTCCTAGTTGACAGTATTAAGGGTGTGGGGTACTACACATCCTAAGAGACAGTGACTTTGTTAGAGGATCTGGTTGTCATAATACCTACTCTTGCATAAATACTCTGCTGTTTTTCATTGAACGTGCACATTGTTTAGTTAAATTTTAGAATATGTCTATATTTTGTTGCACCCAGCCTACTTGAATACTCTCATACCAGGCAAACCCAACACCAAGGGTCACTTTTGTAGATACTCTGAGAGTCTTAAGAGCCACACCTAGCAACTTAAGCTCCTACCCTGAAGATATATAACATCAGATTGATTGATACATCTAAAATATTGCAGCTAACTAGAAAATCCAAGCATTAAATTAATCCAAGATGCAAAAATACATACATTATAACACAAGATACACCAAACATCAAGACTATAAATCCACCAAAAAGTATTAATGCATCAGAAATTACTTCCAGTGAGAATGAGAGGAAATGCCTGAGAAAGATTTCAAAAGAATTATAAATATGCTCAAAGAAGTCAAAGAGGAAATCAAAGAAGACATAGGAAACCAGTTTAATGGAATAAAGAGGTCAATACAAGACATAAATAAGGAAATACAAATAATTAAGAAAAACCAGTCAGAATTAGTAGTAATGAAGAACATAGTCAATGAAATAAAAACCTCTATAGAAAATCTCACCAGTAGAATGGATGAAGGAGAGGACAGAATATCTAAACTAGAAGACCAGGTGGCAGATTTAATACAATCCAACAAAGAGAAAGACAAACTAATAGGAAAGCATGAATGGGAATTTCAAGATATTTGGGACACTATGAAAAGATCAAGCATAAGAATTCAGGGTATAGTAGAAGGAGAATTTCACTCAAGGCATAGTAGGCCATTGTGGAGCTTCCCCTCGAGCCTGTAAGCCGAAATAAACCTCTTTTTTCCCCACGAGCTGCTCTTGGTTGGGTGATTTCTACAAACAATGCAAACCTGACTGCAACAAGGTATTAGTGGCACATGTGTCAGGTTTGTGCCTATATTGTAACATTGGTTTAGGAATAATTTTTACAGCATTTTCAGGTAAGTAGTTTGGAACAAATTCTGTTTAATGTTTTTAATTGTTCTTACTGTCTGCATGTGTGAATATTATGAGATTCTCAGTTCCAGCCTGAAAAAGTTATCACAGTTATCCCCATCTGGAAGTGTTGGGGCCATTTTTGCATTACAGGGACCATACATTTTTACAGAACTCTTAGATGGCACTATGGCTATGTTGCCAATGGAGGCATTCTTGCTATGACCTCTTTTTGATCCATTTTCTGTAGAAGGTGACAGGTAATTCTTCTGAAGATTAGTGATGTGGTCAATTGCTTTTCTTACATAATCAAGGAGTCCAGTCACTGTGATATTAGGATTATAGTTTCCTATGGAATGAAGATAGATGTCTACTTGGAATTGATTCATGATTTTTTGAATAGCTTTCAAATAGAAGCCAGTAATTTTGCGACGAACATGAGTTTAGTGAGACATGCTTAGAAACTCTCTTTTTCAATCTCATGCCGTACTCTAATTATTGCATCTTGAGCAGGTAAAGTCTTGTCTTTATATCCAGTAATGATGAATTCATCTTTATATGATGAGGCTCTTTCTTTGGAAAACATATAGTAACGCCAGGTTCTGTGCAAATCTCAGCAAACAGTAAGCTCTTACAGCTAGTGATCTTATAATACTGGTTAGGATCTAGAGTAAATACTAGTTTGAATATTTTTAGCTCCCAGTCGTCTAATTCCATTTGCAGATCCTTGACTCATTTTTGTAATTTAATCTTGGCCTGTTCCACATTAGCAGCAAGACCCATAATGGATATGACATCATAATTTATTTCAGGTTGTAATCATTGAATGTGAACTCCAAATACCTTTCTTAGCCTGAATAATCCATCTCCTTTGGGTCCCATGATGTAAGGATGAAGATTAAAGGGCATGTGTGTTTCATCAATGACTAGAATTAGAGACTCAAGGGCTTTCTTGGCTGCTTTGCAATTGTCCATGTGGCCTGATATATATATATATATATATACATGATGTCACTTGGGAAACTAGATTTGAGTTCTTTACTGTAATTTCGCCACTTTTCTTTTTCATTTCCCTTAATACCTAGACATATATTTGGAACTGTTTTCTGGAATTTCTGGGAATTTGATTTGTACTTTACAATCTACAGTAATCTGGTAGACGCGTGAACATATTGATCCCATAATGAAAGGGTGGAACATTTGGGGAATAACACATGGTAACTTTAGAATCAAAGGGCTTAAACAGATCCTGAATGTGTTTTTTTGCTGCTTGAACACAAGCTTTTGCTCCTTTTATTGTTATTTTTGCACTCTGCTTTCCTGCATAAGAGAAGGAAATGGTAAGGCCTCCAAACTCCTCATTCATTTCTCGTACTAACTGGTTCTTTCTCATGACAAAGTAATGGTGGAACTTGCGATTTATCACTATACTGTCTTCTTCTACATTCTCTAGGTCTTTCAATAACATGTCAAGCTCCTTTTTCACATTCTTAACAGCCTCCTCTCTTCCTATGATCTTTACCAATTCTTGATCCTCATCCGTAGTGGTAGGCAAAACAATGCGTGCCCCTGTCTTCTCACAGGCTGTGGGAATATTGCTACCATTTTTATTCAGGAGGAATTGATGATACTGTGATTTGACATGAACAGACATGGAGTAATTCTTTGCTTTTTCTTCTTCTACTAGACAAAGCAGCTGCTTCTTAGCCTTTTCCACAGTTTCCTTAGGGCCTTTGATAATGACTTTTTGAATGTCATTCTTGCTTCTTGGAAAATATATATTAAACTTGCCACCTTCATCCATAACTGGGGTAACCAAAGATTTTTTGGAATTCATAAGTGATTTTTGTAGACTAGAAGGAATATAAACTTCCTCTTCTGTAGTGTCATCAACATCTTTCTGAATAGAAAGAATCCAGTCATGAGCTATCTCACAATTTTCTGGATATCCAGTAATCACAAAATCTTCTGAATTGCTACTCTCTGATGGAAAATGAATAGTGGTGTTGCTTATCTCAGAGATTTGTTTGATATTTGAACCTCCTTTTCCAATTATCCTTTTGTGAAGCCTTTTCAAGATAGGAACAGTGATAGAATAGTTGTTTTCTTTAATGTCTTTCAGTATTTTCTCCAAATATTGTATACATTTATCAGACTCAGGTTTTGGCCCTACCAGTTGGACAACATCACTTTTTTCCTTGGAGTGTGGAAAACTGAGGGTAACATCTGGAAATTTCTTACATATTTCACGAAGCTTTTCACGTTTTCTCCCAAAAATTAGGTTGTGAAAGTGGTGTTTGATGACCATACACTGGATGTTCTCATTTGAAGAATTAGCAGCAAGTTCCAGAGGTTCTTTATTGGACTTTTGGACATCCCTAGATTCACCCTCAATTTTGGTCAAGTTATTTTTTTCAGCTCCAGGGGAGATCGTATTAGAAACTTGGTGCTTTTCTGAAGTTCTGCTTTTGTTGTCATTATTATTTTCTATTGGGTGTTTGTCAAATTTACTTGTGAGGTCCTTAACAATGAGCTGAAACTGTTCTTGAGCATAATTTACATCTTCTGGTGGTCCTTTTAGGATAATGTTATCTTTATCTGTAAAGTGTATATGAACTTTTGGCACATTCTCAGTTATCTTATCTATATATTTATGCTTACTACTAATAATATGCTTGTGCAGCCAGGATGGAGCATGGATGGAGGAAACAATGGAATCTTTGGTATTCCCATCAGCTTCATTAGCAACCTCCCCTGTACTACTGGGCTCACCATCATGTGTCTCCAAATCTGGTGTGTCTCCCGAGGATGAGGTCTCTGTTAAATCTCCAAATTCTGCTAAGATTTGGTACAAGAAACTTTTCTTGACACTAGGAGAAAACTTGTAAGGCCATTTCTTCACCACATCTCTGGCTTCAGTTTGCGTTTGGGGCTTATCAGGCATCTCTTTTATACAACCCTCAGATGGAACCACTGCAGTCTTTCCTTCAATAAACTCTATATTCATCTCATTGATATTCGACAATGGAATTAAGAGGTGTACCTCAGTTTCCTGGAAAGCATCATCACTTACATTACTGTATGCCCCAGCAGTCATGGAACTAAATGCTTTTGCCATATCTAATCTCTGCATCACACCCTTATGTTTTTTGGCAGATATAGCACAGTGTCCGTCTGAGTTTGTATTCTTTATTTGTTTTTTGTCAGTACTATCAACATAGGCCTTCTCCTTATGTGAACACTTATTCTTGTTATTCTTTGCAGCATCTTGTTCCAAATCTTGCGCTTTATCTTCAGTCTTGCCCAGAAAAGACCGGCGTTCTTCCTTCGGGATCAGAGTCATAGTCAAATTTTGTTCACGACACCATTCAACAATTTCCTTGTGAGCTTTTCTGACAGTATCTGTATTACCAGAGACTGTCACATAGAGGCCTTGGTTTCGCAAAAAAGCAAATCCTAAATTGGCACCAGTCTTTTTCACAATATATGCATAGAATTTGTCTAGTGTACCTTTACCAAATTGAAATAAACGATATTCTTCCTCTTGTGGCAAATAAAAAGCTTGAGTAGAAATCGAAAATTTGGCCTGTTGAATATTCTTGCTTGAAGATTCTACTATTTCTTGAGGACCTTTTAATGAATTTGTTTCTTCCAGCTGTTTAGTAACTTTTTCTCTACATGCAGTCTTACCAACCACATCTTTTGATGTCAAAATGTTGGCATGGCTTTGTTTGGGCAAACTCTTCTTTTGGTGTACAGTATGTTTGTTTTTGCAATCCATTGTTGATGCTTGAGTACATACAATCCAGATGTGTTGTAGAGAAATGGTCAGCAGTCAACAAAACAATACCTCCTTTAATTGACTCCGTGCATATTACTGTATGGGGAGAATAAACACTTTAAAGGTATATCTCTGTTCCAAATTAAGTTATAGACTCAATATAATGAAAATTATGCTTCTATATTCATAAATTTTGCCAAAAGGTGAAAAGATTATCTACACATCTATTCAAACCAACTCTTACATGAGCACCATATAGGCTTCAATTGTGATAACTGCAAAGAAACAGCCATCATTTCCCAAAGGATTGCCTTTCTTTGATTATATATACAGTCCACATTTTTCTAAGCTCAGCTTCATCACTTTTTTTCTGTTAATTCATTCTTTACCCAACATACTTGTTTAATGATATTTTATTGTTAATATTTATATAAGTGCATATCATTATTGACCTTTTTCCATTTGCCCATTTTCCATCCAAACATTTTTTAGTGAAGTTTATGCTCATATCCTTTACCTATTTCTTTTGTTCTTTTTCATCACTTTTCTTACCATTAGCAACAAGCAATACTTGTAATTGCATTAAAAAATCCTTTGAAAAATAATTCCTCAGTGTCTTTCTAAGTATATTGCATTTATAATAATTTGCTGTTTTCCCTAAAAGCATCTTATTACGGGGCTTAGGAGATGTCTCATGAGGTAAATGCACTTGTGGCACAAGTAGGAGGACCTGAGTTCAACCCCTAGTACCCAAGTGTACAGGCGGGCCTGGGTGTATATGTGTATAACACCAGCTGAGGTTCCCTGGTCAGTCAGTGTAACTGGAAAATGGGGAGTACCAGGTTCAGTGAGAGATACTATCTCAGGGAAAAAAGGCAGAAGAGTTATAGAGGATTCCCAACATCTTCCTCTGATCTCTGCACATATATGTATGTGGCTTGTGTGTCTGAACACACACACATGTGCATACACTACATGCACATGTAAACATCATACATACTATACACAAAATAACAAATTTTATGAGCAATAATTTAAAACGTGACATAATTCATATGTAAAATTTGATGATTTTTAGTAAATTTAGAGTTGTGCAAAACCAATACAACTCAAGTTCAGGCAACTTCCATTTCCACCATCACACCCAGGCAAACTTATTTATTATTGTTATATTGTTTTGAGATAGACTCTCATTCTACCCTAAGCTGAAATGAAACTCACTTTGGAGACCAAGCTGTCCTCAAGATCATGACAATCTGATGATGACTGTAGCCTGCCAATTACTGGGACTAAATTCGTGAGCCACCATGCCTAGCACAAACTAATTTTTGTTTTTCTTTATAGACTTTCTGACATAGAAATATCATGAACATATGGCACGGGGCTGGAGGAATGGTTTAGCGGTTAAGGCATTTTCTTGCAAAGTCAAAGGACACAAGTTCAATTCCCCAGGATCCACATAAGCCAGATGCTCAAGCAAGGTTGTGCAGGCATCTGGAGTTCATTTGTAGTGGCTGAAAGCCTAGCATGCCCATTCTCTCTATCTGCCTATTTCTCTCTCCCCCATCTCTATCTCAAATAAATAAAATTAAATAAACTTTAAAAATTATAGTCTGAAGCCGGGCATTGTGGTGCATGCCTTTAATCCCAGCACTCAGGAGGCAGAGGTAGGAGGATCGCCGTGAGTTCGAAGCCACCCTGAGACTACATAATGAATTCCAGGTCAGTCTGAGCTAGAGTGAGACCCTACCTCAAAACCAAATCAGAGAGCCAGAGCCTCAGAGGCCCCCAACACCTCATCACTGAAGCAGACCAAAAATGAACCCAACATGGCTCAGGGAAATTTTGCGGAAGAGGGGGCGGAAAGAATGTCAGAGTCACATGTTGGGTCATGATATGCAGAGACATTTAGCTTACCCATAACTGTGGGCTAACTCCACAATGCAAGACCCATGTACCTCAACAAGGAGGGGCCAAGGGGAGGGGGTAGGTCACGGATGAGCCTAATAATGGTACCAAACTGACTGTATTTGCTGAATACAGAACTGACTAATAAAAAAAAAAAAACAATACACACAAACACACACACACACACACACACACACACAGACAGTCAGACAGACAGATAGTCTGTAGATTCAGATGAACCTTAGTTCCTTGCCTTAACATAATGCCCTTAAGGCTCATCCATTTTAAATCATCTGAGCATAGGATTCCTTTTTTCTTTTTCGTTTTTGTTTTTCTTTGGGGGGGTTTCAAGGTAAGGTTTCACTCTAGTCAGGCTGACCTGGAATTCACTAAGTAGTCTCAGGGTGGCCTCAAACTCACAGTGATCCTCCTACCTCCACCTCCCAAGTGCTGGGATTAAAGGCATGCAGCACCACGCCTGGCGTATAATTTCTTTTTCTTTTTTTTTTTTGGGGGGGGTTAGGATTCCTTTTAAAACATAAAATATATTTATTTTACTGCTAATATGTATCTTATTACACTTTACTTTTCTGATTCCATTTCTTCTTGTGAAAGTATTGTACCTTGCTGTGCAGAACCCATATTTTTCTCTACAGATTTTCCCTATGTAAGATTATTTCAATTGAAAACTGTGAATATGGGCTGGAGGGATGGCTTAGCAGTTAAGGTTGTTTGCCTGCAAAGCCAAAGGACCCAGGTTCGATTCCCCAGGACCCACGTTAGCCAGATGCACAAGGCGGAGCATGGGTCTGGAGTTCGTTTGCAGTGGCTGCAGGACTGGCACGCCCTTTCATTCTCTCTCTCTTTCTCTCTTTCTCTGTCAAATAAATAAAGAAATAAAAATATTTTTTAGCCGGGCGTGGTGGCACACGCCTTTAATCCCAGCACTCGGGAGGCAGAGGTAGGAGGATCGCCGTGAGTTCGAGGCCACCCTGAGACTCCATAGTGAATTCCAGGTCAGCCTGGGCTAGAGTGAAACCCTACCTCGAAAAACCAAAAAAAGAAAAACCAAAATATATATATATATATTTTTAAAAAAACTGTCAATATTACCAACACATGGATGTTTTTTGAATGCACAACCATACTCCTGATCTCCAATGTTTACATCTATAATTGTCACCAATAGAATACCACATTATCTTTTGAAACATAATTCATGGAAGAAGTGCCTTATTTATATCCTTGGATTTGTTGCTTTTTAATGTTCTCAAACTTTACAAATGAAAATTTTCTTACTATTTCATTAATACTTTTATTTCACATTTCCTCTCATTAATTCCATGTAAAATAAGAGCATTTCTGTGAAAGTATGATCATTCCTCTGCCTTTCTGGTCTATATTTTTAATCCAAGATACCATGTAAAACCATATATTATCATGTATCATGGTAGCAACAAGCCAAACACTGAAATTCTTACACTGTGCCCTTCTCTGGAATTCTACAGCCTGACCTCTACAAAGCTGCCAGATATACTTTTATAAATCATAACAATATTTATTCTTTTTCTTAAATATCTTCTAGTCAATTATAAATTCACTTGTAATAAAATGGATCCTCTTTAGTGAAAGCATATGAAATAATCAAATACTTATTTTTAGCATATACATTATGTATGTACATATTACATCCACATATACCTATATTATATGTACATTATATTTATACATATATATGTATGTATGTGTGTGTGTATATATATATATATATTACATACACATTATATAACAGTGTACATTACTCATACTTGGCCCCAACTCATTGGCTTCTCTTCCCTCAGATTGTTCTTTAGCTTATTAGTTATTTATATGCTCGTTCCTTTCTCCCAACTCACTATGTTGCTGCCAACCTAGCCTACATATTGCTTTACCACTGGCTTGCTCATTTGTCTTTGTAGACCTTAGCATGTTACTCTGTATATTGTTAAATCAGGTGTTTTTCAGCGCTCCATACAGTATATTCCTTTTGTCATTCAAGCCTTCAACACCACCTCCTGATGGAGAGCATGTCTGGATGCTCTGACTACATAAAATCTTCATTTGATCCTTTTGTTCTTTTCACTATCACCTATCTTATTCTCTTCAAGTGACACGGTTAAACTCTGTATATGTGTCCTACTCTAAACCTCCATGCTCACACATCATTAAAAAAATGACTATTAAGAGTTTTCATTGCCATTTATTATGTGGGTCATGTTCCAAGCACTGAGAAAATACATGCATGTGTTTGTTTGGATGACATTTAAAGAATAATCAAAATATCAGAAGAAAATACATAATATACCAAATATAAATTACCACTGAAAAATAGTAGCAATCTACATAGGAGGAAAATACATTCTGAATGTGAACCAAGAATAAATATAAGCCAGAATAGCCAATTAAATAAAATACCATAAATTATTTAATATTGAAGAAAATGCAAAGAAATATCTCTACTATTACCTTCCTTATAATATGAGCTAATAATAAAATATTAACCATATTCAATGTGAGCTAACAATTCTTTCCATTACTGTAATTTTGTTTATACTGATTGGCACCAGCTTGGAGATTGCACTTGTCATCAGAGGAACCCTGGAGTACGAATGGAATGGAATATATAGGATGAAAATTCAGCTAGTGCAAATGCTAGCTAGTCAGATGAAGATTTGGCACATTTTGTATGTAAGTAATAAACTGTAATCACTGTTTACTTTGGGGATAATTTTTATTTTATTTTCTTTAGTTCACTGTACCATCAAGGACTTATGTGTGCTATACAAGTGGTTTTATCACTAACCCATATCCCTAGTCCCTGGCACTGATTTATAAGAAAATAAACACTGCCTACCCATACCAAGGAACGTTAATCAAATTTAGCACACCAAAACAGTTTACATATTTGTGTGGTAGTTTGAATGCAAATTCTCCCATAGCCTCATGTGTTTATGATTAATAATCATATTCACTTCCCAGATGCTGGAAATTTGGGAAGTGGAGACTTGCTGCAGGAGGTGTGTCACTTGGGTGAAGCTTGAGATTATTAGCCCACCTTTCCAGATATGAGCCAGCTCTCTGTCTTACTGCTTCCTGCCATGCTGTCCCCATGATGGTGCAACTTCCCTTTGAAACTGTAAGCCTGAAATAAGTGTTTCCTTCCATCAACTGATTCTGGAGGGGTGTTTTGTAAATTAGAAGGTAAAAATTACAGAAAACTATTATGGATAAGTGGAACCATCACTGATGTATGCCTGACCATTTGTTTTTGGTCTTTTGGAACTAATTTTGTGGAAGGAATATGAAAGATTTGGAACTTTGGATTAAGAGACACTTTGCAATGCTATAAGCCAAGCTTGAAGGACCACTCTTGTCAGAGTCTAAAAGGCCTACATTCAGAGAGAACAGTGAACTACTGGTTCTTGGCTTATGAGGTCTTAGTGGGGAAGAGGGCTTTGTTGGAACTGGGCTAGAAGCTATTTGTATGACATTCTGTTGGAGAAACTGGCTGTGTTCTGCCTGTATTCCCAGAATTTGAGAAAAGCTGAAGTTTTGATGAAGTAATATGTTTGACACATTAAGAAATGAAAGTATTGAGCTGGAGACTTCAGCCCAGTTCAGCTGCAATTGATTAGGAGATTACCCATTTTGTGATTGGGCTAGCTGTTCTCCAATGGGACAATGGAAGGAGTGCTGATTCTTTTGAGAGGGGCCCTGAAAGAAGAATACTGAAAGATTTTTCTCTGATCCTCAAAGAACCCTTGGATTAACAAATTTGGTAGCTTACCTTATATTAGTACTGGAATTGTGACAAATGCAGATTACGAGGTCATTGAATTTGCAATGATGTTTGTTGGAAATGATACCTAGGTGATGTGGAACAAGGTCATAGTAACTGCATAGAGGTCAAAGGGGTCATGGTATGGAGACATGAAGATGAACTTTGGATTGCAGTGAAGACCCTAGTATTTTGGAGATGCCAAGACTATGGGATGGCTGGCAAGGAAGCTGCTCATTCTGACTCAGGTGGATTTGCCCACAAAGTAAGCATCCAAAGCTGGAGGAGTGAAATTTGTAACCCAGGGATTTAGTCATGGGTCCCAGATGTGTCAGATAGGGAGTTGCAGAGTTTTTGCCCTGCTGGTATTCTACTTTGCACACTTTCCTGGCTATAACCTCATTACCATTTTTTATAATGTTGATTCTTCCATCATATGTTGGAAATAGGTAACTTGTGTTTCAATTTTACAGGGCTCACAGTTAAGAGATTATGGTCATTTGAACAGTATTGCAATAGTTGAAGAATCTGGTTTCCTTAAAGTAGGACTGAATACATTTTGTATCATTATAAGTCTATGGGGGCACAGAGAGAAAATGTATTAGTTTGAATGTGAAATGTTCCCCAAATCTTCATAGTGTCATGGGTTCAGGATTAAACCTAATACGCATTTCTGAGCTGGGGGAAATTTGGGAGTTGGGGACATGCTGCAGGAGGTTTTCACTGGCAATGGACCTTGAGGTTTATGAGCCTAGCTTGCCAGATGTGAGCCAGCTTACTCTCCTGCTGCTTCATTACAGTATTTCACCACCAGAGTGAACCTTCCCCTCAACATGTAAGCCTGAAATTAGTGTTTTCCTCCCATCAGCTGCTTCAAGTCAGGTGTTTTTTTTTTCATAGCAACAAGAAGGTAACTGAGGGCTGGAGAGATGGCATTGTGGTTAAGCGCTTGCCTGTGAAGCCTAAGGACCTTGGTTCGAGGCTCGATTCCCCAGGACCCATGTTAGCAAGATGCACAAGGGGGAACATGCGTCTGGAGTTCGTTTGCAGTGGCTGGAAGCCCTGGCACTCCCATTCTCTCTCTCTGTTGCTCCCAAATAAATTTTTTAAAAAATTTAAAAAGGCCGGGCGTGGTGGCGCACGCCTTTAATCCCAGCACTGGGGAGGCAGAGGTAGGAGGATGGCTGAGAGTTCGAGGCCACCCTGAGACTACAGAGTGAATTCCAGGTCAGCCTGAGCTAGAGTGAGACCCTACCTCGAAAAACCAAAAAAAAAAAAAAAAAAATTAAAAAGAAGGTAACTGCTATATTGTGTTATAGTCATGCTTCCAAAGGAATTCAGAATATATGATAAGTTATCATATAAATATCATATAAAAGGATATGTCAATATGGCTTACAAAAATCAATCTACTGAGCACATTTTTATAATTACATATATATACTATCATTTCGATTTATAATTAAAATTACATATCAGTACTGCATCTGTTTACATATTATTGATATTTGGAGTTTATATTTGTACACATATATAGGAAATTGCTAAGAAAAAATATACATATGTCCTTTATGTATATTTGTAGATAAGATATGAATACATTGTATAGACTATTGTAACAATATATATGTTAGGTGGAGTCTGAGCTGGAGGGTGACAGAGACATAAGGAAGTAGGTCATCCACATTCCTCAAGGAACCACCCAGCCATTGTCCCTTCCTTGCCTAACAATGCCCCAGGTCTAGGTTTCCTGACCCCTTATCTCTCAGGTCACCAGGTCACTGTTCTGGTCTCATACCCTACCTATTTGAAATGGCTAATATAAGCTACAATCACAGAAGTAGTTAATAAAAAATAATAAATAAATAAATAATATTTAGGTACTTAAGAAGAGAATGGGGGGCTGGAGGGATGGCTTAGCAGTTAAGTGCATGCCTGTGAAGCCTAAGGACCCCAGTTCAAGGTTTGATTCCCCAGGACCCACGATAGCCAGATGGACAAAGGGGCACACGTGTCTGGAGTTCATTTCCAGTGGCTGGAAGCCCTGGCGTGCCCATTCTCTCTCTCTCTATCTGCCTCTTTCTCTCTCTCTCTCTCTGTCACTCTCAAATAAATAAATAAAAATGAACAAAAAAAAATTAAAAAAAAGAGTATGGGGCTGGGGAGATGGCTTAGTGGTTAAGGCGCTTGCCTGCAAAGCCAAAAGACCAAGGTTCAACTCCCCAGAACCCACATAAGCCAGATGCATAAGGTGGCGCATGCATCTGGAGTTCTTTTGCAGCGGATGGAGACCCTGACATGTATATTCTCTCTCTCTCTGCCTCTTTCTCTCTTTTCCTCCCTCTCTTTCTCAAATAAATTAACAAAAATAATTTGTTTTTTAAAAAAATAAAGAGTATAAGCCAGGCATGCCAGCACATGTCTTTATTCATATCACTCGGCACTCGGGAGGCAAAGGTAGAAAGATGACCAAGAGTTGGAGGCCACGCTGAGACTACAGAATGAATTCCAGGTCAGCCTGAGGTAGAGTGAGACCCTACCTCAGGAAAAAAAAAAAAAGTATGAAACTGCTATAGGAATGGAACCTTTTATAATTATAGTTTTCAGATTACTACTATAAGCGTGTAAATGGTTAATTTTGATATATTTAACTGACAATCTTATTACGTTCTCTAATACCTCTATGTTAATAATGTTCCAGGAAAACAATCAAAACCACAGGAACATTCCATAGAATATGTACATTAATATAAATTTGTACCTGTTTATTTTAGTTTTCCTAATGAGGGCTAAGCAGTCAGTGCCATTTACTTTTAGACCTTATACCTTTTGTACCATACACCTTTTTATTACTTTTTTTTTTTTTTTTTGGTTATTTGAGGTAGGATCTCACTCTAGCCCAGGCTGACCTGTAATTCACTATGAAGTCTCAGGGTGGTCTTGAACTCACAGCAATCCTCCTACCTCTGCCTCCCGAGTGCTGGGATAAAAGGTGTGCGCCACCACGACCGGCTTTATTACTTTGAGCATGGATATTATTTTTTAATATTTTATTTAGCTTGTTGAGACAAAGAAACACCCTGTAGACCAGGATGGACTAGAGAACACTATGTAAACCAAAAGGTCTTCAAAAAAAGTCATGTATATAACTCAACAAGTTCATATACCACCTTGGTTAACTCATATTGATTCTTCTACTTCAGCCTCCCAAGTACTGGGATTACAGGTACGAGCCACCACATTGGTTTTATATATAGCTTTTATGATATAAAAAGTGAGATCTTAAAAAAAAGTGAGATCTTTATAGTGCTGGTGATTGAACCCAGGCTCTTGTGCATGCTAGGCAAACATTCTAGCACAGAATTACATCCCCAGGCACCCCCAAAACACAAACCCCCAAAAAGTGAGTTTTAGAAAGGTGCCACTCTCTGACTGGAGATGTAGCACAGTTGGTAGAGTGCTTGCTTAACACACTTGAAAAGCCCTAGGTTTGATTCTCAGTACCTCACAAACCAGGTGTGGTGACACATGCCAGTGATTCCAGACTATGGGAGGTAGAGACAGGAGGACCAGATGATCAAGATCATCCTTCACTGCATAGTGAGGTTATGGCCAGACTGGGCTAAAGATCCTGTATTTAAAAAAAAAAAAAAAAAAAAAAAAAACTGGACTCTCTGCGGAAATGGCTCAGAGGTGTAAAGCTTGCTGGCCTGAGTTCAATTCCACAGTATCCATGTAAAGCCACAAATGGCACACACATCTGGAGTTTGTATGCAGTGGCAAGAGGCCCTGGCCTCTCTGCCTGTCTATCTCTGTTTGTCTCTCTTAAATAAATACATCAAATTATATTTTTAAAAATTTCTGGGGCTGGAGATTTGGCTCAACAATTAAGGGAACTTCGTGTAAAGCCTGCAGGCCCAGGTTCAACTCCCCAGCCACCCACATAAAGACAGGTGGGCATTAGTTTACAGCAGCACACCCATATACAAACAAACAAGCAAATAAATAATTTTTAAATGTCATTCTCGGGTCTTGTCATACTACTATCTGGAATATAAAGAAATGAATGGGGGAGATACTCAAATACATAAATGTAGGAATATACATCAGAGCAAAAAAAAGAAGTTGAGCTGGGCATGGTGGTGCATGCCTTTAATCCCAGCACTCAGGAGGCAGAGGTAAGAAGATTGCCTTGAGCTCCAGGCCACTCTGAGACTACATAGTGAATTACAGGTCAGCCTAGGCTAGAGCGAGAACCTACCTAGAAAAAAAAGTTGATACAATCAAAATAACTAATCATGTGTTCAATGGAATACCATATGACTATTAAATTTTAATTTTCTGAAATAATCATATTAAATAATAAAATGAATTGTTGTTTTCTTAATATTTCATTTATCTATTTGAGAGAAAGAGAATGGGCACAGTAGGATCTCCAGCCACTGCAAACGAACTCCAGACTCATGCACCACCTTGTGCATGTGGCTTACAGGGGAACTGGGGAATCAAACTGGGGTCCTTTGGATTTGCAGGCAAATGCCTTAACCACTAAGCAATCTTCTCCAGCCCTGATTTGCTATTTTTTTTTAAATCATTTTTTGTTTATTTGAGAGAAAGAGGCAGAGAGAGAGGGAGAGGATGGTTGTGCCAGGGTCTCCAACCACTGTAAACAAATTCCAGTCACATGAACCACTTGGTGCATCTGGCTTATAAGAGTACCCCTGGGAATTTGAACCTGGGTCCTTTGGCTTTGCAGGCAAGCACATGAAACTCTAAGTCATCTCTCCAAACTGCTATTTTGTTTTCCAAAGAATATTTTGGGACACATGTGTGTATTTTGCCTAAGAAACCAAGTTTGACGGCTGGAAAGATTACAAAGCCTAGCATCTGGAGTTCATTTGCAGTGGCAAGAGGCACTAGTATGCCCATACATCTCGCTCTTTCTCTCTCTCCCCTTGTAAATAAATATAAATAAAAATTTTGGCTGGGTGTGGTGACACACACCTTTAATCCCAGCACTTGGGAGGCAGAGGTAGGAGGATTGCCATGAGTTGGAGAACATCCTGAGACTACATAGTGAATTCCAGGTCATTCTGAGTACAGCAAGATCCGACCTCCAAAAATTTCTTTGTTTCTTGAGAAAAAAAACTGAGTTTGAAAAAATAATACGTAGTTACTTCAAGAATAGTAATTCTGATAGCTTTAGTATAATCTTTTGTACCTTGTGAAGTGTTCTAAAATAAATACACATTGTTTACCAAAACTCATAAAATCTCACTAGCCAAATATAATCCTCAAACAAGTTCAAACCCCACTTTGGATGACCCAGTCTTGAGCACGTCTAGTTGGAGCCAACTATTTCACAAGGGCCACAAGGCATATAATATTTCTGAAGAGAAAATATACTAGAATAGAATGGGGACTTTTTGCAATGTTACAATCTTGTCCTGTAATGTTTTAAATTTCATGATACTAGTAAAAAAAAAAAAAAAAAAAAAAAAAAAAAAAAAAAGTGCTTACTTTCCATCTGGGGCTGCCTGGACTACAGATAAATGATTTTCTGTAACAGAGTCCAAGGAGCTTAAGTAGGTAATACACTCACAAAATTTATCATTAACTGACTCACATGGTCTACTGAAAGCTTGTGTGGTAAGTTTATGTTGTCTGACTAGAAACTTCCAGTAAAGTAAATTGTGGTTTGTGTGTTTCTTTGTTTTTTTATGGTAGGATTTCACTCTAGCCCAGGCTGACCTGGAACTCACTATGTAGTCTCAGGGTTGCCTTGAAGTTACAGCAATCCTCCTACCTCTGCCTCCCAAGTGCTGGGATTAAAGTCGTGCTCCACCATGCCCGGCAGAAGTAAGTTGCTATTATTATGCATCGTATGTATAATAAATGAGTCTATTTTAACTGAAAAATACATTCCTCTGACTTTACATATATAGTAAATAAATCCTATTTACTTGCTTTATTACAACTATCCTTTACATGATACCAAATTGGTAATATAAATTGTCTTTATTAGAAACTTCTAAAGTTCTAAATTTTGGTTGGAAAACCAAACAAAATATTAACACTAACTACATGTCCATTAATTCGGTGTGAGTTAGCAAAAGAGAGGGGTAGGAGACTAAAAGGACAGGGAAGAGGGAGACAAGCATGGAGGGAGAGGGGGAGCACCATCTTATTGCTGCCAAAACTCTCACATGCTACCCTTTACTTTAAAACCAACAATTCATATACCATAACACACATCTTTTCCCTGCTTAGTTTTGCTTTTTTGAGATTGTCTTGTGAATGGAATTGTGTACCATGTAGCTTTTTGAATATGGCTTCTTTCACTTGGCAAAGTGTTGAGACTCAGCAATTTTACAGCATGAATCAACAGGTAGGTCCTTTTATACTGAATTGTATAGTCTTGTGTAGAGTACAACAATCTGTTTATCTATCTCGGCAATTGAAAGAACTGGATTGTTTCCATTTGGGAGAGTAGTGTTAAATAATGGCTTTATAAACACCCATGTACAGGAGGATGCCTGTTCACTTGCTGATGCTAGGAATTAAAAACCAGGCTACTATGTGTCTATTCTACCAGTAAACTACAACACTAACCACCAACGTATAGTGGTTTTTTTTTTTTTTTTGGATGAAACTAAATTTGCATTTCTCTTGGTAGATGCCTAAGAGTAGGACTAGTGAGGGATATGGTAAGTACAGGTTTAGTTTCATATGAAATTGATAGTAAGGTGTTTTCCAAGGTGGTGATAACAATTTCACTCTCCCACCAGTAGTTAGCCAGCGTGGTGTCACACGCCATTAGTCCCAGCACTCCTGAGGCAGAGGAAGGAGGATCTCCCTAAGTCTGAGGCCACCCTTAGAAACAGCGAATTCCAGGGAAGCCTGCGCTAGACCTACCTCAACAAAAGAGGGAAGCTGGGCATGGTGGCGCACACCATTAATCCCAGCACCCAGGAGGCAGAGGTAGAAGGAACACCTTGAGTTCAAGATCACCCAGAGACTACACAGTGAATTCGAGGTTAGCCTGAGCTAGAATGAGAACCTACCTGGAAAAAACAAAACAAGGGGGGTGGGGCTGGAGGGATGGCTTAGCGGTTAAGGTGTTTGCCTACAAAGCTAAAGGACCCAGGTTCAATTCCCCAGGACCCATGTTAGCCAGCTGCACAAGGGGGTACACACATCTGGAGTTCGACTGCAGTGGCTGGAGGCCCTGCTGTGCCTATTATCTCTCTTTACCTCCCTCTCTGTCTCTTTCTCTCTCTCTCTCCCTCTTTCTCTGTCAAATAAATAAATAAATAAAAAGCTTAAAACAGTTACTTTTTTTAAAAAAAAAAAAAAAGCTTTAGTTGCTCCATATACTTGCCAACCTTAGAATTGCCAATTTTGTTTTGTATTTTTAGACATCTATTAATTTATGTAGTGGTATCATTGTTTTAAATTTATTTTTAGAGTCACAGCAAAATTGGCTGTAATGACACTCAGTAGATGGAGACAGAAGCAAGAAGCCCTGGTACAATCATACACGCACACATGCTAGCGCACATGCAAATAAATAATTAATTTTTTTTTTTTTTGGTTTTTCGAGATAGAGTCTCACATTAGCCCAGGCTCACCTGGAATTCACTATGTAGTCTCAGGGTGGGCTCAAATTCATGATAATCCTCTTACCTCTGCCTCCCCAGTGCTGGGATTAAAGGCATGTACCACCAGGCCTGGCTGATAATTAAATTTTTTAAGTGACATATGCAGCCTGGCATGGTGGTGCACACTTATAATCCCAGCACTTAGGAAGTAGAGGGAGGAGGATCAATGTGAGTTCAAGGCCAGCCTGGAACTACAGAGTGAGTTCTAGGTCAGCATTGGCTAGAGTGAGACTATACCGGAAGGGGGAAAAAAAAAAAACAGCAAAACCATAAGTAGCACATGCATCTGGATTTTGTTTAAGTGGCAAAAGGCAGTGGTTCGGGGCTGGAGAGATGGCTTAGCACTTAAGCACTTGCTTGTGAAGCCTAAGGACCCCGGTATGAGGCTAGTTCCCCAGGACCCATTTTAGCCAGATGCACAAGGGGGCACACGCATCTAGAGTTTGTTTGCAGTGGCTGGAGGCCCTGGCGTGCCCATTCTCCGTCCGTCCCTCCCTCCCTCGTCCTCTCTCTCTCTCTCTCTTCCTCCTCCCCTCCCTCTCCCTCTTTCTCCTCTGTCTGTCCCTTTCAAATAAATAAATAAAAATAAACAAATTTTTTTAAATGCACTGGTTCACGCAGACACGTGCAAATAAATTAGTAAATATCTTTATAAATGCACACCTTTAGTCCCAACACTCAGGAGGCAGAGGTAGGAGGATTGCCATGAGTTCAAGGCATTTCTGAAACTACATAGTGAATTCCAGGTCAGCCTAGGCGAGAGCGAGACCCTACCTCAAAAAAACAAAAAAAAACTACATATATGTGTGTGTATATATATATATATATATATATATATATATATATATATATATATATACACATACACATACACACACACACACACACACATACACATATATATGCATTGGGATATGGCTCAGCATTTAAAGGTGCTTGCTTCCAAAGCCTGATGGCCCAAGTTTGAATCTGCAATACCCAAGTAAAGCCAGATGGACAATATGGACCATGCATCTGGAGTTTGTTTACAGTGTCAAGAAGTCCTGACATACCCATACAATCTTTCTCTCTCTCTCATGAATAAAAAAAAATTTCTTTTGTTTTTCCCAAGATAGGGTCCTGCTCTAGCCCAGACTGACCTGGAATTTACTATGTAGTCTCAGGGTGGCCTCGAACTCACAATGATCTCCTACCACTTTCTCCTGAGTACTGAGATTAAAGGCATGAAGCACCATTCCTGTCAAAAATATTTTTTATTTTGTTTTATTTCAGAGAGGGGGGAATGGGTGCACCACAGCCTCTAGCAAGTGCAAACAAACTCCAGACACATGTGCCACCTTGTGCATTTGACTTACACGTGTACTGGGGAATTGAACCTGGGCCCTTAGGCCTCACAGGCAAGTGCCTTAAACACTAAGCCATCTTTCTAGTCCTGCAAAACTATTATTAAATACTTTTATTTATTTATTTGCAAGGAAAGAGAGAGAGAGAATGGTCGCACCAGGGCCTCTAGGCACTCCAAACAAACTTCAAATACATGCACAACTTTGTGCATTTGCCTTTTCATGGGAATCAAACCCAGGTCACTAGGCTTTGAAGGCAAGCACCTTAACCACTAACTCATTTTTCCAGCCCACAATAAAAATATTTTAAAGGGGGGCTAGGAGATGGATCAGTAGTTAAAGGCACTTGTTTGCAAAGCCTGACTACCCAGGTTCAATTCCCCAGTACCCATATAAAGCCAGATACACAAAGTGGTGCATAGGTCTGGAGTTAGTTTACAATGGAAAGAGGCCCTGGTTGTAGCAGAAAGATTCAGGTTCGCTGAGATGAACTTCCAGACCAGGCACAGTTATGGAGGAAGGGATATTTATTGAAGCTTACAGATCCAGGGGAAGTTCCATAATGGCAGAAGAAACTGGTCTGCCTTCACAGGACCAAGCAGAGAGAGAGAAGCACAAGCCTAAAGCCAAAAGCCACAGCACACTTCAGGAACTCCAGCTAGGCACACTTTGCATATCTTTAGATTGAAATCTCAAACCCACCACCACACTTTAAGATCCACACAATGGCACTGACTCCAGCCAGGTGGCCTCAGATGCAAACTACAAACAAGCAACTGAATATATTGCGGGCCATCTATTCTATTCAAACCACCACTCAGCCCCTGGCCTCCAATAGATCATCATCACATATTGTAAATTGTACTCAGTTCAATTTCAAAGGTCCCCACAGTCTTGACCTGTAAAATCAAACAAGTTAAACATTTCTAACATATAAAGGCACAGAGTAAACATTTTCAACTGGTATAAGGCATAGCAAGGAGAGACTAAAACAATGCAAACTCAACCACCATCAAACAAACATAAAACTTCTGCAGTTCAAGTTCAATACAACCAGGGATTGACAGTCTCCAGATTTTCCAATTTCGCCCCTCCAGCTGGGCAGAGTAGCCAAGGAACACATCCATCCCAGGCCAACAATGCGCTCTATGGTAGCCCTTGCACAGTGCTGGTATATACAAAACATCTTCAGGTCTTCATGCAAACCACGGTCCATCTTCCAAAGGCTCTTTCAGCCTATCAGGGCATCATGCCCTGCCTCCTGCCGCATCTCAGCAGCAGCTCCTGGAACGGTGTGCAATTCATGACCACTCCTCACATTTTCCAAAGGCTCTTTCATCCTATCAGGGCATCAGGCCCTACCTCCTGCCGCATCTCAGCGGCAGCTCCTGGAACCATGTGCAATTCATGACCACTCTTCGCATTTTTCATGCTTCTGAAACCAATACCAGGTATGCAGGACACAGCCATATTCTTAATTCACAGACAAAATAAATCATAACCTTGAAAAGCAGGTTCCTTCTCCAGTCAACTCTTTCCAAAAGTGTTTGCATTTCTATGATAGTCTTTCCTCAGGCATCCTTTCCATGGTAAAGCAATTGGACCATCTTCCTTAAGATTGCTAATGTGTTTGACAATAGCAGATTCAGTAACCTAAAAACAGTCTCAGTGCCTGTAATTTTAACTTGCTTGAGGTTTTCCAGCTTAAAATCTTAAATCTCTCAGCCCAATATCTTTAGCCAAGCACATCAGTCCATTACAAATTTAACCTTGATTAAACTCTCTGGGCCTGAGCAGCAGGACACAGCCAGCCCTTATGCCAGTATCCCAGTTCCAACAAAGTCCTCTGCAGTCTTTCCTTCCCCTTAGAAAGCTCATAAGGCAAGCCTCGAACTTCAATGCTGTCGGCACTTAGCAGTCTCAAACTCTCATCATAATAGTCCATAACACTTGGCTTACCACTCCAGAAGACATCTTCAGTTGCAAGCACCAAATCCATGCCTATTCCTCCAAAACAAAGGTTCCAAAAGATCAACATCCACATGGTCAGGTTCATCTCACCCCACTCCTGGTACCAAGTTCTGTAGCAGACAGATTCAGGTTCGCTGAGATAAACTTCCAGACCAGGCACAGTTATGGAGGAAGGGATATTTATTGAAGCTTACAGATCCAGGGGAAGTTCCATAATGGCAGAAGAAACTGGCCTGCCTTCACAGGACCAAGCAGAGAGAGAGAGAAGCACAAGCCTAAAGCCAAAAGCCTGCCTTCACAGGACCAAGCAGAGAGAGAGATAAGCACAAGCCTAAAGCCAAAAGCCACAGCACACTTCAGGAACTCCAGCTAGGCACACTTTGCATATCTTTAGATTGAAATCTCAAACCCACCACCACACCTTAAGATCCACACAATGGCACTGACTCCAGCCAGGTAGCTGCAGATGCAAACTACAAACAAACAACTGAATATATTGGGGGCCATCTATTCTATTCAAACCACCACACTGGTGCACCTATTCTCTCTCTCCTCTCTCTGTCCTGGCAAATGAATAAATAAAAATATTTGTGCTCAGCCAGATGTGGTAGCACATTCTTTTAATCCCAGCACTCAGGAGGCAGAGATAGGAGGACTGCTGTGAGGTCGAGGCCACCCTGAGACTACATAAAGAATTCCAGGTCAGTCTGGGCTTGAGAGAGGAGACCCTACCTAGAAAAAATAAATAAATAAAAATAAAAAAGAAATATCTGGGCTGGAGAAATACCAAGCGATTAAGGTGCTTGCCTGCAATGCCTAATGACTCAGGTGCAATTCCCCAGTACCCACATGAAACCAGATGCACAAAGTGGCACATGCATATGGAGTTTGCTTGCAGTGGCTAGAGTTCCTGGCATGCCCATTCTCTCTTCCTCCCTCTGTATCTCTTTCTCTTCCTAAATAAATATATATTAAAAATATTTAAGCCAGGCATGGTCGCACACACCTTTAAATCCAGCACTCGGGAGGCAGAGGTAGGAGGATCACCATGAGTTTGAGGCCACCCTGACACTACATAGTGAATTCCAGGTCAGCCTGAGCTAGAGAGAGACCCTACCTTGAACCCCCCCCCCAAAAAAAAAACTAAAAATATATTTTTAAAAAAAATAAACAAAGCATGGGTTGAAGTCCAGCCTGAGCTACGTAACAAAACCCTGCCATGAACCCCCCCCCACAAAAATGACTAAAATCGATCAGGCATGGTGGCACACGCCTTTAATCCCAGCACTCGGCAGCAGAGGTTGGAGGCTTGCTGTGAGTTCAAGACCACCCTGAGACTACATAGTGAATTCCAGGTAAGCCTGGGTAAGAGTGAGACTCTACCTAGAAAACCAAAAAGAAAAAAATAAAATAACTAAAAAGGAGAGCCAGGTGTGGCTAAGTTCCAGGCCAGTCTAAGACTACATAGTGAATTCCAGGTCAGCCTGGGCTAGAGTGAGACTCTAGCTCAAAGGAAAAAAAAAATAGATAAAATGGAAAATTAAAAAAAAAAAAACCACTAAAATGGTACTAGAGATATAGCTCAGTTGGTATAGTACCTGCCTAGAATGTACAAAACCCTGGGTTGGATCCTCAACACTACATAAACTGGATGTGTCAGTGCATGACTATAATGCCAGCACTACTCAGAAAGTGGAGGCAGGAGGATCCCAAGTTCAAGGCTGGGGGCTATGGATGTGACTCGCTGGGTAGAATGCCTGCCCTCCAGGCAGGAAGCCAACTTCAATCCCTAGCACTGCATAACCTGGGCGTGGTTGTATATGCAGGAAATCCCAGCACTATAGAAGTAGAGGCCGGAGGGTGAGAAGTTGAAGGTTATCATCAGCTACGTAAATTCAAGACAGTCTAGGCTACTTGAGAGCTTGGATAAAATAATATATTCAATGTTGGGGCTGGGGAAATAGCTAGGTTGGTAATATGCAACCAAGAGGGCCTGAGTTTAGATCCCCAGCACTCATATAAATACTGGGCATGGCAGCATGGTCCTATAATCCCAGAGCTCCGGAGAGGCGACAGGACAATCTGGGGTGTGCTGACTAGCTAGACTACTTGAATCAGTGATGTCTAGGTTCAGTAAGAGAACTTGTCTCAATGAATAAGCTAGAGAGTCACTGAAGAATCTACCCCATGTCAACCTCTGTCCACGTGCACACTCACAAATATGCATGAAAATTCACCCACCCACCACTCCAAAACTCCCATACAACGAAAGCCACCCTTGTACATGCAAGTTTTCATACACATACACACATACGCACACACACACACACACACACATACCAACACCACACATACATATACATATTTTAAAAAAAACTAGGGCTGGAGAGATGGCTTAGCGGTTAGCATGCTTGCCTGTAAAGCGTAAAGACCTAGGTTTGATTCCCCAGTACCTACATGAGCCAGATTCAGAAGTTGGCACATGCTTCTGGCTTTTGTTTGTAGTGGCTAGAGACCCTGGAGTACCCATTCTCTCTCCCTTCCTCCTCGTCCTTCTTGTCTCTCTCTTCCTCTCGCTCGTAAATAAATAAATAAAATATTTTTTTTAAAAAAAAGCAAGGCAGTCGTGGTGGAGCATACATTAATCCTAGCACTTGGGAGGGAGAAGCAGGAAGATCACTGTATTCCAGGTCAGTCTGGGACTACACAGTGAGTTTGAGGTGACCCTAGCCTAGAGTGAGACCTTACCTCGAAAAAACAAAAACAAAAAAAAGACAGAAACAAGTTCAAAGTTATCCTCCACTATATAGTAAGTTTGAGGCCAGTCAGGGATACATTATACATACATACACACACATGTACACATATATGCGTGTGGACATGTATGCACATGTATGTGTATACCCCCCCTTTTTTGTGTTTTTTCAAGGTAGGATCTCGCTGTAGCCCAGGCTTACCTGGAATACACTATACAGTCTCAGGGAGGCCTTGAACTCATGGCAATCTTCCTACCTCTGCCTCCCAAGTGCTGGGATTAAAGGCATGCTCCACCGCACATGGCTTGTATACCATATTTTTTAAATTATTTATTCATTTATTTAGACAGAGAGAGAGAGTGTGTGTGTGAATGGGTGCGCCAGGGCCTCTAGCCACTGCAAACGAACTCCAGACACATGCACCACCATGAGCATCTGACAAACGCGGGTCCTGGGGAATCAAACCTGGGTACTTTGCCTTTGCAGGCAAATGCCTTAACCGCTAAGCCATTCCTCCAGCCCTATACCATATTTTTTATAGTGTGGAGGATTGAGCCCAGAGCCTTGCACATCCTAGGCAAATATTCTACCACTGAACTATATTATCTCCAGCCCTATAGGCTATATATATATACTGGTTTTGTGAGGTAGGGTCTCACTCTGGTTCAGGCTGACCTGGAATTCACTATGTAGTCTCAGGGTGGCCTTGAACTCACAGTGATCCTCCTACCTCTGCCTCCTGAGTGCTGGGATTAAAGGCGTGCGTCACCACGCCTGGCTATAGGCCATATTTTTTAAAGCCTAACTAGAAGTTCATTATATGAATGCCATAATTTAATCAATCTACTATTTTTAGGTGAACTGGACTTTTTTGTTATTATTTTGAGACCTGGTCTCATGTAGCCTAGGCTGACCTTGAACACCTGATCTTCCTGCCTCTACTTCCCAAGTTCTGTGATAACAGGTGTGTGCCACCACACCCAACATGATGAACCAGTTTTTAACACTGAGTAGGCCAAGCACAATTGCAACCTCAGGGACTCAGGAAGCTGAGAAAGGAAAATCACTTCAACCCAGGAATCAGGGCAATCCATGGAAACAAAGAGAGAGCCTGTCTCTTTAAAAAGCAGTTGAGGGGACACAAAATGGCCTGGATATCCATGACCTCACAGTGCCTGACACTACCTACACAAGACCATCATAATAGGATGGAAAGATCATGACATCAAAATAAAAGAGAGACTGAATGAGAAGGGGAGGGGATATGATGGAGTTTCAAAGGGGAAAGTGGGGGGAGGGAGGGTATTACCATGGGATATTTTTTATAATCATGGAAGTTGTTAATAAGAATTTGAAAAAAAAATAATACAGCTAAGTCTCCTTTCTCTTTCTCTGTCACTCTCAAATAAATAAAAATAAACAAAAAAATTTTTTTAAATGCTTTTTAGCTTGGCATGGTGATGTACGCCTTTAATCCCAGCACGCAGGAGGCAGAGGTAGGTGGATCGCTCTGCTGTCGTGGCCACCCTGAGACTACATAGTGAATTCCAGGTCAGCATGGACTAGAACAAGACCCTTCCTCAAAAAACAAAAGTAAATAAATAAAAAGCTTTTTAGCCAGATGTGGTGTCATATGCGTTTAATCCCAGCACTTAGAAGGCAGAGGTAGGAGGATCACCATGATTTTGAGGCCACCCTGAGACTAGTGAATTCCAAATCATTCTGGGCTAGAGTGAGATCCTACCAATAAGTAAATAAATAAATAAATAAATAAGCAAGCTTTTTATCTTATTTATTTATTTATTTTTGCTAATTTATTTGAGAAAGAGGGAGAGAGAGAGAACGGGTGCACCAGGGCCTCTAGTCACTGCAAATGAACTCCAAACACATGTGCCTCCATGTGTATCTGGCTTACATGGTTACTGGGGAATTCAAACTGGGTCCTTAGGGTTTGCTGGTAGGTGCCTTAACCACTACACTATCTCTCCAGCCCTAAAAAATCTTTTTTTTTAAATTTATTTATTTAAGAAGGGGGGGGCAGAGAGAGAGAATGGGCACACCAGGGCCTCCAGCCATTGCAAAGGAACTCCAGACACATGTTCCACCTTGTGCATCTGGCTTACATGGGTCCTGGGGAATCAAACTGAGGTCCTTTGGCTTTGTAGGCAAAGGCCTTAACCGCTAAGCCATCTCTCCAGCCCCTAAAAGGCTTTTTAAAAAAAAGAATGGAAAAAATAAAATAAAAATAATAATAATAAAAGAATGGAGCCAGACATGGTGGTGCAGGCCTCCAATCCCAGCACTCAGGAGAATGGGTTAACAGGCCTTAAACATGGTAGGCAGTGCTCTCTACTACTGAGCAGAGCTTCAGCCTAGAGTAGTACTTAAAATTTTTTTTTTGAGGTAAGGTTTTACTCTACCCCAGGCTGACCTGGATGGAGTTCATTCTGTTCCAGGGTGACCTCAAACTTACAGCAATCTTCCTACCTCTGCCTCCCAAGTACTGAGATTATAAGCGTGCACCACCATGCTCGGCTGGGCTTGATTTTTTTAAATATTTTTATTTATTTATCTGAGAGAGACAGAGTGAAAGAGGCACACAGAAAAAGTGAGTATAGGCACACCAGGGCCTCCTGCAACTGTAAATGAAAACCAGACGCATGTGCCACTTTGTATATCTGGCTTTACGTGGGTTCTGGGGAAACAAACCAGGTCATCAGGCTTTACAAGCAAGCACCTTTAACCGCTGAGTCATCTCTCCAGCCCCATACCTTTCATATTTGAAAATTAGCTTAAATGGCATCTTGTTATGGCAGTTTGAGATGCCCCTCTCTCACTCCCTCTTCTCCATTTCTGGATAGTACCCCATTCCCACTTACACCCTTCCACTTTCATAGCCTTGTGCTGTATTACACTTCCTACCCTCCTCCCTTCAAATCTCTGTTATATATCCTTTTGTAGCTTCCTGATTTCTTGACACACTCACTCCCATGTAAATACAAATATAACAATTACCCACTAGGAACTGCATATGAGAGAGCATATTTGTCTTTCTATGCCTGGAAAACCTCACTTAATATAATCTTTTTCTGTTTGATCCATTTTCTAGAAATTTCATAATTTGAGTTTTCTTTACAACTGAATAAAAATCCAGTCTGTATACGTATCACAGTTTCACTGTCCAGTCATCAGCTGATGGATTCATGTCATTTCCTTGATATTGTGAATACAACAGTAGCAATTAACATATATTCACAAGTATCTCTGTGGTATGGTATAAAGTTCTTTGATATATATATGCTCAAAAGTGGTATAGCTGTGTAGTTATTAATTTTAAAAAATCCAAAAAAAAAAAAGAAAAGCCGGGCGTGGTGGCGCACGCCTTTAATCCCAGCACTTGGGAGGCAGAGGTAGGAGGATTGCCATGAGTTCGAGGCCACCCTGAGACTCCATACTGAATTCCAGGTCAGCCTGGGCTAGAGTGAGACCCTACCTCGAAAAACTAAAAAAAATAAAAATTAAAAAAATCCAAAAAAAAAAAAAGGCTGGAGAGATGGCTTAGCGGTTAAGGGCTTGCCTGTGAAGCCTAAGGACCCCGGTTCGAGGCTCAATTCCCCAGGACCCACGTTAGCCAGATGCACAAGGGGGTGCATGCGTCTGGAGTTCATTTGCAGTGGTTGGAAGCCCTGGCACACCCATTCTCTCTTTCTCTCTCTCTCTCCTTCTCTGTCTGTCACTCTCAAATAAATAAATAAAAATAAACAAAAAAAATCCTTGAGTTACAATTTTTTACAGCATTTCTTTTTTTTCTACTTAAAATTTTTTGGGGGGTTTTTCAAGGTAGGGTCTCACTCTAGCTCAGGCTGACCTGGAATTCACTATGTAGTCGCAGGGTGGCCTTGAACTCACGGCGATCCTCCTACCTCTGCCTCCCGAGTTCTGGGATTAAAGGCATGCACCACCATATCTGGCTTTGTTTGTTTTTCTTTTTTTTTTTTTTTTTTTTTTTTTTTTTTTTTTTTTTTTTTTTTTTTTTTTTTTTTTTTGGTTTTTCGAGGTAGGGTTTCACTCTAGCCCAGGCTGACCTGGAATTCACTATGGAGTCTCAGGGTGGCCTCGAACTCACGGCGATCCTCCTACCTCTGCCTCCCGAGTGCTGGGATTAAAGGCGTGCGCCACCACGCCCGGCTTGTTTGTTTTTCGAGGTAGGGTTTCACTCTAGCCTAGGCTGACCTGGAATTTACTACATAGACTCAGGGTGGCCTCGAACTCATGGTGATCCTCCCACCTCAGCCTTCCCCATGCGCTGAGATTAAAGAAGTGTGCCACCAGTACCAACTCACTTTTTAAAATTTTATATATAACATTTTATACTCTTTGATTCCCTCGCCTCTGCTCCCATTACCCTGGGGACCCTCCTCAGTAGGATTATGGTATTATTCACTGTGGGGTCATGAAGGCCTCAGTCAGTTTCTGAGGGGTAGCAGGGCCCTATGACTCAGCATATTCTTACCCACTCTGTGGCTCTTACAATCTTTCTGTCCCCTCTTCCGCAATGTTCCCTGGGCCATGGCAGGCCTGTTGGCAGTCTGATTTAGTATTGATTATACATTATTTCTTTTATTGTACTTTATATCATGCAAAAAAATGAGCTAAAGTCAACCAATAAAGCAGTTAATGCACTATTATTTGCCAAGTTTCAACACTGGCAATGAATGAAAGGGAGTTAGAATCAAATTAAAAAAAAATTTATTGGGCTACAGCAATGTGGTTTAGTGGTGAAGGATCTTGCCTGCTAAGCCAAAGGACCAGGGTTCGATTCCCCAGGATCCACATAAGCCAGCTGCACAAAGTGACACATGCATCTGGTGCACCCATTCTCTCTTTCTCTCTCTCTCTCTCTCTCTCACACACACACACACACACAGACATAAAAAAATATGTAAAAAATTTTATTGACTGCAGTGTGTGGTGCCCCATGACTTTAAATCAGCACTTGGGAAGCTAACATAGGAGGATTGCTGTAAATTCAAGGCCAGCCTGAGATGACATAGGGAATTCCAGGTCAGCCTGGGCTAGAATGAGATCCTACCTTGAAAAACAAAACAAAACAAAATAACTATTGAGATAAAGTTTATATAACCTAAAATTTATCATATATTAACCATTTTAAAAATTTACATTTTAGTGTTGCTTTCTTAAAAATAATCTGCTTGGGGCTGGAGGGATAGCTTAGCAGTTAAGGTGCTTGCCTACAAAGCCAAAAGACCCAGGTTCGATTCCCCAGAATCCACATAAGCCAGATGCACAAGGTGGCGTATGCATCTGGAATTTGTTTGCAGTGGCCGGAGGCCCTGGACCACCCATTATCTCTGTCTTTCTCTCTCATTCAAATAAGATAAATATAAAAAAAAGTAGGGCTGGGGCTGGAGAAATGGCCCAGTGGTTAAGGCGCATTCCTGCAAATCTTACTAACCAACCAACCAACCAACCCTGGTTCGATTCCCCAGTACCCACGTAAAGCCAGATGCACAAAGTGGCCAGAGGCCCTTGTGCGCGCTCTCTCTCTCTCTCTCTCTCTCTGTCTCTCTCTATGCTTGCAAATGTATAAATATTTTTGTAAAAAAAAGTAGGGCTGGAGAGATGGCTTAGCCGTAAAGACACATGCCTGTGAAGCCTAAGGATCCAGGTTCGATGCTCCAGGTCCCACATGAGCCAGATGCACATGGTGGCACATGCATCCGGAGTTCGTTTGCAGTGGCTAGAGGCCTTGGTGTGCCTACTCTCACTCGCTCTCTCTGTCTCAAATAAATAAATATAAAGCCAGGCGTGGTGGTGCACACCTTTAATTGCAGCACTCGGGAGGCAGAGGTAGGATTGCCGTGAGTTCAAGGCCACCCTGAGACTCTATAGTGAATTCCAAGGTCAGCCTGGGCTAGAGTGAGACCCTACCTCGAAAAACCAAAATAAATAAATATAAAATCTTAATTTTTTTTAAAAAATCTGCTAGGTGTGGTGGCACACACCTTTAACCCCAACACTCAGGAGGCAGAAGTAGGAGGACTGCCATGAGTTTGAGGCCACCCTGAGACTACAGTGAATTCCAGGTCAGCCTGGGCTAGAGCAAGACTCTAACTCAAAAAAAATAAAAATAAATGTTTCTACTAAGCACTTCTGTTTTTAGTTCAGGGAGAAATTAATAAATATAATTTGTGGCTGTGGAGATAGCTTATCAGTTAAGGCATTTGCCTGTGAAGCCTAAGGACCCAGGCTCAATTCCCGAGTACCCACATAAACCAGATGTACAAGGTGGCGCATGCATTTGGAGTTTGTTTGCAGTGGCTAGAGGCCCTGGACCACCCATTCTCTATCCACTGCCTCTTTCTCTCTCAAATAAATAAATAACAAATAAAATTTCACTGGGAGACAGTTTAGCTTTAAAAGACCTTCATGAGGGGATGAAGAGATGTATAAGCAGTTAAAGGCACTTGCGTGCAAAGCCTGACATGCTGGGTTCAATTCCCCAGTACCCCAAGTAAAACCAGATATACAAAGTGGCACGTTCATCTTGAGTTTGTTTGTAGTGGCAGGAGATCCAGGTGCACCCATTCTCTCTTTCTCACTCTCTCAGATAAATAATTTTTTAAAATTTTTGCTTATTTTATTTTATTTATTTGATGGTGACAGAGAGAGAGAATGGGTGCACCAGGGCCTTCAGCCACTGCAAACTAACTCCAGATATATGCGACACCTTGTGCATCTGGCTTACACAGGTACTGGGGAATCAAGCCTCAAACCGGGGTCCTTAGGCTTCACAGGCAAGCGCTTAACTGCTAAGCTATCTTTCCAGCCCTAAATAAATAAAATTTTAAAAAGAGACCGTCCTAAGATCCTTTCTCAAAACAAGCAGAAAAAAAATCACTTCTTAAAAATATTTTATCTTTATTTATTTGACAGAAAAAGAGGGGGAGAGATTGACAAAGAGAGAATGGGTGTGCTGGGGCCTCCAGCCACTGTGCAGCTGGCTAATGTGGGGCCTGGGGAATTGATCCTGGGTCCTTTGGCTTTGCAGGCAAAGGCCTTAACTGCTAAGCCATCCCCCCAGCCCAAAAATCACTTTTTATTTAAGAAGAAATGACCAAGCATGGTGACACATACCTCTAACCCCAACACCAGGGAGTGTGAGGCAAGAGGACCTCAAGTTCAAGGATAACCTGAGCTACATAGTGAGACCCTATCTAAGATAAAAGGGGGGTGGGGAGAGAATGGGTACACCAGAGCCTCTTGCCACTACAATGAACCCCAGACACATGCTCCATTCTGTGCATCTGCCTTTATGTGGGTACTGCGGCATCAAATCCAGGCTGTTAGGCTTTGTAAGTGAGTGTGTTAACATCTGAGTCATCTCTCAATCCCCCTTTCTTTTAATAATTAGTGATGCTGATCATCGTAATATGAAAATATGCTTACTGCCGGGCGTGGTGGCATACACCTTTAATCCCAGCACTCAGGAGGCAGAGGTAGGAGGATCACCGTGAGTTCGAGGCCACCCTGAGACTACATAGAGAATTCCAGGTCAGCCTGAGCTAAAGTGAGACCCTACCTCGAAAAACCAAAAAAAAAAAAAAGAAAAGAAAATATGCTTACTGGACATTTATGAATTTTTGGAAAATTGCAATTTTTAAGACCTTTTTAAAAATATTTTTGAGGCTGGGCATGGTGGCACACACCTTTAATCTCAGCACTCAGGAGGCAGAGGTAGGAGGATTGCTGTGAGTTTGAGGCCACTCTAAAACTACAGTGAATTCCAGCTCAGCCTGGGATAGAGGGAAACCTTAACTCCAAAAAAAAAAAAAAAGCAGGCATGGTGGCTCACGCCTTTAATCCTAGCACTTGGGAGACAGAGGTAGGAGGATCACCATGAGTTCAAGGCCACCCTGTGACTACATAATGAGGGCCAGGTCAGCCTGGGCTAGAGTGAGACCCTACCTCGAAAAACCAAAAAAAAAAAAAAAAAATTGAATCAGGGTCACCCTATGTTACCCATGCTGGCACTGAAGGAATGAATAGCAAGTGTGTTAACATTTGAGTCATCTTTCAACCCCCCCTTTCTTTTAATAATTAGTGATGCTGATCATTATCATATGAAAACATGCTTACTGGCCATTTATAAATTTTTGGAAAATTGAAATTTTAAGTCCTTTTTAAAAATATTTTTGAGGATGAGTCAGGGGTGGTGGTGCACACCTTTAATCCCAGCACTCCGGAGGCAGAAGTAGGAGGATCGCCATGTGTTCAAGGCTACCCTGAGACTCCATAGTGAATTCCAGGTCAGCCTGGGCTAGAGTGAGACCCTACCTCGAAAAACCAAAATATATATATATATTTTGAGGCTGGGCATGGTGGCACACACATTTAATCTCAGCACTCAGGAGGCAAAGGTAGGTGGATTGCTGTGAGTTTGAGGCCACCCTAAAACTACAGTGAATTCAAGGTCAGCCTGGGCTAGAGGGAAACCTTACCTCAAAAAAAAGAAAAAAAAAGCCAGGCATGGTGGATCACACCTTTAATCCCAGCACTTGGGAGGCAGAGGTAGGAGGATCACCATGAATTCAAGGCCACCCTGTGACTACATGAGTTCCAGGTCAGCCTGGGCTAGAGTGAGACCCTACCTCGAAAAACCAAAAGAAAAAAATTGAATCAGGGTCACCCTATGTTACCCATGCTGCCATTGAATGAATAAATTTCTAGTCTCTGCCACCCAGGCATGTACCACGGTGCTCAGCTTAAAAACAAATTTCATCCCTTTTTCTCTCCATCGCATTGTTGTTATTAAGTTTTATAAGTTTTTTCTCTTTCTCTTGTGGTTGTTGTTTTGAGGCAGGGTCTCACTGGATGGGCTTGAACTAAAGCTAAAATTTCCCTGCCTCAGCCTCCTGAGTGCTGTGATTACAGGTACACAACACCACACCACTTAGGAGTTATTTATGAATGCTAGATGTTAACAATGTCTTATAAGATATTTGATTTGCAAATATTTTCTTCTGTTAATATTAACTTTTTTTTGGTTTTTAGAGATAGGG
The DNA here is from genome assembly GCA_036346955.1 of Dipus sagitta. Lineage (NCBI taxonomy): Eukaryota > Metazoa > Chordata > Mammalia > Rodentia > Dipodidae > Dipus > Dipus sagitta. The sequence continues at coordinate 66,291,884 of CM070776.1, forward strand.
TCTCACTCTAGGTCAGCCTGACCTGGAATTCACTAGGTAGTCTCAGGGTGGCCTCGAACTCACAGCAATTCTCCTACCTCTGCCTCCCGAGTGCTGGGATTAAAGGTGTGTACCAGCATACCCGGCTAACATTAACTTTTAAAAAATATTTATTTACTTATTTGAGACAGAAACAGGCAGATAAAGAGAGACTGAAGAGGACTGGAGAGATGGCTTAGCAGTTAAGGCGCTTGCCTGCAAAGCCAAAGGACCTCGGTTCAATTCCTTAGTACCCATGCAAGCCAGATGCACAAGATATTGCATGCATCTGGAATTTGTTTGCAGTGGCTGGAGGCTGCGTGGCCATGTTCTCTCTCTCTCATACTCATTCTATCTCTTTCCCTCTCTCAAATAAACAAAAATATTTTTAAAAAAAGACTGAAGAGAGCCGGGCGTGGTGGCACATGCCTTTAATCCCAGCACTCGGGAGGCAGAGGTAGGAGGATCGCCGTGAGTTCGAGGCCACCCTGAGACTCCATAGTGAATTCCAGGTCAGCCTGGGCTAGAGTGAGACCCTACCTCCAAAAACCAAAAAAAAAAAAAAAAAAAAAAAAAAAGACTGAAGAGATGGCTCAGTGGTTAAGGCACTTGCTTGTAAAGCCTAATGACCCAGGTTCTATTCCCCAATACCCATGTAAAGCCAGATGCATAAAGTAGTGCATGCATCTGGAGTTTGTTTACAGCAGCTGTGGCCCTAGTGCACCTATTCTCTCTGTCTCTGTTTCTGCTTGAAAACAAATAAATATTTAAAAAATAAAATAAAATAAATGCTCTTAAAGTGTACTTGGGAAATATGCCCAAGCCAGAGGGCCGGGAACAACTAAGTGTTTATCAAGTTAAAAATAAAGGACAGTACACTACTTTTAATTTTTATATTTGCCATGTTTTGCTATTTCCTTGTGGCTTAGAATGTAAAATTGTTAAAATACTTGTTCCGAATAAGTATTTCTCTTTTGTATTACTAAGAAATAAAATAAAATATAAAATAAAACAAGAAAGCTGGGTGTGGTGGCACATGCGTTTAATCCCAGCACTAGGAAGAGGTAGGAGGATTGCTGTGAGTTCAAGGCCACCCTGAGACTAAATAGTGAATTCCAGGTCAGCCTGAGCTAGAGTGAAACCCTACCTTGAAAACCCGAAGGGAAAAACAAAACCTCTGTCTAATAAATAAATAAATTTTAAAAAGTATTTCTAAAAAATGGGCTGGAGGGCTGGAGGGTTAAGGCGTTTGCCTGCAAAGCCAAAGGACCCAGGTTCAATTCACCAGGATCCATGTTAGCCAGATGCACAAGGGGGCTCACACATCTAGAGTTCGTCTGCAGTAGCTGGAGGCCCTGGTGCGCCCATTCTCTCTCTCTTTCTCTGTCAAACAAACAAACAAATAAATAAATAAATAAAATATATTTAAGAAAAAAATGGGCTGGAGAGATGGCTTAGCCGTTAAAACACTTGTCTATGAAGCCAAAGGACCAAGGTTTGATTTTCCAGGTCCCACGTAAGCCAGATGCATATGGTAGTGCATGTGCCTGGAGTTCATTGGCAGTGGCTAGAAGCCCTGGTGTGCCCATTCTCTCTCTCTCTTGCTGTCTGTCTCAAATAAGTTTTAAAAATATTTTAAAAAATATAGGTGTGGTGACATTTTGCCAGGCATGGATGATTGGGGCAGGAGGATTTCCAGCTTAAGGTCAGCCTGAGCTACATACCAAGATCTTGTCTCAAAATGAAAGACAGTAAGTCATCACTGTCAAAAATTCAGGAAATATCAAAAATATGTGAGGCAAAAATGGAAAGTGTATTTCTCACTACTAAACACCCAGAGATAGCCACTATACTGAACTGTCATGGATCCTTTTGGTCTCTATACACACACCCACACACACACACTCACAAACACAAGGTTTAATATTAACATATGTAACAGTAATGAGACTTTGAGAATTCAAAATTAGCATTGCTTTACACCTTGTTTTCCATTTAAGAGTCATTTGGGATTCTCTAAAAGGTCACATCAGGGATTGGGGTGATTGCTCAATGGTTAAAGGCACTTGCTTGCAGAGTCTGCTGGCTGGGTTCAGTTCCCCAGACTCCCATGTAAAGACAGACAGCCATTTGTTTACAGTGGCAAGAAACCCTGGTTTGTATGTATGTACACACACACAGGTGTGCACACGTGTAGGTAGGGTTTCACTCTAGCCCAGGCTCACCTGGAAATCACTCTGTATTCTCAGGTTGGCCTTGAACTCACAGCGATTCTCCTACCTCTGCCTCCCCAGTGCTGAAATTAAAGACATGTACCACCACGCCTGACTCAGACTTAGCTTTTTAGAATTTATTTATTAGAGACAGAGGGAAAGAAAGAGAAAGAGAACGGGTGCACCAGGGCCTCTAGCCACTGCAAATGAACTCCAGATGCATGTGCCACCATGTGCATCTGGGTTACATGGAACTTGGAGAATTGAAATTGGGCCCTTAGGCATCACAGGCAAGAGCCTTAACTGCTAAGCCATCTTTCAAGCCCAGAGACTTAGCTTTTAATTCCATGAAATAGTTCAAATACTCAAACATACAGAACATAGCTTCTTCCTTAGTCCATCTGAAGCTAAGAAATGTTTGCTAGTGTTTCAAAGGTGTGCATATAGGTTTCATGCACTATAGGAAACATGGACTGTACAAGAAATAGCATCAGCAGGGACTGGAGAAATGGCTTAGTGGTTACAGCATTTGCCTGTGAAGCCTAATGATCTAGGTTCGATTCCTCAGGAGCCACGTAAGCCAGATGCACAAGGGGGAACATGTGTCTGGAGTTTGTATGCAGTGGCTAGAGGCCCTGGCATGCCCATTCTCTCTTTCTCTCTTGTCTCTTTCTGTCATAAATAAATAAATTGAATAAAATAAAATAAAATAAAGAAATAACATCAGAATGACTGATCTAGAATTTTAGGCTTTGTTCTGCAATAGTTAACTGTGTAAACCTAGGACTGGCTTTTTTTTTTTCATCTAAAAAATAAGAGAGACCCAGCATGGTGGTTCATATACCTTTAATCCCAGCACTCAGGAGGCAGAGGTAGGAGGATCGCTGTGAGTTTGAGGCCACCCTGAAACTACATAGTGAATTAGGTCAGCCTAGGCTAGATGAGACCTTACCTCAAAAAATAAATAAATAAATAAATAAATAAATGAATAAAAATTAAAAAATAAGTCGGGTGTGTTGGCGCACGCCTTTAATCCCAGCACTCGGGAGGCAGAGGTAGGAGGATTGCTGTGAGTTCGAGGCCACCCTGAGAATAGAGTTAATCCCAGATCAGCCAGAGCTAGAGTGAGACCCTACCTTGAAAAACCAAAAATAAATAAATAAATAAATAAATAAAATAAAAATAGGGGGTGGGGCTGAAGAAATGCTTCAGCAATTAAACGTGCTTGTTTGCAAATTCTGACAGCCCCAGGGTTCAATTCCCCAGTACCAATGTAAACCCAGTCACACAAAGCAGCTCATGTGCCTGGAGTTTGCAGAGGAAGGATACCGTGGCACATTCATTCCCATTCTCTTTCTCTCTCCCCAAATAAATATGAAAATAAATATTAGAGGGTAGCTGGACATAGCGTTCATGCCTTTGATCCCAGCACTTGGGAGTTCCAGACCAGCTGAGGCTTGAGTGAGACCCTGCATCTACAACACAAACACACACAAATATTGGAAGCTAAATGTAATTGTTCCTAATATTTTAAAGTTTTAAGTCACGAATGTTTTGAAACACAGTGCAAAAATTCATCTGCCTGAATTGCTAAACGGGGCATGTGGGACGGAGTCGGGGTGAAATCTGGGTGTGGTGGCTCACATTCGGAAATCCCAGCAGTTCGAAATCTAAGGCAGGAGGAGTACTTTGAGTTCGTGGCCAGCCTAGGCTACAGTGTGAGACCCAGTCTCAAATCAAAGCAAAAACACAACAAAGAGAACACAAGCCCAAAAGGACTAATGTATCTCTTCAATATCCCCAAGCCTGTATGTATGTTCCTCAAGATGGGATTTTGTTTTGTTCAGGCATGTCTGTCAAACACATAGAATAGTGCCTAACACGCTTTATGGTGGTTGAATGTTTGAATATATGGATAGTGTAATAAAACTGGCATGATTCAGTCGTCTAATTTGGTCACTCCTGAACTGAAAAATGATACCAACCAGCTCTTACCCACCTCCTGGGAGTTACATTTCCCAACAGCAGGACTCCCTCGGAGCTAAAAATCAAAATCCCCAGTCCCAACACCTAACGTGGCCCAAACTCAAAGCAGTGTCAAAACTTGTAGTTTTGCATATTCCCAGGCCAAGGGAACTCGTCACCCCACTCTCAGACTTGGAAGTTCTTTCTTTCTCGAAGGGAACCGTTCTGAAAACGAACTCAAGTGAGCCAAAAAGGCAAGGACCCGACCGGGAAACGAGAGGAGTGAAAACCCTTGCCAAGCCCCACACACTGGGAAAAGTCCCCGTGGCTGCAGAGCGCGTTCTCACCTCCTTCTTTCTCTGAGCAGAGACCGAGGGAACCTTGTAAGTGAGAAGTAGCGCCACCGCCATGGTCGTCGAAACACACCAAAACCACGTCCGCGCTGCCATGTTCCTTCCTCGCCCGGAGAGGGCGAAACTTTCCTCCAGCGGGGAGAAGGTGGGGCGCGAGACTAGGCAGGCCTTGGCCTTTCCTCATTGGCTGGGCTCACCCTTGCTAGGCGACCTTTCATATGACGTCACAGAGCGCTACAGCCAGACGCCCGCTAAAAGCAACTTCGCTTCCGATTGGTCCCAGATAGCCAATAAAAAAAGGATAATCTGGAGGGTTTTCATTGGTCTGCTAAGAATGCTACACCGCCCCTTTCATTTTGCGGAAAGGGGTCACGGTTCGCGACTGTTCTAACACGCGTGCGCAGTTGTGAACCGTTGCAGACTTTTAGTTACAAAATAGCTTGGAGTGTTTAAAACGGGCTCACTCTCCCCAGAAACACTCATTCAGAATTCTTTGAAATTCCCCCCAGTCGTGGAGGCGCGCCCAGTAATCTCGGCACTTGGGGGGGAGGTGGAGGCAGGAAGATCAAGAACTCAGGGTCATCCTCTTAATACATAGCCAGTTCAAGCCAGCCTCCGATGTATTATACCCAGTCTCAAAAAAATTGCGGGGGGGCGGTTGCTGGAGAGATGCCTTAGCAGATAAGGTGCTTACCGGGAAACATAAGGACACAGGTTCAATTCCCCAGTACTCACTAAGCCAGCTGCACAAGGTGGCACTTATAGTAGTAGCTAGAGGCCCTGGTGTACCCACTTTCTCCTCTCTCTGTCCCAAATAAATAATAAATATAGCCGGGGTTGGTGGCGCACGCCTTTAATCCCAGCACTCTGGAGGCAGAGGTAGGATTGCCATGAGTTCGATGCCCGCCCCCCTGAGACTACAGAGTGAATTCCAGGTCAGCCTGGGCTAGAGTGAGACCGTACCTCAAATCCCCCCCCCAAAAAATAATAAATATAATTGCTGGGCGTGGTGGCACACGCTTTTAATACCAGCACTTGGGAGGCTGTGAGTTTGAGGCCACCCTGAGAGTACATAATGAATTTCAGGTCAGCCTGGGCTAGAATGAGAACTACCTTGGGGGGCACTTTTTCTGAAATCCACATCTTTCATATAATATTCCATAAGAAAGAGACCTAGCATCATGAGTGTCAGGAGCTTAGTTCCTCATACTGCATACTAAGTATTTCAAATAAAAATATTTTAAAAAGCAATGTAAACCTGTGTCCCGAGAAACCTCTTCCTTAGAGTGACACGAACATATGTCTTCTCCCCCAGATAGGGTACAGGGGACAGACCCAAGGAGAATTACACCCAAACCAGTTTTGGTAAACCAATGAGTATGAATTACTTACAGAGCACCACTGAGTTTATGTGACTCAAGGGCAGCTGCATTACCGCACATCATGGAGCCCTCTCTATTAGCTAACCTCCTGCCTCCTACATAGTCTATCTTTTCCCAAAATCACATGCACCTTGGGGAAGGACAGGCAGGAATAATTGGTGTAACTTCAGATGAAGGCCTTGCAGTCCCTTCCACTATCTACTAGGGAGTTCTCAATAGCTCCATCACGATTACTGACATAGGATGTATCACATTGTATCAGTGTTGTTCTGCTCCAAAGACGCCATAGTTATCAGGGCAAGGCATTGTTTTTATTAAAAACTTCCATGATTATAAAAAATATCCCATGGTAATACCGTCCCTCCCCCCACTTTCCCCTTTGAAACTCCATTCTCCATCATATCCCCTCCCCATCTCAATCAGTCTCTTTTATTTTGATGTCATCATCTTTTCCTCCTATTATGATGGTCTTGTGTAGGTAGTGTCAGGCACTGTGAGGTCATGGATATCCAGGCCATTTTGTGTCTGGGGGGAGCACGTGTACATGGAGGAGATTATCAGCTCAATTCCAGCAGGATTTCTCAGTGGCCTTGCAGCCCAAGTATGTGGAGTCTTCAGCAATAGGGTCTTACCATCTATTTATAGTGGGAAAGCAAGGCCTAGGCAATGGCCTGTAATGTAATGTTTTGGGGGCATCAGGGACCTCCCTGACCAACAACTCCCTGGAAGGTTATCAGGCCAAGGCATTCTTTACCTCAAGATGGCTACGTCTTATACCCAGAGGAAAAACACCTTGAAACAATGTCTCACAAGTCCCAGCATTTAGGAAGTTAAGAAGAGAAGAGGAAGGTTGAGGAGGGAAGAAAATTACAGCAAGTTTTATTTATTCGTTTGATTGTTTATTTATTTAGTTTTTCAAGGTAGGGTCTTGCTCTAGTCCAGGCTGACCTGGCATTCACTATGTATTTCTTTTCTTTTCTTTCCTTTTTTTTTTTTTTTTTTTTTTTTTTTTTTTGGTTTTTCAAAGTATGGTCTCACTCTAGCTCAGGCTGACCTGGAATTCACTATGTAGTCTCAGGGAGGCCTCGAACTCAAGGTGATCCTCCTATCTCTGCCTGTCGAGTGCTGGGATTAAAGGCATGCACCACAATGCCCAGCTTTTTATCACTATGTATTTCTCAGGCTGGCCTTGGTTCTACCTTTGCCCCAAAAGTGTTGGGATTAGAGCTGGAGAGATGGCTTAGCAGCTAAGCGCTTGCCTGTGAAACCTAAGGACCCTGATTCGAGGCTCGATTCTCCAGGACCCATGTTAGCCAGATGCATAAGGAGGTGCATGCCTCTGGAGTTTGTTTGCAGTGGCTGGAGGCCCTGGCACGCCTATTCTTCCTCTCTCTCGCTCTCTCTCTCCTCCCTCTCTCTCTCTCCTCCCTCTCTCTCTCTCTCCCTCTTTCTCTCTCTGTCTGTCTCTCTCAAATAAATAAATAAACAAAAAAATTTTTTTAAAAGTGTTGGTATTAAAGGTGCGCACTACCACGCTGCCATGTCTGGTTCACAGCAAATTTTAAGCCAGCCTGTTTTACATAGTGATTTCCAGGTCAGCCAGGGACACACAGAGAGACCCTGTCTTAAAACAAAACAAAACAAGGGTTTTATTTGTAAACTGGAAGTGGTGGCCTCATGCATGAAATCCAGTTTCTTCCAACAGCGAGGTAGTATTGCCAAGAGTTCCATGCCAACCAGGGCCACATGGCTAAACCTTGTCTTAAAAGACAAAATTTTGGGGCTGGAGAGATGGCTTAGCAGTTAAGCGCTTGCCTGTGAAGCCTAAGGACCCCGGTTTGAGGCTCGATTCCCCAGGACCCACGTTAGCCAGATGCACAAGGGGGCGCACGCATCTGGAGTTCGTTTGCAGTGGCTGGAGGCCCTGGTGCGCCTGTTCTCTCTCTCTCTCTCTCTCTCTGCCTCTTTCTCTCTGTCTGTCACTCTCAAATTGATAAATAAAAACATAAACCAAAAACATTAAAAAAATTTTTTTGCTGGATGCCTGCATGGAGTCTCCATGGGGCCATGAGGATGAACCGAGACTTGCGGTGGAGACCCAGTGGAGATGCCAGGACCATGAGATGGCTGCCAAGGAGAGCTGCTGGCCGCCAATAAAGTTTTCCAGGACTGTGAGTAGCCTAGCTGGAGGGGCAGAATTGGAATGCCAGAGACTTGTTGCTGGTTGGAATTATCAGACTTGGAGATTTGTCACACCAGCTAGAGTTGTTGGACTTGAAACTACCGAGTTTGATGTTTGCCTTGGTTGTTTTAAATCTTGTATTGGTTGAATGTTTCTTTGCTATGCCCAATGTCATCTTTTGCAGTCTGAATATTTATTCTGTGCCATTCCGGGTTTTTTGAGGTTATTTTTTGGTATTATGGCTCAGTTAAGAAGATCTTGGACTATGGGGATGTAGAAACATCATTGGAATTGATAAAAAACTATGGGACTTTTAAAGTTAGATGAATACATTGCATTTTACATCATGTATGGTTATCAGTTTATGGGGGCCAGGGGCGGAATGTGGTGGTTTGATTCAGATGTCCCCCATTAACTTAGGTGTTCTGAATGCTAGGTCCCCAGATGATGGATATTTGGGAATTAATGCCTCCTGGAGGGAGTGTATTGTTGGGGGCGGGCTTATGGGTGTTATAGCCAGTTTCCCCATGCCAGTGTTTGGCACACTCTCCTGTTGCTATAGTCCACCTTATGTTGGCCAGGGGTGATGTCCACCCTCTGCTCATGCCATCATTTCCCCCCGCCTTTGTGGAGCTTCCCCTCGAGGCTGTAAGCCAAAATAAATCTCTTTTTCCCAGAAAAAAAAAATTGCCGGGTGTGGTGGCGCACACCTTTAATCCCAGCACTTGGGAAGCAGAGGTAGGAGGATCACCGTAGGTTCAAGGCCACCCTGAGACTACATAGTTAATTCCTGGTCAGCCTGGACCAGAGTGAGACCCTATCTTGAAAAACAACAACAAAAAACAACAACAAAATTTTTGTCGGTGTGGTGGCCCATGTCTTTAATCCCAGCACTTGGGAGGCAGAGGTAGGAGGATTGTCATGAGTTCAAGGCCACCCTGAGACTACAAAGTGAATTCCAGGTTAGCCTGAGCTAGAACAAAACCCTACCTGGAACCGCCCCCCCTCAAAAAAAATTGAGACAATGCTGGATTGATGGCTTAGCAGTTAAGGTACTTGCCTGCAAAGCCAAAGGACCCAGATTTGATTACATATAGTACCCACATAAAGGCAGTTGTAAGGTGGCACGTGCTTCTGGGGTTCTTTTTTTTTTTTTTTTTTTTTTTTGGTTTTTCGAGGTAAGGTCTCTCTATAGCTCCAGCTGACCTGGAATTCACTCTGTAGTTTCAGGGTGGCCTGGAACTCATGTTGATCCTCCTACCTCTGCCTCCCGAGTGCTGGGATTAAAGGCGTGCACCACCACGCCGGCTCTTTTTTTTTGAGGTAGGGTTTCACTCTAGCCCAGGCTGACCTGGAATTCTATATGTAGTCTCAGGGTGGCCTTGAACTCATGGCGATCCTCCTACCTCTGCCTCCCGAGTGCTGGGATTAAAGGCACCACGCCTGGCTCTGGAGTTCTTTTGCAGTGACTGGAGGCCCTGGTGTGATCATCCTGTCTGTCTGCCCCCTCCATAATAAATTTTAAAAAATCAAATATTTGTTAAAAATTGAGATAGCAAGCCGCGCGTGGTGGCGCACGCCTTTAATCCGAGCACTCGGGAGGCAGAAGTAGGAGGATTGTCGTGAGTTCGAGGCCACCTTGAGACTCCATAGTGAATTTCAGGTCAGCCTGGGCTAGAGCGAGACCCTACCTTGAAAAAAAAATTGAGACAGCAAAGCTTACCTGTAGTGAGAAAAAAATTAATGCCACAAAAGTCAAAGTAAACATGACAAGCTTTAATTGTACAGGAGACTAATTTGGAATGATTTTTTTTTTTGAGGTAGGGTTTCACTCTAGCCCAGGATGACCTGGAATTCATTATATAGTCTCAGGGTGGCCTGGAACTCACAGCGATCCTCCTACCTCTGCCTCCCAAATGGTGGTATTAAAGATATACACATTCCACCATGCCCGGCTGAATTCTTTTTTGGGGGGAGGATTTTCAAGGTACAGTCTTACTCTAGCCCAGGCTGATCTGAAATTCACTATGCAGTCTCAGGGTGGCCTCCTACCTCTGCCTCTCGAGTGCTGGGATTAAAGGAGTGCGCCACCACGCCTGGCCTCTTTTTAAAAATATTTTATTTTTATTATTTATTTGAGGTAGGTGGGAGAAGGGACAGACAGACAATAGACACAGCAGGCCTCCAGCCACTGCAAACAAACTCCACACGTACACATCACCTTGTGCATCTGGCTTTACGTGGGCACTAGGGAACTGATCCCAGGTCGTTAGGCTTTGCAGGCAAGTACCTTAGGAGCTGAGCCATGTCTTCAGCACTCTTTCTTTCTTTTCTTGTTTTTTTTTTTTTCTTCTTTTTTCTTTCTTTTTTTTTTTTGGTTTTGTTTTGTTTTTCGAGGTAGGCTCTTACTCTAGTCCAGGCTGACCTGGAATTTACTTTGTAGTTTCAGGGTGGCCTCGAACTCATGTTGATCCTCTTACCTCTGCCTCTTGAGTGCTGGGATTAAAGGCGTGTGCTACCATGCCCAGCTTTTTTTTGGGGGGGGGTTTCTATGCTGTAGTTTGGAACTCACTTGCCTCAGCCTCCTGAGTGCTGGCGTCATAGACTCTGCCACCACCCCCAACTGCAGGCATACTTCCTTCTTTCCTTGGGTGCTGGCCTGGGAACCTAGAGCCTGCAAATGCTAAATATGCCCTTTAACACAGAGCTATACACTCACTCAGATAATGCGTTTTTACTATTGCAGTTTTTTTTAAATTAGAAGCTTAATAGGAGACAAAATAAATAGAATTTTGGAGGAACACAAAGAACAGGCTAGTGCGAAGTGAGATAATGAACTCAAACATCTGGAACTTTGACATCTCAAAACGTAGTGGAAAAGAAGCTGAAAGTTGGACTGATGCACTAAATAACTGTAAGAGTTCACTGCTGAGGAGCTGAGCTTATCTCTGTCAGCAGCTGGAGGAATCCCAAAGAGAGGACTGCCTGGGGGGACCCAGCCGGATGATAAGAGGGAAGGACAGTTCAGACTAGAATAGAGTAAAACAGGGTTAGGGTGACTGGATCACATGATCCATATGCATGTTGATTCATAGGTATTTTTTGAAAAATTGTTTTGAATCATACAGACTGCACAAGCTGTCACGTACTGCTTCTGTAAACCAGCAGCCTACTTGCTCTCTTACCCCTCCCCTTGGCTATGAACACTACAAAATGAAAGTAAAATCTCAGTTTAACACCGAAGTTACTTTGGGGAACAATCCCAACTTTGGTCCAGGGAAATAAACTCCTGTACTTTCACTTATGCTGGCATTGGTGTAATCATTTCAGAAAAGTTCTGCAACAAGAGCTGCTGTCTCAGTGGATGCAGCCTAAGAACATGGTATAGGCTCTACTTTTTTTTTTTTTTTTTTTTTCCCCGAGGTAGGGTCTCAGTCTAGCCCAGGCTGACCTGGAATTCACTATGTTGTCTCAGGGTGGCCTCGAACTCACAGCAATCCACCACGCCCGTCTTTTTTTTTTTTTTTTTTTTTTTTTGAGGTAGGGTTTCTCTCTAGTCCACGCTGACCTGGAATTCACTACGTAGCATCAGGGTGGCCTTGAACTCATGGCGATCCTACCTCTGCCTCCCAAGTGCTGGGATTAAAGGTGTGAGCCACCATGCCCAGCTCTACTGTTTTCTTTTTTAGTGCAGGAAATCATTCCTGGCTGGCCTTGAACACACCGCACTCCTCTTACATCAGCCTCCTGAGTTCTGGGATTAAAGGACTATTCCTCTACGAAGTACTCAACTCCTACTTTACTAAATACTACCGCTGGTACCTTATAAAACTCGGAACTACATTTCCCAAAAAGCCTTTACCTTGCCTCTAATCACAATTTCTATAGGGTTTTCGAAATCTCGCGATGTCTCAAATCTCATTAAGGATATTAGCTGAAAGCCATTTTGTTTTTCAGAGCTCTTTGCAAGGGTATCGGGGCGAATTTGCAACAAAGTAGTCGCTGCAGTTGACACTCTTCAGTCTTCAGCTCCACGATGCTTCTTCCCTTGGCCAAAAACGCACTAAGTCGTCTCCAAGGTGAGTAAAATTTCTGAACGGCTCATTTACATCACGTTTCTGTTCCTCCTGTCCTCGTGCTTTCTTGTGCTCTTTACCCCACAAACATCCTGCTTGTTTTATTCTAGAAGCCCTGTCTCGCATCACGTCTCAAATCATTGGCAAGGCTTCCGTAACAGTGGCGTTATCACCCTATAATTTTGTTTTGGTTCCCAGCTATCTTTCTGCTGGTGGAGTCATTACCTAGCTCTGTATTTTAATTATTCGGGGACCTGTGATTTCAGGATAGACACTTCTCTTAAGTGATGCCCTAACTTCTAGCTTTGGGTGTAGATTTACCCCTTACTCCACAGGAGAACCTGCTGTGCAAATCCTATCACCTTAATAGAAGAAAACTGTCAATCCACCTCACCTGGCTTCATTGTAACGCGGCAGCCTAAATGGTTGTCTTGCAGCTTGATATTTATAGATCGTTGACTGAATATTAGCTTCCCTGAAAGCAATCGTGGTCATTTTTCCTATTTGAAACTTAGGTTACGTTACGTACATGGAAATTTCAGTATTATGTCTGGAGAATGCACTAGATTGGAGAGAAAAAAATCATACTTTTCATACTTCCTTTCCACTGAAGGTGACCTTGAGTAATGTAAATGAAGGTGACTACGCAATTACCATTAGCTATTCTAGCCATAGTTTTATTTTACTTTACATACACTTTAGGAACATTACTAGATTATGTTCTGAACATTGAATCAACTTTGAAAACAATTGAAAAATAATAGCTTAATTTTTCATGTGCTACATGCTGTGATTATTGTTTTTTTCTCCCTTTGGGCAAATGATTTATCTGTCTCTGTTTTTGTAAATTAAGGGATTAGTAAATAATACTTGTTATTAGATTGTCATTATATGACTACCAATTTCTAGTAACTGAAGTTTTTTTTTTTTTTTGCATAGAGCAAAGAGCTAAAGAGATCGACTTGGTTAATCACATTGTTTACTAATCTTAAGTTCTTTGTTCTTTCAGCTGGTTGGGACTTTTTGTATGTTAGAAAAGAGAAAGGGTTTTTTTTTTTTTTAATTTTGCTTGTTTGCTTGTTGCATATTTATTTTTTCCCCTGAGTGTGAAATTCTCACGCTCACTTTTTAAGTGTTCAGGGGCAGAATACATGATGATTTATCCTGGGGTGACGTTTTTGAACCAGAATCTCCTGTAGCCCAGTCTAGCTTCAAACTTACTATGTAGCTGAGGAGTAGCTCCGTTTCCGCTCCCCCCCCCCCAGCAAATGCTAGGATTATAGACAACACCCTGACCTAACTTTTTTTTTTTCCTGCTATTTCCCAGTAGGGTCTTGCCCCAGCCCAAGCTGACCTGAAACTAACTATGTTGTCTCAAGCTGGCCTCTTAACTCACAGAGATCCTCCTTCCTCTGCCTCCTAAGTGTTGGAGGCAAACAACACCATACCCGGCTGATTTAAGGGGGGAGAGGTACTTAGAGAATGTGTGCGCCAGGGCCTTTAGCCACTGCAAACGATCTCTAGACACATGCACAGTCTTGTGCATCTGCCTTTTGTGGGTACTGGGGAATTTGTGGGTACTGGGGAATCAAACCCGGGTCCTTAGGCTTTGAAGGCAATTGCCTTAACTGCTAAGCCATCTCTCCAGCCCCCCCCCCCATCCTACTTGTATGTCTTGTTTGCATGTTGTAAGATGTTCAGCGGTTTTGAGCAAACTAGTGAAGATGGAAGTCATAGCTATTCAAATTAATGAATAGAATTCATTAAGTTCCATTCACTTCATAGTGAATGGTTACTGACATTCCCTCAGGTTTTTCTCCCCAGAAGTTTTGTTTTGTTTTGTTTTTTTGAGGTAGGGTTTCACTCTAGCCCAGGCTGACCTGGAATTCACTATGTTAGTATCAGGCTGGCTTCGAACTCACTGTGATCGTCCTACCTCTGCCTCCCAAGTGCTGGGATTAATATCCAACATTTTTTTTTTTTTTTTGGTTTTTCCATGGTAGGGTCTCGCTCTAGCTCAGGCTGACCTGGAAACCACTGTGTAGTCTCAGTATGGCCTCAAACTCATGGCAATCCTACCTCTGCTTCCCAAGTGCTGGGATTAATTTAACCAGCATTTTTTAAATGGATAACTTTAAATATATTTTATTTATTTAGGGGAAGCAGAGAGCGAGAGAATCGAGCGCCAGGGCCTCTAGCCACTGAAAACAAACTCCATATGCGTGCACCAGCTTTACATGTGTACTGGGGGATTCAACCCCAGGCTATCAGGCTTTGTAAGCAAACACCTCTAAGCACCCCCCGAGCCCCAGCACTTTTTTAAAATTTATTTTGTTTCTCGAGGTAGGGTTTCATTCTAGCCAAGGCTAACCTGGAATTCACTATGTAGTTTCAGTGTGGCCTCGAACTCAATGGCAGTCCTCCTACCCTGGGATTAAAGGCGTACAGAAATCCCTAAGAAAGCCGTGGTGGTGCATATCTTTTATCCCAGCACTCTGGAGGCATAGGTAGGAGGATCACCTTGAGTATGAGGTCACCCTGAGACTACAAGTGAGTTCCAGGTCAGCTTGAGCTTGGGCAAAACCCTACCTTGAAAAAAAAAACAAAAAACTAGCCGGGCGTGGTGGCACACGCCTTTTATCCCAGCACTTGGGAGGCAAAGGTAGGTGGATCACCATGAGTTGTAGGCCACCCTGAGACTACATAGTGAGTTCTAGGTCAGCCTGGATTAGAGTGAGACCCTACCTTGAAAAACAAACAAAAAAAACCTAGAAGATTGGAAACATATGATGAGCACTCATCGCCTAGATTGTACATGTTAACATTTTGCTATATTTATTTTATCACATATTCATCTGTCAGTTTATCTTTTTTCTTAAATTTATTTGCATGCAGAGAGAGAAAAGAGAGAGAAAAAGTGACAGAGACAGACAATGGATGCACCAGGGCCTCCAGCTACTGCTGCAAACTCCAGATGCATGCGCCACTTTGTGCATCTGGTTTTATGTGGGTACTGGGGAATCAAACTCAGATCCTTAGGCTTCACAGGCAAGCACCTTAACCGCCTAGTTAAGCCTAATGCCTCACTGGTTAAAGGCACTTGCCTGCAAAGCCTGATGACCCAGGTTCAGTTCCCCTGTACCCATGTAAAGCCACATGCAGAAAGCGGCCCATGCATCTGGAGTTCATTAGAAGTGGTAGGAGACCCTGGTATGCCCATTCTCTCTCTCAAATAAATAAATATGATTAAAAAATTAGACCTGGAGAGATGGCTCTGTGGTTAAAGGCACTTCCTTGCAAAGCCTTATGGCCCTGATTTCAATTCTCCACTACCCACATAGAGCTACATGCATAAAGTGGCACATGCATCTGGAGCTCATTTGAAGTGGCAGGAGGCCCTGGCATGCCCTTTCTCTCTCTCTCTCAAATAAATATTATTAAAACAATAAATAGACCTAGAGAGATGTCTTTGTGGTTAAATTTGCTTGCCTGCAAAGCCTGATGGCCCTTGGTTTGATTCTCCAGTACTCATATAAAGCAACATACCCAAAGTGTCACATATGTCTAGAATTCATTTGCAGTGTCAGGAGGCCCTGTTGTGCCCATTCTTTCTCTCTCTTTATGAATATAAATAAATAAAAATTATTTAAAACTAATAAATTCACAGGAATTCTCCTGCCTCAACCTCTTCAGTGCTGAGATGTGAGCCACAAGGCTTGGAAATTTATCTTTTTTTATTTTGTTTTTCATTTTTAGAGGTAGGGTCTCGCTGTAGCCCAGGCTTACCTGAAGCTCACTCTGTAGTCTCAGGCTTGCCTTGAACTCATGTGCTCCTTCTACCTCTGCCTCCTGAGTGCTAAGAAAGGTGTGTGCCACCATGCCCATCTTATCTTTTTCTTTTTCTTTTCTCTCTCTCTCTCTCTTTTCAAGGTAGGGTCTTACTCTAGCCCAGGCTGACCTGGAACTCACAATGTTGTCTCAGGGTGGCCTCAGCCTCAAACTCATGGCAATCCTTCTACCTCTGCCTCCCGAGTGCTGGGATTAAAGGTGTGTGCCACCATGCCCGGTGTTATCTTGTTTTCAATACATTCAAAATGTTACTATTTGGTTCTCTTTTTTATTATTATTATTTTTTCAAATTTATATTAACAACTTCCATGATTATAAAAAATATCCCATGGTAATTCCCTCCCTCCCCCCACTTTCCCCTGTGAAACTCCATTCTCCATCATATCCCCTCCCCATCTCAATCAGTCTCTCTTTTATTTTGATGTCATGATCTTTTCCTCCAATTATGGTCTTGTGTAGGTAGTGTCAGGCACTGTGAGGTCATGGATATCCAGGCCATTTTGTGTCTGGGGGGGAGCACATTGTAAGGAGTCTTACCCTACCTTTGGCTCTTACATTCTTTCCGCCACCTCTTCTGCAATAGACCCTGAGCCTTGGAAGGTGTGATAGAGATATTGCAAGTACTGAGCACTCCAGTCACTTCTTTCCAGCACCATGATGCCTTCTGAGTCATCCCAAGGTCACTGCCATCTGAAAAGAGAAGATTCTCTACCAAAAGTGAGAGTAGCATTAATATAAGGGTATGAACATTAAGAGAAGTGCTTACTGGGCCAAACTGGCCTTTTTAAATACACGTGTGTGAGAGAGAGTATTGGTGCATCAGGTCCTCCAGCCACTGTAATCGAAGTCCAGATGTGTGCACCACCTACTGCACATGTGCGACCTTGTGCACTTGTGTCACCTTACATCTGGCTTATATGGGACCTGGAGAGTTGAACATGGGTCCTTAAACTTTGCAGGCAAGTGTGTTAACTTCTAAGCCATCTCTCCAGCCCTTATTTATTTTATTTTATTTATTTATTTTGAGAGAAAGTGGCAGAGAAAGAGAGAATGGGCATGCCAGGGCCTTTAGCTGCTGCAAACAAACTCCAGACGCATGTACCACCTTGTGCATCTGGCTTTCATTGGTCCTGGGGGCATCGAACCTGGGTCCTTTGGCTTTGCAAGCAAATACCTTAACCACTAAGCTCCTTTAGCCACCCCCCCTTTTTTTAAATTTACTAGTGGGTTCTTAATTGCAATGTGTTTGGCATTTTATTGACTTACATAATGCTGTATAAAGTTCGCTTCCTTCGCTTATTTTTAAAACTTTTTATTGACAGCTTCCATAAATATAAGTATAGAAGATAAACCATGTTAATTTCCATCCCCATTCGTCCCCTCTCAAATCCACCCTTCATCTAATCCCTTCCCCATTCCAATTAGTCTCTTCTATTATGGTGTCATCATTTTCCCCCTCCTATTATGAAGGTCTTGGTGTAGGTACTGTGAGACACTGTGAGGTCTTGAATATCAAGGCCATTTTGTGTCTGGAAGAGTGAGTGCATTGTAAACCATCCTACCCTTACTTTGGCTCTTAAATTCTTTCTGCCACCTCTTCTGCAATCAATGGACCCTGAGCCTTGGAGGGTGTGATAGAGATGTTCCTTTGATCACCATCATTCATATGTTCTCTTTTTGTGATAATTGACAGGTATAATTCTGTTTTTTTTTTTTTTTTTTTTTTTTCCAAGTTCGAAGCATTCAGCAAACAATGGCAAGACAGGTCCATCAGAAAAGGGCACCTGATTTCCATGACAAATATGGTAATGCTATATTAGCAAGTGGATCCATTTTCTGTATTACTGTATGGACATATGTAAGTACTATTTATTGTTTTTATTTCTTTAGTAGTATTGGAGATTGAACCCAGTGTCTCATTCATGCTAGGCAAGCAACATACCGTTAAGCTATGTTCCAGGCCCAACTTTTTAAATATATTTTATTTATTTACTTATTTATTTATTGAGAGAGAGGGAGGGAGAGATTATTAGTGTGTCAGGGTCTTCAGCCACTATAAGTAAACTATAGATGCATGCATCACCTTGTGTATCTGGCTTACGGGGTACTGGGGAACTGAACTTCGGTCCTTAGGCTTTGCAGGCAAGCACCTTAGCCGCTAAGCCATTTTTCCAGCCCTTTTTTGGTTTTTCGAAGTAGGGTCTCACTGTATCCCATGCTGACCTGGAATTCACTATGTAGTCTCAGGGTGGCCTCGAACTCACAGTGATCCTCCTATCTCTGCCTCAGCCTAGTGCTGGGATTAAAGGCGTGCGCCACCACACCTGGCACTTTTTTTGTTTCTTTGAGGTAGGGTTTCACTCTAGCCCAGGCTGATCTGGATGGAATTTAGTGTGTAGTCTCAGGATGGCCTTCAACTCATGGTGATCCTCCTACCTCTGCCTCCTCAATGCTGGTCAATGTAGATATTTCTTCAACATTCAGCATTCATTCATTTTTGTTTTTAACATTTCCAGTAACAAATTGTGATCTGGATCACAAGACAGCCCTTTTTTTCATTGTGCATCTGTTAAAAGTTGAGCCTAGGCATGGTTGTGCTCATGTGTAATCCCAGAACTCTGGAGGCACAGGCAAAGGGATTGGAAATTTGAAGTCAGCCTAGACTATATAATGAGACTCTGGTATTAAAACATTAGAAAACACCTTACATTGAGTTAAAATATGCTTCCTTTCATATTTTGTATATTAATTCTAGTATAGAAATTCTGGCCCATCATTTCCACATAACAGCCATTAGGTATTAGAAAATTGCTGACCAAAACTAAAAAGAGGAAGAGAAAAATAGACAATGCAAATAAACACACAGTAACCCAAAAGTTGTAGTCACCAGAAACAGACTTTTCAAAGATGAGAAGTATGACCATATGAAATACACATTGTGAAATTGTCAGCTATATTGAATTCATTTGAGGCTGAAAATTGTAAATTTATATTGAAATCAGTCTATCCAGTTGTATGGGGCTTTTCACCACCAGTGCGAACTGAAGTTACTTGCAAAAGCCACACCTGTGTTAAGATTCTGCAGACATGGACTGATTCTAACTTTATCACCCACCACCTGATGTTACCACCATGGCATTTGGTGAATGCATTGATTTATAATTGTCTTTTGTTCTGGAAATATAAAAGCTCATGTAGCCTCATCCACAGTGGGATATGTCACGAAGGAGAGCCTGAATCCATGTTCCAGGGCCATGGTCACTCATGTTTGACTTAGAATAAACTCATATTCCCTTTAAAACAAAAAAGACAAAAGAAAATTGCTATTATATGCTGGGGTTGTAGTTTAGAGTTGAAGCATGTACAAGACTCCAGTTTCAGTACACAGTGCCAAAAAAAAAAGAAAAAAAAATGTTAGCTTGTCTCTTTAATCCTTTATTTCAGTATTAAATGTCCTTCAGTCTGTTGTTCATTTTTAAAAAAATATTTACTTAACTATTGGAGAGCGAGGCAGATAGAGAGAATAGGCACACCAGGGCCTCTAGACATTGCAAATGAACTCCAGACATAGGTATCACTTTGTGCATTTGGCTTTATGTGGGTATAGGGAAATTGAACTCAGTTCCTTAGGCTTGGCGGGCAAGCACCTTAACTGTTGAACCATTTCTCCAACTCTGTTCAGTTTTTGTTCCTTTTTTTTTTCCCCCTATTTTGGGTCACCTTCTTGAATATGCTAAAATTCTGTAATCAGAATTGATCACAAGCCAGTGTGGTGCAATATACCTGTAATTCCAGAGGCTGGGGCAGGAATATTGACAGTTCCAGAGGAGCCTGAGCTATATAGTAAGTTCAAGGCCAGCTTAGGCTATGTATCAAGACTATGTTTCCAAAGAAAAGAACTGAGCATAATCTTGATGCATGAGATGCAAAGTAATTTTTCCATATTTTATTTTATTTTTCTGTGTGTTTTGAGGTAGGTTCTCATTCTAGCCCAGGCTGACCTAGAACTCACTCTGTAGCCCTGGCTGGCCTCAAAAGCACAGCCTCCTGAGTGCTAAAAGTAAAGGCCTGTGCCAGCACACCCAGCTTTATTTTCCATGTTTTAGGCTTTTACATCTGATATGTAACAATCTATTTACCAGGCACTCTATTTATGGTTAACAGCATTTTTTTGTTGTTGTTGGTTTTTTTTGTTTGTTTGTTTTATTTTTATTTTCCAAATTTTTATTAACAACTTCCATGATGTTGTTTTTTAAGGTATGGTTTCGCTTTAGCCCAACGTGACCTAGAATTCATTATGTAGTCTTAGGGTGGCCTTGAACTCATGGAGCTCCTCCTACCTCTGCCTCCCAAGTACTGGGATTAGAGGCGTACGCCACCACTCCCAGATCTAACATCAATTTTTTTAAAAGAAATATTTATTTGCAAGGGGAGAAAGAGACTACGAATCGGAATGAGTACACCAGGGCTTAGTGTACTGTAAGCAAACTCCAGATATATGTGCCAATTTGTGTGTGCATCTGGCTTTATGTGGGTACTAGTGAATTGAACCTGGGCCATCAGGCTTTCCAAGCAAGTGTCTTTAACTGCTGAGCCACCTCCCCAGGCCAAAAGTAGCAAATTAAATTTTTATTTATTTGTAAGAGAGACAGAAAAAAAGAGAGAGAGAGAACAAGAGCATGCCAGGGTCTCTTGCCACTGCAAACAAGCTCTAGATGTATATACATGGGGACTGGGAAATCGAAGCCTAGTTGGCAGGCTTAGCAAGCAAGGACCTTTAACCCCTGAGCAATTTTTTTCCAGCCCAACAATTTCTTCTTTTTGAAGCAGGGTCTCATTCTAGTTTAGGCTGTCTTAGAACTCACTCTTTAGTCTGATTTGCCTTGCATTTATAGGGATCCTTCTACCCCAGCCTCCCAAGTGTTGTGATTATAGACATAAGATATAATAACTGGCAAAAGTAGCAATTCTGAAATTTTAATGAATATACATTGGATTTAAAAAATAAATCAAGTCAGGCATGGTGGTGCACACCTTTAATTCCAGCACTCAGGAGGCAGAGGTAGGAGGATCGCTGTGAGTTCCAGGCCACTCTGGGACTACATAGTGAATTCCATGTCAGCCTGTGCTAGAGCGAGACTCTACCTCAAAACAAACAAACAAACAAAAAAGACAAATCACTGGGCCTAGTGTCTCACACCTGTAATCCCAGCATGTGAGATGTGGAGGCATGTGATTAGAACTTCAATGTCATCTTCAGCCAAATAGTGAGTTTGAGGTCAGCTACATAAAATGCTGCCGTTCATACACAAAAGTTGATATAGTTCAACTCTTGTTTTAACAAAGCTTTGTCTAAACTTCATTCTACTGATTTTCCTGAAATCAGATGTGCTATTGAATTTTTTTTGGTGCTGAGGATTGAATCCAGGGTCTTGTGCATGCTAAGCACCACCAAGCACCTCCACTTATCTGTACCTCAGCCTTGAAGTCAGATACTAGAATAAGTGTATTTAAGCCAGGTGTGGTGGCACACGCCTTTAATCCCAGCACTTGGAAGGCAGAGGTAGGAGGATCAATGTGAGTTTGAGGTCAGCCTGGAACCTACAGAATGGGCTAGAGTGAGACCCTACCTCAAAACAAACAAACTTAAAGCAGTAAGTGTATTTACTGAATGTATAAGTTTGAGATGTGCATTAATTAGTCTTCAGTAGTGAAGCAATATGAGATTTAGCCAGTTGTGGCTGAGAGAAATATTTTGAGGAGATAGAAATGTAAAATATAAGTTTGAGTTCAGAAAAACTTAAAATTTGGTTTTCCTCAGTTATGCTAGCCATAGTCCAAGTGCTTATTAGCCAAATGTGGCTAGTGACTATTGTATTAAACCACACAGATTTAGAACATTTCCTTCATCTTAGGAACTTCAATAAGTAGCACTGTTCTTGAGAGTAAAACAGCACTTAGATTTGGCCTACATGAAAGGCATTGTATCCCAGGTGAGTGGGTGTGTATTTTAAACTATAGAGTAGAATGTAGAATGTCTTTTTTTTTTTTTCAATAAATGAGAGTGAACATTTTCTTATATATATATACACATATATGTAAATAAATGACACCATTTTAATTCTTACAGACAGCAACACAAGTTGGAATAGAATGGAACTTGTCACCTGTTGGCAGAGTCACCCCAAAGGAATGGAGAGATCAATAATCATGGCAGCTGGTGTAATAGCGAATTGTTTCAAAGTCTACCCATGATTGGTGCCAAGTAACAGCACCATGTATTGAGGAAAATAATTATGACTTGCTGAAAAAAAATAAAGTACCTTTGAAACCTTATTGTAGGTTTTGTTTCTTTTGTGAACAAATTCAAGTTTGATCACTTTTCCTTATTTAATCTTTGTGTTAGAGTCAAAACACGATAGACTCTTAAAATGTCTTTTTTTCCTATAAAGTAATATGAGGGAAATCTATTTATGATTTGGAAGTTAACTTCATAGGAAGCTGAAATTAGACTTAATGAATAACTGATCATGGAGCTGTTTTAGGTTACCTTCAAGCAAAATTTTGGCCCAGGTAAGTTATGCCTAGTACATTTTACTTTGTGTGTGTGTGCCTAGTACATTTTACCTTGTGTGTGTGTGCACACACCTGTATATTTTGGTTTTTCGAGGGAGGGTCTAGTTATAGCCCAGGCTGACCTGGAATTCACTATGTAGTCTCAGGGTGGCTTCAAACTCCGCCATCCTCCTGCCTCTGCCTCCTGAGTGCTTGGATTAAAGACATGCGCCACCACACATGGCTTTTTAAAAAATATTTTATTTTATTTATTAGAGAGAATGGGTGCACCAGGGCCTCTAGCTACTGCAAATGAACTCCAGATGCATGTGCCATCTTGTGCATCTAGTTTATGTGGGTTCTGAGGAATTGAACCTGGGTCCTTAGGCTTCGCAGACAAGCACCTTAACTACTAAGCCAGCTCTCTAGCCTTTTTTTTTTTTTTTTTGGTTTTTTGAGGTAGGGTCTCACTCTAGCCCAGGCTGATCTGGAATTCACTATGTAGTCTTAGGATGGCCTCAAACTCATCGCGATCCTCCTACCTCTGCCTCCTGAGTGCTGGGATTAAAGGTGTGGGCTACCACGACTGGCCTTGAAAATATTTTTTTGAGGTAGGGTCTCACTGTAGCCCTGGTTGACCTGGAATTCACTATGGAGTTTCAGGATGGCCTTGAACCTTTTTGCCTCTGAATTAACACTTATTTCTAATGATGGGGCTAATGTTTGCTAGGATTTATCTGCTTCTGTTAGGTAAGTGATAGTGTCTGGAGGTGTTTTACAATGTTTCTGTTTGCTAGTAGAAATATGTTTTGAGTAGTAGGAAGGAAGTGCCTTTAACTGCTGAGCCATGTCTCCAACCCTGTTTTGAATAGTGGGAATTGAACCAGAGCCTTGTGCTTGCTAAGTAATTGCTCTACCACTGAGTCATATCCCCACCCACCGTATTATGGTGCTTTTTGTGATGAAACTTGGTGGAATTCAGCACTTAGGAATTTATTTCCATTTATTTATTTTTCTGTGTGTGTATACACAAGGATGTCTTGCTGCCTTGAATGAATGCCTGTCCAGCTTTATATGGGTGGCTGAGGAATTGAACCCAGGCTGTATTCTTTTTTTCTTTCTTTTTTGGTTTTGGTTTTCTGAGGTAGGGTCTCGCTGTAGCTCAGGCTGATGTGGAATTCAGCATGTAGTCTCAGAGTGGCTTTGAACTCAGAGCGGATCTTCCTACCTCTGCCTCCCCAGTGCTGGGATTAAAGGCGTGTGCCACCACACCTGGCTATATTCTTTTTTTTTTTTAAATTATTTATTTATTTGAGAGCAAGAGAGGGAAAGAATGGGTGCACCAGGGCTTCCAGCCACTGCAAATAACTCTAGACACATGTACCACCTTGTGCATCTGGCTTACCTGGGTCCTGGGGAATCAAACCTGGGTCTTTTGGCTTTGCAGGCAAACACCTTAACTGATAAGCCATCTCTGCATAATTTTATGGGGCACTGGAGAGATGGCTCAGCAGTTAAGACGCTTGCCTGCAAAACTTAACAACACATTACTTACTTAGCCATCTCTCCAGCCCTTATTGATTTATTTGAGATAGGGTTCTGCTCTGTTCCAGGCTGACCTGGAATTCACTATGTAGTCTCAGGGTGGCCACCATGCCTGGCTTTTGTTTTTTAAATTTTTATTTACTTGAGAGAGGGAAAGGTAGGTAGAGAGAATGGGCACACAAGGTCCTCTAACCAATGTAAAGGAACTCTAGATGTGTGTGTCACCATGTGCGTCTGGCTTACCTGGGTATCGGGGAATTGAACCTGGGTTCTTAAGCTTTGCAGGCAAGTGCCTTAACCTCTAAGCCATCTTTCCAGCCCCCCCATCTCTCTCTCTCTCTCTCTCTCTCTCTCTCTCTCTATATATATATATATATATATATATATATATGTGTGTGTGTGTGTGTGTGTGTGTGTGTGTGTGTAATCTCTGGAAGCCTATGTGTTTAAAATTGTCACAAGCGCTAAACTCATTAGTCAAGCAGCAGATTGTGTTGATTCAGTTTACACACTTTATTCACTCTTCACACATGTTAATTAAGCCAATTCCCTTCTTTTTTCTTATCCTCTCAACTACCTTAGCCTTCTGGCCCTAACCCCCTTGGGCACTCACAAGAGATCTCACTTGGTTCACCCGCGGCAACTGCTGGGTCCCGGCCTTGCTCTTCTCCGTACCAGGCTATGAAGGGGGTCCCATGGGCTTCTGCTTCTCCTCGTGGGGGGGGGTGTCAACACAGAGACGTGAGGTCTACCCCTCTGAGTTGAGTGACCATTTCCTGAGCTTTTGCTGAGATTCTTATACCCATTTTTTCCTCAGTCATCCTGGCTGCTGATAGCCACCTTAGGGTTAGCTCATTGGCATATCAGCTCGCAAAGGGTCTCTGGTCTTGGCCCGTGGTTGACATGGCGACCTTGTCACTGCTGAGTGAGTGCTCCATTTCTACTTCTAATTATTGCTTCTAGCAGTTCCCATTTTACTTCGAACTATTGCTTCTAACATCCCATTGAAAAGAGAAGAGTAGCACTAATATATGAACATAAACAAAGTGTTTAAAGACTGATGGCCATAATATGTGCATTTAGTCAGACAACAGTACTCAAAACTCATCATAGTGCTGGGAAGAAGTGACAGGAGTGTTCAGCACTGAGGTATCTATACCACACCCTCCAAGGGTCAGGGACCATTTCAGAAGTAGCGGCCGTTTAGTCCCAGCACTCGGAAAGCAGAAGTAGGATTGCCGTAAGTTCGAAGCCACCCTGAGACTACATAGTGATTCCAAGCCACACTGGGCTAGAGTGAAAACCTACCTCAAAAAATATTTGCAAGCAGGAGAGGGAGAGGGGAGAATAATGGGAACACCAGATGCATGTGCTACCGCTGAGCCACCTTCCCAACACCAGACACTTTTGGTAGGGTTTCCCCACTTCTGTTGTTTTTCGCTTTGGCACAGGGTTTGGGAGGAAGGAGATGGCAGTGCCTAAACCCAGTCTGCATCTTGGCAGCAGGGGGCGGGAGACGCTTGACTCTCCGCCGCGCGCTCGCTCTCACGTGACCAGTAGTTCTCTTTCCCCTGTGAGCCGGGCTTCCGGCCTGGGCATCACCCGGAAGTGGGGGTAGTGGCGGGGAGGGCGGGGCAAAGGCTGCTGGCCGCGCTGGCTGAGGGAGAGGCAGAGGGAGGAGTTGCCGTGGTCGCTGTGACTGCTCAGAGTGTGAGCTTGGAAGGTGTGTGCGGATCGATCGCCGCCGCTCTGCGTGCTCCGAGGGTTAACCTTAGTACACAAAAGCCAGGTGAGTACTACGCCGGCTTCCCGTCGACCCATCCGCTGGAGCGGGGCTTCTGTCTGTCAGTCTGTATTACCGAGTGTGGTGAGAAGGTCATCCTAGTCTGGGGCAATCTCCAAGCTCTTGCTTCTTCACAACTCAGATAAGATATTTAACCACCCGTAGGTTTTTCTCTCTCTCACGGGACAGTGAAGACGTTAGTTAGGTCCTGAGCCGTGTCACTTACTTGTACTGTCCCAGAGAGAGTATCGTGATCACCCATGGCCTATGCTAATTAATTAGGAACACAAGAAGGTCTGAGCCCCTTGTTGGAAGTCATATGCACTGGAAGTTTTACTCAGTGACTTTTTTTTTTTTTTTTTTTTTTTTTTTTTTTAGGTAGGGTCTCGCTGTAGCCCAGGCTGACCTGGAATTCACTCGGTAGTCTCAGGGTGGCTTCGAACTCATGGCAATCCTCCTATCTCTGCCTCCCAAGTGCTGGGATTAAAGGCATGTGCCACCACGCCCGGCTCTCAGTGACATCTCTTTACACTTTAGAAATTAAGGTCACTGAGATGAGCATTACAAGTATTTTTTAAATAATTGATATTTTAGCTGCTTGTAACACACATGGAGCATAAAGTAAAGCAAGAGGGTCTTGTCTCACTTGGTTCACTCAGTTCTCTTTTTAGTGAAGTGAAGCCCATCTTTGTCCCATTCTGTGGTCTCTTTCTTTCTTTCTTTCTTTCTTTTTTTTTTTGTTCAGTGTTCCGAGGTAGGGTCTCACACTAGCTCAGGCTGACCTGGAATTCACTATGTAGTCTCAGGGTGGCTTTGAACTCTCAGTGATCCTCCTACCTCTGCCTCCCAAATGCTGGGATTAAATGTGTGTGCCACAACACCAGTCTTTGTGGTCTCTTTCTGAGACTCTCTCCCTCTTCTTTCTCTTCTACCCTTCCTGGTGCTGGTTATTGAATTCAATCCTCCCACATGCTAGGTTGCACCTTATTTTTGACACCTTTTGTTGCAGATTGTTGATGTTATTGGTAACACGGACAACACTCTCATCCGTTTACAAGCCAATATTTTTCCAGGATATGAACTTTCTTTTAACCATAGCGTCTTCATCTACAGTAATGTGTCTTTATAGTGAGACAATGTGTGCAGAACATTGAATTAGGTGATCTTGAGGTGTAGTAGGTGGGTGTGATGTGTACACACTTCAGCTATGAAGGTGGTAGGTTCCAGCAGCCCCCCCCCCAAATTGCATAACTAGGTTGCTTATGTCATCGTTTGTAAAGGTTGTTTGGAACTGACATTTAGGTTTTTTTTTTTAAATTAATAGTTTATTTATTTTTGAGAGACAAAGAGAAAGAGGCAGATAAAGAGAGAGAGAGAGAAAATAGGCATGCCAGGGACTCTAGTCACTGTAAACGTCCTCCAGATGCATGCGGTTTACATGGGTCCTGGGGAATCGAACCTGGGTCTTTTGGCTTTGCTGGCAAGCATCTTAACTGCTAAGCCATCTCTTCAGCCCTTAGTTTGTTTTTTAATATTTTTATTTGTTTGTATGAGAATGGGTACACCAGGCCTTTTGCTGCTTCTAAATGTACATAA
Source organism: Dipus sagitta (assembly GCA_036346955.1). Taxonomy (NCBI): domain Eukaryota; kingdom Metazoa; phylum Chordata; class Mammalia; order Rodentia; family Dipodidae; genus Dipus; species Dipus sagitta. The sequence goes on from CM070776.1 coordinate 66,319,401, forward strand.
ATACTGGGAAATTGAACTCATGCTGACAGGCTTTGCAAGCATATGCCTTTAACTACTGAGCCATCTCCTGAGCCTTTTTTTCCCCCTGGGTAGGGTCTCACTCTAGCCCAGGCTGACATGGAGTTCACTGTATAGTCCCAGGCTGGCCTCAAACTCATGGTGATCCACCTACCTCAACTTCTGAGTGTTGGAATTATAGGTATGAGCCACCATGCTCAAGGAGATTTTAGTGTTTTTTTTTATTTCAAACTTTATTTACGATAATGACACAAAAGGGATTTTTTTTTAAGGTAGTATATTACTCTAGCCCAAGATGACTTGGAGAATTCACTATGTAGTCCCAGGCTTGCCTCGAACTCACAGCGATCCTCCTACCTCTGCCTCCTGAGTGGTAGGATTAAAGGCATATGACACTATTACCTATCAAAAGGGTATTTTTTGTGCTTGAGGATCCCACAGTAAAGTAGTAAAGAGATACACAATCACCCAGCTACTTATTATGTCAGTAACATATATTAGAAACAGGAAGTATTATGAGAATGCAGGGAAGGAAGCATTTGAGCTGGGCCTTGAAAAGTGGGTAGGACTTAGCTTTTTAGCCATAGAGGAAGGAGAGGACAGTCCAGATAGAAAAAAAATATTATTGTGTTAGTTCTTGGGGAGCTGATAAGATGCAGGACAGACAGTAGCACACTTTACACGAACATCTTTACTTCTAATACAGCCACATCTTCCAAGATGCCACTGATTAAAAGGAAATGAATAGAATACAGGTGTAAGGAAATAGCTCAGTGGTAGAGTGTTGGCTTAGCATAGGTGAGGCCCTAAGATCTATCTCTAGCACCTTAAAAATTTTATAATAGGGTTGGAGAGATGGTTTAGCCGTTAAACGCTTGCCTGTGAAGCCTAAGGACCCTGGTTCAAGGCTCGATTCCCCAGGACTCACGTTAGCCAAGATGTATAAGGGGGCGCATGCATCTGGAGTTCGTTTGCAGTGGCTAGAGGCCCTGGCGCACCCATTCTCTCTCTCTCCCTCTCTCTCTCTCTAACTCTTTCCCTCTGTCTGACTCTCAAATAAATAAATAAAAAACAAAAAACAAAAAAATTAAAAAAATTATAATACAGGGCTAGGAAGATAGCTCAGTTAAAGGTACTTGTTTGCAATGTCTGATGGCCTGGGTTCAATTCTGCACTGCCCATGTAAAGGCAGATGCACAAAGTGGTACATGTATTTGGAATTTGTTTGCTGTTGCAGGAAGCCCTGACATATACATTATATCTCTCTCCATTAAGTAAATATTAAAAATATGTTAATATTTATGATACAAAAGTAGTCATGCAGGGTAGTCAAATCTAACTCCCTTTCAATTCACAAAAGGCCTATATGTAGAAAAATAATGAAAATGACAAATACAGATACTGTGTGAAGTTTAATTGTGATTAAAATCTGAATCTAGCTAGGCATGGTGGTACATGCCTTTAATCCCAGCATTGGGGAAGCAGAGGTAGGAGGATCACTGTGAGTTCAGGCCAGCCTGAGACTACATAGTGAATTTAAGGTTAGCCTGGGCTACAGTGAGACCCTACCTCAAAAAATGAAAAAAAAAATCTGAATCTAAAGGAGACAAAAGTAGGTAGGCATGTTGTATGTGTAGTGGACAGACAAGTCTTGCTGTACTTTAATTTTCTCTCGGTTTACTTTGTTGGACTTCTCACTGTGGTTAATCCTGGTTGAGTATTGTGCCCTAAATTCAATTTGCAAACTTTTTTCTTTTTGTTTTTCGAGATAGGGTCTCACATGCCTAGGCTGACCTTAGATTCACTATGTAGTCTCAGGGTGGCCTCGAACTCATAGTGATCCTCCTACCTCTGCCTCCCAAGTGCTGCAATTAAAGATGTGTGACACCATGCCTGGCTTGAATAATTTTTTTTTGTTGTTTTTTTGAGGTAGGGTCTCACTCTAGCCCAGATTCGGATGTTGACCTTTGGCCTTTTCATACACATGCACCCCCTCCTCCCATAAACACATACACATGATGAGCAACACACATGTGCATCCACACACAAAAGAAATAATAGAAACTCTTCTTAGATCTTGATTTGTGTCTTGTAGTCAGGCTGAACACTGCTTCTTCCAGATGTTTGTTAACATCTCTCTCTCTCTCTCTTTTTTTTTTTTTTTTTTTTTTGAGGTAGGGTCTTGCTATAGCTCAGGCTGACCTGGAATTCTCTATGTAGTCTCAGGGTGGCCTCAAAGTCGGTAATTCTCCTACCTCTGCCTCCTACCTCTGATCCCTCCTATGATCTGTTGTATGTTTAATGTTTAATTAACATTACAGGCATGTGCCACCATGCTCGGCTTGTTAACATCTCTCTCTTTTTTAAATTATTTACTTATTTGAAAAAGAGAGAGAGGCAGGTAGAGAGAATGGGCACACCAGGGCCTCTGCAAACAAACTCCAGACGCATGTGCTACCTGGGTCATCTGGCTTAATGTGCGTTCTGGGGAATAAAGCTTGGGACCTTAGGTTTTGCAGGCAAGCTCCTTAACTACTGAGCAATCTTTCTAGCCCAACTTCTCTTTCTCTTAATGTAGAAGGTTGTTTTTCTTTGAAAAATGCATGCAGAAGTAGTAAAATTTCTTTTCTTTCTTTCTTCCTTCCTTCCTTTTTTTGTTTTGGCATTTCAAGGTGGGGTCTCACTCTAGCCCAGGCTGACCTGGAATTCACTGTGTAATCTCAGGGTGGCTTTAAACTCATGGGGATCCTCCTACCTCTGCCTCCCCAGTGCTGGGATTTATTTTGAGATAAGGGTGAGGAGGGAATATGGGAGGAAGGAGGAGGAAGAAGTAGAAGAAAGGGAGATAGCACCATAATAATACCAGGTAACACATTACAACCTTTTCTTTTCTTTTTTTTTTTTTTTTGGTTTTTCGAGGTAGGGTCTCACTCTAGTCCAGGCTGACCTGGAATTCACTATGGAGTCTCAGGGTGGCCTCGAACTCACGGCGATCCTCCTACCTGTGCCTCCCGAGTGCTGGGATTAAAGGCGTGCGCCACCACGCCCGGCTACAACCTTTTCTTCTAAAAGCCATATATTCCTTTTTATAAATTTCTTATTATAGATGCTCTTATCTATATATTGTATTAATGATTATGTGGCAAGGGGCTGGGGTGGTTAAAGACACTTGCTTGCAAAGCCTGCTGGCCCTGGTTTGATTCCCCAGTACCCACATGAAGCCAGACACACAAAGTGGCACATATGTCTGAAGTTCATTTGCAGCAGAATGAGGCCCTTACACATGCTTGGCAAACTATTAATCAATTTTTAAAGCTGTCATTGAGTTTCTTTGCTTTTTTTTAAATTGTTTTTCGAGGTAGGGTCTCTCTCTGGCCCAGGCTGACCTGGAACTCACTATGTAGTCTCAGGGTAGCCTTGAACTCACAGTGATCCTCCTACCTCTGCCTCCCCAGTGCTGGGATTAAAGGCGTGTGCCACCACGCCCGGCGTTTCTTTGCTTTTGTATTGGCAATGTTTATATGATCTTTGTTGGTGTCAGCCTTTCCTGTGATCTGTTGTATTTGTTGATTTTGTGCATCAATTTCACTGCCCATATCCGGGGCCATGTTCTTTAGATTTCCCAGGATACTGCCCACTTGAGTCAGGTTTTCTTCCAGCTCATCTTATTCAGCATTGTTACTTATGAATTTAATATATCCACCGCTAGCTGCTTCTGTGGGAGTCTGCTGAGGCTGACCATTGGTTACTTGGCTTGGTTGCTTCGATACAACACTGCTAGGTGAATTGTCTCCACCATCTCCCCACGTTGCCTTATAGGCCTTTCTAGACCCAAAGTTCTTCATTTGATTGCAAGGGCAGATACAAAGTCCACAGCACTTGTTAAGTTCTCTCAAAGTCTCTGCCTCTCTCATGTCTATTTATTTGGCCCATGCCTTCTTCTGTGTGGTTTAATTGTTCCCCCTGCTCATTCAGCATAGTGGTGGTCTTGATTCCTGCATCCTGAGACTCAATGCCTAAACCCAGGAGTCTCCTCATACTTTGCAGAGACTCATCAGTAATTTGGTGAGTCCTCAGCTGAATTTCTTCTGGTGACAGATTATCCATGATGAATCAAAACTCTAGCAGGCACTGAAGTAGATATTCAAGATATTCAAGTAGTTCTGGTCACCCCTCTCCAGCTGCTGCAGCTCAGTCACCTATAAATCAAATTTTTGACATCCCATCCAGTAAGTGAAAATATCTTTGGAGAAGTAAATTATGCAGAAATACTTGTTTGAGCTGAAATAGATGAAAATTTGAGATTTCTTGTAAAATTCCCTTTATTTATCTTTGTTAAAGTATAGTATATGGGTTTTAGGGTTCTTTTTGGTTATTCAAGGCTCTAGCCCAGGCTGACCTGAAATTCACTATGTAGTCTCAGACTGGCCTTGAGCTCATGGCAATAGTCATACTTCTGCCTCCCAAGGGCTGGGACTAAAGGCATGCACCATCACGGCTGGGTAGATTTTTTTTTTTTCTAGGTAGGGTCTCACTCTAGCCCAGGCTGACCTGAAATTTACTCTGTAGTCTCAGGGTGGGATTCTTCTACCTCTGCCTCCCAAGTGCTGGGATTAAAGGCATGCACCACCATGCCCGGCTTAGATTTTTTTCTTAAATTTAATTTAACATTTTTGTCTTTTGAGACAGGATCTCTATGTAATCCAGGTTTCCTTTGAACTTGATGGTAATCCTCCTGACTCTGCCTCCAGAGTGCTGGGATCACAGGTATGCCCCAGCATCCCCTGTTCTTCTACTTCTATTCCACCTGCCTCTGCCTCCCAAGTGCTGTGGTTAAAAGGCATGTGCCACCACACCCAGCTTTCAAAATTATGTTTTTTTCAAGGTAGGGTCTCATTCTAGCACAGGCTGAGCTGGAATTCACTGTGGAGTCTCAGGGTAGCCTCAAACTCACAGCGATCCTCCTACCTCTGCTTCCTGAGTGCTGGGATTAAAGGCGTGCACCACCATGTCCGGATCAAAATTATTTAATAATTATTTCCTGTTGCAAGACCTGATGGCCTGGGTTCAATTCCCCAGTGTCCACTTGAAGCCAGATACACCTGGAGTTTGGTTGCAGTGTCAGGAAGCCCTGTTGCAAACATTTCTTTCTCTCTCTCTCTGCTTGCAAATAAATAATAATTTTATTTTTACTTATTTATAAGTAGACAGAGAGTTTTCATGTATATGGCACTTTGTGCAGCCTTATGAGGGTACTGGGGAATCGATCCCAGGCTACCAGGCTTTGCAAACAATCACCTTTAACTGCTGAGCCATATCTGCAGCCCTAAAAATGCGTGTGTGTATATATATTATATATATAATACATATATATATATGTATGTATGTATGTATACACACACACAGACACACACACACATTTATCGAGGTAGGGTCTCACTCTAGCCAAGGCTGACCTGTAGCTCATTTTGTAGTCCTAGGCTTGCCTCAAACTCACATTGATCTTCCTATCTCTGCCTCCCGAGTACTGGGATTAAAAGCATGTGGCACCATGCCAGTCTGTTTCTGGTTTTATAAATATATTTCTACTTTGTGTCCACCATTGTTAACAGATTGAGTTCCTCATTTTGTAAGGTCAAGTATATTGGTTAGTTGGTAGCTCATGGAAATTTTCAGAGATTCTTCTTTCCTTAATCGAAACGAGGATAAAATACTTCAATTTTGAGTCAGTTATGTGCATGTTCTATCATGTTTTCTGTCCATACTTAGCAACGTCTACAGAATTTGAAAAACATTTTTACCTATTTTTATTATTTTTGAGGTAGTGTCTTCACGCTAGCTCAGGTTGACCTGGACCTGATTCTGTAGTACCAGGCTGGCCTTGAACTCACAGTGATCCTCCTACCTCTCTGCCTCTCAAGTGCTGTAAAGGCATGTGCCATCACACCCGGCTTATAATAATGGTTAAGCGCTTGCCTGTGAAGCTTAAGGACCCCAGTTTGAGGCTCGATTCCCCGTGACCCATGTAAGTCAGATGCACAAGGTGCCCTATGCATCTGGAGTTTGTTTGCAGTGGATGGAGGCCCTGGCACGCCCATTCTCTCTCTCTCTCTCTCTCTGCCTCTTTGTCTGTCTATCGCTCTCAAACAAATAAATAAATAAAAATGTTGGTAGCCGCGCGTGGTGGCGCACGCCTTTAATCCCAGCACTCGGGAGGCAGAGGTAGGGGATTGCCGTGAGTTCGAGGCCATCCTGAGACTCCATAGTGAATTCCAGGTCAGCCTGAGCTAGAGTGAGACCCTACTTCAAAAAAACAAAAAACAAAACAAAAAAAAATGTTGGGCTGGAAGAATGGCTTAGCAGTTAAGGTGTTTGACTGCAAAGGCAAAGGACCCAGGTTTGATTCCCTAGGACCCACATAAGCCAGATGCACAAGGTGACATATGCATCTGGAGTTCGTTTGCAGTGGCTGGATGCCCTGGGGTGCCCATTCTCTCTGTCTGTCTGTCTCTGTGACTCTCTCAAATAAATAAATAAATGAATAAACTTTAAAAAATGTTTAAAAAAGTTTTGCGGACTGGAGAGAGTTCAGTGGTTAAGGTGCTTACCTGCAAAGCCTAATGACCTAGGCTTGATTCCCCAGTACCCATGTAAAGCTAGATACACAAAAATGGTGCATGTGTCTGGAGTTCATTTGCAGTGGCCAGAGGCCCTGTCTCGTCCATTCTCTCTGTCTCTCCCTCTCTCATAAATAAATAAATAAGCCTGGTGTGGTGGTGCATGTCTTTAATCCGAGCCCTCAGGAGGCAGAGGTAGGAGGATCGCTGTGAGTTCCAGGACATCCTGAGACTACATAGTGAATTCTAGGTCAGCCTGAGCTAGAGTGAAATCCTACCTTAAACCTCCCCCCCCAAAAAAATAGATAGATAAATAAAATATATATATTTTAAAAAGTCATACATGGGTTTAGTGGTTAAGGCGCTCGCCTGCAAAGCCTAAGGACCCATGTTTAATTCCTCAGGACCCATTTAAGCCAGATGCACAAGCACAAGGTGGCACTTGCGCCTGGAGTTCATTTGTGGTGGCTGGAGGTCCGGACGTGCCCATTCTCTCTCTCTCTCTTAAATAAATAAATAAATAAATAAATAAATAAATAAATAATATATTGTTGCAGTCAGGTTCACATTTCTGCTAGAAATCACCCAACTGAGAGCAGCTTGAGGGAAAAAAAAAGAGGTTTACTTGAGTTTACAGGCTCAAGGGGGAACCTCCATGATGACAGGGGAAAACGATGGCATGAGCAGACAGTAGACATCATCCCCTGGCCAACATAAGGTAGACAATGGCAACAGGAGAGTGTGCCAGACACTGGCAAGGGGGACACTGGGTGTAACACCCATAAGCCTGCCTTCAACAATACACACAATACACTCCCTCCAGGAGGCTTTAATTCCCAAATCTCCATCAGCTGGGAACCTAGAATTCAGAACACCTAAGTTTATGGGGGACACGTGAATCAAACTACTTTATATATATAAGTTTATATATAAGTTATATATATATATATAAGTTTGATATATGTATAATCATGTCCTTTGTTTTATGCTGCTGTGATTGCTGATGATCCTGCCTGTATAGTTGATACCACACCAAGGTGACAGAGGGAACTAAGATTAATAGAGTTACATCCCTCTCCCTCTTCTACTCCTACCTGAGTGTTTGCAGTTTGTATATCTCTTAGAATTATGATGAAAATGAGCCGGGCGTGGTGGCGCACACCTTTAATCCCAGCACTCAGGAGGCAGAGGTAGGAGGATTGCTGTGAGTTCGAGGCCACCCTGAGACTCCATAGTGAATTCCAGGTCAGCCTGGGCTAGAGTGAGACCCTACCTCAAAAAAAAAAAAAAAAAAGAATTATGATGTAAATGGCCTCCCTCCTTCTTTATTTTTACAGTGCTGGGGATAGAACCTAGGTAGGCCCTCTAGTGCTCTTCCACTGATCAACAACCCCCTACCATTATTTTTTGTTGCTGTTGTTTGTTTGTTTCGAGGCAGGGTTTCACTCTAGCCCAGGCTGACCTGGAATTCACTATGTAGTCTCAGGGTGGCCTCAAACTCACAGCAATTCTCCTACCTCTGTCTCCTCCAGAGTGCTGGGATTAAAGGCGTGTGCCACCATGCCTGGCTTCTTTTTTTTTTTTTTTTTTTTTTTTGAGAAAATATCTCATTATTTAAAAATAGCCCAGGCTGGCCTTGAACCTTGTACCAATCTTCCTGCCTCTCAGCCTCCTGATTGCTGGGATTATAGATGTGGGCCACCATACCCAGATCTCTCTCTTTGTAGACAGAGTCTTGCTGTGTAGTCCAAACAGATCTTGATCTCATTGATCTCACAATCCTTCTGTCTCAGCCTCCCAATAACTGGGGTTACAGGCTTGAATTACCTCATCTAGCTCTCCTGACACTCAGGAGTGGAAAGAGGGCTTCTATAAGAACCTGAAAAATCATCAAAAGACATAAATGGGGATGGGGAGATAACTCAGTTGGTAAAGTGCTTGTTGCACAAACATGAGGACCTAAGTTTGATTCCTAGCACTCATATAAAATCAGGGTGTGGTGGTATGTGTTTGTAATCCCAGTGCTAGGGTGGTAGACACAGCAGGATCTCTGAGGATTGCTGGTTACTTAGTGTATTAGTCAGCTTCAGGTTCACAGATGAACTTCCAGACCAGGCACAGTTATGGAGGAAGGGATATTTATTGAAGCTTACAGATGCAGGGGAAGTTCCATAATGGCAGAAGAAACTGGCCTGCCTTCACACGCCCAAGCAGAGAGGAGCAGTACAAGCCTAAAGGTCAAAAGCCAGAGCACACTTCAGGATCTCCAGCTAGGCACACTTTGCATATCTTTAGATTGAAATCTCAAACCCATCACCACACCTTAAGATCCACACAATGGCATTGCCTCCAGCCAGATGGCTAGAGATGCAAACTACAAACAAATAAACAACTGAGTATATTGGGGGCCATCTATTCTATTCAAACCACCACACTTAGTCTAGCTGAATCAATGAGCTCCTGGTTTAAGGAGAGACTTTGTCTCAAAAAATCTAGTGGAAAACAATAAAAGAAGACATCCAACATTGACCTCTGACCTCTACAAGTATACACACAAACACACCCATACACACACTTGCATGCGCACCTGTGTGCATACGTACCACACAACTGAATGTGCATACACATAAATGCATACCACACACATTAAAAAAAAGATACAAAAACACAGAGGGCTGGAGAGTTGATTTAGTGCCCAAGGTACTTGCCTGTAAACCCTAAGGACCAAGGTTTGATTCCCCACAACCCACGTAATCCCTATGTACAAGGTGGCACATGTGTCTGGAGTTTGCTTGCAGTGGCTAGAGGCCCTGGCATTTCCATTCTCTCTCTCTATCTGCCTCATTCTCTCTCTTGCTCTCAAATAAATAAATAAGACATTTAAAAAAAAAAAACAGAAAAAAAATTCTAAAGTAGAGAGCCTCTTTGAAGATACCCTCAGAACTATTTAGGACAACTTTTTACTAGACCTCTAGTGTTATGAATTTACTTAAGAGTAGCTCTTAGGGCTGGAGAGATGGCTTAGCGGTTAAGCGCTTGCCTGTGAAGCCTAAGGACCCTGGTTCGAGGCTTGATTCTCCAGGACCCACGTTAGCCAGATGCATAAGGGGGTGCATGCGTCTGGAGTTCGTTTGCAGTGGCTGGAAGCCCTGGCACGCCCATTCTCTCTCTCTCTCCCTCCCTCTCTCTCTCTCTCTCTCTCTCTCTGCCTCTTTCTGTTTCTGTCACTTTCAAATAAATAAATAAAAATGAAAAAAAAAAGAGTAGCTTTTAGGGGCTGAAGAGATGGCTTCGCGGTTAAGGTGCTTATCTGCAAACCCTAAGGACACAGGTTCGATTCCCCAGGACCCCCGTAAGCCAGATGCACATGGTGGTGCATGTGTCTGGAGTTCGTTTGCAGTGGCTAGAGACCCTGGTGTACCCATTTTCTCTCTCTATCTGCCTGTTTCTATTTCTATCTTTCAAATAAATAAAATAATAAAATATTTTCTTTTAAAAAAGAGTAGCTCTTAGAAAAAATAGAATAGCACCTAGGGAGGTTGGGTATAGCTCAGTAATAGACCATATATTCTTGACATGTAAGAGTCTCTGGGTTCAATTCCTGCAACACACACACAAAAGTTGATCCTAGAGTTAACAAATGTTTACAAAGAGCTTAGTTATTAAAGATTTCCTACTGTGGGGTAGAAAGATGGCTCAGCAGTTAAAGGTGCTTGCTGGCAAAGCCTGCTAGCCATAGTTCAATTCCCAAGTAGTTCAATTCCCAAGCGTCCCACATAAAACCAGATTAAAAAGTGGCACAAGTGCCTGGTGTTCATTAGCAAGAGGCCCTGGTGTATCCCCCAGCAAATAAATAAAAACATGTAAAAAAGAGTTCCAAGTATAATCTCCTGTGTGTTGTGTTAGGAAAGGAAGATATCTCACCTTATTTTTAATATTTATTTTTATTTAGTTATTTGACTAACTAGAGGGAGAGAGAGAGTGAGTGTTCCAGGGCCTCCAGCCACTGTAAACGAACCCCAGATGTGTGTGCCTCCTTGTGCATCTGGCTAACGTGGGTCCTAGGGAATTGAACCTGCCTGGGTCCTTTGGCTTTGCAGGCAAACACCTTAACTGCTAAGCCATCCCTCCAGCCCTCTCACTTTATTTTTGAGATAGGGTCTCCTTAAGTGGCTCAAACTGGTCTAGAACTCACTGTGTAGCCAAGATTGGCCTGATTTATTTTTATTTTATTTTATTTTTTTGGTTTTTTGAGGCAGGGTCTCACTCTAGCTCAGGCTGACCAGGAATTCACTACATAGTCTCAAGGTGGCCTCGAACTCACAGTGATCCTCCTACTTCTGCCTCCCACCCGAGTGCTGGGATTAAAGGCGTGCGCCACCATGCCCGGCTGTACTTTTTTTAAAATATTTTATTTATTTATTTGAAAGAGGGAGAGAGAGAATGGGCCGTCAGCCACTGCAAACGAACTGCAGATGCATGCGCCCCCTTGTGCATCTGGCTTACATGGGTCTTGGGTAATCAAACAGAGGTCCTTTGGCTTTGCAGGCAAATTCCTTAACCTCTAAGCCATCTCTCCAGCCCATGGCCTAAAAATTAAGATCCTCTTGCATCTTCCTCTAAAGTGCTGGCATTGTAGGCATGTACTAACTCTCCTGGCATATCTAATTTTTTGTTAACGATAAAATTATTATTACCACAGGCCAGGTATGGTAGCACATGCCTTGAATGTCAGCACTCAGGAGGCAGAGGTAAGAGGAGTGAGTTTGAAGCCAGTCTGAGACTACCTAGTGAATTCAACCTGGGCTAGAGTAAGATCCTACCTCAAAAACAATTAGCCAGGCGTGGTGGCACATGCCTTTAATTCCAGCACTCCAGAGGCAGAGGTAGGTGGATCACCATGAGTTTAGGCTGGAGTGAGACCCTTCCTGGAAAAACCAAAATAAATAAATAAATAAATAAATAAAATTATTATTGCCATTACTACTGCTATTATTATTGCCTGGCTAAGTATAGACCCCAGAACTATATGCTAAGTGAATGCTCTACACTGAGCTCCAACTCCAGCAGAATATTTCTTTTCGTATTTTAATTAATTGTTATTATTATTATGTTGGTTTATCGAGGTAGGGTCTCACTCTAGCTCAGGCTGACCTAGAATTCACTATGCAGTCTCGGTGGTCTCAAACTCAAGGTGATCCTCTTACCTCTGCCTCCTGAGTGCTTGGATTAAAGGTGTGCGCCACCATTCCCAGCTTTAATTAATTATTATTATTATTTTTTTTTGGTTTTTCAAGGTCGGGTTTCACTCTAGCCCAGACTGACCTGGAATTGACTATGGAGGGTGGCCTCGAACTCACAGTGATCTTCCTACCTCTGCCTCCCGAGTGCTGGGATTAAAGGTGTGCACCACTATGCCCAGTTTAATTAAATTTTTTTTGAGGCAGAGTTTCATGCTAGCCCAGGCTGACCTGGAACTCACTTTGTAGTTCCAGGCTGGCCTTGAACTCACAGTGGCCGTCCTATCTCTGCCTTCCAAGTGCTGGGATTAATGGTGTGTGCTACCATGCATGGCTCAATATTAATTTTGAATTGCAAGTATAAATCCATTTTTGTATAATGTTCATGTATATCCAAATATTTTCTACCTGAAGCATATCTGTTTCTAGCTGAGTTATCATAGTATTAATTTTAAGGTTTTTTTTGGATTTTTAAAATTATTTATTTGAGAGAAAGAAAGAGAAAGAGAGAGAGAATGGGTGTGCCATCCACTGCAAACGATCTCCAGACACATGTGCCCCCTTGTGCATCTGGCTTACTTGGGTCCTTTGGCTTTGAAGTCAAATGCCTTAACTGCCACGCCAACTCTCCAGCCTCACAGTATTAATTTTAAAGGATATTTTATTTATGAAAGAGAAATAAAGTGAGAGAAGGGAGGAAGGTAAGAGAGAGAGGATCATATAGTAGCTGTAAACAAATTCCAGACACATTTGATAGATACTTTGTGCATCTGGCTTTAGTAGGGAACTGGGCAATTGAACCTGATGAGCTATTGTTAGGGGCCTTACTCCCTGTTACTCTGCTAGACATGAGTGTTTGCAGTTTGTATATCTCTTAGAATTATGATGAAAATGAGCCGGGCGTGGTGGCGCACACCTTTAATCCCAGCACTCAGGAGGCAGAGGTAGGAGGATTGCTGTGAGTTCGAGGCCACCCTGAGACTGCATAGTGAATTCCAGGTCAGCCTGGGCTAGAGTGAGACCCTACCTCAAAAAAAAAAAAAAAAAAAAGAGGTTTACTTGAGTTTACAGGCTCAAGGGGGAACCTCCATGATGACAGGGGAAAACGATGGCATGAGCAGACAGTAGACATCATCCCCTGGCCAACATAAGGTAGACAATGGCAACAGGAGAGTGTGCCAGACACTGGCAAGGGGGACACTGGGTGTAACACCCATAAGCCTGGCTTCAACAATACACACAATACACTCCCTCCAGGAGGCTAGTAATTCCCAAATCTCCATCAGCTGGGAACCTAGAATTCAGACACTAAGTTTATGGGGGACACGTGAATCAAACTACTTTATATATATAAGTTTGATATATGTATAATCATGTCCTTTGTTTTATGCTGCTGTGATTGCTGATGATCCTGCCTGTATAGTTGATACCACACCAAGGTGACAGAGGGAACTAAGATTAATAGAGTTACATCCTCTCCCTCTTCTACTCTACCTGAGTGTTTGCAGTTTGTATATCTCTTAGAATTATGATGAAAATGAGCCGGGCGTGGTGGCGCACACCTTTAATCCCAGCACTCAGGAGGCAGAGGTAGGAGGATTGCTGTGAGTTCGAGGCCACCCTGAGACTGCATAGTGAATTCCAGGTCAGCCTGGGCTAGAGTGAGACCCTACCTCAAAAAAAAAAAAAAAGAGGTTTACTTGAGTTTACAGGCTCAAGGGGGAACCTCCATGATGACAGGGGAAAACGATGGCATGAGCAGACAGTAGACATCATCCCCTGGCCAACATAAGGTAGACAATGGCAACAGGAGAGTGTGCCAGACACTGGCAAGGGGGACACTGGGTGTAAAGTCTTCATTGCTGCTTACAAGTGTTTGAGGGGTAGTACTACACTTGCTTTAGATTTTTTTTTTCTTTTTTTGTTTTTTTGAGGTAGGGTCTCACTTAGCCAGGCGACCTGGAATTCACTCGTATTCAGGGTGGCCTCAAATCAAGGCGATCTCCTAACTCTGCCCCGAGTGGGATTAAAGGCAGCCCACCACACCCAGCTACTTCAGATAGTTTTGAAGCCTTAAATTCCTTGAGTGATGGTTGGTAATAGAAAAATTTATTTAGTACAGTATATTATTTGAGTACCAGGGTACATTTTAAATGACCTAAACTAGGCATGGTGGCACACACCTTTAATCCCAGCACTCAAGAGGCAGATGTAGGAGGATTGCCGTGAGTTTGAGGCCACCCTGAGACTGCATAGTGAATTCCAGGTCAGCCTGGACTAGACTGAGACACTACCTTGGAAAAAACAAAACAAAACACATTGGTTTAAGAGTTTGTCCATTGTGGGTGTGGTGGGTTAAAATTATTGGCACAGAGACTGGTTTTAGGTTACTGAACCTGCTATTGTCAAACACATTAGCAATCTTAAGGAAGATGGTCCAACTGCTTTACATTAAAACAATGGAAAGGATGCCTGAGGAAGGACTATCATAGAAATGCAAACTCTTTTGGAAAGAGTTGACTGGAGAAGGAACCTGCTTTTCAAGGCTATGATTTGTTTCATCCCTGAATTAAGAATATGGCTGTGTCCTGAACAACTGGTATTGGTTTCAGAAGCATGAAAAATGCATGGAGTGGTCGTGAATTGCTCATGCTTCCAGGAGCTGCCACTGAGATGCGGCATGAGGTAGGGCCTGTTGCCCTGATAGGATGAAAGAGCCTTTGGAAAATGTGAGGAGTGGTCATGAATTGCACACGGTTCCAGGAGCTGCTGCTGAGATATGGCATGAGGCAGGGCATGATGCAATGATAGGCTGAAAGAGCCTTTGGAAGATGGACCGTGGTTTGCATGAAGACCTCAAGATGTTTTGGATATACCAGGACTATGCAAGGGCTACCATAGAGCGTTGTTGGCCTGGGATGGAAGTGTTTCCTGGCTACTCTGCCCAGATGGAGGGGCGGAATTGGAAAATCTGGAGACTTCAGTCTCTGGTTATGTTGAACTTGAACTGCAGAAGTTTGATGTTTGTTTTGATGGTGGGTGACTTTGCATTGTTTTAGTCTCCTTGCTATGCCTTATACCAGTTGAAAATGTTTACTCTGTGCCTTTATATGTTAGAAATGTTTAACTTGTTTGATTTTACAGGTCTTAATATCTTAAATTGGTCAAGACTGTGGGGACCTTTGAAATTAAACTGAGTACAATTTACAATGTGTGATGGTTATAAATCTATTGGGGGCCAGGGGTGGAATGTGGTGGTTTGAATAGAATAGATGGCCCCCAATATATTCAGTTGTTTATTTGTTTGTAGTTTGCATCTCTAGCCATCTGTCTGGAGGCAGTGCCATTGTGTGGATCTTAAGGTGTGGTTGTGGGTTTGAGATTTCAATCTAAAGATATGCAAAGTGTGCCTAGCTGGAGTTCCTGAACTGTGCTGTGGCTTTTGGCTTTAGGCTTGTACTTCTCTCTCTCTGCTTGGTCCTGTGAAGGCAGCCCAGCTTCTTCTGCTATTATGGAACTTCCCCTGGATCTGTAAGCTTCAATAAATATCCCTTCCTCCATAACTGTGCCTGGTCTGGAAGTTCATCTCAGGGAATCTGAAGCTGTCTGCTACAGTGGGTGGATGCTTAGTGGTTAAAGCACTTGCCTGCAAAGCCAAAGGACCAAGGTTTTATTTCCCAGGTCCCATGTAAGCCAGATGCACAAGGTGGCGCATGCATCTGGAGTTCGTTTGCAGTGGCTAGAGGCCCTGGCATGCCCATTCTGTCTGTGTCTGTGTCTGTCTCTGGCTCTGTCTCATAAATAAATAAATAAAGTTTAAAAGGAGTTTGTCCATTGTGATTATTACCAAAATAGCTCATATATTTGTGTTTCTTACCATTTGGGCAAGTGGTAATTCATAGGATCTTGAATTATTATTATTATTATTATTATTTTTAGATTTATTTTTATTTATTTATTTATTAGAGACAGAGATAGAGGGAGAATTGGCACTCCAGATGCATGTGCCACTATGTGCATCTGGCCTATGTGGGACCTGGAGAATCGAACCTGGGTCCGTAGGCTTCGCAGGCATGCGCCTTAACCACTAAGCCATCTCTCCAGCCCGGATCTTGAATTATTTTAAGACAGTTCTGTGTGTGTGTATATGTGTGGTTTTTCGAGGTAGAGTCTCACTCTAGCCTAGGCTGACCTGGAATTCATTGTGAAGTCTCAGGGTGGCCTCGAAATCATGGTGGTCCTCTTACCTCTGCCTGCCGAGTACTGGGGTTATGCCTGGTTCTAAATATATATTTAGAATGAAAGCTTTTTAAATTTTTATTTTATTTATTTATTTGCAATCAGAGAGAGATAGAGAGAAGAGAGACAGATAGAGAGAGAATGGGCATGCCAGGGCCTCCAGCCACTGCAAACAAACTCCAGACACATGTGCCTCTTGTGCATCTGGCTTTTGTGGGTCCTTGGGACTCGAACATGGGTCCTTTGGCTTCACAGGCAAACACCTTAACCAATAAGCCATTTCTGCAGCCCGTAAAATTATTTTTATATATTTACTTGCGTGTGTGTCATGCTGCCAGATGTTTGTGCCACTTTTTTTTTGTTTTTGGTTTTTCAAGATAGGGTCTAACTGGCCCAGGCTGGCCTGGAATTCACTATGTAGTCTCAGGGTGGCCTCAAACTCACGGTGATCCTCATACTTCTGCCTCCCGAGTGTTGGGATTAAAGGTGTGCGCCACCACACCTGGCTTGTGCCACTTTTTGCATCTGGCTTTTGCATGGGTGCTGGGGAATTGAACTTGGTATAGCAGGTTTTGTAAGCAAGCACCTTTAACCACTGAGCAATCCCTCCAGCTTCATCTGTGTTTATTTTTATTTATACTAGAGAAAGAAGCACAGAGAGAAAAAGGCAGAGAGAGAGAGAGAGAGAGAGAATATGAATGAATGTGCCAGGGCCTTTAGCCACTACAAATCAACTCTGGAAGCATGCGCCACCTTATGCATGTGGATTATGTGGGTCCTAGGGAATCGAACCTCAGTCCTTTAGCTTTGCAGGCTAACTGCTAAGCTCTCCCTCCCGCCCTCCATCTGTTCTTTTTTTAATAATATATTTTATTTATTATTATTTTGTTTATTTAATTTTTATTTATTTGCAAACAGAGAGATAGAGAGATAGAAGAGAGACAGATACAGAGAGAATGGGCATGACAGGGCTTCTAGCCACTGCAAACGAACTCTAGATGCTTGTGTCCCTTGTACATCTGGCTTATGTGGGTCCTGGGAATCAAACCTGGGTCCTGGGCTGGAGAGATGGCTTTTTCCTGCAAAGACAAAAGACCTCGGTTCAGTTCCCCAGGACCCATGTGAGCCAGAAGCACAAGGTGGTGCATGCATCTGGAGTTTGTTTAGTGTGGCTGGAGGCCCTGGCACTCCCATTCTCTCTCTACCTGCCTATTTCTGTATATATACATATATAATAAAATGTTTTTTTTAAAAAATAAACCTAGGTCCTTTGGCTTCGAAGGCATATGCCTTAATCACTAAGCCATCTCTCCATCCGTCCATCTGTTTTTAAAAATATTTTAATTGTTTTTTTTTTTATTCATTTGAGAGAGAGCAAGAGAAAGAGGCAGATGAGAGAGAGAGAGGGAATGAGAATGGGCATTCCAGGGCCTCTAGCCACTGCAAATGAACTACAGATGCATGTGTCCCCTTGTGTATCCAGTTTTACATGGGTCCTGGGGAATTGAACCTGGGTCCTTAGGCTTTGCAGGCAAGTGCCTTAACTGCTAAACCATCTCTCCAGTCCTTTCTTCTTTTTTGAGACAAAGTTTTACTGTATAGGCCAAGCTGCCCTTGAATTCTTCTGCTTCAGCTTCCTCAGTGCTGAATCACAGGCATGTGCCACTGTTTATTAAGTACATGAGTGAAGAGAACCAGGACTGTTTTTTTTTTTTTTTTTTTTTTTTTTTCGAGGTAGGGTTTTGCTCTCTCTAGTCCAGGTTGACCTGGACTTCACTATGTAGTCTCAGAGTTGCCTTGAACTTACAGCAATCCTCCTACCTCTGCCTCCCAAGTGCTAGAATTAAAGGCGTGTTCCACCACGCCCAGCTGTTTCTCTGTTTTGAAAACTTTTTTCATACTTTGTCTATGGTTTGTAGTTGATAAGGGTATATATAATCTATATATTTTTGGTTTTTCAAGGAAGGGTCTCGCTTTCTAGCCCAGGCTGACCTGGAATTCACTATGTAGTCTCAGGGTGGCCTCGAACTCACAGTGATTCACTTACCTCTGCCTCCTGAGTGCTGGGATTAAAGGCTTGCATCACCATGTCCAGCTGTATTTTCATGCTTTTAAAAATTATTTTATTTATTTTTTAGACAGAAAGAGGCAGTTAGCGAGAGACAGTGGCTGTACCATTGCCTCTAGCCACTGCAAACAAACTCCAGACATGTGCCTCCTTTGAGTGTCTGGCTTTTACGTGGGTACTGTGGAATTGAACCCAAGGCCTTAGGCCTTGCAGGCAAGCATCTTAACTGCTAAGTCATATCTCCAGCCCCGGGTATTACTATTTTTAGTATATTATTTTTGACATGCTGAGAATGAAGCTAAGGTTTTGTGCATTCTAAACAAGTGCTCTGTCACTGAGCTACATCCCAGCCTGAGAGTAGATATAGATCAAAGGGCCAAATTTGATTTGCAAACATAGCACATGGAGCTTGGATGTAAAGGTGCCACTATTTCACATAAAGGTACTGTTATTATTATTTTTTTTGGTAGGGTCTCACCCTGGTCCAGGCTGACCTGGGATTAACCATGTAGTCTCAGGTTGGCTTCGATCTCTTGGTGATCCTCCTAAAGGTACTGTAATTTTTCTTTGTTTGTTTGTTTCAAGGTAGGGTCTCAATCTAGCCCAGGCTGACCTGGAATTCACTATGTAGTACCAGGGTGGCCTCAGACTCACAGTGATCATCCTATCTCTGCCTCCCAAGTACTGGGATTAAAGGTGTATACCACCATACCTGGCTTCGAATAAGGGTTTTTTAAAAAATATTTTATTTATTTATTTGAGAGATATGGGGGTGAGGGGGAGAGAGGAAGAGGCAGATAGAAAGAGCAAACATGTCAGGACATCTTGCCATTGCAAATGAACTAGAGACTTATTCACCATCTTGTGTATCTGGCTTATGTAGGTACTGGGGAATCGAAGCCGGATCTTTAGTCTTTGCAGGCAACTTCCTTAACCACTTAGACATCTCTCCAGCCCTTCTTGGCCTTTTGGGTAAGATCAAGTGAAGAGTTCAAGGCTAGCATTGGCTAAGTAGCAAATTGGTGGTCATCTAGGCTATACAAGAGCCTGTTTGAAACAAACAACACCCAAACAAGCAAAAAATAAAGTACATAGACAAGATCCGGCTGTGGTGGATCCTATATGTAATACTAGCATTAAGAAAGCTGACAGGAGCATTGTCTTGAGTTCAAGGACATCTTGGGGTACATAATGAATTCCAGGTGAATCTGGGCTACAGAGTGAGACTCTAGAGAAAAGTTGGAATTAAGTTCTTTTTTGTGGGGGGGGGGTCGGTTGTAGGGTCTCGCTATAGCCCAGGCTGACCTGGAATTCACTATGTAGTCTCAGGGTTGGCTTCGAACTCATGGTAGTCCTCTTACCTTTGCCTCCTGATTGCTGGGATCAAAGGCATGCACCACCACGCCTGGCTGGAATTAAGTTCTTTATATGTCCTAAACAGGAAATTCTCAATTATCTTTGAAAATGTGAATGAACAAATAGATTTTTAAAAATTAAAACAAATTGATTTATGAACAAAATATCATATGTGTTGGGAATGTAGCTCAGTTGCAGTTCACTTGCTTACCATGCACAAAGGTCTGGATTCATTTCTTAACACCACAGAAAAATTATGATATCTCATGATTTCCTTGCTACCTTTTGAATAATCTCAAAAGTAAGAACCCGCTGGGCGTGGTGATGCACACCTTTAATCCCTGCATTTGGGAGGCAGAGGTAGGAGGATCGCTGTGAGTTTTAGGCCACCCTGAGACTACATAGTGAATTCCAGGTCAGCCTGGGCTAGAGTGAGACCCTACCTTGAAAAAACAAAACAAAACAACAAAAAAAAGTAAGAACCTATAGTTTCCTTTTTTTTAATATGACCACATAAAAGTTCATTCCAGTAATAGTTTCCTTTTTCACACTTTATGTAAAGCTGTGTTAAAAGATCCAACATTTAAAGTAGTGTTAGTCATAATTTATTTGTAATTCTCTGTCTCCTGTGTATTTTTCTTCTTTATAGTAGGCACATCTTTGAACTTGGCCATATTTTAATTAATAGCATGTTGAGAATTCAAACTGATATAAAAGAAAGCATCATAAAATTTAATAAGTAGGGCTTAGCGGTTAAGCGCTTGCCTGTGAAGCCTAAGGACCCTGGTTCGAGGCTCGATTCCCCAGCACCCACGTTAGCCAGATGCACAAGGGGGCTCACGCATCTGGAGTTCGTTTGCAGTGGCTGGAGGCTCTGGCATGCCCATTCTCTCTCTCTCTCTTTCTCTGTCTGTTGCTCTCAAATAAATAAGTAAAAAATAAAAAAGTTTAAAAAATTTAATAAGTAAACAGAAATTTGAGTATTGCATTATCTTTTCTGAACGATTTGATATTCTGTTGCTATCACCTTAATGTCACTGTGGCACTGCAATATTGTGTTGTCTTGCAGAGGCAGTATAACCTAGAATTAAGAGGGGGTCTCTGGTACCGAACTGTCTAGGTTGGAATCCTAGTTCTTCTGCTTACTACTGTGTGTCCCTAGGCATTTGTTTTTCATAGTGTTGGGAATCAAACCTAGGGCTTCTCTCAAGTACACTGTCATTGAGATATATCCTGTGCCCTCCTTCAAATTTGTTAAATGGGGATAATAACAGTACCTACCGCGTAGGATTGGCAGTGCGTTAATACATGTAGTACTGTAAGAATGGTGCCTGGCAAGTAGTAGATGTGCAATAAAGTTTAGCTGCTACTATTATTATTTAACATTATTTACTGCAAAAGTAATTTTATCAACCTATTTAAGAAAACTGTAAATTAAGCCGGGCGTGATGGCGCATACCTTTAATCCCAGCACTTGGGAGGCAGAGGTGGGGGGATCGCCATGAGTTCGAGCCCACCCTGAGACTACATAGTGAGTTCCAGGTCAGCTTGGGCTAGAGCGAGACCCTACCTTGAAAAAACCAAAAAAACAAAAAAAGAAAACTGTAAATTATAGTTCTGATGTACTATAAATTTAGTGAACTAAACGAGTTATATACTAATCAATACCCACAAGCAACATTTAATACCTAAATTATACCACAGAAACTAGAAAACTCAGATTGGAAGGGCCCAGGAGCCTACAGTACACCTACATAATTCTAGCATGGCGTCTTAGTGCTCATTAGGATAACTAACAAATGAAATCACCATGATGTAGTCATTCTACTTCCCTATCAAGAAAACTAACAATATGCTTGGGTAATTGGCGAGCCACAAGCTCTGGCCCATCGAGATTTTCCAGGTTATTTCCCTAATTGCTAAATGCTGAATCATAGTTCTGCTGAATGAGCTTTGAAATTGAAAATGTCAGCAAGGGCCAGGTGTGTTGGCATATGACTTTAATCCTAGCACTGAGAAGCAGAGGGAGGAGGATCGCTGTGAGTTCGAGGACAGTCTGAAAATACATAGTGAATTCCAGGTTAGCCTGGGCTAGAGATCCTACCTTGAAAAAATAAAAGAAAAAAAAAACACAGAAAATGTCAGTAGGGGAAGAGGCCTGTTCATCTCTGATATACTGTGCAAAATAGCTCCATTCCTACAATGTTGCATATAAATGAATTATTTTATTTTATTTTATTTATTTGTTTTTGGTTTTTTGAAGTAGGATCACACTGTAGCTCAGGCTGACCTGGAATTCACTATGTAGTCTCAGGGTGGCCTCGAACTCTCAGCAATCCTCCTACATCTGTTTCCCGAGTGCTGTGATTAAAGGCGTGTGCCACCACGCCTGGCTCTAAATGAAAATTTTAAAACATGCATGAGTATGTCCTCTAGTAAAACTTTTGTGGTGTGCTTTTTTTGTTTGTTTTTGTTTTTCAAGGTAGGGTCTCACTCTAGCTCAGGCTGACCTGGAATTCACTCTGTAGTCTCAGTGTGGCCTCGAACTCATAATGATCCTCCTATCTCTGCCTCCTGAGTGCTGGGATTAAAGTCATGCACCACCCTGCCTGACTTCTGTTGTGTGCTTTTTATGTAACCAATGTTTATCCAGTGTTTACTCAGACCTTGTAAGATATGCATATAAACATAAACCCTCTAGGCTCCAATGCCTAGCCAGGGAAAGAAGTCTAATACCAAACCAATATTGAGAAATTGGGTACCAAACTATGATAGTGGTTCCCAGATATTTGTAATTTAGAAAGAAAGTGTCTAGGAGTATATGACATGCTTTGTCATGGGGGAGATGGGATGTCAGTTCCTTTCTTTTTTTTTTTTTTTTTTTTTTGAGGTACAGTCTCGCTCTAGCCCAGGCTGACCTGGAATTCACTATGTAGTCTGAGGGTGGCCTCAAACTCACAGCAATTCTCCTACCTCTGCCTCCCTAATGCTGGAATTAAAGGTGTGCGTCACCACGCCTGGCTTTCACTTCCTTTCTTTTTTTTTAATGTTTTATTTTTATTTATTTATTTATTTGACAGAGAAAGAGGGAGAGAGAGTGAGAGAATGGGCATGCCAGGGCCTCCAGCCACTGCAAATGAACTCCAGACGTGTGTGCCCCCTTGTGCATCTAGCTAACGTGGGTCCTGGGGAATCAAACCTGGGTCCTTTGACTTTGCAGGTAAATGCCTTAATGGCTAAGCCATCCCTCCAGCCCTCACTTCCTTTATTAATGGTGATTTATTGAGTAGTTAACAATGTTTACCAGAGGTATGGCAGTAAACTTAGTGGATACTATCCTGGTTTGTGTAATATAGTTCAGAGTGATAGCATTTAAATATGTGAACGAGAACATTCTAGATGAGGAAACCCTTCTCAACCATCATGGAATAAAATAAGAAAATGTACTGTATGACATTCAATAAAGGACTTGCCTGATTGTAGCAGGTATTTTATGTTTAAGAGATGATATGGACCAACTTTTGAACACTTTTTTTTTTTTTTTTTTTTTTTGATGTAGGGTCTCTCTCTAGCTCAAGCTGACCTGGAATTCACTATGTAGTCTCAGGCTGGCCTCAAACTCACAGCTTCTACCTCAGCTTCCTGAGTGCTGGGATTAAAGGCATGCACTACCATGTCCAGCACAGAGAGAGTGAGAGAATGGGCCTGCCAAAGCCCCTAGGTGCTGTAAGCGAACTCTAGACACACACACCACTTTGTGCATCTGAATTTATGTGGGTACTGGGGAATCAAACTTGGGTTGTTTGGTTTTGTGGGCAAATGCCTTAACCACTGGACCATCTCTCCAGCCCTTGAATGCTTTTTAAGGAATGTTTTAGTCTGTATCCATTATTTTCTTTTAAATCTTTTTGTTGTTTATTTATTTATTTGAAAGTGATAGAGAGAGAAAGAGGCAGATACAGAGAATGGGTGCACCAGGGCTTCCAGCCACTGCAAACGAATTCCAGACACGTGCATCCCCTTGTGCATCTGGCTAACGTGGGTCCTGGGGAATCGAGCCTTGAACTAGGGTCCTTAGGCTTCACAGGCAAGTGCTTAATTGCTAATCCATCTCTCCAGCCCTGCATCCACTAGTTTCAAGAATACGAGGTAGATGAGCTTTGGAGTCTTGCTTTGGTTTGGTCACTTCTGGAATCTAATTTCTTTCCTAAGTTTAAATTTTGCAGTAAGTTTCTCAGGGACCCAACTCCATAGACAATAAAATGATAATTTGGCCAAGTAACTGCGGTCACTAATCCTAAAGTCACCAATGACATTTAAGAGTTTAATCAGTATGCACATGAAGTGCTGTTGGGAAATATGAGAGGCCAGGAAAAATAGATGGAAATTAGGCAAGGAAAGACAAAGATGTACATTCTGTGATGGACGATAGGTGCCATCCAAATATCTTCAAGCAAAGCAAAGTACATTTTACTAGCCTGCTTCTCACTTGCACTCTCTCTCTCTCTCTCCCCTTCCCTTCCTTCAATTGTAGCCCTTGCTGGCCTGGAACTCTCTATGTAGCCAGGGATGACCTTGAACTTCTTTCTGGTCATCCTGCCTCTACATTTCTGAGTACCTGGATTGCAGGCAGTCTAGTCTTACACAGTGCTAGGAATCTAACCCAGGGTTTTAAGAATGCTAGGCAAGTACTCTACCAACTGAGATATACCCACAGTTCTAGAATTTGTTTCTTTTTCTCTTTTTCTTTGAGTTAGGGTCTTACTCTAGCCCAGGGTGACCTGGAATTCACTCTGTAGCCTAAACTGGCCTCAAACTTACAGCGATTCCCCCTGTCTCAGCCTCCCAAGTGTTTGGATTGTAGAGATGACCCACCATGCCTGGCTTTGTTTTTCTTTTTAAAAATTTCATTTTTTTGGTTGTTTTTCGAGGTAGGGTCTCACTCTAGCTCTGGCTGACTTGGAATTCACTATGTAGTCTCAAGGTGGCTTTGAACTCCTGGTGATCCTTCTACCGCTACCTCCGAGTGCTGGGATTAAAGGCGTGTGCCACCACGCCTGACTCAAAAATTTTGTTCTTTTAGTTTTTCAAGGTAGGGTCTTGCTTTAGTCCAGGCTGACCTGGAATTCGCTATGTAGTCGTCTCAGGGTGGCCTCAACCTCATGGCAATCCGCCTACCTCTGCCTCCTGAGTGCTGGAATTAAAGGCATGCACCATCACACCTAGCTAAAATTTTTATTTATTTATTTGCATACATGTGTGTCCACATTGCACATGCATGCCAGGGCCTCATGCCACTGTAAATTAACACCAGATGTTTGCATCAATTTTATTATTTTTTTCTGAGGTAAGGTCTCACTCTAGCTCAGGCTGACCTGGATTTCACTGTGTAGTCTCAGGGTGGCCTGAAACTCATGGTGATACTCCTACCTCTGCCTCCACGCCCAGCTCACTTTTTACATCTGGTTTACACAGGTGGCTTGGGATTAAACCTAGGCAAGCAGGCTTTGCAAGCAAGTGCCTTTAACTGCTGAGCAATATTCCTACCTTTCTTTGTTTCATGACAGGGCCCTTCTATGTAGCTGAGGTTTGCTATATAGCTGTATTCTTGCTTCAGATTCCTGAGTGCCAGAATTACAGACATGTACCACCACACCCACAACTATAATCACTTGACATGGCATCTGAGAACTCCTTTGGATTACTTTATTTTAATTTTTCTTGTGACACTAGGGATTGAACTCAGGTCCTTGTGTAAACTAGGCAGCAAACTCTCGACCACTGAGCACCAGCTCTTGAAGGCTTGTTTTTAGATTATGTTCTACATTTGAAGCATCTGTTCAATTTTGTAGTAGCTTCTATGCTTCAAGCCACTGGGCAGACCAGTTGTGTCCCAGTTTTGTGTTGCACCTAAACATGACCTATGAAGCAAGTCTTGTTTGTAACCTGTGTTAATAGTCTCTTAATTTGGCTGAAGGCATGAGTAGATTGCCACATGAATGCTTGTCCTGACCTGCATTTTCTCTCTACCTTTGATTTAATGTAAGTACATTCATGTTCTAGAATAGTTAATACTATTGTCCTGACACTTTAGACTTTTCTCCCACCAAACAGATAAAAAAAAATTAACACAAGACCACCTTTATCTCCTCCTATCCTTTTCCTATGTCATTATCTTTACATTTTTTTTTTCCTTTGGTCTTATGAGGTAGGGTCTCACTGTAACTCAGGCTGACCTGGAATTCACTCTGTATTCTCAGGCTGTCCTCAAACTCACAGTGTTCCTCCTACCTCAGCCTCTCAAGTGTTGGGATTAAAGGTGTGCCCCACCACATGGGGCTACTTCTTAATTAACTTTATTTATTTATTTATGAGAGGGAGGATAAAGAGGCAGAGAGAGAGAGAGAGCAAAAGAGAGGGAGGGAGGGAGAATGGGAGCACCAGGGCCTCAAGTCACTGCAAACAAACTCTAGATACATGTGACACCTTGTGAATTTGGCTTACATGGGTATTGGAGGGTTGAACCTGGGTACTTGGGCTTCATAGGCAAGTGCCTTAACCACTAAGCAATCTCTCCAGCCAAATTTTATTTTTTATAAATTTATTTTATTTATTTCCAAGGAGAGAGAGAGAGAAAGTATGTGTGTGTATAGGTGTACCAGGGCTTCTAGCCACTGCAAGTGAACTCCAGATGCATGTGCCATTTTGTGCATCTGGATTTATGTGGGTATTGGGGAATCAAACCTGGGTCGTTAGGCTTTGCAGGCAAATGCCTTAACTGTCCTCCAACCCTTATTTTATTTTTTCAGACTGGGTTACAATATGTAGCCATAACTATCACAACTTGCTATGTATCTTAGGCTAGCTTTGAACTTGTGGTGCTCCTCCTGTCTTAGCTTCCCAAATGTTGACCTGATAGACATGGGCATCCATGCCTGGCAAATGTGGCTCTGGGATTTATTTAGTGACCGGGTCTTAGCTGGTAGCCCAGGCTGGCCTGTAACTCACTAAGTAGACCAAGTTGGTCTAAATCCTAGCATTTCTCCTCTGTCAACCTCCTGAGTGTTGGGATTATAGGCATGACCCACCACACCTAGCTTCTACCTTTATTGTGTGGAGCTTTTTCAAAACTTTTTTTTTTTTTTTTTTTTTTTTTTTTTTGCTTTTTTGGTTTTTCAAGGTAGGGTTTCACCCTAGCTCAGGCTGACCTGGAATTTACTCTGTAGTGTCAGGTGGCCTCTAACTCACGGCAGTCCTAGTACTTCTGCCTCCCAAGTGCTGGGATAAAAGTCGTACACCACCACATCCAGCTTCTTTTTTCTTTTCAATTTTTTTTCTCAATTTTTATTAACATTTTCCATGATTATAAAAAATATCCCATGGTAATACCCTCCCTCCCCCCCTTTCCCCTTTGAAATTGAATTCTCCATCATATCCCCTCCTCATCTCAATCAGTGTCTCTTTTATTTTGATGTCATCATCTTATCCTCCTCTTATGATGGTCTTGTGTAGGTAGTGTCAGGCACTATGAGGTCATGGATATGCAGGCCATTTTATGTCTAGAGGGAGCACGTTGTAAGGAGTCCTACCCTTCCATTGGCTCTTACATTCTTTTTGCCACCTGTTCCACATTAGACCCTGAGGCTTGGAAGGTGTGATTGAGATGTTACTCAGTACTCCAGTCACTTCTTTCCAGTACTATGATACCTTCTGAGTCGTCCCAAGGTCACTGCCATCTGAAAAGAGAAGATTCTCTACCCAAAGTGAGAGTATCATTAATATAAGGGTATAAATATTAAGAGAAGTGCTTACTGGGCAGTTTGATAAGCATAGTATATACATTTATCCAGACATCAGCTGATGTTCCACCCCTAGGGCTCATGACTACCCCTGTTTTAAGTTTTCAGTATTAGGGATGTATTCCCTCCCATGGAGCGGGCCTCCAGTCCAATTGGAGGGCAGTTGGTTTCCACCATGATAGACGTGCCACTATTGCACCCATTAGCTCATTTGGTGTGGCTGGCCAATTATAAGGCTTGCAGTGTCCACTGATGAGTATCTTCACTGGTGGTATCTCTTTCTCCCATTGAACTGCATGTAGTCAAATTTTTTTATTAACAACTTCCATGATTATAAACAATATCTCATGGTAATGCCCACCCTCCCCCCACTTTCCCCTTTAAAACTCCACTCTCCATCATATCCCCTCCCCCTCAATCAGTCTCTCTTTTATTTTGATGTCATGATCTTTTCCTCCTATTATGATGGTCTTGTGTAGGTAGTGTCAGGCACTGTGAGGTCGTGGATATCCAGGCCATTTTGTGTCTGGTGGAGCACGTTGTTAAGAAGTCCTACCCTTCCTGTGGCTCTTACATTCTTTCCGCCACCTCTTCTGCAATAGACCCTGAGCCTTGGAAGGTGTGATAGAGATATTGCAGTACTGAGTTCTCCTTTCACTTCTTTCCAGCACCATGGTGCCTTCTGAGTCATCCCAAACATCCAGCTTTTTTGTTGTTGTTGTCAAAACTCTTTTATTAACAACTTCTATAAATATAAACATTATACCATGATCATAATCCCCTCGCACAGCTCTCCCTTTTCCCTCTTCCAAATCCCCACTCTATAGAATCCCTTCTTCTTTCTAGCTAGTCTCAAGGAAGAGCTTCTTTTAATTTTGGAGTCTTTTTTTAGTTTTTCGAGGTAGGGTCTCACTTTGGTTCAGGCTGACCTGGAATTCACTATGTAGTCTCAGGGTGGCCTCGAACTCTCGGTGATCCTCCTACCTCTGCCTCCCGAGTGCTGCGATTAAAGGCGTGCGCCACCACGCCCGGCTTAATTTTGGAGTCTTGGGATAAGGGCAGATGCTGCCACAGTAGTCTCTGGACTTAGTATTCTCCCAGCACAAGGAGAATCTCAGTAGAACACATGACAGGAAGGGGTGGAGCAGAGAGAAGACAGTTTTGGGATCCAGCTTTGAGCTCAAGGAGTTGAGGTTTCTAGCTCTGCAGCACATCCTGATCTGCAGGTTTGTGACACTTACTTGAATTCATCTCAGGCTATTGTGTTACACAAATCCATGAGCAGCAATCACAGTCTATAAAAAGTGACATGTAGTTGTGCAATAAGGCAAGCTACCCAAATAATTCTATTTCTTATCTTTTTCTCCCTTGAATTAGTGAGTATGTGTAACAGATGCATGTGTGTAAGAATGTTCATATGTGTATGGGTGCACATGTACACATGGGCATGTGGAGGTCAGAGGTTGGCATTAGGTATTTTCCTCAGACATTGTCTACCTTATTTATTGAGATAGGGTCTCTCACTGAACTCAGAGAACTGATTGGCTAGATTAGTTAACTAGCTTGCATGGGGATCTATCTGTCTCTGCATTCCCAGCACGGCGAGTACAGTTAACACACTACCTTGCCTGGCATTTATATGAGTAGTTTTAGGGATCCGAAGTCTGGTCCTCATGCTTGAATGGCAAATGCTTTACTGACTGAGTCAAGTCCTCAACCCCTACTCAAGTTAAAAAAATACTATTTATGTATTTGTACATTGGGTGTATGTGTGTGTGTGTGTGTGTGTGTGTGCACATGCATGCCAGGGCCTCTTGCCACTGCAAACAAACAACAGATGCTTGTGCCACTTTTTCTGCATCTAGCATATGTGGGTGGGTTGGGAATTTAACCCAAGCAGCAGACTTAGTATTAAGCAAACACCTTTAACCACTGGGCTATCTTCCTAGTCCCCTCAACTGCTTTTTTTCTCTTTTCAATTTTTTTTATTAACAACTTCCATGATTATAAAAAATATCCCATGGTAATGCCCTCCAAACCCCTCACTTTCCCTTTTGAAACTCCACTCTCCATCATAGCCCCTCCCCCTCTCAATCAGTCTCTTTTTTTCAAATTTTTATTAACAACTTCCATGATTATAAAAAATATCCCATGGTAATACCCTCCCTCCCCCCACTTTCCCCTTTGAAACTCCATCATATCCCCTCCCCTTCTCATTCAGTCTCTCTTTTATTTTGATGTGATGATCTTTCCCTCCTATTATGATGGTCTTGTGTAGGTAGTGTCAGGCACTGTGAGGTCATGGATATCCAGGCCATTTTGTGTCCCCTCGACTGCTTTTAAAGAGACAGGCTCTCTCTTTGTTTCCATGGATTGCCCTGATTCCTGAGTTGAAGTGATTTTCCTTTCTCAGCTTCCTGAGCCACTGGGGTTGCAATTGTGCTTGGCCTACTCAGTGTTAAAAACTGGTTCATCATGTTGGGTGTGGTGGCACACACCTGTTATCACAGAACTTGGGAAGTAGAGGCAGGAAGATCAGGTGTTCAAGGCCAGCCTAGGCTACATGAGACCAGGTCTCAAAATAACAACAAGTCCAGTTCACCTAAAAATAGTAGATTGATTAAATTATGGCATTCATATAATGAACTTCTAGTTAGGCTTTAAGAAATATGGCCTATAGGGCTGGAGATAATATAGTTCAGTGGTAGAATATTTGCCTAGGATGTGCAAGGCTCTGGGCTCAATCCTCCACACTATAAAAAATATGGTATAGGGCTGGAGGAATGGCTTAGCGGTTAAGGCATTTGCCTGCAAAGGCAAAATATCCAGGTTTGATTCCCCGGGACCCACGTTAGTCAGATGCTCATGGTGGTACATGCATCTGGAGTTCGTTTGCAGTGGCTGGAGGCCCTAGCACACCCATTCACTGTCTCTCTCTCTCTCTCTCTCTAAATAAATAAATAAATAATTTAAACAATATGGTATACAAGCCATGTGTGGTGGAGCACACCTTTAATCCCAGCATTCGGGAGGCGGAGGTAGGAGGATTGCCATGAGTTCGAGGCCTCCCTTAGACTATATAGTGAATGCCAGGTAAGCCTGGGCTACAGCGAGACCCTACCTTGAAAAAACACAAAAAAGGGGGGGTATACACATACATGTGCATACATGTCCACATGCATATATGTGTACATGTGTGTGTATGTATGTATAATGTATCCCTGGCTGGCCTCAAACTTACTGTATAGTGGAGGATAACTTTGAACTTGTTTCTCTCTTTTCTTTTGTTCTTTTGAGGTAGGGCCTCACTCTAAGCCAGGGTCACCACAAACTCACTGTGTAGTCCCAGACTCACCTGGAATACAGTGATCTTCCTGCTTCTCCCCCCCCAAGTGCTAGGATTAATGTATGCTCCACCACGACTGCCTTGCTGTTTTAAAAATTATTTTATTTATCTATTTATGAGCAAGAGGAAGAGAGAGACAAGAAGGACGAGGAGGAAGGGAGAGAGAATGGGTACTCCAGGGTCTCTAGCCACTACAAACAAAAGCCAGAAGCATGTGCCAACTTTTGAATCTGGCTCATGTAGGTACTGGGGAATCAAACCTAGGTCTTTACACATTACAAGCAAGCACCTTAACCGCTCAGCCAACTCTCCAGCCCTAGTTTTTTTTAAATATGTATATGTATGTGTGGTGTTGGTATGCGTGTGTGTGTGTGCGTATGTGTGTATGTGTATGCAAACTTGCATGTACAAGGGTGGCTTTCGTTGTGTGGGAGGTTTGGAGTGGTGGGTGGGTGAATTTTCATGCATATTTGTGAGTGTGCACGTGGACAGAGGTTGACATGGGGTAGATTCTTCAGTGACTCTCTAGCTTATTCATTGAGACAAGTTCTCTTACTGAACCTAGACATCACTGATTCAAGTAGTCTAGCTAGTCAGCACACCCCAGATTGTCCTGTCGCCTCTCCGGAGCTCTGGGATTATAGGACCATGCTGCCATGCCCAGTATTTATATGAGTGCTGGGGATCTAAACTCAGGCCCTCTTGGTTGCATATTACCAACCTAGCTATTTCCCCAGCCCCAACATTGAATATATTATTTTATCCAGGCTCTCAAGTAGCCTAGACTGTCTTGAATTTACATAGCTGAGGATAACCTTCAACTTCTCACCCTCTGGCCTCTACTTCTATAGTGCTGGGATTTCCTGCATATACAACCACGCCCAGGTTATGCAGTGCTAGGGATTGAAGTTGGCTTCCTGCCTGGAGGGCAGGCATTCTACCCAGCGAGTCACATCCATAGCCCCCAGCCTTGAACTTGGGATCCTCCTGCCTCCACTTTCTGAGTAGTGCTGGCATTATAGTCATGCACTGACACATCCAGTTTATGTAGTGTTGAGGATCCAACCCAGGGTTTTGTACATTCTAGGCAGGTACTATACCAACTGAGCTATATCTCTAGTACCATTTTAGTGATTTATTTATTTATTTATTTATTTTTTCCATTTTATCTTTTTTTTTTTTTTTAAGCTACGGTCTCACTCTAGCCCAGGCTGACCTGGAATTCACTATGTAGTCTCAGACTGGCCTGGAACTCACCGTGATCCTCCTACCTCTGCCTCCCAAGTGCTTGGGTTAAAGACATGTGCCACCACGCCGGGCTCTCCTTTTTAGTTATTTCTCTTTTCTTTTTGGTTTCTCGAGGTAGAGTCTCACTCTTACCCAGGCTGACCTGGGATTCACTCTGTAGTCTCAGGGTGGTATTGAACTCACAGCAATCCTCCTACCTCTGCTGCCGAGTGCAGGGATTAAAGGCGTGCGCCACCATGCCCGATCGATTTTAGTCATTTTTGTGTGTGTGGGGGGGGTCATGGCAGGGTTTTGTTATGTAGCTCAGGCTGGACTTCAACCCATTCTTTCTTTTTTTTTAATTTTTTTATTTTTTCTGAAACCAGAACATTTATTATGATTGGCAGAAGAAACTCTCAAAATGAGCTAGATGCTGCAACAGCTGCCCGCTTGGGTTTAGGTGTTGTTCCTTCATGGAACCCATGCCTGAATCTCCAAAAGACAATTTTTAGGAGCCTCATTCTTCCACTTCCAGTAGTGTTTCGCCTCTTTGCCTTGGCACTCCAGTTATACTTTCTCTTGCACTTGGCAGGGTAGTGGCACTTGCCACAGGTTGACTACTGAAGGTGGTAGGCCTTAGAGTAACAGCAGGGGCACAGGGTGTGTGTCTTATAGCGATGCTTTCCAAATGACGACGTGCCCTTCGTCATCTTGCTTCTGGCACGGAGACCAAATAGACTGGAAGAGAAAGCACTTCCACTCTTCCATACTCAGAAACTTCCGCCCAGAGAACTACTTTATTTCTTTATTTTTTTGAAAAAATATTTTTAATTTTTTTGGGGGGTGGTTTTCGAGGTAGGATCTCACTCTAGCTCAGGCTGACCTGGAATTCACTATGTATTCTCAGGGTGTCCTCAAACTCATGGTGATCCTCCTACCTCTGCCTCCTGAGTGCTGGGATTAAAGGCGTGCACCACCACGCCCGGCTTAAAATATTTTTAATATATATTTATTTAGAGACAGAAAAAGAGAGAGACAGAGGGTGGAAGAGAGAATGGGCATGCCAGGGACTCTAGCCACTGCAAGCAAATTCCGTATGCATGTGCCACTTTGTGCATCTGGCTTCATGTGATTACTGGGGAATTGTACCTGGGTCATTAGGCATTGCAGGCAAGCACCTTAACCGCTTGGTATTTCTCCAGCCAAGATAGTTCTTTTTTATTTTTATTTAAATTTTTTTTTTTTTTGTTTTTTCTAGGTAGTGTCTCTCTCAAGCCCAAACTGATCTGGAATTCACTATGTAGTCTTGGGGTGGCTTCCAACTCACAGCAATCCTCCTATCTCTGCCTCCTGAGTGCTGGGATCTGGAATTCACTATGTAGTATCGGGGTGGCCTCCAACTCACAGCAATCCTGCTATCTCTGCCTCCTGAGTGCTGGGATTAAAGGAATGTGCCACCACACCTGGCTGAGCACAAATATTTTTATTTATTCATTTGCCAGGATAGAGAGAGATTACGTGCACCAGGGCCTCTTTCCATTGTAAACTAACTCCAGACCTATGCACCACTTTGTGTATCTGGCTTTATATGGGTACTGGGGAATTGAACCTGGGCAGTCAAGGTTTGCAAACAAGTGCCTTTAACTACTGATCCATCTCCCAGCCCCCCTTTAAAATATTTTTATTGTGGGCTGGAGCGATGAGTCACTGGTTAAGGTGTTTGCCTTCAAAGCCTAGTGACCTGGGTTTGATTCCCCAGTACCCATGAAAAGGCAAATGCACAAAGATGTACATGCATTTGAAGTTTGTTTACAGTGCCTAGAGGCCCTGGTGCGACCATTCTCTCTCTCTCTCTCTTTCTTTCCTTGCAAATAAATAAATAAAAGTATTTAGTAATAGTTTTGCAGGACTAGAGAGATGGCTTAGTGTTTAAGGCACTTGCATGTGAGGCCT
Source organism: Dipus sagitta (assembly GCA_036346955.1). Taxonomy (NCBI): domain Eukaryota; kingdom Metazoa; phylum Chordata; class Mammalia; order Rodentia; family Dipodidae; genus Dipus; species Dipus sagitta. The sequence goes on from CM070776.1 coordinate 66,353,264, forward strand.
AAGGGCCCAGGTTCAATTCCCCAGTACACGTGTAAGCGAAATGCACAAGGTGGCACATGTGTCTAGAGTTTGTTTGCAGTTGCTAGAGGCAGTGGTGCACCCATTCCCCCCCCTCTGTCTCTCTTTCTCTCTCTCTGAAATAAATAAAATAAAATAAAAAATGTTTTTGACAGGAATGGTGCTTCATGCCTTTAATCTCAGTACTCAGGAGAAAGTGGTAGGAGATCATTGTGAGTTCGAGGCCACCCTGAGACTACATAGTAAATTCCAGGTCAGTCTGGGCTAGAGCAAGACCCTATCTCGGGAAAAACAAAAGAAAATTGTATTTATTCATGAGAGAGAGAGAGAGAGAGAGAGAGAGAGAGAGAGAGAGAGAGATTGTATGGGTGTGTCAGGCCTTCTTGTCACTGTAAACAAACTCCAGATGCATGCTCCATGTTGTCCATCTGGCTTTACTTGGGTATTGCAGATTCAAACTTGGGCCATCAGGCTTTGGAAGCAAGCACCTTTAACTGCTGAGCCATATCCCAATGCATGTATACACACACACACACACACACACACACACACACACACACACACACAGAGAGAGAGACACATATGTAGTTGTTGTTTTTGTTGTTTTTTATTTTTTTGAGGTAGGGTCTCGTTCTAGCCTAGGCTGACCTGGAATTCACTATGTAGTTTCAGAATGGCCTTGAACTCATGGCAATCCTCCTACCTCTGCCTCCTGAGTGTTGGGACTAAAGGTGTGCATTTATAAAGATATTTACTTATTTATTTGCATGGGTCTGCATGAACCAGTGCCTTTTAAAAAAAAATTTTGTTTATTTTTATTTATTTATTTGAGAGCGACAGAGGGAGAAAGAGGGAGAGAGAGAGAGAGACAGTGAGAGAATGGGTACACCATGGCCTCCAGCCACTGCAAAGAACTCCAGATGCGTGAGCCCCCTTGTGCATCTGGCTAACGTGGGTCCTGGGGAATCTAGCCTCGTACCGGGGTCCTTAGGCTTTACAGGCAAACGCTTAACTGCTAAGCCATCTTTTCAGCCCTGAACCAGTGCCTTTTGCCACTTAAACTCCAGATGTGTGTGCTACTTATGGTTTTGCTGTCTCCCCCCCCCCCCCCCGAGGTATAGTCTCACTCTAGCCAATGCTGACCTAGAACTCACTCTGTAGTTCCAGGCTGGCCTTGAACTCACATTGATCTTCCTCCCTCTACTTCCTAAGTGCTGGGATTATAAGTGTGCACCACCATGCCAGGCTACATATGTCACTTAAAAAATTTAATTATCAGCCAGGCGTGGTAGTACATGCCTTTAATCCCAGCACTGGGGAGGCAGAGGTAAGAGGATTATCATGAATTTGAGCCCACCCTGAGACTACATAGTGAATTCCAGGTGAGCCTGGGCTAATGTGAGACTCTATCTCGAAAAACCAAAAAAAAAATTAATTATTTATTTGCATGTGTGCTAGCATGTGTGCATGTATGATTGTACCAGGGCTTCTTGCTTCTGTCTCCATCTACTGAGTGTCATTACAACCAATTTTGCTGTGACTCTAAAAGTAAATTTAAAACAATGATACCACTACATAAATTAATAGATGTCTAAAAATACAAAACAAAATTGGCAATTCTAAGGTTGGCAAGTATATGGAGCAACTAAAGCATTTTTCTAAAAAAAGTAACTGTTTTAAGTATTTTATTTATTTATTTATTTGACAGAGAAAGAGGGAGAGAGAGAGAGAGAGAGACAGAGAGGGAGGTAAAGAGAGATAATAGGCACAGCAGGGCCTCCAGCCACTGCAATCGAACTCCAGATGCGTGCACCCCCTTGTGCAGCTGGCTAACATGGGTCCTGGGGAATTGAACCTGGATCCTTTAGCTTTGCAGGCAAACACCTTAACCGCTAAGCCATCCCTCCATCCCCACCCCCCTTGTTTTATTTTTTCCAGGTAGGTTCTCATTCTAGCTCAGGCTGACCTCGAATTCACTGTGTAGTCTCTGGGTGATCTTGAACTCAAGGTGCTCCTCCTACCTCTGCCTCCTGGGTGCTGGGATTAATGGTGTGCGCCACCATGCCCGGCTTCCCTCTTTTGTTGAGGTAGGTCTAGCCCAGGCTTCCCTGGAATTCGCTGTTTCTAAGGGTGGCCTCAGACTTAGGGAGATCCTCCTTCCTCTGCCTCAGGAGTGCTGGGACTAAAGGCGTGTGACACCACGCTGGCTAACTACTGGTGGGAGAGTGAAATTGTTATCACCACCTTGGAAAACACCTTACTATCAATTTCATATGAAACTAAACCTGTATTTACCATATCCCTCACTAGTCCTACTCTTAGGCATCTACCAAGAGAAATGCAAATTTAGTTTCATCCAAAAAAAAAAACCCACTATACATTGGTTGTTAGTGTTGTAGTTTACTGGTAGAATAGACACATACTAGCCTGGTTTTTAATTCCTAGCATCAGCAAGTGAACAGGCATCCTCCTGTACATGGGTGTTTATAAAGCCATTATTTAACACTACTCTCCCAAATGGAAACAATCCAGTTCTTTCAACTGCCGAGATAGATAAACAGATTGTTGTACTCTACACAAGACTATACAACTCAGTATAAAAGGACCTACCTGTTGATTCATGCTGTAAAATTGCTGAGTCTCAACACTTTGCCAAGTGAAAGAAGCCATATTCAAAAAGCTACATGGTACACAATTCCATTCACAAGACAATCTCAAAAAAGGAAAACTAAGCAGGGAAAAGATGTGTGTCATGGTATATGAATTGTTGGTTTTAAAGTAAAGGGTAGCATGTGAGAGTTTTGGCAGCAATAAGATGGTGCTCCCTCTCTCCCTCCATGCTTGTCTCCCTCTTTCCTGTCCTTTTAGTCTCCTACCCCTCTCTTTTGCTAACTCACACCGAATTAATGGACATGTAGTTAGTGTTAATATTTTGTTTGGTTTTCCAACCAAAATTTAGAACTTTAGAAGTTTCTAATAAAGACAATTTATATTACCAATTTGGTATCATGTAAAGGATAGTTGTAATAAAGCAAGTAAATAGGATTTATTTACTATATATGTAAAGTCAGAGGGATGTATTTTTCAGTTAAAATAGACTCATTTATTATACATACGATGCATAATAAAAGCAATTTACTTCTGCCGGGCATGGTGGAGCACGACTTTAATCCCAGCACTTGGGAGGCAGAGATAGGAGGATTGCTGTAACTTCAAGGCAACCCTGAGACTACATAGTGAGTTCCAGGTCAGCCTGGGCTCTAGTGAAATCCTACCATAAAAAAAACAAAGAAACACACAAAACCACAATTTACTTTACTGGAAGTTTCTAGTCAGACAACATAAACTTACCACACAAGCTTTCAGTAGACCATGTGAGTCAGTTAATGATAAATTTTGTGAGTGTATTACCTACTTAAGCTCCTTGGACTCTGTTACAGAAAATCATTTATCTGTAGTCCAGGCAGCCCCAGATGGAAAGTAAGCACTTTTTTTTTTTTTTTTTTTACTAGTATCATGAAATTTAAAACATTACAGGACAAGATTGTAACATTGCAAAAAGTCCCCATTCTATTCTAGTATATTTTCTCTTCAGAAATATTATATGCCTTGTGGCCCTTGTGAAATAGTTGGCTCCAACTAGACATGCTCAAGACTGGGTCATCCAAAGTGGGGTTTGAACTTGTTTGAGGATTATATTTGGCTAGTGAGATTTTATGAGTTTTGGTAAACAATGTGTATTTATTTTAGAACACTTCACAAGGTACAAAAGATTATACTAAAGCTATCAGAATTACTATTGCTGAGATAACTACGTATTATTTTTTTCAAACTCAGTCTTTTTCTCAAGGAAAAAAAAAATTTTGGAGGTCGGATCTTGCTGTACTCAGAATGACCTGGAATTCACTATGTAGTCTCAGGATGTTCTCCAACTCATGGCAATCCTCCTACCTCTGCCTCCCAAGTGCTGGGATTAAAGGTGTGTGCCACCACACCCAGCCAAAATTTTTATTTATATTTATTTACAAGGGGAGAGAGAGAAAGAGAGAGAGAGAGAGATGTATGGGCATACTAGTGCCTCTTGCCACTGCAAATGAACTCCAGATGCATGTGCCCCTTTGTGCATCTGTGTTTATGTGGACACTGGGTACTCAAACTCTGTGTTGTCAGGCTTTGCAATCTTTCCAGCCATCAAACTTGGTTTCTTAGGCAAAATACACACATGTGTCCCAAAATATTCTTTGGAAAACAAAATAGCAATTTGGAGAGATGGTTTAGAGTTTAATGTGCTTGCCTGCAAAGCCAAAGGACCCAGGTTCAAATTCCCAGGGGTACTCTTATAAGCCAGATGCACCAAGTGGTTCATGTGACTGGAATTTGTTTACAGTGGTTGGAGGCCCTGGCACAACCATTCTCTCCCTCTCTCTCTGCCTCTTTCTCTCAAATAAACAAAAAATGATTTAAAAAAAAACCAGCAATTCAGGGCTGGAGAAGATTGCTTAGTGGTTAAGGCATTTGCCTGCAAATCCAAAGGACCCCAATTTTATTCCCCAGTTCCCCTGTAAGCCACATGCACAAGGTGGTGCATGAGTCTGGAGTTCGTTTGCAGTGGCTGGAGATCCTAGTGTGCCCATTCTGTTTCTCTCAAATAGATATATGAAATATTAAAAAGACAACAATTCATTTTATTATTTAGTATGATTATTTCAGAAAATTAAAATTTAATAGTCATATGGTATTCCATTGAACACATGAATGATTATTTTTACCTGCCCCTGTTAGATTAGTTATTTTGATTGTATCAACTTTTTTTTTTCTAGGTAGGTTCTCGCTCTAGCCTAGGCTGACCTGTAATTCATTATGTAGTCTCAGAGTGGCCTGGAGCTCAAGGCAATCTTCTTACCTCTGCCTCCTGAGTGCTGGGATTAAAGGCATGCACCACCATGCCCAGCTGAACTTCTTTTTTTGCTCTGATGACTATTCCTACATTTACATATTTGAGTATCTCCCCCATTCATTTCTTTAAGTTACATTCCGGGAAGTAGTAAGACAAGAGCAGAGAATGACATTTAAAAATTACTTATTTGAGTCGGGCGTGGTAGCGCACGCCTTTAATCCCAGCACTGGGGAGGCAGGGGTAGGAGCATCGCCGTGAGTTCGAGGCCACCCTGAGACTCCATAGTGAATTCCAGGTCAGCCTGAGCTAGAGCGAGACCCTACCTCAAAAAATCAAAACAAAATTATTTATTTGCTTGTTTGTTTGTATATGGGTGTGCTGCTGTAAACTAATGCCCACCTGTCTTTATGGGGGGGGGGGGGCTGGGGTGTTGAACCTGGGCCTGCAGGCTTTACAAGAAGTTCCCTTAACTGTTGAGCCATCTCCCCAGCCCCAGAATTTTTTAAAAAATAATTTGACGTATTTATTTAAGAGAGACAAACAGAGATAGACAGGCAGAGAGGCCAGGGCCTCTTGCCACTGCATACAAACTCCAGATGCGTGTGCCATTTGTGGCTTTACATGGATACTGTGGAATTGAACTCAGGCCAGCAAGCTTTATACCTCTGAGCCATGTCCGCAGTGCCTCCAGCTTTTTTTTTTTTTTTTTTAATACAGGATCTTTAGCCCAGTCTGGCCATAACCTCACTATGCAGTGAAGGATGATCTTGATCATCTGGTCCTCCTGTCTCTACCTCCCATAGTCTGGAATCACTGGCATGTGCTACTACACCTGGTTTATGAGGTACTGAGAATCAAACCTAGGGCTTTTCAAGTGTGTTAAGCAAGCACTCTACCAACTGTGCTGCATCTCCAGTCAGAGAGTGGCACCTTTCTAAAACTCACTTTTTGTGGGTGTGTGTGGGGGCGAGTGGCTGGGGATGTAGTTTTGTACTAGAATCCTTGCCTAGCATGCACAAGAGCCTGGGTTCAATCACCAGCACTATAAAGATCTCAGTTTTTATATCATAAAAGCAATATATAAAACCAGTGTGGTGGTTCATATCTGTAATCCCAGTACTTGGGAGGCTGAAGTAGAAGAACCAATATGAGTTAACCAAAGAGGTATATGAACTTGTTGAGGAATATACATGACTTTTTTTGAAGACCTTTTGGTCTACATCGTGAGCTCTAGTGTAGCCTGGTCTACGGGGTGATTCTTTGTCTCAACAAGCTAAATAAAATATTGAAAAATAATACACATGCTCAAAGTAATGATAAGGTGTATGGTACAAAAGGTATAAGGTCTGAAAGTAAATGGCACTGATTGCTTATCCCTCATTATGAAAACTGTAAAATAAACAGGTACAAATTTATATTAACATACATATTCTATCGAAAGTTCCTGTGGTTTTGATTGTTTTCCTGGAACATTATTAACATAGATGTATTAGAGAACTTAATAAGATTGTCAGTTAAATATATCAAAATTAACCATTTACACACTTATCGTAGTTATCTGAAAACTATAATTATAAAAGGTTCCATTCATATAGGATCTTCATACTCTTCTGTTTTTTTTTTTCCAGGAGGCTTGGAAATTTTATTTTATTTATTTATTTTTCTTTTCTCAATTTTTATTAACATTTTCCATGATTATAAGAAATGTCCCATCATACTACCCTCCCTTCCTCCACCTTCCCCTTTGAAATTCCATTCTCCATCATATCCCCTCCCCATCTGAATCAGTCTCTCTTTTATTTTGATGTCATGATCTTTTCCTCCTCTTATGATGGTCTTTTGTGGGTAGTGTCAGGCACTATGAGGTCATGGATATCCAGGCCATTTTATGTCTGGAGGGAGGACGTTGTAAGGAGTCCTACCCTTCCTTTGGCTCTTACGTTCTTTCCACCACCTCTTCTGCATTAGACCCTGAGCCTTGGAAGGTGTGATCGAGATGTTACTCAGTACTCCAGTCACTTCTTTCCAGCAATGTGATACCTTCTGAGTCATCCCAAGGTCACTGCCATCTGAAAAGAGAAGATTCTCTACCCAAAGTGAGAGTAGTGTTAATATAAGGGTATAAATATTAAGAAAAGTGCTTACTGGGCAGTTTGATAAGTATAGTATTATACATTTTTCCAGACATCAGCAGATGTTCCACCCCTAGGGCTCATGACTACCCCTGTTTTAAGTTTTCAGTATCAGGGATGTATTCCCCCCCCCCCATGGAGCAGGCCTCCAGTCCAATTGGAGGGCAGTTGGTTTCCACCATGACAGATGTGCCACTATTGCACCCTTTGTGTTTTTTTTTTCTGAGGTAGGGTCTCACTTTAGCTCAGGCTGACCTGGAATTCATTCTGTAGTCTCAGGGTGGCCCCGAACTCCTTTTTTTTGAGATATTACTTTTTATTGGACATGTATATGATCCACTTGTACATTATTACAAACATTTTATTTTTTATTTTTTATTTTTTATTTTATTTTATTTTTTTTTGGTTTTTCGAGGTAGGGTTTCACTGTAGCTCAGGCTGACCTGGAATCTCAGGGTGACCTCGAACTCATGGCAATTCTCCTACCTCTGCCTCCCAAGTGCTGGGATTAAAGGCATGCACCACCACGCCCGGCTTATTATAAACATTTTAAAACAAAAAATTGTTTTCATTAAAAAAGAAAACATTTCCTGGATAGATCATTGTACAGTGGAAACAAAGGATATAAAATATATAAAGATGAAGGTCATACTCAAAGTATTAGAACAGTATAGTGATGGATTCACTCCAATAACTTTTTTTTCCAGTAGTGGGGATCAAACTGAGGGCCTTCAGCATGCTAGGCATGTGTCCTACCACTGAACTATTCGTTCAGCATTTTTTTTTTTTTTTGTTTTTAGAGGTAGGTTTTCACTGTAGCTTTGGTTGACCTGCTGGAATTCACTATGTAGTCTCAGGGTGGACTCGAACTCATAGCAATCCTCCTACCTCTGCCTCCCCAGTGCTGGTATTAAAGGTGCGTGCCACCATTCCTGGTCCAGTCTGGAAATTTTTTTGAATGATTTTTTTTTGTTTTTTTGAGGTAGGGTCTCACTCTAGCTCAGGCTGACCTGGAATTCACTCTGTCATCTCAGGGTGGCCTTGAACTCATGGAGATCTACTACCTCTGCCTCCTGAGTGCTGGGATTAAAGGTGTGTGCCACCACATCTGGTCCAGTCTGGAAATTTTTATACTAAATGAGGTAACCAAATTCAGAATGATATTGCATGTTTTCTTACATAAGCAGATCATAGCTTTTTTATATGTGTATGTATATGGGTGTGACTATGTATAGGGTGTTAAGCTAGAAAGGGGACCACAAGAGTTATATGCGTTACTTTCATGTTGCTGAGTAAAAATTGTTGCTGAGTAAAAATTAGTTTGAGGGAGGAAGGGTTCATTTCAATTTACAGTTCCAGGTTACTGTCCATCATGACAGGGAACACAGGATGGCAAAGGCTTACAGTAGAGCTGGTCACATTCAGCCCACAGGGAAGAAGCAGAGAGATGAATGGTGATGCTCAGCCAGCATTCTTTATTCTCATCCTTTATTTATTTATTTATTTTTGAGGTAGGGTGTCATTCTTGCCGAGGATGACCTGGAATTCAATAAGTAGTCTCAGGGTGGCCTTGAACTCATGGCAATCCTCCTACACCTGCCTCCCGAGTGCTGGCATTAGGCCAGTTTCTCTTTCATTTTGATGTCATCATCTTTTCTTCCTATTATGGTGGTCTTATGTAGGTTGCCAGGCACTGCGAGGTCATGGATATCTAGGTTACTTTGTGTCTGGAAGAGTGCATTGTTAAGGAGTCCTATCCTTCCTTTGGCTCTTACATTCTTCCCGCCACCTCTTCCGCAATGGTCCTTGACCCTTGGAAGGTGTGATAGAAATGTTTCAGTGCTGAACACTCCTCTGACACTTTTTCTCAGCACTATGGTACCTTCTGAGTCATCCCTGATGTCACTGCCACCTGAAAAGAGAAGCTCCTCTAACCAAAAGTGAGAGTAAAATTAATATATGGGTATGAATATTAAGAGAAGTGCTTACCAGGCAGTTTGGTGGGCATACTATATGCAATTGGCCTGACAACAGCAGGTGTTACACCACTAGGGCTCATGACTTCCCCCATCATAAGTTTTCAGTATCAGGCATGTATTCTCTCCCATGGAATGGGCCTCCGGTCTGACGATAGAGCAGTTGGTTTCCCCTATAACACACATGCCACTATTGCATTTGGCTCATTTGGCATGGCTGGCCAAAATTAAGGCTTGCAGTGTCCACTGCTATTTATCTCCACTGATAACTTCTCTCTCCCATGGAGCTAGGCATGGAGATCTCCTTTTTATATAGTTCAGGATGCCATCTCATAGAATGGTATTGTCAACAGTGTCAACAGTCTTCCCACCTTAATTAACCTAATCATGATCATCCCTCACATGTATGCCAAGAGGCTAACTGAATCTACATAATACTTCACAGGTGATTCCAGATCCTGTCACGTTGCTAATCAATATAAACCGTTACAAGAGGGTAACAGGAGGTCTTAAAAAAAGGGCAAAGCAACAATGGAATATATATGACATGAAAATGGAAAGAAGACAACGGGGTGGAAGAATACAAGTGAGGTGACAGAGGGGATAGAGGAGAGGAGTGGGGGAGGAGGATCAACAAAGTGCTAATTTAAAAAAAAAGCCGGGCTTGGTGGTGCACATCTTTAGTCCCAGCACTTGGGAGGCAGAGGTAGTAGGATTTCCATGACTTCCAGGCCATCCTGAGACGACATAGTGAATTCCATAAAATCAATCAATCAATAAATAAAAAGGGCTAGAGATGGGCTAGAGAGATGGCTTAGTGGTTAAGGTGCATGCCTGCAAAGCCTAAGGACCCAGGTTCAATTTTCTAGGTCCCACGTAAGCCAGATGCACATGGTGGCGCATGTGTCTGGAATTCAATTACAGTGGCTAGAAGCCCTGGCGTGCCCATTCTCTCTCTCTCTCTCCCCTCCCCCCATGTCTCAAATAAATAAATAAAAATCTTTTTTAAAAAGGGCTAGAGATGTAGAGTGCTAGTTTAGCTGTACAAATCCCTAGGTTCAACCTCCAGTACCACATAAATCTGGTATGGTGGTGCATGTGTGTAATGTTAGCACTCCTGTTGGATGCAGGAAGATCAGACATTGAAGGCTTTTCTTGGCTACACAGCTAGTTTGAAGTCAGCCTGGGATACATGAGACCTGTCTTACAAAAGGAAAGAAAAAGGAGAAAAGTGTATAATGGGGCTGGAGAGATGGCTCAGTAAAGACTTTTATTGGCAAAGTGTAAGGATCCAGGCTCAGTTCACCAGTACCCATGTAAGCCAGATGTACAGGGTGGTACATGTGTCAGGGGTTCATTTGACGTGGCTGGAGGCCCTGGTGTGCCCATTCTCTCTCTTTCTGTCTGCCTCTTTCTTTTTTATTTATTTATTTATTTATTTAAGAGCAACAGACAGAGCGAGAAAGAGGCAGAGAGAGAGACACAGAGAGAATGGGCGCGCCAGGGCCTCCAGCCACTGCAAACGAACTCCAGACGCGTGCGCCCCCTTGTGCATCTGGCTAACGTGGGTCCTGGGGAGTTGAGCCTTGAACCAGGGTTCTTAGGCTTCACAGGCAAGTGCTTAACCACTAAGCCATCTCTCCAGCCCCTGTCTGCCTCTTTCTATCTCAAATAAATAAATACTTTTTTTTTTTTCTGAGGTAGGGTCTCACTCTAGCCCAGGCTGACCTGGAATTCACTATGTAGTCTCAGGGGGCACTTGAACTCACGCCAATCCTCCTACCTCTGCTCCCCAAGTGCTGGGATTAAAGGTGTGTGCCACCATGCCCAGCTGAAAATATTTTATATTTATTTATGAGAGAGAGAGAAAGAAAGAGAGAGAATGGGCACAACAGGGCCTCCAGCCACTGCAAACATTCTTCAGATGTGTGCACCCCCTTGTGCATCTGGCTTATGTGGGTCCTGGGAGTTGAACCTGGGTCCTTTGGCTTTGCAGGCAAGTGCCTTAACCAGTAAGCCATTTCTCCAGCCCAATAAAATATTTTTTAATTTGTTTCTGATATTTATTTATTTATGTGAGACAGAGAGAGGGAGAGGGAGAGAGAGAGAGGGAGAATGGGTGTTCCATGGCCTCTAGCCATTGCAAATGAACTCCAGATGTGTGTGCCACCACGTGCATCTAGCTTATGTGGACCTGGAGAATCGAACCTGAGTCTTTAGCCTTCGCAGGCAAGCATCTTAACTGCTAAGCCATCTCTCCAGCCCCAATAAGATATTCTTAAAAGTGCACAATAGTAATAAACGAGCAAAGACATGCAAATCAAATGGTTAGGAAGACTCAAGTTATTAGAAGTAAAATACATAAATAAATAAACAGGGATGGAGAGATGGCTCAGTGGTTAAGTGTGCATCCTGTGTAAGCATAAGGGCCTACACGGGCCTAAAACCAGGAGTTGGAATCCATGCAAAATAAACAGAACTCATGTAAACAGCTGGGCATGGCCACATGCCCCTGTAACCCTAGTCCAGAAAAGGTCCCAGACTTGCAAAAAGTAGCAAGCTCCACTATCTGTAAGAGACACTTGTACAAACTAGAATGGGAGGCATAGTGATGGAGTGGAACATCTGATATTCTGCTCTGGTCACCACAGTTGAGTGTCAGGTGAACACATGGGGTCCCGCAAGGGCACATACACACTCATACACCACATTTGCACACGCGTGCACACAAATACAAGTGTACACACCACATTACATGTACAGAAACAAAAAATGGAAAAAAAACCAGACAATCTTATTATTATTTTTGGTTTTTTGAAGTAGGGTCTCGCTCTATCCCAGGCTGACCTGGACTTTACTATAGAGTCTCAAGGTGGCCTCAAACTAACAGCAATCCCCCACCTTTGCCTCACAAGTGCTAGGAATAAAGGCATGAACCACCACGCCCAGCTGACAATCATTTTTCACATAATAAATTGAGAAAGATTACTATTTTTTGTGTTATTTTTGAGGTAGGGTCTCACTCTAGCCCAGGCTAACCTGGAGTTCACTATGTAGTCTCAGGGTAGCCTTGAACTCACAGTGATTCTCCTACCTGTGCCTCCTGAGTGCTGGGATTAAAAGTTTTCACCACCACACCTGGCAAAATAATTAAAACAATTTTTTTGTGGATGCTAGAGAAGTGCACTACCACTGGGCCACATCCTCAGCTCTGGAAATAATTTTAATCATACTTGACATAGTGTTAGGCATTGGTAAAGCAAAAAAAAAAAAACAAAAACAAAAACAAAAAAATAACAAGACAAAAACTTCATGTTTTTCTTTTAACAATTTATATTTATTTATTTGAGAGAGAGAGAAAGGGGCAGATATATAGAGAGAATGGGTATGCCAGGGCCTCCAGCCACTGCAAATGAACTCCAGACGCATGTGTCACCATATGCATTTGGCATATGTGGGTACTGGGGAATCAGACCTGGGTCCTCAGGCTTCACAGGCTAGCACCTTAACCCATAAGCCATCTCTGCAGCCCCCTGTTTTTTTTTTTTTTTTGAGGCAGCGTCTCACTATAGCCCAGGCTGACCTAGAACACCTGGCAATCCTTGTAGCTCAGCCTCCTGAGTGAAGGGATTACAGACACGTATCACTATGCCTAAATGCTGACCACTTGTTTTTGTGGTGGGGGGGTGGTGGTGGTGGTTCTGTCTCGCTCTAGCTCAAGGTGGCCTGAAATTCACTCTGTATTCTCAGGCTGGCCTCAAACTCATGGTGATCCTCGTACCTCTGCCTCCCAAGTGGTTTCTTACCACTTAAAAAAAAATATTTTATTTATTTATTTATGAGAGAGAAAGAGACAGATAGAGAGAAATAGAGAATGGGCACGCCAGGGCCTCTAGCCACTGCATATGAACTCCAGGTACTGCCCTGGTACTGACATACTCCAGGATTGCCTCAAGCTTTCAAGGGCCTCTAGCTTCAGCCTTCCAAGGGTTGAGATTATAGGCATGTAATACGTGCCTTGTGCCTTGCTCTAACCACTTTAATAAGCTGTTAATGGATGTTTAAATTGCTACACTTTTTCTGGAGGGTAATTAGGCACTATTTATCAAAGTTTAGAATGTACCTACTCTTTGACCTAGCTTTTCCGCTTCTAGGAATTTTATCTAAAATAATGATTATAAAGCTGGGTGTGGTCATTTACACCTTTAATCCCAGCATTTGGGAGGCTCAAGTAGGAAGACTTTATGAGTTGGAGGCCATTCTGGCCTATAGAGTGAGCACAGCCTGGCATAGGATGATAACCTGCTGAAAAAAAATAGAATAAAAGATTATATACAAGGATATCCATTGAAACAATAGTTTTTGAATACATAGATTTCATCTGGAATGCTGTTTTCTCTCTGATATATTTCTGATTCAACAAAGGATCCTTTTTTTCTGATTTATTTATTGGTGTGTGTGTGTGTCCGCCTGCCATGATGTTTGCGTGCAGAGGTCAGAGGACTACTTTCAGGTAGCTCTTTGCCTTCTAGATATTTTTTTAAAGTAAAGTGCACTGCTGCTCTCACAATGCATACACCACTTTACTTTTTTTTAAAATTTTGTTTGTTTATTTATTTATTTATTTGAGAGCGACAGACAGAGAGAGAAAGAGGCAGATAGAGAGAGAGAGAGAGAATGGGTGTGCCAGGGCCTCCAGCCACTGCAAACGAACTCCAGACGCATGTGCCCCCTTGTGCATCTGGCTAACGTGGGTCCTGGGGAATCTAGCCTTGAACCGGGGTCCTTAGGCTTCACAGGCAAGTGCTTAACCACTAAGCCATCTCTCCAGCCTGATATTTTTGTTTTTGACTTGGGGTCTGTTGTTCACTTCTTACTTTATGACCTTCTGGAACATTCTCTTGCATGGCCTGAAACAGTGTTTGTAATAGGACAGATCTGAAACCAACCTAAATCTTTCTTTCTTTATTTTTTTTTTATTTTTTGAGGTAGGGTCTCACTGTAGTCCAGGCTGACCTGGAACTCACTATGTAGTCTCAGGGTGGCCTTGACCTCATGGCGATCCTCCTACCTCTGCCTCCCGAGTGCTGGGATTAAAGGTGTGTGCCACCATGCCTGGCTAGCCATTACTCCAGCACTTAAAAATATATTTTCACTGGGTGTGTGGTACCCACCTTTTTGTGTGTTTTTTCAAGGTAGTGTGTCACTTTCCAGGCTGACCTGTAATTCACTATGTAGTCTCAGTCTCAGGCTGTCCTCAAACTCATAGCAATCTTCCTACCCTTGCCTCCCAAGTGCTGGGATTAAAGGCGTCCGCCACTATGCCCAGCCCAACCTAAATCTTAATCAAAAAGAAACTGTGAAACTAAATATAGCATGTCTTCACAGTTGAATATTATGTAACAATTATTTTTGAGAATTATTATTTATATTTATTTATAATTTTTGAGAATTATTATTGAGAATTGAATTCAGAGCTTCATGCATGCTAGACAAGCACTGTTACTGAGCAATATCATTAGTCTCCATAGAACATTTTTTGGGGGGTTTCAAGGGAGGGTTCCACTGTAGCCCAGGCTGACCTGGAATTCACTCTGTATTCTCAGAGTGGCCTGGAACTCATGGCGATCCTCCTACCTCTGCCTCCCGAGTGCTGGGATTAAAGGCATGCGCCACAACACCTGGCCCCATAGAATAATTTTTATTCATTTGCAAGGAGAGAGAAAGAGAAGGTATGAAACTGGGCACATCAGGGCCTCCTGCCACCACAAATAAATCCCAGATTACATGTCTATTCTGTGCATCTGTCTTTACATGGGTACTGGAGAATTGAACCAGGGCTGTCAGGCTTTGCAAGAAAGTACCTTTAACTGCTGAGCCATTTCTCCAGTCCCCCCTCCATGGAACACTTTTATCAAATGTTGGGTCTATATATCTTACTTTGGGGTAAAGGTTTTTTTTTCTTTGTTTTGGTGATGCTAAAGATCAAATCCAGGGTCTCACATCTAGAATGCTACACAGGCACTCTACTGTTGGTCTGCATTCCAGCCCCACTTCTGTTTATTTTGTTTGGTCTTTTTGTTGTTTTCTTGATGCAGGATCTCATGTTAGCCTGGCTGGCCTTGCTATGAAGCCATGGTTATCTTTGAGCTTCTAATTCTTTGGCAGTCCTCCTATCTTTGCCTCCCAAATGCTGAAACTAAAGGTGTGTGCCACCACATCCAGCAAAAATGTGTCTTTTTTTTTCCCAGCACTCGGAGGCAAGAGGTAGTAGGATCGCTGAGTTTGAGGCCACCCAGAGACTACATAATGAATTCCAGGTCAGCCTGGGCTAGAGTGAGACTCTACCTCAAAACAAACAAACAAACAAACAAAAACCCAAAAATGTTTCTTTTTTGATGATAGAAGCCTCATTTTTATTTTCTCAGATGCACATCCACAAGTATGCATGTGTTCATTGTCTAGTTTTTTTTTTTTTTTTTTTTTTTTTTTTTGGTTTTTCAAGGTGGGGTCTCACTCTAGTCCAGGCTGACCTGGAAGTCACTCTGTATTCTCAGGGTGGCTTTGAACTCATGGCGATCCTCCTACCTCTGCCTCCGGAGTGCTGGGATTAAAGGTGTGTGCCACCATGCCTGGCTTGTGCTACTCTTAAAAGAAAGTTTTGATAAATGTGTTTAATTCTGGATAATATTCTTTTTTTTTTTTTGGTTTTTTGAGGTAGGTTTTCACTGTAGCCCAGTCTGATCTGGAATTTTCTATGTAGTCTCAGGGTGGCCTTGAACTCACAGTGATACTCCTACCTTTGCCTCCCAAGTGCTGGGATTACAGGTGTGTGCCACCATGCCTGGCTTGATAATATACATTTGTGAAGACAGCTACACTAACCACTATACAACCAATGCCTCAACAAATGTTTAGAGAAATGTCTTTAAATATGGGTGATATGAATTTTAAGAAGAACTAATAGAAAGGAAATTCACAACATTTCATCTTTTACATCTACTCTAAAACTAAGCCCTCATTAAACCTAGGTTACCCAGTTGTTATATGTTATCCTGATTCCTTTGAAGTCATTCCAAATTATTATACTAACTAATTAAACTAATCATTCATGAAACATAATTTAAAACAATAATATTTTAAATTTAAGCTGTAATACTCCAGTCATGGTGGTACATACCTATAATTTCTGCACTTGAGGAGCTGAGACAAGAGATTTTTTGGGGGGGGGGTTCAAGGTAGGGTCTCACTCTAGCCCAGGCTGACCTGGAATTCACTATGTAGTCTCAGAGTGGCCTCAAACTCACAGCAGTCCTCTTACTTCTGCTTCCTGAGTGCTGGTATTAAAAGCATGCATTATCATGCCTGGCATGAGAATTTTGAGTTCATGGTCAGCTTTCATTACATGAGTTCCAGGACAGTCTGGGTTCATAGCAAGTCCCTGTCTCAACAACAAAACAAAACAAAACAAAAAAGTAAGGCTGGACAAATGGTTTAGTGGTTAAGGAACTTGCTTGCAAAGCCTGAGGACCCATGTTTGATTCCCCAGCACCCACATAAGCCAGATGCACAAGGTAGCACATGCGTCTGGAGTTTGTTTATAGTGGCTAAAGGCCCTGGTGTGCCCATTCTCGCTTTCTCTATCTGCCTTTCTCTCCCAAATAAATAAAAAATAATTGTCAAAAACACTCTTTCCTAGATAGTAATTTATTTTATTTTATTTTTTTCTTCTTTTTTTATTTTCTTTTAGTAATTTAAAAATAAATAATATATTATAATCAGTTATTACCAGAAAGTCAGAATAGTGAGAAAATTGTTAAGACTAATTATAAGAATATATTAGAACTGAATAAGATAATAAACGGCTTATGATGAAGAGCATAGCTTTTTATTTATTTCATATTTAAGGTTTTTTTTTTCTTGCTGTGCTGGGAACTAAACAGAGGACCTTGTGCATGCTAGGCAAGCCTGTACTATCTGAGCTACATTCCCAGCCCCATTTCATATTTTAGTTTTGATTATCCATTTTTCTTTGATATATATATATTTTTTTTTTTTTTGTTTTTCGAGGTAGCGTCTCACTCTAGCCCAGGCTGACCTGGAATTCACTATGGAGTCTCAGGGTGGCTTTGAACTCACAGCGATCCTCCTACCTCTGCCTCCCGAGTGCTGGGATTAAAGGCGTGTGCCACCACGCCCGGCTTCTTTGATATTTTTGAGATATAAAACTGAAGTATGTTACCACTTCACATCCAAAAAAATACCAGGTATTCATGAGGATGTGGAGAAATGGGAATACTTGTGCATTGTTAGTAAAATGTAAAATGATCTAGGGATGGTGAAATGGCTTAGCGGTTAAACTACTTGCTTGCAAAGCCAAAGGACCTAGGTTCAATTCCCCAGGACCCATATAAAGCCAGGTGGTGCATGTGTCTGGAGTTTGTTTGCAGCAGCTGGAGGCCCTGATGTGCCCTTTCTCTCTCTCTCTATCTGCCTCTTGCTCTCACTTTCTCTCTCTCTGTCAAATAAATAAATATATAAATAAATGTTTTTTATTTAATTTCTGTTTATTTCTTTTTTAATTTTTTTTTTTTTGAGAGAGAGAGAGAGAGAATAGGCACTCCAGGGCCTCTAGCCACTGCAAACAAACTCCAGATGTATGTACCACCTTGTGTATCTGGTTTACATGGGACCTGGAAAATCGAACCTTGGTCCTTGGGCTTCACAGGCAAATGTCTTAACTGCTAATCCATCTCCCCAGCCCAATAAATAAACAGGTTAAAAAAATAAAATGGTCTAGTCATGGTAAAAACAGTTAATCAGAATTATTACATGAACCCACAATTCTACCTCTGGGTATATATTCCAGACAATTCAAAATAAGGACTTGAACAGATATTGGTATGCCAGTATTTGCTGTTACCTTATATACAATCACTTGAAGTTGGAAGGAACTCAAATGTTCTGACTCACCTAGCCAGAAAAAGAACTTATCAGTAGTCTATTAAATTGCTTATAGAGTTACCAAGAGGGATGGTCAGCTAGGCATGGAAAATGAGTAAGAACCCAAAGAGGCTGGAATAGAGATCAAGCAAAGTTAAACTTTAGGAATCATATGGTGAGGACTTTCATTGGCACTGGCTTTCTCAAATAAATTGATAAAGAAAATGTGGTCTGTAGGTACAGTAGAACAAAGTGCCCCTTGTATGTATTGATTCCTAGAAAGGAGTTAAATTCTGGCATAATACCACAGGGATGAACCATAAAGACATTATGATAAGTAGAGGCTGGAAAGATGGCTCAGTGTTTAAAGGCACTTACTTGCAAAGCCTGCTAGACCTGAATTCAGTTACCTAGCCACCCATGCAAAGCCAGGTATGCATTCAGTTGCAGTGGCAAGAGACCCTAGTGCATGTACACACACACACACACACACAATGAATTATGCCATGCCAAGTAAATGAAGCCAGTCACAAAAGGACAAATGGTGTTTGAGTCTACTTAGATGAGGTAACTTGAGTAGTCAAATTCATATAGATATGAAGTAGAACAATGTTTACCAGGGATAGGAGGGAGGAAGAGTGGAGATTTTTTTTTTTTTTTTTTTTTTTTTTTTTTTTGGTTTTTCGAGGTAGGGTCTCACTCTAGCCCAGGCTGACCTGGAATACACTATGGAGTCTCAGGGTGGCCTCGAACTCACGGCAATCCTCCTACCTCTGCCTCCCGAGTGCTGGGATTAAAGGCGTGCGCCACCACGCCCGGCTCAAGAGTGGAGATTTAATGTTCAGTGGGTAAGTAGTTTTAGTTTGGGATGATTAAAGAGTTCTGGAGATAGATAGTAGTGATCGTTATACAACAAAGGTGAATGTATTTAATGCCACTGAATTGTACACTTCAAAACAATTAAATTGGAATTTTAGCACAATTTTGTTTCTCAGGAATTAGTAATCTTGGTATAGTCTATAAATAATTTTTAAACAAGTAGAAAATCCTATATAAAACTCTATGAGGGGGATGGAGAGATTGCTCAGTGGTTAAAGACACTTGCCTACAAAGCCTAATGATCCAGGCTCAATTCTCCAGGACCCATGTGAACCCAGATGCACAAAGTGGCACATGCATCCTGAGTTTGCAGTGGCATGAGGCCCTACTACACCCATTGTCTCTCTCTCTCTCTGCTTCTCACTCTGGCAAATGAATAAATAAATACAAATATTGTCCTGGGCTGGAGAGATGGCTCAGCAGTTAAGGTACTTGCCTGAAAAACCTAATGACTGGAGTTCAGTTCCCCAGTACTCACATAAAGCCAGATGCACAAAGTGGTACATGCATCTGGAGTTTATTTGCAGCAGCTAGAGGCCCTGGCACACCCATTCTGTCTGTCTCTGCTTGCAAATGAATAGAATTTAAAAAATATTTAAAAACTGTGTGAAGAGGACTGGAGAAATGGCTTAGCAGTTGAGGCCCTTGCCTGCGAAGTCTAAGGATCCAGGTTTGGTTCCCCAGGACCCACATAAGCCAAATGCACAAGGTGGCGCAGGCATCTGGAGTTTGTTTGCAGTGGCTAGAGGCCTCTGTGTGCCCATTCTCTATCTGCCTTTCTTTTCTTTTAAATTTTTATCATCTTATTTATTTATTTATTTATTTGAGACAGAGGGAAGGAGAAAGAGAGAGACAGAGAGAGAGAAAGAGAGAGAATGGGTGCACCAGGGCCACTGCAAATGAACTCCAGACACATATGTCATCTTGTGCATCTGGCTAACATGGGACCTGGAGAATTGAACCTGGGTCCTTAGGCTTCACAGGCAAGTACCTTAACTGCTAAGCCATCTCTCCAACCCTCTATCTGCCTCTTTCTTTCTTTTTTAAAAAAAATTATGAAGTCCAATTTCTTTTTTAAGAAATATTTTTATTTATTTTTGTTTATTTGAGAGAGAGAAAGAGGCAGAGGGAGGGAGGGAGGGAGGGAGGAAGGGAGAGAGAGAGAGAGAGAGAGAGAGAGGAGACAGAGAGAATGGGCATGCCAGGGCCTCTAGCCACTGCAAACGAACTTCAGATGCATGTACCACCTTGTGCATCTGGCTTATGTGGGTTCTGGGGAATCAAGCCTGGGTCCTTTGGCTTTGCAGGCAAGTGCTTTAACTGCTAAACCATCTTCCAGCCCCCTCTTTTCTTTCTTTTTTTGTCTTTTTTTTTTTTTGATTTTTCAAGGTAGTGTCTCGCTTTAGCCCAGGCTGACCTGAAATTCACTATGTGGTCTGAGGGTGGCCTTGAACTCTTGGTGATCCTCCTATTTCTGCCTGCAGAGTGCTGGGATTAAAGGCATGCACCACCACTGCATGGCTGCCCCTTTCTTTCTTTCTTTCTTTCTTTCTTCTTCTTTTTTTTTTTTTTGGTTTTCCAAGGTAGTGCCTCACTCTAGCTCAGGCTGACCTAGAATTCACTATGTAGTCTCAGGGTGGCCTCAAACTCTCGGAGATCCTCCTACCTCTGCCTCCTGAGTGCTGGGATTAAAAGCATGCGCCACCACGCCCAGCTCCTCTTTTTTTTTTTTGGTTTTCCGAGGTAGGGTCTCACTCTAGCTCAGGCTGACCTGGAATTCACTGTGTTGTCTCAGGGTGGCCTCGAACTCACAGCAGTCCTCCTATCTCTGCCTCCCAAGTGCTAGAATTAAATGCATGCGCCACCACACCCAGCTCCTCTTTCTTTTTTAAAAACGTTATATTTTATTTATTTTTTGTTTTAGAGAGAGAGAGAGAAGGAGGGAGAATTGGCCCGCCAGGGCCTCAGCCACTGAAATTGAACTCCAGATGCTTGCACCACCTAGTGGGCATGTGCGACCTTATGCTTTTCTTGCCTTTGTGTATCTGGCTTATGTAGGATCTGGAGAGTCCAACATGGGTCCTTAGGCCTTTGTAGGACATGCCTTTAATCCCAGCACTTGTGAGGCAGAGGTAGGAGCATCACTGTGAGTTTGAGGTCACGCTGAGACTACATATGAATTCCAAGTGCTGGGTTTATAGGCATGTGCCAACATGCTTTGCTGAAACTAGTTTTTTTTAATTTTTGTTTTATTTATTAGAGGGAGAGAATGTGCAAGGGAGAAATAGGCAGAGAGAGAGAGAGAGAGAGAGAGAGAATGTGTGCATCAGGGCCTTTAGCCAGTGCAAACAAACTCCAGACACATGCACCACATTGTGCATCTGGCTTACCTGGGTTCTGGGGAATTAAACCTGGGTCTTCAGGCTTTGTATGCAAGTGCCTTAACCACTAGGCCATCTCTCCAGCCCTGAAACTAGTTTTTGAAAAACCTTAAACATTTTTTTTTTTTTTTGGATTTTCGAGGTAGGGTCTCACTCTGGCTCAGGCTGACCTGGAATTCACTGTGTAGTCTCAGGGTGGCCTCGAACTCTCGGCAATCCTCCTACCTGTGCCTCACAAATGCTGGGATTAAAGGCATGTGCCACCATGCCCGGCTTCTAAACATTTTTTTGTTGTTGTTTTTTGAGGTAGGGTCTTGCTCTAGCCAAGAGGTAGCCTCAGACTCATGGTGATCCTCCTACTTCTGGCTCCCGAGTGCTGGGATTAAAGGGGTGTGCCACCACTCCTGGCTAAAATAACCTAAACATGTTTATCCATTCTCTAATATTTATGGCTTTTTGTTTGTGTATGGGTCCTTTCATATTTTGTATTTTCTTTTTTGCATAAACCATATCCCATACTACTTTATTCCAGATTTCATTTCTAGTTTGATTATATTAAAAGAGAACAAACTTAAGGGCCCAGAATTCTTTTAGACTTTAAGTTGTTCTGTATACTCATTTTAGCAGTTACCACCATTCACCTTCATTGATGTGTTTCTGTAGCATTCACCTTTGTTTTCATAGGGAGAACGAGTCTCATTTTGGTTCTTGTTGTATCAGTTTTCATCATATTTTATTGAATTTCACAATTATGAGCAGTTCAGTGGGCACAACTAACTTGAAGACAAGATACAATAGTCTTACTGTGCCAACAATTCTTTTTTTAAACTTAAAATTTTATTTATTTATTTATGAGAGATGAATAGAGAGAGGGAGAGAGAGAGAGAGAGAGAGAGAATGGGCACACCAGGGCCTTCAACTGCTGCAAATGGACTCCAGAAACATGCACCACCTTGTGTATCTGGCTTACGTGGGTACTGGGAAATTGAACCTGGGTCCTTTGACTTTGCAGGCAGGCACCTTATCCACTAAGCCATCTCTCCAGCACTAATTTTTTAAAATTTATTTGCAAGCATAGAGAGGTTGAAGATACACCCACAGAGAGAGAGAGGATGAGTGAGAGAGCAAGCTGCCAGTGTAAATGAACTCCAGATGCATACGCCACTGTGCATCTGGCTTTACGTGGGTACTGGGGAATCAAACCTGGGTCAGATTTCGCAGGCAAGTGCCTTAATGGCTGAGCCATCACTCCAGCTCCTGTGCTAACAATTCTATTGGTAGGAAGAAGAGTATATGTTCAATAACCACAAGTAGCTAAGCTGTGTCAAGAACTTGATTTTTTTTAGTGGTACAAACGAGAGTCTGGGAGGGTTTCCCAGTGGTTAAAGGTGCTGGCTTGCAAAGTCTGTGTGTGTGGCCTTGTCACTTTTGACAAGCACAAAGACTTTTGCTCAGAAATTCTCCTGTGATGCTTCAATAACAGGGGAGGATGAGATCATCATTCAAGGAGCCTTCACAGATGACATAATTGATGTCATTCAGGAAAAATGGCCACAGGTGGATGATGACAGCATTGAAGACCTTGGAGAAGTAAATAAGTGATTTTGGAAACATGTCTGTATTTATGATTTTAACTGAGAGTTGATATGGCTAAAGGGAGAGAGGCCTTTTAGAAATACATACCTACTATATATATCCTACAGAAAGCTGTAGACTGCTGTCTTCTTTGGCATTTTTCATTATTCTGTACAAGGCTGCTTTTTTTTTTTTTTTTTTGGTTTTTCAAGGTAGGGTCTCACTCTGCTTTTTTTTTCTTTTATTGCCAAAGTCTGATAAATAAGGGAGACTGTCATGCATATGCATGAATCTGAATTTAGTCAAATAAGAAAATTTGGCCAGGGCTGGAGAGATGGCTTAATGGTTAAGGTGCTTGCCTGTGAAGCCTAAATACTCAGGTTCGATTCTCCAGGTCCCACATAAGCCAGATGCACAAGGTGGCACATGTGTCTAGAGTTCATTTGCAGTGCCTAGTGGCCCTGGTGCACCCATTCTCTCTTTTTCTCTGTCTCAAAAAAAAAAAAAAAGATAAATGAGGGACCTGGAGAGATGGCTTAGCAGTTAAGACACTTGTTGGCAAAGGCAAAAGACCCAGGTTCGATTCCCCAGTACCTGCATAAAACCAGATGCACAAGGTGGTGCATGCTTCTGGAGTTCCTTTGCAGCAGCTAGAAGCCTTGGTGTGCCCATTCTCTATCTCAAATAAATAAATAAAAATATTTTAAAAGTAAATGAAAGAAAAAAATCATTGTAAAAAAAGAAAAAATTGAGGTGGGTGTGGTGGTTCATGCCTTTAATCCCAGCACTTGGGAGGCAGAGGTAGGAGGATCACTGGGAGTTCAAGGCCACCCTGAAACTACATAATGAATTCCAGGTCAGCCTGAGCTACAGTGAGACTGTACCTCAAAAAACCGAAAAAAAAAGAAAAAGAAAAAATTTGGACATTTAAAAAAAAGGGGGACCCTGGTTTGTGTGCGTGCACACACACACACACATTCATGTAAATAAGTAAATAGGAGATCATCAGCTAACCTACTGGAGGTTGGTTAAGAGGACTTTTAGCAGAATTTAATTTTTTTTCTTACTTAATATATCCTGAACATGTTTCTTGTCTCATAATGGAGATCTACATCATTTAAAATTATTTTATTTATGTATTTGAAAGAGGGGAGGGGTAGAGAGAGAATGTGCACACCAGAGCCTCTAGCCACTGTAAAAGAACTCTAGATGCATGTGCCATCTTGTGCATCTAGCTTACATGTGTACTGGGGAATCTAACCTGGGTCCTTAGGCTTAGCAGGCAAGTGCCTTAACCACAAAGCCATACATCATTGTTTTTAATACCCACTTGGTATTTACTGTACATGTATTAGGTTTGATTCTTGTTTGCAGCAACTACAGCAGGCCTGACTCACCAACCAGAAAAGGAATTTACTAGTAGACTATTAGAGTGCTTATAGAATCAGCACGTAGAATGGTCAGCCAGGCTTGGGAAATGGGCAAGAACCTAGTGAAGCTAAAACAGGCCAAAGCCAAACCTTAGGGAGAGTCTGGTGAGAACCTCTTCTTAGGACTTTTGCCACTGCTGGCTTTTAGATATTTATTTATCATTATTGTTTTTTTTTAATTTTTTTGTTTATTTATTTATTTGAGAGCGACAGAGAGAAGGAGGCAGAGAGAGAGAGAGAGAATGGGCGCGCCAGAGGTTCCAGCCTCTGTAAACGAACTCCAGATGCATGCGTCCCCTTGTGCATCTGGCTAACGTGGGTCCTGGGGAATTGAGCCTCGAACTGGGGTCCTTAGGCTTCACAGGCAAGCGCTTAATCTCTAAGCCATCTCTCCAGCCCCTCATTATTGTTTTAAGACAGGGTCTTGCTATGGAGTTGAAGCTGGCCTCAAACTCAGGATCATGCTGCCTCAGCCTCCAGGGTACTGGGGAGGGCACCTTTTAACATGCTTACTTACTAAATGTATATCTTGTTCAGTGAGTTCTTTATCTTGTTTGTCTTTTTCTTCTTCTTTTTTTTTTTTTTTTTGAGGTAGGGTATCACTCTAGCCCAGGCTGACCTGGAATTCACTATGTAGTCATCTCAGGGTGGCCTCAAACTCACGGCGATCCTCCTACCTCTGCCTCCCGAGTGCTGGGATTAAAGGTGTGTGCCACCACACCTGTCTCATCTTTGTCTCATTTACAAAAAAATTATTTATTTACTCATTTGACAGAGAAAGAGGGAGAGAAAGAGAGAGAGAGAGAGAGAGAGAGAGAGAGAGAGAGAGAGAGAGAGAATGGGTGTGTCAGGGCCTCCAGCCACTGCAAACAAACTTCAGACACGTGTACCCCTTATGCATCTGGCTAACATGGGTCCTGGGGAATCAAACCTGGGTCCTTTGGCTTTGCAGGCAAACACCTTAACCTCTAAGCCATCCCTCCAGCCCCTTTGTCTCATTTTTTTGGGGGGGATTTCTTAATTAATTTAATTTAATTAATTTAATTAATTAAATTAAATTAATTTAATTAATTTAATTTAATTTTTTCTCAATTTTTTAAACATTTTCCATGATTATAAAAAATATCCCCTAGTAATACCCTCCCTCCCCCATTTCCCCCTTTGAAATTCCATTCTCTATCATATCCCCTCCCCATCTCAATCAGTCTCTCTTCCATTTTGATGTTATGATCTTTCCCTCCTCTAATGATGGTCTTGTGCAGGTAGTGTCAGGCACTATGAGGTCATGGATATCGAGATGTCTCATTTTTTTCTTTTTTCTTTTCTTTTATTTTTTTCTCAATTTTTATTAACATTTTCCATGATTATAAAAAATGTCCCATGGTAATACCCTCCCTCCCCCAACTTTCCCCTTTGAAATTCCATTCTCCATCATATCCCCTCCCCATCTCAATCAGTCTCTCTTCCATTTTGATGTCATGATCTTTCCCTCCTCTTATGATGGCCTTGTGTAGGTAGTGTCAGGCACTATGAGGTCATGGATATCCAGGCCATTTTATGTCTGGAGGGAGCACGTTGTAAGGAGTCCTACCCTTCCTTTGGCTCTTACATTCTTTCCGCCACCTCTTCCGCGTTAGACCCCGAGCCTTGGAAGGTGTGATCGAGATGTTATTCAGTACTCCAGTCATTTAAGAGATGTCTCATTTTTAACCAGGTTGTTTGCTGCATTTTTTTTGTTAGCTTTCTTAATATATATGACTTTTTCATAATTAAAAAAAAAATTTAAGGCAGCGTTTCATTCTAGCCTAGGTTCAGGCTCACTTGGAGTTCCCTTTTTATCCCAGGCTGGCTTTGAACTCACCGGACTCTTCCTTTCTCAGCCTCCCCAGCTCTGGGATTAAAGGTGTGAGTCACCACACCAGCTAAAATTAAAACTATTGGGGCTAGGGATATAGCCCAGTAGTAGAATACTTGCCTATCGGGTATGAGGCTCTGTGTTCAAAAAACCTTTTAAATACATTTATAAAAGTTATATAGGATAATTATTATCATTGTCTTTGTAGTGATGGCTTTTATAAAAGTAATGACATACTTGAAGTATTTGGTCACAGTTGTCATTTCCAGCCTCACCAAATTTTTATGTTTGTAAACTTCCCAGCCAACTAGCAAATACAAAACAAGTAGTTTTTCAACTTTATATATAGATGATTGACAGTGTTTCCAGTTTTCATATATACTTGATGTTTTTGCATGAGTAGTTTGGGTTACTGCCTTGTCTTAGAACTAAAATTTCAAGGTAGATGTTCGCTTATGAAGCAAGCTATAGCTGGGGCTGGTGCCATAGATCACTGGTGAGGTCCTGGGTTGGATCCTCAGAATTGAAACATAACAAAAACAAAAGTGCAGTATTATAAAAAGTTCTTGATTTACTTATACATTGTATCTGACAAGCTTGAATGAAATGATTTTTGTTGTTGTTTTGCTTTCAAGGTAGGGACTTGCTCTAAGCCAGGCTGACCTGGAATTCACTGTGTAGTCTCAGGGTGGCCTGGAACTCACTGTAATCCTCCCACCCCTGCCTCCCATGTGCTGGGATTAAAAGGCATGCGCCACCACACCTGGTGAGGTGATTGTTTTGATGGGGTAAAATCCATTCGAACCACAAATATTAGAATCTAAGACTACCGCATCAAGTCCAGATTTCACTCATAGTATGGTGGAAAAATAGCTAACTGTTTGGTGATGTCAAATAGGACAGTCCTGTTTCTTTCTACTTTCCTGAAGTAATAATAGCTGCTATTTTAAAGGCAAGTTGCATACTCACAAAAACATGCTTTGATCCTCTGGTCTACTATTGACATGGCAGACTTGCTCAGCCCTTTGGTGGCAAAGTACATACAGACTTGAATAATATCACTTTCTGAGGAATCTGCCCCCACAAGTATTCTTTGCAAGGTCTCAATGATTTTGAAGCATTCTGACCATGTTGCTTTGTCTTTATCTGGTTTTATTTGATGCCTACTGCAAATGTTGCCCTATTAAGTTAATCCTTTTGATGCTATGATTAGGTCTGGATTCCTGCCTGAGTTGGCTGTATGAGTGTGGCTTCATCATAGCTTCAACTTTTTTTTTTTTTCCAAAGGAGTTTGCCCCTCTATTTATATAGCAGGATTGTTGTGAGATTCACATTAGTGAAAGGTTTTCAACTATGCAGTGCTATAGGAATCTGAATGCCTGTATTGCTATCACAGGGCAATGTGTTTGTAGAAATGCTATGACTAGCCTAGGAGACACAGAAATAGCCAGTAAAACAAATTGCTTTTTCTTAACTATTCCGTGCTTTTTTTTTTTTTTTTGGACTTTACTTATATATCTTTTTGTAGTGGCTTCTAATCTTTCAGGATTGGTCAAGTGAAAACAATTATGTTTAAAATATATTCCTACCTACTCCAGCTGTTTCATCTGAAATCTTAGTCCTTTGTTTATACAATAACAGTTGTCTGATGAGGGAAATTAGACACTCAGTACTTTGAAAACAGATTAAGTAATAAGATTAATTTTCATTTTGAAAGCTTACACAATTCAAAAGAAAGGGCTGTGTTATGTGAAAAAACAGAAGATAATGCTTTCTCATTTTGTTTATATTGTGATAGTGATTTTGAATGAAAACAAATGGGTAGGAAAAATTGAATTGATTTGGAAATACTGTGTAGGTATCCTGAAGGCAGCGGGTTCAGTGTTGCTTGCATAGCTAGAAATCGTTGATATAACAGAACAGACATGTCTTATTTAACAAAGCAGGCATGTTTTTATAGCACTGGTGTTCTTGAAAGGGGTGATTTGAGCTGTTTATAACAATTTGAGTTTATCATTGGTGTCATTTGCTGAATTATTTCAGTTTTGGTAATGTTTAATTGCTGCATATTCCCTATATTTTCTTTATTCTTTTTAAAAAATTATTTATTTATTTATTTATTTATGTATTTATTTGAGAGTGACAGGCAGAGAGATAAAGAGGCAGCTAGAGTGAGACAGAGAATGGGCGTGCCATGGCCTCCAGCCACTGCAAACAAATCCAGACGCGTGCACCCCCTTGTGCATCTGGCTAGTGTGTGTCCTGGGGAATTTGAGCCTTGAACTGGGGTCCTTAGGCTTCACAGGCAAGTGCTTAACCGCTAAGCCATCTCTCCAGCCCTCTTTATTCTTTTCTATTAAGATAGTTTATTTTTCTTTTAAAAATTATTATATTAGGAGGCTGAGGCAGGACTATGAGTTTGAGGCTAGCCTAGGCTACATAGTGAGTCCCTGTGTCAAGAGAAAAAAAAATGTAGTTGGGAGTTAGATTTAGTGGTGTATACTTGCAATCCCAGCCCTTGGGAGGTTGAGGCAGGAGGATTTCTGTGGGTTTATTTGTTTTATTTGAGAGAGAAAGAGAGAGAGAGAGAGAGAGAGAGAGAGAGAGAGAGAATGGATGTGTCAGGCCCTTCAGCCATTGCAAATGAACTCCAGACACATGCACCACCTTGTGCATCTGGCCTACATAAGTACTGGGGAATCAAACTTGGGTCCTTAGGGTTCACAGACAAGCACCTTAACAACTAAGCTATCTCTTCAGCCTGATTTCTATGAGTTTGATTCTAGCCTAGGCTACATAGTGAATTCAAGGGCAGCCTGAGGTATATAGCAAGACCTTGTCTCAAAAAATTATGATGAGGGGCTAGAGAGATGGCTTAGCAGTTGGGGCGCTTGTCTGTGAAGCCTAAGTGCACAGGTTCAGTTCCCCAGTACCCATGTAAGCCAGATGCACAGGGTGACACATGCATCTGGAGTTCATTTGCAGTGGCTGGAGGCCCTGGCACACCCATTCTCTTGCTCTTTCTTTCTTTCTTTTTTTTTTTTTTTTTTTTTTTTTTGTTTTTCAAGGTAGGGTTTCACTCTAGCCCCAGGCTGACCTGGAATTCACTATGTAGTCTCAGGGTGGCCTCGAACTCACAGTGATCCTCCTATCTCTGCCTCCCGAGTGCTAGGATTAAAGGCATGTGCCACCACGCCTGGCTCTCTTGCTCTTTCTGTCTGCCTCTTTCTCTCTCTCTCAATTAAATAAATAAAATATTTAAAAAATTATGATGAGGGGTTGGGGAGATGGTTCAGTGGTTAAAGTTGCTTATGTCCAAAGCCTGCTGGCTACATAAAGTTAGATGCAAAGTGCTGTATGCATTTATAATCTAGCCTACAACAGTGGGAGGTGGAGCCGAGTATCAGGCTCAGAGGCCAGTTATTCTGATGTTCATTTGCAGGCTGGCAGTGTGTTTGCAATAAGAGACCCCATCTCAAAGAAGGTGGAACATAGACAGAAATTGTCCTCTGACCCCCACAGGCATGTCATGGCATGCATTGCCCATACATACACACACACACACACACACACGTGCGCGTGCGTGCACACACAAGTTATAGTGAAATGCCTACAAAGTGGATGGGGACCCCCATAACATACTCATGTGTCCACTATTCAACCTAAGAAATAGAACACTTATGCTGTTGAATGTTCCTTGTATTGCTCCTCTACAATTGCATCCTTCCCCCTTCCCAACTTGTGAGTTTGGAGTGTATCATTCCTATGAACATGTATATGTACGTATGCATGTATGTATGTGTTAAATATTTCAAGGCTGGGTCTTACTCTAGATCAGGCTGACCTGGAAATCACTCCTTAACTCCAGGTTGGCCTTGAATACACAGCAGCATTCCTCCTACCTTAGCCTCTTGAGTGCTGGGGTTAAAATTGTACAGCACCACACCCACTGAACATTTATATATTTTGATTACTAGTACTATCTATATGTGTGTACATATAATAACAACATAAGGCTTTATTTTCTGGTTTTAAAATTTCAAGTTATTCTGAATCTTTTATCCCTCTTACTCAAGGGTCAATTTAGAGTTTTTCAGGCACTGTGCTTTGGATATTTGGGAGCAGATAATTCTATGAGGAACTTTCTTCTCCATCATAGGATGTTTAGGCATGTCCCTGGCCTCTACTCACTAGATGCCAATAGGATTCTACCTATTTACCCTGAATTGTGTCAACCAAAAATACCTTTAGATATTTCAAAATGTCCTATTGGTGATGTCACTCTCCTTCCACTGAGAATCACTATTCTAGTTCACTCAATTTTTTTTTTTTTTGAGGCAAGTTCTCATTCTAGTCCACTCTGACTTGGAATTCACTATGTAGTCTCACACTGGCCTTGAACTCATGGTGATCCTCCTACCTCTGCCTCCTGAGTGCTGGGGTTAAAAGTGTATGCCACCACGCCTGGCTAGTTCACTAATTTTAACTGTTGTATCATGCTCTAGCATGATGTTTTATCAAACTATTTTTCCATTTTCTTGTTGAGGCACATTTAGGTTATTTCCAAAATGTTAACTATTATGAACACTGTTGCAGTGAGACTTCCTTCCTCCCTCTCTTCCTTCCCCTCTCGTTCCTTCCTTCCCTGTCTTTCTCTTCCTTCTCCTTCCTTCATTTTCTTTTCTTTCTTGAGACTGGTTCTCAGTAAGTGGCACTGGTTGGCCCAAATTCACTATGCATACCAGACTTGCCTTGAATTTGTGGAAAATCCCTTGCCTATGTTTCTTGAGTGTTGACATTACAATTGGGCATTATCACACCCAGTATGTTCATGTTTTCTTGGACATATCTATGAGGCTGTCCTTAGGGTAACATACAAAAGTATGAAAAGGTTGAGTTCTACATGTTTGTTTGGTTTCTCAAGATAGGTCCTTGCTCCCCGGGCGTGGTGGCGCACGCCTTTAATCCCAGCACTTGGGAGGCAGAGGTAGGTGGATCGCCGTGAGTTCGAGGCCACCTTGAGACTACATAGTGAATTCCAGGACAGCCTGGGCTAGAGTGAGACCCTACCTCAAAAAACAAACAAACAAACAAACAAAAAAAAAAAGATAGGGTCTTGCTCTAGCAGATGTTGATTTGGAATTAACTATGTAGTCTCAGGGTAGCCTTGAACTCATGACTATCCTCCTACTTCAACCTCCTGAGTGCTGAGATTAAAGGCGTGCGCCACCACACCTAGCTTCTCTTTTTGTTCTTTTAAAGACAGTTTTCTCTATGTAGCCCTAGGTGGCCTGGAGCTCACTATGTAGACCAGGCTGGTTTAAATTTATAGCAATCTACTCACCTCTGCCTCCTGAGTACTAGGATTACAGGGGTGCACTACATGTGGCTCTACCCTGTCAAAAAATGTCCAGGTTGGGCTGGAGAGATGGCTTAGTGGTTAAGCGCTTGCCTGAGAAGCCTAAGGACCCCGGTTTGAGGCTCAATTCCCCAGGACCCACGTTAGCCAGATGCACAAGGGGGCGCACACATCTGGAGTTCGTTTGCAGAGGCTGGAAGCTCTGGCGTGCCCATTCTCTCTCTCTCTCTCTCTCTCTCTCTCTCTCTTTCTCTCTCTCTGCCTCCTTCTCTATGTTGCTCTCAAATAAATAAATAAACAAAAAAATTAAAATAATGTCCAGGTAAAACTGTATCCAAAAGAGAATTGAATCTTTATTATGTGATAATTTATTAGGAGTCTAGAAACTTTCCATGAGTCATGAAGAGTAATTAATTATTGAAATTTAGAAGTTATGTTTCTGCTTCTGGGATCAACTTTAAGGAATAGTTTTGAGCTATGTTCATGTTTTGTTTTGTACTCAGCTTCTGCAGTTTGTTTCCAAAGCAGAGATGATGATTTTATCAGAATGCTGACCTTCTGCTTAGAAATGGTATTCCTGATGGTGCTTGCTATCTGTGCTTAAGAGAGTGGCTAAAAACATGTTAATAACTAGAAGTTGTTTCCCTCAATGTTTTTAGATGCTTTTGTTCTCAGAGTCACTCATTACTAATAACTACATGCCAGATTTATCTCTTAATAGTATGATTTCCAAAAGCCTACATTTTTTCATACCATATAAAATTGCTCTTATTCAATTTTCTGAGTCATTTTGCTAAATACACAGGAGGGTTACAATAGGTAGTACTGTACCTATTTTAAGACATTTTAAATTTAAAAGGTGGTTATAATATAAAGTCAAATAGAGTTTTACATATGTAATAAAGATGAAATTCCTTTGAAGTTTTGTATATAAGGTCCAATTTAAGTATAGTTTTTTTTTTTTTCAAAGTAGGGTCTCACTCTAGCCCAGGCTGACCTAGAATTCACTATGGAGTCTCAGGGTGGCCTCGAACTCACAGAGATCCTCCTACCTCTGCCTCCCTGAGTGCTGGGATTAAAGGCGTGTACCACCACGCCCATCTTAAGTATAGTTTTTAGAAAACAAAGCAGCTAGGCTAGAGATATGGCTTAGCACTTAAGGCATTTGCCTGTGTAGTCTAAGGACCCAGATTCAATTCCCCACTACCCACGTAAGCCAGATGCACAAGGTGGTGCATGTGTCTAGAGTTTGTCTATAATGGCTAGAAGTCCTGGTGTGCCCATTTTCTCTCTCTCTCTCTCTGTCTTTCTCTCAAATAAATATATAATAAAGCCGGGTGTGGTGGCACGCACCTTTAATCCCAGCACTCGGGGAGGCAGAGGTAGGAGGATCTCTGTGAGTTCAAGGCCACCCTGAGACTCCATAGTGAATTCCAGGTCAGCCTGAGCTAGAGTGAGACCCTACCTCGAAAAACCAAATATATATATATATATATATATATATATATATATATATATATATATAGTATTTAAAAAAAACCATAGCAGCTAAATTATGAAAGCAGAAGGAAAAATATATATGTACCCATAGTTGATTTGCCATGCTTAAATTAGAATGTGATGAGAAAAGCAGCGAGATTGATGAAACTTTCATTCATGTTCAGACATTCTGGTCTCCCTGATATGTACTTCTCAGATGAATTATTCAATTACTTTAAAAGAGCCTATATTAGTTACTTTTCTCATTGCTATGAAAAAATACCTGACATGAGCCGGGTGTGGTGGTGCACGCCTTTAATCCCAGCACTCAGGAGGCAGAGGTAGGAGGATCACCTTGAGTTCAAGACCACCCTGAAACTACATAATGAATTCCAGGTCAGCCTGGGCCTGAGTGAGACCCTACCTCGAAAAACTGAAAAACAAAAAAACAAAAAAACAAAACAAAACAAAAAAACTGACAGGAAGCAGCTTGAGGAAAGATTTATTTTGGTTCACAGTTCATGT
Source organism: Dipus sagitta (assembly GCA_036346955.1). Taxonomy (NCBI): domain Eukaryota; kingdom Metazoa; phylum Chordata; class Mammalia; order Rodentia; family Dipodidae; genus Dipus; species Dipus sagitta. The sequence goes on from CM070776.1 coordinate 66,386,713, forward strand.
TGAAAGCATGGCACCAGGAACGTAAGACAGCTGGCCACATTGTGTCTATAGTCAGAAAGCAGAGAGATGACTGCTGGTGCTCACCTCTCTCCTCCCTCTCTCCCCTTCCACTCTCCTCTTCTCCTTTTTATTCAGTCTAAGACCCTAGCCATTGTGATCACATTCAGGGTCTATCTTGCCCTCTAAGTTAAACCTTTCTGGAAACACTGTCCCTGCTGTACCCAGAAGTGTGTCTCCCAGGTGTTTCTAAATCCTATCAAGTTGACAGTCAAGATGAACTACCACAGTGACTTTCTACTTACCTAGTCTCTTTTAGTTCCTCAGTAAACCTGACAGATATTCCAGTAGTTTGATGTGGGACATATTTTAATATTTTATTTTTTAATTTAATTTTTATTTATTTATTTGAGAGGTACAGATAAAGAGAGAGAGTAAAAGAGGTATATAGAGATAATGGGTGGGCCAGCAAACTCCAGACACATACGACACCTTGTGCATCTAGCTTTATGTGGGTCCTGGGGAATCAAACCTGGGTCCTTTGGCTTTACCAGCAAATACCATATCCACTAAGCCATCTCTCTAGCTTGGGACATAATTTATAATGAAACTGCAATTAGCTGTTCATGTGTGAGTCTTCCATGTCCATAGATTCAAGCAGATCATGGATCAAAAATGTGGTTAGGGGGTTGGAGAGATGGCCTAGTGGTTAAGATGCTTTCCTGTGAAGCCTAAGAACTCACGTTTGAATCTCTAGGTCACACATAGCCAGACACACAGTGATGCAGGCATTCAATGTCACATATGCACACAAGGGAGCATACGTGTCTGGAGTTCTTTTGCAGCAGCTGAAGGCCCTGGTGTGCCCATTCTCTCATTCACACTCTCTCTGCCCCCCCTCTCAAAAATGAATAAAAGATGTGGTTAGCGGATGGAGGGATTGCTCAGTTGTTAAGGCAGTTGTCTGCAAAAGCTAAAGACCTGAGTTCAATTCCCCATTTCCCATGTAAAGGCATATGCACAAAATAGCACATACATTAGAGTTCATTTGCAGTAGCTAGAGGGCCTGTCATGTCCATCCTGTCTCTCTCTGCTTGAAAATAAATAAATGGGTTTTTAAAAAAAAATTTTTGAGGCAGGGTATCACTCTAGCCCAGGCTGACCTGGAATTCACTATGGAGTCTCAGGGTGGCCTTGAATTCGCGGTGATCCTCCTACCTCTGCCTCCTGAATGCTGGGATTAAAGGAGTGTGCCACCATGCCCAGCTGAAAATATTTTTTAAAGTTAGAGCCAGGCATGGTGGCATATGCCTTTAATCCTAGTACTCTGGAGACAGAGGTAGGAGGATTGCTGTGAGTTTGAGGCCATCCTGAGACTACATTATGAATTCCTGGTCAGAAAAAACAAACAAACAAAAAGTTAGAACTAAGATATGGTGGCTCATAGCTATAATCCCAACTCCTGGCTGAGATATGAGGATCACAAGTTGAAAGCTATTCAGGGCTACAAAAAGGGACCTTGTTTCAAAACAAAAACAAACAAAGAAGCAAACAACCCCCCCCCCCCACACACACACTGGAAAAGAAGTCAGTAATAACCATTGTTTCTGAGGAGGTAAATTGTAATCCTCATACACTGTTGGTGAGAATGTAAAATGTTGCAGCTGCTTTGGAAAATACCTTGGCAGTTCCTCAATCAAACATAGTTATTATATGACACAAGTTGCTTGTAAGTATTACCCAAGGGAAGTGAAAACACAAAATATCATATGGATATTTATAGTATCATTTTATATTATTCAGCTGTAAAAGGAATGGTGTGTAGATATGTGCAACAACATGGATGAATGTTGAAAACCTGCTAACTGGAAGAAGCATGTCATAAGATGATACACATATTATATGATACCAGTAATATGAAAAATCTAGAAGAATAATTCTATATATAGAGAAAGAAGATTAGTGGTCATCGAAAACTGAGGATAATAGGCTTAGATATTAATGAGAAGTAGTAAAGGGTATAGGAGCTCATTTTGAGGTGATAACATTGTTATAAAAATGTCTGTAGTGATTGTACATGTATGCATTTTATTTTTTAATTTATTTATTTGGGAGAGAGACAGAGAGGCAGATAGAGAGAGAGAATGGGCATGCCAGGACCTTCAGCTGCTGCAAACAAACTCCACATGCATGTGTTACTTTGTACATCTGGCTTACTTGGGTCCTGGGGAATCAAACCTGGGTCCTTTGGCTTTGCAGGTAAGTGCCTTAACTATTAAGCCATCTCTCCAGCCCAAACTTTGCATTTTAAATGTGTCTGTTATATAATGTGTGAAATATGTCTCAACAAAACTATTTATTTATTTTTTTGTTTGTTTTTGGAGGGAGGCGTTTACTCTAGTCCACGCTGACCTGGAATTCACTATTTAGTCTCAGGGTAGCCTTGAAGTCATGGTGATCCTCCTTCCTCTGTCTCCCAAGTGCTGGGATTAAAGGTGGGCACCACCACGCCCAGTAACAAAACTGTTTTTAAAATGGTTCTGGGGGAGATATCCATATGTAAAAGAATGTAACTGAGGGCTTTTGAGGGGAGGTCAAGAGTTCAGTGTTAGGGCACTTACTCAGCATGTGCAGGCCCTGGTTTTGACCCCAGCACACACACACAAAAATAATGTACAAATTCAGGCTGGAGAGATTGCTCAATGGTTAAAGGCATGTGCTTGCAAAGCCTGATGGCTTGAGTTCATTTCCCCAGTTCCCATGTAAAGCCAGATTAACAAAGTGACACATGCATCTAGAGATCGCCTGCAGTGGCAGGAGGTCCTGGTGGGCCCATTCTCTCTCTCACAAATAAATAAATAAAATTTCAATTAAAAATGTACAAATTGGGGCTGGACAGATGGCGTAGCAGTTAAGGCACTTGCCTGCAAAGTCAAAGGACCCAGGTTTGATTCCCCAGGACCCATGTAAGACAGCTGCACAAGGTGGCACATATGTCTGGAGTTTCTTTGCGGTGGCTAGAGGCTCTAGCATGTCCATTATTTCTATCTGCCTCTTTTATTCTCTCTCAAATAAAAATAAATTAAAAAAGAAAAATGTACAAATTGGACTTCATAAATTTAAAATCTTTTATATGCATGATATAAAGAACATAAAAAGAATGAAGTGCTAATACATGCATCATTGATATGGGTACTTGAGAATGAAACCTGATCCATCAGGTTTTGCAAGCGAGTGCCTTTAGCCACTGAGCAATCTCTCCATCCCTGTGAATATATTTTAAAGCCATCATAAGAGGACAGAATAAGCAAAAAGCAGAAATAATAAGCAAATTATAGTATATGCTAGTAGTTGGAGAACTCTAGGAAAAAAATAAAGTAGAGGTAAGGGGAACCTCGGTATGTGTTTGTGAAAAGTCCATAGGTTGTAGTTTTAAATAAGGTGGTCAACATGAACTTCATTACAAAGGTTAAAGACTTGAAGGAGATCAGGTAGTTAGTCAAACAGATACCTGGGAGGCAAAGTTTCCAAGCCAAGAGAATAGCTAAAGCAAAGGCCATGAATGAGAGTCATCTGGGACAAGGAATAGCCTGGGGACGAGTGTGACTGGCCCAGAAAAGTTTGGTGAGTGGCAGGATAGTATATCAGAGAGGTCAATATGATTGGTTAGGCATGAAAAATCATGTATGACTTTGTTGGCTATTATAAGGATTTGGAGGCCTTCTGCTGACATCCAGTATTAAATGAGATCAAGTATGGAAAAATGTATAGTAATCAGGGCTGGAGAGATGGCTTAGTGGCTAAGGCACTTGCCTGCAAAGCCAAAGGACCCAGATTCAGTTCCCCAGGACCCACATATGCCAGATGCACAAGGTGGCACATGCATCTGGAGTTTGCAGCGGCTGAAGGCCCTGGCATGCCCATCTCTCTTTCCCTCTCTCTCTGCCTCTTTCAGTCTCTATCTAATGAAATAAATAAAAAGAAAAATGTATAGTAATCAGGAAAGCATTTTATAAAGGCTAGTTACATTTATTACTTTAGTATTGTGTGTTTTTGCTTTCAGTTAGCTTTACAATAAAAACATCTTTCCTTTACGTCATCAAAGATGAGTAAAATCTTCTCTTCAAGCAAGTGTAAAATAATGCTGGCCATATTTAGTTACTAGCAGATTTTCAATAACGGAGGAGGGGTAAAGTTGAACAGATTATTTCCATGTGTACATTAATGAATTTATTGTTTCTAACAGGAATGTAAATAAACAAAAATGGATCCAAGTATGGGTGTGAATTCTGTTACCATCTCTGTTGAGGGAATGACATGCATTTCCTGTGTCCGGACCATTGAACAACAACTTGGGAACGTGAATGGTGTGCATCACATTAAAGTAAGTTACTCTTTGGGAATTAGTCAAGTCAAATGACATCAACTAGATTTGTTAGGCTGTCCTTGGATTTGATCCTCTTAACCTCCATCTCTCAAATGCTGTGAGTGTGCCACCACACCTGGCTAAAGAATACTTACTTTAACGAAACATTTCAAATGTTCACAAATGTGAAGAGACTAGTACAAGAAACCTTCCTATTCCCAGCACCTAGGAAGGTCCTTGTCATTCATTGGCTTGATGTTCTCATCTGGTAAATTTGGTAAGGTGTTTGCCAATACTTCACATTGGTGGTGGTGTTAGCCATCTTGCACATTGTATATGTCAAGGTAGAGGTCCCTGATTACTGCATTGTAATTACTAGTATGTCTTCATGCCAGTTGCCATTTCTAAGCCTTTTTTTGTTTGTCTATTTGCTTTGCTTTTTGTAATTTTTTTTTTTTTTTTGCTCTTTTGATAGGGTCTTGCTCTCTAGCCCAGGCTGACCTGGAATTTACTACGTAGTCTCAGGGTGGCCTCAAACGCACAGTGATCCTCCTACCTCTGCCTCCCTAATGCTGGGATTAAAGACATGTGCCACCATACCTGGCTCCTTTTTACATTTTGAGACAAGCTCTCTCCGTAGCCCTAGCTGGCCTGCAGTTCACAATGATCCTCCTGCCTTAGTATCCCAAGTACTGGGCTTACATGTATGTACCAGCATAGATGCTTCCAAGCCTTTTTTTTTTTTTTTTTTTTTTTTTTTTTTTTTTTTTTTTGAGATAGGGTCTCCCTCTAGCCCAGGCTGACCTGGAATTCACTATGTTTTCTCAGGCTGGCATTGAACTCACAGCAATGCTCCTACCTCTGCTTCCCGAGTGCTAGGATTAAAAGTGTGTGTCATCATACCCAGCTGGACCCTTATTTTTATGTCTTGTCCTGCTTTGAGGTTCTCAGTACTGATCATAGTGTAGCCCATTTCAGTACTCTTTCCTGTTTTGATTCTATACCTTTCTCCCCTATTTTCTCCAAATTTTACATAAAGTTCCAAAGAAATTAACAATATCCCTTGTCAAGCATATAAGGATTCTATTGGGTGTGGAGGCGTACTTGTAATCTCAGCACTCTGGAATAGAGGTAGGATTGCTGTCTGGGTAATGTTGCAAGTCTTAGGCCAAACTGGGCTGCATAGCAAGACCCTGGTTCAAAAAGAATTTAAGGATTCCTATTGTAATAGCACTAATATATGAAGGGGTTTTCTCTAGTATCAGGCTATGAATTGCTTAGTCTTAGACATGCTTATTTCACTGCCAGGGCTTAAGAAGTCAATTTCAGGATGTGTCATTTTTACTGAGTTATATTCTCATTTGTGTAATGTACCCATCATTTTAATATTTAAGCTTTTGCCATCTTTGAAACAATTTTATATTGATAATTCTATTTAGTAGAGGGTTTCTATAATCTTGCTTTTAATCACAGTTCATTACAGTGCTGGAAGGAAGCAAATGCCATTTTGAAATTTGATCAACATGCTTCAATCCCAGAATAGTTTTCCTGTGACCAGTTGAGTTCCACATGCAAATAGTATGTTTTAGACATACTACTCAGCAATTTCGTTTTTTTATTTTTTGAGGTAGGGTCTCACACTAGCCCAGGCTGACCTGGAATTCATTATGTAGTCTCAGGGTGGCCTTGAACTCACAGTGATCTTCCTACCTTTGCCTCCTAAGTGCTGGGATTAAACGCATGTGCCACCATGCATGACTTTAGCAAATGTTTTTGAGACATGGTCTCACATTGTGGCACATGCTGTAGCCTAAACTGGCATTCCTCCTGCCTCAGCCTCCCAAGTGCTTAGACTATAGGTGTGAACTTCTAGATGTTAATATTTTTTTAATTTTTTTGTTTTTTTTATGAGAGAGAGAGAGAGAGAATATTGGCATGTCAGGGCCTCCAGCCATAGCAACAGAACTCTAGACATGTGTGCCAATTTGTGCTCATGTGCGACCTTGCACATTTATAACACTGTGTGTGTCTGGCTTACGTGGGACCTGGAGAGTCAAACATGAGTCCTCAGGCTTCACAGGCAAGTGCCTTAACCACTAAGCCATCTCTCCGGCCATAGATGTCAATATTTTGAAAAGAGCTTTGTTCAAACGGACACCAAATTTAAAACAAAATATAAAATTAGGGATTAATTGAATTCCTTTTAATCATAAGCTTGTTATTTTTCTTTTCAGAGTAGGAACTCACTCTAGCCCAGGCTGACCTGTAATTTATAGCAATCCTTCTACAACTCTGTCTCCCAAATGCTAGGATTAAAGGAATGCATGACCACACCTAGCAGCTTGTTATATTTTAACTGGATTAATCATTACAGTAGAACTAGAACATCTGTGGGTCCATAGATTGGCTACCTATTGGTGCTCTGCTCTATCTGGACAGTAATTATAATGATGTAATCTTCAGAGATTTCAAAATGGTTTTGGCTATTCAGTGAAAAACAGGATTCATACTTTCTTGTCTGAACGGTATGTATTATACAAAATCTATTTTTTTGTTTCTTTTTTTCAAGATAGGGTTTCACTGTAACTCAGGCTGACCTAGAATTCACTACATATTCTCAGGCTAGCCTTGAACTCATGGTGATCCTCCTACCTCTGCTTCCTGAGTCCTAGGATTAAAGGTGTGTGCTACCATGCCTGGTATATTATATGAAATCTATTTACTTATTTATTGTAATACAAAAGTTATTATTACAAAAGAGAGAGAGAAGGAGAGAATTGGCATGCCAGGGCCTCCAGCCACTGTAATCGAATTCCAGACACTTGTGCCACCTTGTGCACTTGTGTCACATTGTGTATCTGGCTTACTTGGGACCTGGAGAGTCAAACATGAGTCCTTTGGCTTCACAGGCAAGTGCCTTAACTGCTAAGCCATCTCTCCAGCCCTGATATTCTTTTTTGAAGAAATACTTTTTATTGACAGTTTCCATAAGTATAGACAATAAATTATGATGATTTTCTCTCCCTCTCAAATCCATCCTTCATTGAATTGCTTTTTCTTTCCAATCAGTCTCTTATTTTAATATTATTATTATTATTATTATTATTATTATTACTTTTTTGGATTTCCAAGGTAGGGTCTCACTGTAGCCTAGGCTGACCTGGAATTCACTATGGAGTCTCAGAGTGGCTTCGAACTCATGGCTATCCTCCTACCTCTGCCTCCAGAGTGCTGGGATTAAAGGCGTTCACCACCATGCCCAGCTCTATATCATCATTTTTTCCTCCTATTATGAAGGTCTTGTGTAGGTAGTGTCAGGCACTGTGAGGTCATGGATATCCAGGCCATTTTGTGTCTGGAAGAGTGTGTTGTAAGTAGTCTTATCCTTCCTTTGGCTCTTACATTCATACACTATCTCTTCTGTAATAGACTCTGAGCCTTGGAAGATGTGATGGAGATTTCTCAGTGCTGAACAGTCCCTGTCACTTCTTCTCAGTACTATGGTGATTTTTGAGTCACCCCAGTGGTCACCACCATCTCAAAAGAGAAGCTGTCTATACAGTATTCTTGTCCATGCCTCTTTTCATAAACTCTTGAATAGATTGGTTTCAGTTTGTCTTGTTATTAATGCAGAACATTAATTGGCACATCATGATTTTTTTTAATGAAGTTTGACACATTTCTTTAATTCATGAGTTATGTGAAATGTGCTAATGTGTGGGTAGTTCTTCTTCCCTATATCTGAACCTATAGGTAATTTTTTCCCTGTCTGAGTTCCATATTCATCTTTTTGTGTATTTTTATGAGAGAAAAAGAGTGAGAGAGAAAGAGAGATAGAATTGGTAAACCAGGGGTTTCAGCCACTGCAATCAAACTCCAGATGTGTGTGCCACCTGTGTGTCTTTGCATGCTTGCATCACCTTGTGTGTCTGCGTTATGTGGGATCTGGATAGTCAAACATGGGTCTTTAGGCTTCTAAGCCATCTCTCCAGCCTCCATATTCATCTTGACTAGAGCGGACAAAATAAACTGTAGGTCAGTTTTATTATTTGAATGAAGGAAGGGGCTGGGGAGACGGCTCGGCAGTTAAAGGTGCTTGCTTGAATGAAAGAAGTGTGTTTCTCACACAGAAGCCTGTGTGTGACATGTGGTGCGTATTTTCCTAAAATTTCTGTCCCAGAAGTGCCCATATGAATACTTAGGCATTTTTCTTTTTCACATACTCCAAATCAGATTTTGTTTTTTAAAAATTTTTATGTATTTTATTTATTTATTAGAGAGGGGGCAGATGGAGAGAGAGAATGGGACATGCCAGGTACTCTAGCCACTGCAAATGAACTCCAGATGCATGCATCACTCTGTGCATCTGGTTTATGTGGGTACTGGGGAATCAAACCTGGGTCCCTAGGCTTCTCAGGCAAGCACCTTAACTGCTAACCTATTATCTCCAGTCCTATATTTTCTTTTTATTCACCTTCTACCATGGCCTGACTCCAATTAGGGATTCTGCATTGTTTTTTGTCTCCCAAAAGCTGGTATGGATGCTCTCTTTAATTTTCTTTTGGATGAGCCAAGTTGAAAAACCTAGAAATGGTAGGTAATTACTTCATTTATTTACTATGCTACAGGTTTTCCTAAATGAGTTTCTCTTTAAATTACCCAAATTTATAAGATACTATGTAGTATTTTACTAATCATCCTTAGACAAAAATTAGATATTTTGGTTCCTTGATTAGACCATAGAATAACAAAAGTAGCTCTGCATCTTTAGTCTAAAGTTTTTAGATAATTTCTATGAGTAATAAGTATGACAGCTGTTCTTTACCCTTAAATGAAGCTAATTGAACCTCCACTTGATGAAGATAGGGCTAGTTCTAGAGGCCAGAATAGAAGCTTTATACAACTAATTATATAGTTGTATCTGTGGTAATTGCAGGAAAGCTATTTTAATCACCTAGAAGCTAGTTCAAATAATCTTCCTGCAAGTTATTTAAGTACTTGCTATCCACTGATTTGCTGTCCATTGATTACTTACATATTTTTCAAAACTCTCAGTTCCCTGTCTAATAAACTATATTGAGTGAATCTTTGTTTCTGTTAATACATCCTTACATAAAATATAGGGCTTTTTTAATTTTTGAAACATGATCTAATGCATCCTAGGTTAGCCTCAAACTCATTATGTAGCTGAGAATGACCTTGAACCTCCTCCTACTTCTACCTTCCAAGTGCTGGATCACAGGTATATGCCACAACTTGTAGCAGGGTTTTCTTTGCATATGTATATGTGTGTGGTGTGCATGTGTGTGGGGGCATATGTGTATGGACATGTGGAGGCCAGAAGTTGGTGTTGGAGGGCCTCCTCAATCGCTCTCTACTTTATTTCCTGAAGAAGGGTCCACAGGGTTTACAGATTCAGCTAGTCTAGCTAGCCAGTTTTCCCCAGGGAGTCCCTGTCTCTGCCTCCCATATGCTGGGATTATAGGTAGACCAGCACACCCACCCAGCATTTATGTGGGTGCTGGGGGCCTCTGAACTCAGGTCCTCATGCTTGGATGGCAAACACTTTATCCACCCAGGCATTGTCTGAGCTCCAGCTAGGATGTTGATATTTGTAAGTACACTACTGTTTCCTGAAACAGCCTGCTGGCACCCCATTCAGATATCAGACTGCTCTTTCCACTGCAGATTTTCAGAAGTCGTCATTGTTTAATATGGTCTGTTTGAAGTCAGTCAAATGCAATTAAATCTTGCTTAAATTGTACAGAAAGACTAGCAGTGACATAATGTGAAGGTACTTTGTATTACCAACAGTGATTTATGCACATCCTAGTGATGGATACACAAGGCCATACTTTCCAGAGCACATTGGTAATTCAATTGTTAAACATAAAAAGAAACCCACATCTGCCTTTCCCAGCTCTGCCTGTCCTCCTGTTAAAGCTTTTGTGAAATAGAGTATATTTGTGACTTTTCTTTATTCTTCCCTTTAAAATGTGTGTAAGTGTCATGTCTTCTAGGCTCAGAGGCAGATTTATTGGGAAGCTGATAAAGCTAAAGTTTCAGAGCCTCTTCTTTGCATTAACCTTCTTTGGTTCAGTAGGTTATGTGTTTTTATTTGCTTGCTTTGAGACAGGGTTTCATATGTAGCCCAAGCTATCTTTGAACTTCAGATCCTTCTGTAGGGATACTCTACCAGGTCTGGCATGTTTAGTTTTTACACTTAAGTTTAGCCAAAAGGCTGAGAAGGATAAGACTTATTTTGTTTTCTGAGATAGTCTCTATCTGCATCTCAGGCTGGATTTGGACTTGAACTTCCCTCAGCTTCCCAAGGGCTGGGATTCAGGTATTCAAGTATGTGTCCCCATGCTAGACTTTTTTTTTGTGTATGTTATGTGTTACTGATACTATTTGCAAAATTAAAGCACTTTATTCAGTTTTAAAGACAACTGTTGGTTTCTATTTCACCTCTTCTGTTAGAGAACTCCTTTGTGTTTGATGTTATTGTAGTAGTCATGAATAGTCTGGGGATCTAAGAGGAGGTTGAGTTGGAGATATGCATGGGTAGGGTTAGTAGGTTATTTGGCTTTGTGTAGGTCTTGATTACTTCTGTGTATATTGAAGTTCATATATATATATATATACATATGTTTTGGTTTTTTTGAGACAGGGTCTCACTCTAGCTCAGGCTGACCTGTAATTCACTATATATTCTCAGGGTGGCTTCGAACTCATGGCGATCCTCCTACCTCTGCCTCCCAAGTGCTGGGATTAAAGGCATGTGCCACCATGCCTGACCATAAATGCTGGCCTTTGAAAATATTTTATTTTTTTATTTATAAGAGAGTTAGTATGGGCTGCCAGGGCCTCTTGCCACTTCAAACACTCCAAATGTGTGCACTACTTTGCACATCTGGCTTTACGTGGGTACTGGAGAATTGAACCCAGACCAGCAGGCCTTGCAAACAAGTACCTTTAATAGCTGAGCCATCTCTCCATCCCATATAGTACAGTTATTTTTTTGTTATTTGGATGTGCATGTATGATATGTGTGTGGGCTCATGCATGTCATGGTGCATGTGTGGAGGTCAGAGAGCAACTTCAGGTGTTGGTTCTCTTCTTCTTCCACCTTGTCTGAGGCAAGGTCTCTCTTGTTTGTTTCTGGGAAGGCCAGATTAGCTGGCCTACAAGGTTTTGGATTCTGTGACTTGGCCTCCCATTGCTGTAGGCGCATTTGGATTCTAGACACATGTGCCACTGCCCATTTGGCTTTCTCTCTGTGTGCTAAGAGTCTGAATTCTGATATTTAACCACTACGCCATGTCCCCAGCTCTATAGTGAAGTTTTTGCTAGGGATTATGGTATAGGAATGACTTAGTACCCCTATCGTCTTTGTGCCAACTTTCTCAGGGTCATGACATGAAGATGTCAGGCCTAGTATGGGGAATATGTAATATTAATTGCTGCACAAGTAATCTTGAAGTGCCCTGAAATATTATGGCTTATATATGAAGGAAACTCAATAGTTTCTGTAAATTTTCTAGCAGCTATAAAACTTAGTAGTGTTCAACTGTGATGTTGAAAGGAATTTTTCTAAACAAAACATTTTAGGGCAGAGGATGTAGCTCAGGAATACAACATTCAGTCCCAACCCTGTCAAACAAAAAGATAAAACCAACATTGTAAAAACAGACAACATTGTACCAGGAGGGAAAACTAACATTGTTCTTCATTGTTTCAGTGGTCACAAAATGTGGATTCTCCACTGTTTTTTTTTTTTATTTTCCACTATTTTTATATTTACTTATTTATTTATTTGAGAGAGAGAGAGAGAAAGAAAGAGGAAGATAGAGAAAGTAAAAGTGGGGGAGAGAGAGAATGGGTGCATCAGAACCTCCAGCCACTACAAACAAATGTCTAGATGCATATTCCACCTTGTGTATCTGGCTTTATGTGGCTACTGGGGAATCCAAGATGAGTCTTTGGCTTTGCAGGTAAGCTTCTTAACTCCTTAAGCCCAGATTTTCCTCTTTCTAAGTACTATATAAAAATTGTCCAATCTGTGCATGGTGGTATATGCCTTTAATCCCAGCACTTGGAAGATAGAGGCAGGAGGCTCTCTATGTATTCAAGGCCAGCCTGGGGCTATGGAGTCAGTTCTAGGATAGCCTGGGCTACAGTGGGACCCTATCTTGTAAAATCAAAAGAAAAAAGTATTGTCCATATCCAAACCTAACTTATACTCAGAATGTAACATGACAATACACATATATTGAGCACTTTTCAAAGAATTTTGAAAAACTTCCAGGCTGACCAGGAATTCATTATGTAGTCTCAGGGTGGCCTCAAACTCACAGCAATCCTTCTACCTCTGCCTCCCGAGTGCTGGGATTAAAGGCATGCACCACCATGCCTGGCTACTTTAAAAACAATTTTAAGATTTAAATTTTCTGGATCATAATTTCTGAGATTACATAAGACTAAAGTGTTACTGTGAGTTTGAGGCCATCCTAGGAATACAGAGTGAGTTCCAGGTCAGCCTGGACTGCAGTAAGACCTTACCTCAAAAAAAAAGGAAGAAAGCAAAAAAGAATAAAAAAGACTATTGTATACTCAATTTGCCTTTTTTTTTTTTTTTTTTTGGTGTCAGGGATCAAACCCTGGTATAGGAATGGCTTTATAGTATAGGAGTGGTTTTCAAACTTCTACCAAGGCCCTGCACATGCTAGGCAAGCACTGTACCATTGAGGTACTTATTACATTCACAGCCCCTGTGAGTCAAGTTAGAAACTGGATTTTGGGGAAAGTGTTTTGCCTAATTCAAGGAGCTCTTGCTATTGTTTGGAATGAAGTAATAATATTGTGATACTAAACTGAGTATAGTTGCTTTATTGAAAATGCAACAGTGGAACAGATTAAAGCTCTAATTTCCAGAATTCAAGGAGAGTGAATAGAAAGGAAGTCTCTAAGTTTGGCATAAATACAATCTGATTATTTACCCTTGTAGCTTTAGCATTTAAATACATTGTATGTAATATTCTTATTTCCCCTACCAATGTTAAGCTTGCAGACTTTAAAAGGATTAACCTGAAGCTTAATTTAATCACCCCAGTGGTCTGTTCAAAAGAAAAATAGCATAGGCAGATAATGTGAAGATCTTTCTGAGATTGTTTGTCCTTTGTGAAGTGGGAATGTAAAAACAAATTTAATTAGATATAAGTACTGAATGACTGTAAAGGTTAATGCCTTGTTAACTAATTATTTGTGCTTGAAACTTATAATGCTAACTTTTTGAGTGTTTTCCTCTTTACTCATATAAATGTTACCCTCCATTCTATTTATGTAGACTGTCATTTAAAAATGATGTCATATACCTGCTGTGGTGGCACACGCCTTTAATCCCTGCACTTGGGAGGCAGAGGTAAGAGGATCGCCTTGAGTTCGAGGCCACCCTGAGATTACATAGTTAATTTCAGGTCAGCCTGGACCAGAGTGAGACCCTACATCGAAAAACAAAAACAAAACAAAACAACAACAAAAAAAGTTGCCATAGGTACTAGCAGATACTAAATTCCTCCTGTGGGTCAAGTGACATATGCCTTGCTCCTCTTAATTTTTGTTGTTGTTGTTGTTGTTAAAAAGGATCACATGCACAGATTAAAGTCTTCCTTTCCCAAAATATAAAAATGGGAGGATATTATACATATCATTATCATCTTGTTTTTTTTTTTCACTTAGCAAATATATCTTACATATTGCTTCACAGCAAGATATGGACACATCATCTAATATTTGTATTTCTGTTTGGGACTTTTCTGGTTTCCTGACTTTTACTATAGCAAACGATAGTGCATCAGATCTTCTGTTTTTCAAACTTACGCTCTCCTATCAACAATATTAAAATAAAACAAGCACTTTGAGTATTTTAAGTTGTGAGTTAATAATTATGTATCCGTCGGGTGTGGTGGTGCACACCTTTAATCCCAGCACTCGGGAGGCAGAGGTAGGAGGATCAATGTGAGTTCGAGGCCACCCTGAGACTACATAGTGAATTCCAGGACAGCCTGGGCTAGAGCGAAACCCTGCCTTGGAAAATGGAAAGAAACATAATCAGTTGTTCAGAGAAGCTTAGGGGGCACATCTTGCCTGGCTGGTTGGTTGTATAGATCACAGGGTCCACTGCTGGCTAAGATTATTGATGGTCTTTATCCAACAGCAAGCTACACAGCACTTTCCAACACTATGACAGCTAGCCAGTAGGGAGGAGGCTTCCAGCTCAGTTCCAGATTGAATTCTCAATGTCCTGCAATGAAAGCATGTCATCCTCTAGAGATGCTTCTGTCTCTATGGCTTCAACACTGGGATTACCAGGTGCATGTCACCACATCCAAAATTTTTACTTGGATACTGAGGAATGAACTCAAGTACTCATGCTTGTGAGGCAAGCACTTTACCAGCCTGAGCTATGTCCCCAACCCTGGTTTGTTTTCTTTTTGAGACAGGGTCTCATGTAGCCCAGGATTGGTGTCAGAGTTACTATGTAGCTGAGGTAATATTGAACTCCTGATCCTCCTGCCTCCATCCTCCACATGCTATGTTGCAAGTACATACCACCACACTGGCTATAATGTTAATATTGCAGAGTACCTTTGGTTTATTTTCCTTTCTTTTCTCCCAGTAATGCCTTCATCTAAACACTCCTCTATCTTCAGTGCTTCAGGCTGATTATTGTAAACTGTAAGTTTATTTTCAGAGGACAACTGATCTAATGGAAAAATAGTTTCTCTGAAAATAAAAAGAACAGAATTTGTTCCTAATTAAAGCTTCGGAGAAAGAGACAAGTTGTTGAAGCTGTGGGGAATGGGAGGAGGTGGCTTTAAGATGACAAGAACATGTTAGTGGACAGCAACTCAGAGCCAGACTCAGACTGCTACTAGTAATTTCCAGCTCTGCACAGCCTGGCATAGTTTTGCTCATCATTGTCTCTCTAACAGTCAGTACAATGCCAGGAACATAATGAGCCCTCAATAAATACCTGTTAAGTAAGTACATACTGTTTCAGTTTTCTAACCAAGGTTATGGTACCCAGAACTGTCCTGTGATAATTATGAGCTGCTATGTTTCCTTTGAAACTTTAGGTTTCTAAAGTCTGTTTGATGTTAACATTCTGAGAAAAAGTTGAATGCTAGTGCCCCTCAGTGTTTTGTGCTGAGTGTGGTCATCCAGTTTTAACACAGGGAACTAGAAGTTACTAAATAAGGAAGTTTCCGCATCTGTACTATGAACAGCATGGGGAAATATGAGTTATATACTTGCTACTATCTCTTGAGACAAGGTCTTAGTCTGCCTAGGATGGCCTAAAACTCACTATTTAGCTAAGGCTGGCTAGCTTGGATAAGCTACCTCCTGATTCTCTCGCCTTCACCTCCCAAGTGCCAGGATTAATTATCATCATTATTATTACTTAATGGGGGGTTGTTTTTGTTACATAACTCAAGCTGACTTGGAACTCACTGTGTAGGCTTCAAACTTACAAACTTTCTTCCTCAGAGTTTTATGTGAGCCTAGGATATATTGAGATAGCTTGTCTCAAATAACAATGATAAATAGTATAAATAAATAGTATAAATAATAAATAATATAATAGTATAGGTAATAAATAATAATAAAGACACGAGGCATGGTGGCACATACCTGCAGTTCTAGTAGTAGGGGGCTAAGGCAGAAGGAATATGAGTTTGAGGTCAGCCTGGGCTATATAACAAGTTCCAGACCAGGCTAGTCTTCATAGTGAGACCCCTTCAAATCAATAAAGTAAATAAATTTTTATTTTACATAAGCCAATTTATGGTATTTTGCTATAGCAGCCTGAATAGATTAAAGCAATGAAGATCCAAGTCCCTAAAAGGTAGGAAATCTAAAGAAACCTAGACAAAAAAATAAGAATTAGGATCCAGCTGGGCGTGGTGGCGCACACCTTTAATCCCAGCGCTCAGGAGGTAGGAGGATCGCAGAGAGTTCGAGGCCACCCTGAGACTACATAGTGAATTCCAGGTCAGCTTGAGCTAGAGTGAGACCCTATCTCAAAAAACCAAAAACAAACAAACAAACAAAATAATAAAAGAATTAGGATCCAAGATATATATATATATATATAATGTGTGTGTGTGTGTGTGTATTTCCAAAGTCCATGTTCTTTACATCTATAAATGATTAGGCTACATGATCTCCAACTTTGTGAAAAATAAAAGTTTTATGCTTATAATTTAAACAATGCATAGTTTATAAAAACAAAACTGAAAAGTAGGAAATATTTCTAATGTATGAACCAAATTTTAGTTTACTATTTGTTTTCCCCTCTATATTTCACATTATCTACAAGACTAATTTAAATTAAAATTGATTTTTTAGAAATATTTATTTAGGGCTGCAGGGATGGTTTAGCAGTTAAGGTGGTTGCCTGCAAGGCCAAAGGACCCAGGTTTAATTCCCCAGGACCCGCATTAGCCAGATGCACAAGGGGGCAGATGCGTCTGGAGTTCATTTGCAGTGGCTGGAGGCCCTGGCACACCCATTCTCTCTCTTTCTCTCTCTCCTTCTTTCTCTGTCAAATAAATAAATAAATAAAAATAAAATATTTAGAAAAATTTATTTAGGGGCTGGAGAGATGGCTTAGTGGTTAAGGCATTTGCCTGCAAAACTAAAGGGTCCCAGTTCGACTCTCCAGGACCCATATAAGCCAGATGCACAAGGGAGCGCATGTGCCTGGAGTTCATTTGCAATGGCTAGAGGCCCTGGCACGTCCATTCTCTCTCTCTCCCTCTTTTTCTCACATAATAATTTCATATATATATATATATAGTTATTTATTTATTTGGGGGGCAGATAGAGAAAAAGAGAGAGAGAATGGGTACACCAGGATCTCTAGCCACTGCGAATGAACTCCAGACGCATGTGCCACCTTGTACATCTGGCTTACGTGGATGCTGGGAGATCGAACCTGGGTCCTTAGGCTTAGAAGGCAAGCACCTTACTGCTAAGCCATCTCTTCAGCCTGATTTTTGTTTTTGAAACAGGGTCTCGTATAGCCGAGACTGGCCTCAAACTCACTATGTAGCTAAGGATGACCTTGAATTCCTAATACTCTTGCCTCTATCTCCTGAGTGCTGGGGTTACAAGGGTTCACCTTCAGTCCAGCCAAAAATGATTTAGAGAACAAATTTCTTTGACTTTTTAGCAGAACTTAAAATCAAAACATTCCAGTATTTCCTCATTTTTAAAAGTCACATTGAAGACACCCACCATAGCTCAGGGAACTTTAGAAAGAGGGGGCAGAAAGACTGTAAGAACCACAGGTTGGTATGGCATACCCAGAAGCATTGCCCCCCATACCCCCTGCCCCCAGCTGCCAATAACTGCTGCTCTCACAAGGCATAATCCACAACCCTATGGGGAATACCAGCAACCTCACTGCGGCGGGTCCTCAGTGGAATGGAGACAGGGAGGAGGGAAAAGATGGTACCAACACATGATGGATTCATAAAACGTATGTTCTATTTATTTATTTATTTATTTACTTATTTATTTATTTATTTATTTGGTTTTTCGAGGTAGGGTCTCACTTTGGTTCAGGCTGACCTGGAATTCACTATGTAGTCTCAGGGTGGCCTCGAACTCTCGGTGATCCTCCTACCTCTGCCTCCCAAGTGCTGGGATTAAAGGCGTGTGCCACCAAGCCTGTCTAAGTATGTTCTTTTTAAAATATTCTATTTATTTATGTGACAGAGAGAAAGAGGCAGGGGGAGCACACCAGGGCCTCTAGCCACTGCAAAAGAACTCAAGATGCATATGCCCCCTGTGCATCTGGCTTACGTGGGTCCTGGAGAATTGAACAGGGATCCTTTGGCTTTGCAGGCAAATGCTTTAATCACTAAGCAATCTCTCCAGGCCCAAAAAGTATGCTCTTAATAAGCAAAACAAGAAAGGAATGTCTAGCCAGGCATAGTGGCACATGCCTTTAGTCCCAGCACTTGGGAGGCAGAAGTAGGAGGATCAGTTTGAGTTTGAGGCCAGCCTGGGACTACAGTGCAAGTGCCAGGTCAGCCTGGACTAGAGTGAGACCTTACCTTGAAAATAAAATGAAAAAAATGAATGTCTAACTAAACCTAGTTTATATTAATAAAATATTTGAAAACAAAAAAAAGTCACTTTGACAAAGGCACATGGTGGAAGTGATTTTTTCTTAATAGACCTGGGGAATGAACCCATTACCTCATGTTTACCAGGCAAATGCTCCACCACTGAGCAACATCCCAACACCTATGGCTAAAGTTTTAGCACATGGATATTCCTTTCTATCTCCCAGGAAACAATATGTATGTCATTACAAAAGGTTCAGGTTAGCATGAATCTCTGTTAGCATGGGAGTCTTCAGGAGATATGAAAGCCCACTTTTCCTACCTTTTAGCTTTGCTTTCAAGTTTACAGTGATCCTCCTACCTCTGCCTCTACCAGCTTCTTGCATTTTCTTTTTTGTTTTTTTTTTTTAAATATATTTTATTTATTTATTTATTTGAGAAAGAGAAAGAAGCAGAGAGGGAGAGAATGGGCGCTCCAGGGCCTCCAGCCACTGCAAACGAACTCCAGATGCATGTGCCACCTTGTGCATCTGGCTTATGTGGGTCCTCGAGAATCGAACCAAGGTCCTTTGGCTTTGCAGGCAAACACCTTAATCACTAAGCCACCTCTCCAGCCTTCTTCTTGTCTATTTAACAACCGAGCATAAAAGTAAGCAGAGGAGCCAGGCATTGTGGCACACGCCTTTAATCTCAGCACTTGGGAGGCAGAGGTAGTAGGATCACCGTGAGTTCAAGGCCATCCTGAGACTACATAGTGAATTCCAAGACAGCCTGGGCTAGAGTGACACCCTAACTCAAAAAACAAAAAACAAAACAAAAAAAGTAAGCAGGGTATGGTGGCATATGCCTTTAATTCCAGCACTCAGGAGGCTGAGGTAGGAGGATTGCTATGAGATTGAGGCCAGCCTGGGACTACAGAGTAAGTTCCAGGTCAGCCTGGGCAAAAATGAGATCCGACCTTTAAAAAAAAAAAAAAAAAGAAAAGAAAACAGGTATGGAGAATGGTTAAGCAGTTAAGGTGTTTCCCTATGAAGCCTAAGGGGTTCAATTCCCCAGTGCCCACATAAGCCAGAGGTATAAGGTGGCACATGCATCTGGAATCCATCAACAGTGTCTGGAGGCCCTGGGGCACCCATTCTCTCTCTCCTCTTCTTTCTCTCTCATCGATACATACATAAATTTTTTTTTCAAAAGTAAGGGGTTTTTCATAGCAAGAAATATAATATTATGTCATTTTATAAAGACTTTTAAAAAGTTAAGTGATGTCACCAATTTTCCTGACTTTTTGGTGTTTTATCTACCACCAAGAATACAGTTTCAAATCAGCTCGAAACTATCTTAAAGTAAGATGTCATTTATACATATACTGCCAATAAAATCTACATTATTATTGCTGAAAGAAAGCCTGTATACTAATAGGGTAATTCTCTGATGTTTTATAGATGACAGAAAATTAAAATGCTATAAGAGGATATACCATGAAATTCCATTAACATTTATCCAGGGGATGGGGCTGTAGTTCTGTGGTAGAGCACATGCTTAGTATGTGGGAGGCCATAGGGTCAACCCCAGCACACACACACAAAGCAAAAAATATTTATCCTAACTGAGCAATCTAAACAAAGGTTACCACTTAAAGCTAGTCAGTCAATTTGTGAGCTACAAAACGACAATTTGTAGAACTAAGATAATAGTCTAAAATCGATCTAAAAATTAAAAGTTCAAATATTTTAAGATGAAAGAGATTTTATTTGATTTTTAAAAATTATAATATTGGGGCTGGGGAGATGACTCAGTTGTTAAAGGTACCTGCTTTCGGAGCCTGCCAGCCTGGATTCAACTCCCTAATACCAATGTAAAGCCAGATACACAAAGTGGCACATGAACCTAGAGTTCATTTGCAGTGGCAAGAGGCCCTGGAACACCGATATTCTTTTCTCTATCTCTCTCTCTCAAATAAATAAATTTAAAAAATTGTAACATTGGAGCCACACATAGTGGCTCATATCTATAATTCTAGCACCCATGAGGCTGAGGATCATTCTAAGTTCAAGACCAGCCTGGACTACAGAGTGAGTTCCAGGTGAGCCCGGGGAAGAGTGAAACCCTGTCTCAAACACACACACACAGACACACACACTTATAACATTGATCTTCACAAATTAAACTCCTGTAAATTGAGTGCTTTATCAAATTCCCTTTTTAATACATTTTCATTTGCATCACAATTATGCAGCTAATATAAAATTATTCATGTAGAACTTAAATATAATAGTATACAAAGGAAATACTGAAAAACCCTCTTCTGTGACATTGCTCCTCTGTTAAGTTTTTACATGAATGAAACCCTGCACAACTTCTCATGACATAGGCATAATAGCAAGCCTTTTACACAAACTGCTTCTAGCCCAGTCCAAGCAAAGCTCTTTCTCACCCTTATAAGCCAAACCGCACAGTCCATAGTTCTTACTGGATTCAGGTCTTTCAGCTTTGACCAGAATAGTCCATCAGGCCATAGTAACAGCGCTGCAAGGCATCTCTTAGTCCAAGGTTTCAAATCCTTCCACATTCCTCTTGAAAATCAGCTCCAAAAGGCCAAAGCCACATGGTCAAGTGTCTAGCAGCAGTCCTACTCTTGGTACTAACTTTACTGTTGCAGTTAGATTCGCATTGCTGGCAGAAATCACCTGACCAAGAGCAGCGTTTGGAAAAAAAAAGGGTTTATTTTGGCTTATAGACTCAGAGGGATGCTCCATGATGCCAAGGGAAAACGATGGCATGAGCAGAGGGTGGACATCACCTCCTGGCCAATATAAGGTGGACAACAGGAACAGGAGTGTGTGCCAAATACTGGCAGGGGAAATTGTCTATAATGCCCACAAGCCTGCCCCCACCAATAAACTGCCTCTAAGAGGTGTTAATTCCCAAATCTCTTATCAGCTGGGATGCCTGAGTCAAACCACCACACATGGGAACTGGGGAACTGAACTCAGGTTGTTAAGCCTTGCAGGAAAGTATCTTAAGACCTTAGTCATCTCTCCAACCCCTCATTGCCTTCTTTTATTCCCCTCCCCCACTCTCATTTCATTGGACTTCTTTCCAACTAGTCCGTCCGTTCTTTCTTTCTTTCTTTCTTTCCTTCTTTCTTTCTTTCTTTCTTTTTTCTTTCTCTTTCTTTCTTTTTTTTTTTTTTTTTTGAGGTAGGGTTTCACTTTAACGCAGGATGGCCTGCAAGTTACTATGTAGTCTCAGGGTGGCCTCGAACTCATGGCAATCCCCCATCTCTGCCACTGAAGCTGGGATTAAAGGGGTGCACCACCATGTTCGGCTTTTCTATTTTTTTTTTTTTTGAGGTAGGGTTTTATTCTAGCCCAGGCTGACCTGGAACACACTCTGTAGTCCAAGGCTGGCATCAAACTCACAGCGATTCTCCTACCTCTGCCTTCTGAGTATAGGTTTAATGGTGTTTGCACCACACCTGGCCCCTTCTATTTTGATGTCTTTTTTCCCCCTCATCCATGCTGAAATGTTGATGGGCTCAATATTGTGCAGGTATTGTAATGACAGCCAACATCTGCCATGAATTTGATGCTCACTTCATGACTGTAGGATAATGTCTCAAAGTACTCTTTCCCATCCTCCAACTCTTAGATTCTTTCTGCCCCTTCTTCTGCAATATTCCCTGATCTTAAGATGGGCATGGTGGTGCATGCCTTTAATCCCAGCACTTGGGAGGCAGAGGCAGGAGGATTGCCAAGAGTTTGAGTCCACCCTGAGACTACATAGTGAATTTCATCTGAGCTAGAGTGAGACCCTACCTCAGAAAACCAAAAACAAACAAACAAGCAAAAAAAAATTTTCCCTGATCTTTAGAGAATGTGCTAGAAATGTCTCACTTGGTGTTGAACACTGAACATCCACTTATTCTCAGCCTTTTGGCAAGTTTTGAGTCTCCCTAGGATCCACTGCCTTTTGCAAAAAAGAAGCTTCTCTGGCTAATGGTGATCTCAGCACTAACCCATGGGCATAAACATAATATAAATTTTTAGGGGTCAATTTGATGAATACATCATATCCATTTAGTCAGCAGTAATAACTCCCCCTCACCCAAGGTCTATGACCTTCTTAGCCTTGGCTCTTGATGAGGTTTTCAGTACTGGATAGGGATGCCCTCCAATGGAGCAGGTCAGATCCAATAAAATGAGCAGTTGGTTATTCCCATATCAGTCATGCCACTATTGTACTACTGGTATATCTTGTCTTGTCAGTAGAACTAGATGGCAAGACCTTATCACTGAAGACACCACATCTATCATTTGTAGGACAGTGAATAATCAAACTGGAATTGAGCTGAAAACATCCTCCCTGCTGACTGGATGTCATAGTGTGGGAAAGAGCTATGCAGGGTTCTGGGGGAGAAAAGCCATCAACACTCTTACCCAACAATGGATCCTCCTTTCTTGCTACACAACCAACCAACCAAGCAAGATGTACTTCCATGGTTCTTTGAGGCCAGGGCTGACCTGGAACTCACTTTTTAGCCCAGACTTGCCCCACACTTATAGTGATCCTCTTGATTAAAGGCTTGAATCACCATGCCCAGCTTCCAGTCATTAAAAAAAAAAAAACTATTTTATTTATTTATTTGCAAACAGAGAAAGATTAGATAGATAGATAGATAGATAGATAGATAGATAGATAGATAGATAGATAGATAGGATAGGGGGGATGGGCATTTCAGGGTCTCTTGGCATTGCAAAGAAACTCCACATGAATGTGCCACTTCGTATCTGGCATTACATGTTTGCTGGGGAATTGAATCAGGGCTGTCAGGTTTATAAGAAAGTGCCTTTAACCACTGAACCATCTCTCTAGCACTCCAGTAATTTTTTAAATTAGAACATCATTGACCTGAGGGGAAAGAGAATTCTATTTGATAACACAAACACCTGCATTTGATAGTGGCTCTCATTGTATTGCATCCCTTTCAAAAGCATACATATCAAATATACTTTCTTTTTGGTTTTATTGATGTAGGGTCTCACTCTAGCCCAGGCTGACCTGGAATTCACCATGTAGTCTCAGGCTTTACATTGGTATGGGGGAATAGAACCCAGGCCATCAGGCTTTGAAAGCAAGTGCCTTAACCACTAAGCAATCTCTATTTTATGTTTTAATGGTTAGGTATTACCTCCACTAAGAAGCCTTTTCTGAACCATAGTTCAAGGATCAATAGTTATTTGCCTTCTATATTCTCTATTCCAATAATATGACTATGCCATGTTTAGCTTTGTATCTCAAGAATTCCATTTCCTGGCACATATCACAAGCGTTTGATAAATATTAGTTGTACCTTGTTTACTTTTATGTAAATCATTGCTGCTACCAGAATAACTTTTCTATCTCCTTACTTATATTATATGATCCTTATATACACCGTGGAAGTTAATAAACCATATTTTCCCTTTTTTGGTCTTGGGATTGAATCTAGGGCTTTGTGCATGCTAGGCACATGCTCTGCCCTTGAGCTACACCTCTACTCTTTAATTGAATATTTTGAAAATTTTGTTTATTTTTTATTTATTTATTTGAGAGCAATAGAGGGAGAAAGAGGCAGAAAGAGAGAGAGAGAGAGAGAGAGAGAATGGGTATGCCAGGGCCTCCAGCCACTGCAAATGAACTCCAGATGCATGCACCCCCTCTGGCTAACGTGGGTCCTGGGGAATTGAACCTTGAAGTGGGGTCCTTAGGCATCACAGGCAAGCGCTTAACTGCTAAGCCATTTCTCCAGCCCCATAATTTAACATTTTAAAAAGAATAAACATGTTACCTTTTATTTTCTATATCTATACTGCTTCTTGGGCAACCTTTTGAATTGGTAGAATGTGAAGTGTTAGAATAGTTTATGAAAGGAGATGATAGGAAAGAGTAGTTTATCATCTGTTGTGCAATTCTAGACCATGTTTGTTGAGTCCACATACTTAATTGGTACCACAGTCACATGGGCCTACATATGCTTATGTTCCTTCTACATACAGAAGACATTTTCTTTCTTTCCATTGAGAATAGTAAAGATTTCTTTTTTGGTTTTTCGAGGTAAGGTCTTACTCTAGCTCAGGCTGACCTGGAATTCACTATGTATTCTCAGGGTGGCCTCAAACTCATGGTGATCCTCCTACCTCTGCCTCCCGAGTGCTGGGATTAAAGGCATGTGCCACCACACCCGGTGAAAGCTAATAGAGAAACACCATTAGATTGAGTTATTTATTTTCTTCTTTTTGAATGCAGTCTGATGATTAATATTCTTAATTTCTGTGTCATATATTTGGATTAAAACTGACTTCTGAAATTTCTTTCCACAAGGTTTCACTAGAAGAAAAAACTGCAACTATTATTTATGACCCTAAACTGCAGACTCCAAAGACTTTGCAAGAAGCTATTGATGACATGGGTTTTGATGCTGTTGTGCGTAGTCCTAACCCTCTCCCTGTCTTAACTAATACCGTGTTTCTGACTGTTACTGCTCCACTGGCTCTACCATGGGACCATATCCAAAGCACATTGCTGAAGATCAAGGGTGTGACTGGCGTTAAGATTTCCCCTCAACAAAGAACTGCAGTAGTAACAATAATCCCTTCTATAGTGAGTGCCAGTCAGATCACAGAGTTGGTTCCAGACCTCAGTTTAGACATTGGAACTCAGGAGAAAAGGTCTGGAACTTGTGAAGACCACAGTATGGCTCAAACAGGTGAAGTCATGCTGAAGATAAAGGTAGAAGGGATGACCTGCCATTCATGCACTAGCACCATTGAAGGAAAAATCGGGAAACTACAAGGTGTTCAACGAATTAAAGGTAATACATCTGGTTGTTGTTTTGTTGAGCTGATTTCTCTTTTGATCTTTGGACTTTCTGCTTTCTTCCTGAGCATGGGTTTTGAATTTGTGGGTCTGCTGCTTCATTGAAGTTGGAGGCATAGCATATTCTCAGGGTTAATGTCAGCAAAGTTAATTATTATAATTAAAGGTTATGAAAGTCCTAAACTTTAGCTTAGCAGAAGAGGCAGCTGGGGTAATGAGCCATGGAGATTAGCATTCTTAGCACAACATGCCTGGGGTACGCTTTACCTCTAATAAATTTTTACCCCAGCTATGCAGAAACTTGGATACCATAAGAACAATGATCATATTTTCCACTTCTTTCCAATCTATGCCTATTACATTTTCGGATTTGAAAAAAAAGAACAAAATTATTTTAAGAAAGGTGGTGAGAAAGGTGAGAAACAGTGATCCTGAAGTGGCCTAGTAATAACTATGTTAAATAATAATTATTTATTTTTTTAATTACCTAGTCTCCCTGGACAACCAAGAAGCTACTATTGTTTATCAACCTCATCTTATCACAGCAGAAGAAATAAAGAATCAGATTGAAGCTGTGGGTTTCCAGGCATTTATCAAAAAACAGCCTAAGTACCTCAAGTTGGGAGCTATTGATGTGGAGCGTTTAAAGAACACACCAGTCAAATCTCCAGAAGGGTCACAGAAAAGGAGTCCCTCATCTACCAATGATTTAACAGCCACTTTCATCGTTGATGGCATGCATTGTAAATCGTGTGTGTCAAACATCGAGAGTGCTTTATCTACACTCCAGTACGTAAGCAGCATAGCAGTTTCTTTAGAGAATAGGTCTGCCATTGTAAAGTACAATGCCAGCTCTATCACTCCAGAAGTACTGAGAAAAGCAATAGAGTCTGTTTCACCAGGGCAATATAAAGTTAGCATTGCAAGTGATGTTGAAAGTACCTCTAACTCTCCCTCCTCCTCATCTCTTCAAAAGGTTCCTTTGAACATAGTTAGCCAGCCTCTGACTCAAGAAACCGTGATAAATATTAGTGGAATGACTTGTAATTCTTGTGTACAGTCTATAGAAGGTTTGATATCAAAAAGGCCAGGTGTAAAATCTATACGAGTCTCCCTTGCAAATAGCACTGGGACTGTTGAGTATGATCCACTGCTAACCTCTCCAGAAACCTTGAGAGAAGCAATAGAAGACATGGGATTTGATGCTGTCTTGAAAGGTAATAATTGCTTTTTATATGATTTCACTAATGGTTTTACATTTCCATTTTGATTTTTTCAATGAGAAATGATTCAAAGGCACTGAAATTATACTTACTACGAATAAATCCTACAGAAGTAGTCAACAGAACATAAAGATGCCTGAGGATGTTTGTAGAATCACTTATATTAAAAAAAAAAAAAAACAAACCTACAAACAAGCCAAGTGTGATGTCTCACACCTGTGATCCCAGCACTTGGGAGGCAGGAGGATTGGCAACAGGTTCCAGGCCAGCTTGAGACACTGCTTTAAGGAAAACAACAGGTGGCTGGGAAGACTGCTCAGCCTGCCTGCCCAGGTTCAATTCCCAAGCTATATATGCTGGATGCAAAAAGCGGCCTAAGTATCCGGTGTTTGTTTACAGTAGGAAAAGGCCCTGAAGTGCTGTGCGTGCATGTGTGCATACACACGTAAAAGTAAATAAATAAGTAAAACTTAACAACAATAGCAAAAATGCAATAAATAAATCATGGCACAATCATATGATAAAATACTGTAAAAATATGATATTAAAGGTATGTAATTCCATGAGAAAGTGTCTGAGATATTTTGTTAAATTAAAAAAAAAAACCTGAAACAGTATGATCAAAGTTTTGTAAACAGGGACTAGAGAGATGGCTTAGTGGTTAAGGCACTTGTCTGTGAAGCCTAAGGATCCAGGTTCAATTCCCTAGTACCCATATAAGTCAGATGCACAAGGTGGTGCATGTCTCTGGAGTTCGTTTGCAATGGCTAGAAGCTCTTTTGCTCCCATTCTCTTTCTTTCTCTCAAATAAATAATTAAAATGAATGAGTATGTTAGGAAAAAAAGAAGAGTCTTATAAACAAATGTATATAAGTTTATACCATATCTGAATAAAATTCCGGGTACTACATGAACCAACAATTTATTTTTTTATTATTGAGAATAGGTTTTTTTTTGGGGGGGGAGTTCAAAGTAGGGTCACACTCCTAGCCCAAGCTGACCTGGAATTCACTATGTAGTCTCAGGGTGGCCTTGAACTCATGGCGATCCTCCTACCTCTGCATCCTGAGTGCTGGGATTAAAGGTATGCACCACCATGCCCGGCTTGAAAACAGATTTTTAAAGCTGAAAACAACAGTGTTTGAAATTATATTGATTCACATTTCACTCATTTAAAAGATTGAATTGTTTTTTTTTAATTTAATATTCATTTATTTGAAAGAGAAATAGCGAGAAGGAGGAGGGAGGGGGAGAGAGAGAGAGAGAGAGAATGGGCACTTCAAGGCCTGCAGTCACTGCAAACAAACTCCAGAAGCATGCACCACCTTGTGCATCTGGCTTACATGGGTACAGGGGAATCAAACCTGGGTCTTTAGGCTTTGAAGATAAGTGCCTTAACCACTAATCCATTTCTCCAGTTCTGTTTGTTTTTTGAGACAGGGTCTCAACTGTGTAGCCAAGGCTGGCCTCTAACCTTTGATTCTCTTGCTTTAGCCTCATGAGCACTGGGATCACAGCTGAGCTGTGATGTTAATTTATGTCTTAGAGTTTTTTTTTAAATTTTTTTGTTTGTTTATTTTTATTTATTTATTTGAGAGCAACAGAGAGAAGGAAGGAAAGAGAGAGAGAGAGAGAGAATGGGCACGCCAGGGCTTCCAGCCACTGCAAATGAACTCCAGACACATGCGCCCTCTTGTGCATCTGGCTAACGTGGGTCCTGGGGAATCAAGCCTCAAACTGGGGTCCTTAGGCTTCACAGGCAAGCGCTTAACTGCTAAGCCATCTCTCCAGCCCAAGTTTTTTTTTTTTTCAAGGTAGGGTCTCACTCTAGTTCTAGCTCAGGCTGACCTGGAATTCACTATGTAATCTCAGGGTGGCCCCAAACTCACGACAATCCTCCTACCTCTGGCTCCCAAGTGCTAGGATTAAAGGTGTGTACCACCATGCTTAGCTGTCTTGGAGTTTTGAGTAAATTAAAATACTGTGGCATATAGAATATGTTATGTTGTTAATGATAGATAATATATAAGTCCATTTCATTTATATCAATGTCAATAAAACAAGTTACCTAATAATACTCATTTTTGCTGGTTTAAAAGAAATGGGTTGCCGTGCGTGGTGGCGCACGCCTTTAATCCCAGCACTGGGAGGCAGAGGTAGGAGGATCGCTGTGAGTTCGAGGCCACCCTGAGACTCCATAGTGAATTCCAGGTCAGCCTGGGCTAGAGTGAGACCCTACCTTGAAAAACCAAAAAAAAAAAAAAAAATGGGTTGTCAGGCCTCAAGTTGTGGATTGTGATGTGACAAAGAGGCAAATAGAGAATAATTGATACTACGCTGAAAAGAACCTTTCCTTTCTACCAGATGTGAACGAGCCATTGGTAGTGATAGCTCAGCCCTCATTGGAAATGCCACCTTTGCCTTCAACTAATGAATCAGATAAAATGATGACACCAGTTCACACTAAGGAGGAGGCAAAGACTTCTTCTAAGTGCTACATCCAGGTCTCTGGTATGACCTGTGCTTCCTGTGTAGCAAACATTGAACGGAATTTAAGACGAGAAGAAGGTAAGGCACTCCTAAACCTTGTTATTTGGTGCACTTGTTTCCAGATTGTCCCTTTTAGTTTCTTACAGTTTTGTAACCATGCTTGTGATTCTTGTCCTGACTTCATGAACATCACTAGTGACTCACAGAATAACCCTAACTTTCTGATAGTTTTATTAGTGTTACTTTATTTACCTCATGATCCCATTTAAAAATTATTTATTTGTTTGAGAGAGAGAGAGAGAGAGGATGGGTATGCCGGGGCCTCCAGCCACTGCAAATGATCTCCACATGCATGTGCCCCCTTGTGCATCTGGCCTATGTGGGTCCTAGGGCATTGAACCTGGGTCCTTTGGCTTTGAAGTCAAACATCTTACCTGCTAAGCCATCTTTCCAGCCTTTTTTAGTTTGTTTGTTTTTTTGAGGTGGGGTCTTGCTGTAGCACAGACTAACCTGGAATTCACTATGTAGTCTCAGGGTGACCTCAAACTCACCACGGTCCTCCTACCTTTGCCTTCCTGAGTGCTGGGATTAAAGGTGTGCACCACCATGCCTGGCAAGGAGAAGGAAGGAAGGAAGGAGAGGGAGAAAGAATGAATATGAATTGTCACACCAGGGATTCTAGCCACTATGAACTTAGATGCATGTGCCACCTTGTGCATCTGGCTTTACATGAGTACTAGGGAATTGAACTCAGATCATTAGGCTTTGCAGGCAAGCACCTTAACTGCTGATCCATCTCTCTAGCCTCATGATCACATTTTAATGTTAATTAAATTTACAGAAAAATTTATAGTAGAAGGAAATACAGAACATCACTAGTTTTTTGTGGCTGCAATGCATTTTGAAAAACATAAGTTTTCTGTGAAAGCTATTTTTTTGTTGTTGTTGTTTTGTTTTTTGAGGTAGGGTCTCACTCTAGCTCATGCTGACCTGGAATTTACTATGTAGTCTCAGGGTGGCCTAGAACTCAAGGTGATCCTCCTACCTCTGCCTCCCAAGGGCTGGGATTAAAGGTGTGTGCCACCACGCCTGGCTTGTGAAAGCTATTCTGAAAGCTGACAACTAGGATTCATAAGAGTTTTGGTACTGCCTTACCTGGAACAAGCAGAAGCAGACGCAAACCACCTTTGTTTAGCTGATATGGTCTCTTCTAATGGCTTGACCTCTGATCTCTGCTCTTTTGTAAAATATCTAAAAGTTGCTTAGTACTGTGTTGTAGTAGACAGCCTCACGCCGTTGGGATGAACTTCCAGACCAGGCACAGTTTGTAGGAGAAAGGGATTTATTGAAACTTAAAGATAGAGGGGAAGTTCCATATGGCCAAAGAAGCTGGCCCACTTCCACAGATCCATGCAAAGAGAAACCACCACCACCACTATAAGCAAGCACACTCCAGGGACCCCAAGCAGAACTCTGGCACTTTGCATACCTTTAGACTGGAATTCAAGGTCCGCTGCCACACCTTAGGGCTAGACCCTAGGATCTGCTCACAGTGACATCGAGTTACAAGCATTTTTTTTTTTTTTTTTTTTTGGTTTTTCGAGGTAGGGTTTCACTCTATCTCAGGCTGACCTGGAATTCACTATGGAGTCTCAGGGTGGCCTCGAACTCACGGCGATCCTCCTACCTCTGCCTCCCGAGTGCTGGGATTAAAGGCGTGCGCCACCACGCCCGGCTGAGTTACAAGCTTTAATAAAATTTCTGAACTTATTTGGAGACATCCATTCAAACTACCACATGTGTATTTTTATTTCAGCTTTAAAATGTTAGAAAATCAACAACATAGTTTTTATTCAGTCACACACAATTGTTTCAGCCTACAAATTCGTACTCATATTAATAGACTTTTTACCATAGCATAGTATATTGGTTAGCTGTACAGATATGTCCTTATATTTCAATGAAACCAAAGTCTTATATTTGGTACTTAGGCTACGCTGGATGTCTCAGTGATACATGTTGTTACTCACAAGGGCTGGATAAAGAAGCAAGGGTTATGTAAGCTTACCCTGGCTGTGGGGGAAATAACTCCAGAAAGTATGGTAACCCTCTTCACTTCAGGATTCTGTCTGCATTCTGTTATTTGTGCATTATTCGTTGCAGCCTTCATTTTTCCTGACTGGAATGCAATCAGAGCTCAAGCTTATATTACCCTCTGGTGTGTTAAAGGGAGAGAAGGGAGAGTGCCAAGCAAATGGAAGTAAAAGGAAACTTTCAATGTTTCTATTTGGAACTGACTATTTTGGGGCAATTCAGAAATTTCCTTTATATAAGACAAGCAACGCCTATGCGAGACACTTTTTTTTTTTTTTTTTTTGGTGCTGGGGGTTGAAACCAGGGCCTTGTGAATGCCAAGCACAGGCTTTGCCACTAGGCTAAACCTCCAGTCACAAAATGTTTGTTTTAATCTAGTAAAATGATTTTCCCAGTTACTCCACACCATCCCCTTTGCTATTTCTTAACCCAATTAGAAACACTTAGGCTAGCTGGGATTAATAAGTATCAGTGGCCTTTCTTCATTCAGTCTGCATTATGTTTCTAAAAATGCCTAGCTGCTAAGAGTATACAGCTCAGTGGTACAGTGCAGCTCATTGGTAGTGTGTATGCTTAGCGTGTATGAACTTTTGTGTCCATTTCTTCATATGCCCAAAATGCAAAAGAATAGAAAGAGCTCTCATTATAGTTTGAAGAATTAAAAAAACATATTTTTGAACTTATATATTTTTAATACTTTTTTATTTTTATTTATTAGAGAGAGAGAAAGAAAGAGGCAAATTGAGAGAGAATGCATGCCTTAGGGCCTTCAGCTGCTGAAAATGAACTCCAGATGCAAGCGCCACCTCGTGTATCTGTCTTATGTGGGTCCTAGGGAATCAAACTTGGATCCTTTGGCTTTGTAGGCAAGCGCCTTAATTGCTAAGCTATCGCTCCAGCCCTGAATTTATATATATATTTGGTTTTTCAAGGTAGAGTCTCACTCTAGCCCAGGCTGACCTGGAATTCACTATGGAGTCTCAGGGTGGCCTCGAACTCACGGCAATCCTCCTACCTCTGCCTCCCGAGTGCTGGGATTAAAGGCGTGCGCCACCACGCCCGGCTTTGAATTTATATTTTTGCACAGAAGCACCTTTAACTGCTGAGCCATCTACCAGCCCTGAATATATATATATATATTTGGTTTTTTTTTTTTTTCAAGGTAGGGTCTCATTCTAGCCCAGGCTGACCTGGAATTCACCATGTAGTCTCAGGCTGACCTCGAGTTTATAGCAATCCTCCTACCTCTGTCTCCTGAGTGCTGGGATTAAAGGCATGCACCACCACGCCTGGCCTGAATTCATTTTAAAAGATTTATTTGCAAGCAGAGAGAAACAGAGAGAAGAGAAAAAGACTGAGAGAGAAGTCGGGCGTGGTGGTGCACGCCATCAATCCCAGCACTCTGGACGCAGAAGTAGGAGGATCGCTGTGAGTTCAAGGCCACCCTGAGACTACATAGTAAATTCCAGGTCAGCCTGAGATAGAGTGAAACCCTACCTTGATAAACCAAAAAAAAAAAAAAAAAAAAAGACTGAGAAAGAGAATGGGTGCACCAGGGCCTCCAGCTGCTGCAAATGAACTTCAATCACATGCGCCACCTTGTGTATCCGGGTTTACATGGGTCCTGGGGAATCAAACCTGGGTCCTCACAGGCAAGCACCTTAACCGCTAAGCCATCTCTCCAGCCCTGAAATTTGTATTACTGGCATTTGAAAAATTACAATTTTCTTCTGTTTTTTGCCTGTTATGGATTGTATTCAACTGAAACAAAAACTTTAATCTACATTTCTCTATATCCTTCTCTTACTACTAAGATTTTCTCTTGAACTAATCATCTGAATTATTTTATACCAAAAAGATAAAATGTAAGCACTTTATATACAAAATTGAAATTATATTACATACTTTTAAACTAAAATCTGTTAATAAATTAATGTTTGAATTTTTTGTTTGTTTTTTCAAGGTAGGGTCTCACTCTAGCCTAGACTGACCTGGAATTCACTATGTAGTCTCAGGGTGGCCTCGAACTCATGGTGATCCTCCAATCTCTGCCTCCCGAGTGCTGGGATTAAAAGCATACGCCACCATGCCTGGCTTATGTTTGATTTTTTCGTTTTTGGTTTTTTGAGGTAGGGTCTCACTCTAGCCCAGGCTGACCTGGAATTCAATATGTAATATCAGGGTGGCCTCGAACTCACGGTGATCCTCCTACCTCTGCCTCCCGAGTGCTGGGATTAAAGGCGTGTGCCACCACGCCTGGCTTAATGGCTGTTTAATAAGATCATAGTGTGTATGTTGTTATATTCTTGGGTTCTTTCCTATAATTACAACGATTGCCCAAGTATATAGGTTCCCTTCTTTAGGACTCCTGATCCTTGAACCCCTGATTTTCCTTTGGTAGATTACTTCTGGCGAGCTGAGGATAGAGTCATGTACCATTACACTCAATTTTATGTGGTGCTGAATAATGAACCCATGGTTTTGTGCATACTAGGCAAGCACTCTACCCACTGAGGTACATCTCATGCCCATGTCTTAGTACTTCATAAAAACACTTTATATTTACAAGATGTAGAAGACCCATTGTAATTTATAGGTATTATTTGGATCCTAATTTGGACAAAGACTTGTTAATTTAATAATCAGTTATAAGAAAGTTGTAGAAATGTGAAATTTGGGCTGGAGGGATGGCTTAGAGATGAAGGTGCTTGCCTGAGAAGCCTAAGGACCCAGGTTCGGTTCTCCAGGTCCTATGTAAGCCAGATGCACATGATGGTGCATGCATTTGGACTTCATTTGCAGTAGCTAGAAGCCCTGGAGTGCCCATTCTCTCTCTCTTTCTCTCCTCTCTCCCTCTCCCTGTCTCTAATAAATAAATATTTTTAGAAAAATGTGAAATTTGATGCTATTGAAAAATGATTTGAAGGTGAGCACATGTCTTTAATCCCACAACTTGGGAGGCAGAAGTAAAAGGATTGTCATGAGTTTGAGGCCAGTTTGAGACTACATAGTGAGTTTCAGGTCAGCCTGGACTAGAATGAGACCCTGCTTCAAGAAAAAAGGAAGAGTTGAATAATTAGTTTAAGAAAATAAAGGTACACTTTCAAATATTTTTATTTCATTTGGGTTCAAGAGTTGGCTAAAAACTGGTGATTTCTGCAGATTCATTTCAATCCTTTTTCAGTTATATGAAAACTATAAAAAAGTAATTCTAACAGCATTGTTTTTATAAAACCTGTTTTCTCATCAATCTCCCTAGGAATATATTCTGTACTTGTGGCTCTGATGGCTGGCAAGGCAGAAGTCAGGTACAATCCAACTGTTATCCAGCCCCCGCTGATAGCAGAATTCATCCGAGAGCTTGGATTTGGAGCCACTGTGATAGAAAATGCTGAGGAAGGGGATGGGGTTTTGGAACTTGTTGTAAGTAAGCTTTTTTATGTGACTAATAAGATTTCCAAGGAAAATGTGGAAAAAGGTTACATAGGGAAGTTCTTCAGAGAATTACAGGCTTAGAAAATTAGGTATATAATGATAATGAAAGTAACTGGAAAAGGGGGAGAATAAGACGATTTAGTGGTAGACTTCAGCCATGGAATGTAACTGTCATATCTTTTCTTGTGTCATATCTTTTAAAAGCTAAAAAACAAAAAGTCATAGCTAAGAACATGGCTTAAAAAAACTGAGCTAACCCCCCCCCCAAAAAAATGGCATGGTGGCACACACCTTGAATCCCTCAAGCTCTCAGGAGGCAGAGGTAGGAGGATCCCTGAGAGTTCAAGGACACCCTGAGACTACACTGTGAATTTCAGGTCAGCCTGGGCTAGAGTGAGACTGTACCTAAAAAAACAAACAGGTGGGTTGGAGAGATGGCTTAGCAGTTAAGCGCTTGCCTGTGAAGCCTAAGGACCCTGATTCGAGGCTCGATTGCCCAGGACCCATGTTAGCCAGATGCACAAGGGGGCGCACACGTCTGGAGTTCGTTTGCAGTGGCTGGAGGCCCTGGCACGCCCATTACCCCCCCCCCCCCACCGTCTCTTTCTCTCTCTGTCTGTCGCTCTCAAATAAATAATTAAAAAAACACAGAAGACAAACAGGTCAACCTGTTCTACATAGTGAAACCCTGTCACAAAGAAGGAAGAGAGGGAGGGAGGAAGGGAAAAGAAATGAACTTTGTACCAAAATAAATTCCAATTTAAACAAAAAAAAATTGATTGTAAATAATGAAACCAGGAAACATTTCCTAGGAAAAAGCTTTTGTCCACTTAGTTAGCTCCATTCAGAGCTTGTATGTGTGTGATATGTGCATGTATCGTGTGGTATGTGGTAGTGTACTTGTGTGGCATGGTGGGGTATGCTTGCCTGCACTGACTAGAGCAGAACGTATGGTATCCTGTTACATTGTTCTTCTGTCCATTCTTTTTTTTTTTTTCAAGGTAGGGTCTCACTCTAGCCCAGGCTGACCTGGAATTCACTATGGAGTCTCAGGGTGGCCTCGAACTTATGGTGATCCTCCTACCTCTGCCTCCCCAGTGCTGGGATTAAAGGCGTGTGCCACCATGCCCAGCTATTCTGTCCATTCTTGTTTGAGCTGGAGTCTCTTACTGATACCAGAGCTTGCTACTTTTTAGTGAGCCTGGGCAATTCGCTGGTCTCTGTTCCCCTTTGTGGGACTGGGGTTACAGGCATGCATGACTATGCCCAGCTGGTTATGTGGGTTCTGGAGATTGAAACTCAGGCAGTTTCAGGTCCCCTCAAGCCCCTCATGCTTGTGCAGGAAACACACTTAACCTCTGAGCCATCTCTCCATCCCCATCAAGTGGGCTATTTCAGGGAACCATCAGATAGGTCAAATAATGACAGCTGTCTGGAATTGAGACGAGAAAGAATCTCGTACTGTGCTGCCCTCTCCTGTGGCTGCTCTGGTGCTGCTTTTGCCATGAGTGGGCTGGGTTTGGCTCTCACTGAAGAGCAGGGAGGGGATAGGAAAAGGGCAAATTATAGTGCTTGGTAGCTTGCTGTTTTTATCAAGATTCCTCTGATTTGTTTTTGAATAAATGCTTTCTGGATTTCCATCTTTTGTTTAATTTCTAGATTTCTGAAAAAATGTTTTTTCCAAATTTTGCTAGTTTTCTCATTGCTTTTATGGAGGAGAAAAATTTTAGAGGTTCAATTAAGTAATTAGAGATAGAGTCTCATGTAGCCAAGGCTGGCATTAAACTTGCTATATAGCTTATGCTTGAATTCTTGATCATCTCATCTCTATCTCCCAAGTGCTGTGATTATACATTCCTGGCTTAGAAGTCTTTACTGAGCCATTTTTTGGTGGTATCCTTTCAATAAGTATTCCTGAATAAGTTGTTTTTAAATTCCTTAATACCCTCTAGTCAGTTTCTAAAGCATTTCATTGGCTGCTTTCTGACACTGTTTTTTTTTTTTTTTTTGTGCTTTTTTTTCAAGGTAGTCTCACTCTGGTCCAGGATGACCTGGAATTCATTTTGTAGTCTCAGGGTGGCCTAGAACTCATGATGATCCTCCTACCTCTGCCTCCCAAGTGCTGGAATTAAATGTGTGTGTCACCATGCCCAGCTTTTCTGACATTTTTTTTTTTTTTTTTGGCTTGTTTTGCTTCGTTGGTGTTTTTAGAGATAAGGATCTCACTGTGCAGAACTCTTGCTTCAGCTTCCCCAGAGGGGCAGTAGTGGGATGTACTACTATGTCCTTCTGACTTTTGTCAGTTTTATGATTGCTTTTATTTTTGGCAGTGCTAGGGATAGACCTCAGGGCCTCATGGTTTGCTAAATAAGTGCTCTTCCACTGAGCTACATGCCCATCCCTATCAAAGTGCTTAAAAATATTTTCATTTATTTGTTTGAGAGAAAGAGAGAGAGGAAGAGAATGGACTTACCAGGGCCTCCTGCCACTGCAAACTCCAGGCACATACACCACTTTGCATTTGGCTTTATATGGGCACTGGTGAATCAAATCCAGGCTATCAGATTTCCAGGCAAGCACCTTTAACCACTGAGCCATCTCTCCAGCTCCCTTTAAAAATTTTTATACTTGAAAGAGAGCACTATTAGTTGTTTTTTTGTTTTGTTTTGTTTTGTTTTGAGAAAAAAGTTTGCCATACTTCCTTACATATCATTCTGGAAGCCCTGCATATCCATTTTAAAATTTAACGCACAACTCAAATATAACCTCACTAAAGATATAGGGAAATACTTTTTTTTTTTTTTTTGAGGTAGGGTCTTGCTCTAACCCAGAATGACCTAGAATTCACTATGTAGTCTCAGGCTGGCCTCAAACTCACAGCGATTCTTCTACCTCAGCTTCTGGAGTACATCCCCACACCTGGTGGGAAATACTGTTTTTTTATTTAAAAAAAATTTTTTTTTGAGGTAGGGTCTCACTGTAGTCCAGGCTGACCTGGAATTCACTATGTAGTCTCAGGCTGGCCTTAAACTCACGGTGATCCTCCTACCTCAGCCTCCCAAGTGCTGGGATTAAAGGCATGTGCCACCACGCCCAGCACGGGAAATACATTTTTTTTTGTTTTTTTGAGATAGGGTCTCATGCTAGCTCAGGCTGTTCTGGATTTTACTGTGTAGTCTCAGGGTGGCCTTGAACTCATGACAATCCTCCTACCTCTGCCTCCCAAGTGCTGGGATTAAAGGCGTGCGCCACTATGCCTGGCCTCGGAAATACATTTTTTTTTTTACTTTAGAAATTTAAAAATATTTAATGACATACTCGTTATATTTTGCTTAATTCTGAAACATATCTTAATCAGAAATTTAATGACCTTTCAAAACATTTTAAATTTATTAGTACATATTACATATTTTTTATTTCTATTTAGGATCAGACCTCTGGTTAGGAGGGAGTGGCGCTTTACTTTTTTTTTTTTTTTGATTTTTTTCTTAATTTTTATTAACATTTTCCATGATTATAAAAAATATCCCATGGTGCTACCCTCCCTCCCCCCCACTTTCCCCTTTGAAATTCCATTCTCCATCATATCCCCTCCCCATCTCAATCAGCTTCTCTTTCATTTTGATGTCATGATCTTTTCCTCCTCTTATGATGGTCTTGTGTAGGTAGTGTCAGGCACTATGAGGTCATGGATATCCAGGCCACGGAAATACATTTTTATACACCCAACATTCTGTCACTTTTGTTATCTTTCACTAAAAGTAACACTAAAACCTATATACTTAGGTGGATTAAAAAATATGCATGGGGGCTGGAGAGATGGCTTAGCGGTTAAGCGCTTGCCTGTGAAGCCTAAGGACCCCGGTTCGAGGCTCAACTCCCCAGGACCCACATTAGCCGGATGCACAAGGGGGCACATGCGTCTGGAGTTCGTTTGCAGTGGCTGGAGGCCCTGGTGCGCCCATTCTCTCTGTCTTTCTCTCTGTCTGCCTCTTTCTCGCTCTGTCGCTCTCAAATATATAAATAAATAAAATAAACAAAAAAATTAAAAAAAGTAAAAAAATATACATGGAAGCAAGGCAGTAAAAACAAGAAATGAACATTAAATTCTCTTTTTAAAAAATTTTTATTGCCGGGCGTGGTGGTGCACGCCTTTAATCCCAGCACTCAGGAGGCAGAGGTAGGAGGATTGCCATGAGTTCGAGGCCACCCTGAGAATGCAGAGTGAATTCCAGGTCGGCCGGGGCTAGAGTGAGACCCTACCTCGAAAAACCAAAATAAATAAATAAATAAAAATAAAAAAATAAAAACTTTTTATTGATAACTTCCATAAATATAGACTATATACAATGACCATAACTCCCTCCCACCACCCTCCTGTTTCCCTGTCCTGAATCTCTTCTTTCCAACTAGTCTCTCTTTTATTTTGATGTCATCATTTTCCCCTTCTATTATGCAGGTCTTGTGTAGGTAGTGAGGTCATGAATATAAAGGCCACTGAGTGCCTGGAAGTCAGTATTATAAGCACTCCTCCCATTCCTTTGGCACATTCTTTCCACCTCAATATTGGTGGAATATTCCAATCCTCAATATTTCCTACTCAATATTGGATGTGGAATGCTCTTATCACTAAGTAATCGTGACAGGAAGAGTTTGAGACAGGATCTCTTATAGCCTAGACTACATGCACAGATTAGTCTTAAACTCATTATGGCTGAGGATGACCTTGAACTTCTGATCCTCCTGCTGCCACCTCTTGAATGTTGGAATTACACTGGTGGTGGTATGCACCACCACACCCAGCTGAAGAGGGATCTTTTTTGTTTCTTTCAAGGTAGGGTCTCGCTCTGGCTCAGGCTGACCTAGAATTCACTATATAGTCTCAGGGTGGACTCAAACTCATGGCAAGCCTCTTACCTTTGCCTCCCAAGTGTTGGGATTAAAGGCGTGTGCCACCACGCCTGGCTCAAGGGAGCTATGTGATGAAAGTCTCTTATGTCTAACCTCTTATAGTTGGGACTATGTATTTATTCAAGAATATTTAACTATTCAGTAGCGACTTCTGCAACATAAAAATGAATCATATATCTAAAGCATACAAATAAATAGCAGAGATAAGATCTTGCCAGACAATCCTGTGTTATAATCTTTTTAGTTAAAAGTACTAATTAATGTTGAATTTAGGGAAAATATATTAAACAATAACAGAGGTTTTGTCTTTACCAGGTGAAAGGAATGACGTGTGCCTCCTGTGTGCATAAAATAGAGTCTACTCTCACAAAGCACAAAGGGATCTTCTACTGCTCGGTGGCTTTGGCAACCA
This sequence comes from Dipus sagitta, assembly GCA_036346955.1. Lineage (NCBI taxonomy): Eukaryota > Metazoa > Chordata > Mammalia > Rodentia > Dipodidae > Dipus > Dipus sagitta. The sequence goes on from CM070776.1 coordinate 66,426,637, forward strand.
ACAAAGCACATATTAAATATGATCCAGAAATTATTGGTCCTAGAGATATTATTCAGACAATTAAAGTAAGTGCCAAGATTTGCATTTCTGTCTTACCTATTTACTCAGCAATTCCCAATCACATCTGGTTTGCATTAGATAGAGACAATGGAAAAACTAACTTTGAATATTCCAGATAAGATCTGCCTCAAAACTGCATGTAATTTTGCTTTTTTCATCAGGAAAATTTAGACAAAGATACATTTTTATTATTAATTACAATCAGACTTACTTTAGAACTATAAATCATGAAAAATACATAAAGTTCAATTTTTTTTTTTCTTAGTTTTTCGAGGTAGGGTCTCACTTTGGTTCAGGCTGACCTGGAATTCACTATGTAGTCTCAGGGTGGCCTCGAACTCTCGGTGATCCTCCTACCTCTACCTCCCGAGTGCTGGGATTAAAGGCGTGCGCCACCACGCCTGGCTATAAAGTTCAATTTTTAAGGGAGATTTATGTTAATCACTAAAAAATTCAAACATTATGGTTTGTTAGGTCACAGTTAAAAGGTTACTTTTTTTGTTTTTTTGAGGTAGGGTCTCGATGTAGCCCAGACTGACCTAGAATTAGTTTCAGGTTGGCCTTAAGTTCATAGCGATCCTCCTACCTCTGCCTCCCAAGTGCTGGTATTAAAGGTGTGCACCAGGGCTGGAGGGATGGTTTAGCGGTCAAGGCATTTGCCTGCAAAGCCAAAGGATGCTGGTTGGATTCCCCAGGACCCACATTAGCCAGATGCACAAGGGGACACACACATCTGGAATTCGTTTGCAGTGGCTAGAGGCCCTGGTGTGCCTATTCTCTCTCTCTCTCCCTCTTTCTCTGTCAAATAAATAAATAAAAATATAATATTTTTTAAAAAGGCATGCACCATCACACCAGGCTAAAAGGCTACTTTTTTTGCTTTTTGGTTTTTCAAGGTAGGGTCTCACTCTAGCCCAGGCTGACCTGGAATTCACTATGGAGTCTCAGGGTGGCCTCGAACTCACGGCAATCCTCCTTCCTCTGCCTCCCGAGTGCTGGGATTAAAGGCATGCGCCACCATGCCCGGCTAAAAGTCTACTTTTAAGTTAAAGTAAAAATTTAAAAGACCAAACCTTTTTTGTGTTAAATTAACCCTGTGTCCTTCAATATATATATGTAAGCATAGAGAGAAGAGAGAGACAGAGAACGGGCACACCAGAGCCTCCAGCTGCTGTGAACTCCAGATGCATGTTGCACCCTGTGCATCTGGCTTTACATGGTACTGGGGAATCAAACTCAGGTCATTAGGTTTTGCAGGCAAGCATCTTAACTGCTGAGCCATCTCTCCAGCCCAGTATATCATATATATGAAGTGCTTGAAAAGTTTGCATTGTGCTATAAAATTAGTGTTCTAGTGATCTGATGCAGATTAATAATTCAGATAAGTTCCTATTCCTGTGGGTGACAATACCATGGATATGTTTGTGAAGCTGACATTACTGAGCACCTTCAGTAGGTACTGTCAGGTACTCAACAATGCAGGATTGCCAAAGCTTCAACTCTTAATTCCCACTGCAGTTTGCCATCTTATTTGAAGATGAAAAACTCAAGAGAGATTACTTGTTGAGTCATATGGGTTTGAGCCTCATCACTTTGACTCTAAAGCTTACAGTGCTCTTTTCACTTTGTTACATTACCATCAAATGTAAGATAGCAACAATTTTCCTAGCAGTTGACAGTGTAGTGTCTACAACTGTCCATATTCACATGGAGTCTTAAATGTAGATTTCTTTTGATATTTTGTTGTTTTGAGAAAAATATGATTTCTGTTCTTGTTCTTTTTTGTTTTAATTTCTTTTTCTTTATTTGCAAGGAGAGAGAGAGAAAAAGAGAGAGAGAATGGGCACACAAGGGTCTCTTGCCACTGCAAATAAACTCCAGACACATGCATCACTGTGCATTTGGCTTTATTTGGATACCGGGAAATAGAACCCAGACTGTCAGGCTTTGCAAGCAAAAACCTTTAACAACTGAGCTATCTCTCTAGCCCCTCTTTTTCTTTTTAAAAATATATTTTAGGGGCTGGAGAAATGGCTTAGCAGTTAAGCGCTTGCCTTTAAAGCCTAAGGACCCTGGTTTGAGGCTCGATTCCCCAGGACCCACGTTAGCCAGATGCACAAGGGGGTGCATGCATCTGGAGTTTGTTTGCAGTGGCTGGAGGCCCTGGCACGCCCATTCTCTCTCTGTCTCTCTGTCTCTCTCTGCCTCTTTCTCCCTCTGTCTGTAGCTCTCAAATAAATAAATAAAAATGAACAAATTTTATATATATATGTGTGTATACATATATATATATATATATATACATATATATATAAATGTATATATATGTGTGTGTGTATATACACACACACATACATACTAGGACTGGGATGATGGCTCAGTAGTTAAAGGCACTTGCTTGCAAAGCCTGCCAACCCAGTTCCACAGTGCTCATATTTAAGAAAAAATATATTTTATTTATTCATTTGTCCATTTATTTATCTGAGGGGTGGGGCAGAGAGACAACAGAAAGAGAGTGAGCATGGGCATGTCAGGGCTTCCTGCCACTGCAACAAACTCCAGACACATGTTCCACTTTTTACATCTGGCTTTAAGTAGATACTGGGGAATTAAACCTGGACCATCAAGCTGTGTAAAAGCAAGTGCCTTTAACTGCTGAGCCATCTCTCCAGCCCCATATGTTTTTTATCTGACAGAATAAGAATAAAGCCTATGTAGGCAAGGCCTTGAATAATATATTTAATATGGTGCTAGCTTTTGTGTACTTTTGATGAAAACCTCTGCTGAGGAAAATTGCACTTGAATTAAATTGTTAGACTGAGAGCAGTAGGGAACACATTGACTAGAATTAATTAAATATTGATTTATTTTCAAGATTAGAAACAAGGATAATCAAGAGTAGGGTGCTGTGGATGGTCTCATGTTCTTATTTCCCAGCATGACTTGCACTCAAGGAATTGAGCTGAGTTGTTCCAAATCATAGTACCATGGCTTAGATTTTCTCTATGTTATATATATCATTGAATGAAATGTTTTTTTTTTTCATCAATTTCCTTAGGACTTAGGTTTTGAAGCTTCTTTGGTCAAAAAGGATCGGTCAGCAAGTCACTTAGATCATAAACGAGAAATAAGACAGTAAGTACTTTTGGATTGTCAATTAATCAGATTTAGACTCTTCATCATAAGGTTAACATCCTTTTAGTATGTCAGTTATTCCAATATCATTCTTATATTGGGTAGAATGACTGCCATCTGTATTTTTCTTTCTTTTTAAATTATTTATTTATTAGACAGAAAGGGAGAGAGAGAGAGAGGAGAGAGAGAGAGGAACTCTAAATGTATGCACTACCATGTGCATCTGGCTTATGTGGGTCCTGGGGAATTAAACCTGGGTCCTTTGGGTTTGCAGGCAAATGCCTTAACTGCTAAGTCATCTCTCCTGCCCCCCTCTGTATTTTTCTATAGTACATAGAATATTTAACTATTAGCTACTTACTATTGTTTTTTTCCTTTTCTTATTTTTTTTCATTTAGATGGAGAAGGTCCTTCCTTGTGAGCCTGTTTTTCTGTATTCCTGTAATGGGGCTAATGATATATATGATGGTGATGGACCACCACCTTGCAACTCTCCACCATAATCAGAATATAAGTAATGAAGAAATGATCAACAGTCATTCTTCGATGTTCCTAGAGCGTCAGATCCTGCCAGGGCTGTCTATTATGAATTTGCTGTCCTTTTTATTGTGTGTACCCGTACAGGCAAGTGAAATATTAGCAAGTATATTTGTTGATAATGAAAAACCACCAAAATGTGGCCGGCACTGTTATTTCGATTATAAAATAGGTATTAGTCAGAAGTTAGATCATTTCATACCTGATATTTAAAGACAAACAATATATTCCATTTAACCAACAAAATATTGCTTAATGATACAGACAAAATATTTAAATTGGTTTTGAATTTGGTGTTGATATCTGCTGCCATATATGACTTTATCTTTCTGGCACTTCAGTTCTTTCTGTATTTTCAACCTTTGTTTTAAGATAAACTTCTAGTGTAGAAAGACACTTTCACTTAATATGCTGCTTCTTTTTTAAATTTTATTTAAAATTTTTTTTGTTTTATTTAATTATTTGAGAGCGACAGAGCGAGAAAGAGGCAGATAGAGAGACAGAGAGAGAGAGAGAGAGAGAGAATATGGGCTCGCCAGGACCTCCAGCCACTGCAAACGAACTCCAGATGCATGTGCCCCCTTGTGTATCTGGCTAACGTGGGTCCTGGGGAATTGAGCCTTGAACCGGGGTTCTTAGGCTTCACAGGCAAGCGCTTAACCGCTAAGCCATCTCTCCAGCCTTAAATTTTATTTTTTTTAAGAGAGTGAAAGACAGGAAAACACAGAGAGAGAGAGGGAGAGAGAGAAAGAGTGAATGGGTACTTCAGGGCCTCCCACCACTGAAAACAAACTCCAGTCACATGCATCACTTTGTGCATCTGGCTTTATGTGGGTACTGAGGAATCAAACTTAGGACATACCACTAAGGTATCTCTCCAGCTGCAATATGCGTACTCTTTTATTTGATCTTTATGAAAGAGGGCTGGAATTGTAGCTCAGTGGTACAGCATTTGCTTAGTATGCTTTAGGACCCTGGGTTCATTCCCAGTACCACCAAAACTAAACTAAAACCAGATACAACAGTGATTTTTAAAGATACCTTAGTATGTTTCCTTGTACTAATGAAACATAAGCTTCCCAGTTATATCTACCAACAAAATCAGATAACAGATCCCATAGCATGTGATATACCACTTAGGACTTTTAGGAAAGGGATTAAGTTTTGGTTTTGGTGTGTGTTTTCATGTGTCTGACTTTGGGTGCATGCACAGCATGGTATGTATATGGATGTTATGAGGACAATTTTAGGTTGGTTATTGCTGTCTACCTTGTTTTAAGAAGGCTCCCTCATTGTTCACCACTACATTTGCCAGACTACCTGGTCCACAAACTTCTATGATATTCTCATGTCTCCACCTCCCATCTTGCCATAGACCTAGTGGGATTATAGAAGCCCACCACAAGTTCTGGCTTTTACATGGGGCCTGGAGAGGATCTGAACTCAGGTGCTCACATTTGTGTTGTAAGTGCTGTATCCACTGAGCTATCTCCCCAGCCCTTAGTTGATTTTTCTTTTTTGGTTTTTCAAGGTAGTGTCTCACTCTAATCCAGGTTGACCTGGAACTCACTATGTAGTCTCAGGGTGGCCTTGAACTCATGGCGATCCTCCTACCTCTGCCTCTCAAGTGCTGGGATTAAAGGCACGCATTATCATGCCCTGCTCCTTAGTTTTATATTTAAATATTTTGACAAAATATATATTCTAATAGTTTTTGATTTTGTTAGCATCACAAAGAAAAACCCAATAACCATCAGAGTTGTTTTATGTAATATCCATCAGATCATAGAGGATGGCCCTCAGAGTCTTGTACAACAATTTGAAGCCCTCCCATTATGCACACATCTGCTAAAAGGCAAACCTGCTCTAGCATAAAATCCCTGGTTAGAAACAGACATGGTGGCATGAGCATGTATTCACAGCAATTGGTAGGCAGCTGAGGCAGAAGCATTTCAAATTCAAGGGCAGGCTGGGGTACATATGAGATCCTGCATCAAGAAAAAAATAAAAATAATTAAAGAAGTTCCCCCTTAGTGTTTATGATTAGTTAGAAGCCTAAGGAAGTAAATATTGCTTCTTGATCTTAGGTTGTTGAGGTTTATATGTGAATGTCAGCATTTCAAAAAGCTTACGAGTTATTGTTCCTACATTACAGTTGTGCGGAGGCTGGTACTTCTACATTCAGGCTTACAAAGCACTGAAGCATAAGACGGCAAATATGGATGTACTGATTGTGCTGGCAACCACCATCGCATTTGCTTACTCTTTGGTTATTCTTCTAGTTGCAATGTTTGAGAGAGCCAAAGTGAACCCTATTACTTTCTTTGATACACCTCCGATGCTGTTTGTGTTCATTGCATTAGGCCGATGGCTGGAGCATGTAGCAAAGGTAAAGTAAGAAAGGGTGACATTTGTTAAAATCTTGGATATATAGATCATAGTATTGTCTAGACCAGTTTTATTTGATTTCTATATTAGTCATTTTAATTGGATGGTATGTCCATGGTTATTCTGGAAGAGACATCTGAAAAGTACTTATTTTACTCATTGCATTATTAATTGAGAGACTGATGTGACCATGTGACTTAGAATGATGGAAAAAATCCATACATACCTCCATGCTGTAATGTTAAGTCAATTTCTAATCCTTTCCCACATACCTTTGTATTTTACAGAGCTAAAAGCACAATACATATTCCATTATGTACTCTGAATACTATAGGTTTTCCCTGTGTTTGAAGTCTAGGCAATTATTTGATATTTCTGAATAGTAAAAATCTGTCAAGTCAGTGTGCTCTATTTTCTAAACCATCCTGGTTTTTGTTTCATTTAGGTTATTTCCAAGTATTCATATTACATAATCCTACACTGAACAAATTTATATCTAATAGTCATTTCCTTTGAACTTAGTACCTTTGGAGAAGTTAGAAAGAATGTGATTGCTGAGTTAAAGGGCATGAATCTTTCTGTTACAAGTTGTGAGATTGTTTTGCCAAATAGTTTTACTATAACATCCTCAGTATTGATTTTTATGTCAATTCTTTTTTTTTTTTTTTTTTTTTTTTTTTGAGGCAAGCCCAACAGACTGGCCTTTTTTAAAATGAGAAACAGTGAGAGAGCGAGGGAGAGAGAGCGAGAATTGGCATGCCAGGGCCTCCAGCCACTGTAATTGAACTCCAGATGCATGTGCCAACTTGCGTGCATGTGCAACCTTGCACACTTGTGTCACTTTGTGTGTCTGGCTTATATTGGATCTGAAGAGTGGAACATGGGTCCTTAGGCTTCACAGGCAAGCACCTTAATTGCTAAGCCATCCCTTCAGCCTTCTTTTTATTTTTATTTTTTTGAGGTAGGGTCTTGCTCTGGCTCATGCTGACTTGGAATTACTGTGTAGTCTCAGATAGGCCTCAAACTCATGGCAATCCTCCTACCTCTGCCTCCCAAGTGCTGGGATTAAAGGTGTGCACCACCATGCCTGGCCACTTCTTTCATTAGTAGCATGGATAAACGTTTTTCTATGTAGTCCGTCTTGAATGATTTGCCTCTTCATCTATTTTGCCCATGTATCTTTTGGGTTCCTGATGTTCTTCTTAATTTATATTTTCTTCATAAATTATATCTAATACTTTTATATTATCTTCATATTTTTATAATATTTATTTATTTATTTAATTTGTGAGAGAGACATGAGAAAGAGAGAATGGGTCCACTAGGACCTCCAGCCATTGCAAACAAACTCCAGATGCATGTGTCACCTTGTGCATCTGGCTTACATGGGTACTGGAGAATGGAATCTGGGTCCTTAGGCTTAGCAGGCAAGTGCCTTAACTGCTAAGCCACCTCTCCAGCCCTTTCTTCATATTTTTGTTGTGAATCTTTTTCTTATTTGAATAATAGTATTTTTAAGTTGACTTTTGAATGAACATTAAAATTACATCTTTATTTTAGTTAAGATTTAAACATTTTCTTTATTGATATTGTTAATATATTTTTTTAATTTGTAGGGCAAAACATCAGAGGCTCTTGCAAAGCTAATTTCACTACAAGCTACAGAAGCAACTATTGTCACTCTTAACTCTGAAAATATCCTCATAAGGTATTTGTACTCTCCCTTTCCTTAACTTCTTATCAAAAAATTAAATATACTGCATAGTAAAAGAGTATCACAATCCCTTATAATCCATCTCCAAGCTTGAAACAGTGATCCCAATTTTGCCATACTCTCTCGTCCATCCATTTTATCTTTCTGTTGTTGCAGTAGAAAGTAAACCCCAGTCATATGGTTTTATTGGAAAACATTTCTACAATATCCATTTAATAAAGGACATATGTTGGCCATGGTGGCACACACCTTTAATCCCAGAACTCAGGAGGCTGAGGTATGAGGATTGCTGTGAGTTTGAGGCCAGCCTGAAACTACATAGTGAATTCCAGGTCATCCAGTGCTAGAGTGAGACCCTACATTAACCCCCCTCCACAATAAAAGGACATATTCACACATCTATAATACCAGCACTCAGGAGGCTGAGGCAGTAGGATCCTGGCTTTGAGGCAAACCTGGGCCAACCACCACTCCCCCTTTTTTGAACAATCTCTTGCTTTGTGATCCTGACCTCCGGATATATTCTTTTTTGTTGTTATTTTTTCAAGGTAGGGTTTCACTCTGTTAGTTTGCCACTGCAAACAAACTTCAAACACATGTGCCACTTTGTCCATCTGCCTTTCTGTGGGAAGTGGGGAATTGAACCTGGGATGACAGGCTTTTCAAGCAAGTGCCTTTAGCTGCTGATACATCTCCCCAGCCCCCAGGATATATTCTTATATGATACATATCACACATAACAAAATGAACAATAATTCCTTAACATTTAATGCTCATTTCATATTCACATTTCTCCATTTGTCTCTAAAAATGTTTTAAGTCTATTTGAAATAGTATTCAAACAAAGTCAGTATATCATTGCATTTGTGCATGTGTATGGTATAATGTGTGGTGTATGCATGTGCAGATGTATGCACCACCATATGTTTGTGTGTTGAGGTCAGAGGAGAATGTCAGGTGTCCTTCTCTTATCGTTCATCCATATTTGAGACAAGGTCTCCCCTCCAACTTGGAGCTGCTATCTTTCAGCAAGCCCCACCTTGTCTCACCACCTGTAGACTGGAGTTATAGAAGTGTGTGGTCATGCTCAGCTTTATTCCATAGGTTCCAGGGAGTCAAACTTGGTTATCTCTGTCTGGAGAGGCTCTCATGCTTAAGTGGAAAGCTCTCTTAGATGCTGAGCCATCTCCTCAGCCCACATCATCACACTTTTATTCATTTATTTATTTATGTGTGTGTTTGTGTATGGGTTCACTAGAGCTGCTGCAAAACACCAAATGTTTGTGTCACTTTCTGCATTGGGCTTACAGGATTGGCTTGGGAATTGAACATGGACTGACAGGCTTAGCAAGCAAGTACCTTTAACTGTTAAGTCATCTTCCCAGCACCTCATTACATTTAAAAAATTAACTAATTATTTCATTTTTCTGTTGCTGGAGATGAAACCCAGGGCCTTGAGCATGTCAGGCTACATCCCCAGTCCTAAGTTTTTATTTCATATAATATTTGTATATATTTATATAATACAATTTTTTTCGTTTTTTTGAGGTAGGGTCTTACTGTAGCCCAGGGTGACCTGGAATTCACTATGTAGTCTCAGGGAAGCCTCGAACTCATGGTGATCCTCCTATCTCTGCCTCCTGAGAGCTGAGATTAAAAGCATGCACCACTACTCCCAGCTTCAATGTGATGTTTTGATTCATGTATATAGTAGCTGTCATGTAGCTTACATTTAACTAGAATAGCTCCTACATTCCTCCTCCTTTCCCTCAATGCAATTTTCTTGTTGAAGAAACACCTATTACTTGTTGTAAAGACTATCCCACCATCTGAATTTATTTCTTTGCTTCCTTGCGATGTCACTATACTTGTTTTGTATCTCCTGTGGTCCTTGTAAAGCAGAAGGTAGAAGTAAATGCTTGATTAGATTTCATTGTTTTCTATTTCTCAGTATTATACTCGTTGTTTAGACAAACAGTAAAAAGTATGTTCAATTAAATAAAACACGTGACCTTTTTTTTTTTTTTCCAGACAGGGTCCAAGATAGCCCAGGCTGATCTTTAACTCAAATTTATGTAGCCAAGGATGACCTTGAACTCCTAATCCTCTTGTCTCTACTTCCCAAATGCTGGGATTAGAGGTGTATATCAGTATGCCTGGCTGTGGCCCTGTAAAGTGTTCATGTATACACTCAAGTACTATTTAGCAAATATTTAGAGAGCCTGTTCTAGACCAAGCCTTTGTTACCCACCACCAGTGCGCAAGACTACTACAGTATTTGCTATCATAAATGTAGGTGTCCATGCTTCTGTTGGTGGTAATTATAGAGCCACAAGCTTGACATGATCTAAAAATAGTGCTTGGAGAGGTCAGAGTGAGAAGGAAGCACATTGCCATGATGCCTTTTATGTTAACTTGTATTCAGTGAAGAACAGGTGGATGTGGAACTTGTACAACGTGGAGATATCATCAAAGTGGTTCCAGGAGGCAAATTTCCAGTGGATGGCCGTGTTATTGAAGGGCATTCTATGGTAGACGAGTCCCTTATCACAGGTATGTCCTGTCTGAGGATCACAACATGAAAATGAAGTGAATCTGAAGTGTTAATAGAAGAGCCTTTTATAGAAACAACGAGAGTAATTATGAGGTTATTTATTTGTAAGCAGAGACAGAAGAGGAACAGAGAGAATGGGTACACGAGGGCCTCTAGCCACTGCAGACAAACTCCAGATGCATGTGCCACTTTGTGCATCTTGCAGGCAAGCATCTTAACTGCACATTAACCACTTAACCATCTCTCCAGCCCAGTTATGAGTTCTGTTACAGACTATATTGGGTTGTGACATGGCTTAGTGATTAAGGTGCTTGCCTATGAAGCCTAAGGACCCAGGTTCAATTCCCCAGTAACCACATAAGTCAGATGCACAAGATGGTGCATATGTCTGGAGTTCATTTGCAGTGGCTAGAGGCTCTGGCACACCCAATGTCTCTATCTGCCTCTCTCTCTCTCTTTAATAAATAAATAAGGCTGGGCATGGTAGCTCATGCCTTTAATCCCAGCAGTTGGAAGGCAGAGGTAGGAGGATTGCCATGAGTTCGAGGCCACCCTGAGACTACATAGTAAATTCCAGATCAGCCTGGGCTAGAGTGTGACCCTACCTTGAAAAACAAAACAAACGAACAAACAAACAAAAATAATATATATATTAAAAAAATTAAAAGACTATATTGAATTAATTTCCTCAGATTTACTTTATATTTTTTTAGGTTTTCTTTTTCTTTTTGAGGTGGGGTCTTGCTTTATCCACACTGACCTGGAATTCATTATGTAGTCTCAGGCTGGCCTTGAACTCACAGCAATCTCCTACCTCTACCTCTCCAGTACTGGGATTAAAAGTGTGTGCCACCACGCCTAGCATATTTCTTAGTTTTGCTGTTGAAGATGTCTCATGCAGATCCTTAATTGCTATTATGTATAACAAAGGAAGTTATTTAGTGTCCTGTAGAGCCAGGTAGGCTGTGGCAAAATTTCCTGGGCAAACATCTATTCTGTTTCCCTGCCCTAAAGACTGATTTAGTCTGAGCTACAAGTTGTACACATCAGAGTATGTTCTAGGAGAGCAGTTCTAGGAGAGGAGTATTTTTAGATAACTCAGATAACAAAAGCCAGTATGGAGCAGAATCAGAATCGACCTCTGCTACTTCTACTCTCTGGATAGTCATAGCAGAGGCTCAGTTTATGGACCACAGGGACCTTAGGACTCTGTTTCTCAGTAGTGGTGCTATTACCAGTTTAGATGGGAAATTTCTTACTCCTGATAGTGTATTAGTCAGTGTTCTCTAGAGGAACAGAACCCATAGAACAAATTGTATTAAAAAAGGATTTACTGGATTATTTTATGGCAGTCCAACAATAGCAGTCTGCAGGCCCAAAAGTCAAGGAACCAGGTAGCTGTTCAGTCTACATGGTTGGATGCCTCAGCAGTCCCAATCCAGCACTGAAGGCCTAAAGACTTCCTGGAGAGCTGCTGGTCTTCAGTCCATGTTGGAAGGCTGAGGAAACTTGGTTTTAATGCCCATGAACAATAGCCAAACCAAATAGATGTACGTGCAAGTGAAGCACTCACCAGCAAGCAGCACAATTACAGCCAGGTGTGGGGGAAAGGACTCTTTCTTCTCAGGGCTTTCTCTTTCTTTCTTCTCAGGGCTTTCTCTTTCTTCTCAGGGCTTTCTCTTTCTTTCTTCTCAGGGCTTTCTCTTTCTTTCTTCTCAGGGCTTTCCCTCCCTCCCTCCCTCCCTCCCTCCCTCCCTCCCTCCCTCCCTCCCTCCCTCCCTCTCTCTCTCTCTCTTTCTTTCTTTCTTTCTTTCTTTCTTTTTCGGAGGTAGGGTCTCACTCTAGCCCAGGCTGACCTGGAATACACTATGTAATCTCAAGGTGACCTTGAACTCAGGGCCATCCTTCTATCTCTGCCCAGGATTAAAGGCATGCACCACCATGCCCAGCTTTTTTATTGGTTTCGTTTTTCCCTTCAGGGCTTCCTTACATAAAGCCCACTACCAGGAGGGCCTCCCACTCTGTGGGAAGGGGTCACTCTGGAGGAAGGACTTCCTCCCTTGGTCAATCCTTCCTGGAAGCAACCTCAGAGACCCACCCAAGAGGAATGTGTGTGGATTCCTAATTATATCAAGTGACAACAGAACTGAACCATCACATATGGAATATCTTGTACACTGTAGTATGATTTAAGTGTTGCTGAACATAATATGTTGCTGTAGCAGCACCCTGTATCACCTCCCCTGGTACTTATGAACAAGAAAAATTCCCTCCCACATTTTGAAATGTTCTTTGAGAACAAGTTAAGAACCTGTGATCTAAGGATTAGAGTGATGCTCCCAAAGTGTCTGTTAACAAGAGCTAACATGTTGGCTTTTTCCAGTTGAAAGTATATACCCCTGGATATGGTCTAGAACTCAAGTATGGAGTGTCCAGATTCTATTGCATGAAGAATCTCCTTCCTACATATTTGTTGACAGTGAACAAATAAAGATATATTTTTAAAAAATGTAGTAATCCTTCATACTCCCTAAATCTGTCTTCTCTCTTCCTTTAGGGGAGGCAATGCCTGTAGCTAAAAAGCCTGGCAGCACGGTGATTGCTGGTTCCATTAACCAGAATGGATCCATACTCATCCGAGCGACACATGTTGGAGCAGACACAACCCTGTCTCAGATTGTCAAACTTGTGGAGGAGGCACAGACATCAAAGGTAATCTAGCTCCCTTGGAGGAGCAGAAGGTATTTTCTTTAAAGCCTTCTCAGTGTAAGTCTTGATCCAGCTTTTTTATTTTCCTTTTATTAATTTTATTTGCATTAGCATGGGGTTTGTTGAAGCATTTATCTGTGCTCACTCCCAAATATGCTCTATATTCAATATCAAAAAAAGGAGACTTTGAGCAGGATGTGGTGATGCACGCCTTTAATCCCAGCACTCGAGAGGCAGAGGTAAGAGGATTGCTGTGAGCTTGAGGCCACCCCGAGGCTACATAGTGAATTTCAGGTCAGCCTGGACTAGAGCGAGACCCTACCTCAAAAACAAAACAAAACAAAAAAAGACTTTGAAGTACATTATTATTACTATTACTATTTTTAATTCTAGGCTCCTATCCAGCAGTTTGCAGACAAACTCAGTGGCTACTTTGTTCCTTTTATCGTCTTTGTTTCCATTGCTACCCTCTTGGTATGGATTATAATTGGATTTCGGAATTTTGAAATTGTGGAAACCTACTTTCCTGTAAGTGATTTGTAGGAACTCTTTACTGCATACAACATAATTTTTGAATCTTTTGTAGAGATAATTAAGTAGAAATGGTTTTGAAAATTGCCATTATATGCTGAAAGTATAGCTTAGCATTTCTGAGGCCCTGAGTTTGATCCTCAGCACCAAAAGAAAAGGGAAAGAGGAAGGGATAAAAGGGAAAAGAAAGGAAGGAGAGGAGAAAACAGAAAAGAAAAACATCTTTAATATAGCAGTCTCCCCCTTCTCAGGGCATATCTTCTAAGGCCCAAAGCAAAGATAGTGCCTAACATTATACATTTTTTCTTTCTCCTTACACACACACACACACGCACGCACACACACACGCATACACACACACACACACAAATGAAATGTCTTCCATCTCAATTAAGCACTCCCATGCACTGTGGCTATAACCTTTAAAGTTTTGTGGTCTGACAGCAAAGCCAGGATACATTTCTTTTTCATCTTTTACATTTTCATGGATAGAAGACTCATTGTTCTCATAGATCTTAGCTTCCCCAGGAATGTCATCAAGAACATTCATCATTAACTTAAAAAGCAGTTATGGCCAGGCGTGGTGGTGCAGCCTTTAATCCCAGCACTCAGGAAGAGTACTGTGATTTCAAGGCCACTCTGAGACTACATAGTGAATTCTGGGTTAACCTTGGCTAGAGTGAGAATCTACCTCTAAAAACAAACAAACAAAAACAAACAAAAAACAGTTATGGCATCTGTGGAGAGGCAGCTATGAAGTGACTAATGGGCAGGTGATGTATGAGGCATGGGTACGATGGATGCAGTGACTTATATTCTAGATGAGACAGAACAGTATTTCCTCTTGGTCTTCAGAATGGAGTGTAATTAAAAAATAATTAATTACTTATGGAATTTTTCCACTTGTTTGGACTGCTATAGATTGGAGTGACTGAAACTGCAGATTTGGGGGAAGTGCTGTATCTTTAAAGGTCTAGGGTAAGATAGTGACAAGAATATCACTAGCATTTCTGTAACTATAAAGATTTCTCTTTAAAAATATTTATTTATGGGCTAGAGAGTTGGCTAAGAGTTTAAGGCTCTTGCCTCTGAAGTCTGAAGACCCAGGTTTGATTCTCCAGGACCCACATAAACCAGATGCACATGGTGGCACATGCATCTGGAGTATGTTTGCACTGGCTAGAGGCCCTGGTGTGCCCATTTTCATTTTCATATTCTCTCTCTCTCTCTCTCTCTCTCTCTCTCTCTATATATATATATATATATATATATATATATGTCTCTTTCTCCAATAAATAAATAAAAATATATTTAAAAAACAAAATGCCGGGCGTGGTGGCACATGCCTTTAATCCCAGCACTTGGGAGGCAGAGGTAGGAGGATCGCCATGAGTTCGAGGCCACTCTGAGACTCCATAGTGAATTCCAGGTCAGCCTTGGGCTAGAGTGAGACCCTACCTCGAAAAACCAAAAAAAAAAAAAAAACAATATTTATTTATGAGAGAGAGTATAGTCACCAAGGCCTCGTGCCACTGAAAATGATGCCGGATGCATGTACCACTTTGTGTGTCTGGCTTTATGTGGGTACTGGGGAATCAAGTCTGGACACACTTTAGAAACAAGCACCTTTAACCACTGAGCAACCTATCCAGCCCAAGATTTCATTTTTAATTAATTAATTAATTTATTTATTTGGAAGCAGAAGAAAAAGGAAGGGTGGGAGAGATGGGGAGGGAGGGAGGGAGAGAGAGAGACAGGGAATAGGGAGGGAGGGATAAATAGAGAATGAGAATGAGTAAGTATATGGATGTTCCAGGGCCTCTTGCCACTCCAAACTCCAGATGCCTGTGCCACCATGTGCATCTGGTTTCCATGGGTTCTGGGGAATCGAAACTGGGTTCTTATGCTTTGCTAGAAAATGCTTTAACTGCTTAGCCATCTGTCCAGCTCAAGATTTCTTTTCTTTCTTCTTTTTTTCTTTTCTTTTCTTTCTTTTCTTTTCTTTTCTTTTCTTTTCTTTTCTTTTCGAGGTAGGCTCTCACTCTAGCCCAGGCTGACCTGGAATTCACTATGTAGTCTCAGGGTGGCCTTGAACTCATGGCGATCCTCCTACCTCTGCCTCCTGAGTACTGGGATTAAAGGCATGCACCACCACGCCCAGCTAAAATTTTATTTTTACAAAAGCCTACTGGTATCCTGAAGAAAGCTTCAAGATCTTGCTTCTGCCATTGACCATCAGTCATCATTAGACCACATAATTCGTCTGCCTTGAGTTTTTTTTTCATCTGTAAAGTGGCATTTTAAGAATAGCTGTTCTAACCAGGTTTAGTGGTTTATGCCTTTAATCCCATCACTTGGGAGGCAGAGGTAAGAGGATTGCCATGTGTTCCAGGCCACCCTGAGAAGACATAGTGAATTCCAGGTCAGCCTTGGCTAGAGCGAGACCCTACCTTGAAAAACCAAAATAAAAAATAAAAAGGAATACCTATTCTATATAATTTGTGATTGATGATGGATACGTGTGTGTGTGAGAGAGAGAGAGAGAGAGAGAGAGGCGGGGGGAGGGAGAGAGATCTCAAGTAGCTCAGGCTGATCACTTTCTAAGTGCTGATATTACAGGTATGTACCATCATACTTTGTAATTTATCACATGTTTTACAAATCTGTATTAGTGCCTATCCATCCAGTTCTCTTATATTCTCTAATGTACGGAATTGTAAAGTAGATTGGTGCTGTGCCTCACATTGCGTATATTAACTTTAAGTTATTTAACCTCTCATGTTTATTAGAGAAATAGGGATAATAATACTTTAGTGTAACTTAGGTATTGTATTAGATTTGCACAGATGTGAAAACATACATATATGATGTATATGAAGGCCTAAGGCTGGATAGTTATGACAATTGCTTTTAGGTTTGTTTATATAGATCTGTAATTGTAAGATGAATAGTTTTTGAAACCTTAGAACCTAGCAGTATAAATCAGTTATTTTAAAGAAAGCTTTAGCTGTGCATGGTGGCACATGCTTTTAGTCCTAGCAGTCTGGAGTCAGAGGTAGGAGGATAGCTGTGAGCTCAAGACCAGCCTGGGACTACAGAGTAAGTTCCAGGTCAGCCTGGGCTAGAGTGATTCTTTACCTTGAAAAAAATAAAGAAAGCCTAACACTGATTTATTATTAAATGCTGTGATACACACACTACTGTATACTTTCAGTTAAAAGTAAGTAAAATCAGGGCTGGAGAGATGGTTTGGCAGATAAAGCACTTGCCTGCAAAGCCAAAGGACCTGGGTCTGATTCCCCAGGACCCCCGTAAGCCAGATGCACAAGGTAGCATATGCATCTGGAGTTTGTTTGCAGCAGCTGGATGCCCTGGCACACCCATTCTCTATCTCCCTCCCTCTCTCTTTCTCTTTCTCTCTCTCTC
The DNA here is from genome assembly GCA_036346955.1 of Dipus sagitta. NCBI lineage: Eukaryota > Metazoa > Chordata > Mammalia > Rodentia > Dipodidae > Dipus > Dipus sagitta. The sequence continues at coordinate 66,443,691 of CM070776.1, forward strand.
TCTGTGTGCTTCTTTCTCTCAGTCTCAAATAAATAAAAATAAGATTTTTTTAAAAAAGTAAGTAAAATCATAACAACTATGTATTTCTTCTATGTTGTAGTTAGTAGTATAATACAAATAATGTCTTTTCATTCATATTGGTTAAGTACACATTAAACAATAGGATTGTTGGGAAATATTTTTGAATGTGTAACCTTTAGGAATTTTTCTCATAAGTTTAGTGGGGCTCAGCGATTTTCCTTAAAACTGCTAATCATGTGAACAAATATTCACTGTAAACAGAAAGTCAACTACTCTTGTAATATTCAAATGGAATTTATTGAAATATGAATAAACTCCTGTGGCATTCCAGGTGACTTTTTAAAAAATATTTTTATTTATTTATTTGACACAGACAGACACAGAGAGAAAGAGGCAGATAGATAGAGTGAGAATGAGCCGGGCGTGGTGGCGCACGCCTTTAATCCCAGCACTCGGGAGGCAGAGGTAGGAGAATCGCCGTGAGTTCGAGGCCACCCTGAGACTCCATAGTGAATTCCAGGTCAGCCTGGGCTAGAGTGAAACCCTATCTTGAAAAACCAAAAAAAAAAAAAAAAAAAAAAAAAGATAGAGTTAGAATGGGTTGCACCAGGGCCTTCAGCCACTGCAAACAAACTCCAGACACATGCGCCCCCTTGTGCATCTGGCTTACGTGGGTCCTGGGGAATCGAGCCTCGAACTGAGGTCCTTAGGCTTCACAGGCAAGCGTTTAACCGCTAAGCCATCTCTCCAGTCTCCCTCCAGGTGACCTTTTTATTGTCTTTAAAAAAATTATTTGAAAGACAGATTTATGGTTTTAGTATATAGAAAATCAGAATTCTGTTTGTTCAGGATCATAATTATTGATATCCCATGTTTATGACTATTCTTAAAAATTCCTAATGAAAGCATTTATTCTAGATATGGAAAAAAAAAGTGGAGTTCTGTGTTTTGTATTTTTGTTCCATAGTTAGTAACTGTTCTTGGCGGGCATGGTGGCTGGCACATGCCTTTAATCCCAGCATTTGGGAGGCAGAGGTAGAAGGATCCAGGCTAGAGAGAGACCCTACCTCAATAAACCCCCCCAAAAAACCCACAAAAAACCCAGCTTAATTTTAGGAATATTGTTTGTTTACCAGTCCTGCCCCAATTTATTGCATGTATAAATGAAGAAAAAGTTCACTAGTGAAGAAATGCATGTTGGTAGAGCCAGGTTTGACATGTGACTTTAATACTGTGGTTTTATTTAAATAAGACTGAGCTTTGTTTCTGTGTTTTGTACAGTTTTAGCTTTAAATGAGTAACTGAAATGTGTCTTTCTTATAAAGGGCTACAACAGAAGTATCTCCCGGACAGAAACCATTATACGCTTTGCTTTCCAAGCCTCTATCACAGTTCTATGTATAGCATGTCCCTGTTCACTGGGACTGGCCACTCCAACTGCCGTGATGGTGGGCACAGGAGTTGGTGCTCAAAATGGCATACTTATCAAAGGTGGAGAGCCACTGGAGATGGCTCATAAGGTAAGAGTTTCCAGAATGAAAAATTGCACCATCCAAATTTGCCATAACACTCTGTTGAGAAACAGAGTCCTAAATTATTTGCATGAGGTTTCTAAACTGAGCCTCCTCTGGGATTCCCCTGTGGGTTGAGGCAGGAAATTTGATTTGTAGGTTCTGCCCCAGATTGGTCTTAGTTATCCAAGAGCTGTAAAAATACTCCAAGCTAATTCTCTTAGAGCAGGCTCTGAATGTAACACGCACAGCAGTTAGTGTCCATTTTCGGCTAGACCAGTGTCTAAGGCAGGAAGGCAGAAATGCTTGCCTGGGAAAATAGGCTAGAGTCTCAAGGCCTTCTGACACATCTGTGTGTGATTTCATGTTGATGTTCTTCCATGGGAGTGGTGCCTTCAATGACAGTGCCTTTGCTGCCACCAGCTGGCAGTTTACAGCTATGATTTCAGGAGTATAATATCTCATCCCTCTCTACTAGAATTTCTCTACATAACAATCTCAACTAAGGCTACTTGACTTCACCTAAAGCCTCACTCTCACTAATATGTTCTTATTATCAGGGTATAAAAGATATGCAGATACAAGCCGGGCGTGGTGGCGCATGCCTTTAATCCCAGCACTCGGGAGGCAGAGGTATGAGGATTGCCGTGAGTTCGAGGCCACCCTGAGACTACATAGTGAATTCCAGGTCAGCCTGGGCTAGAGTGAGACCCTACCTCAAAAACCTAAATAAATAAATAAATAAATAATATGCAGATACAGGTAAACATAGGTCATGGCTTAGAACAAATCTGGAACCTTGTCTAGCTAGTGAATACAAGCTAGTAATTTTTACAGACAATAAACTGACATAATTTCAAACTGAAGGGAAAGTATACCCTTTGCTGAAGTTGGACACCTTTCCTAAGAAAGAGGACACTCCCTTAGGTAAGCACTTACATTTATCACAATGAAAAAGTTAATATTGACACAATACTATTATCTAATCTGTAAATCCAATTTCCTCTCCCCCCAATGTCCTTTACAGAAAATTTTCTTTTATCCCTAATGATTTGTATGCAATATTTCTTATCCCTTTTATCTTAGTTCCTTGGGCTATTAATTTTCAAGCTGCTCTTTCTGAGTTTACAGTGAATGTGGTATCAAATTGCAGACTCTTTCCCCTTTCCTTTGTGGGCTGAGTTACTCAAACTGATTCTCCGAGGTGTCTCTTGTCAGTCCAAGTTCATATCCAAGACCTCTTCAAGCCAAGTAGCCCAGCTGGTCTTATCTGGTTCTCCCTTCAACTTACTTAGTTTTCTCTTACAGTCATCTCCTGACTGCCTAGATTTCCCCAGCAGAACTGTAATTCATTAGTACTAAAAGCCTTTGTGTTTTCCCTGGAGGCACTGGCAGCATCTCTTAATTACCAATTCCCAGTTAACTCTTAAAAGTTAGCACTGGTTGTTTGGCATGAATTGACAGACATTTAGCAAGATGAAAAACTGAACATCTGTAGGGGAGAGACATTAGTTGCAACTAAAATACTTCTTATCCTTCCTTTTGTTTACCCTAAGACAATCAGTTTAGTAAGTCATGAAGTCAAAGGCCAGAAACAAAAAATAGCAAAGTAAACCATTTTTTTCCATTTCTGAGAAGATGATGTTAAGGTGTATTTTGTCATATAGGCACATTGCATTTAATTTTCTTACAGGTAAAGGTAGTGGTATTTGATAAGACTGGAACTATTACCCATGGGACTCCAGTAGTGAATCAAGTAAAGGTGCTAGTGGAAAGTAACAGGATATCACACAATAAGATCCTGGCCATTGTGGGGACTGCTGAAAGTAATAGCGAACATCCTCTAGGAGCAGCTATAACCAAATACTGCAAGAAGGTATAGTTTTATCTTTTTTCTACTTACGTCATCTCCATAGGAATTATGCAGATCAAATCCAATCTAGCCTTTGACTATAATTGTATAATTGTACCTGGCTTATTAGCTTTATACCATGTAGCTCAAGCTGGCCTAGAACTTGCTATGTAGGCCAAGTGGGCCTTGAAATGGCAGTACTGCTACCACTTCCCAAGTGCTGGGACTCCAGGTGTGTGTCACCATATGCATGTGCATTTATCATTTTAAACTTCACATTTGGAAGGTCATACAATAATGTGTTTTTGGTGCCTTGCTTATTAATTTACTGGATGTATTTTCCTTATTAGGAAATATAGATCTACTCCATTGTTTTGCATTATGTTTCATTTTTTGTTCTTGCAATGTATACTAAACATTCTTGTTGGCTTTTGTGAATAATCTCCATATTAAATGCCTGTCAGTACAACTACTAGGTCAAAGGATATTTACAGTTAAATTTTGCTGAGTACCAATACCTATACAAAAGGTTATGTCCACTTATTTGCACCCAAAATTATGAGCACCCATTTTCCTACCTTGTTAACAACACCACTTTTCCAATTAAATGTGAAAAAGATTTACTAGCTGATGGTTTGTTTGAATTTCTTTAATTATGAATAAGGCTGACCATCTTTTCATATATTTATTGGCCATTTAATTTTTTCCCTAACCTATATGCCTATAGCATTTGTCTGTTTTTCCATAGGGTCATGTTTTTTTCTCACTGATTTATATGAATTTTTATTAATTATTTCATATTATTTTCACACTGAAAATGAGACAGTTTTTATTGTTGTATTGCTATTTCTTTATTTGGTCCTTCCATTTTACCTACAACTGATTACTGACCTGGCTTCTTTACCCCCAAATCAAGCAGCAGAATGGGTGGAGATTGAAAAAGCCAGAACACAATGATGATGCCCGGAGTTTCCAGGCTTGCTAAGGACACAGGGCTAGACTGGAGAGCAGCTCTTATTCATTATCATTTCTCCTATACTAAATAGAAAACGCCTGACTTGATTGTGAAGTAAAATTTTAATGTGTAACTAACTCTCTACTTGGAGAGCAGAAAATACCAATAAGCCTTCAATGTTTTCTCTACGTTTGAGAAATAGATTAAAAGAAAGGATTCTGAAAATCTATAACTGAATGCATACTCAGTGCTCCATTCCTTTATACTTATCATATTCCACTGTCAAGTTATAGCTTTATTTGAAGTATTTAGAGTTCTGCAGGTGTAATTTTTGCTCTTGCTAATAATGACCTCGATTATCCGCATAGCACAGGAAATATCTTTTTCTATTTGTTAGGAGCTGGACACTGAAACCTTGGGTACCTGCACAGATTTCCAGGTTGTACCAGGCTGTGGTATTAGCTGCAAAGTCACCAATATTGAAGGCTTGCTACATAAGAATAACTGGAAGGTAGAGGAGAATAACATTAAGAATACATCCCTGGTTCAAATTGATACACTTAATGAACAGTCACCAACTTCATCTTCTATGATCATTGATGCTCAGCTCTCAAGTAAGTGCATTTTTTTTTGCAGTGCTAATTATGGGGACTAACTTTGTAACCTCAATCTGAGAAACAAAATTGGCATCACAACTACATTCTGTCAGACCAGTTTTACCACAGGCTTTCTGAAGACTTTATATAGGTCACTCAAGAACATATGCCAAACTGTGTTCATTGACACCATTGTAGGATGATAGGACTAACCTTAGCTGATCTTCTACGACCCTTCTTTTTTGTTTAATTTTTTTGTTTATTTTTAATTTATTCATTTGAGAGTGACAGACAGACAGACAGACAGAGAAAGAGGCAGATAGAGAGAGAGAGAATGGGCACATCAGGGCCTCCAGCCACTACAAACAAACTCCAGTTGCATGTGCCCCATTGTGCATCTGGTTTACATGGGTCCTGGGGAATCTAGCCTCAAACCGGGGTCCTTAGCTTTACAGGTAAGTGCTTAACTGCTAAGCCATCTCTCCAGCCCTATGACCCTTCTTTTGTTTTTCTCTACAACTGGTCAAAATATTTTATATTTTTTCATGAATTCCAGTGCTCCTTTCCTCTTTCACTCTGCAAATGACCTTATTTCTCATAAGACAATTATAGTTCTCAGATATGTTTGTTTGGGTTTTTTGGCCTGGAATCATTCCTTTTTCATGAGGTATGTTTTATCTTGCCTAACATGTACCTTCAGCTTTGCTGTAGATCCCACCCCACCCTCTCTTAATTCCTTAGGAACTTCCTCTCTGTTAAGTTCCCTTGCTTCTTTACTATTCTTTCTATGATAGTTTCTTCTCTAAAGCATATAAAAACTTAATCCATCAACAATCTATAGTGAGTCTATATTTTCACAAACCCTCTTTATTTTCCTTTATATCTAAGCTTCAACGAACAGTAATCTATGCTCATTGAGTTCACTCACCACAGAAGTATGTATCTGTTCACTGCAGTCAGTCTGGCTCCTGTCTCAGCCATACTATTGACACCGTTCTAGTCATTTTGTGACCATGGAGCCCAGTGCTCACACTTCTGTCTTCATCCTGCATGATCCCATTAAGGCATTTTGTTGTTTCTTCCCTCCATGAACTCTTTCCTCCCTTGCATGTATGCCTCTGCTTTCTCTAGTTTCTCCTCTCACCTCCTTGGTAGATGTTCCTTCTAATTCTCCTTTGATTCCTCGTTTCTCCTACTCTTAAAATGTTGAATGTCCACAGCAATTTATTTGTTCTTGATCTTTTTTGTGTGTTTTCCATACTGTCCTCTATATGGCGTCATTCATGCTCATCACTTATTCCACGATCTGTAGGTTTTCACTTCCATTCCAAAGTCTGTATCTCTAGCAGAGACATGTTTCTTGGTTGTCATATAGGAACTGTCATCTGCTTCCAAACATGAACTATGCTCTTAAATATTTCATCATCTTCCTACCCATTTGTACCTGAGTGATTTTGCTAACATGTTAATCTGATGAAATTGCTTTCTGACCAAGGACTTTTAGTGGCTGGTAGCCCATTTTAATCAGGCATCTTTTGAAGGAATATGCTGAAAGCTAATGGCTTCTGTTATATCTGTGTTGCAGTCAGGTTTGTATTGCTGGTAGAAATCACCCAACCAAGAGCAGTTTGTGGGAAAAAGAGGCTTATTTTGGCTTACAGGCTCAAGGGGAAGCTCCACAATGGCAGGGGAAAAACGATGGCATGAGCAGAGGGTGGACATCATCTCCAGGGCAACAGGAACAGGAGAGTGTGCCAAACACTGCCAAGGGGAAACTGGCTATAACACCCATAAGTCCACCTCCAACAATACTCTGCCTCTAAGAGGCTTTAATTTCTAATTGCCATCAGCTGGGGAGACTAGCATTCAGAATACCTAAGTTTATGGGGGACACCTGAATTAAACCACCACACTATGTTTTAGGGGGGTCACATATATCCTATAAACCATCCATGGATCTTGGATCTTGGTTAAGGATCCTTGTTTTAATTGTTCTCGCTTTCATTCAGGATTTTTCTTTTCGAGGTAGGGTCTCACTGTAGCTCAAGCTGACCTGGAATTCACTATATAGTCTCAGGGTGGTCTCGAACTCAAGGCAATCCTCCCACCTCTGCCTCCCAAGTGCTGGGATTAAAGGCATGCGTCACCATGCCTGGCTCATTCAAGATTTTATTTAAAATTTGTTCTTGGCACTGGAGAGATGGCTGTCCAGCAGTTAAAGGCACTTGCTTGCAAAGCCTGATGGCCTAGGTTCGATTCCCCAGTATCTGTGTAAAGCCAGATGCACAAAGTGGCAGACACATATAGAGTTCCTTTGCAGTGGCTAGAGGCTGTGGCATGCTCGTTCTATTTTCTATTCTCTCTCATAAATAAATAAATATTTGGAAGAGATTTGTTCTACTATGTTAGGTCTCATCACTCATTTGTCTTTTTCCAATGCTCTACACATGCACTCTGTTCTAACATACAGCCTATAGTTCCACCTTACAGCATGCCATTTTCTTTTTTTTCTTCCATTTGTTTTTTATTTATTAATTATGTTAGATGGGTGTGCCAGGGCCTCTGGCCACTGCACTCGAACTGCAGACAGCTGGACCACCTTGTGCATCTGGCTTTATGTGGGTACTGGGGAATTGAACCAGGGTCTTTAGGCTTTGCAAGCAAGTGCCTTAACAACTGAGCCATCTCTCTAGCCCCATGCTATTTTCTTTTTGGTGATTATGTCATTTACTGTTTTCTCTACATAATGGTCTTATCTTCAAAATCCATCTACTTCATGAACTTATACTTAGAATTCTCTTCAGTGACATGACACCTTCACTGATTGACATATGCTGGTGCAGATATTTTCTCTTCTTAAAATACAGCTGTACTGGGATGGAGAGATGACGTAGTGGTTAAGGCGCTTGCCTGCAAAGGCAAAGGACCCAGGTTTCATTCCCCAGTACACACATAAGCCAGATGCAGTAAAATTTCAAAATATAGCTGTACAGGGTTGGAGAGATTGCTCAGTGGTTAAAGATGCTTACTTGCAAATCCTGATGGTTCAGGTTTGATTGCCCAAAGTGGTGCATGTGTCTGGAGTTTGATTGCAGTAGCAAGAGGCCTAGGCACACACACACTCTCTCTCTCTTTCTTTCTTTCTCTCTCTCATCCCTTCTCCCTCTCAAGTAAATGATATTTTTTTACAAAAATATAGCTGTACCTAACTTCTGCTGTACCAGATATACTACATAATGATTATTTCCTGGCCATTTCTACTTGTCTGTGAATTCTTTGTGTTTGTCTGTGGATGTCTATCTAACATCTAACACACTGACATATAGGACATCTCTCGGCAGGTTTTGTTGATTCACTGCTTTGTATCATGCACTGTTGAAAGTTTTCTAAAGAATCGGCAATGAGGGTTGAGGTATAGCTTAATGGTAGAGCTTGTGCTTAGCATATGTGAGGTACAGGCTTTGATCCATGGCATCACTGAGGAGGTGGAAATTGGCGACAAAGACAGAAGCTGGGGAATAAGTTAGTGAGGTGTTGCCATAACCCACGAAAAAAGATAACAGTGGCTTGGACCAGTTTGATAACAGTAAAAGTTGTAAGAAGTCTAATTCTGGATGTGTCTTGAAGAGAAAGCTAAGAATCCAGGAAATAGACTGAGTTGGACTCACAGATTTGTGAGTCTCTTGTTTGTAAATCTGTGGTATCTAATGCAGAGGCCAGTAGTTACGTGTGAAAATTTAATTTTAGAATGATTTCTTTTAAGTTTCATTTTTACTTATTTATCTGAGAGAGAGAAAGAAAGAAATAGGCAGGTAGACCCGGGCGTGGTGGCGCACACCTTTAATCCCAGCACTCGGGAGGCAGAGGTAGGAGGATCGCCATGAGTTCGAGGCCACCGTGAGAATGCAGAGTGAATTCCAGGTCAGCCTGAGCTAGAGTGAGACCCTACTACCTCAAAAAACCAAAAAAAGGAAAAGAAAAAAGAAATAGGCAGGTAGAGAGAGACAGAGAGAATGGGCACACCAGGGCCACATGTGTTAGTTAGGGAGTATTGTATTAAACAAAACAGATATAGAACATTTCCTTCATTACTGGAACAGTTGTGTTAAATGCTTCTAATAGGGCAAGTAGGATGATGTTGGAAAGTTAATCACTAGGTTTTCTGAAGTAAAGGTTACTGTTGTACTATATGAATAATTCATTGAAATAATAGAGATAAAAGCATTTTGGAGTGGGTTCAGAAGAGGATGAGTAGACATTGGATTAGAGACAGCTAACAGAGGTAATACTTTTGAGAAGTTTTGCTGTGTACAAGGAGAGAAATGTGGTAGCTTAGAGTGATGAAATCAAGAGATTTTTTTTTAGTTGTGTTGTTTTGTATTGTATTTAAAGATAGAACAACACACAGCAGACAAAGAAAGTTGATTATGCAGGAGGGGGAAGGGAGCACTGTTGGAGAGATGTTCTTGAATAGGCAGAGGAGGAGTTGTAGTACACAAGTACAGAGATGGGCCCAAAGTAGAAGCAGGGTCCAGTTATAACAGGGATTAGGTGGTATGTGCACATAGGAGGCATAGGAGCTAGGTAGATATAGCCATGAGAAGTTATTTTGTCATTATTTCTATTTTCCTTCTGAAGTAGGAAGCTGTCACTATCTGACATCAGTGTGGGGAGGAGAAGTTAGAGTTTTAAAAGGACGTGAGAGGAAATGTGAAATAGTCATCTTGAAGAAACAGAATGAACTGACTAGGGAAATATATTCAGTCATTTCTCCAGCAGCAATAAAGGCTCACTTAAAATGAATATTCACAAGGTTTTTGTTTGTTTGTTTGTTTGGTTTTCGTTTTTTGTTTATTCAAGATAGGGTCTCCCTGTAGCACAGCCTGACCTGGAATTCACTATGTAGTCTCAGGATGGCCTTGAACTCATGGCAATCCTTCTACCTCTGCCTCCCAAGTGCTGGGATTAAAGGCGTGTGCCACCATGCCCAGCTTGCTCACAAGTTTAGAATGAGACATCAGCATATGACATATTTAGGTACAACCACATTCACTTATTGAGGCAAAATAAATGTTTTGAATTGTGATGGAAGGTCAAGGGGAAATCCTCACCAAGAAAGTAACATCTGAACTGGCTCTTTGAACCCAGGGCCTCTTGGGCTAGGCAAGCACTCTCTACCACAAAGCTATGTCCTCGGCCCTTGAACTGGCTCTTGAAGAGTATGATGGAGTTTGCTGTTTGGAGAGGAGGGTTAAGGACATTTTGGCTGGAGGTAGCATCTGGGTAAAGACCCAGATGTATGGAAGAGCAAATGATACTCTCAGGAAAGTTGAAAATTGCTATTATAGGTTATGCTGTAATGGCTGCCAAGTTAGGCAGGAGAACTTGCTCTATAAGGTGGTTTTAAGGAGTAAATGAGTTCAATAAATGTTATTTTTGTATTTCCAGATGCTGTTAATACTCAGCAGTACAAAGTCCTCATTGGTAACCGGGAGTGGATGATTAGAAATGGACTTGTCATTAGTAATGATGTAGATGATTCCATGATTGAACATGAAAGAAAAGGTCGGACTGCTGTATTGGTAGCCATTGATGGTAAGATTTTCTAGAGGTATACTATGACTCACTGTTGTGATCTGTCATTGTTTTATGTGTGCATTTGAGAGACTACTTCCTGAACTGTGAGGGTTATTCCAAAGCAGCTTCAATGCAAAGTGAAAATGTTAGTAACATGCAGTTGTCACTGATTAAGAATTCTTGGGGGCTAGAGAGATATCGTAGTTGGTAAAGTGCTTGCATTGCAAGCATGAGACCCAGACCCCATGTAAATGCTGATCATAGTGGCATACCTATAATCCCAATGCTGGGGAGGTAGAGACAAGAGAATCCCTGGGCCTCACTATCCATCTGGTATAGCCTAATCAGCAAACTCCAAGCAAATGACAGACCCTGCCTCAAAAAGAAGTGGATATCCTCTCTCCTTAAAAATAAATAATACAAATATAAAAATTAAAAGAAAGGTACATAGTACAAAAAGAAAGAAGTAGATGACATAAATGAGGATAACACCCAAGTTTGTCCTCTAGCTTCTATAAGAGCGTGCACATGCATGCATGCGCACACAGACACACACACTCAATAAATTACCTTGCTAGCTTTTATGGCATATGCCTGTAATCCTAGTACTTGGGAGGTTAAGAAAGGAGGATTGGGGGCTGGAGAGATGGCTTAGCAGTTAAGCACTTGCCTGTGAAGCCTAAGGACCCCGGTTCAAGGCTCGATTTCCCAGGACCCACGTTAGCCAGATGCACAAGGGGGCGCACACGTCTGGAGTTGGTTTGCAGTGGCTGGAGGCCCTGGCATGCCCGTTCTCTCTCTCTCTCTCTCTCTGCCTCTTTCTCTCTCTCTGTCACTCTCAAATAAATAAATAAAAATGAACAAAATAAATTTAAAAAAAAGAAAGGAGGATTGGGAGTTTAAGGCTAGTTCTGACTGTGGCAAAAACCTGTCTCAAAGCAAAACCAAGAAACAATTCTCAGCTGGGCATGGCAGTATGCCTTCTAATACCTGTACTTAGGAGATAGAGGCATGATGATGAGTGAAAAGCCAGCCTCTGTTCCATAGTCAGTTTAAGGTAAGCCTAGCTCCATAGTGAATTCAAGCATAGCCTGGTCTTTGTGACACCCTTGTCTCAAAAACAAACAAACAAAAATAACCTCAAAAAAGCCAGGAGTGGTGGCACATGCCTTTAATACCAGCACTCAGGAGGCAAAGGTAGGATTGTTGCTATGAGTTTGAAGCTACCCTGAGACTGCATAGTGAATTCCACGTCAGCCTAGGCTAGAATGAGACTCTATCTTAAAAAACCAAAAAAAAAAAAAAAAAAAACCCACAAAAGTCTCAAATTTAGCCCTAAATCCAGTCCCAAGCATCATGAAAAATTGCTCTTGCATTTGCCCGCCTTTGTTATTTTCTTTCCCAGCCTGTTTTAGATAAAGATTAATCATGGATTTTAAAAAATACCTAAAAGGGGCTGGAGAGATGGCTTAGTGGTTAAGGTGTTTGCTTACAAAGCCAAAAGACCCGGGTTCAATTCTCCAGGACCCACGTTAGCCACATGCACAAGGTGCGGGGCGCGTGCATCTGGAGTTCGTTTGCAGTGGCTAGAGGCCCATTCTCTCTCTTTCTCTGTCAAATAAATAAATAAAAATAAATATAAATATAAAAAATAAAAATACCTAAAGGGAGCCAGGTGTGGTGGCACTTGCCTTTAATCCCAGCACTCAGGAGTTTGCCCTGAGATTACAAAGTGAATTCCAGGTCAGTCTGGGCTAGAATGAGACCATACCTCACAAAACCAAAAAAAAAAAAAAAAAAAAAAAAAAAAATCTAAAAGGGGCTGGAGAAATGGTGCAGGTCACTTGTTTGCAAAGCCCAACAATCCAGGTTTGATTTCCCAATGCCTACATAAAGTCAGATGCATAGAGTGGTGTATGCATCTGTAGTTTAGTTGCTGGCCCCTGGCATACCTATTTCTCTTTCTTTTTTTGAAATTTTATTTATTCATTTGAGAGAGTAAGAAAGACAGGCAGAGAGAGAGAGAGAGAGAGAGAAACTGGGACATGCCAGGGTGTCTGCAAACCAACTCCAGACACATGCACCCCATTGTGCATCTGGCTTTATGTGGGTACTGGGAAATCAAACCTTGGTCCTTTGGCTTTGCCAGAAAGTGCCTTAACCACTAAGCCATCTCTCCAGCCCTCTCTCTTTCTCCTTGCAAATAAATACAATATATTTAAAATAAAAAGTAAAAGTAATAACAGTTAAATGATAGAGTATAATAATAATGCCACAAACTAACACAGTATCAGTTTCAATTTCATTTATGCCATCCTTTCCTGATTTGTTGACTACATATGTATTATAACTATTTGTATTGTTTTAACAAGTTCATTTTATTATGTCTAAATTTTATCTCAATAAAGTTAAACAAAACTTTAAAATCTTGTTGGGGATAGAGCTCAGCAATAGAGTACTTGTCTAGTATGCTTAAAGATACCTTGGATTGGATGGGGATGTTTAATAAATTAGGTGTGACAGTAAATACCTGTAATCTTAGTACTAAGGAGGCTAAGACAGGAGGACCACGAGTTTGAAGTCACCTAGAACTACACAGCAAGACCTTGTCTCAAAAAAAAAAAAAAAAAAAAGAAGGGCTGGGGTTAAGCTTAGTCATAGAGCATGTGTTAGCATGAATTGAAGTCCTGGGTGTAGACTCTAGTATCATTAAAGAATCCCTTGTACACATACTATTTTATTGTGCTTTGTTTTACTTTGCTTGTGTTTTTTTTTTTTTTTCTTTGTTTTTGGTGGTGGTGCTAGAGATTGAACCCAGGTTTTGGTGCATTCTAGGCAATTGCTCCACCATTGAGCTACATTCCCAGCCCCGTGGTTTATTTTACTTAATGAAATAGCATCCATTGTTGCTAAATAATTTTATTTGTTTTCTACTTACTTAATATTATTTTGTTCTTTAAAAAATTATTTATTTATTTATTTATTTGAGAGAGAGAGAGGCAGAGAGAGATAGAGAATGGGTGTGCCAGGTCCTTCAGCCACTGCAAACGAACTCCAGATGCTTGCGCCCCCTTGTGCATCTAGCTTACGTGGGTCCTGGGGAATCAAACTGGGGTCCTTAGGCTTCACAGGAAAACACCTTAACTTCTAAGCCATTTCACCAGCTCCTATTTTGATTTTTTTGGGGTAGGGTCTTGCTCTAGCCCAGGCTGGCCTCAAATTCATAGTGATCCTCCTACCTCTGCCTCATCAGTGCTGGGATTCATGGTATGTACCATACTTATTATTATTTTTTTTACTTATAATCTCTATACATATACACAATGTACCCTGGTCATAATCCCTTCCCACCACCATCCTTTGTCCCCATTTTTTGCCCTCCTCTAGCATACATGCAGCATGTTGATGGATTTAGTATCATGCAAGTCTTGTGCAGGTCACTGCCACCTGAAAGAAAAGCTTCTCTAACCAAAAGTGAGAGCAGCAATAATACATGGCATAAACATAAATATTTAGAGGGCAGTTTGGTGAGTATAATATATGCATTTAGCCAAACAACGGCAGTAGTTTCTTCCCTATGGTTTATGACATTCCCAGACATAGGCTTTTTAAAACAATTTATTTATTTATTTGTTTAAGAGTGCGTGCGCGTGAGAGAGAGATAGCAAGCATGGACATACCAGGGCCTCTAGCCACTGCAACTGAACTCCAGATGCATGTGCCACCTCGTATATCTGGCTTTATGTAGGTACTTGGGAATTGAACCTGGTTCCTTTGGTTTGCAAGCAAGTACCTTAAACTGTAAGCCATCTCTCCAGCCTGACAGAGGCTTTTGACTATGTTTTCAGTATCAGGCACAAATTCCCTCCCATGGAGTGGGTCTCAAATCTAATCAGAGTGCAGTTGGTTACTCCCAGTACAGACATACCACTATTGCATTAGTGGGCATATCTTGCCTGGCTGTCCAGTTATGTAGCTTGCAGGGTCCACTGCTAGTTGAGAGTGGTAATGACTTCCCTCCCAGCAGGCTGCATAGCACTTCCCAGCACTATGACAGTCAGCAGGGAGGAGGCTCAGTTTTAGTTTGATTTCTCAATGTCCTGCAACCAAAGCATGTGGTGTCTTCAGCAGTAGGGTCCTACCATATAGTTCTGGTGGGCAGATAAGAGCATGTACTGTTTTAGGAGCCTCAGAGGCCTCCATGACTAACAACTGACTGTGAGGTATCCTACCCCTGGCACTTGGATTTTTCTGTAATAACTTATGGCTTTAGCATTATGCACCACCACAATATACTTCTGCATAGTCTCTCTTTTTAGAAATAACCTGTTTTGGGATGGAGAGATGGTTTAGAGGTTAAGGCACATGCCTGTGAAGCCTAAGAACCCAGGTTTGGTTCTCTAGGTCCCACGTAAGCCAGATGCACATGGTGGCACATTCATCTGGAGTAGTTTGCAGTGGCTAGAGGCCCTGGAATGCCCATTCTCACTCTCTCTCCCCAACCCCCATTGTCTCTAATAAATGAATAAATAAATAAATAAAAATAAATATTTAAAAAATAATCTTTAAATTTTTAATTTAATTTATTTATTTGAGAGAGGAGAGAGAGAGAGAGAGAGAGAATAGGCATGCCAGGTCAGGGCCTCCAGCCACTGCAAACGAACTCCAGACACATGTGCCCCCTGTGCATCTGGCTTATGTGGGTGGGTCGGGAGAGTGGAACCAGGGTCCTTTGGCTTTGCAGGCAAACGCCTTAACCGCTAAGCCATCCCTCCAGCCCTTTTTTTTTTTTTTTTTTTTTTTGGTCAAGGTCAGGTCTCACTCTAGCCCAGGATGATCTGGAATTCACTATGTAGTCTCAGGGTGGCTTCAAACTCATGGTGATCCTCCTACCTCTGCCTTCCATGTGCTGGGATTAAAGGCATGCACCACTACACCCGGTTAAAATAACCTATTTTTAAATTAGCTAATGAAGAAGTAGATTTCCATATGGCTTATTCATAACATCTTTAGTTTTGGCTAACTCTCCTTCTACCCCCTCCTCTCCTTTATCCCCCTCCCCTTACCCACTTAGACCTTTCCACACCTAGTATTTCATTCTACCCCTCTACTTACATTTCTACTATCCTATGTATGTATGTAGTTTTGAAGTGATAGGGATCAATCTCTGGAATTTGTGTGTGCTTGGTCATTAGTCAAGCACTCTACTACTGAGCTATATCCCTAATCTTAGAATTTTATTTTAATGTAGCATAACTTTAGTCAGATTTACTCACTGTGTAATTATTCCCCTGTGCTTGAAAATTTAGACTATTTCTATTTTTTGTTATTGAAAATAATACTACAGTAGAAAGTTTTAGATTTTTTTATTAGTTTATTCCACGGGGTGAATTTCCAGTTGGGAGATGACTTATTTAACATTTATGATCCTTGATAAATCTGAAGGTAGTATCTTACTGTGAAATATTTAGGTTCAGGAAGAAGTATTTTACTTTTTAAAATATTTATTTATTTATTTATTTGCAAACACAGAGAGATAGAGAAGAGAGACAAACAGAGAAAATGGGTATGCAAGATCCTCCAGCCACGGCAAACTAACTCCAGATGCATGCACCTCTTTGTGCATGTGGCTTTATATGGGTACTAGGGAATTGAACCTAGGATATTAGGATTTGCAGGCAGCACATTAACTGCTGAGCCATCTCTCCAGCCTCTTGTTTTCAAAATATTTTATTTCTTTATTTGAGAGAGAGAGAGAGAGAGAGGAAGAGGCAGAGAGACAGATAATGGTCACACCAGGGCCTCCAGCCACTGCAAACTAACTCCAGACACATGTACCCCCTATGCATCTGGCTTGTGTGGGTCCTGGGGAATTGAACCAGGGCCCTTAGACTTTGCAGGCAAATGCTTCAACTGCTAAGTCATTTCCCTAGCCCCTAGCCCCTTGTTTTTAAATAGAATAAAATAAATACTTTTCTGTATTTTTTCACAATATAAAATGGCACTTTATCTTCATTCATCTCTCTTTACCTTAACAAGGTAAGAGCAGTTTTTTGGGCTGGAGAGATTGCTCAGCAGTTAAGATGCTGGCCTTTGAAGCAAGCATAAGGATCTGGGTTCAATTCCCCAGTACCCACATAAGCCAAATGCACGAGGTGGCACATGCATCTGGAATTCATTTGCAGTGGCTAGAGGCCCTGGTGCACCCATTCTATCTCTCTCTTCTCTATAACTCTCTCTGCTTGCAAATAAGTAAATAAAATATTAAAAAAAAACTGTACCAATTATCTTTAAATTAGCTGAAAAGTGTTTATGCCTATCGTCAAATACCTGCCTATGGAAGAAAAGTGTCTGTTAACATTTCGTGAGATCTTTTTCATTTTCCTATTACTGCCACCATTAGTTCTCTACTTTCTCTGTAAAATTTTTATAACCAAATATGGAAGTTTACCACAGGGCTTGTGGGATAAAGTCTTTGTGGGTTCAGGGTATCTTCAGTTATACCAATCCCTAAACAATTTAACAAAATCAATTTCTCTCTGGAATTTTAATCTACAATATTTTACTTTCACCACATTCAAATCCTCTGTTTCTCTGCTGCTCCCATATTAGATGAGCTGTGTGGCTTGATAGCCATTGCTGATACTGTGAAGCCTGAAGCAGAATTGGCAGTCCATATTCTGAAATCTATGGGCTTAGAAGTAGTTCTGATGACTGGAGACAACAGTAAAACAGCTCGATCTATTGCTTCTCAGGTAATTGGTTCACTTAGTTGTTTGGATGGGAGGCATATGGTAATGTCTCATTCTTCATATACATTTTAATTCTTGTATGTGGATGATAAGTAATTCAAATTACCTATTATTTTCTTTTTTTAAAATTTTTTGTTTATTTTTATTTATTTGAGAGCAACAGACAGAGAAAGAGGGAGAGGGAGAGAGAGAGAGAATGGGTTCGCCAGGGCTTCCAGCCACTGCAAATGATCTCCAGACACATGCACCCCTTTGTGCATCTGGCTAACGTGGGTCCTGGGGAATCGAGCCTCGAACCGGGGTCCTTAGGCTTCACAGACAAGCGTTTAACCACTAAGCCATCTCTCCAGCCCTATTATTTTCTTTATAACCAAGTAGCTATACCTGGTTCCTTAAAGAACAAGCAAGGTATGATGGAGGAATTTGTGTGTTACTGATAGAAGTGAAAAGGTATTTTCTTAGCTCACAGGATATTTTATGACAGTTTCTCTTGATGCTTCCTTTGAAATGATCCTCATTTTCTTCACCAGTGCTGCCAGTGTGAGCCAGGCTTTCATCATCTTATGCATGAAATCTGGCAGCACTCCATGCACACGCCTCTAGCCTACCCTAAATGTCACCAGCAACTCTTTTCCTGATTTTTTCTTTTTTCGAGGTAGGGTCTCACGCTAGCTCAGGCTGACCTGGAATTCACTATGTAGTCTCAGATGGCCTCAAACTCACAGTGATCCTCCTATCTCTGCCTCCTGAGTGCTGGGATTAAAGGCATACACCACCATGCCCAGCGCCCTGTTGTTTTTTTAATAACACAGTTAACTTGTTACTCTACTAAAAAGGAAATATGTCAGAGATCTATTTTTTAAAAATATTTTTATGTGCGAGGAGAAAGAGAGAATATAGGTGTGCCAGGGATTCTTGCCACTGCAAATGAATTCCAGATGCATGCCCCATTTTGTGCCCAGGCAGACAGGCTTTGCAAGCAACTTTAACCACTGAGCCATCTCTCAAGCCCAAGATAGATTTCTCTCTCTAGAATTTCAGCAAAGGGAGGATGGGTAAGAACATTTGCTGCAAAAACATGAATGCCAAAGAGGATCTGAGATTGCCTGAGTTCAATTCCCCAGCATCATGCCACATATGCTGTTCCCAGTCCTCTGGGGGCGGGAGGGGGAACCTGAGAATCGCTGGTGGTCCCTGGTCAGTCAGTCTGACCAAAAATGGCAGTTCTGGGTTCAGTGAGAGACTCAGCATCAAGGAAACATGTAGATAAGTGATACAGGAAGACACCTGACATTCTCCTCTGGCCTCTGCATGTGTGTGCACATGTGTGTATACAACACACATGTGCACACACAACAACAACACAAAAGAATTTTAACTAAGGAACTAAAGCCAAATAACTTTTCAATTAGGTTTCATTAAATAATCACAGAATCTTCATTTTTATAGATTCTAGCCATGGTTTTAATTTATTTTAATTAATTAATTTATTTATTTTTGGGTTTTCAAGGTAGGGTTTCACTCTAGCCCAGACTGACCTGGAATTCATGATATAATCTCAGGGTGGCCTTGAACTCACGGTGATCCTCCTACCTCTGTCTCCTAAGTGCTGGGATTAAAGGCGTGTGCCACCATGCCTGGCTATTTTTATTTTAATTAGTTTTATTTATTTATTTGAGAGCGACAGATAGAGAGAGAGAGAATGGGCACACCAGGGCCTCCAGCCACTGCAAAGGAATTCCAGATGCATGCGCCCCCTGTGAATCTGGCTAACGTGGGTCCTGGGGAATTGAGCCTTGAACAGGGGTCCTTAGGCTTCACAGGCAAGTGCTTACCTGCTAAGCCATCTCTCCAGCCATCTGTCTGTTTTTATTATTCATCAATACATGTACTTTCCCCCTTCCTCTGCCTCATCTTGTTGTCCTGCTACCCTGCTTTCACTCTCCCACCATAAGCAATCCCCCTTTGACTTCCATATCTCTTAAGATCCACTATTTTCCCTACCCTTCTTCAAAACCTCATTTTCCCCCCTTGTGAGCTCCTTTCTAGTATTTTATATAATTGGCTTCAAGCCAAAACTTGTCAAAAGAGATAAAAATGTCACTTCAGGGATGGAGAGATGGCTCAGTGGTTAAGGTACTTGCCTACAAAGCCTAATAACCTGGGTTTGATTCCCCAGTACCCATGTAAAGCCAGATGCACAAGGTGGCATATGCATCTGGAGTTCATTTGCAAGAGCAGGAGACCCTGGTATGCCCATTCTTTCTCTCTCTCGCTGCCTCTCTCGCTGCCTTTTTCCTCTCATAAATAAATATTAAAAATGTCACTTCACACCGATTAAAGGTACAGTCCAAAAGGACATTATAATTGAAAACACAAATGTATCAAATGCAAGTGCACCCAATTTTATAAAGCAAATTCTATTAGAGGCAAAGTCACAGATTAACCCTAGCACAATAATAGTGGGTGACTTCAGTATTCCACTCTCACCAATTGACAGGTGACCCAGGCCAAGAAATAAACAGAAGCATCTGAATTGAATGACATCATAGATCATTTGAATTTAGCAGGCCATCAACTCTTATCCTAATGCCTCACTTTGACATAATGTTTTTCTCACCCTCACACTTCTTTTACCTCCAATATTTACAACATTTTTTTTGTTTTACAATGTCTTCTTGCTTCTATTAAATAATATAAGGAATAGCTAAGTACATTTTTATATAAATATATGAAGGACATAAAGAGTTTGTCAGTCAGTCTTTTCTCATACCTCCCCCTGTCAAGTTCTATCCCATTAACTGTTTATATGCATATATGCTCATTCTGGTATTTTCAACACCAATTTGATCATTTTGTGCAGATTATTCAGTAGGATTTTGTTATGTAAGAGTATTCCTCAGAGCTTTTTTTCATGTCTTGGCAATTGATGTTATTACCAGCAAGCACCTTTAACTGCTGATCCATCTTTCCAGCCCTATAAACTTATTTCATTCCTCCTAAACTGCTTTAGGAATTCCATAGTGTAGATGTATTATAATTTATGTAACCATTCCCCTAGTGATGGACAGTTAGGTGAAATTATTGTTGCAAACAGTCCATAATAAACATCCTTGACATTTCTGTACATGAATAAATATGTCCAAAATATAGCTACAAGCAGGATGTTTGGAGCAAATGGTGTATACATTTTGATAAATGCTGCCAAATCCCTACTTCCAAAAGACATTTTGTACAGTCACCTGTAGTGTAGAAGAAAGCTTATTTCTTCATGTTATCACTGAATATTTTCAGTCTTTTAAAATGTAGACATTTGGGGACTGGGGAAGTAGCTCAGTTGGTAAACCACTTGCCTAGTATATACAAAGCCAACATTAATCTCCAACATCACATAAATGGTGGCACACACCTGTAGCCCTAGTTGTTAGGAGGTCATGAGGCAGAATGATCAGAAGTTCAAGGTTATCCTCAGTTATATAACAAAATTTAAGCCAGCCTGAGATGCATGAGATCCTGTCTCAAAAAACAAATAAGGGGGCTGGGCATGGTGGCACACACCTTTAATCCCAGCACTCCGGAGGCAGAGGTAGGAGGATCACCATGAGTTCAAGGCCACTCTGAAACTACATAGTGAATTCCAGGTCAGCCTGAGCTAGACTGAAACCCTACCTTGAAAAACAAAAACATAAAAATAAAAATAAATAAATAAGGGCTGGGCATGATGGCACACTCCTTTAATCCCAGCACTCTGGATGCCAAGATAGGAGGATCACTGTGAATTTGAGGCCACTCTAAGACTACAGAGTGAATTCCAGGTCAGCCTGGGCTACAGCAAGACCCTACCTTGAAAAACCAAAAATAAATAAATAAAGGCTGGAGAGATGGCTTGGTGGTTAAGGCACTTGCCTGCAATGCCTGCTGTAGCCGACAGCTTCAGATTCACTGACATGAACTTCCAGACCAAGGCACAGTTATGGAGGAAGGGATTTATTGAAGCTTACAGATCCAGGGGAAGTTCCATAACAGCAGAAGAAGCTGGCCCTGCTTTCACAGGACCAAACACACACACACACACACACACACACACACACACACACACACACACACACACAGAGAGAGAGAGAGAGAGAGAGAGAGAGAGAGAGAGAGAGAGAAGCACAAGCCTAAAGCAACAAGCTACACAGCACAGCACAGCACAGTTCAGGAACTACAGTTAGCACACTTTGCATATCTTTAGATTGAAATCTCAAACCCACCACCACACTTAAGATCTGCCCAGTGACACTGCCTCCAGCCAGGTGGCTGCAGATGCAAACTACAAACTAATAAAACAGTGAATATATTGGGGGCCATCTTCAAATTACCAAGGTAGGAGAATCACAGTGCGTTTGAGGACACTCTGAGACTACAGAGTGAATTCCAGGTCAGCCTGGGCTATAGCGAGACCCTGCCTTGAAAAACCAAAAATAAATAAAGGCTGGAGAGATGGCTTAGTGGTTAAGGCACTTGCCTGCAATGCCTACCCACCCGGGTTTGATTCCCCCATACCCATGTAAAGCCAGATGAACAAAATGGTATATGCATCTGGAGTTCACTTGAAGTGGCTAGAGGCCCTTGCACACCCATTTCTCTCTCCCTCTTTCCTTGCAAAAACATAAATAAATAAAAATGTTAAAAGTAGCCGGGCATGGTAACGTAAGTCTTTAATCCCAGTACTCGGGAGGCAGAGGTAGGAGGAACGCCATGCGTTTGAAGCCACCCTGAGACTACGCTGTGAGTTTCAGGGCAGCCTGGGCTAGAGTAAGACCCTACCTTGAAAAACAAACAAACAAACAAAATAATAATAATAAAATAAAAATATATAAATAAATAAATAAAATGTAGGTATCTAGTGGGTTAAAAGTGCTAACTCATTATTGATCAGCTATGGTTTAGGTAAGGGACTCAGTATTACTTCTTGAAATGTACTGAGTTGATTTTCTTCACATAGGTTGGCATTACTAAGGTGTTTGCTGAAGTTCTACCTTCCCATAAAGTTGCTAAGGTGAAGCAACTTCAAGAGGAGGGGAAACGGGTAGCAATGGTAGGAGATGGAATCAATGACTCCCCAGCTCTTGCAATGGCAAATGTTGGAATTGCCATTGGCACAGGCACGGATGTAGCCATTGAAGCTGCCGATGTTGTTTTGATAAGGGTAAGTTGTATGGTCTGACCTTTAGGATCATGAGACTAGCCTACATGACCAATGATAGTGCTACAAGTATTGATCACAGTGATTCTGCCATAAACCATGCTCCTTGCTGTGAAAACTGCAAAAGTTTGGATTACCACTAAGGAAATTCATACTCATTACTGACTTTCTCAGTCTAGCAGTGCAAATGAGAATCACAAGCTTCTTTTTTTGTTTGTTTTTGTTTTTTCGAGGTAGGGTCTCACTCTGGCCCAGGCTGACCTGGAATTAGCTATGTAGTCTCAGGATGGTCTTGAACTCACTGCGATCCTCCTACCTCTGCCTCCCAAGTGCTGGGATTAAAGGCGTGTGTCACCACGCCTGGCTTACAAGCTTCTTTTTTTAAAAACATATTTTATTGTTTATTTATTTGACAGAGAATTCAAGGCCATCTTGAGACTGGGTAGCAAATTCCAGGTCAGCCTGGGGTAGAGCAAGACTCTACCTCAAAATACAAAACAAAACAAAACAAAAAAAGGGTTGAATGATGGCGTAGTGGTTAAGGTACTTGCCTGTGAAGCCTAAGGACCCAGGTTCGATTTCCCAGTACCTACATATGCCAGATGTACAAGGTGGTGCGTGCATCTGGAGTTCACTTGCAGTAGCTAGAGGCCCCGATGTGCCATTCTCTCTCTCTCTCTCTCTCTCTCTGTCTACTTCTCCCTCTTTCTCATAAATAAAAATAACTAAATATTTTTTTTAAAAAAGTTACTAGTAAAGTTAAAGTCTGTTACTAATTTCACAAATATCTCTGCTCTCAGAATGATCTTTTGGATGTAGTGGCAAGTATTGACTTATCAAGAAAGACAGTCAAGAGGATTCGGATAAATTTTGTCTTTGCTCTAATTTATAACCTGCTTGGAATTCCCATAGCTGCCGGTAAGTGACTCTTAACTATCATTGGTTTTTCTACTGAAGTCATTAGAGACCTTATAATATTGGAAGTGTTAAGTCTTATTACTTTAGTTTTGAGCTTTTTAAAAAATTGTTTTGGTTTATTTTTATTTATTTATTTGAGAGCAACAGACAGAGAAAGAAAGAGGCAGAGAGAGAGAGAGAAAGAAAGAATGGGCGCGCCAGGGCCTCCAGCCACTGCAAATGAACTCCAGACGTGTGCACCCCCTTGTGCATCTGGCTAACGTGGGTCCTGGGGAATCTAGCCTCGAACCGGGGTCCTTAGGCTTCACAGGCAAGCGCTTAACCGCTAAACCATCTCTCCAGCCCAGTTTTGAGCTTTTTTATATAGCCTTGTTGGGGTAAAAGGTAATTGAGAACTAATAATTTTCATTTTAGAATTATTAAGTATTTTGATGTTTATGTTTTTCCCTCTAACTTTATAATTCAAAAACTGTAAAACCTATGTAAACAATCAAAATATGTATGCCCTTCACCTAAACTCACCAATTGCTGTTGTTATACTGTGTTTTATCTTTCTTCATCTATATTCATATATGTATTTATTTACTTATTTTTTGCAGAAGAAAAGAAATTTACCTGTAATTTCAGTACTCACTGCTAATGTTTTAAATTTCCTTCCAGTTTCTTACTCGGAATCAGTTTTGTTTTTGTTAATGGTTGTGATTATGGCATATATAGAATGTTTTACTTTTCACTTAATACTCTACTATTGTACACAGATGTTTTCATTTAGTTTGAATGACCAAACAAATGGCAAAGTTATTAAAGGCATGTGACCAGTGATCAATAATTTGGATGCTTAGTAAATATCTGAAAATCTCCTCCATTTAGAGACTTAGTAGGAGTTAATAGTGACAATAGAAATAGTTGTCACTTCCCCTGTATTATTTTGGGTTTGAGAACCAAAAACAGACATGAAATGGAAAAAAAAAAATGACAATGCTGTTTATCACAAGGTTACAAAGTCAAAAGAACAATCTAATAATGCTGCTCCTACCCTCAGAGAAACTTCTTTTTGCAGTTGGCAGTGACCATTTGGGAGACTCAAAACTCATCTAAGTGCTGAGAATAAGTGACTATTGAATGCTCGGCACTAAATGAAACATCTATATCAACCCTACCAAGGCTTGGGGAACATTGTGGAAGAGGGGGTGGAAAGAATGTAAGAACTGGAGGATGGGGAGTAGTTCTGTGGAACTCTGTCATCTGGACATAACATGGCCATTGCACTCATGAACTTACAGAAGCTGTGGTTTTCTACACAAGACCTGTACACAATAGGAGCAGATAAAGGAGAGGATCGTGCCCCCCGCCAGAAGCTAATGGAAATTAATGGGTGCTGGGAGAGGAGATCTATTCTCTTCACTAATGTAGTCATTGGTAAATAGAAGAAGGGATTCAGTTGGAGTAAGGGGGGATAAAAAAGTAAGGAGGGTATATATGACCAAAACACAACATATACATTTATGAAAGTGTAAAAAAATCAAAGTAAAACTAAGAAAAGAAGAATTTTAGTCCAGTAAGATTAAGTCATAGAGCAAGACTTTTAGAAATTATACTAATAATGCATGATTACTACAGGAAAAATAGAATAATCCAAGTTAGCTCATAAAATTAAAAGTATGTCTGTATTTTCTCCCATAATATGAGCTACTATCATATCTGCCAAAAACAAGCATAGTTGGGTGTGGTGGCTCATACGTGTAATCCCAGCACTTGAGTGGTAGAAGCAGGAAAATTGTAGCAAGTTCAAGGCCAGCTTGGTCTACATAGCAAGTTCCAGGGCAGCTAGGACTACTCAGTTTCACTCCTAGAACACACCCTAGAAAAATTCTCAAACACTATTACAGGGAGATATGGGCAAGAATGTTCACAGCAACACTCTCAATGAAAAATTGACAGCAACACAAATTTCCACAACCAAGAGGCTAAAATGTTGAAGAAATATCAAAACAATGATTTGTATATAGATGAGAAATGCATTGGTAATTCATTTAGTACTGCCTATTCTAACTAATCTGTACCTGTTTGCAGGAGTTTTTATGCCCGTTGGTTTGGTTTTGCAACCCTGGATGGGATCAGCAGCAATGGCTGCTTCGTCGGTTTCTGTGGTACTTTCTTCTCTCTTCCTTAAACTGTAAGTATGATGGTTTGCTCATATTGGTATTTTATATACCCTTTTTTTTTTTAAAGGTAGGGTTTCACTCTAGTCCAGACTGCCCTGGAATTCACTATGTAGTCTCAGGTTGGCTTCAAACTCACTGTGATCATCCTACCTCTGCCTCCTAAGTGCTGGGATTAAAGGTGTGTGCCACCACACCCAGCTTTATATAAATTTTATCATCCAGTCTGTCTAGTAGGTTTATTCTTATATTAATCAACAATAAACCCAAACAATTCTTTTTGTTTTGTTTATGAGGTAGGGTCTCACAATAGCCACAGGTTGACCTGGAACTCACTCTGTAGTCCCTGACTGTCCTCAAACTCAAGACAATCCTCCTATCTCTGCCTCATGAGTGATGGGATTAAAGGCATGCATCACCAGGCCCAGCTTCCAGACAATTCTTTATAATAATTTTTTATTTGTTTTTTTAAATTTTATTTATTTATTAGAGAGAGGGGGGAGAGAGAATGGGTGCACCAGGGCATCTAGCCACTGCAAAAAAAAAAAAAACTCCAGATGCATGCGCCACCATGTGCATCTGGCTTACACGGGACCTGGGGAACTGAACCAGGGTCCTTAGGCTTTGCAGGCAAGTGCCTTAACCACTAAGCAATCTCTCCAGCCCTTTATAAGAATTTTTATTAAGTAATAATAATAATTAGCAGGCTGTGTATGATCATGCATGCCTATAATTCTAGCATTTGGAGGCATAGACCAAAGGGTCAAGAATGTGCGGAAAGAATGTCAGAGCCACATGTTGGGTCATGATATGCAGAGACATTTATCTTACCCATAACTATGGGCTAACTCCACAATGCATGACCCATATACCTCAACAAGGAGGGGCCAAGGGGAGGGGGTAGGTCACGGATGAGCCTAATAATGGTACCAAACTGACTGTATTTGCTGAATACAAAACTAACTAATAAAGAAAAAAAGAAAAGAGAGAGAAAAAAAAGAATGTGAGTTCATCCTGGGCTCCATAGCAAAACGCTGTTATAAAAAAAAATCAATAAAATAGCTAAATTATTGTCATTTTGCATCATTTTTGTATAGCAAACACAAGTACTGAGTAAGACAAAATGAATGACTCTGCAAAGTGGAATATCTAATTATGTAACACCACATAATTCATTTTGAGCTATTTTCATGATAGTAGCCATATTTGTACATTTCATACAGTTCTTTCACTTGTACATGTAACATCCATATAGTTCACATTTGATCATTATATTTATTTATTTACTTTTTTGACAACTTCCATACATATACAAGGTCATAATCCCCACCCATCACCCTCTTTATTCCCCCTTCCTCCACCCTCCACTGAATCCCTCGTATTTGGTCATTTTCAACTAGTATCCTTTCTCATGTGTCCAGTTACAGAAAACCAACTTATGAAAATTATGAACTGCGTGTCCGGAGCCACATAGGACAGAAGAGTCCTTCAGAAATCAGCGTTCATGTTGGGATAGATGACACCTCAAGAAATTCACCTAAACTGGGTTTGCTGGACCGGATTGTCAATTACAGCAGAGCCTCTATAAACTCGCTACTGTCTGACAAACGCTCCCTTAACAGTGTTGTTGTTAGCGAACCTGACAAGCACTCGCTTCTGGTGGGTGACTTCAGGGAAGATGATGATACCACTGTGTAAAGGCCACAGAGAATGCTGCTGCATGCCCCCACAGCATTCATGGTGTCATGAAGGATTTTATGTCAGTCTCATGCTCTTTTATGAGGGATTCTATTTGAGTTGCATTTGTTAATGGCAAAACATGTCTTTCTACAGGCATGAGCTCTGAACCTAGCTTTATTCTAAGTGAATTTCCAGCAGTTTTTATTTTTACTAGGACTGTGAGGTAGAGCAGCGGGTTTAGAACAAGCTCTACAAATTAGAGATGGATGAAGTGCTGCTAATGTGATGGGTCATTTTTATTTGACCAAAAATGTGCCCAAAGACAGGAAGAGTAAAAATTTGAAGACGTGAGAGCATGACCTTGAGAATATTCTTGATCCTATATCCGTGTCCCACTGGGGACAATGACTTTCAGAGCACTGCACAATTCATGTAGTTTTAGAAGGAAAACAGTTAAAACTGTTTAAAAATAAGTGTGCCTTATTTATTGTGGGTTTTATTTCCCTCCTTCTGTATCTTTGTCCTTTCAATTCCATATTCCAGCATGTCTTTTATTGTCTTCCTTCAAGTGAGTCAAGTTTAGGTGGTTTTTTTCTGATTAAAATAAGCCAGGCGTGGTGGTGCACACCTTTAATCCCAGACTTCGGGAGGCCCAGGTAGGATTGCTATGAGTTTGAAGCCAGCCTGAGACTACATGGTGAATTCTGGGTCAGCCTGGGCTAAAGGGAAACCCTTTCTCAAAAAAAAAAATAATAACTGACAGCAATCATGTGGAAGGGTACAGAAGGATTGAAAGTTCAAAGCTAGCCTGAGCTATATAGCAAGCCTCTATCTCAAACTTTTTTTTTCAAACTGACAACTTTTTCAATATCTTATTACTCTTATTTGGTAGCTCAAAAGACCTTAAAGGTCTATAGAGTTCTCTACCTCCCATCTTTCTACTGACATTAAAAATATCAAGTTCTTCCTTCTATCTTCCTAGCTCTGTGCTAGTTTTCTGTTGTCTCCTGTGGGTTCTGCTCTGAGTTTAGTATCATACATCAATCAGTCTAAGTCCAGGATCAATATTTTGAGCATTTTTCACTGAAAAAATTTCAAAGCTAAGCACTATTATCTTTAACATATATAGGTCTTCTATAACTACTGAGACTCAATAAATTGATCGTTATGGGTAGACTATAATTGGTTAACTGATATATATATATAATTTCATAGATTTTAATTATCTTATATGTTTTAGATAACCTGCCAAAATGACTTTAAAACAATGCTATTACACAAAGATGGTTTTTGCCAAAATATACAGTAAATTGTAATACAGAATCCATAGCTTCCCTGGTTTGTGATATCTTTTAGTCATATATGTGTTATTTTTTTTTCTCTTGTTTAAAACATTTGCCTTCATAAGTAAATTCCTAATGCTTTGTTCCCATGGACAATCCCTTTAAGCTAGTAGCACAAACCTAACACATTCAATTTGTGCTAAGAAAATGGTTTTTTTTCTACTTTTGAGGTCAGTACTAAATATAAAAAGATCATTTTTAGGGGCTGGAGAAATTTCTCAGCAGTTAAGATGATCGCCTGTAAAGCCTAATGACCAGGTTTGATTCCCAGTACTCACATAAAGCCAGATGCACAAAATGGCACATGCATCTGGAATTCATTTCCAACAGCTGGAGGCCCTGGTGTGCCCATTAATTATTTCTCTCCTCTCTGTCTCTTTCTGCTTGCAAATAAATAAATAAATTTACAGAAATATCATTTTTATAGAGCAGAGTCTAAAGTCAGATTACAAAGGAATTTCTTACCCCTTCTACCCATTTTTTAATCCTTTCACGCACCCACCCCCAACTTAAAAAAAAAAACATTTACAATATTATTTAATGCTGTCTTTTAAAATTTAGAAAAAGACCTATTTTCTATATTAGCTATCTTAAAGAGAGGTGAAATTTCTGATGAAGGTGCTATTACTCTAGAAAGGCAAACATATTTTAATAAAGTATGAATGAATTTGTATGTTTAAGCTCCTGTTCTTACAGTTTTAGTATTTGTTTTTTGTTGTAATTCTAGTGGCCTGTCATAACAAAAGTCACTTTTTTCTAGAAGAAATAGCTTCCCTGGTTTGTGATACAGATACATAATAGATTTTTCTCACTCTGGGTCCAAATTGAAAATAGATATGATACTCTGTCTCCCTCTCCCCTCTTTTCCACCTCTGTTCCAAATGCTATGAATCATCCTCTTTATTCACATCATGTCATAGAATAGAGGGAGTGTCATCTTACAGTCTGGGAGTAATCAAGGGCATCATTTCAGTTCTCACTATAAGAACAGAAAGCATGCTGTTTAGAAAGAATTCTGCTTTAAATATCTGTGGTCACATTGGAATTCTGTGCCACAAGTCTCCTCTGCAATTCTGAACCTCTATTAGCTTCAGAGAAAAGCTGTAGTCACAGAAGGAGGAGGTAATTTAGGTAGGGGATCAAAGACATTGCTTTTAGTTAGTAACTAGCTTAAATAACTAGTTTCTACTAAGAACAAGTCTTATAAGTACATACATACACACATAGATACACCTACCCATATTACCATACAGAAGGAAGATCAATTTGTATTTGCATTTATATTTTATTTTTATAATGCTGCTGTCTTCAGTTTAGCAACCAGTCCCTCAGTGAGAAGGTACCAAGGATGCTTTGATACCCAGTGCTGGTGCAGACTCAGATAGGGGCACTGTTTATTTAAATATCCAAAGATGCCTTTTTGAATATCAAAGATTAAAACACAACCAGATTATTTAGTCTTATAGTCTAAAAAAAGTATGAGTGTCATCTGTGAAAGTAGAAATCTTATTTTTCCTAGTTTAGTATCAACATTTTAGAAGGTTAAATTTAATGCATTGGAAAAAAATTTATATTATGCTTTAATTTTTTACAAATTATTCTTTATTCAGATATATACAGGATACTTAAAATAGCATTGTAGACAAGATGTTTCCAAAACTTTAAACATGCATATCTTTTCTGTACATGGCTTAAAATCAAAAATGTATAGTAGACGATTTTTCTACTGCTTGCGGATTCTGCTTTGAGATGGTTTTTCTTAATATTTATTTTACTCTATTTTATTATTTTCTCTTGGTGAGGCATCTGGTTGCTGGCTATTTTTTTTTAATGAATACATTCCTGGTATCTCTCTTTGGATTTTTTGTTTGTTTTCTTTTCTATATTTAAAAAGTATTTCTGCACCAAATATAAAAATATAGATTCTTGCCAAATTACTACCAACTTTTACACTAACTTTTCTTTGTTCCTCAACCTAGTATGAGGAACCAGATGAAACACAAAGCAGGAATTCTCATTCTTCAATCAGAAGTGCTTCTTTAATGGCATTGATAATAGATGCTTTTGATAGCCACAACCAGGCATCTCAACCTTGTGTTTTTAGTTAAAGAAATGTGTAGCTAAACATTGTGAAGCATTGACTGGTATCCAAAACAGCATTGTATGACCGTGTGCAATATTTATCTGCTGTAGTCAAGATAATTTGTTTTTCCATGCACTTGTAATTGATCATATTTCTGCCAAGGATGTGCCTTCAACTTTATAATTACAGTGTTGTAAAAAAAAAATGTCAGTATCTCTTGTGTTAAATCATCTAGCCCTCTCTACCAGCAGTTCCAAACTATCCTCATTGTGTTGTTTAGTGGTGTTCTGATTGTTTCAGCTGTCAGTCCACAATGTGACAGCACATATTTGCTGTGAGAGGTTCATTCCCTTCACAGCGGACTCAACCTGCTGTGTCATTGATTGAGGATGAGAAACAAAGGAATATGAGTGTCTTCCTTTCCTTTGTAGTAAATAAATTGTTGATATGGTGTTTACCCCAAATGAACTTTTCTTGCTTTGGGGGAGTTCTATACAGTGTAAAGATCCCACTGAATATGCATTCCCCTACTGTTGCAGTCAGGTTCACATTGCTGGTAGAAATCACCCAACCAAGAGCAGATTGTGGGAAAAAAAGAGGTTTACTTTGGCTTACAGACTCGAGGGGAAGCTCCACGATGGCAGGGAAAAACAATGGCATGAGCAGAGGGTAAACATCACCCCCTGGCCCACATAAGTTGGACAACAGGAACAGGAGAGTGTGCCAAACACTAACAAGGGGGAGCTGGCTATAACACCCATAAGCCCACCCCCAACAATACACTGCCTCCAGGAGAAGTTAATTCCCAAATCTCCATCAGCTGGGAACCTAGCATTCAGAACACCTAAGTTTATGGGGGACACCGAATCAAACCACCATACCTACCAAACACTCCTTTGAGTTGAAGAAACTTATTTTAAAAAAAATTAGAAATTTAATTATTTATTTGAGAGAGAGAGAGAGAAGAATGGGCACACCAGGGCCATCAGCCACTGCAAATGAATTCCAGATGCATGTGCCACCTTGTGCATCTGGCCTACATGGGTCCTGGGGAATCGAACCTATGTCCTTTGGCTTTGCAGGCAAGCGCCTTAACCACTAAACCATTTCCCCAGCCCAAGAAACTTATTTTATTTTATTTTTGGTTTTTTAAGGTAGGGTCTCACTCTAGCCCAGGCTGACCTGGAATTCACTATGGAGTCTCAGGGTGGCCTCAAACTCACGGCGATCCTCCTACCTCTGCCTCCCGAGTGCTGGGATTAAAGGCATGCGCCACCACGCCCGGCCCAAGAAACATTTTTGAGGAAAAACTGATTTGTGTTTCTCCAAGATTTATGGGATAACTCGGAAAAAGGAGGCTGACCAGCAGGATGGACTTTTTGGGGTTTTAATCTTATGTTCTCATTTCCAATCCCTTTGCCACTGTGGCCTGAGTCACTCAGAAAAGGTATGTGGTGATAGCAACATTGCAGACAGGTTTTATAGCCCTTCAAAGAAGATCCTTGTTGCTGGGGAGTGCTTGCTAGATTAGGGCATCAAAGGCCCTGGTACAATTTAGATAGAGAGCCAGGCGTGGTAGCATACACCTTTAATCCCAGCACTCAGGAGGTAGAGGTAGGAGGACTGCTGTGAGTTTGAGACCACTCTGAGACTACATAGTGAATTCCAGATCAGTCTGGGCTAGAACGAGACCCTACCTCGAATTCCCCCCCCCCAAAAAAAAAGTAACAACGAATTTATATAGAAATCAAAGAGATAGAGCTGTCTCCCCACCTTTGAGTAGAATGTACCAGCCTTGCTGAGCAGCTTCATGTATGTGTGAAACTTGTGGAGTTGAATTGCAATTGAGAGATGAAGGTTGAGGCACTTAACAAGGCATTGAAGTGAGCATGCTGCTATCGGTCTCAAGTAGCTGAAGAAATCTGAACATTTCTTAACAAGAATGGAAATGATGTTCTAAAACCACACTGGTAGATGGTTGCTACTGAATATTTCTGTACAGTTGGTCTCTCCCTGGAAAAGGCTGAAATTAGCTGCGTAGTCTTTGATCCTCTGTACCTACTGCCCTCAGGTGCTCTCATATTTGTAATCATCAGCACCCTCTCTTTTCCCCCTGTAAGACCAGTCTACAAATTAAATGCTGCTGCCTCTTTAAATTGATTTGCTTTTCACCCAACAGTGCCAGTTTCTTCATTGCAATTATCATCACTAAGTAAAACAGAAAAACCGAGATTATTTTAATCCATCCTAAAGTGCCAGGGATCTTTAGCGCTTGCCAGGGAGAAGGAACAAGAGAAGGTGATGGGAAGAAATTATGATCAAAATACATTATATACATGTATAAGAAGTATCAATTAAAAAAGAAAATACTGGCTGGGCATGGTTGTGCATGCCTTTAATCCCAACACTCAGGAAGCAGAGGTAGGAGGATCACCATGATTTTGAGGCCTGCCGGGGCCAACAGAGTGAGTTTCAGGTCAACCCGAACTAGAGTGAAACCCTATCTCAAGAAAAAAAAAAAAAAGAAAATACTTAGAGAAAGTAATGGAGTTTGTCACAGACACAGAAAGACTGAAGAGCACTACAGGTAGAGGATACCATATGGAACACACTTAAACTAAAATCATTATCAGTTTATCAGAAATTCAAATTTATTTGGATGCCTGGCATTTTATCTAGCAGATCTAATTAGAAGGCTATAGCAACAATCATGATGAGCAGCTCAAAGAGGGGTGGTAACAGTGGAAGTGGAGGGAGTAGGATGAGAAGTTCTAGGTCATCCTCAGCTACAAAGTGAGTTCCAGGCCAACCTGGGCTACATGAGACCATGTCTCAAACAAAAAATTACGTAGTTTAACATAGATTTATACATAGGAGTTAACAGGAAGAGGGGCACTAAAGGAAAGAATAAGACATGCCCAAAAGTGTTGGTGTGGGCTTCTCAAAGAGAGTCACCTAAATGGATGAGGTTTTATTATCCATATACCATAACACTATTTTATTATTATTATTATTTTGGTTTTTTCAAGGTGGGGTCTCACTCTAGCCCAGGCTGACCTGGAATTCACTATGTAGTCTCAGGGTGGCCTCAAACTCTCAGCGATTCTTCTACCTCTGCCTCCCAAGTGCTGGGATTACAGGCATGTGCCACCATGCCTGGCTCTATATGACACTATTTTATGGTATTGAGGATTGAATCCAAGGCCTTGCATACCTTACTAGTGGGGTGTTCTATCACTGAACTATGTCCCTGGACCTTTTTGACTTTTATTTTGAGACTTGGAACTTAAGATCCTTCTGTATCAGCCACCCAACTAGCCGGGATTACTGGCATGCATTACTATGCCCAGCTGCCACAACCCTTCTCATCCTTGGAACAATTTGTTTACTGTGCATTTTAAAGCTAAAAAACAACAGGTTTCTTGGTTCATAAATGTCATGATGACTTTGTACTGCACCAACGTTCATGAACTGAAACTATAACACACAGATTCCTATTCTCTTAGAGCTTGGGTTAGGATTAGGCACAAAAATCATTTTGCAAGAGATCTGAAAGACAGAAGTAAAGCAACATCCCCACAGTGGTTTATTTTGGGAAAGTCAGTGCTGAGCCCAGGCACAGAGATGGCTTGCTTGTATTTTTGCTGAGCCCTTGACGCACTTAGACCCATAGTTCACTAGCTATCCCTAGATCTCCTCTAGCAGTTTCTCCTAAGGCCAGACCATGGGTGAGTGCAGCTCTATGATGAAGTCCACAGCCAACCATAGCATTGAGATTGACAATGCCAACAACAAGCAAGAGCTCAACTTGTGTCCTCATGGATTTTAGCTCATTTTGAAGGTTCCAGCTCTCATTAGCAAGAAACTTTTCTCCCTGCCCAAGTTGTGGCCAGCCTACAGCCACTACAGATGAGTATTAGATTCAGAGGCAATGACTCACATCAAGTCCTCCACCAGCTTCCATGTATGTGTGATTTAACCCCGTGGTCAATCCCTTTTCCTGATCACATATAACAGTTTCACTTCTCTGACAAGTCATGGATGTAGATGGAGGAAACAAAGGTGGTTAGAAGTCAAGTTTTCAGAGGAAAGCCCAGAAGATCTGGGTCTTATCCAAAGTGTTTCTACTGAACTAGGTAAAAGATTAGGATCTGTTGGTTGGAAATAATAGTAATATGGTAGCTCTGGATTGAGTGAGAGAGTGTTTCAAGGAAATATGTGGTTGAATGAAAAGAGGACATCCGATGTTCTCTGATCTCCACACTCATGCACACACATATATATGCCATGTACACATCAGACCACACACCATACCACACATACTCTCTCTACACACACACCAAAAATTAAATAACAGTAATAAGCCAGGCATGGTGGCACATACCTATAAATTCAGCACATTGCAGGTTGAGGCAGGAGGATTGCAAGTTTGATGCTGGCCTGAACTATATCATGGTGCCCTGTCTCAGAAAAATAAATAAACAAAAAGGGAAAAAACCCACAACGTTAATATGTTCAGTGGAGTTGTCTGGTCTTCCTGAATTCATAGGGCCTACAGGCCCATTGCTACTCACAAGAAGCTCTACAGATTGCAAGTCACAACTCCTTAAGTACCCTGGGTTCCTGAGCAGTTCGAGAGCAGTGGATTTTGGCAGTAGATGAAGTTTTTGAAAGCTTGTATGAAGGAAGAAGCTAGTCCCAGGGACAGAAAGTTACAGTAGTGCCAGAATCCAGGGTCACTCTATTTATGCTCCCTTGATATTTCTGTATTTGTATGTGACATTTAAATAAGCAATGGTTTCTTATTGTTTTTTCTAAATGACATCACCTGCAATTCACCTAGTGATACCTATAGTAACATCATGGTATGTGTGCGTTTCAGTTTTTTTTCTTTTGCATATACATAGAGTTCAAGAGAAGTATTTACCTATGGCTGAGTGACTGGAGTGATGAAAATGAATAGCTACTCATGTTGAACTCTGGAGGAAGTGACCACGTAGAGAACTTTCCTGTCTGAGACCCATTGGCTCAGGCAGCTGTAGTTCTTTGTGTTAGAAAAGCAAACTGTTGGGTCTCAGGAAGTCACTAAGGGAGAATACACACTTAACATGGGTTTGATCCTCAAATCATGAAAAACAAAAACTGAGGGCACGAAAATATTTTATTTTTTATTTATTTGCAAGGGGAGAGAGAATATGAGAACAGGCACACGCCATGGCTTCTTGTCACTGTAAATGTACTCCAGATGCACGCACCATTTTGTGCATTTGGCTTTATGTAGGTACTAGGGAATAGAACCCAGGCTGTGAGGCTTTGCACACAAGCTCCTTTAAACACCGAGCCATCTCTCCAGCCCATTAAAATATTATAAAAGGAGTTATACTTTAGGGCAAGCCAAATAATTTCCCAAGAAAATGAATGAGCTAACAGCTAATAAGATATACAGATGCAGATTAAATGAAGTATCCCTTTTCTGTGACCCTGGGAACAGGCATAAGCTTGTGGTTGAGATGAGTACAAGACAAGTCACAGAACTTTAAATCAACTGCTTCTTGGGGAGAGAGTAATCTTTTCTTAAGTTACAGGCTTAAAGAGTCCACAACACTTGGCTGATAAATCTAGCAAGTGCATGTTTTTCTAATGGGCAGCTCTGAGTGTTTATTTTGCCCTTCCTGCTCCATGCTCCATTATCTCCACCAACTAACTACTACAGGGGCTGTGTGAAGGATACTTTTAGAAGCACCCTTCCTGCAGCCAGTATAAGCCTACCAACCAGACATTACCTCTCACCATCAGAAATACTTTTTTTTTTTTTTTTTTTTTTTTTGGTTTTTCGAGGTAGGGTCTCACGCTGGCCCCAGGCTGACCTGGAATTCACTATGTAGTCTCAGGTTGGTCTCGAACTCATGGTGATCCTCCTATCGCTGCCTCCCGAGTGCTGGGATTAAAGGCATGCACCACCACGCCCGGCTAGAAATACATTTTTTTTAATTTTGCTTATTTTTATTTATTTATTTGAGAGCAACAGACAGAGAAAGAGGGAGAGAGAGAGAGAGAGAGAGAATGGGTGCGTCAGGGCCTCTAGCCACTGCAAACGAACTCCAGATGTATGTCCACCTTGTGTATCTGGTTTACGTGGGTCCTGAGGAATCGAGCCTCAAACCAAGGTCCTTAGGCTTCACAGGCAAGCACTTAACAGCTAAGCCATCTCTCCAGCTCATAGAAATACATTTTTTTGAAGTAGGGTCTTGCTCTAGCCCAGGCTGACCTAGAATTAGTCTTAAGTTGGTCTTGAACTCATAGTGATCCTCCCACCTCAGCCTCCCAAGTGCTTGGATTAAGAGGTGCACCACCACACCTGGCCAGAAATACATTTTAATCTTGCTGACTCTAGAGGATACCCAGGGTACTGAACTGAGGAAATGAACTTACAATTAAGCTTATCCCTGGGTTTGGCAGAATAATGGAATACATATAGATAAAATAGCAAAATCTTGAAATGTTCTGGCCTCTTAACATAATTTAGTTACTATTTTTGCTTTGATTTAGTTGAGATCATAAAAAGTACCAGTGAATTTTTTTATTTATTCCAATGGCTGTCCTCACTGAAAAGATACAACCACTTCCATTTTCATCAACTTCTTTTGCCTATCTCATTGCTAAGTAGTCAGAGCTCTGAAGAGAGAATAAGTTCTTCCAGAAGGCAGTACACCTGACTACTGCTTTTTGTGTGCATTCTACCTCCCCGCTCTCGTATAGATAGACCATATGTTGTTCTCCATAGCCTTTGTCATGTGATATAATTACCATGCCATCCAATATCCTTGACTTCTAGTAACAACCATTTTTGTAAAATCCACTTTAAAATGTAGTCCTCACTGGAGATACAGGTCAGTAGTAGAGTACTTATCTGGTGTGTACAAGGCTCTAAAGTAAATCCACAGCACTACCAAAAACGTGTGTGTGTGTGTGTGTGTATGATCTTACGGGGATATAGCTCAGTGTTAGAGTGCTTGCCTAGCATGCATAAAGCCTTGGGTTCAATCTCTAGTACTTGAAAAAATAGAATAGTTTCCACTCTGGCCTACAAAGTGAGATCTAGGCCAGCTTAGATTACAGAGTGAGATCTGTTCTTAGGAAAAAGACTGGCCCTCAAAACTATAACAGAACTATCAATGTTAAACAAAATGAACCTATCTCCAGTAATAAATAAATAAAATACTAAAATGATCTCCTTTAAAAAATACCCAGTCTAGCTGGGTGTGGTGGCACACGCCTTTAATCCCAGCACTCGGAAGGTAGAGGTAGGAGGATTGCCATGGGTTTGAGGCCACCCTGAGACTACATAGTTAATTCCAGATCAGCCTGGACCAGAGTGAGACCCTACCTCAAAAAAAAAATACCCAGTCTAATTTTTTTTTTATTTTAAGTTTTATTTATTTGAGAGAGAGGGAGAGTGAGAGGCAGAAATAGAGAGAGAGAATGGGCACAACAGTGCCTCCAGCCACTGCAAATGAACTCTAGACGCATGCACCACCTTGTGCATGTGGCTTACATGGGTCCTGAGGAATCGAACCTGGGTCCTTTGGCTTTGCAGGAAAGTGCTTTAACTGCTAAGCTATCCCTTTATCCCCAGTCTAATTTTTTATCACAAATTGTTTTCAAGCTTAGTGGTCTCCAGTTGCCAGAATTTCCCAATTCTGAATATCAGGTCATTTCCTGTTTTCAGTTTATCAGTGCTTTTCCCCTAAATTATTGCAGTCTCATTTCCCTATTTCCATGAGAAGTGTACTCATTTTGGCAGAAAAAGCAGAAACAATATAGGAATTGGGTGGGTCTTTCCTGTAATTGATAACAGTGCTGACCACATTCTTTCTTGTGCATTCTAGAGTAAAGCACCTTTTTGTTTTGTCTTACATAGTTTTCTGGGTTTTTAAAAATAGTTTTTCAAGCTAGGGCCTCACTCTAGCCAAGGCTGTCCTGGAATTCATTATGTAGTCTCAAGCTTGCCTCGAACTCACAGCAATCTTCCTCCTCCTGTCTCCTGAGTGTTGGGATTAAAGGAGTATGTCATGTCTGGCTTGATTTAAATAGTTTTATAATTCACAATGAACTTTGAGTTTTGTAGTTTTAACTTTTATTTATTTAGCATGTGTGTATGTATGCATATGTGCACATGCATGCATGCATGTGTGGGCTCAGGCACGACGTGGAAAGTATATGGAGGTCAAAGGATAACATCAAGGTATTTGTACTTCACCTTCCTGAATACAGGATATCTTGCCCCTGCAGCTGCAACCACAAGCTTCAGATACTATGTCTCCCATTGTTATAGGCATGTTGGAATGCTAGATGCATGTGGCTCTCTGCATCTTGTTTGATATGAGTGATGGGAAACTGAACCCAGGCCATCAGGCTTTGTAAGCAAATTGTACTAACTGTTAAGTTACCTTTTCAGCCCTGAGTTATATATATTATAATATTTTTTGTTTTGTTTTGTCTTTGGTTTTACAAGGGAGGGTCTCACTCTAGCCCAGGTTGATCTGGAATTCACTCTGTAGTCTCAGGGTGGCCTTGAACTCGCAGCAATCCTCCTACCTCTGCCTTCCGAGTGTTATGTGCGCACCACACACCAGGGCCTTCAGCCACTACAAATGAATGCCACCTTGTGCATCTGGCTTATGTGGGTCCTGGGGAATCGAACCTGGGTCCTTTGGCTTTGCAGGCAAATGCCTTAACCACTGAGCCATCTTACTAGTCCCTGTTCCTTTTTTTTTTTCAAATTATTATTTTTACTTATTTGCAAGCAGAGAGAGAGAGAGGAGACAGACAGAATAGGCATGCCAGGACCTCCAGCCACTGCAAACGAACTCCAGATGCACGTGCCACTTTGTGCATCTGGCTGTACATGGGTACTGGGGAATCTAACCTGGGTCATTAGGTTTTGCAGGCAGACGCCTTAACCACTGAGCCATTCCTCCAGCCCTGTTCCATTCTTTTATATTCAACATAGGATATATATCTTTCCCATTTTCCCCAGTTACCTGTGCAAGCATGCCTTCTATTGTAATTACCTCCTTTTTGCTGGGACAAAGTACCTGACCAAAAGCAGCTGATGGGAAAAAAAAAATTATTGTGGCTTATAATCTCAAGGGGATGTTGCATGATGGCAGGGGAAAGCATGGCATGAACAGAAGTTGGACATCATCTCTGCCACAGCAGGTGAAAAACAGCAGCAGGAGAATATGCTGGCTGCTAGTAAGGGAGAACTGGCTGTAACACCCCTAAGCCTACCCTAAACAACACACCTCCAGCAAGGATCCACCTCCCAAACTGTCACCAGCTGGAGACAAAGCATCTAGAAAACATGAGTTTGTAGGAGACATCTGATTCAAACCACCACACCCTCTAATACATTCTAGAGTTCAGGTTTTTAAGTCTTCCCATTCTTTTGGAGTACACACATTTTTTGATGCCTTGGCTAGGAGAATACACCTATATCTAGCTTCCTCTTAATTTTTTTTTTTTGAGGTAGGGCCTCACTTTAGCCCAGGATGACCTGGAATTCACTATGTAGTCTCGGGGTATCCTCGAATTTACAGCAATCCTCCTACCTCTGCCTCCCAAGTGCTGGGATTAAAGCTGTGTGCCATCATGCCAGGCTTCCTCTTAAATTTTTTAAATGTGCTTTCATAATACTGAAGCTACACATTCTTTTCTTTGACTTCTGAGCTTTATGGTAATATTTTCCAAAGGCTTCTGGCCAATTTAATTTCTCCAAATCAATTCTATTTTTTCATCCAAAGTCCAGAATAACTAATCCCCTCAGACCTTCTGAGAAAGGAAGCAGTAATAGTTTCATTGAAAGTTATATCATTGTTTTAATTTGTATTTTTATTACTAATGAAGTAGAACCATGTTCTAATTTGAGAAAACTATAGTGTTTGCACACAATTTCTGTTCATTTTTTTTGCCCATTTTACCCATTTTGTTATGTTTTCATTATTAATTTGTATTTCCATAGTAAAATGTTAATATCTGTTATATTTGTCACAAATGTTTTCTCTGCCTTTGTTTGCTAGTTTAGTATATAAAAGTTGACTCATATTCATACAATTCCATTTGTATATATCTCTTTCAAGAAAAAAATTAAAATGAAACAAAACTGACTCTCAAAGATGTTCTCTGTGAGATATCCAAGTTCTTGAATTGTTAGTCATATTCCAGAAAAAAATCCTGTGTTGACTTTTTATAACTGCATCAATATAACTATAAAATTTAACAATTTAAACTTTTTACATGCATAGTTCAATAATGTTAAGTTTATTCACACTGTTATAAACAGACTTTCAGAAATTTTTCATCTTGCAAATTTTAAATTCTACACATTAAAAATCAACTTGTGGGGGCTGGAGAGATGGCTTAGCAATTAAGATACTTGCTGGCAAAGCCAAAGGATCCAGGTTCAACTTCCAAGTACCCACAAAAAGCCACATGCACAAGGTGGCACATGCATCCAGAGTTCATTTGCAGTGGCTAGAGGCCCTGGCATGCCCATTCTCAATCTCTCTCTCTCTCTCTCTCTCTCTCTCTCTTCTCTCTCTCCTCTCTCTCGTCTCTCTCTCCCTCTCTCTCTCAAAGAAGTAGAATATTTTAAAAAGTCAACTTGTGCTGGGCACAGTTGTGCGTGTCTTTAATCCCAACACCCAGGAGACAGAGGTAGGAGGATCGCCATGAGTTTGAGGCCAGCCTTGGACTACAGAGTGAGTTCCAGGTCAGCCTGGGCTAGGGTGAGATCCTACCTCAAACAAACAAACAAACAAAAAAATAACTTGGGCTTGGGAAGATGGCTCAGTGGGCAAATCACTTGTCAAACACATGAGGACCAGAGTTCAGATCCCCAGCACTCATGTAAATACTGGCTGGGTATGGTAGCTGTTGCCATTAACTTTGTGTCACTGGGATATAACACCCAACCAGAAATAGCTTATGGGAGGAATGAGCTTATTTCAGGCTTATACTTTTATTTATTTGTTTTTATGTATTTATTTGAAAGAGAGAGAGAGAGATACAGAAATAAGCAGGTAGGGAGAAATTGAGAATGGGCATGCCAGGCCTCCAGCCACTGCAAATGAACTCCAGATGCACACACCCCCTTGTGCATCTGGCTTACGTGGGTACTGGGGAGTCGAACCTGGGTCCTTTGGCTTTGCAGGCAAACACCTTAAATGCTAAGCCATCTCTCCAGCCCCAGGTTTACACTTTTTGAGGGGAAGCTTCATAATGGCAGAGAAAAACATAGCACCAAAAGGAAACTACCACATATCTGAATGGAAGTAATCATGAGTACTGGGGCTTAGAGCTGGGGCTAAAGCCAAACTCCATCCCCAGCAACACATCTCTTCCAGTAAGTCTCTCTGCCTCCCAAATTTACACCACCTGGTGATTATGAAGCCAACCACAAACACATGAGGCAATGAGGGAAATTTTACCATCTAACTACCACATTCTAACCTTGGCCCCCATAGGCTCATGACTATCTCATCATGCAAAATATGTTCAGTCCAAGTTAAAAAAGTCCTCATATTCTTTACTAATTCAACACTATTCAAAAGACTAAAATCTCATCTGTTATAGTCTCTTAACTGTAAGCCTATAAAATGAAAACACAGGTCAATACTACCAACACATAATAACACAAAGTAAGCAAAAAAAGGCCAAGCAAGGAAAAATTTGACAAATACAAAATCTAAAACAAACAGGTAAACATCAAATCCTGCAGTTCTACGTCTGGCACCTGGGACCCATGACAAAAATCTCTGAGCTCCAAATTCCACCCCTCCAGCTGGGCTGCTTATAGTCCAGGGCTGGGGGGTGATCTATCTCAAGCCAACAGCTCTCCTTGGTGGCCATCCCATAGTCCTGACATCTCCAAAATCCTGGAGTCTCTACTGCAACCCACAGTTAATCTTCATGGCCTCTAAGGACTCCAACCATACCTCACATCACCAAGTGGTCATCTCCAAAAAAGAAATGTATTATAAATCCAATGACACTCTTTTCTCTCTGCATTTGTCATATTCTTAAAACCAGTACTAGGTGGGCTACCAAATTTGTTAATCCAGGGGGGAAATACAGCCAACTTTCAGGAACAGGGTATTCCTTCAACATTCTTTCTTTTTTAAATTTTATTTCTTTGCAAAGAGAGAGAGAGAGATAGACAGAGGAGACAGACAGACAGAGGATGGGCATGCCAGGCAGAGAGAGAATGGGCATGTCAGGGCCTCTAGCCACTGTAAACAAACTCCAGATGCATGTTCCCCTTATGCATCTGGCTTACATGGGTCCTGGGGAATTGAACCTGGGTTCTTTGGCTTCACAGGCAAATGCCTTAACCGCGAAGCCATTTCTCCAGTCCAAAATTCTTTCTTTAGACATCCCCCTTTCAAAAAAAGAATCAGCATTACGCCTACTGTCCCAATGCTGGCTCAATCCCAATGGTGGTAATCTCTCAAACTGAAACTTGCAGTCTCTGTGCTCGAGAATTGAAACTGCTCACACTTTCCAAACCATTACTTTTACATTCAACTTTGCTTAAGTTCTCAGAACAAGGGCAGGGTATGGCCAGAATATCACATGAACTGCCTCTTTTCCAGTTCTGATAAAGATTTTAGCCCTTCTGTAACCTCATAAGCAGAGCTATCATAGTCCAAGTTCTCTCTGCATTTAGGTCGTGGTCTCATTATCAGATACAAGAGAGGTGGGAAGAGGCTGTTCACTGATTTGAGAAAAAAAATCACCTGACCCCCCCCCCAAAAAAAGAATTCAGGCTGGGGAGATGGCTCAGTGAATAAAGCACTTGCCTCCCCAAGCATGTTGATGGGGGTTTGGATCCTCAGCACCTATGTAAATCCTAGTGGCTACATCACTGAAGAAAATGTCTCCCTTTTCTTAACAACCATTAACTGTCAATCATTTTATAAAGACCTTTTCACTGAACAAAGTCAGACCAAATTACTCCCAGAAGGATTAATGCATAGATTGTTTGGGGGATAGTGTTGCTTACTATGTCTTTTAAATTAATAGCTAAAATAAATATTTTTTTTTTTGTTTTTTCGAGGTAGGATCTTACTCTGGCCCACGCTGACCTGGAATTCACTCTGTAGTCTCAGGGTGGCCTCGAACTCACAGTGATCCTCCTACCTCTGCCTCCCGAGTGCTGGGATTAAAGGTGTGCACCACCACACCTGACTAAAATAATTTTTTTTTTTCAAAACAGAGGCCTAGAGTATTCAGAAGAGTTCACAGTGTCCTGGGCAAGAT
Organism: Dipus sagitta; assembly: GCA_036346955.1. Taxonomy (NCBI): domain Eukaryota; kingdom Metazoa; phylum Chordata; class Mammalia; order Rodentia; family Dipodidae; genus Dipus; species Dipus sagitta. The sequence goes on from CM070776.1 coordinate 66,487,655, forward strand.
AGATCCAAGACTGTAAGCAGAGGACACCTGCCCATGTCACCAGTTGACAAAACCATGGAATCAAGAGCAGCCACATGGAAGCCTAGAAAGACAGAGTATACCATGGGCTCTATGTTTCTCTTGACTTAGTGATCTTGAGCTTTTTTAAATTTTGTTTGTTTGTTTTTTGAGGTAGGCTCTCACTCTAGTCCAGGCTGACCTGGAACTCACTATGTAGTCTCAGGGTGGCCTTGAACTCACGGCGATCCACCTACCTCTGCCTCCCAAGCGCTGGGATTAAATGCATGTGCCACAAGGCCTGGCTGATCTTGAGCTTTTATTTAAACATTCTATGCCTCAGTTTCCTCATTTAAAAATTTATTTATTTATTTATTTTTCGTTTTGAGAGAGAGAGACAGAGAGGGAGAAAGAGCCAGAGAGATAGAGAATGGGTGATCCAGGGACTTTCAGCCACTGTGAACGAACTCCAGATGCTTGCGTCCCCTTGTGCACAGTGCAACATTGCATGCTTGTGTCACTTTTGCGTCTGGCTATACGTGGGACCTGGAGATTTGAACAAGTGTTCTTAGGCTTCTCAGGCAAGCACTTTATCCGCTAAGCCATTTCTCCAGCCCCAGTTTCCTCATTTTTAAACTGAGACAATAATACCACATAGAATTGTTCATTATCTGAGTAAATGCATACAAACACTTATTACCATTGCTGGCTCATGATAAATGCATTGTAACTGTCATTAGTTATTAGAAAACAAGAAAGTGGAACAGTATGAGAACACATATTGAGAAAGTCTACAGAAAGTTGCTTAAGAAGAGGGCATTGCTATAAGCTTCAGGAATCCTACTATGGGATGTTTCCCTGTCTACAATCAAAAGAATTTATGTGGGTTTAGCCTGTCCTCTTCTCCATTAAGAAGTTACTGTAGAATATATGATTCTACTTTTATTTCTTTTTCTCATCTATGCCTCTGCTTATGGTTGAAGGGCTTTAAGTGAGGAGCACTATACTAGCACAGGAAGGTACATCCATATATTTCTGGAGTGTGACACACCTGGCAGAAGGTAATCTGGGTAATAAGCTCTCAGTGAACTATCAGACCTATCTAGAAACTTCTCAGTTCTGCTTATAGTTGGCCATGTAAATGAATTTCCATTTCTCCTTCTTACCCTACAGTAGTTGTGTCAAACTAGTTCTTTAGTGTGGTGGCTTCAGTCTCCTCGCAGGCTTCTCTTGGGAGAAAAGTCAATTGCTGTACCCCAAACTGAAGACAATGCAGAACAGCATGGGAAATTCCACCAACTAGGGATGGTGAAGGCAAGGGGAAGGAAGCAGAGTCAGACACTGACCACAAGACTTGACCACAGCTGGGATGGAGATGGAAAGCATGCACACTAGCTTCAGGAAGGAAGAAGACAGGCTTCTCTAGAACACTCCACATGTGTGGTTTCAAGCCCTCAGTGGAATGGCTCAGTATATAGGATTTGACCTAGCTGAGCAACCCCAAGAGCTCCCACATAGGAAGAAATCTGGAGGAATGTGTGGTGGGCATGAATTCCTCTTCCTAGAACCCTATTTGCTTTTGCAACAGGCACCCAGCAAGATTTTGACACTTCTGAAGCACATCCCCTCCCCCAGTGGGCCTGCTAAAGAAAGTCAATGTCTGAAGAGGAAGAAGATGTTTTTAGCTTTTTGGGTCACATGTCCTAAGATTTTTGAGCACTTATCTTGTGGTTTAGAAACTTCCAGAGACAGAAGGTCTGCATTTTAGAGGAAATATTACTGAAAGATAAACAACAGGGACATATATCCAGACCTTCTCTACAGGTATGTTATTTTCCTTGGCTTGATTGCATCCCACCTATATATATATATAGGGAACTATGAAGAGAAGGCCTAGGTTTCCCAGAATGGTACCAAAATATAAATAGTATTGCTAGCAACTGAGGGTCAAGGAAAAAATAGTGTGTGTGTGTGTGTGTGTTTGAGACAGAGCTCAGAATGGTCCTTGAACTTGTTATATAGCCATGAATGGTCTTGAACCATCCTTGTCATCTGACTTCTAAGTGCTAGGATTATAGGCATGCACTAGGACTCCTAGCTAAGAACTTATTTTTTTCTTCAATATAACTCATTTGGGAACTCTCATCACAGACAGTAGTGTTACATGGTGGCAGATTAACATTGCTTCCCTTCCCTTCCCTTCCATTGCCTTCCCTTTCTTTCCATTACCTTCCACTGTCTTGCTTTCCCTTCCCATCAGGTCTCATGTATCCCAAGCTGTTCTTAAACTCCTGATCCTCCTGCCTCTACCACCCAAGCACTGGGATTACAGGTATGTTTTACCATGCCTGGTACATTTGTTTTCATATTACTTCAAAACCCCCTATTCTCTTCTGCTTTCATCTTTCCACCTATATCCAATGTCTTGGCCGTTTTTTTTTCGAGGTAGGGTCTCACTCTAGCCCAGGCTGACCTGGAATTCACTATGGAGTCTCAGGGTGGCCTCGAACTCACGGCGATCTTCCTACCTCTGCCTCTTGAGTGCTGGGATTAAAGGCATGTACCGCCACACCTGGCTGTCTTGGCCAATTCTTAAAACTTCAAGATCCCCACATCTATCCTAAGAGAGGTGGTGCAGTAATTACTGGGAAGAATCTACCAAACAAATTATTATTGTGCTTTAAAAATGCACTTCTGGGACTGGGAAGGTGGCTCAGCAGTTAAAGGTGCTTGATTGCAAGACTACCTGCTTGAATTCAACTCCCCAGCACCCATTTAAAGCCAGATGTAAAGTGGCACAAGTATCTGTGATCCTAATAAGCCTATGGCAAAAGGAGGCAGAGCCAGGAGAATCCTGAAGCTTCAAGGCCAAGTAGACTGACACTGGGCAACTAGATTGGCACATATGCAGTAGCATAAATAATTAGAGCTGCCAGGCATGGTGGTACACTCCTTTAATCCCAGCACTTAGGAGGCAGAGGTAGGAGGATCGCCATGAGTTCAAGGTCACTCTGAGACTGCATAGTGAATTCCAGGTCAGCCTGGGCCACAGTGAGACCCTACCTCGAAAAACCAAAAAAATAAAAAAAATAAAAATACAGAATCCCTCTCTCAGAAAAAAAGGAGACAATAGGGCTGGAGAGATGACTTAGTGGTTAAGGCACTTGCCTGTGAAGCCTAAGGACCCAGGTTTGATTCTTCAGGTCCCACGTAAGTCAAATGCACATGGTGGCACATGCATTTGGAGTTCATTTGCAGTGGCTAGAGAGCCTGGCATACCCATTCTCATTCTATCTGTCGCGAATAAATAAATAAAAATAAATCAGAAAAAAAGGAGAGAATAAACACTTCATGGTTGTCCTCTGACCTTCACACCCATGCCATGGCACTGTACTCATATACACAAACACACATCAACCTATACATACACATACACACACATAAATAAAAGTAATTTCATACTCAGGATAATGAACTGTCTAAAATAGCATATGAAAATGTATGTTTTGTTTTCTAAAGCTTTTTTTTCAATATTTTATTTATTAATTTGGGAGAGAGCGAAGGAGAAAGAAATAGAGAGAGAGAGAGAGCGAGCAAGCGCCAGGGCTCCAGCTCTGTAAACAAACTCCAGACGCATATTGTACATCTGGCTTATGTGGGTACTGGGCAATCGAACCTGGATCCTTTGGCATTGCAGGTAAGCACCTTAACCTCTAAGCAATCTCTCCTTTTTTTTTTTTTTTTTTTGAGATAGGGTCTTGTACTAGCCCAGACTGACCAGGAATTCACTATGTAGTCTCAGGGTGGCCTCAAATGCAAAGCAATCCTGCTACCTCAGCCTCCCGAGCACTGAGAAGGAATGGGCACATCAGGTCCCCTAGCCACTGTAAACAAACTCCAGATGCATGCGCCACTTTGTACAGCTAGCTTTACATGGGCAATGGGAGTCAAACTCAGGTTGTTAGGCTTTATGGGCAAGCACTTTGACTGCTGAGCCATCTCTCCAGCCCTAAAGTTTTCTTTCTTTTTTGGTTTTTCAAGGTGAGGTCTCACTGTAGCCGAGGCTGACCAGAAATTCACTATGTAGTCTCAGAGTGGCCTCAAAACTCACAGCAATCCAACCCTGCCTCCCAAGTGCTGGGATTCAAGGTGTGCACCACCATGCCTGGCTAGCTTTTTTTTTCTCAATTTTTATTAACATTTTCCATGATTATAAAAAATATCCCATGGTACTACCCTCCCTGCTCCCACTTTCCCCTTTGAAATTCCATTCTCCATCATATCCCCTCCCCATCTCAATCAGGCTCTCTTTTATTTTGATGTCATGATCTTTTCCTCCTCTTATGATGGTCTTGTGTAGGTAGTGTCAGGCACTATGAGGTCATGGATGTCCAGGCCATTTTATGTCTGGAGGGAGCACGTTGTAAGGAGTCCTGCCCTTCCTTTGGCTCTTACATTCTTTCCACCACCTCTTCCGCATTAGACCCTGAGCCTTGGAAGGTGTGATTGAGATGTTACTCAGCACTCCAGTCACTTCTTTCCAGCACTGTGATACCTTCTGAATCATCCCAAGGTCACTGCCATCTGAAAACAGAAGATTCTCTACCCAAAGTGAGAGTAGTGTTAATATAAGGGTATAAATATTAAGAGAAGCACTTACTGGGCAGTTTGATAAGCATAGTATATACATTTAGCCAGACATCAGCAGATGTTACACCCCTAGGGCTCATGACTACCTCTGTTTTAAGTTTTCAGTATTAAGGATGTATTCCCTCCCATGAAGAGGGCCTCCAGTCCAATTGGAGGGCAGTTGGTTTCCACCATGATAGACGTGCCACTATTGCACCCGTTGGCTCATTTGGCCTGGCTGGCCAATTATAAGGCTTGCAGTGTCCACTGTTGAGTATCTTCACTGGTGGTATCTCTTTCTCCCATTGAACTACATGTAGAATGGCTTCTTCCAGCTTTCTGTCAGCTGGTCTACATGGAGGAGGTTATCAGCTCAGTTGCAGCAGGATTTCTCAGTGGCCTTGCAGCCCAAGTATGTGGAGTCTTTAGCAACACTGGCTAGCTTTTTTATTTTACTTTATTTTATTTTATTTTTTCGTTGATTTTCAAGGTATGGTTTCACTGTAGCTCAAGATGACCTGGAACTCACTCTATAGTCCCAGGCTGGCCTTGAACTTATGGTGATCCTTCTACCTCGGCCTTCTGGGTGCTGGGATTAAAGGTGTGTGCAACCACACCCACCTAAAGCTTTTTTTCAAAAAAGTATTTATTTATTTATTTGACAGCAACAGCCAGAGAGAGAAAGAGGCAGAGAGAGAGAGAAAATAGGGCATGCCAGGGCCTACAGCTACTGAAAACAAACTCCAGATGCATGCGCCCCCTTGTGCATCTGGCTTACATGGGTCCTGGGGAATTGAGCCTCAAACCAGGGTCCTTAGACTTCACAAGCAAGCGCTTAACTTCTAAGCCATCTCTTCAGCCCCCAAAATTTCTTTTGAAGGAAGTCCAACAGACTGGCCCTTTTTTATGTGAGAGTGAGAGCAAGAGTGTGCATCTGTGTGTGTGTGTGTGAGAGAGAGAGAGAGAGAGAGAGAGAAAGAAAAAAAGAAAGAATTAATGAATGAATAAATGAATTTGCACACCAGGGCCTCCAGCCACTGTAATTGAACTCCAGATGCGTGTGCCACCTACTGTGCATGTATTACTTTGTACATTTTGTCACCTTGCATCTGGCTTATGTGGCACCTGGAGAGTAGAACATGGGTCCTTAGGCTTCACTGGCAAGTTCCTTAATCAGCCATCTCTCCAGCCCTAAAGATTTTCTATTATATATATATATATATATATATATATATATATATATATATATATATATATACATACATGTATGTATGTATGTATGCATGTATTTTTTTGAGACAGTATCTGGCCATGTAGACCAGACTCACCTTGAACTCAGGATCCTCCTGCCTCAGCCTCCTGAGTGCTGGGATTACAGTCATGAATCAACACACCTGGTTTAATAGGGTATGAAAGATTGAATCTAGGCCTTCATTCATGCTAAACAAGCACTCTAGTAACTGAGCTACATCCTCCACCTTTGCTGTGGTTCTTGTTTTTAATGTCTTCTTTCTAAATTTAGGGGTGTGTGTGTGTGTGTGTGTGTGTGTGTGTGTGTGTATGGTCACAGTATAGAGGTCAGAGAACCACCTCAAGGTGTCTGTCCTCTCCTTTCTTCAAGATGGTCTGTCTTTTTTTGTTGCTAAGTTGGTCTAGCTGGCCCATAAGCTTCTTGATTCTTCTGGCTTTGTCTCTCATTGCTGTAGGTACACTGGGATCATAGACATATGTGCCACTCTGTATTAAGCTTTATGTGGATGCTGAGGAGGGTTGACTTTGAGTCTGCAGGCTCATAAACAAGCACCTTTAACTGTTAAGTCATCTACCTAGCCCAAATTTAGTTTAATTTTTAAAAATTTCATATAGCTGGGTGTGTGGTGCACACCTTTAGTCCCAGCACTTTGGAGGCAGAGGTAGGAGGTTCAATGTGAGTTGGAGGCTACCCTGAGACTACATAATGAATTCCAGGTCAGCCTGGGTTAGAGCAAGACCCTATCTCTAAAAAGCAAACAAAAAATTTCACATAGATTTATACTGTGTGTTGAGCATATCCCCTGTTCTTCCGTTTCTCCCCTCCTCACCCATTCATCTCCTTTGTTCCCATATAGTTTTATTTCAACTTTCATGCCATGCATACATACATAATTTTATGTAATTATATAAAAACAAGGAACCACAAGTGCAAGGAAACATATGACATTTGTTTTTCTGAGACTGGCCTAATTCTCTTAATACACTATCTCTAGTTGTGTCCACTTTCCTATAAACAACATAACTTCATTCTTTATGGCTGCCAAAAATTCATTGTGCAGATATACCACATTTTCTTTATCAATTCCTCTGTTATTGGACACCTAGGTTCGTTCCATATCTTAGATATTATAAAAAGTGCTGCAATAAACATCGATGTGGAAGTTTCTCTAGAATATGTTGACTTGGGGTCCTCTGAGTAAATACCTAGGAGGTTACAGCTAGCTTATATGGTAGATCTGTTCCTAGTTTTTTGAGAAATGCTCATTCTCATTTCCACAGAATTGGACTAATTTATATTCTACAGTGTATAATGGTTCACTTTTGTCCACATCCTCACCAGCACTTGCTATTTTTTATTGTTGTTTTCGGGGTTTTTTTTGTTTGGTTTTTGAGGTAGGGTTTCACTCTAGCTCAGACTGACCTGGAATTCACTATGTAGTCTCAGGATGGCCTTGAACTCATGGTGATCCTCCTACCTCTGCCTCCCGAGTGCTGGGATTAAAGGCATGCACCACCACCACCACGCCTGGCTTATTTGTTTTCATTATGACTGACATTTTGAGTATAGTAAGATGGAATTTCAATGTAGTTTTGATTCTGATCACTAGGAATGTTAAGCATTTTTCATGTTTATTGTCCATTTGTGTTTCATCTTTTGAGAACTGTCTGTTCATTTCATTAGCCCAATTATTTTTTAATATATTTTATATATTTACTTCAGAGAAAGAGGCAGAGAGAGAGAGAGAAAATGGGCACACCAGGGCCTCCAGCCACTGTTAAAAAAAAACTCCAGATGCATGCAACCCCTTCTGCATCTGGCTTATGTGGGTCCTGGAGAGTTGAACAGGCATCCTTTGGCTTTGCAAACTCCTTAACCGCTAAGCCATCTCTCTAGCCCTTTTTTTTTTTGGTTCATTTTTATTTATTTGAGAGCGACAGAAAGTGGCAGAGAGAGGGAGAGAATGGGCGCACCAGGGCCTCCGGCCACTGCCAACGAACTCCAGACACGTGCGCCCCCTTGTGCATCTGGCTAACGTGGGTCCTAAGGAATCGAGTCTCGAACCACGTTCCTTAGGCTTCACAGGCAAGCACTTAACCGCTAAGCCATCTCTCCAGCCCTCTGGCCCGTTTTTTTTAAAATATATATTTTATTTATTTACTTATTTCAGAGAGAGAGAGAGAATGAGAGAGAAAGGGGGGACGGAAGGAGGGAGGGAAAACATTAGCCCATTTATTTATTGATTGGGTTAATTTCTTTAGTTCTTTTGAGTTTTTTGGATATTCTAGATGCTAATTCTCTGTCAGATAAATAACTAGCAAAGATTTTCACCAATTCTGTAGGATGCCTCTTCACTCAACTAATAGTTTCATTTGCTTTACAGAAGCTTTTTAATTTCTTGAGGTCCCATTTCGCAGTTGTTGGCCTTATTTCCTGAGTGGCTGGAGTCCTGCTCAGAAAGTTCTTTCCTATGCCTATAAGCTAAGCATTTTTCCTCTAATGGCTTCCAAATTTTAAGTCTTACATTAAGTCCTTTGATCCAGTTCAAGTTGATCTTTGTGTGGATGGATAGATAGGATCTAACTTAAGTCTTCTACATGTAGATATCTAGAAAAGACTATCTTTTCTTGACTGCACACTTTTGGCATCTCTGTCAAAAATGAGGTGGTGTAGCTTCCAGTGGTTCTTGATTGTGTCACATTTCTAATATGCCATGAGCAAGCACTTAGAAGGAAAGGACAGAACTCCAGACAGAAGGGTGGGTCTACACTACCCATAGTCTGTGTAGCTGTTGGGGAACAGGCATCTAGGTCTGTGTTTGTACTCCATCTGCTGATATGGTAATAGGACTGGATTGATTTCAGGAAACCTGGAGTTGAATCTCAATCATGCATACCATGTACTTACTGACTGAGCGCAAAACCATGCTATTTCTGTGGGCCTCCTTTTGTCTTTTGTAAAACTTTATGCAGAATTATGTGACAGGACTGCAAGTTATAAAATTATAAGCAATTCTTAGGCATCTTTTCTGGGCAGCAAGTCCTAAAACCCCTTACATTAGAGCACTGACTCTGGCTCACCTTCTTTTTCATCCTTTCCATTCTCACTCTAGCAGTTAAATAACAGTATTCACACCAAACTTCCAGATGGAGGCAATGGGATGAGCTCAGTTCCTTGTGTTTGAGGCAGGAGGATTCTTGAGCCCAGGAATTTAGGGGAGAGAGAGGAGAAGGAATTTATTTCACAGTACTTGAAGGCACACCATTCTCTCTTGTGTGAGCTGGAAGTTTGGAATGAGTTATAAAGCACTGCTTCTTAAACAACCCTCACCAGGATTCCTTCCTGCCTTTTAGGCTACTCTAGGTCCCTTAGTCCCAGCCCATTTCAGGAATGCCTTTGAAGAAGGCTGGTTAAATCAGTGGGGTCACAGACCCTGGGAAAAAAAAAAAACTCAGGAATGCTCCTGAGGCATGATAACCCTTGTAAATAGGACAAGGGGAGGCTTTTGTTCTGAGTTTAGCTTATCTTCTGCAGATGCTTGTTTTGATGTGGCTAACAGGCCTATGTATTTCGAATTAGATAGGTCCCAGAGAAACCCAGAGGTCAAAGACTGCTGCTTCCTGTTGAGCCAGCCCTGCCTTTTTAGATTAAGGAGATTATGAGGGTTTTGGTGTAGGGAAAACTTCCATTTCTAAGAATTCAGCAGGAGGCTTGAGGTGTGTGTGTGTGTGTGTGTGTTTGCTTAGCCTTGGTGATGTTGGGAAGTTTGTGAACAGATTGTAGTAGTTGATATACAGACTAGAGATTGACTTCATAATTATAGGTTGAGCTGGGCATTGTGGTGCACGCCTTTAATCCTAGCACTCAGGAGGCAGAGGTAGGAGGATCACCATGAGTTCGAGGCCACCCTGAGACTACATAGAGAATTCCAGGTCAGCCTGAGCCACAGTGAGACCCTACCTCGGAAAAAACAAAAACAAAAACACAAACAAAAACAAAAATATAATTATAGGTTGAGGCTATTTCTGGTCTCTTCATCAGTGGTTTGCTGCAGGGGCAAACTGAGAAGGAAGCCCTGGGAATTTCTAGAGATCAAACTCTAGTGGGTGATGCTAGTTGTTCTGTTCTTGGAATGGGAAGCATCGACATCGCTTGCAACCATGAAGAAATGCAGATTTTTGGCTCTCTCGAGACTAAGTGAATATGAAACTAGGGAGATGAGGCCTAGTGACTCATGGGTTAACAAACCTTCCAGGTGATTCTGAGTCATGTTAATGTTTGAGAATTACTAATTGAGAATAGTAGTTCTCAATTGTATCTGTATATTCAGGCATTCATTTAAAATACAGATTCTGTGGTGAGACCCAGGATCCCTAGATGATTATGCTGCTCAGACAGGATTGAGAACCACAAATGTGTTCTGTCCCTGAGAGCAAGGTACCAGGGACTATGCTGAGATTTTGTCACATTCCTTTCATGCCCTCCAGATGATAGGTTGGAGTTTTAGCATTAGAGGGTTTCCTAGCTCAGGGCCTGGATCTGTGATGGATCAAGGCCTAAATAGAGTGTGATACCTGCCCTTGACAGTGACACTCAGGGCTGCCTGGCTGTTACTCTCCCTGCACTCTCCTTTCTTGAAGGTCTAGAAGAAGCAGTTGGCTGAACAAAATTCCATTGTGTATTTATGCTACATTTTCCTATTTTGTTTAGCCATAAATCAGAACAAAATGATGTTGTTTGCAGGAAAATGGATGCAACTAAAGATTAGTATATTAAATCAGATTCAAAAAGACAAATATAGCATATTTTCTCTCATTTGTGGGTTTTAGGTTTATATAGATAATTAACATCATATATATATACATACAGGGTTATATATATGACATGAACATAGAAGGAAAACTGTCTAGGGAAGAAATGGGAGGGGGAGAAAAGAGAGAGCAGAAGATATAAGGGCAAACATGGTCAACATTACATACTTGTATAAAAGTGTCCTATGAAATGGTTAAAGGTACTTGCTTGCAATGCCTGCTGTTCCAGATTCAATTTCCCAGCCACCCATATAAAGCCAAATGAACATTTATTTGCAGTGATAAGAGACTCTGGCACACACATATGCGCGCGCATGCGCGTGCGCGCGCACACACACACACACACACACACACAAAATAAAAAAAATAAACTCTGTACTAAGTACAGTGAATATGAGCTACTAAAATCACAAACCTAAAAGGAAAGAAAGGAACAGTTTGCCTTCAATAGGGTACAGAGGTATAGAATAGGCTCTATAGAAATAATGAAGTGAGAGGAGGTTGGGGAAATGTTTCAATGATTAAGGACATTTTCTTGCAAAGCCTGCTGTCCTAGGTTTGAGTCCTCAGCACCCATGTAAAGACAGGCACAAAAGTGGCACATGTGTTTGGCATTTGTTTATAGTAGCAAGAGATCCTGGCATGTCCATACACATACACATACATGCAAATAAATAAAAATATTTACAGTAGGGCTGGAGAGATAGCTCACTGATTAAGGTGCTTGCCTGAAAAACCTGAGCATCGCAGTACAATTCACTGGTACCCACGTAAAGGCAGATGCACAAGATGGCATATGTGTCTGGAATTGGTTTGCAGTGGCTAGAGGCCCTTACATGCCCATTCTTGCTCTCTCCCTCTCATTCATTAAATAAATCAATAAACAAATTTTTTAAAAGATATATATTTGGGATGGAGAGATGGCTCACCATTTAAGGCACTTGTCTGCAAAGCCTAACGACCCATGTTCAATTCCCCAGTACCCACATAAAGCCAGATTCACAATGTGGTACTTGTATCTGGAGTTCCTTTGCGACGTCTAGAGGCCCTTGCATACCCATTCATTCTCTCTCTCTCTCTCTGTCTCTTCTACCTCTTCTGCTTGCAAATACATAAATAAAATATAAAAGTATTTAAAATAAAAAGAAGAAATAGTGAGTGGGGCACAGTTATGATAGCCACTGAATTTTCTCTTACAAACTAGGCATTGATAGTACGTAGACAAACATGCTAACATTATGTATTAAAACATTTTCTTTAACCTAAGTATCATTTGTCTCCCTTGCTTTTATTTATTTTTTATTTTTTAGTTTTTTGAGATAGGGTCTCACTCTGTCTTAGGCTGACCTGGAATTCACTATGTAGTCTCAGGGTGGCCTTGAACTCATGGTGATCCTCTGGCCTCTGCCTCCTTAGTGCTGGGATTAAAGGTGTATGCTACCACGCCCAGCCTCTCCATTGCTTTTAAAATGAAATAAGTGTGCTGGGTTGAATAAATGCCCTCCACCCCCTGTAGACACATGTGTTTGAATCCTTGACACTCAGCTTGTGAAATCATCCTGGAAAGTTGTGGAATTTATGCATCTTTGCTGTAGGTTTTATAAATGGGGGATGGGCCTTGAGGTATTATAGCCAGGCCCCATGTGTTGTTCTATCACCCTCAACTTCCTACTGATGTGATGATATAATGCCAGCTTCTTGCTCCTGCCATAATGTCCTCCCCATGATGGACTCTATCCTCTGCAACTATAAACCAAAATAAACCCTTACTTTCCTTAAGTTGCTTCTGGTCAGTTATTTTGTCCCAGCAAGGAATATCCAAGTGGACACAATTTACGGGAGGAATGGGATTTATTCCAACTTACAGATCCAAGGCAAGTCTCATCAATGGCAGAAGAAGCTGGCTACCTTTACAGATCCAAGCAGACAGAAAAAACCACTACCAGCTGGAAAACACCAAAAAACAACAAGTAGCAGAAACCTGCCAGAGCTCACACTGATCTGTATACCTTTGGGCTAGAATCAGATCCAACCCCAAACACACATTTGGGCTGGATCCTAGGATCTGCCCCCAGTAACCCCTCCTCCAGCCAGGTGGCTGGAGACTCAGGTTATAATCTTTTCTTGTTAATTTTATTTTAGTTTAGTTTTATTTTAGAGAGAGAGAGAGAGAGAGAGGGAGGAAGAGAGAGAGAGAGAAAGAGAATTGCCATGCCAGGGCCTCAACCACTCCAAATGAATTCTAGATGCTTATGCTACCTAGTGGGCATGTGCGACCTTGCAGTGCCTCACCTTTGTGCATCTGGCTCACGTGGGATCTGGAGAGTTGAACATGGGTCCTTAGGCTTCACAGGCAAGTGCCTTACTTGCTAAGCCATCTCTCCAGCCCCCAAATTATAATCTTAATTAAAACACCTGAGTTTATGGTATACATTCAAACCATCACAATGACCATTTAGCAAAACATAGCAAGTAGCTTCCCCACTAGGGCTTTTGATATCCCTAGTCACAGGCTTTTGACTGGGTTTACAGTATCAAATTTGAATTCCCTCCTGTGGAATTAATCTTAAATCCAATCAGAAAGTAGTTGGTTGCACCCATTACAGTCTTGCCGCTATTGCACCAGCAAACATATACTGCCTGGCACGTTCGTAGTATACCATATAAGGGTCTATAGCTGTGTAGAACTGTTGATGACAAATCTTCACCAGCAGCCTGCCTATTGCCTTCTGGAACTATGAAAACTAGCCAGCAGGAAAGGAGCTTCAGTTCAGTTCAGTTCTAGCTTGATATTTTTATATAACTAAAACATGTGGTGTCTTGGTAATCAACAGAAGTGGCAATAGCCTGTACTGTTTGATGACCCTTGGGGGTCTCCCTTATAAACAACTTTTAAGGAGATAGCCCACTCTAGCTCTGGGATATTCATTTAAATAGCCTTATGATTTCTGGGAATCTTTTCCACCCATGTAGTTTACCTTTATTCAAACTCAATCACTCTTTTTTCTCTCAATTTTTATTAACATTTTCCATGATTATAAAAAATATCCTATGGTACCACCCTCCCTCCCCCCACTTTCCCCTTTGAAGTTCCATTCTCCATAATATCCCCTCCCCAACTCAATCAGTCTCTCTTTTATTTTGATGTCATCATCTTTTCCTCCTCTTATGATGGTCTTATGTAGGTAGTGTCAGGCACTATGAGGTCATGGATATCCAGGCCATTTTATGTCTGGAGGGAGCACGTTGTAAGGAGTCCTGCCCTTCTTTTGGCTCTTATATTCTTTCCGCCACCTCTTCCGCATTAGACCCTGAGCCTTGGAAGGTATGATCCAGATGTTACTCAGTACTCCAGTCACTTCTTTCTAGCACTATGATATCACTCTTTGTTTAAATAAGAGTTTACTAGAAAAGAAAGTGAAATTTGCCAGGCAGCACATGCCTTTAATCCCAGCATTTGGGAGGTAGAGGTAGGAAGATCACTATGATTTCGAGGCCACCCTGAGACTACATAGTTAATTCCAGGTCAGCCTGGATCAGAGTGAGATGCTACCTCAAGAAACAAAAAAAAAAAAAAAAAAGAAAAAAGAAAAAGAAAAAGAAAAAGAAAGAAAGATATCACATACTTTAAAGTCATAGTAATGAAATGGCATGGAACCTTTGTAGGAACTATTAATTAAACAACGAAACAAACAAAACTGCAGAAATATATTCAACTATATATGGTAATTTGACACATGATAAAGATGTCTTTCAAAACACTGGAAAGGGGCTGGGAATGTAGCTCAGTTGTACTTGCTTAGCATGTGAGAACTCCTAGAAAAGTCACAAATTATTTTTAGTTTATTTATTCTTAGTATTTTAATAATTTTACTTATTTATTTGCTTGCAAGGAAAGAGAGAGAGAATGGGCACACCAGGGCCTCTAGCTGCTGCAAATGAACTCTAATGTATGTGCCATTTTGTGCATCTGGCTTTACCTGGGAACTGGGGAACTGAGCTTGGGTTGTTAGGCTTAGCAGGCAAGTGCCTTAACCACTGAGCAATCTCCCCAGCCATAGTTTTAGTTTATAGTAAGATGGTTTATTAAGTAAGTGGAACATATATCTGGATTTCCCTGACATAGTATATAAAATTGGAATTTAGATAGATTATGTGTAAGGGGGAAAGGTAAAGCTAAGACATAGTCTCTAATTTTGGGAGGCAGAAAAATGTTTAAATAGGAATTGAAAAGCAAAACCACAAAGCTAGCTGGGTGTGGTGGTACATAGGCATAAATCTAACATCCTGGGGGAGGTGCTAATACAAGAATATTGTAAGCCCAGCCTTGGCTATATAGTGGGACCCTATCTCTAAAAATAAAAATACAAGAATATTGTAAGCCCAGCCTTGGCTATATAGTGGGACCCTATATCTAAAAATAAAAATAAAAAAAATCACAGGGCTGGAGAGATGCCTTAATGGTTAAGGTATTTGCATACAAAGCCAAAGGACTCAGGTTCCATTCCCCAGTACCCACATAAAGCCAGATGCACAAGGTGGTGCAAACATCTGGAGTTTGTTCATAGTGACTAGAGATCCTAGAGCACCCATTCTCTCTTTATCTTCCTTCTCTCTCTCTAATAAATAAATTAATTAATTAAAATATTGCAAAGCCAAAAAAGGGATGGCTTTTGCCATATTATGATTAAACTTTTCTTGTTAACCAAGAAGTTTATAGGCAATATTAAGTGACTAATGACAGCAGTTTCTTAAATCATAATACCAACAAAGGATTAACATCTAGAACTTATAAAGATGCCTATAAATTTAAAAAACAAAAATTCCATAGAAAATGGAAAATGGGAGCCGGGCATGGTGGCGCACGCCTTTAATCCCAGCACTCGGGAGGCAGAGGTAGGAGGATTGCCATGAGTTCGAGGCCACCCTGAGACTCCATAGTGAATTCCAGGTCAGCCTGGGCTAGAGTGAGACCCTACCTCGAAAAACCAAAAAAAAAAAAAAAAAAAAAAAAAAAAAAAAAGAAAGAAAGAAAGAAAGAAAATGGAAAATGGATATAAACAAGCAGGTCACTGAAGGAAAATCTCAAGTGGCTATCAAATATATGGGAAGATTCTCAAAATCACAAAGAATCAGATATCATCTAAGTACCTCCCTGGCCAGGCCATGTTGCTCAAATTGCATCAAATTTTCCTAATACCCCCTCTTCCTTCTGCTCCCAATGTTTCTTGTGATTTCCCCCTTTCCTTTCCTCCTCCTCTTGCCTCCCCATTTCTCTTATCTCAACATACATAAAAGGATTACCACCCTTTCCTCCCTCCCTGTTCTTTTTCTACTTTCTTCCCTTCCTTGAGCTTTCAAGCTCTTAAACTTATTTCTTCAAGAAAAGAATGAAGGAAGGAAAGCTGGTGGGAGAACTGGAGAAGGAGAGGCAGAGGAGGAGCATTTCAGAGGGTCTGACAGTGCTGCCATTTGACAACCTTTAACACATTGCTAGTTGCATGGCAGATGAAGAAGGGCAGACTAAAGAAAAATTAAAGAAAAGAAGAAAAAGAAGGGAAATGAAATTTGAACAATATCCATTGGTAATAAAAACAATGAACTATCATTTTGATATCACTGGAATCATAAAAGTTATTATAGTGATGATACCCAGTTACTAATGTAACAACATAGCTCACTTGTGAAACATTATTATGAATATTTTATAGTTATTTATTTATTTGAGAGGGAGAAGAGAATGGGCATGCCAGGGCCTCTAGCCATTGCAAAACGACTCCAGATGCATGCACCACCATGTACATCTGGCTTATGTGGGTTCTGGGGAATTGAACCTGTGTCCTTAACCGCTAAGCCATCTCTCCAGCCCATGAAACACTCTTGACAGTCTTAATAGTATAGGCTTCAGGAAGTGGTTCATATTACTTATAAAAGCTTTTCAAAGTCACATTTTGGGATTCTAGCCAATGTAACACTGTCCTGATCATAAATGTACCTATCTAAGAACTAAGAAATAATTTCTGTTTCTATGGGGGACCAGTTTCTCTGACTCATTCTCTTTCTCATGTACACATAACTAGTTTCTGTAATGGAGATTTGTTTTGTGATTCTTAGAATTATGTCAGTGCTAGGAAACATATCCCATACCTTTGTATACATATGAAATCATATACAGAAGAAAATGAAATAATTCAACTGTATTATTCTTCCCTCCTCTGTGACTACTGGTGCTCTTATAACAGGGGCTAGAACCTCCCCACCCCCAAAGATGATCTTAGAATCAAGGGGAAAGCAGAGACTAAGTAACCTTTCCCTGAGATTTCCAGTGTACCAGGCACATATTAGAGGCTTTCATAGTAGGAAAGAGTAGGTATACTACTCCATAGGATGACTAAGGAAACAGAAGCAGAGACATTAAGGAATAAAAGGACACAGAACTGGATCCTAGGGCTGTCTGACCTGTTCACTGTGGGAGACTGAGAGGCAAAGCTGGAGAAACCTTGGACTGTATTTACCAGAAAGCAGACCAAGAGTTATTAGTTTATAGGATCTGTATATTTTTCTGTTCACCATGAATACTATATTCTGTACTGATAGCTGATTATAACTGCCACAGGACCTCTCTGCCCTGTCAAAATGCATTTATAGTGCTGGAATCTCAGGTATCACCCCCAACAGTGTGGGAGATGTTTTACCATGCAGGTGTGAGAGGACTGGGGGAATTCTTAAATAACCTACATTCAATCAAGAGCATAATCGCCTTCTTTGCCTCTGTGTGCTGGCAATTTTGGTTGTGCAAGGAAGAACAGAAGTCTTTACTGATAGAGATTGATTTAGA
The DNA here is from genome assembly GCA_036346955.1 of Dipus sagitta. NCBI lineage: Eukaryota > Metazoa > Chordata > Mammalia > Rodentia > Dipodidae > Dipus > Dipus sagitta. The sequence continues at coordinate 66,505,182 of CM070776.1, forward strand.
AATGGGTTTCAGAAGTTCATGTTGGGACAGAGTTCTGTAGTCTCCAAGAACAGCTAAAAAATGTTATGAGGCGAGAGAAATTCAAACTAAAAACATTCTTTTTCCTTTGCAGCTAAGTCAATATGAAAAAACATCCCTCCAAATATGATCATCATAAATGTGAAAGGACTTTTTTCCTATCGTAACCTTGATGCCTGGGGTTGCCAGGATGAGCAGAGACAGCCTCCTGCCTTCTCTTCAGCTCTGGCTCATTTTAATAGGGTTTTCTCTGTTGTCTTTGGCAGAGGCATATGGGTTCAGTAAATGCACACAATATGAATTTGACATTCACCACATGTTCTGCATTCGGAAGAAAATCACCAACTTGACAGATGCCATTAGTGACATCCCTGGATATACTACTCATCTTAACCTGACACATAATGCAATTCAGGTCCTTCCTGCCTATAGCTTCACTAAGCTGTCGGCTCTGGTGGATCTGCGACTGGAGTGGAATTCCATTTCTAAGATTGATAAAGGTACCTTTAAGGGTCTTGAAAACCTGACCCTTCTGAATTTAGTGGAAAATAAGATTCAAAGTGTGAACAACTCTTTTGAGGGCCTGTCCAACTTAGAGACTTTGCTCCTGAGTAAAAATAAAATCACTCATATTCATAAAAATGCCTTTGTTCCTCTTGTCAAATTGAAACATCTGAGCCTATCTAGCAACTTTCTTACCAACCTGTCCAGTGTTCTTGATGCAGTCCAGCATCTTCTGTGCCTAGAATACCTTGATCTTACTAATAACACAATCATCTTCTTGGACCACAGCCCCAGGTCACTGGTCTCCTTGACCCATTTGAGCCTACAGAGAAATAAGCTAATGGAGTTAAACTTCTCTTCTTTGTTACTTCCCAACCTGACCACTCTTGATGTCTCTCAGAATAGCTATCAAGTCATCCAGAATGTGTATTTGGAAACTTTGCCCCAACTGAGATGCTTGAATTTGAGTGGAACACTCATAAAACTGGAGATGCTTCCTACCAAACACCTGCAGAACCTAAGAGTTATGGACCTCAGTAACCATGAGCTTAGAGATGGTCACTTAAACATGAGTACAGTGTGCCATCTCCTCAGAAACTTACCCATATTAGAGGATTTGGTTTTTAGAAAAAATGCTACTAACACAGGGGGCATAAAGCATCTTGCCAACTGTACCAGGCTTTTGTTCCTTGACCTTGGCCAAAACAGTGACTTGGTTCACCTCAATGACAGTGAGTTTGATGCTATGCCCAGCCTCCAAAGACTCAATCTAAACAAGTGTCAACTTTACACTGTCAGCAACAGGACGTGGAGTTCACTGCAGAACTTGAAAGTCCTAGATCTGAGCCACAATAAGTTTAAAAGCTTTCCGGATTTTGCATTTTCACCCTTGAAGTGCTTGCAGTCACTCTTTCTCTCTAGAAACCCCATCACAGAACTCAATAATCTGGCCTTCAGTGGGCTGTATTCATTGAAAGAACTCAATTTAGCTGGGTGCTGGATAGTAACAATTGACAAGTATTCCTTTGCTCAATTACCAAATCTAGAGAGCTTAGATCTTGGAGACAACAACATTCGGGTTCTGAAGCACAGAACCTTTCAATCTCTTAAAAAGCTCCAAGTTTTGGATCTCTCACATAATCGCCTAGCAATTATAGAGGAGAATGCATTTTCTGGTCTCATATACCTGTATCACCTTGATCTGACATATAATAGCTTGTCAGGTTGTCATGGACATTTTTTCTTAGGTCTTAAAAATCTGGAAATTTTGAACCTCAGTTTTAATAAAATCGCATACGAAACCACTAGGACCTTGAAATTTCCACCATTTATGAACCTCAAGTCTTTGAAACAACTCAATCTAGAAGGACAAAACAATGGGATTCAGGTTGTTCCAACCAACTTTTTCCAAGGGTTGAGTGGCTTGCAGGAGTTACTCCTAGGAAAAAATCCTGTGATATTTCTGGACCACCTACAGTTTGACCCCCTGATTAATCTCACAAAGTTGGATATATCAGGAACAAAATCTGGAGAACGAAGTCTCTACTTAAATGCCTCCTTATTCCAAAAACTCAAAAGACTAAAAATACTGCGCCTTGAAAACAACAACTTGGAGTCACTGATTCCAGGCATGTTCTCAAGCTTACAAAACCTACAGGTCTTCTCTTTAAGATTCAACAACCTGAGGGTCATTAATCAAAGTCTTCTGGAGAATCTGAAGTCTTTGATGTACTTTGATGTCTATGGTAACAAACTTCAGTGCAACTGTGACAATGTGTGGTTCAAGAATTGGTCAACAAGCACAGCAGATGTCCACATCCCCTTCCTCCAGAGCTACCCTTGTCAGCAACCAGACAGCCACAGTTTGTTGGTAGATTTTGATGATTCTGTGTGTAATTTTGATCTGGGAAAAGTCTACTTCTTCTGTTCCTTCAGTCTGGTCCTCACAACCATGGTCTTGTCTTGGTTCAGTACCAAGATGATTTCATCTCTTTGGTATGGAATATACATATTTAGGGCCTGGTACCTAGCTAAATGGCACAAAGCAGAGAAGGAGTTCATATATGATGCCTTTATCTCTTTCACTGCCAGTGATGAGGAATGGGTATACAGAGAGCTTGTTCCAGCCCTAGAAGAAGATAGCCAGCCCACCTTTAAGCTTTGCCTTCACCATCGAGACTTTGAACTGGGCATAGACATCTTTGAGAATATCCAGAATGCCATTAATACAAGCCGGAAAACTTTGTGTGTGGTCAGTAACCATTACCTGCACAGTGAGTGGTGCAGACTTGAAGTACAGCTGGCCAGCCTCAAAATGTTCTATGAGCATAAGGATGTCATTATCTTGATCTTCTTGGAAGAAATCCCAAACTATAAGCTATCTAGCTACCACCGACTCAGGAAACTAGTGAACAGACAGACATTTATCACTTGGCCAGAGAGTGCTCATGAGAGGCCACTTTTCTGGGCTCGTGTTAGAAATGCATTGGGTAACAAAACTGTGGAGAAAGACAATAAGCAGCTAATTGTCATTGAATGACTGAAAGTTTTATAATCTCAAATAAAATCACACAAGATTGCCCAAGGTATGTGTAGGCGCAGCCAGGCGTGGTGGTGCACGCCTTTAATCCCAGCAGTTGAGAAGCAGAAGTAGGAGGATCGTCACCCTGAGACTACATAGTGAATTCCAGGTCAGCCTGGGCTAGAGCGAGACCCAACCTTGAAAAAACAAAACAAAACAAAAAGATATGTCTAGGGTCAGTCTAACTAAATAGATCTGCTTTACAGGCACAAAGGTCTGGCTTGCTTATGACCATAAGAACCAGGATCATTTGAATCATATTCATGAGATAGCCAGAATAGTGAAGAAGTCTGCTTAGAAAATCTTCATGAGCAGGGTCCCACTATTAGGTTATTAAATATATGGAAGGAACTTCTCTTTAATTAAGGGAGGGCTTGGGACATCAGTAACTTGAAATTCTGGGGATCAGGAAGGCATTCATATGTGCCTGAGAATATTATTCATTGTAGAAGAAATATTGGTACATTTTCAATATTAAAAAAAATACCTTAGATTTTGCTTTGGCAGCACATGTACTAAAATTGGAATGATAAAGAGATTAGCATGGCCCCTGCACAAGGATGACATGCACAATTTGTGAAGTGTTCCATATTAAAAAAAAAAGCACCTTAGATAAGACTTTAGTTTACAAACTGGAATAGTACAAATAAACAGGAAGCATTAAATCTCCTTCCATCCAAATTCCTTCCTCTAGTCCCAGAATTAAGAATTATTAACAGCTTACCTATGTGAACAAGCACAGGCATAATCTGTAGTCATTAAGCCAGGAGATATCAATAAGGCCCCATGCTCTTAGAATGCAGGACCAAAATTAGTCAAGCTAAACAAAGAAACTGGAGAGATTTGGGGAAGGAGTTACACCAGAAAACAGGGAAGATTATAGCAGCAACCCCCAAGTACCCAGCCAATGGGGAAAATGGGGAAGGGACTTATGGTCAGAAAATTATAAAAAACTGCCTTCTGTGCTCAAGGGATGTATCCTCCCTTTGCTTTCATGTTGGCACCAACCCTGCAAGGTGGAAAATAAAAATTGTCTTGCTTTTGCTACTGACAGTCTCTTGTACTGATCATTACAAAGTAGTGGGCTTATTTCTAGTTTTTCCTTTATTCCTAAGATTCTGGGAAGAGATTGTTGAGGAAGGGATCCTAAAAGATAGTAATTGTCATCAACGAGGGTAGCCTGGTGCCTACTTAAATGAGCCCTAGCTAGCTCTCTCTGTAACATAAATGCTATCCTAATTAAACCCTGTACTTTTTACTATCTACTCAGAAATTTGGATCCTGCTCTCTTGTTTGAGACAGGGTCTTTTTTACATAGTCTAGGCTGGCCTGGAACACATGATCCTTCTGCTTCAGCCTCATTAATTCTGGGATTACAGGCATGTACCACCACGTCCACCTTAAGCCTCTAGTATTTTTTTTTTTTTTATTTTTCGAGGTAGGGTCTCATTCTAGTCCAGGCTGACCTGGAATTCACTGTGTAATCTCAGGATGGCCTCGAACTCACAGTGATCCTCCTACCTCTGCCTCCCGAGTGCTGGGAATAAAGGCATGTGCCACCACCCCTGACAGCCTCTAGTATTTTTACATTAAAAAAAAAGTTGGGGCAGTTTTTCAGTCTTTGTTCCACAATGATTACTGATTGTATGCCCACTGTCAAAGCTGGACCTTTGGAGCCTAAGGCTGTATGGCTTCTGGGCAATGCTTGGCAATGAGTTTTGCTGAAACTGAGTATAACCATCCCTTCCTAATGTCCTCTCTCCTTCTTGGGTTGGAGTGTCTTGAGTAATGGAAGGAAATCATGGGCCTGTGTTCCTTTCCTGGTCTTGGGTTGATGTAGTCACCTCCTTAACCCTCCACTCTGTAGTTGCTCTCCTATCTGCCCTCTTTCATGTGAAACAGAAGAGAGGTGCTATTCCAACAATCTTAGCTAGGCTAGGAACATAGGCCCTTTGGATTTCTTTGAATGGGAAGAAGCATCCTTGTCTTCTCATTCTCACCGATTCTTTTGCAGCAGGGAAAACACAGCATAGGCTAAGATTAATATAACTAACATAACATGTTTGTTTATTTTTATTTATTTATTTATTTTGGTTTTTCAAGGTAGGGACTCACCCTAGCCCAGGCTGACTGGAATTCACTATGTTGTCTCAGGGTGACCTCGAACTCATGGTGATCCTCCTATCTCTGCCTCCCGGGTGCTGGGATTAAAGGCATGCACCACCACACCTGGCTGTTTGTTTATTTATTTATTTTTATTTTTTGGTTTTTTGAGGTAGGTTCTCACTCTAGCCCAGGCTGACCTGGAATTCACTATGGAGTCTCAGGGTGGCCTCGAACTCACAGCAATCCTCCTACCTCTGCCTCCTGAGTGCTGGGATTAAAGGCATGCACCACCACGCCTGGCTGTTTATTTTTTAAATAACTTTGAAAAATATTTTTATTTATTTTTTTTACAGAGAGAGAGAGAATGGGCATGCCAGGGCCTCTAGCCACTGCACAAGAATTCCAGATGCATGCACCACCTTGTGCATCTGGCTTATGTGGGTTCTAGGGAGTTGAACCTGGGTTCTTAGGCTTCACAGGCAAGTACCTTAACCACTAAGCAATCTCTCCAGCCCAACACATTTGATATAACTATCACAGGGCAGCATGCTGATCAATGGTAGTCTAGAATTCCTTGAAACTACAGTTTGTGACATGAATGGTACAATGACATGAAGAAGATAATAGCCATAGTCTACCACGAAAGTGCATATGAGTCTAGTTTTTCTCATCAGAAAAGGTAAATAATTAACTAATGAACTGACATGGTTTTTAAAAGGATAAGATAATCATGCTGGGACAGAGACAAATGAATATCATAGGCATGTTCTAGAAAACCAGAGAAACAATGTTTATGTGTATGCACAGGATGGGCTATTAGAATTGGAAAATCTGGAGACTGTCAGTCTCTGGTTATGTTGAACCTGAACTGCAGAAGTTTGATGTTTGTTTGATGGTGGTTGAGTTTGCATTGTTTTAGTCTCTCCTTGCTATGCCTTATACCAGTTGAAAATGTTTACTCTGTGCCTTTATATGTATAAATATTTAACTTGTTTGATTTTACAGGTCTTCATATCTTAAATTGGTCAAGACTGTGGGGACCTTTGAAATTGAACTGAGTACAATTTACAATGTGTGATGGTTATAAATCTATTGGGGGCCAGGGGCGGAATGTGGTGGTTTGAATAGAATAGATGACACCCAATATATTCAGTTATTTATTTGTTTGTAGTTTGCATCTTTAACCACCTGACTGGAGGCAATGTCACTGCGTGGACCTTAAGGTGTGGTGGTGGTTTTCAGATTTCAATCTAAAGATATGCAAAGTGTGCCTAGCAGGAGTTCCTGAAGTGTGCTGTGCTGTGTGGCTTTTAGGCTTGTGCTTCTCTCTCTCTGCTGGGGCCTGTGAAGGCAGGCCAGCTTCTACTGCCATTATGGAACTTCCCCTGGATCTGTAAGCTTCAATAAATATCCCTTCCTCCATAACTGTGCCTGGTCTGGAAGTTCATCTCAGTGAACCTGAAGCTGTCTGCTACAGTACCTTTTAATGAAGGTGTTGGGGCTCTAATTCCAGGCACCTTTTTTTAAAAAAAAAATTATTTGAGAGAGAGAGAGAGAATGGACACACCAGGGCCCAAGAGTAACATGGGTGGGTACAGTGAGATCCAAAAACTTCTGGTTACACAATAGATATATGCAAGACATATGATATAAAAAGGGATTTAGTAAGGATACATTTCTATTCATGAAAACATATAAAAGTTCATAGAATAACAGAAAGTCTTTTTATATCAGGTAGATATAATTATCATTCTAAAAGAATATTCATTCTAATTGTCAAGGTAAAAAATAGAGCTACATTTTATATTTATTTGAAACTGTGAGCAACTAAAGTTAATTACCCCTACAAAAGTGGGCTATTTTGCCTTTAATCCCAGCACTCAGGAGGCAGAGGTAGGAGGATCGTCATGAGTTTGAGGCCACCCTGAGACTACATAGTGAATTCCAGGTCAGCCTGGGCTAGAGAGAGACCCTACCTTGAAAAACCAAAACAAAACAAAACAAAACAACAAAAAAGTGGGCTATTAACCTAGAAAATATATAAACAGGTTACTAGATGTGTCTGGACCTTGTCTGCTGTGAAGATTTGCCTATAAATAAAATAATTACATTGACACAATAATGTCACTTAATACAATTGTTTTTATTTTGCTATACTCACAGAATGTACTTAACGTTATTATAGTCTATTTTGACTCGATCACAAATAAGTTAGAAAAGGAATCTTTCCATATTAAAAACAAATCATGGGCTGGGTGTGGTGGTGCATGCCTTTAATCCCAACCCTTGGGAGGCAGAGGTAGGAGGATTGCCATGAGTTCAAGGCCACTCTGAGACTACTGAGTAAATTCAACATCAGCATGGGCTAGAGCGAGACCCTACCTCATAAAAGCAAAAAAAAAAAAAAAATGCTGGGGGCCTGGAGAGATGGCTTAGCGGTTAAGGCACTTGCCTGCAAAGCCAAAGGACCCAAGTTTGATTCTCCAGGACACACATAAGAGACATGCACAAGGGGGTGCATGCATCTGGAGTTCGTTGCCATGACTGAAGGCTCTGGCATGCCCATTCTCTCGCTCTCTTTCTCTCTCTCCCTGCCTATTTTTTTTCTCTCTCTCTCAAATAAATAAATAAAATAAATTTTAAAAAATCATGGGGCTGGAGAGATGGCTAAGTGGTTAAGGTGCTTGCCTGTGAAGCCTAAGGACCCAGATTCAATTTCCCACATAAAGCCAGATACACACCGGCACATGCATCTGGAGTTCATTTGCAGTAGCTGGAAGACCTAGGGCATCCATCGTCTGTCTGTCTCTTCTCTATTTCTGCATGCAAGTAAATAAAAATGTACTTTTTTATTTTTAGTTTTTCAAGGTAGGGTTTCACTTTGGTCCAAGCTGACCTGGAATTCACTATGGAGTCTCAGGGTGGCCTCGAACTCATGGTGATTCTCCTACCTCTGCCTCCCAAGTGCTGGGATTAAAGGCATGTGCTACCACACCCAGCTCAATAAAAATATATTTTAATCATTAAATGTAGTGACATAAATAGGTGCCTGTTATGGTTGGTTTGTTTTGAGTTAGGGTCTCACTCTAGCCCAGGCTGACCTGGAATTCACTATGTAGTCTCAGGGTGGCCCTGAACTCCCGGCGATCCTTCTACCTCTGCCTTCCTAGTGCTGGGATTAAAGGCATGCGTCACCATGCCTGGCTTATGGTTTGGATTTTAAATGTCCTCTCAAAGTCCCATAGGCTAAACAGAGACTTGGTTATCAGATTGTGTACTATTGGGAGATGGTAGAACCTCTACAAGGTAGGCCTAGTTAAGTCATTAACTTCATGGGTGTATTGGAAACTGACTCTTCCTTCCCTAACTCTGCTGCCTGGCCACCATGAGATGAGCAGCCTTGTTCCACCATGTGCACCCCACCATGATGCTTTGCCTCACCTGGCCCAGAAACAGAGGAGCCAAGTTCCATGGGATGGAACTTCTAAAAATGTGACCAAAATCACTCTTTCCTTCTTTAAGTTGATTTTCTCAGGGATTTTGTCATAGCAATGAAAAGCTGATTACTACAAGGTGTGATGAAGGGAACTGTTTTCTATAATAAGATATATAAACAAGAATTTAATGAAAAGTGGTGCCTTTTCGGCTCAATGCCAGACTGTGTTTAGTGAAGGTATTGTCCTGATTTTGATGAAGTTTGCTACCCAATTAGGAAAATATAATATATATCTATTTAAAAATACAACCACAATGTCAAGCAGTGCCTGGTTAAAGTGTCAAGCAAACCTTACCTAGAGTGCTAAGTTAGTCAGAGAAAGGAAAGATGGCCAGAGGCCAAACTAGCTAGCATAGCACTTGAAACCTATAACCATCCTAAACCTCACATTGCCCATCTGTGAAATTGGGATCATTGCCATATCATTTTCCAAGCTGTTTTAAGGGTTATATGAAATAATACATAAAAAACCCACTTTTCTCATGATTTAAGTATCTGAGCATGAATATATTACACAGAAGCATTATCAATGTAGAGGTTACCACCTCTGTCTAATTCACCTTTTACTGAGGCCATTTTTAAAGGGATATCTGGGGCATTTACTCCAAAAGTTGCACTTCTTATGGTACTGGTGATATTTTGACACAGCATGTCATTAAATTTCCTAGGCTAGCCTTGAACTTCCTCTGTTCTCCAGGCAGGCCTTAAAATTAGTATCCTCCTACCTCAGTCTCCCAAGTAACTGGATTACAGGGCTGAACCACCAGGCCAGGTTCAAAGGTTGCAGTTCTGAGGGCACTGAAAGCTTTGTAGAATATGGAGTGATTTCCAATCATCTCTATTGGCATGCACTTGTAGTAGCAGCTACTAGGGAAGCTAAGGCAGGAGGATTGCTTGAGCTCAGGAGTTAAAGTCCAGCTTGGGCAGCATAGCATAACACTGTCTACCTATGTTTTTTTTTTTTCTGTAAAGTTTATTTCCTTACCACTCATTGAAATGCTCAATCTAATTTCTAGAATCTAAATTACCTGAAAATGTACAAAGCTCAATCCTGTGCTTTTAGGAGGAAGAAAGAAGATTCTGGTTCTATAGGTTGGTATAGGTTGGAGGGATGAAAGAAAGGAAGCTCTTTTATAAACAGACTTTTTGGGGGGGCTGAAGAGATGGCTTAGCAGTTAAGGCATTTGTCTGCAAAGCCAAAGGACCTCGTTTGATTCCCCAGGACCCACATAAGCCAGATTCACAAGGTGGCACACGCATCTGGAGTTCATTTGCAGTGGCTGGAGGCCCTGGTGCACCCATTCTCTCTCTGCCTCTTTCCTTCTCTTGCTGTCTCAAATAAATAAATAAAATCAAAATGACTTTTTTCTTAAGAATTTGCATACATATAGACAATGTAACATGAGTATAATTCCCTCCTAGCACCCTCCCCTCCAGTATCTCCCCTCCACTGAATTCCTTTTCAGAAAACAGCTCTTAAAAGGGGAAGTGACAGAATGTGAGATAGCACTTTACTACAACATCTCCATCTGGTGGCCATATGATAAATCACTTTTGGGGAGCCATTTTGGAGAGTGAACCCTGGTTTGCAGCATGCTAGGCAAATACTCTATCAAGGATCTATAGCTCCAAACCATAACATCCTATTTTCTCCTATGGAAAGGCTAGCTGAGAGGACCAGCACAATTAGAGACCTCAGGCTGTCAGAGGACCCTGGGGATGTGTGTAGAGGAGAGAGAAAAGACAATGTTCATGTGTATGAGTGCAGGCACACATGTAGAGGTCAGAAGACAATTTTGGGGTGTCACTTCTCACCTTAAACCTTGTTGGAGGTAAGGTTTCTGGTTCTTGTTCTGGCTCTCAGCTTCAGGGAAATTTTCCTGCCTCCCATTTGGCTGTAGGTGACCTGGGATTACAGAACCCCACCATGGCTTCCAGCTTTTTGTTTTGTTTGTTTTTTTGTTTTTTAAGGCAGGGTCTCCCTCTAGCTCAGGCTGACCTGGAATTCACTATGTGGTCTCAGGGTGGCCTTGACCTCATGGCGATCCTTCTACCTCTGCCTCCCAAGTGCTGGGATTAAAGGCGTGCACCACCATGCCCAGCTTGCTTCCAGCTTTTATGTGAGGTGTGGGGTTTCCAAACTTAGGTACCTCAGCTTTAGTGGCAAGCACCTTATCTACTGAGCCATCTCCCCAGCCAGCCCTATTTCTTGAAATATTATTTGCAATTGTGAAAAGCTGGAACAATAATGTTGAGCAATGTGGTGGTTTGAATAGAATAGATGGCCCCCAATATATTCAGTTGTTTGTTTGTAGTTTGCATCTGCAGCCACCTGGCTGGAGTCAATACCATTGTGTGGATTTTAAGGTGTGGTGGTGGGTTTCAGGTTTCAATCTAAAGATATGCAAAGTGTGCCTAGCTGGAGTTCCTGAAGTGTGCTGTGCTGTGTGGCTTTTGGGCTTGTACTTCTCTCTCTCTCTCTGCCTGGTCCTGTGAAGGCAGGCCAGCTTCTTCTGCCACTATGGATCTTCCCCTGGATCTGTTAGCTTCAATAAATCCCTTCCTCCATAACTGTGTCTGGTCTGGAAGTTCATCTCAGTGAACCTAAAGCTGTCTGCTACAAGCAATAACATAGTAGTAAAATAAATTATATGTCAACAAAGTGAAATGGTATATAGGCCCCATAAATGAAAACATCAATTTATATATTTATTGAAATTGAAAGATATCACAATGTATTATACATTGAAATAAATCAAGTTATAAAATCATGTCTAGAATGATCCCATTTGCATATATATCTAGATATGAAACTGCAGGTTTATGAGGAAACACACCAGAATTAACAGTGACTATCATTTAATAGCAAAATTTTAGGGTAACTTAATATTTTTGGGTTAATATATTTTATAATTTTCCTCTGATTGTATTTTATTTTTACGTGTATGAGAGTTACCAAGATAATCATAACTAATAAAGGAGACATATTTTCTTCAATAATGTAGCCACTGGTAAGGGGCCTATGCCCTTGCAAATAACCCCTCATGCATGCCCTTGTAAGTGACCCTAATGAAACTCCTTTGGTCACCAGAAACAAGACATTAAAGTTGCCGGTCGTGGTGGTGCACGCCTTTAATCCCAGCACTAGGGAGGCAGAGGTAGGAGGATTGCTGTGAGTTCGAGGTCACCCTGAGACTGCACAGTGAATTCCAGGTCAGCCTGAGCTAGAGTGAGACCCTGTCTAGAAAAACCAAAAAAAAAAAAAAAAAAAGACATTAAAGTAGAAAAGGGATTAGTTGGGAAGATGAGGAGGATCAGAAGTGGGAAGGGGACAGAACAGGATAATGGGTGAATATGATCAAAATAAAAAAATATATATGTATATATATCAAATGCCACAATGAAATCCATTATGTATAAATAATGTGTTAACAAAAATCATAAAAAGGCCGGGTATGATGATGCACGCCTTTAATCCCAGCACTCAGTAGGCAGAGGTAGGAGGATCACTGAGTTTGAGGCCAGCCTGAGACTACATAGTGAATTCCAGGTCAGCCTTGAGCTAGAGCAAGACCCTACCTCAAACCCCCCCCCAAAAAAGTTCATAAATTCATTAACTCATTGACTCAGTAGTTAAAGGCACTTGCTTATAAGCCTGCTGGCCTGGTTTCAATTTTCCAGTACCTATGTAAAGCCAGATGCATACAGTGTTGCATATGTCTGGAGTTTGCAGTGGCAAAATGCCCTGGTGCGTGCACATACATGCATGCACTTGCAGACACACACACACATACACACACACACACACACACACACACACACACTACATAGAAATAATAAAACATATTTAAAAGAAAAAAATTATGAAAAATGCCTAAGGATTGGAATTACATCAAAAAAGTTAATGATAACCGGGTGTGGTGGCGCACGCCTTTAATCCCAGCACTTGGGAGGCAGAGGTAGGAGGATCGCCACGAGTTCGAGGCCACCCTGAGACTACATAGTTAATTCCAGGTCAGCCTGGACCAGCGTGAGACCCTACCTTGAAAAACCAAAAAAAAAAAAAAAAAAAAAAAAAGAGTTAATGATAGTAGCTGTCTTTGTAAGTTCACCATCCTATTCTTAACCTTTCTCTCTCCTCCACACGTATTTCCAAGGTCCTCTGATAGCCTAGGGCCTTTCACTATGAAGGTCCCTTCAGCTAGTCTTTTCTGAAAAGTTTTGAGACCCTAGATCCTCCTTCCCTATCTTGTCTTCACACCCCAATCCAAAACTCAGTTTTCATTTCATTTTTGTGTTTCCTAAATCTTGTATAATGAATATGTATTATTTAATGAGTTTTTTAAAAAACTAAGGTTGGACAGTGATATTAGGGACCAGCTTTTATTCATTTACTTATTTATGAGAGAGAAAGAAAGAAAGGCAGACAGAGAGAGAGAGAGAGAGAGAGCAAACAAGCAAGCCAGGGCCTTCAGTGACTGCAAATGAACTCTAGACATGTGCACCCCCTTGTGTGCATGTGTGACATTGCACACTTGCATCACTGTATGTCTGGCTTATGTGGAACCTGGAGAGTCAAACATGGGTCCTTAGGCTTCACAGGCAAGCACCTCAACCACTAAGCCATCTCTCAAGCCCTCACTTTTACTTTATTCACTTTTATGTTGTTTAATTGTGTAGAAGCAAGTATGTACTATATTTCTATGAAAACCATTAAAATATGTTTTAGAAAAACTTTTCAAATAAAACATCAATAATTTATATACAAATTTGGACATAATGTCAGCATAATGGTTCATGCCTGTCATCTCAGCAATTGGGGAGACTGAAGCAGGAGGACCTCGAGTTCAAGGCCAACCTGGGCTACCTGGTGAGTCCTTCTCTCAAAAGACCAACCAACCAATGAAACAACTAAACAACCACCCAAATACAAATGTTTATAGGAGCTTTCATCATAACTGCTCAGTCTTGGAAGCCAACATGATGTCTTTCAATGGGTCAGTAGGTAAACTGTGATATATACTGACAGAGGAATATTATTCAGGGATTAAAAATGAGTTATGAATATACAGAGGAATGCTGGTGCAGTGACTCATGCCTGTAATCCAAACACTTGGGAAGCTAACGAAGGAGGAATGACATGGATTTGTGACCTGAGTTACATAGTGAGTTGCAGGCCAATCTGGGCTACAGTGTGAGCCCCTGCATCAAAAAAGAAAAAAATAAAAAGAGGCTGGAGAGATGGCTTAGCGGTGTTAAGGTGCTTGCCTATGAAGCCTAAGGACCTATATTTGACTCCCCAGAACCCATGTAAGCCAGATGCATATGGGGGCACCTGCATCTGGAGTTAGTTTGAAGTGATGAGAGACCCTGGTGTACCCATTCTCTCTCTCTCTCATAAATAAATAAATCAACAAACAAAAAATTAAAGAAAAACAGGGACTGGAGAGATGGCTAGCAGTTAAGGAACTTGCCTGCAAAGCCAAAGGAACCATGTATGATCTCTCTCTCTCTCCAGATCCCAAATAAGCCAGATGCACAAATATGACACAAGTCCAAGTTTGCACATGCATACTAAGTGACACAAGCGTCTGGAGTTCAATTGTAGTGGCTGAGGCCCTGGCATGCCAATTATCTCTCTCTCTCTTGCTCTCTCTCTAAAATAAAATAAAATAAAATAAACAGGAAAATATGTGGAAAAAAACTTTAAATGCACATTGCTAAGTGGAGGAAGGCATTCTGAGCAAAAGATACATACTGGGTGAGTCCAAGTCTATACCATTCTGGGAAAGGCAATGCTGCCTAAAAAGACAGTAAAAGGATCAGTGGTAACCCAGTGTTAGATGACATGGAGGGAAGAATGAACAGGTGGAACACAGGCAACTTTTAGGGCAAGGAAACTATTATGTATGATGCCAAAATGGTCAATGTTAACATACATTTGTCAAAACCCACAGACCATTCATGACAAAGAGTGAATCTAACCCGGGTATGGTAGTACACACCTCTGATCCTAGCACTTGGGAGGGTGAGGCAGGAGGACTGTAAGGTTTGAGGCTAGTTTGGGAAACATACTAAGATCCTATCCTGGAAACCAAAACAGAAACAAAACAAAAAAGTGAACCCTAATGTATAGATTTTTGTTAATAAGGTACTAAGTAAACATTGCTTCATCACTTTTAGGAAATGTAGTACTGAAATGAACAGTGTAGGGGGTCTTGTAAGAGGCAGGCATAAATAAAGACTCTATTTCCCATATTTGCTACTCAATTTTTCTAGTAACCTAAAACCTAAAATAAAAATTTATTAATTTAGGCCAGGCATGGTGGCATACACCTTTAATCCCAGCCCTTGGAAGAGCAAGGTAGGAAGATTGCTATGAGTTCAAGGCCACCCTGAGACTACAGAGTAAATTCCAGGTCAGCCTGGACTAGAGTGACACTCTACTTACAAAAACCAAAAAAAAAAAAAAAAATCTATTAACTTAAAAAAGTTAAATTAACATAAGTGAACAAAATCATGGAGAAGTTCCCAAATGAAAGAGTGGCCCTTCCCTCCCAGCTTTATGAAGTTTCAGATGTAGGCCCATGTCCATTGTTCTCCAGAGGCATCTCCTATCAAGCATGATGTGCAGTACCCACCTGTAAACTGCTTCTCTTTGATTTCAGCAGGCTGTTTACCCAGGAAAGCATGGAAATGTATCAGAATAAGCAAAATTGATAGAGCTAATTAAGCACTACCCAACATTAGCCATGTACAGACATAAGAAACAACTAACTTCCATGTTTCCCCAATTATTCTTAGTTTCAGCTGGGGCCCTTTCAAGTTATGATGGGGTGGTTCTCTCCTTAGGATCTGCGTCTGTCTGAAAATGAGAAGCAGATTCCCCAATGGAGAGTAAAGTAAATGTGATAACCATTATTTTTTAGAGAGAGTTTAATGGAGAGTGGGCTCATCTTTGGATATGGTTCTGACTTGTTTCCCAGCTCCAGCTATGGGTTCCGCTCCACTGAGCAGATTAGTTAGCCAAATTGAGAGTAGTTGGTTTCCCACCATGGCTATGCACCACTACTGCACTTGTATGAGCATCATGTCAGGTTGTTTGCTGCTAAGTAGGTTAGACAATGTGTTGCTTGGACAGAATGCTGTTTTCTTGGCAAACCGGGAACCAGCACAACCGTGAAGGAGATAGACACAGAGAACAATCAACCCCTAACAAACCAGATATCCAGAGACACAGAGGCTCCCAAGATCTCAACACTGACGCAAACCTATTATGAACCCAACATGGCTCAGGGAAATTTGCGGAAGAGGGTATGGAAAGAATGTCAGAGCCATACGTTGGGTCATGACATGAAGAGACATTTCCTCCTACCCAAAACTAAAGGCTAACCCCACAATGCACGACTTATACCCCAACAAGAAGGGTCCCTGTGGAGGGGGAAGGACTAACAATGGTATCAACTTGACTGTATTCACTGACTACAAAAAAAAAAAAAAAAAAAAAAAAACACTAACTGCAACATTAACATTTTCTGTAAGCAGACTACTGCTTGGGCCTTTGGATGAAAGAGAAGGAAATAAAAGGTGGTGGGAGAAGCCAGGCATGGTGGCACATGCCTTTAATCCCAGTACTTGGAAAGCAGTGTTAGAAGGATCAGCATGAGTTCAAGGCCACCCTGAGACTACATAGTGAATTCCAGGTCAGCCTGTGTTATAGCGAGACCCTACCACCAAAAACCAAAAACTAAAAACCAACAACAACAAAAAAAAAAAAACCAACAAAAAAAAAACAAAAAAAAGTGGTGGGAGGTTAGGAGAGGTTGGTGGAGGAGGAATTTCAGAGGTAAAATGGGGGATGAAGATATCTTATCATACACACTGCTATGGGCTGAGTTGTGCCTTTCCAAAACCACTCATGCTGATGCTCTAACCTTCAGTACCTCACAGTGTGAGGTGCTATCTACATGCATATAGAACCGTTTGTTTTTGTTGTTTTGAGACAGGGTCTTATGCTGTGGACCATGCTGTCTTTACTATATTACTCTGGCTGGCCTCAAACTTTGGCAATCCTCCTACCTTACTTAGCTTCTTGAATGCTGGTATTACAGATGTGTATTGCAGGCATGGCTCACTAGAATGGTAAAAATGTGATCAAGTTAATCTGCTGCTATAAAAGTTGGCACTAATCTAATTGGATTGCTGTCCTTGTAAGAGGGAATTTGGACACTAATACCAGTGTGCACAGAGGAAAGAGCATATGAGGACACAGAAGGCAGCATCTGCAAGCAAAGGACAAAGGCATCAGTAAAAACAAAGAAACAAACCTACCAACTCCTTGATCTTGGACTTTTAGCGTCCAGAACTGTGAGAAAACAAAGTTCTATTGTCTAAACCACCTAGTCTGTGGTATCTTGTTATGGAAGCCCACATAAAATAATTTAACATGAAAAACTATCTAGCACAATGCTTGTCTCCAACCCAATTAGAGCTATTGACATGGGGAAAAAAAAACCAAGCTTATTTTTAGCTTTTCAAGATAGGGTCTCACTCTAGCCTAGACTGACCTGGAATTGGGTATCTCCAGGCTAGCCTCAAACTCAGTGCTCCTACCTCTGCCTCCCAAGTGCTGGGATTAAAGCTGAGTACCACCATGCCTGGCTCTAAAAATGCTTTTTGAGCCAGGTGTGGTGGCACATGCCTTTGACTCCAGCACTTGGGAGGCAAAGGAGGAGGATCACTGTGAGTTCAAGGCTACCCTGAGACTACATAGTGAATTCCAGGTCAGCCTGGGCTAGAGTGAGACCCTACCTCAGAAAATTAAAAAAAAAAAAAAAAGCTTTTTGAGGGCTAGGGAGATGGCTAAGAGGTTAAGGCACTTGCCTGAAAAGCCAAAGAACCCAGGTTCAATTCCCCAGGACCCATGTAAGCCTGATGCAGAAGGTTGTGTCTGAAGTTTGTCTGCAGTGGCTATAGGCACTAGCACACCCATTCTCTCTCCCTGCCTCTTTCTCTCTCTTAAATAAATAAATAAAAATAAAAAATTTAAAATTTCCCACTTTTTGAGGCTCTACAGAGATGGCTCAGTGGTTAAAGGTGCTTGTTTTGCAAAGTCTGATGGCCTGGGTTTAATTCCCCTAGCCACCCATGTAAAGCAATACACAAAAAGTGGCACAAGTGTCTGGCATTTGTTTTCAGGGACAAGAGACCCTGGCATGAGAATATACACAAATAAATATTTTAAAAAATATTTAAATTAGCCAGGCATGGTTGTGCACACCTTTAATCCTGGCACTGAGGAGGCAGATGTAGGAGTATCACCATGAGTTTGAGGCCACCCTGAGACTGCATAGTGAATTCCAGGTCAGCGTGGGCTAGAGTGAGACCCCACCTCGAAAAACCATAATAATAATAATAATAATAATAATATTTAATTTATTTACTTGAAAGAAAGAAAGTGAGACAATGAGAAAATGGGTGTGCCAGGGCCTCTAGCCACTGCAATTGAACTCCAGATGCATGTGTCACCTTGTGTATCTGGCTTTATATGGGTACTGGGAATCAAGCCTGGGTCCTTAGACTTCACAGGCAAGTGTCTTAACTGCTAAGCCATGAGAAAAATAAATTTTTAAAAATTAAAAATAAAGTAGTATTTCATTTTTCACACATTGCTATTACCAGAAATAAAAGACTTGACCTTAAATTCATTAAGTAGAAAAGTTTTGGGGCTGGGGAAATGGCTCAGTGGAAAAAATGTTGGCTGCACAAGCATGAGTACCTGAGTGTGGATCAGCAGAGCCCACATAAACCTAGCTGCAGTAGCACATGTCTGTAATCCAAGTATACCTATGGTGAGATGGGAAGCAGAAACAGGGCCAGTTAGCCTGGAGAAAGGAGTAGTGAACAATGAAAGACTTCAAATGAGGTGGAAGGTGAAGACCAACATCCAAGGTTTTCCTCTAGCCTCCACATGTACATACCATGCACATGTCTGCACTCACACAGAAACACACACACACACACACACACACACACACACACACACACACACTCAGAGAGAGATTGAGAGAGAGAGAGGGCACTTTTTAGGGATTAAAGATATCAGTGATAGAAGATTTGCCTGATATTTGTGAACCCTAGGTCCTATCCCCAACAACACAAAGACAGAAAGGTCTTTCATTTACTCAACAGAATTTGACATGATTTAAAAGTCCAATCTACAAAGAATTGAATGGCATGGTGAACTAACAGATATGCACTTTAAAACTGATTTTCTTCTCTTCTCATTTGCAAATAACAGCTGATTTTTTTTGATCTTTTGCTACCATACTGTTTTTGCCTGGTGAATTGTCTGTGAAAACTAAACTAAAGAGGGGGTGTAGAAAAGAAGGGGTAGGAAGAAGGTTAATTAAAACTAAATATGTTTTGAATAATCCATGTGGAAATCTACTTCTTTGTTAGTTAATTAAAAGAGTTTGTGCTGGCTGTGGTGGCGCATGCCTTTAATCCCAGCACCTGGGAGGCAGAGATAGGAGGATCACCTGTGAGTTCAAGGCCACCCTGAGACTACATAGTGAATTCTAGGTCACCCAGAGCTAGAGTGAAACCCTACCTCAAACAACAACAACAACAACAAAAAAGAGTTTGTGCAGAAGTACCCTGTAGGGATGTATAATGCTGCACTGAGAAGCTATAGGTTATTACAGAAATATAATAGGGTCAGGGTGGGGTACCACCCACTGAGGTAAGGGAGTCCACTGAGGTCCCAAAACAATACAGGCTATTGATAAGGCTCTTGGTTGCCCACCAGTACTAGATTATAAAACCCTATTGCTGAAGACACCACATGTTTTATTTGTAGGACAGTGAGAAATCAAACTAAAGCTGAGCTGGAAACCACCTCCCTGCTGGCTAGCTGTCATAATGCTGGAAAGTGCTATGCAGCCTGCTGGGGAAGAAAAGTCACCAATAGTCTTAAATCGGAGTTGATCCTACAAGCTACACAACTGGCCACCAAGGCAATATGTGCCCACTAGTGCAATAGTGGCATGCATGTTATAGAGGTAACCAACTGCTCTGTTTGGATTAGAGGCCTGCTTCATGGGAGGCAATTCATGCATGATACTGAAAAGTCTATGACTGGGAAGGTAATAAGACCTGGGAATAAGCTACTACTGTTTTTTGACTAAATGGATATACTATGTCTTCTAAATATTTTTATGTGTTCTCTATATATGGTATATATATATATGTGCACATGTATGTGTGTATGTATATATATATATATATATATATATATATATATATATATATATATATATAGAGAGAGAGAGAGAGAGAGAGAGAGAGAGAGAGCGAGCATGTGAGCGAGTGCAAGCGCAAATATTTGCTCTCACTTTTGGTTAGGGAAGCTTCTCTTTTTAGATGGTGGTGACTACTGGGAAGACTCAAAACTCATGAAAGTAGTAAGAAGAAATGACAGTTGAGTTTTGGGTACTAAGTGAGACATCTCTATCATATTTTCCAAGGCTGAGGGAACATTGCAGAAGAGGGGCTGGGAAAGAATGTAAGAACCAGAGCTGGAGAGATGGCTTAGCAGTTAAGCGCTTGCCTGTGAAGCCTAAGGACCCCGGTTCGAGGCTTGATTCCCCAGGACCCACTTTAGCCAGATGCACAAGGGGGCACATGCATCTGGAGTTCGTTTGCAGTGGCTGGAAGCCCTGGTGCGTCCATTCTCTCTCTCTCTCTCTGTGCCTCTTTCTCTGTCGCTCTCAAATAAATAAGAATAAACAAAGAAATTTTTTAAAAAAAGAATGTAAGAACCAACGGATGGGAAGGAGTGCTTTGGAATGCTGTCTTCCAGACACAAAATGGTGGTTGCATTCATGACGTCACCGTGATTAGCATTACCTGCACTAGCCCTGTTGTCATGGATGAAAGAAGAGGGCAAAAAGATAACATCAAAATAGAAGAGGGACTAGTTGGAAAGAGAGGGGTACAGTGGAGAGGTTAGGGAAACAGGCAAAGGAGGGGGGTGGAAGGGGATTATGATCAGGGTACACTGTGTGTATATATATATATGGAGGTTTACAATTTAAAAAGTGCTTCATGTACTTTCCTGTGTGCTGCTTTTTTATGGGCATGTGCACAGTATGTATAGTGTTTTGTGTGTGGGTGTGTGTGTGTGTGTGGTGCATGTGTATGTGCTGATGTGGCATCCTGTGTGGTCACCTGCAGCAGCTGAACATCAAATGTCCTCCTCCATCATTCCCTTGCCTGTTTCTCCTTGTGGGGGAGTATCTTTATTGATTCACTGGGATCCCCAGTGACTCTTGTGTTTCTGTGCCCCCAGAGGACTTGGGTTACAGGCATGTGTGGCTATACCCAGCTATTTAAGCAGATTCTGAAGATTTGAGCTGAGGTGTTTCTCAAGACCCTCATGCTTGTGCAGAAAACACACTTAATCACTCAGTTATCTCTTCAGTCTGTTTTTTTTTTTTTTTTTTTTTTTTTTGAGGTAGGGTTTCACTCTAGCCCAGGCTGACCTGGAATTCACTGTGTATTCTCAGGGTGTCCTGGAACTCATGGTGATCCTCCTATCTCTGCCTCCTAAATGTTGGGATTAAAGGTGTGACCTGTTTTATGTTTATTTATTTATTTATATTTGAGAGAGAGAGAGAGAAAGGCAAAGGGAGGAGGGAGGGAGGGAGAGAGAGAGCGCACCAGCGAGCATGGGCACATCAGGACCTTTCAGCCACCGGGAACAAACTCTAGATGTGTATGCCCCCTTGTTTGTAATGCACGTTTGTATCACTTTACTTCTTGCTACTTGGGACCTAGAGATTTGAACATGCATTCTTAGGCTTCACAGGCAAGCAACTTAACCAGTAAGCCATCTCTCCAGCCCGTTTTTTTTAAATTTTAATTTATTTATTTGAGAGCGACAGACAGAAAGAGGCAGATATATATAGAGAGAATGGGTGCGCCAGGGCCTCCAGCCACTGCAAACGAACTCCAGACGCGTGCACCCCCTTGTGCATCTGGCTAACGTGGGTCCTGGGGAATACAGCCTTGAACCGGGGTCCTTAAGCTTCACAGGCAATGGTTAACTGCTAAGCCATCTCCCCAGCCCTGTTGTTTGTTTTTAAATATAGGGTCTCACTATGTAACTCAGGCTTGGCTTTAACTTGCTGTGTAGCCAAGGCTGGTCTTAATCATAAATCTCTTGCGTCAGCCTGTCCAGTGCTGGGATTATGAACCTGTGAACTGCCTGGGATATGTACTCCTTTCACATCTCATTTTGTATCATAAGAATTTCTCTGGATTGTATAAATTCTACATAAGTAATTTCTATCTTTTTAATTAATTTATTTATTTATCTTGGTTTTCCGAGATAGGGTCTCACTCTAGCTCAGGCTGACCTGGAATTCACTATGTAGTCTCAGGGTCGCCTCGAACTCATGGCAATCCTCCTACCTCTGCCTCCCGAGTGCTGGGATTAAAGGCGTGCACCACCACGCTCAGCTACTTTTTATTCTTTTTATCCTTTTTTTTTTTTTTTTTGGTTTTTCAAGGTAGGGTCTCACTCTAGCCCAGGCTGACCTGGAACTCACTATGTAGTCTCAGGGTGGCCTCGAACTCACGGCGATCCTCCTTCCTCTGCCCCCCAAGTGCTGGGATTAAAGGCGTGCACCACCACGCCTGGCTACTTTTTATCCTTTCTATTGCTGAGATTCTACCAGATGACTATGTACCATAATTTATTCAATTTGTCTAATATTTATTTTTATTTTTATTTTTTGGTTTTCAAGGTAGGGTCTCACTCTAGTCCAGGCTGACCTGGAATTTACCATGTAGTCTCAGGGTGGCCTCAAACTCACGGTTGATCCTCCTACCTCTTCCTCCCAAGTGCTGGGACTAAAGGTGTGCACTGCCACACCCAGCTTTAATCTTATTTTTAAAACAAAGGAGATTTCCTTGACAGAGAGTGTGTATGGGCATGCTAGGGTTTTTTGCCTCTTCAGACAAACTCCAAACACATGTGCCACTTTGTGTGATTGGCTTTACATGGTACTAGTGAACTGAATCTGGGCTGATAGGCTTTATAAGCAAGCTCTGTTAACCACTGAGCCATCTCTCCAGCCCCATAATTTCTCTAATCTTGAGCATCCAAGTTTATTTCCCTTTTATAAGCAGGGTTTAAATGAACATCTTTATTCAAGAACATTTATTTTTTTCTCTTTGCAAGTTATATGTGCATATTTTAAAGTGTTCAAACATTGATATATAATTTAGATGAGTGGTTTTCAAATGGTTTGTTGGGAAGTCAAGATACTTGGATAGAACTGGTATTTTACTAGTTTCCTTTTTTTGAGGTAGGGTCTCATTCTAGGCCAGGCTGACCTGGAATTCACTTTGTATCCCAGGCTTGTCTCAAACTAACAGTGATCCTCCTACGTCTGCCTCCCAAAATCTGGGATTAAAGGTGTGTACCATCAAACCTGGATAGTTTCGTGTGTGTGTGTGTGTGTGTGTGTGTGTGTGTGTGTGTGTGTGTAGAGTATTATAGTATGTTGTGTGGATGACACATGTACATGTGTGTGCAGATACATGTGCCCTGTGCATGCACATGCAAAAGCCAGAGGAGAAGGTTGGGTGCCCTTCTCTATTGCTCATGCACATATTTCCTTGAGATGGTCTCTCACTAACCCACAGCTGCTGTTTTATCAGTCAGCAAACCCTGGTGATTCCTTGGTCTCTTCTCCCCTCCCCCCTAAAGGACTGGGTTACAGATGTGCATGGCCATGCCCAGCTCTTCTTTTTTTTTTTTTCCAAATTTTTATGAACAACTTCCATGATTATAAAAAATACCCCATGGTAATACCCTCCCTCCCCCCACTTACCCCTTTGAAACTCCATTCTCCATCATATCCCCTCCTCATCTCAATCGGTCTCGTTTAATTTTGATGTCATGATCTTTTCCTCCTCTTATGATGGTCTTGTGTAGGTAGTGTCAGGCACTGTGAGGCCATGGATATCCAGGCCATTTTGTGTCTGGAGGGAGCACGTTGTAAGAAGTCCTACCTTTCCTTTGGCTCTTACATTCTTTCCGCCACCTCTTCCACATTAGACCGAGCCTTGGAAGGTATGATAGAGATATTGCAGCACTGGGCACTATGGTCACTTCTTTCCAGCAGCATGATAACTTCTGAGTCATCCCAAGGTCACTGCCATCTGAAAAGAGAAGATTCTCTACCAAAAGTGAGAGTAGCATTAATATAAGGGTATGAACATTAACAGAAGTGCTTACTGGGCAGTTTGATAAGCATAGTATATACATTTAGCCAGACAGCAGCAGACGTTACACCCCTAGGGCTAATGACTACCTCTGTTTTAAGTTTTCAGTATCAGGGATGTATTCCCTCGCGTGGGGCGGGCCTCCAGTCCAATCAGAGCACAGTTGGATTCCATCATGATAGACGTGCCACTATTGTACCCATTGGTTCATTTGGTCTGGCTGGCCAAATATAAGGCTTGCAGTGTCCACTGTTGAGTATCTTCACTGGTGATTTCTCTTTCTTCCATTGAATTGCATGCAGAATGGCTTCTTCCAGCTTCCTGTCAGCTGGTCTACATGGAGGAGGTTATCAGCTCAGTTCCAGCAGGATTTCTCAGTGGCCTTGCAGCCCAAGTATGTGGAGTCTTTAGCAATAGGGTCTTACCATCTATTCCTAGTGGGAAACCAAGGGCCTAGGCAATGGCCTATATGGTATTCTACTTTTTTGGACAATGGAACACTCAGGAGCCGTAGATTGTTGCTAGAAAATTTTCAGTGCCAGGGATGGGATACCCTCCAGTGAGTTGTTGGCCAGAGAGGTCCCTGATGCTCCCAGCTTTTCTTTTTCTTTCTTTCTTTTTAAATCGAGGTGCTAGGGAATTAAACTCAAGCAGTCTCAGGCTCTCATGCTTAAGCAGAAAGTAATATTACCCATTTAAGCCACCTCCCTGGCCCTGATAGAAATAAGAAGCTTTAACTCAGGGCTTTGAAAATGCTAGGCAAATACTTTACCACTGACCTACACCTCTATCCATAATTTGAATTTTTGAGAAATGTCACACATCAAAAAAGTAGAGAGAATTGTACTGTGAACTAAACTATCATATTATATGTACATCCCCAGGAATTTCAACAAAACCCAAGGCTTCTTACATGTCAAACATGAGTTGAAACCAGTGTATATTGTCACATAAGCATCACCTTCACAATCAAGAAACCAAATATTTCTGTCACTCTCTAGAAAAGTTCCTCATTCTAGCACTTTGTAGTCAATACTTTTCCCTATTCTAACCTCTAGGAGACAACTGTTTTGCTTTCTATTTCTTTCTTTTGCTTTAAAGATGTCTTATAAATGGATTAAACCTTGGGGGCCAGGAATAGTGTGAGGCAAGGGATGTGCCTACAGGGCACAATGGAAAAGGAGGAAGCTATCTTGGATTCTGGACCCTGGGCTAGCATGTCCCTGGGCACCTCACTTGACTCAGCCTTGTCCTAGCACTGGGGAATCACAGTATAGGTAGCACTCTGAGTGCGCCTTGTGTAACCTAACATAGTGTATTAAAGATTCATTTACTGTTGCATTTAATAATCAGTCATTCCTTTGTATTTCATTATATCTCAAAATATAGGAGGCAGTGGCAGGAGGATTATGAGTTCAAGGCCAGCATGGACAGAGTAAAAAGAAAAAGAAAGGAAGAAGGGGGGAGGGAGGGAGAGTGAGAAAGAAGAGAAGAGCTCTCTGGTACATATCCATAAAATTATAAGAACCCTTCCTTATATAACCGCAACATCATTATCATACCTAACAAAGAAATTAACAGTAAGCCAGGCACTGTGCACAGTACTCAATAAGCTGTGGCAGGAATATCACTCAAGCCCAGGAGTTTGAAGCCAAGTGGAACCATACACTAAAACCTCATCTCAAAAGGTTTAGTGATGCCTTAATACTATCAGAAATTTATTCATATTCGTTATGAAATTTGCAGGTAGACGGATGGACCTGGAAAGGATTATACTTAGTATGGTAACCCAGGCCCAGAAAGCCAAGCACTACATGTTCTCTCTCATATGTGGATCCTAGCTACAAATGGTTGGACTTGTGTGTGAGTTGGAATAAAACTTGAAGCAGAGGCCAGTAAGATAGAAAGGGGCTATAAGGGAGTGAGGAGAGGGGAGAATTTAAGAGGATGATATTGTATATATGTAAGTAGAAGAGCAGATTACTAGGAGTGGAAAGTCCTAAGTGAGGTCAGGGGAAGAGATTAAATGAAGGAAGGATGGGGGAAGGGTTAATCAAAATCTAAGAGGATATCAATAAGCCGTATGGAAATGTACTTTTTTTTGGGACAATGGTTCATCCAGAAGGCATAGATTGTTACTAGAAAATTTTCAGTGCCAGCGATGGATACCATCCAGTCAGCTGTTGGCCAGGGAGGTCCCTGATGCCCCCAAAACATTACAGGCCATTGCTGAGGCTCTTGGCTTCTCTCCAGGAATAAATGGTGTGGTGGTTTGATTCAAGTGCCCCATAAACCTAGGTGTTCTGAATGCTAGGTTCCCAGCTGATGAAGATTTGGGAATTAACGTCTCCTGGAGGGAGTGTATTGTTGGGGGTGAGCTTATGTGTGTTATATCCAGCTCCCCCTTGCTAGTGTTTGGCACACTGTCCTGTTGCTACAGTTTACCTTATGTTGGCCAGGGGGTGATGTCCACCCTCTGCTCATGTTGTCATTTTCCGTACCATCATGGAGCTTCCCCCTCGAGCCTATAAGCTCAAATAAACCTCTTTTTTTTTTCCCCACAAGCTGCTCTTGGTTGGGTGATTTTTGCCAGCAATGAGAACCTGACTGCAACAGACGGTAATATCCTATCGCTGAAGACTCCACATACTTGGACTGCAAGGTCATGGAAAAATCTTGCTGGAGCTGAACTGAAAACCCCTTCATGTAGATCAGCTGACAGAAAGCTGGAAAAAGCTATGCTGCATGCAGCTCCATGGGAGAGAGAGAAGTCATCAGTGGAGATAAACAACAGTGGACACTGTAAGCCTTAAATTGGGCTGGCCAAGCCAAATGAGCCAACAAGTGCAACAGTGGCATGTCTGTTTTTGGGGAAACCAACTGCTCTCTAATTGGACTGGAGGCCTGCTCCATAGGAGGGAATACATGCCTGATACTGGAAAACCTATGACAGGGGAAGTCATGAGTCCTAGGGGTGTAACATCTGACTAAATGTATATATTATGCTGGCCAAACTGCCTGGTAAGCACTTCTCTTAATGTTCATACCCATATATTAATGCTACTCTCATTTTTGGTTAGGGAAGCTTCTCTTTTCAGGTGGCAGTAACCTCTGGGATGACTCAAAAGGCACCACAGTGCTGAGAAGAAGTGACAGAGGAGTGCTCAGCACTGAAATATCTCAATCACACCTTCCAAGACCCAAGGTCCATTGCAGAAGAGGTGGTGCAAAGAATGTAAGAGCCAAAGGAAGGGTAGGACTCCTTACAATACACTCTTTCAGACACAAAATGGCCTGGATATCCATGACTTCGCAGTGCCTGCCAGTACCTAAGACAAGACCATCATAATAGGAGGAAAAGATGATAACATCAAAATAAAAGAGAGAAAATTAAAATTAAAAATTAAGAGAGAAAAGGGATATGATGGAGAGTAGAGTTTCAAAGGGGAAAGTGAGGGGATAGGGAATTATCATGGTTTATTTTCTATAATTGTGGAAGTTGTCAATAATAAAGTCACAATTAAAAAAAGAAACCTATTCATATTCAAATTTTCCAAGTATTCCTAGTGTCATTTATGTACTCAGTATGCAAACATGAACTACAGTATAAAATGTTAGGGACTAGGGAGCTGGCTTAGTGGTTGAAGGTGCTTTCTTGCAAAGCCTGCTAGCCTGGCTTTGATTCACTAGTACCCACATAAAGCCACATGTACGAAGTGATGCATGCATCTAAAGCTTGCAGTGGCAAGAGGCCCTGGAATGCCCATACACACTCTCATTCCCTTTATCTATTTGCTCTTTCTCACAAATAAATAAATATTTAAAAAATAAATAAAATGGTAGACTGTGTCACATATAGAATGAGTAAGCATTATTTCTTGAAAATAAAATATGTATGCATATGTATTGTGTGTATATTAGATTGCAAAATAAAATATTTAAGGGGTGGGGATATAGTTCAGTGCTAGAGAGAGATTAGGTTCAATTCCAAGCACATAAAATCACAGCAATAATAATGATAAAGTATTTTTAACTTCCTACAGAATTTGTTTTTTAATATTTTCAACATTTTAAAAATAAAATATTTTTATTAATTTATTTGAGAGAAAGAGGCAAGGAGAGAAAGAGAGAGAGAATGGGCACACTAGTGCCACTAGACACTGTAAACAAACTCCAAACATGTGCGCCACCTTGTACATCTGGCTTACATGGGTCCTGGGGAATCAAACCTGGGTCCTTTGACTTTTAGGCAAGCACCTTAACCACCAAGCAATCTCTCCAGCCCATCATATATATATATATATATATATATATATATATATATATATATATATGATAATTATTTGAGAGGGGGAGAAAGAGGGAAAGAGATGAAAGAGAGAGAGAGTATGGGTATACCAGGACCTCCTGCCACTTCAAATGAACTCCAGATGCATGTGTTACTTTGTGCATCTGGCTTTACATGGGTATTGGGGAATCAAACCTGAGCTGTTAGGCTTTGCAAGCAAGTAGCTTTATGTATTCTTTTTTTTTTTTTTCGAGGTAAGGTTTCACTCTAGCTCAGGCTGACCTGGAATTCACTATGTAGTCTCAGGGTAGCCTCGAACTCACAGCAATCTTCCTACCTCTGCCTCCCGAGTGCTGGGATTAAAGGCGTGTGCCACCACGCCTGGCTTTTTTTCCCCCACATTCTAAACCATTTATTCAGTAATCCTAGTCCTCAGGCTGTTTTTGGCCCCTGAGCCAGGCCCTCATTGCTCCAGGCATGGGGACCATACAACCTAATAGAGGCAACCAGCACCCAATAGCCTGTGGCCACAATATCCATGGCTATAACCGCTTCATCTGTAACCGCTTCATCTGTAACCGCTTCATCTGTAACCGCTTCATCTGTCTCCGCTCCTGTCTCCGCTGCTGCTTCTCATTGTGCTCTGATGCTGGAGTTCCACTATCTGCTGTGAACCAGGGGCCCAGCACATTCACCCACAGGAGGTAAAGGGCCCAGCCTGGAGCTAGAAGCCAGAAGGACCAGATGTAGAGGGAGAAGCAGCTGAGCACCTGCACGATGGCTGACAGCAGGATCACATCCTCAAGGTGCTCTGCCATGCCCTGCTCCATGTTGAGGTCCATGCCACCATCCATCAAGGACCCATCCTCAGAGAAGTCTGCCCGAGCTATCGAGCTCATAGAGTGGTAACTGGCCCCATATACAGCCAAACTAAAACCCAGGGCCATCCTGGCCCAAAATGAGGCAGATGAGTAGAAGACAACCAAGGTCACAAGGAAGTAAATGGCATTCCCCAGTATGATCCGCAGGTAGAACTTCAGAGTCTCTTTGTTCTCTTCAAATATCTGTTTCTTTCCTCTGGTGCCCACTTTACCCTAGGGGGCCATGGTGCACGGCAAATACCCAGCCTGAGAAACAAGGGCGAGTGTCTGAAACCACACTCGCTACACACCACATTGGCAGCCCATGCGCTTCTGGTACAGACTGCCTTTTTTTTTTTTTTTTTTTTTTTTTTGATTTTTCGAGGTAAGGTCTCTCTCTAGCCCCGTCTGACCTGGAATTCAATAGTCTCAGGGTGGTCTTAAACTCATGGAGATTCCCCCTTCCTCTACCTTCTGAGTGTTGGGATTAAAGGTGTGTGCCATTATGCCTGGCTTCACTTTTTTAAAATATTTTATTTATTTATTTATTTGAGAGGGAGAGAAAGAATGGGTCCAACAGGGCCTCTAGCCACTGCAAACAAACTCCAGATGCATGCACCACCTAGTGCATCTGGCTTTACATCGGCTCTGGGGAATCAAACCTGGGACCTTAGGCTTTGCAGGGAAGTGCCTTATCCACTAAGCTCTCTCCAAACCAAGTTTTTTTTTTTTTTTAAACTGTGAAATATGGTCCAAAAGGCTGATAAGCTTTAATGTAGAAGGCAAAAAGTCAGAATCAAAAATTAGGTATTTGGGCTGGACAGATGGCTTAGTGGTTAAATGCACTTGCTTGCATAGCCTGCCAGACTGGGTTCAATTCCTGAGCCACCCACATAAAACTCATAAACCATACTTACTACCATCAGTAAGAGACTATCTCACAGAAGATAAAGTACAGAAAAGTCCTCTCACCTCTACACACATGCCATGACATGCACATGTCCATATACACACACACAATACATATATACACATAAATAAATGTATGTTTAAATAAAATAAGATGTTCAAGGCTGGAGGGCTTAGTGGTTAAGGTGCTTGTCTGCAAAGCCTAACGGCCTGAGTTTGATCCCCCTATGCACACATAAAACCAGGTGCACAAGGTGGCACATGCATCTGGAGTTTGTAGCAGCTGGAGGCCCTGGTGTGCTCATTATCTGTCTCTCTTCTCTTTCGATCTCTCTCTCTCTCTCTCACCCCTTGCAAATAAATGAAGATTTTTTTTTTTGGATATGGTTTTACTCTATCCCAGGCTGACTTGGAATTCATTATGTAGTCTCAGGGTGGCCTCAAACTCATGGCGATCCTCCTACCTCTGCCTCCTGAGTGCTAGGATTAAAAGCATGCACCACCACACCTGGCATAGAGATTTTAAAAAAATATTTTTTATTTATTTCTTTTGAAGCACAGAGAGACAAAGACAGAAAGGGAGAGAGAGAGGGAGGGAGGGAGGGAGGGAAGGAGGGAGGATGAGCAGCACCAGGGCTACCAGCCATTGCAAATGAACTCCAGATGCATGTGCCACTTTGTGCATCTGGCTTTATGTGGGCACTGGGGAATTGAAGTCATGTTGTTATGCTTTGCAGGTATGTGCCTTAATCACTGAGCCACTCTTCAGCCTGATCACCAGTTGTCATTGGCTGAGGCTGGGATAGGAGACTGGGGTACAGGAAGCACTGTGCCTAGTGCTGGAGCTGACAGTTAGTGAGCTTGATGGTGGCAGGTGAGATAGTGATGTCCAATGCATACTGCAGGCACTCACAGACATTTTTCTCCCAAGTTCTCTTTCTTTTTCTTTCCTTCCTTCCTCCCTCCTTTCTTTTTCCTTTCCTTACTTGTTTCTCCTTCCTTTCTTCTCTTTCTTTTCTTTTTTCTTTTTTCTTTTTTTTTTTTTTGGTTTTCTGAGGTAGGGTCTCGCTCTAGCTCAGGCTGACCTAGAATTCACTCTGTAGTCTCAGGGTGGCCTCGAACTCATGGCGATCCTCCTACCTCTGCCTCCTGAGTGCTGGGATTAAAGGCGTGTGCCACCACGCCCGGCCTCTTTTCCTTTTTTTAAATTCACAACTATCTTTCTCTGGTTTTGGTATCAAGGTGATGCTGGCTTCGTAGGAGGAGTTCAGTAGGATTCCTTCCTTTTCTATTTTATGGAAAAAATTGAGAAGCATGGTGTTAGTTCTTTCATGAAGGGTCTGGCAAAATTCAGCAGTGAATCCATCTGGGCCTGGACTTTTGTGAGTTGGGAGATATTTTTATAACTGTTTGGATCTCCATACTTTTTATAGGTCTATTTAAGTGGTTAATTTCATCTTGATTTAATTTTGGTAGGTCATATAAATCAAGGAAATCATCCATTTCAGATTTTCAAACTTAGTGGAGCATATGTTCTTATAGTATGTCTCTATGATTTTTTAAAAATTTCTCTGTTGTGATGGTACCTTTTTCATCTCTAATTTGTGTCTCTTCTCTCTTTTTGGGGGGTCAGATTTGCTAAAAGTTTATCAATCTTGTTTATCCTTTCAAAGAACCAACTCTGTTTCATTGATTCTTTGTTTTGTTGGTTTTTTTTTTTTGTTTCTATTTCATTAACTTCTGCCCTAATCTTTATTATTTCTTCCTATCTAGTGATTTTTGGTTTGCCTTATTCTTCTTTTTCCAAAACCTTAAGGGGAAGCATTAAGTTGTTTACTTGTGACCTTTCTACTTTCTTAATATAGGCACTTAAAGCTATATACATTTCCCTCTTAGTAGTGCCTTCATTGTATCCCAAAGGTTTTGGTAGGTTGTGTTCTCACTATCATTTGATTCTATTAATTTTTTTTTGTTTTTTTTTTTTTGAGGTAGGGTCTCACTGTAGCCAAGGCTGACCTGGAATTCACTATGGAGTCTCAGGGTGGCCTCAAACTCATAGCGATCCTCCTACCTCTGCCTCTGAGTTCTGGGATTAAAGGCGTGTACCACCATGCCTGGCTCTGATTTTGTGAATTTTTAAATTTCCTTCTTGATTTCTTCATTGATCCATTCATCATTTAGTAGTGTATTGTTTAGTTTCCATGATTTTGTGTATGCTCTATAGCTTTTCTTGCTATTGGTTTATACTTTGATCCCACTGTGATCAGATTGAGTCCAAGGAATTATTTCAATTTTCCTGTATTTGTTAAGATTGGCTTTGTGTCCCAATATATGGTCTATTTTAGAGAATGTTCCATGTGCTGCTGAAAAGAATATGTGTTATGCAGCATTTGGATGAAATTTCCTGTAGATATCTGTTAAGTCCATTTGTTCTATGATCTCATTTAATCCAGGTGCATCTCTGTTTAATTTTTGGTGAGATTACTTGTCAATTGATGAGAGTGGGGTGTTGAACTCACCCACTACAACTCTGTTTGGTGTTATCTGTGACCATAGTTCTAACAGTGTTTGATGAATTTGGGGGCCCCTATGTTAGGTGCATATATGTTTAGAATTGTAATGTCTTCCTGTTGGAGTGTTCCTTCATTCAGTATAAAGTGAACTTCCTTATCTTTCCTAAGTAATGATGGTCTGAATTCTACCCTGTCAGATATTAGGATAGCGACCCCTGCTTGTTTTCTAGACCCATTTGCTTGAAACACCATTTTATAACCTTTCACCCTAAGATAGTGTCCATCATTTGTAGAAAGGTGAGTTTCTTGGAGGCAACAAATTGAAGGATCCTGCTTTTTAACCCAGTCTATAAACTTGTGTCTTTTGGTTGGGGCATTGAGCCTGTTGATATTAAGAATTATTAGTAAGGAGTCAGGCATGGTGGTGCACGCCTTTAATCCCAGCACTGGGGAGGCAGAGGTAGGAAAATCACCGTGAGTTCAAGGCCACCCTGAGACTCCATAGTGAATTCTAGGTCAGTCTGGGCTAGAGTGAGACCCTGTCTCGAAAAACCAAAAAAAAGAATTATTACTAAGGGCTGGAGTGATGGGGCTTAGTGGTTAAGTGCTTGCCTATGAAGCCTAAGGACCCCAGTTTGAGGCTCCATTCCCCAGGACCCACATTAGCCAGATGCACAAGGGGGCGCATGTGTCTGGAGTTCGTTTGCAGTGGCTGGAGGCTCTGGCGCGCCCATTCTCTCTCTCTCCCTCTCCCCCTCTTTCTCTCTCTGTCGCTCTCAAATAAATAAACAAAAATTATTTTTTAAAAAAGAATTATTACTGAAAGGTGGGGCTGGAGAAATGGCTTAGCGGTTAAGTGCTTCCCTTTGAAACCTAAGGAGCCTGGTTCAAGGCTTGATTCTCAAGGACCCGCGTAAACCAGATGCTCAAGGTGCTGCATGCATCTGGAGTTTGTTTGCAGTGGCTGGAGGCCCTGGTGTGTTCATTCCCTCTCTTTCTATCTGTTGCTCTCAAATAAATAAATAAAAATAAACAAAAAAGTTATCGCTGAAAGATGTGTATTTAATTTTGTCATTTTTCTTGTTTTGTAGTTCTTCTGGTTTTAACTTTGCTCTCTTTATTAACTAGTATTTGAGTATGGTTTGTTTTTTCCTGGTTCCTTATATATGTGCATTTCTTTCTCTTCAGCATGTAGGAACCTTTCAAGTATTTTCTGTAGATCTGGTGTGATGACTAAGTTTGTGTCAACTTGATCTGTTTAAGAATCCACAGACATTCCTCATAAGTGGGTCTCTGAGGTTGCTTCTAGTAAGGATTAACTAAAGGAGAAATTCTTCCAGGAAGGGGTGATCCCTTCCCCCAGAGTGGAGATCCCCTCTCAGGGGGAGGGGGTCTTTATCTAAAGAAGCTCTGGGAAGGAAAGGATCCCCTCCTCCCACCTGGCTGCCAGTGCTGCTTGCTGCTTTCCAGTGTGGACTGAAGACCAGTATGGACTGAACAGCAGAGTCCCTCCAGGACATCTCTAGGCCTTCAGTGCCAGATTAGGACTTCTAAGGCATCCAGCCTCATTGACTGCATAGCTACAAGATTCCTTGACTCTCAGGCATGCAGCCTGCTGTTGTTGGACTGCCGTAAACTAATCCAATAAATTCCCTTTCAATACAATTCATTCTATCGGTTTTGTTCTTCTAGAGAACCCTGACTAATGCAGCTGTTTTTTTTTTTCTTCAAATATTCCTTTAGCTTGCTTTTGTTGTGGAATGTCCTTATTTCTCCATCTATTTGAATGGATAGCTTTCCAGGATTTAGTAATCTTGGTTGACAGTTGTTATCTTTTAGAACATGGAATACATCAATCCAAGTCCTTCTGGATTTTAAAGTTTGTGTTGAGTAATCTGCTGTGATCCTGATGGGCTTGCCTTTGTATATGACTTGATTTTTCTCTCTAACTGCTTTTAATATATTTTCTTTGGTTTGTATATTTGATAGTTTAATTTTAATATGGTGAGGAGAGGTTCTTTCCAGGTTTTGTCTGTTTGGTGTTTCAAAGGCTTCCTGTATCTGCACTGGCATCTCTTTCCCAGTTTAGGGGAAGTTTTCCTCTATGATTTTGCTGAAAATGCCTACTATGCCTTTGGAGTGAAATTCTTCTCCTTCTACTATATCCTGAATGCTTATGTTTGATCTTTTCATAGTGTCCCAAATATCTTGAAGTTCCTATTCATACCTTCCTATTAGTTTGTCTTTCTCTTTGTTGGACTGTATTAGATATGCCCCCTGGTCTTCTAGTTTAGATATTCTGTTCTCTCCTTCATCCATTCTACTGGTGAGATTTTCTACAGAGTTTTTGGGTTTTTTTTTTTTGTTTGTTTGTTTGTTTTTCAAGGTAGGGTTTCACTCTAGTCCAGGGTGACCTGGAATTCACTATGTAGTCTCAGCGTGGCCTCTCATGGTGATCTTCCTACTTCTGCCTCCCAAGTGCTGGGATTAAAGGCATGAGCCACCATACCCAGCTTCTACAGAGTTGTTTTATTTGACTAACTGTGTTTTGCATTGCTAGTATTTCTGACTGTT
Source organism: Dipus sagitta (assembly GCA_036346955.1). Classification (NCBI taxonomy): domain Eukaryota; kingdom Metazoa; phylum Chordata; class Mammalia; order Rodentia; family Dipodidae; genus Dipus; species Dipus sagitta. The sequence goes on from CM070776.1 coordinate 66,540,328, forward strand.
TTTTCTTTATTATTTCTATTTCCTTATTAAGTTGGTTTCCTGTGTCTTCTTTGATTCCTTTGAGCATATTTATAATTATTCTTTTAATTCTTTCTCAGGCATTTCCTCTAAATCAGTCTCACTGGAGGTCATTTCTGATGGATTTATAATTTTTGGTGGACTTATATTGTCTTGATTTTTGTGTTCCTTGTATTATAATGTAGAGATTTTTGCATCTTGGATTAATTCAATGCTTAGGTTTTCTAATTACCTGTGGTATTATTATATGTATCAATCAATCTGATGTTATATATCTTCAGGGTAGGAGCTTAAGGTGGTAGGTGTGGTTCTTAAAAGACTCTCAGAGTAACCACAAAAGTGACCCTAGGTGTTGGGTTTGCCTGCTATGAGAGTATTCTAGTAGGATGGGTGGAACAAAACACAGGCAAATTCAAAAATTTAATACACACTCAATGAAAACCAGCACAGAGTATTTATGCAAGAGTAGGTATCATGACAAAGTGATCCTCTAACAAAGTTAAAGTCCCTTAGGATGTTTGTTGCCCCACACCCTTAATCATGTCAACTGGGAGGCTGAGGTTTCTGGTCTGTAGAGAGTTCCAAGATCAGCTTGTGACCAAGTGAGACACTACACCAATGAACAACAGAAGAGGAGAAAAAGGCACTATAAATCAGAAAGGAACATTTGACAAGCCCAAAATATCATTTATTTAAGAATGGCAAATCCAACTGTCTATCAGATTGAACACATAATCTACTCTGACATGGAAGGTGGAGTTAGCACTTCTGATGCAAGCTTATATACCAGGCTTTTTTTGGTGGATACGGACCTAGTGTAAGTCCAGTTACCTTTTGAGATGGCTTTGGTCTCAGTTATGCTGTACACACGCTTGGGTCTCTCTTTGCTGTGCTGTGGGCTCAACTAGGCTGGCTGGGTCACTGGGTTGCTGCTCTGATTGCCTGTGCCAGGTGTTGTGTAGGTGAGTTCCCTTCCCCAGGTATCTGGTGTTTGTGGTGTTTGCACTGATGGTGGGGGGAGGGGAGGCTGTGGATGGCGGCTGAGGTTCTCCCATTGATCCTTGTGATCCTCTTCCTCTTGATCCACTCTGCTGGTCCCTGCTGTCCTTCCCTTCACTTTTCTTGAGTTTGTGAGGAGGCTGGTGTGAGTGGAAAATCCCCTCATCTGGCTTTTCCTTAAGCTCAGGCGGAGCCTGGTAGCTGCAGCTGGGTAGACCGGGTGCCACTACTGCTGGAGCTGCTTCTGCCTGTTTCTGTGGGCTCTTAATGCTCTGGATTCCTCTTACTTTTTCTGCTGCAGTTGATAATTTCTTATATACCTACACTTTTTGGTAGAAGAGTGTATTTTTTTTTTTTTTTTTTTTTTTGTTCCCTAGGCTGCTTTGGTGTGGTTCTTACATCACATCTTATCTGGAAGTCTCAAAATAAAGATTTTTTAAAACTAGGATTTCAACAGCTCTCCTTTTTGTCAACATTTTTCTGGGGGACCCAATCAATAAGAAAGAAAAATGTATAAATACTGTAAAGGAGGTAAAATTATCATTGTTTATATATAAATAATATGATTTTTCTAGGAAATCTGAGAAAATATATTTTTAAAAATTTTGCTTTATTGTTACTTTTTAAGTAATCGTAAAAATTAATTTAATCTGTTCAGCCACTTAATTCAAATCCATAGTTTACAATTATCTCTATATTTACGAGTGGGCCATGGTAACAGTTCTGTTCAAACTTATGGGAAAATGAGACATCTGTTAGTTTAGATAAAATGTCCCAGCAGCGTGTATTTTTACTGCATGTGTATTTTTTCTGTTTGCTGGTATACTTTCCCCAATACTTTTGTCTTATAATCTTTTTAAATTATTTTTTCGAGGCATGGTGGTACATGTCATTAATCCTAGCACTCAAGAGGCAGAGGTAAGTGGATCATTGTGAGTTTGAGGCCAGTCTGGGACTACAGAGTGAGTAAAAGGTCAGCTCAGGCTAGAGTAAGACCCTACCTCGAAAACAAAACAAAACAAAATTTGTGTGTGTAGGATGTGTATGTGTGCGGTGCAAGTATACATGTGTGTTCAGATGCATAAGCCTTCTGTGTGCATGTTCTGAGGCCAGAGGAGAACACTGGGTGCCCTTCTCTATTACTCTTCCACTTTAGTTCTTTGGGAAGAAGTTTCTCACTGAACCTGATGTTGCCATTTTTGTAGGCTGATTGACCATCAAACCCCCAAAATTCTCCTTTCTCTATCAACTTTTTCATTGGGTTATAGTACTGTATGGGGTTCTAGGGCAGAGTCATAGTTCCAGACTACATTTAAAAAACAAATTTTTATGTATTTGTTTGAGAGAGAGAGAAGTAGACAGAGAGAGAAGGGAATGCCAAAGCCCCCACCCACTGCAAGCGAACTGCAGATGCATGTGCCACCTAGTGCATCTGGGTTATGTGGGTCCTGGGGAATTGAACCTGGACCCTTACGGTCACAGGCAGGCACCTTAACCCCTAAGCCATGTCTCCAGCCACCAGTCTACTTTTTAACATTTTAAATTTAATTTTTTTTGTTTTACAAAATAGAGTTTTGGACCATGCCAAATCAGCCTAGCGAGAGACTTAAACAAAACCACAGTAAAATACACTCTTCTTCTGAAAAGTGAAGGTGTAAAAGTTTTTATTAGCCACAGCAGAGAAGCAGGAGAGATCAAGACCCACTGGAAAGAGGAAAACAGCCAGAATCCCACTGAGGCACTTGAGGCCTGGCCCTGATCCATGTGATTCATGCATCTGCCTGGCCAGTGCCCAGCTGCAGGAGCAGAGACCAAGCAAGGGGATTTTCCAATCTCATCAGCCTCCTTGCAAAGTCAAGAAACCTGAAGGGGAGATAGCAGAGATCAGCTAAGGAGCTGCTGAGAGGGATACAGGTAGAATCAGCTGAGCAGTTCCAGTACAACTCCATGCTTCTGCACTAGCCCATCCCCCAACCATCAGATCCCTGACCCTCCAGAGAATGCATTAAGCCCCAGGCAATAGGGCATCCAGCACAGCTGATCAGAACACCAGCTCCACAGCACAACATGGAAGGATCGAGGTGGGTATGCAGCATTGGTGAGATTAGAAGCCATCCCAAAAGGTAACAAGGCTGCCTGACAAAAAAGCAGGTACATACGCCTGCACTGGAAGTGCTAATCTCTCTTTCCATGTCAGGACAGATTATGGGTTACATAGTCTTGGTTGGCTTTACCATTTTCAATTATGCTGTATTTGGGGGTTGACTATTGTTGCCTTTGATGCTTTCAGATTTATAAGGCCTGTGTCTTTTGTTTCTGTTATTATTGGGATACAATGAAGGCAGTCCTAAGAAGAAAATTTATAGCTCTAAGTGCATATATTAAGAAATTAGAGAGTTCACAAGTAAACAATTTACTGCTTCACTTTAATGCCTTGGAAAAAGAAGAACAAGGCAAATCAAAAATCAGTAGATGGGAAGAAATAATAAAGATTAGGGCAGAAATTAATGAAATAGAAACCAAAAACACAATCCAAAGAATCAATGAAACAGAGTTAGTTCTTTGAAAGGATAAACAAGATTGATAAACCCTTAGCAAATCTGACCAGAAGTAAGAGAGAAGAAACAAAAAGTAATAAAATTAGAGATGAAAAAGGCACGATTACAACAGATACCAAAATAATTCAGAAAATCATAAGGACATACTTTAAGAATATATATGCAATCCCAACACTCAGGAGGCAGAGGTGGGAGGACCACCGTGAGTTTGAGGCCACCCTGAGACTACATAGTTAATTCCAGGTCAGCCTGAGCTAGAATGAGACTCTACCTCAAAAAAGCAAAAAAAAAAAAAAAAAAAAAAAAAAAAAAAAAAAAAAAAAAAAAAAAAAGAAGAAGAAGAATGCCTCTAAGTTTGGAAATCTGAAAGAAATGGATGATTTCCTTGATTCATATGACCCACCAAAATTAAATCAAGATGAGATAAACCATTTAAATAGGCCTATAACAAGTACAGAGATCCAAGCAGTTATAAAAAGTCTCCCAACTAAAAAAAGTCCAAGTCCAGATGGATTCACTGGTCAATTTTACCATACCTTCATGGAAGATCATCCTGATACCAAAACCAGAGAAAGATAGAACAAGAAAACAACATTACAGACAAATCTCCCTCATGAACATGGATGCAAAAATTCTCAACAAAAAATTGGCAAACAGAATACAAGAATATATCAGAAAGATTATTCACCCTGACCAAGTAGGCTTTATCCCAGAGATTCAGGGATGGTTCAACATACATAAATCAATAAGTGTAATATACTATATAAATGGACTAAAGAACAAAAATCACATGATCATCTCATTAGATACAGAACAGGCATTTGACAAAATTCAACATCACTTCCTGGTAAAAGTCCTATAGAAACTGGGAATAGAAGGAACATACCTCAACATAATAAAACCTATTTATGGCAAACCTACAGCCAACATAATACTAAATGGGGAAAAACTTGAAGCTCTTCCACTAAATTCAGGAACAAGACAAGAGTGTCCACTGTCCCCACATTAATATAGTACTGGAAGTCTTAGCTATAGCAGTAAGGCAAGAGACACTCATAAAAGGGATACAGATTACAAAGGAAAAGATCAAATTATCATTATTTGCAGATGATATGATTCTATAAATAAAGGACTCTATAGACTCTACTAGCAAAATGTTAGACCTGATAAACACTTTTAGCAATGTAGCAGGATACATAATAAACAGGCAGAAATCAGTATCTTTCCTATATACTAACAATATATGTGCTGAGGATGAAATCAGGGAATTTCTCCCATTCACAATTGCCCCCCCCCAAAAAAGTACCATGGAATAAACCTAACCAAGGAAGTGAAGAATCTCTATAATGAGAACTTTAAAACACTCAAGCAAGAAATTTCAGAAAACACTAGGAAATGGAAATATATCCTGTGTTCTGGGATTGGAAGAATCAATATTGTGAAAATGTCAATCTTACCATAAGGCAATCTACACATTTAATAAAATCTCCATCAAAATTCCAATGGCATTCTTCATAGAAATAGAAAAAAATCCCAAAATTCATTTGGAAGCACAAAAATTCTTGAATAGCCAAAACAATTTTGAGCAGCAAAAATAAGGCTGGTGGTATCACCATACCTGATTTTAAGCTATATTACAAAGCCATAGTAACAAAAACAGCATGGTAATGGCACAAATATACACACATAGATCAATGGAACAGAATAGAAAACCCAGTTGTTAATCCAGGCAGCCACAGCCATCTGATTTTTTACCAAAATGCCAAAAATATTCATTGAGGGAAAGACAGTCTCTTCAACAAATGGTGCTGGGAAAACTGGACATCTACATGTAGAAGGGTGAAAATAGATCCTTGTCTTTCTCCATGCACAAGAATCAAATCCAAATGGATCAGGGACCTTAATATCAGACCTGAAACTCTGAAATTGCTAGAGGAAAAGGTAGAGGAAACCATTCAACATATTGGCATAGTCAATTACTATTTGAATATAACCCCAATTGCTCAGGAAATAAAACCACTAATCAACCACTGGGATCTCATCAAATTACATAGCTTTTGTGTAGCAAAGGACACTGTGAATACAGCAAAGGGACAACCTACAGAATGGGAGAAAATCTTTGCCAGCTATACATCTGACAGAGGATTAATATTCAGAATATACAAAGAACTCAAAAAATAAAACAATAAGAAATCAAACAACCCAATTAAAAAATGGGCTATGGAACTAAACAGAGAGTTCTCAAAGGAAGAAATACAGATGGAATATAAACATCTAAAAATGTGTTCAAGCTGGGCATGATGGCGCACGCCTTTAATCCCAGCACTCAGGAGGCAGAGATAGGAGGATCGCTGTGAGTTCAAGGCCACCCTGAGACTACAGAGTGAATTCCAGGTCAACCTGGGCTATAGTGAGACCCTACCTTGAAAAAAACAACAAAAAAAGTGTTCAACATCCTTAGCCATCAGGGAAATGCAAATTAAAACTACTTTGAAAACCGGGCGTGGTGGCGCACGCCTTTAATCCCAGCACTCGGGAGGCAAAGATAGGAGGATCGCCATGAGTTCGAGGCCACCCTGAGACTCCATAGTGAATTCCAGGTCAGCCTGGGCTAGAGTGAGACCCTACATCGAAAAACCAAAACAAAACAAAACAAAACAAAACAAAACCAAAGCTACTTTGAGATTCCATCTCACTCCTGTAAGAATGGCTACCATCAAGAAAACAAATGACAATAAATTTTGGTGGGATGCGGAAAAAGAGGAACCCTTCTACACTGTTGATGGAAATGTAATCTAGCACATCATTGTGGAAATCACTGTGGAGGTTCTTAAGACAGCTAAAAATTGATTTATAAAAATAAACAAAAAACATAAAAAAATAAAAATTGAATTACCATATGATCCATCCATATCACTGCTAGGCATATATCCTAATGACTCTTCTCACTACCTTAGAGATACTTGCTCAACCATGTTTATTGCTGCTCTATTCATGATAACTATGAAATGGAAGCAGCCTACCTGTCCCTCCACTGATGAATGGATAATAAAGATGTGGTACATTTACATAATGGATCTCTATTTAACAGTAAAGAAAAATGAAATTATGAAATTTGCGGGAAAATGGATGGATCTGGAAAGAATTATAGTGAGGTAACCCAAGCCCAGAAAGCCAAACATTGCACGTTCTCTCTCATATGTGGAGCCTAGCTACAAATGTTTAGATTTTTGTGTGTGCTGGAACCAAAAATTGGTAGCAGAGGCCAGTAAGCTAGAAAAACGCTATAAGGGAGGGAGGAGAAGGAAGGACTTTAGTGGATGGTATTGTGTATATGTAAGTATAAGAACAGATTTCAGGGAATGGAATGGTCTAAGCGAGACCAGGTGAAGAGACTGAATAAGAGAAGAGTAGGGGGAGGGGCAATCAAAATTCAAGATATTCGGAATAAGACATATGAAAGTCTACTTTAAAATTTTTTGTTTATTTTTATGTATTTATTTGAGAGTGACAGAGAGGGAGGGAAGGAGGGAGATAGAGAGAGAGAGAGAGAGAGAGAGAGAGAGAGAGACTGAGAATGGACATGCCAGGGCTTCCAGCCACTGCAAACAAACTCCAGATGCATGCACCACCTTGTGCATCTGGCTTATGTGGGTCCTGAGGAAGTGAGCCTTGAATTGGTTCTTAGGTTTCACAGTCAAGACTATAACCACTAAGTCATCTCTCCAGCCATGAAAGCCTACTTTTTTGGATTATAGCACATCCAGAAGCCATAAATTGCTACTAGAAAATTTTCAGTACCAGGGATGGGATACCTTCCAGTGAGTTGTTGGCCAGGGTGGTCCCTGTTGCCTCCAAAACATTACAGGCTATTGCCAAGGCCCTTGGCTTCCCATGAGTAGCAGATGTTAAGACCCTATTGTTGAAGACTTCACATGTGTGGGCAGCAAGGTCACTGAAAATTCAAGTTGGTGCTGAGGTGAAACCCTTCTCCCTGTAGACCAGCCAACTTAAAGCTGGAAAAAGCTGCACTGCATGCAGCCCTTTGGGAGACAGAAGTCATCAGAAAACAGTGGACACTGGAAGTCTGAAGTTTGACCAGACAGGGTGTAATAGTGGCAGGTCTGCTCTGGGGGAAACCAACTGCTCTCTAATTGGACTGGAGGCCCACTCTATGGATGGGAATACATTCCTGGTATTGAAAACCTAGTCAAAAGCCAATGGCTGGGGAGGTCAAAAGCCTTAGGGGTATAAAGCCTGCTCTTGTCTGGCTAAATGCATATATAATTCTCACCAAATTTCCCTCAAAGCATTACACTTAATGTTTATATTCATATATTAATGCTACTCTCACTTTTGGTTAGAGAAGCTTCTCTTCAGATGGTAGTGACCACTGGGATGACCCAAAAGACAATACAGTGCTGAGAAGTGACAGAGGAGTGTCTAGCACTGAAACATCTCTATCACACCCTCCAAGGCTCACGGTCTATTGCGGAAGAGGTGGCAGAAAGAATGTAAGAGCCAAAGAAGAGTACCACTTCTTACATTGCAACTGTCCAGACAGAAGTTGGCCTTGATATCCATGACCTTGCAGTGTCTAGCAATACCTTCACAAGATCCCCATAATAGGAGAAAAAGACCATGACATCAAAATAAAAGAGAGACTAATAGAGTGAGGGAGGGGATATACTGGAGAGTGGAGTTGTGAAGGGGAAAGTGGAAGCGGGGAGAAAAATATCATGATTTATTTTGTAAGTATAGAAATTGTTAATAAAAAAATTAAAAGAAAGAAAGTAGAGTCTCACTAGCTAGCACAGGCTGCTTTTGGAACAGGTTTGGTAAAGGAATGTGGAATAACTTGGAACTTTGGACTAGAAAAGGCTCCTGAATATTACAGGTAGAGTTTAATGGGATATTCTGGTGACAGACTGGAAAAAATGAATGTTGAGAGAATGTAGACAGTGGATGCCCGACTCTTGAGGCTCAGAGGGCAACAAGGACTCTATCAGGAACTGGGCTAGAGACAGGTCATGTGATATGCTGGCAAATAATCTGGGTGTATTCTACCCATGCCCTGAGAACTTGAATAAGGCTGAATTCAAAAGTAATGGACTAATTTGTGTGGTTTAAGAAATCTCAAAATACAGCTGGGCATGGTGGCGCACGCCTTTAATCCCAGCACTCAGGAGGCAGAGGTAGGAGGATTGCTGTGAGTTTGACGCCACCCTGAGACTACATAGTGAATTCCAGGTCAGCCTGAGCTGGAGTGAGACCCTACCTCGAAAACACAAACAACAACAAAAAAAATCTCAAAATAGGATGAAAGCATTTAGGCTGGTGCTAAGGAAGCAGCTGGAGTTGTTACAGTGGTCAGCACCATTGAAGAGAAACCTCCTGTGCAGTACAAGGACAATAGGAAAGGTGCCCTGAAGGTGAGACCCCACCCAGGGGGCTCCATCTTGTGAACATACAAATTTGTTCAAAGGAAGACAGTGTAGACTGAAGGGGATCTCTGGTCCAACCCAACCATTTAGGAAAGTGATTCATCAAGGTCAGCTTGGAGGGCATTTAGAGACTGCTATAGTTGTGGTCCAAAGGAGCCAGGCTACATCTCAACCTGGTAGTAGTACTTAGCAGTGTCATCCACATGGTACTAGTTTTAGAGGCATGAAAAAACTATAAGATCGAAGGTGTCATAATGTCTTTCTACATGGTTCCAGAAAGCAGTTGAGGTCAGGGTCCCTGAAGAGGCTGAGAAGCTATAAACATGAATAATAAGTTTCAATAGAGAACCCAGGGTTGCTACGGAAAGCTACAGTCACAGAGTGGATATGCTCCAAGAGATAGGCTATGTGTGTTGCAGACAGCAAAGCTGGAGGGGTGGGGCTGCCCAAGCCTTTTAAACCTGAATGATTAATCTTGAGACCAAGCTGCCAGACACAGAGCTACAGAACTAGAGTTATTTACTGCTGGGTTTTGGCCAGAATCTTTTCTTGCTATGCACTTATTTCCCCCTTTTTGGATTTGGAATGTTTATTTTGTGCCATTGTATGTTGGAAGCATGTAACTTTTTTGTTTTTTTTGTGGTAGGGTCTCTCTCTAGCCCAGACTGACCTGGAATTAGTCTCTGGGTAGCCTCTAATCTCGGTGATCCTCTTTCCTCTGCCTCTCAAGTGCTGGGATTAAAGGCATGTGCTACCACACCCAGCTTGTAACTTGTTTTTGATATTAAGGAGCTCATAGTTTAGAGATTGCTCAACTCTCAGAATACACTCTACACTTACACTTTTGAATAGTATTTGGAGGGATGGGAAGCTTAGCAGTTAAAGGTGCTTGCCTGAATTGTACTGGGACTATTAAAGACTATGGGGCCTTTGAAGATAGATTGAATGCATTTTGCATTGTAAAATGGCCATAGGCCTATGGAAACAAGCTAGAAGCTGTGGGAGGTTTTGACTTACAAGTGATGTGTTTGAGCGCCAAGATGGTAGGAAGTAGCACTGTGGTGGTGATCCTCAGGTTTTCAATTTGGGTGGATTTAGCATCGCAATAGAAAGAAATCTCTGGGCATGTCTGAGAGATTTTCTACATTAGGGTACTTGAAGATCTACCTTAAATGTAAGTGGCACCATTCCATGGGCTAGTGATCCTCGACTGTATAAAAAGGAGAAAGGGGGCTGGAGAAATGGTTTAGTGGTTAAGGTGCTTGCATGCAAAGCCTAAGGACCCATGTTTGACTCCCCAGATCCCATGTAAGCCAGACACATAAGGTGACGCATGCACAAGGTCACACACATGCACAAGGTGGCACACACATCTGGAGTTCGATTGCAGAGACTGGAGGCCCTGGCATGCCAATTCTCTCTCTCTCTCTCATGAAAAAATTTTTAAAAAGGAGCAAGCAACATAAGCAGCAGCATTCGTCACTCTTCACTTTCTCACTGTGGACCAAATATGACCAGTTGCGTCAAGCTCCTGCAGCCATGCCTGTGCCACCACGGTGGACTGTAGCCTCAAATTATAAGCTGAAACAAACCTTTCATTCTTTTTAAGTTGCTTCTGATCAGGTATTTGTTCACAGCAATGAAAAAATAACTAATACAGCATATTTGGCCAAATTTTATAGCTCCTTTTCAATTTGCATTATATTTCTGTTCTATATGGACTTTTACCTACTGTATGGTTTAGTAATTCTAAGTGAGGTTTAGACATCTATGACTAGCTACACAGGACTATGCTGACTTTTTGCCATGGCCCTTTGTATCTGTTACTTTTTTTGTTGCTGGGACAAAATACATGACCAGAAGCAGCTTATGGAAGGAAAGCAATTTGTTTCAGTTTATGGTTCTAGAGTAAAGAGTCTATCATGGCAGGAAAAACATGACAGGAGCAAGAAACTGGTTCACATCATTACTTCATCAAGGAGGAAGAACAGAGTGATGAGTGCTATTATTCAGCTAGCTTTCTCACTTTCATACAGTCTAGGACCCCAAATCATGCAATGGCACCACTCACAGGCTGCATCTTCCCACTTTAATTAATCTAGTCTAGAAAATCCCTAACAGATATACCAAGAGATTTGTTTCTATGGTGATTCTAAATCCTGTCAAGATGAAAACCATCACTCCCTCCCATTTCCATACCTGTACTCCACCATTTCCTAAGCTCTCATATTTTATCTTTTTCCTTCAACCCTCATTATTGTTGCTTTCCTAAGCCTTCTCTCTTCTGGTAGTAGTTATTGTATTATTCTTTTTTAGCTTCTCTTTCAACCTAAAAATCTAATAATTTCTTGTGCCCACTTCAGGACATTAGGTAACTGTCTAATATAGAATAAATTATTACTGGAAAATAAACAGTGTGAAAACTTCCCAAGCCCCTATTTAGCAAAGGATTTCAAATTTTTTATACAAGTGACGTCTTAAATGGTAGTGTTTCTGAACTCTGAGCAAGAGGACCACTTAGCTTACCTTGAAACCATTCAAATCCTTTTACACATGTAGCTTCCTTTTCTATGGCACACAGGCTAAATGATTAAAAAACTCATTGAATTTTGTTATTTCATTGCCATTTTCTTACATGGCCTAAAGTTAAGGCTCATGAAACCATATGTGATAATTAGAAGAGGTACAGGAAGAAGCCTCTCTGAACACGTCACCTTCTGTGAAGGCTTTTACTATGATCTTATGGTGCCTGAATTCTCTAGCCCACTGACAGCTCAAAGACATACCAGTTTTCCTGAGTTGGTCTCTTATAGGTTTGGTGGTAGCATACTGGCAGTGTTGCTAAGGTAGCAGCATTTAGCAATGACTGTGGCCTGTGAATAGATAATACACTAATATGGTATGTGGTGGTTTGATTCAGGTGTCCCCCATAAACTTAGGTGTTCTGAATGCTAGGTTCCCAGCTGATGGAGATTTGGGAATTAATGCCTCCTGGAGGGAGTGTATTGTTGGGGGCAGGCTTATGGGTGTTACAGCCAGTTTTCCCTTGCCACAGTGTGGCACATTCTCCTGTTCCTGTTGCCCACCTGAGGTTGGCCAGGGGGTGATGTCCACTCTCTGCTCATGCCATCATTTCCACCTGCTATCGTGGAGCTTTCCCTAGAGCCTGTAAGCCAAAATAAATCTCTTTTTCCCACAAGCTGATCTTGGTCAGGTGATTTCTACCAGCAATGCGAACCTGCCTGCAACATGGTACAAACATTATGACTATTGTAGTCAGCTTCACATTGCTGGGATGAACTTCCAAACCAGGCACAGTTTCTGGGAGGAAGGGATTTATTGAAGCTTACAGAGATCCAGGGGAAGTTCCATAATGGTGGAAGAAGCTGGCTCCCTTTCACAAATCCAAGCATAGATAAAAACCACCACCAGCCATTCAGTACCACAAACAAGCAAAAAACCTCAGCAAACAGGAAGGATTCAGATAGAACTCTAGCACTTTGCATACCTTTAGGCTGGAAACAGATCTGTCCCCAGTAACACCTTTGAGCTAGACCCCAGGATCCACCCCAGTGACACCTCTTCCATCCAGGCAGCTTTAATAAAACATCTGAGTATACTGGGGGACATACATTCAAACTAAGTCAAATAAACAAACATTTACATTTAGAACTCCTGTATTTAGTCTTGCCCCCATCTATCCAACTCTTTCCACTTCCATAGGAAACCACTTTATTAGTTTCTTATATATCCTTTCAGTGTTTCTTTATGTACAAACGAAACTTACAGAGCTCCCACATTATTTTTTTGTTTACTTTTATTTATTTGTTTGAGAGTGACAGACAGAGAGAGAGAGAGGCAGAGAGAGAAAGAGAGAGAGAGAGAGGGAGAGAAAATGGGCACTCCAGGGCCTCCTGCCATTGCAAACGAACTCCAGATGTGTGCGCCCCTTTGTGTATCTGGCTAACGTGGGTCCTGGGGAATCGAGCCTCAAACTGGGGTCCTTAAGCTTCACAGGCAAGCGCTTAACCACTAAGCCATCTCTCCAGCCCTCCCACATTATTTTTAAAGTAGTTTATTTATTTATTTATTATTTATATTAACAAGGGAGAAGACAAAAAGAGAATGAGATACAGATAGAAAGAGAGAGAGAAATAGGCATGTCAGGGCCTCCTGCCACTGCAAAAAACTCCAGACACATGCAGCACTTACACCTGGCTTTGTGTGGGTACTGGAGAATCAAACCTGTGCCATCATGCTTTGCAAGCAAGTCTCTTGAACTGCTAAGCAATCTCTCCAGCCCCATCACTTCATATAAGCTCACAGAATATGGTACTCAGTTGTACTGATGGACTATAGCAACTAATTCTCCACTGATAAACATTTGGGATTTTTTTCATGACAGTTTTAAAAAATATTTATTTATTTATTTATTTTAGAGAGAAAAAGGCAGAGAGAAAGAGAGAGAGAGGATAGGCACACCAGGAAGTCTCGCCACTGCAAATGAATTCAAGACGCATATGTCACCTAGTGCATCTGGCTTACATGGGTACTGGGGAATCAAACCTAGGTCATTAGGCTTTGCAGGCAAGTACCTTAACCACTAAGCCATCTCTTCAGCCCATTTTTTGTGATGTTGTGAATAGAACCCAGGGTCTTCTTGTTAGTTTCTTTTTTGCATGTGTATGTAGCTGTAGTGTGCATGTGTGTATGCATGTTTGTATGTGTATGGATGTCTTCCTCTGTCACTAATCTCATTTTCTTTAGACAGGGGTCTGTGAATGAACCCAGAGTTTACTGATTTGGCTAGACTCCAAGGATTCTCTTATCTCTACCTCCTGGCATTAGGATTACAGGTGCATGCCAACATGCTCCATTTTTTTTTTTTTGAGTTAGAGTCTCACTGTCAATGCTCTATTCTTTTATGTGGGTACTGGGGATCTGAAGTCAGGTCTTCATGATTGTGTGTTGAGCCAGTTCCCCGGGTCCTGCTGTCATGTTTTTATTTTATATTTTATTTATACTTTGATAAATATAATAAAATGTAGGCAGGCATGGAGGCTCATGCCTTTAATCCCAGCACTTGGGAGGTAGATGTAGAAAGATTGCCATGAGTTCAAGGAGAGCATGAGACTGCATAGTGAATTCCAGGTTAGCCTAGGCTACAGTGAAATCCCATCTCAAAAAAAAATAAAATAAAATGTATACTTTGCATATACTTATAATTTTAATCTTTTTATATCATTGCTATTTATAAAATACAGGTTTTGAGAAAAAATCTTGGTCTTATAGGGAAGGAACAAATATTGTAACAATGACACTCAAGACACACAAGTAGTTTAAACAACATAGAAGTTTATTTCTTTGCCTTGTTATTGGTGTAAAGGTAAGTAGTCCAGGACTGGTAAGTAGTCCAAGAAAGCTGGCAAGGTTTTTGCCATATTCCAGCCAAAAGGAGATGGGAAATGCCCGACAGTATGGATTTCCTTTTAGGGTCATATTGTGCAAATAGCTCATGTAAGATGTCACATGGCTACTGTAAGATACAAGAGAGATGAGAAGATGCAGTCTCTTGCTGGATGGTCATGCCATGTGCCTGACTAAAGAAGAGGAAAATGGTCTCTACTACACTGATGGCCTGATGCTGAGGATCCCAATATAGAGTGCATCAGAGCATTGTATTCTAGATAATGGCTCTACACTCTTCAGAAATTTGCAGTGGGAGACTGATGTAGAGGATCAAGGGTTCATGTAGGTTTTACCTTCTTAAACGTTTTGTCTTTGTGGTGCTGGGAACTGAACCTAGAGTGCTCTATAACTGAGCTCCTACTTTCTTGGTCTCATAATTCTTTAGCTCTCTTTGCTCACAGTGGTATTTCTGTTGGGTGGAACTTTTATTCTCTCAGTTTCTTTTTTCACACACACATGTATGTGTGTGGTGGTGCTCCATACACTACCTGTAGTGGAGGGTGCTTGCGTACAGTGGCTGGAGCAGAATGTTGGATGTCACATTCCATCGCTCTTTCAGTTGGTCTTGTTCTAAGTGGGAGTCTCTTTACTGATTTCAGAGCTTGCAAGGTTCCAAAGATTCTTGAGTCTGTGCTCTCCCTGTGGTAATGGGGTTACAGGAGCATGTGGCCACACACCCAGTTGTTTATGTGGGATCTGGATATTTGAACTCTGGCGGTTCTCAGACCCCTGCAGGCTCTTATGCTGGCATACAGAGTGCACATAGCCACTGAGCAATCTCTCCAGCCAGTCTGTTTTTTTCTCAATGTATGTTACTAGAAGTATACACTTGTTTTTTCTTTTCCCAACACTTTACTCACATGCCCTTGGAGATACCATTCTATTTCTAAGACAACTCTTAGGGCTTATTACTAAATTAATTGGCAGAAAGAGGTCTCCTAGGGAACAAAAACCAGAGCCTTTTCATACCTCTAAACTCCCCATCTCCCTTCCCTTGATACCTTACTTGAATACAATATAAAGAATGGACAGTTTAAGAGGCCCAAGTAAGTGGCATTTTTATCTTTTTTTCTTAATTTTTTTTTTTTTTTTTTTTTTTTTTTTTTTTTTTTTGGTTTTTCGAGGTAGGGTTTCACTCTAGCCCAGGCTGACCTGGAATTCACTATGGAGTCTCAGGGTGGCCTCGAACTCACGGCGATCCTCCTACCTCTGCCTCCCGAGTGCTGGGATTAAAGGCGTGCGCCACCACGCCCGGCATTTTTTTCTTAATTTTTATTAACGTTTTCCATGATTATAAAAAAATATCCCATGGTAATACCCTCCCCCCTTCCCCCTTTGAAATTCCATTCTCCATCATATCCCCTTCCCATCTCAATCAGTCTGTCTTTTATTTTGGTGTCATGATCTTTTCCTCCTCTTATGATGATCTTGTGCAGGTAGAGTCAGGCACTATGAGGTCATGGATATCCTGGCCATTTTATGTCTGGAGGGGGCATGTTGTAAGGAGACCTACTCTTCCTTTGGCTCTTCCATTCTTTCCGCCACCTCTTCCACATTAGACCCTGAGCCTTGGAAGGTGTGATTGAGATGTTACTCAGTACTCCAGTCACTTATTTCCAGCTAGAAGGCTTAGGTTACATGTAAAAGGGACTTCTGCTAAACTAATGGATAGGGATAAAGCCATAAAGGAAAGACACAAACACTATGTGATTTATCACATAAACTGGAGTACTTCAAGGAGCTGAAGGCACTAAAGTAATTCTATGTGAGATAGTTACCTATTGCTGAAAAACTGGTTTTACTGCATTAGTGGACTACAAAAGAGTTCTACTGAAACCTGGACAGATGGCTTAGCAATTAAGGTGCTTGCCTGTGAAGACTAAGGACCCAGACTAGATTCCCCAGTACCCACATAAGCCAGATGCACAAGGTGGCACATGCATCTGCAGTTCATTTGTAGTGGCTAGAAGCCCGTGTGTGCCCCATTTTCTCCCTCTCTCAAATACATACATACATACATACATACATACATAAAAGAACAAAAGTGAAAAATATATTTTAAAAAACTAACTTTGAAAATGAAATTTCTTCAGGATGACTGAGAATTCAAGGCCAACCAAAAACACACAGTGAGTTAGAAGCCACTCTGTACTATACAGCAAAACAAGTAAGCACAATCATAATTTTTTGTTCTAAAAATAAGAGACAGCATGTATTGCTGGGTGTGGTGGTCAATGCCTTTAATCCCAGCATTTGGGAGGCAGAGGTAGGAGGATTGTTGTGAGTTTGAGGCCACCCTGAGACTACATAGTGAATTCCAGGTCAGGCTGAGCTAGAGTGAAACTCTACATTGAAAAAAAAACATGTATTACTGAATATTAGAAAACTCCCTTATTTAAATTGATTATCCGGACATTAAAAATAACACAAATATGGGCTGGAAAGATGACACAGTGGTTAAAGGCACTTGCTAAAAAAACCCTGCTTGTCTGAGTTCAATTCTCCAGTACTCACATAAAGCTGGAGGCAAATTGGTGCCCAGATGCAAAGTGAAACACATGTCTATAATCCCAAAGCATCTATGGCAATGGGAGGCAGTGCCAGGAGAAACAGCAAGTTCATGGACCAGCTAGACTGGTAGGACCAAGAACAAAGGAGACCCTGTCTCAGCAAAGGTGGAAGGAGAGGACAAATGCCTCAGACCTCCACACACGCATCGTGGCACACATGCATACACGCACCTATTATACGCATCCACACATGCACACACACACACGCACATACACACACACACACACACACTCTTAAAAAAAACACAGAGCCAGGCACAGCTGCTCATACCTGTAATGCCAGCACTCAGGAGGCTGAGGTAGGAGGATCTTCATGAGTTGGAGGCCAGCCTGGGCTACAGTAAGTTTCAAGTCAGCCTGGGCTACAGTAAGACCCCACCTCAAAAAGGAATAATTTCGGGCTGGAGGGATAAACTTTGCCAGATGCAGAAGGAGACACACGCATCTGGAGTTCGTTTGCTGTGGCTGAAGGCCCTGGTGCACACATTCTCTCTCTCTCTCTCTCTGTCTCTCTCCTTCCCTCCCTCTTTCTCTGTCAAATAAAAATAATAATAAAATATTTTTAAAAAGAATAATTTCTTGGCATATATTCACATACTTTGATTGATTTCTTAGCCATGTCTGTTTTGTTTGAATATTTATTTAAGAGATAGAGAGAGAAAGAGGCAGATAGAGAGAATGAGAATGGGCATGCTAGGGCTCTAGCCACTGCAACAAATAAACTCTAGATGCATGTGCCACCTTGTGCATCCAGCTTTACATGGGTACTGGTTAATTAAACTGGTGTCCTTAGGCTTTACAGGGAAGCACCTTGGATGCTGAGCCACCTCTCCAGCCCCATCTTTTTATTATTATTATTATTTTTTTGTTGTTGTTGTTGTTTTTTTGAGGCAAGGTCTTGCTCTAGCCCTGGTTGACCTGGAATTCACTATGTGGTCTCAGGGTGGTCTCAAACTAGCAATCCTCCTACCCCTGCCTTCCAAGTGCTGGGATTAAACGTGGATTTTATGTCTTTTTCATATTTTGTTTATTTATTTGAGAAAGAGAGAGAGGTAAAGAGAGAGAACAGGCACACCAGGGCCTATAGCCAGTTCAAACGAACTCCAGGTGCATGCTCCACCTTATGCATCTGGCTTTGAGTAATGGGGAATCAAACTGGGTCCTTACACATTGCAGGCAAGCGTCTTAGTGACTGAGCCATCTCTCCAGCCCCATGTTTGTTTTTAATACACTATTATTTCTGATAGTTTTCTGAAAAATGTTCTTTTCTGGTATGATCTTTTCATTTTAATTTTTATAACATTGCCTACAATCTGTTTTACAGCTCTGAAATTATAGACATCTTCAATCAATTCATCTGTATAGGTTAAACTTGTTTTTTAAAATAATTTTGGTATATGTGTGAGAAAGTGTGACACACGTGGAAGTCAGAACAACTTTCAGACTGGTCCTTGCTTCCACCTTGTTTGAGGCAGGGTCCTTTGTTAGTATTCACTGCTCCAGGTGCTTCTAGAAACTTCTCCTGTCTCAGCCTCCCTTCTTGCTATAACACTGGGATTACAGAAGCCCACCACAGCTCCTAGCTTTTACATGGAACCTGGGGATCCAAACTTAGGTACTCACAGTTGTTCAGCAGCACTGTAACCATCTCCCAACCCCTCATACTGTTATTTATATATTTTTTTAAATTTTTGACATTTTCATATATGAACATTATGTATTTTGAATTTATTCCCCCATTTATGTGTTAATAAATCACTCTATAAAAGCTGAAAAACCTGCCAAATGCAGAATATTCTCAATACTATTTCATCAGAAATATTAATATTACAACTCAAATATTTTCACACATTCTATTTTTTGTGAAGTTCCCAGAAAGAAGTCACACTTATGTTAAAAATTCTGTAAGGTTGATTTGTAAGGTTTGTGAATGACCAAAGACCACGCAGGACCACTCTGAAGCAGGGGAAAAGCTGTTTGTTCAAGCCAGTCTGTCTCAAGGGAGGAGAGAAAGAGAACAGTCAGCACGACTCTGGGTAGTTTGGGTTTTTATAGAGTTTTTCCTTTTGGGAGGGGGATACAGAAGACAAAGGACTGGGGAATTCAGGGAACAGCAGGGACAAAACTGAGATGCTAGTTAGTCAGAGGGACAGAGATCAAATGGAGGAGGAGGAGGTACTCTCAGGAGAGGAACCAGGTTGTCTCTAAGACAAGATCATCAGGAAACTATGTCCAAGGGTATTGTTAAGTCAGGAGAGTAGATGTTAGGCAATATAAACATCTAAAGTTGCATCAATCAGGAAACTGTCATTCTCTTACTTTGTTTTAACTTCATCTTGGTACTCTTGTCCTACCTAACATCCAAGCATTTTATTAAAGATAAGGGGGTGTCATCATCTCTCATTGATGCTTCCTGCTGTGAGAGGGCTTGGTCATGGGTTTCAGGGGATGCTGGTGTCAGTGGTTAGCAAGTCATCTCAAAGCAGGTGATGGGGAGTGGGGTCTGAGGAGGCTAAAAGTTAGTATTGAGTGGAAGAGGGACAAGTTAATAAAAGTTGGTTGAATGATTGATGTGTTAGGTAATGTACCTGGTTTTGGATGCATTTCCAAAGACAGGGGGCTATTAAGAGTAAACGAAATATCCCCAGTAATGACCCAAGTAATGGTAGTAATCAAGGCCAAATAGTTCCAAAGATATCCCATGGTCCTGAAGACAGCGAGGCGACAGGATAGGTTCTGTCAGGCAGAGTTTGGAGGTTTTTTTTTTTTATCTCCAATTCTGCTTTACCCGATTGGTTTATATAATAACAACATTCCTCGTTTAGGAACAGACAGGTTCCTCCCTTCTCAACTGTGATGAGGTCAAGGACACGGCGGTTCTGAAAGACTACTGACACCAATGAGGAGAGCTGTTGCTGAAGCAGGTGAAGGGCTGTAGCAGTTGTTAATGGCTGTAGTGAGTTCTGGGGAAAGCTGTTTATAAGAGATTATGCTGTGTTCCAGACCCCTGAAGCCAGCCCTGTAGCTACTTGTTGCAGTTAGGTTCACATTGCTGGTAGAAATCACCCAACCAAGAGCAGCCTGTGGGAAAAAGAGGTTTATTTTGGCTTACAGGCTTGAGGGGAAGCTGCACAACAGCAGGGGAAAACAACGGCATGAGCAGAGGGTGGACATCACCCCCTGGCCAACATAAGGTGGACAATAGCAACAGGAGAGTGTGCAAAATACTGGCATGGAGAAACTGGCTATAACACCCAAAACCCCGCCCCCAACAATACACTGCCTCCAGAAGGCATTATTTCCCAAAACTCTATCATGATGCCGGGAACCTAGCATTCAGAACACCTAAGTTTATGGGGAACACCTGAATCAAACCACCACATTCTGCCCCTGGCCCCCATAAGCAGATAACCATCCATAATGTAAAATGCAATCCATTCAGTCCAACTTTAAACGTCCCCACATTTTTTATCAATCCCAATGATGTTCAAACATTCCCATAGTCCAAGATCTTTTAACTGAGCCCTAATACCGAAAAATCCCCCCAAACCCATAATGGCACAGAATAAACATTCATACTGCAAATGATGGCATTGGGCATAGCAAAGAAATATTCAACCAAAACAAGATTTAAAACAACCAGGGCAAACATCAAACTCTGTAGCTTCAAGTCCAACAACTCTAGCAAGTCCCATAATTCTAACCAGCAACAAGTCTCTGAAATCCCAATTCCGCCCCTCCAGCTACGCTACTCACAGTCCTGGAAAACTTTATTGGGGCTGGCAGCTTTCCCTAGGAGCCATTTCATGGTCCCAGCATCTCCACTGGGTCTCCACTGCAATCCACAGTTCATCCTCATGGTTTCATGGGGTCTCCATGCAGGCATCTGGCAAACCTACTTCACACTGCCCATGGCCATTTCCAAAATACAAGATTGTGTTACAAACTCAATGACCCTCTCTTTCCTGCATTTCTTATATGTCACAATACCAGGTAGGTGCCAATTTGTTAATGGGGGGGGGGACTAAGGCAGACTTTGAAGAACAGGACACTCCTTGAGCACTCAGGCCCCTTCCAAAGAGTCTACATTCTTTCTGTTGCCTCAGTGCAGGTCAGCTGGCCCAATCTCAAAGGTTGTGATCTCTCAATTGCAGCTGAATGGGCAGCGGTTCATCCAAAGATTTTCCTTTCTGTGCCATATCCCTCTGCTCATACCAGTTCATTTCTATGCAAAGCAACCCTGCACAACTTCTCAGGATGCAGGCATAACAGCAAACTTCCCACACAAACTGCTACTCCAGTCCAAGCAAAGCTCTTTCTCACCCTCATAAGCCAAACCTCACAGGCCATAGTTTCCTGCTGATCTTATCTCAGAGATAACTTGGATCCTCTCCAGATGGCACCTTTTCCTCCTCTGTTTGATCTCTGTCCTTCTGACTAACTAGCTTCTCCATTTGGTTCCTGCTGTTCCCTGCATTCTCCAGTCCTTTGTCTTTTGTACTCCCCTCCCAAAAGGAAAAACTCTATAAAAACCCAAACTATCCAGAGTCACGCTGGCTGTTCTCTCTCTCTCCTCCTGTGAGACAGCCCTGCAGCTCTGTCCTCCAACAAACAGCCTTTTCCTTGTCTCAGAGTGGTCCTGCATCGTCTTTGGTCATTCATGAACCTTACATATGGTGCTGTGACTCGGATAGAAGGCTCCTGGTTGTGGGCTGCCAGACCTTGTTTCCCCCAACCAGGCCACTGAGCTGCCACTGACCCTCTGATGGACTCAGACCATCTGCCAGGTGTAGGCTTCCTCACTCACCACCATTTGGCTCCCTCTACCCACATCCTCTACTCTCAGTAAAAGTCTTCCACAAATGGAGCCAGCCATAGTGGCACATGCCTTTAATCCCAGCACTTGGAAGGCAGAGGTAGGTGGATCGCCGTGAGTTCGAGGCCACCCTGAGATTACATAGTGAATTCCAGGTCATCCTGAGCTAGTGTTGAGACCCTACCTCGAAAAACCAAAAAAAAAAAGTCTTCCACAAATGGGCTTGCTCTCAGCAGTACTCTTGTGCCATCATACACACTCTCTCTCTTCTCACTATCCTCTAAACCTTCCCTTGCCCTTTCCCCTTTGGGGAGTGTCTCTCACATCACAGGTTGGCCTGCTCTCATTCTCTCAGGGGTATACTCCCTTGGTCTCATCTAAACCTTACCCATATGTCAGGCCACACCCCTCACCTGTTTCTGGGCTCCCCAGGTCTTGAGAAAGACTGCACTTTCAACACCTCAAGACTCTTTCTCAGGCCCACCAAGCCCTGAGGGGAGCCTTTTTGCTTGGTTTGCTGGCCTAGGGATACTCTCCTTCCTCCTTTTTGTCACCAAACTCCCTCTGCTCAGAAAGGAGAGGGCAGCTCCTTGTCCCTCCTCCCACCATCAAACTTGATCAGCCATGCTCAAAGCGGGACCAACTTGCCCCTCTCTTCTTTCCCTTTTTCTTTCTGACAACTTCTGCTCCTCCCATTGAGGAACTTGATTGGCCACACTGAAAAAGGAACCAACTTGCCCCCCCCCCCCCAGGTAGGGTCTCATTCTAGCTCAGGCTGACCTGGAATTCACTATGTAATCTCAGGGTAGCCTTGAACTCATGGTAATCCTCCTATCTCTGCCTCCCAAGTGCTGAGGTTAAAGGTGTGTGCCACCATTCCTGGCTTTTTTTTTTTTTTTTTTTGAGGTAGTATCTCACTCTAGCTCAGGCTGACCTGGAATTCACTATGTAATCTCAGGGTGGACTTGAACTCACTGTTATTGTCCTACCTCTACCTCCCGAGTGCTGGGATTAAAGGAGTGTGCCACCATACCCGGTTCCCCCCTTTTTAAAATCTCTGTCATCCTCTTTGCTGGGTTCCCTCAGCCACTCTCAGTGCCTAGGCTACCTGCCATAACTTTTCTGCTGCCACTGGCATCAGCCCTGAGTGCCCGACTGCCTTAAGCATAAGTGGCACTGAGCCATTGTAATTTACACCCTCAGGCTTGAAGCTTAATCTCCCAGATGTCTCTGGTCTGTGTGCCTCTGGCCCGGCGGCTGCCATGATCACTGCCACCACACCTGCGGACACCACAAAAAATAAAATAAAATAAAAAAACCCCTTCACTGCATATGCGCGTGCTCTCTCTCTCCTCTCTCTCTCTCTCTCTCTCTCTCTCTCACTCCCCTTCTCCTGAGATCTCCTTCTTCACAACTAATAATTACTCCTTCAGGAGAATGCCTTACTTTTCTCCTCCTCTCTTCCTTACAAGAGTCTCCTCCCACACCCCTACCTTCTCCCTCTCATCTGAGATGGAAAATAAGACTTCCAAACCTGTCCCTATCACCTCTGGCTTGTCTACTTTAAAACTTAAAGACACAAGACCATAATAAGAGGAGGAAAAGATCATGACATCAAAATAAAAGAGAGACTGATTGAGATGGGGAGGGGATATGATGGAGAATGGAGTTTCAAAGGGCAAAGTGGGGGGAGGGAGGGTATTACCATGGGATATTTTTTATAATCATGGAAGTTGTTAATAAAAATTTGAAAAAAAAAACTTAAAGAAATTGGGGTCTGGAGAGATGGCTTAGCAGTTAAGCATTTGCCTGTGAAGCCGAAATACCCAGGTTCAGTTCCCCAGTACCCATGTAAGCCAGATATACAAGGGGGCACAAGCATCTGGAGTGCATTTGCAATGGCAAGAGGCCCTGGCACACCCATACTCTATCTGCCTCTTCCTCTCTGTCAAGTAAATAAAGTATTTAAAAACGTAAAGAAACTAAGGCTCCAAGATGATATCAAACCTTGCTGTTTAATCTTTTATTGCAACATGGCCTGGCCTTAATATAAATTAGACAATAGATCCAACATGGCCTGAAAATGGCACTTTTAATTTTTAAAATCTTTCTGATTTAGGAAATTTCTGCCAACACACTGGTAAATGGTCAAAAATTCCCTGTACTTAATCATTTTTTGTTCTACACACTTGTCCTTCTCTCTGCCCTGCTTGCCCTACGCTCCTGATTCTTCTAGCCAAGACCTTAGGGGCAAGATCAAATTCAACACCCCCTCCTTACTCTTCCCCACCTTCAGCTCTCAATCCCTCCCTTCTCTTCTCCTGTTCAATGGACCTGCTTCACACAGATAGAGTCTTTCCCCTATGAAAGGTGGCAAGGACTGAGGGAATTATATGCACCCATGTCCCATTTTCTATGTCTGAGCTTTCTAAAATTGAAGCATGCCTAGGATCCTTTTCTTCTAACCTTGTCTACTATAATAAAGAATTTTGCTACCTTACTCAGGCCTATGGCTTTACCTGGCATGATCCCTATGTTGTTCTGTCTACCACTTTCACCTGAGATGAACGTGAGTACACCTGGGTGGCTGCCTAGGCCCACACTGATGATATCCATCTAACTGATCCAACCAATCCAGTTGGCACTGTGGCAGTTCCCAGGGAAGACCCAAACTGGAACTACCAGATCCCTGTCCCTACCACTCAGGACCCACACCACACTTCCCCAGGGAGGGTGGCACAGACCGGATGGTTGTCTGTCTCTTGGCAGGCCTCCAGAAGGCTTCCCACAAGTTGTTAACTTTAACAAACTCCTCTCAATAACTCAATAGCCTGATAAAAACCCAGCAGAATTCATGAGACACCTAACAGAGGAACTTATTCAATACACCCACCTTGATCCCACTTCTCAGGAAGGCATCTTAGTTCTTAATACCCACTTCCTATCTCATTCTGCCCAATATTTGGAAAAAAATTCAAACAACTTGAAAAGTGCCCTCAAGCTCCCCAGGGAGACCTGCTGGAAATGGCCTTTAAGGTGTGTGGTTTTTTTTTTTTTCCCGAGGTAGGGTCTCACTCTCTCAGGCTGACCTGGAATTCACTATATAGTCTCAGGGTGACCTTGAACTTGTGGTGATCCTCTTACCTCTGCCTCTAAAGGCCTGGGATTAAAGGCAAACGCCACCACACCCGGCTGCCTTTAAGGTTTTTAACAGCAGAGTGGACCAGGAATGGACAGATAGGCTGGCCAGAGACAAACAAAAATACCATCTCTTGTCTCTGGCTCTTTGGGCTCCTCCAAAGAAGACATCAGAACTTTGATTCTCACTGGGCCCTGCTTTAGATGTGGCACCACCAGACAGTTGGCCAGAGCTTACCCCAACCCACACCCAATGCCAGGACCCTGCCCTTACTGTGGACTCTGGGACACTGAAAGGTCGACTGTCCCTCCCTGCCTTGTAGGCCAGTCCCTTCCCTTCGGCCTCCATAGGAGCCGCTCAGCAATCTCCTTGTCCTGACAGCCAAAGACTGACAGTGCCCTGGGACCTTGGCCCCTGACAAGACTCTTCACATCACCATGGAGGAGCCCAGGATAACAGTCCAGGTGGCAGGTAAACCTGCCTCATTCATATTAGATACAGAGCTCACATGGTCAGTTCTGCCATCCAACTCTAGCCAGACTTTTCCCTCACAGAACCCTGTGGTGGGTGTAGACAGCCAACTCCATTCCCCTCACATTACTGCTCCTCTATCCTGCAATGTTTGGAACACTCCACTCTCCCACTCTTTCCTTGTAATGCCCTCTTGCCCTGCCCCACTTCTGGGCTGAGACCTCATGCAAAAACTCTCCATCTCCTTAACCCCCTACTCATCCACCATTTTCACCCTTACCCCAGTTCCCTCTCTTATCAAGACTCCTAACTTTCCCCTTCCCACTTCTGAGGCTGACCCCCATGGGACGCTTCTCCTGCTCAGGCCTCACATCACTTGTCTGTTTGTATCAAACTCAAAGACCCTACTGTGTTCCCCTGCTGGCCCCAATACCCAATCTCACTTAAACATCACCAGGGACTTAAACCCATTATTTCCCGCCTCTGTTGTGCTGGCCTCCTCTGCCCCACTCTTTCCTCCTACAATACTCCCATCCTGTTATTAAGCCTGATGGAACCTAGCAATTAGTCCAAGATCTTTGTTAGTCAATGGTGTTATACTACTCATTCACCCGGTAGTGCCTAACCCATACAACCTTCTCTCCCACATCCCTTCCTCTACCACTCCCTTCTCAGGACTTGACCCCAAGAATGCTTTCTTCTCTATACCTCTCCACCCACACTCCTATGATCTCTTTGCTTTCACTTGGGAAGACCCTGACACCCACAGTGCAACTCAACTAATCTGGACTGTCTTCCCCAAGGGTTTAGAGACATCCCCCACCTGTTTGGCCAAGCTCTATCCACTGATCTCCTATCCCTTGACCTGTCACCTAGCACTTTTACAGTACGTCGATGACCTTCTGCTCTGCTCACCCTTTCTTCTGGACTCCAGGTGACACAAAAACATGCTTCTCAACTTTCTAGGCTCCATGGGCTACAGAGTTTCCCCCATTAAGGCTCAACTCTCTCGAATCCAAGTTAAGTACCTTGGTTTCCTCCTTACTCTCACCTCACAACAACTCACCCTAGATCACGAACAGCACATTTGATCTCTCTCTCTCTCTCTCTCTCCTCCTACCTCTAAGGAAGAAACCCTATCTTTCCTTGGCTTTGCTGGGTTCCTCAGAACTTGGATTCCCAACTTTACCCTCTTTGCAAACCCCTCTATGACAAGCTAAGGGGAACCCACATGGACTACTTGAACCCCAGATTGAGATAGACGCTGCTTTTTCTCACTTACAAGATGCCCTCCTGACAGCACCAGCCCTGGCTCTCCCTATCTCCAAAAGACATTCCTCCTCTATAGCACTGAAAAGGGAGGACAGGCACTGGGAGGGTTAGGACAGATGAAAGACCCCTTCTTTGCCCTGGTGGCCTACCTCTCCAAACAGCTGGAAACTCTATTTGGGCCTGGCAACCTTGCCTATGTGCCTTAGCCTCAGCAGCACTCCTGGCCCAGGAAGCATAAAAACTCACCTTTGGCCAAAAGCTCACAGTTCTTTCACCTCATAGGTTCAAGAATCTCCTCTCTAACTCTTGCTTGTCAACTCTAATCCCATCCAAACTCCAACTTTTTCTTGTTACCTTTCTGGATAACCCAAACATTACTTTAGATTTCTGCACCCCCCCACCCACTTAACCCAGCTACCCTTCTACCTCTACCCAAGCAACTTACACACTCTGTCTACACACTTTAGAGGCGCTTACCTATCACAACCACAAAATCTCACTGTCTCCCCTCTCTGACCCTGACCACACATGCTATAAAGATGGAAGCTCTTCTACCACTCCACAGGGGATCTAAATAGCAGGATATATCATCTCTGATGACCAGATAATTGAGACTATTCCTTTGCTTAAGGGAAGTACATACCAGAAGGCTGAGCTTGTTGCCCTCATCACAGCACTCCATTTAGCCCAAAGGAATACAGTTAATATATATGCTGACTTAAATACGCTTTTCATATTCTACACCACCATGTTATCATTTGGAAGGAGAGATTTTTTTCTGTCAGTGAAGGGAACCCCAATTACCAATGGGCCTCTTATACTTAAGCTACTAGAAGCTTCTTACCTCCCGACAAAAGCAGCTGCCATTCATTGCAGGGGACATTAGCCTCTAACCTCATCTGTAGCTTGGGGAAACTCATTTACAGATAGTTGCCAGAGAATCTAGTCTTCAGAGTACAGGCATATCCTCAACTCTTTTCCTCGCCCCAGCCTCCTTTACCCCTTCCTATACTCCAGAACAATATCAGGCCCTCACAAAAAAAGGTGCTGTCCTGGGCCCATTTGGGGCTGGTTACTCTTGGGAGACCTTTACTGCCCGCCTGATGATCCATAGGCTACTACCATATTAACTCACTTACATAATCTTTTCCATATTGGTGCTCATCCCCTACAAAGATTTCTGACTCCACTTCTTTGCCACCCTCACCTCTCCTCACTGATTTCCTCTGTGACTCAGGCCTTCTCCCTCTGAGCCAAAGTCTCCCCACAGGTGGAATCCAGCCCCCTCCTTCCTTCAAACCCCACTAACATTGGGGTTCTCTCCTCAGGGTTGATTTGCAAATAGGCTTCACTCACATGCCTACACACACACACACACAAAAAAAAAAAAGATTAATACCTTCTCACTATGGTAGACACTTTCTTGGAATGGGTTGAAACCTGCCCAACAACTGGGGAAACTACAAATGTAGTTGCCTCCCATGTCCTCAAGTCCATTCTACCTTGCTTCAGCCTTTCTCTTACTATCCAATCTGACAATGTACCAGCCTTTATCTGTAAGGTAACACAGGAAGTATCCAGAGCCCTGGGAGTAGACTGGCAACTGCATATCCCATACAGACCTCAATCCTCAGGCAAGGTGTAAAGGGAAAATGTCATCCTTAAACCCATCTCTCAAAGTTAACCTCTGAACTCCACTTGCCCTTGTACGAATCAGATCTACCCCCCCCCCCCCCAGCTCCTTCTTTTCTCAGCCCTTTTGAACTCATGTATGGGTGCCCTTTCCTCCTGGGAAACCTTCCTCCCCTAGCAAACACTCCTTTTCATGGGTACTTACCGGCATTCACTCTCATTAGAAACCTTCTCCAAGAACATGCTAACCACCTTCTACATCAACCATCAAAATAACCCATTACACTCTCTCTTAACCCTGGTGATCAGATGTATCTTAAGCAGTCTCACCCCCAGAATCTCACACCCCACTGGACCGGATATCACCTGGTTATTCTCACCACTCCTATGGCAGCGAAGCTCCAAGACATTGCCAACTGGATTCATCTATCCCAAATCAAACAGGTCAAGACGCCACTGCCTGACCCTGACCCAACAGGGAATAAGTACTCTTCTACCTCAATCAGTCCCAATAAACTCAAAATCTCCCATATTCCTGCACTCCCCACCATATCAGAATGCTTCTTATAGGGGTACTAATAACTCACTGTCTATCTTTCCTTATGATGTACTCTTTTTCCCTGGCCTCCAAATATTTGTCCCCACCTTGCACTTGGCATTTCAATGTCTTAGCTACAGACAGAAATGATAAACTCCTTACATCTACCTTTCTTGCCCTATCTTGGGATGCAGAGCACCCATCTCCCTTTCCTTCTTTGTCCCTGATGCTTCCAGTGGACCTCCTGGTTGTGTTTTTAACTCCTGTAACTTTGACCCATCATGGCCTAAATTTATTTGCCTGATTCAGGACTAACCATGAGTGCAGGAAAAGTAGCCAATTGGGGGGGGGATGCCCCTGATGGAGTTGTAGATATCATTACACTAGGCCAGGGTACAGCATCACTCCACAATTTATACAATGAGGGAGAAATGTTACTTTTGCAATTAATGATCCATGGAACCAGAAATGGGCAGATGGAACAGAGGGAGCAGCCTACTCAGTAGACACAGTGGACAGACCCTTCTGTGGGGGAAAAATAAAAGATTTTCAGGTCACTGCAAACAGTGCCAATAACAGCCCAAAGTTCTATCATACAGGCAGTTCGAGTTATACAACAGGCTCACGATGATCTTCAATACCACCTCTATGACCTTTCTCTTTCCACCCCACCTTGGATGTCTATCCTAAATTCCTCACTCTCCCTGCTCAACAAGCTCAAGAGTCCCAAGATGGAGTAGAAATGAAGGAAAAGAATGGCAGCAGCCTGATTGATGCAACTTTAGATGTTTATATTGCCTAACCCCCACTCCACTGACTTAACAATGTCCCCAGCCATAGCTTCCTGCTGATCTTATCTCAGAGACAGCCTGGTTCCTCTCCAGATGGCACCTCCTCCTCCTCTGTTTGATCTTTGTCCTTCTGACTAACTAGCTTCTCAGCTTGGTCCCTGCTGTTCCTGGCATTCCTCCTTCCTTTGTCTTCTGTATTCCCCTCCCAAAAGGAAAATCTCTATAAAACCCCAAACTATCCGGAGTCATGCAGGATTGGCTGTTCTCTCTCTCCTCTCATGAGACAGTACTGCAGCTCAAGTCCCTAATTAACAGCTTTTTCCCTGCCTCAGAGTGGTCCTGTGTGGTCATGGGTCATTTCCAAACTTTACTTGATTGACTTGGAATTTTTTTGACTGTGGAGAGCTGGAATATTACAAATCCAGCAAACTTTAGGGTTATTTAGTTCCTTTAGTAGCCACTCATTGCCTACCTCTTCATATGCCTTAATATCCTTTCAGATATCTGGTAAAGCTTTTTGAAAATATTAACAGACCATTACCTTCCACAAAATCAAATGTTAGGAATGTCATCAGAGAGCATCTAAGACCTACAGCAGATATTTCTCAACTTTACTATAACCTCCTACATGATGCCCCCACCAATATATTTGGTAAATGTGTTGATTTGTGACTTTCTTTTCTTATGGCAAAAAGTTCATGCAACTGCTTTCACATTGGATGTATAACCCAGCATCCTGAATCCATGTCCCAGGGTCATGGTCACCCAAATTTCACTCAAAATAATTTATCTCTTACCTTCTTTGAAAGAAGAGCTGTATTTTGCATTGACACTTCTTGCCTCCCTTCAGAGTACTTTTACTGGATTAATGTGTTTTTTTAAATATGCTATTTCTTTGAGAAAGAGAGACAGAGAGAGAGAGAGAGACAGAGATAGAATGGGTGCACCAGGGCCTCCAACCACTGCAAATGAACTCCAGACACACGTGCCACCTTTTACATCTGGCTTATGTGGGCACTGGAGAATAGAACCTGGGTCTTTAGGTTCCGCAGGCAAGTGCCTTAACAACTAAGCCATCTCTCCAGCCCTGGACTAATGCTTTTATGAAATAAAATTTTCTCTAAATATCTCTATCTGTATTTTTTGTTGTTTTGCCAAATTAATAAAGAAAATTGAATAATTTTTGTAATATTTTCAGACATCTAAATTTCATATCATTATGGAGCCAAATATCAATGTGTTTAAAAAAATACAATTCCAAGTCAGAATCCTACGGAAACCAAGATTATGGACTCCAATGAGAAGCTTCCACTAGTCTTTGACCAAAAGTGAGGATATACCTATCAAAATCTCTCACAGTTTTTTTTTTCAAGCTAGGGTCTCACTTTAGCCCAGGCTGACCTGGAATTCACTATGTAGTCTCAGGATGGCCTGGAACTCATAGAGATCCCCCACCTCTGCTTTCCAAGTGCTGGGATTAAACGCATGAGCCACCACACCTGGCATTCAAAATTTCTCCAAATCAACAATGCTTATGCCCTTAACCTATCATGATCTCATTCTCCATTGGAGAATCTGTTATTCTTTTTCAGAAAGCAGTGAGAACTGAGGACAGCCAAAATCTATCAACAGGACAAGGATCGCTGACTTGGTGTTAGCAGGTGAACCACCCCTAGCACAGCAGCTAAGGCCCAGGTGAAAACAAATTATCGAGATGAGCAAGAGTGCTGCTTCCATGGTGAACCTGACAACCTGAGTCAGGGTGATGGAGACAGACACTGAGATACTCAAAATGCACCAAAGCCAAAATCCAGAAGCTGCTGTGAGTTCAACACTAAAGTAGACCTAAAGCACATCCACCAAGGCTCAGGGGATTTTGCATAAGAGGGGGTGGAAAGAATGTAAGAGCCACAGGGTGGGAGGGACGACCCAGAGGCATTTCATTCCCCCCAAATGAGTGTCTGCTGCTCTCACAACTCATAACCCACAACTGCATGATGATTAACAGCAATCCCACTGAGGAGGGCCCTCAGTGGAGTGGGGGCAGGGAAGAGATGATACCAACATTTGATGTATCTATACAAAGTTTCAACTTAATAGAAATAATAAAAGCTAATCTCAGCACTTGGGAGGCAGGGGTAGGAGGGCCATCATGAGTTTGAGGCCACCCTGAGACTACATAGTGAATTCCAGGTCAGTGTGGGCTAGAGTGAGACCCTACCTTGAAAAGCCAAAATAAATAAATTAATTAAATTAAAAAGTTAAAAAATTATACTTATTAAAAATGTATAAATTACAGTTACTTTATATTCTCACAAAATATTGGTATAACCAGTCTTATTGTTTTAATCATTCTCAAATATGTATAATGATGCCTTATTATGGTTTAATTTGCTACTTACTAATGATGTTGAACATCATTCCATTTATCTTTGGATAAGTATAAGCACTAATATTTTATTTATTATTATTACATAATGTTCTTCTAATTGAGTTATTGGTTCTCTTCCTATATCTGTATGTAAATCTTTCATTGAATATGTTTTTAAATCTTTATTCCATTCAGTGACTTGGCTTTTACAGTTTCTTATAGAGTCTCTTGAAAAGCACTGTTATTTGAATTGTGACAGTCTTATTTACCTTCCATAATTTTATTGTTCATGATTTTTGTATACAATCTAAGAAATATTTACTTAGGCCAAAGCAACAAAAAAAATAAACAATTTCCCTGAAAGTGGAGATAGTTCAAAGTATGGGTATATAATTTCAAAATCAGATGCCACATACCATTTTGTAAACAGAAACTCAAGTCTGTTGCATACCACCTTACCAAAAAATCTGGAGATAAGAATTGGTAAAAGGAAATGAGTATATTTATTTTATTTTTAAAAGTTTTTATTTATTCTTCCATTTTGACATTTTCATACAAGCACGTACTTTTTTTGCAAGGTAGAGTTTTGTTCTAGCCCAGTGTGACCAGGAATTCATTCTGTAGTCTCAAGATGGCCTCAGACTCATGGCAATCCTCCTACCTCAGCCTCTCAAGTGCTGGGATTAAAGGCATGTGCCACCATGCCTGGCTGTACTGTATTTTGATCTTATTCTCTCTGTTACTCTGTCTTATCCCTTTTACATTAACACTTTTATTATAATCCATTAATCCCCATCTTTATTTTTATTATATTATATTATTTACTTATTTGAGAGAGATAGAGAGAACAAGGTAGATAGTGAGACAGAATGGGCATACCAAGGCCTCTAGACACAGCAAACGAACTCCAGATGTGGAGAGCCGAGAGAGTGTGATCGCCATTACAAGATGGCGCTGACATCCGGCCTCGGTCCTGGTGAACAAGTAGAATAGCGCATGTGCAAGTGGTGAAAGCGCGCCAAGTCACTGCCCAGCCCGGGGCGTCATATGGGGTGATGAGCGCGCAGCCAATCAGCAGAGTACATGCCGCCTAGGGGCTATATAAGCGGCGCCATTTTGGGGCTCTGGGTCTTCCTCTTTTCATCTGTTAACTGCAATAAACGCTTGCTGCAGAAGGATCCTGGTGTCCGTGTGCTTTCTTGCTGGCGAGACGACTACGCGGGCTACAGCTGGTGTCGAAACCCGGGACGCCGGGTGCCTGTCATCGCCGGCGCCGAGGAGACCCCCCATTCACGGGGAAGGATTCAGAACTGCAGGACTAAGGTAGGTTCTGAGAGGCATGTTTGGTCTTGACCACAAATATTCGTGCTGAAGCCGTTTGCTGCTGTTGGGTACAGTCAGACGGACGTAGATAAGCCGCGGTGCCCCTCTCTGTGTGTCAGCTTCTCTCGTAAATAAGAGAGCAACATGGGAGCTTCACATTCGGAGCTACAAGACAGCATGTCAGAAACAGAACGGGATAAAAGGTTAGGGGCCCTTGAGGAAAAAGAAAAAGACGTCTCTAAGAAAAAAGGCCTTTCCGCGGACACTAAGTCCACAGAAAGAAAAGACAAGGGAAAAGACGCCCTGGGAGAGAAACATGAGAGGGAAAAGAGAAGTCCAAAAAGGAGGCCTCTTTATCCGATAAAAGAATTGGAGGCTTTAGGAATTGATAGCTCAGAGTCTGAGGATCTTAGTCCCTCCGAGGAGGAAGAATTAGATGGGGAAGCGGCTCGCTATGGGGAGGAGAGATACTATCTTGATGAGCAGCCGCTACCGCAAAATTGAAAGCAAAAGAAGATAGGAGATAAGAACCGCGCGGCTTTTCAATCTGCCGCCCCTGCCATTCCCAGTGCTCCTCCGCCTTATGCCGGCAAGCATTGTTCAGATTCCTTCCTTTCAGAGGGGGACAGAAGGAGGTTCTTACAAGCCTTCCCGGTGTTTGAGGCTGCGGATGGAGGCCGCGTCCATGCGCCGGTAGAGTATGCCCTCATTAAGGAACTTGCTGAATCAGTTAATAAGTATGGAGTAGATGCTAATTTTACAGTCATGCAGCTTGAGAGACTCGCCACTATGGCAATGACTCCAAAAGATTGGCAAGTTACAGTAAAAGCTGCTCTTCCTAATATGGGACAATATTTAGAATGGAAAGCCCTTTGGCACGATGCTTCTCAAACTCAGGCAAGGGCTAATGCCAATGCAGAAGATAATCAACGGCACTGGACCTTCGATTTACTAACAGGGCAAGGCCAATTTGTTCATAATCAGACAAACTATGACTGGGTAGCATATGATCAGATCTCTGCCGCTGCTATTAAAGCATGGAAAGCCCTCTCAAAAAAGGGCGAGGCCGGGGGACACCAAAAAAAGATTATTCAAGGCCCCCAGGAGTCATTCTTGGACTTTGTAGCCAGGATGACGGATGCAGCGGGCAGGATATTTGGGGACCCAGAACGAGTTAAGCCAATGATAGAACAACTAGTGTTTGAAAATGCCTCCCCAGAGTGTAAGACAGTCATTGCTCCTAGGAGAAGCAAAGGGCTGACAGACTGGATAAAGGTTTGCCGAGGACTCGGAGGCCCACTCACTAATGCTGGCCTTGCAGCGGCTATATTACAGGCTAAAAACCGCCAGAGTCTCGGAGGCAATAAAGCTTGTTATAACTGCGGCAAAGTGGGTCATTTAAAACGAGATTGTCGTGCTCCTGCACAAAAGAAATTTCCAGGACTATGCCCCAAGTGTAAAAAGGGCAATCACTGGGCCAATGAGTGTCGCTCAGTTAGAGATATTCAGGGAAAACTTATTCAGCATGATACCCCTTCTGAAGAAAGAAATGAGAATGTTCCAAAAAACGGGTCTCAGGGCCCCAGGTCTCAGGGCCCCAAAAGATATGGGACACCAGTGGACAACAGGAGGGCATGTCTAGCTGCAGAGCAACAAGAGGTTCCACAGGACTGGACCTCCGTTCCACCTCCTAATTCTTATTAATGCCACATATGGGAGTGCAACCAGTCCCGGTTGAATTTGAAGGTCCCCTCCCTAAAGGAAGTGTCGGCCTTATTTTAGGACGCTCCTCTCTTACCCTAAAGGGGCTTATGATTCATCCTGGAATAATGGATCAAGACTATACTGGAAGGCTTCAGGTTCTTTGCTCTTGCCCGCAAGGCATATTTTCAATTTCCCCTGGGGATAAGATTGCTCAATTAGTTCTCCTTCCCAGCTTGCACGACTATTTTCCTTCCACCGAAATGCCAAGAGGCACAAAGGGGCTTGGTTCTTCAGGAACTGACTGCGCTCATTTGGTAGTTGATCTTTCAACTAGGCCTACTTTACAACTACAGATAGAAGGGAAGAGCTTTTCCGGCATTTTGGACACTGGAGCTGATAAAAGTATCATTTCCTCCCGATGGTGGCCTAAGGCGTGGCCTGTTACACAATCGTCTCACTCTTTACAAGGGTTAGGATATGAGGCCAGCCCTGCAGTGAGTTCACGGTCATTGACTTGGCAAACACTAGAAGGTCAAACAGGAAGCTTTATACCCTATGTGCTCCCTCTCCCTGTTAATCTATGGGGAAGAGACATTTTACAGGAATTAGGACTAGCATTGACTAACAAATACTCTCAGCAAGCTCTGGATATTATGAAAAGGATGGGATATAAGGAAGGAAGAGGCCTTGGCAAAAAAGAGCAAGGGAGATTAAGCCCGATCCCACAAGAAGGTAATGCAGGGAAGCAAGGTCTGGGTTTTCATTAGCTGCCATTGAGGGTTCCATGCCCATACCCTGGCTCACAGAGGAAGCCATATGGGTTCCTCAATGGCCTCTTTCCTCTGAAAAGTTAGAAGCTGCTACAAGGCTGGTTAAAGAACAAGTACAGCTTGGTCATTTGGAGCCCTCTACCTCTCCTTGGAATACACCTATTTTTGTTATAAAAAAGAAATCTGGAAAATGGAGACTTCTCCATGATTTGAGGGCCATCAATGCACAGATGCGGCTATTTGGCTCCGTGCAACGAGGCCTGCCTTTGCTCTCCACTTTGCCTAAACAATGGAAAATTATAATTATAGATATTAAGGATTGCTTCTTCTCCATTCCTTTATGCCCACAAGATAGACATAGATTTGCATTTACTCTACCTGCTGTTAATCATTTTGAGCCAGATAAAAGATATCAATGGAAAGTTTTGCCTCAAGGCATGGCCAATAGCCCCACCATGTGTCAGTTATATGTGCAATTGGCCCTTGAACCAGTTAGAAAACAATTTCCCTCTCTGCTGTTAATCCATTATATGGATGATATTCTTATGTGCCATAAGGAATTAGTTGTTTTACAGACTGTATATCCTTTATTATTAAAAACCTTAAGACAATGAGGCCTGCATATTGCTTCCGAGAAGGTTCAAGTTTCAGAAGTAGGTTCCTTTTTAGGGACGGTTATTTACCCAGAAAAAATAGTTCCTCAAAAATTAGAGATTCGCAGAGATCATTTACGAACGTTAAATGATTTTCAGAAATTATTGGGTGATATAAATTGGTTGAGACCGTTTCTAAAAATTCCCTCTGCTGAATTGAAGCCATTGTTTGACATCCTGGAAGGAGATGCTCATATTTCTTCACCTAGAGCCTTAACACCAGCTGCAAGCCGCGCCCTAAAAGTGGTAGAAGAAGCTTTACAAGATGCTCAGTTGAAACGCATAGAGGAAGCCAAAACCTTCGACCTGTGCGTTTTTAAAACTAGACATTTACCAACTGCCGTGCTGTGGCAAGATGGACCCTTATTGTGGGTTCATCCCAACGCTTCTCCTGCAAAGATTATTGATTGGTACCCAGATGCAATTGCTCTGCTTGCCCTTCGTGGATTAAAGGCAGCCATTACTCATTTTGGAAAAGAACCCAAGTCTTTAATTGTGCCTTATACAGCCCATCAAGTTCAGATATTAACCGCTACTTCTGATACTTGGGCGGTGTTAATCACCTCCTTTGGTGGTTTAATAGACAATCATTACCCTAGACACCCTATTTTACAATTTGCCTTAACCCAAGAGGTTGTGTTCCCGCGTATTATATCTCGGGAGCCACTTCAAGACGGGCTGGTGGTCTATACAGATGGGTCAAAAACAGGAGTAGGGGCCTATGTGGTTAATGATAAGATTATATCTAAACAATATCATGAAACCTCACCTCAAATTGTGGAATGTTTGGTAGTATTAGAAGTTTTGGAAAAATTCCCAGGTCCCCTGAATATTGTTTCGGATTCCTGTTATGTAGTAAATGCAACAAAAACTTTAGAGGCTGCTGGGTTGATTAAGGCATCTAGCAAGCTTGCAACAATTTTTCAAAAGATTCAGTTTGCCTTGATTAATAGGAGATCTCCTGTTTTCATTACGCATATCAGGGCTCATTCGGGCCTACTGGGGCCCATGTCCCGTGGAAATGACTTGGCAGATCGGGCCACGAAGTTTATCACGCTTGCTCTTTCATCAAAATTGGAGTTGGCTAAAAGTTTTCATAAAAGGTTTCATGTCACAGCTGAGACATTGCGTCGTCGGTTTGACATCACTAGAAAAGAGGCTAGAGACATAGTAACTCAATGTCAAAATTGCTGTCAATTTTTACCTGTGCCTCATGTAGGAATTAATCCCAGAGGAATTCGCCCATTACAAATTTGGCAGATGGATGTTACTCACGTCCCATCTTTTGGCAAATTACAATATTTACATGTTTCCATTGATACTTGTTCTGGAGTTATGTTTGCTTCCCCATTAACCGGGGAGAAAGCAGCCCATGTTATTCAACACTGCCTCGAGGCGTGGAGTGCCTGGGGGAAGCCCAAAATTCTTAAAACTGACAATGGACCAGCTTATACTTCTCAAAAATTTGGACAGTTCTGTCACTAGATGGGAGTGACCCATTTGACAGGTCTCCCATATAATCCTCAAGGACAGGGTATTATAGAACGGGCTCATCGCACTCTAAAGTCTTATTTAATAAAACAAAAAGGGGGAGTCGAGAAGGCTCTGCCCTCAGTCCCACGAGTGACTATATCCATAGCACTCTTTACTCTTAATTTTTTAAATTTGGACAGTCAGGGCCATTCGGCGGCTGACCGTCATTGCTCAGAGCCTAACAGGCCACAGGAGATGGTTAAGTGGAAAGATGTTTTGACTGGTCAATGGAGAGGCCCGGATCCTATTTTAATAAGATCCAGGGGAGCTGTTTGTGTTTTTCCACAGGAAGAAGACAATCCATTCTGGCTACCAGAACGCCTAACACGTAGACTTGTGATACCTGACGAATCATCGAGATCCTGTGCGGGAGCCGAAGAAGTGGACAAGATCCATTATGAAGACCCTAATATTGCTACTGAGTATAAGTCTCACATGGAACCTGGCCAAGACGGAACAACAATGGGGAATACTCTCAGTGTTCCCAAACCCGCTTCCAATTCGCCATGATGCGAAATTGGTCTGCTGATTTTGAAGCCGCCGTGAGAGAGTTGAGACTAGCCATCGTCCATGTGAATTCTACTAGAGTTGACCCCTCCCTAGCTGTGGGCCTGACATCCTGGATTTCTTCAGCCTTCTCTTTCTTTAAGGAATGGGTGGGAGTGGCGCTGTTTGGTGCAGCCCTATGTTGTGGCTTAGTGTTCCTGCTTTGGTTGTTCTGCAAGCTCAGAGCTCAACAGCAACGTGACAAGGTCATTATTGCGCAAGCACTTGTGGCTATGGAACAGGGATCATCTCCTGAAATTTGGTTAAGAATTAATTAGACTGAGACCCTCAGTCGATGCACCTCAGGGGTTTAGCCCATTGCACTGAGTCGATGAGAGATCTAAGTCTAATCAGCCCTTGCCTAAGTGGCTGCAGCACCAAAATATGAGATTGACAGCCCTTGCACCCCCAGGAACAATATTCCATTGCACGGGGATGGGTGTCAACTCCCTTTTTTGCCTCTCCCTTGGCCTTTGCACTCAGAGGACTTGTCTCCATTGCACCTGATAAGGTGAGGGAGTGAGCTCTTGATCGCTTATTCCCCAAGGAAGGAATTTGCTTGATCGAGCATAGGGTTGTTTGGTGCCACGCTGGTTGGGCTATGAGGCAGTAGTCATCTTATTAAAACAAAAAGGGGGAGATGTGGAGAGCCGAGAGAGTGTGATCGCCATTACAAGATGGCACTGACATCCGGCCTCGGTCCTGGTGAACAAGTAGAATAGCGCATGTGCAAGTGGTGAAAGTGCGCCAAGTCACTGCCCAGCCTGGGGCGTCATATGGGGTGATGAGCGCGCAGCCAATCAGCAGAGTACACGCCGCCTAGGGGCTATATAAGCGGCGCCATTTCGGGGCTCTGGGTCTTCCTCTTTTCATCTGTTAACTGCAATAAACGCTTGCTGCAGAAGGATCCTGGTGTCCGTGTGCGTTCTTGCTGGCGAGACGACTACGCGGGCTACATCCAGATCCATGTGCCACCTTGTGCATCTAGCTTAAATGGGTACTGGGAAGTTGAACCTGAGTCTTTAGGCTTTGTAGGCAAGCACTTTAAATGCTAAGCCATCTCTCCAACCCTTATTTTTAATACTATTATTTTCAAGCATAAAGAAACAGAAGAGACTGCAAATGAACTCCAGATGCATGTGACACTTTGTGCTTCTGGCTTTCCATGGGTACTATGGAATCAAATCTGGGTCATTAGGCTTTGTAGGCAAGCACCTTAAATGCTGAGCCACCTCTCCAGACCTTATTTTATTTTATTTTATTTTTGACTTTTTGGGGTAGGGTCTCACTCTAGTCCAGGCTGACCTGGAATTCACTCTGTATTCTCAGGGTGGCCTCAAACTCATGGCAATCCTCCTACCTCTGCCTCCTGAGTGCTGGGATTAAAGGTGTGTGCCACCATGCCCGGCTCTTTTTGGTTTTTTGAGGTATGGTCTTACTCTAGCTCCATCTGACCTGGGATACACTATGTAGTCTCAGGGTGGCCTTGAACTCATGGTGGTCCTCCTACCTTTGCCTCCCAGAGTGCTGGGATTAAAGGCATGTGTCACTATGCCCGGCCCCTCTCCAGCCCTTACTTTTTTTAAGATTTATTTTTATTTATTTATTTATTGGAGACAGAGAGAGGGAAAGAGAGAGAGAGAGACAGAAAGTAAGAGAATGGGCGTGCCAGGGCCTCTAGCCACTGCAAAGGAACTCCGGAAGCATGTGCCACCATGTGCATCTGGCTTATGTGGGACCTGGGAAATCAAACCTGGGTCCTTAGTCTTTGCAGGCAAGCACCTCAACTGGGGAAGCCATCTCTTCAGCCCATACAGCTTTTTTTCAATATTTATTTATTTTAGAAAGAGAGAGAGAGAGAAATAAAGAAAGAGAATGTTATGAATTCCAGATGCATTATTTTGTGCATCTGTCTTTATGTAGATAAATGCATCACTTTGTGCATCTGGCTTTATGTAGGTACTTGGGAATTGAACTTGAGCCATCACACTTTATACACAAGTGCCTTTAACTGCTGAGCTATCTCCCCATGCCCAGGAAATAAGGTTATTTACAGTTTTGGCCACATCCAGGGAGAGAAAATCTCTTAGTTATTTTGTCTTTCCATTAGTAGTGTTATGATTTATAGAAAAGATAAGATAGCTGGCCGAGGTGGCACAGGCCTCTGATCCCAGCACTCGGAGGCAGAGGAAGGAGGATCACTGTGAGTTCAAGGCCACCCTGAGACTCCATAGTGAATCCCAGGTCAGCCTGGGCCAGAGTAAGACCTTACCTCAAAAACACACACAAAAAAGAAAGAAAGAAAGAAAGGATTAAAGCCAGCAAATATGCATATGTTGATTTAGCTATGAGATAAATTATCAGACCTGTGAAACATCTTTTCTTTGGAGAGAGTTCTGTTCCTTGAACTCCAGGCTGTTCTCATCCCTAGCATATAATTTTCTATATAAATTAATTCTTAAGGTCATTGTCACATTGTGATAATATGAAGAGTAGTTATATCTCTGTCTATAAGTATATATGTTAACCTTGGTGTCATGTTAGCATATTAGTTTTCTATTTCTGTGCAATGAATTTAATAGCTTAAAGCAACATATATTTACTATTTCCCAGTTTTTATAGGCCAGGATTCTGGGTATATTTTTTCTGGGCTACCTGTCCAAGTCTCACTAGGCTATATTCTAATTCTCAGGCATGGCAAGGAAAGATCTTTTCTTTCCTCCTTTGGGATATCAGCAGAATTCATCTTGTTATATTTGTAGGACTGTGGCCCATGTTTTCTTGCTATTCATCAGTGGGCTGATCTCACATCCTAGGGTCTCCCCACAATTCCTTGTGATATGGCTCTGTCCATAACATGGTAGCTTATTTAAAAGCCAGCAAGGGAAGCTCTCTAGTGCATACTACCAAGATGGAGTCTTGAGGCTAAATGGCAAATGAGTCATTAGATGGATGTTCTATCACTATTGCCACATTCTTTTTTTCCTTAATTTTTATTAACATTTTCCATGATTATAAAAAATATCCCATGGTGCTACCCTCCCTGCCCCTACTTTCCCTTTTGAAATTCCATTCTCCATCATATCCCCTCCCCATCTCAATCAGTCTCTTTCATTTTGATGTCATGATCTTTCCCTCCTCTTATGATGGTCTTGTGTAGGTAGTGTCAGGCACTATGAGGTCATGGATATCCAGGCCATTTTATGTCTGTAGGGAGCACGTTGTAAGGAGTCCTACCCTTCCTTTGGCTCTTACATTCTTTCTGCCACCTCTTCCGCATTAGACCCTCAGCCTTGGAAGGTGTGATTGAGATGTTACTCAGTACTCCAGTCACTTCTTTACAGCACTATGATACCTTCTGAGTCATCCCAAGGTCACTGCCATCTGAAAAGAGAAGATTCTCTACCCAAAGTGAGAGTAGCATTAATATAAGGGTCTAAATATTAAGAAAAGTGCTTACTGGGCAGTTTGATAAGCATAGTATATACATTTTTCCAGACATCAGCAGATGTTACACCCTTAGGGCTCATGACTACCCCTGTTTTAAGTTTTCAGTATTAGGGATGTCTTCCCTCCCATGGAGGGGGCCTCCATTCCAATTAGAGGGCAGTTGGTTTCCACCATGATAGACATGCCACTATTCCACCTGTTGGCTCATTTGGCGTGGCTGGCCAATTACAAGGATTGCAGTGTCCACTGTTGAGTATCTTCACTGGTGATCTCTCTTTGTCCCATTGAACTACATGTAGAATGGCTTCTTCTAGCGTTCTCTCAGCTGGTCTACATGGAGGAGGTTATCAGCTCAGTTCCAGCAGGATTTCTCAGTGGCCTTGCCACCTAAGTATGTCGAGTCTTCAGCAATAGGGTCTTACAATCTATTCCTAGTGGGAAACCAAGGGCCTCGGCAATGGCCTATAATGTTTTGGGGGCATCAAGGACCTCCCTGGCCAAAAACTCACTGGAGGTATCCCATCCCTGGCACTGAAAATTTTCTAACAACGATCTATGGCTCCTGAGTTGTCCAAAACCAGAGGATTCCATATGATTTATTTGCATCCTCTTAGA
This sequence comes from Dipus sagitta, assembly GCA_036346955.1. NCBI lineage: Eukaryota > Metazoa > Chordata > Mammalia > Rodentia > Dipodidae > Dipus > Dipus sagitta. The sequence goes on from CM070776.1 coordinate 66,583,010, forward strand.
TTTTGATTAGCCCTCCCTCCACCTTTCCTTTACTCAATCTCTTCCCCTGACCTCACTTTGGGTCTTTTCACCCCCGTTAATCTATTCTTCTACTTACATATATACAATATCAACCTATTAAGTACCCTCATCCCTTCCTTTCTCTTCCCTTTGTATCTCCTTTTTAACTTACTGGCCTCTGCTACTGAGGTTTTTCCTTCTCACACAGAAGTCCAATCATCTATAGCTAGGATCCACATATGAGGGAAAACATGCGGCACTTGGCTTTCTGGGCTTGGGTTACCTCACTTAGTATAATCCTTTCCAGATCCATCTATTTTCCTGCAAATTTCATAACTTCATTTTTCTTTTCCGCTGAGTAGAACTCCATTGTATAAATGTGCCACATCTTCATTATCCACTCATCAGTTGACAGACATCTAGGCTGGTTCCATTTCCCAGCTATTATGAATTGAGTGGCAATAAACATGGTTGAGCATGTACTTCTAAGGAAATGGGATGAGTCCTTAGGATATATGCCTAGGAGTGCTATAGCTGGGTCATATGGTAGATCAATTTTTAGCTGTCTTAGGAACCTCCACACTGATTTCCACAATGGCTGGACCAGATTGCACTCCCACCAACAGTGTAGAAGGGTTCCTCTTTTTCCACATCCTCGCCAGCATTTATGATCATTTGTTTTCATGATGGTAGCCAATCTGACAGGAGTGAGATGGAATCTCAATGTAGTTTTAATCTGCATTTTCCCGATGACTAGGGATGTAGAACATTTTTTTAGATGCTTATGCGCCATCCGTATTTCTTCTTTTGAGAATTCTCTATTTAGCTCCATAGCCCATTTTTTAATTGGCTTGTTTGATTTCTTATTATTTAGCTTTTTGAGTTATTTGTATATCCTAGATATTAATCCTCTATCAGATATATAGCTGGCAAAGATTTTTTCCCATTCTGCAGGTTGCCTCTTTGCTTTATTCACAGTGTCCTTTGCAGTACAAAATTTTTGTAATTTCATGAGGTCCCAGTGGTTAATCTGTGGTTTTATTGCCTGAGCAATTCGGGTTATATTCAGAAAGTCTTTGCCAAGACCAATATGTTGAAGGGTTTCCCCCACTTTTTCCTCTAGCAATTTCAGAGTTTCGGGTCTGATGTTAAGGTCTTTAGTCCATTTGGACTTAATTCTTGTGCATGGACAGAGAGAAGAATCTATTTGCATCCTTCTACAGATAAATATCCAGTTTTCCCAGCACCATTTGCTGAAGAGACTGTCTTTTCTCCAATGAGTATTTTTGGCATTTTTCTCGAATATCAGGTGGCTGTAGCTACCTGGACTTATATGTGGGTCCTCTATTCTGTTCCATTGATCTACGTATCTGCTTTTGTGCCAGGGCCATGCTGTTTTTGTTACTATGGCTCTGTAGTTGAGGTTAAAATCAGGTATGGTGATACCACCCGCCTTATTTTTGTTGCTCAGTATTATTTTAGATATTCGAGGTTTTTTGTGGTTCCAAATGAATTTTTGGATTGTTTTTTCTATTTCCATGAAGAATGCCTTTGGAATTTTGATGGGGATTGCATTAAATGTGTAGATTGCTTTTGGTAAGATTGCCATTTTCACAATATTGATTCTTCCAATCCAGGAACAAGGGATGTTTTTCCATTTCCTAGTGTCTTCTGCAATTTCTCGCTTGAGTGTTTTATAGTTTTCATTGTAGAGATTCTTTACTTCCTTGGTTAGGTTTATTCCAACGTACTTTATTTTCTTTGATGCAATTATGAATGGGAGTGATTCTCTGATTTCATCCTCTGTGTGTTTATTGTTCACAGATAGGAATGCTACTGATTTCTGTGTATTTATTTTGTATCCTGCTACATGGCTGTAGGTGTTCATCAGCTCTAACAGTTTGCTGGTAGAGTCCTTAGGGTCTTTTATATATAGAATCATGTCATCTGCAAATAATGATAACTTGATTTCTTCCTTTCCAATTTGTATCTCTTTTATGTGCGTCTCTTGCCTTATTGCTATGGCTAAGACTTCCAGTACTATATTAAATAAAAGTGGGGACAGGGGACACCCTTGTCTTGTTCCTGATTTTAGTGGAAAAGCTTCCAGTTTTTCCCCATTTAGTAATATGTTGGCTGTAGGCTTGTCATAAATAGCCTTTATTATATTGAGATATGTTCCTTCTATTCCCAGTCTCTATAGGACTTTTATCATGAAGGGATGTTGGATTTTGTCAAATGCTTTTTCTGTGTCTAATGAGATGATCATGTGGTTTTTGTCCTTCAGTCCATTTATATAATATATTACATTTATCAATTTGCATATGTTGAACCATCCCTGCATCTCTGGGATAAAGCCTACTTGGTCAGGGTGAATGATCTTTCTGATATATTCTTGTATTCTGTTTGCCAATATTTTGTTGAGGATTTTTGCATCTATGTTCATGAGGGAGATTGGTCTGTAATTTTCTTTTTTTGTTCTATCTTTGCCTGGTTTTGGTATCAGGGTCATGCTGGCTTCATAGAAGGAATTTGGTAGGATTCCTTCTTTTTCTATTTTATGGAAAAGCTTAAGAAGCAATGGTGTTAGTTCTTCCCTGAAGGTCTGGTAAAATTCAGCAGTGAATCCATCTGGGCCTGGACTTTTTTTAGTTGGGAGATTTTTGATAACTGCTTGGATCTCCATGCTTGTTGTAGGTATATTTAAGTGATTAATCTCATCTTGATTTAATTTAGGTAGGTCATATAAGTCAAGAAAATCATCCATTTCTTTCAGATTTTCGTACTTTGTGGAGTATATGCTTTTATAGTATGTCTGTGTGATTTTTTGAATTTCTCTGGCATCTGTTGTGATGTTACCTTTTTCATCTCTAATTTTATTAATTTGTGTCTCTTCTCTCTTTCTTTTGGTCAGATTTGCTAAGGGTTTATCAATCTTGTTTATCCTTTCAAAGAACCAACTCTTTGTTTCATTGATTCTTTGGATTGTTTTTTTTTTTGGTTTCTATTTCATTAATTTCTGCCCTAATCTTCATTATTTCTTCCCGTCTACTGATTTTTGGTTTGCCTTGTTCTTCTTTTTCCAGGACTTTAAGGTGAAGCATTAGGTCATTTACTTGAGACCTTTCTAATTTCTTAATATAGGCACTTAAAGCTATAAATTTACCTCTTAGGACTGCCTTCATTGTGTCCCAGAGATTTTGGTATGTTGTGTTCTCATTATCGTAGGACTGTATAAATTTTTTGATTTTCTTCTTGATTTCTTCATTGACCCATTCATCATTTAGTACTGTGTTGTTTAATTTCCATGATTTTGTGTATGCTCTATAGCCTTTCTTGCTATTGATTTGTAGTTTGATTCCATTGTGGTCAGATAGAATGCAAGGAATTATTTCAATTTTCCTGTATTTGTTAAGATTTGCTTTGTGTCCTAATATATGGTCTATTTTAGAGAATGTTCCATGTACTGCTGAAAAGAATGTATATTCTGCAGCATTTGGATGAAATGTCCTGTAGATATCTGTTAGGTCCATTCCTTCTATGACCTCTTTTAGTCCAGATGCCTCTCTGTTTATTTTTTCCCAGGATAACCTGTCAATTGATGAGAGTGGGGTGTTGAAGTCACCCACTACCACTGTGTTTGGTGTTATCTGTGACCTTAGTTCTAATAGCGTTTGTTTGATGAATTTGGGGGCCCCATGTTAGGTGCATATATGTTTAGGATTGTAATGTCCTCCTGTTGGAGGGTGCCTTTAATCAATATAAAGTGACATTCCTTATCTTTCTTAACTAATGTTGGACTGAAGTCTACCTTGTCAGATATTAGGATAGCAACCCCTGCTTGTTTTCTAGGTCCATTTTCTTGAAATACTGTTTTCCAACCTTTCACCCTAAGATAGTGTCCACCCTTTGTAGAAGGGTGGGTTTCTTGGAGGCAACAAATTGAAGGATACTGCGTTTTAACCCAGTCTGCAAACCTATGCCTTCTGGCTGGAGCATTGAGGCCGTGGATATTAAGAGATAATATTGAAAGGTTTGTATTCATTTCTGCCATTTTTTTGTAGTTCTTCTGGTTTTATCTTTGCTCTCTTGTATTAATTAGTATTTGAGTACTGTTTGTTTTTTCCTGGTTCCTTATATGTGTGCTTTTCTTTTTCTTCAGCATGGAGGATTCTTTCAAGTATTTTCTGTAGATTTTGTCTTCAAATACTCCTTTAGCTTGCTTTTGTCGTGGAATGTCCTTATTTCTCCATCTATTTGAATGGAGAGTTTTGCAGGATAAAGTAACCTTGGTTGACAGTTGTTATCTTTCAGGACTTGGAATACATCACTCCATGTCCTTTTGGCTTTTAAAGTTTGTGTTGAGTAATCTGCTGTAATCCTGATAGGCTTGCCTTTGTAGGTAACTTGATTTTTTCTCTCTGACTGCTTTCAATATTTTTTCTTTGGTTTGTGTGTTTGGTAGTTTGATTATAATATGGCGAGGAGAGGTTCTTTCCAGGTTTTGTCTGGCTGGTGTTCTAAAGGATTCCTGTATCTGCACTGGCACCTCTTTCCCAATTTTGGGGACGTTTTCTTCTATGATTTTGTTGAAGATGCCTACTATGCCTTTGGAGTGAAATTCTTCTCCTTCTACTATGCCCTGAATTCTTATGTTTGATCTTTTCATAGTGTCCCGAATATCTTGAAATTCCCACTCATGCTTTTCTATTAGTTTGTCTTTCTTTTTGTTGGACTGTATTAGATCTGCCACCTGGTCTTCTAGCTTAGATATTCTGTCCTCTTTTTCATCCGTTCTACTGGTGAGATTTTCTACAGAGTTTTTTTTATTTCATTAACTGTGTTCTTCATTGCTAGTAATTCTGACTGGTTTTTCTTTATTATTTCTATTTCCTAATTTATGTCTAGTATTGACCTCTTTATTTCTTTAAATTGGTGTCCTGTGTTTTCTTTGATTCCTTTGATTTCCTCTTTGATTCCTTTGATTTCTTCTTTGACTTCTTTAAACATATTTATAATCATCCTTTTGAAATCTTTCTCTTGCATTTCCTCTAACTCATTGTCACTAGAAGTCATTTCTGATGCATTAATACTTTTCGGTGGATTTATAAAAATTGTCTTGATTTTTGGTGTTTCTTGTGTTATAATGTATATATTTTTGCATCCTTGATTATTTAATGATTGGATTTTCTAGTTAGCTGGGTATTATTAGATGTATCAGTCAATCTGATGTTATATAATTTCAGGGTAGGAGCTTAAGGCGTTAGGTGTGGCTCTCAAGACTCTCAGAGTATCTACAAAAGTGAACCTAGGTGTTGCGTTTGCCTGCTATGAGAGTATTCAAGTAGGCTGAGTGGAACCAAATACAGATAGATTCTGAAAGTCAATTAAACAATGTACACTTTCAATGAAAAAAGAGCTCAGAATATTTATCCAAGAGTAGGTATTATGAGAACCAGATCCTCTAACTGTCCCTTAGGGTGTGTGGTGCCCCACCCACAGCCTTAATCCTGACACCAAGGAGGTTAAGAGTTCTGATCTGTTGAGGGTTCCAAGTCAGTTTGTGACCCGGTGAGACCCTTCCCTGGTGTAATCCCAGTTACCTCTGCCCCTGCTTGGGTCCCGCTGTTGGTTCAAGTTGGTGTGGCCGGGTCCCTGGACCGCTGCTCTGTTCGCTGGAGCCGGGCACTGGCGGTGGGGGAGGGGAGGCTGCCGATGCTGCTCTAGTTCGCCCGCTGTTCCACGTGTTCTTCTACCTTGTGATCTGCTCCTCCGTTGTCCACTGCCGTTCTCCCTTCACATTTCTTGAGTTTGTGGAGAGCTCCAGTGTGAGTGGAACATCCCCTCACCTGGCTTTTCCTGTGGCTCAAGCCGAGCCTGGCGGCTTTCTGGCTGCCACCGCGGTCCTCAGATCTGCTGGAGCTGCTTCTGCCGCCCTGTGTGGGCTCTGGATGCTCTGGATCTCTCCTACTTCTCCGCTGCCGTTTCAATTTGCTATTCACCTCACTTTTTAGTAAAATTGTGTATTTTGCTGCATTTTTTTCCGGCTTTTCCCCCCATAGGCTGCTTTGGCATGGTACCTACGCCGCCATCTTAACCGCAAGTCCGAGCCACATTCTTTTAGAAGCAATTGACAGCATCACCTTACATTCAAGTGGAAGAATTATACAAAGAAATGAATAGTAGAGGGAAGAGATCCTGGAAGCCATCTTAGAATTTCTCCTGGGTTTCCCAGGAAAATGTGTTGTGAGTTATTTTTGTTTTGTTTTGTTTTTCTTTTCGAGGTAGGGTCTCACTCTATCAGGCTGACTTGGAATTCACTATGTAGTCTCAGGTTAGCCTCGAACTCACAGTGATCCTCTTACCTCTGCCTCCCGAGTGCTGGGATTAAAGGCATGTGCCACCATGCCTGGCTATGAGTTAAATTTGTATATGAGGAAATTATTGGGGGCTTCATCTGTGAACACAATTTGTAAAGAAGTGAAGAAATCAGGACTGGATAAACTAAGAAGTTGCAATAGAGTGTTTACCCAATCTTACAGACAGTTCTGAATAAGAGGTAGACCTTTAGAAATGTCCTGAAATGAAACACAGAAGCCAGCCTGGTGTGGTGGCACATGCCTTCAATCCCAGCACTTGAGAGACAGAGGTAAGAGGATCACTGTGAGTTCAAGGCCATCCTGAGACTATGTGGTGAATTCCATCCAGGTCAGCCTGGGCTAGAGTGAGATCCTACCTTGAAAAAACAAACCAAACAACAACAACAAACAAACCCACAGAGGCCAGGTCTTTGTGACTCTACTGAGAAATCATTGTTTGATGAATGTCCCTAGAATAGGTAGGTTAGTTCTCTTCAACAGAAAATGGTTTCTGGAAAAAGGACTTAACTATGAGCTATCAGCAACCAATACTCCTAGTGGATAAGAATGGTTGTCTCAGTTATGAATGGGAGAATATGAGTGGCATGTCATCTCAGCATTATATTTATTAAAACATCTACTTAATCAGTACACAATTTTCCCAGGACTGTAAATAATGAACAGTTGATGTTGCAGTTAATTTCTTGTTGCTGGGATAAAATACCCAACAAGAAACAGCTTATGGGAAAATGCGGTTTATTTTTGGCTTACAGTCAATCTCAAGGGGAAACTGTACCATGGCAGGGAAAAAGCAAAGCACAGTAGGAAGCTGCCACATATCTGGATGGAAGCAGTCTAAATACTGGGCTTTGAGCTGGGATAATAAATCTCAAGGTCTACCCCCAATGACACACCTCCTCCAAGAAGGTTCCACCTCTCAAAGGCTCTACCAGCTGGGGATTGAGTGTGAGGCTTAATCACAAACATGTGTGGCTATAGGAGACATTTCACACTCAAACCACCTCAGTTAAGTTTATAACACCATGTGTGTACTAAGAATTTGTAATTGTAGTGACACCTGGGTCAATGGACAGGGCTATGTATTAATGAGATCTCTATAACTATAACAAATAAATACCTGAGATAAACTTATAAGGAAAAAAACAACTTATTTTGGCTCATAGTTTCAGAGATTTTAGTCCATGAGTGATTGGTAGCACATCATGACAGGAGTATGTGACAGAGCAAAATCTCTTCCTTCATGTCCAGAAGCCAAAAAGAGAAAGAGAAGGGGCTGGGGGGTTCTACTATTCTCTTAAAGGGCATACATCTAATAATCTGAAAACCTCTACTAGGCCCCATCTCTTAAAGGTTCTACTATCTCCCCACAGCACCACACCTAGGGTCAATGTCAAGTTTATCACTTTAATCTATAAGCAGGCTACTCAAAAAAAATAGTGATATTGGGCTGGAGAGATGGCTTAGCGGTTAAGCACTTGCCTGTGAAGCCTAAGGACCCCGGTTCGAGGCTCGATTCCCCAGAACCCATGTAAACCAGATGCACAAGGTGGCACATGAATCTGGAGTACGTTTGCAGTGGCTGGAGAGCCTGGCGTGCCCATTCTCTCTCTCTCTCTCTCACACACACTCTCAAATAAATAAATAAAAATAAACAAAAAATTAAAAGAAAAGGTCATAGGAGGTCCAAGATTAAGACATCAAATCTCTTAAAGCCAAGAGTCTATTTCAGTAACATATAATGTCATGCAAAACAGGATGCACTTTAATAAGGAGGGGGTGATGCAAAATAGAGTTTAAAAAGTATTTGTAGCCAGGTGTGGTGGTACATACCTTTAATCCCAGCACTCGGGAGGCAGAAGTAGGAGGATCGCTGAGAGTTCGAGGCCACCTTGAGACTACATAATGAATTCCACGTCAGCCTGGGATACAGTGAGACCCTACCTTGAAAAACCAAAAATAAATAACTAAATAAATAATTTGTATTTGGCTGTGGATATAGCTCAGTGAAAGAGTGCTTGCCTTGTATTGTAAAGCCCCAAGCTCAATCCCCACTGCTACTAACATTATTTGTATGAATAAAGGAAAGAGGATAAATGAGACAGGCATGGTGGCACAAACCTTTAATCCTATCACTTGGGAAGCTAAGGGAGGAGGATCATTGGGAGTTCAATGGCAGCCTGAGCTACATGATCAGTTTGAGGTCAACCAAGGCTAGAGTGAGATCCTGATTCAAAAAAAAAAAAAAAAAAAAAAAAAAAGAGGAGAAATGCCCAATAGCAATTCATGTAAAATATATCTGACAGATTTAATTAGTATAAAGCTTAGCACTGTGATATGGCTGAGGAATTTGATAATGCAACCTTAAGCCTAGTTAATAGAAGTTTAGGCCACCAAATAACAATTCTATTGTATGTGTGTTAAACAGACTTCCTTCTTGTCCAGTTCAAGACAGTGTTCTATGAGTATGGAAAGGTAGGTGAATCATAAATATACAGCTCAATGAATTTTCACAAAGTAAACATACCTATATAACCATTAGGGTGACTAACTTCTGGCTTTACCAGAATTGTCCTGGAAACCCCTCAGTCTTGGGAAAACCAGACAGCTATTTACCCTACACCAACTAGATTAAGAATAGGAAATTGGGCTGGAGAGATGGCTTAGAGGTTAAAGCATTTGCCTGTGAACTCAAATAACTCAAGTTCATTTCCCCAGCACCCATGTTAGCCAGATGCACAAGGTGGTACATGCATTTGGAGTTCATATGCAGAGGCTAAAGCCTCTGGCGTGCCCATTCTCTCTTTCTCTCTATATCTGCCTATTTCTCTCTCTCTCTCTCTCTCTCTCTCTCTCTCTGACATAAAGTTAATAAAATTTAAAAAGAACAGGAAATTACCAGGACTCTGGAAGCCCTTAAATGTGTTGTCAGTCAATACTCACCCACCCCCTTCAAAGGAAACCACCATCCTGACTTTTAACATCACAGATTATTTTGAGACACTGTATTTTAATATGGGCACTAAAGAGCAGAGGTTACAACCTCATGGCCCATGGGCTGAATCCAACTGGCAGACATTCTTTGAGTCACACAATACTAGCTTGCAGAACCTTTTATACCCTACTTAAGATTTTAGTTGGATATTTTATGAGTTATTTTAAATGTCATTTTGAATAATGAGTTTTTTTCGTTTGTCGAGGTAGGGTCTCACTCTAGCTCAGGCTGACCTGAAATTCACTCTGTAGTCTCGGGGTGGCCTCGAACTCTCAGCGATCCTCCTACCTCTGCCTCCCAAGTGCTGGGATTAAAGGCGTGCGCCACCACGCCCGGCTTTGAATAATGAGTTTTTAAATTTTATTTTTATTATGAGAGAGAGAGAGAGAGAATTAGGGAGTATGGGCATGCCAGGGCCTTCAGCCACTGCAGATAAACTCCAGATGCATGGACCACTTTGTGCATCTGGCTTTATGTGGGTCATGGGCAATTGAACCTGGGTCCTTAGGCTTTGCAGACAAGTGCCAAAACTGCTAAGCCATCTCTCTAGCCTGTTTTTTATGAGTATATACATATGCAGATTCATGCAACTCCTGTCAAAGTCATAATAAAGACTAGGGAGGGCAGGTAAAGAATTTATATAAACTCATAATATCTTCTTACAAAGTACTTATTTGTTACAGTAAGTGAGAAGCATAAAGGTCGCTAGGCATGGTGGTAAACACATGTAATTCCAGCACTTACAAGGCTCAGGCAGGAGGATTGTTTCAAGTCCAAAGGCAGCCTAGGCACATACTGAGTACTAGGTCAACTAGGGCTTGTCTCAAAAAATCAAGGGAGATTTGAAAAGATGGCCCAGCTTGCCTACAAGCCCAATGACCCAGGTTTGATTCCCCAGTACCCATGTACAGCCAGATTCACAATGTGGCACAAGTATCTGGTGTTTGCAGCGGTTGGAGGCCCTGGTGTATCCTTTCTGTGTCTCTCTCTCTCCTTTTATCTCTCTCTGCTTGCAAATAAATGAATAAAATATACATTTAAAAGGGAGAAAGAGAAATGTGAATAAATAGGTTCAGAGGCTGCCTTGACCAAATGATTAAATATTACCAATAATATATCAATAAACATGTGTTTTCTAATATGATTGCACTGAGCACACATCACACAATATAACCTCACCCAAAGTGCAAAAAAGTAGGATCATGAGGAAATATTAGACAAAAGCAGCTGAGAGAGACTGCAGAATAAATGTCCTGTACTAGTATAAAAATGTTAGTGATAGCTGAGCCTGGAGTCCTGTGTTTGTAATCCCAGCAGTAGGGAGGCTAGCCTGGGCTATGTAATCAGATCCTATCCCAAACAAAATAAAACTCCAAAACCCAACACAAAAAACAGGCCCCCCACCCAAACTCTAGGTGACAAGAAAGGTTGTTTCCGATTAAAATAAATTAAGAAATACAAACCTAAATGCAACGTTTATCTTAGACTGAATTTGGCACAATGTTTACTATAACAAACATCATTAAGACAATTAGGGAAAGTCCTGCAGGGGAACTGGACCCAGCCTCTGAACCACCTCACAGGTAAGCACCACTGTTGCCTGTCTTCTGGAGCTCATGGTGGTGGGGGACCTGGCCTGAATGATAAGAGGGTAGTGGTCAGAGGAGTGCTGCTGACAAAAATAAAATAAAATAAAAATAAATTGAGAAATTTGGATAAGGTCTATATATAAGGTGATAGTAATTACATTATACTATCATACTAGATAGTACATTAAGGTTAAATTTTCTGAACTCGATACTGTAGTTATACAAATAAATATCTTTGTATGACAGAAATATTCACTGAGGTTTCATGGGTAAAAGAGTAAGGTACCAAGCCAGGTGTGGTGGCACACTCCTTTAATCCCAGCACTCGGGAGGCTGCGGTAGGAGGATCACTGTGTATTCAAGGTCACCCTGCAGTTACAGAGTGAATTTCAGGTCAGCCTAGGCCAGAGGGAGACACTACCTCAAAAAACAAAACAAACAAAAACAAAAAAGAGTAAGTTACTGAAATATCTATTTATCTATCTAGATGATATCTAATCAAACAAATGTGTTAAAATAGAACACTCAGGAGCTGTAGATTGTTGCTAGAAAATTTTCAGTGCCAGGGATGGGATATTTTCCAGAGAGTTGTTGGCCAGGGAGGTTCCTGATGCCCCGAAAACATTATGGGCCATTGCCGAGGCCCTTGGTTTCCCATCAGGAATAGATGGTAAGACCCTATTGGTGAAGACTCCATATACTTGGGCTGCAAGGCCACTGAGAAATCCTGCTGGATCTGAGCTGATAACCTCCTCCATGTATACCAGCCTACAGAAAGCTGGAAGAAGCCATTCTGCATGCAGTTCAATGGGAGAAAGAGAAATCACCAGTGAAGATACTCAACAGTGGACACTGCAAGCCTTATATTTGGCCAGCCAGGCCAAATGAGCTAACGGGTGCAATAGTGGCACATCTGTCATGGTGGAAACCAATTGCCCTTTGATTGGACTAGAGGCCCGCTCCATGGGAGGGAATACATCCCTGATACTGAAAACTTAAAACAGGTAGTCATTAGCCCTAGGGGTGTAACGTCTGCTGCTGTCTGGCTAAATGTATATACTATGCTTATCAAACTGCCCAGTAAGCACTTCTCTTAATGTTCATACCCTTATATTAATGATGCTCTCACTTTTGGTAGAGAATTTTCTCTTTTCAGATCAGTGACCTTGGGATGGTGATGGAAAGAAATGACTGCAGTGCTCAGTACTGCAATATCTCTATCACACCTTCCAAGGCTCAGGGTCTAATGTGGAAGAGGTGATGGAAATAATTTAAGAGCCAAAGGAAGGGCAGGACTCCATACAACATGCTCCCTCCAGACACAAAATGGCCTGGATATCCATGGCTTCACAGTGCCTGACACTACCTGCATAAGACTATCATAAGAGGAAAAGATCATGACATCAAAAGTAAAAGAGAGACTGATTGAGATGGGGAGGGGGTATGATGGAGAATGGAGTTTCAAAGGGGTAAGTGGGGGGAGGGTGGGTATTACCATGGGGTATTTTTTTATAATCATGGAAGTTGTTAATAAAAAAAAATTTAAATATTAATAAAATGTGTTAAAATGTTAATAACTGGTTAATCTAGACATGGGAGATATGAAAATCCTTTGTAGTATTTTTTGCAACTTTTCTGTGAATTTGAAAGTATTTCCAAAAGAAACTTAAAAACCAACCAGTATAGGGCTTGAGATGTAGCCTGGTGGTAGAGCGCTTTCTTGGCATGTTCACATGTTCAAGGCCTTGATTTTGATCCTCAGCACCACAAACAAAACAAAACGAAATAAAAAATATTTAGTGTATATCTAAGATAAATACTTTTCAAAAAATCACAACTATACAATTATCATACCTAAAAGTTTAAGTCAAAAGCCCTAAGACCATCATATTCAGTCAGTATTCAAAAATCTTCAGGTTGCTGGGCTGGAGAGATGGCTTAGCGGTAAGTGCTTGCCTGTGAAGCCTATGGACCCCGGTTCAAGGCTTGATTCTCCAGGACCCACGTTAGCCAGATGACCAAGGAGGTGCACATGTCTGGAGTTCGTTTGCAGTGGCTGGAAGCCCTGGCGTGCCCATTCTCATTCTCTCTCTCTCTGTCTGTTACTCTCAAATAAATAAATAAAAATGAACAAAAAATTTTAAAAAAATCTTCAGGTTGCTCCATAAATGTATGTGTACATGCACTTAGCTATTTTCAGTTGGTTTGTTTTGATTAGGGCCCTAATAAGGACCAGTTGTTGAAATATATGTTTATTTAAATAAATAGGTTTTCCTATCCTCTTCCTATTCTTGCAATGTATTGAAAGAACCATGTCATTTATCCTTTAGAGGGAGTTTCTATATTTGGGGTTTTGCTGGTTTTATCTCAGATCATAGTTTAATATGAAAATTTCCTAAAAATTATAACCATGTAACTAAGCACCTTTTAGTGTATCCATTGACTATCCATATAGAAGGATGTTCAAAACTGTTAGACGTTGTTACAGTATAGACTATAGGAGTTTGGTCCAGTGAGTCCTTCAAGATTGTTACCAACTGAGCTTTTCAAATTCCTAAAAAAAATTATCAGCACAAGTGAGACATGGATGAAGTCTAGGCAAGGCCACAGTGACTGAGCTTTTCTTTATTTATTATTACTTCTGGTCATCTCTTCATGGACTAAGGAATATGTGCTACAGGATCTCATTAGACATAGCTCTCAACAAAAGAAGGGCCAAAAAAAGTGTGTGGTGGTTTAATATATGTTTGTCATTTTCCCTTCAAGGGATGAATCCTATCAGGTGTGGTGGCACACGCCTTCAACCTGAACATTTAGAAGGCAGTGGTAGGAGGATTGCTGTAAGTTTGAGGACAGCCTGGGACTACATAATGGATTCCAGGTCAGTCTTGGCTAGAGTAAGACTTTACCTCGAGAAAAAAAGGAGATGAATGCCAAAATGAAAACAAACAAAAAAGTACAATAATCCTCACCCAAGTGGGACTAGACTTAATAATCTAATGCATAGAATATAGCTGGGATAATGATGTATGACATCTCAGAGCCAGTATTAAAAGGTAGTAGAACTTTCTTCTCATTCTGTCACTTGCATTAGTCACAGGGTGGGGGGATTCAGCAGTCATATTAAGGGGAAAACCACAGCCTTACAGAAAGGACTATATGGTAAGAAACTGCGACCTCTTTCCAGCAACCATGTGAGAACTGTCTTTGAAGAGGATTCTCTAATTTCAATTAAGTCTTCAGATAATTGCAATTGATGGACTATTTCCTTTGGCCAAAATTTTAGTCTCAGTTCTTGACAAGTTCTGCTTGATCAAGGCCTGACCTTTGACTCCAATGTTTGTTACTAAAGAATCTAGTTTGAGCAAGAATGGTATTAGTTTAGAGAGAAAAAACTACCATTATTGGTATCTGACTTTACATTTTCAGTCTCAGTTGCCTTTTTGCGAATTGCCAGATGCCCTTGTAGGAAAATACCGCCCATCCCCCCCCCACAGACCAGACTTGCTTCTCATTCATTATTTCTTCTTCTTTTCTTCTTCTTCTCCTTCTCCTTCTTTTTTGAGGTAGGGGCTCGAGCTCTAGCCCAGGCTGACCTGGAATTCACTATGTAGTCTCAGGGTGGCCTCGAACTCACAGTGATCCTCCTACCTCTGCCTCCCTCGCGAGTGCTGGGATTAAAGGTGTGCACCACCATGCCTGGCTTTCTTTTACTTTTCCTCCTTGTTTTTTTCTTTCTTTGAGACAGGTGCACATCTTGTCTGGTTAATGTGGTGCTAGGGTTAGTACTTGAGGTTTCATGCATGGCAGGCATTCACTCTACCAACTGAGCTACATACCCAACTTCATGTTTTCTTCTTGAATCTTGGTCACATAATGCACAACTTCCCTTGGTAGTTTTACAATATTTCAAACCAATGCTTAAAAATTTTTGCCAAGCAAAACCTGGCAGCAAGAGCATCTAGAGCCCACATAGGCAGGCAGAAGTGGCTCTGGCAGTGGCAGCACCAAGTCCACAGGGCCACAGCTGCAAGACTCGGCTTGAGCCAGAGGAAAATCCAGGTGAGGGGATTTTCCACTCACACCAGAGCTCCTAGCAAACTCAAGAAATGTGAGGTGAGGACTGCAGTGACTAACAGAGGAGGAGATGATGAGGTAGAGGATCACATGGACCAGCGAGAGAACTAGAGCCACCATCCACAGCCTCCCCTCCCCCATCTCCATCGCAAGCGCCAGCAAGCACCAGAGACCAGGGGAAGGGAGCCCATGGCATCCAGCACCAGTAACCAGAGCAGTGATCCAGCGACCCAGCCAGCCTACTTGAACCCACAGTGCACCAAAGACGGATCCAAGCAGGAGCACAGCATAACTGAGACCAAAATCATCCAAAAAGTAACTGGGATTACACCAGGTCAGTACCCACTAAATAAGCCTGGTATATAGGCTTGAATCAGTAGTGCTAATTGCACCTTCTATATCAGGATAAATTATATGTTAAATCTGATGGATGGTTGGATTTGTTACACTTAAATAAGCTATAACTTGGGCTTGTTATTTGTTGCTTCCTGATTTATAGTGCCTTTGTTTCCTCTTTTGTTGTTCATTAGGGAAGGGACTCACTTGGTCACAAGCTGACTTGTAACCCTCAACAGACCAAAAATCTTAACCTTCTAGTTGACAGGATTAAGGATGTGGAACAACACACACCCTAAGGTACTGTGACTTTGTTAGAGGATCTGGTTGTTATAATACCTACTCTTGCATAAATAGTCTGTGCAGTTTTTCTTTGAATGTGTACATTGTTTAGTTAAATTTTTGAATCTGTCTATATTTTGTTCCACTCAGCCTATTTGAATACTCTCATAGCAGGCAAAACCAACATCAAGGGTCACTTTTGTAGATACTCTGGGAGTCTTAAGAGCCACACCTAGCAACTTAAGCTCCTACCCTGAAGATATATAACATCAGATTGATTGATACATCTAATAATACTGCAGCTAGCTAGAAAATCCAAGCATTAAATTAATCCAACATGTAAAAATATGTACATTATAACACAAAAAACACCAAAAATCAAGACAATACAAATCCACCAAAAAGTATTAATGCATCAGAAATGACCTCAAGTGAGAATGAGTTAGGAAATGCCTAAGATTTCAAAAGAATGATTATAAATATGCTCAAAGAAGTAAAAGAGGAAATCAAAGGAATGAAAGAGGAAATCAAAGGAATCAAAGAAGACACAGGAAATCAATTTAATGAAATAAAGAGGTCAATACAAGACATACATAAGGAAATAGAAATAATAAAGAAAAACCAGTCAGAATTACTAGCAATGAAGAACACAGTCAATGAAATAATAATAAAAAAAAAACTCTGTAGAAAATCTCACCAGTAGAATTCATGAAGGAGAGGACACAATATCTAAACTAGAAGACCAGGTGGCAGATCTAATACAGTCCAACAAAGAGAAAGACAAACTAATAGAAAAGTATGAATGAGAATTGGAAGATATTTGGGACACTATGAAAAGATCAAACATAAGAATTCAGGGTATAGTAGAAGGAGAAGAATTTCACTCCAAAGGCATAGTAGGCATTTTCAACAAAATCATAGAAGAAATCTTCCTCCAAATTGAAAAAGAGATGCCAATGCAGATACAGGAAACCTTTAGAACACCAAACAGACAAAACCTGGAAAGAACCTCTCTTCACCATATTATAATTAAACTACCACACATACAAACAAAGAAAATATATTGAAAGCAGTTAGAGAGAAAAATCAAGTTACCTACAAAGGCAAGCCCATCAGGATCACAGCAGATTACTCAACACAAACTTTAAAAGCCAGAAGGGTTTGGAGTGATGTATTCCAAGTTCTGAAAGATAACTACTGTCAACCAAGGTTACTTTATCCTGCAAAGCTATCCATTCAAATAGACAGAGAAATAAGGACATTCCACAACAAAAGCAGGCTAAAGGAATATTTGAAGACAAAACAAGCTCTACATAAAATACTTGAAAAAATCCTCCATGCTGAAGAGAAAGAAAAGCACACATGTAAGGAACCTGGAAAAAACAAGCCATACTCAAATACTAATTAATACAAGAGAGCAAAGGTAAAACTGGAAGAACTACAAAAAACGGCAAGAATAAATACACACCTTTCAATAAAATCTCTTAATATCAACGGCCTCAATGCCCCAACCAAAAGAAATGTTTGCAGACTGGGTTAAACAGTATGATCCTTCTATTTGTTGCCTCCAAGAAACTCACCTTTCTACAAAGGATGGACACTATATTAGGGTGAAAGGTTGGAAAACGGTGTTTCAAGCAAATGGGCCTAGAAAGCAAGCAGGTGTTGCTATCCAAATATCTGACAAGGTAGACTTAAGTCCAACATTAACTAGGAAAGAAAAGGAAGGTCACTTTTTATTGATTAAAGGTACACTCCAACAGGAGGACATTACAATCCTAAACATATATGCACCTAACACGAGGGCTCCCAACATCATCAAACAAATGCTATTAGAACTAAGGTCACAGATAACACCAAACACAGTGGTAGTGGGTGACTTCAACATCCCACTCTCATCAATTGACAGGTCATCCTGGCAAAAATTAAACAGAGAGGCATCTGGATTAAATGAGGTCATGGAACAAGTGGACCTAACAGATATATACAGAACATTTCATCCACATGCAGCAGAATACACATTCTTTTCAGCAGCACATGGAACATTCTCAAAAATAGACCATATATTAGGACACAAAACAAATCTTAACAAATACAGGAAGATTGAAATAATTCCTTGCATTCTACCTGACCACAATGGAATCAAACTACAAATCAATAGCAAGAAAAGCAGTAGTGCATAAACAAAATCATGGAAACTAAACAATACACTACTAAATGATGAATGGGTCAATGAAGAAATCAAGAAGGAAATCAAAAAATTCACAGAGTCAAATAATAATGAGAACACAACATACCAAAACCTTTGGGACACAATGAAGGCAGTCCTAAGAGGGAAATTTATAGCTTTAAGTGCCTATATTAAGAAATTAGAAAGGTCTCAAGTAAATGACCTAATGCTTCACCCTAAAGCCTTAGAAAAAGAACAAGACAAAATGAAAATCAGTAGATGGGAAGAAATAATAAAGATTAGGGCAGAAATTAATGAAATAGAAACCAAAACAATTCAAAGAATCAATGAAACAAAGAGTTGGTTCTTTGAAAGGATAAACAAGATTGATAAACCCTTAGCAAATCTGACCAAAAGAAAGAGAGAAGAGACACAAATTAATAAAACTAGACATGAAAGAGGCAGCATCACAACAGATACCAGAGAAATTCAAAAAATCATAGGGACATCCTATAAAAACATATGCTCTACTAAGTATGAATGTCTGAAAGAAATGGATGATTTCCTTGATTTATGTGACCTACCTAAATTAAGTCAAGATGAGATTAATCACTTAAATAGACCTATATCAAGTATGGAGATACAAGCACTTATCAAAAATCTCCCAACTAAAAAAAGTCCAGGCTCAGATGGATTCACTGGTGAATTTTACCAGACCTTCAGGGAAAAACTAACACCACTGCTTCATAAACTTTTCCATAAAATGGAAAAGGAAGGAATCCTAGCTAACTCCTTCTATGAAGCCAGCACCACCCTGATACCAAAACCAGGCAAAGATAGAACAAATAAAGCAAATTACAGACCAATCTCCCTCATGAATATGCATGAAAAAGTTCTCAACAAAATACTGTCAAACAGAATACAAGAATATATCAGAAATCTTACCAAAAGCATTCTACACATTTAATGCAATCCTCATCAAAATTCCAATGCCATTTTTCATGGAAATAGAAGAAAACAATCCAAAAATTCATTTGGAAGCACAAAAAATCTCGAATATCTAAAACAATACTGAGCGAAAAAAAAAAAAGGCTGGTGGTATCACCATACCTGATTTTAACCTATACTACAGAGCCATAGTAACAAAAACTGGCACAAAAGCAGACATATAGATCAATGGAACAGAATAGTGGACCCGGATGTAAGTCCGGGTAGCTGTAGCCACCTGATATTTGGCAAAAATGCCAAAAAGCACTCATTGGAGAAAAGACAGCCTCCTCAGCAAATGGTGCTAGGAAAACTGGATATGTATCTGTAGAAGGATGAAAATAGATTCTTATCTCTCTCCATGCACAAGAATTAAGTCAACATGTATTAAAGACCTTAACATCAGACCTGAAACTCTGAAACTGCTAGAGGAAAAAGTAGGGGAAACCCTTCAACATATTGGTCTTGGCAAGAACTTTCTAAATATAACCCCAATTGCTCAGGCAATAAAAGCACAGATTAACTGCTGGGACCTCATGAAATTACAAATGTTTTGTACAGCAAAGGACACTGTGAATAAAGCAAGAGGCAACCTACAGAATGGGAAAAAAATCTTTGCCAGCTATATATCTGATAGAGGATTAATATCTAGAATATACAAAGAACTCAAAAGAGTAAATAATAAGAAATCATACAACCCAATTAAAAAATGGGCTATGGAACTAAATAGAGAGTTCTCAAGGGAAATACAGATGACATATAAGCATCTAAAAATGTTCTACATCTCTAGTCATCAGGGAAATTCAGATTAAAAGTACATTGAGATTCCATCTCACTCCTGACATATTGGCTACTATCATGAAAACAAATAACCATAAATATTGGTGAGGATGCGGAAAAAGAGGAACCCTTCTACACTGTTGGTGGGAATGCAATGTGGACCAGCCATTCTGGAAATCAGTGTGGAGGTTCCTCAGACAGCTAAAAATAGATCTACCATATGACCCAGCTATAGCACTCCTGGGCATATATCCTAAGGACTCATCTCACTACCTCAGAGATACTTGCTCAACTATGTTTATTGCTGCTCAAAACCTGGCAGCACAGGCCCCAAATCCCAGTGCTACCAATTTCCAGGCTCTGGATGAGTTCTTTGATCTATGATCCTGAAGAATGTCAAGCTGAGTTTTATTGAAGAATGAAAAGTAACAGCACCCTGAGACAGAGAAGGGAGCCAGAACTGGGTTGCCAAGATGGAGACATTATTTAGTTTTTGTTGTTGTTGTTTTGTTTTTTTGAGTTAGGGTCTGACTCTAGCTCAGGCTCGAATTCACTATATAGTCTCAGGGTGGCCTTGAACTCTCAGTGATCCTCCTACCTCTGCCTCCCAAGAGCTGGGATTAAAGGTGTGTGCCACCACACCCGGCTATTTAGTGTTTTTATGTTGGAGAATAAAGTAGTTTGGTCTAAAGAAGAGTCTACCAGTCTGGATAGGGCCCTCAATTAAGTCTGGGGTCCTTTTCTTCCCTTTCCCTTTTAGATATCCCACTAAATGGGAGGAAGTGGGTCAGCTTTGTTCCCTGGAATGATCTGTATTTCTGGACTTTTCTCATCTGGGGCTGGCAGTCGGTGTCCCAGAGCCTCATCAGAAGATTCCAGTTGGGAGTTCTGCATCTGGGCCTTGACTATAAGCTGTCCCAACAGGAGTTCTCACAGGATGCTACTAGTTTTTGTCAGGACATGTAGATATTTCTTGTTTGGGCCTGTGGCACTGACTAACACAAAATGGTGGCTGCTTTGCTCCTAATTCCTATCAGCAGCACTTGGCACACTGAGACAGAAGGATCATGAGTTCAAGGTCTGCTTGGGATACCGAGTGGGTTGAAGCTAGCCTGAGTAACTTAATAACACTCTGTCTCAAAACAAAAAAAGAAAGGAAAAGGACTACGATGCTTGCCTAGCATGTGTGAGTTCCCCAGCATTGCAATGTTTTTAAAGTACAGATTTTCTATCATTTTTCAGTGTGAGAATTAATTAGTCCCAATTAAATATTGAGTATAATATTACCAAAGGTAGCAATCTTCAAATAGTGAGTTGGTAGTCAGGTATGGGTAGCACACACCTTTAATCCTAGCACTCAGAGGCTGATGCAGGAGGATCGTGAGTTGCTTGTGTATGTGATGTGGTGTGATGTATGCATGTGTATGAGTCCTTGCAGTGCCCCACATGCTCACCTGCAAGGGTGGGGGGCACTTGCCTACTGTGACTGGAGCTAAATGTTCAGTGTTCTGCTTCGTTGCTTTTCTATTCATTCTCATTTTGAGCTGGAGTCTTTTACTGATACCAGAGCTTGCTGTTTTTTGAGATGGGGTGGTGGTGGTGGTGTTTCCCTGATCTCTGCTGCCCTTTGTGGGATAAGGATTATGGGCATGCATGGCCTTGTCCAGTTGTTGACATGGGATCTGGTGATCCCAACTCTGGCAATTTCAGGCCCTCACACTTATACAGGAAGTGTACTTAACTGCTGAGCCATCTCTCCAGCCATGAATGAAATTTTAAAAAAAAACATAATCTTGACCATATGCATGTCACTTAAATTCCTTCAATAGTGTAGCAAAATGTTTTTGGCTTTAAGCAATAGTATATTCAATAAAACATGGCTCACATTAAAAGCTTCTCACATGATAAGAAATGTAAATAGTAGGATATACCAAGGTTGGTTCATTCAGTAGGTTACTGATGTGATCTAGGACTCAGGTCTGTTCTGTAGTTGTGCTTTGCAATTTTCAATATTTACTCGTGTGGAGGCAAAATTATTGCTGAGATTCTGTATTAATTATCTATTGATGAATAACAAAGTACCTCAAAATTTAGCACCTAGGAGTTGGGGAGATGTCTCGGTGGTTAAGGCACTTGCCTGCAAAGCCTATCAACCTGGGTTAAATTCCCCAGCACACACATAAAGCCAGGTGCACAAAGTGGTGCACACATCTATTTGTAGCAGTTAGAAGCCCTAGTAGGCCCATTCTCTGGCTCTCTTCTGTCTCCTTGCAAATAAATAAATAAAAGTAGCACCTAAAAACAATGAACATTTACTGTTTCATACTCTGTGAGTCAGGAATTTGAGAATAGTTAAGCTGGGTAGTTCTGGCTAAAAGCATCTCATGAGATAACAGTTACACTGGCGACAGCTGCAGACATCTAAAAGCTTGACTAGAGATGGAGAAGCCAGGTCTAAGATAAGTCCTTTACAGAGCTCCTGCTGTTTTGAGTGTAAGACATGGCAGCAGGCTTCACCCCAGTGAAAGGAGAGAGGGGGGAGGGAAGGAAGAGGTGGAGGGGAGCTCTACAATGCATTTAATGGCTTAGCTTTGAAGTCATTCAGTTACTTCACATCATTTTATTCATCCTTCAGCTTGTATCAAAGGGGGCAGAATTAGGCTCCATTTCTTTGTGGTGCTAGAGATTGAACCCAGGGCCTTTCACATGCTATGTAAGTGCTCTGCCATTGAGCTGCCCACCAAGATGGGTAACATCTTTTGAAAGCAGAAATATCGAATAATTTGTGGACATATTTTAAAACCACCAAACACTTTAAATGTAATGTTCTCACAGGACAGCATTTCAAGCAAGAAGTGGGGTCCGGGGTCCAAGAGAACAAAGGCTTTGCTCTTCTATCTGCTCTGTTTTATCAGAGAACAAAGTCTTTCTCAGAACATGTCAGCAGCAGCTTTTATCTCACTGACCCAAGTTGGGTCTATGCCCATCTCCAAACCAATGTGTGACAAAGGGGGATGGGATTTCCAGATTTAGTTTAGGGCTATAGTAATTCATCCTTTGGTGCCAAGAGATAAGCCTATCTTCCCTGAGTGATTGTTACTGGCTCAATAGCCTGTTAAATCAGATTTCTGCTAGCAAGAAAGGTGGTGGGAAGAAAATAGCTATTGGGTAATTATAACAAATGGTTTCCTAGTTCTCATAGGATAAAAATTGTACCCTTTAGCATTGTTTTAAGACCCAAGGGATCTGACCCATGCTTAACTTGCCTCACAAATATAATTTTAGATATCTCTATTTTTAAAAATTTATCGAGGTAGGGTCTCACTCTAGCTCAGGCTGACTTGGAATTTACTATGTAGTCTCAGGGAGACTTCTCTATTTTTCAGCTTTTGTGTTGTCCCAGGCTTCTGCCCATCTCAGGATCTTTTTTTTAAGAATACATTTTATTTATTTATTTGAGAGAGAAAGCACCAAATAGAGACAATGGGTGCACTAGGGCCTCTAGCCACTACAAACCAACTCCAGGTGCATATGCTACTTAGTTCATCTGGCTTACCTGGGTACTGAGAAATCGAACTTCGGTCCTTAGGCTTCCCAGGTTAAGTGCTTAATGGCTAAGTTGCCCAGGATCTTTTTTTTTTTTTTTTGGTTTTCAAGATAAGGTCTCCCTCTAGTCCAGGCTGACCTGTAATTCACTTTGTAGTCTCAGGGTGGCCTCGAATTCTTGGCAATCCTCCTACCTCTACCTCTACCTCCGCCTCCTGAGTGCTGGGATTAAAGGTTTGCGCCACCACTGGCCGGTTTAGGATCTTTGTTTTTTTAGGTACTACTTCAGATCAGCAGTGGAAAAGGCTTCTTGATCTTTCTAAGCTTCAATAATCTCATGTGTAAAGTAGAAAAAAACACTAGTACCTACATCATGAAGCTTTTTGAGGAGTAAATAAGTCACGTATGTTCAGTCCTCGCTGGCAAACAGTAAGCACTCAATTGTTGGGAACAATTTAAGTCTGGTCATCAGATGCAGTGCTTTGCTTTGTTTCCTTGCTGATGTTCTGTTCTTTAAAAAAAATGTCTCATTACCACAATATCTGAAGGGGAATGAAATTAATACTATATGATAGGTCACAGGAAGGCCAGGAGCTACACCCCTATTCTTGTCTTTGGACTCTAGATCCAAATGGCCCAGGCTTGACTTGAATGGATCACCATGCTCAGCAACCCTATGCAAGTCGCTAAACCTTTGTCCCTCAGTAACTTCATTTGTAATAAGATGACAAGACATATTAGGAGTTTTGTGAGCAGTTGGTTAACATGCAAAAATGTTTTATGCATTTACCATTACCACGAATAAATTACATTGCATTTTTTTGTTATAGGAGCCGTAGAGTCAGGAGCCTGTTTTAGAGTTCTGGGAGGTCTCCATAACTATGTAAGGTCTCTTGAGGAATTCCGTTTTAGGGAGCTGGGAAGAGAGGCTACTAAGAGAAAGTGGCACATGCTGAAGCCCTGGTAGGGCCTCCGGGAATTCCACGGGGCGGAGCGGGGCGGGGCGGGGGTGACGCTTTTCCCTCACCGACGATGGGCTTGCGCAGAGACTCCGCTTCTCTGGGCGCCAAACCCGGAACGCTGCCGCCTAAACCGCTCACACTGCAAGTCGTCACGCCGGCGCCACCCAGCTCCCTTCCGCTCCACCTGCCCGCCCGATGGCGCCGCCTCCCGCTCCTCCCATAGTCAGGAAGGTTCCCTGCTGCTAGCGTCGTGCCGGACGTGACAAATGGAAGACGCACGTCCCACCAGTCCTCACGTGGACGGACAGCGCCTCGGACCAATGGCAGCGCACCGGCTCTTCTGGACCTTGGCCAATAGCTGCTGTTCTTCTTGGCGCCTGGGCAGCGGCGGGCGGGAAGGGGCGGGTTCGGAGGCGGGGCGCTGGGGGGCGGGGCGGGCGCGTTCCTGGCGAGCGCGCTGCTCCATTCTGCACGCATCAGGCACGCACTTCTGCCGCGGAAGCCCTCTCTGCCCGTTCTCTGGGTCTCTCGCCCTCGCAGTATTGCCAAAATGTCGCTTTCTAACAAGCTGACTCTGGACAAGCTGGACGTGAAGGGGAAGAGGGTCGTTATGAGGTAATTCTGTTCGTCTGCCCGTGCGCCCTTGGGGCTCTGCTGCATCCTCTCTGGCCTTGGCCGCCTTTGCTTTCTCGTCTGCCCAATCTTGTGCTTACCTTCCAGCTGGACCTCAGGGGTTGTAGGCTATCAGGGAAAGGCTCCTCGCTACCCTCCTGTCCCCAGTATGTGGCGAGGCTGTGTCTGGCTTTGATACTTCCTAACCTTTCTTCTTGCAGCCCACAAAGTAACCGTAGTCTCCTTTGGCTTCCATTAAGGAAGGGCTCAGATTGCCAAGACTCATTTTGCGCTCTTTCGTATTCCTGAACTGAACTTCTCATCACCTCTATCTCCCAGCCAGCGAGAGCGGACCTAATACTTATCCTGCAAATCTCTAGGCCCCAAGGAAGGGACCTTGAAAGGTCATTTGGTTTATTTCCCTTCCCCCACGGTCCTTAACACCATCCCTGACGAATGCAAAACCGTCCACATTTCAAAGGTCCCTGTACAGAAGGATTACTTTCCCAGAGGATGTTAGAAATATCCAGGCGGCATCAAGTCCTACCCCTCTCCCCAATAATGGGTGGGAGGTGAGGCCCACCGAATGAGGCTTTGTACATCTTATGTAACATGCCTCTGCTGCCCTACCTTGCGGTTGGACTCGTGGCCAAGGGGTTTGCATCAGGATTGTGAAACATGCTGGGTAACACATAGGGTGTGGCTTCTCATGCCTGTGGCCTCCAACCTCTCACATGTGGCTTGAGAATCAGGATATATGAAAGTGAGGAAGGCTCCCCAAGCACATGAGGGCCTGTTAGTCTGCATATGTGAATCCCTGGCCATTTACTAAGGTGGCTTCTCCCTTATCTACCAGAATTAACTAGCAAAGGGTATGGAACTTTCACATTTATTCCTTCTATAATGTATGGTATGTTTATGTGTGCCAGGAGCAAATCAAGGACGATGGTTAGGTACATAACTGATGGACTTAAGTGGATATTACTTTATAAGCTCCAAGGATGATAACATTTGAAGGCCCATACAATTGACCTTTTTTGGAAGTGGTTGACTGTGAATGGTGTGATTCAGACCCTGTCACAATTTGGGCCAGTTCAAGTGAGCACATCTTGGATATTAAGGGACACAAAAGGCAGAGGATCTCATACCCTTGGTTTGAGCACAAGAGGTCACTTAATAGTTAGAGACCTATGGGCACACTAAAAGTTCATGTAGCTCTCCTATTTCATTATAGCCAATCTTTCTTGGCAAGTGGCCTCTGTCTTGCTGTGCAGATAATCAGAACTCAATAGACTATGTTAATGAGAAACAGGATGTATATATTACCACAAATGGGATAGGCCATTGTAATCTAGACTGAGTAGGGATCTCTGTCATCCTAGTGTGCCATTAGGGCAGGCTCTGGCTTAAAAAATTTTTTAATCGTTTTATTTACTTATTTATTAGAGACAGAGGGGGAGAGAGAGAGAGAGAATGGGCATGCCAGGGCCTCTAGCCACTGCAAACTCCAGACGCATGTGCCAGATGTGCATCTGGCTAACATTGAACCTGGGTCCTTTGACTTCGCAGACAGGTGCCTTAACCGCTAAACCATCTCTCCAGCCCCAGGCTCTGGCTTTTATTCCACCTTAAGGAAAGGCATAGAAAGGGCTGTGAAAATCAGGACAGGTAGAGGTTGGCCTGCAAATAGATTTTAGGTTTAAATTCTGTCTTTTCACCTCCACTGGCTTGAGGCTGCCCTTTGCAGATGTAGCAGCTGAAAGACAAGGAGCAGGGCATCAGGCTGTCCTATGATTGCAGTCTTGGTCTTTTATCTCCTCTCCTGCTGGGAAATTCTTGAGGAATTAACTCTGCTAGCTGGACAAGGCAAACTTATATTCTCTCCCCCCGCCCCCATGAACCAAATAAAGTTTCATTTAACACAGATTAACCTTGTGTATTGACATGAATCTATTCCTGTTTTGCTGATGGAAAATGACCTATTCAAGGTTATTACACTAGCAAGTTTGTGGCATATCCAGGACTAGAATTTTCTCCTTGGCTACTAGTCATATCCTCTAAAGTTGGACATAATGACCAAGAACAGTTGAAATGGAACTTTGTTAAGTTTGCAATCAGTTTTCCCTGTATAATGTAGATGTTTTGTACTTATTGAGGTTGAGGACAAAAAGTTACTTTGCTTCCTGATTATTGTTTCTTCAATAGAGTTGTACTGTAGGATTACTTTTTTAGAAGAGTTAGACAGCCATGCATATTCAGCTCAATCAATACCTTTTTGTTTCAGTACTTTTTGTGTAGTGGTTCCTGGCAGTGTTTCAGAAATGGGGCCATTTGTTAGTAACTGCTTTATTTGCCTCCTCTCTGCCCTGTGGAAGGGTACTCTGCTGACTTGTCCAGTCGCTTGGTTTGAGTTAGCAAGAGAAATTCAACTGATTTGTTTGGAACTTTCCACTAGCTCTTGTGCTTGAGTGTTCCATCTTTCTATACTCCCAACTCCCCATTGGAGGGAAATTTTAAATAGCCAGAAACCTCTATAGGTTAGAAACCAGGTTCCACCTTAACTTTTCAGACTTCAGTTGTCTTTACAGCCCCTTTAAGTAAATTTCCTGCATATTTTTGCCATGTCATTTCCTTTTTTTCTTCACTCATAGGTTGGGAGTCATCTTTTGCTTGCTTGTAAAGCAGTTCTCTTTTCTTTGTTCTCTCCTTTCTTTTAAACCTTACTGGTTTTCTCTAGCTTGTTGAAACTTGTTAAGCCACAGTCCTGACGCAATAGGAAGGAAAAAAAGTCTTAATACAGTCATATTACTCTAATTTTCCACTGAGACAGTGAAGCAATGGCAGGCATGGTTTCTTTGAAAGTTTTTTAAAGTAACTGGGCCTGGAATCCTGAGATTTCAAGTAATAAAGACCGTATTTCAATGAAATCAATGGTTCTTGAGAGTTTCATTTTGAAATAGATTTCTAGAAGATTTTAAAGATTCTACAAAGAAGCCTTGTGTTCATTCAATTTTCCACATTGACTATTTTACATAGTTATATGAAATGTCAAGCAGGAATTTGACCTTGGTATAAAATGTATATAGTTCTCTGACATTGTTATCACAACCTTAGATTTGTGTAACCACCACAATCAAGGTACAGAACTGCTTGATCACCCGTTGTAGTCACACCCTACATTCCTAACTTATGGTAATTACTAATTGCTATGTCCTCTGTTTATAAATGTTACATGCATAAATTCACAGTCTATAGCTTTTTTTTCCCCCCAAGGTAGGGTTTCACTGTAGCTCAGGCTGACCTGGAATTTACTATGTAATCTCAGGGTGGCCTCTAACTCACAGCGATCCTCCTACCTCTGCCTCCTAATTGCTGGGATTAAAGGCATGCTTGTTTTATTGACCCTTTTCACTCAGCACTTAATGCAAGATTTATCCACCATGGTACATGTATCAACAGTCCATTCCTTTGAGTTGCTGAGTAGTTTTCCATGATATGGATGTAACATAGTTGAACCATTCATCCACTGAAGGATGTTTGGTTTGTGTCCAGTTTGGGGAAATTACAAATGAAGCTACCGTAAACATTCTTGTACAAGTCTGACAATGTCCATGTGCTAAAATTTGTCTTTAGTAAAACACCTAGGAGTGGAATTGCTGGATCATATTTACTTGCTCCCCCTGTTTTACTGTGCTGGTTGGATCCAGTTCCTTGTGCATGCATGTAAAGCACTCTACCATTGAGCATTCCCATCCTTAACGTTTGGGGGACTCCCAAATTGTTTTCTAATACTGCCACACCATTCACATCAGTGGATGAGTAGTCAGTTGTTCTGCATTGTCCTCAGCATTGGTAGTGTTATTTTTCCTATTAAGTGTGGTGATGCCTGAATTTGTGCTTGAGGCAAAGTTCAGGGATTTTTTTTTTTTATTAACAACTTCCATGATTGTAAACAATATCCCATGGTAATGCCATTCCTCCCCCCACTTTCCCCTTTGAAACTCCATTCTCCATCATATCTGCTCCCCCTCTCAATCAGTCTCTCTTTTATTTTGATGTCATGATCTTTTCCTCCTATTACGATGGTCTTGTGTAGGTAGTGTCAGGCACTGTGAGGTCATGGATATCCAGGCCATTTTGTGTCTGGGGGGAGCACGTGGTAAGGAGTCCTACCCTTTGGCTCTTATGTTCTTTCTGCCTCCTCTTCCACAATAGACTCGCTCAGGACTTCTTTTGAGGACTGGAAAATGAAAGAGTGCATATTTTATTTAAAAAAATGGAACAAGTGGAATGTGTAGGTAGGAGAGCTCGTCCTGGGTTAGAGTCCTCAAAGAAGCTAAAGGCAGAGTTGTTGGGAGTCTAGATGATGAGTGCAGTTATGAAGGAGGAAGTGATAGAGTAGTAATCTAGTTTGCATCAGTAAGCTGGTGCCATATCAACTGGGATAGAGATTAGCTGCTACAGAAAGAGTTAAGAAGAATTGGTACTTAAAAATGGTGAAGCAGGGTGAAGATGTAGCTCAGTGGTAGAGCATTTGCCTAGTGTGCCCAAGGCCATGTGTTTGATCCCCAGTGCTACCACAATAAAACAGTAAATCAGTAATCTATTAGTTAAGCAGGGAAAACTTTAGAATATTATTCCTTATGCCACTAACTCCTGGTTTGTCAGGTCGGTGAGTGTACATGTCTTCCTCTAAGGTGTTTCTAAAGAGGGTATCTTATTTATATTGTCTATGTATTGCATAAAGAACATTGTGTAAACTTGGTACCTGGCCCTGGATTTCTTTAGTCTTAAGGCCCAAAACTTTTTATATCTTTTTTTTTTCTTTTGAGGAATGTTAGTTTTATAAGGAACCAGAAACAATATTGAAATAGAATCAAGATGCATTCCGCTTGGTGTGGTGGTGCACGCCTTTAATCCCAGCACTGGGGAGGCAGAGGTAGGAGGATCGCTTAGAGTTCGAGGCCACCCAGAGACTACATTGTGAATTCCAGGTCAGCCTGGGCTACAGTGAGACCCTACCTAAAAAAAAAAAAAAAAAAAAAAACAAGGAAGGAAGGCAGGCAGGCAAAAAAAAAAGATGCATTCCTTATTTCTCACCTGGTCATGCTGCTTACTCAAGATACTGTCATGCCAGGCCAAAATGGATAAATACATTGACATGGAACTGCCTTTAGCTTCCCAGATCTTCAGGGCCTGCTCTTAAAGTTTTTGTTAGTTTTTTTTTTTTTTTTTTTTTTTTTTTTTACGAGAGAGAGATGAGAGAAAGAGAATATTGGTAAACTAGGGCCTCCAGCCACTGCTATTGAACTCTGGCTTATGTGGGACCTGAAGAATCTAACATGGATCCTTAGGTTTCGCAGGCAAGTGCCTTAACTGCTAAGCAATCTCTTCAGCCCTGAGTTAGTTTTTATTGTTTTAAATTTCTTTTTAAAGTATGAATACATGCCTAAAAGATCATAAATAATGAGCGCAGGAATTTACTACAGAGTGAGCACATTTGTGCAAGCAAGTCAAGAAGCAGCAGAACATGAACCATTGGCTGTCTGTTGTCTTATCCCAGTCAATGTTACCACATCTTTCCTATGGCTAAGCACTACCTTAACTTCGAATGCCTCCCATTATTTCTAAGGTGAGATGTAAACTTTCAGCTTACTTAATTGGTTCCATAAAATACTTCCAACCTTTGGTAGGTGAGTAAGTTATCATTGCCTTAACTAACTTGGTTTCTTTTTTAGAGTGGACTTCAATGTTCCTATGAAGAACAACCAGATAACAAACAACCAGAGGTAAGATCACTAATAAACCCAGGCTGCTTTTAAGATACTTGTATGTATAGGATGGAAATGGCTTTCTTTTATATTGTGGAACTATAGCAACGTAAGCCATGTTGTTTTGGCTTTCTACCATCTGCTGCCCCTTCTTGTCTATAGAAGAATTTAAGCATTCTGAATTTATGAGAAGGTAGAAATTGGAAAAAAATTATCCTAGGTTAGCATGGTGGTGCACATTTGTAATCCTAGCATTTGGGAGTCTGGATTTAGAAGGATTGTGAATCCAAGGCTACCTGGGCTACAAAGCCAATTCCTGGCAAGCTTGTGCTACATAGCTTGACCTGGTCTCAACAAAACTAAATAGCCAGTCTGAGGAAGTGATTTCCCCTCTCCCTGCAGTTGCAAAAAATTTTGAGGTATTTATTGATTCATTTATTTTTGAAATATTTGTGTTCTTTTAATTTTTTATTTATTTGCAAGCAGAGAGGGGGCACAGCAGGGCCTCCAGCCAATACAAACAACCTCTAGATGCATGTGTCACTTTGAACATCTGGCTTTATACATGGGCACTGGGGAATCCAGCGTGGGTCATTAGGCTTTGTAGGCAAGCACCATAACTGCTGAGCCATCTCTCCAGCCATGATGTATTTGTTTTTAATGCATATTGAATGAGGTTAATTGACTTGTAAAACAAACTATGCTAAAGAAGTATTTTTATTAATAGTTTTCATATATCTATTTAAATGTATTTTGATCACAATTCCTTCCCATTACCTTCTCTTGCCCCCTGCCTTGCACTGAACTTCAAAAGGAGGATTTTTTATTTTATTTATTTTGGTTTTTTGAGGTAGGGTCTCACTCTGGCCCAGGCGCTGACCTGGAATTAACTATGTAGTCTCAGGGTGGCCTCGAACGCAGAGCAATCCTCCTATCTCTGCCTCCCCAGTGCTGGCCAGGATTAAAGGCATGCACCACTACGCCTGGCTAAAAGGAGGATTTTAATGTATGTGCATGTGCATGCATATTTGGGTGGTCAGAGGTGTCATCTTTATGAATGCCATCCACCTCCTTTGAGACAGGGTCTCCTATTGGCCTGAAACTCATCAAGTAAGCTAGACTGGCCAGTGAGCTAGAGGGATCTTCCTGCTTCTGCTTCCTGCCCCAGTGCTGGAATTATAAGTGTGTGTCACCATGCCTGGTATTTTGTGTGGGTATTGGGCGTTAAACGCAGGTCCTCATGCTTTTTGATTCCTTACTGACTGAGCTATCTCCCAAGCCCAAGAGAAGGATTTTTTTTTAAGGTTTAGAGATACTTTATTAGGTTAAGAGAAGGAAGTTCAGAGACTTCCTGCCATGTGGAAGACAGGAGGTGATAGAGAGCCCATGTGGGAGTAGGAGTCCCTTCTCATTATCCCCACCCAGCCAGGTTGGGATAGGGGAAATTCTACCAGAGTAGGGAACTAGAGGTTCAGGTGTCATGAGAGATGAACGGCCAAGAAGAGGATTTAAAAACATATATTTTTTATTTATTTGAGAGAGAGATAGGCAGGGAGGTAGAGAGAGAGAATGCGCATGCCAGGGCCTCCAGCTGCTATAAACTCCAGATGCATATGCCCCCATGTGTATCTGGCTTATGTGGGTCCTGAGGAACCAAACCTGGGTTCTTTGGCTTTGCAGGCAAGCGCCTTAAATGCTAAGCCATCCCTCCAGCCTAGGATTTTCTTTTTAATTTGGTTTGTTTTTGTATGTATGTATTTATTTATTTAATTGATTTTTTTGAGGTAGGGTCTCACCCTAGCCCAGGCTGACCTGGAATTCACTATGGAGTCTCAGGGTGGCCTCGAACTCACGGCAATCCTCCCACCTCTGCCTCCTGAGTGCTGGGATCAAAGGCATGTGCCACCATGCCCGGATGTTTTTCTTTTTCTTTTAAATATGTTTTATTATTATTTAGAAGGAGGGAAGGGGAGAGATTGGGTGCACCAAGGCCTCTTACCACTGCAAATGAACACTCTAGATGCATGTGCCACCTTGTGCATCTGGCTTTGAATGGGTACTGGGGATTTGAACCTGGGCCATCAGGCTTTCAAACAGGCGCCTTAACCACAAAGTAATCTCTTCATCCCATCCCGAGATTTTTTTTGGAGGTAGGTTCTTATTTTAGCTCAGTCTGACCTGGAATTCACTGTGTAGTCTTAGGCTGGCCTTGAACTCAGTGATCCTCTTACCTCAGCCTCCCAAGTGCTGGGATTAAAGGTGTGTGCCACCATGCTCAGCTGAGAAGGATTTTTAATACCAGTAATTTTTGAAACTTATGTATAGTTTTATCTGACCTTGTTCCAGGTGGCTGAAATAAAGTTACTTTTTGAGAATTTTTATTTGTTTTTACTTTTTTATTGTTTGAGTTTTTTGAGGTAGGGTCTTAATCTAGCCCAGGCTGACCTGGTACTCACTCTGACCAAGCTGGCCACAAACTCACATTGATCCTTCTACCTTTGCCTCCCCAGTGCTGCAATTAAAGGCATACTTCACCACCACTGGCTGTTTTTACTTTATAGAAGTGAAAAGAGGGTCCTAGAGAGACAGCTTAGCAATTAAGGTGCTTGCCTGCAAAGCCCAAGGACCTAGGTTCAATTCCCCAGTACCAGCGTAAGCCAGATGCACATGGTTGTAAATGCATCCGGAGTTCATTTGCAGTGGCTAGAGGCCCTGGCATGCCCATTTCTCTTTCTCTGTCTTGTAAATAATTTTTTTTTTTTTTGTTTTTCGAGGTAGGGTTTCACTCTAGAAAGGCTGACCTAGAATTCATTATGTAGTCTCAGGGTGGCCTCAAGCTCATGGTGATCCTCCTACTTCTGCCTCTCGAGCGCTGGGATTAAAGGCCTGTGCCACCACGTCCGGCTAAGATTTTTTTTTTTTTTTTTTTTGGTTTTTCGAGGTAGGGTCTCACTCCCTAGCCCAGGCTGATCTGGAATTCAGATGGAGTCTCAGGGCGGCCTCGAACTCTCGGCGATCCTCCTACCTCTGCCTCCCGAGTGCTGGGATTAAAGGCGTGCGCCACCACGCCTGGCTAAGATATTTTTTAAAGTGAAAAGGCTAACATTTTCAGTAAGCTTAGATGCTCTTAGTGTCTCTTGAGTCCTAGCTTCAGAAGCAGAATTTTTAAGTGACAGTAAGTGTTGTTCTTTCTTTTGAGATTATATTAAAAAAAGCTTTTAGTTAAAAAAAAAATTGAGGCAGGGTCTTATTTTGTAGTCTAGGCTTGCCTTTCTTTAACTTGGTATCCTCCTGCCACAACCTCCTGAGTGCTGGGTTTATAGGCATGTACTACAATGTGTAGCTCTCCTGAATATGAATCTGAGTTCTACCACAGAGTTGCCCACAGGTAGATTTAAAGGGGATTTACCCCCAGTGAATACCAGTAACCCAACTGAGGAGGGCCATCAAGGAAATGGGTACTGGGGGGAGGTGATATTAGATTATAATCTACGTAAAAAATAAATAAAATTTAAAAAATATATTTCAAAAGAGAAAAGGGGCTTTATGTCTTATGAAGTCATGAATAAAATAGTTATTACTAATTCCTAGGAATGACATTGCTCTGTCTGTTGCCTCTTCTTGGTTGTAGGATCAAGGCTGCTGTCCCAAGCATCAAATTCTGCTTGGACAACGGAGCCAAGTCAGTCGTCCTTATGAGCCACCTGGGCCGGCCTGATGGTGTCCCCATGCCTGATAAATACTCCCTAGAGCCAGTTGCTGTAGAACTCAAGTCTTTACTGGGCAAGTAAGTGCCAGACTGATGCTAATGTACTCTGTGGAAGATGATGTACTTGGGTATGTTGTCACTGGTCCTTGACTCTCAGGCTACTTACTTGTCTTCATTTCTTGTACTCCCCTTCTCTCCCAGGGATATTCTGTTCTTGAAGGACTGTGTGGGCCCAGAAGTAGAGAAAGCCTGTGCTGACCCAGCAGCTGGGTCTGTCATCCTGCTGGAGAATCTCCGCTTTCATGTCGAGGAAGAAGGGAAGGGAAAAGATGCTTCTGGTAACAAGGTAGGACTTGTGATATTGACATTATAGGACTTATGATATTGGCATTATTGGGCTTTACAACTGAATATGTAAGAGACATTATTATAGAATACAGGAAGCTCATCTTTATTTTTAGACTTTTTGGTGAAGTATAGGATACATGTAATACTGTACAAACATGGGTTAGGGATGTGGCAAGACTTTTGACAATTATCTGAATGCTACATAAGAGTATTTGGTGGATATGGTGGGGAGATGGCTCAGTGGGTAAGAGCACTTGTTGTGTAAGCATGCGAGCCTGAGAGCTTGAGGGGGCCTCATTTGCCCTAATTGCTATTTCCTAGCACTCTCATGAACAGCTGGGCGTAGGCATGCTTGTCTGTCTATAACCCTAGTCTTGTGGGGAGCACAGAACAGAGAAATGGGCTTGCTGATCAGCCAGTCTGATTGAAAAAAGGCCGATCTTGGTTCATTGAGAGACTTCACCTCAAGAAGCCAAACAGATGGGCAAGAGAGGAGCAACACCGACACCTGACATTTTCCTCTGGCCTCTGCATGTGCACACACAAAACCAATGCATCTCTACACACAACACCATTCCACATATACTACACAGAGAGAGAGAGAGAGAGGGAGAGAGAAGAGTATGCAGTGAATAGAATGTTCATGGCGATTATCTTGGATTTAAGGTATCTATTTGGGAGGGGATGGGGAGACAGTGAGACAGGGCCTCATGTGGCCATTTATCCCAGACTGGCCTTGAACTTGGTATGTTACCTAGGATGATCTTGAATTCCTGATCCTCGTATCTCCATCTCCCATGTCCAAGTGCTGGGATTACAGGCCTGTGCCACTATGTCCAGCCTAAGGCATTTTCTTAAGTATAAAGCATTTTTTATTGAATCTGTTTAAGAAAGGAGGTATAGCTATTACCCTTATTTCATAAAGGAAATTATTTTCAAAATTAACCCTCAGGTTTCCAAAAGGCAGCCATTTGGCTAAAGTATTTGTTTGTTTTATTTATTTGAGAGGGAGAGAGAGAGAAAAAGAAAGAATGGGCATACCAGGGCCTTCAGCTGCTGTAAATGAACTCCAGACACATGCACCACGTTATGCATCTGGCTCACGTGGGTCCTGGGGAATCGAACCTGGGTCTTTTGGCTTCACAGGCAAATGCCCTAACTGCTATGCCATCTCTCCAGCTCCCATTGCATGCAATCTGTTGGATCTATTCAGCTTTTCTCTTGTCATCTAAAAGCAGCTACTAATAATCCATAAAGTAGTTTCCTATGACCTGACAACCAGAATGGTTAGTAGATGATGAACCTGACTTTTTGAGCATGGTTTTGAATTTGACAATGGTTAAAAAGGGATGCTGAAGGCACTTTAGTACTTTTCAGTCAGTTTTTAAAGATGTGAGATGTGCTCTGAGCTAGTCTGGGTCCCCTTTCGACTTCTGACATTTCTTAAGGTCATCTGGAGTGCCTACTTTGAAGCAATTTCTTTTCTTAGCAGCACAAGCCTTACTTGTCCTGTTTTTGGCATGATCTTGCTACAGTAGTACTAGTCAAATGCTGACCTAATTTGTTGCCCTTTTAAACTGAAACATAAGATGCATATCTGTTAAGGCCTACAAATGGCAGGAGGCAACTGGCAAATTGGTGCAAAATGTTTTACTGAGGAAGTGACAGCTGACTATGCTAGTCTAACTCTTTAGTCAGTTCACTTGATATTCAGAGTCTATTGGCTTGTAATACCTGAAATTTCAGGAGCCAGTTGTTATATAAGTTTAAACTGGATAGAAAAACAAGTTGAAAACATAAAATTAAATTTTATAGTCAATGTGGCCACAATAATCTTTAGAATTAACATTGCCTTCCTTGTACCTATTGGCAGTTGAAAATGAAAAATTTCAATTGATCTCATTTTTCTTAAAAAAATTTTTTTTTTCAAGGAAGGATCTCACTCTAGCCCAGCCTGACCTGGAATTCACTATGTAATGTCAGGGTGTCCTTGAACTCAATGTGATCCTCCTACCTCTGCCTGCGAATGCTGGTATTAAAGGCGTGTGCCACCATGCCCAGCTCCTATTTGGTTTTTTGAGACACTGTTTCAGCCTGGCTTGGCATTCAATATGTAGCCCATACTAGCTTTGAACTTGTGATCCTCTTGCCTCTGCCTTCCTAGTGCTGGAAGGTGGAAATGGGCAGTGACTAAAATGAACATCTGCTCAGTTTTATGTACTCTACTGAGCCATGTCCCCTTCATCTGGCTTGCTTCTGTGTATATTTGTTGTTTACTTGCCTACCAGAGACTTTTATTTTGTTCTGGCATCCCGCTTTCTGTCCTGTTTGGGGGATCCCAGGATGGTTATATTCAAGACCCCTGTGTTTCATTTCTGCTTTGTCCCTACCCATGTCTTACATTATTTCTTTTTGGTTTTTCAAGGTAGGGTCTCACTCTAGCTCAGGCTGACCTGGAATTCACTATGGAGTCTCGAATTCATGGCAATCCTCCTACCTCTGCCTCCTGAGTGCTGGGATTAAAGGCATATGCTACCACGCTCGGCATTTTTTAAAATATTGTATTTATTTGAGAGAGAGAGGGAGGGAAATAGGAAGGTACACAGAGAGAGAGCACGTGTGCGTGCCAGGGTCTCCAGCTGCTGCATACAAACTCCAGACACATGTGCCTCCTTGTGCATCTGGCTTATGTAGGTCCTGGGGAATCAAACTTGGGTCCTTTGGATTTGCAGGCAAGTGCCTTAACCACTAAACAATCCGGCCCTTTTATAGTATTTCTTGTTTTCCCATTTGAATGACTTTCAGGGAAGGTTATAAATTACCTCTTTTCCAAGCAAAGTATAAAGTGTATTTTTAATCTTTGTGCATACATGTGTGAGAGTAGACAACTCATACCATTGCATGTATGTGGAAGTTTGAGGGCAACCTTGGATGTTTGTCCTCACCTTCCACCTTGTTTGAGGCAAGGACTGTTTGCCACTACAGAAGCCAGGCCAGGCTTTGTGTAGGTTTTGGGAATCTGAACTCGGGTCATCACACTTGCACAGTAAGCACTTTTACTCACTAAGCCATCTCCCCAGCCCTCTTCACATGTTTTTGAGGTTCTTGTCATAAATCAATCTGTCTAATCCATCTCAGCCTGCCATTGTTTCTTTCATGAGGAAAATGTGTGAGAGCTTTTCACAGTTCATGTAAAATATATACTATCTTTTTTTTAAAAAAATTATTTATTTGCAAGCAGACAGCGAGAGAGATAGAAAGAATGGGTGTGCCAGGGCCTCTAGCTACTGCAAATGAACTCCAGACGCATGTGCCCCTTGTGCATCTGGCATATGTGTGTCCTGGGGAGTCGAACCTGAGTCCTTTGGCTTCGCAAGCAAATGCCTTAACTACTAAGCCATCTCTCCAGCCCAAACATAAACTATCTTTTCACAAGGACAATATTGTCAATGAGGAAATGAGTCAGGATGTAGGCTGGGGGTTGGGTTCACCACCTCATGATTTTTGGTGGAGGAGAAGCCATCTCCATATGATTAGAGGTTAATTCGGGGTTCAGGAATATTGTTTGTAATTAAAAAAAATAATTTATTTTTATTTGGGGGGGGGAGCAGATAGAGAGAATGGGTCCACCAGGGCCTTTAGCTGCTGCAAATGTACTCTACATACATGTGCCACCTTGTACATCTGGTTTATGTGGGTCCTGGCGAATCAAGCTTGGGTCCTTTGGCTTTGCAGGCATCATCTTAACCGCTAAGCCATCTCCCCAGCCCTGTTTGTAATTTTAACTGAAGGTGAAGGAGAGCAGAAATGATTCAAGGGCCGGGTGTGGTGGCACACATCTTTAATCCCAGCAGAGGTAGGAGAATCACTGAATTCAAGGTCAGCCTGGGCTAGGTTGAGAGCCTACCTCAAAAAATAATAAATAAATAGACCAAAGGACCTAGAATATTTTGGAAGAAAGAATAGATCTTGCTGCTAATGGTAATATATTACTGTCTTAAAGCTGAGGAGAAGCTCAGTGGTTAAAAGCACTTGCTTGCAAGCCTGATGACCTAAGTTCAGATTCTTAGAACGCATGCAAAAGCCAGATGCTTGGACAGGTATCTGTAAACCCAGCCTTTCTACCTCAAGATGGGAGAATCAAAAAAGCTTGTGGGTAAGCCAGGCTGGTGTTTTCAGTGGAAATCAAGAGACCATGCCTCAAAAACAAGGTAGAAGACAAGGACTGGTACCTGTTGTCCTCTGGCCTCCGTACATGTGCTGTCACACATGCCTGTCTGAACTCCCTTACACATCCATACACACAAAAAGATACAAGAAATTTTTAAAAATGCTGTCCTATTAACTCAGGTCTTTAGAGATGTTCAAAAGGATTCTTAGTGGCCTGAAATACTTTCAGAATTGTTTTTGGGCCATCAGTATTTCTTGTGATTTTCCCATTTTTTTTTATTTCTCTGCAGATTAAAGCTGAGTCAGCCAAAGTAGAAGCTTTCCGTGCTTCCCTTTCCAAACTAGGGGATGTCTATGTCAATGATGCTTTTGGTACTGCACACCGAGCCCACAGGTACCAAGAACTCTGTTACTGTTGAGCTGAGAACAATATTCAGGGTCACTTGAATAACCCAAGCTCTGGGGTGCTTTTAGCGATTTCTGCATCATACTGTGTTCATTTTAATTTTGATCCCTCCTTGGAGCTACCACAGTGTCCATTCTTAAATTTGTTGAAGATCCATATTCAAAGAGGAAGTACAATTAAAAAGCTTTTCTTGGTCGGGGGTGGTGGTTCATGCCTTTAATCCTATCACTTGGGAGGCAAGAGGTAGGAGGTTTACTGTAAGTTCAAGGCCAGCCTGACACTACATAGTGAATTCCAGGTCAGCCTGGACTACAGGGAGACCGTACCTCAAAAAGCCAAAAAAAAAAAAGTGTTTTTCATATGACCTTGAGGAAGAGGGTGGTCTTTTAAAATATAAAGCCAAAAAAAGTGTTTTTCTTATGACCTTGAGGAAGAGGGTGGTCTTTTAAAATATGGATATCTAAGCTGGGCGTGGTAGCACACGCCTTTAATCCCAGCACTCTAATCCCAGCACTCGGGAGGCAGAGGTAGGAGGATCACTGTGAGTTCAGGGCCACTCTGAGACTACAGAGTGAATTCCAGGTCAGTCTGAGCTAGAGTGAGACCCTACCTCAAAAAAAAACAACAAAAAATTAGCTTAAATATGGATATCTTGTAAAGACCCACCCCCTTGGGAATGTTAGTATACCAGAATGTCTTATGTTTTTATTAACTTGCCAATTACAAACTGTGATTCAGTGTTTGGCCTGCTGAAGGTTATTAACTGGTATTGTAACTTAATCTCATTTCACTATCTTTAATTTTCACTTTTTACCTTTAACCAGTTGTTACAAACCTTATCCTGTGCTTAAGTGGGATGAAAACCATGGTTTCTTGGTGTCTCAGAAGTGATGAAGGCACTTTAGGACTGGGAGAAGTGTCAAGATTTGACTGGAATTTGATTTTCTTCTTTTTTTTTTCCCCCTAGCTCCATGGTGGGTGTCAATCTTCCACAGAAGGCTGGTGGTTTCTTGATGAAGAAGGAGCTGAACTACTTTGCCAAGGCCTTGGAGAGTCCAGAGCGACCCTTCCTGGCCATCTTGGGCGGGTATGAAGAATACTTTTCCATCCTGATTTAATTAGTGTTTACCTGGTATTAGGCTTTGACTTGGGTGGTTTAAGGTCAGATAGCATAGTCACAGTAGGTAACTTAGAATTTAATAAAGGCACTACCCACACGGTGTGGGCAGGGTTTGGGAAAAGCAGAAAGGGGCAGTACAGTGGTACAATAATCTGGGGTTAACAATAGCCATCCTCATCCCTAGACCTGAAGGGACAAAGGGAGGAATCCAAATAGTATATTGTGTAGAGTTGGTTCTCTAATTGTGATTTTAGTCTTCGGTCAAAGGACATAGGACTGATCATCTGCTAGGGGAGCCAGGGAAAGATTGTGAACTCTTCAATCTCCTGTTGCTACTACCCCTCTACAGTGATTGGCTGAAATCTACTTGAAAGGCAGAAGCACAAGAGAACCCCTTGGGACAGAAGAGGGTAGTAGAGGGTAGAAAATGGTTATGGAAGGAATAATGGAGAAAAA
Organism: Dipus sagitta; assembly: GCA_036346955.1. NCBI lineage: Eukaryota > Metazoa > Chordata > Mammalia > Rodentia > Dipodidae > Dipus > Dipus sagitta. Next base: position 66,623,703 of record CM070776.1, read on the forward strand.
TCCATCAAAAGTAATCATCTCATATTTTTTAAATAGTTTTACTTTATTTACTTGAAACAAAGAGGTAACCAGAGAGTGAGAGTGGATATGGGTGCACCAGGGCCTCCTGCCACTGCAAACAAACTCCAGGCGCATGCACCACTTTGTGCCTGTAGCTGTACTTAACATGCTTACTAGGGAATCAAACCCGGGCACTCATGCTATGCGAGCAAATGCCTTTAACTGCTGAGCCATCTATCTCCCCAGTCCCATACCTAGTTTATACTTCCTCCTAAGGGGAAAGGTATTATGTAGATAATGGTAGTCTAATGGTTTAGTAAAAATAGAAATTTGAGAAGTGAAGATTGAAAGGATCTATATTTTAGATAATTAAGTAGGAACAAGGAAATGGGATTGCTTAGATAAAATAGCTTCCTTTCACTTGGCAGTAACTGTCTACATAACAACTTCTTTCTGGTCAGAGGTCCATGAGCTCTGTCTCAGCACTTTTTCCCCCTCTATGGGACTGAACACACTCAGCGTTTTCTGGAGAAAATTGACTTGGAGTTGGTGTCAATTTCATGCAGCATAGTTACTTTCTAGGCTTCATGAGCTCAGTTTCAGAGTCCTAAAAATAACCTAAGTAGGGTACAGGTTGTTGTGTTTTTGTGCAAAAAGGTAAGTTCTTGGAAGCATTGAAGTTTTCTGAGCTGTAAAGGTAAGACGCTAGTCTATGGCTTATTTTTAGATTAGGACTTTTGCTTTCCAGTGTTCTTAGATTCCCTCAATATCTGGTCTGCTGGTTATTGTTCTGTTTTAGACTAAGGCTGAAACACAGTAGTGTTCCTTTATCCTCAGGGGATGTGTTACAAGATTCCTGGTGGACATTTGAATCTGAGTATGGCATAGAACCCTATATATTTTATGTTTTTTCTCTATATATGTATATATGATTTAGGCACACTGAGACATGAACAACAACAATACTATGGACCCCAGGTATAATAAATAATAATAAAACTTACAAATTATTTTTTTTGAATTTTATTTTAATGGCTTCTAATTTTGTCCTTACCTTCTTAATTTTTATCTATTTGTAAGCAGAGGGAGAGAGAATGGGTGCGCCAGGGCCTTCAGCCACTGCAAACGAACTCCAGATGCATATGTCACTTTGCATCTGGCTTTATGTGGGTACTGGGGAATTGAATCCAGGTTATTAGGTTTTGCAGGAAAGCACCTTAACCCCTGAGTCATCTTTGCAGCCCTGGAATTTATCATTAAGTATTTTTGAACTGCAGTTGACTGGACAGAATTGAAACAGGACAGTGAAATCAGAGAAAGGAGGTATTACTGCAGCTGTTTGGGGAAGTTAATGCAGGAAGTTTTGCTACCTTTTTTGCAGTGTTGTCTCCCTAGTCCATCAACAGTTTCTATTTTTTTAACAGTTTCTTTTTTAAGATTACATTATTGTTTGTTTTTATTTTTTTTTATTTATTTGAGAGTGACAGACAGAAAGAGGCAGATAGAGAGGAGAGAATGGGCGCACCAGGGCCTCCAGCCACTTCATATGAACTCCAGATGCATGCACCCCCTTGTGCAACTGGCTAATGTGGGTCCTGGGGAACTGAGCCTCGAACCTGGGTCCTTAGGCTTCACAGGCAAGCGCTTAACCTTAAGTTAAGCCATCTCTCCAGCCCGAAGATTACATTTTGTTTTAGTTACTACACAGAGGTTTAGGTACCTTTATGGCATTTTCAAATACAATTTTTAGGTGGTTGCCCCTCCCCCTATTTCTGATTTCCCCACTTACCTTTGCATCAAGCCTTGGGTTTCAGCCCTCCCCTAGCCAGTTGTTTGTTCCTGTGGTGATGATTCTTGCTTTCCCTTCTAGAGCTAAAGTTGCAGACAAGATCCAGCTGATCAATAATATGCTGGACAAAGTCAATGAGATGATCATTGGTGGTGGAATGGCTTTCACCTTCCTTAAGGTGCTCAACAACATGGAGGTAGGAAACCAGTGGCAAGAGGATATGCAATGGCTCTGTGATATAGCAGGTTATATATTTGTAGTAGAAATCCTAAAAACACATTTTATTGATTTTTGGAAGTTGTGTTTCTTTTGTATGCATTTTTGGTATCGTAGTATTGGTTCATGTCTGCTTTGTCATTCATGTTCTTAGTATAGAAGTTGATCTTTTATCTGCTTGGTTACCCTGTATAGATTGGCACTTCTCTGTATGATGAAGAAGGGGCCAAGATTGTCAAGGATCTCATGTCCAAAGCTGAGAAAAATGGTGTGAAGATTACTTTACCTGTTGACTTTGTTACTGCTGACAAGTTTGATGAGAATGCCAAGACTGGCCAAGCCACTGTGGCCTCCGGCATACCTGCTGGATGGATGGTGAGTCATTTGGGTGTTCAGTTGTATAAGTGAATAGAAACTTTTTTGTCACTCATTCATTCATTTATCCACCTTAACCAAATCAGCAGACTTTTTTTTATGGTGCTAGAGCTCCAACCCAGTGTCTTCCACATGCTCAGAAGTGCTCAACTACTCTGCTACACCATCCACCCTCTGAGGGCACTCCAAATATTGGAGTGAGGCATTTGTGAGAGAGGCTATTAGATAACCAACATTGCTGTTATCTTCATGAGCAATATGAAGACAAAACCACTTTTTGTATCTTCAGTGTTTATTAAGCACTTACTATGTGCTGGGGATAGCACAATGCACTCTTGTAGTTTGTGCTGTTCTGGATTATGTTGATACCTCAACCTATATAAGAAAAGTTCTCATGAAAATGTTGGTGTAGAAGAGTACTGATTTTAAGCAATGTGAAATACTTAAGACTACTATAGTTGACAATAGTGTGATCATGCTCCTTTTGTTTTTCATTTTAGTTTTCTTTTTTGTCTTTATTTTGTTGTATGGCTTAGGCTAACCTCAAACTCACTATCATCCTGCCCTTACCTCCTGAGTTCTGGGATTATAGGTATGCCTCCATATCTGGGCTCCATATATTATTTTGATAACCTATATAAAATTGTATTGTGTTGATATGTGGATTTGCTTACGCATTTTATTACATGTTTCATTGTTTCTCAAACTGTGATCCCACAACTAGCAAGTATCACTATTGATTTTGGAACTTGTTACAAACGTAGTCTTTGAGGTCTACTTCAGACCTACTAAGCCCTAGGAGTAATGGCTAACACTTTTGGTTTTTCGAGGTAGGGTCTCACTCTGGCCCAGGCTGACCTGGAACTCACTATGGAAAATTTGAGAATTGATTAGTGTTTCTCATTTTCAACACCATAACTCAGTTTCTGCTGTGGAGGGTATTGTAACTTGAGGTTTTACCCTGGACTTGGCTCTAGTAGATTTTGTTTGTTTGTTTTTCGAGGTAGGCTCTCACACTAGCTCAGGCTGACCTGGAACTCACTATGTAGTCTCAGGATGGCCTCAACCTCACAGCGATCCTCCTACTTCTGCCTCCCGAGTGCTGGGATTAAAGGCATGCACCACCACTCCTGGCCTGTAGTAGAATTTTTGAGTCAAAGGACATGTACACGTGTGTTAATAGTTTTAAAGACTAAAGGGTACCTCTTGGTTCTAGTAGAAATGTTTGTTGATAAGTGTTAGATTATGGTCTTGTATTTGCTCCTACGTAACTTTTTTTTTTTTTTATTTTTGAGGTATGCTCTCACTCTAGCCCAGGCTGACCTGGAATTCACCATGGAGCCTCAGGGTGGCCTCAAACTCACAGCGATCCTCCTACCTCTGCCTCCTGAGTGCTCTACGTAACTTTTGATGGTTTATCCTCTTAATTCTTTCTCCCAGGGCTTGGACTGTGGTCCTGAGAGCAGCAAGAAGTATGCTGAGGCTGTGGGTCGAGCTAAGCAGATTGTATGGAATGGACCTGTGGGGGTGTTTGAATGGGATGCTTTTGCCCAGGGAACAAAGTCCCTCATGGATGAGGTAGTGAAAGCCACTTCCAGGGGCTGCATCACCATCATAGGTAAGAGGTCCTGTATGCACTAACTTTAATGTTATATGGTAGAATTCTATTCAATGGAAGATGGATGGGACATGGTTAGCTTTGCCTAGTATCTTGGTTCTGGGTAAATTTTGAGAGCTAATAGGTTATATAAGTCATGGAATATCATCTTGAGGTACAGTTGAGAGCATTATTAACTATCTTTTGGATTAAGGGACACATGCATATAAAATTTTTGTGCAAATACTTTTTTTTTTTCTTTTCTCTCCTTTACTTTTTGGCCCGGCTTTCATTGCACAGGTGGTGGGGACACTGCCACATGTTGTGCCAAATGGAACACTGAGGATAAAGTTAGCCACGTGAGCACTGGAGGTGGTGCCAGTCTAGAGCTCCTAGAAGGTGAGGTTCTGTGTTTCAGCTTGTTTGGAGGTAAGGTGAGGACTGCACACTTAGAAATGGGTAGTAGGGCATGGAGGAATTTAGTAAGTATTACTGTCACTAGTTGTTATTATTAGCTGGGTAGGGCACCTAGAAAAAGTTCAAATAAAGCTCCTGTGTTCATTTCAGGTGGGGAGTGGGCATGAAGAAACTTCTTAAATATGTCATGGTCTAGTTCACCTGAGACCTAAAATGCAGAAGTTTATAAAGTCCTAGCCATATATCTTAAAGAAAAGCTGATGTGTTATCAGGAATACAGGGCAGGTCTGGCTGAGTGGGTCTTACAGTAATGCTATCTGTGTGTGTGCTCTCTCAAAAACAGGTAAAGTCCTTCCTGGGGTGGATGCTCTCAGCAATGTTTAGTTCTTTCCTGCCTTTTGGTTCCTGTGTACAGCCCCTAAGTCAACTTAGTGTTTTCTGCATCTCCACTTGGCATTAGCCCAAGATTCAGCTAGTGGCCAAGAGATGCAGCACCAGGAACCCTTAAACAGTTGCACAGCATCTCAGCTCATCTTTACTGCAACGGGATATGTCTACATTCTTCAAGATCCCACTTAAATTTCTTAGTGACTAAGCTATTGTGCACTCTAGAATACATCTATTTATATTTTGCCTGTTAAAAGAAGTGAGCTGTATTAGCTTAGTTCTCTTTTTGATGTAGCTTCTGATTAGCTTTGTCACTGTTCACAACTCTATGTGGAAACAAAATGAAATTTCACTTGTTGGTAGGGAGAACTTGATCTATTAAATAAACAATAAAATGGCCATTGAAACTGGAATTTTTTCCTGTCATACTTTCTTAGGAAGGGTGGAAATAGAATCTTGAGGAAGAGCTTATGTATCTACCTACATTTCTATATAGTTGTGTGGAGGTGGTGGGGTTAGATCCTTCACCTTACTGAAGTTTTACCCTGTGACAAACGTATTCTAGTGCTCTAGTGTAAATTTTTATCAAACACCACAATTTAAAATGTCAAGGCTGAAGGCTGGAGAGATGGCTCAGCAGCTAAAGGCACTTGATTGTAAAGCCTGCCAGCCTGGGTTCAAATCCCCAGCCACCCATGTAAAGCCTAGTAGGCATTCATTTGCAGCAGCATGAGATGCTGCGTGCACACACACACCCCTGTGTATATGTATAAGTAAATAACAAATACAATTTCAAAAATAGTAAAATGTTAAGGCTTATAACAAACAAAAACAAGTCCCAGCTTATTACTCTCCTGAACTCCCAACCCCATAGTGACCCTTGTTATTCTTGTATTTACCTCCATGTTTCTAAGTGACTGGTGTTAGCTTGTGGCATTTTAAAAGCATAGCTATTACCTTAATAGCTTAGAAGATTGAACTCTTGCAGCCTCTGTTCTACATACTTCTACTCCTTTCTTTTTCCTAGTACAGCTTTTGTCATCATTATAGATGAGATCAGAAGTTTACTTTATGAATAGTCTGGGCATTGTGGCATACGCATGTAATCCCAGTACTTGGGAAGCAGAGGTGGGAATATCAGGAGTTCAAGGTCATCCTCATCTACATAAAGTTGAGGCTAGGCTTGTCTATATGAGAGTCTGTCCCACCTAAATCTAAAAAGTTTATGATTATAAATTCTATTCATAGTTGAAGTATATGGTATATTATACTTATGTGGATTTTTATTTTCTTTATAGATAATGTTTTTAAAAATATTTTTTATCCTGGGTGTGGTGGCACACGCCTTTAATCCCAGCACTTGGGAGGCAGAGGTAGAAGGATCGCCATGAGTTCGAGGCCACCCTGAGACTATAGTAAATTCCAGGTCAGCCTGGGCCAGAGTGAATTCCAACCTCAAAACCAAATATATATATTTTCTGTGTATCACTAATTTATTGCTGAATCTCCCACAAATGTAAGCATATTTAAACATCAGTCTGTTAATTTTCATGGAAGACATCCCTGTTGGATTCTGCTTCTTCAGTTTGTGATGGCTGCCCTAGCTTTGCTGTATTGTTGTTGCTCTAGGATTTCCTACAACCCTCTGGAAGATTGTTTTCACCATCTGTGTTGGCCCTCTGTTTCAGGATCTATTTTTTGGCTTTTTAAAAATTAATTTAATTTGAGAGAGAAAGAAGAAGGTAGAATGAAAGAGAATAGGTGTGTTAAAGCTTCAAGCCACTGCAATCAAACTCCAGATGCATGCACCACCTTGTGCCTCTGACTTACATGGTTCCTGGGGAATTGAACCTGGGTTCTTTGGCTTTGCAGGCAAGCACATTAACTGCCTAGCCATTTCTGCAACCCTGGCTTACATTTTTTGAGATAGGGTCTCTGCTATGCAGACCAGACTGACAGACCTTCTGAGGGTTGTTTTCCTGCCCAGGTGACTGACAAGCCATTAGGATTAGGTCTTAAGGGAGATATCAGTGATAAATGTCTTTCTGCTTTACCAGAAAGTCTCAGGACTTTGTGATCTTATAATATTCCTGGCACTTCAGAAAGTCACACTTTCACCCAAGGCCAGAAGTGCAACTCTGGGCTCATTTGAACAAAACTCATGTAACAGAGTAGATTAAAAAAATAAAGACAGGGCTAGAGAGCTGGCTCAACAGTTAAGAGCACTTCTTTTACAAACATGAGGGCTGGAGGTGGTCTGAGACCAGTGAGTTTGATCACAACACATACGATTAGCTGGGTGGTGCCACACATCTGTAAACCCCTATGGGTTACAGAGACAGGAGACCAGAGAATCCTTGGGACTTGTGAAACTGGCAAAGCTCCAGAGGCAGTGAAGAGACTTTAGGAAACAAACAGATGAGCAGTAGAGGGGACATCTGATGTTCTTCCTTTGGCCTCTGTGTGTGCACATGGGGAGCTACATCTGCACACATGTGTATATACCACGTAAACCCACTACACATACACCCACACATGCAAAAATGACAAAAAATAATTCATAAAAGTAGCCATGCCTGGGCTGGAGAGATAGATAGCTCAGCAGTTAAGGCACTTCCTTGCAAAATCTGATTGGCCGAGGTTTGATTCCACAGAACCCACTTTTACTGCAAGATGCACAAAGTGGCACATGCATCTGGAGTTTGTTTGCAGTGGCAGGAGGCCCTGGTGTGCCCATACTCACTCACTCTTTCTGTTTGCCTCTCTGAAGTAAATAAATAAAAATAGTTTAAAAAATACAATTTAAAATTAAATAACAATGACAGGGGCCTGGGGAGACGAGACTGGAGTTTGTAGGGTTAAGAGCCCCTGGTGTGCCCGCTACCCACCCCCCTTCTCTCTCTCTCCCTTTGCTTGCAAATAAATGTTTTTGAGATGTAGCCCTGCTTTATCAGGAAAAAATATCTTTTCCTTAAATGGGCCTCAACAAAGCCTTGTTACCTCCACCTTTCCTTTTTTTTTTTTTAAAAAAGATTTTATTTTATTTACTTATTTGAGACAGAGAGGGGGAGAGAGTGAGAATGGGCATGCCATGGCCTCTAGCTACTGCAAAGGAACTCCAGATGCATGCGCCATGTGCATCTGGCTTACGTGGGACCTGGAGAATCGAACTTGCGTCCTTAGGCTTCACAGACATGTGCCTTAACTGCTAAGCCATCTCTTCAGCCCGCCACCTTTCCTTTTTAAGAAGGGACAATTGTGATACATCCATAACATTTTTTTTGTTTGTTTTTCGAGGTAGAGTCAAACTGTAGCCCAAGCTGGCGTCCAACTCAGTGATCCTTCTACCTCTGCCTCCCAAGTGCTGAGATTATGTGCCACCATGCTGGGCTTTAAATTTATTTTAAGGAAGGGTTTATTTTGGTTCATGGTTTAAGGGGTTACAGTCCCATTATTATGTTGGGGGAAGTATGGCAGTAGAAGTGTGAAGTTGTTCATACTCCATCTTCAATCAGGGAGAGAGAATGAATGCAGTTTAGATGGTTTTCCTCTTTTCCTTTTTTTTCTCCCCTTTAGTGTGGGTCATATTCAAGGTGATTCTCTCAGTTAAACCTCTGAAAACACCATCACAGTCATTCCAAAAGTGTGTTTCCTGTGTGAGTTTAAATTCAATCAAGTTGACAATAAAGATTAACCACCAGAAATCTACTCCCTGTCAACTTGACACCCAAACACATCACTTTTAAAGCCATAAAAGCTTAATGGCCCTCATAAAATGCATTTAGTTCATCTTAATCTCCAAAGTTTTAGACTTTTTTTTGCTTAACTGGAGAAAACAAAATATCAGTTGCTTTAAATAAAAACTATAAAGTACAAACTTTTCTTTTCTAAAATATATTTTATTTGCAAGAAGACAATATGAGCACACCAGGGCCTCTTGCCACTGTAAATGAACTCCAGATGCATGTACCACTTTGTATCTGGATTTATGTAGGCACAGGGAATTTGAAACTGTGTTGTCAGGCTTTGCAAACAAGTGCCTTTACTGAGCCATCTCTCCAGCCCCCAATTTTTCTTCTTGTATTTTAGTTTACACTATTCCCCATATTTGCAGTTAATTTTAAAATGTGCCATGTTTCCACACTCCTTAGTACTACACTCTACTTTGAGCAGCAGGAATTTCAGCCAAATCATTTTCTGAGACCCAAAGGCACTACCCATAAATGCTGTAAACTAATGTGGACTACTTTAGGAAACTGATGGTGTTTTTCCTTCCTATTGATTGACTTCTTCAATATTTTATTATTCAAAAAGCTTTAAGTAAACACCCATACATTTAGCACCCAGACAGTAATTGCCAGCATCATATATTCCTCATTATATCTTTTAAAAAATTTTATTATTACTTTTTTATTTTTTGGATTTTCAAGGTCGGGTTTCACTGTAGCCCAGGCTGGCCTGGAATTCACTACGGAGTCTCAGGGTGGCCTCGAACTCATGCTGATCCTACTACCTCCCGAGTGCTGGGATTAAAGGCGTGTACCACCACTCCCACCTTATATTACTTTTTTAAAGAGGCATGCCAGGGCCTCTAGTGACTGCAAAAAAGCTCCTGATGCACGCACCACCTTGTGCATTTGGCTTATGTGGGTACTGGGGAATCGAACCTAGGTCCTTTGGCTTCTCGGACAAGCGCCTTGACCAACCACTAAGACATCTTTCCAGCCTTATTATTCATTTGATTGAGAGAGGCAGATAGAATGGGCACACTAGGGCCTTTATCCACTGCAAATGAACTGTAGACACATGCACCACCCTGTGCATCTGGTTTATGTGGGTCCTGGAGAATGGAGCCTGTGTCCTTTGGCTTTGTAGGCAAGTGCCTTAACTGTGAGCTATTTTTGCAGTCCCCAAATTTTTATTTATTATTTTTTAATGTTTATTTGAGAGGGAGAGAAAAAGCAAGCATGGGTGCACCAGGGCCTCCTACTGCTGGAGATAAACTCCAGACACATGTACCACTTTGTGGGTCTGGCTTTTTGTGGGTAATAGGGAATTGAACCTGGGCTTTGCCAGCAAGTACCTTTAACAACCGAACCATTTCTCCAGCCTTTAGCCATATGTTTTAAGCACTTTTTCTTTTTATTAGACTCTACTTCCAGGAGCTCCCATTTTATAGATTTTTTTTAATCCACAGAAATCAAAAACTTTTGTTGATTAGCAAGATTTTTGTCCAGAAGGAATTTTCAACCTAGTCAAGCAAGGCAGGTAGTGGCACTGAATTATTCCTGAGCATTTAAACTAGAATAGTGCTTCCTGATGTTATGGAGTTATGAAGTGTTGGTAAAATATTTTAAAGGAATAGGCTTCAGGTAATTCAACAGACAATATATAGCTGCATGCAAAAAAAATCATGTTATAAATTAATTCAGCATGTGTTTGGGGGACAAAGTCTTACCTATCACTCAGACTCCTGCTATAAACTCATGATCTTGTCTCGGTTTTGAGATCACAGGTATACCACCATGCCAGCTCAAATCTGTCCTTTAACTCATTTCCTGTTTTTTCTCATAGTAAAATGTCTGGATTTCATGTGATCAAAAGATATACACAGGCCTGGAGAGATTGCTTAGCAGTTAAGGCACTTGCCTGCTAAGCCTAAGGACCCAGGTTCAATTTCCCCAGTACCCACATAAGCCAGATGCACAATGTAGTACATGTATCTGGAGTTCGTTTACAGTGTCTAGAGGCCTTGGCACACCCATTCTCTTTCTCTGCCTCTCTCTCATAAAAATAAATAATTTTTAAAAAGGTATATACAGTGGTAAGACACCTTCCTATCATAGTCTTCTGGCTTCCTACTTTTTTTTTCAAGGTAGGGTCTCAATCTAGCCCAGGCTGACCTGGAATTCACTATGGAGTCTCAGGGTGGCCTCAAACTTAACGGCGATCCTCCTACCTCTGCCTCCCGAGTGCTGGGATTAAAGGCGTGCGCCACCACGCCCGGCAAGTATAGAGCTACTTAATGCACATAATAAGCATATGTGTATGTATACATAATTAAAGTGGTAATGTACACACTGCCATACCTGCAGTTCTGGTTGGTGTTTTCTGTCTTCCCTTTGAGTACTTCACTTTGAATCCCTCAAATCATGATGTATATCAACCTGCCACTCTCCTCATGTTGGCCTTTATTTATACTAAGATCAGAAATATTTGTTTACCTACTTCTTGTTATGGGGAGAACTGGACATGTATTGTCCTTAACCCATTCACCATCAATTAATGTTTTTTAAAGAACTTATCTAAAAGCTAGACAAGAATTGCATTAAGTCATTCTTGGAGTTAGATTTAGCTGGAAATAATTAGAAAGGCAGAATTGCAAGATAAATAAGTCCTTATCTGAAATGGCTAAACTACCCACTGGCTGACCTGATAAGTGAATGAACATTCAGACTGTAATCCCAATTATATGTACAAATTTCCACCAAAGAGATGTTCAGGTTTTAACCCTGCATTCTTTCATTTCTCATTATTTTTATTTTTATTTGCAAGCAGAGACAAACAGAATGAGTGGGTGTGCTAGGGCCTCCAGCCAGTGCAAATGAATCCCAGATGCATGGGGCACTTTGTGCATCTGGCTTTATGTGGGCACTGGAGAATCAAACCTGGGTCATTAGACTTTGCAGGCAAGCACCTTAACTGCTGAGCCATCTCTCCAGCCCTTTCTCAGTTTTTCTTTACCATGAGTCAAATGCCAATTCGAAGTGAAAGCAACTAGTGCCCTGATAAGACATCAGCTCATCTATTAAGTATATTTTAATTGCTTTCTCTGCCTCAGAATTACTGTGCCCTATGCACCATCCTTGAATCCCTTTACTCAGAAATGAGTATGAATGAAAGGTCATTCATAAGCTTAAATTTTTATTAATAATATTGGAACAAATAATATCAATAATTATATAGCTTTTACAATTTTGAAAGAATTTTCACATACACCAGTTAAACCCTCACAACATCCCTGTGAGGTAGGCAGGATAGTTGTTATTTTCCTATTACTAGTGAGAACAAGGCTCAGAGGTGAAGTAAGGTCACAGAGTTGGTAAATGAAGCCAGGACTAGAACCTAGGCCTTCTGATATTCTGCCTCCCTGAGAACATTCAAGTAGTGACATCCATGCTATATAACTCACATTTCTCCTATGATATTGATCAGATCTGTTTTTATAAGCTTTTATATCAACTTTCCCTAATGTCCATAAACCCTGAAGCTGTGATGAGACATATTCTGCCTTGTTACTAAACTTTCTCACATGTGTCAAACACCATCCTAAGATGATACTTATGATTAAATTTTGAGGATCCTTGGCTACAAACTTTAAATAATGACAAGAAAATTCTGCTTAAGTTTTCCTATGTTGGGTATGTGAAACTTAAGACAAACCAAACAAAATAGTTCTTTTTATATTCTCAAAAGCTTAGGAATCTTTCTCAATAAGACTATAGGTTTTATATAAATATAAATGGAAAACAGGAAGTTGTTTACTGGAGACCCATGCAGGGTACACCTAAATGGAGTCACATGACACATTTTTTTCCCTTGTTGGCTTTACAGGAGGAGAGCTATTAAGAGTCAACTGTCACGTTTGATCCTATCTCACGTGTGACACCCTCAGCAACAAGCTAGAAAAATGATCTGATTAAACCAATAGGAGGGTTCCAGCAGTAGTGACAAAGCATGTATGCATGTGGTACAAAGAAAAGTCTTGCTGTTCAGTGGTTTTGTCTAGGTCCAGTGTAAGTTAATTATCAAGGCAGATTTTAAGCTATAGCATCTCTGTTAAATTAACAAATGGAAAATATGGTGGAGCCACCAACTTATATAACTGAATGTATCTGGCTCCAAACTACCCGTCAAAAGGAGAGTAAGCTCAACAGGCACAATAGGCAAGGGGTAAACCCAATTACTCTGCTATGGAGTAAAACAGCAAATGCAAACTTTCAGGTTCAAGTCAATTACAGAACACCAGGCATGTAGATCATGTTTTTAAAATGTGCAATGACACTAAGCTGTATTATAAGGAATAGTTTTTTTAAATTTCCAGTTATGGCCTTCTAAATTTAAGTGCAATGGGGAATAAGTATATGGGAGATGGGTACAACAAATGCAACCAGGGTGTCAAGGTGGTAAGTTTGAGAAGACCAAGAAACAACACAAATATTTCCTAAACGGAAAGGTTTGGTCAAAAAAGTGACTATTTTACCTCATGAAAGAAAATCATGTTTAAATGCAGATTAGACAGGCTGTAGAAACTGAAACCTAAATTTTGCTGTTTGTGATCCATGGCACAGAATGGCTTCCAAAAATAGAATTACCATTGTAGAATAGTGTATGAATGAAACTATGAACAAGTACTTGTATACTTGAACCCTAATTTAAAAAACCAAAAAACAACATTTGTACTTATATTAAAGAAACCTAGCAGTTTTAACTAAGGTGAAAAATATTGCAACTACATTTTTCTAAGATAAAACTGAAGATGACCTAGAATGTTCTGGTCCAGCATATGGGCTCAAAACTGACTACACTTTTTAAATGCATTGAGAATGGACTTTATTCCTTACATAGTGTCATTGCCATCATCATCTTCATGTTTTCTCTTCAGTGGGTTTGACTCATTGGCTGTGTTCTGTGATGAAACCATGTTGGTGGTAATAAGAATATTTTTGGGTCCAATCATTGAAGGATTCATCAGAACATTTTGAACTGAAGTTGTTGAAGGAACTGTAGACAGAACAAAATCCCCACAAAATATGAATTACCCAGAATCTAAAACAGGCAAAAGTACACAACAAAGCTAAATGTAATTTTGCTAGAAGTTTCAATAGGATGAAGTACTCATCATAGAAAGGACACAGGTAATTACACTTCATTAAGAGTTCAAACTCTATAAAAATATTTTTTACTTTTCATTTGCAAATAATGGTGATATTTATAATATGGTACAATGTTTTTGGATCTATGTTTACATAAAGATTAAATATCTAAATATTTAACATAAGGTTAAAGAAATTTTGTTATATTTTAACTACCTGAAGTTTCAATGTTTCAATTAGTATTTGGCGTACTGGATTCATCGTATTTAAAGCCAGGAGACATGGTTCCCTTACAAGCTATATATATATATATTTGGTCTTTTAAGGTAGGGTCTCGCTCTAGCCCAGACTGACGTGGAATTCACTATGTAGTCTCAGGGTGGCCTTAAACTCACAGCAATCCTCTTACCTCTGTCTCCCAAGTGCTGGGATTAAAGGCATGTGCCACCACACCCAGCTCAGCTGATATATTTTTTAAGCTGGTATTTTATGTAAATTGCTTATATGCAGATATGTTTCAAAAGGTGTAAAATGGAAACATATACATTAGTAAATTAAGTTATACCAGAATTCTACTTATATTATTCCAACCATAGCTATCCCCTATAAAATAAGGGTACACTTTTCATTTGAATTTACACATATAAATATGTTCCTCACTAACCTGCATCATTTTCTCAAGCTTTTACTCTAAGTGCTTTTCCCTGAAGACACCTTAGATTTGTGGACCCTAGCTTCTTTTAGTTCAAAGTATTTGAAAATCTAATTAGCACACTAAGTATTCTTACCCTCTCCCTGAAAATGTTATACACACACACAACTTCATACAATTTTGGAGACCCTGCCACTTTCCTGTTGTGACATTAAAGCAATTTATTAAGTCTTTTCCATAGAACATAAGCTGTTCTATAACTGTAAAATATCCATGAATTTTGTCCCCTGCCCCTTTGTCACATTACCTGGTTTGACAGATGTAGACTGAGAAGATGGGATCTGCACTGCAAATCTTTGGCTTGTCACTGACACTGGAGCTGGAACTTTATTTGGGGCAGATACTGTTTGTGGGGGTGCTGTAGTTATAATTAAAACATATTTGTTAGATGACTTACTACACTGAATTCTATTCTACACTCTTGAGAGCTTGTTTGGAGGTTCTAGCGGGGGAGCGCCGCTGCCCTTGACCAAAGACCAGTCCTCCTGTATTTGGGGAAGTTTGTCCACTTTGACCAACTGAGTGTGTAGCTTCAGGAAGGATGCACATAGAGCAGTGAGGGAGGAAGGGGACACTAGCCTACCCAGCCAGATCAGCTGAATCAACTCTGGCGATCAATGAGGTGACAGAAGTTGCAGCCAGATCGCCCTTTCATCCCTATTCTACATTCTAGCTAACTGGAGTCTACTCTGAAAGCACAGAAGACTAAGGTAAGGTGAGAAAAATATCATTAGAATTGAGAGCAAATTAGCTGGGCATCATGGCACACGCCTTTAATCCCAGTACTCAGGCGGAAGAGGTAGGAAGATCACCATGAGTTTGAGGACACCCTGAGACTACATAGTGAATTCCAGGTTAGCCTGGACTAGAGTGAAACCCTACCTCGAAAGAAAAATAAGAAAGAGAACAAATTGCTGGATCTGGTGATTCATGCCTGTAACCCCAGTACTCAGGAGGCTGAGCTAGTTTGAGCAAGCCAGCCTAAACTACAGTTCTGAGTTCCAGGTCAGCTTGGGCTAGAATGAAACCCTGCCTCAAAAAAAAAAAAAAATGAGAGTACAGTTAAAAAGTTAGCAGGTTTATTTTCATGCTATAAAATTGGGCTGATGTGAAACTCAGTGGTAGAGTGTTTGCCTATCATTCATGGGTTCTTTAACCAGGAGTGCCAAACACAACCAAGAAACAAGGGAACAATTAGCATAGTGTAGTGGTGAGGTAACAATAAGCATAGTATATGGTAAGGTAACAATCAGTATAGTAAGGAGTGGTTAGTTTCCTCGGACAAGTTTCCTCACCTGTAAAATGGGGACAACAATATCCATTTCATAAAATTCTTATGTGAATTCAATAATCTATGTTAAGCTGTTCACACAGCTTACAGCAAATTCTAATGGGATTTTAGCTCTATGAAGTCTATCAACTACTAGAATGAAGACCCAGTGGCTTTGGTGTCAATAACACTTGCAAACGGGTAGGTAATGTCTTCTATGCCCATAAACCTAAATCAACATGAATCTGAGAAAAAGAAGCAGATCAAATATAATACTTGGGGTCCTCAGGTATGTAGGAAAAAATTAGTCCTTTTCTATGTTCAGAAAGTTTTTAAGATTTTGGAGATTAGCTAGTCCAAATATCTCATCCTCTAATTTCTATACCACCTTGTGTTAGGGGTCAAACCAAGGGCCTGGTGCATGCTAGACACGCACACTATTACTGAGCTACACTCCTAGCCCCTGTACTTCATTGGTAAGGTATGCCTCCAATAATAACGCTATTTCATAAAATTTTCCTTGATTTGCTCATGAGAAGTCTCATCTTTTGCCTCTGAAATTCCCTTACTATGTTTTATCTTAGTATCTTATCTAATTCACTATCTTACAAGCCATTGTTGACAGGCTTTACACCGGTGAGTTCATGGCTCTTGTGCCTTGCTTGGAACAAGGTTCAGCAAATGATTGCTTAATGAAATAGTTTTTTTTTAATTTTTATTTATTTGCAAGCAGAGAGAGATAGAGAGACAGACAGAGAATGGGCACGCCAGGGCCTCTAGCCACTGCAAATGAACTACAGACACATGTGTCACCTTGTGGATCTGGCTTACATGGGTCCTGGGGAATTGAACCTGGGTCCTTTGGCTTTGCAGGCAAATGCCTTAACCACTAAGCCATCTCTCCAGCTCTGAATTAGTTTAAAGAGATTTTATATCTATACTGGTATTGCCCTCTCAAAAATACATATGAGAGTATCTCTGCTTTCAATTTTTCCTGAGGAGTTGTAGAACCCCCTAGAACTAGCAGTTTACCCATGGATAGAGTTGCTGCCCACAGTAGTTAACTAGCATCATCATGGGAACGGGGGGGGGGGGTTGTCTAAGGCCTAAAGTGGGGAAGAAAGCTAAAAGATACCAGAAACCTGGGCTACAGTGCTTTCTTTCTCAAACTCAGAAAGTGAGTCCTTATTCCAAAGTATGTACAACAAATGACAAGGAATAAAAAAAAACCCTAAAGTTGGGTTGGAGAAATGGCTTAATGGTTAAGGCATTTGTTTGCCTGTGAAGCCAAAGGACCCAGGTTCCATTCCCCAGGACCCATGTAAGTCAGATGCATAAGAAGCACATGCATCTGGAGTTTGTTTGCAGTGGCTAGAGACTCTGGTGTGCCCATTCTCTGTCTGTCTTTCTCTTTTCTCTATCTTTCTCTGCTCTCAAATAAGTAAACATTTTTTAAAAAATTTAAAAAAAACCCTGAAATCTGAGATTGGTTAACTTGCTAATATCTGCAACTGATTACTACCACTTAGGGGTTTAAAATTTGGCATTGTTATGTGCAGTAGCACACACCTGTAGTACCAGACACTTGAGAGGCAGAGGCAGGGTGATCACTTGAGTCCAGGGGCTTAAGGCTAACCTGGTAACATAATAAAATCCTGTTTTAAAAGTGGTATTCACTTAAATAATGTGAATCCTCAGATAAGTAGTATATGATCAAAAAGTTACACAGCTACATATAAAAATTTCTGTTTGCAAAGGTCACATGTAGGTTTTAGATGTATACAGCTAATTCTAATATCAAATGGTTTTAAAATACCAAAATGTAAATTTATATCCTGAGAATATGAAGAGATGTTTCATATCTCAAAAATCAAATGCTGCTGGGTGTGTTGGCACATACCTTTAATCCCAGCACTTGGGAGGCAGAAGTAGGAGGATCGCCACGAGTTCCAGGCTACCCTGAGACTACACAGTGAATTCAAGTTCAGCCTGGGCCAGAGTGAGACCTTACCTCGGAAAAAAAAAAAAGGTCAAATGGTAACTGCGCATTGCGGTACACATCTGTAATCCCAATTTTTGGGAGGCTGAAGGATTGCTGGCTTGACGCTGGCCTGGGCTACAGAGTATGATAAGGTCTAAAAAACAACTACTGTTTATACTAGAGGTACAATGACAGCTAGAGATCTCAAGGTATAAGCAGTAAGAGTTATAAAATTAGTGAAAAGGGGACTTTTTTCTTTTTGCAAAATATGAAAAAACCCAGGCAACCTAATTGTTTCTAAATACCATTCTCCACTAAAAGGAATCAGGACTCTTTGGAGAAGTGGTTGATTCTAAAACTGGAAAATATGGGATGGGCTTGGAATATATGTGCCATAAAGAAATGTGCACACTGTGATCGAGAGTTATCAAGCAGGATATCCAACACACCTTGATGGAGCTCTCACTAACCAATATAAACAGTTAACAATGGACAATCAGTATGATTTTCTTTTCTGAGATGGTGTCAACCCAGGCTGGTCTCTGTAATGTTTTGAAAAGGTTAGTGTCAAAGCAACTCTTCTAAAAATCCTTAAGATTCTTGCACATTTTAATTTTTAGCTGCATCCAGTTTATTGAGAAATTTCTTTCATTTCTGACGAGGCTTCTGCCATGAATATGGCAACCTTGTGTCTCAGCTGAACAATAAACTCCTTTGAGTATCATAGTTTATAGCAACAAGTGTTGGACAATGTCATTTGGAATCAAGACATTCTTGTGACCTTCTCAATATATGTTTTAAAGAATATTGTATTTATTTATTTAGGAGGGAGACACAGATTATGGGCATGTCAGGGCCTCCTGCCACTGCATGAACTCCACACGCATATGCCACTTTGTGCATCTGGCTTTATGTGGGTACTGAGGAACTGAACCTGGGCTGCAAGGCTTTATAAGCAAGGGCCTTTAACTACTGAGCCATCTTTCCAGCCCTTAATGTATGTTTTTATTTTTTATCAAAGAACAAGTAAAATTATCAGTGGTAACACAGGTATGGGAATTTCAGATTCACTTTTTTTTGTTTTGTTTTTTCAAG
Organism: Dipus sagitta; assembly: GCA_036346955.1. Taxonomy (NCBI): domain Eukaryota; kingdom Metazoa; phylum Chordata; class Mammalia; order Rodentia; family Dipodidae; genus Dipus; species Dipus sagitta. Next base: position 66,642,418 of record CM070776.1, read on the forward strand.
GTAGGGTCTCACTCTATCCCAGGCTGACCTGGATTTCACTGTGTAGTCTCAGGGGGGCCTTGAACTCACAGCAATCCTCCTACCTCAGCCTCCCAAGTGCTGGGATTAAAGGCGTGCACCACCATGGCCGGCTCTCAGATTCACTTTTGACTTGGTTCTAAACCAAGTGCTGAAGCATTTTTTTACTATTCATAAAATCCATTTTCCCCCTTTACTTACCTACAGTAGGAGTAGTAGGTCTGCTACTAACAGCTCCAACATTTAGCCGAGGGACGAGTCTTCCTTGGCTAGGTCCCTAGAGGATTTAAAAACAAGTTACTTTTCATGTTAAGATTTCACACCAAAATTTAACTGAGAGTGATGTGAAAATTGTTGATGTGACACATTAGTAATTCATTACAAGAATGTCTGTTTTCTATCACGGTTTCCTTTTTCTTCTCCAGTACTGGGACTGAACCAGGGTCTTGCACTTGTACACTCTTCACTAAGCTACAATCCCAGCTCTTTAATCAAGTATTTTAAATTTAATATTAATAGTTTTTCAAACATATATGTATATATCTATATAAGTTGTCATGACCCTTATCTAGTTCTGTATAGATAATAGTCTTATCTGAATGAGAACTGTGAACTTCCTTGTAATAGTTAATCTTAACTAGCCAATGTCTTACCCCCCAAAGAAATAAAACTCACAGAATTTCAGAAAACAAGGGCAGTACTTTTGTCAGTGGTGGGAGAGCTAGGTCATATTTTGTAAAGCAAACCTAACACCTATTTGTGTATTATTCAATCTATTATTGGATCTCACCTAAAAAAAAAAAAAAAACAACTATGGTTAAACCGGGCGTGGTGGCACACGCCTTTAATCCCAGCACTTGTGAGGCAGAGGTAGGAGGATTGCCATGAATTCAAGGCCACCCTGAGATTACATAGTAAATTCCACGTCAGCCAGAGCTAGAGTGAAACCCTACTTCAAAAAAACAAAACAAACAAAAATCCCTATGGTATAGTAGAAAGAGTGGGAGTTTCCATATCTGGGAATCAGTCTGAGCTTTGTTCAGTTGTCTGATGAGAAAAATACCCACTGAATTAGATGAACAGCAATGTTTTTGTCAGCTCTAAAAATTAAATAAAATTCTATTAAATTATATTAAGCTTTAATCTATTATGCCATCTATTGGAATTTGCCATTTTTAGGATTTCCTATCATGTCCTACCTTTAAGTATACCCTGAGGATGATCTTCAACTCCTGATTTTCCTACCCCGCCTCCCTAGTATTGGGTTACAGGTATGACCCACAACACCAGGCTAAAAGTTCTTACCTTTTTCATTAAGGACTTCAGCCTGTAATTTGGAGCTGTTAGGCAATATCTATCAGGTGGCAGTCTAGGTCCTGAATATGGCTTAATCAGTGGCAATGGGGTTTGATTTTTCTGTCTTGCAATATCCAGTAAAAACTAAAGGAGAAAAATTCTCATTAGAAATATGATTTTTAAAATGAAAGTAAAAATAACTACATAAATGTTTGCTCACATCTCTTGGAGGAGGAGAGGTAAATGATTGGTCAGCACGACACTGGATTGCCAGTCTCACGTCATCTGCATCAACATTAGGTTTCTTAGCATGACTTGAATAAATCTTTGCATCATCCAGAATTGTAGTGACATATCCTTGAAGAACAAAATAAGTTTTTCTTACACATAAGGAGACAGCTTAATATTTATGCTTCTTAAAAGGAGCCAGTGACTTTCTGGAAGTTTATGGTTTTTGGCTTTAATTGCTAATTGTCCTATCCTCATGATACATTTTTAAGCCTGTGTGTTTTGTGCTTGTGGGTATGTGTGTTCATATTTATATGGTCAGGTACATGTGCTTTTGGAGGCCAGAGGTCCAGGTTGAGTGGGTGCCTTCCTCAATTGCTCTCCACCTTAACTTTTTGAGACAGGATGTTTCCAGATTTAGCTAGTCAGCAATCCCTAGGACTTGTCTACCTCCTCAGTCCTTGGATTACAGGGGTAAACCAGTGTGCCCACTTTTTACTTGGGTTCTGGGGATCCAAACTCAGGTTTTCATGCTTGTGCCAGGTGTTTTACTTACTGAGCCATCTCTCCAGCCCCTACATACCTTTTAAACAGAGATTACACCATAAATACCCTATCTTGAGGTCCTCTTGTGTTTTATTTCTTTCTGCTTTTTTTTTGAGGTAGGGGTCTCACTCTAGCCAAGGCTGACCTGGAATTCACTATGTAGTCACAGATCCTTCCGACCTCAGCATCCTGAATGCTGGGATTAAAGGTGTGCACCACCATGCCCGGCTCTTGTGTTTTATTTCTATCTTAACATAATTCATTTAAAAGCATTCTTAAAATAAATAAGCATTTTCCATCCACAACTTCAAGTCTTTTTTTCTTGTTTTGTTAACTTACGGAAAGCAAATTCCAACATTTGATTTATAACCCTTGGCTCATACTCTGTGATTCCCATATCTTTCAGGATCTGTGCCATCACCTGTGGATTCAAATAAAAAATACCAGATACATAATCTAGATAATGGAAATCAGGGCTGGACTGAAGATAGTATATTTTTTAATATCTGATTGATACTAGGTTGCTCATTTCTGGGCCCCAAACTCCTTGTCCTCCCGTGTCAGTCATCACACAAAATCAGTCATAGACTCTTGCTGAAAACTTTTATTATGGCAAAGGTATGGGCAAAGACAAGAAGAAAAAGCCTCTCTCCAGCAGAGGTTAAGGGTGGGTCCAGCTGGCTGTCATTTTCTGCTGTGGCGCTGGGAGAAGCTAGCATCAGACCCCTGGTTGCAGAGCCAGGGCTTGGACCAGATGAGACAGCCAGGCATCGGATTAGGGGTCAGGGGTCGGCCCAGGGTCCGCAAGACAAAGCCGGGCATTCAGCCCGCAGCCACTCCTGCGGACCGCGACCCTTGGCATGGGCTCCGCCGAAGCGGCGGGAAAGCGCCCGGGGGGTCCCGGGGACCCCCGTCGCCCTCTCCAGGCTGTTTCGGCTGGACTGACAGCCACGCAAGCCCACCGTCGGGCTCCGAGTCTGGACCTGCCTTGCAGGGCAGGTCCTGGGCCCGCCGAGCTCCATGCTCCGTCTCTCATCCTTCGCACTTACCAGGGCATCCCTCGGAGCGTTCTTGGGAGGCGCCATCTTGCTCGACTCCATGTTATCCAGCCTCTCGTCATCGGGGGAGAGAGGGCGGGCGGCTAGCAAGCTCTCGCCCGGGCTCCGCCCCCACAGGAAAAGAGGCGGAGTTAGTGCGCGGATTGGCGGGCTGTTGCGCTGGGCCGGCTTCCAGCGGCCAGCCAGTGCCTGAATGGCTCCTGGTAAAGGCCGGTGGGTGAGAGCTGCTTCGCGGCGATCGAGAGGGGCCAGGTTCCATGGATTTACAGCCCATAGGCAAGATTCCCGGGAGCGTTGCCGCGGGCTAAGTAATGGAAACCAGCCGACAAGTTTGACTTCCTAACGTTGTTCGGCAACGTGCACCGAATGGACTACACTGCTCTTTGCTGAGCCCCTTCTCTCGTGCACGCCCTTGTGACCACCCCTCAAAATTCCCCCAGAAGCTCTTCCACCTGCCGCAGTGTTAGGATGGCTCAAACACAACCTCCACTTACACTTGAATGCCACATTAACAAGGGATATATTTTTGGCAGAAGTATACTCCAAATACTGCATAAGACATACTCATGTTACAGAACTGTGTGCTGCTAATATGATACTCAACTTTAGCTGAGAATTCTGGATTTTGATTTCCTAAATCTAGCAGCCGTATTCAAGACCCTCCACACCCAAGACTTTGCTCAGGGGGACTTTAGTCAGCTCTTGTCACACTCCACACCCTGCCATGGCTGCCTATTGCTTCATACCGATGAAGATTAAAGTCTTTTAACTGTCTACAAGCATCCCACCAGGTCCCTCCACACTTCTCTTTGAACAGCTCCGCCCCATTGAGGCCAAAGTGAATTTCTTGTGAACAATTAGTTAAGCCCTACTTATTTTTTTAATATCTTATTTTTATTTATTTGAGAGAGAGAAAGACGGGCGGGGCAGAGAGAGAATGGGCGTGCCCGGGTCTCCAGCCACTGCAAAAGAAGTCCAGACGCATGGGCCACCTTGTGGGTCTTGGGTGTAAGGTTCAGGAGTGACCAAGGACCCCGGAGACCACTCTGAGGCAAAAATGGAAGCTTTTATTTGGGAAAAGCACAAGCTGCCAGGACTGACTCTCAAGAGCAGAGCATAGCCAACTTTGAGATTACAGATAGTGGGCTATATAGAGCTCTTCAGTCCGGGTAAGGTGAAGAACTCCTTTGTTCTTTACATTAGCCATTTCACATAGCTAAGGTGTGAGACCAGAAGAGTGACCAGGTGGGAGGAAACCTAGGCCTGGGGCATTGTTAGGCCAGGAAGGGATAATGGCTGGGTGGTTTCTTGAGGAATGTGGATGACCCACTTGTGTCTGCCACCATCCTGCTGTCTTTGGTGACTCCATTTTGGGAAGCCCATTTTAACCTAACATTGGGGAATTGAACCCCGAGTTCCTTTGGCTTTGCAGGCAAGCGCCTTAACCGCTAATCCATCTCTCCTGCTCCCAAGCCCAACTTATTAAAAAAAAAAAAAGCAACATCCATCCCCACCCTGCATACTGGAATCTGTTGACTGTCTGTGGCTTAAAACGTACAGATAACTGTGTTATATTTACCAACTGCCCAGGTCTCCTCCACCTTTAGAAAGTTGCCCTGACACCCAGGCCAGAAGGAGCTGGAAGCCATTCCTTTCCCTCAACCCACTTGCAGTTTAAAAACAAGTTCTATCCACGCATTTCCCAAAGTTACATACCATGTCTGTTTGTTTCTTGGCATCTAATGCTAGTACTATAATGCCACCAAGCCAGCAGAATTACCAGGATTATAGAAATAGGTCCCCAAAGTAGGGCTCCCCAAACTCCCCACATAACCGGAGGTATCTCTTAGCTATAAGAAAAATTGTTTTCCTTAAAAATCTCTAATAGGATCCTTCACATACACACGTTCATTTTAATATTTCATATATATATATATATACATATATATATATATACATATATATATATATATATATATATATATACACATATATACATATATAAATTTCAGAGAGAGAATAGGCTTGCCAGGGCTTTTAGCCACTGCAGATGAACTCCAAACGTATGCACCACATTGTGCATCTGGCTTTATGCGTGTACTGGGGAATCATACCCGGGTCCTTTGCCTTTGCAAGGCAAGCACCTTAACCGCTGAGCCATCTCTCCAGCCCTAATTTCTTTTTTTTTTCTTTTTTCTTTTTTTTTTTTTGGTTTTTCGAGATAGGGTCTCACTCTAGTCTAGGCTGACCTGGAATTCACTCTGTATTCTCAGGGTGGCCTTGAACTCTCATAGTGATCCTACTACCTCTGCCTCCCGAGTGCTGGGATTAAAGGCGTGCGCCACAACGCCCAGCCAGCCCTAATTTCTTGGATTGAAGGGACCCTTCAGTTGGGGAAAAGCAGTTCACTTTAATAGGCTCACCAGAAACTAGGTCTTGCCTTTGGCATGAGAAAGTAAACTTTGCATTTAAAATCGATGTTGAGGCAACATAAAATCAAAAACATTCACCACAAGGACACAAAATTAACTCTTAGTGCACCAAAAGGTATCTATACTCCCATATGATCTGTGCTTCACAAATATATTACTTATTATTATGATATCAGGCTTATTCTGGTTTACTGCATGCTAACTTACCTTATTGTTTTGGCATTGTTAGAGATTTTCAGATATTTACAACTTTATTCATCCAATAAATCATGTTTTCTTGAGAATAACACACCAAAACTCTTTTAAATGAGCCAAACACAGAGTATTTGAAAGAACTTCCAAGAAGGAAAACAGATTCTTTCTTCACATAAACTTTGTGAACTGCTCAGGGCAAATAATACAACTGAAGTGGCTCCAAATTTGTCTCCACCACTAGCAAATACTAGTGACACTAGTTTCCTCTGGAAACCCCACAAGCTAGTCTACATTTATGATCTATAGTAACAGTAATGATAACAATAGCATAACTAATAGCCCAAATTAATAACCAGCATTGTTATGGATAGTCACATAGCTCTTCATTTTCTCTTAGATAGCAACCTAAAATTTTTTACTGCAGCAAATACTTATTGTTATGCAAATACTAAAGAACAATGAGAATAATCTGTGACTGTGGAGAAAGAAAAAAAAATAACACCCTGATTCTCTTTAAGAGAGACCCAGCTAGATGCTGAGATATAGTTTAGTGGCCTGAGTTTCATAATCTAGATCCCTGATTTGAGATTTGTGACAAGAATCAACAATCGCTTTGTTTCTGATAATACCTTGTGTTACAGTTTGGTGCTTTATCCTATCTGCTCTTATATGCTATGCTGCAAATATTGTCATATTACATGGTTCAAGATGTAATCCTACAAGAGACGGAGAAAGAAAGCTTAACCTGATTCAACTGTAGACAATGCTTATTGATACTCCTCTGATTTGATCAGCAAAATCTTGACTATGGTGAAAATTTCATTATCATGGGCTAAAGTTTTATGGTCCAACTTCATAGGTCTTTGGCTCAAAGACAGAACTGTCAAAAATAATCATTCTCCAACATGAAGAAGCTGAGTTGATACCATATATATATATATATTATATATATATATATTATATAAATATATAGAAGTAAGTAAGTAGGAACAACTCTATAGTTTAGTTTCACAGTAAATCGCATCTACGGGGAAATAAATATATATATAAATAAATAATAATATATTTAATAAATATATTTATTACATTTATATTTAAATATATTATATATTTAATAAATATATTCAATATATTTATTATATTTATATTTAAATATATTATATATTTAATAAATATATGATATATATGCATATATATACTTATTTTTAAAGATTTATTTATATTTATTTATTTATTAGAGAATGACGGGTGGAGAGAGAGAGAATGGGCGCACAAGGGTCTCTATCCACTGCAAACAAATTCCAGACACATGTGCCACCATGTGCATCTGGCTTACATAGGACCTGGAGAATTGAACCTGGGTCCTTAGGCTTTGCAGGCATGCACCTTAACTGCTAAGCCATCTCTCCAACCCCTATTTCATTAATTTATTTGAGAGAGAAAGAGAGAAAGGAAGCGGGAGAGAGAATGGGTGTGCCAGGGCCTTCAGTCGCTGCAAACAAAGTCCAAATGTGTGCACTCCCTTGTGCATCTGCGTTATGTGGGTCTTGGGGAATCTAACCTGGGTCCTTTGGCTTTGCAGGCAAGCATCTTAACTGCTAAGTCATCTCTCCAGCCCTTCCTTCCTTCCTTCTTTCCTTCTTTCTTTCCTTCCTTTCTTTTCCTCCCTCCCTCCTTCCCTCTCTCCCTCGCCCTCTCTCTCCCACACTCTCTCTCTTTCTTTCCTTCTTTCTTTCTTTTTTGTTTTTAGCTGAGGTAGGGTCTCACTCTAGTGTAAGCTGACCTGAAATTCACTATGTAGTCTCAGGGTGGCTTCGAACTCATGGTGATGCTCCTACCTCTGCCTCACAAGTGCTGGGATTAAAAGCATGTGCTTCTAGGTTTTCTTTGTTGTTTTGTTTTTCCAACTTTATGATAACACCAGTATCTCAAACGAGGCCCTTACTCCTTAGACTTTCCTTTTCTGGTTTTTTTGAGGTAGGGTCTCACTCTAGCTCAGACTGACCTGGCATTCACTATGGAGTCTCAGGGTGGCCTAGAACTCAGAATAAACGCAGAACACTGGAAGACACCTAGTGACTCAGACACCTTTTCCTTCTGCGCCACTGATGCCAGGAGAGCATGCAGCATTAACAATGGCATCCTTAATTCTTGTTGTCTTAGCAACAGGAAGCTACATTCTGCCACAGGTCCAATTCATTACTGTGGTACTTTCTGACTGGCTTCAAAACATTGATCAGAAACTGAACTTTCTACTAGAGGCATGTCATTAGCAACAAATTGTCAAGGCTGCTCAAAATCCTAAAATCCACTTACAGTTTAGCAAGAGTAAGTGAGGAGCTTTAAACTACCAAAAACATACACCTTGCAATTCTCTCTTCTACCATAAATAGATAAATCTATTTTTTTCAAAACCCAAAACAAGACAAACAACTTTTAAAAGATGCAAAACATTGTATAAGATATCTTGCAAGAGAGTTACTTAGGGATTGTCAATAAACACATCTATAATGTTAGGCACATGGATAGAGAGATGGCGTAGCAGTTAAGGCACTTGACTGTAAAGCCTAAGAACACATGTTCAAATCTCCAGGTCCCGCATAGCCAGACACATAGTGAGGCAAGAGTGCAATATTGCACATGAGCACAAGGGGGTGCACATGTCTGAAATTTGTTCACAGTGGCTAAAAGGCCCTCTCTCTCTCTCTCTTTTTCTCTGCTTCTCTCTCTCTCAAATATAAAATAATAAAAAAGTTAAATGCAAATAGTCATTGAAAAATAAACATAATAAAAGGAAGTGATATTGTACATCATTCAGGATATTTTGTTCATATAGATACTGGCAGTATGTTTAGTGATAATGCTCGCCTGGAATGCATTATTGGGATGGGATGAAGTAGAGCAAAAGATACACTGAAGAAATTGACCTGTCATCAATTACTGAAGTTATCAAACATTTTCCACCATACTCTTGTTGTCACTCATCATAAATCAACTAATGAAAGATTTGTGTTTTCGGACTGCTAGTTTTTATTGATGAATTAGTTTGCTTTTCTGCCAAAACATACACAGTAGATGTTGAAGTTGGTAGGGTGTAGGAGCATTGTAGAAATTTTCTAAATTATTTTTTATTCTTTAAAATTGTCATGTCTACTGTATCCATTAAAGTTTCTATACAGATTTTTGTTCTTGTTCTTAATTTGTGCTCTTTAACTGAAACAGCTTCAGTTTGCCTTGTTCTTCTATTTCCAAGGCTTTAAGGTGAAGCATTAAGTTGTTTACTTGTGACTTTTCTAATTTCTTAATATATGCAATTAAAGCTATAAATTTCCCTCTTAGGACTGCCTTCATTGTGTCCCAAAGGTTTTTGTATGTTGTGTTCTCATTATTATTTGACTCTATGAATTTTTTGATTTCCTTCTTGATTTCTTCATTGACCTATTCATCATTTAGTAGTGTATTGTTTATATTCCATGATTTCATGTATGCTGTATAGCTTTTCTTGCCACTGATTTGTAGTTTGACCACATTGTGGTCAGATAAAATGCAAGGAATTATTTCAATTTTCCTATATTTGATAAGATTTGCTTTGTGTCCTAATATATGTTCTATTTTAGAGAATGTTCCATGTACTGCTGAAAAGAATGTGTATTCTGCAGTGTTAGGATGAAATGTCCTATATATATCTGTTAGGTCCATTTGTTCTATTACCTCATTTAATCCAGTTGTGTCTCTGTTTAATTTTTGCCAGGATAACCTGTCAATTGATGAGAGTGGGGTGTTGAAGTCACCCACTACAACTGTGTTTGGTGTTATATATGACCTTAGTTCTAATAGCATTTGTTTGATGAAGTTGGGAGCCCTTGTGTTAGGTGCATATATGTTTAGGATAAAGTGATCTTCCTTATCTTTCCTAACTAATGTTGGACTAAAGTCTACTTTGTCCTGTATTAGGATAGCAACCCCTGCTTGTTTTCTAGGCCCATTTGCTTGAAACACGGTTTTCCACCCTAAGATAGTGCCCATCCTTTGTAGAAAGGTGAGTTTCTTGGAGGCAAGAAATAGAAGGATCCTTCTGTTTAACCCAGTCTGCAAACCTCTGTCTTTTGGTTGGGGTGTTGAGGCTGTTCATATTGAGAATTATTATTGAAAGGTGTGTATTTATTTTTGCCTTTTTTGTTTTGTAGTTCTTCTGGTTTTAGCTTTGCTCTTTTGTATTAACTAGTATTTGAGTATGGTTTGTTTTTTCTAGGTTCATTATATGTGTACTTTTCTTTCTCTTCAGCATGGAGATCCTTTCAAGTATTTTTTGTAGAGCTGATTTTGTCTTCAAATATTCCTTTAGCCTGTTTTTGTTGTGGAATGTCCTTATTTCTCTGTGTATTTGAATGGATAACTTTGCAGGATAAAGTAACCTTGGTTGACAGTTGTTATCCTTCAGAACTTGGAATACATCATTCCAAGCCCTTCTGGCTTTTAAAGTTTGTGTTGAGTAATCTGCTGTAATCCTGATGGGCTTGCCTTTGTATGTAACTTGATTTTTCTCTCTAACTACTTTCAATATATTTCCTTTGGTTTGTATGTTTGGTAACTTAATTGTAATATGGTGAGGAGAGGCTGTTTCCAGGTTTTGTCTGTTTGGTGTTGTAAAGGATTTCTGTATCTGCATTGGCATCTTTTTCCCAATTTGGGGGAAGTTTTCTTCTATGATTTTGTTGAGAATGCCTACTATGCCTTTGGAGTGAATTTCTTCTCCTTCCACTGTACCCTGAATTCTAATGTTAGATATTTTCACAGTGTCCTGAATATCTTGAAATTCCCATTCATACTTTCCTATTAGTTTGTCTTTCTCTTTGTTGGACTGTATTAGATCTGCCACCTGGTCTTCTAGTTTAGATATTCTGTCCACTCCTTCATCCATTCTACTGGTGAGATTTTCTACAGAGTATTTTTTATTTCATTGACTGTGTTCTTCATTGCAAGTAATTCTGACTGGTTTTTCTTTATTATTTCTATTTCCTTATTTATGTCTTGTATTGACCTCCTTATTTCATTAAATTGGTTTCCTATATCTTCTTTGATTTCCTCTTTACTCTCTTTGATCATATTTATAATCATTCTTTTGAAATCTTTCTCAGGCATTTTTTTTGTTTTACCTTATTTATTTATTTATTTTTTATTAACAACTTCCATGATTATAAATAATATCCCATGGTAATGCCCTCCCTCCCCTCACTTTCCCCTTTGAAATTCCACTCTCCATCATATCCCCTCCTCCTCTCAGTCTCTCTTTTATTTTGATGTCATCATCTTTTCCTCCTGTTATGATGATTTTGTAAAGGTAGTGCCAGGCACTATGAGGTCATGGATATCCAGGCCATTTTGTGTCTGGAGGAGCACGTTTTAAGGAGTGCTACCCTTCCTTTGGCTCTTACATTCTTTCCGCCACATCTTCTGCAATGGACCCTGAGCCTTGGAAGGTGTGATAGAGATATTGCAGTGCTGAGCACTCCTGTCACTTCTTCCCAGCACCATGATGCCTTCTGAGTCATCCCAAGGTCACTGCTTTTGGGATTGTTTTGATCTCAGTTATGTTGTGCTCCCGTTTGGGTCATTCTTTGCTGCACTATGGACTCAGGTAGGCTGGCTGGGTGGCCAGGTCGCTGGATCTCTGCTCTGGTCACCTGTGCTGGGTGCCATGTGCTGTGCAAGTGAATTCCCTTCTCCAGGTCTCTGGTGCTAGTTGGTGCTTGCGCTGGTGGTGGGGGAGGGGAGGCTGTGGTTGTTGGCTCTAGTTCTTCCCTGGTCCACATGTTCCTCTTCCTCACTAGCCACTCCTCCATCATTCCTTGCCATCCTCCCTTCACGTTTCTTGAGTTTGTGGGCAGGCAGGTGTGAGTGTAGAATCCCTTCATCTGGCTTTTCCTGCAGCTTAGGCTGAGCCTGGAGGCTGTGGCCCCGCGGACCTGGTGCTGCTGCTGCTAGAGCCACTTCTTCCTGGTTCTGTGGGCTCTAGACACTCTGGATCTCTCCTAGTTCTCTGCTATAGTTGATAATTTCTATACACCTCACTTTTTAGTAGAAGAGTGTATTTTGCTGTTTTTTTTTTTTTTTTTTTTTTTTTTTTTTTTGCCTTTTTCTCCCCTAGGCTGCTTTGGTGTGGTTCTTCCACCGTCATCTTAACCAGAAGTCCTCGAGAATGTTTTTCATATATGAAGTTTAATTTTGAGTAACATATTTTCCTAGAAGTATTTATCAACTAATTCATATTTTATCTAATGTTTTGTTGGAGTATTTTAAATATATGTGATTTAATTATTGTTGGCTCTCATTGTTTCTGTTAAAAATGAGTTGTTCCTTTCAAGGTGATATTGTTTTCCTGAGTAGTTTATTTATTTACTTATTTTATTTAGGTAAGGTCTCACTGTAGCCCAGGCTGACCTGGAATTCACTACATAGTCTCAGGGTAGCCTCAAATTCATGGCGATCCTTCTACCTCTGCCTCCTGAGTGCTGGAATTAAAGGTGTATGCACCACCACTCCCAGCTTCCTAAGTAGTTATAAGACTTTCAGCACATTTCCCATAGTGTCCCTAGGCAGGCATTAATTTTTATTTATTCTGTCAGACTTTCTTGAGTCTGTGATGTTTTATCTTTTATTTGCTTATAATGTCAGCCATGGGCCATTATTATTGTCAAATAATCCTTCTACCATGTTCTGCTTCTCTTGTCTCTGACTCCATGTGAACATATGTTAGGACTTACTATAGCCTCTATGTCTCTTAAACTCTTCTGTTTTGTTACATTTTATGTATTTTCTTTTACCTATCTTCTAGCTCAAAAATATTGCCTTTCACTTACCTACATATTGTTACATATGTTCATTATATGCTGGATTTAATTACTGCATATTTTAACCTTAGGATATTCATTTGATTATTTTTAATAGATTTGGATCAATGCTGTGTGCACCCTGATGACAGAGCCTATTGCTCAGTACTCTTACTTCTGCAGACAGGATAGGATAGACAAGGGCACAAAGACAACACTCAACCAGGGTGCCTTGAGTAAAATTCTTTACAAGTTGGGTAACCTTAATGAATTGGTAAGTTTTTATTAGTGATTTTCCTTCCACTGAACTTCTTCCCTACTAGTTTCATTGCTTATTTGAAGTCTTTTGTTGTGGCCCACTGAATTTAGTTAGGATTGCTTGTATGAGCAAGGGTGAGGGGTTATTTTCTTTTCTTATATTTTATTACTTACGAGAGAGAGAGAGAGAGAGAGAGAGAGAGAGAGAGAGAGAGAGAATGGGTACACTAGGACCTCTAGCTGCTGCCAATGAACTCCAGATGCATGTACCACCTTGTGCATCTGGCTTACATGGGTCCTGGAGAATTGAACCAAGGTCCTTTGGCTTTGCAGCCAAGTGCCTTAACTGCTAAGAAATCTCTCCAGCCCTGAGGGGTTATTTTCTTGAGCATAGGTAACTTAGCAGGGGTGTCTCCCCATCCTCCAGCAACCATTAACTACCAATAGCTTCTCAGCGAGGAGTGAGGCCTTATGAACTACCCTAATCATCCATGATGGAATATTGATGGGCACAATATTGTGCAGGTCTCATGCAGGTTCATAAGTGCAATGGCCATGTCATGTCATGAAGACATTCATCCTATCTGCTATTCTGTGATGTTCCTTGAATCTTGCAAGGGGTAATATTGATGTCCCATTTAGGGCTAAGCATTCAACAGTTTCCCCAATAATCATCACCCACTACAAAAAGAATCTTTCCTGTGTGGTCTTGTTCTTTTCAATCTGTTAATTTTCTCTTTACCTTTCCTCTGTAGATTTTTCTTTCTTCTTTCCTAACCCTTCAATTCTCCAATTTTTTCCTCCTGTTTTCTTTTTCTTTCAGCTGTCATGACATGAAAATATTTTTCTATCACACGAGTATGATTTTTATGTCTTCTGATCTAAGGAATAGTATAAATCCACAAAATATTGCATACATTTTTTGATGCTTTTATTTTATCATTTTATTTATTTATTTTAATATATGTATATTATTGACAACTTCTATACTTACAGACAACAAACCATAGTATTTCCCTCCCCTCCCCCATTTTCCCCTTCATAACTCTTCTCTCCATCATATCCCCTCCCTCTCTCCACTAGTCTCTCTTTTAATGTGATGTCATCATCTTTTTCTCCTATTATGAGGGTCATATATAAGTATTGCTAGACACTGCAAGGACTTGGATATCAAGGCCACTTTCAGTTGTATGTAAGGAGTCCTACCGTTCATTTGGCTCCTACATTCTTTCTGCCACCTCTTCCGCAATGGACCCTGAGCCTTGGAGGGTGTGAGATGTTTCAGTGCTGGACACTCCTCCATCCCTTCTTCTCAGCACTATGTTGCCTTTTTGGTTATCCCAGTGGTCATCACCATCTGAAAAGAGAAGCTTCTCTAACCAGAAGTGAGAGTACCATTAATATATGATTTCAAACATTAAGTGTAGTGCTTTCAGGGCAATTTGGTGAGAATAATATATGCATTTATCCAGACAAGAGCAGGCTTTATATCCCTAGGGCTCATGACCACCTTAGGCTTAGGTTTTTGATTAGGTTTTCAGTACCAGGCATGTATTCCCTCCCATAGAGCAGGCCTTCAGTCCAATTAAAGAGCAGTTGGTTTCCCCCAGAGCAGACATGCCACTATTGCACTCATTCAGTCATTTGACCTGTCTGGACAAACTTGAGGCTTCCAGTGTCCACTGTTTTCACCACTGATGACTTCTGTATCCGATAAGGCTGCATAGAGTGCAGCTTTTCCCAGCTATGATTGTAAAACTTCTGAGTATTTTGAAAGGACAATAAAAAGTCACAGTCTATGACCATGCCAACAGCAGAGCTTTAATAACCAGTCTGTTTTATCTTAGAATTTTGACCTCAGTTAGATTGTTCCGAAAAACAACACCAGATTTTCCTGATATTTACATCAAACATCCTAGGGGAGATAGGTTTAATTATGAAGGAGGGTCATATGAATCAAGGAAATCATCCATTTCTTTCAGATTTTCAAACTTAGAGGCATATATATTATTAAAGTATGTCCTTATAATTTTCTGAATTTCTTTGGTAACTGTTATAATGGTGCCTTTGTATCTGTAATTTTATTAATTTTTGTCTCTTCTCTCTTTCTTCTGGTCAGATTTGCTGAGGGTTTATCAATCTTGTTTATCCTTTCAAAGAGCCAACTCTTTGTTTCACTGATTCTTTGGATTTTTTTTTTTGTTTCTATTTCATTAATTTCTGCCCTAATTATTTTTATTTTTTCCCATCCACTGATTTTTGCATTGCCTTGTTCTTCTTTTTCCAAGGCCTTCAGGTGAAGGATTAAATTGTTTATTTGTGAACTCTCTAATTTCTTTTTTTTTTTGTTTGCTTTTTTGAGGTAGGGTCTCACTCTAGCCCAGGCTGACCTGGAATTCACTATGAAGTCTCAGGGTGGCCTCGAATTCACGACAATCCTCCTACCTCTGCCTCCCGAGTACTGGGATTAAAGGCGTGTGCCACCATGCCCAGCTTTCTAATTTCTTAATATAGACACTTAGAGCTATAAATTTCCCTCTTAGGACTGCCTTCATTGTGTCCCAAAGGTTTTGGTATGTTGTATTATTATCATCATTTGATTCTGTGAATTTATTGATTTCCTTTTTGATTTCTTCAAATGAGCCATTGATCATTCAATAGTGTACTGTTTAGTTTCTATGAATTTCTGTATGCTCTGTAGCTTTTCTTGTTGCTGATTTGTAGTTTAATCCCATTATCGTCAGATAGAATACAAGGGATTATTTCAATTTTCCTGTATTTGTTGAGATTTGCTTTGTGTCCTAATATATGGTCTATTTTAGAGAATATTCCGTGTGCTTCTGAGAAAAATACATATTCTACAGCATTTGGAGAAATATTGCATACACTTCTATACTCTGCCAGCTAAGCGTACTTCAAAGATTTGTGTTAAAGGTTAGTCCTCATATTGGCACTATTGGAAAGTTTAGGGGCGAGGTGGTACACACCTTCAATCCCAGAACTCAGAAGGCAGATGTAGGAGAATTGTCATGAGTTGGAGGCCACCTTGAGACTACATTGTGAATTACAGGTCATCCTGGACCAGAGTGACACCCTACCTCAGAAAACCAAACCAACCAAACAAACAAACAAAAAATTCCAGCTTAGGAAAGCAGAGGAAACTTTAAGAAATACATCTAGTGGGAAGTTTTCAAGTCTTTGGAAGCATACCCTTGAAGGGAATTGTAGGATCTGGGCCTTCCTTAATCTCTCTTTTGTTTATTGGTCATTAAGTGAGCAGGTTTGCTGTTGCCTACTCCTGCCATGATGTGCTGTCTTGCCAAAGGCCCTAAAACCACGAGGCCAATTTGTCAGGGAGTGGAACATCTAAAGCTGTGAGCCAGAGGAAACATTTTTTGTTCCTTTTGTAAATTAATCTCAGATATTTGTTATAGTAACAGGAAGCTGACTAACACAAAATTAAATGAGACTGTAGTATTATTCAAAAATATTTTTAGGAACAATGATTCAGAGACATTTGGATCTGAGGGTCTTCGCTATCCCAGGGGTCATTGGCCACTGATGTCCTAGTTGTGGAGGAGTTGGGGGGAGCAGGGTGAATGTTATGGCAATGGACCACCGGGGAGACAGTCTGATGGGTAGTGCTTTGTCTCGTTTATTCATAAGGGGAGTGGGTTAATAAACACTTGGGAAAGGTTGAGAAGGCACATACAGACTACAAGGTCATTGTATACATAGGTTTATGGGTTGCTATCTAATTGGCTGGTGTTGGAAGGCAGAAGTTGTGAGGGAGAAGTTGCAAGGGAGATAACAGAAGATAAGCTACGTGACTTCATCCACATATTGGATGGCAACAGCAGCAGGGAAACTGTTTACCACCATATAAGGGTCTTGGGCAGCTGGCCACAAGGTCAGGAACTGTGGGCAGGAGGGGGGGGGCAGAACCTTACACTATGGAATGCTCACGTGCTTTGGGATAGGGGGAGGGTCTGCCGGTTTGTTTCCTCTGGGCGAAGATGTGGCACACTACGACCTTGAGAGAAGAGAAGGCCAGCTCCGGTGCCAGAGTGGGTTCCCCATGATAAGGCCAGCTGCAACCCCCACAGCCCATAGTCCCTGGCCATGTCCAACAGCCCAGGCCAGCTTTCTCACAGTCCTAGCCTGTGTTTAGCAATGCCTGACATGGATCCATGTTTTCCACATTGCAATCGATAAGACCTCAAATAACGTTGTTTTATTTAATTGATTGTCATGACATAGTTTCCATCAAGAAATCTGAAGCAGTTTATCAACACTTCCAGTGCTGCCATGGACACGAGTATCAGTACCTCTAGGGGCCCTTCTGTGCTTGAGTGTCTCTCCAAACCACTGGTGTTGTAGGGGTAAGTTTTCTTGGTTTATGAACATTCTTTTCTTTGGTCAACATTCTAAAGTTTAATTTTTGTGTCCTTTTTTTTGCCAATTATCTAGAAAAGGCCTTATCTTGGTGTCTAGGAGAAATATTTTTTATTTTGATAAATGCTCACTTCCCATGAAAGAAAACTTTCATTTTGTATATGTATAATTTGGATAATTCCTTCTCTAATAGTGCTGCATGTAGGCAACTGCCATCTGGGACTCTCACTTCCTCTGTGGTTAAAACGTATAGAACCCATTTTTGTAGGTTTCTGTAAATGGACTAAAATTACTTATAATAATTTGAGACTATGTTGGCCCATTTGAGGTTCTTTTAATGTTCCAAAATTGGTTTACATGTGCCCAATGAGAGAAGCATATATTTTAAAAATTTTTTAAAATATTTTTATTTATTTATTTGGGAGAGATAAAGAGGCAGAGAGAGAGAGAGGGCATGTTAGGGCCTTCAGCTGCTACAAATGAACTCCAGACACATGTACCACCTTGTGCATCTGGCTTATGTGTGTCCTAGGGAGTTGAACCTGGGTCCTTTGGCTTTGCTTGTAAATGCTTTAACTGCTAAGCTATCTCTACAGCTGAAGAGAAGCATATCTTAACTAGTGTTTTGAGGTTACTAAACCTAATAATCAAGTATTTTTACTTCTAGAAAGACAAATTCTCAGTTGTCACAAAGAATTTACACATTGGAAAAATCCTCTGGGATTTCTGAGAGCTGTCTTTCTTCAGTCTTTTTTTTTCTCCTGTTTTCTTGACTTCCCTTCACATTGCTCTTTTATGCTATAATTCTAAAATTGAGCCCACACAAACCCCAGATATGACACTCCGTTTTAATGGTCTATTTTAAAATTGGATCTAGAGAGGATAATAATAAAAATGTTAATATGTTCCTCTGACAAAAGTTTGATTCTCTTGCTCCAGCCTCCTTCATGCTAGAATTGCAGGTGTGTACCACTATGCCTGGTGACAGTATGATCTCATAGTCAAGTCCTATTATCCTGGCGTCTCACGCTTATATTAATTAATTCACCTAATTATAGGAAATATCATACCTAAATAATGAATTGCACAGTTAACTGAAATAAGAGGCCAGGAAAAAAAACCCAAGAAATTAGCTCAAGAACTTTATAAAAATATTGCTATTCTATCCCCCAAATACATTGACAGGCACATTACCCAACGGTGCAATCAGTATATGTTTATAATTACTATACCTGGTTTGAGAAAACCTTTGATTTTTGGAAACAAATTCTGGAATTAACTACCTGACAGAAAAACCAATAGTTTACTCAAGTTACTTCAGAACATCTTTGAGATGATTTAATGCTTTAATTAAATGTATCATGTATTCACAAATCCAGAGCGCTTAATGAGATCGAAGATGGGAAAATGGTCTCCTAAATCAAAAAATTTAAATTCCTTTGGTTTTCCTCAAGGCATTTACTGTGATTGCAAAACCTCTGAGTATTTTAAAAGGACAATAAAAAGTCATAGTCCATGTCCATGCCAACAGCAGAGCTTTAATAACCAGTCTGTTTTATCTTAGAATTTTAACCTCAGTTAGATTGTTCCAAAAAACTACACCAGGTTTTCCTGATACTTATATCAAACATTCTAGGGGAGATAGGTTTAATTATGAAGGAGGGTTATCAAGGCCCTAATTGACAGAAGCCATTGTATTGCTTCTTAACTCCACTGCATCAAGGGTCACAGACAAGCCTATGATAGTTTTACAGTCCTACCTATTTCAGTTCAGTTGGGACTTCCTAAGGATTTCACCATTTCCTAATAGTTTTATGTACATCTATATATCTGTTGGGAGCCTTGCAAGAGGAAGTACGTTAATGGGGATGGCCTTGAGTTTTATAGTCCAGTGCTGCTTCCCATTCTCTCTCTGTTTCTCTCTTTCTCCCCCTATCTCTCCTTCTTTTTCTTCTTCTCTGTTGGTTTGAAGACATCGCATTCTGTTCCTGCCATAATGAACTTCCCCTTGAAACTGTAAACAAAATACATTCTTCCCTTAAGCTGTTTCTGGTCGAGTATCTCTTGTCCAAGCAATGAGAAAGTGATGGATGCATCAAAAATGTTCAGCTAAAAAAAAAATGTTCAGCTGAAGATTCAGTGAGAGACTGTCTCAGGAAAATAAGGCAGAAGAGTGATAGAGGAGGTGACCCAATATCTTTCTCTGGCCTGTGCATGCATGTGTATGGAGTGCACACATGCATACCTAACACATATACAACACATATTAGAGACATAAAATCCTTTAAAAAAGAACTAAAATAAAATACTACTAAAAGAATTGTAAAAGGGCTGGAGGGATGGCTTAGCAGTTAAGGCGTTTGCCTGCAAAGCCAAAGGACCCAAGTTCGATTCCCCAGGACCCATGTTAGCCAGATGCACAAGGGGGCGCACACATCTGGAGTTCATTTGCTCCTGAGGAAAGCTTCCTGGTAACTGAACTTCTGAGGTGTGTCCACATCTGACCATTTTCCCATAGCTGCCCCCTGTGTTTGTTTTCCATGCTGAGACCATGGCAGGGTGATCCAGCATCCTTGACTTGTAATTGTTCCTTTTTATCAGGCTCCAGGGTAGCTCAGTCTTAAATAACAGGTTCCTTCTCAAAAATGATGCTAGGCCACAGTTCTTTGAGACACGGAGAGGGACAAAAATGAAGCTCTTAATTGCTGACCAATGTTGTAGCAGTCACTGTCTCACCAAATACCCAGCTGGAACAGAGGCTTGTGAGAATGGTGGTCTTCTCCAGTGGTTAGGACTGCCAGTCTTTTTAACAGGCTTCCATTTGTTTTCCCTCTACTGTGGAGATGCCATGGGATCTGTGTGCTACATTGTCCTACTGTTTCCCTGCATTACCTTCAGCTATCTTTTCACTTCCTTTTGTGATTTCTGATGCTTTCAGTCTTTTTTTTTTTTTTTTTTTGGAATAGTCTATTCTTTGTTATTCTGACTCTTCTCATTCATCACATCACTGGAAGGAATTTCTAATCTGTCATCTTATAAGTGGAGAATTTTATCTAACTATACTTATAGTAACTTTATTTTTTTAATTTTATTTTATAAAAAGTTCCCTTACCTCCTTCCATTTCCCTGAGGGCTCTCCTCAGTGGGGTCATGGTATTCACTGTTGGGTCATGAAGGTCCCAAGTCACTTTGTGGGAGAGGGGACCATGCCTCAGGGCATTTACACCCACTCCGTGGCTCTTACAATCTTTCTGCCTCCTCATCCGCAATGTTCTCTGAGCCATGGCAGGTTTGCAGTAGCTTTTGATAGGGATGATGCTACTCTATTTTTTTAAAAATATTATTTATTTATTTGCAAGGAGAGAGAGAGGAAGGATTTGCAAGCCAGGGCCTCTAACTGCAGCAAATGAACTCCGGATGCATTTGCCACTTTGCACATCTGGCTTTATGTGCATGCAAGTGTCTTAATGGCTGAGCCATCTCTACAGTCCCCCACTCTTATTATTTTTTTTACTAATTTTTTTGGTTTTTCAAGGTAGAGTCTCACTTTAGCCCAGGCGGACTTGGAATTCACTATGTAGTCTCAAGATGGTCTTGAACTCAAAGTGATACTCCTGCCTCTGCCTCCCTAGTGCTGGGATTAAAGGTGTGTGCCACCATGCTGGGCTTTATTTTTTACATTATTTATTTAAAATTGTGACTGGGGCTGGAGAGCTTGCTTAGCAGTGGTTAAGGCACTTGCCTGTGAAGTTTAAGGACCCAAGTTCAATTTCCCAGTACCCACAGAAGCCAGATGTATAAGGTGGTGCATGTGTCTGGAGTCCATTTGCAGTAGCTAGAGGCCTTGGCATGCCCATTCTCTCTCTCTCTAATAAAGAAAATATTTTTAAAAATATTGACTTAAGGTATCAGCACAAGGGTGAAGGAGATAAACACAGAGAACAATCAACTCCTACCAAATCAGATATCCAAAGACACAGAGGCTCCCAAGGCCTCATCACTGAAGCAGACCTAAAATGAACCCAACATGGCTCAGGGAAATTTGCGGAAGAGGGGGCGGAAAGAATGTCAGAGCCACATGTTGGGTCATGATACACAGAGACATTTCCTCCTACCCATAACTGAAGGCTAACTCCACAATTCATCACCCATATACCTCAACAAGGAGGGGTCGGGGGAGGAGGGAGGACAAGAAAGAGGCTAACAATGCTACCAACTTGACTGCATTCACTGAATACAAAACTAATTAATAATAATAATAAACTATTGACTTAAAATTATGACCATACTTTGCCAATTTTATACATTTAAAAAAATTACTGTAGTAGTTTTCTTTCTCCCTCCCTTGTAATTTTCCTCTAAGATTAAGTGATTTTCCCTAATAGTGTTTGTGGTAGTTTGAGAAGATGGCCACCAATATATTCAGTGTTTTATTACTTTGTAGTTTGCATCTGCAGCCACCTGGCTGGAGGCGGTGTCACTGAGCTGATGTTAAGGTGTGATGGTGGGTTTGAGATTTAAATTTAAAAATATGCAAAGTGTGCTAGCTGGAGTTCCTGAAATATGCTGTGCTGTGTGGCTTTTAGGCTTGTACTTCTCTGTCTCTGAGTTTGGTCCTGTGGAAGCAGGCCAGCTTCTTCTGCCATTATGGCACTTCCCCTGGATCTGTAAGCTTCAATAAATCCCTTCCTCCATAAATGTGCCTGGTCTGGAAGTTCATCTCAGCGAACCTGAGGCTATCTGCTACAAAAGTTGATACTGAGAGTGGGGTGAGATATACCTGGCCATGTGGATGTTGGTCTTTTGGAACTTTTGTTTTGGAGGAATGGGCATGGACTTGATGCTTGCAACTGAAGATGCCTTCTGGAATAGGAAGCCAAGTGTTATGGACTATTCTGATGAGAGGTTGAGAATACTAAGTGCAGACAGTAGTGAACTTCAAGACTTTGCTGATGAACTTTGTAAGGGGAAGGAAAGACTACAGAGGACTTTGTTGTAACTGGGCTACTGGCTTAAGAGCTGGCTGTGTTCTGCTGCCCAGGCCCACAGAGGTTGGTTAAATTTGTTATGGACTAATGTGCTTGGCTAAAGACACTAGACTGAGAGATTAAAGATTTTAAGCTGGAAATCCTCAAGCAAGTTAAAATTACAGGCAGTGAGACTGGTTTTAGGTTACTGAACCTGCTATTGTCAAACACATTAGCAATTTTAAGGAAAATGGCCCAACTGCTATACATTAAAGCTAGAAAAGAGATATAAAGGGAAGAGAAAGGAAGGGAGGAGGGTACTTAATAGGATGGTATTGTATATATGTAAGTAGAAGAATAGATTAATGGGGGTGAAAAGGCCCAAAGTGAGGTCAGGGGAAGAGATTGAGTAAAGGAAAGGTGGAGGGAGGGCTAATCAACATCTAAGAGGATATAAATAAATCATATGGAAACCTACTTTTTTGGACAGTGGAACACTCAGGAACCGTAGATCGTTGCTAGAAAATTTTCAGTGCCAGGGATGGGATACCTTCCAGTGAATTGTTGGCTAGGGAGGTCCCTGATGCCCCCAAAACATTATGGGCCATTGCTGAGGCCCTTGGTTTCCCACTACGAATAGATGGTAAGACCCTATTGCTGAAGACTCCACATACTTGGGCTGCAAGGCCACTGAGAAATCTTGCTGGAACTGAGCTGATAATCTTTTCTATGTAGACCAGCTGACAGAAAGCTGGAAGAAGCCATTCTGCATGCAATTCAATGGGAGAAAGAGAAATCACCAGTGAAGATACTCAACAGTGGACACTGCAAGCCTTATATTTGGCAAGCCAGGCCAAATGAGCCAACAGGTGCAATAGTGGCACATCTGTCATGGTGGAAACCAACTGCCCTCTAATGGGAGGGAAAACATCCCTGATACTGAAAACTTAAAACAGGGGTAGTCATGAGCCCTAGGGGTGTAACGTCTGCTTCTGTCTGGCTAAATGTATAAACTATGCATATCAAACTGCCCAGTAAGTACTTCTCTTAATGTTCATACCCTTATATTAATGCTACTCTCACTTTTGGTAGAGAATCTTCTCTTTTCAGATGGCAGTGGCCTTGGGATGACTCAGAAGCCTCATAGTGCTGGAAAAAAGTGAATGGAGTGCTCAGTACTACAATATCTCTATCACACCTTCCAAGGCTCAGGGTCTATTGTGGAAGAGGTGGCGGAAAGAATGTAAGAGCCAAAGGAAGGGTAGGACTCCTTACAATGTGCTCCCCCCGACACAAAATGGCCTGGATATCCATGACCTCATAGTGCCTGGCACTACCTACACAAGACCATCATAATAGGAGGAAAAGACCATGACATCAAAATAAAAGAGAGACTGATTGAGATGGGGAGGGGATATGATGGAGAATGGAGTTTCAAAGGGGAAAGTGGGGGGAGGGAGAGTATTTTCATGGGATTTTTTTATAATCATGGAAGTTGTTAATAAAAAAAATTGAAAAGAAAAAAAAACAATGAAAAGGATGCCTGAGGAAACACTATCATAGAAATGCAAACTCTTTTGGAAAGAGTTGACTGGAGAAGGAACCTGCTTTTCAAGGTTAAAATTTATTTTTGTCCCTGAATTAAGAATATGGCTGTGTCCTGCATACCTGGTATTGGTTTCAGAAGCATGAAAAATGCGAGGAGTGGTCGTTAATTGCACACGGTTCCAGGAGCCACTGCTGAGATGCAGCATAAGGCAGGGCCTGATGCCCTGATAGGCTGAAAGAGCCTTTGGAAGGTGGACCATGGTTTACATGAAGACCTGAAGACACTTTGGATATACCAGGACTATGCAAGCGCTACCATAGAGCCCACTGTTGGCCTAGGATGGGCTTCTCTGCCCAGCTGGAGGGGCAGAATTGGAAAATCTGGAGACTGTCAGTTTCTGGTTGTACTGGACTTCAACTGCAAATGTTTGATGTTTATTTGATGGTGGTTGAGATTGCATTGTTTTAGTCTCTCTGCTATGCCTTATACTAGTTGAAAATGTTTACTCTGTCCCTTAATATGTTGGAAGTATTTAACTTGTTTGATTTTACAGGACTTACTATCTTAAATTGGTCAAGACTGTGGGGACCTTTAAAATTGAACTGAATACAATTTAAAATGTGTTATGGTTATAAATCTATTGGGGGCCAGGGGTGGAATGTGGTAGTTGGAAGATTGCCCCCAATGTATTCAGTGTTTTATTAGCTTGTAGTTTGCATCTTTAGCCACCTGGCTGGAGAGTGTGTCACTGGGAGGATCTTAAGGTGTGGTGGTGGGTTTCAGATTTCAATCTAAAAATATGCAAAGTGTGCCTAGCTGGAGTTCCTGAAGTGTGCTGTGCTGTGTGGCTTTTGGCTTTTAGGCTTGTGCTTCTCTCTCTGTGTTCGGTCCTGTGAAAGCAGACAGCTTCTTCTGCCATTATGGAACTTCCCCTGGATCTGTAAGCTTCAATAAACCCCTTCCTCCATAACTGTGCCTGGTCTGGAAGTTCATCTCAGCGCACCTGAGGCTGTCTGCTACACCGTACTTTGCCAGTTTTATACATTAAAATTTTTTTTACTGTAGTTGTTTTCTTTCTCCCTCCCTTGTAGTTTTCCTCTGATATTAAGTGATTTTCCCTAATAGTGTGACTTGATTCCTTGCTCATAGTTTCCCTTAAGGTTAAATGATTTTCTCTAATAGTGTGATTTAATTCCTGGTTTATATTTTTAATGTCTGTTATAGACTTCTGCTTTCTGATTAACATGAGGCTCTCAAAACATCTTTTATTATAACAAATTATTTTGAAATGACAGCACCCTAAACTTGTACCAATGATATAAACAGAAATACACAGAATATGAAGATACTAATGAAATCCCTAGATAGGTGTTGTATTCTTTCCACATTTTGATTTTTTTTCCCAAGGTAGGGTCTCACTCTAGCCCAGACTGACTTGGAATCCACTACGTAGTCTCAGGGTAGTCTCAAACTCTCAGTGATCCTCCTACCTCTGCCTCCCAAGTGCTGGGTTTAAAGGTGTGCACTACCATGCCTGGCTACATTTTGAATTTTTGATATCCATATTTTATATTGCTTATCTCTTAACAATAATATAGCTATTATTTTTATTTTTTTAAGGGTAGGGTCTCACTCTAGCCCAGGTTGACCTAGAATTGACTATGTAATCTCAGGGTGGTCTTGAACTCATGACAATCTTATTACTTGCGGATATATGAAGTTTATGTACCATGTTTACTATATTAAGGTACTCTGAATTTGTCCATATAATTACCTGTTCTAGTGATTTAATGCCTTCCAGTGTTTTCCCAGTTTTAGATTTATACCAAATCTGCAATGGGTGTTCTGTTCAGAATTGGGAGAGCATCTACACAGGGTTGTTGATTCTTGCAAACCTCTATGAGGAGATGCAATAGACCTTGATATCACTTCCTTGGTCAGGGCCGAGATCAGTCATTGCAGGATTCTGCTTGTTCTGAGCTCCACAGTCGTATACTACCCACCTCTCTTGTCTTTTTCCAGGTGGATGGTTGTTTTCTCCATGTGATGCTGCCTGCAGTTGGAGAAACAATGGAATGGGCAGTCCTTTGGCCACACATGCAGAACTGCTAGATCACAATTGGACCCTACATCCTCCAGAGATTAGTACAGCATGTGGGACAATACCATGGCCCATATAACTCTAAGCTACCAGCTGCAGAGGTGGGATTGTGGCTCAAGACCACTGAAACCTGCTCCAGGTCATGATGGCCAGGCCATGAGTCCAACAGACAGGATCATGGATCTCCATCTGGCACTGAATTATATTCAGAGGCTTTTCCAACATGAAGAACACTATGATCCTTCCACTTGGTGTTTGTTAGATTTTACAAGTCTGGCATTGAGCTCTAAGAAACATTCCTATGGTCACTTTCCTGTCCTATTCCCCTGAAGTTTGAGCCTTAGTCTTTGTTATCTGCCTGAGGCTAGGATAAGCTTGGTAGAGGACCTTGTTGCTCTGGCTGATGGGTCACACCACAGTCTCACAGCTTAGTCTCACAGAATAGTCTGGTGTGCCTGTGTGCCTGTGTGTGCACATGCCAGATCTGTGCTAAGAATGCAGTTTACCACTAACAGTGATTGCTCTCTCCAGTTGAGCTGCATAGGTGGAGGAGTGCCATGGACAACTCTTTCTACAATTTTCTTTCTTTCTTTTTTTTTTTTTTTTGTTTTTCGAGGTAGGGTCTCACTCTAGCCCAGGCTGACCTGGAATTCACTATGGAGTCTCAGGGTGGCCTCGAACTCACGGCGATCCTCCTACCTCTGCCTCCCGAGTGCTGGGATTAAAGGCGTGCGCCACCACGCCCGGCTTCTTTCTACAATTTTCAATGCTTCTTTTCTTATTATACTAAGACCAGGCATAGTGAGTTTTTTACTGACCTTTTTTCACCTCTCTGAAAATGGATTGCTGCATAGTTTAAATTGGCATTTTGAGGGAGTGATGAATAGTGTAGCATCTTATTCAGCTGCTATCTTGCTACTAATTCTTTATACATATAGTTTGGTTTTTCAAGGTAGTGTTTTGCTCTAGCCCAGGCAGATCTGAATTTCACTATGTAGTATTAGGCTGGCCTCGAACTCATAGTGATCCTCTTACCTCAGCCTCCCGAGTGCTGAGATTGAAGGCATGTGCCACCAAGCCCTGCAAAAAATATATTACTTTGTTTGTGTGTGGGGGCATTCCAGGGCCTCTTGCTGCAGCAAACACCCATTGGGCTTTATGTGGGTGGCTGGGGAATTCAACTCAAGTTGACAGACTTTGTAAGTAAGTGCCTTTAATTGCTGAGGCCCCAAGTTTTCATATATATATATATATATATGTATGTATGAGAGAGAGAGAGAGAGAGAGAGAGAGGGAGAATGAGGGTGCCAGGGCCTCTAACCAGCAAACAAGAGAGAAAGAGACAGAGAGAGAGAGAGAGAGAGAGAGAGAGAGAGAGAGAGAGAGAGAGAGAATGAGGGTGCCAGGGCCTCTAACCAGCAAACAAGAGAGAAAGAAACAGAGAGAGAGAGAGAGAGAGAGAGAGAGAGAGAGAGAGAATGAGGGTGCCAGGGCCTCTAACCAGCAAACAAGAGAGAAAGAGACAGAGAGAGACAGAGAGAGAGAGAGAGAGAGAGAGAATGAATGAGGGCGCCAGGGCCTCTAACTACTGCAAATGAACTCCAGATGCATACACCACCTTGTGCATCTGGATTATGTGGATACTGGGGAATCAAACCTAGGTCCTTTGGCTTTGCAGGCAAGCACCTTAACTGCTTAGCCATCTCTCTGGCCCCCAAATTTCTTCTTCACTGTTTAATTTTGAATATTTTGTTAGGCTTTTGGATTTAATTTTCTTTTTTTAGGTACAGGGAAGAGCTTTATTGCTTCTATGAAGGCTGCCTGGGATGGCTTCTGCAGCTGGGGTAAGGTCCTTGGGCCTCACTTCCCCCTGGTCCAGGATAAAGGCAGAACCCAAGGATCTGGTAGTCTCATTGCAGAAACCGACAAGTCGGTCAGTCCAGGCAGGGGCATTGTTCCATGGATTAGGTGTGGCTGGGGAGGGGAGCTCTTCCCTTCAGGCTGAGCTGGGCCTCACCTCCTGAGCTTTATAAAGTTCTCTCTGTCTGTGTCCAGGGGCTTTTCCTGTTGGCTCTGAAGGGATGGCTCCAGAGTTTCCCTGCAGGACTGCTGGGGCTGGTGAATGGGAATACCCCATCTTCCTCCAAAAAGGCCAAACAGTGTCATGAGCTGGAGGGGGCTGAGTGAGATGCTGTTTACCTCCCTGTGACCCCAGATCATGATCATGGCACTCCTACCCTTCAGGGAACTCATTGGTACCACTATTTGATGAGCCCTCGAGTGGGCCTGTTTCTGTACTGCAAGTGGACCAAAGGACATCTCCAACCTTGTTTAAAAATAAATTATCCCTCCCCTCCCCTACACAAATACACAAATACACAAAATGATAATACAACAAACACTGATTGGAGAAATGATTTCAGCAGCAGCCTTGCTGCCTAATGTCCCACCTCCTGCATGCTGGGCCTGCGGGGCATTGCCAATGGCCTCTTGGCCCTCTGGCTTCACGGACCCAGGCTGTGAGGCAGAGTGCTGGTCTCTGAGGCTGGCCTCCAGCAGGCACAGCTCTGGTTGCCCTGCTAAGGCCTCACTGGCCCCTGGGGCCCCTTGGCACTGTCCTTCTCTGGGTCTGAAGACTCCTTTGAAGGTGGCTGCTGCTTGTTCCTGGTGGTGTGTAGGCCTCAATGGGCAAGCGCTGTGCCCTCTCAGATGCCACTGCTTAGGTGAGTGATAACGCGTGCCTTCACCAGCTTCTGCAGAAACTCTTTCTCTCGCTGGATATTGTGTGTCCATGACAGATATCGAGTCTGTCTTCACCTTGATCTTGGACTCCTAACCTCCAGGATTCTCTTTGCTGGCTGCTATGTGCATGGTCTCATAGTAGTGCAGGGGTGCATTGGGGGTGCTCATGTCGTAGCCAAAGCCTGCGAGTGCCACTTCATCACAGCCATGTAGTGCCATGGTCACTGCCACACTGCCAAGGGTCGGGATGTTCCCCTGGCCCGTGAGGCCATTGTTGAAGGGCAATCCGATGAGAGTGAAGGCAGCTTCCTGGATGAAATATGGGATGAGGATGCGAATCTCAGGAGGCTCCCTGGGCACTCGAGTGGCCACAGAGTTCCAGAAGCCATCAGATGCACTCACTCTCTCCTTGTAGACGATGTACTTCAACCACTTGAAGTCCCGCCACTTGAAGCCAGTGAGGACAGAGAGAGTCACGCTCATATTGCTCAGGCCTTTTCATGGTGCCCTTGGGGTAGGTGATGCGCAGTGTAGTTTTGCTGCCCATGTCCTCCTCAAAGCCCTTCATGGGTACCGAGTTCAGTCTGACCACAATGTCATAGTTGTTAATTCGTGACCCCAGAGACTTGTTGGCAAGGACACCTCCATTGCCCACAATGATGCTGAGGAGGCTGTCCAAGGCAGGTGTCAGGTGGTACTCTTTGGTGACTGACAAGATGGCTTTGATCAGATTGCCATGACCTTTGATCCCTAGAGGTGGCACAAACTCCCCGATCCTAGCCCATTTGCAAAAGGAGTCATCCAGGAACATGGGTGCTGGCTTGGAGAAGCGGGGGAAGATGGCACTCATCAGGGCTGAAGCATAGCCGGGTTTGCAAGTTCCCTCTGATAAGTTTGCGTACTTGGTGGCTAATTCAGCAGGCAGTTTAGAGTCCAGTTTCAAAAAGAAGCCCAGCTAATCATACTCTGAGCCTAGTGTTTGACCAGAGGAGTCAAAGGAAACAACCACTGAATTGGAGTCTTCCCACTGGAGTAGGTGCAGCTTCCAGGAAGAATAATACAAAAATCCTAGTACCAGAAAGAGGCAGGGGGCGAGCAGCAGATTGCCTACAAATACCAAGAGTCCCATCTTCACATGATTTACGATGTCCTACATGACCACAGTGGAGAGGGAGGCGGCAGCAGACGGCGGGCAGGCGGCGCCCGGACCCACGTGGGGCGGGGAGGCGGTGGCGCAGGCAGCGGCAAAAGCCTTGGGGGACCCCAGCGGGTGCCCACAACGCGGTGGGCTGCATGGGCGCAGCCATAGTGGGGCGATTTAATAATTTTTTACACTGTAATTAATAGGCAATAATTGTATATATTATAAGATACACTGTGGTATTTCAACATAGGTATGCAACATGTACTGATTAAATCATCTCTCTCTTTTTTGAGGTAGGCTCTCGCTCTAGCTCAGGTTGCTTATCTCTTTAAAGTTGTTTGGAGCCTCCTTATTGAATCACTATTTGGAGCCTTTGAGCTTATTTTAATTCTTAATAAAGCATATAATAAGCTACTATGACTTATAGTTACCCTCATATGCTGAAGTGAGTAACACAAGTTTTTCTTTCCATATGTTTTGATACCCATTAACGAACCTGTCTTTCCTCCTGATTACCCTTTCTAACTTCTAGTGATCAGTATTGAACAATCTGATTTTCTTTAAGTATCTGCATATGAACAAGAACATGTGGTACTTTTCATTCTGATTGACATATTTAACCATTCTTTTAACATAATGTCCTTTGGTTCTATGCATTTTACTGCAAATGACAGAATCTTATGCTTCTTTATGGCTGAATAGTATTGCCATGTACCTACATTACATTTTCTTTTTGGTAATTTTTTACTTGCATATGTGTATATGTGGTGTGTGTGTGTGTGTGTGTGTGTGTATGCACACGCAGATAGATAGATAGTGTATGCATGTGCCAGGGTCTCTTGCTGCTGCAAATGAATGCCTGTCTGGCTCTATGTGGGTGGTTGGGGAATTGAACCCAGGCTGACAGGCTTTGCAAGCAAGTGCCTTTAACTGCTGAGCCATCTCCTCACAGCCTATATTACATTATCATTGGGCACCTAGGTTGATTCCATAGCTTCCATTTTGAATAGTGCTGCAATAATACTTAATAATCTTCTTCAATGTCCAATCAATTGAAAGGTCTTCAATCCACTCTGAGGAATCAAGTAGAATGCATATAGAACTGGGTCAGTGGCAGTTGTATAGTGGACTAAATAGAGATGGGAGACTAGCTGCTGATCAGTGGAAACAAAATAGGAACTGCCACATGATGGCAGTCACAGTGACTATAGAAAGTAAGCCTGGACCCTCTTCAAAACTTACCTATCCATTTATTATATCACTTAGTCTATAATACACCACTTATCAGTGCCTACTGAAAGATAATGTCACAGAATATGCCAAAATTATCAGTGCCAACAACATGGGATGCTTTCATATTTAATTTATGATATTTTTTGAGGTAGGGTCTCACTCTAGACCAGGTTGATCTGGCACTCACTCTGTAGTCCTAGGCTGGCCTCAAACTCATGGAGATCCTCCTTCCTCTGCCTCCCTCGTGCTGGGATTAAAGGCATGCACCACTATACCAGGCCTAATTTATGGCATTGTTTTAAAACATTAATAAGCATCCTGAAATTGGAGATAAAATTTAAACATTTTCCTTAACAGTGATAAAGTTTCTTGAAAAAATTTGACAGAGCTGGGCGTGGTGGTGCATGCCTTTTAATCCCAGCACTCAGGAGGCAGAAGTAGGAGGACTGCTATGAGTTCGAGGCCACCCTGAGACTACATAGTGAATTCCAGGTTAGCCTGAGCCAGAGTGAGACATTACCTTGAAAAACAAAACAACAACAACAACAAATTGTCAGAAAAGCTCGGGGAGAAGAGGTAACTAGAAATGTCATGTAAATATGAATACATACATATAGTATTTGGTAATAGTGATTAGAAAGCAACAAACACAGGGCTTAAAGAGCTTACAATGGTATAAAATGGTTCTCCACTCTCATTTCTATTACCCCATTACCTATTATAGTAAAGTGCTATACATTATTATTGCCCCACTATCAAAGTAGTTATTAGGGTATAAGCCAATAGCCGCAATACCTTATTTTGAATAAATTACACTATGGAAGTTTCTTAGATACTTTTTATTATTTTATATGGATGTGGCCATGTAGAAATGATTTCTCTCATTTTGTTCAAAATAAAATTCCAAAATGCTGTTATCATCCTGTAACTCTAAAAAGGTTGGAAAAATCTTCATTTGGAAAATTAAGGCAGGAAATAGTTTCCATGAATGGTTTTAGTTTTGTACAACAATACGGTGTTTTCTTGATAAAATCATGAAATTTAAAATATACCTATTTTCTAAAAAAACTCTTCTACTGTCACAGTAAAGTTTTTGAATATTAAGGCAGGCTTTTATTGTTAGGAAAAAGTTGACATTTCTACCAATGAGTTTTATTTTTATGTAAGAGCTGCAACAATGTATCTGTTTCTATATTTGGTGTAATTTGTTTGACAACTTCCTAAACTGGATGAAATGCATAACAATAGATTACTTGATTAGGAAGTACTGAATTGCTACAACACACAGAATGGCAGCAAGTGCAAATCCCATCATTAAGATTACGGTAAATTTATCACTACTCATCTCTGACTTGGTCTTTTGATCAGTATGATTGCCTTTTCCTTTGCCTCTACCACCTTTTCCATGCCCTGGCTTATAAGTTGAGAAAGTTGTATTGGGACTGTAAGGTCCCCAGACCTCTTGTATGCCATCAGAATTTTGATACTGGCGTCCAGCACAAACCTTGAAGTGATAGCGTGAATTTGCAAGGTAGTTGGTAAAAGAAAATGTAGTGTTCGGTCCTTTGTAAATCTAAAGGAAAAGGAGTCAAATGAAAATTTATTTTCTAACCCAATGAAACAACATTACCTGTTATTTTTTTACAACAAGAAAAAACATGAATTCATTCATTTCATTCATCTCTGACTTGACCTCATGTTGTAAATACCAAAAATGAACATGTTTACAACAAAACTAAATTTTTATACTATGCATCCAATGTTCTGAGGAGATTTGTTACTCTTTAGGTATTTTGTTTTTTTGAGACAGTCTCACACTAGCCCAGGCTAACCTGGAACTCACTCTGTAGTCCCAGGCTGGCCTTGAACTCACAATAATCCTCCTACCTCTGCCTCCCATGTGCTGGGATTAAAGGTGTGCACCACCACACCCGGCTTCTCTTCAGGTAATTTTATTCAATGTAATACATAGCAAAAGTTTACAATTGTTAGAGTTTAGTTGTATTATATTTGGAATTAACTCATGCACTATGGTCAGTGGAATTAGGAAATACTAAACAATTCAATGGTAATAAGGTAATTAAGTGAAAAAGCTAATTGTCCCCAAATAAGTATTATGTATATAAATGTTAGGGACAAGATGGGACTCTGGGATAAGATTTGGTTATTTTAAACATCTTTTAAATTATCATACATCCTGATAAACGCTTGATCCTCAGCTGTATATACAGAATTATAAAAAAAATTATGTGTGTGCAAGGATGTGTGCATGCATGTGTGAGTCTGTATATGTGGAGGCCTGAGGACAACCTTAGGTGTCCTCTTCAGGAATGTGGTCCAACTCCAGAGACAGGCTATTTTATTGGCTCAGAACTCACCAATTAGGCTAGACTAGCTGGCTCACAAGCCTTAGGGATTCTGTTGTCTCTGTCTCCCTTGAACTGGGGTTTTAGGCGCTTGCCACCATACCTGGCATTTTATATGCATACTGAGGTTTGAATTCAGCACCTCATGCTTACAAAGCAAGCACTTTACTGACTGAGCTATCTCTCCAGCCCTACTGCACTTTTTTTGAGACAGGATCTCATGTAGGGATGGCCTCAAACTTGATATTGTAGCTGAGGGTGACCTTGACCTCTTGATTCTCCTGAATCCACCTCCCAAGGGCTGGGACTACATACTTGTAAGAACTACAAATTTTGGGCTGGAGAGATGGCTCAGCGGTTAAGCGCTTGCCTGTGAGGCCTAAGGACCCTGGTTCAGGGCTCGATTCCCCAGGACCCACGTTAGCCAGATACACAAGGGGGCGCATGTATCTGGAGTTTGTTTGCAGTGGCTGGAAGCTCTGGCATGCCCATTCTCTCTCTCTCTCTCTCTCTGCCTCTTTCTTTCTCTGTCACTTTCAAATAAATAAATAAAAATAAACAAAAAAATTAAAAAAAGAACTACAAATTTTTAAAGACAGAATTTACCTGTTCAGTTCCTTTTTCGCTGGTGATTTGAAGATTGTAAACTATGGAATCTCCTTTAATTGGCTGCAAAGACGCCCATTTAATCACACAAGTATTGTTATTAATTTGATGTAATTTAGGTGCTGGAAAAAGAAAATTTAAATTAGAGGTTTCTACTTTTCCTAGCTGATTGTGAATATATTGAAATGACTTATACCACACTCCATGGTCATTAAAAGGTAGTTCATGGGGGCTGGAGAGATGGCTTAGCAGTTAAGGCACTTACCTATAAAGCCAAAGGACCCAATTTGATTCCCTAGGACCCACATAATCCAGATGCACAAGGTGGTGCAGACATCTGGAGTTCGTTTTCAGCTGCTGGAGACCCTGACACACCAATTTTCTCTTTCTCTCTCTCTCTCTCTGCTTCTTTCTCTCTCAAATAAATAATAAAATGCTCAAAAGGGCAGTTCATGGACTGGGAAGATGACTTAGCAGGTAAGAGCACTTGCTGCTTAAGCATGAGGGCCTGAAACCTCCAGAATTCAATTTTCCTGTACTCACATTAAAAAAGTGGGTGCAGCCACACACATCTGTAACAACAATCCTTCAAGAGGCTGAGGACAGAGAATTGCTGGGGCTCACTGACTGAAAAAACCGTAGCTATGAGTTGAGGGAGACTCAGCCTCAAGGAAATACATGTATGAACAACAAAAGAGGCATGAAGTTCTCCTCTGGCCTCCATAGGCACTGGTGTACACCCATCTGTATACACACATGCATATGTTACATACACAACACATATACCACACCACAAATATTCTACACACACGCGTGTGCATGCGCGCGCACACACACACACACGTGTGCATGTGCATACACATGTATGCACCAAGAAAAGCAGCTCATGTAGCCCTCATATATAGAAATATATAATTATACTTACTATTGTAAATCCCTTTGCTATACTATCAGATATCATCATTGTGCTAAAACTTTAACCAAAACTGTAAATTAATCTAGCATGTTTAGATTTTCTAGTTAGCTCTTATCATGTTTTTTGTTTATTACTATTATTATTATTTTTTTTTGGTCTTTTCAAGGTAGAGTCTCACTCTAGCCCAGGCTGACCTGGAATTCACTACATAGTTCCAGACTGGCCTTGAACTCATGGAGATCCTACCTCTGCCTCCTGGCTGACTTTGTTTTTTTAAAGGAGTGTGTCACATTAGCCCAGGCTGACATGGAACTCATAGCAATGCTCTCCTACTTCAGCTTCCTAAGTGCTTTGTTTAAAGGTGTGCATCACCATGTCTGGATTGCAACTTTTTTTTGTTTAGTTGCTTTTAAATAATTTTCTACATTTCAGTAAAATGAGGCTTAAGTATCTAGTGACATTAGTCAGGAACAGAAGAAGGAATTATTATCTAAATTATGTTTAATTCCAGTATATTTCGGTGAGCTTTACACTGAAAATGAATGATTCCATAATCATGACTGAATGCATGTGGACAGATTGGGAGAACTAAATCTCACAGTGGGGAAGGGAAAACAATTCTCAAGCCTTGGGTCCTGAAGACCGTATATTGGACTCTCTGTTATGTGTTATTCATAGCAAGTTATTTTATCCTGCTGATAAGGAGAGTAAATTCATGCTTTCAGAAATAAACTTGCTAACTTTACATAGGCCTTTAAAAAGATTAATCAGTATAATTTCACATGACAATGAATAATTTCTGTGTAATAAGCCATCTGAGAAAATAAAAGATATAACAAAAAATAGATTTAAAAATATAGCAGTTATAAAAATCAAGAGCCTATAGTTCTGTGCCACTGGCTCAGAGAGTAGGAGATCTGCTTACTATCTGGGGGACTTAACCTCTTACTTTAAAAAATGATAGGGGAAGTAGAGACTGGATTAGATGATTGTTAAGATATTTATAAACTATTGATTGTGGGAATCTTATTAAATTTTACATTGCCAATTAAAACCCTAATTAACCATTAACCTTTTGATATTATATTATTAAGTGTGTGTGTGTGCATGCACGTAGACCAGAGGTCAACAATGAGTTGTCTTTCTCAATTACTATCCACCTTATTATATTTTTGTTGAAAAAAAACCATTTAATTGAAAAATCCTGGCTGGTTCACACCCTTAGATGAATAAAATGAAAAGACCAGACTTCCTGCATCATTTCCCAGCCACACTGGATACTCATCACCAAACTGTAAGTAAACACCCAGGCACTCTTGCAAAGCCATGCCTTTGCTACTGCAGCCACCAGCAGCAGTGTTTCTCAGCCAGATCCCCATCTGTCCCACGCAGCCCTGGATATGGATCACAGGCACATTGAAATCAGTTCCACAGCCTGCAGTGACATTTACACTGCAGGAGCTGCTGTCTTTGTCTTTGGCCATGCTAGAGGTGTTCTCCAAATCTGTGTAGTTAGCAGCCCCACCGCACTTCAAGTCTTCCTGCCATCTATCTAGACTTAAAGCTGCTTTGTCATCTCTAGAGGAAGACTGCATCTGCTGCTGGAAATTCTCACTAAACTCTGATGTCACCTTGTCTCTACAGCCATAGCTAACAAATGGCTGTAGCCACTCCACATGTATGATAAGAGACAGGAAAATGGCAATTAAAACATAAGGCAGTGATTCTCTTTATAGGCCCCACAGCAGCCCACAAAGGCTACCAGGAACAGGAAGGCACCCACTGCAATGATGACCACAGGCAACAGAGCATTAGAAGTTGTCCCATGGGCAATGGTATCATTTGGGACAACCTGGACCACTATATCCACAGTGATCAGTCACAGGCACAAAGGTCAACAGATGAATATAAAGCAAGAACTGGATACATTTCATTCTTCCTTTCACTTTCTTGGCTGCTGGGCCTGAGCTCTCTGGCTCTGCATGCTCCCTCCTCACTTATCCTGGCTCAGAGGTTCTCTGGCTGCCCCATCCCCTGCCAGTGGCCACTTCCCTCTTGTGATGGGGAATGCCTATGACCTGAGTCACCAGGGCCAGTGATGTGGGGGAGGAATTAGCTCCCCCTAAACCTGACATGGCCATGTGACTGCTACCCAATAGATGGTTCCAAGGAACTCCATCTTATTATTTTTTCCATCTTATTT
Organism: Dipus sagitta; assembly: GCA_036346955.1. Classification (NCBI taxonomy): domain Eukaryota; kingdom Metazoa; phylum Chordata; class Mammalia; order Rodentia; family Dipodidae; genus Dipus; species Dipus sagitta. Next base: position 66,679,501 of record CM070776.1, read on the forward strand.
TTAAAATTTATTTATTTGCAAGAGGGGGGAGAGCTTCTAGCCACTGAATACACACATACAAACTGCACTCTAGATACATGTACCACTTTATACATCTGGCTTTACATGGGTACTGAGGAATTGAACCCTGGGTCATTAGGCTTTGCAGGCAAGCATCTTAACTACAGCCTTCCACTTTATTATTGTTAGGCAAGTGCTCTGCCACTGAGCTACAGTTCCAACTTCATCTTAGTTTTGAGACAAGGTCCCTAACCAAACCCAGACCTTATGCATTTAGCCAGACTAGCTGGCTGCCCAGGAAGCCCCAGGGATATTCTTGTCTCTGGCTCCCCAGTACTGGGATTACAGGTATGTACCACCAAGCTCTATTTACTTATTTATTTATTTATTCATTCATTCATTTGAGAGAGAGAGAGACAAAGTGAAAGAGGCAGACAAAAAGAGTGAGTATGAGTGCACCAGGCCTTCCTGCCACTGCAAACAAACTCCAGATGCATACATCACTTAGTGCATCTGGCTTTATGTGAATACTGGGGAATTAAACCTGGGCTGTCAGTGCCTTTTAAACACTGAGCCATCTCTCCAGCCCATGTACCCAGTTTTTTAAGTGGATGCTGAGGATCCAAATGCAGGCCTTCATGCTTGTATGGCAAGCACTTTATTGACTGAGCCATCTCCTCAGCTCATGTTATCAAATACTTAAAAATTTATTACTGGGGCTGGACAGATGGTTGAGAGGTTAAGGCACTTGCCTGTGAAGCCTAAGGACCCAGGTTCAAATTCCCAGAACCCATGTAAGCCAGATGCACGTGGTGGCATATGCATCTAGAGTTTGTTTGCAGTGGCTGAAGGCCTTGGCATGCCTATTCTCTCTCTAGTAAATAAATAAAAAACTTTAAAAAATTATTACTGATAAATTTTACATATGAGCTATGGGAACTCAAACTAATGCAAGTTCAGTGTTTTTGCATTACTACTTACCTTTAAGTGTGGGTGGTGGGGTTTTTATTGTGGTGAAAATATAAATGTCAGATAGTGGTCCCTCACCAGTTTCATTACATGCCTGGATTTTAAATTTGTATTCAGTATATTCTCTCAATTTTTGCACTTTGTGAGTCTGACAGGTCCCATGATAAATAACAGAAAACCTAGGGAAAGGAAAGGAGATGAGAAAAAATAACATTAATTTCCAACAGTCATACATATATGAATAGCCCATTAAGTATCTAAGAAAAAACTTCTTCAGTGTGACCCAAGGAAATTAACTTAGAGCCAGAAAGTAAAACACAAAAAGAAACAAGTCAGGTCATAATATAATGGAAAGGTGCTGGCTTCCTTTAACCCCCATGTCTCCTATTTGCTGGTTATCAAATTGTGCTAAATAAATGAAGACGTTCTTTAGGAAAGGCAAATATGAGAGATGAACAATGAATAACATTTTAAAAAATAAGCTTCCATGTAATGGCTACATTCACATCTACCTAGCTCAGTGAAACTACTTTGAGATGTAAAAATTTCTTTTTGGGGGCTGGAGGGATGGCTTAGCAGTTAAGGCGTTTGTCTGCAAAGCCAAAGGACCCAGGTTTGATTCCCCAGGACCCACATAAGCCAGATGCACAAGGGGGTGCATGCATCTGGAGTTCATTTGCAGTGGCTGGAGCCTTGGCATGCCCATTCTCTCTCTTCAAATAATAAAAATAAAATATTTTAAAAATCTTTCTTTTTTTAATTATAACACAAATTAAGTGCTAAAAATGTTACCTAGGACTGGCGAGATGGTGCTTGCCTGCAAAGCCTAAGGACCTGAGTTTGATTTCCCAGTACCTATGTAAAGCCAGGTGCACAAGATGGATCATGTGTCTGGAGTTAGTTTGCAGTGGCTAGAGGCCCCAGCATGCCCATTTTCTCTCCCTGTCTCTTTCATAAATAAATAAATAAAATAAAACTTAAAAAGTTACCTGCCAGACTGATCTCCCATTAATAAGTTGTAGCTTATAGGGCTGGAAAGTGCTCTTTTGTTTGAAGAGTTACCCCATTTTAGTTTGAGACTGTGGTGTCTACTGACCACACAATCAAGATGTGGAGGCTCTGGTGGTAGTGGTTTGGTTTTGGCTCTTATTGGTTGGGTAAAGGGGCTTAGTCCATAATGATTGATAGCTTGAACTCTGATTCTAGTGGTAGAAAACAAAATATATTAATTTATTTTATTAAAGAAGTAATTTCCTACATATAAAACTAACCCCCTTAGTAGCTCTACATAGAATGTTGATCAGCATATTATGCTGATTATTAGACAGATTTTCAAGAGAAAACTCTTAACTTCACATAACTATTGAACATTATTGATGACAAGGAGAAATTGGCTCTTACCAATGCCAAATTTCTCCAATGGAGATTTTTTAAAGAACTATGTGTATTAAATATGCAATATAGATCTCCTCAAAATTCTAAATATCCTTTCCATTTATGCAAGACAAGATACAAGTCACTTACTTATATATGGTATTAGGCTGTAGATTTTTCAACACACACTTGGTTACTCTACCAACGCTCAAGACTTTTCTATGTCCATATTCAATATTATATCCAGTGATTGGAGAGCCATGGCAGTCTGGCTCCTCCCATTGAATGGCAATGCAAGATGATACCAAGTTGGCAGGAACTTTGTTTTCAGTTACATGCAGCATTGGCACCATTGCAGGAACAGATCCTGGGGTGGTTGCTCTGCCTGCTCCTCCAAACATGCCAACTCCAATTATATTTACAGCCTGAAAAAAAAGTATGTTTTGTTAGAGGCTTATTATTAGTTTAGGTTTTTTTTTGTTGTTGTTTTTTCGAGGTAGGGTCTTACTCTAGCCCAGGCTTACCTGGAATTCACTATGTAGTCTCAGGGCGGCCTCAAACTCACGGTGATCCTCCTACCCCTGCCTCCGGAGTGCTGGGATTAAAGGCGTGCGCCACCATGCCTGGCTTTATTGTTAGTTTAAAAAAAATTATTTTATTTATATATTTAATATACGCAGAGTAAGAGGCAGATAGACAGAGATAGGGAGCATGAATGGGCACGTCAGGGCCTCCAGCCACTGCAAACAAACTCCAGATGCATGTGCCACTTTGTGTGTCTGGCTTTACGTGGGTACTAGCGAATCAAACCAGGGTCCTTAGGCTTTGCAGACAAGTGCCTTAACCACTAAGCCATCTTTCCAGTCCCATTTTCTTTGTATGCATAAACCATTTTGTCACTTAACAATATAAGTCTTTATAAACACTAAAAAAAATGGTTCTAAACCTGGAGTGGTGGCGCACGCCTTTAATCCCAGCACTCGGGAGGCAGAGGTAGGAGGATCGCCGTGAGTTTGAGGCCACCCTGAGACTCCATAGTGAATTCCAGGTCAGCCTGAGCTAGAGTGAGACCCTACCTCGAAAAACCAAAAAAAAAAAAAATGGTTCTAAGTTGCTGAAATAGATGCTGAAACTTGTAGACTGAATCTTTTGGAAAGTAAGGAATGTATGTAAGGGAAGGTATGTTATGAGTATTAATATGGCTACTTTAGGAAAACTATGCCTAAACCAATCAATTACTATACCAAGATTTCCTCACTCTTCATGTTGGTATTTTTCATCTGTTTATGGCAACCATAAGTTCACATATATTCAATAAATTTCCTGTATTTTCATTTTGGGTCATTTGTAAACATGCATTCTCTCAAAGGTAATATTTTGCCTATTGTTCAATGTTACAACCAGAAAACTGGCATTGATAAAGATCCACTGTCATTATTTAGCTTTGTATGAGCTTATTTGTCTGTGTGTTTATTTCAGTGCAGTGACTACAACCATATTAATATAAAAAAATTGTATCCCAGGATTCCTTGGTCTATTATTATTATTATTATTATTATTATTTTTGAGGCAAGCCCAACAGACTAGCCTTATTTTATATGAGAGTGAGACAATTGACCTGCCAGGGTTTTGGGCCACTGTGATGGATCTCCAGATACATGTGCCCTCTAGTGTGCATGTGTGACTATGCGTTCTTGTGTCACAATGTGTGTCTGCCTTACATGGGACCTGGAGAGTTGAAAAGGGGTCCTAAGTCTTGTCAGGCAAGTGCCTTCACCACTAAGCCATCTCTCCAGCCCCTTGGTCTATTCTTATAGCCACAGTAACCTCCCTTTCTTCCCTCTTTCTAATCACTGGAAACCCATAATTGGTATCCATTTTTATAATTTTTCCATTAAGAATATTATATAAATGGAGTAATGCAACATAAAAACTTTACAGAGGCTTTTTTCATTAATATAATTCCCTGGAGATGTATAAATGTTATTGTTCATTTTTATTACTGAATAGTATATCACAGTATGGATGTACCACAATATGTTTAACTACTTCTCTGCTGAAAGACATCTGAATTGTTAAATTTGCTATGACCAGTCACATGTAGTCATTTTCTGTCAACATAAATTTTAATTTCTCTGGATAAATGCCCAAGAGTTCAGAGTGCATATTAAATGCATGTTTAATTTTAAAAGAAATTACTATGCTCTTTTCAATGGTTATAATTTCCATCAGAGAAGTATGAGTCATTCAGTTTCCTCACTTTCTTAAGAGGATTTAGTATTATTCTTAGTTGAAGCATTCTGAATGGTATATAATAACATTTCATTGTGCAATTCCCTAACAGCTAATGATTCTGAACATCATGTCATGATCACTTGCCATCTGTATATTCTCTTCAGTAATCTTTCCATGTATTTGGCCTGTCTTCTACTTTAATTGTTTGGATTAAAAATATTTTATTTATTTATTTATTTATTTGAGAGAGAGGGAGAGAGGCAGATAAAGAGAAAGAGAGAATGGGTGCAATAGGGCCTTTAGCCACTGCAAACAAACTCCAGATGCATGCGTCCCTTGTCAATCTGGCTTCTGTGGGTCCTGGGGAATCGAACCGGGGTCCTTAGGCTTTGCAGGCAAATGCCTTAACCGCTAAGCCATTTCACCAGCCCCTGAATTTTTAACTAGTGAACTTTGAGAGTCTATATATTTTAAATACTAGTCCTTTTGTCAGGTATGTGATTTGCAAATAGTCACTTTCAGCATGTAGGACGTATCTTTTTTTAAAATATTTATTTATTTATTTATTTATTTGAGAGAGAGAGAGAGTGAGAGAGAGAGAATGGGCATGCCAGGGCCTCCAGCCACTGCAAACAAACTCCACATGCATGTGCCCCCTTGTGCATCTGGCTAATGTGGGTCCTGGGGAACTGAACCTGGGTCCTTTGGCTTTGTAGGCAAATGCCTTAACCGCTAAGCCATCCCTTCACCCCAGAAGCATCATTTTTCATCCCTTCTACAGGGTCCTTTGTAAAGTAAAAGTGTTTGAGTAAGTCAAGTTTATCATTATTTCATTTTATGGAATACGCTTTTTGTGCTAAGTCTAAGATATATATATATATATATGTATATATGTATTTTTTTTCTCTTATGATTCTTTGATTTTGTTTCTGTTTTGAGGCAGGGTGTAACTCTATTCAAGGCTGACCTGGAACTTATTCTGTAGCCCAGGCTGGCCTGGAATTCACTATATAGTCTCAGGGTGGCCTCAAACTCACAGTGATACTCTTATCTCAGCCTCCCAATTGCTAGGATTAAAGACGTGCGCCATCACACCCACTCTCATAATTTTTTATATAGGATTTTTAAAAATATGTTTTATTTATTTATTTGAGAGAAAGAGAAAGACAGAAAGAGAGAGGGGAGAATGGGTACGCCAGGGCCTCTAGCCACCAAACGAACTCCAGATGCATGTGCCCCCTTGTGCATCTGGCTTATGTGGCTCCTGGGGAATCAAACCAAGGTCCTTTGGCTTTGCAGGCAAACACCTTAATCATTAAGCCATCTCTCCAGCCCCCCCCCTTTTTTTGGTTTTTCAAGGTAGGGTCTTACTCTAGCTCAGGCTGAACTGTAATTCACTATGTAGTCTCAGGGTGGCCTTGAACTCAAGGCATGTGCCATAATGCCCGGCTTCTTTTTTTTTTTTTTTTTTTTTTTTGAGATAGGGTTTCACTCTAACCCAGGCTGGCCTGGAATTCATCACTATGTAGTCTCAGGGTGGCCTCAAACTCACATCAATCCTCCTACCTCTGCCTCCCAAGTGCTAGGATTAAAGGCATGAGCCATCATGCCAGGCTTATTTATTGATTCTTAATATTTATTTATTTATTTATGAGAGAGAGAGAGAGAGAGAGAGAGAGAGAGAGAGAGAGAGAGAGAGAAAGAGAGAGAGAGAGAGAGAGAGAGAGAGAGAGAGAGAATGGGATTGCCAGGGCCTCTAGCCACTGCAACAAACTCTGGATGCATGTTCCACCTTGTACATCTGGCTTTATATGGTTACTGGGGAATCAAACTTGGGTCCTTAGGTTTTGCAGGCAAATACCTTAACTGCTGAGCTATCTCTCCAGCCTTATTTATTGCTCTTTTAAGAGAAATGTTCTTTCTAGACTGCCTCTGCTGAACTCAGACATCTGGGCTCAAGTGATTCTTCCATCTCAGCTTTCCAAGTAGCTGAGGTTATAGGGATGTTTCACTGCATCTGATTTGGTTTGTAGTTTTATGTTTAATTTTTTATTTTTTGGAAAGGAATGCATAAACTAGATGCCAGTTTTTCTTTCTTTAAATTCTTTAATTCTCCAGTGAAACCACTTGGGATTGGAAATTTCAAAGTGTTTTTAATTTACAGATTCCATGTATTTCATGGCTATAGTGCTATACATCATCTTGGCTAAGTTTAGTAGCTTATGATTTGTAAAGACTCATTCTATTTCTTTTATACTGCTGCTTATATGTATGTGTGTAAAATTGTTCTTATTATCTTATCCTTTTCACACCTGATGTAGTCATAGTGATAATCCCGTCTTGTTTCTAAAATTAGCCATCTCTATTCTTTTAGTGCTGGGGATTGAACCAGGGCTTTGCATATGCTAAGACTATGTTCTAACCTGAGTCATATTCCCAGCTCCTCTACTGTTTTTATCTTCATTATCTTTGCCATTTTAAAGAATGCTTTCAATTTTATTATTTTTTGAGTGAACCAACCAGATTTTTGCTTTACTGATTTTTCCTGTTTTCAATTTCATTGATTTCTGCCTGCATCTTTTCATTTCCTTCTCTAGTACAGATAAAGTTGGAATGGAAAGTAGGTGCCAGATTATGTGGTACTTTAAATGACATGTGAAAGAGCTCAGAATGTTTTTGCTCAATATGAGCACTATTCACACTTTGGAAGTCCCTTCTGGACTCTGCTCTGTTCTTTACATTGGAAAGTGTTATGTGTGTGGAAAGCATAGGTTAACAACTATTGTTTTCTTTACAATGGAGGAAATGTTTACCTGGACTTTGCAAAAATACGTAGTTGCAGGAATGAGACCTTTAACTTCATAGTGTAAGCAGGGACCTGTGTATATCAAGTGCATTGAGTCTTCAACTTGTCCCCATTGTAATCTGTACTCAGTGATTTCAGCACCATTGCATTCAGGAATCTGAAAGATGAAACAAACATAGAAATTCTTTCTCTAATTGGTCACTATAATAGATAATGTGGAGGTTCCAACGTCATACTTTCATTGTTAAAGCTCATAATCTATCAAAGGACATGTGATAGAGACATATATAGGAACAAAAACAGGCAGGACACTACAATTAACATTAAGAAGCTCAAAAAATAAAAAGAGGACTTGATAATAAAACATATTTGACAATTGCAAACAGATATTTTAATAGTGTTTAACAGTACTATTGGTTAGTGGGATCAAACCCAAGCTCTGTTGCTCTCTGGTCTTTATATAGTAAAGCAATCAGCTATCATATATTGTGTGAATGTTAGAAACTCTTAAAAAATTAAAAAAACTCAATGCTGGAGAACATAATCTTTGTCTCCATAGGATTCTGACCTGGTTCCCAATTCCAGATATATGTTCCTTTATACTGAATGGATCTCTTAGCTAGAGGGTTTACATACATCAAATTCTCCCGAAATTAATAATGCTTATCCCATTTAAACTATGCTGACTTCACTCTCCATTGGACAATATGTTCCTTTCCAGAAGATAGTGAGACCTGAGGAGATAAAGTACCCCCGCACTTCAGCCAAGCCACAGCTAAAACCACAGAGGAACTGGGGAGAAGAGCATGTGTGCTGCTTCCATGGTGAACCTGATAATCAGCGCCAGGGTGCAGGAGAGAGACCCTGAGGATATTCCACACCTACCAAAGCACAGATTCAGAGGTTCCTAAAAGCTCATCACTGAAGTAGACTTAAAACTCACCCACCACGGCTCAGGGAATTTTGCATAAGAGGGGTAGAAAGACTGTAAGAGCCACAGGTTGAGACATCATGCCTAGAGGCATTCCCTTCCCCCCAAAATAGCTGACTGCTGCTCCCACAATGCATAAACCACAACCCCAAAGGGAATACCTGCAACCCCACTGAGGAGCATCCCCAACGGAATGGGGGCAGGGATGGGGGAAAGGAGGGTACCAACACATGATGTATTCATACAAAACATCTTCTTAATAATAATAATAAACAAAAAAGAAAAGAAAAAAATTTAAAAACCCTCTTTGCTTGAGTCTGGAGAAAAGACAATAATTCAAATATGTTGATGTGACTAAATAATTAGGTCAATTCTCATTGTTGTGTCCTTTATTAGTTTGGATAAATATTTATATAGATGCATTTTTTCCAAGGTAGGGTATCTCTCTAGCCCAGGCTGACCTAAAGTTCACTCGCTAGTCTTAGGGTAGCCTTGAACTCATGGTGATCCTCTTACCTCTGCCTCCCAAGTGCTGGGATTAAAGGCATGCACCACTGTGCCTGCCATAAGTTTTTTTTTTTTTAAGTTTCAACATTTATTATCTGCCATATTGTAGTTACATAAAAGAAACAGCATCAGAGATTCCTCACTGAAGTTCTTCAAACAATGAAGTTCTGGGCTAATGATATAACTCATGGTCAAGTACTTGCCTGGCATGTACGATGCCCTAGGTTCAACCCTCAGCTCCACAGAAATTTCTGTAAATTGATTTCACTTCATTATCTCTTGTATTGGTTTTTAAAATTCAATTATTTACATATTGATGGTCTATTTGGGTTTAAACTTTCTAATTCTTCTCAAATATAGGTTGCTTAGGGTGGGCTTATAATGGCTATGTTCTTCATGATATTATTGGTAGCAGGTCCTAGTTGTAGTCTAGAAACCACAGTCTAAGGTTTATATCTCTGACTCCTTAAGGATTTCTAGTCTTCTCTAAAACTTTCTAAATCATCAATGTGATTTATATGATTAAAATTGAAAAAAATACTTTGCTAACATACTTCCCAACTGACAACAATACAGGTTGGACCCTTGCAGGTTAGCACAGGTGTGCCACATTGAGAAGGAGGGCGCCGAACTGGTACAATTCCACACTTCGTTGAAAGAGTTCCAAGCTACAAATAAACAAACATACAAATAAGCAAACACATGCAACATTTTGCAGGCTTGGTCACTCCCCACCTCAACAAGAAATATAGTAGAAACACATACTCATTCAAAATGAAATGAAGTACAAATGGGCCAAGTAAATAGGATCTTTTCCCCATGTCTACTTGCTGCTTTTAATTAGAAACGGGTTCTTCAGAAATTAATGTGCTTACCATGCAAGTCTTTTCAGAGTTTGGGTGATTTTTTCTGCCACGTTGGTGACCTCTTGTCTTTTTGATATGCACAGGTGTTTCTAAGTTCCCATTAGCAGGAGGATTGTCTATAAAATATACAAAAATGCACTTAGGTTCCCCCCTCAATAGATGCTTTGGTCTTAGAGATTAAATCTAGGGCTTTGTGCATTTAAGCACGGTCTATCTCTGAGCTACACTCTGGACCCTACAAATAGTTTTTAGGGTTCAATAAGCTAAAACAACTCTTAAAATTCTTAAGTACTCGAAGTATAATGTCAATTGATTTCTTAATTTGATTTAGATATCAAAATTGGTATTGAAATACCAAATTTGGTTTGCTAAGCACTATTTGATTTTGTTCTAAAAGAATACCATTTGCTTTACTTTAATATTATTCAATATACAAAAAAAATCAAGGGCTGGAGAGATGGCTTAATGGTTAAGCGCTTGCCTGTGAAGCCTAAGAACCCCGGTTCGATGCTCGATTCCCCAGGACCCACGTTAGCCAGATGCACAAGGGGGCGCACGCATCTGGAGTTCGTTTGCAGTGGCTAGAGGCCCTGGCGTGCCCATTCTCTCTCTCTGTCTCTCTCTGCCTCTTTCTTTCTCTATCACTTTCGAATAAATAAATAAAAATAATTTTTAAAAAGTCACCCATTAAAAAAATCAAAAGTCATAGAACAAGAAGTTTAGATGTATTTATGACATCACATAAGATGCCTCACCAAGCTGGAGTTGTGCTTCTTTGGACTTTGTTTTGCCACTTAAAGGTGAAGATTGGCAGGATGCAGGAGGCAGAGTAGGTGTTTGAATTGTCAACACATCTGAAGGCTAAGAGAAAAACAAAATACTTTATGACTATACTAAATTCAAGTTCAGTTTTGTAAAACATCTACTAACATAACATAGTACATTTCAAGCCACACTTTAATTTTTTTTCCTGTTTTCTCACCTGGCTTTGGCCTACAGGTGAAGTGCAAAATACTCTCAATTTATATGTTGTACCAGGTTGTAGCTGATCATACAGAAATTCCTGCAAAGTGCCATTGTAAATAACATTCCAGATATTCACTGAAGGAATAAGAGTAAAAAAATTCAATTTACTTATAGGTCATTTGCAAATTTTATGGGCTGCCAAGATAACTCATACATGCTAAGAAATAGCCACTTTGGAAACTGATTTGATCCAATAATCTATGTCAGTTAAATAATTTGATTCCCAATAGAATTAAACAAAACCCAAAGAAATCAGTAAATAGTGATTTATCACCCAAGCTTTAGAAATATAATTAAGCTCTGTGGTTTAATTAACAGGAGTTTTCTAATGCCAATATCCTGATTTGGGTAATTGCACTATGGTTACATAAGATATTAATATTATGTGAAGTTGAGTAATATTAGGTGAAGTTTTACATGAGAATTCCCCATACCATTTTTATTTATTTATTAATTCATTTGAGAGAGAAAGAGAGATAGATAGATAGATAGAGAGAGAGAGAGACAGAGAGAGACAGAGAGAGACAGAGAGAATGGGCAAGCCAGGGCCTCCAGCCACTGCACACGAACTCCAAATGCATGTGCCACCTTGTGCATCTGGCTAATGTGGATTCTGGGGAATCAAACCTGGGTCTTTTGGTTTTGCAGCCAAGTGCCTTAACCATTCACTCCAGCCCCCATACCATTTTGTAACTTCTAATTTAGTCTAAAATTATTCAAAATAAATTGATAAAAGACCTTGCTGCCACATTCTAGTACCATTATTCAGAGAAATAGGAAAAAAATCATAAAAATTCATATTGCAGTAAAAGACCTCGGATAGTCAGAACTACTCCCAGTAAAAATAATACTGCGGAGGTATCACCGTGCCTGTTTTCAACTTATACTATAAAGCTATAGTAATAAAAAGGTATGGTAGTGGCATAAAACAAATATATAGATTAATAAAATAGAACAGAGGATCCAGGTATAAGTCCATGTTATTACAGCCACCTGATTTTTGAAAAAGATGCCAAAACCACACATTGGAGAAAAGACAGCATTTCCAACAAATAGTGCTTAGAAAGGTGGATATGTACATGTAGAAGAATGAAACTAGATTCTTATCTCTCATCTTGCACAAAAATCAACTCCTAATGGATAAAGAACCTCAATGTCAGTTCTGAAAGTCTAAAATAGCTAGAGGAATAATTAGAGAGAACACTTCCAGTTAAGTCACAGGGAAGGGCTTTCTGAATAAAATGCCAGCTGCCTAGGAAATAAGGCACACAATAAATAAAAGGGACTTTATGAAACTTAAAAGCCACTGCACAGAAAATGAAGCCACCAATCATGTCAAGAGGCATCCTATAGAATGGGAGAAAATATTTGCTGGTTATTCATCTGAAAAAGCATCATTAATGCCTATAATATAAACAACTCAAAAAATGAAACATTAAGAAAACAACAACTTGGGCTGGAGAGATGGCTTAGTGGTTAAGCGCTTGCCTGTGAAGCCTAAGGACCCCGGTTCGAGGCTCAATTCCCCAGGACCCACGTTAGCCAGATGCACAAGGGGGCGCACGCGTCTGGAGTTCGTTTACAGAGGCTGGAAGCTCTGGCGCGCCCATTCTCTCTCTTTCTCTCTCTCTGCCTCCTTCTCTCTGTCGCTCTCAAATAAATAAATAAACAAACAAAAAAAAAATTAAAAAAAAAAAAAAAAGAAAACAACAACCAAATCAGAAAGTGGGCTATGGAACTGTATAGAGAAAGTTCTCTACAGAAGAAATACAGATGATTACTAAATATTTTTAAAGTGATCAAGGGCTGGAGAGATGACTTAGCAATTAAGGTGCTTGTCTGCAAAGCCTATGGACCCAGGTTTGATTCCCTAGAACCCACATGAGCTACATGCACATGGTGACACGTGCATCTGGAGTTAGTTTGCAGTAGATTATGACTGTGGTGTGCCCATTCTCTCCCAATGAATAAATAAATAAATAAGTGTTCAACATCCTAGTGAAGCCACTCTGGAAATCAGTGTGGCATTTCCTCAAAAATTAAAAAATAGAATATATATATATCCATATATATATGACTCTATACTCTACTATAGAGACACTTGACCATGTATCTCTCCCATAGAGACACTTGAACTATATTCATTGCTGATCTACTTATAATAGCTAGAAAATTGAACTTGCCTAGATATCTCATCCACTGATGAATGGATAATAAAACTGTGGTATATATATATATACACAATGGAATTTCATTCAGTTGTAAAGAAAAAGGAAATTATGAAATTTTCACAAAAATGAATGGAACTGGAAAATATTATATTGATTTAAATAACTCTTGTTCAAAAAGACACATGTTATTTTTCATATTAGACCCTAGCTTTGAATCTCTAGACCCATGTGTACAACCTGGAGTGTCTTCAGGGACCAGGAAGTTAGAAAATGACTAAGGGAAGGAGGGGGTGGAAAGAGAGGCCTTTAGTGGAGGAGACAGAACATAAGTGATATGCAAATAGTGGTGAGGCAATACTGGGGTTGGAATAATGGAGTTGTAAAGCAAGGATGATGGCAGAGATATAAGCAAGAAGTGGGAGTGATTGAGGAGGGTTAATCAATATTTAGGAGCAATGAAAATGCCATAATAAAACCTACCTTTTTATTTTTTTAAAATATTTAATTTTGGGCTGGGGAAACGGCTTAGCAGTTAAGGCATTTGCCTGTGAAGCCTAAGGACCATGATTCGATTCCCCAGGACCCATGTAAGCCAGATGCACAAGGGGGCGCATGCGTCTGGAGCTTGTTTGCAGTGGCTGGAGGCCCTGGCACGTCCATTCTCTTTCCCTCTATCTGCCTCTTTCTCTTTTTCTCCAATAAATAAATAAATAAATAATACATTAAAAATATTTAATTTTATTTATTTACTGGAGAGAAAGAGGAGGAGAAAGAGACAGATAGAATGGGCATGCCAGGACCTCCAGCCACTGCAAACGAACTCCAGATGCATGTGCCACCTTGTGCATCTGGCTCATGTGGGTCCTGGGGAATTGAACCTGGATCCTTAGGCTTCCCAGACAAGTGCCTTAACTGCTAAGCCATCTCTCCAGCCCCAAACCAACTATTTAGTAAGCTTAATTTTATATGTATATATATATATATATATATATGGAATGAAGGTACTCTACAAAGATGGATAGTGTTGCTCTTAGTAGCCATAAGCAATCAATAATAGTAACAAAAATAATAATATCAGTGTCAGGCAGATATGGAATATTCCCAGTGAATTGTTGATCAAGAAAGACTCCAAGGCCCCCAAAACAATACAGACAATCGCCATGGCTTTTGGCTGTCCACCCAAACTGAATGGTAAGATCTTATTGCTGAAGACACTATGCCCATTGATTGTAGGAGATAGATAACTCAAGTTGGAACTGAGGCAGAATCTTTCTTTCAGCAGGCTGGTTTTCCTAGTGTTTGAATGTGCTATGTAGACTGCTGGCAGAGACAAGTAATGAACAATATCATCTAGCAGTGAATCATGCTTTCTGCAATACTGACCCACCAGGCAAGATACGCTCTCTGGTGCAATAGTGGCAGGATTGTTATGGGAGTAATCAATAGCTCTCTAACTGGATTCAAGGCCGGCTTCACAGGAGGGAATCCATGCCTGGTACTGAAAACCAGGTTAAAAGCCTATGACTGGGTGAAAAGTAGGCTCTAGGGAAGAACATATTACTGCTGTATTGCTAAACTGATGTGTTGTCAAACTACCTGTTAAAATGTTTATCTTTATATCCACACCCACTGATCAGCTTTGCTCTCAGCCTTGGACAGAAAAAAGCTTTGTTTTCTTGTGGGGGGGCAGTGAGAGACAGTTAAGGCAGAGAATCATAATTAGTCAAGTGCTGAAAATATGCGACTGATGAGGGCTGGAGTGATGGTTCAATGATAAAAGGTGCTTGCTTGCAAAGCCTGATGGCCCAGGTTTGATTCCCCAGTACCCATGTAAAGTCAGATACACAAAGTGGCACATGTGTCTGATGTTCATTTGCAGGGGCTGGAGGCCCTGGCACACCCATACTCACTTGTTTTTCTCTTTCACTGTGTGCCTCTTTTTCTCTCTCTCTCTCAAATAAATAAATATTATTTAAAATTTATTTAAAAAATAAGTTACTGATGAGCTGATGAGTGCTCAGTCCTACACAGGCTGAAGATATGCATCATCCTTTCCAGGCCTCAGGGAACATTGCAGGAGTTTTCTGGAACTATGGCCTCTGGATATGACAAGAGTATTACATTCATGAACTCACAGCAGGTGTGTGTACCTCACATGATGTAGCCAGTCAACATTCTGTTATAGATAGGCGAGGGACTTGGGAAGGCACTCCCTTCCCCAATGGGCTAATAACAACAGTTGCTGGGGGAGAGGAATCATTTTCTTTTGTGGAATTACCACTGATAAATAATGAGAACAATGAGGCTGAGGGGGATAAGGGAGGGTAATGTGGGGTACCTATGACCAAAATGTAATATATATATGAATGGTAATGGCAAAAAAACTCAGTATCTTTTTTTAAAAAAATAACCTTGATGCCTTACCATCTGAATTTTCACTAACTTCTAAACTGTAACTTGAAATGCATGTTCCTCCATTATCACTGGGTGATTCTGAAAGGAAAAATAATTTTTAAATAATCACTAAACTTACAAGTCTTTCACTGAAATTTTATCTCATAACTTTCACAGAAATATATAAGCATGACACACTGACATATTAATCTATAGATGTGAATAATTATTTAAAAATATAATGCAAACTACATGCTCCTGATGTTTTTTTTGTTTTGTTTTGTTTTGTTTTTTTTGGTTTTTCAAGGTAGGGTCTTACTCTGGCTCAGGCTGACCTGGAATTCACTAAGGAGTCTCAGGGTGGCCTCGAACTCACGGTGATCCTCCTACCTCTGCCTCCCGAGTGCTGGGATTAAAGGCGTACGCCACCACGCCCGACTTTTAATTTTAAAATTACACCTAAATGCTTCACATACAAGATCAGAATCATAAAGCCAAGCGTGGTGGCACACGCCTTTAATCCCAGCAGAGGTAGGAGGATCACCGTGAGTTCGAGGCCACCCTGAGACTCCATAGTGAATTCCAGGTCAGTCTGAGCTAGGGTTAGACCCTACCTCAGAAAACCGAAAAAAAATTATTTAGAATACACTGAAATGATAAATATATGTGCCATAAGGTTAATTTCACTAGCTATAAATTTGTATAAATGTAAGTTCTTGTCAAGCAGACATTTGTCACTGATGTGGTCTTCTAATCAAGGCCTCTATGTTGATGTAATTTTACTTGAAATAAAGATGATATTTAAGGACCCATATTAATTTTGACAATTTGCTGGTGTGTGAACTATTGAGTAGCAATTGAAAATTCAAGCGTGAAATAGAAAAAAATATGTTTTAAAACTAGAATTGTTTGTATGGTAGAATGATTAATTTTATTAATCTTAGTTCAATCAGAGAAAGATTTCTTCTCAGTAGTTAATATGAAGAGCATAAATTTAAATACAAAAGATTACTTACGCCATCCAATTTTTACTTTGTTTGCATGGATCTTTCCCATTACATATGGTTTTCTGGGGCAACCAGGCTTATCTGGACAGGTAGTATATTTTACTTCTCCACTGGAGTTGCTTCTTCCTTCCAAATTGTAGGAAAAAATCTGTTGGAGTAAAACAGAGAGTACATGGGTGACCACTGGTAATGAATGTTTGGTTTGCTAATATATAAGTTACAAGTGCAAAGCAACCTATGTGAAAAATTATTTCCAAGATTTAAATGCAAAATAAGGTTTAGGGAAGAGTTTGATTTTATATAAAATAGGACACAAATTTACAAATTATAGCCACATACCCTAAACTTGTATGTAGTATTTCTCTGAAGATTTTTTATAGTACATGAGAGGTCTTCTCCATTGTATTTAGGTTTAAAACCTAGTCCCTGAAAATAGAAGAAAATGAATTTAGGAACCAGTCAGGCCTGGGTTCAAATTCTAGCTTCAACTTATTTCCCATCTGAGTGGTCCTGAGCAAGTCCCTTAATCTTTTCAAACCTCATTATCTCCATGTTAAGAAAGTAGAGTTAATTTTCATTTTGAGGGTTCCTCCATGAAGGATTTAATGAGATAATGCATGTGAAAACACTTAGTATATTAATTACAACATAGGACACTGCTCAATGTTACCTACTTTATTTAAATTGTGGTAACATACTCATAGCAATTTATATCTGCTTTTTAAAAATATGAGTAGCCTTTTTATGTGGACTTGAAAGATCAGAATGGAATGAAATATTTTCGCATCCACATCAGAGAAGACGAAGAAAAGGATATAGCTTGGGTGAATTGTATAAGGTGTCAAGGATCTACATGACTACAGAAAGTCATCCAACAGGCCTAAAAACTGAAGACTTCTCTGAGTCTCCATGCTTCTGTTGTATTTTAGCTAATTTGGGATTATGGTACCTATGGAGGCTTGCTCAATAATGGCTCTGAATTGAACCCATTAGAACATAGTGACTCATTTATTTTTTTCCAAGTGAGAGATACACATAAATATATTTAAAACTAAGAACAGTGCTCATTTGCCATCACATATACTAAAACTGAGAATAAAGTATGTGAAAATACTTACAGATTTTGTTTCTTCCATTTCTAATACATATGTAAGACTATCGTTTGGGTTGACGTTTGTTGGAGCACACCATTCTAGTGATAAGCTGCAGATTCCAGCTTCTTTTAATTTAGGAGGTAAAGGTGCTGGAGGAATATTTCCTGATGTATAGAAGACAGCAATCTCACTGAAACCACTGGACAAAATAGATTAAGATGGAAAATTAGTTTCAGATTCTCATGAAGTATAGGCTTTTAAATATTGAAAATAATTCAATGTACCTTAAGCCAAAGTTATTTTTGGCAGCTAATCTGAATGAATACTTTGTAGAAGCAGTCAGTTTAAAAATTTTGTGCTGTTTCATGGTACCAGTGTAACAACTTTTAAAGTCTTTGCCTTTACCCTTAAAAAACACAAAATATTGCCATATTATAAAATGCTACAATTAACATATTCATCGTAAAATTTGTCATCATTCACAATGAAATAATTTTTAAAAATAAAACCATATACCTCATCCCATTCCAAAAGGAAGCTGTTTATTTTGGAACCATTGTCATTGGAACCCTAAAAATAAAAGAAAGATAAAATTATGCCTCTGGGCTGGAGAGATGGCTTAGCGGTTAAGGCCTTTTCCTGCAAAGCCAAAGGATCCCGGTTAGATTCCCCAGGACCCACATAAGCCAGATGCACAAGGGGGCACATGCATCTGGAGTTTGTTTGCTGTGGCTAGAGGCCCTGGCATGCCCATTCTCTACCCCCCCACCTGTTTCTTTCTCTCAAATAAATATATAAATAAATAAAATATACTTTGAAAAATATGCCTCTGGGGCTGGGCTTAGTGGTTAAGGTGTTTGCCTGCGAAGCCTAAGGACCCCGGCTCAATTCCCCAGGACCCACATTAACCAGATGCACAAGGGGACGCACATGTCTGGAGTTTGTCTGCAGTGGCTGGAGGCCCTGGAGCGCCCATTCTCTCTCTTTCTCTCTGCCTCTTCCTCTATCTCTCTGTCAAGTAAATAAATAAATAAAATATTAAAAAATATGCCTCTGGATATTCTACAGAGAATACCAGCAATCCCACTAAGGAGGGCCGTCAGAGGAATGGTGGGCAGGGAGGAGGGGAATGATGGTACCAACACATGATGTATTGAAACAAAGTTTCTAGTTAACAAGAAAAAATAAATAAAAATTATGATGGAGTATTTTTATATAGCATACATATATATATATATATATATATCGTATGCACATTTATAGTGATATAAATTACTGTAAATTAAAAAATATTTTATTTATTTATTTTCAAGGAGAGAGTGAGAGACAGATAGAGAGATAGAGACACAGAGACACAGAGAAAGAGGGAGAGAGAGAATGGGCATGCCAGGGCCTCCAGACACTGTAAGCAAACTCCAAATGCATGAGAGCCACCTTGTGCATCTATCTGGCTTTATGTGGGTACTGGGATATCAAACCCATGGTGTTAGGCTTTACAGGCAAGTGCCTAAACCACTGGGCAATCTCTCCAACCCCAAATTACTGTAAAATTCATCCGTTTATCTGTTGATATTTTGTTTGTAAAGCAATCCAGATTTTAAAGTTAAATACACTTTTTCATAGTCTAAAGACCATGTCCAGATTATATGCTTTGTGTTGTATCTTCCATATTGCATACACTGAAGACAATTAGTACTTAAGTAAACTGAGATGTATATTTTTGGTAACTATGACTATTAACAACTAAACTTATGTTCCAGGAATGAACATCGTGTGTTACCTGCACAAGATCTGCACTTCAGAGAGCCAATCAACAGTCTGTCATGGATAGGGGAGGACCTCCTCTCTCTGAGGAGCTAGTGGCAATTAATGGTTGCTGGGGGAGGGGGAGTCTTTCTTTCACATGGTATATCTACTGGCAAGTGGTGGGAAGAAGAAGTGGGAGTGAAGGGGGCTAAGGGAGGAAAATGGGAAGTGTATATAATTAAAATATTCAGTAAGCATATATGTATATAAAATTGTCAAGGAACAAATGAAAAATGATAAATCAAAAAAGAATGAACATTTCAGTTTTTATTACTTAAATCATTGTTGACATTTCTTAATTTATTTGAAACCTGATGTAGTAATAGTGAGAAGAGAAAGATCACTGTGAAGAAGAAGTTCTAGGGAAATAGATCAGATGAGGCATGTACAACTCCTCATTTAAAATTCCTGATAAAGGAGAAAGTATTTTCAAATCATGGTGAGGTGCTTTTGCCAGTAAAATCCTTACTTTCCACTGTAAGTTCAAGCTGCTCTTGGATCGCTTAATCAGTTTGGGGGCAAGTGGAGGGTCCGGTTCACATCCTGGTGTGGTGAAGCTAACCACTTCAGACACAGTTCTGTGTTCTGAGCTTCTTATGGTTGTAACTCTGAAAATGTGATGACAATGATTGTTAGCTTTCAGTTCAAAGTATTCAGTTGAAAACTTGATTTTCTGAACACATTTCTTAATAGCTAATTATAAAAATCTTAACTAATTGGGCAAAGTTGGGACCTTAGACATGATTTCCAAAGCCCTCTTTCACCAGTTTCAAATGAAAGAAAGTGAACTAATGGTAGATTTCGAGGTAGCTGTTTGAAGCTTGAGGGAAAGGGCACTTTACTAGCAAATAGCTTGGCTACTGCAGAACTCTAAGTAGTGGACTGATAACAGGTTAGGGAGTCTTGACTGGCTATAGGCTAGGTGTAGGTTATGTATGATGGAGTTACCTTAAAAAATAGGCCATAGATGGTTGTAGATCATGGAGGGTGAAAGTAACTTCATCACCACTGTGAAAATAACCTTTGTTTACAATGGATATCACATGTATTTAAAAGTTAAATATGCAGTCCTAATATATTCAATTGATAACGACAACTTTCTTTGAGTTGGGGATAACTTTAACCCACTTTACATGCATATAAATGATATTAATAATTCAAAACAATTCATTTGCATCCAAATTAATATAGCTTTAAGACATAAGAACTTACTATTTTACCATTGCATACCTTTCACAAATATAGTACAAATTTTCTTTTAGTTAGCATATTTTAAGTAGTACAGATAAAATGTCTCAAACTGCATCATATGTCATGCAGTTTATTCATTCAGTTACAGAGGAGCTTTTCTGGATTGGGATCCTACCTGCCACATGAATATATAAGTGTTTAATATTCTCACGCCTACATTTTCCTGTGTACAGTCATAAGCACCTAGGCGTACTCCACCACCTCAAGGGACTCCTTCAGGCTCTATGTCCTACTCCTCCAAAAAATGTAACAAATTGATACTTTTATGTGAAGGTACCTCAAAAACAAATGAGGATCAAAGTATAAGCAAGTGGGAAAGCTTGTTCTCTTTTTCCTCCCTTCCTCCTACTCTTCCTTGTGATGCTAGGAGGTAAGTTTTATTATCTTCTTTGTAAACTGGGAATTTTTTTTTTAGCTTTTTGAGGCAGGGTCTCACTCTAGCACAGGCTGACCTGGAATTCACTATGTAGTCTCAGGGTGGCCTTGAACTCATGGCAATCGCCCTACCTCTGCCAGCCTAGTGCTGGAATTAAAGGCGTGCACCACCATACCCAGCTAAACTGGGATTTTTGTGAAGTACACAAAATGCCAGAAAAAGACTGTCATGGAAATGTATACATGAGTTAATTTTATTTTTAAAATGTTTATATTTATTTGTGAAGGGAGGAAATGAATAGGTACACCAAGGACTCTTGATACTTTGTGCATCTGGCTTTACATGGGTACTGGGGAGTTGAACCTGGGCTGTCAGACTTTGCAAACAAGCACCTTTAACCATTGAGAAATCTCTCCAGCCTGGAAGTTAATTTTATATTTTTCAGTCCCCCACCCAATATGGGGCATAGTGAGTTGTAATCTTTAAATTAAAAAATAGCTGCTTATTATAAAAAAATAAAAATTTGCACAAATTCCAATTTTCACTTTTGAGTCTCTGACTAAAGATGACACATTCTAGCAAACTGTGCATGATCTCTAACATATTGCCTAGATGATTTATGGACATAGGGTTTTCTCTTCCTTTTCTAGTTACAAAATTCCCACTGTGTCTCTTTTAGCTTGCATTCACCTCCATGCCAGAAGCAGTTCAGAGGATCTGAGTGTGCTTATGCTATGGTTCTATCTTCTTTTTTTATTTTCTTTTTTGAGGCAGGGTCACACTCTAGCTCCGGCTGACCTGGAACTCACTACATAGCCCAGGCTGGCCTTGAATTCAAGTTGATTCATCTACCTCAGTCTCCAGAGTAGGGACTAAAGGCATGAGCTACCATGCTCAGCTTCAGTTCTATCTTTTGAACACATTCTTGAAGGTATCTTACCACTACCACAGCTTTTACCTTATAAACAGATCTTATAATGAAATTCCTAGCAGAGCCCAAGTCTTAAATTTCCACAGTACTATAATTATCTTACTTGTTTATCTAAGGATCTACCATCCCGTGGAACTATTTTTCTTTAAAATACATAAATGAAAAATGAGGAGAAATTGGAGGATTTTTTTCTCTTTGATTTCTAACTTGTCTAATAGAAAATCCATAAACTGAGGAAAATGGACCAGTTGATATTGAAATTTCCCCTTCAGCTCTAACATACTATGATCCAACGAGCTTTGTGAACTTATTTAGTAACCAACCACTATGTAGAAAATTACCTCTGTCAAAAATGTAAAATTTTTAGCCGGGCGTGGTGGTGCATGCCTTTAATCCCAGCACTTGGGAGACAGAGGTAGGAGGATCACCGAGAGTTCGAGGCCATCCTGAGACTACATAGTTAATCCCAGGTCAGCCTGGACCAGAGTGAGACCCTACCTTGAAAAAACAATATATATGTGTATATATATGTATTTTTTAAAAAAAGTGGTTTAAAAACCCTTTAGGCTTCCCCCAAACATTAGATAGGGTAATGCTATATATTTAAATAGCACATTTGAACTGAATTATGAGGAAAGAGAAATGATTAAAAAGGTTTACTGCATGTGATTTTAGCCAAAAGGTTGAGACGGAATATAAGACATACATATAAATGTTTTTGTAGTTTCCATTTTTGCCACTGTTAGACATCGCCAATTCAAATGTTACAGGAGATTCCACATGCTTGCAGTTCTCAGAGCTCTGCACAGTCCATGAAATAACAGCAGATCTTGTTTGAATATCAGAAACCTAAAATAATAACAATCCAAGTAGCATATTAAAAATCATAATCTGTAACTTATAGTTTTTCCTTAAGTCTTATTTGATATTACATATAATGCTTCCCATATTAGGTGACTGAGAAGATAAAGGAATACTTAAATATTCACATCAGTTACTTACAGTGGGTTTTTCAGTGTTGAAACAGCATGTCTTTCTGTTTACTGTCTTGCATTCTAAAAGAAAACAAAAAGGATTTGATGTTTATTATCCCATTATAAATATATCATCACCATGAAAACTAACACCTAGTAATAATTTATATTAAAATGTTTAAAAGAAGAGAGCAGTCAAAATGTATGCTATTAAACAAATTCTAGTGAAATATATAAAGTTCTTCAATTCAAGTAAAATCATATAATTGGCTAGGCTGAAATTTTCTGTTTCACTAAAAGACAGAATAAATGATGGGATATGAGTTTTTACCCAAGTATATTATTCCTTCATGATTTTTGTGATGCTAGGAATTGAACCCAGGGCCTTGTGTGCACTAGGCATGCACTCTACCACTTAGGTACACCCCAACCCTCCTCGTGGCTTTAAAAGCAGTATAGTTGTGTGCTTGCATGCTATTTAGCTTTAAAGTGGGGAGGGCTGTTATTTGCTACAACATAAATGAACCTGGGGGAATTATACTAAGTGACATAAGAGAAGCACAGAAGCACTAATACTTCATAATCACTTAAATGTGGAATTTAGTAAAGTTGAATCCATATAGGAGGAGAACAGAATAGGGGCTGGAGATCAGGGTGAGAGGAAGATAATGGGTAGTTACTGATCAAAAGGAAATGTTTCAGATAGAAGGAGTAGATTTTCAGAACTACTGCATAGCAAGATGACTATATAGTAGTTAGTATTAGTATTATATATTCAAAAATAACTAAGCATAAATTTCAAATGTCTCACCATAAAAAACCCAATAGGCAAGTGAGGTGATGAGTATGGTAATTAGTTTCACTTAGTAGTTGCACATCATATACACATATCAAAATATCTTACTGTACCCTATAAATGTATATGATTATAGCTTGTCAATTAAAATTAATAGTAATAATGAATTGACACTAAATTAGAAAAATAGAGTCAGGGGAATAAAGAACATAAGAGGAAATGGAAGCAGAAAGGGACATTTAAATATTTAAAATACACAGAAATTCCTAAGCACTCAAATGTGTACTCATCAGCAACAAAACCAAATTCCTTGGTTTACCTTTTAGTGCTGTATTTGATGACTGGCTCCTGTTTTGCTTGACATCTGGTGTCTGCTTATTGTTTCCACCTCCCATAACCTCTTGTTCCTTTCCATCACTGTTTTCACCTGTAGATGGATCAGCACTGGACAGGGTAACAGCATTGGGGGGACTGATAGCATCATCAATAGGAGTACAAAGAGCATCATCAGAGTTAGAGGTGTTGGGAGCAGTGTCTGAAATGGAAGAGCTTGGAGTTCTGTCCATAGTTGATGGACTTGGAGTTTCCTCAGTGGACTTGGGATTGTCATCAATGCTGGAGGGACCTGCATTACTCTCAGTGGTGTCAGGGCAAAATGTAGCATCTGAGGTAGAAGGACTGGGGTCATAGCCAGTGAAAGAATCAGTAAGAGTTTTATCTGTGTTTGGAGGATTGTCAACAGTACTGGTATTTGGTGCATTACTAGCAGTGCAAGTGCTCAAAGTGGTATTCACTGGGTAGGTGCTCAAAGTATTAGCATCACTGTGAGTGCTAGGAGTGTTATTACTTGGAGTACTAGAAGTACTAGGCAAATCATTTGCTTGGTTCACAATTGAAGTGGTGCTATTAGCCATGGAGCTATTCTTAGGTTCACCAACTTGGCTCTCTTTTATTTCCTTCTTCATACATTCTTCCGTTTTTGCAGCCCTTTCAGTGGATTGGTTGTGCTTTGCTCTTCCACGAGAATAGGATTCTAAAAAAAAATAGTGGAATAATGCTTAAAAATGAAAATAATTGCATATTACAAGTTCTTCCTTTACTTAACCAAACAAAAGAGCATTACTAAATTTTGCTTTAATTTTTTTCTTTCTTTGCTTTAATACATATATTAGGTATTTATGCTATATTCTATGCGTATATGCTTATGTGATAGTTACAGTTTAAAAACACATACACCCAGCTGGATATGGTGGCGCACGCCTTTAATCCTAACACTTGGGAGGCAGAGGTAGGAGGATTGCCGTGAGTTCGAGGCCACCCTGAGACTCCATAGTGAATTCCAGGTCAGCCTGGGATACAGTGAGACACTAACTTGAAAATACCCCCTCCAAAAAATGCTGCAATACAGAAAGTGAGCAAATGTAGTGACTTTCTATGTACTAACTTTACTTCCAATTTTTTTTGTTTTGTTTTTTGAGGTAGGGTCTCGCTCTAGTCCAGGCTGACCTGGAATTCACTATGTAGTCTCAGGCTGGCCTCAAACTCATGGCAATCCTCCTACCTCTGCCTCCTGAGTGCTGGGATTAAAGGTGTGCGCCACCATGCCCGGCCCAAATTGTAATATAATGTCATCCTCCAGCATCTTTTATATTTGACAATATAGCATTAATAATTAAGTTCTTATATAATTTTTCAATCTGCAAAGGCATCATAAATAAACTTTCCCCTTTCTGCCTCCTGCTCTCACTACTCCCTTTCATTCTCCAAGTCTCATTTCTATTTTCATGTCATATGTTCTAATGAAAATATTTTGTACTTAAGAAAAGTATATACTACCATGATGTTCTTGGTATAAAAATGCTGTAGATGGTGGCAGCTGCTGGGGAAAAGGTTCTGGGATATAAGCTGGTGGAATTTCCCCTTGAGCTGGAGGATACAGAACTGGAGGGGTATGTGGATATACAAAGGAAATTGGTAGTGGGAAGGGTGGAATCTGATGCACAGAAGCAGGAATAGGCATTTGATAGTCAATTGCTTGTGGCACAACAATAATTTTTTGAATCCCATTTTCTTCCACCACCTAAGACAGAAGACAGAATTATATATACATATTGCAAGCCATAGAAACCATCATTTTTAAAATTTGCTTTTACATCATATGCTGTTAATTTAGAAATCAAAAGCACCATAAACCAATAATCCAGAAAAATACTATGTCAGGCAGGAAGCAAGATAATGCTTCCCTTTCCCCATGTAGATAGCTTTTAAAGAGGTATCTTTTTTACATAATTTAAAACCTTAGGGATGGAGAGATAGCTCAGCATTTAAGGTACTTGCCTGCAAAGCCTAATGACCTGAGTTCGATTTCCCAGTACCCACATAAAGCCAGATGCACAGAGTGGCACATGCATCTGGAGTTCATTTGCAGAGGCTAGATGACCTAGTGTGCCCATTTTCTCTCTTGCTCTCTTTTTCTCTCTCTCCTTTCAAATAAAAAATCCCCTTAAGTATGTTGAGTGTGGTGGTGCACGCCTTTAATCCCAGCACTAGTGAGGCAGAGGCAGGAGGATTGCCATGCCATGAGTTTGAGGCCACCCTGAGACTACAGAGTGATTTCTAGGTCAGCCTGAACTAGGGTGAGATTCTACCTCAAAAAAGCAAAAAAAAAAAAAAAAAAAAAAAGTCCCCTAAAGTGTGAAAATACCGAGGTCCTTAGCCTTCATAGGCAAGTGTCTTAACTGCTAAGCCATCTATCCAACCTTTGAGTAAAAAAAAAATTTTTTTTGGTTTTTTGAGGTAGGGTCTCACTCTGGCCCAGGCTGACCTGGAATTCACTATGGAGTCTCAGGCTGGCCTTGAACTCACGGCAGTCCTCCTACCTCTGCCTCCTGAAGGCTGTGATTAAAGGTGTGCGCCACCATGCCCGGCTTTGACTAAGTTCTTTAAAATACCTTTACTAATCTGAGAATTAAATACTGCTGAACTGAAAATACTAAGTAATTTTAAAGATTGATGGGCACCCTTTATCTGTAGTAATTATTGCAACAATTTTAATAGGTAGTTAGATGTATCAACATGCCCAGAACAAATAACAACAAACAATGGGAAATTATTGAATATAAGTGACCTAATTCAATAGAAATTGGGCATCAGTTACAAGCCATTCTAAGGAAGATTTGGTTAAAATCAACCATTTTGAACAATTATTTTTTAAATTTAAAATATTTTATATATTTATTTGAGGGGGGAGAGAGGGAGAGAGGAGGGGGAGAAAGAGAGAGAGAGAAAGAATGTTAATGTGGGCATGCCAGGGCCTCTTGCTGCTGCAAACAAGTTCCAGATTCATGTACCACCTTGTGCATTTGGCTTTATGTGGATACTGGGGAATCAACCCCAGGCCAGCGTGCTTTGCCAGCAAGTGCCTTTAACTGCTTAGCCATATCCCCATCCCTAAAAATTAGTTTTAAAGCTTAATTAAAAGCAATTAAAATTTTATTTGTGGCTGGAGGGATGGCTTAGTGGTTAAGGAGCATGCCTAGGAAGCCTAAGGACCCAGGTTTGATTCTCCAGGTCCCACGTAAGCCAAATGCTCATAGTGGTGCATGCATGTGGAGTTCGTTTGCAGTGGCTAGAAGCCCTGGCGTGCCCATTCTCTCTCCCTCCCTCTATCTCTCTGACTGTAATAAATAAATTAAAATAAAATTTTAAAAAATTATTTATTTTGCAAGGGGAGAGAGAATGAGAATGGGTTTACCAGGCCCTCTTCCTGCTGCAAACAAACTCCAGATGCATGTACCACTTTGTGCATCAGGCTTTACATGGATACTGAGGAATTGAACCCAGGCTGTCAGGTTTTACATGCAAGTGCCTTTAACTGCTGAGCCATCTCCCCAGGTCCAATTAAAGCAATTAAACTATGTTTATTTATTTATTTGAGAGAGAAAGTGGTAGGCAGAGAGGGAAAGAGAGAATAGAATGAATATTGGTATGCCAGGACCTCCTGCCACTGCAAATAAACCCCAGATGTATGCATTACTTTGTGTACCTGGCTGTACGTGGGTACTGGGGAATTGAACCCAGGCTGTCAGGCTTTGCAAGCAAGTGCCTTTTAATCGCTGACCCATTTCTCCACCCTCTTAAAGTAAATTTTAAGAAATGATGATAGCCTAATGTGAATAAATAAATAATATTTGTAAAGTGCTCTTATGCACTGACAGTTAAAAAATGTTAAATGATAATATAGAGCTAAACACCAAGCAAAAATCACACTGGCATACCTGAGATATGTAACCAGGAGGAAGATATATGGGTGGTAAATTACCAGTTGGTGATATCAGAGGTACATCAGCAGGTCCTAAGAGAATTATTATTATTAATGAGTACTATAATAAATCTAAGCAAGTCCATTACAGAAGTCAGTTAACTTTGCATAGTGAAAACAGCACTGAACTTTAACACTAACCATTTTGAAAGTATTCAGAAAGGTGATTATTAAAGTATAGATGAGTCACTGAAAATTCATCACAACCGATGGAATGTAACCAAAGCACATATTAAGTATTGGGCAACATTTATACCATTAAAATATTGGGCAGGGTATGGCAATACACACCAGCAATCCCAGCACTTGGGAGGTGAAGAGAGAAGGATCAGGAGTTCAAGGCCATCCTAGACGAGTCTTAGGCCAGCCTGAGCTGCATGAGACTCTGCCTTCAAGAAACAACTACAACAAACAAATCTCTGGCAAGTTGACTGCTAGCAACAAAAAATAAATCTCTTTATAGCCAGGCGTGGTGGCGCACACCTTTAATCCCAATACTCAGGAGGCAGAGGTAGGAGGATCGCTGTGAGTTCAAGGCCAGTCTGAGACTACAGAGTGAATTCCAGGTCAGCCTCAGCTAGAGTGAGACCCTACCTCGAAAAAAAAAAAAATCTCTGGCAAGTTGACTGCCAGTGAAAATTAACTGTCTTCTGGCAGTTCTCTTTAACTTACCATGCTTATATACTTAATGTTTTACTCTGTACCATAAAATATATTTCTTGTAATGATGCTACCTAATAAACATAAATGAATTTTTAATCAACATTACTAAAGTAAAATAGTTTCCAGGAAGTGGCATATCATAAATAAGGAGCTAGTGCTACTAATGGAATACTGTTGTTTTATACTAAGTGTTCTTACTATTGTAAACATACACTTGCATAGCAACTAAAAGTATAGTACAGAATAGGACTTTGGTATGTCATCTTTCTGTGGTTTATCTGAAATTACTATAAGTACATAGTTCTAAGAATAAATGTGACTTTAAAGTCTATGAAAAGCAATTTGTTTTTTAAATGAGAAAATAAATGAGTTAATGATAAACTTTATGTAACAGCCATTTAAAATCTTTTGCTAGATAATATTTTTAGAAATTCTTGAGACAACTGTATAAGCAAAAAGGCCAAAAATAGAAGCAGAAATTCCCATACTTTATTAATAATACTCTGACTACTTGGAGCCTGACCCCAGTGACTTGTGATGTCTTACACAAACATTTAAAGCCTACCTCCTATTGACCCAAGAAACCTTATCCAAATGGCCAGTCTCAAAAAAGACAACTGGTGCTGTAAATTTTACTACTTACGATATTGAGATGCCAGGGAGATGCTAGCTTATCTATCCAGATATAGAACCCACACAAATGGCGCATTGAAAGGCAGCTATGATCACCACTATATCACCAGTGCACCATAAATGGCACATTGAAAAAGACCAAGTAACTTCCCTTAACTTCCATTCCGTTTTAGGAGGTGCTGTAGTTACTTTCTTGTTGTTGGGACAAATACCCACCCACAAACAATTTGTGGTAAAAAAGGGTTTATTTCAGGATTCCAGATTCCAGGGTAAGTTTCGTCATGGCAGAAGAAGCAGGCTCACTTCATCATACATCCATAGAAGAGACAGAACAGCCAGAGGTCAAGCTGGCTCTCAATACACCTAGTAGGGCTGGAACTCAAGATCTGCCCTCAGTGACATACCTCTTCCAAGCAAGGCTCTGAAGACTAAGTAGAGAGATTAATCTTAATCAAAAATTCCTCACGCTATGGAGGACATGCATTCACATTCAAACCACCACAGGAGGCAATTATTTCTCTGAGAATTAACCTGCTTTGTCTCTATCTCTTAAGCATATTTTCTTTAATGAATCTCTTCTGTGTCTTTTGTGGTTTCATAAAAACTTTTATTCTCATGTATTTAGCTATCACTGACATTCTTAGCACTAAATTTTGATGGCCTTTGGGTCTCACTGGAAAGCAGGCCCAGCCAGAGACCTTCAGTTACCCATGGGCTGATTTGCTTACCACCACAAGCACTGGAGTGGAGAACAGACCAAAGGAGGCAATAGAGTCCCAATCCAGGCCATCCTACAAATCAGTTCCAAAAGGTGAAATACCGTCACAGCAATGACCCCAATCCTGGTACCAGTTTTTCTATAGCAGTTACCTTTGTGTTGCTGGGACAAATTACCAGAACAAAAGCAGTTTATGGGGGAAAGGGTTTATTTCAGGCTTATAGTTTCAAGGGGAAGTTTCATCATGGTGGAGAAAGCATGGCAAATGGCTGACATCTTCATACAGTAGCAGCAGGGAGAAAGAGCAGCAAGAGTGAGCTAACTCTGCACATCCAATAAGCTGGACTAATAAACTTCAAGGCCCATTCCCAGTAATACACCTCCTCCATCAAGGCTCCACATCCCAAAGACTTACTAGCTCAGGACTAAGTAGGAGGCTTAATCATATACACTTAAGGCAATGGGGACATTTTAAACCACTACAGGCTGTATACTTTCCTACATTTCAGGTTTTAAAAAATACTGTGGACATAAGTAAAAGACGTTATGGTCCTTATGGGAAATTATGAAAGGAGTAGCTATTAGTAACATCCAGGCACGGAAGTATCCAGACTTCAGGGGGAACTTGTTGGGTGGTGTGGGCTTCTGTAGTAGAGACTTATAGAGATTTTTGAAGCTCCACATCACTGCCACTACGGGACAGGGAACTATTAGGAAGGCCACAAGAGCATCTAAAGTCATAAAAACAGTTTTCAATGCATCTAAAGTTTAGACATGTGATCCCTGTCTGGGAGAGGAATGGGGCAGCTAGGTAGGACCACAAAAAGAATAAGCGAAAAAAAGTTTGGTTTCCTTCTTTATATTTTATGCTTTTGCCTACAGATTAGTGCTACTCTTGGCCTTGGTTAGACAAACTTTTTGTAGTGGGCAGCTGTTAATGCAGATTCAAAGCTGGTCAAAATGTTGAGAATATGTGACTGATGTGTCCTCATCCATAAATGGGACATCTATAGCACCCCCTCCAAGCCTCAGGAACATAGTGGAAAAGAGAAAAATAACATCAGAACCAAACAGAGCAATACTGTTCTACTCCTAGAAGCGCAAATGGGCCTCTTGTTATGAACCTTTTGGAGATCTCTGTCTTCTCTTTCAGCAAGAGACAGGTGGAACACATTGTTCTCTTCTCTTATTCCCTAAATTCTTTGCAAGTCCCAAACCAGTTTAGGACCTTCATTCTAGACCTTTTCCTTCAGGGAGATATTTTTATACTATTCCTGAGCCATGTTTATCACTTACCTTCAGTCATGACCTCCATTTTTACCCCTTACCTTAATATTGCTCAGTTCCTATACTGGGCTTAGTAGTCTTTCTCACCATTGTTATGGCTTGACTTTTTGTTTTATTTTTAAACATTTTTATTGACAACTTCCATAATTATAGACAATAAGTCCTTCTCATCTTGATGACCATTAATATCATATGTCTTCCCTGTCTTCCTGAAATCACCCTATGGTCTCACTTTTCAACCATTAATGCTTTTATCTTCCTCTTACTCCTATTCCCAGCCCTTACAAATACCTTTATTTATTTCCTTCTGAGAAAAGCTCACTGGAATCTCCTGAAACAGGAGTCACTTTAAAGGACTGTGTTCCTGCCTGCCCTAATATACTAACTAAATGGACCCAAGTAACAGTCTTCCTCCATGTATATTTCTAATATTTTATTTATTCATTAGAGAGAAATGGGGAGAGAGTGGATGCAACAGGGCCTCTAGCCACTGCAAACAAACTCTAGACCCATGTGCCACCTTGTGTATCTGGCTTATGTGGGTACTGTTGAACTGTACCTGGGCCCTTAGGCTTCACAGGCAAGTGCCTTAATTGCTAAGCAATCTTTCCAGCTCCTCCATATACATTTCTGGTGAAACCTCTATCTTTTTAATTTTTAAAAAATATTTTATTTTATTTATTTATTAGAGATAGAAAAGGCAGATCTATCTATCTATCTATCTATCTATCTATCTATCTATCTAATGAAACCTCTATCTTTTCAATTTTTAAAAAATATTTTATTTAATTTATTTATTAGAGATAGAAAAGGCAGATCTATCTATCTATCTATATATCTATTATCTATGTATCTATGTATCTATCATCTATCATCTACAGAGAGAGAGAATGGGTGCACCAAGGCCTCTAGCCACTGCAAACAGACTCCAGACACATGTGCTACCTTGTGCATTTGGCTTACACGGGTCCTGGGGAATCGAATCTGGGTCCTTAGGCATCGCAGGCAAGCTTCTTATCCCCTAAGCTATCTTGAAACCTCTATCTTGCTGGACTTACTATCCCTTCCAATACTTTCATGGCCAAATATAAACACAAATTTTATTTCCTCACTATCCAATTGAGGGTGAAATATTGTCACATATCAGTCATCCTCTTAAGCCAATCCCCCATTAAGACCACTGGTCATATGGACACAGTGGTATCCCCCTTATTATGCAACTTCACCTTCTTGTTAGAACAAAAAGAACATCTTTCTCCCTCAACAACCCCCAATTCCAAGACAACATACAGGTCTCATGGGCATGTGTTCTCAACACTTCTGACAAACTCCAAATAAAAACTCAATTCAGTCCAGCCAGACTACCTATTTTTCCTGACCTTGTCCTTGGCAAGATTGTACGTCTTCTTTAAAAAAAAAAAAAAAAAACCCTTTAAAAGCCGGGCGTGGTGGCGCATGCCTTTAATCCCAGCACTAGGGAGGCAGGGGTAGGAGGATTGCTGTTTGTTCAAGGCCACCTTGAAACTATATAGTGAATTTCAGGTCAGGCTGAGCTAGAGTGAGACCCTACCTCTAAAAAAACCAAAAAGAAGCACCCTTTAAAAGGCTAGAGAGATGGCTTAGCCATTAAGGCTCTTGCCTGAAAAGCCTAAGGTCCCATGTTCGACTCTCCAGTTCCCATGTAAGCCAGATGCACAAGGTGACACAAATGTGCCAAGGTCACACATGTGCACAAGGTGGTGCATGCATCTATAGTTCAATTGCAGTGGCTGGAGACCCTGGTGCACCAATATTCTCTCTCTCTCTTGCTTGCTCGCTCGCTGTCTCTTGCATTAAAAAGACCAGTTGGTTGGGCTTGCCTCAGAAAAAAATTTAAATTCCTTCTCTCTCCAATAAACAACAGTGGGTCTTAATAGAACCTCCAAAAGTTCTACCTGTATTGGGAAAGTAAAAAATTCTCAACATCCCTACATCAAATCCCTCTTTCAACTTCTCCTTGGGATGCTTATGAATTCTCATTATTTCTTTCTTGCCTTAACTTCATCTTTAAAAATCCCTAACTATGTCTCTACCTTAACTTCTCAAGGTACTTCTGCCTATGTGGAACTAATACCTACCACTGTCTTTTGGTTATTGGTCTGGTATGTGCATCATTGCTTTCATTACTCCTAATATCCAAACTGACCTTCACAACCATTCTCTTTCTGTATTCCTTTTTGGGATTTTTAGACCTAAGAAAGCTGTTCAACGGATACCACTCCTAATGGGACAGGCCTTACAGCAAGCATAGGTACTAGAATAAGTGAAATTAGGTTGACTTCTTATGCATATCATAACTTGATTGAATTAGATATTGGACTCTTAGTGGCTCTGGAAGGCCTTTAGGACCAGGTTGATTTTCTTTCCTCAGTAGTAATTTAAAACTGTCTACCCCTGGGCTGGAGAAATGGTTTAGTGGTTAGGGTGCTTGCCTACAAAGTCTAAGGACTAAGGTTTGATTCCCCAGAACCCACATAAGCCAGATGCACATGGTGGCACATGCATCTGAAGCTCTTTTGCAGTGGCTAGAGACAATGGGGAGCCTATTCTCTCTCTTTCTGTCACTCATAAATAAATAAAGTAAAATATTAAAAAAAAAAAAAACTGTTTGCCCTCAACATGTTTGTAGTGACCCAAGTGGTACCTAACTAGCCTTGGGAGAATAATGCTGCATCTATTCCAATCAATCAGAGGTATTATATGATGTACCTAAATGACCAAGGAAACAGATATCTGTTTAAGAGAGAAAGCTTCCAAGGGATGGCATCTGTGAGAGGACACATGAGGCAGGCTTTCCTGGTTACTATCTCTTCTGAGTCCACTTAGTAGCATACTACTCCTTCTTTTTGGTCTTTGTTTACTTAACTGTCTGGTATGATTGGTATCTTCCACATTATAGGCCATTAAACTCCAGATGTTATTATCCCAGGACTATCAGTCATTCCCATTGAAATTGGTGCCTGTCTCCTATCACCACTGAGTACCTTTCAACCTCCAAGTTGATGTCACAGCTTGACCTTGAACCTCTTGTGAGGTTCCCTCCCAAATTCTTCTGAAACCTCATATACTTTATGATCTTACAGCCCTATGACAGATTAGCAATGCCAATTAGGACCCTCCAACACCTCTTCTGAGCTCTGAAGCTCTAGAAGATGATCTTTGTCCCTTGGCAATGATTTGAACTTGATGATCTGTTAAGGGAAGAATTTAGAGATAACAGGGCCGAAAATAAAGGAAGTTTCCACACTTTAATAATCATATCCTGACTACTTGAAATCTGACCCTACTGACTTGTGATGTCTCATACAAACATTTAGAGCTTAACTACTAATAGCCCATGGCATATTACCCCAAATGGCCAATCCCAAGAAAGACAAGTGGTGGTGTACAATCTACTACTTAACAAGTTAGTTCTGAGATTCCTGTATATTCAGATATAGACCCCACATAGCTGGCATATGAGATAAGTCTAGATAACCACCATTCCCTTTCAGAGAAACTCCTGAGAAGTTTTTCAGTATGTCTCTGTTCTTGTAGCATATTTTCTTTAACCAATATTTTCTGTGTCAGTTCTAACCTAGTAAATACTTTTATGACTGGGTCATTGGCTTGTCACTGTCATTCCTGGTACAATAGGTCAAAATTACTTAGGATCTGTAATAGTTGTCATGAAAATAAAAAGTGTCACCTCAATTTGAAATAATTAAAGATAAGGCTTATTACTTTATAGTCCTAGCTTTATTCTCAATGATTTTAATTAAGATAATAATTTTTGTTTTTATATACAATGAAACATAAATACATAAATTATGTATATATATATATATGTAATAGCCTTTTTAATATATGTCATCTTAGCTGTGTCCTCTCTCTCCTGGATATTATTGTACCTAAGTCCTGCCATATGCTAAACACTAAAGAAATATTTGTTGAATATATGAATGAATTGTCTGAAGGCCTCATCTATAGAATAAAATTATGAATAGTCAAATACTCACTGTACATAACTGTCACATATTCAAACCATACATATATGGTTTTATTATCATAGAATATATAAATTGGTGGTTTACATGAAATGTTACCTTTCAACAGATGTCTTCAAAAGTTAAAAATGAGCCAGGCGTGGTGGCAAACGCCTTTAATCCCAGCACTCGGGAGGCAGAGGTGGGAGGATCGCTGTGAGTTCGAGGCCACCCTGAGACTACATAGTAAATTCCAGGTCAGCCTGAGCTGCAGTGAAACCCTACCTCAAAAAACCAAGAAAAAAAAAAAGTTAAAAATGAGCCAGGTGTGGTGGTGCACACCTTTAATTCCAGCATTTGAGAGACAGAAGTAGGAGTTTTGCAGTGAGTTCCAGGCCAACCTAAGACTACATAGTGAATTCCAGGTCAGTCTGGGCTACAGTGAGACCCTACCTCAAAAAACAACAAAAAAAGTAAAAAATGAAGCCAAGTTTGCCATGCATACTTTTAATACCAGCAATTGGAGAGGCAGAGATAGGAGGATTGCTGTGAGTTCAAGGCCAGCCTGAGACTACAGAGTGAGTTCCAGGTCATCAGGGCTAGAGTGAGATCCTACCTCAAAAAAACCAAAGAGAAAAAAAAAGTTCAAAATGTATGTAAAGGGGGGCTGGAGAGATGGCTTAGCAGTTAAGCGCTTGCCTGTGAGGCCTAAGGACCCCAGTTCGAGGCTCGATTCCCCAGGACCCACGTTAGCCAGATGCACAAGGGTGCGCATGCATCTGGAGTTCATTTGCAGTGGCTGGAGGCCCTGGTGCGCCCATTCTCTCTCTATCTCTGCCTCTTACTCTGTCTGTCACTGTCAAATAAATAAAAAAAATGTATGTAAAGGTTTTGATTTTTTTAAGAGGGAAAAAGACTGTGAAGAGGAGACTGATCAGATAATATTTGAATATTTTATGCCTCATTCTGTTTATCAGTTGTAACAATCTTTATAAACACATTTTAGAACTAGTACAATGAACTTGAATTTAACTTTGATAAGAATACATACTACTTATACATTAAGATATTTAATTTTACAAAAACATTGTTTTATATGTAAGGTATTACAGGTAAAACTTTATTAGAGCTATCTATATAACCTAAAATTTCAGCTTACCTTTTGGTTGCCTTATATTTTTATGAAAATATTAGAATTATATGCAAAACAGGAGAATTTTTATTGCAATTTGATATTCTCCATCTTGACAAGTGTGCCAAACATCTCAATACACATGAAATACAGTCCTGTGTGATATATTTTTTAAGAATATTACTGTTAAAAGTTTTAGCATGGGTCATATTGTAAAGTAGTTGCTTATATTTCCATATTAAAGTAAAACTAATAAGTAGTTATCAACATATCCAATGTCTGAATTGCTTTAAAGAAATTCTTCAATTAGCTTCCTTTCTTTTTTTAGAATTTCTTACTTTTGAAGATTTCTAGAAAAAATTAGCAAGTTTAACCCTGGTTGTTCTGTTGATACTAAGCTCCTATGCTTAATCTAGCAAAATAGAAAAGGATATTATTGGATTGTTAGTAAAATAATTTCACACTGATACTTGGAATTCACTCTATTTGGTTTTTCAATGACACACATTTAATTATACTTTAACTAACCTTGAATATTCTGAATAGTTCCATCATCAGCCTTTATGGTAAGTATCTCTCCAGGATTAACTTGAACAAATACCATCTAGAAATAAACAATTCTTTAATGATGGACTTTTTTGTTAATCTAAGCCCAAATCATTATTATCCCTTTGAGTAATATTCAGACCCACTAATTATGGGGATTTCAAAATGCTTAAGGAGAAGAGTACAATTGGATCAATGGGCACTTAGGAGAAATTCAATACCCGTTAGTAAGAATAGGCCATCCCCCCACCCAAGCAAAACTTAACATAATAAGGTCACAGAAAATAGGTGCATTGAGGTGGAAAGACCAAGTTCTCCTTTGCATCCTTCCCCAAAATAAAACCCTTACAAACAAAAAGCATAAAACAAAACTATACTCTGAACGTAAAATTCAGACATACTTGGTGTGTCCAGTACTGGGGACAAGGCCATGTGCTATATATCTTGGGAGGAGCCGTAATTTGTGAATAATTTGTACAATACTGCGGAGCAGCAGTAGTGTCCAGAAGATAATTCTCCATCTAGTAAAATAATGTAATTTTAATTACAGTGAAATGTTTATCTCTGTCATTTTTGGAAATTAAAAACATTTTTATTAGCATTTATTAGTCATAAAAGTAATGTCCTTCATTTTGATATTTTCATACATTCACATAGCTCATTTTTGTATTCATAAGCTAAAGTATAATCTTTGTCCTTATTTTAAGTTCAAGAGAAAAAAGTTAGTGTTCTTTTTACATTACATATTAATATAGGCTTTCCACTGAATAGATCACAGAAACAAATCCTAAATTTGAAGCATACACTTTCTTTCTAGAAATAAATCTTGTACATAGAAGCTGTTGCTATTCCAACCCAATTTTTCCAATATTAAATAGTTGAACAGATAACTAATGGGTTTGAAAGAACTTTAGTCTTCACTAGCACCAAAAATTTTAAATATACATCATGTGAAAGTATAGGTAGACTTTAAGACATAGGACTAGGCCTTTTGAGCTGTTTAAGGGAGGATCAAAAAAGCTGATAAATCAACTCAAGAAATTATATACACAATAAGTGATGAATGTCTTAAGTGACTTGAAAAAGACCTTAGAAAAAGATAAATCTATGCTGATAAAAAGATAAAAGCTTACAAATAAGTGACCAATCATGCAAGTGGAAAGCTTTCTAAATACAAACCAATACTAGATTTAAGAACATTTGACCAGTTATAATGAAAATTAAAAGAAGCAAAACTATTCTTACATGATTCACAGGATCACCATTGTTAACTGGAACTGTTGGAGGTATTTCAGGAAGGGTAGAGGCAAGCTGATGTTCTGTCATGTCTGAAAGGATTGGCTTTCACATTAAGTGATATTTCTAAAAAAAAACTTACAAATTAATCAAATGAAGTCAGTTATGGTTTTAAATAAAAAATACTTCTGAGAAAATCTACTACAATTTTTCTCTCTAGATATATTTTAACTGAAATTATTTAATGACATTAAAAATCATTGTTATTCATAAATGAAAGGCTGAAGTGTGGTGTCAAGAATTTCTGCTTTTTTAAAATATATTTTATTTATTTATGAGAGACAGAAAGAGAGAGAGGGAGAGAGAGAGAGAGACAGAGAGAGAGGGAGAGAATGGGTGTGCCAGGGCCTCCAGCCACTGCAGATGAACTCCAGACACATGCGCCCCCTTGTGCATCTGGCTTACGTGGGTCCTGGAGAATTGAACTAGGATCCTTTGGCTTTGCAGGCAAACACCTTAACCACTAAACCATCTCTCCAGCCCCCACTTTATTTTTTTCTCCTCATTCATTCAAAGACAAATAAAAACAACCCATTTCACAGCATGGCTAATGGCTTAGTTAAACAAGGCTCTTTGATCTGCTTAGATCCAGTTCAAACAATAGATTATTAATTTAATCTGTAAGCGTAATTACAAAAAGATTCTATATTGTTTAGCTGTGTTAACTAGATCGTTTAAAAATGATAGGAACTCTCTTATATACGAAACAAAACAGCTTAAACAGCATCTAAATCTTTTTTTTCTTTTTTTTGAACAGGGTTTTACTCTAGCCCAGGCTGTCTGGGATCTCAAACTAGCCCGGGCTGGCCTACAACTCATGGTGATTGTCCTTCTTCAGCCTCCAGAGTACTGGGATTAAAGGTGTGAGCTATCAAGCTCAGCAACAGTTTAATATTTAAACCCAAACATTTAAACTTAAAATACCTGGTTGAAATAGTTCATATGTAGGTGGCACCAAATAACAGTATGAACACAGGTGAAAGTCAGAAAGAAAGTATGACAGTTGAGTGACAGGATGATGTAGAGAGGACCTCTCTCCATGGAGGCAGGTCCTTGTATGAGGGCACTGTTAAGCTTCCCAGGCTCCTTGGTAACACTGATGTGTCATAATTCAATGATATCATTTCCTGACCATGCTTTTAAAGGGGTATTAAGAGACTTTATTTTTGAATACTGAGTTTAATAAATTAAAGATTATTATTTGAAAAGAAAACTGTTTTAAAGTCAAAGAAATATTGAGTGTATCTAGCAGGAAAATGTCTGCTTTTTTTTTTTGATTAGTGATATAGGGAATAGTTAACCAACTTAATTAAAATACCCACTTAATAGTGACAAGCAGCATTACTTTAAAGCGCGCTCTCTCTCTCTCTCTTTGGCTTTTTGAGATAGGGTCTCCCTCTAGCCCAGGCTGACCTGGAATTCACTATGTAGTCTCAGGGTGGCCTTTAGCCCCGGGCAATCCTACCTCTGCCTCCCCAGTGCTGGGATTAAAAGCGTGTGCCACCACGCCCTGCCTACTTTAAATCTCTTTTGTTACCAATGTACTTGCTTCATTTAGAGCAAAAATAATTGCCTTGTAGTTCATTCAAAAGGCTAGATTGGTCAAGATTTAAAATATAACCTACAATGACATTTAAAGATGGAGCCCATAGATAGAGAGATAGATGATAGAGTCTCTCTCAAGTAAATGAAAAAAAATATATATTTTTTGGTTTATTTTTATTTATTTATTTGAGAGTGACAGACACAGAGAGAAAGAGGCAGATAGAGAATGGGCACGCCAGGGTCTCCAGCCACTGCCAACGAACTCCAGACACATGCGGCACCTTGTGCATCTGGCTTACGTGGGTCCTGGGGAATTGAGCCTCAAACCGGGGTCCTTAGGGCTTCACAGGCAAGCGCCTAACCGCTAAGCCATCTCTCCAGCCCGAAAATATTTTTTTTTTTAAATGGAGCCCGCGCTGGCATGGTGGCGCACATCTTTAATCCTAGCACTTGGAAGGCAGAGATAGGATCGCAGTGAGTCTGAGGCCACCCAGAGACTGCATAGTGAATTCCAGGTCAGCTTGGGCTAGAGCAAGACCCTACCTTGAAAAACCAAAAAAAGAAACATAAATAAATAAATAAATAAAATAAAACGGAAGCCCTTCTCTCCCTCATTTTCTCACTGTGGCTCCACCTCTTTCTCTTTCTCAATCCTTAGTGTGTTTATTTTCATCAGAACTTCCAACCATTCGTCCACACTGTATATTAAATGTATGACATTTACTACTTTGCTCTTTTCTGTAGCTATGTACCCACTTAGGTCTAGAGTTTATTCGTTCTTGGGTGATGACTATAAATCAATAGATTCACAATAAACAGCCTGAGGGCCAAACCTAATCTTCAGTACAAATTAATCAGCGGGGCAGTTTTGACCCGCTCAAGTTACCACCTAGGTGACATCACTCCTCCTTAGGCAACCTGGTGGTTCCCGCCCCACTCCTGTGAGGTCACCATATTGATAACAAACTTAGGGAGGATATCTGATAGGCATAGCACACTAAAACCGGAAAATCCTGGGCTCAAGTGTTCTTCCTGCTTCTGCCTCCAGAAGAGTAGCTAAGACTACAGGTGTGCACTGCTGCATCTGGCTTCAATACAAAGTTTGAAGGTAGTTTATTGTTCTAAAACTAAAATTAGTGTCATATTATCTTAAACATTAAAGAAAAATTCCCTTAACCCATAACATTATTTAGGATTAAGTTCCAGTTTTTTAAATATCTTAATTTATTTGAGAGAAGAGAGGGAGGGAGGGAGGGAGAGAGAGAGAGGGAGGCAGAGAGGGAGGGAGGGAGGGTGGAAGACTGAGACTGACTATGGGTGCACCAGAGCCTTTTACCGCTTCAAACTTCAGATGTATGCATCATTTGGGCATCTGGCTTTAGTTGAGTACTGGGGAATCGAATTAAGTCTAGGCCAGCAGGCTTACAAGCAAGTTCCTTTAACCACTTGAGCCATCTATCTCCCTAGCACAAAGTTTCAATTTTTGATTTTTAATTTATTAAGCTTTATAGGTTTAATTATCTCTCTTATATAAGAAACCAAATTTCCTTTTAGAAAATATAAAACTCGTGTTTTGTCCTCATGCTTTGGTTATTAATTTGATCATTTAAAAAATTAACTGCTGGAACTGGAAAGATGGCTTAGTGGTGTTATTGGTGCTTGCTTAAAAGCCTAATGGCCTGGGTTCAATTCCCCAGTACCCATGTAAAGCCAGAAGCACAAAGTAGTGCATGCATCTGGAGTTTGCAGTGGCAGGAAGCCCTGGCGTGGCCATACTCTCTTTTTCTTTCGTAAATAAGTAAGTAAATAAATAAATAATATATTTTAAAAAAATAACTGAAAAAGACTACAACTCCTCGAAATTAACCACCAAATACATGTTGAGATCTTTATTTTTTAAACATATTTTGACTAATTAGTTATACATCCACCACAAAATTTAACTGTAACATGGTTTCACAAATTTTTTATGTGGATATATTTATTCTTTTTAATATATTCAATAAAATATTGCTAATCATACATGGAAGTCTTATAACTTAACTTTGATACTTATATCAGCATTATTATATGAAAAGGATAAAGGAAATATATACTTTTCTAACCTAGAATCTAATTTAACAGCTGCTTTACATACAGCTTTCTTCCATTATAGAAAAGTAAGATAAATAACTAGACAATGACGGGCAATTTGACAAAGGCTTGGTTGCCAAGGATTTTTTTTTCAATGTGAAGAATTTCTAGGGTTGCTTCATTAAATACCTCTCTCTCAACATAATCTATTTTCCACCTCATTAGGTAGGTCAATTAGCTACTCTATAAGGCGAAGTACCTTTTTCAATGCAGCTTTAATAATTTTGCTTTTCAGGCTCTTAAAGTGTCCTAGAAAGAAAACCCCACAGATGCTTCCATTTTGCTGTTCTGCTTCCCTCACAAATTTACCATTATTCTCTCACTACTTTGTACTGTAATTGGCCTACAAATATAATGCTTTATCATGAAATAGCTCAAATGAAAGAAAATGCCATGTCAGAAAAAGTGTAAAGCGTTGAGTAGCATTGCTGCAAACACAAATTCCTCTAAACTTGTTTTGATAAATTCACTGCATTTAAACAAAAATCCTTAACTCTCACTGAAACAAGGAACTATAGAACACAGAAAAATAATAAGCTTCCTTAGAAGCAGAAAAAGCCTTATAATTTGGCCAGGAATATGTTAAAATAGATACTTCCAGGCTTCTTAGTAGTTTTTATACTTTTTATTTCAAGTCAATTCTAGAGTCATGTATTTCTGTAATTTCATAAAATGCAGAGTGTTATAG
Organism: Dipus sagitta; assembly: GCA_036346955.1. Classification (NCBI taxonomy): domain Eukaryota; kingdom Metazoa; phylum Chordata; class Mammalia; order Rodentia; family Dipodidae; genus Dipus; species Dipus sagitta. The sequence continues at coordinate 66,721,981 of CM070776.1, forward strand.
TTCAAAAATGTTGGTGTCCTACTGCATGTGGCAGTAAAGGATTTTGTGTCTCACTGCATAATGTTGAAGATAGCATGACTGGACACACTTAACACTAACATCAAATATATCAAAAGGGAACAAGGAAGTCCTGCTTTGTGAATTGTTATGGTTTAGTTAATTCAACTAATGACTGAATGTAAATACTCAAAATTATCCCATAGACACTCATTTCATCCTTTTCAAAAGTAGAAAAATACATCTTAAATATATCTTAAGTATTTAGCCTGTCTTAAAAAGCACTCCTTTTTTCCAGGATTAAATTTTAGACTCAATTTTCCCCACAACTTCAAAATTTGGGTATTTCAATTCAGAATGTATAGTCTTGGTCCACAGGTTTTGTGTTTCCTGAAAAGTAACATTTTTTCCAGTGAAGTTCCTTATAATAGTCTCCCATTCCAAAGGTTCATTCACAAAGTTGCAAATAATGGTTGCTAATATTGAAAATAAATTATTTCAAAATACACTTTCGGAATATACTGTTGCCAAAGAATTGCAGTTTTAATTTAACTTATAACTTGACATAAAACATATTTTGTATTTCTTTGAACTCAATATTAAATAGGCCAAACATTAGTAAGACAAACTGAATCTTGTTGGAAGAAAATGTGTAATCTTAATATTTTATTATTTTAGTTTTATCTCAGAGAAGGTAAAATTGCAGTGTTTTATAAGCAGTGTCTGATTGCCTAAAGACCTGAGGTCAAATTCTTGCTTTGCCCTTTATTAGACAAGTTTTTTTTTTTTTTTTTTTTTTTTTTTGTATTCTACATTGCTGAGTACTTAGCAGGCACTGAAGACATGCTGAATAAATGAGGAACATTATAATTGAAAATGTCATACTCTAACCAGCAATCATTTGAAAACATTCTTATTTACAAAGCATTCAAAATCAAATCTGTTTCCAAAGAAAGAAGAATTTGTTTAATCATATGATTTAATATATATGTGGATCTTTTTATTCAGTATCACTCTGTCTAAGATGAGCAGGTGTGTATGTTGCAAAGTTAAAAATGAAAAAAAATACCATTTTAGAGATAAAACTAGTCTTATTGCAGTCATTCAGCGTATCCATATTATATTTAAAAATGTTAAGTCGTCAATATCAGAGAAATCAATTTTATGTAAAGAAAAATGCAAAGTTGTCTAATATCAAAGTATCTATTGAAAATACATTCCAGCTACACTTTCTTATGAATATCATTTGATCAGGATCATGGAAATGGTTTCTGAGGACCGCAGTCTCAGGAATGATGTGAAAATACCAATATTTCTAGCTTTTCACTGAATAAAAGGGCAGAAAGAGGTCAATCAACATGACACAATATGACACAGTCAGAGCTTATTTACCTCCAGGCTCCTTTCAAGTCAGCCCTAGTCCTTGCTTCAAAAGATCAGTTCAATTCTGATGCTAAGGCTAAAGTCTACATGCACTGTATGACAATTTCTAATTAGGTAGGGCCAGTTAAATATCATCAAAATTGAGTGTGTTCTTTGATTGACACATAACAACTGAACATGTGTGTTGTACTGTGATATTTGATTCATGTGTACATTATGGAATGATCAACCTACGGTAATAGCATATCCATCACCTTAAAGTTTTATCATTTTTTATAGTGAAGGCATTCATATTTTAAGATACATAATACAATATTATTGATTATCTTCATCCTACTGTGCATTATCTTCTTTTTTTTTTCAAGGTAGGGTTTCACTCTAGCTCAGGCTGACCTGGAACTCACTATGTAGTCTCAGGATGACCTCAAACTAATGGCGATCCTCCTACCTCTGCCTCCTGAGTGCTGGGATTAAAGGCATGCGCCACCACGCTTGGCTGCATTATCTTCTTAACTCGTGGAGATGTGTACTTATTTTTTCATAAATAACAAGATTTAATCAATGAAATCAATAAAAATGGTGATACATTAATGATAATCATAAAAAACCTATTGTTCCATTGGCACATGCTAGGCACCATTTCAAGTATTAATCATGGTACAGTTCACTTAATCTTTGCAATCTTCTATGAAATAGGCAGTTTATTAAGTTGGTATCATAGACTGAGCATTTGATATGATAAGCTTGTGATTGATATTATGTAAGACAATTTATCAGTATATATCTACAATATCTTACAATATCTTTCTTTTGCCATGTACCTGCTTCCCCAGAAGTTTCAAAGTTTAAAGTTCTTTTGAGGAAGATCATTTAGTTCAACCTTTTTTTTTTTTTTCTAGTGCTGAGGATCAAGTCCAGGGACTTGCAGGTGGCCTCCAGCTCAGAGAAAAAGGATTTGGAAATAAAACAAGATAATATAGTATAAGTATTTCATGACCTCACATTCCTACTCTGCTCATAGCTCTCCAGCCTAAGTCTTGGGCCTAATATTATTTGGTGGCCAAAACAGATAATTGACTTAAGATAATTTTCTTTCCAATCCATCATCTAACCTAATTCATTCTGCAGTTTATAGTCTGTACATTAATTTTATTAGTAATTTAACCACAAATAATTTTTCCTTAGTGACATATTAATACATTGTCCTTTCAACTCTTGCATAATTTCCATTGAAAATTGGTCACCAATCTATAGCTTTCAGGAGGAAAGCAATGTTACTGTCATATATTAAAAAATAATATTGCTGCTAATAAATCTACAATGATACAACAAAGTTTTAATTTTACAAGTGAAATTGTATGTGGACAATAAATGGCATATACCTGCTTGTCTAGAAATTTCTTAATAATCTCCATATCTTACTACTACTATTTCATAATCCTTTAACTTAGTTCATTTCCCCTCTCAAGCACTAGGATTCAATTTGAAGAATACTTTGTGATTCTTGTGTTCTAATTACCAACATGGAGAACATCCCTGTTTCTACTGATTTTCATCTCAGATATAACATTTGAACTACAAGATATGCTGAATAAACTTGCTAAGGATGCTGATTACTACTTTGTAATATTATTTCTTTAGGGAAAATGCACAAGAGGGTCCAGATTAATAAGCCTACACATATTTAACATATCCCTATTTATTAAGTGGGTGTCACCTGTATAAAACAAGGTGCTAAACTTAATATAATAAAACACTAAAATACATAACTCTGAAAATTGGTTCCAGAATTTGTCAGAAGATCAGTGGTACTTGAAATTATAATCAAATGGGTCTTGAGATGAACAGTGAAATATGTATTTACATTAGGAAACCTCAATGGTCTCTTACTTTCTTTTAAATATTTAATTAGGTTAGGATATATATGTACATGTGAATTAGGTATCTAAATCTGTACATGAAATTTGTAATAAAAATAAGTATATAAATATAGACTACATATTTTAAAATAAATAACAAAATCTAGAAATGTTAAATGGAATAATCTTTTATGTACTGAAGCCAGGGAAGTATGAATTCTATAGTTTCAAGCTCCACGATGTTATCAAATACAGCAATAATGTAAAATCAGTGTGCTATTAGAAACCGTCCTTTTGCTTCTATCGTGATGGTCCCTTAAACAAGGGACTTGCTTCTGAGGCATGAAGTTATTTCATAAATATTTACCATAGCCCCCAGTATAATTTAGAGCAGTCCTTTGAGAATGTGGAAGATCAATAATATCATACCAAGGCAGACACAGGCCATATATATATATATATATATATATATATATATATATATATATATTATCTGCTATGATTCAAAGCTTTCCAAAACTACTTAGTGTTAGAACACATGCTTATGAAGTTTGAATGATTATTATTTGGCAGTAAGTTTTATAAAAATATATTCTGAGAAAAATACACAATTAAGTTGGGAAAGTATAAGTAATAAATATCAATCAGGTGTTTCCTTAAAAATGGCATGAAGTAACATATAGAACAATAAAACATAAAAAAATGCCCACTTAAATATTTTGAGATTATTAAATGAAATGGTAAAGAATGAATTTCTTTTCAAGGTAGGGTCTCGCTCTAGCCCAGGCTGATCTGGAATTCACTATGTAGTCTCAGAGTGGCCTTAAACTCATAGCGATCCTCCTATCTCTGCCTCCTGAGTGCTGGAACTAAAGGCATGCACCACCATGCCCACAAAAATGAATTTTTTAAAAAAATTATTTATTTGAGAGAGAGACGCAGATAGAGAGAGAGGGTACTGTGGAATCAAACCTGGGTCCTTTGGCTTTGCAGGCAAGCACCTTAAACACTAAGCCATCTCTCCAGCCCTGAACTGTTTTCAAAAATTGTAAATTTAAAAGTTGAGTATTGTGGTGCACTCCTATAATACCAGCCTTTGGACAGCTGAGGCAGAAAAACTTTATTTGAGACCATTGTCTCTCTCTTTTTTTTTTTTTTTTTTTTTTTTTTGGTTTTTCGAGGTAGGGTTTCACTCTAGCTCATGCTGACCTGGAATTCACCATGTAGTTTCAGGGTGGTCTTGAACTCATGGCGATCCTCCTACCCCTGCCTCCTGAGTGCTGGGATTAAAGGCATGTGTCACCATACCCAGCTTATTTGAGACCATTTTTGGCTATAATGTGAGACTTGGTCTCAAAGAAAAAAAAATAGAGGGCTGGGGAGATGGTTCAGTCCCACAAGCCCTTGCAGTGCAAGTATGTGGAACAGAGTTAGGACATCCAGCACCCACATACATGCTGGGTGGGTATGGCAGTCTGCCCGTAATCTCAGTGTTTAGGAGGCAGAGATGGGATCGCTGAGGCAAGTTGGCAAGCTAGATGGAGAATTGGTGAGTTCTGGATTCAAGTAAGAGACCCTGCCTCAATAAAATAAAGTGTAGTGCAATCAAGGAAGACACCTGATATAAACCCTGGCCTCCCCATGTACACACTACCACACACGCTGGTCCACACATATATGAACATGCATGTACATGCAAAAAAATAAATGAAATAAAAAATACAGACATGATATTCCATTGTTATTTTATGTAGATGAAAATGAAAATTAAGTCAAAACTCTAATAGTTCTGGTTAGTACATTCTACATAGAATACATTTTAAAAAATATTGAGGGGCTGGAGAAATTGCTTAGTGGTTAAGATGCTTGCCTGCAAAGCCATGGGACTCAGGTTCAAATCCCCAAGACCCACGTAAGCGAGATGCACAAGGTGACTCATGTCCTGAGATCATTTGCAGAGGGTAGATGCCCTGGCGTTCTCATTCTCTATCTGCATCTGTCTCTCTCTTTCTCTCAAATAAAAAGTAAAAATAAAAAACAAAGATATCGAGTATACATGAGCTCACAGCAGATGTAGTTACTTGCACATGATGGAGTCAGTGAACGTTTTGTTATGGATAGGGGAGGTGCTTATAAGGTCAATAACCTCCTCTAGGAATTAAAGACAATTAACAGTTGCATGGAGAGGCATTCTCTTCCAAGGCATAGCCACATCTTAAGTGATGGGAAGAAAAACTAGTAAGTGGGATGTAGGGACAGGGGCGGACAATATGGAGTGCATAAGATCAAAACGCAATATGTGTGTGTGTGTGTGTGTGTGTGTGTGTGTGTATAAATGTAAATTAATAAAAATACATACAATTCAAATCAAGGTTTTGACTACAATTTTTTTAAATGTCACATATTTTAAATACCTTTAGAGGACTTCTTATAAATCAGATAATGTTAACCAAAAGGCTCAACTCTTTAGCAGTCTGTATGACCTTTAATAGGCAAGAAAAACACTTTATTTTAGCTAAAATCATGATTACAAATCGCAATGCATAAGTATCTTAAGGAGGGATTTTAAAGTGAGATTTTTTATATAAAAAAATAAAGAATATATGTAAGTAGAAGAACAGATTAATGGGGGTGAAAATACCCAAAGTGAGGTCAGGGGAAGAGATTGAGTAAAGGAAAGGTGGAGGGAGGACTAATCAAAACCTAAGAGGACATAAATAAGTCATATGGAAACCTACTTTTTTGGACAATGGAACACATATGAGCCACACAGTGTTACTAGAAAATTTTCAGTGCCAGAGATTGGATACCTTCCAGTGAGTTGTTGGCCAGGGAGGCCCCTGATGCCCTCAAAACATTACAGGCCATTGCTGAGGCCCTTGGTTTCCCACCAGGAATAGATGGTAAGACACTACTGCTGAAGATTCCATATACTTGGGCTGTAAGGTCACTGAAAAATCCTGCTGGAACTAAGCTGAAAACCTCCACCATCTAGACCAGCTGACAGAATGCTGGAAAACTCATGCTGCATGAAGTTCACTGGGAGATTCACAAGTGAAGAAACTCAACAGTGACACTGCAAGCCTTATATTTGGCCAGCCAGGCCAAATGACCCAACGGGTGCAATAGTGGCATGCCTGTTATGGGGGAAACAACTGCCCTCTAATTTGACTGGAGGCCCACTCCATTGGAGGGAATACATCCCTGATACTGAAAACCTACAACAGGGTTAGTCATGAGCCCTAGGGGTAATGTCTGCTGGTATTTGGCTAAATGTATATACTATGCTCACTAAACTGCCCAGTGAGCACTTCTCTTAATGTTCATACCCACATATTAATACTACTCTCACGGTTGGCTAGAGAAGCTTCTCTTTTCATATGGCAGTGACCTTGGGATGACTCAGAAGGCACTATGGTGCTGAGAAGAAGTGACAGAGGAGTGCTTAGCACTGCAATATCTCTATCACACCTTCCAAGGCTCAGGGTCCATTGCAGAAGAGGTGGTGGAAAGAATGTAAGAGCCAAAGGAAGGGTAGCACTCCTTAAAACGTGCTCCTCCAGACACAAAATGGCCTGGATACCCATGACCTCACAGTGCCCGACACTACCTTCACAAGACCATCATAATAGGATGAAAAGATGATGACATCAAAATAAAAGAGAGACTGATTGAGAGGGGGAGGGGATATGATGGAGAGTGGAGTTTCAAAGGGGAAAGTGGGGGGAGGGAGTGAATTACCATGGGATATTGTTTACAATTGTGGAAGTTGACAATTAAAAAAATAAGGTGACTATAAAAAAATTTAAAAAGATAAAGAATGGAATCATCCATAGGAAAGCTTCTCAGACAAAACTTTGGGGGACTAGAGTTGCAATGAATATTCCATATATAGGCTTCCTTGTTATCAATAAATCCAACTTGCTTCTTCATCAGTTTTATCTCCCTTCAGTCTTGATAGTTTTATGACAATTGTCTTTAGGCATTTCTGAAAAGCCAGTAGGTCATTGGCAAACTAGTTAAGGTGCTATAAAAATAAAAATAAAACCATGTTTATCATGTTTTAACAAACATGTTTCAAAATAAATATTTAAAAGGGCCAAGAATATAGCTCAGTGGTAAAGCACATCCCTGCCATTTTAAAGGTTCATGAATGCAATTCCCAGTATGGAAAATAAGGATGAAGAATAAAAAGGAATGGGTACCACTGGAGATGAATAAATTCAATATACACTGTTAAGTAAAAATGACTAAATAAAACTTGTATACACATACCAGGCATTATGAAGCATCCCTGTAATCCCACCGCTTGGAGGGTAGAGGCAGAAGAATCAGAAATTCAAGGACATCCTTGGCTACATAGCAAGTTTGAAGCCATCCTGGGCTATCTGAGTCTCTGTCTCAACAAACAAACAGCAAAATATCAAAACAAAAATGTATTTACTGTGTATCCAACAATGGAGTTTTTTTGTGGTTTTTCGAGGTAGGGTCTTGCTCTAGCCCAGGCTGACCTGGAATTCACTCTGTTTTCTCAGGGTGGCCTTGAACTCAAGGCAATCCTCCTACCTCTGCCTCCTAAGTGCTGGGATTAAAGGCATGCATCACCATGCCTGGCTCCAACAATGTACTTTTATGGACACACATACATTTGTGCACAGAAAACAGATTAGAAAGCCAGGCGTGGTGGCGCACGCCTTTAATCCCAGCACTCGGGAGGCAGAGGTAGGAGGATCACCGTGAGTTCGAGGCCACCCTGAGACTCCATAGTGAATTCCAGGTCAGCCTGGGCTAGAGTGGGACCCTACCTCGAAAAACCAAAAAAAAAAAAAAAAACCAAAAAAAAACAGATTAGAGAAAATTCTAATATATTAATCAATCATACATTATTAATAGAAAGCTGGGATATATGAAATGCTTATTTAGTTCCCTGAGTCCTATGTTATAAAAGTCCATTATATTCTTCACAAAGTATCTTTTGGGGTCACCTCAAAATATAGACTAATGGAATGGATAGTCACTAGGCTGACTTCCTGTGGCATCTCTAATCCCAAAGTTTTCCATGAGGAAATCCTTCTGTTACATTTTTAAAAATTTTTATTTATTTATTTGAGAGAGAGAGAGAGAGAGAGAGAGAGAGAGAGACAGAGAAAATGAATTAGCATGCCAGGGCCTCCAGCCACTGTGAAAGAACTCTAGACGTGTGCGTCCCCTTGTGCATTGGCCCTTGTGCATCGGGCCAACGTGTGTCCTGGGGAATCAAGCCTCGAATCGGGGTCCTTAGGCTTCACAGGCAAGTGCTTAACCGGTAAACCATCTCTCCAGTCCCTTCTGTTATATTTTAAAGCCTTCAAGGAAAGTCAAAACTACAAATGTTAGTCATAACTACAAAATTATGTTTAGCATTGGCAATGATCAGTGGGATTATATGTTGCATGTGTCATAGATCCTAGACAGACACATGACACAAGCCTATTTGAATGTTGTCTCCCTTTGATAAAATCAGTGACGCTTTTTTTCTTTTTCTTTCTTTTTTTTGGTTTTTCGAGGTAGGGTCTCACTCTAGTCCAGGCTGACCTGGAATTCACTATCTAGTCTCAGGGTGGCCTTGAACTCTCGGAAATCCTCCTACCTCTTCTTCCTGGGTGTTGGGATTAAAGGCATGCACCACTATGCCTGGAAGTGACACTTTTTAATTAAAATGATTTTAAGAAATGAAAATGTTGTAAATTATTATATCTGACTGATGCTTATAAATATATATATGTATTTTTATTTACTTATTTGACAGAGAGAAAGACGGAGAGAGAAAGAGAGAGAGAATGGGCGTGCCAGGGCCTCCAGCCACTGCGGACAAACTCCAGATGCATGCGCCCCCTTGTGCATCTGGCTAACATGGGTCCTGGGGAGAATCGAACCAAGGTCCTTTGGCATTGCATGTAAATGCCTTAACCGCTAAGCCATCCCTCCAGCCCTTATAAATATTTTTTAAAGAGTTTATTTTTATTCATTAGAGACAGAGTGACAGAGAGAGAGAAAGAGAGAATGAGCACACCAGGGCCTCTAGCTACTGTAAAGGAACTCCAGACAAATGTGCCACCATGTGCATCTGGTTTACATGGGATCTGGAGAATAGAACCTGGGTCCTTAGGCTTCATAGGCATACACCTTAACAACTAAGCCATCTCCAGCCCCGTAAATATTTTTATGATGGTATTATATATTCCTAACTGCATAATATTATTTTAATCTCCAAAATCCACTGAATTTCTGGTACTGATTAGCATAGCTTATCTATAATACAGGAATAAGATATTATCAAAAGGTTGACTTTAAAATGTTACTTATTCTTTAAATTTTAGAAAAGCTACCAAATTTGTTTTCAAACTATCACTGAAAATCAGGTTATACTGACTATTTAAAAGTGTGACCAAAATAGAATACCTTAAGTTATAACTTGTCTATTTCAAAAATCTGAATTTTAAATATCTGAATTCATTTTTTTTTTTTTTGGTTATTTGAGGTAGGGTCTCACTCTAGGTCAGGCTGGCCTGGAATTCCCTATGTAGTCTCAGGGTAGCCTCGAACTCTCAGCATTCCTCCTACCTCTACTGAATCCTTTTTAATTGTTGAAAGTTTTAATAAGAAAACTACTTATTTTGGAAAGCCCAAGTCAATAGAAAATATATATATACATACATATGCCTCCCAAGTGCTGGGATTAAAGGCGTGCGCCACTACACCCAGCTAATAGATCTGATATGTTTGAGCTCACTACTTTTCATTTAGTATAACTAATTCTCTAAGTATTGTAATTATGACAGAATGAGAGTTTGTGAAAAAAATGTTTTCATTAAGAAATGAAAATATTTGTGATAGTGTCAAACTCTTAATTCTAAATCCCAGCAAAACAAATGAAAAGAAAGAAAATGAAATACACAAACACAAAACCTCTGTTGTGTGAAGATTTTAGAGATCTTGAAGCCTGGCACATAAAAGTAGTAGAACATTATAAATTTATTTCTCCTCAGATATTTCCATAATAAATTGTATTATGAACCACAATTGTGATTTATAGCTCACTTGAAATATAATAGAAAGGAAATTGAGATTTACTTTTGTCAATTTAATTGTAGTGTTCTGAAGCACACAGAATTTTGCCTAGAGCTTAAACAAGATTTGTCAGGTTTGCATTGAGCACAGACCAATTTAAAATTCATACCCCGCTTCAAGGGTTTAATAAGTCAGTGCAGTGAAAGGTACTTACTCTTCTTCTGCTAAAATCTGGTGCTCAGCAGTGATGAGCTGCATGAAGCCACTTCCGTCTGGAAAGATTTCAACACAGGCTCGCTTTGAGGTGGACACAAAAACAGGTGGAAATATTCAGAAAACTTCCCTAAGCTCTGCAAATTCTGTTATTCAGGTCTCTACTTAGTCTTGAATGCCAAATTCGTTATTAGGAACTTTTCAAATTATCTATTTTTTGAGATCGAAACGCAGTATAAACAGCCTTACATTTTTGTTAATGAGAATAATTTAAAAGTATTCACAGGATATAAATTAGCTGTAATTTGTCATCCTTCATGAACATTTTATGACTTTATGATTAAAATTCATGTATATTACCTTGTGGAAAAAGACATAAGTTTCCAACAACTAATTTCCGTTTTTTTGCAAAACAAACAAAAAAATTAGGTAACAAATGACATCAAAAGAATTGTAGTGGTCACTAAAAAATAAACCATGAAAGCTGTCTGGTATTTCTGTCACCCACCCTGTAAGACACAGGTATTACTTTAAGAATCGTATTTCACTTATATTCATTATGTGGAATGTCAAAGGAGGGGCGGAGTGCGCAAGAGCCGGGCGAGGCTAGGGGCGAGTCTGGAGTAGGAATAAGATTGATTCTTCCCTTTTAGGTGTTGCAAGATTTGAATTAGTATTTAAGGCTCTTGATTTCTTTTACGTTTGTCAGAATAGTGATAAAATAATTACTAATTTCTTAAGTGAATTCAACATCAGCAAAACTCCTTGAAAATAAATATCCTGTCCTATGGTCAAATGAACAAATTTGGGAAATAAAAACTTGCAACTCTCCCACTGAGGAAAAAAAATAAACCAAAAAAACAGACAACTTGATTCGAAGCACTTCACAAGGCATTCATTCAAGGAAGTCGTAATAATATACAGGTAGAAAAAAACAAGGGCATTACCGATCAGTTTTTCTTTTTAGCTTTAGAAAATTCAACATCCGCAGATATGATAGATACCTCCAAAGCGCAATGAAAAAATGAAGGAAAACTAAACAGTGGTTTCCAAATAATCTCTCCACCCCAACCCATAAGTAATGATCGCTTAGGTGGTTAAATAAAAGATGTCAGCGCTCGGCAATGCTCTTGTGTACATTCGGCAAGGATACTAACTCTCTTCTCTCAGTAAAATAAGCACCTAGTTGACTTACCAGTGTCTACCGAAAAGGAAAGAAAGAAGGGGAAAAAAGCGAGAGCAAGCAAGAGCAAAATCAGCACTGGGGCAGTATTGAAAAATTAAAAAAAAAAAATCCTGCAAAAGGTTCTCCGACTCCGGGAGCTCCAAATTCCACAATTAACTGGACACAGAAAACTATCGTTGCTGCAAAGTCAAGGAACACAGACAGCAGACATAAAAGTGGTTCTCCAAGAGCGTCATTCCCCATTCAGGTACTTCTAGATCAGGACGGTGCATTTCGGGTAAGAAGTAAAGCAACAGGATTAAGAAAGATAAAAGATGGGGCTGGCAAAACAGTCACAAATACAAAGACAAGCAAGTGAGGCTAAGCGAAGAAAGGGGGAGGTGGCGGGACCTTTGGGGCCCGACCGGCGGATGGGAGACACTGAGGGTGGTGGAAGGTCTAAGAGGCACCCAATGGCTGGCAAGGAACCGCGCCTATTATATAGTCCCCATCTAAATGAGGGTCCAGATGGAAGAGTAACTTTTTATCTCCCTTGCCCTCCCCCCACTCCCGACCCCAAACTCAGAAAGTCTTCCCTCCAAAAATATCCCCTCACCTCCTTGAGCCGGCCCCAGCAGCCGTGTAACCCTATCCATCAGCATCCCAGCAACAGGCGCAGCCAGCCCCGGGCCTAGTGGCCCCGCCCCGCCCCTCGCCTCCCCCCACCCCCCCGCCGCCGCCGCGTGCTATTCGGCGCGTTCCATCCGGTCACCGCATCTCTCCGGCCCCCTATGCGCGCGGCCGTCCTGGCGGAGTGTGCTCACGCCCCCTCCGGCGGGGCGTCCTGCCCGGGTCTTGGAGCACGCCAACAGCCGTTGGTGGCCGAAGAAAGGCACAAAGTTAGGAGCTACAGCAGCAGCTGTTCGGAGCCCAAAGACTGGGCGGGGAGGGGCAAGAGAGAAAAAGTGACAGGAAAAGAAAAACAAGAGTGGCCGCGGGCCTGCACCCCCCGCTGTCGCCTCCGCGGGGTCACAGGCCCGTGGCCCCGGGAGGGTACCAACAGACTAACCAGGCCACCAGGTCAGGGGAAAGGGGAGGGAGAGGGCGGGGACTGGTCCGTAGCTCCTTGACTCCCCCCCGCCTCCCCGGGTGCTGACAAAGATCCCATTCTTTCCTATTATCCGGGTTGGGTCTGCGCTTTAAGCCCTTGAGCTTTCCCGAAACCCCGGCACGTCATTTCTGTACCGCGCTAGTTACCTCAGGAAGGACTAGACCGCTCCGCTGGGGTTCCCAGACCAGACCGCGACGCCTGGGGGCGGCAAAGGACAGGCGCGACCTGATCACCGCGTGCCTCTGCTTCTGAGGGCTGGGCCTGGCAGAGTGCGTCCTTATGAGCGAAAGGCTGGGCGGCGAAAGGGGGGCCCTTGAAAGTCATTGCCGCCCCAGGGAAAGTCACAAAGCGCACCGAACTTTCTGTTCTTTCTTAGTCCCTTTGACATTTTTCTTTACTTCTCTTAACCGAAGCCAAAAAGCTCCTGAGTGACCCTCGATTTCTTGGCCAAGGTCTGTCGAGTGAGGTTCACATTCGGCACATCTAGATAGTTCTGAAGCTACTGAGCGAGACTCAGCAGGCTGTCCTTAGACCTTCCCAGCTCTGTCCTTCACAGCTGCCAGCCACTGCAGCCTCGCCCTCTGGGACCAGGGAAAAACTCATCGGTGGACATCAAAGGACATTGACTTACTGTGTGCCCCCCCCCACCCCGGCCTGGGAATGGAGAGCCACTGCTCTGGAGTTCTTTAATACGAGGGCCGTTTACCTCTTTGTAAACTAGGCTATTCACTCATTTGCGCAATCATGGGACCGGCCAACCTTTTCTTCCGTTCTCTTGAGATTAGCACTCCCAATTTGCAAACCTATCTCCTTGGCCGTTTTATTGTGTGGATTCTGTTTCATAAGGGTCTGTGGCAGCTGCGGTCGGTCCCAAAGTGAAAGGGTCCAGAAGAGGAAATTGCTGAATCATAGGATTGGACACAAGTGTTCGCTAACAAAAGGATTTGTGAAGGAAAAGGGCAGGGGCACTTATAAAATACTATAATTCACAATGAACGGGGTGGCCAGGCTTGCTCTTCTCTGCCAACCCCCACCCCCATCCTCCTCCATCTCCAATAAGTGGATTTGAGAATCTCCCTAGCCAGGCTGGGGCCAGAGTAAACAAATGGTTCTTAAGAGTTGTAGAGATGCTAATGTTTGACAGGAGACAAGTGCCAGGAGCCTTTGGGAATGGTGATTTTTCAGAGGGGAGTTCAGTGGATTCAATTCCATTCAGCTGCTTTTATTTTTTGAGAATCACCGGCTGCTGGCTTCAGACCTAGAAGGTTGGCTCTAGGGGAGATGTGATGCACTGCCACTGCCTAAAGGGAGGCTGCATCTGGGAAGCTGGAGTGTATTTGGGTGTAGTTACCACTCTGAAGACATAAGACAAGGCAGGACTGCTCTATGGAAAGGAGTGGGCACCTTCTGTCTCAAAGAGACCAAGGTGAGTGCAAAGAGACTACAGCACAGCGAAGAACAGAGTGAGCTCACAGAGAGCTGGGTTGGTGCTGTGGCTGTTGAGAAGCAAGACCTAGCAGGGAAGTCAGGGGAGCCTTGAGACTTTTCTGTAGGAGCCAATCTTTATGATCCAGGGGAGAAGGTTCTGGAAGAGACTGAGCAGACCAACAATTTAAAATAAAACGGAGACTTGACATATATAATGTTCTTATGGGATTAAATGTATGAACCATTGAACCTTCCAAACATCTCACTGAGGGTGGAAGTGAAGGTGAAGGCCAGTGGGGGAAGGGGCTTGCTCTGTTGTAACAATATTGGTCTCCTTATCCAAGCCTTGTGCTGCCTACCTCTCACATATTCGAGATGGGTGTAGGCACCAGAGGCCTGCAGTGAGATTTGCAGCACTGCCTTTTGTCCAGGTTAGGAGACTTAGAACCAAGGAGGGCTGCCATTGATGAAAGTCTTTTGAAAGGCATAGACCATGTCTTTCTATCATTTCTACCCCTTTCATGACTTCCTGGTCTAAATAGCTCAAGAAATAGTAAGATCAAGCAAGAGAGTCTACATAGGGGCTCACTAAGTGCTGTTTTTATCATAGAGGATATGTTTATATGTGACCTTATATATAGACAAAGCTTTTTTGTGGAGGCATTTGAAAGATGTTAGATAATTTACACCCCAGGCAAATGACAATTCAGAGAATTACCAATAAAAGGACTGCTTCATGCTTCTGGGCAACCACGAAAACAGAGAATTTGGAAAAGTTGTCTGTAGAGATCACATACTGAAAATATCCTTGGCAAAGCTTAGTGGCCAGGTTGAGCATGAGTAACTCAATAGCCAAGAACTCTTAGAAGCTGCCAGTACTCGATCTTAGCAAATAGTGACATCCTACAAATAGATGCGCACACCTCACTTTATTAGGACTTGGGATGGGCTTCTGGAAATATGAGCCTTATTCCAAACAATTTTATAAACAGCAACCTTACCCACAGGAATTGTGTGACAAATGAGGGTTAAATTCTAAAGAAGTCTCCAAAGTTACTTATGAAACTACAAAATGACAAACAAAATTAAGGTAATTTATGGGTGTAAATGCTCATCAAAAGAACAAATAAACTGGGTGTGGTGGCTCACGCCTTTAATCCCAGCACCTGGGACATAGAGGTAGGAGGATTGCCATGAGTTCAAGGCCACCCTGAGACTACATAGTGAGTTCCAGGTCAGCCTAAGCTAGAGTGAGACCCTACCTCAAAAACAACAACAAAAAGGCCCCCGGCGCCGTGGTGGCACACACCTTTAATCCGAGTACTCGGGAGGCAGAGGTAGGAGGATCACCTTGAGTTCAAGGTCACCCTGAGACTATGTAGTGAATTCCAGGTCAGCCTGGGCTAGAGCGAGACCCTACCTCGAAAAACAAAAACAAAAACAAAGCAACAACAGCAACAAAAAAGATCATTTTAAAAACATTTCTAACAACTCTTTATTGATTTTTTTTAAATAGTGGCTATAACACTATAACCCAATATGTCCTTGAATTCTCAGCAGTTCTCCTGCCTCAGCCTTCAGAGTGCTGGGATGACAGGTGTAAGCCACCACTCTCAGCTTCCAAATACTGATTTATTTCAAGAGTCTCATTGAAGCAGTGTGGTTACTACAAAAACAAACCCAGGGGCCAGAGAGATTGTTCAGTGGTTAAAGGCACTTGCTTGCAAAGACTGACGGCATAGGTTCAATTACCTAGTACCCACATAAAGCCAGATGCAGAAAGTGGCACATGTATCTAGAGTTCTTTTGCAGTGGCACTAGGCCCTGGCATGTCCATTCTCTCCCTGTGTTTGCAAATAAATAAAAAAATATTTATTTACTTATTTGAGAGGGAAAGAGAGAGCGAAAGAGGCAGATACAAAGAAAGGGAGAATGGGTGCCCTAGAGCCTTTAGCCACTGCAAATGAACTCCAGACACATGCACCACCTTGTGCATCTGGCTTACATGGGTCCTGGGGAATTGAACCTGAGTCCTTTCTCTTTGCAGGCAAGCTCCTTAACCATTAAGCCACCCCTCTAGCCTCCCCAAAATTAAAAAATAACCATTATAACTGCGTATCCGATGAAACCTGAAGAAACTTTACTTAACAGATTCACTGCAAAATAATTATAAGTGGCAATTAATTAAGCTCAGAGATTTAACTGCACTTATTTAATAGCAGTAGCTTTAAAAGCACTTCAAATTAATAAATTCATATTTGAATGTATAACCAAATGATAAGCATGACATTTATACATTGAAATTTACACCAGGAAAATTATAATACTGAAATTATTCTGTGTGCCTTTATTTGATGAATGTCTGTTCATGTCTTTTGTTTGTTTTTCAGTGTGTGTATGTGTGCTCATGTGCACATGTGCAAAGATGCACATGGGTCAGAGTAAGATGCTGGGTGTCACCTTCTATATGTCTTTGGCTTTATTGCTCTGAGGGAGTCTTTCACAGAACCTGGAGCTCATATCATTTTTTGGCTAGACTGGCTGACCAGTGACCCCAGAAATCTTCTTGTCTCTGTCTCTCTTCAGCATTAGTGTTACAAGTATGTGTGGACACACCTAGCTTTTTATATGGGTGCTGTGGGTCAAACTTAAATCCTCATACTTGTGCAGCAAATACTCTTCCTCACTTAACCATCTCCTAAGCACCTTTTGCCTATTTTGTAAATAGGTTATTAAATTGTTAAGTTGTTTTTTGCTATTGAGTTGTATGAATTCTTATATATTTTTGATATTAACACCTTATTTGATACATGGTGTGGTGGTTTGAATATAAATGAGGTGTTTTTGATTAAACTTCCTATTTATTCTTCAACAGGCAGAGCCCTGTTGGAGATGTGTCACTGGGGGGCAGATATTGAGACCAGCCCTAAGAGGTATGTAGAGAGCCAACTTGAGCTCTGGCTGTTCATGCTTGCACGTTCTGGTTTTTCTCTCTCTGCTGTGGTTGTATGCTAGAGTAAGCCAGATTCTCCCACCATAATGAAGCTTCCTCTGGAATCCGCAAGTCTGATAAACACTTTATTCGCATAAAGTGCTTCTGGCCAGGTGTTTGTCCCCAGAAATGCAAAAATAACTCTTAACATATGGGCTGTAATATTTTTTCTGTTCCAGATTGCCTGTAATTGTTTGTATTGGCTTTAACCTTTACTGTACAGAAAGTTTTAGTTTGCTGCTTGTCTATTTGTGCTTTTGTTTCCTGTGGTACTTTTGGTGTTTTACCCAAAACCTCACTGGCAAGGCCAATGCCATGAATCTTCTCCTGTATATTTTCTTATTACAATTTCAAGTACATTTTATTGTGTTTATTGAAAATTTTATGCATGTAATGAATGTAGTTTTTTAAAAATAATTTTATGTTTATTTAAGAGCGAGGCATATATATATATATATATATGTATATATATATATATATATATATATATTTATATATATATCTCGAGCAACACAGAGAGAGAGACAATGGGTGTGCCAGGGCCTCTAGTCACTGCAAATGAACTCCAGATACATGCACCACCATGTGAATCTGGCTTACATGTGTACTAGGGAATAGAACCTGGGTCCTTAGGCTTTGCAGACAAGTGCCTTAACTGCTAAGTCATCTCTCCAGCCCAATGAATGTATTTTGATCATAATCTCCTTCTATAACCTTCTGTTGTCCCACCTCCTCATGACCCTGCTACCAAATGATTTCTTCCCAACTAGTTCCTCTTATACTTTTTAAACATTTTATTAATTTCTGTACATATGGACAATGTCCTATGATCATAGTTCCCCACTCCTACTGCCCTCCCTTTTCCCTTTCCTGAATGGCCCCTCCACTGAATACCTTCTTTCCAACTAGTCTCTTTTCTACTTTGATGTTGTCATTTCCCCATCCTATTATGCAGGTCTTGTGTAGGCAGTGTCAGCCACTGTGAAGTCATCAATACCATGGCCACTTTGTGTCTGGAAAGACAGTATTGAAAGCACTTCTTTCCTTTGGCTCTTACATTCTTTATGTCTCCTCTTCTGCAGTGGTCCATGAGAATTAGAAGGTGTGATAGAGATAGCTCACTTAGTGTTGAACACTCAACTGTCACTTCTTCTCAGCACTTTGGTGAGTTTTGAGTCACCCCAGTGGTCACTGTCACCTATGTTGAGTGCGAAGCTACTTCCCTCTTTGGTGCACTAAATGTCTACTTAGTAGCTCTGCTCTTGCTGACTCAGCCAGGATCTGGTGTGTCATTTTCTTTTTATTCAGTCCAGGACCCCAGCCCATGTCTTGTGCATTGATGTTGTTTTTATTGTATGTGTGTGGCCCACTGAATTTAATTATGTTTGATTGAGCATGAGTAAGGGGTTACCAAAGCACATGCAACTTACCAGTGGCTACATTACTGAAGAAAATTTCCCCTTCCCTAGCAACACTTAACTGCCAATGACTCCTCAGAGAGGGATGAGGCCTCGTGCGTTCCTCCATCTATGATGAAATATTGATGGGCTCAGTATTGTATAAGTCTCTGTGAGGTCATGAATGCAACAAACACTTCATGTCAAAAGTTAGCATTACACATCACTTCTCCCCATCCTCTGGTTCTTACATTCTTTCCTCCTCCTCTTCTGCAATGTTCCTTAAGACTTGGGTGGGGAGGGGATGATACAGATGTTTCACTTAGTGTTGAGAACTCAATATTAACTTATTCTCAGCACTGAAGAGTTTTGTGTCTGTTGAGTAGTCATGGTTAGCTGCAAAAAGAAGGAAAAAAAAGCTTCTCTGACCAAAGCTGAGGACAGGTCTAATCTATAGGCACAGCCATAAATATTAAGAAGGGAATTTGATGGTCATTACACATCCATTTATCCAAAAAATAATAGTAGATATAGTAGATTCCCTGCTAGGGCCTATAATTTCAAGTCTTAAATATTTACTTGATTATGTATGGTATGGGATAAAGGCCTAGTTTATTTATTTTAAATAATTAATTATTTTATTTTATTTATTTGAGAGAGAGAGAAAGAGACAGATAGAGAAAGAGAGAGAGAATGGGCATGCCAGGGCCTTCAGCTGCTGTAAACAAACTCCAGATACAAGTGCCACCTTGTGCATCTCACTTACATGGGTCCTGGGGAATCGAACCTGGGTCCTTTGGCTTCAAAGGCAAATGTCTTAACTGCTAAGCCATCTCTCTAGCCCTTTGTTTTCATTTAAAAAAGTTTTTACACATGCATGCATGTGTCAGGGTCTCTTGCTGTTGCAAATGGATGCCCACCTGGCTGTACATTGGTACTAAGGAAATGAACTCAGGCTGGAAGGCTTTGCAAGCTAGTGCTTTAACCATTCAGCAATCTTTCCAGTACCTAAAGACCTAATTTCAAATTTTGCTTGTTAATATTTACTTTCCAGCACAACTTATTGAACAGACTATCCTTTTCCCATTGTGTATTCCTGACACTGTTGTAAGACATGAGTGAAATGCAGGGCTGTATCTATTTCTGGGCTTTCCATTCTTTTTCATCAGTTTACATGTCTGTTTTCATGTCAGGATCATACTGTTTTGGTTAGTATATCTTTGCAATATAAATAGAAATCAAGAATTTGATGACTTCAGGTGCTTTTCTTCTTGCATGAGGTTAGTTTAACTACTTGGGTGTGTTTGGTGATTCCATATAAAATTTACATTTATATATTTCTGTAAAAATGTCATTGGAATTTTTATGGACATTACATTGATTCTGTTTATTTTGAATACTATTGATGTTTAGACAATATTATTTTTTCCAGTCCATGGACACAGGATATTTTTCAATTTATTTGTCTTCAATTTATTTCATCCTTATTTTATAGTTGTCAGTGTATAATCATTCAGGTTTTGGATAGATTTAACACTAAATGTTTGATACTATTGTAATATTATTTATCTTGATTTTAATTTTCCTGTTTTATTGTTGGTATATGGGAATGTAACTATATACCACCAACTAAACCTGCTAATTAGCTCTAACAGGTTTAGTTGGTGGAAACATTAGGGTTTTCTAAATATAAGGCTATATTCTTTGCAAACAAAGACAATTTAACTTTTCCTTTCCTGTATTAATGACATTCATTTGTTGGTAAGAATGAGCATTCCTTTCCCTTTTAGATCTTAGAGGAAAAGCTTTCTGGTTTATCATCATTAAGTCTGATGTTAATGGAGGGATTGTCATATATAGTCTTTATTTTGTTTATAAACACTCATTCTACACCTATTTTCTTAAGAATTTTTATCATGAAAAAGTGTTATCTTTGTCAAATGCTTTTTACCCATCTATTGAAATGTTCCTAGTCTTAATGTCATGCATCTCATTCATTGATTTGCATATGTTGAACCATTCTTACATCCTTGAAGTTAATCTCATTGGAGAATAGTGTATTATCTTTTTAATGTGCTGTTGAGCTTGGTTTTGTTAATATTTTGCAGAGGATTCTTAGAAATACTGGTCTGTAATTTCCCTTGTTTGTAGTTTCCTTGTCTGGTTTTGGAATCAGAATAATGCTGGCCTCATAAAATGAGTTTGGAAATGTTTCTTCCTCTTCAATACTTTTTTGGAACAGTTTGAAAAGAATTGGTATTAATTCTTTAAAAAATGTTTACAGAATTCTCTTTTGTTCTTAGACTGGCTAAAGTATTACAAATTTTCTTGATTTTTTTCAAAGAAATTATTTTAGCTTAATTAATCTTCTCCCTTCCTTGTTTCTAGTTTCATTGATTCACACTTCTTTTTATTATTATTCCTTTTCTTCTACTTACTTTGGATTTAACTTACTCCTTTTTTGCTACTAGGGTGGAAGGTTAGGCAATTGATTTTAGCACTTTGTCCTTTTCTTATATATACATTTAATTCTATAGCATGTTCTGTAAGCTCTGCCTTTTTTTTCGCTATGTCCCACAATTTTTGATGCTATTGTAATAGGTTAGGTTCAAATATTTTAACATTTTTAAAAAATATATATTTCTTTATTAGAGAGATTGAGAGAGAGAGAGAGAGAGAGAGAGAGAGAGAGAGAGAATGGGCATGCCAGGGCTGCCTGCCACTGCAAACAAATTCCAGATGCATGTGCCCCTTTACATGGGTAGTGGGGAATCGATCCCAGGTTGTCAGGCTTTGCAAGTAAGTACCTTTAAGTGCTGAAACATCTCTCAAGCCCTTAACATTTCTTTTGATGTTTTCTCACAAATCCATATGTTATTTAGAAGTGTGCTGCCTAAGCTCCAGGTGTTTGAGGATTTTAAAGCTATCTTTGTGTCAATGATCTGCATTTTATTTCCATTGAGGTCTGAGAGTGCACAATGTATGATTTCAGTCTTAGTTTTTTTAATATTTTATTTCTTTATTTATTTGAGAGACAGAGAGGAAGAGGCAGAGAGAGAGAATGGACACATAGGGCCTCCAACCACTGCAAACGAATTCCAGACGCATATGCCCACTTGTGCATCTGGCTTACGTGGGTCCTGCAGAATCGAATTGAGGTCCATTGGCTTTGCAGGCAAGTGCCTTAACCATTAAGCCATCTCTCCAGCCTTCAGTCTTAGTTTTTAAATGTTTATTTCATAATCTAGAATGTTGTCTATGTTCATGAATGTTCCATGTGACTTGGAGGAATGTCTATTCTCCATTTGTTTCATTATTGAAGTAGTGTATAACCTGCTAAATACCAGTACTGTTGAGTTCAAGGATGTTCCTACTGATTTTCTGCTTTCTTGGTCTGTCCATTCCTAATTAGGTATTAATGTGTCCAAAAATAATAGTGAATTTACCTGGTTCTTTCAGTTTTATCATTTTTTGTCTTGGATACTATTAGGCATATATAGGTTAAAGATTATCTTCTTGGCACTTTGATCTCTTTACCATTATGTAATAATCATTTTTATACCTAATTGCTCATATTTCTCATAAATCTGCTTTCTCTGAAATTAATAGAACCAGAATATCCCCCATCTTTGTGTATGGTCTCACTTACCATGATGTCAATGGAAAATTCCAGAAATAAGCCTTTTAAGAAGTTTTAATTTATACATTGTTCTGGGTAATGTAATGAATCATGTTCTATCCTGTTCTGTCCTGCCTGGGATACGAATCATCTTTTTGCCAAATGTATCCATACCCTATATGCTACTTGCCCAGTAGTCACTTAGTAGACATGTCATTTCTGATTGTCATATTTCAGTGCTTGTGTTCAAGTAACTTATTGTACATAGGAACACCAAAGCACTACAGTAGTGTTGCTGGCTGGCCATTCAGATATATCAAACAGAAGCTGTAAAATGCGTATATACTTAATAAAAGAACATAAAAATCATATTAAGGGCTGGAGAGATGGCTTAGCAGTTAAGATGTTTGCCTGCAAAGTCAAAGGACCCAGGTTCAATTCCCCAGGACCCATGTTAGCCAGATGCACAAGGGGGTACATGCATCTGGAATTCGTTTGCAGTGGCTGGAGGCCCTGGTGCACCCATTCTCTCTCTCTCTCTCTCTCCCTCTTTCTCTGTCAAATAAATAAATTAAAATATTTTTTAAAAATCAGATTAAATGAGGAAAGCTTAGTTATCATAAAATAAGGTAAAAATAAAATAAATAATAAATAAAAAAGAAACTAAAATGATTTCTTTCAGTGAAAAGGTAAAAGGTTTTGACCTAGTAAGAAAAGGAAAATATATACTGAAGTTGCTGAAATCTATAAGTTAATGTTATTAATGTATTACTTATAGCTGATTTACACATTAAACATTATCATAGGTAAGTATGCACAGTAAAAGATTTAATATATGGAAGGTTTGGTACTCTTGCTTTAGGCATTGACTGAATCTTGGATTATATTCCTTGTAGGTGAGAGGTATTACATTACTACTGTATTGTATTCTTTTGATTAGTGCTAGCATAATGCACTAGTTTTCCATTACTATGACAATACCTGAGAAAAGAAACAAACTGAGAATTATTTATTTATCGTCACAGCTTCAGTGATTTAATCTTTTTATGGTGGGCAGGGCAAGCCAGAGTAAAGCATCTTATCAGCTAGCTTTCTTCTTAATGTGTTTTATTTCTTTCTAGGCCTCCAGCCTATGAGATTGCTCTTCTCATGGTTCTTCTCCTCTTAGCTAAACTCTTTGGAATGCCTTCATACATATACCCAGAGGTGTCCTTTATTCACCTCCTAAGCATTTCTCAGTGTAATCCTGTTGATATTCATCATCACACATAGCATATTTTTTCCATTGATTTAGTTTTAGTCTGTATGTGTCTTTATATTTAAAGAAGGTTACTTAGGGCTGGAGAGGTTGCCTAGTGGTTAAAGTGCTTGCCTGTAAAGCCAAAGAATCCATCCAGGTTCAACTCCCTAGGACCCATGTAAAGCCAAATGCACAAGGTGGCACATGTGTCTGGAATTTGTTTGCAGAGGCTGGAGGCCTTGGTGCACCCATTTTCTCTCAAATAAATAACTAAAAATAAAATATTAAAATGTTTCTTTGTAATTTTTTTTGAAAATTTCAAAAAGGTATACAATATGTTTTGGCCATACTCCCCTTTCCCCATTGGCCAGTTATCCCTCTCCTATTCCTGCTTAACTCTTTGTTCTTATCATCTCATCTCTCTTCCACTTTCATTTTTTTTATGGCACACTGAGTTTAGTTAGGGTTGCTTACATGAACATGGGTGAGGGTTATTTACTGGAGCATGAGCAACTACCATTGTCTACACCACTGAAGAAAATGACTCTCTCTCCACCAGCAACCATTAACTGACTCAGAGTGGGGTGGGGACCTCATGAGCTCCTCTACCATCCATGATGGAATGCTGAGGGAACCAGTCTTGTCCAGGTTTCATGCAGGTAACCACAATTGCTGTGAGTTTATAACCATGTTATAGGCCATGCTATTTCTGGAGGACAGCATCCAACAACATTTCTCCCCATCCTTTGGCTTTACATTTCTTCTGTCTTTTTCTTTGATGTTCCTTGAGCCTTGGAAGGGGTGATAGAGATGTCCCATTCAGGACTGAGCACTGAACAGTTGCTTAATCTCAGAACTTTGACCAGTTATGAGTCTTTTCATTAATTGCTGCCCATTGCAATAAGCTTCTCTGATCAAGACTGAGAGCAGTGCTCATCTAACAGGAATGTTTAGATGGCAGTTTGGCAACATGTCCATTTAGCAAAACAACACAAGAAGAATCCCCTCTAGGGCCTATGGCCCTCCCAGCCATGGGCTTTTGACCAGGTTTACAGTACTAATCATATAAAGTAGGTTTCTTAGAGGCAGCATTTTGTTGGGTCTTGCATTTTGATCTGCTTTGATACTATCTTTTTGAAAAATCGGTCCTTTAGGTTTAATGTTTATTGTTAGAGTTGATTCAATACCACTATATGTATTACTGTTTTTGATTCTCACTTTTCTTTGTTCCTCTTTTTATCTGCCACTATGTTTCTGTCCCATGATTTTTATTTCTTTTTCTATTTTATTTTTAGTACTGGGGCTTGAACCCAAGGCTTTGCACATGTTAGGCCAGTGCTGTAATAGTGAGATACATCCCAAGTCTTTGGTATTTTGAGATGGGTCTCACTATGCAGCTGAGGCTGGTCTCAAACTCTAGGGATGGGGATGTATCTCAGTGGAATGCCTGTCTAGCATGCACAATGCCCTGTGTTTGATGCCCAGCACCAACTAAAACTGGGAGTGGTGGTACTTCACTGTAATGCCAGCACTGGGGAGGTGGAGACAGGAAGATCAGAAGTTCATTGTCATCCTCAGCTACATAGTGTGTTTCAGGATAGTCTAGGTTACATGAGACTGTCTCAACCCCCTCCCAATGGAAAAAAAATTAAAAAAGAATTCTAGGGCAGGAGAGAAGGCTTAGTGGTTAAGCGCTTGCCTGTGAAGCCTAAGGACCCTGGTTCGAGGCTCAATTCCCCAGGACCCACGTTAGCCAGATGCACAAGGGGGCGCACGCATCTGGAATTCGTTTTCAGTGGCTGGAGGCCCTGGCGCTCCCATTCTCTCTCTCTCTCTCTCTCTCTCTCTCTCTCTCTCTCTCTCTCTGCCTCTTTCTCTGTCTGTTGCTCTCAAGTAAATAAATAAAAATGAACAACAAAAAAATAAAAAAGAATTCTAATTCCTCTTTCCTATTCTTTGTATCATTCACTTTCTATAAATGAATGATACATACATTTATAGACACACAGGCATATATAGTTAAATACATTGTTGCTGCTCATTTTTAAAATTTTTTTGAGATAGGTCTCATTATATAGCTATGTACTTTTCACTGGCCTTCAACCCACTTTGTAATATACATTAGCCCTGCAATATCCTTCTGCCTTCTGAGTGCTAGAGTTATAGGAATTTATTATTCACATATTGTATGAATTTTACACTTTTTGTGGTCATCCTTTTTATTATTAGAATGGGATGGCAACTTTTGGGTTTTTACTTGCTGGGCTGAGAACTATCATTTTTATTTAAGCAAAACATTAAAAAATGAATCTTTATTGAATTTATTTAAAGTATTGCATGTGATGTTATGGAATACATGCAGATAGTAAAATGGTTAGCATAGTGAGGCCTGTTAACATATCTATCATCTCACATATTTATCCATTTGGTTTGTTTTTGTTATAAGAGCAGCTAAAATCTGTCAAGAATCATCAATAAAGTATAGGTTTATAAAATATAGTCCATATATTTTGTTTGTTTTTTTGAGGTAGGGTCTCACTCTAGTCCAGGATGACCTGGAATTCACAATGTAGTCTCAGGGTGGCCTCAAACTCATGATGACCCTCCTACCTCTGCCTCCCAAGTGCTGGGATTAAAGGCGTGCGCCAGCACACCTGGCTTAGAGTCCTTATCTTGTACACATTATTATTAAACATATCTGCCACCTTGCAAACTCTAATCTGTATCTTGTCTTGTTCTTAGTCTCCCATGGAAAGAAAACTATTCAGTGATATTACATATCTAAAAAGATAGTCAAATCTGTCTTTTAATAACATTTTAGTTTTTATTAATGTATGTATGTATTTATTTATTTATTTGCAAGGAAGGAGAGAGAGAAAGAGAGCAAGAGCAAGAGAATGGACATACTAGGGCATCCTGCCACTGCAAACAAAGTTCAGATGCATGCACCCTTTGTGCATCTGGCTTTACTTGGGTACTGGGGAATTGAACCCGGGCTGTAAGGCTTTGCAAGCAAGTGCCTTTAACTGCTGAGCCATCTCTCCAGCCTCTTATGATTTTTTTTTTGAGGTAGGGTCTCACTCTAGCCCAAGGTATTTTTTTTTACTTTGTTTTGATTTCTTCTTTGATTCAATAATTACTTAAATTCTGTTTTTTCCATATGTTTATATGCTGTGATTTTTTACTTTTATTTTTATTAATGATTTATAGGTTCATTTCATTGTGCATGATTTCTCTCCTAAGTTTTTTGATGCTTTTTTGTTTTCCAGGAAGGTTTTCACTCTAGCCCAGGCTGACTTGGAACTTACTCTGTAGTCCAGGCTGGCCTTGAATGCATGTCTCTCCTCCTACCTCAGGGCTGGGATTAAAGGCATGTGCTACCAAGCCTAGTTTTCTTGAGACTTTTATCACCCCAAATGTGATCATATCCTGGAAAAAGTTCTCTGTACACTTGAGAAGGGTGTATATTCTGCTGTTGTGGGTAGAATGTTTTGTGTATCTTTCAGGTTCAAATATGTTGTTTCCCGGCTGATTTTCTGTCTCAATGTTACAATCCTTGTTAAAAATGGATAGTGAGGTTACTATTATTGTATTGCTGTCTGTTTATGCCTCCAGATTGGTCAACATTTGCTTTATATATTTAAGTGCCAAGATAGTTTTCTTTACTGTATCTTCTATAGCTAGTCTCCTTCCTTCCCTATCCATTCCCTCCCCTCCCCTTCCCTTCCGTCCTTCTCTTTCTTTCTTTCTTTCTTTCTTTCTTTCTTTCTTTCTTTCTTTCTTTCTTTCTTTCTTTCTTTCTTTCTTTCTGTCTGTCTGTCTCTCTCTTTCTCTCTTTTTTTTCTCTTTCTTTTGGGGACATGGTTTTGCTCTGTATCCCAGGCTGTCTTCAAACTTATGATTCTCCTGCCTCAGCCTCCCAAGGACTGTGATTAAAGGTGTTTTCTCCAATGCCCAGCTATATGCTTCTCTTCTGTTGTTAAACCAAGATTACTAAAACAATCTTGAAGTTCTATTTTTCTATCTGAAATTAATAACAACTTGACTTCAATAATATACAAAATCTGTACATTTTTACCTGATCCTCCCATATTTTAGACTACTTACCTTATTCTTTAATACATTTTGCATTATATAATCATTACTAATTTAGTATTTATAGCTGTTCTTAATGCTTTTGTTTTCTAGCTTTAATATTAGCATTAAAATGATTTACACACGACTACAGTTTATATAAGTGCTCCCCAAAGCTCTATTAAAGGCTTGTTCTTCATGGTGGCACTACTGGAAACTATTGGAACCTTTAGGACAGACTGCTCTGTAGGTTCAATCTTCAATCTTCAATCATATATTTCATCCTTTTGGGTTGAATTTTGTAACTGGTGAGATATTCTACATTCATTCTTTGTCATGTGGATATGCATTTTTCCCAGAACCATTTATTGAAATGACCATCTCTTCTCCTTAGCACACTCTTAGTAACTTTGCGAAATATCAGTTGTCTGAAGATATACTGGCTTATTGTGGCCTCTCAATTCTGTTCCACTAGTTTATGTGTCTTTCTCTTTTTGTGAGAATGTTATGCTGTTTTGATCATTATAGCTTTTTTAAATTTTGAAGTCAAGAGCAATGTTTCATTTTTTTGATCATTACAGCTTTGTAGTATATTTTGAAATCAAGAGCAATGTTTCATTTTTCATTTTTATTTTTTGCTCAAGATAGCTTTTGTTATTGAGAGGTTTAAGGCTGGGTGAGAGGTTTTGCCATTCCATAAAATTTTAGAATGTTTTTTTTTCCCAGTTCTCTGTTATTTTGTTTAGGACTGCATTGACTCTGTAGATTGCATTGAGTAGCATAGACATTACTACAATATTTGTTCCTTCAACTCACAGACATGGGATGGCTTTTTCCTTTTTTGTCTCCAATTTCTTTCATTAACGTTTTATAATCTATATTGTAGAGATCTTCTACCTCTTTGATTACATTAATTTCTTTTGTTTATTTATTTATTTGAGAGAGAGAGAAGAAGGGACAGACAGACACAGAGAGAATGTGTGCGCCAGGGCCTCTAGCTGCTGCAAACAAACTCCAGATGCATATGCCACCTTGTGCATCTGGCTTATGTGGGTCCTGGGAAATTGAACCTGGGTCCTTTGGCTTTGCAGGCAAATGCCTTAACCACTAAGCAACATCTCCAGCCCTCATTTCTTTTTTTCTCATTTCTTGATATGTAATATTTTTGTAGCTATTATGAATAAAGTTACATTATTTTTATTTTAAAATATTTTTATTTATTTGTGAGAGAGATAGAATGAGAAAGTGAGTGACTATTGGCACACCAGGGCCTTTTGCCACTGCAAACAATTTCCAGATGCATGTGCCACTTTGTGAGTCTGGCTTTATGTGAGTACTGGAACATTGAACCCAGGCCAGAAGGCTTTGCAAACAAGAAACTTTAACCTCTGAGCCATCTCTCCAGCTCAGAATTATTTATTTATTTATTTATTTATTTTTTGTTATTTTTATTTATTTATTTGAGAGCGACAGACAGAGAGAGAAAGAGGCAGATAGAGAGAAGGAGAGAGAATGGGCGCGCCAGGGCCTCCAGCCACTGCAAACGAACTCCAGATGCATGCGCCCCCTTGTGCATCTGGCTAACGTGGGTCCTGGGGAGTTGAGCCTCGAACCGGGGTCCTTAGGCTTCACAGGCAAGTGCTTAACCGCTAAGCCATCTCTCCAGCCCAGAATTATTTATTTTTATTTCAGATAACTCACTAATGCCTTATAGCAATGCTACAGATTCAATATGTTGTTTAAGATTCTTAAAATTTGTTGACATTAGTGTACAAAACAATTCATGATGACATACTGAGATATTTTGCACATCCATGTTTATTGCTGCACTGTTCATATTAGCAAAGATAGGGAACCAACTTAGATGCCTTCAGCAGATGGATAGTGACAATGTAGTATATATAAAAATGGAGCCAGGCATGGTGGCGCACTCCTTTAATCCCAGCACTAGGGAGTCAGAAGTAGGAGGATTGCTGTGAGTTCAAGGCCACCCTGAGACTACATAGTGAATTCCAGGTTAGCCTGGGCTCGAGTGAAAGCCAACCTTGAAAAACAAAACAAAACAGAAAAAAAAAGGAAATAACATCTCATCGCCTTTTACCTTTTCCCCTCTCCTCTCCTGCTGGTCCTTCCCCCTGAAATATTTTCCCTTTAGCTTTCCATATATATATATATTAGTTTAAGACATATGTATGTATTAGTTTGTCTTTCTTACCCCATTACTCTTTCTGGTTCTCCCTCCCCAATCCCTTTCGACAACTGCATCCCTCTGCTCCCAATACATACATACATGCATGCATATGAATTAGATGATATATGTGAGAGAAAACATGCAATATGTATATTTCTGAATGTGGCTTATTATACTATAAATTATTATATTAGGATTCTCTAGAGGAACAGAACGATGAATATATATTTATATTTATTTATATATTATATTTGTTTATATGATAGGGGCTAGGGAGTACAACAATGGGTACCTGAATGTTGGAGAGTCTGAGAACCAGCTCAGTGCATGAAGCTGCATGCCTCAGGAGTTCCAGTCCGGTGCTAAGGACTGCATGATTTCTCGAGTTGTTGGTCTTCTATCCACACTAGAAAGCCAAACAAGCTCAGTTCTAATATCAGGGAAGGACAGCAGCAGAGGCATCAGTAGCAGGGGCAGCAGCAGCAACAACAACTATATAGATGTACTGTACTCATCAGCAAGAAGTGCAGCAGCACTACCTTTTCCTTAGATCTCTTTCTATCTGGGCCAGTGGTGGAAGGTGCTGCCCACTCTGTGGGAGGGTATTTCCCTACTCAGTATTTACTTGAAATCCCCTTACAGACTTTCCTAGAGTTGTGTCTCTTTGTTTATTCCAGAATAATCAAGATTATATAACAGTGATAACTTATTTTTCTTTATGGCTGAATAAAACTATATTGTGTATATATACACTACATTTTTGGTTTTTTGGTTTTTCGAGGTAGGGTCTCACTCTAGCTCAGGCTGACCTGGAATTCACTATGTAGCCTCACAGTGGCCTCGAACTCGTGGTGATCCTCCTAACTCTGCCTCCCGAGTGCTGGGATTAAAGGCGTGTGCCACCACGCCCGGCTTATATACTACATTTTCTTTACCCATATGTTGACTAGCATAGAGACTTAGGCCATTTCTTGGCCATTGTAAATAGTACAGCAACAAAAATTGATGTACAATATCTCTATGGCATGCTGACTTTCATTCCTTCAGGTATATATACCCAGGAACATCTATACTGTTTTCTATAGTGTCAGTACCAGGTTACATTTCTATAACCAATGTATAAGGATTCATTTTTCTCCTCACACTCATCAGCATTTGTTTGTTTTCTTGGTGATACCCATTCTGACTGCAATGAAAGGAAATCTCAGTGTAGTTATAATTAGCATTTCACTGATGGCTAAGGATGTTGAACATTTTTTTCACATATTTATTGGTAGTTTACATTTTTTATTTTTAAAACTGTTCAATTCATTTGCCAATTTGTTTATTGGATGATTTTTTGTGTGTGTGTTTAATTTTTTGAGGTCTTTATAGATTTAAGACATTAATTCCCCATCACATGTATGGTTGGTTAGTTTTCTTCCATTCTGCAGGTTGTCTCTTTTGATGTTTCCTTTGCTGTGCAGAAACTTCTGAATTTTGTGGAATTCTATTTGTCAGTTCTTGGAATTATTTTCTGAGCTATTGTACTGGTTTTAACGTAATTTGCCCATATCCTCAGGCATTTTTTTTTTATTAGTTTTGGACATACTCAGTGTGTAAACAGCATATATATGTTGGTACCATCCTTTCCTTTGTCTCTGACCCCCCTCCAAAGGAACCCTCCTTGATGGGGATAGGATTTTATGGTACCAGTTCCATTTGGGCCCAGTTTTGGGTCCCCCTTACCTTCCCCTCCAGCCCTACCTTCCCTATTGTCAGGTCCTTGAGATGCCTGTTATGTATGTCAGCATCTCGCACTGATCCAGGTTAGAAGACAAAGATGAGAGAGATCATGTGATGATTGTCTTTCTCTGATTGGGTGAGTTCACTGAGTATGATCTGTTCCAAGTTCGACCATTTTTCATTGTGTCATTTTTTTTTGTAACTGCTGAGTAGAATTCTATTATGTAGATATACCACTTCTTGGTTATCCATTCATCCAATGATGGGCATCTGGGTTGATTCCAGTTCTTAGCTATTATGAATTGAGCACCTATAAACATGGTTTATAGACATGGCCTGCTGCCATTCCATATGAATTTTGAGATCGTTTTTCAATCTCTGTGAAGAATAATGCTGGGATTTTTATTGGCATTGAATTAAATCTGCATATTGCTTTCGGTAGGATTGCCATTTTGCCATTTGACATTTTGAGGAGGTTGTCCTCTTTGACTGAGTGCTGGGAGTAAAGGTATATGCCACCATGCCCTACTAAACTATTTTTAAAATGGAAGCACTTGTTTTAGTTTTTAAAAGTATAATTTCAAGAGAACCAGATTCATGTATATGACAAATTACTACTCAAGGGGGAATAACTTCCAATTCTTCTACATTGGCCCCAATAATTCAAATAAATTAAACTAAATAGTGTATGATCTAAGTGCAATCAACAGGTTCTTCATAAAATGAGACACTTTCTGTAACAAAAAGGTAAGTAAGCACATCCATCTTTTGGAAATGAAATCAGCAAAACCAACATAAGGATATTTTGGAAGAGCTTGAAGTCACAGTTGGAATTAAACTTTCAAAGCTAAAGAGTAAAATTGGAACTTCAATTAGTTGCTTGATTCTGCCATGTCTAAATGAAATAGTTTGGATAATTACTAACACAACAGTGCTTAGTTTCAAAACTAATATCAACTGTTCATAATGAAAGGCCTATACCTAATAACCTGTTTTGGTTCTGTTCTTTTTTGGCCTACTACATAGATGGTTGAGTTTAAAAAGGTTAACCTCTGCAATTGCTCCTGAGAGTACAGAAATGAAAGAAAAATGGTGTAACAATGTAAGCCTGAGAAGTTCTGGGGCTTAACAGCAATTGCTGTGGCTGCTTATGGTCATTGTTTCAATAGAGAAGGCCTAACAATTGTTTCTGGGAGGAAAAAAATCATATCTATTCTAATGTCCTATCAAAGGCTATCAGGTATACACCCAGTAATAGCCTAAAACTCTTGGATAATGATGAAACAACAAAATTACCTTAACATTTCTTATTGAAACCTCTTATTTTGTTTTTGTCCATGCTTAAGAAAAATGGGTTTATTTATAATTTACTATTTTTGGGGCTCATTGACTCCAAGTTGTATTTAGGCCAGTTAGAAACAAAGCCAAATTTCATTCTTCCTAGGTGTAGTCATATTCACCTTTAACTCACAAATTGCATTGACTATTCATCAAGATGTGTAGGATCAATGGTAATTCAGATGGATAACTTGGAAAAGATTTGTGAGTTTCCTATCCAGACCTAGTCAGATTATTTTGAAAACCTTGGGAAAGACTGAAATTCTCCACCAATCTGAAAATGTTTGTGTTTTTATAGCATTGATTAGTGATATCAAAAAACCCAACATGGCACCTAAAAGATGTGCACAGATAAAGTCAATGACCAAATGAGCACTATGCATTATTGAAATAGGCAGATGCCTTTGAAGGAGAGAGAGAAAGCCTGAGAAAGAGAGGGAGAGAGAGAGAAAAAAAAAGAAGAAAAAGAGAGAGATTTCTGAGTCTATTATGGAAGAGAATAAACGCCAACTCTCAGCAATACATTCTAATTACATGGCATTTCAGTGCCCTGAAAGCCTGGTCAGTGTTTATGAATTTCTCATGATACTTGTGGTCCTGAAGAAATGTCTAAACTCTTTCCAATGCAGTGAAAATGACTTGTGATGTTCTTGCAAGTTCTGGAGCACTGACACACTTATGGAGATGGCAAGATAAATCCTCATACAGACCAAACCATACAGGCCAGTGTTAATTGCTTTATTATCTATGGGATGAGGAATCCATGATACAAATTTGGACATCCGTCCTTCCTCAAATAAAGTCCTGCATCCTGGATGTTTTGATCCCATGGAACTGCTGCAGAAACAGAATCTTCTACATGGGCAATTTGATTGCTACATTGTTGAAAGCTGCTAAGTAGCCACACAAGTAATTTTTTATCTCACCAAAATTTGTAATATGAAGGGATAGATCTTGTTTTGAAGATTTTGGGATTGATGACTTCTTTTCATGAGCTTCTGAATTCATTTTGTTAAGGTCTTTTTTTTATTCATGAAGGTTCATTTAACCTTTTAAAAAAGTTTTGTTTCATTTTTTCACAGTATAATTTCAAAAGAATAGGATGCTTGAGTATGACACATTACTACTCAAGGAGTAAAATACAAATTACAACTTAATGGACAACCAGCTGAGCCTGGCATTGAGAATGACAGCTTTTTATAACCTTTCCATTTTTCTTTATTATTGTTATTATTATTATCAACATATTTTGTATGGATACATCATATGTTGGTACTTCTTTTTCCTCGTCCCTGACCCCATTCCATTGAGGATCCTACTCAGTGGGGTTGCAGGTATTCCTTATAGTGGGGTTGTGGGTTGTGCATTGTGGGAGCAGCAGTCAGTTACTTTTTGGGGCACATTTCCAATTTCTTTAATCATTACTGACCTGTTAGATTTTCTCTTCTGGAGTCATTTTTTGTGTGTTCTATTTTTCAGACATAATTTTATGTATCCCAGAGTGGTATTGAAATTGAACTCACTATATAGTCAAGGATGACCTTGAACTCCTGGAGGACCCCATCTCTCTTTCCCAAGTGCTAAAATTACAGGTGTGTGCCATCATGCTTAGCTCTGGAGTCTGTTCTTTTAAAATATATTTTATTTTTATTTATTTATTTGTTTGACAGAGAAAGAGAGAAAGAGAGAGAGAGAGAGAGAGAGAGAGAGAGAGAATGGGTGTGCCAGCACCTCCAGCCACTGCAAATGAACTCCAGACACGTGCATCCCCTTGTGCATCTGGCTAACGTAGGTCCTGGGGAATGGAACCTAGGTCCCTTGGCTTTGCAGGCAAATGCCTTAACCGCTAAGCCATCCCTCCAGCCCTGGAACCTGTTTAGATAACTAAATATCCCATGTTCCTAGGCACTGGTCCTATGCCCCAAGTTGTCTGTCCATAGGCTGGTTGGCCTATTTTATAAAAAATCTATATGCTTTGTGTGGCCATTGGTCAGTGTTCCATTTATTTTAGCAGTTATCTAGATTTTGAACAAGTTTTCTTGTATGTCAGAAGCCAAAATGAAAAAGTAAAGAATTTTTTAAAATTGGATTTATGTTAGGACGTTCTTTCAATACTTAGCTAGGCTATTTACAGTAGAATCTTAGTATTTGTTTCTTATTTTCACCAGGTCTGAAAGTCATGTAGAAGTGCAAGGTTAGGGTCTCATCAGGCCTTTTCTGAACATGTATCCAGCTAAATGTATGAGCACAGCATTCTTGATATTCTACTATACATCTAACTTTCAAACTCTTTTTCTTTTGTAGTTTTCTTTCTTAACTTCTCTATTTCCAGGTTTTTTTGTTCTGAATATGACTTGCCATGAGTGTTTTCCCTTGTTCCAGTCTGCTAAATCCAATTACTTAAGATGATTTTGACAAAAGCTGCTTAGGAAACCACCTCAATTCTGGGAATGTTCCAACTCAGTGGAAAGAAAAGATATTTTTTTCCCACTGAATCTTGAGGTTGCTACTAGAAAATTAAAAAAAAAATTAAAACAATCCATTGAGAGCAAGGTCCTTATTGCTTCCTTTGTCACTATCAACCTGAGTGAAGGCTGAGTAATCATGACCACCAAACTAGGGGATAAAAGAAAATAAACATTGATCTCAGTGCTCTTTTATTACATGCAGCAATGTCTTCATTAAACTTTCTCCTGATTGTTGTAACTGTTTTTTTTTTTTTTCTTCCTGAGGTAGGGTCTCAGTCTAGTCCAGTCAAACCTGGAATTCATTATGTAGTCTCAGGGTGGCCTTGAACTCACGGCGATTCCACCTATCACTGCCTCCCAAGTGCTGGAATTAAAGGTGTGGACCACCATGCCTGGCTGTTGTAACTTTTTAATTTTTTTAAAAAAGTTTTGTATTGACAACTTCCATAATTATAGACAATAAACCATGGTAATTCCCTCCCCTCTCACTTTCCATTCACAACTCTACTCTCCATCATATCCCCTCCCCCTTTCAATCAGTCTCTCTTTTCCTCCTATCATGATGAACTTATGTAGTTAGTGTCAGGCACTGCAAGGCCATGGATATTCAGGCCATTTTGTGTCAGAAGAGTACATTGTAATGAGTCCTACCCTTTCTTTGGCTCTTTCAGTCTTTCTGCCACCTCTTCTGCAATGGACCATGAGCCTGGGAAGGCGTGATAGAGGTATTTCAGTGCTGAGCATTCCTCTGTCACATCTTCTCAGCACCATGGTGCCTTCTGAATCATCTCAAGGTCACCACCATCTGAAAAGAGAAGCTTTTCTAACCAAAAGTGAGAGTAACATTAATATATGGGTATGAACATTAAGAGAAATGTTTACTGGGAAGTTTGGTGAGCATAATATATGAATTTAGACAGACACCAGCAGATGTTATACCCCTAGGGCTCATGACCTCCCTCCCCCGTCAGAGGTTTTGAGTATCAGGCATGTATTCCCTCCTGTGGAGCAGGCCTCCAGTCCAATTAGAGAGCAGCTGGTTTCCCCCATAACAGACATGCCACTATTGTACCCATTGGATCATTTGGCCTGGCTGGCCAAACTTAAGGCTAGTAGGATCTCCTTTTGTTTATCTCCACTGGTGACTTCTCTGTCTCCCATGGAGCTGCATGCAGCATAGCTTTCTCCACCTTTCTCTCAGCTGGTCTACACAGAGGATGTTTTCACCTTAGCTCTAACAAGATTTCTTAGTGACCTTGCAGGCCAAGGATGTGGAGTCTTCAGCAATAGGGTCTTACCATCTATTCCTGGTGGAAACCAATAGCCTCGGCAATGGCCTGTAAAGTTTTTGAGGCACCAGGGACCTCCCTGACCAACAACTCTCTGGAATGTATCCCATACCTGGTACTGAAAAATTTCTAGTAACAATCTATGGCTTCTGGGTGCACCGTTGTTCAAAAAAGTAGGTTTTCATATGACTTATTCATTCATACCCTTTCAGATTTTTATTAACCCTTCCCTCACCTTTCCTTTACTCAATCTCTTTCCTTTCCCTCACTTAGGCTTTTCCAGCCCTATTCATCTGTTCTTCTACTTACACATATATATAATACAATCTTTAAATTCGCCACCCTCTCCTCCTCCCTTTCTATCCCCTTTCTGGCTTACTGGCCTCTGCTACTAAGTTTTGTTCCAACTCACATACAAGTCCAAACATCTGTAGCTAGGATCCACATATTAGAGACAATATGCAGAGCTTGGCTTTCTGGGCCTGGATTACCTCACTAAATAGAATCCTTTCAGATCCATCCATTTCCTTGCAAATTTCGTTTTTCTTTACTACTGAATGTAACTCCATTGTATAAATGTGCCATATCTTCATTATCCACTCATAAGTTGAGGGACATCTAGGTTGGTTCCATTTTCTAGCTATTGTGAATAAAACAGCAGTAAACATGGATACACAAGTATCTCTAAGGTTTTGTGATGTGTCCTTAGGATATATGCCTAGGAGTGGTATAGCTGGGTCATATGGTAAACCTATTTTTAGGTGTCTCAGGAACCTCCATACTGATTTCAGCAAAATCTTTGAGTTTTTCTCCATTTAATATTATGTCGGCTATAGGTTTGTCATAAATAGCCTTTAATATGTTGAGATATGTTCCTTCTATTACCCATTTCTGTAGGACTTTTATCATGAAAGGATATTGGATTTTGTCAAATGCCTTTTCTACATCTCTTCAGATAATCATGTGATTTTTTTTCCTTCAGTCCATTTATATATAGTGTATTGCATTTATCAATTTGAATAGGTTGAGCCATCCTTCCTTTTCTGGGATAAAGCCAACTTGGCCAGAGTAAATGATCTTTCTTATATATTCTTGTATTCTGTATTCTGATTGTCATTATTTTGTTGAGAAATTTTTCATCTATGTTAATGAGGGAGATTGGTCTGTAATTTTCTTTTTTTTGTTCTATCTTTGTCTGGTTTTGGTATCAGGGTGATGCTGGCTTCACAGATGGAGTTTGGTAGAATTCCTTCCTTTTCTATTTTATGGAAAAGTTTGAGAAGCATTGGTGTTAGTTCTTCCATGAAGGTCTAGTAAAATTCACCAGTGAATCCATCTGGGACTGGATTTTTTTCAGTTGGGAGATTTTTTACAACTTCTTACATCTCCCTACTTCTTATAAGTGTATTTAAGTGGTTAATCTCATCTTGATTTAATTTTGGTGGGTCATATAAATCAAGGAAAGCATCCATTTCTTTCAGAGTTTCAAACTTAGTGGAGTATATGTTCTTAAAGTATGTTCCTATGATTTTCTGAATTTCTTTTGTATCTGTTGGAATTGTGCCTTTTTTTAACTCTAATTTTATTGTCTTGTGTCTCTTCTCTCTTTCTTTTGGTCAGATTTGCTAAAGGTTTATCAGTCTTGTTTATCATTACAAAGAAAAAACACTTTGTTTCATTCATTCTTTGTATTGTGTTTTGGTTTTCGATTTCATTAATTTCTGTCCTAATCTTTATTTTTTTTCCATCTACTAATTTTTGGTTTGCCTTGTTCTTCTTTCTCCAAGGCCTTAAGGTGAAGCATGAAGTTGTTTACTTGAGACCTTTCTAATTTATAAATATAGGCACTTAAATCTATAACTTTCCCTCTTAGGAGTGCCTTCATTGTGTCCCGAAGGTTTTGGTATGTTGTGATCTCATTGTCATTTGATTCTATGAATATTTTGATTTCCTTCTTGATTTCTTCATTGACCCATTCATTATTTAGTGTGTTGCCCCAAACATTTAATCCTATCAACTAGGAAGTTGAGATTTCTGGTCTGAGATTCCAAGTCAGCTTGGGCCAGAGTCAGACCCTGCCCCCAATAATATCAGAAGAAAATGACAAAGGTCTTATAAATCAGGAAATGTCAAAGGCAACAATAGTCAACACCAAAATTCAGCTTATTTGAGAATGGTAAAGCCAATGAAGAATATCATTCAAATGTAATACATAACGTTTCCTGATATGGAAAGAGAGATTAGCAGTTCCAGTGCAAGCCTTTGTATCTGATTTTGGTAAGTACGCCCTCCCTGTTACTTTTTGGCATGGCTTCCAATATCACCAATTCTGATTGCCCACCTTGATCCCTTTCCATTGTGTTGGGGACTCTTTTAGGCTGCTTGGTCACTGGATCTGGTGTTCTGATTGGCTGTGCTGGATGCTGTGGCACTGGTGGTAGGTGGATGGGAGGCTGTGCAGGGTGCCTGGAGTTGTATCAGAGCTGCTCAGCTGGTTCTGTACGTGTTCTCCTTCAGCAGCTGCTCAACTGGTAACCTGCTGTCTTCCCCTTAAGGTTTCTTGACTTTGCAAGGAGGCTGATGTGAGAGTGGAAAGTCCTTTCATCTGGTTTCTGCTCATGCAGCTCTGTTCTGGCCAGGCGGGTGCTGTGTGGATTGGGGCCACCGCTGCCTTAGTGGGATTCTGGATACTTTTCTCCTTTCTTTGCTGTGGTTGATAATAACTTATAACCTTTACTTTTTGGTAGGTGAGTGTATTTTACTATTTTTCTGTTTATTTCCCACCCTAGGCAGTTTTGGTGTGGCCACTATGCTACCAACTTACCCAGAAGTTCTGTTGTAACTTTTTGTATTTAGAATATGTGTGTGGTTTATGCATGTGTGTGTATGCGCATGCATAGAGGCCAGAGGATAATGCCAACTGGCTATTTCCTTGAGACATGGTTCCTCTCTCAACAAGGAGCTGGTGTCTGTTCAGTAAGCCCCAGCGATTCTCTGGTCTCCAACTCCCTCTTGTCTCCAACCCCCCCTTGGGTTGGGTTACAGCCATGTGTGGCCTTGCCCAGCTTTTTATGTGGGTTCTAAGGAGTTGAATTTGGCAGTCTCTGGCTCGAGAGGCCCTCCTGCTTAAGCAATAAGTGCTATTAACTATGGCTCTTAATGAGCCATTTCTCCAGCCCACAATTGTTGCCAATTTTGACTAGAATCTGGAGTTTTATAAAAGTTGATTTGGTAGCTTTTTCCAGCTTATTAATTGCTTTGTTTTCATGCTGAGTGGTGAGAAAAGACAGAGACATTGATCTCCTGACTATAACTTTTATGATGTCACTCTAACTTAAAATTTTCCTATTTATGTACAATGGTAAACTTGAGGATTTTCTTGGTTTTAGTCTTTTTAATATACCCAGAAAAGGCAGAAGAAGATGATGGCTAGTAATACCCTCTGGCAATTGTCACCCCATAGTAACACCCAGAGTGATTCATGCATCAAACTACTTTCACAAGAATTAAGGAAATCTGGGAAGAGACCATTGTCCCTGGTTTTAGTGTAATAATAAAAAGATGCATTTAAGAAGGTAGGAAACAAAGAGGTCCTTATGTTGCTTCTATCTCAACTGCAATCAGTGGAGATAGAGTTTCCTAGTGCTTGGGGGAGGAAGCATGAATTATGTCCAAGCCTTATTCTTAAAATAAACTTTTAGGCTCACCACAGTGAAACCAAGTGCTAGGCAGAGCCCTATGTCATCCATTCCCTGGATAATATTCTTTGGCTGATTTGCTAGAACTTTTGTGCCCTGCCTGGTATCAAAGAGAATGACTTTACCATCCCTTCTCTTACCTTGTGTGCCTGAATGGGGAAGAAGAATGCACTGTCTGGAGAGCAAAACATAAAACTAGCAAATGGCTTTGTTTTAGAATTCATTGCCAGACCTACTGTGGTGGGTTGAGTGTAAAATATCTCCCATAACCTCAAGAGTTTGTGATTGAGCATCTTACTTAGTCCCCTGCTGCTGGAACCTTTGGGAAGTGCAGCCTTGCTGGAGGAGGTGTGTCACTGTGGGTAGGCCTTGAGGTGTTTTTATTTTTCTTTTTTTAAATTAGTTTTGTACTCAGTGAATACAGTCAAGTTGGTACCATTCTTAGTCTCTTCCCTGTCCTCCCCCCTCCACATGGACCTTCCTTGTTGGGGTATATGGATCATGCATTGTGGGGTTAGCCATCAGTTGGGTAGGGGGAAATGTCTCTGCATATCATGACCCAATGTGTTGCTCTGGCATTCTTTTTACCCCCTCTTCTGCAAATTTCCCTGAGCCATGCTGGGTTCATTTTAGGTCTGCTTCAGTGATGAGGGCTTGGGAGCTTCTGTGTCTCTGGATATCTGATTTGGTAGGAGTTGATTGTTCTTTGTGTTGATCTCCTACACCCTTTTGCTGGTACCAGGTTCACCAAGAAAACAGCACTCTTGCTTGTTC
The DNA here is from genome assembly GCA_036346955.1 of Dipus sagitta. NCBI lineage: Eukaryota > Metazoa > Chordata > Mammalia > Rodentia > Dipodidae > Dipus > Dipus sagitta. The sequence goes on from CM070776.1 coordinate 66,762,992, forward strand.
TGCCAATTATTTTTAGTTTCAGCTGGGGCCCTTTTGAGGTATGATGGGGTGTTTCTCTCCTTAGGATCTGCTTCTATCTGAAAAAGAGAAGCAGATTCTCTGATGGAGAGTAAAGTTAGCACCAGATAAATGGGATAACAATTATTATTTTGGAGAGAATTTAATAGGTGTAGGCCCTCTTGTAGCCCACGATTGGTGGTAGCTTGATAATGGAGAGTGGGCTCATTTTTGGATATGGTTCTGACTTGTTTCCCAGCTCCACCTATGTTTTTTTTTTGTTTTTCAAGGTAATGTTTCACTCTAGTCCAGGCTGACCTGGAATTCACTATGTAGTCTCACGGTGGCCTTGAACTCATGGTGATCCTCCTACCTCTGCCTCCCGAGTGCTGGGATTAAAGGTGTGCACCACCACGCCTTGAGGTTTGTTAGTCCAGACCAGTTTGTGTTCAGAGGTAGCTCACTTAGGCTGCTCCCTCCCTGCTGTTCATACATGAAGATGTGAACCTGCTTCCTGCTCATGCCATGCTTTCCCTGTCATTAGGAAGCTTCCCCTTAAAATTGTAAGCCTGAAATAAACCCTTCTGCTTCTGGACTGGTGTTTTGTGACAATGAGAAGGTAACTACTACACCTACCATGGTGTGATCAAATAACATGTAGAAAACAAAGGCCTCTATACTCAGACCAGAGTTTACAGATTGAATTTCCAGACTTTTCTTGGAATCCAGCAGAGAACTGTGTTATTGGGATGTACTTAAGTTTTAGCCTGGATCATTGTAGGACAAGGGCATACCACTCCCTCCTCAAAGTTATGTAGGTCTGTACAGCTTTAAGAATCAGGTGACTGAACTTAATGTTATCCCTCACAACCAAGGGACTATTTTTACCACATTTTCTCCAACCTCAGGCAGTACAATTATTGTTATAATATATATATAATATATAATATAAACATTAAATTTATATATTTTAATTTTAAATATATATTTATATGACAAATATATAATATATATTTAATTATATATAATTTATATATTGTATATATAAATATATATAATACAATATGTATAATATGATTAATTATATAAGGCTACTGTTCAGAAATGGAGGCTCAAACCCTTCCTCAGTATCAGAAACTTCAGTGGGACGAATTCACATTTCAGCTTGCATCTCTACTAGCATGTGCACCAATGTGACTGTGTAGGACTGTGCAGCTGTGAAATTTAGGTTGGATTTAGTGTTAATCTAGATAGTTGAAGATGTGCCTTCACCATGTTACATCAGCATTGGGCAGCATAGCATGGAGCAAAAGCCCATTCACTGAAGGTTGGTTTTGTGTAGCAGATTACTCCAAAATGAAGACAGAAAGGGAGGCTCTGGGGATTCTGGAAGTCAAGTCATGGAGAACTGAATTTTAAAGGTCATACAACTACTCCCTAAGGTTATGTTAGCTAGAAACTGAAATATCCCTTGGGGGGTGCAGGAAGGAAATTCCAGAGAACTCAGGAAGTCAACAAATCTGGGAACGTGTTGCACGACCCCAAAGCTATCTAAAGGGGAAACAATTGCTTGGGAGGGGGAGAGACTCTCCAGTGGAGCTGCCTGCAAGTGGTGCAGTGTGCTTTAGAGATGCAGCTGCCATGAGTCATCACCTATGCTGGGGTGGGCTTTCTGGTGATTCAGCTGCCTTTGAGTTGAAGCAGCTATGGGGAAGTCATCATCTAGGATGGGATGAGACTTCTCCTGGCATGACTGCCCTCACCCTGCTCTGTAACTAACCCCAGTAAACTCATTGGTTCATCAAAGTGGTTTTGGTGTAATCATCCTTTGATCTGTGTTTGTACTGGGCGGGGGGGAATGTAGAGTTAGGGTGACTAGACCCCTAAAGGTAAAAAGGGCAGGAAAGTTTTTCTTATCTCTTGCCTAATTCCAAAGAACAGTTTTTCCACAGTCATGACCCCTGCTAGGAGGGAGGTCTTTCATAGGATTTAAATATTGTGGTTGGTCAAGTTCAGCCCCTGAACTCCTAATCTCTTCCTAAGACAGCCCACCACCCTAAAGTTATAAATACCTTTGCAAGGGGCAGGCCCTCGCTCTCTCTGATCACTTGGGAACTTCTAGCTGTGGGTGAGTTTTTCCCTTGGCTGGGCCTGGGCTGGTTTGCCCCAGCCCCAGGCCCAACCCTAGCCGGGAGGGGCTCAGCCTAGGCCCTAGCCAGGGCCCATCTTGGAGGGCCCCCTAGCCCTTACTGTCTGCATGGGTTCTTTATCCTTACCAGACCCCCCCCCCCCAAATGGCAGGAGTTCCTTGAACTTTCTTTCCTCTTTTATTTCCACTCTTTTTTTCCCCAGATCTGACTGGTCACATGGACTCCTGAACTATATGTGGCCCATATGGGCTTTTGGGCTCCACGTGGTGTACTTCTCCTCACTTTATTTCCCTGTACCTTTCAGTCTTCCCCTTTCTGCACTCCTTTGTAAAATTTGAATAAAATGTGGTATTTTAAAAATCATTATTTTAGAGCCGGGCGTGGTGGCACATGCTTTTAATCCCAACACTCGGGAGGCAGAGGTGGGAGGATTACCTTGAGTTTGAGGTCACCCTGAGAATACAGAGTGAGAGTTTCAGGTCAGCCTGGGCTAGAGTGAGACCCTACCTCGAAAAACGAAAAAAAAAAAAAAAATCATTTTCTTGAATCTGGAATTGCCAATTCTTTAGTTAGTTTGCAGATATGAACTCAGGGCTTGGGGTTCCAGGAAGCACTGCAGAACCCCAATTTCCCCATTACAGTGCCCTATCTGGGGAGAAGGTGTGTGTTCATGTCATTCCAGGGGAAAAAAGGTTTTTTTCTGTGACAGTGGGACTTGTTAGAAAGTTCAGGACTAATCGTAAACTCAGTGCTGGGCTGGTGAAACATAATTGAATAGAATCCAGTGAGTATTATCTCCCAGCTAGGGCCTGCAGATGGAGTCAATGGACAGACAGGCAGAGACATGTAACCTCAAACTATCTATCATACTTCTATTCCAGCAAGCATCACCTGTTGCTGGTTTAAGAAGCTTTAGATAATGATTCCACCCCAGCAATATGCACCCCATGATCTCATCTCAGAGCTGTTTTGGTCTAATAAGGCTGAGGACTCAGGGTATGATATGATATTGTTACATTGATGGCCACAGGCACAATATAGGAGCCTGAGGCTAGTTCTCTCTTCCATAATGATTCTGCCCACAGCAAAGCAGAATGGCCAGTAAGTACAAATAAGATGGGCCTATATTGTCATAGGAGAGGCTTGTGAGAAAGTTTGTGCACTTAGGTAATCCGCCAGTTCAAGCTGAACCACACATCAGTTATGTATTTGGGACAAGTTCAGCCTGGGGTTGCTTTCTAGTGACAAGAGTGACAATTTACCAATAATGGACTTGTGGCAAATCTGGGCCTGGGTGCCATCTAGTGCTGAAATGGAGGAAGTGAGTATATGCATATAAAAAATTAATACCCCTGCTTAGAATTTCTGGAAAGGTAGGCAAAAACAAAGCCAAATTATGTTGATGGGGGTAAATAATCTTTCAATGTGAGCTTCACGTTAAATATCAGTAAGTAACAAGAATTCTCAGAGAGTCCTGGTTACTGTCCCAGAGCTCTAACCAACACCCTCTCTCCACACCAACCAGACCATGCTCTAACTAGATTTGGGATTCCGAAGCCACATCCTGTTATGATAATTGAGATTTTAAAGAGTTGCCTTTCCTCCCTTCCCTGTATGTCCAGACTAGGTCTGGGATCATAGAATCTCTACCTGCTATTGACAAGCCTTTCTGTACCTGTGCTGAGAAGAAAAACAGCTTCACTTCCCCAAAGTAGTTCAACAGGGGTTCCAGCCAAGGGTTCTTGCTCTAGTTCAGGCTGGCCAGGAATTCACTGTAGTCTCAGCATGGCCTTGAACTCACAGCAATCCTCCTACCTCTGTCTTTTGAGTGTTGGGACTAAAGGTGTGCACCACAACCAGCTACCCCCTAAATATTTATGTTAATGCCTATTGATTAGTGTAGCTCCCACTTTTGGTTAGAGATGCTTCTTTCTGCAGATGGTGGTGACTACTGGAGAGACTTAAAACTCATCAGATTGATGAAAATAAGTGGCTGTTGAGTGCTTAGCACTAAATGAGGCATCTCTATTATGTCCTTCAAGGCTCATAGAACACTATGGAAAAAGTGGCTGAAAGAATGTAGGAGCCAAAGGATGGGGAGTAATATCCTGGAACACTATCTTCCAGATACAAAGTGGCTGTTGCCTTCATGACCTCACTGTGGCTGTCATTACTTGCACAAGACCTGCACAATATTTTGTCCACTACCATGTCACCATGGAAGATGGAGAAAGGCAAAGAAAGACATTAAAATATGAAAGGTACTAGTTGGAAAGAAGGTGTTCAGGATGGAGGAAGTGGATAAAAGATAGCAATGAGAAGAGATTATGATCAGAATTATGTTATGTACATGTGTGAAAATTGTCAATGATTTTTTAATGTGCAGTAGACTTTAAAGGACATTTCCTTAAATTACCATAGAAATGTCCAACAAGAATATGAAAAATATGCTTCATATAATTAATCATGGAAATGCAAATCAAAACTAGAGAGCCCAGTTCACTGCACTGGACTGTGTGCAGGCAGGTGGGTGGGTGCACGCATGGGTGAGTAGGCAAGACCCCTGTTTTCCAGCTCCTCCCAGCTCCCTGGTTGGGGTACTCTGCACATGATAGCATGCTGGCGGGAGGGCACCATGCAGAGTGAGTAGGTCAGGTCATTTTTTCCCTGTTTTTTCCTAGCTCCCTGACCCAGTTTCCCTGTGCAGAAGGGTACATGGGCAGGCATGGCGAGGAGTGAGTAGGCCAGACCCCTATTCCCTGACTCCTCCCAGTTCCTTGGTCCTGGTAGGAGCCTTGCTTGTGGAGGTCTGTTCCCTGTGTGGGCTGTGGAATCAGGCCTTTTGCTCTGGTATCCTGACAGGCCACTGGGTACCAACATCCCTGTTCATCTGAGTCAGAGGGTACATGAGCCAAAGGACAAAAAATTGCTTTCTTCTCAATAAAACAGAGTCTCCCTAAAATGGGTAGACCACAATGCAAAAAAAGCCAATGAAAGTGAGAAAACTGAGAGATCGCCACCAAGGATGCCTAGTCATACAATGGAAGACACCAAAGAAATCATAGAGAAGTCAACAGAAATTCAATTCCAAAAGGAAAATACAACAACCAGTGAGACCCTATTCAAAAGAATCGCTGAACTGGAATCAAACCATCAGAGAACCAACTATGGTATCAAAGAAATTGAACAGAATCATCTTTTAGAGCATTCAGCTTTTGACAGTACATTTAACTTGATTGAAGAGAATGTTTGAAACCTCAAAAGAGCTATGAACGAATTGAAGGTGAGTAAAGAAATGGAAGATCTTAACAACTGGTTGATTAAGCTTAATGAAGACTTGACCAAATGTAAGAATGAATTCCATGAAGCATCAAGAAAATTAGAACTTGAACTGAAATTGTACCTGAAAAAAGAGATGGAGACAATGCAAAATAACACAACAGAAAACAACAATCAAATATAAATTATAAAATCCTCTCTGGAATCCCTCATAAACAGAGTTACTCATGTGGAAGACAGAACCTCTGACTTGGAATACAAGACAGAATAAATTGATCAGGAGGCCAAACACTTTGCTAAGTTCAAAAAATCAAATGAACAGAATATGAGGGAACTGTGGGATACCCTAAAACGATCAAACATCCAGATCATGGGTATACCAGAAGGAGAGGAAATCCAGGCCAGAAGCATAGAGAACATATTCGACAAAATTCTTGAAGAAAATTTTCTGAATCTCTTAAAAGAGAGGCCTATCCAGATAAAAGAAGCCCACAGAACACCAAACAGACAAGACCAAAGAAGAAACTCTCCAAGGCATATCATAGTTAAAACTATTAACAATGAAAACAGAGAGAGTGTTAAAAGAAGCAAATGAGAAACAAATCACAATGTACAAAGACAATTCCATCAAAATTACATCAGATTTCTCAATGGAAACCCTGAAAGCCAGAAGGGCGTAGAATGGAACACTTCAAAGTATGGCTTTCAACCCAAGCTCCTCTACCCAACAAAAGTATCCCTCATAATAGATGGTGAAAGGAAAACATTCCATGCAAAAAAACTCAACTCTATGATTATATGAACACAAAGCCAAACCTACAGTGAATACTTGAGGGAATACTCCACACAAAACAGTCAAACAACCAATCTCATTAGCCAACAAGAAGATCACAATCACCAAAATAGACCAGGCTCAAAATAGTTCCAAACACAAGAAAGCACCAAAATCCATAAAACACCTCATCATGGCAGGGGTTGATTCAATCCTCATACTAATAACCTTAAATATTAATGGTCTTAACTCATCCATCAAAAGACACAGGTTATCAGGGTGGATCAAAAAACTGGATATCTCCTGTCTTCAAGAAACCCACCTCACCACTAAAGATAGACACATCCTCAGGGTGAAAGGATGGAAAAAATATTCCAAGCAAATAGAAATAAATAAAACAAGTGGGTGTTGCTATATTAATATCGGATAAAATAGACTTCAAACCAAAAGTAATCAAAAAGGGAAAAGAAGGTCACTTCTTACTCATCAAGAAAATGGTCCAACATGAGCATACCACAATTATAAATACATGTACCAAACACAGGTGCACCACAGTCTATAAAACAGAAATCAACACCAACACCATCATAGTGAGAGACTTCAATACTCCACTATCATCAATAGCAGAAAATCAACAACATTATAGATCAACTAGGCCTAATGGACATCTACAGAACTTTCCATCCCAACACTACAGAATACACATTCTTCTCAGCATCCCATGGAACCTTCTCCAAGATTGACCATATATTAGACCATAAAGCATGCCTCTATAAAGTCAGAAAAATTAGGGGCTGGAGAGATGGCTTAGCAGTTAAGCACTTGCCTGTGAAGCCTAAGGACCCTGGTTCAAGGCTCGATTCCCCAGGATCCATGTAAGCCAGATGCACAAGGTGGCACATGCATCTGCAATTCATTTTCAGTGGCTGGAGGCCCTGCTGTGCCCATTCTCTATCTACTCGCCTCTTTCTCTCCCTGTCTGTCACTCTCAAATAAATAAACAAAAAATTAAATTCAGGAAAATTGAAGTAATGTCAGATCACAATGCTTTAAAGCTAGAAATTAACAACAAGAGACACATCGAGAACTCCACCACCTCCTGGAGACTAAACAACACACTTTTAAAAAATGAATGGGTTGTGGAAGAAATAAAAAAGAAATTGTAATTTTCCTACAATTGAATGATAATGAAAACACAACCTATCAAAACTTATGTGACACCATGAAGGTAATCCTAAGAGGAAAATTCATAGTGCTAAATGCCTTCATTACAATGACAGAGAGATCTCAATTTAATAACCTAACTGTCCAGCTAAAGGCACTGGAAAAATAAGAAGAATCCAACCTAAAGAGCTCAAGATGGAAAGAAATAATCAAGATTAGAGCAGAAATTAATGAATTGGAAACTAAGAAAACAATTTAAAAAATTGATGAATGGAAGAGCTGGTTCTTTGAAGAAAATAAACAAGATTGAAAACCCCTGGCCAACTTGATTGAGTGAAAAAAAGAGAAGTCTCAAATTAACAAAATCAGAAATGAAAAAGAAGAGATCACAACAGACATCAATGAAATTGGAAGAATCATCAGGGCATACTTCCAAAACCTCTGCTCCACAAAATTGAATAATCTGGAAGAAATGGAGAATTCCTAGACATATACCACCTTACCAAAACTAAATCCAGAGAAGATTAATCTCCTAAACAAACCTATCACATCCATGGAGATTTAAAACGTAATAAAATCCTCCCCCAAAAGAAGAGTCCAGGACCAGATGGCTGCTCAGCTCAAATCTATCAAACCTTCATAGAAGAACTGAAACCATTTTTTCTCAAACTATTCAGCATAATCAGAGAATAGGGAATCCTACCAGACTCCTTTTATGAAGCTAGCATCACCCTAATACCAAAACCAGACAGAGATGCAACAAGGAAAGAAAACTATAGTCCTGTATCCCTAATGAACTTAGATGCAAAGATTTGAACAAAATCCTTGCAAACCAAATTCAACAACACATCCAAAACATTATCCATCTTGATCAAGTAAGCTTCATCCCAGGTATACAGGAATGGTTTAACATATGGAAATTGGTTAACGTAATATACCACATAAATAAACTTAACCATAAGAACCACACAATCACCTCAATTGATGCAGAGAAGGCCTTTGACAAAATACAACACCACTTCATGATCAAAACACTGGAAGGAATAGGCATGGAGGGTTTATATCTCAACAGAATAAAGGCTATATATAAAGCTCCTATAGCCCAAATAATATTTAATGGAGAAAGACACAAGGAGTTACCACTGAGATTGGGGACAAGACAGGGGTGCCCACTCTCGCCACTGCTCTTCAACGTAGTACCAGAAGTACTTGCACAAGCAATAAGACAGGAGAAAAAATAAAAGGGATTCAAATTGGGAAGGAGGAAGTCAAGTTATTCTTATATGCAGGTGACATCATCCTGTAAACAAGTGACCTAAAAGTCTCCATCTCAAAACTTCTAAAGGTGATTAATTCCTTCAGTAAAGTGGCAGGATACAAAATTAATGTACAAAAATCAGTAGCTTTTCTATATGCAAAGGACAAATATACAGAGAAAGAAATCAGTGAGGCTGTCCTATTTTGAATAGCAACAAAAAAATTAAATACCTTGGAATAACACTAACCAAGAATGTGAAAGACTTATATAATGAAAACATGAAAAAAAAAAGCTCAAGAAAGAAATTGAGGAGGACTTGAAAAGATGGAAACACCTCCCATGCTCTTGGATAGATAGAATTAAAATTGTGAAAATGGCAATTCTACCAAAAGCAATATACAGATTTAATGCAATACCAATAAAAATACCAGCATCATTATTCACAGAGATTGAAAAAAATGACCTCAAAATTCATATGGAATGACAGCAGGCCTTGGATATCCAAGCCTATTCTCAGCAAAAAACAAACAAACAAAAACAACAACAAAAAATTACAAAAAATCTGAAGATATCACCATACCTGATCTAAAGCTATATTACAAAGCCATAGTAACAAAAATATCATGGTACTGGACTAAAAACAGAAACATAGACCAATGGAACAGAATTTAAGACCCAGACCTTAGGCCAAGTAACTATAGCTGCTTGATCTTTGACAAAGGTGCCAATAATATAGACTGGAGAAAAGACACCATCTTCAACAAATGGTGTTGGACAAATTGGATGACCATATGTAGAAAAATGAAATTAGGTCCACTCATTTAGCCATACCCAAAAATAAAATCCAAATGGATTAAAGACCTCAATATTAGACCTGAAACTCTGCAACTGCTGGAAGAAAAAACAGGAAGCATGCTCACGATATAGGACTGGGACCAGGCCTCTGCAAGCAAAGCACAATGGGAAGTACCAGGACCAGGGAACTGGGAGGAGCCAGCAAACAGGGATTTGGCCTACTTACTCTATGCAGTGCTAGTCCACACACCCTCCGACACAGGGAACTGGGACCAGGGAACTCCCAGGAGGTAGAATTTTTAAAATTCTTTTTATGTAAGGGGGGGGCAAAAGAGAAAGAGGGAGGGAGGAGAGACAGCTAGAGTGAGTGGCCTCTAGCCACTGCAAATGAACTCCAGACGCGTGTGCCACCATGTGCATCTGGCTTATGTGGGTACTGAGGAATCAAACCTGGATTCTTAGGCTTCACAGGCAAGTAACTTAACTGCTAAGCCATCTTTCCAGGCCCGGTTCTAGGATTTTAACTTGTAAATCCTTATAGGTTATTCTTTCCCACTAAACAAAGTTTTCTTCAAGCATTTAAAACATTATATTAGAGTTCTGCAAGCAAATGAAACCAAGAGGATCACTCTCTTTTCTCTCCTCTCTCCTCCCCTACAATTGGCTTATGTCATTCACACTTGTTGAGGTTGGCAAATCCAAAATGTGTACAAAATTTGTAGATATGGATAGAAACTCCATTGGGTTTGTATTTTTTATTCCTGAGGAGACTTTTTCTTCCTTAAGAAACCAATTTTAATAGTTATTTATTTGAGAGAGAGAGGGAGGGAGGGAGGAGGAAGAAGGAGAGAGAGAGAGAGAGAGAGAGAGAGAGAGAGAGAGAGAGAGAGAGAGAGAATGGGCATGCCAGAGACTCTAGCCACTGTGAATGAACTCCAGATGCATGTGCCAACTTGTACATCTGGCTCACGTGGGTACTGGGGAATTGAACCTAGGTCCTTTGGCTTCACAGGTACTCACCTTAACCACTGTGCCATCTCTCAGCCCTTTAACAATGTGTTAAACGTACCTTAATAGCAACATGTAGACAATGTTTCAACAAATAAATTCCTGTGAACCATAGCCAAATTGCACATATAATTAGCCTTTGCCAATTCAGTTTTCATACACAAATCCTTAAAACATACTTGTTTTTTTAAATAAAGACTAGCAAAGTCATACTGTCACTTAACCTGATACACCACTCTTGCATACAACTGAAAATTTATATTAACCTTTCTTTGATGATGTTTACTGTTTTCAATATGTGTGACTTCAATACTCTGATGGAAAGTCAACAATGCTTAAAAATTATAAGGTAAGCATAATATGTGTTATACAACATAACAACTTTCCACTATCCATAGTATTTTTTTTTTTTTTTTTTGGTTTTTCAAGGTAGGGTCTCACTCTAGACCAGGCTGACCTGGAATTCACTATGGAGTCTCAGGGTGGCCTCGAACACACTGCAATCCTCCTACCTCTGCCTCCTGAGTGCTGGGATTAAAGGCGTGCGCCACCATACCCGGCTTATCCATAGCGTTTTTATATTAGATAGAACAATCTGGTAATTGGGCCTGAATTTTCTCTTCCTCAATCAACTGGTTGTGGGAATTATCCATGAAGATTATTCTATCCTATAGTCTCTCATAGGCAGAGAGAGAAAATATAAAGTAGTTAAATTGTGAACCATGGGCATTTGGCCCACTTTGTTATACAACTTATTTGGGTTTTAGGGCTTGGTCATGTTCTGTCTCATATATACAACTTTCATTTGGTAATGGCGTGCTATGATGTTGCTATGTTGTACCTGTGCAACTATATGGCTTGATGTTTCAGAGAACATTCAGTTCATGCTAGGAACTCATGTGGCATTCTTAAGGCCCAGTAGCAAGCCAAAAACTTATTCTTAAACAGGGCATACGAATTTGTGGACAATGGTAGAACTTGGCCCCAAAATTCTAAGGACCTCAATTGTGATGTAGAGGAGCTTTCATGACAGCCTGGACCTGCTGTAGTCTTCTATTGCTCTGGGTTGCATACAAAACCATCAGGTTTTCTGGTCACTTAGTAAATAGGCTGAGGTAACACAACCTGGCAAGGAAATGTTCTTGTAATAAAACTACTTAACTGAATATTTGCCCTCATTTTGGTGATAGGGGCAGCCTTAGAAGGGATAGCTAGACAGACTCACACTGTTGAATCCCTAAAACCTTTACTGAAGTGGAAGATCTTGAATCTTGGTTGAATTTACTTCTCTTTTCAGATGTGCAAATACCTTGATACCAAATCTATACTTATCACTTCTGCCTGAGTCCAATGAGCATAATGGCACTACTGGAATGGCTTAGTGTGGTATTTTGTAAAAGGTGGATGCAATCAAGGGCTATGCAGACTAAAATATGACATAGGTATAGAAAGTTAATTTTATCAGTGAGATGAGAGAGTTAAAGGCATATTGCTGTACTTCAGCTATAAAACAAGCTGTTTCTCCATGGACTTTTTGAACAGACATGGGGATAAAGATTTGACATATAAATAGCTTCAGACTGGATTCCAGGGGATGAGTAAATTGGCTGAAGCAATGAAACCAGCTGTAGCTGGTGTAGCAGCTGCAATTGGAGTCATCACCAAGTTACTGTCATTTTCCAAAGTCCATTTGTTTTCTGCACCGGCTGAAAGGGTGAGATTAATGGAAGTATAGTGGTAATAACCATCCCTGTATCCTTCAAGTTCTAGATGATGGTATTAATCTTTGAAATCTCTTCAGAATTGCAGTGTTGCTTTTTATTTACATTTTTTTGGTATAGGAGTTTCTATAACACTTGTGCCCCCCACTTGTGCTTCTCCACAATCATGCTCCTCAAATTGTAGGCCAGGGGACTAATGGGAAAGGACTCTACTAGTTATTGAGTATGTCTGTTCGCATTATGATTTTCAGAATGTGAGAAATAGCCACAGCATGTGTTCAAGGATCTACCCATTACACCCATTGTTTGATAGATCTGAGCCACAGTTCCCTTGTATATCTGATCTTGATAAGAACCATTTCAGAGTATTGCATTATAGTGAAATTTACATTTCCCTGGAACTAGTGATAGTTCAGAACCAGTTCTCAGTGATCCTTGATGTGCAATCATTTAATGACAAAGTGTACTCAAGCAAGAGAATGAAGAGGCATGTTTCTTTCCCAGAGTGGAGCTTGTTTGCAAAACTTCCTGTTTAGTCGGGTAGATGTTTCAGGGATGATTGAAATCAGTTAGGGAAAAGCTCACATCTTTGTCTTAGGAAAAGCTGTGGACATGAAGCAAGAATTAACAGGTAGAAGAATATAATAGAATGTCTAAAATGTCAGAAATAAGCCAGAATGAGATATTTTGGGGAATCAAGATGTTTAAAAATGCCATATAAATTAAATAAAGATAAACCTGGGTACTTGAGAGACCTAGCAGAGACACATGCTCGATAAAGACCCAAGAAGACCTTGATCTTCCACTCCATGCTGGCCTCAAGGTTGAGACTATTCCTTGCTTTTAAATGAAGGTATTTCTTGGCGCAAACTGCAAAAACTAGGAAATATGGCCATTTTTTTCAAATTCTTATTAATAAAGTTTTACAAGATATACAGAAACAACTAAAAAAAAAAAAACAAGAAAAAGAAAAGCATGCCCAATAAGAAAAGAACATAAAGTTGCATAAAACATCATGAGGGAGAGATGGAGAGATGGCTTAGCAGTTAAGGCCTAAAATTTGAGGGGTATTATTGTGGATAAGCACAAGTGGGAGTTACTAGAGCCTTCTCTACCAAAAAGAAGGGAGGAGGGATACCAGACAAACTAAATTTTAAGTCAAGAACTGTTACCAAACAACAAAAAGAAGAATGTTATATATTGAATAAAAAGGTTAATCCACATGTAAACATATATGCACCAACATCAGAACTCTCAAATATATGAAGCCCATATCCATAGAATTGAAATGTAGAAAGCTCTAGCATTTCCACATGCCATTTCCAATAGTGGGGAAAAAAATAGTCAGGGGACCAAGAAGGTAAGAAAGAACTTTAAAAATACTATGGACTAATTTGACCCAACAGTGACACACGGAACACCCCAGACAACAAGAACAGAATAAATATTCCCTCTCAAATATACATGGGAGATCCAGGCATGGTGGCATATGACTTTAATCCCACCACTCAGGAGGCAGAAGTAGGAGGATCACTGTGAGTTTGAGGCCAGCCTGAGACTCCATAGTGAATTCCATGTCAGCCTGGGCTAGAGTAAGACCCTACCTTGAAAAACAAAAACAAAACAAAACATAAACCATATATATACATATATGGGATATTTTCTGGGATATACCACATATTAAGTTACAAGTTCATAGATAAAAAATCTTGAGGGCTGGAGAGATGGCTGAACAGTTAAGGTGCATGCTTGCAAAGCCTAAGGACCCAGGCTCAATTCTCCAGGTCCCACATAAGCCAGAATGCACAAGGTGATGCATGTGTCTAAAGCAGCTAGAGGCCCTGGCGTGCCCATTCTCTCTCTCTCTCTCTTTCTCTCCCCCTCTCTGTCTCTAATAAAAAAATAAAATTTAAAAAAATTGAAACAATACAAATACCTTTTCCAATCAAAGTAGAGTGAAACTAGAAATCAATGGCAGAAGCAAAACTGGAAAATTCACAAAAATGTAGAAAATAAATCATATATCTTCAAAACTAAAGGGCTAAAGAAGAGATTCCAGAAACATAAGGAAATATCTTGAGACATATAAACATGAAAGTAGAAAATAAGAGGAATGCTGTGAAAGTAATATTAAGAGGAAATTTATAACTGTAACCATTCACATTAAAAAAGATGAAAAGATTTTAAAAGAACAACCGGGCTTTATACTTCAAGGATCTAGAATAAGGAGTAAATAGTAAATATTAGACCACATAAATAAAATGCAAAATAGAAAACAGTAGGGAAAAATCAATAAATTAAGAGGTGATCTTTCAAAAACTTTAACAAGAGTGTTGAAGGAAAAGCTAAAAGGGCAACATAACTGAAAATATATGAAGATGAGGACATTACTACTCATTTCATAGAAATAAAAGGGTTATACGATAGTAATATGAAAAATTGGCTGCCAATAAATTGTATAAACTAGAAGAAATGAGTAAATTCCTCCAAACAACCTACCAATATTAATCATAAATAGAAAACTGAACAGATCTATAGCAAGGAGATTGAATTGGTATTTGAAAACAGCCCTATAAAATAAGTGCTAGCTAATCTTAGTGGTGTAGGCCTATAATTCTAACTATTTGGTAGTCTGAGGCAACAGGATCTTAAGTTTGAGGCCTGCCTGGGTTGCATAAGTTCCAGGCCAGCCTGGACAACATAGTGAAACTCTGTGTCAAATAATAAATAAATGCATAACTAACTAAATAAAAAGGGCTGGGGATGTTAATTCAGTTGTAGAGTGCTTGCCTTGCACATGTAAGGCCTTGGGTTCAATCCCCAGTACTGCAAAAAATAAACAAAAAACTTTTCTTTTTTTTTTAAAATGAAGTTCATATTGTTTTTATAAATTATTTATTTATTTGACAGCAACAGACAGAGGGAGAAAGAGGCAGATAGAGATAGATAGAGAATGGGCGCGCCAGGGCCTCCAGCCACTGCAGATGAACTCCAGACGCGTGCACCCCCTTGTGCATCTGGCTAACGTGGGTCCTGGGGAGTCGAGCCTCGAACAGGGGTCCTTAGGCTTCATAGGCAAGTGCTTAACCGCTAAGCCATCTCTCCAGCCCAACAAAAAACTTTTCTAAGAACAGTTCACGGGTGAATAAGTATAAATCTCTCTCATTTTTTTTTGTTGTTTTTTTTTTTCCCCAACTAGGATCTCACTCTAGCCCAGGCTGACCTGGATCTCACTCTATAGCCTCAGGGTTGCTTTACCTCAAACTCAGAGTGATATTAACAACTTATGCCTGGCAAGAACAAATCTTTAAATTTTTCAAGAGAATGGAAGAGGATGGAATATTTCCCACTTCATTCACTAATGCCAACATCGTCGTTATATGGGTATCGGGTGATAAGAGCAAAGAAAATTAAGAAATGAACTGTATGCATAGAGGAAATGTAAGGAGTTGAAGGTGAGAGATGTGGCTGGAGAATTAGGCAGAAATAAAATCTTGGAGCCCCATAAATATCATAACATAAAGCTTAGTTGCTATTCTCTATATGGTCCTGATGTTTAGCTTAAAATCTATCACTATTCACACAACAATGCAGTCAGGGAAAAAATTGAGTTTTAATCAAAACTTCTTTAAATACAGAATAGTGTCTAGGCATAAGCTAATAATGCAACATAACCATTTTTTATATTTATTTATTTATTTGAGAGCGACAGACAGAGAGAGAGAAAGAGGCAGATAGAAAGAGAGAGAATGGGCGCACAAGGGTCTCCATCCACTACAAATGAACTCCAGATGCGTGTGCCCCCTTGTGCATCTGGCTAACGTGGGTCCTGGGGAACTGAGCCTTGAACTGGGGTCCTTAAGCTTCACAGGCAAGTGCTTAACCACTAAGCCATCTCACCAGCCCACAACATAACTATTAAATTATAAAAAACAATTGCTTTCATTCCTTGGCCAAGTTGGCATCAAAAGAGGATTCAATATTACAGTGAGTAAAAATACTATGTTTGACTACATTCATGGGGAACAAGTATTGACTCCATAAACTGGAGATAATTGATTACCAAACTATTTTATAATTAAGTTTTCCCCTCTGTAATATTCACAGTCATGAGTGATATGAGTGCAATTTAGGAAATGGTTTGAATATGACTATAAAATTCATCAAAAAAATCAAATGGTGGCTCACATTGAGAATGTATCTATGACCAAGACCTCATGTACTGGTCAGAATTATATTTTCTGAATTCATGGTCAGTTTTCATGTGTTATTTTGATTCACCTCATGGAAGTGTAAATTTTCTATTAGGGACAACCATGCCTTATTAATTTGTTCTGGTCATGTGTTTTGTCAGCTTTTTAGAGCCCAGTGTGTCTTAAATAATTTTCATATTGAAGATATTGGGATACTCTTTTCTGGATATGGCATATGTTTTATGTAAAGTCTAAGATATTAAGAAATGACTTCAGAAAATTGCTTCAGCCTTAAGTGAGTTTTTAAAACCAGTAATTCTAAAACAGTAATTAAATTCAGTTGTAATGAGTTACACCATCCCCTACAGTCATGGAAACATGATTTCTAAGGGAATTGGAGAAGATTATTATCTCCATTATTTTCAGGGTAATGTATATGGTCTTTCTGGGTATTCAATAGCTATGCAAATGGATAGAGATAATTGGTATAGAAGTAGACAAAAATGGGTTAGATTGGTATTTGGGACCAATCAGATTTTCTGGAAGAGTTTCAGGGTGATCACAGGATTAAGGTTGAGTTATCAACCTAGGATGACAGAAATATAGTGAGCATACCTATCTTCCAATACTGTTTTCTAAGACACTGGAATCATTGATCTGGCATTGTTGAAGAAGTCGGGGAGAGAGAAATATTATTCATCTAGTTGAAGGCCCATCTTTCAAGCTTGGCTAAAGATAGACCATTTCTCTGGAGAACTAAAACAATGTATTTGTGACATTTTCTAGCCTGAGATTGTTGAATATATATAACAGACAGTGTGTAAAATATACAAATTGAGCCAGGTATGGTGACACATGCCTATAATTCCAGTACTTGGGGAAAAGGCTCAGGCAAGAGGAATGTGAGCTCCAGGACAGCATGAGCTACACAAACATATTATGTTGAAAAGTAAGATATATAAATTGAATTTTAAAATAGTCTATGATTGGTTAACTTTTACTTTTTTGAAATATAAATAATGCACCTGTCATGGTTTAATTCAGGTGTCCCCCATAAACTTAGGTTTTTCGAATGCTAGGCTCCCAAGCTGATGGCAATTGGAAATTAAAGCCATCTGGAGGTGGTGTATTGTTGGGGGTGGGCTTATGGGTGTTTGTAGCAGACAGCTTCAGGTTCACTGAGATGAACTTCCAGACCAGGCACAGTTATGGAGGAAGGGATATTTATTGAAGCTTACAGATCCAGGGAAAGTTCCATAATGGCAGAAGAAACTGGCCTGCCTTCACAGGCCCACGCAGACAGAGAGAAGCACAAGCCAAAAGCCAAAAGCCACACAGCATACTTCAGGAACTCCAGCTAAGCACACTTTGCATATCTTTATATTGAAACCTGAAACTCACCACCACACCTTAAGATCCACCCAGTGACATTGCCTCCAGCCAGGTGGCTAAAGATGCAAACTACAAACAAATAAACAACTGAATATATTGGGGGCCATCTATTCTATTCAAACCACCACAGTGTTATAGCCAGTTTGCCCTTGCCAGTGTTTGGCACACTGTCCTGTTCCTGTTGTTCACCTGATGTTGGCCAGGAAGTGATGTCCACCTTTGCTTATTCCACCATTTTCCCTGCCATGCTGGAGCATCCCCTCAAGTCTGTAAGCCAAAATAAACCCTTTTTCCCCCAAAGCTGTTCTTGGTCGGGTGATTTCTGCCACCAATGTGAACCTAGCTGCAACAGCAATGTTGGTGCTGAGAGTGGTGTTACTACTAGACATCTGACTATGTGTCTTTGGCCTTTTGGAGCTAATTTTCAAGAGGAATGTGGAAGGATTTGAAACCTTGACCTAAGAATCACCTTCCAGTGCTGTAAGTACAGCTTGATGGACTATTCTGGCCAGAGTTGAAAGGCCTCAATGCAGTAAGAACTATGGACTGTGAGGTTTGGCTTATGAGGGTGAGAAAGAGCTTTGCCTGGACTAGGCTAGAAGCAATTTGTGTGAAAGGCTTGCTGCTATGGATGTGACCTGAGAAATTGTGTAGGGTTGCTTTGCATAGAAATGGACTGGTGTGTGCAGAGGGATATGCCACAGAAAGAAATCTTTAGACTGAAATTGCTGCCTGTTCAGCTGCAATTGAGAGGTTACAACCTTTGAGATTGGGCCAGCTGACCTGCACTGGGGCAACAGGAAGAATGTAGACTCTTTTCTTTGAAGGGGCCTGAGTGCTTAAGGAGTGTCCTGTTCTTCAAAGTCTGGTTTGTTACCCCCTGGATTAACAAATTGGCACCCTGTATGGTATTATGGAATATAAGAAATGCAGGAAAGAGAGGGTCATTGAGTTTGAAAAACGGTCTTGTGTTTTAGAAATGGCCATGGGCAGTGTGAAGCAGGTTTGCTGGATGCCTGCATGGAGACCTGATGGAGCCTTGAGGATGAACTGTGGCTTGCAGTGGAGACCCAGTGGAAATTCCAGGACCATGAGATGGCTGCTAAGGAGAGCTGCTGCCCTGGATGAAGTTTTCCAGGACTGTGAGTATCATAGCTGGAGGGGCGGAATTGGAACTCCAGAGACTTGTTGCTGGTTAGAATTATCAGACTTGGAGACTTGTCACTGGCTAGAGTTGTTGGACTTGATGCCACAGAGTTTGATGTTTGCTCTGTTTAAATCTTGTATTGGTTGAATATTTCTTTGCTATACCCAATGTCATCTTTTGCAGTGTGAATGTTTATTCTGTGCCATTATGTTTTTTTTTGGTATTATGACTCTGTTAAAAAACCTTGGAAAGCCGGGCGTGGTGGCGCACGCCTTTAATCCCAGCACTCGGGAGGCAGAGGTAGGAGGATCACCATGAGTTCGAGGCCACCCTGAGACTCCATAGTGAATTCCAGGTCAGCCTGGGCTAGAGTGAGACCCTACCTTGAAAAACCAAAAAAAAAAAAAAAAAAAAAAAAAAAAAAAAAAAAAAAAACCTTGGAGTATGGGGATGTTTCAATATCATTAGAATTGGTAAAAAATATGAAGACTTTTAAAGTTTGACTGAATGCATTGCATTTTTACATCATGGATGGTTATCAGTTTATGGGGGTCAGGGGCAGAATGTGGTGGTTTGATTCGGGTGTCCCCCATAAACTTAGGTTTTCTGAATGCTAGGCTCCCCAGCTGTTGGCAGTTGGAAATTAAAGCCTCTTGGAGGCAATTTATTGTTGGGGGTGGGCTTATGAGTGTAAAAGCCAGTTTCCCCATGCTAGTGTTTGGCACATTCTCCTGTTCCTGTTTTCTACCTGATGTTGGCCAGGAAGTGATGTCCACTCTCTGCTCATGCCATCATTTTCCCTGCCATCCTGGAGCATCCCCTCAAGTCTATAAGCCTTTTGTCCCCCAAAGCTGCTTTAGGTTGGGTGGTTTCTGCCACCAATGTGAACCTGACTACAATAGCACCTAAACTAATAAAATTTTAGTAGAAACAACATTTTTAGTGAAGATGAACACCATATTTAAAAAATTATTTATTTATTTATTTATTTATTTGACAGAGAAAGAGAGAGAGAGAGAATGGGCATGCCAGGGCCTCCAGCAACTGCAAACGAACTCCAGACACTTGCGCCCCCTTATGCATCTGGCTAACATGGGTCCTGGGGAATTGAACCTTGGTCCTTTGGCTTTGCAGGCAAATACCTTAAGCACTAAGCCATCCCTCCAGCCCGAACACCATAGTTTATCTTTGCATCAAAGTAATTTACCTATAACTAATTTCAATGAAATAATTATTTTTGGACATCTTAGTAATAAAAGGTTTAATATCTAATATAGCTTATTCAGTGTTTATGTTATATACCCATAAATAACTTATAAAATATTTGTGAAAATTGCGCTAAAATCTAAACTGTGATAGTAATAACTTTAACAGAAACATATAGTGATTATACTATTTTTTCATTAAAATGTGTTCTATTATTGCTATGTTCTATCACATGTGCATATTCTTTATTTTTATTTTTATTTTTTTGGTTTATTTTTATTTATTTATTTATTTGAAAGTGACAGACAGAGAGAGAAAGAGGCAGATAGAGAGACAGAGAGAGAGATAATGGGTGTGCCAGGGCCTCCAGCCACTGCAAACGAACTCCAGATGTGTGCGCCCCCTTGTGCATCTGGCTAACGTGGGTCCTGGGGAATCGAGCCTCGAACTGGGGTCCTTAGGCTTCACAGGCAAGCACTTAACTGCTAAGCCATCTCTCCAGCCCTCTTTATTTTTTTAAAAATATTTTATTTTTATTTATTTATTAGAGAGAGAGAGAGAGAGGGAGGGAGAATGAGCATGCCAGGGCCTCTTAGCCATTGCAAACGAACTCCAGATGCATGTGCCACCATGTGCATCTGGCTTACGTGGGGCTGGAGAATCTAACCTAGGTCCTTAGGCTTCGCAGACATGCGCCTTAACTGCTAAGCCATCTCTCCAGCACTCTTTCTTTTTTAAAAAAAATGTTTATTTATTTATTTATTTGAGAGTGAGAGAGAGAATGGGCATGTCAGGACCTTCAGCCACTGCAAATGAACTCAAGACACATGCACCACCTTGTGCATCTGGCTTATGTAGATACCAGAGAATTGAAACTGGGTCCTTAGTCTTTGCAGGCAGGCCCCTTAACTACTATTGCATGTCTCTAGCCCCTATTTCTTTATTTTTAAATTAAGAATATGCCTTGTATGGACTCATAATGT
The DNA here is from genome assembly GCA_036346955.1 of Dipus sagitta. Classification (NCBI taxonomy): domain Eukaryota; kingdom Metazoa; phylum Chordata; class Mammalia; order Rodentia; family Dipodidae; genus Dipus; species Dipus sagitta. Next base: position 66,784,057 of record CM070776.1, read on the forward strand.
GTTGATTCCATCATTTTCCTCTTCCCTGCCCCCAATCTGCTGAAGACCCTCCTCAGTGGGGTTGCTGGTATTCTACATAGGGGTTGTGGGTCATGTGTTGTGAGAGCAGGAGTCAGTCATTAGCAGGAGGGGGATGCCCTCCTGGCCTGTGGCTCTTACAGTCTTTCCACCCCTTCTTCTGCAAAATTCCCTGAGCTGTGGTGGGTGTATTTTATGTCTACTTCAGTGTTAAGCTCTCAGGAGACTCTGGATTTTTGCTTTGATATGTGTTCAGTGTCTTCAGCATCTGTCTCTGTCACCCTGGTGCAGATTGTCAGGTTCACCATGGAAGCAGCACTCTTGTACATTTCACCAAATCCACTGTGGTTTCACCTGGGCCTTGGCTGAAATGCCAGGGGTGGTTTATTTCCTCAGGTCTCATTATCTTCTGAAAAAGAACGGATTATCCAATGGAGAATGAAGTTAGCATAATTAAATGGGATAAGCACTGTTAATTTAGAGAGGTTTTGATGGATGTAGCCCTTCATTTGGTCAAAGACTAGTGGGAGCTTGTCATTGGAGACCATAGTGTTGGTCTCCAGGAGATTCTGACCTGGTTCCCAGTTCCAACCATGGGTTCCTTTCCACTGAGTAGATCTCTTAGCCAATCAGAAAGCCAGGCTGGTTGCTTTTGAGGAGCTGTGACCCCTGCTTACTCACAAAGTTGTTGGCCATGTTCCCCCAGTAGCTTATGTAGTACTTTCTACAACTACATGGGCTAATCATCTGGGAACTGGCTCCCTTTCAGACTACAGCCAGGTCACTTGGGGTTCTATGTTGGCAGCATGTGGTGTCTTTAGAAATAGAGTATTACCTTTAACCTAAGGTGGGTAATCAAGTGTTTTGACAGAAGCCTGTCTTGTTTTGGGAACCTTGTAGGTCTCTCTGATCATCAGCTCAATGTGGGTAGCAACTGCTTTTGGTACTGGGGGTTACATGCCAGAGCCAAATATTTTAAGGTTCTGCTACATCCTACCCTCTCCAGGGCCCTTCTTACCAGATGATCCCCCCCCATGCTCCTGTTGAAGTTTATATCTTTTTGTCTTCTATCATACACACACACACACACACACACACACACACACACAATTTCTATACTTACAAACAATAAACCATGATATTTCCCTCCCCTTCCCTACTTTCCCCTTCACAATTCTGCTGTCCATCATATCCCCTCCCTCTCACCATTAGTCTCTCTTTTAATTTGATGTCATCATCTTTTTCAAGGAGAAAGTTTTTTTATGGTACCAGTTCATTTTGGGTTTAGTTTCATGTTTATTCCCCCACCAACCTCCCACTCCCCTCCCCCTTCCCTATTGTCTGGCCCTTGAGTTGCCTGTCAGGTATGCCAGCAACTCAAGCTGTCCATAAGTGAGAACATGTGGAGTTTGTCTTTCTGTGTCTTGTTTAGTAGTCCATCCACTTTTCTAAAAATGTCATTATATCATTTTTTCTTACTGCTGAGTACAATTTCATTATGTATATGTACCACATCTTAATTAACTATTTGTCCAATGATGGGAACCTGGGTTGATTCCAGTTCTTAACTATTATGAATTGAGCAGCTATAAATATGGTTGGGCAAATATCTCTGCTGTGAAGTATGGAGCATTTAGGGTAAATGCCCAGTAGAGGAATAGCTGGGTCTGTTGGTAGCTCTATTTTCATCTTTTTCAGGAACCTCCATATTGATTTCCATAGAGATAAAAGTTTGCATTCCCACCAGTAGTGAGTGAGGGTTCCTCTTTCCCCACATCCTTGCCAACACTTATTGTCATTTGAGTTTTTTAAAAATGATTTCTACCCTGGCTGGAGTAAGGTAGAATCTCAAAGCTGTTTTAATTTGCATTTCCCTGATGGTTAAGGGTGTTAAACATTTCCTTAAGTGTGTATTAGCCATTTGTGTTTCTTCCTTTGAGAACTCCCTATTCAGTTCTCTGCCCCATTTATTTATTTATTTATTTGGTTTTTCGAGGTAGGGTCTCACTCTGGTCCAAGCTGACTTGGAATTCACTATGTAGTCTCAGGGTGGCCCCAAACTCACAGTGATCCTTCTACCTCTGCCTCCCAAGTGCTGGGATTAAAGGCAAGCGCCACCATGCCTGGCTCCCATTTATTTTTTGAGTGGGTTGTTTAAGCTTTTATTGTTTAGATTTTTTAGTTCTTTGTACATTCTAGATATTAGGCTTCTGTCAGTGCTATAGCTGGTGAAGATTTTCTTCCATTCTGTGGATAATCAATCTATTAGCTGTCTATGTTACATTTGTCTGAGAAAAAGCTTTTTAGCTACACGAGATCCCACTGGTTGATTGATTGTTTAATTTCCTGGGCTACTGGGGTATTGTTCAGGAAGTCTTTCCCACTGTTATATCGTGGAGAGTTCCTCCTGTTTTTTCTTCCAGTAGTTTTAGAGTTTCAGGTCTTATATTAAGGTCTTTATCCACTTGGAGTTCATTTTTGTGCATGGTGAGATGAGTGGGTCTAGTTTCATTTTTCTACATATGCTTATCCAGTTTGTCCAGCACCATTTGTTGAAGATGCTCTTTTTTTTTTCTCCAGTGTATGATGTCTCCTTTGTCAAAGATCAAGTAGTTGAACTATGGACCGGGTATTCAATTGTTTCACTGGTCTATATGTCTGTTTTTATGTCAATACCATGCTATTTTTGCTACTATGGATTTGTAGTATAGCTTTAGATAGGGTATGGTGATAACTCCAGAGGTGATTTTTTGCTGAGGATATATTTGGATATCTGAGGCCTGTTGCCATTTCATATGCATTTTGAGATTGTTTTTTCTGTCTCTGAGCAGAATGATGCCAGATTTTCATTAGCATTACATTAAATATGTATATTGCTTTTGGTAAAATTGTCATTTTTACAATATTAATTCTACCTATATAGGTATATGGGAGGTCTTTTCATCTTCTCATGCCCTCTTCAATTTCTTTCTTGATTATACTATTAATAAAAGAAAAACATTCAAATATTTGAAAGGTTTTTTTTTGAAGTAGGGTCTCACTCTAGCTCAGGCTGACCTGGAATTTACTATGTAGTCTCAGGGTGGCCTCAAATTCATAGCAATCCTTCCTACCTCTGCCTTCTGAGTCCTGGAATTGAAGGTGTGCATCACTTCACCCAGCTCTGAAAGTTTTTGCATGTACATTTCTTTACCTTCTTCATTTACTCATGGGTATGCCAGGACCTCAAGCCACTGGAAATGAACTCCAGACACATGTGCCAACTTGTGCCTCTGGCTTTATGTGGGTCCTTGGACATCAAACCTGGGTTCTTTGGCTTTGCAGTCAAGCACCTTAACCACTAATCCATCTCTCCAGCCCCTCATTATCTACTTTTATTACCATATAGTAATTGTACAGTTAGTTTTATTTTGATATTAAAAAATATTTATTTATTTATTTGCAAGCAGAGAAAGATACAGAGAAGAGAGAGAGAAACAGATAGCCAGAGAGACAGAGAGAATGCCAGCATGCCAGCACCTTCATCTGCTGCAAATGAACTCCAGATGCATGCACTACTTTGTGTCTCTGGCTTTACATGGGTACTAGGGAATCAAACCTGGGTCATTAGGTTCTGCAGGAAAGCGCCTAAACTGCGGAACCATATTTCTAGCCTCATTTTGAGATTTTTAGGCATGTATTTAATGTGCTTTAATTATATTCATCCTACATTACCTTTCTTGTTAGTCCTCCCCATCTCACTCCCCTTCTTCCTAAATTGGCCTCCTATTCTCATCCTTTTTTTTTCTTAGATCAAGATTACAGGGCCTAAAGAGATGGCTCAGTGGGTAAAAAAGCTTGTTGCATAAGCATGAGGACCTGAGTTTACCCCCAGCTCCCACTTAAAAAGCAGAGCATAGCCACTCATGTTTATATCCTCAATTCTGGGAGCATGGGGTAGAGACAGGAGAATACATGCAGCTATGTGGGCAGCCAATCTAACAAAAAATGGGGAGTTTCATGTTCAATGAGAGACTGCTTCAGGGAAATGAGGCATAAGAGAGATAGAGGAGGACCCCTGATATCATTTTTTGCTCTCTACAACTGTGTGCATGGAGCACACACATCTGCACATACATGTGCATACAACATATACACACACACAAAAAATTAAAAAATATCATTTCACTATGAGAGAAACCATGAAATCTTTGTCTTTCTAAAAGTGGCTTATTTCATTTAACAGCTTATGCTCTAGTTCAATCAATTTGTTCCTGCAAATAATATAATTTTGATTACTATGGCTGAATAAAACTCCATTGTGTAGCCAGGACTATAATTCCAACTACCCAAAAAGCTGAAGCAGAAAGATTTTAAGTTTAAGGCCTGCATGAGCTCACAATGAGTTCAATTTCAGCATGGAAACTTAGTAAGACTCTCAAAAATTAAAAAAAAATATATAAAGGGCTATAGCTGAGTGGTAGAGTGCTTGGTATGTGTGAGATGCTATGCTCAATCCTCAGTACTTCAATCATTCAAACAAATAAACAATTCCATTGTGCATATTTACCAAATTTTCAAAAGTCCTTTCATCTTTTAAAAGCTTTAAAATTTTATTTATTTTATTTATTTGAGAGACAGAGAGAGAGAGAGAGAAAGAGTCAGATAGAGAGAGAAAGAGAATGGTGTGCCAGGGCCTTCAGCCACTGTAAATGAGCTCCAGAAGCATGCACCACCATGTGCATCTGGCTTACATGGGTCCTAGGTAATTGATCCTGGATCCTTTGACTTTGCAGGCAAGTTCCTTAACCACTAAGATACCCCTCTAGCCCCCTTTAATTTTTTAAAACACTTTTAATTCTAATGCCAGTTTTATTTATTTATTTTTATTTGATAGAGAGAGAGAGAGAAAGAGAGAGAGAGAGAGAGAGAGAGAGAGAGAGAGAGAATGAATATGGGTGCACCAGGGCCTTCAGCCACTGCAAACAAACTCTACATGCATGGGCCACCTTGTGCATCTGGCTTACTTGGGTCCTGGGGAATCAAACCTAGGTCCTTTGGCTTCGCAGGCAAGCACCTTAACCTCTAAGCTGTCCCTCCAACCCAAGTCCTTTCATCTTTTAATAGACACCTAGATGGTTCCATTAACTTGGCTACTTTGAATAGTGCCATGATAAACATGAGTGTGTAGGTATCTAGTTTGTAGGCTGACTTAGATTCCTTTAGGTACATGTCCAGGAATAGTATAGCTAGATAATGTAGTAGTTTTTTTTTAAAATATATTTTTATTTATTCATTTGTGTGGTAATTTGAATAGATTGTCCCCCAATAAATCCAGGAATTTTATTCAAGCTTCTTAGATATCTCCATCTGGCTGGAGGAGGTGTCACTGTGGGTAGATGCTAGGGTCCAGTCCTAAGGTGTGGGGATGGATTTGGAATTCCATTCTAAAGATATTCAGAGTTCTGCCTGGACTTCTTAAAGTTTGGTTGCTTATGGTGCTGCTGGTAGCTTTTCTGTCTGCTTGGACCTATGAAAGTGGGGCAGCTTCTTCTGTCATTATGGAACTTCCCCTGTATTTGTAAGCTTCAATAAATATCCTTTCCTCCAAAACTTTGCCTGGTCTGGAAGTTCATCCCAGCAACTTGAACCTACAGAGCAAGCAGAGAGACATAAAGAAATAGAGAGAGAAGGGGCACACCATTCAGTCCATTAGCTCACTTATTGATTGAATGATTTAATCCTAGCACTCAGGAGGCAGAGGTAGGAGGATCACTGTGAGTTCTAGGCCACCCTGAGACTACATAGTGAATTCCAGGTCAGCCTAGGCTAGAGTGAGACCCTACATTGAAAAACCAAAAATAAGTGGGGAGGGCTGGAGGGATGGCTTAGCAGTTAAGGTGCCTGTCTGCGAAGCCCAAGGATCCAGGTTCGGTTCTTCAGATCCCACGTAAGCCAGATGCACATGATGGCCCATGCATCTGGAGTTCATTTGCAGTGGCTAGTGGTGTGCTCATGCGCCCATTCTCTTTACTTCTCTCTCTAAAAACAAACAAACAAACAAAAACAACTGTTGTATGCATGCACTGCACCATTTTGTCCTTCACAGGGGTTCCCTGGCCTCTCACCTCCTCTGTAGCTCCCAAAAGGCAACATGCTGACCGGCCCAAGTGAGCTCGGCCCCTCAGTTCAACGGCCAGTGTGGAAGTGACTAACAAGACCTTCACCAGCCAACAATCCTGGCAGCACTGATTTTGTGTTTTTGGTGTTAAATTTTTGCAGTTCTTTATATATTCTAGATATTATTCCCCTATCGGGTGTATAGATGGAAACACATTCCTCCCATCCTGTAGGCTTTCTCTTCACTCTGACGATTGTTTCCTCTGCTGTGCAGAGCCTTTAATTTCATGTAATCCTATTGGTCAGTTCTGGAAGTTAGTTTCTGTGCTACTGAAGTCTTTTGCAGAAAGTTCTTGCTCATGCCTATGTTTTGATATATTTTCCTTGAACAGTTCCACAATTTCAGGTCATGCATTAAGGTCTTTGATTTACTTTGAATTGGTTTTTGTGCATAATGAAAGATAAGGATCTAGTTTGGTTCTTCTACATGTGTGTAGCCAGTGTTCTCAGCATCATTTGTGAAAGAGATTGATTTCCAATGTATGTTTTTGACTCTGTTGCAGTCAGGTTCATATTGCTGGCAGAAATCACCTGACCAAGAGCAGCTTTAGGGAAAAAAGGCTTATAGACTCGAGGGGAAGCTCCATGATAGCAGGAGAAAACAATGGCATGAGTAGAGGGTGGACATCACCATTGGCCAACATAAGGTGGATAATACCAACAGGAGAGTGTGCCAAACACTGGCAAGGGAAAACTGGCTATAACACCCATAAGCCTGCCCCCAACAATACACTGCCTCTAGGAGGCGTTAATTTCCAAATCTCCATCAGCTGGGAACCTAGCATTCAGCACACCTAGGTTTATGGGGGACACCTGAATCAAGACACCACAACTCCTCTGTCAATAATCAAGTGGCTGTAGCTGTGTGAGATTATTTCTAGGTCTGATATTCTGTTCCATTTGTCTATACATCTTTTCTCGCTTCCATATGATGTCATATGTCATAGTTCCTCATATGGATTTATAGTATAATTTGAGATTAAATATGATATTTCCAGATGTCTCCAGCATTAGTCTTTCTGCTTAAGATTTTTTGGCTGTTTGGTGTTTTGAACCTCTAGATGTATTTTAAGATTTTTTATAGTTTTGGGGAAAATGTCATTAAAATTTGGATGAGGATTGTATTGAATCTATGGATTATTGGTATATAAAAAGGACACTGATTTTTGTACATTGATTTTTGTAGCCTGCTGATATGCTGAAACTGCTTTCTGGTAGAGTGCTTATAGTCTTTTTAGTATAGGATTTTGCCAACTGCAAATGGAGAAATTTTGACTCCTTCCTTTCTTATTTGTATACTTTTCCCTTATTTTTCTTATTGCTCTAGCTAAGACTTTGAGCACTACATTGAGTAAGAATGGTTAATGTGCATACCCTTCTCTTGTTCCTGATTTTAGAAAAGTTTCCCATAGCTGTGCCCCATTAAAATCCTCTTCACTGAGCTTGGAGTTTCTCTGAAGTAATGGGCTGTTATCTACTTAGGAAATGTATTGTCCCCAAGGTTAAGATGATTAATTGGCTTGCTTCTGTGCTTAAAGTCATTTTCCTTTGGTCTTTTGGAATGTCTTTATTTTTGTTGTTGAAGACCACTAAAGCAAAAATGAGAAATTAACTTGGAGTATTAGAGCTCTGTTGCAACCTTTTCTAGTTTCCCCCTATTGTGAAATAAACATCTAGCAATATTTGACTATTGGATTTTACTGCATGTGTATAGTTATGTTTGGTGTGGTGTATATGTGGTATATACACAGGTATGTACTCATATGGTACCTTGTTGCCTATGGTAGATCATGAATATCTGGTGTCCTCTGCCATCATTTGCCCACCTGTTTTTCCTGGCAATAGAGTCGTTTTTTGAGGTAGGGTCTCACTCTAGCCCAGGCTAACCTGGAATTCACTATGTAGTCTCAGGATGGCCTCAAACTCACGGTGATCCTCCTACCTTTGCTTCCCAAGTGCTGGGATTAAAAGTGTGCGCCACCACACCCGGCCCTTCAGTGGAGTCTCTTAATGATTCTAGAGTTTGCCATTTGTGAACCCCCGAAATTCTCCAGTCTCCACTCCCTGTAGAACTAGGGTTACAGGTGTGCATGGCCATACCTAACTGCTTATGTGGTTTCTGGGTTCAAACTTGGGCGTCTCAGGACCCCTCAGGCCCTCATGCTTGCATAGGAAGTTTACTTAACTGCTGAACCATCTCTCCAGGCCAGGAAAAAAATTAATAATCATTAATTGTAGCTAACAATTATGTATGTGTCACCATTAAATTTTCTCTCTCATAAATCATGCTGTGATTTACTTGGATCCCTTGTAATGAGTTTAAGCTTTCTCTGAAAGTTAATTTCTATTGTCAGCTTGATCAGATCAGGAATCAAGTAAAAGACATGTTTCTTGGGCAGTGCTGTTGTGGGTGTCTCTAGGAAGGATTAACTGAGGGGGAGACCTTACCCAGAGTGGGCAGCCCTTTTGGTGGCAGCTCAATAAAAAGAATCTCCAGGAACGAGTGGCCTTTTGGCTAGCCTGCCATTCTCCTTGCTGGTGAGTGCATTTATCCTTTTGCTCTCACCCTGTGCTGATGACAGAACTTAGCTTCTTCAGCTTTACAACATGTCCAGTGGCTGTCCAGAGCTCCTCTAGGCTTTCAGTATCAGACTGGTAATAATGAAGCATACAGCCATCAACCAGGTTCTCAACCTCTCCACTATGAAGAAAAGGTAGTCATTGTTAGACTACCAAGAAATAACATATAAATTAATATAATGTATTCCTTTTAAATATATATTTAGTATATATTATTTCTGTCATTTCTTTTTTTTAATTGTTACTACTTTTATTGACAACATATTTTGTATGGATACATCATATGTTGGTACACTCTTTTCCCTCGCCCCTGAAAACATTCTGCTGGGGACCCTCCTCAGATTCTGAAGTTTTCTGTAGAAATCAGGGAAGTACTAATAAATGAATATTGGTTCAGAAGAGCTTGTTCTTTGGAGGATGAGGCATCTTGGTTGATGAATTCTTTTTTTTTTTTCTTTCTGTGTTATTTTATTTTATTTTTTTCTTTATTAGTTAGTTTTGTATTCAGCAAATACAGTCAGTTTGGTACCATTATTAGGCTCATCCGTGACCTACCCCCTCCCCTTGGGCCCTCCTTGTTGAGGTATATGGGTCATGCATTGTGGAGTTAGCCTACAGTTATGGGTAAGCTAAATGTCTCTGCAAGTCATGACCCAACATGTGACTCTGACATTCTTTCCGCCCCCTCTTCCGCAAAATTTCCCTGAGCCATGTTGGGTTCATTTTTGGTCTGCTTCAGTGATGAGGTGTTGGGGGCCTCTGAGGCTCTGGCTCTCTGATTTGGTAGGAGTTGATTTTTCTCTGTGTTGATCTCCTTCCCCCTTGTGCTGGTATCTGGTTCGTCAGGAAAACAGTCCCCTTGCTTGTTTTGCCAATTTTTCTTAGTTTCAGCCGAGGCCCTTTTGAGGTTATGGTGGGGTTGCTCTCTCCTTACGATCTACATCCATCTGAAAAAGAGAAGCAGATTCTCCAACCGAGAGTAAGTTAGCACCAGGACAAATAAGATAACCCTTATGTTTTTTATAGAGAATTTAATAGGTGTGGGCCCTCTTGTAGCCCACAATTGATGGTAGATTGATATTGGAGAGTGGGCTTATGTTTGGATGTGGTTCTGACTTGTTTCCCAGCTCCAGCTATGGGTCCCGTACCACTGAGTAGATCAGTTAGCCAAATTAAGAGCAGTTGGTTCCCCACCATGGCTGTGTGCCACTATTGCACTTGTGTGGGCATCACAACAGGTTATTTGCTGCTAAGTATGTTAGACCATGAGTTGGTTGGACAGATATTGGTCATTTTCCGCCAGTTGCCCATGTAGCATCTTTTGGCACTAGACGCGCTGACTGTCTGGGGACTGACTCTCTTCTAACTTCCAGTCATGCCATTCTATTTTGCATGTCAATCACATAAGGTGTCTTCAGCAGTAGGGTCTTACCACTAACCTTTGGTGGGTCATCAAGTACTCTGACAGAAATCTGTCTGTCTTTTAGGGAACCTTGTAGGTCTCTCTGATCAAAAGCTCATTGTGGATGATAGCCCCATGCTGGTACTGGGAGTTACAGGTCAGTGCCCACTAAGAAAATGAAGAAAAAGATAACTAATATACAAGAGTTAGAGAGAAGAGAGAGGGAGAAGGAGAGGGAGAAGGAGGGAGGAAGATGTAAAAGATTAAGGTTAGTCGTGATCCTACCCTCTCCAGTGTCTTGTGGTTCAGGTGTTCCCTGTAAGGGCCTGGTGAAGGATCAGCCATTTGGTCTGTCTTTTAGTAAGTAGAATTTTATGGTACCATTGCCGTTTGGGTCTAGATTTGTGTCCCCCCCCTTTGATGCCCTCCCCTCCCTCCCCTTCCATCCTAGTGTCTAGTCCACGAGATGCTTGCTGGATATGTAAGGTATCTTGGGTAGATTCAGGTTAGGTGCTGTAGATGAGTGAGACTATGCGGCGATTTTTTTTCTGTGATTGGGTAAGTTCACTGAGAATGATCTGTTCCAGGTTCAACCATTTTTCCTCAAATTTCATTGTGTCATTTTTTCTTACTGCTGTATAGAATTCCATTGTGTAGATATACCACATCTTAGTTATCCATTCTTCTAGCGATGGACATCTGGGTTGATTCCAGCTCTTAGCTATTACAAATTGAGTCGCTACAAACATGGTTCAGCAAATCTCTCTAGCCTGTGGTTTGAAGGTTTTACGGTAGATGCCCAGGAGGGGAATAACTGGGTCTGTTGGTATCTCTATACTCAGATTTCTCAGAAGTCTCCATATTGCTTTCCAAAGTGGTTGTACCATCCTACATTCCCACCAACAGTGGATGAGTGTTCCTACATCCTCGCCAGCATTTATTTTCATTTGATTTTTTGATGTTTGCTATCCTTATTGGGGTAAGGTGGAATCTCATAGTTGTTTTAATTTGCATTTCCCTGATGATTAGGGATGATGAACATTTTCTTAAGTGTGTGTTTGCCATTTGTATTTCTTCCTCTGTGAACTGCCTGTTCAGCTCTTTGCCCCATTTTGTGAGTGGGGTGTTTGACTTCTTACTGTTTAGATTTTTGAGTTTTTTGTAGATTCTAGAGATTAGGCCTCTATCAGTTGGATAACCAGCAAATATTTTCTCCCATTCTGTGGGTAATCTATTGGCTTTGCTTATTGTATGCTTGTCTGTAAAGAAACTCCTCAGCTTCATGTGATCCCATTGGTTGAGTGATGGTTTAAGTTTGTGAGCTACTGGGGTTTTGTTCAGGAAGTCTTTTTCCATTCCTATATCATGGAAAGTACTTCCTAAATTTTCTTCCAGTAGTATTCGAGTTTCTGGTCTTATATTGAGGTCTTTGATCCATTTGGACTTGAGTGTAGTGCATGGCAAATTGTGTGGATCAAGTTTCAGTTTCCTGCATATGGTTATCCAGTTTGTCTAGCACCATTTGTTGAAGATGCTGTCTTTTTTCCAGCCTATATTGTTTAGGCCTTTATCGAATATCAAGTAGCTATAGTTGCTTGACCCAAAGTCTGGGTCCTCAAGTCTATTCCATTGGTCTATACTCCTGTTTTTATGCCAGTACCATGCTGTTTTTATTACTATGGCTTTTTAATATAGCTTTAGATCAGGTATGGTGATGCCTCCAGAGGTATTTATTTTGCTGAGGATATGTTTGGATATGCAAGGCCTTCTGCCTTTCTATATGAAATTTTAGATCATTTTTTCTATCTCTGTGAAGAACACTGTAGGGATTTTAATTGGAATTGCATTAAATCTGTATATTGCCTTTGGTAGGATTGTCATCTTCACAATGTTAATTCTGCCTATCCAGGAGCATGGGAGGGCTTTCCATTTTCTCAAGTCCTTCTCAATTTCTTTCTTGAGTGTTTTTATGTTCTCATTTTATAGATCTTTCACTTCCTTGGTTAATGTTATTCCAAGGTATTTTATATTTTTGTTTCTATTGAAAATGGGACTATGTCCCTTATTTCTTGCTCTGTATCTTTGTCATTTGCATATAAGAAGGCTACTGATTTTTGTGCATTAATTTTGTATCCTGCTACTTTGGTATAGGAGTTAATCACCTTCAGGAGTTTTGGGATGGAGTCTCTCAGATCTCTTACATATACAATCATGTCATCAGCGAATAGAGCTAACTTAACTTCTTCCTTTCCAAATTGTATCCCTTTTATTTCCTTCTCCTGTCTTATTGCTTGAGCTAGGACTTCCAGTACTATATTGAAAAGCAGAGGTGAGAGTGGACAACCCTGTCTTGTTCCTGATCTTAATGGGAATTCCTCCAGTCTCTCTCCATTAAGTATTATTTGGGCATTCGGAGCTTTGTATTTTGCCTTTATTAGGTTAAGATATGAACCAACCATGCCAATTCTCTCCAATGTTTTGAACATGAAGTGATGTTGTGTCTTGTCAAAGGCCTTTTCTGCACCTATCGAAATGACATTGTGGTTTTTATGTTTAACCTTGTTTATGTGGTGTATTACATTGACAGATTTCCGTATGTTGAACCACCCCAGTGTTCCTGGAATGAATCCCACTTGGTCAAGGTGGATAATGCTTTTGTTGTGTTGTTGGATTCGGTTTTCAAGGATTTTGTTTAGGATCTTTGCATCTAAATTCATCAGGGAAATAGGCTGGTAGTTTTCTTTTCTTGTGGCATCGCTGCCTGGTTTTGGAATTAGGGTGATGTTAGCTTCATAAAAGGAGTTGGGTAGCTTTCCCTGTTCACCAATTGTGTGGCACAGTTTGAGGAAGATTGGTTTGAGTTCTTCCATGAAGGTTTGATAGAATTCAGCTGAGAAGCCATCTGGTCCTGGGCTCTTCTTTTTTGGGAGGTTTTTTATTACTTTTTCAATCTCCATGAGTGTGATGGGTTGATTGAGGTGATTAATCTGCTCTGTGTTTAGCTTTGGTAGATGGTATGCGTCCAAGAATTTATCCGTCTCCTCCACATTATCCAGTTTTGTGGAGTAGAGGTTTTGGAAATAAGTCCTGATGATTCTCCCAATTTCACTTATGTCTGTTGTGATCTCTCCATTTTCATTTTGAATTTTGTAAATTTGAAGCTTCTCCTTTTTTTGCTTGATCAGATTGGCCAGGGGTTTGTCAATCTTGTTTATTTTTTCAAAGAACCAGCTCTTTGTTTTGTCAGTTGTCTTGTTTCCTTCGTTTCCAATTCATTGATTTCTGCTCTGATTTTAATTATTTCTTTCCTTCTGGAGCTCTTTGGGTTGGCTTTTTCTTGTTTTTCCAGTGCCTTTAGGTGGATGGTTAGGTCATTGATTTGGGACCTTTCTGTCTTTTTTATGAAGGCATTGAGTGCTATGAATTTTCCCCTGAGGACCGCCTTCATTGTGTCTCATAAGTTTTGGTATGATGTGTTCTCATTGTCATTCAATTCCAGAAATTTTGCAATTTCATTTTTTATTTCATCCACTATCCATTTATTGTTTAAAAGTGTGCTGTTCAGTTTCCAGGTGCCGTTGGGATTCTTGGTGGGTCTTTTGTTGTTGATTTCTAGCAATATAGCATTGTGATCTGATATCATGCAGGGAATTATGTCAATCTTCCTAAATATGTGGAGGCAGTCTTTGTGACCCAGTATATGGTCTATTTTAGAGAATGTTCCATGGGCTGCTGAGAAGAATGTGTAGTCTGTGGATTTGGGACGGAAAGTTCTGTAGATGTCCGTTAGGTCTAAGTGATCTATGGTTTTGTTGAGCTCTCTTACTTCCCTGTTGAGTTTCTGTTTGGATGATCTGTCTATTACTGACAATGGTGTATTGAAGTCCCCAGCTATGATGGTGTTGGTGGTTATTTCCGTTTTATTGTCAAGTAGGTTTTGTTTTATGAACTGTGGTGCCCCTGTGTTTGGTGCATACAGATTTATGATTGTAATATCCTCTTGATGGATCGTTCCCTTGATAAGTAGGAAGTGGCCTTCTTTGTCTTTTTTGATTATTTTTGGTTTGAAGTCTATTTTATCCGATATTCATGTAGCTACACCTGCTTGTTTCTTATTCCCATTTGTTTGGAATACTGTTTTCCACCCTTTCACCCTGAGGAGGTGTCTGTCTTTAGTGGTGAGGTGGGTTTCTTGAAGGCAACAGATTGAGGGGTCTAATTTTTTGATCCATCCTGTTAGCTTGTGTCTCTTGATGGGTGAATTAAGTCCATTAATATTTAGGGTAATGACTGTGAGATTTGATTTGATCCCTGCCATATTGTGATTGTAAATGTGGGTTGGTGTATTCATGGACGTTGAAGTTTTTTGTGCCTACTCTGAGTTTGGTTGTTGTGATCTCCTTCTTGTAGGCAATTGAGTTTGATTATTTGTTTCTTCTCTGTGGAGAATTTCCTGAAATACTCTCTGTAGGTTTGGTTTTGTGTTCATATAATTGTAAAGCTGTGTTTTGTCATGGAATGTTTTTCTTTCACCATCTATTATGAGGGATACTTTTGCTGGGTAGAGTAGTTTGGGTTGGAAGCCATAGGTTCTTAGACTTTGCAGTGTTTCATTCCAGGTCCTTCTAGCTTTCAGGGTTTCCATTGAGACGTCTGAAGTAATTCTGATGGGGTTACCTTTGAAGGTGCTGTGCTGTTTTTCCCTAGCTGCTTTTAGGATTTTCTCTTTGGTGTCAATGTTTAGAGTCTTAATGATAATATGTCTTGGGGAGTTTCTCCTTTGGTCCAGTCTGTTTGGAGTTCTATTGGCTTCTTGTATCTTGATGGGCCTTTTTTTTAAGAGACTGGGGAAGTTTTCTTCAATTATTTTGTGAAATAAGTTCTCTATGCCTTTGGTCTGAATTTCTTCTCCTTCTGGTATTCCAATGATCCTGATATTAGGACGTCTAAGTGTATCCCACAATTCCCTCATGTTCTGTTCACAGGAACTTTTGAACTTACTGAAAGTTTTGAACTCTTTAACTGTTTCTTCCATCTTGTCTTCCAGATCAGAGTTTCTATCCTCCACTTGGCTGACTCTATTCTTGAGAGCTTCTAGAGAGTTTTGCACTTGTTCAATTAAGTTTGCTTTGTCTATTACTTTTCTATGTATAATTTCCATCCCTCTGTCAAACTCCCTTTTCACATCATTTTCTGATTTTCTTGATGATTCTTGGAGTTCATCCTTACATTTCTTTATGTCTTCATTTAGCATGGCCAGCTGATTTTTAAGGTCTTCTTTTTTTTCACTCTCCCTCAAATCTCTTAACTCTCTTTGAACTCCTTCCAATTTCTTATGTATTAGTTCTAGTTTAGTGATGGCAACATCCACATGATTATTGGTCCTTTGTTGCTTTCCTGCAAGTAGTACCAGTATGTTGGTCAGGGTTTCATTGCTCATAGCTTCAATTTGGTGTTCTGGTCTTAATGGTTCTTCTATGTTTTGGTTAGATGTATTCATTGTGGGACTGGGTGATCTAACTGGATTTTCTTGCATTTGATTTTTCATGTTATTTCTTTTGCGCTGTGTTCTGCCCATGACAGCGTATGGGCACGTAGGTGGGCATATCAGCCTGGGCTCAAGAACAATGGGAATCTGTGGCAGCCTGGGGCAGTTGACAAGCAGCCTGGGCTTTGGCTCTCACTTGCCAAAGCTGCCTATCTACTGCCTGGCAGGGGCGCCAAAGTTGCCTGAGTTCTCAAGTGGTAATGTGCCAAAGCTGCCTGTGTTCAAGCTAGGAGTGGCACTGAGGCACCAAGCACTGAAGCCGCCCAAAGTCTAGCTGGGAACACTGGGACCTGGAAGCAGTCTGCACTCCCCCGCCACAGGACAATGGCAGATGGACGGTGTGGCAGACAGGTAGGGGATGGCACCTGAGCTGGCGCAAGCAAGACACACAGTCTGACCTTGCATGGTAGTTGCTGTGGGACTGGGCTCTCTCAGTAAGTGGGCAAGTGGGCGAGTGTGGGGAGTGGTCTGAGCTTCCACACGCAGGGTTTGGGCGCGCTGGCGCGCAGTAGCTGTGGTGCCGGCGGCAGCTGCAGCACTGTGAACGCGGCGGTTATTTGGGGGGAGGGGTGGGCTACCCCCCCGCGAGGGGATCCACGATTCCCTGTTTCCCCCGCCTCTGTGCCCTCCCAAATTTCTCTCCCCTGAAAGCCCGAATGAACCCTAAATATCTTGCCTTTCTTTCCCCGGGATTTGCAGCGCAGCTAGGCAGTTGCCATCTTCCCAGAATCCTCAGTTGATGAATTCTTGAAAGCCTCTATTAGCTTGTTATGAAATAGGAAAGGATTTTCTTTTGTACCTTGAGGAAACTTTCTGATCTTGTTAGAGTTAACTGATATCTTAATGTAATGTTTTAATTCCTTCAATGATAGTTTCTATCATCATCCTATATTTATGGGTCCTTGCTGGGGTGTGATAATCTAAGGCAGTGGGTTCATGACTGGTGAGGGCCTGCGTTTCTGGTAGATAGTGAGCAGAATTTTTGAAATATATATATTGACAACATCTATACTTATAGACAACAAACCATGGTATTTCCCTCCCCTCCCCTACCTTCCCCTTCATTACTCTGATCTCCATCATATCCCCTCTCTCTCTCCATTAGTCTCTCTTTTAATTTGGTGTCATCATCTTTTTCTCCTATTATGAAGCTCTTGTGTAGGTATTGCTAGGCACTGTGAGGTCTTGGATATCAAGGCCAAATTCTGTCTGGACAATTGTATGTAAGGAGTGGTACCCTTCTTTTGGCTCTTACATTCTTTCCACCACCTCTTCCGCAATGGTCCCTGAGCCTTGGAGTGTATGAGATGTTTCAGTGCTGGACACTCCTCCGTCCCTTCTTCTGAGCACTGTGTTGTCTTTTGGGTCATCCCAGTGGTCATCAGCATCTGAAAAGAGAAGCTTCTCTAACCAGAAGTGAGAGTAGCATTAATATATGAGTATGAACATTAAGTATAGTGCTTTCAGGGCAATTTGGTGAGAGTAATTTATGCATTTATCCAGACGAGAGAAGGCTTTATACCCCTAAGGCTCATGACCTCCCCTGCCATAGGCTTTTGATTAAGTTTTCAGTACCAGCATGTATTCCCTCCCATAGAGTGGGCCTTCAGTCCAATTAGAGAACAGTTGGTTTTCCCCAGAGCAGACATGCCACTATTGCACTCGTTCAGTCACTTGTCCTGTCTGGCCAAACTTGAGGTTTCCAGTATCCACCGTTTTCACCCATTGGGCTGCATACAGTGCAGCTTTTTCCAGCTTTCAGTTGTCTGGGCTACAGGGAAAAGGTTTTCTGCTCAGCACCAACTTGATTTCTCAGTGACTCTGCTACTCAGGCATATGAAGTCTTCAGCAATAGGGTCTTACCATCTCTCTTTCTCATGGGAAAACAAGGCCCTTGGCAATAGTCTGTAATGTTTTGGAGGCAACAGGGTTTGCCCTGGCCAACAACTCACTGGAAGGTATCCCATCCTGGGGACTGCAAATTTTCTAATGGACTTCCAGCCAAGATGGCGACCACCTAGCTGCGCTGCAAATCCCAGGGAAAGAAAGATAGATGTAGATCCTAAGGAGAGAGCCACCCCATCATACCTCAAAAGGGCCCCGGCTGAAACTAAGAAAAATTGGCGAAACAAGCAAGGGGGCTGTTTTCCTGATGAACCGGATACCAGCACAAGGGGGAAGGAGATCAACACAGAGAAAAATCAACTCCTACCAAATCAGAGAGCCAGAGCCTCAGAGGACCCCAACACCTCCTCACTGAAGCAGACCAAAAATGAACCCAACATGGCTCAGGGAAATTTTGTGGAAGAGGGGGTGGAAAGAATGTCAGAGCCACATGTTGGGTCATGATATGCAGAGACATTTATCTTACCCATAACTGTGGGCTAACTCTACAATGCATGACCCATATACCTCAACAAGAAGGGCCCAAGGGGAGGGGGTAGGTCATGGATGAGCCTAATAATGGTACCAAACTGACAGTATTTGCTGAATACAAAACTAATTAATAAAGAAAAAAAGAGAAAATTTTCTAGTAACAATCTATGGCTTCTGGATGTCCCATTATTCAAGAAAGTAGATTTTCATATGTCTTATTCAGAACATCTTGAATTTTGATTGACGCCCCCACCCATCTTTCTTTTATACAATCTCTTCCCCTCACCTCGCTTAGGCCTTCTTTCCCCTTCCTGTAATCTGTTCTTCTACTTACACATATACAATACTATCCCCTTAAGACCTTCCCTCTCCTCCCTCCCTTATAGCCTTTTCTAGCTCATGGGCTAGTGATTTCAGTTCCAGATCACACACAAGTTTATACATTTGTAGCTAGGATCCACATATGAGAGAGAACATGCAATGTTTGGCTTTCTGGGCCTGTGTTACCTCACAGTATAATCCTTTTAGATCCATCCATTTCCCTGCAAATTTCATAATTTCATTTTTCTTTACAACTGAATAGAACTCCATTATGAAGATGTACCACATCTTTTTATCCATTCATCTGTGGGTAGACATCTAGGCTGGTTCCATTTCCTAGCTATTGTGAATAGAGCAGCAATAAACATGGTTGTGCAAGTATCTCTAAGGTAGTGAGAAGACTCGTTAGGACATATGCCTAGGAGTGCTAAAGCTGGATATATGGCAAATCGAGTTTTAGCTGTCTCAAGAACCTCCACACTGATTTCCACAATTGCTGTACCAGATTACATTCCCACCAACAGTGTAGAAGGGTTCACCTTTTACCATATCCTCACCAACATTTATTGTCATTTGTTTTCTTGATGGTGTAGCCATTGTGACAGGAGAGAGATGGAATCTCAAGGTAGTTTTAATTTGCATTTCCCTGATGGTTAAGTATGTAGAACACGTTTTTAGATATTTATATGCCATCTGTATTTCTTCTCATGATAACTCTCTATTAGTTCCATAGCCCATTTTTTTGTTTGGGTTGTTTGATTTCCTATTGTTCTGTTTTTTGAGTTTGTTGTATATTCTGGATATTAATCCTCTGTCAGATGTGTAGCTGGCAAAGATTTTCTTCCATTCTGTAGGTTGTCTCTTTGCTCTATTCACAGTGTCATTTGCTGTCTTTGTAATTTCATGAGATCCTAGTAGTTGATTAGTAGTTTTATTTTCTGAGCAATTCGGGTTATATTCAGAAAGTCATTACCTATGCCAATATGTTAAAGGGTTTCCCTTGCCTTTTCCTCTAAATATTTCAGAGTTTCAGGTCTGATATTAAGGTCCCTGATCCACTTGGATTTGATTCTTGTGCATGGAGAAAGACAAGGATCTATTTTTATCTTTCTACATATAGATATTCAGTTTTCTCAGCACCACTTTTTGAAGAGGCTGTCTTCTGCAGTGAATACTTTTGGCATTTTTGTCAAAAATCAGACGGCTGTAGCTGCCTGGAATAACATCTCCGTCCTCTATTCTGTTCCATTGATTTACATGTCTGTCTCTGTGCCAATACCATGCTGTTTTTGTTACTATGGCTTTTTACTATAGCTTAAAATTGGGTATGGTGATACCACCAGCCTTATTTTTGCTGCTCAAAGTTGTGTTGGCTATTCAGGGTTTTTTGTGCTTCCAAATGAATTTAAAAAAAGGATTGTTCTTTCTATTCCTGTGAAGAATGTCATTGGAATTTTAATGGGGATTACATTAAACCTGTAGATTGCTTTTGGTAACATTGACATTTTCATAATATTGATTCTTTCAATCCAAGAACATGGGATGTCTTTCCATTTCCTTGTGTCTTCTACAATTTCTCACCTGAGTGTTTTAAATTTCTCATTGTAGAGATACTTCACTTCCTTGGTTAAGTTTATTCCAAGGTACTTTTTTTTTGAGGCAATTGTGAATGGGAGATATTTCCTGATTTCATCCTCTGCATGTTTGTTGTTAGTATGTAGGAAAGCTACTGATTTCTTTGGATTTATTTTGTGACCTGCTATGTTGCTAAAAGTGTTTATCAGCTCTAACAGTTTGCTGGTAGAGTTTTTAGGGTCTTTTATGCATAGAATCATTTTATCTGAAAATAATGATAATTTGATCTTTTCTTTTCCAATTTGTATCCCTTTTATGAGTGTCTCTTGCCTTATTGCTATAGCTGAGACTTCAAGTACTATATTAAATAAAAGTAGGAACAGTGGACACCCTTGTTTTTTTTCCTGAATTTAGTGGAAAAACTTCAAGGTTTTCTCCATTTAGTATTATGTTGGCTATAGATTTGTCAATAAATAGCCTTTATTATGTTGAGATATGTTCCTTCTATTCCCAGTTTCTGTAATACTTTTACCATGAAAGGATGTTGGTTTTTTTCAGATGCCTTTTCTGCATCTATTGAGATGACTATGTGATTTTTGTCCTTCAGACCATTTATATGATATTTTACATTTATTGATTTGTGTATATTGAACCATCCCTGCATCCCTGAGATACAGCCTACTTGGTCAGGGTGAATAATCTTTTTGATATGTTCTCGTATTCTGTTTGCCAATATTTTATTTAGAATTTTTGCACCTATGTTCATGAGGGAGATTGGTCTGTACTTTTCTTTTTCTGTTTTGTCTCTGTCTGGTTTTGGTATGAGGGTGATGCTGGCTTCATAGAAGGAGCTTGGTAGAATTCCTTCCTTTTCTATTTTATGGAAAAGTTTGAGGAGCATTGGTGTTAGTTCTTCCATGAAGGTCTGGTAAAATTCACCAGTGAATCCATCTGTGCCTGGGCTTTTTTTATTTGGGAGACTTTTTATAACTGCTTGGATCTCTGTACTTGTTATAAGTCTATTTAAATGGTTTATCTCATCTTGATTTAGTTTTGGTAGGACATATGAATCAAGGAAATCATCCATTACTTTCAGATTTTGAACCTTGGAGGCATATATATTCTTAAAGTATGTCCTTATAATTGTCTGAATTTCTTTGTTGTCTATTGTGATGGTGCCTTTTTCACTCTAATTTTATTAATTTTTATCTCTTCTCTCTGTTTTTTTGGTCAAATTTGCTAAGGGTTTATCAATTTTGTTTATCCTTCCAAAGAACCAACTTTTTGTTTCATTGATTTTTTTGGATTTTTGTTGGTTTCTATTTTGTTAATTTCTGCCGTAATCTTTATTATTTCTTCTCATCTACTGATTTTTGGTTTGCCTTGTTCTTCTTTTTCCAAGGCCTTAAGGTGAAGCATTAAATTGTTTATTTGTGAACTCTCTAATTCCTTAATATAGGCACTTAGAGCTACAAATTTCCCTCCTAGGACTGCCTTCATTGTGTCCCAAAGGTTTTGGTATGTTGTATTATCATCATCATTTGATTCTATGAATTTATTGATTTCCTTTTTGATTTTTTCAATGTGCCATTGATCATTCAATAGTGTACTGTTTAGTCTCTATGAATTTCTGTAGCTTTTCTTGTTGCTGATTTGCAGTTTAATCCCATTGTGCTCAGATAGAGCACAAGGGATTATTTCAATTTTCCTGTATTTGTGGAGATCTTCTGTGTCCTAATATATGGTCTATTTTAGAAAATGTTCCATGCGCTGCTGAGAAAAATGTATATTCTGCAGCATTTGGATGGAATGTTCTGTAGATATGTGTTCGGTCCATTTGTTCCACGACATCACTTAATTTAGATATCTCTCTGCTTATTTTTTGCCGAGATGATCTGTCAATTGATGAGAGTGGGGTATTGAAGTCTCCCACTACAATTGTGTTTGATGTTATCTGTGACCTTAAACCTAATAGTTTTTGTTTAATGAAACTGGGAGCCTCCATGTTAGGTGCATATATGTTTAGGATTGTAATGTCCTCCTTTTGGAGTGTTCCGTTTAATCAGTATAAAATGACCTTCTTTATCTTTCCTCACTAATATTGGTTTGAAGTCTATCCTGTCAGATATTAGGATAGCAACCCCTGCTTGTTTTCTAGTCCAATTTGCTTGAAATACTCTTTTCCATCCTTTCACTCTAAGGTGGTGTCTACTTTTTATTGAGATGAGTTTCTTGGAGGCAACAAATGGCAAGATCCTGCTTTCTAATCCAGTCTGCAAGTCTGTGTCTTTTGGTTGGTGCACTGAGGACATTGATATTAAGAGTTATTATTGGAAGGTATGCATTTACTCTCACCATTCTTCTTATTTTGTAGTGTTTCCTGTTTTCCCTTTACTCTTTTTTTAAACTGTTATTTGAGTGTGGTTTATATTTTCCTATTTTCTCCTGTGTGTGTTTTGCTTTCTCTTCAGTGTGAAGAATTCCTTCAAGTATTTTCTGTTGAGCTGGTTTAGTTGTCATAAATTCCTTCAGCTTGTTTTTGTTGTGGAATGTCCTTATTTCTCCATCAATTTGGATAGATAGCTTTTCAGGGTAAAGTAATCTTGGTTGACAGTTGTTATCTTTCAGAAGAAGCCCTTCTGGCTTTTAAAGTTTGTGTTAAATAATCTGGATTTATTCAGATGGGCTTGCCTTTGTGGGTGATTTGGTTTTTCTCTCCAACTGCTTTTTTTTTTTTTTTTTGCTTTTCTTTGGTTTGTGTGTTTGTTTAGTAGTTTAATTATAACATGGCAAGGAGAGGTTCATTCCAGGTTTTGTCTGTTTGGTGTTCTAAAGCTTGTTTCTGCATTGGTATTTCTTTTCCAATTTGGGGAAATTTTTCTTCTATGATTTTGTTGAAAACACCTATTAAAATTCTGGATTGACATTCTTCTCCTTCTGTTATACCCTGAATTTTTATGTTTGATCTTTTCTTTTTTTAAAAAATTATCTAGTTTTTTAAATTTTTTTGTTCATTATTATTTATTTATTTGAGAGTGACAGGGAGAGAGAGAGAAAGAGGCAGATAGATAGATAGAGAGAGAGAGAGAGAGAATGGGCGTGCCAGGGCTTCCAGCCACTGCAAATGAACTCCAGACGCATGCGCCCCCTTGTGCATCTTGCTAACGTGGGTCCTGGAGAACCGAGCCTTGAACTGGGGTCCTCAGGCTTCACAGGCAAGCACTTAACCACTAAGCTATCTCTCCAGCCCATAAGCCATCTCTCCAGCCCGTTTGATCTTTTCATACTGTCCCAGATATCTTGAAATTCCCATTCATACCTTGCTATTAGCTTGTCTTTCTCTTTGTTGGACTGACTGCATTAGGTCTGCTACCTGGTCTTTTAGTTTAGATATTCTGTTCTCTCCTTCATCCATTCTACTGGTGAGACTTTCCACAGAGGTGTTTTTCTTATTTAACTGACTGCATTCTTCAGAGGTAGGATTTCAGCCTGGTTTTTCTTCAGTATTTCTATTTCCATACTCATGTCTTGTAATTACCTCTTTATTTCATTAAGCTGGTTTCCTTTGTTCTCTTTCAGAAGTTTGTTTTCTTCTTTAATTCCTTAGTTTTCTTCTTTGATTCCCTTCATTTCTTCTCTGAGTTCTTTGATCATGGATACCATATAGGCATTTCATCTAAAACAGTCTCATTGGTGATCATTTCTGATGGCTTTATAGTTTTTGGTGGGACTGTGTTGTCTTGATTCTTTGAGGTACATGTGTTATATTGTAGTGACTTTTGCATTGTGTATTCATTTGATGTTTGGGTTTTCTACTTATCTGCAGTGTTCCTAGATGTGGCAATCCACCTCTACATATTCTCATGATATGAGTTCATGGTGCCAGGTGTAGCTCTTGTCCCCCAATCAAGCCACAGAAGTAATCCTAGGTGTTGGGTTTGCTTGCTAAGCAAGTATTCTAGTGGACTTGGTGGAGCAGTTTACTGGAAAATTCTAAATTTCAACCAAGTAACATCCTCAATTAATAAAACCCAGCATGAAGTATGCAATTGTGGGGATTCAAACAAACAGATAGTTTTATAAAGCCAGTATTCCTAAGAGTGTGTGTTGTTCTACACCCTTCATCTTGTCAGCTGGGAGGTAGAGATTTCCATTCTGAATTGGGTTCCAGGTCAACCTGGATCTGGATCAGACCCTGCCCCCAATAATGACAGAAGCAAAAGACAAAGGACCTATAAATATGAAAGCATCAAAGGCAACAATATTCAACCCCCAAATACAGGTTATTTGAAAATGGTAAAGCCAACCAAGAATATATAACCCATAATCTGCCTTGACAAGGGAAGCGAGATTAGCTCTTCCAATGCAGGCCTATGTACCTTTTTTTTGGGGGGGGGTCAGTTGGCCTCATTACCTTTTGGGGTGGCTTCCAATCTCACCAATGCTGAGTGTCCACCTTGATCCCTCTGTGTTGCGCTGTGCAGCTGTACTTCTCATCAGCTCTGCTGTCTGCACTGCCACTGGGGGCTGAATGCCGGAGGTTCGTGGTTCTGATGGTGGGGGATGGGAGAGTTCAGAGTTCTGGAGTTGCTCACACATTCAGTAGCTCTTTAATTGATCTCAGCTGTCTTTCCTTCAGATTTCCTAACTTTGCAAGAAGGCTGATGAAGTTGAAAAATCTGTTGTTTGGTCTCTGCCGCTGCTGCCGCCTGGTGGGGTGGTGCCGGGAGGGTGTGCGGAGCCCAGATTGTGGGCCGTGATGCCTCAGTGGCACTCTGGCCATTTTCCTCCTTTCTGGTGGATCTTGGTCTCTCTGGCTTCTCCGCTGTGTCTGTCTAAGAATAACCTATACTCCTTCACTTTTCAGAAGAAGAGTGTATTTTGCTGGGGTTTTGCTTAAATCTCTCCCTAGGCTGGTTTGGTGTGGCTCCTATGCCACCATCTTACCCGGAAGTCCAGCAGAATTTTTTAATGAGACAGAGAGAGAGAGAGAGGATTAGTGTGCCAGAGCCTCTAGCCACTGAAATCGAACTCCAGATGTGTGCATCCCCTTGTTCACATGTGTGAGCTGGTGTGCTTGTATCACTGTGTGTCTGACCTACATGGAAGCTGGAGCATTGAACATGCATCCTTAGGCTTTGCAGGCAAGGTCCTTAACTGCTAAGCCATCTCTCCAGCCTGGTCAGCAGAATTTTGAACAAAAAGTTTATCTCTTTGTTTTCTGGCTTCCTCTCCAATGTGGTGTTTCTCCACAGGGATACTGCAAGTAGTTAGAATAAGTATAGATCCTTCCATGTAAGATCATAATGATGTCTGATAGTTAGTGTTGAGATGGGTCTTCAGAGAAGCTTCCTATCTTCTTGCATTGCTCACGGTCTGTGATTGAATAAGGGACATGCACTCTAATTGTCCCCATGTCAGGGTCCTGGCATTTCCTTAGGGGATATGCTATAGACATGAGGGTTGATGGTTAATAGGAGGCTTTACTCTTCATGCCTCATAAGGATGAGTTATTTTACTCTGGTAACTTGGTATAAATGAGAAAATATGAAAGTGGCATGTGGCTCTGAAGATTGTTAAAATATATTTTATTTGGGTCACAGTGCCCATTGTTTTCTCTTTGGAAAGTGAGGTTTGAGTACAAACAGAGATAATCCAAAATATCAGAGGTGTTCCATTTTTTAAAAATTTCATAGCCTCCTACCCTGGTGAAGTGCCATCAAAGCTTGACTATAAAGCATAGCCTCTGTGATAATTACTCTCTGTTGTCAACTTGCCTGGATTAGGAATCAAGTAAGAGACATACCACCTGGATAGTTCTGTAAGGGCGTTTCATTGAAGCCTTAATTGAGGGAGAATGGACTGATCTCAGAGTGGGCAGAAATTCCTATATAAAGAGGTTCCAAGAAAAGGTGATGTCTTTTGGCCTGGCTGCCCTTGTTACTCATTGGTGAGTTAATCTGTGGTGTTGCTGCCACACTTTATGGACATTAGCACCCAACTTCTTTAGCCTTCCCATGTGGACTCAAGACTTATGATTCTCCAGGCATCCTCTAGGCCTTCAGCATCAAAAGCATCAGATTGGGACTACTGAGACGTTCAGCCTCAAGAATTGAGCAACTATTAGGCTCTCAGCCTCTCCACCAAGTTGAAATTACAGCCATTGTTGCACTGCCCAGCTTGTATTGTATAAGCCACACTAATAAATCTGCTTTATAATATATTCTTTCTCCTATTTGTGTTCCTCTAGAGAAAATCTGACCAATACAACCTCTTATACTATTAAAGGGCAATGAAGTTTTGAACATAAGGCACTTCAGATCATTTTAACAAGCTAGAACCAGCTACAAAGTGGTCTTGTATTGAGGTCATATGGTGTTACAATAAAAAAATAGCCTCTTTTCTTTAGAATGCCAAGATCCAAATTATTCCAGTTCTTGAGGATATATCATACTGTGGAATCCAAAGGAACTAAAGAAATACTTTTTTTTTTTGGCAAGGTAGGGTCTGTCTCTTAGCCCACAGTGACCTGGAGCTCACTATGTAGTCTCAGGCTGGCCTCAAACTCATAGCGATCCTCCTACCTTGGCCTTCTGAGTGATGGGTTTAAAGGCATACATCACCATGACGGGCAGATTTTTTTTAAAGAAATTATGATCTTTAGGGAACAAAGACAAGTATAGGGCCTCTGGAAGGGAGAAGTTGAACTGTCCCACCATTATTTAGAAGAAACTGGCACAGAGGGATCTTACTGCATAAATATAAAAAATGACTACTTGGGCTGGAGAGATGGCTTAGTGGTTAAGGAACTTGCTGGCAAAGCCAAAGGACCCAGGTGCAATCCCTCAGTACCCATGTTAGGTCAGATGCACAAGGTGGCGCCTGCATCTGTAGTACCTTTGCAGTGACTAGAGACCTTGATATGCCCATTCTCTCTCTCTCTCTGATTCTTTCTCTCTCTCTCTCTAAAATAAATAAATAAATAAATATTTAAAACTACTACTTAACATGAGAAATTATGTAGTCTAATTGTAGGATCTTTGAAATAAGACAGGGACAACTTGCATTATAGTAATAGATTTCTGACAAATTGTCATTGTGATAGTTAGGTCTCTTTACATCTTGTGACCTCTGCTTTTTCCCTGTGTGAAACTAAGTGAATGAGTAACTTTTACTCCAATTTACCTCCTAGTTTTGTCAATTTATGACTCTGGTAAGACAAAAGACTTTTTTCAGGGTTGAGTTCCTACTAGGATTAGATGAGCTCTTCTCAGTGTAGAAAGTATATTAATAAAATGTTTATTTTAATGGAATTTTCTTCTTGAAAAGATAATATTTATAAATAGCCAGTACTTTTTTTCTTTTTCTTACCCTATACTGTACTTCATTTTTTTTCTCAATTTAAAGCAGCCATATATTCATCTCTACAGCTGGCACTACCTATGGGCTTTGCTATGTAACCCATCCTAGAAGACTTTACTAGGGAGGAAATTAGATATTCACTATAATAGGCTGAATTGTAACCCCTCAGTTTTCTTATGTTCAATCCCTAGTTCTAGAACATCATGGTTTAAAGCAAGGTAGAGGAATAGATGATAAAGATGAATTAATAAAATATATATGAATTGAACATATGTGATCTTTGGGACACCATAAAAAGACCAAACATATTAATTATGGGTATAGAAGAATTCCATGCCAAAGGGACAGAGAACATTTTCAGTAAATTCATAGTAAAACACTTCCAAAATGCAGGGAACATGAGGTCTATTCAGAGGTATTTAGAACACCAAATAGAAAAGGCCAAAAAAAGAAACTGCTCACATCATAATGTAGTTAAATCGCTAAATATACTGAACAGATAATGTGTTTTGAAAGTTGCAAGAGAGAAACACCAAGTCAAATATAAAGGCAGGGCCATCAGAAAAATAGCTGAATTCCTAACAGAAAATTTAAAGACCAGAAGGGCTTGGAATGATGTATTTCAAGTCCTGAAAGACCACAGCTGTCAGTCCAGACTACTATACTCAGAAAAACAATATTTCATGATTGAAGGAGAAAAAAATTCCATAATAAGAACGGGATAAAAAAATTTATGGAGGCAGACCCACCCTTACATAGAAAAAGCCCATGATTCCAGGAAGCTTTAATTACAGTGTCAGGATTTTGTCTGAAAGTAACTCTTCTTACATAGCTTTGGAGGAAAAAAGAACAAAGAAAAAAATTATATATATACATATTGCTCCAAATTAGCAAAATACTTAAGATAACAATGGACAGATAGGTAAGAGTAAATCAGAATTATTTCTTGCATAATTTATGGATATTCATATTTTCTCATTTGTTTTTTAAATTTAGTTTAATTTGTTAATTATTCATGTATATGTAATGTAATTTAAATGTATTCCCTCCATATCCTCACCCTATCTTTTCTCACTAGTTCCTCTTTTATTGATCCCCTTTATTCCCCTAGACAGTTTTAATTCTATGTCATACATATATATCTATGTATGATTTTATGTATTTACATAAAGTCTAGGAACCACAAATAAGAAAAAAGATTTTAACTATCTGAGATTAGCTGAACTTAATATGATTCTCTCCTGTTGCGTCCATCTTCCTGCAAATGGTGTATCTTCATTCTTCTTTTTTAAAGATGGTATCTTTTTAAAACTTGTTTTATTTATATATATATATATACATATATATATATATATATATATATATATATATATATATGGAGAGAGAGAGAGAGAGAGAGAGAGAGAGAGAGAGAGAGAGAGAGAGAGAATGGGCATGCCAGGGCCTCTAGCCACTGCAAATGAACTCCAGACACATGTGCCACCATGTGCATCTGGCTTATGTGAGTTCTGGGGAATTGAACCTGGGTCCTTAGGTTTCAAAGTCAAGTGTCTTAACTGCTAAGCCATCTCTCCTACACATCTTCATTATTCTTTATGGCTTCAAATAATTCCATTGTGTATATAAACCATATTTTCCTTATCAATTCCTCCACTGTTGGAAACAATCTAGTTATAACAAATAGTGCTGCAATGATATGTTGACTTAGGTTCATTTGGGTAAGAACCCAAGAGTGATATAGCTGGGTAATATGGAATATATATTGTTGGTTTTGTATGAAACCTATGTACTGAGATACTGAGTTCCATAGTAGTAATAACAGTTTGCATTCACACTAGCAGTATATAAAGATTTCCTTTTGTCCCAACCTTCACCAACATTTGTTACCTTCCCCTCCCTTTTTTGGGTTTTCAAGGTAGGGTCTCACTCTGGTCCAGGCTGACCTGGAATTAACTATGTAGCCTCAGGGTGGCCTCGAACTCACAGTGATCCTCCTACCTCTGCCTCCCGAATGCTGGGATTAAAGGCGTGTGCAACCACACCAGGCTTGTTGTTTCCTTTTCCTTTTTTTTTTTTTAAAGATTTTATTTATTTATGAGAGAGAGAGAGAGAGAGAGAGAGAGAGAGAGAGAGACAGAGAGAATGGGTGCACCAGGGCCTCTAGCCACTGCAAACGAACTCCAGATGCATGCTCCACCATGTTCATCTGTCTTACGTAGGTCCTGGAGAATCAAACCACGGTCCTTAGGCTTCGCAGGCAGGTGCTTTAACTGCTAAGCCATCTCTCCAGCCCTGTTATCTTTTTATTAATGACTACTGCAATAAGATCAAATTTCAGTGTACTTTTTATTTGCATTTCTTTGATGGCTAGTGAAGTTGAACATTTTTCATACACTTATAGGCCATTTGTATTTCATTTGAGAACTGTCTGTCTATTTCACTAACCTATTTATTTATTTATTTATTTATTTATTTATTTAATTTTTTTAACTTTTATTTTTTTATACAATAGGCTAAAAGTAAACATTATTAAAAGATTAAGTTTATATAATACATATGTACAATTTAGTGGTGTTTTCTTTTCTGACAAAATGTTGAAACAAGTATTAGTTATAAACAAAAACTATACAGAAGAATTTGTCATAACAATAGTTTAAATTTATAATTTCTTAAACGTTCACATGTTTGATAACAAACTAGCAATCCAGTATCATTCTTTTCTAATGAAGTTTACTGTTTGAGGCCCAAATTTCTTCTTCAAAGGCTAATTAAAATATTTAATGTATAAGTAGCTAGTCTATATACAGCACATTTAAATAAATAGATTTCTAGGAATCAGTATACATTTAATATTTTCTGCCTTAAGAAAATAGAAGTTTAGGTCAAGTTATAAACTATCACTTTGATACTGTCCTGAACTTAATGTAGGAATTAGAAATAAACCCTTAACACTTATGCAAACATAAATAAAGCCTTAGTCACTAAATTTAAAAAATTTTAGGGATACTTAGGGTAATAAAGTGACTTCTCATATAAATAGTTTGAAAAGATACTTAACTTTTATCCAACTTATGATATATAACCTATATATCAAAACCCCAAGCAGGAGACAAAGCATTTATCTTGTTTATAATTTCTTTGGTTCTCCCACTGTTTAGAGAACAGTTTTAAAAACATCAAGTTCATTGATGCCATACTGATTGAAAAATATGGCAAGGCAAATAAACTAGTTGAAAACAGATTAAATTTTGCATTTATAAAAATTCAAGTTTTAGCATAGCTTGTTAAAACAGCTGTAGATAAATTAGTCGTCACCTTACTATAAAACTAAGTTTTTGTAAACAAGTTTACATTTTATTTTGAAGAACCAAATTGCACTGGTTAAGAACATAGGCATTTTGAGAATCTATAAAAGCCAGTTCAAAGTACTATGTCACTTATTGTACACTTTAAGGTTATCACTTATCTATCTAGTCCATAATGCCTGTGCTAAAATTCCAAGTTCATCAAGATAAATATAGTAACACTGGATTTAAGAAACACAAGAACAAACAATTGCCATGGCGTAAGTGGTGGCTGGCTAGTAACCTTCAGAGTGAAATCATCTTTAAACAAATCCTGCTGGGTACTATTGTAGGAAATAATATTTTATTTAGTACCAAATTTTAAAGGTATTTTTTGTTGTTGTGCTGGAGATTAACGTAACCCAGGGCCTCATACATGCTAGGTATTCAGTGCCAATTTTAAGCAATTGTCATAACAAAATATGGCAGTGTAACTTCTGAGTTGATAAGGGCAATCACAGCAGTGTTTTCCTGAAAAACTGAGTTGTTCATTTCTATCCAATATTTGTTCATTTTCAACTTGTTTCACTTCAGTGTTTTCCTGATGGCTTTTCAGTGCTCTTTGGTGGTGTCATAATGCCTCCATTGCACACTGGTGACAACTGCCCTCCTTTTCTGAAGGTATTTACGTAGTTTACTTCATTCAGCAAAGCCAAATAATTTGTATGTGTCTGGATATTATGTCTGTCTTCCATAGATATCTTCTTAAAAGTCTTCAGCTTCACTGGACTAGTACTTTTTATTACACTGGCAAAAGGTACCATCCAGTCCACACATTCTGAGATGTTATCCCATTCCAAACCTGAGGCTTTCTTAACCACTTCAATGGAGGTAAAATGGCATAAGGCAGAGGCAGCCAGAATTCTGTACTGGAATTCTAATGAGTCGATGGCTAGAATACAGAGATCTAAAAGCTGAGCTATTTGAATGAATGTATCCTGAGAATATTGAGGTAGCAGAACTTTAGGCGCGTCTTTAAGGGCATCAACTTGAAGAAACAGATTTAACCATGAGATGACTGTTACAGGACAAAGTTCCCATTTTAAAGCCTTCAGTATCATGAGTTCCATCCTTAAAATATCCACTTCACTGCAAGCACCATCAGTGACATAAGCAAACTCTTGAAGTTTTGGAGCATAGATTTCCTCAAGTTTGGAAGCAATGAATAATGAGGTAATTCCAATGAGTTGAAGCATATTTTTATTTATATCCTTTTGTGTCAACATAAATCTATCAAAAAAGTCTTGTGCAAGATAAAATGTTTCCCTATGAAGTGTGTATACTTCACAGACCTCTAGAAGCCAGTCTAAGAGTATTGACCTCATCTGTGGTTCCAAGTCAGAATGCAGAACTTCAAAATGTTTGTCATGCACATATCTGTTCTCTTTTGTTAACATATTTAGCCAGACCTCCTTTGAACATCCCCAGCTTAACTCTGGCAGAGGGGAAGGATTAATAAAAAGATTTTTAAATCTGTAATTTGTAAATCTGGAGAAGTCACTTGTTCCTATTTCTTTGTGGGGTGTTTCAATGATAATGCAAGGACTGATTCCCCCAGACAATACAGGTGGCCAACAATTCCTAATCTCATATTGATGTTTCTTGGTGACCTCCTCTTTTCTCTTCTTGATATCCTGTGCTGTTTTTCTCTTCTTGGCTTGGATTATCTGCGCTTCTTGGGGGGAGTCCGACTGGCTGGGCTGGGCATGCTGCTGCTGCTTAGCTTGTAAACGGCTACTGCGTCTTGACATTCTCTTCTTTCAGGTGTATGAAACCTCTCTGCGGAGCACCCCGCAGCCCTACGCGTGCGGGGACCCCCTAGGGCCCCGCCACTAACCTATTTATAAGCTGGGTTGTTTGATTTCTTTTTATTTACTGCTTTGGGCTGGAGAGATGGATCAGCAGTTAAAGGTGCTTGCTTGCAAACTTGATGGCCCATGTGAAGCCAGATGTATAAAGTGGCACAGGCATCTGAAGTTCATTTACAGTAGCAGAAATTATTGGAGTGCCCATATTCCCTCTCTCCTTGCATACCTCTTTATCAAACATATAAATAACAACATTTTAAAAATAAGCAAAAATAAAAATATAAACAACATCAGAAAAGTGAGAGGCTGGGAAGTTGGCTCAGCAGTTAACGGTACTTGCATGCAAAGCCTACTGGCCTGGGTTCAGTTCGCAAGCCACCCATGTAAGCTGGACACACACAAAAAGTGGCACAAGATGGGCGTGGTGGTACATGCCTTTAATCCCAGCACTTGGGAGGCAGAGGTAGGAGGATCACCATGAGTTCGAGGCTACCCTGAGGCTGCATAGTGAATTCCAGGTCAGAGTAAAACCCTACCTCAAAAAACCAAAAAAAAAAAAAAAAAAAAGTGGCACAAACATCTGGTGTATATTTATAGTTGGGAGGGTTTCTGGTGTGTCCCCCACATGCATATAAGTAATTAAACAGAATACATTTCAAGAAGAAAAGTGAAATAATGAGCAAATGAATGAGGGGCTATCAATTGGCTTTTGATATATATCTAGAATAACAGAACTCTGAAATGGATCCCCAAAATATTTTGGATTTGACCTTTTTTTTTTTTTTTGGTTTTTCATGGTAGAGTCTCACTCTAGCTCAGGCTGATCTGGAATTCACTATGTAGTCTCAGGGTGGCCTCGAACTCACAGCGATCCTCCTACCTCTGCCTCCCGAGTGCTGGGATTAAAGGCGTGCACCACCACATCCAGCTGTATTTGGCCTTTTTTGAAGTAGGTTTTCACTCCAGCTCAGGCTGACCTGGAATTTACTATGTAGTCTCAAGGAGGCCTTGAACTCATAGCAAGCCTTCTAGTTATGCCTCCTGAGTGCTGGGATTAAAGGCATGTGCCACTATGCCCAGCTCTGGATTTGGCGTTTTGAATCCACTTTTTAAAAAATAAACAAAATCACTTTTCTCTTTTCATATCAGATAAAGAAAGCCAGTCTAACCCAGGTTGTACATGTGAAGTTGAATAGAAGAAATTATTTTCCTACCTCTTGTGTTATGATGGTTACTAAAAAGGGCTCCTCAAGTTTACATTGCTATCATACTATTCTCACCTATCAAACTTCTAAATTTTCCACAGTTGGAGCCACTAATGTGTTAGTGAGAGTTAATTATTGAAAGATTTATTTAATGCTCTTAAGAGGCCAATTAAAAATTAAAATCGCAAAATCATGTCACTTGCATGGAAACTCAGGGTGTTTTATAGCCAAAAAACAAAACTTTAAAGTTTGAGATGAACCCACACACACAAAAAAAAACCATTTAGGTTTATTCTGAAAAAAAGTAAAATACTGAACATTTGCTTAAAAGCAAAATAAAATCATTTTTATAAGAACAGAAGCTATAGAGACTGAAATGTTAAGTGTATAATCAGAAATAGATTGGAGGTTGATGACGTTGGAAAGGGCTCTTGGTGACCAATGGAATGAATGTGAAAGACTGTCATGTTCAAATGCCACAGGGATTAGATTGCCATTAGGAATTGCAAATATGAAAGTCCTTCTAACTTAAATATTTTAAAATACTGCACAATATTTTTATTGTGTTCTTCTTACTAAACTCATGCTTTAAGCCATAGTTCATGTATTCATATAATTTAAAATTTTATCATGTAATTTAGTTAAACTTGCTTTAAAAAATGAACATATAAATAATTTAAAAAGAAACACTTGCCACTGCTTTTCCTTGCTGTTGCTCTTCCTCTTCCTCTTCTTCTTTTTTATCCTCTGTTTGTCATCTATCTATTTGTGGTAAGAGCACAACATGATATCTTCCATATTCAAGTTTTAGTATTTTATTTATTTATTTCAGAGAGGGAGAGAATGGCATGCCATGGCCTCTAGCCACTGCTTATGAACTTCAGACACATGTGCCACCTTGTGCGTTTGGCTTACATGCGTACTGGTGAATCAGATCAGTGTCCTTAGGCTTCACAGGCACATGCCTAAACCACAAAGCCATCTTTACAGCTCCCATACTCAAACTTTTAAAGGTACAACAGTATTAACCAAAGGCATAATTTTGTATAGCATATCTTTAGAACCTATTTGCCTTGCATAGCTGAAACTTTCTACCTGAAAATGATGTTTAGGATATGTGGCAAATTAAGAACATGGGTTATGGTATCAGACTGTCTGAATTTGAACTTGGTTTTGAAGCTTGCTAGCAAAATAAGAATAATAATAGTGCCCCTCTTGCAAGGCACTTGCAAATATGAAACATATTAGTACAGGTAAAAGTTAAAATAGGGTATAACATATAGAGCTCTTTAAATGCTAGATACTTGCATTTAAGACTATAATTTGAGCCCCCCCCCCCCACTGACAGAGATTGAGGTCCTAATTACCTCACAGTGAACAACAGAAACCTCACTGAAGAGGGCTCTTGAGGAAGTGGGGACCAGGGGAGAAGGAATAAAAGACTATCACCTATGTAAAAAAAATAGAATAAAAGTATAATTTGTAACCTCAAGGGATTGATAATTCCACAAAGATCAGTCCATTTTGGAAGGAAACACTCACTATGTATAGAGAAATTGGGAAAATTTGTAATTACTAATCTAATGGTATAGGCTATAAATGCACTCATGCACTCATGGTGGGTTTTCAGGTGATTGAAAGCTTTATGGTATGTTTCCATGTGGGATGAGGGGGCATGTGAGTGGAAATGCTAACACAGGCAAAAGTCTTGAAGGAGAAATAAATAAACAACTTGATTCTTTTATATAAAATAGAATTTAACTGTGGCCATATTTTGTTCTAATTCCTTCAAAATTGGGAATTGGTGTAGTAAATACAAATTAGTATATTTAACAAAACCCTCTCTAAATACTTTTAAATGACAGCTTACTATGTATTTTAAGCTAAAAATCTAATGTTTTTGTTCTCATTTGAGTTTCAAAAATGCCCATAAGAGGGTTTAGTGGTTAAGGCACTTGCCTACAAAGCCAAAGGACCCAGGCACGAGTCCTCAGAACCCACATAAGCCAAATGCACAAGGTGACACATGCAACTAAGTTCATTTGCAGCAGCCATAGGCCCTGGTGTGCCCATTTTCTCTCTCTTTCTCTCTCTCCCCCTTTGCCTCTTTCTCACAAGTAAATAAATAAAAATAAAAATATTTTTAAGTGCCATAGGAAAGGTAAAACAACTATCACTCTCATCTTACAGTTGGGAAAGCTGAGGTTGAGTGTTTATGTTGCTTGCTTTAAGTTACATAGCTAGTAAGGAAGAGACCAGGTTAGCATACAGGTCTCCTGGCTTCCAGTGTAGTTCTATAACACTTGCTAAATAGCATAAAATTGGTGAGACATGAGGGCTGACTTTTATGATGAATGCTATGATTAATCTTTGATTCAAGTAAAGGGAAGCAGTATAGTGTAAAAGTACAGGTGTGGCCAAGTTTCAGATATGCTAAACAAAAAGTGAGTACCAATTATTTCTATGCCTTGGGGGCCTCTCCTCATTATGTTTTGTAATTTTCCCCAAAGGACTGAAACAACAGAATTGAAACAGAAATAATATACATTTAGAGGATTTAGGTAGAACATCTCCATTCCTGGTTTCCCCCCTTTTCATTTCTATTATTTATTTCTTTTGAGGCAATGTGATCTTTGAAATACAAAACTTAAGAACAGAGCAAGCTTCAGCAAAAGTTTGCCCATGAATGTTATATTTTAATCATACCCAAGTTCTTTTCACTGCTTTAAAAACAAAGCTTCCACTGTAATATAAAAACTTCTGTAAATATATATTTAATATTCCTTTCAATATGCCAATAAAAAGTAAAAGTATAAAACAATAACAAAGCTTATAATTAACTTTAACTCATCAATGCATATCAAAGAACAAGATCTTTTACCCATAGTTATATACACATATATAAATATATGGACTTCTTTTACAAATTTGTAACATGAACCTTAAAAATTCTCTTAGGTATCTTTTGTAGTAAAATTTGATCCCAGTACAAGGCTTGCAGAATGATAGACATCTTCCCTTTTCTTTAGATACATTTTACTTGATCTACTCCTATATGGGAATGCCAGTTATCTGACTTCTTAAGGAAGGACTATATGTCGGATAGGGAAAGAATTCCTTATAGCACTCTGATTGAAAAACATGAACACCATTCTCTTTTAGGGTCCTAGGTCAGGGGCAGAAGAAAATAGAAGGTAAGATGGCCTTGGATCGTATTTTTCTTCTTCATTTTCCAGACTATGCATGCAGCCTTTAGATTTCTTTGGCTGAATACTAGTCTGTTCCAGTACTTGTACATTCTGTTCTGGAAGAAATGGCCTTACTTTGCCAAGCTAGTCAGCACTAAAGAAGAAACGCTAAGCCTGGTGTGGTGGTGCATGCCTTTAATCACAGCACTCGGGAGGCAGAGGTAGGAGGATCTCTGTGAGTTCAAGGCCACCCTGAGACTACATAGTGAATTCCAGATTAGCCTGATCTAGAGTGAGATCCTACCTCAGAAAAACCAAAATTAAAAAAAAAAAAGGCTAACCGTGCATTCATGTAGCTCCTAGGTCATCTTCACTTCTCATCTGATAGGATGAATGCAAAGGGACATGCATCTTAGTATGAGTGAAGACTATTTCTTAATTTTAAAGCTCTACTTAAAAGTTAGACTTAAAAGTCTAGTTTGTATCCTTTGTAGCTTTTATGTGAGGAGGAAATCCTTAATCTCACACTCAGTTTTACAGTGGAAAACCATAAGTGTTCTCCACCTCCTGGTGTATGGTCAAAACAATTATAATTTAGTTCTCAGCTGTGAAGTGATTTTGAAAACTATGTAGCAATGAGATTTATAAATGATAGATTTAAAGGCATACATATACATTTGTATATTAATGGAAATTTTAATTTTTACTGTAAGGGATTTGGGGAAATGTTTGGGAAATTCTTCTCATTGGTTTGCATTGGAGATGGTTTCAAACTATTGTTTACATATTTCTTCTCCTTTTTCTGGCAAGGAGGCCTTCTTCTTAGGCATGTAAGTCATGCTAGATAAAGAATGCTTTCTAAATGTAGACAGCCTTCTCCTAAAGTTCCCGCCTGAAAAGAAATATAGGAGAGGGTCAAAGCAACAATTTGATGCAGCTAGAGACAAAGTTATGACCACCGACTTCTGCATTCTAAGGATAGAATCACAAGATTTAGTTTCATTGTGTAAAAAATAAAGGTGGAGTGCACGTTGAATATGATACGGCATGAAACTGATTAAAAAGGCAGCTGTCACAACTATGATCATTCCTATGGCCTTCTTACGACTTGACAGATTTTTCTTCATTGAATTTTTTAGTAAGGTCAAAATGATCATTGTGTAACAGACAAGTATAATGACAAAAGGGATGATGAAGCCAATGAATAATGACACGTAATGTAAGATCAAAACATGTTTTTTTGCTTGATTGTCCTGTGGAGGCTCAAAACACTTGGTATTGTTTTTCTCATCTTGGTAAGTTTTGGCCATTAAAAATGGGGAACTGGTTAAAATCACAAAAATCCAAATTCCAACACATACAAATCTGGCTTTTTTCTGTGTAACTAAATTAATATTCTGGACTGGGAAAACAATTGCAACACACCGGAAAAAGCTCATGGCTGTCATAAAGAAGATACTACAGTACAGGTTGACATACAAGGCATAGGTGCTGAGGCGGCACAAAAAGTCACCAAAGAGCCAAATGCCTTTGTGCACATAATAGACCACACGGAGAGGCAGTGTGCATACAC
Organism: Dipus sagitta; assembly: GCA_036346955.1. Classification (NCBI taxonomy): domain Eukaryota; kingdom Metazoa; phylum Chordata; class Mammalia; order Rodentia; family Dipodidae; genus Dipus; species Dipus sagitta. The sequence continues at coordinate 66,822,516 of CM070776.1, forward strand.
ACAGGAGATCTGCCACAGCTAAATTAATCATGTATATTTGGAAGGCTGATTTCTCATGATACGTTTTTATCAGGACATATAGCACAAAGCCATTGCCAAAGAAACCCACAACAGAGATCATAGAATACAATGTGGAGTACACTTGATTGCGGAACTCATCAATAGTGTTCTGGCATATGTTATTACTGACAGAAGATACTGTCTGATTTCCGACACCATCCATGTTCTTTAGGACTGTCCGCTTGGTTCCTGTAATATACACATATAAATTATGTCATTATTACTCAACATTTGAACAATAGTGAGTGTTAATGCTTCATTTCATAGTGTCATTTTGTGTACTTTTAAATCATAGCAGGAAGAAAGAGTTGCGAGGCAATGAGAAATTCAGTTGCAGGAGGAGAGTCTGGGGACTACAGGTACACAGAAAACTCTTTTCTCATTCATTTTTGCCTTCTGGTGTCCCCCTCATCCTTTAAGATCAAAGTCAAACTTCATACCTAGGGGAAATGATCTAATTTTTTGGTCATGCAACTACCTCTTATAGGGGAGATTCTTAATCTAGGGTATGGTAAAATCTTTAGAATGATGAAAATCAATGATCAGAGAAACCATTACATTCAATACATAGTTGAAAATTCTACACTATATTGATGTGCTGATGAAAGGTGGTATAACTAGTTGGAATATACTTGTTGGGTGAGGAAACTGTAGTAGCTGCTTATTCCTATTCTTCAATTAGATTTATACTCAAATCTTTGGTATTCAGCCACACACAATCCTTTCTTTCATAGCAAAAGACTGTTACTTTGTTCAGTAAGTTCATCATGGCATTTAACAATATCTGATTAAAAAGAGCTAGGAATGAGATAGCATAGAAGTTGTAATTTCTTCAATTTTCCTCTGGATTCTTTTAATTTTCATGAAGGTGGGAATAATTTATCAGTGTATAATATACTAGATTTTTGTTGAAATTTAATTTCTTGACATTTACACAACTTACATTTGCTGGTAAGCAAAGCACTGGGATTTATAAGATGGGAAGAATACTTGAGCATTCAAGAACTACTAGCACTGGATGAGACCTATCTTGTGTCAAAACTAGAGATACAGAGGCAGGCAGCACTGACAGTGGTTGAGGTAGGATGCAACTTCCCACGTTTTCTCCTGAGAACAAGTATATGTGCCATTGGGAACGTGTTATATATCACATTGAACTGTTCCACCTATTTGTTCTGTACTTCCCCTTTATTTAAAAATGCTATTGTCGGGGCTGGAGAGATGGCTTAGCAGTTAAGCGCTTGCATGTGAAGCCTAAGGACCCCGGTTCGAGGCTCGATTTCCCAGGACCCATGTTAGCCAGATGCACAAGGGCGCGCACGCATCAGGAGTTCGTTTGCAGTGGCTGGAAGCCCTGGTGCGCCCATTCTCTCTCTCTCTGCCTCTTTCTGTCTCTGTCTGTCGCTCTCAAGTAAAAGAAATGCTATTGTTACCAAGGACTCTTGACATAAGATTTTTAAAAATGAAGAGGAGTAGTTTGAGGCCATAAAGAAAAATGAGCCCACCATTCCTAAACTCTGTGTATATTTAAATTTTCTATCCTACCTCTCTCACTGTTGTTTCTCTGAACTCAGGTACAGTTGTAGAAGAAAGGAAAACTGCCCCAAATCAATGTAGTCTTTTTTCTTTTTTTCTTTTTTTTTTTTTGGTGTTAATCCTGTGTTAGGAGTTTTCCTGAAACTGAGTCATTTTATGCTGTGAGGCACTAGATGGTGCTCTTGAGACTTTTTAATATAGCTTTCCCCCCTTAACTTTATTCAATATAATCAACAAATTTTGCATATTTCAAGATACATAAGCAATGCATGATGATCTAATGTAGGATACATTATAAAATGATTACTATATTCATTTCATAAAACAACAATTTCATCTATGTATATACTGTGAGATAACTGACACCATTAAGTTAATTAACACCTCCATCACAAGCCCAGTCCATGTCTGCAACCCCAGCATTTGGGGAGCTGAGGCAGGAGGATTGTGAATTCAAGACTAGTGTGGACTATGTAGGAAACCTTGACTCAAAACCAAAGCTAGATCAAAACAAACACAAAACCACATTGATCATGTGATATACTTACCTGCTTTTGGGGGGTATGTGGTAAGAGTGCTTAAGATCTATTGTCTTTGCAAATTTCAATTGTACAATATAGTTTTATTAACTGTGAGCCAGCCACTATACTGTGCATTTGATTGCAAGAATTTATTCTCCTTACAACTGAAAGTTTGTGCTCCTTGACCAATATCTCCTAAGCCCCTGGAAATCACCCCCTTCTACACTCTTTTTCTGATACAAAAACTTAAAGAACCACATTTCATTGCTTTCATGATTCCAAGTTCTTTCAGAATACAATGAATAATTCTTGCCTTGATATGTAAGGTTCTGCACAATTTGACTACAAAATGATTGTCCCTAGTGTTACTTTTACTTCACCCATTTGCAAACCTTGTAATTCAAGGAAACAGCTACTTTACTATACAAGGAACATGTGGCATGTGTTTTCTGACCTGCCTGTCTTTTTAATGGTGTCTTTTCTTCCTAAAATGCCCTTTCCTTCATATATACATATACAAAAATTACCCATTATTGGGCTGGAGAAATGGCTTAGTGGTTAAGCACTTGCCTGTGAAGCCTAAGGACCTCGGTTCGAGGCTCGATCCCCTAGGACCCACATAAGCCAGATGCACAAGCTGGCGCATGCATGCGGAGTTAGTTTGCAGTGGCTGGAGGCCCTGGCACACCCATTCTCTCTCTCTCTCTCTCTCTCTCTCTCTCTCTCTCTCTGCCTCTTTCTTTGTCTGTAGCTCTCAAATAAAAAATAAACAAATTAAAAAACAAAATAAAAAAAATACCCATTGTTTAGGTCAAATTCTATCTTCCTAACTATGCCTTACCTCAATTTCCATCTAAAGTAATTTCTTTCTTTATTGAATTTCTAGGTAGTTTTAAATATGTCTTGTATATCAATGATTTATATAAATATGTTATCTTCCCTTCCACACTGTCTGGCTGCTAAATAAGATACATTTCACAAAGGTTCTACCACATATCTAGCTTTCCCATAAGCATTCAATAAGTTTTAATTGAATTCATAAATGAACGATAAAAACCATTTTCATTGGAAGGTATAACTATTCATTTGAAACCATTTACAGTTACTTATTCATTCCAGTACAAATTAAACCCCTTTCAACTAAAGAGTCTAAAGATGCTGGTGTAAGTAAAGTTGCTTCCTTAAATATGAAGACAGGCACTAAGTCATAAGGCTAATCATAAGGGTTAAAAAATACCCATATCATTGATATAGACTAAATATTTGTTCATTTCTTACATGTTACAAATACATTTGTAATTCTCAGATATTTGAACAACAGTTGCTAAGTAAAGCTGATGAATAACAATGAGAAGCACACAAAGAAATGAATGGTGTCTGATTCAAATAATAAATTCCTGAGACCTTAGAAACCAAATGGAACTCCCCTATACACTTCAGTATTCAGGCTCAATTGTTTATTTACATGTAAGTCAAACAAAGATTTATGTTAGGCCATGACAAGATGATTGTAAAACTTTTAGACAAGGAGTGAACCCTAAACAGGTAGAGTTTATTTATTGCAAATCAGCCATTTCACATACTATGGCTTTATAAGGTTGAGCAGCATTTAATGCATTTTTGCATAATTTAATGTGATTCTCCCAGTGATGTGACTCCCCACTATCTGGATACACAGTTCCTTTGGAAACTTAATATTTTTAAGAACCAGCTCCTGCCTTCAAACAGCTCATAGTTGTAGAAGGGAGTGGGTATTGAAGAGTAATAACTCAAATGTGTGGTGAGGTTCTGTTATGTACAGTGAGAGTCATCTTAGCATAAAACAAATGAATCATGAATTGATTAATGAAAGCAAGTAATAAACAAGTGGTATTGATTTTATTTTTGTGCAAATGATAAAGGAAGTTACTTTGTTAAGAAAAGTGCAAGTTGAACAAATAAGGTTTCTTTCAAAAATGTGGAGCCATACCTCTTTTTGGCACTGCAGTTCCCTCCACGAATGCCCCTTCTTATGGCCACTGCTTCTTATGCTGCAATATCAGAGTATGCCCAGCCTGAAATCACAGGAAGTTAGAGACATCAGAAGCAGTCCATAAGGGTCATGGGAACTTAGTAACCTAAAGTAGAGATCCAGAGTGTGATGGGATATCAAAGTGACACTGACAGATTTAGGGCTGGTCACTGGATTCCAAGACTCCTTGTTTTCCTCCCATTCTTTGTCACATTCCCAGTGGGAGGAAAACTTGGAATACAGGCACTGAGTGTTCACAGATGTTTGTTGATGTGTGCACATAGCTTTTATTCCTAACTGTCAACACAGTATTAAAAATGGCTCTATTTCTATGAAACCATGATATATTCTCTCATAAGCATTTAATTATAAAGGTCAAAGGAAAATAATTTGGAAATTCCTATCCAAAGGTCTAGTTTGCTATAAATAGGAGTTAGACTATGAAGCAAAAATTTCTGAGATAGTTTAGTACACAGTTTTCCTTGAAGAAAGAATGGCTTGAACTCTCTACAGAGTCACAAAAGTATTGTTTTATCTCTACTTTCACATACATACTTTCAGAGACCACCTGTTATGTAGCCTTGTTTGTTAAGTCATAATGAGTGTGTGTCTCTTCCAATTAAATTATATCAGAAAATCAAACAAAGAATAACAAATCTGTAAGAATTGACCAGGGAAAGGTTTCCTAAAGCAGGGGCAACCTGAATACTGTAATTATAAATTTTTGTTGTGTTATGGTAACCTACATTCTTGTCTGCAAGGTCCCCAGATATGGGCCACTTTTTCTTTATGTATGGTCCCAGTGTCAACAAAATAAATACCTTCCTTCAGTTTATTCTTAGCAAGTAGAAGCAAGCTGGACCTATTCAAAGAAATGCTATTGACAAAAAAGGAAATCTAAAGGAAAATAAAGGAAATTTAAAAATATAAAATGTAGTCTAATTTTAAAACTAGTGACCTGAGTGAACCTACTTCTATAATATTGCAGCTTGAGTTCACTTCATACTTAGATAATTATTTTCAGAGCTTCATTGGTATCTTCCTGTTCAAATTGTCCCCTCCCCCTTTTTCTAGGTAAAGATCTGACCAAGATAACCTATTATAATGGGTAAAGCATAGATTTCAGGTAAGTTACTAACAGTTGTGTTTTACATACTGTTAGTCAGTAACATTTTCTCAATTTTTTTTATTTTTATTTATTTATTTGAGAGAGGGAGAGCGGGAGAATACGCACACCAGGGCCTCCTGCCACTGCAAACCAGCTCTAGACACATGCACCACCTTGTGCATCTGGTTTACGTGGGTCCTGGGGAATCAAACTGAGGTCCTTTGGCTTTGCAGGCAAAAGCCTTAACTTCTAAACCATCTCCCTAGCCCCATCAGTTAACATTTTTGTCAGATTAGTTTTTCCCAGGTATTGATATATCAAAAGAAGTATACCAACTGATTGTTCTATGTATAAAAAGTCTTTCTGATTTTAAAATTTTATGATTCCACTCATAATCTCTAAAGAAAACTAAGTTTAGCACTGTCATACCTTCTTGGTTAATCAAAGCTTGTGCTTATTCGTAGAGTGGAACAAGATAGAAAGCTTATGAATTTCTAAAATCTATGTGTGGGTAGTGTAATATTGCACATCTAATGTACAAAATGTTATTCATTTCCATGGTATCTGTGCAATAACTATTTAGTCCAACACTTATATGCACAAGGAAATAAATATCACATTGTCTGGGCAACCGTGTAGTGTTGTTTTTTAAAGTTTGTAATTGTGGAACCATCCCAATCTATGATTCCTTTAAGGATTCTTAGCTTTGCATATATCAACATGCAATGCATTCACTTTCTTGTCCATCCTTTCAGTTTTCTTGAGGATTCTTATATCTCTGATAGCAGCTCATGCCAGGATTGCACTCTACCATTCATAACTGGGTGATTGACTGGGTGAAGGTGAGGCGATGAAGTGAAAGTGTGGGTATGTGATCTTTTTCTTTGGTGTTGGGGCTTGAACTCTGGACCTTGCATTCATACATTCCACCACTAAGCTATACTCATAGCCTGTATATGTGAGTTTTAGATTTCCATTGTTTCATCCAGTTTACCATTCTCTAGATCTATAAAGGTCAGGTGTTTCTTTCTGTGAGAGCATGTGGTATAAGTGATCTATCTATAGCTTCAGCAAAGAGCTCAGACATAAGCTGTGTGAACCTTGCCAATGTTTGGAATATACGCTTGATGGCTTCTAAAGGCATTAGAATAGTTCTGGGTTTGATAGCGTTTTTTAAACTGAGTGATAATTATTATGACCTAAAGTTACTTCACTTTCCAGAGCTCATAGATATTTCTCTTTAGCCTTGCCCCCTTTAAAGTTATAACATCTCTGGTTCTGATAGCATGACCAACTCTGAGAGAACCTCCAAAAGCTGTGTTTTTTAAAAATATTTGAAAATAATTTTAATAACTTATCCTTACATAGAGCTTGTATAACTCTATACACCAAACTTACTAAAATTTCATCCATTCATATAAACCCAAAGATATTCTTACAAATTATATATCACTGTTAGCTCAGGTTCCACAGATAGAAATAGTGAGGTGGGAAGAAGCAGCTAGTTTTGGAGTTCATCAGACTCTGAAGCTATCCTTTTTTGTTCACCTTTATCACCTCTTGTATCAGGTCCCTGTCTTGCTTGATCTTTTGTATTCAGGGTTCCGGGAGCCATCGTGTATCCATCCAATTTTGTGCATGCCTGAAATCTACTCTGCTGAAATCCAAGCTTAACAGGCTTGGATACTTGGGAAAGTATATATTTTACTTGATGAAACCAATCTCTTTTTTTTGTTCTTTTGGGGCCCTAAATATACAAATCCTCTTCCTCCAAAGTAAAAAGATTTTTAATTTGTTTTATCTCAATAAAGTGCAATTCATAATGCAAACTCTGAGTCCAAATCCCTAAAAGCAAGCAAACTGCTACTTTTCTTTCTACTAATCAAAATGCCCCTACCATCTCCACCAGTTGTTAAAAATGTTAGCTGGATTTGGCGAGCTCTCATTAAGTTTCTTCTAAGAAAACAAAATCAATTTTTTTTAGATTAGATAAATAACATCAAAATAAATTGTTCAAAAAGTTTCTCTAGAAATTACTTATCTGGGTTGGAGAGATGGCTCAGTGATTAAGGTACTTGCCTGCAAAGCCTAAGGACCCAGGTTTGGTTCCCCAGTACACACATAAAGCCAGATGCACAGAGTGGCACATGTGTCTGGAGTTCACTTGCAGTGGCTGGAGGCCCTGGTATGTCCATTTTCACTCTATCTGCCCTTCTTTCTCTCCCTCCCTCTCTCATAAAATATAAATATAATATTTTATTTTTATTTATTTATTTGACAGAGAAAGAGGGAGGGAGGGAGGGAGGGAGTGAGGGAGAGAGAGAGAGAGAGAGAGAGAGAATGGGCATGCCAGGGACTCCAGCCACTGCAATGAACTCCAGACGTATGCACCCCCTTGTGCATCTGGCTAATGTGGGTTCTGGGGAATCAAACCTGGGTCCTTTTGGTTTTACAGGCAAATGCCTTAACTGCCAAGCCATCCCTCCAGTCCTAAAATATTTTTTAAAAAGAAATTATTCATCTTTCTTAATTGAAGCATCATGCTCCTTGATTAGTAGCTTCTCATCCTCCACCTCCTGATAGCTACTTTATTCGTTGATTTAACAAATTTGAGCAATTTAGATAGTTCATGTAGGTGGATGCTGTGTTTGTTTTCCCATGACTGGCTTCACTTACCATAATGGCCTCAATATATGCCCATATCATTACATATTGCAAAATTTCCTTATTTTCCAAGGCTGAATATTATGCTGTTTTATTATCTTTTAGTTATCTGTGTCAATGGATACTTAGGTTTTAATTTTTATTTCATATTATTTTTTAAAAACCATATTTATTTATTGGGTTGGAGGGATGGCTTAGCAGTTAAGGCACTTGCCTACAAAGCCAAAGGATTCAGGTTTGATTCTCCAAGACCCATGTAAGCCAGATGCACAAGATGGTGTATGTGTCTGGAGTTTGTTTGCTGTGGCTGGAGGCTCTGGTGTGCTCACTCTCTCTCTCAAATAAATAAATAAAAATAAAATATTAAAAATGTATTTATTTATTTACTTGCAAGCAGAGAAAGACAGGACACACACACACACACACACACAGAGAGAGAGAGAGAGAGAGAGAGAGTGTATGGGCACGCCAGGGTCTCCAGCTGCTGCAAATGGACTCTAGACACATGTGCCACTCTCCATCTGGCTGTATGTGGGTACTGGGGAATCAAACTCAGGTAGTTAGGCTTTGTAAGCAAGCGCCTTAACCACTGAGCAATCTTTTCAGCCCCTATATTATTAGTATTTTAAAATATTTTATATTTATTTATTTATTTATTTGAGAGAGAGAAAGACACAGGGAAAGAGAGAACGAGAGAAAGAGAATGGCCTCCAGCCACTGCAAAGGAAGTCTAGACGCATGTGCCGCCTTATGCATCTGGCTTACGTGGGTCCTAGGGAATTGAACCTGTGTCCTTTGGCTTTGCAGGCAAGTGCCTTAACTGCTAAGCCATCTTTCCAGCCCTCTATATTATTTTTTATTTGTTTAATTTTTATTCCATATTATTCTTATAATGAGTATCACATTTTATAAATAAAGACTAAGTTTTTATCAAGTAGAAAGTTTGTATGGTTACATCATATCTTAGTACCATCATTTCCTTCCCTGTCCCCACACCACTGAGGGCTGTCCTTAGTGGAATTGCTGGTATTCACCATGAGTTGTGGGTTATGAGTTGTGAGAGCAGCAGTCAGTCATCCTGTGTGTGTGTGGGGTGGGTAGGACAGTGTTTCTGGATATTTCCTCACATCTTGTGGCTCTTAACATTCTTTCTCCCCTGCCCCTACCACAAAATTTCCTGAGACTTGGTGAATGTGCCTTAAGTATACTTTGGTGTTGAGCTCTCGGCAGTTTCTGGATTTCTGCTTTGGTGTGTTTTGAGTATACTCAGGGTAAAGACTTTTTTTTTTTTTTTTTTTAATTTATAGCAAACCATGTTTTCTTCAAGAGAGGAGAAAAAACTTAGTTTTCTACTGAAGTTAGAAAAATGTGAGCCGGGCATGGTGGCGCACGTCTTTAATCCCAGCACTTGGGAGGCAGAGGTATGAGGATCTCCATGAGTTCGAGGCCACCCTGAGACTGCATAGTGAATTCCAGGTCAGCCTGGCATAGAGTAAGACCCTACCTCGAAAAAACAAAAACAAAAACAACAAAAAAAAAGAAAAATGTGGATAGAGTGGCAAAGCCACAGTAGCCTTTAAACTAGGATATGTCTGAATTTGAATCATCATTTGGTGTATTCTTAGCTGTGTGATCTTGGGCAAGTTACTTCATCTCTCTGATACTCAGTTGTCACTTTTGAGAAATGAAGATAACAAAGGAGCCCAATTTATAGTGAAACCTGGTAACATAGCATAAGGTTCCCAGGTGAAGGCAAGATTTTGCTGTGTTGAAAAAACTATTGAAAAAGTCACATGATGCCTTTAAAGAAGGACCCAAGAGGGAAATAGACCCTCCAATTGCTTACTGTTGGGTACAATTGTATGTGTGCATGTATGTGTTGTGTGTTGGGTACTCTTGAGTGTGATAGTTAATTCTGATTGCCAGCTTGACAGGATGTAGAATCACCTAGGATACAAACCTCTAGGCATGTTTGCAAGGGAGTTTCTAGATTAGGTTAACTGAAGTGGGAAGACCCACTTTACATGTGGACAGCACCATTCCATGGGCTGGGACTGAATACAAAGGAGAAAGCAAACTGAGCACCAGAATTAATCTCTTTCTCTGGATGCAATGTGACCAACTGCTTCACACTCCTGCTGCCTTGACATCCTCACCACGATGGACCAAATCCTCCATCTGTGAGCCAAAGTGAATCTACCATCTCTTCCTTTCCTCTTCCCTTTCTTCCTCCCTTCCTTCCTCTCTTCCTTCCTTCCTTATGTTGTTTTTATCAGATATTTTGCCACAACAATGAGGAAAGTGATTAGTACATGGAGCAAACTGTCCCTTATTTGCAGAAGTGTTACAGAAAACAGTAATGTAAGTACATGACTCTCCAGTATACTTGGTCATGTAGCTGTTCTTAGTGAATAGAGTGACCTGGAAGTGGCCTTTTGACTATGTAAATAAATGGCACAATGAAAAGTTATGAATTGAATTAAATTGGATTGTGTTGAATTGGCTTTATTTACATGATTAAAAGTTTATGGTCTAATCAAAAATTGAACAAAACCAAATGCCTATTGAAGCTTATCTAAATTATCTAAATTACCCAAAATTGCTAAATTTACTGAGATTCAACTAAGTTTATAGTAAATACTGAAAAAATAAGCTGCATATGTAAAGAGATGAGCCTAGCTAGGCATGATGGCACACACCCTTAATACCAGCACTTGGAAAGTAGAGGTAAGAGGATCACCATGAGTTCAAGGCCACCCTGAGACTACATAGTGAATTCCAAGTCAGCTTGAGCTAGAGTGAGACCCTACCTCTAAAAGAAAAAAAAAAGAGATAGGCCTATTGATCGATTTATTTATTTATTTATGAGGAGAGAGGGAGGGAGAGAGGGAGGGAAAGAGGGAGGAAAGGAGAGAGAGAGAGAGAGAGAGAGAGAGAGAGAGAATGGGCACACCAGGGCCCATTGCTGCTATAGAGGGACTCCAGATGCATGTGGCTTTATGTACTGGGGATTAAAACCTGGGCCATCAGGCTTTGCAAGCAAGCACCTTTAACTGGTGAGTCATCTTTCCAGCTCTATTAGATCAATTTAAAACTTTAAATTGCCAGGTCTGGTGGCACACGCCTTTAATCCCAGCACTTGGGAGGCAGAGGTAGGTGTATAGCTGTGAGTTCGAGGCCAGCCTGAGACTACATAGTGAATTCCAGGTCAGCCAGGGCTAGAGTGAGACCCTACCTCCACAAACCAAAAAAAAAAAAAAAAAAAAAAAAACTTCAAATCATTTCCCTCATAACAAATCATGAAAATACAGTATAATTATATAGCTTACTACTTGTTGATTAGCATTATGCACATTCATTTAAAAATATTTACTAAGTTTCTATATATCTTTGTATGTATTTGATTAATTTTGTCTTAACTGAATTTCTTTAGTAAAGAAAGCATGTGTCATCCATCTTAATGTTCTCAGCAAGCTTAACCCAGGACTTGGGACTCAGTAAGTAAGTAGGTGTTTCTGACCAGCAGTCAATCATTAGCAGGAATCAAACATGAAGATGACACCTGATTCATATTGGTCTGAGAGTAATATTGCCAAAGGGTTGGCCTTGACCTACCACTATGTTATTTATTTTCTTTGTAAAAAGGGAATTAGGCAGATGTTACTAACTTGTGGGTGGAGTTATACATCTATTTAACTTTGCAAAATTAAATGAGATAGGTTATATAACTAAGGTGAATGCCAAGTAAATTTATGTAGTGTTTTTTTTTTCTTTTTTTTTGCTTTTCAAGGTAGTGTCTCACTCTAGTCCAGGCTGACCTGGAATTCACTATGTAGTCTCAGGGTGGCTTTGAACTCAATGGCAATCCTCCTACCTCTGCCTCCCAAGTGCTGGGATTAAAGGCATGCACCACCATGCCCGGCAACTTATGTAGTTTTTTAAATGTCAGTGAATAATTGTGATTCATTCCAAGAAGGAGAGAGAGAGAGACAGAGACAGAAAGACAGAAAATCTAGACTGCAGGCTTCAAGTTTTTGATAAATCAGGAATGGAGAGTTAGTCATAATTGATACCATATTGATCATACCTTCTTCCTAAGAAACTTAACTGCCTATAAAAAGTATAAATATCATTCCACAAGCATTTTCTGAACTACTACTGTCACTGTAAATATGTTAAAATAAAATCAAATTTGCTTCTCTAAGGTCTATCCTAGTAGAAAAACCATGCCAGTGTTACCTGGGTATCCTTAGAACAGAAAATGGCAGGTAAATTATTAGTGCAATGGTTCAGGCCTTCATGAGGAGCTGAGACCAGATATGATGACAGTAATGAGTTATATGAGAAGGGATGAAATCTGTTCCAACACACTGTGTGGTGAACCAAACCACTGTGAACAAATCAGAGAAAAGAATTGATGTATCAAGGTACTGAAAATAATTCTCAAACAGAGCTACTAAGTAAAAGGAAGCTACTGGATATGGCTATAAAATATCTGGCTGAGCATGGTGGCTCACACCTTTAATCCAAGCACTTAATAGTTGAGGTGGGAAGGTCAGCAGGATTTCCAGGTCAGCCTAGACTAGAGTGAGAACATGCTTCTTGCTTCAATAAGCCAAAAAAAATGTACTTAGAATGAATTGGTTTTTACAGAATATTACAGATGGAAGTGCATTCACAGAACATCTAATCTAACCTCATTTCCTCATGACCCAGAAGATAAAATGATTGTTAGAAGTAACACAGTGAATTAGTAGCAGAGCCAGAACACCTATATCATGCATAGTTCAGTGCTATTTTCACTGTACCACATGACTAAATTTCTGATTCCACAATTCTCTTCCATCTTTAAGAAAAACTGTTGGTGCTAGGGATGTAGCTCAGTTGAGAGAATGTTTGTCTAGGCTGCACAAAGTCTTGGGTTTGATATCCAGCATTACATAAACCATTTATGGTGGCACATGCCTGCAGTTCAGGAGGTAGATGTAGGAGGATGAGGAGCTCAAGATCATCCTCAATTTACATAGTCAGTTTGAGGCTAGCCTGGGCCACATAAGACCTTGTCTTAAAAAGGCACAATCTCTTGCATCATCTCTGTAAATAAACTTTTCTGTCTTCTATTGTGATAGACTAGTTCTATTAAAACAGGGCTTGGGCTGTAGCTCAATGGCTAGAGTGCTTGCCTACATGCATGAAACCCTGCATTTGATTCCCAGCACTGCATAAAAATGGGCATGTTAGCACACACTTATAATCCTAGCATTTAGGAGGTAGAGGCAGGAGGATCAGAAGTTCAAGTTCTTCCTTAGCTACGCATGACTAGTGAGAGGGTTAACACTGGAACTCAGCCGTTGAGACTGTCAGACCTGTTCTGCTACTATACAGCTGTCCACATCCCCATTCTTTTTTTTTAAAATCTCCATCAGTGACACAGTTTTTCATATAATCATTTGAGGTCATCAATGCAGCCAAGATCTGTGAAATACTAACATTTGCCTCTCTTTTATTTTCTTTTTGTCTGGTTTTTGAGACAAAGTCTTATTATGCAGGCTGAGATTCCAGGATGGCCTCAAACTCACAATCCTCCTGACTTAGCCTTCTGAGTACTAGGATTAAAGGCATACACTACCATGCCTTACTTAGTCCTCTGTTCTTTGTAATATTTATCAACATTCAAGTGGATAACAGAAATCTCTCTTAGCCATAAACTACGCACCTGAACTTTAGTTTCTTATTTTTAGCTGATTATTAAATTGATGTACTTAGATGACTTGGTTTTGTTTTGTTAATTTCAACAATCTTTCCTCCCAAGTTAATATCTCCCACTGAATTTTCTGCTTTATGTTTTTCCATTGTCACTGATAATTTTCTAGATACTGGTGCATAGAATTTAGCAGTCATCTTTGACTCCACACTATCCTTATCTCTCATCAAATTCTGTTTTTCTGTTTTGTAATATCTGACCCTCTCTGCTTTGTCAACTTAGTTCAGGATCCTTATCTCATCTTTTACCTACTTGAAGATACTTGAACTATGTATCTATCCTTTTGTACCCTCATATGGTCTAAGTGAACATGGGGAACTTGGTCTTGTGCTTCAAGGTTCAGGCTGATGCTCTATGATTGTTTCCATGCTTATTTAATTGCAGTGGTGCCCTTATTCTTTTTGTAAGTGCTCTTGCTTATGTAACTGCTACTTAGGCAGTGAGTCCAGTAATGACAGTGACTGTGCATTATTCATTGTTGCTCTCTTTTTTCTCTTAATTGGTCAACTTTAGAAAAGTAACTAGTTTTAAGTATTTTTGAGTAACAGAGTACTTATCTCCCCAGGATAGGTTTGTAGGTGATAATATGCACAGTTTTTTTTTTTTTTGGTTTGAAAACATGGGTGCTATTCTGTAGACTGTAAATAATTATGTAAAATGGAAGTGAAATGTGGACACCTCCAGGAGGCCTAAAGCTATTAAAATATCTGAAAAATGAAAAGTACAAAGGACTATATCTCATGGATGGAAAGAAAAAGGGACCAGGCAGATTTCATTCACATGCTTAGGCAGGAAAGGAAGGCAAAGACTTAAAACAAAAAAGATATAAGGCATCAAGGGCAGGAGGAGAGTTCAAAAGTGGCCTAGATCTATGACTGATACAAAGACCCAAGGATATGACAACAGAACCTGGATAAAACTGACAATAGATGTTATTGAAAACAGAAGATCAAAAGATGAAATCAGTATCTGGCTATACTTTTATGATTCAATTAAGCTGAATCCTTCCCAAGACTTCCTTTACTGGATGGTCTGTGTGTATTGGAGGACTGCCCGCAGGACTGAGGTGACAAGGCTAGAGTCTAAGCAGAAGAGGAAATGGAGGAGGCTGGGACTCAGGGTTTATCTGCCTAAGGCAGATACTACCTCTGTTTCTGTTGCGAAGTAGCAAGATGTAGGAAACATCTTACGAGGGTACAGGTCAGTGGAGCTCCACCTTTGTTTGACTAAGTCCTCAATGTCCCCTTTTTTCTATGTTTCTTATTTTTATCAAATGAAAAATATTATAATATTATTCATTTTATAAGTCTGAGATCATGGATGGTAGGAACTGTGTTGTATTATCTTTTGCTAGAGCAAGCTTGTACTAATATTTGTTATATCGGTACACAAATCCATATGAGAACTAAGAAATATTAGTTTTTTAAACTGTAAAACACTATAGAAATATACTTGTTGTTATTTTCTTTCCAACTCATATAAGAATAAATTCAGGTCTTACTTCTTGACACTGACTTTTTTTTGGTTTTTCGAAGTAGGGTCTCACTCTAGCCCAGGCTGACCTGGAATTCACTATGGAGTCTCAGGGTGGCCTCTAACTCATGAGTGCTGGGATTAAAGGCGTGCACCACCATGCCTGGCGACACTGAGTTTTATCATCCCAAAGTCTTTGAACTTGTATTGTTTATTGTCTGCAATAATAATATGTTGGTCATAATGTACTGCATGGTATGGTATTACTATTATTAATTTTTGGTTTTTAAGGTAGGGTCTCTCGCTAGCCCAGGGTGACCGGGAATTCATTTTGTAGTCTCAGGGTGGCCTTGAATTTATGACAATCTTTTCACCTCTACTCTCTAAGTGCTGGGATTAAAGGCATGTGCCACCATGCTTGGCTTGTATGGTATTTTCAATATGTAGGGACCTTGTCTTCCCCATGAAATTTTCTTGGGCAGGAAAACATCCAGGTATTGTTTTCTTAAGCCCTGTGATTTCAAAGTCTCATGGCAGAGTTTGTATGAATAAAATATGTAATAGATGTTTATCAAGTGATAGGTTATTGATTTTTTGGAGAAAGATACCTATACTTCCAGGGGATGTAATCTATACACAATGAATTTTGTTCTAATGGTCACAGTGACTTTTCTTCATTGATAATAAAAGATCTTGGGGCAGGGGAGAATGATGCTCCTATCCTATCATTTCTGTAAGTACTATTCCTTCTTGCTATTTCCCGAGATACATTTAACATTCTCATTAGTAGTGCAAACTACAGATATGCTGCATTGTTGACAGCTCTCAGATATTACTTTAACAACAGATTATTCTCTTAAGGGGAGAAGATAATGCTCACCAAATCAGGAAACTATTGTTAGACAGTTGGGATGTAGACACAGGACACTATGAAGCCCCCCAAAACCTTAGACTGGGACATTCAGACCTATGGACACAGTGTGCTCCCCTCTCTGCATAGTATTGTGTTACAAGCACAGTGATCAGATTGAAGTGATATGTAAGGCCTGACTAGAAGGGAAGTGCAAGTCACAAAAGTCAACAGAGATCCTGATGAGTGTGTAGGTGTGGGTATATGGTGGTGGTGGGGTACTTCTACCCTTAGTTTGGATGACAGAAATAGGTTAAAGAGAATCTACATATTTTTGAACATTTTGTAAAGAATAAGTACAGGGCTTAGTGTCTTCCAGGGGTACCTGTATAAGTCTGTTTTCAATTACTAGCAATATAGATTTTCCTAAAACTCTGAGGACATTGTGCAGAACCAAATCTGAGGCCTGTCCTCATCTCTTGGCATTTCAATATCTAAATCTGGACAGCAAGATAGTTGTTATCAAGGAGATAACTTATTTAGGCTAATTAAGAGTTCAAATTCAAATAAGCATAATGGTTAACAAGTTGGGAATGAAAAGAATCTTTATTTATTTATTTGACAGAAAGGAAGAGGGAGGGAGGGAGGGAGGGAGAGAGAGAGAGAGAGAGAGAGAGAGAGAGAGAGAGAGAGAATGGTTGTATCAGGGCAAACACCTTAACTACTAAGCCATCCCTCCAGCCCTGAAAAGAATTTTTTTTTTGTTTATTTATTTATTTGAAAGTGACAGACAGAGAGAGAAAGAGTCAGGGAGAGAGAGAATGGGCGCGCCAGGGCCTCCAGCCACTGCAAACGAACTCCAGGCACGTGCGCCCCCTTGTGCATCTGGCTAATGTGGGTCCTGGGGAATCGAGCCTTGAACCGGGGTCCTGAGGCTTCACAAGCAAGCGCTTAACTGCTAAGCCATCTCTGCAGCCCCTGAAAAGAATTTTTTAATACCTTGTGAGGCCCGGAGACTTCTTAGGACCTTTGTAATAAGGCACAAGACATATCAGAGAAGCTTGAGCATCATTACTGCTAGCTTTATTCTGCTTAGCCCAGGACAAACGCAATTCTATGTAAAAACAGAAGCTATTAATCTGATAAATGAGAAGTATTCATACTATAGATATCTCAAAATGTGATTCCAACCTGGATTTTCCTTCCCTTAAGGACTTTAGTGTAAAAGAAAAGAAAATATGAAGTTACCAGAGTCTCAAGTCTAGGTCTCAAGTTTTTCCTTTTTACATCAATTACATTAAAGCAGGAGCTGAAATGTCTGGGATGTATTGATTCTAAATAAGCACTAAAATAAGATAATGATAGTCTGTCAAAAAGGATACAAACTATGTGTTTAAAAGTCTAAGGGCCTATGCCTACCCTTCTCTTATGTCTCTTTCCCTCTTTTTTATACAAAGTCCTCTCCCTGACAAATATCTCACAAAAGTTTGAAGACTTTTTCTTTTCCTCTTATGTACCCGTTCTTTTCCCCGATCTATAAGAAGGACTAGAGGGGCACAAAGAAGGGAGAAATCACGTTGTGATAGTATGAGATGGGATAGAATGATAAGCAGAATACAAGACTTTTGTGCATGAAACTTACATTAAAACAGTGACCCTCTACTAACTTATGAAGAATTCTTATCCAGATGTGGTGGCAGCCTGAGACTACATAGTGAATTCCAGGTCAGCCTGGGCTACAGTGAAATCCTATCTCAAAAAAAAGGAAACAAACAAACAAAAATTCTTAAAAACCAAAGCAATTGTCACTTAGCAACAGGATTGTGACATGAATTAATGTATCTAAAGATATCTGTATTTATCTCATCAGATTAAATGATTTCTTTTATTGACTCATTTGTAGACATGAAGATATACCACTACTTGTTATGAATCTATCATACTTTGTAGCGGTTATATTTCCTCATTGTAAACCAACAAATTGATACTCTGACTCAAAAATCCATCTTTTTTTGTAGAATTGATAGTTATTTCTCTCAGAATTTTGCTCATCCTGGAAAAGCTTTTTTAAACTGGCCCTTAAATTATGTTTATGAAGCCAGAAATCTAGATAAAACAGGGGTAAGGGATAAAGGTAGCTGTAGGTCACTGCATGTTAGGGAGAGATATATGTCATATATAGACTTACATATAATGGGAACAGGTTTTGTTTCATTATAACTCTGTGTGATTGTACAAATAATTTTGTGATACAGCAGTAGAATATTGCATTATAGTCTGAACATAGCATAAAATTATTTTGATTATTAGCTTTTTGACCCAAATAATCCCTGGGCTTAATGGATGTAGTAGGCAAATAACAAAAAAGTAGTAGTTGGGCCATGGAGATGACTCAGTAGTTAGAGGCACTTGCTTGCAAAGCCTGCTCTCCTGGGTTTAATTCACCAGCACCCATGTAAATCCAGATGCAAAGTGACACATCCATTTGTGATCCAAACGTGTTCATGACAATGGGAGGCTGAATGAGGAAAATCCAAAGCACATAGGCCATCTAATCTGACACTCCTTTGCAGTCTAGCAGTTTGCAAGAGACCTAAGATGGATCTCAGGTACCTTGAAGCTGTCCTCTGACTTTCACATGTTTATGCATATACACATGTATACACACACACACAGACACACACACACACACACAGACACACACAATAAGTAATGGTGATATGATCAAAGTTTTTTTTTCTTTTTTGTTTTTTTGAGGTAGGGTTTCACTCTGGTCCAGGCAGACCTGGAATTAACTATGTAGTCTCAGGGTGGCCTCGAACTCATGGCTATCCTCCTACCTCTGCCTCCTGAGTGTTGGGATTAAAGGCGTGCACCACCACGCCTGGCTGATCAAAGTTTTACATTAAAATATTTTTTCCAGGGCTGGGGAGATGGCTCAGTGATGCTTGCTTATAAAGCCTGCAGGCTTGAGTTTGACCACCCAGTACTCATGTAAAGCCAGATGCACAATGTGGTATATGCATATAAACTTTGTTTTCATTGGCAAGAGGCCCTGACATGGATATCCATTCTCTGTCTTTCTCTTGTGAATGGGCACAAATAAATAACAGTATTCAAAATATTTTCTTCTTTTTAGAATCATGCAAAGTTACTGCAGTACTAATGGGAAACAAAGTGCTAGATCTTACTAATAGGACCTAGGAATAGGATGAGATTCCTGAAACTTAGAGAGGGACCTCTGGCCTCGAGGTGTGATATAGGGAGCAGGAAAGAGCTGGCTTTACTGGCCTGCCACATGCATCCAGCTTTGTGATGTGTTTTATATTCATGGAATGAATGAACTTTATTTATTTATTTATTTATTTATTTATTTATTTATTTTGAGGTAGGGTTTCGCACTAGCCCAGGCTGATCTGGAACTCAATATGTAGTCTCAGGGTGGTCTTGAACTCACAGCAGTCCTCCTACCTCTGCCTCCAAGTGGTGGGATTAAACATGTGCCACCACACCCAGCATGAATGAACTTTAAACAAAACTCTTTGGATGATGGTTTGCATCTTAACGTTGCTTTCATATATGTCATTTGAACAGATTTGGCAAATGCAGTTATCACACTGTACTTGATACATAAGAAAATTAAGAAATACCAACATTCAGTAACCTGTTAGAAAGTACACAGCTTATTAAACGTTAAAGCAAAGATGAACCCTCAGTTCTTTAGGCCCAGATTCCTTCCTATTGAGATCTGTGCCACCAGATAGTTTAGGGTAGCTACTGAAAGGCTGTGAAGAATTTGACATAATTCAAACTGAAAGATAGCTTGACACAAAACATTCCAGTACTCACTAATGTTAGAATTAAGTTCTTAATATTTTGTATGCATGTTGTATATGGACATAATGCTAGTTATAGTTGGATGGGAGAAGATCAAAAAATAAATAACCCAGTACCTTCCCTCATGAATCTTGGCATACTTGGAGAATAGTGATTATATTTTTGAGGCACATGTTTATATAGACCTTCTTTCTCTTGCCTGAAGATGTAGGTATTGCCTGTTTTAGTCCTCGGACATTACTTTGATTTGCTCATTTGGAACATACTTTGGGGGCTGGGGAGATGGCTCACTGGTTAAAGGTGCTTGCTTGCAAAACCTGCTGACCTGGGTTTGATTCCCCAGTATTCATGTAAAGCCAGATATACTAAGTGGCACATGTGTCTGGAGTTTGCAGTGTCAAAAAGTCCTGGCATGTCCATGTCTATTTTTTCTCTCTCATGGAAATAAATAAGATTTTTTTCTTATTTGAGAGTGACAGACAGACAGAGAAAGAGGC
Organism: Dipus sagitta; assembly: GCA_036346955.1. Lineage (NCBI taxonomy): Eukaryota > Metazoa > Chordata > Mammalia > Rodentia > Dipodidae > Dipus > Dipus sagitta. The sequence goes on from CM070776.1 coordinate 66,842,837, forward strand.
AGATAGATAGAGAATGGGTGCACCAGGGTCTTCAGCCACTGCAAACGAACTCTAGATGCATGTGCCACCTTGTGCATCTGGCTTAAGTGGGTCCTGGGAAATCGAGCCTCAAACTGGAGTCCTTAGGCTTTACAGGCAAGCGCTTAATCATTAAGCCATCTCTCCAGCCCAAGAATATTTTTTAAAAGAAGTATATTCTGGCATTTTATTGCCTACAAGTAATAACATGCTTCAGATTTAAGTTTGGCTTCCATCTCTTACCCATCATTCACATTCAGCGCCATTTAAAAATATATTTTTATTTATTTAATTGCAAGTAGGAAGAGAGAGAGAGAGAGAGAGAGAGAAGAGGGATAGTCTTCAGCTACTGCAAACGAACTCTAGATGCATGTGCCACTTTGTGCATTTGGCTTACATGGGTCCTGGGAAATCTAGCCTCAAACTGGAGTCCTTAGGCTTCACAGGCAAGCGCTTAATACCTAAGCCATCTCTCCAACTCAAGAATTTTTTTTTTTTTTTTTGGTTTTTCGAGGTAGGGTCTCCCTCTAGCTCAGGCTGACTTGGAATTCACTCTGTAGTCCCAGGGTGGTCTTGAACTCAGGCGATCCTCCTACCTCTGCATCCCAAGTTCTGGGATTAGAGGCATGCACCACCACACCCGGCTTCATTATTTATTTAATTGCAAGTAGGAAGAGAGAGAGAGAGAGGAAGGATAGTAGAAGAGGCATGCCAGGGCCTCCAGCCACTGAAGACGGACTCCAGGTGCACATACCACTTTGTGTATCTGGCTTTATGTGGGTACTAGGGGGATCAAACTCAGGTTGTTAGGCTTTGCAGGCAAGCACTTTAACCACTGAGCAATCTTTTCAGCCCCAGGGCCATTATTTTTTAAATACTTATTAGACATTTCTCATTGAATTCTTGCCATCACCTCAAACTTCAAGAGTTAAAAACCAGACATCATCATGCCATACATTGCTACTTCCATCCCCAGGTTACCTATTTGTATGAGTAGTAGTAACATCGCTGCCCACATTCTAGAGGCTTAAGATTTTGGAGATTTCTTTCTGACTTATTTCTTTCCTACAATGCCTGTATCTAATCATTCACCAACTGCTATTTATTATTCTTTTTTTTTTTTTTTTGGTTTTTCGAGGTAGGGTCTCACTTTAGCCCAGGCTGGCCTGGAATTCACTATGGAGTCTCAGGGTGGCCTTGAATTCAAGGCGACCCTCCTACCTCTGCCTCCTGAGTGCTGGGATTAAAGGCGTGCACCACCATGCCCGGCCTATGTATTATTCTATTTTACATTTCCCTTCAGTTCTTCTCCATGTCATTATCACTGTCACCAACATAACCCCAATCTGCTAATCTTCTACCATTTGCATTGTCTTCCAGCTCCAGTTTTTAAAATTATTTTGTTTATTTTTATTTATTTATTTGCGAGCAACAGAGAGAGAGAGAGAGAGAGAGAGAGAGAGAGAGAGAGAGAAAGAGGCAGATAGATAGATAGATAGATAGATAGATAGATAGATAGATAGATAGATAGATAGAATGGGCTTGCAAGGGCCTCCAGCCACTGCAAACCAACTCCAGACACATGCACCACCTTGTGCATCTGGCTTACGTGGGTCCTGGGGAATCTAACCAAGGCCCTTTGGCTTTACAGGCAAGTGCCTTAACTGCTAAGCCATCTCTCCAGCCCTCAGCTCCAGTTTTAACCAAAGGTGGTGAAGTTGATGAAATTCTTCCAATAATTTAAAAATGCCTTCCATAATTGAAATTAGACGTTAGTTTCTCTATTAGAAAGTGCCTGGAATTTATTGTCTAATATTCTTGCCTTATTTTAAATTTTTATTTATTTAATTTTTTAAAACGGCAGGACTTTTTAAAAAGTATTTTATTTATTTATTTATTTGAGAGAGAGAGAGAGAGAGAGAGAGAGAGAGAGAGAGAGAGAGAATGGGCATGCCAGGGCTTCTAGCCACTGCAAATGAACTCCAGATGCATGCGCCCCCTTGTGCATCTGACTTACATGGGTCCTGGGGAATCGAACCATAGTCCTTAGGCTAAGCTATTTCCCCAGCTCTGGCCTTGTTTTTTAAATTCAAAATTCTTTTCTGTTATTATCTACCCCAGCCTCTTCACTCTAGCCAGATTAAGCTCCTTGATACTCCCTATAGGTGTTCAGCTCACTCCTTATACTATTTCTGACATCATTTTTGTTACTAGAATTGAATTAAAACACTATTATTCCAGTCACTTAACATGTACAAGGCAAGATTGCTCAGCATACTCCCAAATTCTTTCAGGCTTGTCTTATTTCATCTCCTCTCTAAAGCCTCTCAATTCAGTATGAATTGTTTTTCTCTGGGCACTTACCATTTAAAAACTGATGCTGGTTTATTACTTTAGACTTTTACATTCTATAAGTTTTATAATTCCACCAGCCCGGTAAGTTCCCTAAGGATAGGGACTGTGTCTTACCTTCTTTTGTGCCACATACTATATTGAGCATGAACACCTATTTACTTAGTTACAAAAAGAATGGTTATCTCAATAGGAATATGAGGAAAAAAAATCCCAAGTAGAGTTAGGAATGTAGCTTAGTTGTCATGGGTTTCATCCCTAGCATTGCAAAAAAAAAAAAAAAAAAAAAAAAGTCTCAAAGTAGCAGTCCATACAGAGCTATTTTTTTAAAAAAGATATTTATTTATTTGAGAAAACAAGAGAGAGAGAGAGAGAGAGAGAGAGAGAGAGAGAGAGAGAATGGGCACTCCAGGGCCTCCAGCCACTGTAAATGAACTCCAGATGCATGTACCACCTTGTGAATCTGGCTTACGTGGGCCCTGGGAAATCGAACAGGGGTCCTGTGGCTTTGCAGGCAAATGCCTTAACTGCTAAGCCATCTCTCCAGCCCAATACAGAGCTATTGTTATTGGGAGACCATAATAGTTACTCTTCATGTTGTAAAATACACAAAATTAGATACATACCTTGGGAATCCCTCATTATCAGCTAATGATACTGCAAATGTCAAGTTACAATTTTCTGTAGCATAAAAGAATATTGCTTTTACCTCAGTTAATTCATGAGTGTATCAAAAATTTGATTAAAGTATGAAGAAGGAGAAGGCAGTGGGAAATGAGGATATCTGGTACTGGATTAGATATATACTGACATAAAATTCAGCCTTGCCTCAATTTGCAAGCATTCTTTGACCTCCTTTTCTATTTGGGTTTACTGGATCCTAATAGGACTTACCTTATTTACAGGAACTAACTGGCCAGTATATTCAATACTTAGGAAAACTGAAGAGCAATGTTTTTCTTTTAAGGCGATAGATGTAAATATGATATTTGTGACTATTTATTATATAGAAGATACATGTAGATTTTCATCCTAGTTGGGCTATTAATTATAAAATAACTATAGCAAATATTTTAATGACTAAACTTGTGGCAATAGATATAATAAATTTAAAGTAGTATATAAACAAATTCTACTAATATATCAACAATGCAATGAAGTTCATGATTCACTATAAAACGTATGTCATTATCTTGAAAATAATATGCAAACAAGTTTAAGGTAGTTACATTTTCTTTTAGCATAATCACCTGCTAAATACACAATGGTGTGACCTCTTTCTAGATTTCAAGGCAATTGTAGTGCACTGGGACACAGGGCAGTGATTTTAAAAGAGGCAGAGCCCACCAGCCCAATTGCCCACCACTAAAAAACAGCTTCTTTGTAGCCAAGTAGAGAAACTGCTCTTGGCTAAAGATTATATTAAGACATGTGAATATTTGGTTCTTTGTCAACCTAGCCTATTTCTATTTAAATATGTAAAAGTTGCAAAATAGATCATAGGCATTTCTCATTTGTAGTTGAGCTAGCTTTCTTTCTGTAGTCTTTAGTCAGAATTCACCAATTTCTTTTTTTTTTTTTTTCCTTTAGGTAGGGTATTTCTAATAGTGCAGTGTGTTTCAAGGAAATTTCTTAACCTTTTTCTGAGAGAGAGAGAGCAAGATAGAGAATGTACCCTGTCTCAATTACAGGATGTTGAGCATATCAGGTCACTCTTCACTGCTTGATTTACCTTTAGCAGTCACTATATATTTTTGTGCCACATCAAAGACATCTGCCCCCATATTAGCACTGGACTCCATGGAACCCTTAACATGAGATCTTAAAGTCTACTTTGCACTTCTGGCTTAATCGCAAAAAGTGTTTCTCCTCTGCACTTTACCACCTGGAGCCTGCAACCAGAGGCAGCGAAGCACAGTGTTGACAGGCTGATTAGATGATAAAATCTCTGGTGGAAGACCAAAGCAGAAAGTTCATATTAGCAGTTTAATTTAAAGCAGCAAAGGCACATTAGTTATCCCAAAACTCTGATGAATTTGTAAAATCTGCCATCAGCTGAATTTTATTTCACATTGTTTTGGTATTGTTATTACTGAAGCATGCAGTCTCCTTACCTGCTGCCTTCAAGCTTTGCAGCTTAGGGTTCCTTTGTGTTTGCTCTCAGAAGCGAAATCCAAGTCTTCAATAAATCCAATATACCAGTCCTTTAGTTGAGAGAGCTGCAGAGTAAATTGGGATACCCAGGATGGTGCTAAAAGTGCACTCCATTCGCAGGGTGCATACTCTTTAGGCAAGCTTCTTGCAAAGTGGTGTTGCTGCTATTTTTCAAGAAGAGAGAGGTCAGGGCAGGGCACATTTGCTAGCCAACATATACTAATTCTTCTTCCTCTTTCTGATTAGTCTTCAAACTGTTTAAAGCAAGCCAGAGTTTGGCTTCTTTGGTGCAAAGTGGGGGAGGGGAAGGTACAGAGTGAGAGGAAGGATAGAAACTGGAGAGTTGCTGGTTATGTGCATAAAGGAGTTTTTATCCCTAGCTACAGCAAAAGAGCTTTCAGAAAACCATGTAGCTGCACTGAGAGGAGAAGCAGGGAGGAGTGTATGATGTTCAGCTTAATTCTCTCTGATTTTTTTATGACTGGAGGGTGGTTAGACTATTTGCAGGCGGGGAAAAATAATCCTACCAGTATATGCTAATATAACTGGCATTATGTGAAACTTGATCTTAAGCAAGATAATCTCTCCCTCTCTCTCCCTCCCCCTCTCTTCTTTATACATGTGTGACTCTATGAACATTCTAAAAAGCCCTTCCTGTTTTGGTGCCTAATGTCCTAGAAGAAAAAGTGCTTTAGCTTGTGCTTTGTTTACCCAAATCTTTATGACAATAAATTGTTTCCATTGGATTAAAACTTTTTATTTTCTATCTTACTGAGGTGTTCTAGAAGGTCTAAGCTTGTTGTCAGGAGTATTATGTTTGGCTTTTGGCATCATATCAATCTAGTTTGTGTTCATTAGAGCCTGGGAGCAAGATTTAGATGTTGCCAACAAAATGGATAAACTGGGTACATAAACTATATTGAGTTTTATTGTGAAGTGCCCTGTAAATACAGCCCCATAACTAATAACTAGTTTTAAAGACTTGTAAAACATGAGCTCAATAAGGAATTTCTGGTCTGGTATTTGCCATAAGAGACAAAAAAAAAAATAGTTTACTCAAATTTGCTTCTTTAGATGCCAGAATGATTTTCCAGTCAGCCTGGGCCATGACTCCACAGCCCCCGGAATCTTACCTATTACCACATAATCCTGGGTTAAGGTGATAATTGTGGGCAAGGTCATCCAACTGTGTTAAAAAAGAATATTGCATCTGGATTCAAGGCCAGACTTTAAACCTACCATGGGGAATTTTACTAACTAAACTAATATCATCAATATTTCTTCAATTTAGTTGGCATTCCCAGAGATCTATAGGAAAGTTTAGAAGGATACAGAATATGCATTGGTACTTCATCTGTAGTGTGAATTGTTCACAAGCATTTTGAATTATGGTGGAAATGCAATTCATACTTGGGTATTGAAGAAAAAAGAAAAGGGGGATTCCTTGAGCTTTAAGACAGCATCATTAGCTGGGTGTAGTGGCACTTGCCTTTAATCCCAGCACTTGGGAAACTGAGGAAACCCACTCACTGTGAGTTTGAGGCCAGCCTGGGCTATAGAGTGAGTTTCAGGTCAGCCTAGGCTAGAGTGGGATCCTATCTTACAAGACACACACTGGTAGCATCATTACAGAAATGGCAGAGAGGGGTGTTCTGTGTGCTCCTCTACTTGTTTACTTCTTTAGCTCTTTCTCTCTTCTTGAATGAAGGGAAGGGCCAAGTTTTCCAAATGGGGCTTTGCTTTGAACAGCTGTATCATTTTTATTTTTACATGTCTCCTATAGGTTGTTTTAAACATTGTGCCTCCATTGGTCACGCCATTTTAGAAGGCTGTGGAGCCTCTATCAGGTGGGGACTACCTGGAGGAAATAGGTCACTGGAGGTGGGCTTTGAAGAGTAGAGCTTGGCCCCTAATTCTGGTACTTGCTCTGCTTCCTGGTCTGGCACTGTGGGAATAGTCTTTGTGATGCTTCCATCACAATGGACTGAGATTGATTCTCTACCATGTCTTCCCCATTGTGATGGACTGAAATGCACTGAAACTGTGAGCCAAAACATATATTTCCTCCCTAAAGTTGTTTCAGGGATTTTGGTCACAGTGACACCAAAAAAAAATGTATTCTTATACCACAAAGTCAATATTGAAATTATTCCATGAGTCAATACTAATGGTGCTTTGATGAATGGATAGTGTTACTATACCTGTAGCAACACACACACACACTTACACTCATATATTCTGGGATATATGTGATTCATCTTTGGTTCTAGTTTATAGAAACCTGGAGACAATGGAAAAAATATCCGTTTGGTTTTTGAAATATTGTATTTCATCAATTTCCTTTTTTCTGTTCTAGTATATATCCTGTCAGTGTAAAGCAGCCAAGATTTGTTATTTCTAGTGTGCCAGGGACCCTGACTTCATTACAATGGGTGTGTTTGAGCTTTGTAGAATAGAATAGTTTAGACCAACTAGGATAGATGGTACAGATCACTGAAGCCAACACTCCATACATTCTTCTATGTTCGATGTTGTAGCCATCAGCTATGTGTGGTTATTTAAATGTAAATGTAAATTAATAAAACATAAAAATTGTCCTTCATTCACCCTTGCTACAATTTGGATGCTCAGTAGTACAGCCACATGTGGATGTAGACACTGTATTGGACAGCATAGATCTAGAACAGATTTTTAGTACCTGGTTTGGGGTAGAAGGGGTCACTTGTATGATGTCATATAAATAATTAGAAAAAATGCAAAAGAATCCAGGCTTCTTTCCTAACAGTCCAGAGTAAGAAGATTTATTTCAATCTCTGTATGTATCTGTGAGCACTGCGTGTGACTCCATGTGTAAGATTAGAAGACTTTATGTTGATGGGGGAAAGAGGGTGGCATTTGTTGGGCACAGATGAAAGAGATCCTTTATATGGATTTGTCTAGTTCTTGCATTTCTTCCCTGATATGACCAAAGGAAGAAATTTACATTATACAATAAAGAAAAAAGTTATATAAAATAGAAGGTACATTATACACAATGAGCACTAGATTTAATTCTTCCCAGTGCTTGCTCCTGAGTTAAGCTGGAGAAGGGTAGGGGTAGGGAAGTGAGCTGGTTTGCCAGGTCATTTTGGCAGCTGAAGTGTGAGCGTGTCTGTTGGGTGTATGTTGTCAGGAAACCATGGATTATACAATGATGGGTGGAGATAAATGGCAACATTATCCTCCTGGCTAGGTTGGACTAATGGTTACTAATGATTGTATATTTTAACACACATTCCCAATCACTAGACAGATTTAGGAGACAGAGTATAAGCCTGGGCCTAGGCTGAGCTCTTCCTGTAACTCCAGATGGGTTCTTAGAGACCTGTCAATTCTATTCCCTTAGAATGCTGGAAGTAAAGATAGTCATGGATAGCATCCATGTGTTCCCCTCAATCTAAACATGAGGAAATTACATTGCTAATTAGCTATAGTGTTAGCATCTTTGACTGATGAATAAATAAATCCAGCCCAAACTTCTCATATCATAGATGAGGAAACTGAGTCCATGCTGTCTCAAAATTTAATGTATTTTGCAATCCTTAGATAGGCTATTTCACTGTTCAGAATTGTAGTGTTAGAAGAACATAATGAAAATAACAGTTCTACCTATTTCACAGAACTTAAGAATCCAACAAGGGCATGGTATGTACACAGTTGGTGGAGTACTTGTCTAGTATGCATGAGGCCTTGGGTTCAATCCCTAGCACCATATAAACTGCAGATGGGGGCACACATCTTTAATCCTTGCACTCAGGAGGTGGAGGGAGGATGATCAGAATTCCAAGGTTATCCTCAGGTACATAGTGACATTCAGGCCAGCCTGGACTGTATACCACCCTGTTTCACAAAATAGGTAAATAAAATAAGGGCTAAGAAAGATTTTTACAAACTACAAAATATTACACAGATAAGGTTATCACATTATTTAGTTTTTGATCCTCCTTTCCAGTGTCTTTCAACCCAAATATTACATGAGTTGTTCAGATGTACTGAACAGAGAAATTAGGGATACATTGGTATTATGTAGAGTGTTAGGCTCCTAGTGAAAGAGGTTATTGCCATTGAATTAGCTGTAAAGACCTACTTTAATATTTGGAACTATGTTTACCACAGTGGCAGTTCCTCCTGTCAGTTGTATTTGTATGTGTTTTTTCTCTCTCTCTTTCTAGTCTCACTCACTTTAAAATTGAGGCTTAGGGACTACTGAAGCACTGTCTATAAAACAACCTTAACTACTGTAGCTCTTTGAAGGTAAAATTAAAACATTCATTGGAGTTAAAAATTGAAGTCCTGTGATCTAGATTTATTTTAACTTTATTACTACTGTTATGAACTGGGACAAAAAAGTCACTTAAATTGTCTGAAAGTCACTTTTCCTTATTCATCTGTAATGAGTAAGACTAAGGGGAAATAGTATTAACTATGCCACTTCAATGAGATCACAGTGAGCTATACATGTAAGTGCTTGTGAATTACAAATGGTTATAAAAACAATCTCATTATTATTACTAGTAGCAGGGGAAATCCTCCAACGATGTGCTTATAAATCATCTTTGGCCTATTTCCTTTATCTTAGCAGCAACCAGAAAATTCACTAGCACAGAAGGGAAATTGATTTAAATATTTGATTCAGGGGCCTAGTCTTTAATATAGCTTCACTTATCTTTCTGAGACACCATAACTTTAGAACTGTAGATGTAGTTCAGTAGTAGAGTGCTTGCTTCACATATGCAAGGACCTGGGTTTGATCCCTAGCACTACAAAAAACAAGTTTACAGTACATTTGAAATATAAACCATAAGTTTTAGGGCTGGCAATGATATAGCTCTGTAGTAGAGGGCTTGCTTAGCATGCAGAAGACTCTGGTACAACCCCCAGAACCTTAATAAGAATAAAATGGTTATTTTCTTGGACTTCAGAAAACAGAAAAAATATTATATAAAATCTGGATGTGGTGGCACATGCCTTTAATCTCAGCACTTGGGAGCCAGAGGTAGGAGGATCACCATGAGTTCGAGGCCACCCTGAGACTCTATAGTGAATTCCAGGTCAGCCTGGGCTACCTTGAAAAAAACAAAAAACAATACAAACAAAAAAAAACTATAAAAATGTTGATCAAATTGTATATGCAAGTAAGTGGTCAATGGTTGGTTGAACATGTTCCTTGTAGAAACCAGTAGAATTAGGAATAAAAGGAAAATTCAGAATAAGGAGTAAATACTTACTTGATGTGCTTACAATCAAACTGATGACTTTTGTTCCACCTCTTAAAATACAGCCTGAATTATATTTTTTTTTGTATTTCTCCCTATTAATCAAATGGGATTTGTGTAAGAACTTCAAAAATTACAACATATTATAAAATTCTGAGATTTTTTTTTGCTGTAAGTTTAGTGAGTTATGTAATATTCCTGTTAGGTATTTTCTCTTTTGCACGAAGATATTATGGGCATCTCCTTCCTATGAAATGGTCCCAATACTCACTTTGATTCTTAAATGAAACACATTCTTGAATCTGATAACTCCTCAACTTTCAGGTTTTCATAAATGCAGTGTAGTTTAAGCACACAAACATGCCAACTACAATCATTAGTATTCAAAATGGTAGTGACAAGTCTGTCTTTTTAGAAAATATTTTACTAAATTATTTTCAAGAGCAGAGAGAAAGAGAGAGAGAGAAAGAGAGAATGAGAGCGTGCAAATGGGTGTGATGGGTGTTCCAGTGCCTCTTGCTACTGCAAATGAACTGCAGATGCATGTGCCACTTTGTTCATCTGGATTTAAGTGGGTACTGCGGAATTGAACCTGGGCCATTATTAGGCTTTGCAAGCTAGCACCTTTAACTGCTGAGTCATTTCTCTAGCCCAAGAGTTTGTCCTTTTGTTTCTGAGATAAAACTCTCATTTTATTCCACTTGTCTTGATAATCTAAGCCCATCTTTTTCTTCCTGTTTTAAGCAGGAAGTGCTGATAGCATGCTATATAAAAAAGTACTCCACATTGCATAACTGTTGCCTCCTTTCAAATTGTAAAGAGTGTTACAGTTAGTTTTGCTGCACTTGAGTACTTAGGAAAGCCAGTGATATTTTCTTCTTTTCTTTTCTGTTTTTTAAACGTTTATTATTATTATTGACAAGATGTTTCATATGGATACATCATGTTGGTACCCTCTTTTCCTTTATCCCTGCCCCCATTCTGTTGGTGATGCTCCTCAGTGGGGTTGCAGGTATTCCCCATGGGGATGTAGTTTATGGGAGTGTGTAGTTTGTGGGAGCAGTAGTCAGTTATTTTTAGGGGGAGGGAATGCCTCTGGGCATGATGTCTCAACCTGTGGCTCTTATAATCTTTCTGTCTCATCTTCCACAAAAATTCCCTGAGCTGTGGTGGGTGAATTTTAAGTCTACGTCAGTGATGATACAATGAAATTTGTATAAAAATGGACAGACTTGGAACAGATCATACTCAGAGAACTCACAGAATCATCCAAAGATAAGTGCCACATAGTATCATTCATCTGTGGTTCCTAACCTGGCCCTGCTCCATTTGCTGACATACCTGATAGGCAACTCAAGGCCCAGACAATAGGGATGGAAGGGCTTGGGGGGGGGGGAACTAACACAAAATTAAATCCAAAATGAGTTGATACCACAGAAACCATTTTCTTGGAGATAGCCTAAAAAATATAACCTTTAAAAGGAGTAAGGGGGGAACACATGAAAAGTTGGGCTCTGGAGAGGGTGGGATGAAGCCTAAGCTTAAAAGAAAAAAATTTTTCTGTCTCTGACCTGTAACTCCCAGTACCAAAGATTGGTTGCTACTCACATTGAGCTGTTGATAGGAGAGACCTAAGAGGTCCCCAAATCAAGACAGCTTTCTGTCAAAGCACTTGTTTACTTGCCTGAGGCAAAAGCTAAGACCCTATTGCTGGAGACACCATATACTGCTGACACAGAGCACAGGAGTGACCTGGCTGGAATTCAGAAGAAAGCTAGTTCCCAGACAGATAGCCTATCTAGTGCTGGAAAGAGCTACATGAGGTACTCTGGGAAAATGGCCAACAACGGTCTGAACAACCAGAGGTCTAAGCTATTCAGAAGTAAACAGCCTGACACGATGTAAATGCCAGTGCAACAGTGGCACACAGCCTCAGTGGGTAACCAATAGATTTCTGATTGGCTAAGAGATCTGCTCAGTGTAAAGGAACCCATATCTGGAATTGGGAACCAGATCAGAATCCTATGGAGATAAAGATTATGTTCTTCAGTGTCAAGCTTTCACTAGTCTTTGGCTAAAAGAGGGGTTACATGTATCAAATTCTCCCAAGATTAATAGTGCTTATTGCATTTAAACTATGTGGACTTCACTCTCCATTACAGAGTTTGTTCCTCTTTTTCAGAAGGCAGTGAGACCAAAGGAGGTAAACTACTGCTCACACTTCAGCCAAGCCACAGCTGAAAGAGTGCTGCTTCTACGCTGTTTCTGATAATCAGCACCAGGGTGTAGGAGACAGACACTGAGGATACTCAACACCTACCAAAGTAGAGATCTAGAGGTCCTTTTCTGTTTTTATTTTTTTGTTTATTTTTATTTATTTATTTGAGAGTGACACAGAGAGAGAGAAAGAGAGAGAGAGAGAGAGAGAATGGGTGCACCAGGGCCTCCAGCCACTGCAAACGAACTCCAGATGCGTGCGCCCCCTTGTGCATCTGGCTAACGTGGGTCCTGGGGAATCGAGCCTCGAACCGGGGTCCTTAGGCTTCACAGGCAAGCGCTTAACCACTAAGCCATCTTTCCAGCCCCGCCCCTTTTTGAGGCAAAGTCTCATTGTAGCTCAGGCTGGCCTGGAACTCACAGTGATCCTCCTACCTCAGCCTCCCTAGTGCTGGGATTAAAGGCATGCACCACCATGCCTGGCAGGTTTTCTTATAAAAACAAGAGAGAGGGCTAAAAATATTGCTTCCACTCTATATGTCTGTTAGAAATGAGGGATTGTCTTCTGCCATATATGTGATGTTAACTCTAAACTTGCTGGTTTGTCGGGACTGGCCCTGAAGAAAGTTAAGAAATAAGTGAAAAGATCCTTTCTTCACTTTTCTCTATATTTTTATTCTTTTTGAGGTTGGGTCTCATTCAAGCACAGGTTGACCTGGCACTTATTCTGTAGTCCCAGGCTGGCCTCAAACTTACTGCCATCCTCCTACCTCTGTGCTGGCATTAAACATTGTCATCACTATGTCTAGCTTCTCACCTCTATTTTATGCAAAGCTATCTATTCTTTCCATTACCCTTTCTGGTGTCCAGGTATTCTTTTGTATTTTTACCTCTTTTAGCAATAGATATTTATTAGAAAGTTGCTTTTTTGTTTTTTATTTATATTCTTATTAGACATGGACATATTTAGTATATAAACAACACATGTTGGTACCTTCCTTTCCCTCCTCCCTGCCCCTTTCCTGAAGAGGCCTTCCTCATTGGGGATGCAGATCAACTCCATGGGGATTGTGGGTCATGCATTATGGGGGCAACAGTCAGTTATGGGGGAGAGGAAATGTCTGTGCATAATGTCCCAACTTGTGGCTCTAACAATATTTCCACCCCCTCTGCTGTGAAATTCCCTGAGCCATACTAGGAGCATTTTAAGTCTACTTCAGTGATGGGCACTTAGGAGCCTCTGGATCTCTGGTTTGGTAGGTGTTGAGTGTTCTCAGTGTCTATCTCCTTCACCCTTGTGCTGATATCAGATTCACTAAGATAGCAGCACTCTTGCTCATTTCCTCAATTCCTCTGTGGTTTCAGCTGAGGCCCAGGTGGAGTGCGCTGGGTTGTTTATCTCCTCAGGTCCAGCTCCCATCTGAAAAAGAGAAGCAGATTCTCCAATGGAGAGTGAAGTAAGCACTTCTTAAATGGGATAACCATTATTAATTTAGAGAGAATTTAAAGGGTGTAGACCCTCTTATAGTCCAAGATTAATGGGAGCTTGACAATGGAAAGCAGAATCATTATCTGGATATGATTCTAATTTGTTTCCCAGTTCCAGATAGGGTTTCCTTTTCACTGAGCAGATCTGTTAACCAATCCAGAAGCAGTTGGTTACCCACCATGGCTGTGTGTCACTATTTCACTTGTGTGAGCATCATGACAAGTTGTTTGCTTTTGAGTCGCTTAGATTTTGACTTGCTTGGACAGGTGTTGGCCACCCCCCTCCCAGTATCTCATGTAGTGCCTTCCAGCACTATATGGGCTAATTGTCTGGGGACTGGCTCTCTTCGGAGTTCCAACCAGGTCTCTCCATGGTCCATGCCAGCACTGTATGGTGTCTTCAGTAGTAGAGTCTTACCATTAGCCTCTGGTGGCTAATCAAGTGCTTTGACAGAAGTCTGTCTTATTTGTTTTGGGAGATCTAGTAGGTCTCTCTGCTCAACAGCTCATTGTGGATGTAAACCTTGATACAGGGAATTACAGGCCAGCACCAAGGGAAAAGAAAAAAGAAAAAAAAATAGAGACGAAAGATAAACAGGAGAAATTGAAGGTTAGGTTTCATCTCACCCTTTCCAGGGTCCTTGGATTCAGGTGCTCTCCCTAAGTTCCTCTGGAGGGTTTCACCTTTTAGTTTAACTTCCAGGATATAGGATTCTTTGGTACCAGTTCAATTTGGGTTCAGTTTTGTGTTTCCCCCACCCTTTCCCTTCCGCCAAGCCCTACCCTCCCTATTGTCAAAGTCTCGAGATGCTATTCAGGTACGTCAGCAACTTGGGCTGATCCAGGTTAGGAACTGAGACCATGCGATGGTTGTCTTTCTGTGATTGTGTGAGTTCACTTAGAATAATCTGTTCCAAGTTTGACCATTTTTCTACAAATTTCATTGTGTCATTTTTTTCTTACTGCTGAGTAGAATTCCATCATGTAGATATACCACATCTTGTTTATTCATTCAGCCAATGATGGGCACCTGGGTTGATTCCAGTTTTTAGCTATTATGAATTGAGCAACTATAAATATAGTTTAGCAAATATCCCTGAACTGAGATTGGAGCTTTTAGGGTAAATGCCCAGTAAGGGAATAACAGGGTCTGTTGCTAACTATATATTCATCCTTTTCAGGAGTCTCCATATTGATTTCCATAGTGGTTGAACTAGCTTACATTCCCACCAACAGTGAATGAGGGCTCCTATTTCTCCACATCCTTGCCAACATTTGTTTTCATTTCCTTTTTTAATGTTTGCTATCCTTACTGGGGTAATGTGGAATCTCATAGTTGTTTAAATTTGCATTTACCTAATGGTTAGGGATGTTGAACATTTTCTTATGTGTGTGTGAGCCATTTGTAATTCTTCCTCTGAGAACTCCCTATGCAGTTCTCTGCCCCACTTTTGGAGTGGGTTGTTTGATTTTTTATTGTTTACTTTTGTGAGTTCTTTGTGTAGATTATAGATATTAGGGTTCTGTATTGGTATAGCTGGCAAAGATTTTCTCTCATTCAGTGGATAATCTATTGGCTCTGGTTATGTTATGCTTCTCTGTGCAAAAGATATTAGCCTCATGATATCTCATTGGTTGAGTGCTTGTTTAATTTCCTGGGCTAATGGGGTTTTGATCAGGAGGTCTTTTCCCAGTCCTATATCGTGGAGAGTACCTCTTATTTTTTCTTCCAGTAGTTGAAAAGTTTCAGGTCTTATATTGAAGTCTTTAATCATTTTGGACTTGATTTTTGTGTATGGCTAAATGAGTGGGTCTTATATCATTTTTCTACATATGATCATCCAATTTGTCCAACACCATTTGTTGATAATGCTGTCTTTTCTCCAGCCTACATTATTGGCACCTTTGTCAAAGATCAAGGAGCTTTAGTTACTTGACCTAAGGTCTGGGTCTTCAATTCTGTTCCATCGGTCTATGTTTCTATTTTTATCCCAGTACCATGCTGTTTTTGTCACTATGGCTTTGTAATATAGCTTTACATTGGTTGGATGATACTGCCAGAGTTTTTTTTTTGCTGATTATATGTTTGGATATCTGAGACCTTCTGCCACTTCATATGAATTTTGAGATCATTTTTTTCAATGTCTGTGAAGAATGATGCTGGTATTTTTATTGGTATTGTGTTAAATCTCTATATTGCTTTTGATAGAATTGCCATTTTCACAATATTATTTCTACCTACCCAGGAGCATGGGAGGACTTTCATCATCTCAAGTTCTTTTCCATTTATTTCTTGAGTGTTTTTATGTTTTCATTATATAGGATTTTCTTGTTTTTTGTTTTTCAAGGTAGGGTCTCAATAGCTCAGGCTGATCTGGAATTCATTATGTAGTCTCAGGGTGGCCTTGAACTCTCGGTGATCCTCTTTGGAGTGTTCAAATGTTTTCTTCAATCAAGTTAAGCCTACTGTCAAAAAACTGAATTCTCTAAGAGATGATTCTGTACAATTTCATTGATATGATTGTTGGTTCTTTGATGGTTTGCTTCCAGTTCAGCGACTTTTTTTTTTTTCAAGGTAGGGTCTCGCTCTAGCTCAGGCTGACCTGGAATTCACTACGTTGTCTCAGGATGGCCTCAAACTCACAGCGTTCCTCCTACCTCTGCCTCCCAAGTGCTGGGATTAAAGGCGTGAGCCACCATGCCTGGCTTTAGCGACTTTTTTTTTTTTTGGTTTTTCGAGGTAGGGTCTCACTCTAGCCCAGGCTGACCTGGAATTCACTATGGAGTCTCAGGGTGGCCTTGAACTCATGGCAATCCTCCTACCTCTGCCCCCTGAATGCTGGGATTAAAGGCATCTGCCACCACGCCTGGCTCAGCGACTTTTTTGATCAGGATCTCTTTAGTTGTTGTATTTTCATTTTGGGAATGAATTTCTGTTGGTTTCTCTAAGATTTCATTGGAGGCTTCCATTGTAGGATTAGGCATCCTTTGTGCAGATCTCTCAGTTTTCTGACTTTTGTTGGCTTTTTTGCATTGTTGTCTACCCATTTTAGGGAGACAGTTTATTTTATTGAGGTGGAAGCAAGTTTTTGTCTTTTGGCCTGTGCACCCTCCGACTCAAGTTAACATGGGTTTGGTACCCAGTGGCCAGTCAGGATACCAGAGCAAAAGGCCTCCTTCCACAGCTCACACAGTGACCAGGCCTCCCCAAGCAAGTCACAACGGGACCTACCAGGACCCAGGGACTGAGAAGAGCCAGGCAACAGGGATCTGGCCTACTTAACTCCACACCATGCCCTCCAGTATACAGACAGGCCCAGGGATCTTGGACCAGGGAACTGGGAGGAGCCAGGAAGGAGGGGTCTGGCCTACTCACTCCACACCACTGTGCCAGCCTGTACACTGTGCCTTCAGGGAACCTAGACCAGGGCGCTGGGAGGAGCCAGGAAACAGGGGGCTGGCTTACTCACTCCAGACTGCTGTTCCAGTCTGCACACTGTCCTTGCAGGGAACCTAGACCAGGGAGGTGGGAGGAGCACATAAACAGTGGTCTGGCCTACTCACTCCAGACTGTGGGGTGCCTGCTTGCACACTGTCCTCTCAGGGAACTCAGACCAGGGAGGTGGGAGGAGCTGGGAAACAGGGATTTGGCCTACTCACTGCACCCTGCAGCACCTGCCCACACAGTGTCCACATAGGGAACCCAGACCAGGGAGGAGGGAAAGTTGCTTTTTTTTTTGAGGTAGGGTCTCACTCTAGCCCAGGCTGACCTGTAATTCACTATGGAGTCTTAATTTGGCCTGGAACTCATGGCAATCCTCCTACCTCTGCCTCCCAAGTGCTGGGATTTAAGTCATGTGCCACCACGCCCAGCAAAAGTTGCTTTATTTGAGACAGGATTTCAAGTAGTCCAGGCTGGCCTCAATCTCATTTTGGAGGTAAAGATAACCTTGGATTCCTGATCCTCATGCCTCCACTTTCTGAGTGCTGAGAATACAGGTGTGTGCTACCATGCCTGGTTTACCTGGTGCTTGATATCAAACCTGGGGATTCTCTTATGACAGGCAATTATTCTACCAACTGAGCCACATCCCAAGCCTAAAAATTGCTTTTACTATCTTCTTTACAAATGCATAATTAGAAAAGTTTTACCCAATAATTTTATTGACTAAACACACTTTTCAAGTTTGATTTCCACTTATTAGAAAACTTTTTAGTATACGAACAACAAATGCAGTCATTATTTTAGATTTTTGCAATTTCTTTTCTTTTTTTTCTGAGCCCTGCCCATTCCCAATTTATTTTCTTTAGAAAATTAACATTGAATCTTCTCTGTAATATTGCTTAATTGAATGTTCATTACACTTAGTATTTTTAGAATGTATACTAATTCATTTAGCATATAATTTTTATGTGCCACTGCACATGATATTGAAAAGATACCTGTGGCTGGATGTGGTGGCGCATGCCTTTCATCTGAGCACTTGGGAGGCAGAGGAAGGATGATAACCATAAGTTCAAGGTCAGTCTTTGCTAGAGTGAGACCCTACCTCAAAAAAACAAAAATGTCTCTGTTTGAAAAGATATCTGTAACCAAAGAAGGCCTCATGTCTTTTACACTTTACAAGCAAATAAAAAAAGGAAATTTTGGAAAGATTATTTTATTTCAAAGAAAATTTACAGATTTGCGAAGAGTAGAATTATTTACTTAATAATATTAACTGTGTGTGGGTGTGAGAATAATTTTATATTATAGTAGTTTTAGCTTTTATCACATTCATTAAATTATAATTTAAATGTTCTTTATATAAAATATGCCTTTATATTTTAATTTTAAATATTCATATCAAACATTTTGACAAAAAGCATGACTAATAAAATCCTTTTGGTTATTTTAAAAAATTAAAATATTTTTATTTATTTGTGTGAGAGAGAAAGCATGAATAAGTGTCCCAGGGATTGCCATGGCATGCACCATTTTGTGTGTCTGCCTTTATGTGGGTGCTGGAGAATTGACCCTCAGTGGTACGGGACCCATAGCTGGAGCTGGGAAACAAGTCAGAACCATATCCAAACATAAGCCCACTCGCCAATATCAAGCTACCATCAATCATGGGCTACAAGAGGGCCTACACCTATTAAATTCTCTATAAAAAAGTAAGGGTTATCTTACTATTAAATTCTCTATAAAAAAAGTAAGTGCTAACTTACTCTCCGTTGGAGAATCTGCTTCTCTTTTTCAGATAGATGTAGATCCTAAGGAGAGAGCCACCCCATCATACCTCCAAAGGGCCCCAGCTGAAACTAAGAAAAATTGGAGAAACAAGCAAGGGTGCTGTTTTCCTGATGAACTGGATACCAGCACAAGGGGGAAGGAGGTCAACACAGAGAAAAATCAACTCCTACCAAATCAGAGAGCCAGAGCCTCAGAGGCCCCCAACACCTCATCACTGAAGCAGACTGACAGGCTTTTGCAAGTGTCTTTATCTATTAAGCCATCACTCCAGCCTTAAAAATTTTGTTTTTAATTAAAGAATCATGTTTCATTATGATGTTTTCAAACAAATTTTGTTTTTGGTTCCCCTTCCTCCTCTTCCCATTCTTTGCTTGTGCCCACCTCTCCACATAGCCACTTTTCTGCTTTAATGTTACATGTTCCCTTTGTCTCCTTCCCCCATTCTATACTCACTCTCAATACTCTTATTTATTCATGTACAATCATTAATAATTAGGATCTACATATGAGAAAGCACATAGAATTTTTGTCTTCCTGAAATTGGGTCCATTTTCTAGCAAATTTTATGTTTCTTTACAGCTGAATCAAATTTCATTGTGTATATGTACCACATTTTTATTATCCAATCATCATCTAAGTTGATTTCATCTTCTAGCTATCGTGAATGGAGCAGCAATGAACATGGATATACAAGTATCTCTGTGGTAGGATATAGAATCCTTTGGGTATATGTTCAGGAGCAGTATAGCTGTCATAGTTTAGTTCAATTTTCAGCTTTTTTGAGAAAATTTCATACTGATTTATATAGTGGCTGTATCAGTTTACACTCCCACCAACAGTGAATAAATGTTCCATTTCCCCACACATTTATTTGTTGTCATTAACTTTTAGATAAAAATCAAAATGATAGCTATTTTGATTGGGATGAGATGCAATCCCAAAATGGTTTTAATTGACTAAAAATACCCTTTAAAATCCATTTTTATTTTTTGTTTTAAATATTTTGCCATTTCTGTTTATAATATGTTACTAAGAGTGGATAATAGCAGTTTTTCAAAATCTAGACTATCCTTGTGTTTATTTTGTTCTGTGCATCATATCCCTATGTTTAATTTTCAAAAGGGAGGCTTTCTCTGTCACAACACACTGAGTCTTATTGTCATAACTAGTTGTACTTTTCTTAGGCTGAATTGAATTTTGGTTGGTTAAAGGAAGTTGGATCAGACATGTCACTAACACTTCAATGTAAATAAAGTTCAGCCAACATAAAATTTGCCATTTTTAAACTGAACAATTATGTGACACAGTATATTTACACTGTTGTCCAACTATTACCTTTAATTCTTAAATATGTCTATCACATCAGAGGAAACCACTCATTATGCACTTTTTTCTTACTTGTTCAATCTCTGCCTTTATGAATGTGTCTATTTGTGCATTTCATTTAAATGGAAACATGCACTATGTGACATTTTGTGTCTAGCTTCTTGCACTTAATATGATTTGGAGGCTCATCTGTGTTGTAACATAAATTAACAACTCATTCCTTTCTAATGATTTATAGTCCATTATATATGCCACATTTGCGTATCCATTATCTACTTATGGACTATTGGGCTGCTGTTACAAAGATAATGTGGGCTTTGATATAGTAAAGCAAAGGGTTTTTCTACTGGGTTTGGACATTGGTTGTATGACTGGCATTGGAAAAGAGAACTCAAGGAGGAGTGATTATGAAAATTGTGTATGGTGGAACAGAAGTTGTAATGTCAGGTATGAGAACTACAGTATGTGGGAATATGAAAGGACCCAGTAAGCCGCTTTATTTGTAGACAAGATAGCTGAGATCCAGAAAGGAAAAACCACATGAGCTTCTTGGTAGTATGGTGATTTACTTTTCCCTTTCTTCTGGGTGAGAGGAATTGCATTGAATCATTACTGCTTAACAGAATATTGGATTATAGAGAAAGTATTACTGTTCACCATTTACTTAAGGATGTTGCTGAAGAGAGAGGTATTCACTTTTCCAGGAAAGAGCTAAGTGATTTTGACATGTTTTCTATTATGAATAATGTTATTTAAAATGTGTGAGAATATACTTGTTTGAGTACCCACTTTCTTTTTTTAAAATAATTATTTTGTTTATTTTTTATTTATTTATCTGAGAACGACAGACAGAGAGAGAAAGAGGCAGATAGAGAGAGAATGGGTGCGCCAAGGCCTCCAGCCACTGCAAACGAACTCCAGACGCATATGCCCCCTTGTGCATCTGGCTAACGTGGGTGCTGGGGAATTGAGCCTTGAACAGGGGTCCTGAGGCTTCACAGGCAAGCGCTTAACCACTAAACCATCTCTGCAGCCCACCCACTTTCTTTCAAAAATATTTATTTTTATTTATTTGAGAGAGGGGGAAAGAGAGAGACAGACAGACAGATAGACGAGAGAGAGAATTGGTGCACCAAGGCCTCTAGCCCTTGCAAAGGAACTCCAGACACATGTACCACCTTGTGCATCTGGCTTATGTGGGTCCTGGAGAATTGAACCTGGGTCCTTTGGCTTTGCAGGCAAGCACCTTAACTGCCAAGCCTTCTCACCAGCCCGAGTACACACTTTCAATGCTTTTTTGGTTTTATATATATATATCTCAACAGGTTATTGTGGATGATGGGAGAGGGCCAAAAAAAAGACATTAAAATGGAGGGAACAGTAGGAAATTACACACACACACACACACACACACACATATATATATATAATATCTCCCTACATATATGTGTGTATGTGTGTGTGTGTGTTGAATTGCTAGGTCATGCAGTAATTCTATGTTTTGTTTAACTTGAAAAATAGTTTTATTTATTTGAGAGAGATAGAGCATGAGAAAGTGACAGCACACCTGTGTGAGAGAAGAAGGGGTGGAATGGGTGCAGCCAGGGCTTCTGGCCACTGCAAGTGAACTCAAGATGCATGTGCCACTTTGTGTGTTTGGCCTTACGTGGGTACTAGGGAATTGTACCCAAACTAGCAGGCTTCAAAAGCAAGTGCCTTTAACTACTGAGCCATCTTTCCAGTCCCATATTCTTAACTTAAAAAATTAAATTAGGGGCTTGAAAGATGGCTCTGCAGTTATGGTGAATGCCTGCAAAAGCTGAGGAGCCAGGTTCAATTCCCCTGTACCCACATAAGGCCAATGCACAAGGTAGCACATGCATCTGGAGTTTTCAGCTTGCTATAGGCCCTGGCATACCCATTTTGTGTGTGTGTGTGTGTGTGTGTGTGTGTGTGTGTGTGTGCGCGCGCGCGCGTGTGTGTGAATTTGCAAAAATATCAATAAAATATTTAAAAACTTTAAATTAAAATTTAAAAATTTTTATAAAAATTTACACAATATGCCAGGTATGGTGGCACATGCCTTTAATCCCAGCACTCAAGTGGCAGAGGTAGGAGTATAGCCATGAGTTCGAGGCCAGTCTGAGACTACATAGTGAATTACAGGTCAGCCTGGGCCAGAGAAAGACTGTACCTTGAAACCCCCTCCACCAAAAAAATTACACAATCCCCTCCCCACTGTCCTTTATACCCCCACCCCTGCACCACTGAATCCCCTCTTCTTTCCTACTGTTCCCTCAATTTTAATGTCTTTTTTTTGCCCTCTCCCATCATCCACAATAACCTGTTGATGGGTCCAATATAGTTCAAGTCCTGTGCCGATGACAACTGCTGTGCTGTGTGGTGGTCATGAATACAACCGACCACCTTTTTTTTTTTTTTTCCAGTTAGGGTCTCACTCTAGCTCAGACTGACCTGGAATTCACTATGTTGTCTCAGGGTGGCGTCCAGCTCTTGGCAATCCTGCTACCTCTGCCTCCCAAGTGCTGGGATTAAAGGTGTGCACCACCATGCCCAGCTCAACTGACCACTGTTTGTCTGGAAGACAGTGTTCCAGAGTATTCTTCTTCATCTTTGGCTCTTACATTATTTTGATCAACTTTTCCCTTATAGTACCCAAGACGTTGGAGGATGTAATAGAGATGTCTCATTTAGTGCTGAGCACTCAATTGCCACTTCTTCTCAGCACTTTAACAAGTTTTGAGGCTCCCCAGCAGTCACCACCATCTGAAAAGAGAAAAGTCTCCAAGCAAAAGTGAAAACAACACTAATATATGGGCATAAATATAAATATTTTGAAGGCAATTTGGTGGGCATAATATATCAGTTTTGCCAGGCACAGGATTTTGACTTGGTTGTCAGTATCAGGCATGAATTCCCCCCTCCTGTGGTGCATGCCACAAATCTAATCTGACAGTAATTGGTAACCCTGTAACAGACATGTCACTGTTGCACTAGTGAGCACATCTTGCCTGGCTGGCCTGCTGTGTAGCTTGCAGGGTCCACTGCTGGCTAAGACTGCAAATGATTTTTCTGCCCCAGAAGGCTGCACAGCACTTTCTAGCACTATGACTTAGTCAACAGGAAGGAGGCTTCCAGCTCAGCTCTAGCTTAATTTCTCAGTGTTTTACAACTGAATCATGTGGGGTCTTCAGCAATAGGGTCTTATCATTTAGTTCTGGTGAGGAAACAAGGGCTTTAGCAATAGTCTGCATTGTTTTCACAGCTTCAGAGGCCTCCCTGACCTGACTGGAAGGGATCACACCCTGTCGCTGAAAATTTTTTGTAATAATCTATGGCTTCTGAGTGCACTATTGTCTAGCCCCACAGTGTACTTCTGCCCAAACGCTTTCCCCTTTTTTAATACACACACACACACACACACACACACACACACACGTTTCCATATGGCTTATTCATAGCATCTTTAGGGTTTTTAATTTTTTTTTAATTTTATTTATTTATTTGAGAGAGAGAGGGCTGGGGGAGAGGCAGATAGAGAGAGAGAATGGGTGTGCTAGGGCCTTCAGCTGCTACAAACGAACTCCAGATGCACGGGCCACCTTGTGCATTTGGCTTATGTGGGTCCTGGGGAATTGAACCTAGGTCCTTTGTCTTTGCAGGCAAGCACCTTAACCTCTAAGCCATCTCTCCAGCCCCTTAGTTTTGATTAACCCTCACCCCATCCCTTTCTCTCCTCCATTACTCTCTCCTAACACTACACAGACCTTTCCACCCCTATTATTCCACACTTCTAGTAACATATCTAGTATATTCTCCCCTTAAAGCACCCCCCTGATTTCTGAGGGACCATAAGACTGATACATTTAAAAAAATTTTTTTTGAGGTAGGTCTCATTCTAGAACAGGCTGACCTGGAACTTACTCTGTAGTTCCAGGCTCGACTTGAATTTAGCAATCCTCTTACCTCTGCCTCCTATGTGCTGGGATTAAAGGTGCACGCCACCAGGCCTGGCTAAACTGTTTTTTTTTTTTAAAAATATTTTAACTTATTTTATTTATTTATCTATTTATTTATGAAATGAGAGAAAGAGAGAGAGAGAATGGGTGTGCCAGGGCCTCTGGCCATCACAAATTCCAGACACACGTACCACCACATTGTGCATCTGGTTTATGTGGGGACTGGGGAATTGAACATGGGTCCTTAGGCTTCATTAGTAAATGCCTTAACCACTAAACCACCTCTCCAGCCCAACTGTATTATTTTTAAATATCAGAAATGTTTTGTATTTCTGTTAGCAATGTATAAGGGTTTTGAATTCTCCATATCTTGTCTAACACTTGTGATTTTTGGCTTTGTAGAAAATAATTTTAAGACAAAAAAATGGACAAAATGGGTTAAGAACGTACAGCCTCTCAGTAGGTATAAAGTAGGTTTCTTTTGTGGTTTTGATTTGCATTTTCCTATTGAATAATGAAGTTAAACATTTTTCATGTGTTTGTTGGCCACCTGTGTATCAAATTTGGAGAAAAGTCTATCCCAGTTCTGTGTCAATTTAAGATACTTGTTTTTTTGCTATTGAGTTGAATGAGCTATTTTTATGTGTGTAGATACTAAACCCTTATGAGATCTATGACTTGTACATATTCTATCTTATTGTATAGGTTAGTTTTCACTTTCTTGCTAATATCCTTTAATGAATAAAACTTTAAAATAAATTTATTTATTTATTTATTATGAGAGAGAGTGAGCTAGAGTAAGAGAGAGAGAGAATGAATTAGTGTGCCAGGGCCTCCAGCCACTGCAATCAAACTCCAGACACTTGCACCACATTGTGTGCCTGCGTCACCTTGTGCATTTGGCTTACGTGGGTTCTAGGCAGTTGAACCTGGGTCCTTAGACTTCTCAGGCAAGCACCTTAACTGCGAAGCCATCTCGAGACCCTAAATTTAAAAAAAAAAAATATTTTTTTTAATTTGAGAGATTGATAAAGAGGCAGAGAGAGAGGGAGAGAGAGAGAAAGAGAGAAAGCAAGAGAGGGAGAGAATGGGTAAACCAGGGCCTCTAGCCATTGCAAATGAACTTCAGATGCATGCCCCACTCTGTGCATCTGGCTTTATGTGTGTACTGGGGAATCAAACCTTCATCCTTAGGCTTTGCAGACAAGCTCCTTAACCTTTGAGCAATCCCTTCGTCCCACAAAATTTTTTATTTATTTGAGAAAGAGAGGGAAAGAGGAAGATTAGAGAGAGAGAGAGAGAGAGAGGATAGAGAGAGAGAGAGAGAATAAGTGGGTAGGCTAGGGTCTCTAGTCACTGCAAACAAACTCCAGATGCATGCGCTACCTTGTACATCTGGCTTATATGGGTACTGGGGAAGCGAATCTGGGTCCTTAGGCTTCACAGGCACTTGCCTTAATGACTATGCTATCTCGTCAGTCCGTCACAAAGCTTTTTTTAAAGGTAGGGTCTCACTCTAGTCCAGGCTGACCTGGACTTCACTATGTAGTCTCAGGGTAGCCTCAAACTCATGGCGATCCACTTACCTCTGCCTCCCAAGTGCTGGGATTAAAGGTGTGCACCACGACACCTGGCTAATTTTTTTTATTTTAAATATATTTTTATTTATTTATGAGGTAGAGAGAGAGAGAGAGGATGGGCACACCAGGGCTTCTAGCCACTGCAAGCGAATTCCTGGTGCATGTGCCACTATGTGCATCTGCTTATGTGGGCACTGGAGAATCAAACTTGGGTCCTTAGGTTTCACAGGCAAGCAAGCACGTTAACCTCTAAGCCATCTCTCTAGCCCCTGTAAAACTTTTTCATTTTAATATTATGTCAAATTTATTTTTTCTTTTGTTGTTTTAGGTGGCATATTATTTTTAAAGATTTTTTTACAAAGTGATGGTTTTTTTTGTGACATCTCCATTAATATGTGTCATTTTGCTTTGTTTTTCACTCCCCTCCTCCATGCTCCCCTTTCCAGCTGGTTCCTTTTCTTCCCTGTTAGTCCCAACTTCTGCTTTTTAATTATATGTATTTCACTACCCTCTCTATCTTCCACTTCCCTTAAGATCTTTCTCCCCACTCATGGCCAATACACACATAAATACACACATATGTGAATTTTAAATTTAGAGTGAAAAAGGGTGTTTCTTTTTTGTCTCGAGTCAGGATTATTTAACTTAACATAGTGTTTTCTAGTTGCCTCCATTTTCCTACAAATTTCATAATTTCATTTTTCTTTATGGCTGCATAAAATATATATTCATCACATTTGTCCATTCCTTTGTTGTGCGACATCTAGGTTGGTTCCACATCATGGCTACTGTGGGTAATACAGCAATAAACATGGATGTACAGGTATCTCTGTGACATGTTGACTGATAATCCTTTGGGTATATACCCCAAGAGTGGAATAGCTGGGTCAAGTGCTAGGTCTATTTTTAGTCTTTTGAGAAACCTCCATACTATTTTCCATAGTGGCTTCACAAGTTTATATTCCCACCAGCAGTAATAAGGGTTCATCTTTCCCTACATCCTCACCAGCATTTTTTTGTATGGTGGTGGCCATTTTTCATTAGTACTTTATTTACTTATTTATTTATATTTTTAGTTGGCACACAGAGATTTAGGTTTCATTCTGATATTCATTCTGATATTTTCACATGCAATTTTCTTTACTTGATCTGTGTTCCCCATACTTTCCTAGATACTCCTCTCTACTTCCCGACTTCTTTCTCTTGCTATAATTTCCTCCCCCTTTTTGTTTACATGTCACATGTGTCTTTCACCTTTCCTTCACCCTCTTTCCTGCTTTGTGTTCTTTTTTATTTATTATCCTTATTTATTTATTCTTTGTGGGCAGGGAGAGAGAAAGGGTGTGCCAGGGTCTCCAGCTACTGCAAAGGAAATCCAAATTAATGTGCCCCCTTGTGCATCTAGCTTATGTGGGTACAGGGGAATCAAGTCTGGGTCCTTAGGCTTTGCAGGCAAGTGCCTTAACTGCTAAGCCATCTCTCCAGGCCTGTGTACTTTTTAAAAATCTTTTTTACAATTATGATTAAAAACATAATTTGCATGGATATATCATGTGCTGGTACATTCTTTTCTCTTGTCCCTGCCCCTTTTCCGTTGGGGCCCCTTCTCAGTGGGGTTGCAGGTATTCCCTGTAGGGTTGTGCTTTATGAGTTGTGGGAGTAGCAGTCATTTTTGGGGGAGTGGGGGAGGGAATGCCTCTGGGCATGATGTCTCAACCTGTGGCTCTTACAGTCTTTCTGCACCCCCTTCCACAAAATTCCCTGAGCCGTGATGGGTGAGTTTTAAGTCTACTTCAGTGATAAGCTCTTAGGAGCCTCTGGATCTCTGCTTTGGTAGGTGTTGAGTATCCTCAAGGTCTCTCTCCTGTACCCTGGTGCTGATTCTCAGGTTCACCATGGAAGCAACACACATGCTGTTCTCCCCAGTTCCTCTGGTTTCAACTGTGGCTTGGTTGAAGTGCAAAGGGTAGTTTATATCCTCAGGTCTCACTACCTTCTGGAAAAGAACAGATTGTCCAATGGAGAGTGAAGTCCGCATAGTTTAAAGGGGGATAAGTGGGCTGGAGAGATGGCTTAGTGGATAAGGTGCTTGCCTGCAAATCCAAAGGACTCAAGTTCAGTTCCCCAGGATCCACGTAAGCCAGATGCACAGGGTGGCATATGCATATGGGGTTTGTTTGCAGTAGCAGGAAGCCTAGATGAACCCATTCTCTATCTCTCTCTCTATCTGCCTGTTTCTCTCTCCCTCTCTCTCAAATAAATTAAAAACATAAAAAATAAAGAAATTGGATAAGGATAATTAATTTAGGGAGAATTCGATGTATGTAACCACTCTTTTAGCCAAAGACTAGTGAGAGCTTGACATTGCCAATTCCAGATATGGATTCCTTTGCACTGAGTGGATATCTTAGCTAATCAGAAAGTCCTGTGTCCTTTTAAAAAATTATTTTGGGGCTGGAGAGATGGCTTAGCCATTAAGCACTTGCCTGTGAAGCCTAAGAACCCCAGTTTAAAACTTGATTCCGCAGTACCCATGTAAGCCAGATGCACAAGGGGGCGCATGCGTCTGGAGTTTGTTTGCAGTGGCTGGAGGCCCTGGCACGCCCATTCTCTCTCTATCTGCCTCTTTCTCTCTCTGTCTATTTGTCTCTCTCAAATAAATAAAATAAATAAAAATATTTTTATTTATCTATTTGTAAGCAGACTGAGATAGACAAGAGATAGACAGAATGGGTGTGCCAGGGCCTTCAGGCATTGCAAATGGACTCCAGGTGCATGTGCCATTTTGTGCATCTGGCTCTACATAGGTACTGGGGAATTGAACTTGGGTTGTTGGGCTTTGTAGGCAAGCGCCTTAACTGATGAGCAGTATCTCCAGCTCTATGTTTTGTTTTCTTGATTACAGCCATTCTGACTGGAGTGAGATGGAATCACAAAGGCCTTTCAATTTGCATTTTTCTAATGGCTAAGGATTCTGGTCACTTTTCAAGTATTTATTGGCCCTTTGTCTCTTTCTCCTTTTGAGACTTGTCTGGCTGATTAGCCATTTTTTGATTGGATGGTGTGAATTTTTTACTGTTTACTTTACACCCCCCCACACACATACCCTGGATAGTAATGCCTTGTCTGAGCAATAGTGGGCAGAGATTTTCCAATTCTTTAGGTTGTCTTTTTACTCTAGTGCTTGTTTCCATTGTTGCACAGAGGCTTCTTAATTTTATATAAATCTATATTTGTTAATTGTTGGAATTAGTTCTTTGCTGGCTAGTAAGCCCCAGGGATACTCTTGTCTTATTCTCTTCATTGTTAGAATTATAGACACATGCCACCACAGCCAGTATTTTACATGGGTACTGAGGATGGGATTCAGGTCTCTCTCTTTTTTTTTCTCTCTCTCTCCCCTTGCAAATAAATAAAAATATTTAAAAAGATTAGCATATGAAAGAAGCCAGTAGGTAGGATTGGAAACCCAACACCATCAAGGCTGACATGTAATGGAGCATGTCCTGAAAACGTGCCCACTATACAAATGTCCAATATTCCCAGCAAGGGCCTTCTGGGTTTTTAGCCTTTCCCAGCTCTCTGGACAACTTCCTTGCTCAGAAGTTCTCTCTTTCTTATGAAACTGTCTCTGTTTCTACCACTATCCATGTGCCTCACGTCCAATTCTTTGTACTGGTACAGGAGACCCTGTAACTTCTATGCCTTTCCTTATCCAGGGTCCTGGAGCAGGTCAAATTGAAGCTTCTTGACCTTCAGGTCATATAGCCTGACAAAATAGGATTTCCCTCTGCTGCTGACCCATCCTCTGGAGGAGTCACTGTCACACCAAAACCCATAACTGGATTTGAGGTTTGTGAAGGCTGTGGGCTTCCCCTGAGGCTAGGGCTTACCTATGGAAGTGCTTCTGTTTCCCTTCCCCCACCAATGAAACTGTGTGGCTGAGGCTGTGTTTGGCTTACTTCAACACATCATACATCTTTTTTTTTCCTGATGTTTCCCAGGATCCTATCAATTCCTTCAAGCATTTTCAAAGCTCTATATCTCTCTTTG
Source organism: Dipus sagitta (assembly GCA_036346955.1). NCBI lineage: Eukaryota > Metazoa > Chordata > Mammalia > Rodentia > Dipodidae > Dipus > Dipus sagitta. The sequence continues at coordinate 66,872,496 of CM070776.1, forward strand.
GGATATAGTCCATTTTTCTTATTCTAACCTACTTCATTAGCTCACACAGGACAGCCTCTAGACGGCCATTTTTGGTATCATATCTAAGAATCTTACTGAATCCAAGTTCTCTCTTTCTTATGAAACTGTCCTCTGTTTTTACCACTATCCGTGTGCCTCAGGTCCATTTCTTTGTACTGGTAAAGGAGACCCTGTAACTTCTATGCCTTTCCTTATCCAGGGGCCTGGAGCAGGTCAAATTGAAGCTTCTTGACCTTCAGGTCATGTAGCCTGACAAAATGCTATTGATTTGTAGTTTGATCCCATTGTGATCAGATAGAGTGCAAGGAATTATTTCAATCTTCTTGTATTTGTTAAGCTTTGCTTTGTGTCCTAATATATGGTCTATTTTAGAGAATACTTCATGTGCCGCTGAAAAAATGTGCATTCTGTAGCATTTGGGGGAAATGTTCTGTAGATATCTGTTAGGTCCATTTGTTCCATGACCTCATTTAATCCAAATGCATCTCTGTTTATTTTTTGCTGGGATGACCTGTCAATTGATGAGAGTGGGGTGTGTGTGCTTTTCTTTCTCTTCAGCATGGAGGATCCTATCAAGTATTTTCTGTAGAGTTGGTTTGATTTTCATATGTTCCTTTGTCTGCTTTTGTTGTGGTGTGTCCTTACTTCTCTGTCAATTTGAATGTATAGCTTTGCAAGATAAAGTAATCTTGGTTGACAGTTGTTGTCTTTTAGAACTTGGAATACATCATTCCAAGCCCTTCTGGCTGTTAAAGTTTGTGTCGAGTAATCTGCTGTTACTCTGATGGGCTTGCCTTTATATGTGACTTGATTTTTCTCTTTAACTGATTACAATATATTTTCTTTGGTTTGTGTGTTTGGTAGTCTAATTATAATATGACAGTGAGAGATTTTTTCCTGATTTTGTCTGTTTGGCATTCTATAGGCTTCCTGTATCTGTATTGGTATCACTTTCCCTACTTGGGGAAGTTTTGTTCTATGATTTTTTTTTTTAAATCCATGTTATGTCTTTGGAGTGAAATTCTTCATATATATATATATATATATATATATATATATATATATATATATACACATACATATAATTTATTGAAAACATCTATACTTACATACAACAAACCATGTTATTTCTCTCCCCTCCCCTCTCCTCCCCCACTTTCCCCTTCATAATGCTGCTCTCTGTCATATCCCCTTCCTCTCTCTCCATTAGTCTCTCTTTTAATTTGATGTCATCATCTTTTTCTCCTATTATGAGAGTCTTGTGTGGGTATTGCTAGGCACTGCAAGGTCTTGGATACTGAGGCCAAATTTGGTCCAGAAAGTTGTATGTAAGGAGTGGTACAGTTCCTTTGGCTCTTACATTCTTTCTACCACCTCTTTCGCAATGGACCCTGAGCCTTGGAGGGTGTGATAGAGATGTTTCAGAGCTGGACACTCCCTGTCCCTTCTTCTCAGAACTATGTTGCCTTTTGGGTCATCCCAGTGGTCACTGCCATCTGAAAAGAGAAGCTTCTCTAACCAAAAGTAAGAGTAGCATTAATATATGAGTATGAACATTAAGTCTAGTGCTTTCAGGGCAATTTGGTGAGAGTAATATATGTATTTATCCAGACAACAGCAGGCTTTATACCCCTAAGTCTCATGACCTCCCCTGCCATAGGCTTTTAATTAGGTTTTTAGTACCAGGCACATATTCCCTCCCATAGAGTGGGCCTTCAGTCCAATTAGAGAGCAGTTGGTTTTCCCCAGAGAAGACATGCCACTATTGCACTCGTTCAGTCATTTAGCCTGTCTGGCCAAATTTGAGGTTTCCAGTGTCCACTGTTTTCACCACTGATGACTTCTGTCTCCCATAAGACTACATACAGTGCAGCTTTCTCCAGCTTTTAGTTGGCTGGGCTACAGGGAGAAGGTTTTCTGCTCAGCACCAACTTGATTTCTCAGTGACTTTGCTGCTCAGGCATGTGAAGTATTCAGTTATAGGGTCTTACCATCTCTTTCTCATGGGGAACCAAGGGCCTTGGCCAAAACTGTAATGTTTTGGAGGCAACAGGAACCTCCCTGGCCAACAACTCACTGGGAGGTATCCCAGCCCAGGCACTGAAAATTTTCTAGTAACAATTTATTGCTTCTAGATGTGCCATTATTTAAGAAAATAGATTTTCATATGTCTTATTCAGAATATCTTGAATCTTGATTGACTACCCCCATCTTTCTTTTATACAATCTCTTCCCCTGATAACCCTGCATGTAATCTGTTCTTCTACTTACATATATACAATACCATCTTCTTAAAACCTTCCCTCTCCTCTTTCCTGTATAGCATTTTTCTAGTTTATAGGCCTCTGCTACTGATTTTGGTTCCAGATCACACACAAGTTTATACATTTGTAACTGGGATCCACATATAAGAAAGAACATGCAACATTTGGTTTTCTGGGCCTGGGTTACCTTACTTAGTATAATCCTTTCCAGATCCATCCATTTCCCTGCAAATTTCTTTCTTTCTTTTTTTTTTTTTACTGCTGAAAAGAACTCCATTGTGTAGATGTACCACATCTTTATTATCCACTCATCTGTGGATGGACATCTAGGCTGTTTCCATTTCCATGTCCTCTCCTTGATCCATTCTATTGGTGAGACTTTCTACAGAGTGTTCTGTTTGACTTACTCTGTTTTTTAATTTCTAGTATGTCTGTGATTGTTATTTATTAATTGTTTCTATTTCCTTACTCATGTTTTATATTGACCTACTAATTTCATTAAGTTGGTTTCCTGTGTTGTCTTGGGAGTTGTTGTCTCCTTTAGGAGTTGGTTTTCTTCTTTGATTTTTATTGAACATAGATATAATCATTGTTTTGAAATCTTTGTCAGGCATCTCATCTAAAGGAGTCTCACTTTTAAGTAATTTCTAATGGATTTATAATTTTTGGTGGGATTGTATTGTCTTAATTTTTTTGTGTTTCTTGTATTATAATGTAGAGATTTTTGCATCTTGAGTTAATGTGATGGTTGGGTTTTCTAATTATTTGCAGTGTTCTTAGCCGTGTAAATCTGACATTAAACATCTTCAGTGTAGGAGTTTAAGGTGGCAGGTGTAGCTCTTATACTCCAAGACAAATAGCAGAAATGACCCTATATGTTGAGTTTTCCTCCTATCTAAGTATTTTAGTAGACTGTGTGAAGCAAATTACTGGCAAATTCTAAAATTCAGTTAAGCAATATAGACATTCAATCAAAACAGCACAGAATATTTATACAAGTGTGGGGATTAAACTAACCAGATATTCTAGTAAGGCAAAGTCCCTACGGTGTGTTTTGCCCCACACTCTTAATCCTGTCAACTAGGAGGTTGGGATTTCTAGTCTGAAATGGGTTTCAAATCGGCCTGGGGCCAGTCCAGTCCCTGTCCCCAGTAGTGACTTAAGAAAAAGATAAAGGCCCTAAAAATCAGGAAATGTCAGATGCAACAATAGACAACACCAAAATACAGTTTATTTGAAAAAGGTAAAGCCAACCAAGAATATATCATTCAAATGTAGTACATAACCTTTTCTGACATGGAAAGAAAGATCAGCACTTCCGGTGCAGGCCTATGTATCTGCCTTTGTATAAGTAGGCCCTGTTACCTTTATAGATGACTTCCATTCTCACCAATGCTGAGTGCCTACCTTGATCTCTCTCAGTGCTGGGAAGCCAGGGATGAATGAGTTCTCCTGACATTCACGGCCCTGACAGTTGGGGGATGGGAGACTTTGCAGAAAGCCTGGAGTTGTACTGGAGCTTCTCAGCTGGTCCTAATTATATTCTCCTTCAGCAGCTGCTCAGCCTTTGCAAGGAGCTTGATGTGACTGAAAAATCACCTCACCTTGTTTCTGCTCCTGCGCTATGCATCACTGGCTGGCTGGGTTTATGGATTGGGGTCGCTGGCATCTTGGTGGGATTCTGGCTGGTTTCTTCCTTTCTGGAAGATTTTTGGTCTCTCCTGCTTCTGTACTGTGGTTGATAATAACTTATACATCTTCACTTTTCAGTAGAAGACTGCATTTTTCTGTGTTTCTGTTTATTTCCTGCCCTAGGCTTCTTTGATGTGGCTAGTATACTGCCACCATCTTACCCAGAAGTCTGTTGTTCTTATTTCTGATTACCTTATTACCTCTCTTATTTTCCTCTGCATCTTACTAAAACCCTTCTTTCTCATTAATCCTCATCTTATTTTCATGCCTTTCTAAATATATTTTATTGACCGCATTCATACATATACACAATATACCATGATCATAATTACATCCCACAACCCTCCCTTTTCCACTTCCCCAATTCTCCTTCCACTTAATTCCTTCATGCCTTTTTAAAAATCCACTGAGTTAAGTTAGGATTGCTTGCATGATCATGGGTGAGAGGTTATTTACTGGAGTGTGGGTAATATTTTAATTGCATAGTTCAAATACAAATGACATAAGAAATGAACAGTGAGTGATTTGTGTTTTATTATCAGTCTTCCCTTCTTCCGTATTCACTTAGCTTCAAATCTTTTGGTCTTCCACAGTAAGTATTATTTGTCTATATTTCCAGTTTTTTAAAAACAATGAAGCACAGGCAAATATGAAATTGTATTTTAATTTTACATTCCCTTGAATTTTAAAAAAGCAGCACCAAGAATGGTTGCTTCTATGTTTATAACTTTAAGTACTGCATGATAATTTGATTACTATTTGACCAGTTGTGTATACACAATTAGTATTAGGCTTTAGCTATTAAAAGTAGTGCTGCAAAACATAATTTTGACAGAGCTCAATTATTTTGCCCTGTAGATATGGAACTATTTATTTAAACAGTCCCACATTGTTAAGCACTTATGCTTTTTCCAATATTTTATTATAAATCATACTAAATTAACATCAGTTTACCAGTATATTTGTGTATATCTCTATTATCTTAGGATGAATTCCTATAAATTATACTGTTTTATAGTGTTGGTTAATACGTATACACACCATAACTTGATTATAAACTCTGATAAAGGAAATTGTCCATGATACCGGGGATACGATCATATTCATATAATAGCTCAATAACTGTACATTGATTGCAAGGATAAATTTTAGCTCAAGAGGTCTGGAGGGATGGCTTAGTGGTTGAGGCACTAGCCTGCAAGGCTGAAGGCCCAAGGTTTGATTCCCCAGGACCAACGTAAGCCAGATGCACAAGGTGGAGCATACTTCTGGAATTCGTTTGTAGTGGCTGAAAGCCCTGGCACACCCATTCTCCCCCACCCCTGCACCTTTTTTTCTCTCAAATGCAAATAAAAACAAAATATAAGAAAATTAAAAAAACTTTTGCTCAACAGCTTTGTCTTTCTTATATCAGAATAGAGAAGAGACTAGTTGGAAAGAAGGGGTTTAGTGAAGGGGAATATTGATGGGGAATGAATGTTGTCATATTGTTATCAGAACCAAAAAATTGCTATATTTTTTAGCTTAGGGATATAGAGGAAATCCCTAACCCTGAGGAAGGTAATGATGGAATAAAGAATACAGTGGAAAAATGGATACAAGAAATTAGTGGAGACAACTAAAATGGTGTCCCTGTCTCCTCTTCCAGGTTGGCATTGGAGAAGGGAAAGTATGACATATATATGAAGTCTAGACAAAACCCTATCACTGATTTACAAAGAATATGATCTATTTAGATTTGTTATTTCAGTTATGAAAATGACTTATACCATGTAACTATTGTGATTTATAAGTTATCCTTGGAAAGTGGTTGACTGGAGTTAGAGTGTGGATGGCTGGACAAGCAATACTCCAATTATACTAAATCCTGTTATCTTAGCATCACCAGGTAGCAATCAGAATTACTTAGGTACATCTGGGCATGGTATTGCACGCCTTTAATTCCAGCACTTCGGTGGCAGGGGTAGGAAGGCCACTGTGAGTTCAAGGCCAGCCTGAGACTACATAGTAAATTTCAGGTCAGCCTGGGCTAGAGTAAGACCCTACCTTAAAAACAAACAAACAAATAAAATTACTTATGTAGAAAGATAGAAGAGACATGTCAGTAACTTTTAAGAATATACTCAGATGAAGGCAAAAACCTGGAGTGTTTCTTTGGACAAGATCATTTTTAAAAAATATAGGCCCAGATGTCTTACAGGGCACATGATAAATAGATAAGCACACCTTGGAAAAATCATCAAACAGGACGAACAAGTTTGAGAGCTGTCTGAGTGGGAAAACATGTTGTTTCTTGTAGACTTGTGTACCAAATACTCAACTTGTTAGCAACACATTCATTATGTGTTCAAAATGCAGAAATCTCTCTGTAGCTTAAAGTGGCAGAGAAACTTATATTTTGCACAAGAAGCATATAACTACATTTCACTTGAGAAATGTTTTATCAATAGTTTCCTCATTGTTTATGAGGATTGAGAAATGGGGAGGCCAGATAAGATTGCTTAACTGTTTTAATCCCTGTAGTGCTTTTGGATCCCATGCCAAATGAATGCATTTTGTGTATACCACTAGGGAAAGGGTGGGACAGGATGCTTAGAAACTTCAGCAGAGCTTTTCTTTGTTGAATATCACTTCAGGTGCCTGAAGTTGGAAAATATTTTAAGATCACTTCTAAGTTTAGAACTTCTTCTAGTATTTGACAAATTGATCTTCCCTCACTCAATAGAATGATCTTTCAGACATCTTGGGAATAATAGTCAAATCTATTAAATGTTTTATATTCTTTGAAAATTCAAAATAAGAAACAATTTAGATGTTCCTGGGAAACTGATTTTTCTTGTAAATGCTGTTGGGAGGAAGTTGGAATGCTGCTATAAGTCCTTTTCACCTTAATCATGATTACATAATATGTTAATCCAGGAAGGTTTGCAAACTAATATTATAGCTACTTTGGCTTTCTGTGCCACTTTATTCTATGGTTTCTCTTTTATCATCACTGATGAGCAACTGTGGATATTTTCCTAAATTTCAATGTCCCACTTTCTCTTCTTCCTCAGGGATCCATAAGTTTTTATGATCTTAAAAATCCTTTTATGTGGTTACCAAATCACTGTCTTCACTCCTACTATTCAAGTCTCTATTACTGTTTTCTGTCTCCTTATTTGCACTTGGAATATCATTTAAGCTCTTTCCCTAGGCTTAAGTGTTATATTAGAGCTTCATATGCATCCTGACTCACTCAACTCAATCATCTAGCAATATGACCTTTCCAGTAAACACTTGAGACTCAGGAAGGGAGTACAAAGAATTCCAGCAGAAAGTACACACAGCCTTTCTCTCTCCACCTGACTGCCAATGTCATTATTCTATGCTTAGCTTCTGGCATAGTTCTGAGGTTTTATTGGCCATGGGTAGAAGGACGTCAGGAAAAGGACAGATAAATGCAATGTACGTTACCATGTGTACCTCAGTCATAGAAGAGTTCTTTGGCCCTGCTAAGCATTAAGTGTAGAGCACTGCACTTGCTCTGTTTTACTGAGGAGCTCACAGTCCACAGTAGAAAATAGCAGTTTGCATAGATAGTTTTGTAGTGAGGGTTATCATATTTTGCTAAAGCTGTACCGGCATGAGGCACCTACCTAGTTTACAGTGCTCAGGGTCAGTTTACTGAAGGAGTGAATGCTTGATCAGATTCTTGAATGCAAAAGAGGTAGGCAAAGAGCAGGAAGGAGTTCAGGGCAAGTGGGTAATACCTGAATGTATATATGCATGCATGTATGTATGTATATCTAAACATATATAGAGAGATATGGTTATATAAATATGTACATTAGTTTGGAAACTGGCAAGAGTGTATGAGCCCTGTGGAGAGAGCAGATGTAGAAAAGCCTTGGCAAGTTGGCAAGGGTCGATTTCTGTTAAGCATAGGTATCTGGTTTCCAGTCCTAGATCCCATTAGCACTGCCAAATGAAAACTTGTGGACAAGGCTGCTCAGAGTAGGAAATGAATGAGCTTTGAAAGTAAAAGAAGTAGACATGGTAGAAAATCCTATAAAAAGCAGGTTTAAATATTAAAAGAATATCACCTGGGATGGCTTAGTATAGGACCAATTATTCCATACATTTCAAAAGCTGCTAAAATTATGCTTTTTAAATGTTTTATTGACAAATACATGTGTATAGAGTATATAGCATAATGATAGTCCCTTTCTATCACCCTGGCCTTTCCCCCTCTTGCATACCCCCTCCACTGAGTCCTTTCCAACTGGTTCCTCTTATATTTTTTATTGACAATTAAAAATATTTTTATTTTTATTTGAAATAGAGAGATAAAGAGAAAGAGGCAGATGAAAGAGAGAGAGAGAGAGAGAGAGAGAGAGAGAGAGAAGGAGAGAGAGAGAGAGGGAGAGAGTGGGCATGCCAGGGTCTCCAGCTGCTGCAAATGAACTCCAGATGCATGTGCCACCTCACCTTGTACATCTGGCTTACATGGGCACTGGGGAATCAAACTTGGATCCTTTGGCTTTGCAGACAAGTAGTGCCTTAACCCCTAAGCCTTCTCTCAAGCCCAACAATTTTCATATATGTACAAAATGTATGTTGATCATAGTTGCCTTACCTCCTTCTATTTTTACCCTGTCCTCCCCTTATTTCTCTGCCCCCTTCCTCCCTCTAACTAGTCCCTCTACTATTTTCAGTTGATTATGAATTTTATTGTATGCCCCATCATGTGCTGGTCATATTCCCATCATGTTATACTCTTATATCATCTTTCCTCCCATCCCCAATCTACTGAGGACCCTCCTCAGTGCAGTTATTGTTGCCCCCATATGGTCACGAATGCATCAGCCCTTCTCTGTGTGTGTGGGAACAATGAAACAGCATACTCCTTCCCACCACATGGCTTTTACAATCTTTCTACCCCATCTTCTGAAATGTTCCCTGAGCCTGGGTGGGTGTGTTATAAGATTACTTTAGTGGTAATCTCTCTGCAATCTCTGAATTTCTGCTCTGATGAGTTTTGAGTGTCCACAGTGTCTATTGTCATTTCCCTGGAGCTGGTTGTCAGGCTAGAAGTAGGAGTAGCATTTATATTTAGATCTCTATTTCCTCTGTAACATCAGTGGGCCCTGGCAGATGTGATGGAAGTGTGTTGTATTATGCTAAGCTGTTGTCCATCTTTCCTTGTCTTAGTGATGCATCTTTGTTTACCCAATTTTCACTGCTTTCTGGAAAACAAAGCAGATTCTAGGTATGGTGGCATATGCCTTTAATCCCAGCACTATGGAGCCTGAGGTAGGAGGATCACTGTGAGTTCAAGACCAGCCTGGGACTACAGAGTGAGTTCCAGGTCAGCCTGGCTAAAGTGAGATCTTGCCTAACAAACAAACAAACAAACAAACACAAAACAAACAAACAATCAGACAAACCAACAAAAAGATTACACTCTTAATTATCAAAAAAAGATGAAATATTTTCTGCATCTTTGGTTTAAAAACTGGGAGCATGTAAGACAGAGTTTGTAAAAAATTTTAATCAAAGTGGTTAAAATGCCAGGAGTGGTGGCACATGCCTTTAATCCCAGCACACAGTGGGGAAGAGGTAGGAGGATCAATGTGAGTTTAAGGGCACCCTGAGCTACATAGTGAATTTCAGGTCTGCCTGGGATAAGGTGAGACGCTACCTCAACCCCCCCACAAAAAGATTTGTTTATGGTTTCCAGATAGCTGAGGTTTTCTTATTCTTGGTCTTCACCATGTAAGTGTACATTTGTTGATATTTCATAATATTTATATAGTTTTAGTCAAAATTTGAATGTTTTATGTCTCTTTTTTCCTCCAGCACTTCTTATGGAGACCTACCTTAGCTCTTCTGTGAAGATGTCATATATGATGTCTTCCCAAATTGAACTAGGATAGACTCAATCTATCTTCTTGTACATACAAGAAGCTGTGGTTTTCTTTCTTGAGACAGGGTCTTTCTATGTAGCAAATGCTGGCATGGAACTTGCTGTGTAGTCTAGACTGGTCTTATACTTATATTGAGCTTATTGTTTAGCCTCATGAGTGTTTGCATTACAGATATGTGTCATCACATGTGACAAGACTTTTGGTCTTTTGTAAAATGAGTCTCAGATGGGGACCATTTTAATTTGTAGAATCTTTTATGACTTTTTTCTTCCTTTTATGACTTTGAATTCACTAAACATCTCATCACTGCTATAGAAAACACTTTTTACAACCCACATTGGCATTGATCTCTGTTGACATTTTATTGCTCTTTGGATTTATAATGGTTGTCAGTCTTGCTAATTAACTTGAAAAGATAAATTTATTATTATTAGAATTTTTGAGTGATACTATTTTCTCCATGTATCACTTATAACTAAAAGTTTTATTAAAAGTATATTAAAGTTTCTTATGGAGACTATAAAAAGGATGCTATGAAGTCATTTGCAATCATGTCAACGAAAATAAATGGTTTGTTAATTATTAAGTTTCATTAGTTTTTTTTTTTTTTTTTTTTGCTAGTAGTGTTGGCTGGATTTTATTTAGTAAAAATGCAGTTCCATTTCTTTCTTTTTTTGTTTTTTTTCTCAATTTTTATTAACATTTTCTATGATTATAAAAAACATCCCATGGTAATACCTTCCCTCCCCCAATTTTCCCCTTTGAAATTCCATTCTCCATCATATGCCCTCCCCATTTTAATCAGTCTCTCTTTTATTTTGATATCATCATCTTTTCCTCCTCTTATGGTCTTGTGTAGGTAGTGTCAGGCACTATGAGGTCATGGATATCCAGGCCATTTTATGTCTGGAGGGAGCACATTGTAAGGAGTCCTACCCTTCCTTTGGCTCATACATTCTTTCTACCACCTCTTCCGCATTAGACCCTGAGCCTTGGAAGGTGTGATTGAGATGTTACTCAGTACTCCAGTCACTTCTTTACAGCACTATGATACCTTCTGAGTCATCCCAAGGTCACTGCCATCTGAAAAGAGAAGATTCTCTACCCAAAGTGAGAGTAGCATTAATATAAGGGTATAAATATTAAGAGAAGTGCTTACTGGGCAGTTTGATAAGCATAGTATATACATTTATCCAGACATCAGCAGATGTTACACCCCTAGGGCTCATGACTACCCCTGTTTTAAGTTTTCAGTATCAGGGATGTCTTCCCTCCCATGGAGGGGGCCTCCATTCCAATTAGAGGGCAGTTGGTTTCCACCATGATAGATGTGCCACTATTGCACCTGTTGGCTCATTTGGCCTGGCTGGCCAATTACAAGGATTTCAGTGCCCACGGTTGGGTATTTTCACTGGTGGTATGTCTTTCTCCCATTGAACTGCATGTAGAATGCCTTTTTCCAGCTTTCTGTCAGCTGGTCCACATGGAGGAGGTTATCAGCTCAGTTCCAGCAGGATTTCTCAGTGGCCTTGCAGCCCAAGTATGTGGAGTCTTCAGCAATAGGGTCTTACCATCTATTCCTGGTGGGAAACCAAGGGCGTCTGCAATGGCCTATAATGTTTTGGGGGCATCAGGGACCTCCCTGGCCAAAAACTCACTGGAGGTATCCCATCCCTGGCACTGAAAATTTTCTAATAACGATCTATGGCTCCTGAGTGTTCCATTGTCCAAAACCGGAGGATTCCATATGATTTATTTGCATCCTCTTAGATTTTGATTAGCCCTCCCTCCACCTTTCCTTTACTCAATCTCTTCCCCTGACCTCACTTTGGGTCTTTTCACCCCCATTAATCTATTCTTCTACTTACATATATACAATACCAACCTATTAAGTACCCTCCTCCCTTCCTTTCTCTTCCCTTTGTATCTGTTTTTTAGGTTACTGGCCTCTGCTACTGAGTTTTTTCCTTCTCACACAGAAGCCCAATCATCTGTAGCTAGGATCCACATATGAGAGAGAACATGTGGCACTTGGCTTTCTGGGCTTGGGTTACCTCACTTAGTATAATCCTTTCCAGATCCATCCATTTTCCTGCAAATTTCATAACTTCATTTTTCTTGACCGCTGAGTAGAACTCCATTGTATAAATGTGCCACATCTCCATTATCCACTCATCAGTTGAGGGACATCTAGGCTGGTTCCATTTCCCAGCTATTATGAATTGAGCAGCAATAAACATGGTTGAGCATGTACTTCTAAGGAAATGGGATGAGTCCTTAGGATATATGCCTAGGAGTGCTATAGCTGGGTCATATGGTAGATCCATTTTTAGCTGTCTTAGGAACCTCTACCCTGATTTCCACAATGGCTGGACCAGCTTACATTCCCACCAACAGTGTAGAAGGGTTCCTCTTTTTCCACATCCCCACCAGCATTTATGATCATTTGTTTTCATGATGGAAGCCAATCTGACAGGAGGGAGATGGAATCTCAATGTAGTTTTAATCTGCATTTCATTGATGACTAGGGATGTAGAACATTTTTTTAGATGCTTATACACCATCCATATTTCTTCTTTTGAGAATTCTCTATTTAGCTCCATAGCCCATTTTTAATTGGCTTGTTAGATTTCTTGTTATTTAACTTTTTGAGTTCTTTGTATGTCCTAGATATTAATCCTGTATCAGGTATATAGCTGGCAAAGATTTTTTCCCATTCTGCAGGTTGCCTCTTCGCTTTATTCACAGTGTCCTTTGCAGGACAAAATCTTTGTAATTTCATGAGGTCCCAGTGGTTAATCTGTGGTTTTATTGCCTGAGCAATTGGGGTTATATTCAGAAAGTCTTTGCCAAGACCAATATGTTGAAGGGTTTCCCCCACTTTTTCCTCTAGCAATTTCAGAGTTTTGGGTCTGATGTTAAGGTCTTTAGTCCATTTGGACTTAATTCTTGTGCATGGACAGAGAGAAGAATCTATTTTCATCCTTCTACAGATAAATATCCAGTTTTCCCAGCACCATTTGCTGAAGAGGCTGTCTTTTCTCCAATGAGTATTTTTGGCATTTTTCTCGAATATCAGGTGGCTATAGCTACCTGGACTTATATGTGGGTCCTCTATTCTGTTCCATTGATCTACATATCTGCTTTTGTGCCAGTACCATGCTGTTTTTGTTACTATGGCTCTGTAGTTAAGGTTAAAATCAGGTATGGTGATACCACCAGCCTTATTTTTGTTGCTCAGTATTATTTTAGATATTTAAGTTTTTTTGTGATTCCAAATGTATTTTTGGATTGTTTTCTTCTATTTCCATGAAGAATGCCATTGGAATTTTGATGGGGATTGCATTAAATGTGTAGATTGCTTTTGGTAAGTTTGCCATTTTCACAATATTGATTCTTTCAATCCAGGAACAAGGGATCTTTTCCCACTTCCTAGTGTCTTCTGCAATTTCTCACTTGAGTGTTTTAAGTTTTCATTGTAGAAATACTTTACTTCCTTGGTTAGGTTTATTCCAAGGTACTTTATTTTCTTTGATGCAATTGTGAATGGGAGTGATTGTCTGATTTCATCCTCTGTGTGTTTGTTGTTAGCATATAGGAAGGCTACTGATTTCTGTGTATTTATTTTGTATCCTGATACATGGCTGTAGGTGTTTATCAGCTCTAACAGTTTGCTGGTAGAGTCTTTAGGGTCCTTTATATATAGAATCATGTCATCTGCAAATAATGATAACTTTATCTCTTCCTTTCCAATTTGTATCCCTTTTATGTGTGTCTCTTGCCTTATTGCTATGGCTAAGACTTCTAGTACTATATTAAATAGAACTGGGGACAGTGGACACCCTTTTCTTGTTCCTGATTTTAATGGAAAAGCTTCCAGTTTTTCCCCATTTAGTAATATGTTGGCTGTAGGCTTGTCATAAATAGCCTTTATTATATTGAGATATGTTCCTTCTATTCCCAGTCTCTGTAGGACTTTTGTCATGCAGGGATGTTGGATTTTGTCAGACGCTTTTTCTGCATCTAATGAGATGATCATGTGATTTTTGTCCTTCAATCCATTTATATAATATATAATCCATTTATTGATTTGCATATGTTGAACCATCCCTGAATCTCTGGGATAAAGCCTGCTTGGTCAGGGTGGATGATCTTTCTGATACATTCTTGTATTCTGTTTGCCAATATTTTGTTGAGAATTTTTTATCTATGTTCATGAGGGAGATTGGTCTGTAATTTTCTTTTTTGTTCTACCTTTTCCTGGTTTTGGTATCAGGGTGATGCTGGCTTCATAGAAGGAGTTTGGTAGGATTCCTTCTTTTTCTATTTTATGGAAAAGCTTAAGAAGCAATGGTGTTAGTTCTTCCCTGAAGGTCTAGTAAAATTCAGCAGTGAATCCATCTGGGCCTGGGCTTTTTTTAGTTGGGAGATTTTTGATAACTGCTTGGATTTCCATGGATGTTATAGGTATATTTAAGTGATTAATCTCATCTTGATTTAATTTAGGTAGGTCATATAAGTCAAGAAAATCATCCATTTCTTTCAGATTTTCATACTTTGTGGAGTATATGCTTTTATAGTATGTCCCTATGATTTTTTGAATTTCTCTGACATCTGTTGTGATGTTACCTTTTTCATCTCTAATTTTATTAATTTGTGTCTCTTCTCTCTTTCTTTTGGTCAGATTTGCTAAGGGTTTATCAATCTTGTTTATCCTTTCAAAGAACCAACTCTTTGTTTCATTGATTCTCTGGAATTTTTTCTTTTTGGTTTCTATTTCATTAATTTCTGCCCTAATCTTTATTATTTCTTCCCGTCTACTGATTTTTGGTTTGTCTTGTTCTTCTTTTTCCAAGGCTTTAAGGTGAAGCATTAGGTCATTTACTTGTGACCTTTCTAATTTCTTAATATAGGCACTTAAAGCTATAAATTTACCTCTTAGGACTGCCTTCATTGTGTCCCAGAGATTTTGGTATGTTGTGTTCTCATTATCATTTGACTCTATAAGTTTTTTGATTTCCTTCTTGATTTCTTCTTTCACCCATTCATCATTTAGTAGTGTGTTGTTTAATTTCCATGATTTTGTGTATGCTCTATAGCCTTTATTGCTATTGATTTGTAGTTTGATTCCATTGTGGTCAGATGGGATGCAAGGAACTATTTCAATTTTCCTGTATTTGTTATGATTTGTTTTGTGTCCTAATATATGGTCTATTTTAGAGAATGTTCCATGTGCTGCTGAAAAGAATGTATATTCTGCAGCATTTGGATGAAATGTTCTGTATTTGTCTGTTAGGTCCATTCCTTCTATGACCTCTTTTAGTCCAGATGCCTCTTTGTTTATTTTTTCCCAGGATGACCTGTCAACTGATGAGAGTGGTGTTGAAGTCACCCACTACCACTGCGTTTGGTGTTATCTGTGACCTTAGTTCTAATCGCATTTGTTTGATGAATTTGGGGACCCCCATGTTAGGTGCATATAGGTTTAGGATTGTAATGTCCTCCTGTTGGAGGGTGCCTTTAATCAACATAAAGTGGCCTTCCTTATCTTTCTTAACTAATGTTGGACTGAAGTCTACCTTGTCAGATATTAGGATAGCAACCCCTGCTTGTTTTCTAGGTCCATTTGCTTGAAACACTGTTTTCCAACCGTTCACCCTAAGATAGTGTCCATCCTTTTTAGAAAGGTGGGTTTCTTGGAGGCAACAAATTGAAGGATCCTGCTTTTTAACCCAGTCTGCAAACCTATGTCTTTTTGTTGGGGCATTGAGGCCATTGATATTAAGAGATATTATTGAAAGGTGTATATTCATTTTTGCCATTTTTTGTAGTTCTTCCGGTTTTACCTTTGCTCTCTTGTGTTAACTAGTATTTGAGTATTGTTTGTTTTTTCCCTGGTTCCTTATATGTGTGCTTTTCTTTTTCTTCAGCATGGAGGATTCTTTCAAGTATTTTCTGTAGAGCTGGTTTTGTCTTCAAATACTCCTTTAGCCTGCTTCTGTCATGGAATGTCCTTCTTTCTCCGTCTATTTGAATGGATAGCTTTGCAGGATAAAGAACCTTGGTTGACAGTTGTTATCTTTCAGAACTTGGAATACATCACTCCATGCCCTTCTGGCTTTTAAAGTTTGTGTTGAGTAATCTGCTGTAATCCTGATAGGCATGCCTTTGTAGGTAACTTGATTTTTCTCTCTGACTGCTTTTAATATTTTTTTCTTTGGTTTGTGTGTTTGGTAGTTTGATTATTATATGGTGAGGAGAGGTTCTTTGCAGGTTTTTTCTGGCTGGTGTTCTGAAGGATTCCTGTATCTGCATTGGCACCTCTTTCCCAATTTGGGGGAAGTTTTCTTCTATGATTTTCTTGAAGACGCCTACTATGCCTTTGGAGTGAAATTCTTCTCCTTCTACTGTACCCTGAATTCTTATGTTTGATGTTTTCATTGTGTCCCAAATATCTTGAAATTCCCACTCATGCTTTTCTAGTAGTTTGTCTTTCTCTTTGTTGGACTGTATTAGATCTGCCACCTGGTCTTCTAGCTTAGATATTCTGTCTTCTCCTTCATCCATTCTACTGGTGAGATGTCCTACAGAGTTGTTTTTTTTTTATTTCATTAACTGTCTTCTTTATTGCTAGTAATTCTAACTGGTTTTTCTTTATTATTTCTATTTCCTTATTTATGTCTAGTATTGACCTCTTTATTTCATTAAATTGGCGTCCTGTGTCTTCTTTGCTTCCTTTGATTTCTTCTTTGAGTTCTTTGAACATACTTATAATCATTCTTTTGAAATCTTTCTCAGGCATTTCCTCTAACTTGTTCTCACTGGAGGTCATTTCTGATGCATTAATACTTTTTGGTTGATTTATATTGTCTTGGTTTTTGTTGTTTCTTGTGTTATAATGTATATATTTTTGCATCCTGGATTATTTAATGATTGGATTTTATAGTTAGCTGGGTATTATGAGATGTATCAATCAATCTAATGTTATATGTCTTCAGGGTAGGAGCTTAAGGCAGTAGGTGTGGCTCTTAAGACTCTCAGAGTATCTACAAAAGTGACTCTAGGTGTTGGGATTGCCTGCTATGAGAGTATTCAAGTAGGCTGAGTGGAACAAAATACAGGCAGGTTCTAAAATTTAACTAAACAATGTACATTTTCAATGAAAAACAGCACAGAGTATTTATCCAAGAGCAGGTATTATGACAACCAGATCCTCTGTCTGTCCCTTAGGCTGTGTGGTGCCTCACCCACTCCCTTAATCCTGACAATGAGGAGGTTAAGATTTCTGGTCTGTAGAGGGTTCCAAGTCAGCTTGTGACCAGGTGAGACCCTTCCCTAATTTATAACAGAAGAGGAAACAAAGCCACTATAAATCAAGAAACAACAAATAACAAGCCAAAAGTACAGTTTATTTAAGAATAGCAAATCTGACCATCCATCCAATTTAACATATAATTTATCCTGATATGGAAGGGGCAATTAGCACTTCTGGTTCAGGCCTATATACCAGGTTTATTAGTCGGGTACTGACATGGTGTAATCCCAGTTACCTTTTGGGTTGATTTTGGTCTCAGTCAGCTGTGCTCCTGCTTGGGTCCCTCTTTGGTGTGCTGTTGGTTCAAGTAGGTGTGGATGGGTCCCTTGACTGTTGCTCTGTTTGGGGGAGCTGGGCACTGGTGGTGGGGGAGGGGAGGCTGCTGATGCTGCTCTAGTTTGCTTGCTGTTCCATGTGTTCTTCTACCTTGTGATCTGCTCCTCCATTGTTCACTGCCTTTCTCCCTTTACGTTTCTTGAGTTTGCAGAGAATTCTGGTGTGAGTGGAAAATCCCCTCACCTGGCTTTTTCTGTGGCTCAAGCTGAGCCTGGTGGCTGGCTGGCATGCTGCCACTGCTGAGGTCCCGCGGACCTACCTGAGCCGCTTCTGCCTGCCTGTGTGGGCTCTGGATGCTCTGGATCTCTCCTACTTCTCTGCTGACATTTTAATTCCCTATACACCTCACTTTTTAATAAAAGTATGTATTTTGCTGTTATTTTTTTTTTTTGGCTCCCTCCCCCCAGGTTGCTTTGGTGCGGTACCTACACTGCCATCTTAACTGGAAGTCCCCGGGATTTTAATCCATTTCTTTCTTGGCCATGAGATTCTGACGTGGTTTCTAGTACCAGATATGAGTTCTTGCCTTCTGAGCTGGCCTCATGTCAAATCAGAGAAGAGGTGATTACCCGTAAAGGCTGTGTGCAACTACCGTGCAAGTGTATATTTCTTGCCTTGCTTTTCACGCTGTTAGTGACCATTGTCTCTCAGTAGCTTCCATCATGCTTTCCACCACTATGAAGGCTAGCCAGGACGGAGCTGGTTTCCCTATCAGTTCCAGCATGGTATTCTGATGTCCGGTGACCACAGCCTGTGGTGTCTTCAGCAATGAGGTCTTACCTTTTAGCTCTGACAGGTAATCAAGTGTTTTGGAAATAGCCTACATTGTTTTGGGGACCTCATGGGTCTCCCTGGCCAATATATAACTGTGAGTGGTAACCCAAATCTGGCCCTGGGATTTACCAGCCAGAGCCCAGGGTTTTAAGGTTAAGCTTTTGCCATCTGGACTGTTCCCCCTTACCCTTTATTTGTGGTTATATATTGTAGAATGTTATCCAGGAGGAGGGTTTCTATGGAACTGATTCATGTTGTCTGAGGTTTTGTGAATTCCACCTCCCCACCCTTTCTACCTTCTACTCCTCTAAGACCCTGACATCCCCTATATTCTGTCCCTCACCTAGCCTGTCAAGTATCTCTTCTTCTCTCTCTCTTCTGGTCTCCTTGGAGTTTTATGCCCATATTCTTCATGAATTCTTGAGTTCTGAAATTAGAGAGAAGCACCACCATGCCCAGCTTTAATCATCTGTTTTTGTGACTTGATATTATTCCATGACCACACCCATGTTAGTTTATAAAATGCTTCTTTAGTTTTATTTACAACTGTAGCATGTTCTGGCTCATGTATTTGCTTTAATTTATTTAACTAATTCCTTATAGTTGGACATTTTGGTAGTGGCAAAACCCCCTTGTTATTCTGTATACTTTCTGGACCTGCCGCCTCTGTGTTTTTTCATGTCACATTCTACACAATTTTACTGTTTACTAGAAAACAGAAGATTTTTGACAGTCACTTTTGAAATCAATCTCAGGATGTCTCCTATTTATAAACAGAGGATATCACAGCCTATTCACTAAAGAAAACAGTTATCACTGATTGATGGGGAGATAGGTAAGTGATGTGGCCAAAGGCTCTTTCAGCAAGTGCTTGACCTTGGCAGAAAAATCATGATTAATTTTACAAGTTATGATTATTTTTTATCCCTTGTTTTCCAGGTGAGGAAACAGAGGCTTAGTGTAGTATTCTTTGTTGCATAAAGTGACCTTGTTGAATCAGATACTCCATGTCTTCTGGTATGAACAAGCATCAGGGGATCAGTGGGTTAATAGAAGCAGCCAGGAGAACTGAATTGCAAGGGGTTGGGAAGAAGTATACAAAGACATACTTCTCCTTTCTTTATAGTTATGTTGGTTGTGGACACTGCAGCACTGCATGTTTATCTGTGGATGGCATTGAAATGAAGGCTACTATTGCTATTGCAGTCAGGTGCTCACTGCTGGCAGAAAACACCTTACCAAGAGCAGATTGTGGCAAAAATGGTTTATTTTGGCTTAGAGACTTGAGGAGAAGCTCTATGATGGCAGAGAAAAATGATGGAATGAGCAGAAAGTGGGCATCACCTCCTCACCAACATCAGATGGACAACAGCAACAGGAGAGTGTGCCAAATACTGGCAAGAGGAAGCTGGTCATAGCACCCATAAGCCCACCCCCAACAATGCGCTGCCTTCAGGAGGTTTTAATTCCCAAATTTCCATCAGCTGGGATGTAGCATTCAGAACACAGCTCTTTGGGGAATATCCCTCCCATTCCTGGATGTTAGTTTCCCTTTCTGAGTTGTGTGTCTGTCCAATAGCCATGAAAGCCTGGTTGCTTTGGTGTTCTTCTCATATCATCATCTCCAAAATGTAGTCTCATTGTTTGTTTTGCATTTGTTTGTGTTCACTGTCTATGTATGTATACATGTGCATCTCTGTGTTCATGTGCATGTGTACATGTGTGAATGTGCCTGTGGAGACCAGAGGCAGATGTCAGATGTCTTATTTGCTCATTCTCTACCTTATTTTTTTTTTAACAGGGTCTCTTACTGAACCTGGAACTCACTGATTGGGTTCAACAAGCTAGCCAGAAAGTCCTGGGGCTCCTCATATCCATCTACCCAGAAGTGAGATTATAGGTCCATGCTGCCACTTCAGCACTTTATGTAGGCGATAGGGATCTAAACTCAGGTATTCTTGTTTTCACAAGTACTTTACTCACTGAGCCATCTACCCAGCGCCTGTAGCCTCACTTTAAATGGAGAGAAAAAGATACTAAAACAGGAAGGAGAGGGCTCTACTTTATGATGTTAGCTACTTTCCTCAGGCTCCTTTTTTTCCTCCCTATTCAGACTTCTAGGAATTCCAGAACATTTTATTGATATTTTATATGAATGATTATGTGTGCCTGGTTCTTCTCTCTTATACATGGATGTATGGGAAGGGTGTCCCATTCTGACCTTCTATTTCTTGATAAAGTCTTAGTTATTGGGGAACAAAAAAATGTAGTTAATTGCCAGAAGGACTTATCTCTCCTCAAACCTGAATTTAAAACAGCTCATTTATTTATCATTTAAGGTCAGCTCCTTTGTAAAGCTTTACAAGGAAAAACAATTAGGCGCATGCTATACCAAAGACTGCTTGAACAAGAGAAGCTTACTCTAGAGTTTAAGATAAGTTCACTTGCTGAGGTCAGTTACAGGTCTTGCAGAGCCTCTCAGATTCTGGGAAGGAAGAGGAACAAGGGTCTTGAAAACAATAATCCTTTGGCTGTGAGAAGGAGTTTCTTCCTCTTTGGCTGCAAATTATGCTTTGAAAAATTTGGAAACAGACTACAATAGCCTTAATATATTTTAAAGCATTTTCAGTCAGACTCAAGATGTTCTTTCTCTCAAAATGCTTTTTTTTTCTTTTTTATGTAAAACTAGAACTGAAAATTGCATTTGACCATCTATCTCTTTGCATTTTTAGGTCTTAGAATATGTTATCATTATATAGGCTTTAAGCTATGGCTTGGATTTTGAGTATAGATTTTTAACCCAGAAAAACATATTAGTAGTAACCTTGGAGAGTTTCTTTTATGATTGAGTTTATATCATTACAATAGACATAAAGAAAGGTCCCCAGGTGGATTACACACTTTATTTGGTTCTAAAGTAATAAACACTTAGTGTAGTGTTTATTATTCACTTTTTTTGGGGGGGGGGTTTCGAGGTAGGGTCCCACTCTAGCTCAGGCTGACCTGGAATTCACTCTGTAGTCTCAGGTTGGCCTTGAACTCATAGCTATTCTCCTACCTCTGCCTCCTGTGTGCTGGGATTAAAGGCTTGCGCCACCACGCCTGGCTCTATTATTCACATTTAAAAATATTTTATTTATTTGAAAGCAGAGGGTGAGTGGGAAGGAGGGAGAGAGAATGTGTGTGACAGGGCTTCTTGCCATTGCAAATGAACTCCAGATGCATGTGCCACCCTATGCATCTGGTTTCATGTGGGTACTGGGGAATCAAGCACAGGCTGTCTGGCTTTGCAGACAAGTGCCTTAACTGCTGAGCCATCTCTTCACCCCTAGCCTGTTAACTTTTATCTAGAGTAACTCAGATGATAAGGAAGGAAGTCATAACAATAAGTCATTTGTAATCTTGAACTTATGAGCTCTACTTTCCAACATTCCTAGTAAGAGAAACATCAGTAAGATGGTAGAGTAGGAATTCCCTCCTACTGATCCCCACACTTCCATAGAAACTCTAAATGAACAAGTAGAAATGGGCTCAAATAACTCTATAGGAGCTCTTGGAATTGATCAGAGATTGACTGCAACCAAACAAATGCCCATTGAACAATAAACATATTCAATGCTGTAAGAAATTCTGTGGAACTTTTACAATTTCACTACCCATGGTTCCCACCCTCCTGCAGTGTGTATTTGGAGAAGCAGAAGTTCAGTCTCTAGTCCATTTTTACAAGTTGGAGAGAACATAGGAGACCACATTTGTAACTTATAGCCTACTTGTGCACTAAGGGATTGGTGTCTGTTAGATAACTCTGAAATTAGAAAGTATCATGAGCAAAATGAAAATGAAAACACAGCTTACTAAAACTAATGAGACGCGGTAAAAACAGTACTAAAAAGGAAATATAGAGCTGTGAATGATTAATGGGAAAGAGAAGAAAGGTCTTGATAATGTAGCTTTTATGTCATGTGGAACTAGAACAAGAACAAACTAAAAACAAAGCTAGCTGAAGGAGGGAAATGCAAAAGATTAAGAGATAAGCCAAATAGAAGCTAGAAAACCAATAGAGAAAAAGCATTAAGTAATTCATAAAATAGATATTTAATATTAAATAATTTTAATTTAATATTTTAATAATAAATAATAATAAAATAAAAATAAAATAAATAATAGTTAAAATAGAAGTAGAATCTGAAATAACTAAAATCACAAAGTAGAGACCTTACAAATTTTACAGAAATAAAAAGTATTATGTGAGGCTAATAGTAACCATATGCCAACAAATTGAATAACCTATCTAAACTGAATTATGAAGAAATAGGAACTAGGAAATGTATGATGATTGAATCCATAACCAAAAACTCACAATAACCACAGAACCAGATGATTCATGAGTGAATTCTCCCAAACATTTAATGAAGTAATACCAATTTTCCTCAAATTCTTCTCCCAAATAGGGAAAGTAGGAAAACTTGCCAGACAAAATACTACAAATACTAGTAGAATTAATTTAACAGCATACTAAAAGGATTATATGCCATGAAGAGAAGGATTAATTCCTGGGATTCAAGGATGGTTCAACATATAAAAATCAATAACTCAGCTGGGCGTGGTGGTGCACACCTTTAATCCCAGCACTTGGGAATCCCAGCACTGTGAGTTCCAGGCCACCCTGAGACTACATAGTGAATTCCATGTCAGCCTGGGCTAGAGTGAGACCCTACCTCAAAAAAACAAAACAAACAAACAAACAAACAAAAAAACACCAAACAACAACGAAACAAAACAAAACAAAACAAAACAAAACAAAAAACTACTACTAGCCATGTCCTCCTTCTCCTCATCCTGTCCTCATTGTTCTCCATTCTCCTCCTCCTCCTTTTATTACTTATTTTTTTGAGAAAATATCCATTATATAGCCCACAGTGGTCTTAAACTCCCTGTCCTCATGCCTCTCCTTCTGGAATGCTGGATTCCAGGCATACACTACCACCCCCAGCACCATATGGTGCATCTCTGATATAATGCATTCAGGACACAGCATCTTTCCCATAGAATTTTTATTTTAAATGCATAATCTGAATTTATTTATGAAAAATCAAATGGCTAATCTAAATTAGGAAGCATTGCATGAAAAAATTGGCCTTGAACCCTAAAACCTATAAATGTTATGGAAGACTTCCAGCACAAAAATACTGAACTGCAAAAGGGACCAAACATAAACAAAAGAGAGATAATAGCAAAATGTAATGTATAATCCTTATTTGATGTTTAACTTAAAAGAGAAACTACAAAGATAAAATATGCAATTAAACCTCAAGTTTAAAGTTCTTGAATAAATGATAAATGTCCTGAAAATGACAACTGTACTGTGATTATGTATGAAATTTACTTTAGTTGTAGGAAATACCAGATGAACTATTTAGAGACAAATTATTTCAGAAAAAAGTGTGCGTGTGTGTGTGTGTGTGTGTGTGTGTGTTGATTCTTATTCTCAGTAGCTGTATGTTATATACCACAAAATTGTGGTAAACACTGAAGTAGGAGATTGTGAACTTTTGTTTTAGGAGAAATGTATACATATTTCACATCAATTATCTTCTTAAATCCTAAAAATGGAATTCTAGAAGATGGTATTTTCTTTCTTTTACAAAAAAAAGAAAATGAACTTAATAATGCTGTGATTTGCCTCAGGGTACCTTACTAATAGTACTGGGGTTGGGGTTTTGACTGCTTCTAACTTGCCACAGAGTTAGAACATCTTAACCTATAATCTATCCTCACTACTGTCTCCATCATGTCTGTATGATAGCTGAAACCTCAGCTGGGTATGTACATACATCAGACAACTGAAAGTCTTTATAGTTCAGTGAATGTCTACCCAGACCCAAGAAGGTTTTGGAATTCTTGATTTACAGTTTATTTTATTTTTCTGAAATGTGTTGTATGTGTGTGTGTGCACATGCATATGCACATGCATACACATGTAGGAGTGAGCCAGGGTCTCTTGCTGTTGTTTCCACTTTTTCTGTCTGGCTTATGTGGGCAGCTTGGGAATTTATCCCTGGCAGTCAGACTTTGCAAGTAAGTGCCTTTAATGGCTGAGCCATCTTTCCAGCCCTTGTGAATTAATTTTAAGTTCATCTTGAGTGGGTAAATTCACCAATATAGAATTGGTAGTTAACAAATAACTATATATGTGCACACACACACAAACATTCATTTGTTGTGTGTGTATTACATTTTTTATGACTTTCTTTTTTAAAAAAATAATTTACTCATTTATTTGAGAGAGAGAGAGAGAGAGAGGCAGAGAGAGAGAGTAAGTATGGGCATGTAAGGGCTTCATACCACTGCAAACAGACTCCCAATGCATGTGCCACTTAGTGCATCTGGCTATATGTGGGTACTGAGGAAGCAAACTCTGGTCCTTATGCTTTGCAGGCAAGCACCTTAACCACTGAGAAATCTCCCCAGCCACCAACTTTCTTTTTTTTTTCTTTATTAGTTATGCACATACTCAGTGCATACCATGTTGGTACCATCATTAGTCTCCTCCCTGTCCTCCCCTCTCCAAAGGGACCCTCCTTGTTGGGGATTGTGGGTCGTGCATTTTGGGGTTAGCCATCGGTTATGGGTAAGAGGCAATGTCTCCGTGCATAATGTCCCAACTTGTGGCTCTAACAACCTTTCCTCCCCCTCTTCCATGAATTTCCCTGACCCATGTTGGGTTAGTTTTAGGTCTACTTCAGTGATGAGGTCTTGGGAGCCTCTGTGTCTCTGGATCTCTGGTTTGGTAGGAGTTGAGTGTTCTCTCTGTCTATCCCCTTCACCCTTGTGCTGATACCAGGTTCACCAAGAAAACAGCACTCTTGCTCATTTCCCCAGTTCCTCTATGGTTTCAGCTGGGGCCCTGGTAAGGTGTGATGGGCTGATTCTCTTCTTAGGTTCGGTATCCATCTGAAAAAGAGAAGCAGATTCTCCAATGGAGAGTGAAGTCACCACCGGATAAATGGAATAACCATTATCATTTGAGAGAGAATTTAATAGGTGTAGGCCCTCTTATAGCCCACAATTGGTGGAAGCTTGATATTTGAGAGCAAACTCATTGTTTGGATATGGTTCTGACTTGTTTCCCATTTCCAGATGTGGGTTCTGTTCCACTGAGTTGGTCCATTAGCCAAATCAAGAGCAGTTGGTTACCCATCATGGCTGTGTTCCACTATTGCACTTGGGTGAGCATCACATCAGGTTGTTTGCTGCTGAGTAGCTTAGACCACAAGTTTCTTGGATAGATGTTGGTCATTTTCCCCCAGTCTCTCATGCAGCACCTTCTGGCACTAGAGAAGCTAAATATCTGGGGATTGACTTTCTTCCAGATTCCAGCCGGCTTTCTCCATAGTACCAACAGCATATGGCCTGACTTTCTTCTTGAATCACAAAGAAGAGATATAGTTAAACAAAGATTAAGTGAGGAAAAGAATAAGGAAATAGAGTGTTTCTGGGGCCACACAGATTTTGTAGACCTAATATGATTTTAGAAGTCTAGAAAAGACCTTTACCACCACTGCTATCTCTATCTGGTACCCCGACAATATCTATTTTTGTATACCCATGATGGCATGCCCTTCTATGCCACAGTCATTTATCCCACTATGGAGGGCATACTTCAAATGCAGACAGTACCCAACCTAGAGAACAATAACTTATACTCATTCTTAATGAGTGCCTCATATTAGAATATCCAGAAATCATGATTTCATTTGTTTGTTTTGAAACATGATCTCATGTAGTTCAGGTTAGCCTTAAATGTGCTATGTACAGAGAGAATGCATTAACAAGAAAAAATGGAAAGAGATCTGAAGACCTCATAAAGATGAAGGAAAGCAGAGCTCACCTGAGTGATGCTGATAATTTTTAATTATTTAAAATCTAGAAAATAAAAATTAGAGACTTCCGGCCAAGATGGCGACCGCCTAGCTGCGCTGCAAATCCCGGGAAAAGAAAGGCAAGATATTAAGGGTATATAGTGGCTTTTAGGGGAGAGAAATCTGGGAGGGCACAGAGGTGGGGGAACAGGGAATTGCTGGTCCCCTTTCGGGCGGGTAGGCACCCCTCGCCCCAAATAACCGCCGTGTTCAAAGCTCCACCCCTGCCGCTGCTGCTGCTCCGGAGCCCGCACAGCTGCCACTGCGCGCCGATCGTTCCCTCCGCGCGGAAGCTTAGACTGCTCCGCACCCTCGTCCACTTGCCCACCTACTGAGTGTGCCCAGTCCCACAAGCTCAGACTGTATCTCTCGCTTGCGTCAGCTCAGGTGCCACCCCCTACCTGCCTGCCGCACCGGCGGGCCGCCATTGTCCTGTGGCGGGGGAGCGCAGACTGCTTCCGGTTCCCAGCGTTCCCAGCCAAAGTCTGGGCGGCTTCAGTGCTTGGTGCCTCAGTGCCACTCCTAGCTCGAACGCAGGCAGCTGTGGCACAATACCGCTTGAGAACTCAACCAACCTTGGCGCCCCTGCCAGGTAGTAGATAGGCAGCTTTGGCAAGTGAGATTATTCCCTGCGTGCGGAAGCTTAGACTGCTCCGCACTCTCCTCCACTTGCCCTCTGTCTGCCGCGCGGCTGTCCACAATTGTCCTGTGGCGGGGGAGCGCAGACTGCTGCCGGTTCCTAGCGTGCCCAGCCAGAGTTCGGGCAGCATCAGTGCTTGGTGCCTCAGTGCCACTCCTAGTTCGAACGCAGGCAGCCTTGGCACATCACCGCTTGAGAACTCAGGCAACTTCGGCGCCCCTGCCAGGCAGTAGATAGGCGGCTTTGGCAAGTGACAGCCAAAGCCCAGGCTTCTTGGCAACGCCCCCAGGCTGCATAAGATTCCCATTGTTCTTGAGCCCAGGCTGATACGCCCACTTATCTGCCCATACACTGTCATGGGCAGAACACAGCGCAAAAGAAATAACATGAATAATCAAATGCAAGAAAATCCAATTAGATCACCCACTCCCACAATGAATACTTCTAACCAAAACATAGAAGAACAAATAGGACCAGAACACCACATTGAAGCTATGAGCAATGCAACTCTAACCAACCTATTGGTAGAACTTGCAGGAAAGCAACAAAGGGCAGACAATCGTGTGGATGCTGCCATCACTAAACTAGAACTAATAGATAAGAAATTGGAAGGATTAGATAAGAAAATGGAAGGATTTCAAAGAGAGTTAAGAGATTTGAGGGAAAGTGAAAAAAAAGAAGACCTTAAAAATCAGCTGACCATGCTAAATGAAGACATAAAGAAATGCAAGGATGAACTCCAAGAATCATCAAGAAAATCAGAAAATGATGTGAAAAGGGAGCTTGACAGAGGGATGGAAATTATACATAGAAAAATAATAGAAAATGCAAACTTAATTGAACAAGCCCAAAACTCACTAGAAGCTCTCAAGAATAGAGTCAGCCAAGTGGAGGATAGAAACTCTGATCTGGAAGACAAGATGGAAGAAACAGTTAGAGAGTTCAAAAATTTCAGTAAGTTTAAAAGCTCCTGTGAACAGAACATGAGGGAATTGTGGGATACAGTTAAACGTCCCAATATCAGGATCATTGGAATACCAGAAGGAGAAGAAATCCAGACCAAAGGCATGGAGAACTTATTTAACAAAATAATTGAAGAAAACTTCCCCAATCTCTTAAAAGAAAGGCCCATCAAGATACAAGAAGCCAATAGAACTCCAAACAGACTGGACCAAAGGAGAAACTCTCCAAGACATATTATTATTAAGACACTAAACATTGACACCAAAGAGAAAATCCTAAAAGCAGCTAGGGAAAAACAGCACACCACCTTCAGAGGTAACCCCATCAGAATTACTTCAGACTTCTCAATGGAAACCCTGAAAGCTAGAAGAGCCTGGAATGAAACACTGCAAAGTCTAAGAACCTATGGCTTCCAACCCAAACTACTCTACCCAGCAAAAGTATCCCTCATAATAGATGGTGAACAAAAAACTTTCCATGACAAAACTCAGCTTTACAATTATATGAACACAAAACCAAACCTACAGAGAGTATTTCAGGAAATTCTACACAGAGAAGAAAAAAATAATCAAACACAATTGCCTACAAGAAGCAGATCACAACAACCAAACTCAGAGTAGGCACAAAAAACTTCAATGTCCATGAAAACTCCAACCCACATTTACCATCACAATATGGCAGGGATCAAATCAAATCTCACAGTCATTACCCTAAATATTAATGGCCTTAATTCACCCATCAAGAGACACAAGCTAACAGGATGGATCAAAAAATTAGACCCCTCAATCTGTTGCCTTCAAGAAACCCACCTCACCATTAAAGACAGACATCTCCTCAGGGTGAAAGGGTGGAAAACAGTATTCCAAGCAAACGGGAATAAGAAACAAGCAGGTGTAACTATATTAATATCAGATAAAATAGACTTCAAACCAAATATAATCAAAAAAGACAAAGAAGGCCACTTCCTACTTATCAAGGGAACGATCCGTCAAGAGGATATTACAATCATAAATCTGTATGCACCAAACACAGGGGCACCACAGTTCATAAAACAAAACCTACTTGACAATAAAACAGAAATAACCACAAACACCATCATAGCTGGGGACTTCAATACACCATTATCAGTAATAGACAGATCATCCAAACAGAAACTCAACAGGGAAGTAAGAGAGCTCAACAAAACCATAGATCACTTAGACCTAACGGACATCTACAGAACATTCCATCCCAAATCCACAGATTACACATTCTTCTCAGCAGTCCATGGAACATTCTCTAAAATAGACCATATATTGGGTCACAAAGACTGCCTCCACATATTTAGGAAGATTGACATAATTCCCTGCATGATATCAGATCACAATGCTATATTGCTAGAAATCAACAATAAAAGACCCACCAAGAATCCCAAAGGCACCTGGAAACTGAACAGCACACTTTTAAACAATAAATGGATAGTGGATGAAATAAAAAATGAAATTGCAAAATTTCTGGAATTGAACGACAATGAGAACACATCGTATCAAAACTTATGGGACACAATGAAGGTGGTCCTCAGGGGAAAATTCATAGCACTCAATGCCTTCGTAAAAAAGACAGAAAGGTCCCAAATCAATAACCTAACCATCCACCTAAAGGCACTGGAAAAACAAGAAAAATCCAACCCAAAGAGCTCCAGAAGGAAAGAAATAATTAAAATCAGAGCAGAAATCAATGAATTGGAAACCAAGGAAACAATTAAGACAATTGACAAAACAAAGAGCTGGTTCTTTGAAAAAATAAACAAGATTGACAAACCCCTGGCCAATCTGATCAAGCAAAAAAAGGTGAAGCTTCAAATTAACAAAATTCAAAATGAAAAAGGAGAGATCACAACAGACATAAGTGAAATTGGGAGAATCATCAGGACTTATTTCAAAAACCTCTACTCCACAAAACTGGATAATGTGGAGGAGATGGATAAATTCTTGGACGCATACCATCTACCAAAGCTAAACACAGAGCAGATTAATCACCTCAATCAACCCATCACACTCATGGAGATTGAAAAAGTAATAAAAAACCTCCCAAAAAAGAAGAGCCCAGGACCAGATGGCTTCTCAGCTGAATTCTATCAAACCTTCATGGAAGAACTCAAACCAATCTTCCTCAAACTGTGCCACACAATTGATGAACAGGGAAAGCTACCCAACTCCTTTTATGAAGCTAGCATCACCCTAATTCCAAAACCAGGCAGAGATGCCACAAGAAAAGAAAACTACCGGCCTATTTCCCTGATGAATTTAGATGCAAAGATCCTAAACAAAATCCTTGCAAACCGAATCCAACAACACATCAAAAGCATTATCCACCTTGACCAAGTGGGATTCATTCCAGGAACACAGGGGTGGTTCAACATACGGAAATCTGTCAATGTAATACACCACATAAACAAGGTTAAACATAAAAACCACATGATCATTTCGATAGATGCAGAAAAGGCCTTTGACAAGATTCAACACCACTTCATGTTCAAAACATTGGAGAGAGTTGGCATGGTTGGTTCATATCTTAACCTAATAAAGGCAATATACGAAGCTCCGAAGGCCCAAATAATACTTAATGGAGAGAGACTGGAGGAATTCCCATTAAGATCAGGAACAAGACAGGGTTGTCCACTCTCACCTCTGCTTTTCAATATAGTTCTGGAAGTCCTAGCTCAAGCAATAAGACAGGAGAAGGAAATAAAAGGGATACAATTTGGAAAGGAGGAAGTTAAGTTAGCTTTATTCGCAGATGACATGATTATATATGTAAGAGACCCGAGAGACTCCATCCCAAAACTCCTGAAGGTGATTAACTCCTATAGCAAAGTAGCAGGATACAAAATCAATGCACAAAAATCAGTAGCCTTCCTTTATGCAAAGGACAAAGATACAGAAAAAGAAATAAGGGACATAGTCCCATTTTCAATTGCGACAAAAGAAATAAAATAGCTTGGAATAACGTTAACCAAGGAAGTGAAAGATCTATACAATGAAAACATAAAAACACTCAAAAAAGAAATTGAGGCGGACTTGAGAAAATGGAAAGACCTCCCATGTTCCTGGATAGGCAGAATTAACATTGTGAAGATGATAATCCTACCAAAGGCAATTTACAGATTTAATGCAATACCAATTAAAATCTCCACAGTGTTCTTCACAGAGATAGAAAAAATGATCTCAAATTTCATATGGAAAGGCAGAAGGCCTCGCATTTCCAAACATATCCTCTGCAAAAGAAATACCTCTGGAGGCATCACCATACCTGATCTAAAGCTATATTACAAAGCCATAGTAATAAAAACAGCATGGTACTGGCATAAAAACAGGACTATAGATCAATGGAATAGACTTGAGGACCCGGACTTTGGGTCAAGCAACTATAGCTACTTGATATTTGATAAAGGCCCAAACAATATACGCTGGAAAAAAGACAGCATCTTCAACAAATGGTGCTGGACAAACTGGATAACCATATGCAGGAAACTAAAACTTGACCCACACATTTCACCATGCACTACACTCAAGTCCAAATGGATCAAAGATCTCAATATAAGACCAGAAACTCGAATACTACTGGAAGAAAATTTAGGAAGTACATTCCATGATATAGGAATGGAAAAAGACTTCCTGAACAAAACCCCAGTAGCTCATGAACTTAAACCATCACTCAACCAATGGGACCACATGAAGCTGAGGAGTTTCTTTACAGACAAGCATACAATTAGCAAAGCCAATAGATTACCCACAGAATGGGAGAAAATATTTGTGGGTTATCCAACTGATAGAGGACTAATCTCTAGAATCTACAAAGAACTCAAAAATCTAAACAGTAAGAAGTCAAACACCCCACTCACAAAATGGGGCAAAGAGCTGAACAGGCAGTTCACAGAGGAAGAAATAGAAATGGCAAACATACACTTAAGAAAATGTTCATCATCCCTAATCATCAGAGAAATGCAAATTAAAACAACTATGAGATTCCACCTTACCCCAATAAGGATAGCAAGCATCAAAAAATCAAATAAAAATAAATGCTGGCGAGGATGTGGAGAAGTAGGAACACTCATCCACTGTTGGTGGGAATGTAGGATGGTACAACCACTTTGGAAAGCAATATGGAGACTTCTGAAAAAGCTGAGTATAGAGATACCAACAGACCCAGTTATTCCCTTACTGGGCATCTACCCTAAAACCTTCAAACCACAGACTAAAGAGATTTGCTCAACCATGTTTATAGCGGCTCAATTTGTAATAGCTAAGAGCTGGAATCAACCCAGATGTCCATCACTAGAAGAATGGATAAGTAAGATGTGGTATATCTACACAATGGAATTCTATACAGCAGTAAGAAAAAATGACACAATGAAATTTGAGGAAAAATGGTTGAACCTGGAACAGATCATTCTCAGTGAACTTACCCAATCACAGAAAAAAAAATCGCCACATAGTCTCACTCATCTACAGCACCTAACCTGAATCTACCGAAGATACCTTACATACCCAGCAAGCATCTCCTAGATTAGACACTAGGATGGAAGGGGAGGGAGGGGAGGGCATCAAAGGGGTGGGAAACACAAATCTAGACCCAAACGGCAATGGTACCATAATCTTCTACTTACTAAAAGATAGACCAAATGGCTGATCCTTCACCAGGCCCTTACAGGGAACACCTGAACCACAAGACACTGGAGAGGGTAAGATTAAGACTAACCTTAGTCTCCTACATCTTCCCTCCCTCACTTCCCCTCTCCCTGTCTCTCTCTCTCTTACCTCTAACTCTTGTATATTAGTTATCTTTTTCCTCATTTTCTTAGTGGGCACTGACCTGTAACTCCCAGAACCAGCATGGGGCTATCATCCACAATGAGCTTTTGATCAGAGAGACCTACAAGGTTTCCTAAAAGACAGACAGATTTCTGTCAGAGTACTTGATGACCCACCAAAGGTTAGTGGTAAGACCCTACTGCTGAAGATACCTTATGTGACTGACATGCAAATTAGAATGGCATGGCTGGAAGTTGGATGAGAGTCAGTCCCCAGACAGTCAGCGCATCTAGTGCCAGAAGGTGCTACATGGGCGACTGGGGGAAATTGACCAATATCTATCGAAGCAACGCATGGTCTAACCTACTTAGCAGCAAATAACTTATTGTGATGCCCACACAAGTGCAGTGGTGGCACACAGCCATGGTGGGGAACCAACTGCTCTCAATTTGGCTAGCTGATCCCCTCACTGGTATGGGACCCATAGCTGGAGCTGGGAAACAAGTCAGAACCATATCCAAATATAAGCCCACTCTCCAGTATCAACCTACTATCAATTGTGGGCTACAAGAGGGCCTACACATATTAAATTCTCTATTAAAAAAAAAAAAGTAAGGGTTATCTCATTTGTCCTGGTGCTAACGTACTCTCCGTTGGAGAATCTGCTTCTCTTTTTCAGATAGATGTAGACCCTAAGGAGAGAGCCACCCCATCATACCTCAAAAGGGCTCCGGCTGAAACTAAGAAAACTTCGAGAAACAAGCAAGGGGGCTGTTTTTCCTGATGAACCAGACACCAGCACAAGGGGGAAGGAGATCAGCATAGAGAAAAATCAACTCCTACCAAATCAGAGAGCCAGGGCCTCAGAGGCCCTCAACACCTCATCACTGAAGCAGACCAAAAATGAACCCAACATGGCTCAGGGAAATTTTGCGGAAGAGGGGGCGGAAAGAATGTCAGAGTCACATGTTGGGTCATGATATGCAGAGACATTTAGCTTACCCATAACTGTGGGCTAACTCCACAATGCATGACCCGTATACCTCAACAAGGAGGGGCCAAGGGGAGGGGGTAGGTCACGGATGAGCCTAATAATGGTACCAAACTGACTGTATTTGCTGAATACAGAACTGACTAATAAAAAAAAAAAAAGAAAAAAGAAAATAAAAATTATATATAAAATTTAGAGCTTTACATTCCCTTGGTGCTTAGTTATTTTAGAATATTCCAGAGCTAGGTATGGAGAATTTAGAAACACCCAAAAGAATTTAGAATCATTTCCTTCCTGTTCCACCCCCAATAACAATGACTTCTGAAAAAAAATTACATAGTGTTCAATTCTTTTAAGATGTTAGTCTTGACCCTGCACTTTTAATTGAAAATTAACAGCTCCATTGGCTTCAATAGGAAACAGATTGTATTTCACAACAGTATATGTCCCCAAAGGGAGAATTTGTGAAAAACTCTCAGATTTATGAGAAATCAATATCAGACTACAGACTATCTGCAATAAATCAGATAATCCATGACTTTTGTTCAGTATTGTTCATTATCAATGCTGGATACATCAGATAGCTTTGTTTCTCTATGTTTCAGAGAAGGTGGACCAATGGGCTTCTCATTACTAGCTTACATGATAGCTGAGGGTGGGCATGAAGAAATGAGAGTTAAAAGATGTGGACGGCCATAGTGTTCTGGCCTTCTGTGACAGGGTACCTTAGAAACCACCACAGGGTTGGGATTGCCAGATAAAATATAAAATGTTCAGCCAAACTTGAATTTTAGATAAATAATGAATATTCCTTTATTATGAGTTTCCCCTACAAGATTTGTTCCTTTTTTATTTTCATTTATTTATTTTTTTGTAGTAGAATCTCACTCTAGCCCAGGCTTACATGGAACTCACTCTAGTCCCAAGGCTGGCCTCGAATTTCACAGTGACCCCCCTACCTCTGCCTCCTGATTGATATATTTTTATACTAAAAGATTATTCTCAGTTTAACTAGGTGTTATGCATTTGTGTTTGCAAAATCAGGTGGCTCACAGATTCCAGATTTATACTTTTCATTTGCAAGGTGAAAATAACAATACCTAACATTTATATAGATTTTAAACATTTCGAGGATGAACATGTACATCAACTCATTTTACATTCCTGGCAATCCTGAAAAGTACGTATAGTGCATATGCATTATTCATGTGAAAATGAGGTGACTTGTTCAAGGACAACCAGCTGTTAAGTAACAGAGCAAGCCTGTTTTCTAGCACGGTGCTGCTTTAAAATTTAATGTGTATACGAATTATCTGGGGGGTGGGGAGGATTTTGTAAAAATTCAAATTCTGATTCAGTAGGCCTGGAGTAGATCCTAAGTTTCTTCATTTCAAGTACATTCCCAAGATGTTGCTGGTTTTCAGACCATAGAATATTTTTTAAATAAGCCTTTTAAATTTTTATTTATTTGAGAGAAAGAGAGAACTCAAGATATAGATATAGAGAGAATGGGTGTGCCAGGGCCTCCAGCTGCTGTAAATGAACTCCAGATGCATGTGCCATCTTGTGCATCTGCTTATGTGGGGCCTATGGAATTGAGCCTAGGTCCTCAGACTTCATAGGTAAGCACCTTAACAGCTAAGCCATCCTTTCAGCCCCCAGATTTTTCTTTAATTAAAAAAAATGGGGCTGGATAAATGCCTTAGCAATTAAGGCACTTGCCTATAAAGCCAAAAGACCCAGGTTCAATTCCCCAGGATCAACATGAGCCAAATGCACATGGTAGTGCATGTATCTGGAGTTTGTTTGCAGTAGCTGAAGGCCCTCGTGCACCCATTCTCTGTCTGCCTCTCTCTCTCCCAAATAAAATAAATTTTAAAATGTGTGTGTGTTCATGTGCATGTGAGTGTGGGCATGCACATGCCATGGCATGTTTGTGGAGGTCAGATGATCTTTATTTGGATCTCACTTTACTGTTGGGATTTCACTTTTCTCTGTCTCCCTTCTCATTGTCAATGTGTCGGGATTACAGAAGCCCATTAAACTTCTTGTATGAGGTCTGGGGAGGTTTTAACCTGGGTATTTAGACTTGAATTGTGAGTGTTTTATCCACTGAGCCATCTCCCAGTCCCAGACCACAGTTTTAAATATGAGCATCTAACTCATTCTCAAAGCAATGTTCTTAATTTTCTACTACTCTGACTTGACTTGTAAGCAAATCATCCTTGCTTAAGCATTCATAGTAGCAATAACATGGAGTGACATAGTCTTATTAACATGGAGTAGTAAAGAATATTTTATAGGTAACTCAGGCCTAAAATGCTTTCTCATGTGTTATCCTTCCCTCTTCTCTCAAACAAAGTTGCTACAAATAGAACAAAACCCCACCTTGGGCATTTTATTCTCTACTAGGATTCACTGACCTAGAAATAATCTAAGTGAAATGTCAGGTGGTAAAGCTTTGTATCACTGTTCTAACTAGTCAGGTGAAACTCAATTAATTTACCTGAAAAAATATTTTGGTTCATAATATTCTGACTCAAATTGCTTCAGGGTCTGAAAGTTATCTAGTGAATGAACTTTGGATTCTTGAATTTACTCTTCAGAGCCCTCTATGATCTTGCCCTTTTCCCACTGCACATTTCTATATTTTCCCCTTTTCTCCATTGTATATGTTGAGCTACATGCTATTCTGTGGCATCTACCCAAGGTGTTTTGCTTTTATGCCTTTTCTCACACTTGCATTGTTATCCCCTCCATCCCAACACAGTGAAATTTTACATACCTGATAAGACCTGCTGTAGAGTCAGGCAAAGTGGTTCACATCTGTAGTGTCAGATATTGCTAGTCTATGGTGCAAGGACACCTTGACTTCAGAAGTATGAGGCCAGTCTGGGCAACATAGTGAGACTTCCCACCCTCAAAAGACCTGTTCTTCTAATGGCCCTTTTTTCACCATAAGGGGTCTCTCAAGATAGCATGGTTTATAACTCCTTAACCATCCCAAACCAATATTCAATCTCTTTCTTCCATGAGTTCACACATCGCTTG
Source organism: Dipus sagitta (assembly GCA_036346955.1). Taxonomy (NCBI): domain Eukaryota; kingdom Metazoa; phylum Chordata; class Mammalia; order Rodentia; family Dipodidae; genus Dipus; species Dipus sagitta. The sequence goes on from CM070776.1 coordinate 66,909,167, forward strand.
TTTGCATTTCTCCACAAGGAGGTAAAATTTGAGGACGTCAAAAAAGATGCCATCCTTAGCTTCTGAATCAATGATTTAGAATCCTCATGTCTCTGTCCTGTTAGTTTGAATGAGTTTCTTAGGTTCTCTCTCTTTCAAGGAGGCATAAAATAAACAAGTCATTATGGATGATTATCTCAGTTTAGATTAGAACTTAGATTAAATGATAGGAAGCACTAAAAGGCTAGGAAGAAAAAAGACATTTATTGATCATAATTTACAGAACACTTTTATGTTCCAGTTTCAGTGATGATGATGAGGAGTACTTGAAAAAAAAAAAAAAAACCAAAGTCCCCTTCTTTCAGTCTAAGTGCTCAGGTCTTCTTTCTTAGCAACTGTTTCACAAGAAGATGTCACGTGGTGTAAATTGCATCTGAATGACATTTGAAATACATAATAGACAGTCTCTGTTTATAAACAATCCAAAGCTCCAATGGCCAAACCAAATGAAAAAGTATATCAAAGAGTTGGGGTTGTAGCTCAGTGGTAGAGGACTTTCCTAGCATTTACAGAGCCATAACACGCACACACACACACACACACACACACACACACACACACAGCATATTGATTGAGCACTGCTTCTTCTTTTCATTTCCAGTTCATTTATATTAATAGCAGGCTTCCTCATGAGGCCTGCCTTTGGTTTACTGTTCTGAGGAAGTGAAATGTTTTCCAGCAGTGATTGTGGCTACACCAGAGAAAAATATTGCTAGTGGAAGTAAGAAATGGGAAGAGTATCTTGAAGTATGAAGAAAGATGTACTTCATTGACCTCAAAATTTTATGAATTACATGGAAGGATGGAGATATAAGGAACATAATATCAGGACATGCATACTAATAGAATATTTACTGATAAAAACAACTATTTGCTTTTGGCTATGACCATGTGAACATGTACTAGTGCCATAAACTATTAAAGTCAAGAAATTCTGATGATTGCAGCTTCAGCATGCACTCCATAGTTCTCGATTGCCCTACATATTTTGAGCCTCACTAACTGGCCCCTACTGTAAAATCAAACAATTCCCTGCAATAATATGTATCTTCTACTTGTTCTATTTCTTAGGTTGAATTCTGACTGATAAAGGCTTCTGAGATCAGGTGCATTCAAAAGTCGTGTGGCCATAAGCACAAGTATGATAAAGACTTTTGAAAAGTGTAGCTGCCTATGCATTTATAATTCTGTTCATATTTTTGTAGTCTTATCTTAAAAAATATTTCCTGTTGTAGCTGGGCGTGGTGGCAAACACCTTTAATCCCAGCACTCGGGAGGCAGAGGTAGGAGGATTGCCGTGAGTTCGAGGCCACCCTGAGACTCCATAGTGAATTCCAGGTCAGCCTGGGCTAGAGTGAGGCCCTACCTCGAAAAAACAAAAAAAAATATTTCCCGTTGTTATACACATGTGTCTAGTGGTCAAACCACAATAAACTCATCACTAGACTGCAAATGAACACTATGTCATGTCTTTGTATACATTTTCTTGCATGGAATTTTCTTCCTTTCCATATCTTTCACTCAAATTGCTATGCCTCTTCTAGATACAACCCAGCTTTCACCCTCTATTCCCCACCTGAGTCATCGTTAAATGTTTCCTTCTTCTCCACACACACACATACACAAAGAACATTTATACACATATACACATATTTGTATAAATAATATTCTGCTATTATGTGCTTACTTCCTTGTCATATTTACATATGTATTTCCTCACTAAACTGTGAATACTTAGCAAAAATTTTGATATCTAATGGGCACAAAATATTTTGCTGATTGAATAATGAAAAGAAAGAGCAAATTTGTATATAGTGTATGGTAATTAAGCATAAAACATAAATAATATCTATATCACTGCTGGTATTATTGATGTCACAACAAATAAATTGTATATTTAACATTAATTTAAATTTTAATAGTGATTTGTGTCTAGGGGTTACTGAATTAGTGGAGAATATATTGAGAACAAAGAGCAGCATATTCCCTCGGAGACTTGCATGATTTATTTATCCCTCCCCACATACACCAAGAAACAAAGTCTAGATCTTATGTACATAAGGTTATAGATAGCCAGTAGAGGCCCTGGCAAGATGGTTATGGAGATTCAGAGGCTCTGGATTGTGTTAGTACCCAGAAAAGGGCACATATTCACCTTTGATGTCAGTCCTTGTGATCCTTTGCCCTCACTTGGGGTCATTTAACCACTATATTTGAATACTATGTTGGAGTGATTTAAACAGTTTCAGACCAATATTTCCTTTTTTTGTATTTATTTTCTTTATTAATTAGTTTTGTATTCAGCAAATACAGTCAGTTTGGTACCATTATTAGGCTCATCTGTGACCTACCCCTCCCCTTGGCCCCTCCTTGTTGAGGTATATGGGTCATGAATTGTGGAGTTAGCCTACAGTTATGGGTAAGATAAATGTCTCTGCATATCATGACCCAACATGTGGCTCAGACCAATATTTCTGAGAGTTAATAATATGTTCCACACATTGTGTGCAGTATGATTCCATTAAAAGCAATGGGATCACATTTGCAAGAAAAGCATTCTAGTCAAGACTTTATTATGTTGAAGCTAAGCTGACTCCAAGATATTGTGTTCCTAGTAAAGTGAATTTATGGAAAAGAAACTAGTTTTTGTTACAACTAACATCACATTTGTCAAGGAACAGTCATTATGTTTCAATTTAATAGTGTATTATCAACATGCTTACAAGTTCAAGAGAGACCACACAGGCTGGAACATAAAACTAATCATTAATACTGGAACTATACTTACAGGCAGAAGACCCAAAGTATATTCCCTTGTCCTCCTAGTAAATAAAGTGATGGAAAAGGAACAGAAAGTCATGGTGTACCGTTTCTGTGCACAGATAAGTGTAATATTTTATTTGTTTTTTTTTTTTGGTTTTTCGAGGTAGGGTCTCACTATAGCCCAGGCTGACCTGGAATTCATTATGGAGCCTCAGGGTGGCCTCGAACTCACAGCAATCCTCCTACCTCTGCCTCCCAAGTGCTGGGATTAAAGGCGTGCACCACCACGCCCGGTTAAGTGTAATATTTTAAAGTATAAAGATTAGCTATGGCCATTGGAAAGTTTTTCAGAACTTATACTGCATCAACTTAACATACCTGGCTGATGATGGTCCTGACTGTGTTACATTTAGACAAATAATACAACATCCATGATTCCATCAATCTTTAAATATCGAAGCCAAAATAAAGCTATAGGTAGTCTTGTCAAAATTCCCATTGTGCAAATTGAAAAGCAAGAAAAATCCTAGAGGGCAAGAGACTTCCTCCAGTAATATAGTTGTTTAGGTACAACACTGGCGCTAGAATCTCAGTCTTACTGATCTGTGCTTATTGCCTTTCCCTACATCAGTGTAGCTGAGTGATCTCCCAGCACAGTCAAACAGATAAAACATATGAATTTGCTCTATGCTGATTATTTTCACAGAATCATCAAATTCTAGTTGGAATGGAACTTCATGGTGTATCATTTCTATGCACAGATAAGAATAATTGTCCAAATTCAGCTCTACTAACTGGTACATACTCTCTGGAAAGTCAGAGACAGATTGACAATGCAGACTCTGACTGGATTTATCAGAAAGACTGCCCTTTCCCCAATAAATGCTCTTGCCATCCTTGAAACATTGTTGACCATATACATGAATGTTTATGTCTAGACTATCCTATTTCATTGGGTCTACTTTAACAAAACTGTCATATTGGTACAATTAATACAGTTTTGTTGGAATTTGTTTTTCAAGGTAGGGTCTCGCTCTAGCCCAGACTGACCTGGAATTTATTCTCAAACTCAAACTGATCCTTCTACCTCTGCCTCCCGAGTGCTGGGATTAACAGCATGTGTCACCACTCCCAGCATTGTTGGAAGTTTTGAAATGAGGAACTATTAAATCTTCAAGTTTGTTCTACTTTTTCAAGATTATTTTGACTACTTAGATGTGTTAAATTCTCCTAGGAGATGCAAACAGAAGACAGATGTTCAAACCCAGATAGGGCATAAAACAAAGAACTACTGTACCAGAATTCAACTTGGTGAACCAATGAGTTTATTAGAGTTACCTATGGGAGTGTGGGTGAGGGTCTACTTACAGAAGTATGGATGCACAAAGGCAGCTGGCATTACTGAAAAACCCATCCAAGCATCATGACTACTCATCAAAGTTGTAACCTTGGAGCTCATTGGCTCAGCTGTTTTAGAGTCTCCTTCCCAGAAACTGTTTACTGCCTCTATATCCTAAGTATGTCGATAATATACTATGAAAATGAAACTTCTGTTTCCAGGCCATTTTGAGGTTCGTGAGTGGTTTACTTACTGAGTCTCATGATCCTTCCTATTCTCTCCAGGAGGGAATGCTTCAATTCAGAAAAGATTGCTATACTACATTTCATATCTTCTTCTAGCTTTTACAGTTTGCTTATCCTGTCTTTTATGATGTTACCTGAGCCTTGGAGGGAATGATATAGATGTGAAATTATGTTTCTCCATCTACAGATAAACTTTAGACCACGATGCCCACAGCAACAGTCACTTAGTCTTAGGAACTTGACTAGTTATGAGTCTCTGCAGTATACTTCCCAGTGCAAGAAAGAAATTTCCTTCTGTGATTGACATCAACATTACTAAGGACATAAGCACAAATATTTAGAATGCAATTGACAGGCATTATCACATCCATTTGAAAAAAATAGGACTTGCTTCCCCACTGGGGCCTATGACCTCCTCCACCATAGGCTTTTGGTTTGGTTTATACTACAGACATGGTTTCATTCAACTTGGTGACATCCAAGTTGCTCTCAGTGGAGACCATTGTTATAGTATTGGTGATTTTAGGAGACATATTGTTGTGCTTGTTCATATTTCTTGTATTTTTATATTGTAACTTGTGTACCTTGGAGTCCATTCACTGGGGCTTTTAGTATGTGTGACTGATCCATCTGTGTTGAGTGGTTGTTTGTACCTTTGCTTCATTATTTGTATCTTTGCTGGTTTTGGATCAGCTGGATGATGCTTAAAGTTCTATCTTGGGATCCATTCAGTACTGATTTGTGGAGTGGAATAACTGAAATGATCCCAGCTTGGCTATTGGAGGGCACAGTCCCTGAATTCCCCAGAGGGTGCTCTGCAAAAATTGACAGAGAAGAGAGAAGGGGTGTGTCCTCTGACCTGAGGTGCATATGGGTGTGCTGTGTTAGTTCTGGACCTTGGAAGTGGGTTGGATATGGAGAAGGAGACCCCTAACCTGGGAAGCAAGCAAACACTCCATGTGGGTCCTGAGATGGTGGGATTAGGGTGCCAGGAGAGTGTTAATAGTGTGGTCTCTGACCTTGGAGTGAGCTCCACAGGGTCTAAGATGTTGGGGGTGGTGGTACAGTAGAGTGGTAGGGGTGTGGCCTCTGACCTGGTGAGAGAGCTCTGGAAGCCTCAGTCATTTTCCATGAGCCATCCCATTTCCTTACCTTGGGGCCTCTGTGCATCTCCCACTACTGATGCTCTTGGCAGGATCTACTCAAACTGCTTAACCCAACAATGGTGCAAAGGAGAGTGAGTTTGCTTTCCTGCCTGCTGCTGTGCATGCTGCTTGGGTGGCTTCCCCAGTCTGATAGGTTCCAATGGGCTGGCACTGCTGTTGCCTCTCCATTGGCTACACGTGGCTTCTGAGATAGCCCAGCCTAGGTGAAATATCTCTACCATTGGCATACTTTCTTCAGGAGAGAACTGTATGCAGCTTATTTTAGGGGATAATTTCCCACACCTAGGTCAAATTTAGTCTTTTTCATCAATACAATTTTATCTCCATATCCATTAGCTGATGGCCATTGCCCCTGCTACTCCTAGGAACTACCAGGATACCTGGTTCCAACATTCACCAAAGTCCAGATACTGTGCACATTAGTAGGAGACCAAGAAACCTGCAGTTCAATGTGGGGTCTCCAGTAAGTTGTCCTCCCCTGCAGGTAACCTTGGCCATCCCATTAGGGAAACAGTTGTTATAGCTCCCACTCCACAAGAGTTCCTTCCTTCATAGCTGCTGTCATAGTGGGGCTCACTGATATTTTCCTATTTCCACCCCTGTGTATTGAACTGCCATTTAGGCTTTAAAGGCTCCCAAGCACTGCATTTGATTTTTCATCATTTCTTTTCCTTGGGAACCATGGTTTCACACACAAATCTTGCCATATTTGTTTTTGAGTGTCTTGGAGACAATCCTTCCTTCTTTCCTTTTTCCTTTTTGATTGTTTTAGTACTTTACAAACTGTGGTGGTTTGAATAGAATAGATGGCCCCCAATATATTCAGTTGTTTATTTGTTTGTAGTTTGCATGTTTAGCCACCTCGCTGGAGGCAGTGTCACTGGGTGGATCTTAAGGTGTGGTGGTGGGTTTCAGATTTCAATCTAAAGATATGCAAAGTGTGCCTAGCAGGAGTTCCTGAGGTGTGCTGTGGCTTTTGGCTTTAGGCTTGTGCTTCTCTCTGTCTGCTTGGTCCTGTGAAAGCAGGCCAGCTTCTTCTGCCATAATGGAACTTCCCCTGGATCTGTAAACTTCAATAAATCCCTTCCTCCATAACTGTGCCTGGTCTGGAAGTTCATCTCAGAGAACCTGAAGCTGACTGCTACACAAACATAGGTTACATGCCAGTCTAAGTCACTCACCTCAATCAGAACCTCTCCTACCTCATAAAAATTATGCTTTGCTATGAGAATCAGCAAAACCACAGAAGCCCCACATCAGTCCTCAGGTTTTCCCTGAATAAACTTCCTTTTTAACTCTGGCTAACACAGTCCTTGTGAACTGAGCATTTCACACTTTCTTTTTGATATTCATTTACTTTATTGTCATTTTTACATTTTCCCTCCTTTTAATCTGACTCTTCCCATGTGTTCTATGATTCTGGATCTCAGTAAGGGCGGTTTAACATCAGTGTAAGTTGTACTCTGTTTCCCTTTTGACCCCCACTCCCAGATCTAAGAAACATCAAGCAGCATCTCCATCCATTCCTCTCTTTTGTCCTTATTTTTTTCAATTTTTTGCTAATCAAAGGATGTTAGCCATATGTCCTTTACCAACACAACCTCTGTGGCAGCTTGCTGGTACACATGTTACTTGCATAATACTCTCAGGGATTGCAATATTTGCTATAGAACTTCAACCATTCTGAGAAGGTCTCCACAGTTACATGGTCGATCCCATCATCAAGCAGATGTCTCACTCCATACCACAAAGAGGAAAATGTCACCCTGGGATTCCTCCAAAGATGGTTCACCTCTGGATTGCTTAGCCTTAGTTACATGTCTTTCTATCCACCAAAAAAAAAGCACACCACCACACACCATACAGGGAAGGATGCCCATGTTGGGATTTCTCTTCTGCTCCCAGATGTTCCACCCTCAGACAGTTTAGCCTCAGCTGTCTGTCCTGCTCCCTATTGCCAGAACCATGTAATCATTATTCCTAAACCTATCTTTGATTCTGTCATGCCCCATGTTGGGTGTCAAGTGTTAGGTTAACTTTTCCTGGAGAGATTCAAGCAGATGTCTGTTCACCCCAGACAAGGCATAGACAACAGACTAAAGTACAATTGCATATGAATTCAACTTGGTAAATCAATGAGTCGATCAGGGTTACTTATAGGAGTAAGAGTGAGGAGTTATTTAGAAGAGCAGGGAGCACTCAAAGGCAGCTGCGTCACTGAAAACTCACCTCAGCGAAGATGATTCCTCATGGAAACTGCATTCCAGGAACTCAGGGCACACAATTTGCAGCTGGTTGGAGAGTCTCTTCTGTAAAAATAGATTACTGCTTCTATATCCTTAGAACCTTATGAATCTTCAGGAGCTTCCTGAAGCTTGTGAAGTGTCCAGTGGAAATTGCTATACAACATTAGGATAGCTCAAGAAATCATGTAAATATTACTACCAACTTTCTAATTCTGGAGAAATAGTATTTGGAAGGGTAGTGATAGGTACTGCATTAAGTGTGTGGATTCCTTTGGGTAATATTGTCATCTTACCTATATTATATCTGTCACTACATGAGCATGGGATGTTTTTCCATTTACTGGCATATTTTTCAAAATAAATCATCAGCATTTAGTAGTTCAGTGAACAAGTCTTTTGTCTTCTTGGCTAATTTTATTCTTAAGTATTTTTATTCTTTATTGATGCTATTGTAAATAGAACCATCTTTTTGGATTATTAATTATTATTGTGTAAGAATGCAACTTTAGCATATTTATTTTATATTCTGCAACTTTGTCAAGTTTATTAGTTCTAACAGAGTTCTTTTTCTTTTTCTGAGGTAGGGTCTCACTCTAGCTCTAGCTCAGGCTAACCTGGAATTCACTATGTAATCTCAGGGTGGCCTCAAACTCATAGTGATCTTCCTGCCTCTACCTCCTGAGTGCTGGGATTAAAGGGGTGCACCACCATGCCTGGCTCCGAACAGAGTTGTGTGAATACATTCTTTAGAGTTTTCCACATATAAAATAGCTAAATTTTCAAATAATGATTATTCTTCTTTTAAAGTTGAGATGTTTTAAATTTTTGTTCTATTTTTATTTAAATAAAAGCATATTTTTGCTGTACTGTCTTCCTGTTATTTCTCAAGTGAATACATATTGTGGTTACTTAAATTACTTAAATTAAATTACATTTATTTATTTATTTTATTTTTTTGAGGTGAGGTCTCACTCTAGCTCAAGGTGACCTGTATTTCACTATATAGTCTCAGGCTGGCCTCAAACTCACAGTGATCCTCCTACCTGTGCCTTTTGAGTGCTGGGATTAAAGGGGTGCACCACCATGCCTGGCAAATTACATTTATTTTTAAATGTCTTTAAACATTCAATTAATTTGCATAGAAATAGAATTATTTGTATAATAAAGAATTAAAAACGTTGCCGGGTGTGGTGGTGCACGCCTTTAATCCCAGCACTTGGGAGGAAGAGGTAGGAGGATTGCCGTGAGTTCAAGGCCACCCTGAGACTCCATAGTGAATTCCAGGTCAACCTGGGCTAGAATGAGACCCTACCTCGAAAAACCAAAAAAAAAAAAAAAATTAAAAATTAAAAAGAAAAGCCAGATTTTGAAGGTATTAATAATATCTATGACTTTTATTTTAAGGATGATATTATTACATAACAATGTAAGGACTGTTTTGTTACAAAAATGTAGACAAATTAAAAGTTTCATACAGTTGTGATTGGTTTATAAAGGATACATCTTGAGGCTGGGTGTAGTGGAGCACACCTTTAATCCCAGCACTTGTGAGGCAGATATAGGAGTATCACTGTGAGTTCCAGGACAGCCTGGAACTACAGATTGAGTTCCAGGTAAGCTTCAGCTAGAGTGAGATTCTACCTCAAAAAGCAAAGCAAAACAAAACAAAACAAAAAACCCAATAAACAAACAAAAAAGGATACATCTTGGGAAAGAGTTTATACATAATTAGGTTGCCTATCACCAAAAGTTTATGTATAAGATTTTTCTAATTCTTTATGTTTAAACAACTATACTATAAAATATCAATGTACTATAAGTAAAATTCACAAAAGGCTAACTTCATGATTTTAACTTTTATTGAAAACTTCCATAAGTATATACCATGATCATAACCCCCTCTCATGACCCTCACTTCCCTCTCCCAAGTCCTTTTTCCACTGTACCCTTTCTTCTTTCCAATTAGACTCTTCCATTTTGATGTCATTGGGTTTTTCTCCACCTATTATGCAAGTCTTGTGTAGGTAGTGTCAACTACTATGAGGTCAGGTTATCAAGGCCACTTTTTTGGATTACAGCATTGTAAGCACTCCTCCCCTTCCTTTGGCTCTTATATTCTTTCTACCACCCCTTCCACAATGGTCCTTGCTCCTTGGAGGGTGTGATAGAGATGTCTCAGTGCTGAACACTCCACTGGCATTTCTTCTCAGAACTATGGTGAGTTTTGAGTCACACTAGTGATCACTGCCATCTTAAAAGAGAAGCTTCTCTAACCAAAAGTGAGAGTAGCATTAATATATGGGTATAAACATAAGTGCTCAGAGTTTGGTGGGTATAATATATGCAGGTAGCCAGATTACAGTAGTAATTTTCCCACTAGGGCTTATAACATTCCCAACCATAGTCTTTTGACTATTTTTTCAGTACTAGGCTTGAATGCTGCCTTCTGCTCTGTGTCACAGCATACAGTGTCTTCATCAATAGGGTCTTAGATTTTGTCTCAGGCAGGTAATCAAGTGCTTTGACAGAAAGTTGTCTTGATTTGGGGGCCTCTTAGGTCTCTCCGATCAACAGCACAATGTGGGTAGCAACCAATCTCTGATACTGGGAGTTACAGGTCAGAGACAGAATTTTTTTTTTTTCTTTTAAGCTTAGGCTTCATCCCACCCTCACCAGAGCCCTACTTTTCAGGTGCTCCCCCATTACTCCTTTTAGGGTTATATCTTTTAGGTTATCTTCAAGGATAAAGGTTTCTTTGATATCTGTTCAATTTGGATTTAATTTTGTATTTGTTTCCCCCCCCCCATTCCCCTCTCCTCCCTCCAAACCCTTCCCTCCCTATTGTCTGGGCCTTGAGTTGTCTATTAGGTATGACAGCAACTCAAACAGCCCCACGTTAGGAACTGCAGATAAGTGACACCATGTGGCATTTGTTTTTCTGTGATTGTGTGAGTTCACTGAGTATGATGTGTTCCAAGTCTGCCCATTTTTTCTACAAATTTTATTGTATCTTTTTTTTTTTTTTTTTTACTGCTGAGTAGAATTCCATTGTGTAAATGTACCACAACTTTGTTATCCATTCATCCAATGATGGGCATCTGTGTTGATTCCACTTCTTAGCGATAATGGATTGAGCAGCTATAAACATTGTTGGGTAAATGTCTCTGTATTGATGCATGGAGCATTTAGGATAAATGCCCAGTAAGGGAATACCTGAGTCTGTTGGTAGTTTTATGTTCATCCTTTACAGTCATCTCCAAATTGATTTCCATAGTGATTGTATAAATTTACATTCCCACCAACAGTGAATGAAGGTTCCTCCTTCCTCACATCCTCACCAACATTTGTCATTGTTAGACTTTTTAAATGATTGCCATCCTTACTGCAGTAAGGTGAAATCTCATGGTTGTTTTAATTTGCATTTCCCTAATGGTTAGGGATGTTGAACATTTTCTTAAGTGTGTGTCAGCCATTTGTAATTCTTCCTCTGAGAACACCCTATTCAGTTCTCTGCCCCATTTGTGGAGTGGGTTGTTTGATTTTTTTATTGTTTAGTTTTTTTGAGTTCTTTGTATGTTCTAGATATTAGGCTTCTTTCAATTGTATAGCTGGCAAAGGTTTTCTCCCAGTCAGTGGGTAATCTATTGGCTTTGGCTTTGCTTCTGGTGTGTTTGTCTGTGTAAAAGCTTTTTAGCTTCATGAGATCCCATCCAATAATTTGTTACTTTTATTTTTTAAAAAAATATTTTATTTATTAATATTTAAAAAAAATTAAATTTTAATTTATTTGAGAGAGAGGGGGATAGAGGAAAGAGGGAGACAAGAGAATGGGTGCACCAGGGCCTCTTGCCACTGTGAATAAACTCCAGACACATGTGCCAGCTTGTGCATCTGGCTTACATGGGTACTGGAGAATTGGACCTGGATCCTTAGGCTTCACAGGCAAGTGCCTTAACTACTAAGCCATCTCTCTAGTCCCCTATTTATTTATTTAATTGAAAGAGAGAGAGAGGGCTGAAGGGATGGCTAAGTGGTTAAGGCACTTGCCTGCAAAACCAAAGGACCCATGTTTGATTCCCTAGGACCCACGTAAGCCAGATGCACAAGGGGGCACATGCATCTGGAGTTTGTTTGCAGCAGCTAGAGGCCCTGGCATGCCCATTCCCCTTATCTCTCTCTCTCTTTCTCTCTCTCTGTCACTTTTTCTCTGTCAAATAAATCAATAAAATAAAATATTACAAAAAGAAAGAACGAGAGAAAGACTATGGTTTACACCAGGGCCTCCTGCATATATATATATATATATATATATATATATATATATATATATATATATACATATATATGATTTCCTATTCCCCAAGATTATAACTCACTTGTACTGGGGTGCAGAGTCTGTTTCTATGCAATCACTGGTATCAGGATTCGGAGATTGTCTCTATTCAGTCACTCAGCTAGGCACAGATGCACAGTCTGTCTCGAAACCTTGCTTTTCCTTCTTTGGAGATTTGAGTTGATATCTTCCAATGAAAAGAGAACCTTTGTGGTATTTCACATCCTGCCCTGTTTGTCCTATAACCAGAAGTGTGGTTTTGGGCCTGGCAGTGGTTGTTATTACCCTAGGTTTCTCTCTGTTTCTAGGTACTTGATAGAGTTATTGGCAAGTTTTCCACTGTCATGCCTTAGACCCTGGTACCTTCATGCACTTGCCACTGTGTATATCTCTTCCAGAGAACTTGCTAGTTTCACTTCAATCTATGGCTCAGATCAGATTTTTCCACCTAGTTAGAGAGATTTTTTTTTTGACAGTCTGCAAATAATTTAATAGTGAGACAGACAGAGTTTGTAAAGCCAATAATTTCTATCACAGCAACTTTGGAACTATAAACACGAGTGATGAATTGCCTGTGGGTAGCTTAAATTTCTGAGCCACTCTATACAGCAGACTCAAGACATGACAAGGAAGAGTACCTTCTTTGTATTTAATTATTGGATTTTTTTCTTTATTAGTCAGTTTTGTATTCAGCAAATACAGTCAGTTTGGTACCATTATTAGGCTCATCCGTGACCTACCACCTCCCCTTGGCCCCTCCTTGTTGAGGTATACGGTTCATGCATTGTGGAGTTAGCCCACAGTTATGGCTAAGCTAAATGTCTCTGCATATCATGACCCAACATGTGGCTCTGACATTCTTTCCGCGCCCTCTTCCGCAAAATTTCCCTGAGCCATGTTGGGTTCATTTTTGGTCTGCTTCAGTGATGAGGTGTTGGGGGCCTCTGAGGCTCTGGCTCTCTGATTTGGTAGGAGTTGATTTTTCTCTGTGCTGATCTCCTACCCCCTTGTGCTGGTATCCGGTTCATCAGGAAAACAGCACCCTTGCTTGTTTCTCCAATTTTTCTTAGTTTCAGCTGGGGCCCTTTTGAGGTATGATAGGGTGACTCTCTCCTTAGGATCTACATCTATCTGAAAAAGAGAAGCAGATTCTCCAATGGAGAGTAAGTTAGCACCAGGACAAATAAGATAACCCTTACTTTTTTTTATAGAGAATTTAATAGGTGTAGGCCCTCTTGTAGCCCACAATTGATGGTAGCCTGATATTGGAGAGTGGGCTTATGTTTGGATATGGTTCTGACTTGTTTCTCAGCTCCAGCTATGGGTCCCATACCAGTGAGGGGATCAGTTAGCCAAACTAAGAGCAGTTGGGTCCCCACCATGGCTGTGTGCCACCACTGCACTTGTGTGGGCATCACAACAAGTTATTTGCTGCTAAGTAGGTTAGACCATGCGTTGCTTGGACAGATATTGGTCATTTTCCCCCAGTCGCCCATGTAGCACCTTCTGGCACTAGACGCGCTGACTGTCTGGGGACTGACTCTCTTCCAACTTCCAGCCATGCCATTCTAATTTGCATGTCAATCACATAAGGTGTCTTCAGCAGTAGGGTCTTACCACTAGCCTTTGGTGGGTCATCAAAAATCAACCCAGATGTCCATCACTAGAAGAATGGATAACTAAGATGTGGTATATCTACACAATGGAATTCTATACAGCAGTAAGAAAAAAATGACACCATGCAATTTGAGGAAAAATGGTTGAACCTGGAACAGATCATTCTCAGTGAACTTACCCAATCACAGAAAAAAAATTGCCACATAGTCTCACTCATCTACAGCACCTAACCTGAATCTACCCAAGATACCTTACATACCCAGCAAGCATCTCCTAGACTAGACACTAGGATGGAAGGGGAGGGAGGGGAGGGCATCAAAGGGGTGGGAAACACAAATCTAGACCCAAACGGCAATGGCACCATAAAATTCTACATCCTAAAAGTCAGACCAAATGGCTGATCCTTCACCAGGCCCTTACAGGGAACACCTGAACCACAAGACACTGGAGAGGGTAAGATCAAGACTAACCTTAATCTTCTACATATTCCCTCCCTCACTTCCCCTCTCCCTCCCTCTCTCTCTCTTATCTCTAACTCTTGTATATTAGTTAGAGAGATTTTTACAAGTCAGTTATAATATAGTCCCATGATACTTGCCCTGGCCTACTTTAGTAGTCTGTGTAGTTAGGAACCTTTGCCTCTACAGTGTCCAAGCTACCAGCTCTTTAGTCAACTACTGAGAAGGATATATACTCCTGACACCTATATAGTATGCTGACACCACATTCTTACATGGTTGGACTGCAGATCTGTCCAGTGATAGATGAACCCAGTATTAATTTTTTTTAATTTCTTTTCTTTTAGTCTTATCTGTCATACAGTCTCTCTCTCTCTCTCTCTCTCTCTCTCTCTCTCTCCTGTTCTAAATTATCTTGTATTGAAAATAAAGTGCATATTCTCTGAGGCTTTTTCTCTCCAACTATCACCAGTTTAGTTTCTGGAAAATCCAGCAGTTGATATATGGTTGTTGCCCACTATCTTCCCTCCTGAAGAGAATTTCTTGTATGCAACACATAATTGGGTCTTAATCTTTTTTATCCATTTAGTCACTTTATACTTTTAATTTGAGAACTTAACCATTTACATTTAAAGTAATTGTTCAGGGGTTGGAGAGATTGCTCAGTGGTTAAGGCACTTGCTTGCAATGCCAAGCAACCTGGGTTCTGTTCCCTAGTACCCATGTGAAGCCAGATGCATAAAATGGTATAGAAGATGGAGGCCCTGGCATGCCTGTTTTACCTGTCTGTCTGTTTTCTATCTCTCTATGCTTGCAAATAAAAAAAATAAGAAGAATTTTTAAAGGTCACATACATGAAGAGTTCATTTGCAGTGGCAGGAGACCCTGATATACCCCCCCCCCACACACACATACACAAATAAAAAATAAAATCTTAAATATTTATTTTATATCATATCTTAGCTAATTTTGATCATCAATTTGAGTAGATTGAGAGACTCATAGGAGAAAAGGAATCCACACTTTTGGGTGTTTATGTGAGAGTAGCTGCACAGAAGACTAAGGCAAAGCTTCTTTTTATTTATTTAGATAGCATAGAAAATAACATGTTTATTTTTAAAATTTTGTTTTATTTGTGTGTGTGTGTGTGTGTGTGTGTGAGATTGAGAGAGAGAGACAGAGACAGAGACAGAGACAGAAAGTCAGAACTCCAAACGTATGTGCCACCTTGTGCATCTGGCTTATGTGGGTCCTAGGGAATCAAACCTGGATCATTTAGCTTTGCAGGAAAGCTCCTTAACCACTAAGCCATTCCTCCAGACCAGTAACATGTTTCTTTATGGTATTTTTATAATACTTAGTTATGGTTGATTCTCCCTACTTTATTCCTCTCACCTTTTGCCCTGGTCCCTGGCCCTGTTATGTTTTTATGCCCTTAATATTCCCCTATCCACTTTGATATCATCTGTGTTCTATTACTCTCCACCCATCTATCCTGTCTTTTATTCATTTTTAAAAAAATATTTATTTGAGAGAGAGAGAGCATGCCAGACACAGACCGAGTGAATATGAGTATGCCAAGGTCTCTTGCCACTGCAAACAAACTTCAGGCGCATGCCCCACTTTGTGGTATTAGTCCCATGCCATCAGGCTTTGTAAGCAAGCACCTTTAACAACCAAGCCATCTCTCCATCCCACATCTCCCCTTTAAAACTTCTTTTGTTCTCCCCTCAGGGGCTTTTTTCAAGTTTCCTGGTCTCTATCCTCACTTACTCCAACATAAATCCATATGTGTAAGAATTAAAAGCTAGATTCATTTGTTAATTCATGGGGCTATTTCCTCTGCTATTAGAGACGTATTCAGAAAGTTCTTGCCTATGCCTGTATCTTTTTAATTTTTTGATATTTATTTATTTATTTGAATAAGAGAGAGAGAGAGAGAGAATAGGTTCATCAGGACCTTCAGCTGCTGTAAACGAATTCCAGACACGTGCACCACCTTGAACATCTGGCTCACGTGGGTCCTGGGGAATCAAACCTGGGTCTTTTGGCTTTGCAGGCAAATGCCTTAACTGCTAAGCCATCTCTCCAGCTCCCATGCCTGTATCTTGAAGTGTATTTCCTATGTTTTTCTCTAGTAGTTTCAGCAATCCAGGTTTTAAATTAAAGTCTTTGATTGACTTGACATTTGTACAGAGTAAAACATATGGATATACTTTCACTCTTCTGGAGGTGGATATACAGTTTTGTCAGCACCATTTGTTGAATATATTGTCTTTTCTCCCATGGAATATTTTTGGTCATTTTTCAAAAATTAGGTTGCCAAAGCTGTGTGTGTTCTCTATTCTGTTCCATTGGTCTATATATCTGTTTTGGTGCCAGTACCATGACGTTTTAGTCACTATTGCTTTATAATATAATAGGAGGTCAGGTTATTATGATACTTTCAGCTGTGTTCTTTTTCCTAGGATTGTTTGGCTATTCATGGTCTTTTGTGTTTCCATATGAATTCTTGGATTTCTCTTTCCCAGTTCAGTGAGGAACATCACTGGAATTTTGACAGGGGTTGCATTGAATCTGTAGAATATTTTTGTTAATATAATCATTTTCACAATACTAATTCTGCCAATCCAGGAGCATGGGAAGTTTTCTGTCATCTAATATCCTCTTTGGTTTCTTTTTTCAATGTCTTGAAGTTTTCTTTATAGAGGTCTTTCACATCCTTAGTTAGAAAAGTTTTACAAAGCAAAATAAATTATCAGCCAAGTGAACAAAGCCTACAGAATGGGCTTCTGAGCTGGAATCACATTGCTTAAGGTCATTCTGTCCAGATCTATCCATTTTCATAAAGTTTCATTTTTCATTGTTGCTGAGTAAAACTGCATTGTGTATATGCCACATTTTCATTATCCTTAATCTGTTGATAGGTATCTAGGCTGGTTCCATTTCCTTCTTAACATGGAGGAACAATAAACATGGATGTAATAGGATATGGAGTCCTTTGGACATATGTCCCAAAATGTGGTACAGCTGGGTCATATGGTAATTCTAGTTGAGAAATCTTCATACTTATTTCCATAATAACTCTACTAGTTCACACTTCTATTGGCATGTGTTGTTTACTTTTCTTGATGACAGCCATTCTGACTGAGAAGAGAGAGTGTCTGAAAATGATTTTAATTTGAATTTCTCTGATAAGTAGAGATGTTGAACATTTTTCAGAATGCTTATTGGCCACTTGTGTTTCTTCTTTTCAGAACTATCTGTTCATTTCTTTACCCCATTTGGTGATTGGCTGGGCTGTTGTGTTTGCAGTTCTTTGTAAGTTCTGGAAACTAGCCCCTGTGTGAAAAGTAGCAGGCAAATATTTTATCCATGAGCAGATTTTTGTAGGATCTCTCACTTCATTATTCCAAAGACAGCTTCCTTTGTGATATTTTTGATTTTCTAAATTCATCTTCCCAGAAACACCTCATTATATAAAGAAACTTACAGAAAAGAAATACTATGTTGTGGTTGGTTTTATACATAATATCTACTCTTCTTATGTACTAAAGCTTCTGAAGATTCCTCTTTCTTGAAACAGCACCTGTATTTCGTGTGAGACATTGAAACTCCACCATTATAAATTAATGGATTAGAATTAATGCATTATATATTTCGAGTTATAATAGTATTCTTTTATTGAATTGACTTTGTGAAAGTTAATACTATCATTATTAATTATAGACATTTCACTAGTAATAACTTGTTATTAACCATGAATATTAGTACTAGAATTATTAACCATTTGCATATAGCCAGAAGATAAAACACCATATATATGGTGATTACCTTGATATCTAGGAGACAAATAGGTAAATTTAGTTCTTGGTTATGTTTTGATGTCATTTAAGCTACTGTTTAGAAAACATGTTTCTCATTTTCCATTTTTTCTTTTCCCTAGAAGTTCTGTGTGTTGTTCATACAATCTTTTTGAAAATCCACTTACTTAGTGTGAACTCTACTAAGATCTTCTGTACTTCATGCTTAATCTACATAATTAAATTTTGTGATTTGCTGTAAGGGTATCCTTTTAAACTTCTACCTTAAGCTTGTATTTCCCTTTTTATTCTGAACTCCACTCCAGCTGCCAGTTCTAAGTGCTACTCAGGTCAACACAGCCTCCATTATCATGCCTTTCTTAAAGGCAGGCACCACCTGTTATATTGGGTTTCTAGAAATTACTTGTTTGGGCAGTTGTCCATATATTTTTTCTTGTGTGCTGAAATGTTAGCCAGTAGTTGATGAGAAACTCTGGCACAAAGGTTTGGTTCCTCTAATTTGGGAACTTGGCAGTATGAACAAGTGAGTAGATCAGACAGTAATATCATTTCACACTTGACAGTACCCAATCCTAAATTAACAGATGGAGGATGAGTCATAAGTAGAAAATTTATTCCAGAATTACTTGATGTGGTGATGTAAAGATAATCTCAATTATTTGATATACATAAATGGATCATTTGTTTAACAGGCTTCTGGGTCAGTGCAACTATGCACATTATTGAATATGTGAAAACCGTATTTTAACTTGCACATTATTTCTATATTCTTTTTTTTTTTTTTTTTTTGGTTTTTCGAGGTAGGGTCTCACTGTAGCTCAGGCTGACCTGGAATTCACTATGTAGTCATAGGGTGGCCTCGAACTCATGGCAATCCTTCTACCTCTGCCTCCCGAGTGCTGGGATTAAAGCTGTGTGCCACCATGCCCAGCTATTTCTATATTCTTATTCTCTGTAGTATGTTGCTATTATAACATGAACTAAGTTCTATTGCTCTAATTTTAATTACACAAAGCTTGATGTGAAGTTATAACACTAATTTATAAATTTATACATCATGCAAAAGTTCAAGGGTCTTTATATCTTCATATAATCCTAACCTTTTCCCTCCTTCACAAAAATTCCTATTTTGGGCTGGAGAGATGGCTTGGCCATTAAGGCATTTGCCTGGGAAACCAAAGGACCCAGGTTCAATTCCCCAGGACCCATGTAAGCCAAATGCACAAGGTGGTGCATGCATCTGGAGTTTGTTTGCAGCAGCTGAAGGTCCTAGTGTGCTCATTCTCTATTTAGCTCTTTCTGTCTCTCAAATAAATCAATAAGATATTTAAAAAATTACTATTTTAACTAACTTTGACCCTATGTCAGTCTGCCAAAATGTTGCACCTATCACTCAGAACATTATAAAAATAGAAGTGTCATGTGGTTCTGGGAAGCAATAGAGTTCTAGGTGACAGGGGCTTGGGATAGTGTGGGGAGAGGTGATGCCAAGGAACTGGGCACTAGTCAGAAACACATACTTGAAATTTTCCCCAGTTTTGGCTCTCTACCAACCAGTGCCAGAGAGCAAAGATAAAAATAAAGTGTTTTACTTTGTATTAAATACTTTAATCCAAGCTTTTGAATATCATTATTTAGAATATTTTGATTTATGAAGAAAAAATGAAGAGTATTGTCAGATTAGTTGGATGTATGTCTCCAGTTAAATTACATATGCTTATTGGACTCTTAAACATGCAGACCTAAAATATGTGTGTCCTAGAAACCAAGTAGAATAACAGTTTGTTGCTAAGCTAGAGGAACAGCTCCATTCTAGCCATTTGGCAGCCAACACCATGTGTTGAATTATTCCCTTGCTTCTTGTTCTTGCTCTTGGACATTAAAACACATCACAATAAACCACTATACATTTGGTTGATCATTCTGTTATCCAGGCAACAATGATATCTTTGTGTTTCTTGATATTCATTAGATAGGGAAAAACAGAGATTTTCATGGCATAGGTTGAATGCAAACATCATGAGAATGCTGTATAATTGTTCCAGTAACAGATGGCCCAAGTGATATTAATAATCTTTTATTTATATCATACATTTGGAATTTGCATAGACTGCAATGAATATTACCTGACTTTATCCTTTTAGTGACATGATAAAGCCATTGCTATAAGCTGTCATTAACATTTGGAGGTAGAAGACATAGGATTTATGCAAGAAGACCATGGTTTAAAGTGACATCCTTTGTGGTAATGCTGAGGAAACAAGCTAGGTCTCTTAGATACCATTCTATTACTATGAACCACATTTCTTCATCACTATAATACAGGATGAGGTATTAAAGGACTTATAGCCTCTCTGCTCTTATTGTTTTTGCCTTAGATAATTTTTTAAAAATTATTTTGTAAAACATTTTATGATATCTACCTCCTTGAGATGAAAAATTTAAAGTGGCTTTAATAGGATCCACAATGCATCCTCTTCAAAGTTTGCTCTAACAAACCAACATTCCCAAAGCATATTTTCTTGTTTTTTTTAAAAAAATATTTTGTTTATTTTTATTTATTTGAGAGTGACAGACAGAGAGAGAAAGAGGCAGATATATATATATATATAGAGAGAGAATGGGTGCACCAGGGCCTCTAGCCACTGCAAACGAGTTCCAGATGCATGTGCCCCCTTGTGCATCTGGCTTATGCAGGTCCTAGGGAATCTAGCCTTGAACTGGGGTCCTTAGGCTTCACAGGCAAGCGCCTAACTGCGAAGCTATCTCTCCAGCCCCTGTTTCATATTTTTGTTTCAAATTTTTGGTTTTAGTTTATATTTAATTTTTATTCTAATTAAAAGCACCTAGTATACTTGGAATGTAATGGCTGGATCATACAATAATTTTATGTTTATCTTTATGAGAAGCCACTAAACTTTGTAACAGTGGTTGTGTAGCTACATTTTCACCAGACATGAAGGAGTATTACAGTCAGTTTCATATTGCTGGAAGAAATCACCTGACCAAGAACATCTTGTGGAGAAAAAGGTTTATTTTGGCTTACAGACTCAAGGGGAAGCTCCATGATGGCAGGGAAAATGATAGCATGAGCAGAGGGTAGACATCATCCCCGGGCCAACATCAGATGGACAATAGGAACAGAAGAGTGTGCCAAACACTGGCAAGGGGACACTAGCTATAATACCCATAAGCCTGCTCCCAACAATACACTGCCTCCAGGAGGCATTAATCCCCAAATTTCTATCAGCTGGGAACCTAGCATTCAAACACCTAAGATTATAGGGGACACCTGAATCAAACAACCCCATTCTACCCCTGGCCGCATAAACTGATAACCATCCACGATGTAAAATACAATGCATTCAGTCTAACTTTAAAAGTCCCCATAGTTTTTATCAATCCTAATGACGTTAAAACATTCCCATAGTCCAAGATCTTTTACCTGAGCCATAATACCAAAAAATACCCAAAAAACCACATAATGGCACAGAATAAACACACTGAAAAAGATGGCATTGGGAATAGCAAAGCAATATTCTACCAAAACAAGATTTAAACAGGTCAAGCATCAAACTCTGTAGCTCCAAGTCCAAAATCTCTAGTCAATGACAAGTCTCCAAGTCCAATAATTCTAACAAGCAAAAAGTCTCTGGAATTCCAAATCCGCCCTCCAGCAGGGCTATTCACAGTCCTAGAAAACTTCATTGGGGGCAGCAGCCTTCCTTAGCAGCCATTTTGTGGTCCCAGCATCTCCACTTGGTCTCCACTGCAACCCACAGTCCATCTTCATGGTTCCATTTGGTCTCCATGCAGGCATCCAGCAAACCTGCTTCACACTGCCCATGGCTGTTTCTAAAACATAAGACTGTGTTACAAACTCAATGACCCTCTCTTTCCTGCATCTCTTATACTCCATAATACCAGATAGAGTGCCAATTTGTTAACCCAGGGGGGAATAAAGCAGACTTTGAAAAACAGGACACTTCTTGAGCATTCAGTCCCCTCCAAAAGAGTACACATTCATTCTGTTGTCCCAATGCAAGTCAGCTGGCCCAATCTCAATGGTTGTAATCTCTCAATTGCAGCTAAATGGACAGAAGTTTTGGCCCAAATATTTTGTGTGTGTGTGTGTTTGTGTGTGCCATATCCCTCTTCTCACACCAATCCATTTCTATGCAATGCAACCCTGCACAATTTCTCAGGACATGGCCATAACAGCAATCCTCTCACACAAACTGCTTCTAGCCCAGCCCAGGCAAAGCACTTTCTCACCCTCATAAGCCAAACCTCACAGTCTGTAGTTCTTACTTCATTCAGGTCTTTTAACTCTAACCAGAATAGTCCATCAAGCTGTACTTACAGCACAGCAAAGCATCTCTTCATCCATGTTTTCAAATCCTTCCACATTCCTCTTGAAAAATAACTCCAAAAGGCCAAAGCCACACAGTCAGGTGTCCAGTAGCAATGCTACTCTCAGTACCAACCTTCATGTTGCAGTCAGGTTTGCAGTGCTGGAAGAAATCACCTAATTAAGAGCAGCTTGTGGGAAAAAGGTTTATTTTGGCTTACATAATCAAGGGGAAGCTCCATGATGGTGGGGAAAAATGATGGCAGGAGCAGAGGGTGGACATCACCCCCCTGGCCAACATCAGATGGACAACAGGAACAGGAGATGTTGGTACCATCCTTTCCCTCCCCCCTGCCCCTTTTCTGAAGAGGCCTTCCTCATTGGGGATGTAGGCCAACCCTGTGAGGATTGTGGGTCATGCATTATGGGGGGGGAGTGGCAATGTCTCTGTGCAAAATGTCCCAAGTTGAGGCTCCAACAATCTTTCCGCCCCCTCTTCCACAAAATTCCCTGAGGCTCTTACATTCTTTCTGCAACCTCTTCCGCAATTGACACTGAGCCTTTGAGGGTGTGATAGAGATATTTCAGTGCTGGACACTGCTCTGTCACTTCTCAGCACTATGTTGACTTTTGGGTCATCCCAGTGGTCACTGCCATCTAAAAAGAGAAGCTTCTCTAACCAAAAGTGAGAGTAGCATTAATATATGAATATGGACATTAAGTGTAGTGCTTTCTGGGCAGTTTGGTGAGCACAATATATGAATTTAACTAGACAAGAACAGGCTTTATACCCTTAAGGCTCATGACTTCCCCTGCCACAGGCTTTTTTTTTCTTTTTTTCTTTATTAATAGTGTTATATTCAGGAAATACAGTCAGTTTGGTACCATTATTAGGCTCATCTGTGACCTACCCCCTCCCCTTGGCCCCTCCTTGTTGAAGTATATGGGTCATGCATTGTGGAGTTAGCCCACAGTTATGGGAAAGATAAATGTCTCTGCATATCATGACCCAACATGTGGCTCTGACATTCTTTCCGCCCCCTCTTCCGCAAAGTTTCCCTGAGCCATGTTGGGTTCATTTGTGGTCTGCTTCAGTGATGAGGTGTTGGGGGCCTCTGAGGCTCTGGCTCTCTGATTTGGTAGGAGTTGATTTTTCTCTATGCTGATCTCCTTCCCCCTTGTGCTGGTATCTGGTTCATCAGGAAAACAGCACCCTTGCTTGTTTCTCCAATTTTTCTTAGTTTAGCTGGGGCCCTTTTGAGGTATGATGGGGTGGCTCTCTCCTTAGGATCTACATCTATCTGAAAAAGAGAAGCAGATTCTACAACAGAGAGTAAGTTAGTACCAGGACAAATGAGATAACCCTTACTTTTTTATAGAGAATTTAATAGGTATAGGCCCTCTTGCAGCCCATGATTGATATTGGCGAGTGGGCTTATGTTTGGATATAGTTCTGACTTGTTTCCCAGCTCCAGCTATGGGTCCATTACCAGTGAGGGGATCAGTTAGCCAAATTAAGAGCAGTTGGTTCCCCACCATGGCTGTGTGCCACTATTGCACTTGTGTGGGCATCACAACAGGTTATTTGCTGCTAAGTAGGTTAGACCATGAGTTGCTTGGACAGATATTGGTCATTTTCCCCCAGTCGCCCATGTAGCACCTTCTGGCACTAGACGCGCTGACTGTCTGGGGACTGACTCTCTTCCAACTTCCAGTCATGCCATTCCATTTTGCATGTCAACCACATAAAGTGTCTTCAGAAGTAGGGTATTACCACTAACCTTTGGTGTTTCATCAAGTACTCTGACAGAAATCTGCCTGTCTTTTAGGAAACCTTGTAGGTCTCTCTGATCAAAAGCTCATTGTGGATGATAGCCCCATGCTGGTTCTGGGAGTTACAGGTCAGTGCCCACTAAGAAAACGAGGAAAAATATAACTAATATACAAGAGTTAGAGAGAAGAGAGAGAGAGAGAGAGACAGGGAGAGGGAGGGAGGGAAGTTGTAGAAGATTAAGGTTAGTCTGTATCCTACCGTCTCCAGTGTCTTGTGGTACAGGTGTTCTCTGTAAGGGCCTGGTGAAGGTTCAGCCATTTGGTCTGCTTTTTAGGAAGTAGAATTTTATGGTACCATTGCCGTTTGGGTCTAGATTTGTGTTTCGCACCCCTTTGATGCCCTCCCCTCCCTCCACATCCATCCTAGTGTCTAGTCCAGAAGATGCTTGCTGGGTATGTAAGGTATCTTGGGTAGATTCAGGTTAGGTGCTGTAGATGAGTGAGACTATGTGGCGATTTTTTTTCTGTGATTGGGTAAGTTCACTGAGAATGACCTGTTCCAGGTTCAACCATTTTCCCTCAAATTTCATTGTGTCATTTTTTCTTACTGCTGTATAGAATTCCATTGTGTAGATATACCACATCTTAGTTATCCATTCTTCTAGTGATGGACATCTGGGTTGATTCCAGCTCTTAGCTATTACAAATTGAGCCACTACAAACATGGTTGAGCAAATCTCTCTAGCCTGTGGTTTGAAGGTTTTAGGGTAGATGCCCAGTAGGGGAATAACTAGGTCTGTTGGTATCTGTATAGTCAGCTTTTTCAGGAGTCTCCATATTGCTTTCCAAAGTGGTTGTTCCATCCTACATTCCCACCAACATTGGATGAGTGTTCCTACTTCTCCACATCCTCGCCAGCATTTGTTTTCATTTGATTTTTTGATGTTTGCTATCCTTATTGGGGTAACGTGGAATCTCATAGTTGTTTTAATTTGCATTTCCCTGATGATTAGGGATGATGAACATTTTCTTAAGTGTGTGTTTGCCATTTGTATTTCTTCCTCTGTGAACTGCCTGTTCTGCTCTTTGCCCCATTTTGTGAGTGGGGTGTTTGACTTCTTACTGTTTAGATTTTTCAGTTCTTTGTATATTCTAGAGATTAGGTCTCTATCAGTTGGATAATCCGCAAATATTTTCTCCCATGCTATGGGTAATCTATTGGCTTTGCTTACTGTATGCTTGTCTGTAAAGGAACTCTTCAGCTTCATGTGATCCCATTGGTTGAGTGACTGTTTAAGATTGTGAGCTACTGGGGTTTTGTTCAGGAAGTCTTTTTCCATTCGTATATCATGGAAAGTACTTCCTAAACTATCTTCGAGTAGTATTCGAGTTTCTGGTCTTATATTGAGGTCTTTCATCCATTTGGACTTGATTGTAGTGTATGGTGAAATGTGTGGATCAAGTTTCAGTTTCCTGCATATGGTTATCCAGTTTGTCCAGCACCATTTTTTGAAGATGCTGTCTTTTTTCCAGCCTATATTGTTGAGGCCTTTGTCGAATATCAAGTAGCTATAGTTGCTTGACCCAAAGTGCGGGTCCTCAAGTCTATTCCATTGATCTATACTCCTGTTTTTATGCCAGTACCATGCTGTTTTTATTACTATGGCTTTGTAATGTAGCCTTAGGTCAGGTATGGTGATGTCTCCAGAGGTGTTTCTTTTGCTGAGGATATGTTTGGATATGCAAGGCCTTCTGCCTTTCTATATGAAATTTTAGATCATTTTTTTTTATCTCTGTGAAGAACACTGTAGGGATTTTAATTGGAATTGCATTAAATCTGTATATTGCCTTTGGTAGGATTGTCATCTTCACAATGTTAATTCTGCCTATCCAGGAGCATGGGAGGTCTTTCCATTTTCTCAAGTCCTCCTCAATTTCTTTTTTGAGTGTTTTTATGTTTTCACTGTATAGATCTTTCACTTCCTTGGTTAATGTTATTCCAAGGCATTTTATTTATTTATTTTTGTTGCTATTGAAAATGGGACTATGTCCCTTATTTCTTTCTCTGTATCTTTGTTATTTGCATATAGAAAGGCTACTGATTTTTGTGCATTGGTTTTGTATCCTGCTACTTTGGTATAGGAGTTAATCACCTTCAGGAGTTTTGGGATGGAGTCTCTCAGATCTCTTACATATACAATCATGTCATCAGTGAATAGAGCTAACTTAACTTCTTCCTTTCCAAATTGTATCCCTTTTATTTCCTTCTCCTGTCTTATTGCTTGAGCTAGGACTTCCAATACTATATTGAAAAGCAGAGGTGAGAGTGGACAACCCTGTCTTGTTCCTGATCTTAATGGGAATTCCTCCAGTCTCTCTCCATTAAGTATTATTTGGGCCTTTGGAGCTTTGTATATTGCCTTTATTAGGTTAAGATATGAACCAACCATGCCAATTCTCTCCAATGTTTTGAACATGAAGTGATGTTTTATCTTGTCAAAGGCCTTTTCTGCATCTATCGAAATGATCATGTGGTTTTTATGTTTAACCTTGTTTATGTGGTGTATTACATTGACAGATTTCCGTATGTTGAACCACCCCTGTGTTCCTGGGTTGAATCCCACATGGTCAAGGTGGATAATGCTTTTGATGTGTTGGATTCGGTTTGCAAGGATTTTGTTTAGGATCTTTGCATCTAAGTTCATCAGGGAAATAGGCTGGTAGTTTTCTTTTCTTGTGGCATCTCTGCCTGGTTTTTGAATTAGGGTGATGCTAGCTTCATAAAAGGAGTTGGGTAGCTTTCCCTGTTCACCAATTGTGTGGCACAGTTTGAGGAAGATTGGTTTGAGTTCTTCCATGAAGGTTTGATAGAATTCAGCTGAGAAGCCATCTGGTCCTGGACTCTTCTTTTTTGAGAGGTTTTTTTATTACTTTTTCAATCTCCATGAGTGTGATAGGTGGATTGAGGTGATTAATCTGCTCTGTGTTTAGATTTGGTAGATGGTATGCATCCAAGAATTTATCCATCTCCTCCATATTATCCCGTTTTGTGGAGTAGAGGTTTTGGAAATAAGTCCTGATGATTCTCCCAATTTCACTTATGTCTGTTGTGATCTCTCCTCTTTCATTTTGAATTTTGTTAATTTGAAGCTTCTACTTTTTTTGCTTGATCAGATTGGCCAGGGGTTTGTCAATCTTGTTTATTTTTTCAAAGAACCAGCTCTTTGTTTTGTCAGTTGTCTTAATTGTTTCCTTCGTTTCCAATTCATTGATTTCTGCTCTGATTTTAATTATTTCTTTCCTTCTGGAGCTCTTTGGGTTGGATTTTTCTTGTTTTTTCAGTGCCTTTAGGTGGATGGTTAGGCCATTGATTTGGGACCTTTCTGTCTTTTTTATGAAGGCATTTAGTGCTATGAATTTTCCCCTGAGGACCGCCTTCATTGTGTCCCATAAGTTTTGGTATGATGTGTTCTCATTGTCATTCAATTCCAGAAATTTTGCAATTTCATTTTTTATTTCATTCACTATCCATTTATTGTTTAAAAGTGTGCTGTTCAGTTTCCAGGTGCTGTTGGGATTCTTGGTGGTGCTTTGTTGTTGATTTGTAGCAATATAGCATTGTGATCTGATATCATGCAGGGAATTATGTCAATCTTCCTAAATATGTGGAGGCAGTCTTTGTGACCCAGTATATGGTCTATTTTAGAGAATGTTCCATGGGCTGCTGAGAAGAATGTGTAGTCTATGGATTTGGGATGGAAAGTTCTGTAGATGTCTGTTAGGTCTAAGTGATCTATGGTTTTGTTGAGCTCTCTTACTTCCCTGTTGAGTTTCTGTTTGGATGATCTGTTTATTACTGACAATGGTGTATTGAAGTCCCCAGCTATGATGGTGTTTACTTCTGTTTTATTGTCAAGTAGGTTTTGTATTATGAATTGTGGTGCCCCTGTGTTTGGTGCATACAGATTTATGATTGTAATATCCTCTTGATGGATCATTCCTTTGATAAGTAGGAAATGGCCTTCTTTGTCTTTTTTGATTATTTTTGGATTGAAGTCTATTTTATCCAATATTGATATAGCTATGCCTGCTTGTTTCTTATTCCCATTTGCTTGGAATATTGTTTTCCACCCTTTCACCCTGAGGAGGTGTCTGTCTTTCGTGGTGAGGTGGGTTTCTTGAAGGCAGCAGATTGAGGGGTCTAATTTTTTGATCCATCTTGTTAGCTTGTGTCTCTTGATGGGTGAATTAAGTCCATTAATATTTAGGGAAATGACTGTGAGATTTGATTTGATCCCTGCCATATTGTGATGGTAGATGTGGGTTGGTGTTTTCATGGACTTTGCAGTTTTTTGTGCCTACTCTGAGTTTGGTTATTGTGATCTGCTTCTGGTAGACATTTGAGTTTGATTATTTGTTTCTTCTCTGTGGAGAATTTCCTGAAATACTCTCTGTAGGTTTGGTTTTGTGTTCATATAATTTTAAAGCTGAGTTTTGTCATGGAAA
Organism: Dipus sagitta; assembly: GCA_036346955.1. NCBI lineage: Eukaryota > Metazoa > Chordata > Mammalia > Rodentia > Dipodidae > Dipus > Dipus sagitta. The sequence goes on from CM070776.1 coordinate 66,937,827, forward strand.
GTTTTTCTTTCACCATCTATTATGAGGGATACTTTTGCTCGGTAGAGTAGTTTGGGTTGGAAGCCATAGCTTCTTAGACTTTGCAGTGTTTCATTCCAGGGTTTCCATTGAGAATTCTGAAGTCTATTGGAGAGTTTTCTCCCCTAAAAGACCCAGTGAACCCTTAATTTCTTGCCTTTCGTTCCCCGGGATTTGCAGCACAGCTAGGAGGTCGCCATCTTGGATGGAAGTTGCCATAGGCTTTTGATAAGGTTTTCAGTACCAGGCATACATTCCCTTCCATAGAGTGGGCCTCCAGACCAATTATAGGGCAGTTGATTTCCCCTAGAGCAGACATTCCACTATTACACCCGTTCAATCATTTTGCATATCTGGCCAAACTTCATGCTTCCAATGTCCATTGTTTTCACCACTGATGACTTCTGTCTCCGATATGGCTGCATACAGTGAAACTTATTCCATCTTTCAGTCAGCTGGTCTACAGTGAGGTTATCAGCTCAGCCCCAGAATGATTTCTCAGTGAATTTGGTGCCCAAGCATGTGAAATCTTTAGCAATAGGATCTTACCATCTATTCCTGGTGGGAAACCAAGGGCCTTGGCAATAGCCTGTAATGTTTTAGAGGCAACAACTCCTTGGAAGGTATCCCATCCCTGGAAATGATAATTTTCTAGTAACAATCTATGGCTTCTGGATGTGCCATTATCCAAAAAGGTAGGTTTTCATATGTAATTTTCAGAATATCTTGAATTTTGATTGACCCTGCCCCTACCCTTCTTTTACTAAATCTCTTCCCCTGGCATTGCTTAGGCCATCCTACTCCCTGTAATATGTTCTTCTACTTACATATATACCATCCCCTTAAGTCCTTCCCTCTCCTCCCTCCCTTATAGCCTTTATCTAGTTTACTGGCCTCAGCTACCGATTTTTGGTTCCAGCTCACACAGAAGTCTACACATTTGTAGCTAGCATCCACATATGAGAGAGAACATGTGATGTTTGGATTTCTGGGCCTGGGTTACCTCACTTAGTATAATCCTTTCCAGATCCATCCATTTCCCTGCAAATTTCATAATTTCATTTTTCTTTACCACTGAATAGAACTCCATTGTATAAATGCACAACATATTTATTATCCATTCATCTGTGGAGGGACATCTAGGCTAGTTTCATTTCCTAGCTACTGTGAATAGAACAGCAATAAACATGGTTGTGTGAGTATCTCTAAGGTAGTGTTGCAGTCAAGTTCGCATTGCTGATAGAAATCACACAACCAAGAGCAGATTGTGAGATAAAGAGGTTTATTTTGGCTTACAGGCTCGAGGGGAAGCTCCATGATGGCAGGGGAAAATGACAACATGAGCAGAGGGTGGATATCACCCCCTGGCCAACATAAGGTAGACAATAGTAACAGGAGAGTGTGCCAAACACTGGCATGAAGAAACTGGCTATAACACCCATAAGCCTGCCCCCAATAATACACGGCCTCCAGGAAGTATTAATTCTCATATCTCCATTAGCTGGGAACCTAGCATTCAGAACTCCTAAGTTTATGGGGGACTCCTGAATCAAACCACCACATTCCACCCCTGACCCCCATAAACTGATATCCATACATGATGTAGAATGCAATGCATTAAGTTCAACTTTAATATATATATATTTTAGTTTTTGTTCATTTTTATTTATTTGAGAGGAACAGACAGAGAGAGAGAAAGAGGCAGAGAGAGAATTGGTGTGCCAGGGCCTCCAGCCACTGCAAACGAACTCCAGATGTGTGCACCCCCTTGTGCATCTGGCCAACGTGGGTCCTGGGGAATCGAGTCTCGAACCGGGTTCCATAGGCTTCACAGGCAAGCGCTTAACCGCTAAGCCATCTCTCCAGTCCCCAAGTTCAACTTTAAATGTCCCCATAGTTTTTATCAATCCCAGTGATGTTCAAACATCCCCATATTCCAAGATCTATTTTTAAAAATATTTTATTTATTTATTTTTTATGTGAGAGAGAGACAGAGGAAGTGGCAAAGAGAGAGAATGGGCACACCAGGGTCTCCAGCCACTGCAAACTAACTCCAGATGCATGCAACCCCTTGTGCATCTGGCTTACATGGGTCCTGGGGAATTGAACCAGGGTCCTTATGCTTTGCAGAGAAATGTCTTAACCACTAAGCCATTTCCCAAGCCCAGTCCAAGATCTTTTAACTGAGTAATAATAACAAAAAACAATCCCCCCAAAACCCATAATGGCACAGAATAATACTCACAGTGCAAAAGATGGCATTGGGCATAGCAAAGAAATATTCAACCAATACAAGATTTAAAACAACCAGGGCAAACATCAAACTCTGTAGCTTCAAGTCCACCAGCTCTAGCTAGCCAGCGACAAATCTCCAAGTTCGATAGTTCTTTTTTTTTTTTCTTTTTTCTTTTTCTTTTTTCTTTTTTTTTTGGTTTTTTGAGGTAGGGTCTCACTCTGGTCCAGGATGACCTGGAATTAACTCTGTCATCTCAGGGTGGCCTTGAACTCATGGCGAACCTCCTACCTCTGCCTCCGAGTGCTGGGATTAAAGGCGTGCGCCACCACGCCCGGCTCAAGTTCGATAATTCTAACCAGCAATAAGTGTCTGGCATTCCAATTCCATCCCTCCAGCTATGCTACTCACAGTCCTGGAAAACTTCATCAGGGCTGGCAGCTTTCCTTAGCAGCCATCTCATGGACCTGGCATCTCCACTGGGTCTCTACTGCAATCCACGGTTCATCCTCATGGACACATGGGGTCTCTATGCAGGCAACCAGCAAACCTTCTTCACACTGCCCATGGCCATTTCCAAAACACAAGATTGTGTTGCAAACTCAATGACCCTCTTTCCTGCATTTCTTATACTCCAAAATACCAGGTAGGGTGCCAATTTGTTAGCCTGGGGGGGGGGGGAATAAAGCAAACTTTGAAGAACAGGACACTCCTTGAGCACTCAGGCCCCTTCCAAAGAGTCTATATTCTTTTGTTTCCCCAGCGCAGGTAAACTGGCCCAATCTCAAAGGTTGTAATCTCTCAATTGCAGTTGAATGGGCAGCAATTCACCCAACGATTTTTCTTTCTGTGTCATCTCCCTCTGCTCACACCAGCTCATTTCTACGCAAAGCAACCCTGCACAACCTCTCAGGACCCAAGCATAACAGCAAGCTTCCCACACAAACTGCTAGCCCAGTCCAGGCCAAGCTCTTTCTCACCCTCATAAGCCAAACCTCACAGTCTTACTCATAGTTCTTACTGCATTTAGGTCTTTCAGCTCTGACCAGAATAGTGCATCAAGCTGTACTTACAGTACTGCAGGACATCTCTTAGGCCAAGGTTTCAAATTCTGCCATATTCATCTTGAAAATCAGCTCCAAAAGGCCAAAGCCACATAGTCAGGTGTCTAGCAGCAAACCCACTCTCAGTACCACTTTACTGTTGCAGTCAGGTTCACATTGCTGATAGAAATCACCCAACCCTTATAATTGGCCAGCCAGGCCAAATGAGCCAATGGGTGCAATAGTGGCATGTCTATCATGTGGAAACCAACTGCCCTCCAATTGGACTGGAGGCCCGCTTCATGGGGGGGGGGGGGGAATAAATCCCTGATACTGAAAACTTAAAACAGGGGTAGTCATGAGCCTTAGGGGTGTAACATCTGCTGATGTCTGGATAAATGTATATACTATCCTTATCAAACTGCCCAGTAAGCACTTCTCTTAATATTTATACCCTCATATTAATGCTACTCTCACTTTGGGTAGAGAATCTTCTCTTTTCAGATGGCAGTGACCTTGGGATGACTCAGAAGGTATCATAGTACTGGAAAGAAGTGACTGGAGTACTGAGTAACATCTCAATCACACCTTCCAAGGCTCAGGGTCTAATGCGGAAGAGGTGGTAGGAAAGAATGTATGAGCCAAAGGAAGGGTAGGACTCCTTACAATGTGCTCCCTCCAGACATAAAATGGCCTGGATATCCATGACCTCATAGTGCCTGACACTACCTACACAAGACCATCATAAGAGGAGGAAAAGATGATGACATCAAAATAAAAGAGAGACTGATTGAGATACGGAGGGGATATGATGGAGAATGGAATTTCAAAGGGGAAAGTGGGGGGAGGGAGGGTATTACCATGGGATATTTTTTATAATCATGGAAAATGTTAATAAAAATTTAGGAAAAAAAAGAAATCACCCAACCAAGAGCAGCTTGTGGGATAAAGAGGTTTCTTTTGGGCTGACAGGCTCGAGGGGAAGCTCCACAATAGCACAGAAAAATGACAATATGAGCAGAAGGTGGACATCAACCCCTGGCCAACATAAGGTGGACAACAGCAACAGGAGAGTGTGCCAAACACTGGCATGAGGAAACTGGCTATAATACCCATAAGCCTGGCCCCAATAATACACTGCCTCCAGGAGGTATTAATTCCCATATCTTCACCAGCTTGGAACCTAGTGTTCAGAACACCTAAGTTTATGAGGGACACCTGAATCAAACCACCACAGGTACTGAGAAGAGCCATTAGTATATATGCCTAGGAGTGCTATAGCTGGAACATATGGTAAATCTATTTTTAGCTATCTCAGGAACCACCACACTTATTTCCACAATGGCTATACCAGGCTACATTCCAACCAACAGTGTAGAAGGGTTCCCCTTTTTCTGCATTCTCCCCTACATTTATCATTTGTTTTCTTGATGATATCCATTCTGACAGGAATGATATAGAATCTCAAAGTAATTTTAATTTGCATTTCCCTGATGGACAAGGATGTAGAACACTTTTTTAGATGTTTATATGCCATCTGTATATCTAATCTTGAGAACTCTCTATTTTGTTCCATAGCCTATTTTTTAATTGGGCTGTTTGATTTCTTATTGTTTTGTTTTTTGAGTTCTTTGTATATTCTGGATAAAATTCTCTGTCAGATGTATAGCTGGAGAAGATTTTCTCCCTTTCAGTGGGTTGTCTCTGCTCTATTCACAGTGACTTTTGCTGTACAAAAGCTTTTAATTTCATGAGATCCCAGTGGTTGATTAGTGGTTTTATTTCCTGAGCAATTGGGGTTATATTCAGAAAGTCATTGCCTATGCCAATGTTGAAAAGTTTCCCCTATTTTTTTCTCTAGCAGTTTCAGAGTTTCAGGTCTGATATTAAGGTCTCTGATCCATTTGGACCTGATTCTTGTGATTGGAGAAAGACAAGGATCTATTTTCATCCTTCTACATATAGATATCCAGTTTTCCCAGAACCACTTGTTGTAGAGGCTGTCTTTTCTCCAATGAATATTTTTGGCATTTTTGTAAAAAAAGCAGATGGCTGTAGTTGCCTAGATTAGCATCTGGGTTCTCTATTCTGTTCCATTGGTCTATCTGTTTGTCTTTGTGCCAGTACCATGCTGTTTTTGTTACTATGGCTTTGTTTTAAACAGTTTATTTATCTATTTTATGTATTTACCTGAGACAGAGAGAGGGAGAGAGAGACAGGGAGAGTGAGAATGGTCGTGCCACGGCCTCCAGCCACTACAAACGAACTCCAGACACATGTGCCACCTTGTGCATCTGGCTTATGTGGGACCTGGGGAATGGAACCTGGGTCCTTAGACTTCTCAGGCATCCGACTTAACCACTAAGCCATCTCTCTAGCCCATTGTTACTATGGCTTTGTAAAATAGCTTAAAATCGGGCATGGTGATACCACCAGTCTTATTTTTGTTGCTCAAAATTGTTTTGGCTATTTGAGGTTTTTGCACTTCCAAATGAATTTTAGGATTATTTTTTCTATTCCTGTGAAGAATGCCAGTTGAATTTTAATGGGGATTGCATTAAATGTATAGATTGCTTTTGGTAGGATTGACATTTGCACAATATTGATTCTTCCAGTACAAGAACATGGGATGTCTTTCCATTTCCTAATGTCTTCTGCAATTTTCTTACTTGAGTGTTTTAAAGTTCTCATTGTAGGGATCTTTCACTTCCTTGGTTGGGTTTATTTCAAGGTACGTTATTTATTTATTTATTTTTGAGGCAATTGTGAATGGGAAAGATCCCCTGATTTCATCCTCTGCATGTTTGTTGTTAGTGTGTAGGAAAGCTCCTGATTTCTGAGTGTTTATTTTGTGCTGGCTACATAGCTAAAACAGTTTATCAGCTCTAACAGTTTGCTGGTAGAGACTTTAGGGTCCTTTATGTATCAAATCATATCATCTGCAAATAATGAAAATTTGATCTCTTCCTTTCCAATTTCTATCTCTTTTATGAGTATCTCTTACCCTATTGCTATAGCTAAGAATTCCAGTACTATATTAAATAAAAGTGGGGACAGTGGACACCCTTGTATTATTCCTGAATTTAGTTGAAAAGCTTCACGTTTTTCCCCATTTAGTATTATGTTGGCTGTAGGTTTTTCATAAATAGCTTTTATTATGTTGAGGTATGTTCCTTCTATTCCCAGTTTCTGTAATACTTTTACCAAGAAGGGATGTTGGACTTCATCAAATGCCTTTTCTACATCTATTGAGTTGATCAGGTGATTTTTGTCCTTCAGTCCATTTATATGGTGTATTACATTTATTGATTTGCATATGTTGAGTCATCCATGCAGGTGGGATAAAGCCTACATGGTTGGGGTGAATGATATTTCTGATATATGCTTGTATTCTGTTTGCCAATATTTTGTTGAGAATTTTTGAATCTATGTTCATGAGAGAGATTGGTCTGTAATTTTCTTTTTCTGTTCTATTGTTGTCTGGTTTTGGTATCATTGTGATGCTGGCTTCGTAGAAGGAGTTTGGTAGAATTCCTTCCTTTTTTATTTTATGGAAACATTTGAGCAGCATTGGTGTTTGTTCCTCCATGAAGGTCTGGTAAAATTCACCAGTGAATCCATCTGGGTCTGGACTTGTTTTAGTTGGTGGACTTTTTATAACTGCTTGGATCTCTGTACTTGTTATATGTCTATTTATTTATTTAAAATTTTTTTGTTTATTTTTATTTATTTATTTGAGAGTGACAGAGAGAGAGAAGGAGGCAGATATATATATATATATAGAGAGAGAGAGAATGGGTGTGCCAGGGCCTCCAGCCACTGCAAATGAACTCCAGATGCATGCACCCCCTTCTGCATCTAGCTAACGTGGGTCCTGGGGAATCGAGCCTTGAACAGGGGTCCTTAGGTTTCACAGGCAAGTGCTTAACTGCTAAGCCATCTCTCCAGCCCTTATATGTCTATTTAAGTGGTTTATCTCATCTTGATTTAATTTGGTAGGTCATATGAATCAAGGAAATCATCTATTTCAGATTTTCAAAGTTAGACTCATATATATTCTTAAAGTATGTCCTTATGATTGTCTGAATTTCTTTGGTATCTGATATAATGATGCCTTTTTCTTCTCTAATTTTATTATTTTTTGTCTCTTCTCTCTTTCTTCTGGTCAGATTTGCTAAGGGTTTATCAATCCTGTTTATCCTTTCAAAGAAGCAACTCTTTGTTTCATTGATTCTTTGGATTTTTTTTTTTGTTTCTATTTCATTAATTTCTGCCCCAATCTTTATTATTTCTTCTTGTCTACTGATTTTTGTTTGCCTTGTTCTTCTTTTTCCAAGGCCTTAATGTAAAGCATTGAATTGTTTACTGTGAACTGTCAATTTCTTTTTTTTTCAGATATTTATTTTTATTTGACAGAGAAAAAGGGAGGGAGAGAGAGAGAAGGAGAGAGAGAGAGAGAGAGAGAGAAAGGAAGAGAATGGGCACACCAGGGCCTCCAGCTATGTGTGCCCCCTTGTGCATCTGGCTAACATGGGTTCTGGGGAATCAAACCAGGTTCTTTTGGCTTTGCAGGCAAACACCTTAATTGCTAAGCCATCTCTCCAGCCCTCAATTTCTTAATATAGGCACTGATAGCTATAAATTTCTCTCTTAGGACTGTCTTCATTGTGTCCCAATGGTTTTGGTATATTGTATTCTCATCATCATTTGATTCTATGAATTTATTGATTTCCTTCTTGATTACTTCATTGACCCATTCATCATTTAGTAGAGTATTGTTTAGTTTCCATGATTTTGTGTATGCTCTGTAGCTTTTTTTGTTGCTCATTTGTAGTTTAATACCATTGTGGTCAGATAGAGTACAAGGGATTATTTCAATTTTCCTGTATTTGTTAAGGTTTGCTTTGTGTCCTAATATATGGTCTATTTTGGAGAACGTTCCTTGTGCTGCTGAGAAAAATGTATATTCTGCAGCATTTGGATGGAATTTTCTGTACATATCTGTTAGGTCCATTTGGTCCATGACATGATTTAATCCAGATGTCTCTCTGTTTACTTTTTTGCCAGGATGACCTGTCAATCGATGAGGGTGGAGTATTGACGTCACCCACTGCAACTGTTTTTGGTATTATCTGTGACCTTAAGTCTAATAGTGTTTGTTTGATGAAATTGGGAGTCCCCAAATTAGGTGCATATACATTTAGGATTGCAATATCCTCCTGCGGGAGTCTTCCTTTTTTTTTTTTTTTTTTTTTTTTTACTCTAAAGTGATCTTCTTTATCTTTCCTCACTAATGTTGGTTTGAAGTCTATCCTGTCAGATATTAGGATAGCAACCCCTGTTTGTTTCCTTAGGCCCGTTTGCTTGCAATACTATTTTCCATCCTTTCACCCTAAGACAGTGTCATTGTTTTATTGAGAGAAGAGCTTCCTGGAGGCAACAAATGACAGGATCCTGCCTTTTAATCTAGTCTGCAAGCCTGTGTTTTTCTGGTTGGGGCACTTAGGCCATTGATATTAAGACTTATTGTTGAAAAGTATGTGTTTATTCTAACCATTGTTCTTGTTTTGTGGTGCTTCTTGATTTCCCTTTACTCACTTGTTTTTACTGTTATTTGAATATGGTTTATTTTTTCCTGTTTCCTCATGTGTATGCTTTTATCTGTCTTTAGTGTGAAGGATTCCTTTAAGTGTTTTCTAGAGAGCTGGCTTAGTTGTCATAAATTCCTTTTGGTTGTTTTTGTTGTGGAATGTCCTTATTTCTCCTTTAATTTGAATAGACGGCTTTGTGATATAAAATAATCTTGGAGACAATTGTTATCTTTCAGTACTTGGAATACATCACTCCAAGCCCTTCTGGCTTTTAAAGTTTGTATTGAGTAATCTTCTGTGATCCTGATGGGCTTGCCTTTATAGGTGACTGACTTTTTTCTCTCTAACTGCTTTCAATATATTTTCTTTGGTTTGTGTGTTTTGTAGCTTAATTATAACATGGTGGGGAGAGTTTCCAGGTTTTGTCTGTTTGATGTTCTTAAAGCTTCCTGTATCTGCATTTGCATTTATTTTCCAATTTGGGGAAATTTTTCTTCTATGATTTTGTTGAAAATGCCCACTATGCCTTTGGATTGAAATTCTTCTGCTTCTACTTTACCCTGAATTCTTATGTTTGATCTTTTTCATAGTGTCCCGAATATCTTGAAATTCCCATTCATACTTTCCTATTAGTTTGTCTTTCTCTTTGTTGGACTGTATTAGATCTGCCACCTGGTCTTCTAGTTTAGATATTCTGTCCTCTCCTTGATCCATTCTACTGCCTCCATGGGATTCTGGCTGTTTTTCTCCTTTCTGGTAGATCTTGGTATTTTCTGCTTTTTTGCTGTGGCCGATAAAAACCTATACACCTACACTTTTCAGAAGAAAAGTGTATTTTACTTAAATCCCTCTCTAGGCTATTTGGTGTGATTCTTATGCAGCCATTTTATCCGGAAGTCCCTCATCTAACTTTTTAAGTAGAGTATTAATCCCATTCATGAGGGCTCTGCCTTCATGCCTTCTCTTAATGAGATGATTAGGGCTCATGACCTCATGCCCTATTCACATTGTAATTGTCCCAGTGCTCCTTCTTTTCATACTATTTCATTGAGGTTTAGGTTTCATTACATGAATCTTGGGGGCAGGGACTCAAATACTCTAGCCATAGTGCCATATTACTGGGTGTGAAGTGACATGTCATTGCAGTTTTCATTTTCATTTTTTTACTATTAAAAATATTTCATATCTTTTCATGTGTATATTGGTTGATTACATCCCTTCTCTAGAGGAAAGTCTACTGAGATGTCTTTCAACAAGTTTTGTGTTTGGTTATTAGTTTTTTTTATTGCTACTGTGATTGAGTTGTAGGTAAGATTGACTTATTCGAGTATTAATTTCTCTCTTAGTGGTTATATTTTTTAAAGTATTTCATCTCATTCTGTGGGTTAAATTTTCACAAAGAAAAAGGAGCTGGGTGTGGTGACATATGCCTTTAATTCCAGCACTTGGGAGGCTAAGATAGGAGGATCTCTGTGCGTTTGAGGCCAGCCTGAGACTACACAGTGAAAGGTCAGCCTGGAGGAGACATTACCTTAAAAGAAAAAAAAAGAAAGAAAAGCAATAATGAAATCATTAAATTTTCAAGAAATGGGTGAATCTGGAAATTTTTATATTAAGTGAGGTAACTCAAGCTTAGAAAGGCAAATACCACATTTTCTGTCACATATTTACACTAGATGTTAATTTTTGCATGTGTGTGTTCATGTATGTATGCATGTTTGTATATGGATGCATGTGTGTGCAAATGGGGTTACACAGACATTATGTGTGCATGTGCATGTAGAGAGTGCCAAGCTCAGGAGCACCATCCACCTCCTTTGAAACAAGGTCTCTCATTGACCAATTAGGCTAAGCTAGCTAGTAAGAGAGCCCCAGGGGTGAGCAGTTTGCCTTTGAGCCATTCCACTAGCCCCTGATATGCATATAATTTTTTAATTAGCATGTAAAATACTTTGTTTTAATTTTTTTTTTTTTGCTTTTTTTGAGGTAGGGTCTCACTCTGGCTCAGGCTGACCTGGAATTAGCTATGTAGTCTCAGGGTGGCCTTGAACTCATGGAGATCCTCCTACCTCTGCCTCCCAAGTGCTGGGATTAAAGGCATGCGCCACCACGCCCGGCTGTTTTAATTTTTTAAAAGAATATTTATTTATTGAAGAGAGAGAGAAAGAGATATGCATGTGGGTGGGGGGGGGGTCATGAATGTAGAAAGGAGACCATAAAAGGGGAAAAGAGGTCTTAAGTATGTGGGAGGAAAAAATGAGGGTAATAAAATATGTGGAGCATGAAAGTGGAAAGGAGACTACTGGGAGGAGGAAAGTTACAAGCAGGGGAGGGTGCAACAGGATGGGGGAAAAGGAGCAATAAAAGCCATGTATGAAATACCGTAATAAAACCCATTAATGGGCTGGAGAGATGGCTTAGTGGTTAACGTGCTTGCCTGTGAAGCCTAAGGACCCAGGTTCAATTCCCCAGGACCCACGTAAGCCAGATGCACAAGGTGGTGCATGCCTCTGGAGTTTGTTTGCAGTGGCTGGAGGCCCTGGCATTCCCATTTTCTCTCTCTGTCTTTTCCTCTCTCTCTTCAATAAATAAATAAAATATTAAAAAAATTAAAAACCATTATTTTACATGCATATTAAAAAATGAACATCAAGGGGGCTGGAGAGATGATTTAGTGGTTAAGGTGCTTACCTGCAAAGCCAAAGGACCCAAGTTCGGACCCACGTAAGCCAGATGCACAAGGGGGTGAACACATCTGGAGTTCCTTTGCAGTGGCTGGAGGACCTGGTGCGCCCATTCTCCCTCTCTCTACCTGCCTATTTCTGTATCTCTTTATGCCAAATAAATAAAAATAAAATATTTTCAAAAATGAACATCAAAAGTACCTTGATATACCATCTCACCCCAGTAAGAATGCTACCATAAAACAAACAAAATAACAATTGTTGGTGAGCATGCAGCTACAAATAACTCTTACACTGTTGGTAGGAATGTAAATTAGTCTATCTACTGTGGGAATCAGTAAGGAAGTTCCTCAAAAAACTAAATGTAAAGCTATCATATGATCCTACTATACCTCTCCTGGGTATATGCTCAAACAATCAAAGTCAGTCATACAATACAGATAGCAGTACATCTATTTTTTTAATTGGTTAACATACAAAGTGATGGGTACATCATATGTGTTCACACATGTGTCATTATATTTTGTCTCATGCATTCCTCTTACCCACTGCTCTCTTTCATTGCCCTTCTTTACTCCAGCTGGTTCCCTTTCTTTCCTTTTGTAGGCCCTCCTTCTTCATTCTTGTAACATTTAATCCATTACCCTTTCTATTTCTCACCTCCCTTAATATTTCTTCATCCAATTTCATGATCCACTTTCTAGTTGCATGACCTACAAACATGCATGTTTAAATACACACATATACTCAGCATACCAAAGAGATAACTACCTTCTCACGATTTTTTTTTGCTGCACTATTCACAATAGCTAAGACATAGAACCAAATTCAGTGGCTATAAATAGTTAGTACACAAATAAATATGGCACAAATTCACAATGAAATATTTCTTAGTCAAAAAGTGGAACAAAATATGTTATTTGCTGCAAAATAGATGGAGATCACTATGTTAGGTAACAAACCAGACATCACAAGCACAAAATGTTTTCTTTCATATGTGGAGGTAATAAGTTGACATGATATGAAGTAATTCATAAAAAGAGAAGTCAATGATTATAAGGAAGAGGCTGGTGGAAGGATTACAGATTGTAGGAAAGGGGAAGGAGGTTGTCTAGGTAAAGGATGTGGAAGATCATAACCAGAAATGCCCAAAGGCTTTTATCTTCCTTTACTCCAGGGAAGATTGATGGAACAAGTGGTTTTGCTTCTCCTGTGGCTAATTTTCTCCTTGAAAAATAAAGGCATTTCATGGGTTACTACTTGAGGGAAATAAGCAGGGCATAGGCCAGACATAGTGGGAGAGAAGAGAAAAAGGAATTCCCAAATGGAGATCTACACAATCTACAGAAAGAAAAATAAAAGTGAGTGGAGAAAGAAAGAAAGAAAGGTAGGGAAGGGAAAGAAGTAATGACAGGATGTAGAATTTAACTCAAGAGGATATTAGAGACTAGGAAGAGAGAAAAGAGAAAAACAGTAAGGAGTATATCTGAAACAGTGAGAACTGTCCACATGATAACTTTATCAGAAAAAAGAGAAAGGTTGAAGAATAATTATGAGTAAAAAATAGTAACCAATTGTAAGAAAGTAAAAGTGAATGAAGACAGAAAATGGCAAAGGTAGAAGACACAGAAATGCATGAACATTGATCTGGAGTTAGAGGTATGAAAGATGGACATCACTGAAGTTTTCTAGCAGTGGCATTCAAGGACCTGGGACTACTCTTTCCTCTCATCCTATAGCTTTATTGTTCTTCCTATTGCATAAAATGCATGGGCCCATTGGTTGACTAGCCAAGTTTTCATTGCAGAATAATATTTAAAGGCATTTCCTTAGACAAAATAGAGAAATTTCTATTAAAAAAATGCCTCAGTCAACAAATATTTAAGTGATGAAGAGAATATTAAGGATGCATAGTAGCCACATCAAATATACTGTCCCTGAAGAGCAAACCTCAGAGCTACAGTAATAACTCTTTGGCATTTAAACTAAGGGTATTTTGGAAATGATGTGCAACCCTTTTCATTTCTTACACTGAAGTATAGGCACAACTTGACTGAGAGAGATAGAGTGAACCAAAGAAGAATTTGGAGAGTTCAGTGACAATACAGTAGAGGCAGGAAAATAGCAGCTGGAACACAGATGGACAGTCAGTGTTAATTCATAGGAGGTGCTAAATGTCTGGCTAGTGTTACTGAATGGAACAATTCCTGCATTGTTTGAGCAAAAGTTAACATTGACTGGATTGTGGTTTAGCATCTTGATTCCTATCTCTTAGCTAAGGGCTTAGGATATAAAGAAAAGTTTGGGCGAGAGTAAGGCCTGAGGAATTTTCACACTTCAGCCAATGTCTATAGTAGGGAAGGATAGAATAAATCCTGAGAACTAGTAAGGCAGTACTAGTAGTTAAAATTTAAATCCTTATAATGCTCCAATCCTTTGGTTATACATGTTACATAGTATTATCTAGTTATATTTTCCCAGTTTTCATGAGACTACTTTATGCCACTTATATTCATTGGTCATTTGTAGTGACAAGATTATTTTTTTGGTGTTTTTTTTTTTTTTTTTTTTTTTTTTTAGTTCTTTCTATATCTTGGATAGTAACATTAGGTCATATGGATAGCTGGGAAAGATTTTATTCCATTCTACTGTCAATCTCTTTGCCGTGTTTTTCACACAGGGTCTTGCTATGTACTCCTTGCTGGCCTGAATTCACTATGTAGATCAAGCTGACCTCAAATGCACAGCAGTCTTCCTGCCTCTGCTTCCCACTTACGTGATTCCAAGTGTGCACTACCATGCTCAGCTGTTTCTTTAGGAATTGTTTCTTTTGTTGTACAAAAGCTTTTCTAATTCCATACAACCTCATCTATCAAGTTTTGCTACCATTACCTGAATTATTAGTCTCATTCATAAAGTTGTTGCCTGATTATGTATTTCAAAATGTTTTCCCTGTTTTCAGTAGTAGTTTCAGTTTCAAGTCTTATATTAAGACCTTTGATCCATCTGAATTGATTTCTGTACACACTAATGGAGTAATATGTAATGTTCAATGCATGCACAAATTGTACAATATTTAAATCAGGTAAAACTCAGTTATTTCTCAAATATTTTACCATTTCTTTATGGTGATAGCTTCAAATTAAATCATGTCCTCTAGCTTTTTGACATGTGTACTATATTATTGTTACCTGTACAAAGCCATGGATTGTATAACAGAGCTTCTGGTAAGGCCTTTCATCTTTTTTTTTTCAAAAAATGTTTTATTAATTTATGTATGAGAGACAGAAGAGAAAGAGAGAGAATGGGTGTGCCATGGACTCTAGCCACTGCAAACAAACTCCAGACTCATGTATCATCTTGTGCTCCTGGCTTATGTGCATTCTGGGGAGTTAAACTGGGGTCCTTAGGCTTCATAAGCAAGCACCTTAATCACTAAGCCATCTCTCCAGCCCCTTTCATCCTTTTATTGGTTTATTTTATTTTATTTTTTAGTTTTTTTTAAAGCAGGTCTTTTTAAAGCAGCCCAGGCTTATCTGGAACTCACTCTGTAGGCCCAGGTTGCCCTCAAACTCATGGTGATTCTTCTACCTAAGCCATCTGCATGCTGGGATTAAAGACATGTGTGACCATGTCCAGCTTTGTATTTTTGTTTTTAAAAATAAAGATACCATGTGCTATTGGTACGGAACATGGAGAGACATGGCTGGAAGCTGGAAGAGAGTCAGACCCCAGACAGCTCATCTAGTGCCAGAAGGTGCTACATGAGCGACTGGGGGAAAATGACCAGTATCTTTCCAAGCAACTCGTGCTCTAAACTACTCAGCAGCAAATAACCTGACCTGACACTCACACAAGTGCAATAGTAGTGCACAGCCATGGTGGGAAACCAACTGCTCTTGATTTGGCTAACTCATCTGCTCAGTGGAATGTATCCCAAAGCTGAAGCTGGGAAACAAGTCAGAACCATATCCAAAATGAGCCTGCTCTCCATTATCAAGCACCCACCAACTGCGGGCTACAAGAGGGCCTAAACCTATTAAATTCTCTCTAAAAAACCCAATGGATATCTCATTTATCTGGTGCTAACTTCACTCTCCATTGGAGAATTTGCTTCTCTTTTTCAGATGGATGCAGATTCTAAGGAGAGTATCAGCCCATTACAACTCAAAAGGGTCCCAGCTGAAACTAAGAATAATTGGGGAAATGAGTAAGAGTGCTGCTTTTTTAGTGAACCTGGTACTAGCACAAGGGTGAAGGAGATAGACACAGAGAACACTCAACTCCTATCAAGCCAGATATCCAGAAACAGAGGCTCTCAAGACCTCATCACTGAAGCAGACCTAAAATGAACCCAACATGGCTCAGGGAAATTTGAGGAAGAGGGGGTGGAAAGAATGTCAGAGCCACACGTTGGGTCATTATGTCCAGAGACATTGCCTTCTACTCATAACTGATAGCTAACCCCACAATACACGACCTATATTCCCTAATGAGGAGGGTCCCTTCAGAGGGGGGAGGACAGGCAAGAGGCTAACGATGGTACCAACTTGACTGTATACACTCAGTACAAAACTAATTAAAAAATAGTATTTTTAATGTGGGCTTTACCCCCTCCAGCCTTCTCATGGTCAGGAGCCTTTCATACTATCTCCTAATACTACCTCCTCTATGCTTTTCTTAAACTAATAAAGTGTCTCTAAACTTTAAAGAAATTGTTTGGGAGGAGAAAGAGAGAGAGAGAGAGAGAGAGAGAGAGAGAGAGAGAGAGAGAAAGCATGGGCATGCCAGGACTTTTTAACCACTGTAAATGAACTCCAGTTATATGCATCACTTTGTGCATCTGGTTTGATGTGGGCACTGGGGACTTGAACCCAGGCCACTGGCAGGCTTTACAAGCAAGTGTCATTAACCATTGAGTCATCTCCCCAGCTCTATTTTTGTTTTTTGAAATAGGGTCTCACACTAACCTAGGCTGACCTGAAACTCACTCTATATTTCCAGGCTGGCATCAGGAGCCTCCTATTTCAGACTCCTGAGTGTTGGGATTAAAGGTGTGTGCCACCATACCCAGCCCCTTATTATTCATATTATTGTTAATTTTATGTGTGAGGTGTATATGTGTGTGCCTGCATGTGTATGCCCTCAATTGTTCTTCACCTTATTCTTTGAGTCAGGGTCTCTCACTGAACCTAGAGCTCACCAATTTGTCTAAACTAGCTGGCCAGAAAGCCCTTGGATTCCTTCTTTGACTCCCCAATATTGGGATTACAGGGATAAGCAGTTGTATCCAGCATTTACACAAGTGCCTGGGGATCCAAACACAGGTCCTCATGATTGCACAGTAAGCATGTTACAAGCCCTACACTTTTTTTGAGGTAGGGTTTCACTCTAGCCCAGGCTGACTAGGAACTCACTCTGTAGCTCCAGGTGGCCTAGAACACTGGGCAATCCTCATACCTCAGCCGCCTGAGTGTTGGGTTAAAGGCATGTACCAACATGCCTGGCTGCCCCTCACTTTTTATACTATCTTTAGATAGTGTTTCTTCCATAGCAGCTTTAGGCAGTTTGGTTTAGAATTATCTACCTCATAGCATTTTGGATTTAACTTTGGAGTGAATTTGGAAATTGTTTTTACAGCTACATATACTTACACGGAGAACTGATGTTTTCTATTCTATTGCCTATGTGACAACTAGATAGATCTGGATGGTCTGATTCCAATTAACTTCTGCATGTCTAAAATTTCATCATTTGAAATCTAGGCCTTGTGTTAAGTAATACTTTGCTTTAAGAAGGAAAATTGTCCTAAGAACATTAGACACCTAGTTGTTTCATTTGAACAAACATAATACTCTTAATTATGAGAATGTTGCCATTTTCACATGTTGTCCTCTGCTATCCTACTTGTGAGTAATAACAGAGCCTTTCCCTATTTTAGGTTGACAAAGAAGCAATTCCCACCCACATTTGCAGCACCATAATCCTGTCTTCCTGGGGTTCTCATTAGTTTTGCAAATTCTTTAACTCCCAGCTGTTTTTCCTGCCTGACTACAAATTCTCCACTACCCAGCAGTGTCCATCTTTTCCTTTGAGAATATTATTGAGTTCCATTATGTATGTAATAACATGGTTGGTTTGGTCTTTTTCTGAGAGAACAAAAATAAACAAACAATAAAACAAAAACAAACTCCAGAGCCCAACCAGAAGCCAGTTTGTTAAACTTAACCTTTTTCAGTATCTGCCTGGCCTCCCTTTTAATGAGTGGACCCTCTTCCCCTCTACCATTGCTATTTCTCACTTGGGGCTGTGTCCCTGCCACCTGGTAACGAAGTCATGTATCATTTCTTCACCACTTACTATGGACCAAGTACGGTACAAAACCTTTTACATGTTTTTCATTTATTTTCATAACAAATCTGAGAACTGTTCTCTCTACTCTGGCAATAAGGAAACTGAGGCTTAAAGAATTTCAGTAATTTGCCCAAGGTCTACCATTTATTTGTTTTTTGGTTCTAACACTATGTTATATTCCTGTTTGTACTTCATTCCCTCTACTGATAAAGGAATTGGTGTTCTCTGTTGATGCACCAATATGCCATACCAATGCACCAATATACTATGGGAAATAAATCATTTCCTTTGTTGCCAGGCAGGGTCTCATTTAGCCCAGGCTCATAGCTATGTAGTTGAGGATGACTTTGATTTCTGATCCTCCTGCTTCTACAACCTCCGAAGTGCTGAGATTACTGGCCCATGCTACCATGCCTGAGTTTATTTGTAGCTGCAGATTTAACCCAGGGTTTTGTGCATACTAGACCAGAATGCTACAAACTTAGCTTTTAATTAAATTAAAAGTCCCTGCTTGCCGGGCGTGGTGGTGCACGCCTTTAATCCCAGCACTCGGGAGGCAGAGGTAGGAGGATCGCCGTGAGTTTGAGGCCACCCTGAGACTACATAGTGAATTCCAGGTCAGCCTGGGCTAGAGTGAGACCCTACCTCGAAAAACCAAAAAATAAAAATAAAAATAAAAATAAAAGTCCCTGCTTTTAATTTTTTGGTGGTAATGGGCATTGAGCCTAGGTCTCCTGCATGCTAGGCAAGTGGATCACCCAAGGACTTCATAGGAAGTGGTATTCTGAGTTTCCACTCTTACTCTCTTGATTTCTAAGAAGAGCCCCCCCCCTCTTATTTCTCTCTTCCAAAATTATCTGTCTTCCATTATCTCATTTCTTCAGGGCTTGGATTCTTCTGACCAGGAGTGGCTTATCCTTGTTATCCTTCCTTTTATCTCTGAGATAGAGCCACCCAAACAGCTTCTACATCCTTGTCTATTGAATACCTGAACCATAGGTGATCCTTCTGCATTCTTAGCCTGCTTCTTAATCAGCCTTAATGAAATCCTGTGCATGCCTTTCGCACACTTTCCTTTCATATCTATCCCCTTCTGACTATATTCTTTAGCACATATCAAGCCGCCAACCAGAGGGGAAGACATACAGAACTTCAGAGCAGACATTGCAAAACGGCTTATGTGCTAAGGCTTTGAGGTAAACATTTTTAAAAAATATTTTTTTTTGTTTTGTTTTTTGGTTTTTCGAGGTAGGGTCTCACTCTAGCCCAGGCTGACCTGGAATTCACTATGGAGTCTCAGGGTGGCCTCGAACTCACGGCAATCCTCCTACCTCTGCCTCCCGAGTGCTGGGATTAAAGGCATGCGCCACCACGCCCGGCTAAAAAATATTTTTAATATTTTATTTTTATTTATTTATCAGAAAGAGAGGGAGAGAGAAGACGGGGAGAGAGAGAGAGAGAGAAAGAGAGAGAGAGAGAGAATGGGCACACTAGGGCCTCTACCCACTAAAAATGAACCAGATGCATGCACCACCATGTATGTGCATCTGGTACTAAGGATTAAACCTAAAACCTTGTGTATGCTTGACAAGTACCCAACCACTGAGATACAACCTCAGTTCTGTAGCTTTGTAATATAATTCCTTCTTTCTTTCTTTCTTTTCTTTTCTTTTTTTTTTTTGGTTTTTCGAGGTAGGGTCTCACTCTGGCTCAGGCTGACCTGGACTTCACTATGTAGTCTCAGGGTGGCCTTGAACTCATGGCCATTCTCCTACCTCTGCCTCCTGAGTGCTGGGATTAAAGGCGTGCACCACCACGCCTGGCTGTAATATAATTTTAAATCAGGCTTTTCATTTTGTTTTTCTTCCACACGACTTCTTTGGCTGTTCAGAATCTTTCATGGAACCAAATAAATTTTAGGGTTGGTTTTTATACTTCTTTTTCTTGAGGTAGGGTTTCACTGTAGCCCAGGCTAACCTGTAATTCACTATATAATCTCAGGGTGGCCTCAAACTCACGGTGATCCTCCTACCTCTGCTTCCCAAGTAATGGAATTAAAAGCATGCACCATTATGCCTGGCTACATTTTTATATTTCTGTGAAGACTATTAAAGGGATTTTAGTAGGGACTGTATTTTCATACTCATGACAAGATAACTTTCCATTTAGTTCTGTTTTCTTTAGCTTCATATATCTCTTTATATTCTCATTTCACTTAAGACTAGCAGGAATGTCTCATTTTTATTAGATGATTTATTATTTTGATACCTTTTAATGCTTCCATGGTGTTCTGTTGTTTGAATTTACCATAATTATTAAGTATTAAAAATGTTACAAATGGGCTGGAGAGGTGGCTTAGAAATTAAGGCACTTGCCTATGAAGCCTAAGGACTCATGTTCAACTCCCCAGATCCAACATAAGACAGATGCACAAGGTCACACATGTGCAGAAGGAGGTGCACACATCTAGAGTTCAAGTACAGTGTCTGGAGGCCCTGGCATGCCAACTTTCTTTCTCTTACTCTCAAAAAACATTTTAAAAAATGTAAAATAATGTTAGAAATGTTTTGCTTTGGGATGGACTCTATGCTTACATGATCATTGTGCTTTATAGGGTGGTTAAAATTACAAATGATTTCTGTTTTAAGTAAATACATTGTGTAAGATTATTCCTCACTTATAATCTTACATCTAAATCTTGTTATTCATATTGTCTCTGCTAAATAGAAATGTTTATTCTTATCCAGATTTAGGATCTGACCACATGTCTGACTGTAGCTCTGTCACAAATAAGCTATTGAGGTTTTTGCTACATGGAACAAATGCTAAAGAGAACATATCATTGATCTCAACTTCTTGTCTTTTTCTAGTTCTCAAAGCCTATGACTAAGAGAGCCAGTGTCCATGCATAACTCCACAAATCAGGAAATGATTCAGGAAAGATGACACAAAAGCACCATCTACTTTGATTTTGTAGCCAAGACAAGCTGCAGTGTGGAGCCTCCGCTGAAATTGTGAAATGGTGGAGAGAAAACTGCCAGAAGTCAGAAAGCTTGCTTCTAGTTTCTACTCAGATCCTAGCTTTTTGTAGGATCTACAATTACTTCCCCTTTCTAGAGCTCAGTTTCATCATCTGGTAAGTGAAAGGAGTCATAGTAGTAGACAGTCTCATAAGCTTCCTGACTTGAAAAGCCCAAGGAAAGAATTAGGTAATATCTATGAATATATGACAACAGCAGGTTTAGAATGTCAGGACTCAGTTATGGTAGGCATTGCTTACTTTGTTTATGAATGTATTTCCTATGTATGATATGTGTTTGATTAGTTTTGTTTTAATATTTTTGGTAGTAAGAACACTTGAAAAATTTCAAGGCTATAGTACAATATCTTTAAATACAGTTCCCATTCTATCTATACTTTATGAACCTTATTAATACCTATGCAAAGCTTATACCCTTTGACTAACATCTCTTCTATATTTTCCCTACAAATTCACCTCTAGTAATCACCATTCTACCTTCTGGTAAAAATTACATTTTAAAAGTTACAAAAGATTAGAGGGCGACATATTCTTCCAAAGAAAGTGGTAAGATTCGTGTTATTTGAGTCATGCTAACCTGGACAACAGTAGATTGTGGCAGGACCTAAACTTTGGCTGGTTTTCTTCATTTACCAGAATATATCTCTAGTCATTGTGTGTGTGTGTGTGTGTGTGTGTTGCTTTTTTAAAAATATTTTTTTATTCATTTTTATTTATTTGAGAATGACAGAGAGAGAAAGAGGGAGAGAGAGAGAGAGAGAGAGAGAGAATGGGTGTGCCAGGGCCTCCAGCCACTGCAAACGAACTCCAGATGCATGCACCCCTTGTGCATCTGGCTAACGTGGGTCCTGGGGAATCAAGCCTCGAACTGGGGTCCTTAGGCTTCACAGGCAAGCGCTTAACCGCTAAGCTATCTCTCCAGCGTGGGTTGCTTTTTTTAAAATGACATTTTCTTTGGGGCAAAGTGATGAAATTATGAGTATAGGTGGGGACTGGAGAGATGGTTTAGGGGTTATGGCACTTGCCTGTGAAGCCAAAGGACATAGGTTTAACTCCCCAGGACCCACATAAGCCAGATGCATAAGGTGGCATATGTGTCTGGAGTTTGTAGTGGCCTAAGGCCCTGGTGCATCCAATCTCTTTCTCTCTATCTGCCCCTCTCTTTCTCACTATCTCACAAATAAATAAAAGTTTAAAAATATTATAACCAAAAGAGTGTAGGTAAGAATGTGAGGTTCATGACTGATTATTCAAAAAATTGATTTTAGTGTATCAATGTGAAGTGTTAGGGAAATCTGTCCTGGACCCACCCTAATTCACCATTTTCATTGCTGACTTACATATGAACATTGATAATGTGATCAAATACATAGATGGTGGAAATCTGGGAGAGAGAATAAAAAGAGTTAGTGATATCAGTAGAATCCAAAAAGCTTTTATGTGTTTGATGCAGACTTGTTTTCATGAGAGAGAGAGCGAGAGAGAGAGAGAGAGAGAGAGAGAGAGAGAGTTGGAGCACCAGAGCCTCCAGCCAGTGCAATCAAACTCCAGACATTTGTGACACCATGTGTGCATGTGTGACCTTGGTGCTTGTGTCACCACGTGGATCTGGCTTACATGGGATTTGGAGAGTGAAACATGGGTCCTTAGGCTTTGCAGGCAAGTACCTTAACTGATAAGCCATCTCTCCAGCCCTCTTTTATATTCTTTCAATTTTATTTATGTATTTATTTGAGAGAGAGAGAGAGAGAGAAAGAGAGAGAGAGAAAATGGGCATGCCAGGGCCTCCAGCCACTGCAAATGAACTCCAGATGCATGCGCCTCCTTGTGCATCTGGCTTATGTGTGTCCTGGAGAATCGAACCAGGATCCTTTGGCTTTGCAGGAAAACACTTAACTGCTAAGCCATCTGTCCAGCCCCCTTTTATATTTTTTGAGGTAGGGTTTCAGTCTAGCCCAGACTGCCCTGACACTCTGTAGTCCCAGGTTGACCTTGAACTCATTGCAGTCCTCCTACCTCTGCCTCCCAAGTGCTGGGATTAAAAGCATGTGCCACCACACCCAGCTTGATGCAGACTTTAAAAAAATATGTATTTATTTATTTATCTATGAGAGAGAGAGAGAGAGAGAATGGGTGTGTCAGGGCCTCCTACCACTGCAAACAAACTCTGGACACATGTGCCACTTGGTGCATCTGGCTTTCCATAAGTACTGGGGAATGGAAGACTGGGCCATCTGGATTTGCAAGCAAGTGCCTTTAATCACTGGGTTATCTCTCCAGCTTCTGATGCAAACTTTTACCGGTATTTCAATCATGTATGTGGTAGGAGGAGAAGAAGATGCCCTGGGCTAGGGAGTTGATTCTTTATCTACTATTATTAGTGAGTAGTATACCTCCAGGATAGTTGAATCAGATAATCTCCTGGTAAGCAAAATAACTTTATTTAGATCTGAGTTCTTTCACTAGGTAGAAATTAATCTTCCAATTTATAGGGTTATGTAGTTAGAGTCAATACCAGCCTTTTGATTTTCCTTTAGATTTCTGACAGGGAATTGCCAACTATTTAATGATTTGGGGAAATATTTGCAGTTCCAGACAATGGCATTGTCTCCTTAAAACAACCATAAAAGATGAGCTGGCAGTGTTTATATTTCATTCATTTGCCAAAATGAGAGCTCAGCTTAATAAGTGTCAAGCATTATGCTGAGAGCTGTACAAAAGCTAAAGTTCTTCCAATCTAAGACAGTCAACCTTATGTGTATGGAAGATCAAACACCTATACAAATTACTTTCATGGTGCATGCTGGTGAGTGAGAAGGGCCAAATGAGAGACTTAAGTTTGGGAATGGAGAGAAGGAGGGAAAATAAGTGTGTGCTCTTGGATGGTCTTTTTGAAAGTGATGGGAACTTGATCTTCATTATAGCCAAACTACTGAGGACCTTGCTATAACCATTCACTTTGGAAGAACTAAATATTTTTTTGTGGAACCCTGTAATTCTTTCACAAAATGGCACAGGGACATTGAGAAAGAAAACACCACAGCTTGGAGTTATATGCAGGCCAATGTCAGGGTTTAATTTTAGAGCTTTTAAAAAAATAATTGAGAGAGAGAGAGAGAGAGAGACAGAGAGAGGAAGTTTGGGTGAACCAGAGCCTCTAACTGCTGCAAATGAATTCCAGATGCATTACCACTTTGTGTATTTGGTGTTATGTGGGTATAGGCGAATTGAACCCAGGCTGTTAGGCACTGCAAACAAACACTTTTAACCACTGAGCCAAATCTCCAGCCCCTAATTTTAGAGCTTTATTATAGTCCTGGGAATTGAATTTAAGGCCTTATGCATGCTAGGCAAGTGCTCTACCTCTGAGCAATAGTCCAAACCTATTTATTTCTTTTTTCATTTTATTCCCTTTCTATAGAAATAGGAGCCCCCTACTGTTCATCACCACTAGCAGCTGCTCTTTTCTGCTAATTGGGAATGAAATTGAGAATATGTCTTGGCTCTGGGAGAGAGAGAAAGGAGCAGGTGCTAGAACTCAGATATCGAAATAGACCAGTGATCTGTTTACCAGTCAATCATTCTCCAATGGCAGATCATCAAGGACAACTATGTCAGCTGTGAGCCAACAGCTGCCAGTAGTCCTTGCAGTTTCCTTGCACTTTGGGGATACTCCTGGCTAGGTATGAGCTTGCTGTACCCAGACATTATAATGTCAGGGCAAGTCCTGACTGTCTGACAAACTTCTACCTCAGTAAAAGCTAGGTAGCCTGCTAAATCTTGATGATCCACAAAATAAGCAGTTTCTTTAAAAAAAAGAAACTATTACTTTCAAGCAGGAGAGAAAGGGAGGGAGAGAGAAAAAGAAAGAGAGAGATAATATGAGAATGGGCACACCAGGGACATTGCCACTTCAAACTAACTGCAGACGCATGTGCCACTTTGTGCATCTAGCTTTATGTGGGTACTGGGGACTCAAACTGAGGCTATCAGGCTTTGCAAGCAACCTCCTTAACCACTGAGAAATCCCTCCAGCTCTTAACACTATCTTTTAAGAAGTTACTAATATGTTCGAGCCGGGCGTGGTGGCGCACGCCTTTAATCCCAGCACTCGGGAGGCAGAGGTAGGAGGATCGCCGTGAGTTCGAGGCCACCCTGAGACTCCATAGTGAATTCCAGGTCAGCCTGAGCTAGAGTGAGACCCTACCTCGAAAAACCAAAAAAAAAAAAAAAAAAAAAAAAAAAAAGAAGTTACTAATATGTTCTAAGTAGGGTAAAATTCCCAAGGATATAGCTATGGAATCCCCAAACCATGGTACTCTGTTTTAGAGTTTAAGATTCCTGAGGTCTCCTATACTTACGACAGTAGGCCTGCCTCCTTTACCTAAACTCCTCTTAATCTCATATTTAAACCTCTGCTTTACCCAGTGTGCTGCTAGTTCTGGTTTTATCAATTATTCTTAGTTTTCTCATTTGAAAAGCATGTACTTAGCTCAGTGCACAGTTGGGATTGTTTGTTGAGAAAACTGTTATATGAAGAAAAATGGGTGGCATAAATACAAGGTAATATTATTGTTAAATTCCATTGTGAAAACTAGGAATATTTGGAAACTGTTTTGCTTTAATTTTCAGTTTGGAAAAAAAAAGTTTGTCTTCAAATTTAGTTCCCTGAGCCTCAGGGTGAACTCTAGTCTATTTTAGTGACTATTGTTGTTTTGCCCATTTGTATTCTCTTCTGTTTTCTTTCCCTCATCACTCCCTGTTTCTTTCTTCTCCTCCTCTCTATCCTATCTTCTTCCCTCCTTCCTCTTCCCTTACCCCTTCTGCTCTCCTGCTATCTCTCTCTCACTGTAAAATAGGGCAAAAAGCTACACCTCTTGGCATAGTTTCTTATGGAAACACAGATATCACACCCTTCTTAAGACTGATTCTGTCTTGAAGTGCAACTTTCTTTTCATTATATGTATATGTTTCTTTATTTATCACCTGGCTTCCTTCACAAAGGATTGGAAACTGCCAAGCTTTAATTTGTTTAAAACTTCAGGTGCTGTTCCAATTGATGAGGACTTCATTCCTCAAATCGTCAAAAGAAAAAAATAAGAAGTTACTGAGTTATGCTGAAAAATAGAAGTATCATCTTTTCCACATTACACAAAAAGTTATTAAGGGCAGTGATTCAGGCATTGCTTGTGAAATCTGCTTCAGCAAATTCACTGCAGACCCATGCAAATTGAAGAGTTTCCCCTTGGCTTACAGTGAAATGTAACACAGGGAAGAAGAAATATATACAGACGTTTGCTCCGTTTGCTCCGGTGCCATTCCACTATACCAACCTCTTGGGGGTGTCTCTGGTTGGAGTCGTCATCATCATGTAAGTGGGACATCTGTTTTTGAATATGTAAAACTAGAAGTATTGAACATGTCTGTAACTAATCTCTATAAGCATGTGTATAACGCTGGATGGGAAGAAAAAAGTTAACCAAATTGCCTGCAGATGGGAACATGACTTTTTACCTTAAATCGTCGCACCCAATGTACTCGTTAAGCACTTAACTCTCATCACCTACTGTTATTTGTTAGCAGATTTTTGTGGGTGTGTGCGCACAGATGTTTTTGCTCTTTCTGACTAGACTCTAAACTTCTGGAGGGTGGGATACCATATCTTTATCCTGAGCATTTCTGTTTGATGTCATCAAAACTGCTGGCTAGAAGCCACATTTTCCTAGTCAGAAGCTAGACTGTATAGCCAACGTGACCATTTCTGGTAGCAGTTTCCATTTTCCATTTGAATAAAAAAATACCTTCATAAAAAAATACCAACTTGAACTTACAGTAAAATAACAAGTATGCATTTTGTTTTTTGTGTAAGTACACCCTCAAATCAGCTTGGCAACTACAAATAGAGTGTATACTGCTCAGGTGTCAGGTTGCTCTTATTGTTTTGAAATTTATTTGCATTTCTCTTTTAAACAATTGTTGAAATATAATTCTTTAGAAAAAATCACCACATATCTAATGTATACAATTTATGAGTTTGAATATATGCATACATCCATGAAGTCATCACCATAGTCAATGAGATAAACATGCAGATTATTTTGATAGAAATAAAAGCACATAGTTTTATTTTTGTGTGGCCGGGAGTTCCTGGGTTTCATATCCTTCTGAGGTGATGTGACTTGACATATGCACGCACTCACTCATGCAAGGGCTTTTGAAGTGGGATTCCTGGCCTAGATAAGAAGATATGGTGGTCTATAGAATTTGCAACAGCAGTTTTCTTATTCAGTTTCCTGTTCTGACCGACTTCCCACTAAGTATTATTCATCAAGGAATCCCCTTTCTGATTTACCAAGGCACAAAATGTCATGGCTTGTTCAAGATAGAGGAGCACTGTTGACTTTTTGTGCTATAGAGAACCTCCCTTTTGTTAAACACAGGAACATGTTAAGTCTTGCCTCAAAAGTGAAAAGGGGGGAAAAGATATAACTTGCAGTTCATGGACAATATATTAGACTTGGCCTGACCATGTTGTCCTTTGTCTTCTAATCTTTTTTGAATAAAATGACAAATAAAGAATATTTTTCTTGGGCATTATCTTACTATCTTTTGTTTTTCTGCCTTTCAATATTTCATATTGTATCCAGTGACATCATCTGTATTCCACTTGTAAATTCCTTGAAGGACAACCCATGTCTTTTTTTTTTTTCATGGTAAGGTCTTGTTGTAACCCAGGCTGATGTGGAATTCACTGTCTCAGGCTAGCCTTAAACTTACAGTGATCCTCCTACCTCTGCTTCCTGAGTTCTGGGATTCGAAACCCATTCTTTATCTGTCTGTGCCATAACATATTACCTGCAAATAATAGACAAATACATTCTTGCAAATAATAGACATTTTATATATGCTAATTGATTTATGGTTCATTGAAGGTTTGTACCTTCTTTAATATCTTTGGATATCCTGAGTTTTCTTTTTACTCTCTCACAGTGAAAGTGACTGATTGCCCCCTGAAGTCTGTTGGGTAGCAAGGGGAGAGAGAGAAGGAGGGTAGAAACTGTGAGGTCTGCAAATAGAGGACTCAAGGGGGAATGTGTCCATGTGGTATAATGGGAGAGGTGGTCACAAAAACTGCTATGAAAACAATTATTCTCAGCCTACCCAGAGTACCTATAACTCAGTAACCTTAATCTTATAAGCTACGTACTAAAGCATTACTTCTCTAGAAGGCTGTTACTAAAATAAAAGATTTATCAGGAACAGAGCCCATGGGTACATTTCTAGAAATTGTATTAGCTGTTATACTGCCTATAGCTTTCCTAGAGGATAATCATGAATGAGATTTCACTCTTAAGAACACAGGGACATGTATTGTATGATGACATCCACAAGTGGAAATTTTAACCAATTTTCAATATAAATTAATCAATGTTGACTTAACAAAGATGGAAATGAAGGTATTATATAGATCACATGTATCCATCAGTATTATAATTCTTACTCCTCAATTAATTAGTTTTCTCATTTGCTTGTGCGTTTTGTGAAGGCATGCATATTTTAAAAAAATGTTTTATTTCAGCCAGGCATGGTGGCACACACCTCATCCCAGCACTCAGGAGGCAGAGGTAGGAGGATCACCATGAGTTCAAGGCCACCCTAAGACTCCATAGTGAATTCCAGGTCAGCCTGGGCTAGAGCGAGACCCTACCTTGGAAAACCAAAATAAATAAATAAATAAATAAATAAATAATTTATTTTCAAGAAGATGAAAGAGAGAGAAAATGTGTGTGTATGTGTGTGTGTGCATGCATGCACACGTGTGTGCCAGGGCTTGTAGCTTCCAGATGTATGTGCCACTTTGGGCATCTAGCTTTATGAGGGTACTGGGGAAAGAACCCAGGTAGTTAGGCTTTGCAGGCAAGCATCTTAATCACTGAGCAATCTCTCCATCCCCATTTTTTTTTTTTTTACTATTTTACCTTCAGTGTGTAGAACAGACAAAGTCTTTATGAAATGTGAAATGAATGAATTTAAGTAAGTGGATATAAAACAGAAAGTATGTGTCATTCAGAGGTAACAGCATTGTGAAGCAGTTGTTCTTTGGATGTGGCATAAAGCAAGAGATTTTATGCTGTTTACTAAAAAATTATGTGGAATCCTGAGGCTGGAGAGATGGTTTCATGGTTAAGGCACTTGCCTGCAAAACCTAACAACCTGAGTTCAATTCCCTAGTACCTATGTAAAACCATATGCACAAAGTGGCACATACTTCTGGAGTTTGTTTGCAGCAGTTAGAGCCCCTGGTGAGCCCATGCTCTCTCTCTCCCTGAAAATAAATAAAAATTTTAAAATAAACAATAATTACGTGGAATCCTGGTCACAGAAACCCTTTTTGTAGTTACTGAAATTTTCTTTCTTTGTATTTTTTCCTACAGTCTCAGTTACTGATGGTGACTGGAATGATGTAAGCAAGTGCATTTTCCCCATTATATACATTTCCAGAAACTCTAAAATTCTTCCACTGAAGTTTTTAACTTTTCGAACTACATGTCAATGATATATTTGATAGAAATCAGTGGAAAGGGATATACCAAGAATAATTCCGAATGACAGGAGAGAAGAAACAAAGAGATTGGTAGTGGTAATACTAGTCACTCTTACTATGGGTTTCTCACCCTGAACTGTGATTGTCCATGTACTTATTTACCTCCTCTGGGAGGCTTTGAGCCCCCTGTAAACCAGATAATGTCTCATTTATCTTTATGCCTTTACTGCTCAGTACAACTTTCTGCCTACTACCTAAGAGGTATCTGGGTGAGTTACTATGGATCTTAAAGACATGGCCTTCAGTATTTATTAATTGAAAACAACTGGCTGAGTTCCTATTAAATATCTGCCATTATGATAGTACCACGGTAAGACTTTTTTCCTGCTGCAAGCAACTCTTGGTTTAGAGGCATGCAAATAAATTAACAATTTTTAAACCATGGATAAATGCAATAGATAAATGTTCAAGAGATATTTTGAGCAATAAAGACATACCTAACCAAGGATGAATAGAATGATGGCAGAATATAAACTTTTTTTTTTTTTTCCTGAGGTAGCGTCTCGGTAGGGTCTCATTCTAGCTCAGGCTGATCTGAAATTCACTATGTAGTCTCAGGCTGACCTTGAAGTCACAGCCATCCTCCTACTTCTGCCTCCTAAGTGCTGGGATTAAAGGCATGTGCCACCATGCCTGGCCTTAGAACATAAACTTTTAGTTGAAAAGAATTTCACCCCAAACATTAATATGAGGCACCATACTAATGGCATTTGTTGTCAATCAATACTTTATTACTAATACAAGAGATTTTATGACATATATAAGAAGTAGAAATAAATCAATTTCCCCCTAAAACCAATAGCCTCACAAACGTTACAAGATCACTGCTTCTTAAAATTAGCAAGTCATGATTGTAATTACTAATAGTCACCCTGGAGAGTAAGGTGAATTTTAGAGGTTGAGTCATTATTACTCAGGGGAAAACTAGGAGGCTATGAATTTCAAGGGAAAGGGAAAGTGTAAATAGAATTATGTAGAAAAGAGAGAATTAACAAAATGTTTGGTGTTCTCATGAATTCTCATGTATCAGAGTGTAAAGTTTGAGCTAGAGGGTGGCAATGGTTGGGTCAGCAGAAGTTGGCAAGGAAGAGAGCATGACACACCTTGAGTAAGATCTTAGATTATATCTTTTACATCACGGAAATGAATGAGGGGTTTTTAGCAATGGCATCACCTGATTACACTTTGATTATAAGCTCTCAGGGCTGGAGGGATGGCTTAACGGTTAAGGCATTTGTCTGCAAAGCCAAAGGACCCAGGTTAGATTCCCTAGGGCTCACGTGTCTGGAGTTCGTTTGCAGTGCCTGGAGGCCCTGGCGTGCCCATTCTCTCTCTCTCTCTCTCCCCCTCCCTCTTTCTCTGTCAAATAAATAAAAATAAAATATTAAAAAAAGAACAATAGGGGCTGGAGAGATGGCTTAGCGGTTAAGCGCTTGCCTGTGAAGCCTGAGGACCCCGGTTCGAGGCTCGATTCCCCAGGACCCACATGAGCCAGATGCACAAGGGGGCGCACGCGTCTGGAGTTTGTTTGCAGCGGCTGGAAGCCCTGGCGCGCCCATTCTCTCTCTCCCTCTCTCTGCCTCTTTCTCTCTCTGTCCGTCTGTATCTCTCAAATAAATAGATAAAAATTAAAAAAAAAAAAGAACAATAGCTCTCACATGTAGCTCCTTTTTTTTCCCGCAAGTACTTAGACTAGGCATAGCTTCATGGGATTTTCTCATATATTATCATAATTAATCCTCATAATATCATGATGACTTGAGTAGTACTCTTCTCTTCCTAGGTGGAGAAGTAGAAGATTTTGAAAAGTTGAGTAACTTTTCCAACTTCACGTAGCTAGTAAGTGACAGCTCAGGATTTGAAATATGGTGAATAAGTATACTTATTTAGCCACTTTGCTTTAAAGAGAGTTTTAAAAAACTTTTTATTGATAATTTTCATACATGTACATAATATATTTTGAGCATAATCCCCTCTCATTACCTTTTTTTGTCCCCTCTCCACCATCCTCCTTCCTCTGAATCCCTTCTTTCCATCTAGTTCCTCTTTTATTTTGATGGAATGTTGATGGACCCAATATTATGCAGGCCTTGGGCAGGTAATGACAGCTGTTGTGAGGTCATGAATCTAATGGCCACTTAATGCCAGGAAGACAGAAATCTAAAACACCCCTCTTTATCCTGTGGCTTTTACATTCCTTCTACTCCTTCTACAATATTCCCTGAGCCTTAGCGAGTGTAATATAGATGACTTATTTAGTGCTGAGCACTTAGCAGTCATTTATTCTCAGCACTTTGATGAGTTCTGAGTCTCCTCAGTAGTCACCGACATTTGTAAAAAATAAGCTTCTCTGACCATAGGTGAATGCAACACTAATCTGGGCACAGACATAAATATGTAGAGGGAAATTTGATGGGCACAGCATAACTATTCATTCAAATAATAGTGGTGGCTTCCCCCTTAGGATCTATGACCTTCCTAGCCATAGGTTTTGACTAGGCTTTCAGTACCAGGCATGAATTCCCTCTTGTGGAACAAATCTCAAATCCAGTCAGGGAGCAGTTGGTTACTCCCATAACAGTCATCCCAAGACTCCCCCAGCAGGTTTCATAGCACTTTCCAACACTATGACAGCTAGGAGGCTTCCAGCTCAGTCCCAGCTTGATCTCTCAGTGTCATATGACAGAAACAGGTGGTATCTTTAACAATAGGGTTTTATCATCTAGTTCTGGTGGGCAACCAAGCACTATTAGTAATAATCAGTATTATTTGGGAGCTCACACACACACACACACACACACACACACACAAACTCACTGGGGGGCATCTCACCCCTGGAAAGGTGCTTTTACTATAGCAACCTATGACTTCTGGGAGCAGTATTATTGATCCCCACACAGTGCTTCTTCCCAAATTATCTCATTTTTTAAAAAATTATTTTTGTTGCTTATTTTTATTTGAGAGCGACAGAGAGAAGGAGGCAGAGAAAGAGAGAGAGGGAGGGAGAGAATGGGCGCGCCAGGGCTTCCAGCCACTGCAAACGAACTCCAGACGTGTGCGCCCCCTTGTGCATCTGGCTAATGTGGGTCCTGGGGAATTGAGCCTCAAACCGGGGTCCTTAGGCTTCACAGGCAAGCGCTTAACCACTAAGCCATCTCTCCAGCCCCCAAATTATCTCATTTTTAAAATTATTTTTTTAAATTGGTAAACAAAGGTTTTCATGTGACTTTTTTCTGTTTGTTTTTTCGAGGTAGGGTCTCCCTCTAGTCCAGGCTGACCTGGAATTCACTATGTAATTTCAGGGTGGCCTTGAACTCAAGGCAATTCTCCTACCTCTGCCTCCCGAGTGCTGGGATTAAAGGAGTGTACCACCACACCTGGCTTCATATGGCTTTTTTCAAAACATGTTTAGTTTTGGTTAACCCTTTCCCCACTCTTTCCTCTCCTCCATCTCCTTTCCCT
Source organism: Dipus sagitta (assembly GCA_036346955.1). Classification (NCBI taxonomy): domain Eukaryota; kingdom Metazoa; phylum Chordata; class Mammalia; order Rodentia; family Dipodidae; genus Dipus; species Dipus sagitta. Next base: position 66,970,857 of record CM070776.1, read on the forward strand.
GATCCCACTTAGACCTTTCCACTTCCAGTATCCCATCCCTCTATTTATATATCTATAATCCCCTCTCATTAAGCCTTCTACCACCCCCCCTTCATGGCCATTTTCTAGTTTACTGGCCTTTACTGATTCTCACTCCAACTTACATACAAATGTAAGAATTTGAATCTAGGATCCACATATGAGAAAGATCATGCAGTATTTGACTTTCTGAGCCTGAATTACCTTACTTAGAATATTAATTTATAGATCCATCTATTTCCTGTGAATTTCATAATTTCATTTTCATTTATAGCTGAATATAATTTCATTGAATATGCATACTGCATCTTTATTATTCAATTATCAGTTGATGGGCATCTAGGCTGATTCCATTTCCTAGGTGTTGTTACTAGAGCAGCAATAAACCTGGGTGAGCAAGTATCTCTATGGTAAAGTGTAGAGTCCTTAGTGTTTATGATAGAACTATTTTTAGCTTTTTGAGAAACCTTCACACTGATTTCCACAATGGCTGCATCAGTTTGTACTTCCACTAACAGTAAATGAGGATTCACTTTTCCCTTAATATTTTCCCCTAACTGTTTCTTTTTTTTTTAAAGATTAAGTTTGGTTTCCAAGAGACCAGTTAAGAAGGTATAGTGAGTTGATGAGATTCTGAACTCAGTCAGTGAAACTAAAGAAAAAAAACGACAGAAAAAGAGATAAAGAGAAGAATTGTATAAGCTTGTATAAATAAGGTAAAGTTAGCAGGATGGTACAAAGGAGATTTCTAGTCAGAAATTACTTCCATGTTTGTCTGGATTAAAGATTTGTTTGTCTGAATTTAAGCCATTCAAGTCCATAGATCTTGCAGGTAGATGGAGCTTAGGTTCTAAAATTTTAAAAAGAGACTTAAGTAGAATGAAAGCAGAGTTGTATGTGAATGTGTAGATAGAACATAGAAGTAGACTGATGGTGGAATGCTAGAGAATATCAATTTTGGAGCAAGTGATGATCTAGAGTCAAAGAAGGAAGCAGAGAATGTGGCATGCTAGAAACTAAGGGGATGTAATATAATAACAAGGAAGGCATAATCATGAGTATCAAAGGTAGCAAAGAAGTCCCTTATCAAAAGGATTGAGAAGATATACTGCAATTGTCATAAGGCAGAGAGCCTTAGGGAAAGGAGTATTGCTGGAATATTGTGGGAAGAAGTCAGATCACATAGGTTGCAGCAAGAAAGGAAGTGAGAAAGTGATGACAGTGGAGTTAGAGAAATCATTCAAGAAGTTTGATGAGGGAGAGACAGAGAGAGAGAGAGAGAGAGGGAATGTGTGTGTGAGAGTGTGTGTGTGTGTGTGTGTGTGTGTGTGTTGAGGGCTGTAGGTAGAGGCAGTGCAGACAAAAGAGTTTCCTCTTTGAGTTTTAGAGTTTGCAAGAGAGTTAAGAATTCTCATGGGTTGAAGGAGAGGGAGGGGCTGTTTAACACAGTAATGTCCTGGAGGAGGTTAAAGTGGGTAGTACCGAGGGTGAAATGGAGAGAGAACTGATTTAGGGGGAAAGCATTATGACTGATAACCAGAGAAAACAGTATATTAGAAAGTAATTTGGTAGGAGAAGGTTGGTGGGTAAGCATATTTGGGGAAATAAGAGAGATTAAACTTTCCAGATAAATTTTACCATTTTTCTAGATGTGTGTATGTGTGGTGTGTATGTGTGTATAATGTGTGTATGCATGTTCACACCTTCTTTTTTGCCTTATTAAGAAGCACTAAAATTTAAAATCTCCATATGGAATTTGAAAACAGTCAATAAAGTCTTCTATTTATGAAAATTAGTATGTTTTTATGTACAGTAAAAAATACCACAAAATTACTTTAACAATGAGGGAGTTTTAAAGGTCAGAAGAGAGAAACAAAGTATGATTTTTTTTTTTTTTTTTTGGTTTTCTAAGGCAGGGTCTCACTGTAGCCCAGGCTGACCTGGAATTCACTATGTAGTCTCAGGGTGGCCTCGAACTCATGGAAGTCCTCCTACTTCTGCCACCTGAGTGCTGGGATTAAAGGTGTGTGCTACCATGCCCAGCAACAAGTATCACTTTTAAAAACTTTTTGTATTGACATCGTAGCCTATAATCTCCACATTAATGGGAAGGATTCAATGTAAACTCTTGTTAAATCTTTGGAAAACATGTCAGGACACATAGAACAAAAGCCTGGTAGTCAGACAAACCTGGATTTGGCATTCCCCCACATCTTATATGTGAGATTAGTGAAGTTACTCAACCTATCTAAGCTTTAGTTTTTTTTTTTCTTTATCTTTAAGGGTAGCACTCCTACATTTATAGGGCAGTATTAAATCATGAGCCATTATTGTATTCTAGGAACAAATCCTACTTCATTATGATGCATATCTTTTAAATATATTAAATATTCTTAGATACTTATGAGAAAAATAATATTATGTAGCTCTCTTCAAAGTGAAATTTCCCTCATTTTACATTTTATATCAACTTTCATTTAGCTTGTGTTTACCCAGACAAATCTTGAATTATCCCATTATCGGTACTTGAAAGAGAGAGAGAGAGAGAGAGAGAGAGGATGAATTTGAGTTGTACTATAAATGCTTAATTGATTTCCTTATGGGCAGATTTAATATGCCACTGTTAAACACCTTACACAAAGCTCAGTTGGTGTCATGGTGTTAGATACTATAGAAGACATAAAGGACATTTCAGATCAACAGAGAGATTATTCCAGGTATGCTACTTTCCAATGTGAAAATCACAGTATGAAGAATTATATAATCCATTCTGTTTTGAGCAGGGTCTCCACTTAGAGGAAGAGTACACCTCTGTTTATAATTTTCTTTCATTTTGTTTATTTCACAAAACTTTAATTATAATAAGTATATCCATTTTTAGTCATCCCAAGAGGAATTCTGCTTTTTCTCCATTAGACATGTGGTCCAAGTTTTTTTCCTCTGCTTGTGATATATACATCTATCTGAGAAGAAAAATCACTTCCATTTCTTCCCTTAAGTGAAATAATCAGAATATTGACACCAAACATGAGGAAAGATGTGATTTTATATGTAGAAATCATTGAAGTAGAATAGATTTTTGCTTTTACCATCAATTGTCACCATCAGTAAAATGTAATTTCATGTGTCTATATGACCTACTGTGACATTAGCTCCAATAATAAGAAAGATAATAACATCCTTGTCTGCTAGATAATTAATTTTGGGGGGCAAGCATAGTTTTAAGTAACTTTAAGTTATTGTTTTGCATATATTCTTATATCATGCTTCTCTACTTCACTGCAGGAATCCTGCTCAACTTAGTATTTTTACAAATCGAGACCATATGAAAGATCTTCGAAGGTACTTGACATTCAAATATATCCAGTATCTGGTCCTACCTTCTCCAACTATCATCATCACTCTGCTAGGATTGTTTGCCAGTCTGTATGTTATGCTGATATTCACATTACCTTCGGTATCCAGAAAACCCACTGCAGTGTTTATTAGCAACATAGCTCAGGCCGATATCTTAGTTGGCTGCAGCATTTTTTCTGCCATGATTCCAGATGTGATAAAAAGTGAAATATTATCAGTGTCTTTTCAATCAACCTTAAAGCAGAATTTCCAGATTGCAAATGTACATGCCAGCTCCCTTTTCCTCAGCTGTGTTAGCCTCGAGGGCTTTCTAATCATTTTTCTTCCAGTAGAGACTCGCCACATAAGGAATGTTAGATATGCCAAGGTAGCTTCTCGTATCATCTGGATTGCCATCATCACTGAGTGCTTCCTTTATCAGCTCGAGTGCTTCACAGACCTCAGCATCTCCTCCTCTCTTGGTACTCACTGGCAACTTCTGCTGCTGCTGAATTTCTTCCATGGAGTCACAAAACTGCTGAAGTCACTTATTTACCCAATTGGACTACTTTTAAGGATCTTCAATGTATATCTCTTTTATAAAATGTATTTCAGAGATTGTCATGGTTAATTGCATATGTCAGGAGTGTTGGATATGTTGCCCAGTTTTTTTTTAATCAAATACTAATCTAGATGTTACTGTGAAATTTTGTAGATGTGATTAAATTTTATAATTAGTTACTATTAAGTAAAAAAGAACACTATAAATATTTTACGTGGACCTCATCTAATCCACTGAAGGCTTTAAGATCAGGGTTTTTTTTTCCCTCCCCCAGGGGAATAAGACCTTTTGCCTGAGATCTGTAACATATAAATCCTACTTGAATTTGCAAGCTTCTGGCCTACATTGAAAACTAAAGATGTCAGCTCTGTTTTGTCTGAGATTTTAGCTTAATGGTTTTCCCTACAGATTTTGAACTTACCAGCCTTGACAGTCATGTATGAAAATTGCTTAAAATAAAAAAACCATCATATACTATTGCCTTTGTGTTTCTTTGACCTGTACTTTTGGAAAACCCTGACTAATACTGATTTTGCTACTATGAATCATTCCATAGGAATCTAATCTTAAGGATGAGTTTTGAAAATTGTTTTTGGGACTGTTGAACTTGGTTCCTATAATCTGATTAGATTTAAGGTTACTAGGGTTTCTATTTCCAGCAGTAAAGAGGGTTCTTATGGTGCACAGTGTTATACAGCACTAGAAAAATGTAAGATATCACTATTGGATACACTTAAGCAAACAGTTATATATTTTTTTGAGGCAGAGACTCATATACCCCAGTCAGGCCCCAAACTCCTGATCCTCCTGACTCTACCTCCTGAATGCTGGGATTATATCCATGAGTCATCATACTTGGGCATCAACAAATATATATATTTAAAATTTTATTTATTTACTTGAGAGAGAGAGAGAGAGAGAGAGAGAGAGAGAACAATAACTCTAGACAAATGTACCACCTTGTGCATCTGGCTTATATGGGTACTGGGGAATCAAGCCTGGGTCCTTTGGCTTTGCAAGCAAGCTCTTTAACTGCTAAGCCATCTCTCCAGCCAGTAAGCACATATGTTTTGATACCCTGATTCATACTTGTAAAGCTAGTGAGTTTAGAGACATTGACCAATTGCTACTGATTTTGGTAAAGAAAGGGATGAGCTTAAGGCATCAAATTAGCAATTCAAGTGCTGGGAATTAATGACCTGAAAACATTTTAGTCTGCCCTGTAAGAAACCTTTACTTGTAGTAGAGCTGACATAGTGAAAGACCAAACCCCAAAGTTACAACATAAATTGTCATCCTATCCTTGCAGGATATCTGCTAGTAAAGTGAAGACATTTGTTGGGAAGGAATAAGATCTTCAGAAATGATGTGGAGATATATGTACAGATGCTAATGAAGCCAGGGACACTGAAACCCTAAATTTAGCTAACTTGTCTTTGACAGTAGAAGCAGTTTTCTACCTTACCTGAGGAGGAACTTTCCTTTGCCCAAGGAAACTATAATGACATCCTCTGTGGAGGCTGTTGTTTCTGAATATATAACTAGACTCAAGTCCCAGCAGGCCTCAAAGGGTGAGGTACAATGTATTTTACATAAAAGTCTGTGTTAAGGTCCAATCGTCATGGTTTTTATAATTTATACAATTGGAAATCTGAATAAAATATTAGTAATAGGTGTTAAGGTTTTATGATAATGGTAGACAGAACATTGAGTTGGATTAGAGTTAAAGAGCTTGGAATGTTACAGAAGGTTTATCACATAAGATCTGCTCAGCCACACAGGTGGGGCCAAAGAGCACCACTTTTACCATCACTGGAAATAATACATTTGTGAAATGTTTGCCAACATTATTGAATAACTCTTCCCACTCTTTGCAGGACAGGAATTAGAGTGGGAACTGTAGCTTTTGACAGGGGGATCTTTAAATCAACAGACTGTCATCAGCTAATTGGTTGCACATATCACCAGAGATTAGATGACAATGGTTATACTAATGTTCATTTGAGTCATAAAACCACTCAGAATAGTCTGACTCTGAGTCAGAAACTCACAGTTTTGTTTTGTTAATTATGATGTCTTTAAGAAAGGATGATGGTTAGTTTACTCAATTCTTACTTGATATTTATATGTCGATGACTTCTAGGCCAAGTGCATGATAGGTTGAATCATCAAGAAGAAAGTCTTGGGAGATTGCTTTGTAAAGTGCTTACCTTACAAGCAGGAAGACCTGAGTTCAATTTCCAGAACCCACATAAAATGCCTATAATTCCAGCACAGAGGAGATATACACATGCAGATCCTTGAAGCTCATTGGCCAGCCTATCTAGCCTAATTGGTGAGCTCTAAGCCAATGAGAAACCCTGTCTCAAAAAGAAGAGGATGAGAAATGATATCAAACCTTGTCCTTTGGCCTCCATATACATACTCATACATGTACATATGCAGATGCACATATTGATGTCCACACATACTTATGAACATGCATACACACATGCATACACACATATACAGAAAGGAGGAGGAGGAGGGGAGAATGGTGCTACATGCCTGAAGCTGAAGTAGGAGAATCATGAGCTTGAGGCTAGCCTGAGATACATAGTGAGATCCTCTCCCACAATACAATTCACAGAAATAATTTCATTTTGTTCTTTTTGGTAGCATCTTGCTCTAGCCCAGGCTGGCTTGGAATTCACTATGTAGTCTCAGGTTGGCCTGGAACTCACAGTGATCCTCCTACCTCTGCCTCCTGAGTGCTGGGATTAAAGGCATGTGTCACCACACTGGCCAGAAATAAAATTTAATCATCACAACAACGTCTCATGACCCTTCAATCCATTCCTACACCCAAAGCCAGTTTTCAGAAACAGAATTACTTAAGCCAAGGGGAGGATGTATGCTTTTGAGGAAAGAAACACTAATAAAAATTATACTGTTTAACATCTTCCTAGTCTTCCCAAAAGGGACTGATGCTTCTTTGAGGCAAGCCCAACAGACTAGTCTTTTTTGTGAGAGAGCATGAGAGAGAGACACAGAGAGAGAATTGGCACACCAGGGCCTCCAGCCACTGAAATCAAACTCCAGACGCATGCACTCCTTTATGTTTGACTTATATGAGACCTGGAGAGTTGAACATAGGTCCTTAGGCTTGCAGGCAAGCTCCTTAACCTCTAAGTAATCTCTCCAGACCTGCCTTTAAAAAAAAAAAAAAAAAAAAACTAGTTTGTGCATTAAGAAACAAGTAACAGACTTTTGGGGGATTATTGCAATGGATATACTCAACAACTTGTAGAATCTCCACATTGATTCCCTGGCCCACAGAGAAAGGGCTATTTGGCAGAAAAGGTTAAGTGAAAGCCATTGGAATTGCCTCTATCTAGGGAGATTGTAAATAAAAAAGTAACATTAGCTTCTTAGAGGGATTCAGTGATTACTATCACCTTTAAGGACTTAGAGAATTCAGAGGTGGGGATTCTCACCACTATCAATTCAACATGTCTACATTGTTACTCCCAGAACCTACCTGAGACAAAAGATACAGCAGGCCCCAAAAGTAAGTGTCAAGTGGTGACAATCTCCACGACAAGGTAGTAAAACAAAACAAAACAAAACAAAACAAAAACTCAGAAAATAGATCTTTGTTCATGGTAGGGGATTATTACAAACTCCACCAGGTCAAGTTTCCTCCAATTTCAGCCTCTTTGTCAGATGTAGTTTCATCATTTGAGCAAATAAACCAATCTTCTGCTATTGATATGCAGTCACCAATCTGAAAATAGTTTGTTCTCCATACCTATTACTATGACTATCAGAGAGAATTTGTTTTCAGCTACCAAGACTAGTAATTCACCTTGCATGACTTTGGGGTATATTGGCTCTCCACTCCTATGCCATAATTTAGTCTGCAGTGTTTGTTGCATTTATAAGACATCACACTAGTCCATTACATTAATAGTAGTATGCTTATTGGACCCAGTGAACCAAATGTGGCAACTACAACTTATCACTGAGACCTTTCTGTGTTCAGAAGGTTAGGAATAAATCATCAGGAGCCTTCTGCTGCAATTAAATTTCTAAGATGTCAGGAGCGTAGTCAATGTCAAGGTATACTTTCTAATGCGAAGGATTGGTTCTTGTATTTGGTCCCCTCTATAGCCAAAATAGCACAAGGTCTAGTGAGTGTCTTTGGATTTTGGAGCCAACATAGTTCTAACTTGAGTGTGGTATTTGAAATATTTATTTATTTATTTATTTATTTTGGTACTGAGTAAGCTGAACACATGTTAGTTGAATGGGCCTCAGAGCAAGAAAAGACTGCACTAGGCCTCGGCAGGTGTGTAAGGTGCTCTGCCACTTGTCACCCATGATTAGGCAGACTCATGAAGGTACAGGGAGCAATAGTGGCAGATGCTGATGCATTTTGGAACCAATGCAAGGACTGTATACATGAGTCATAGCATAGGTAATTAGGGTTTTGAAGCAAAGCTCTACTATCATCAGTTGATAACTACCACTGGTGGTATAGCTTTGGCTTATCGGAGGGCCTTATGAAAGGTTAAATGTTCAACTATGGGCCACCAGATTACATCCAACTGAGCTTCTCTTTTTGAACTCAGTGTTGTCTGATGCATAAAACCAGAAAAGGCGTATTCACATCCATTTTCCATCATCCAATGGATGTAGTGCACATGAAAATAGGCTTGAGCAAACATGGAAGGCATAAGTCAGTTACAAGAAATGACCTGAATGTCCGTGGTCTCAACTGCTTGCTATGGATTGAATGTGCTGTCCCTTAAAGGTTCATATACTGGAAGCTTGGCATCAAAGTTTGGAAAGATGGCAGGACCTGTAAAAGATAGAGCCTACTAGAAATTAACTAGACTATGGGAATACTGCCCTCTGAAGGAATTACTGCCAACTTTATGGAGTGAGTTAATTTTCATTGGAATAAGCTTTACAAAGTGAAGCAAGTGGATATGTTCAGCAATGATTGCTTCCTTTTCCATTTCTCTGCCATGTTGAACAGATGGCTCCTCCCAGTCTTATTTCTGTTTGCAAAGCTGTGAGACAAATAAACATCATTTCATTATATACTACCAAACCTTACATATTTTATTATGACAACCAAAATCAGACTAAGACACTGAAATACCACTTATAGATTTTTTAGGTTTATTGGAATATAAATTTTCAATCCATTTTTTTGATGTAGGGTCTCACTCTAGACCAGGCTCTCAAGCTATTCTTTAATGATCCTCTGGAGTTCATTGGAATTTAGTGCACCATCCTCTCTAACTTGACTAATTTGGGACCTCTCTTTTTCTTTTGATCAGAATGACTAAGGGGTAAGGGGTTGTCATTCTCATTCTTGTTTATTTAAAATATTATTTATTTACAATCAGAGAGAGGGGTGGAGAAATAGTGAAATAATGAGAGTGAGAGAGAATGGGCATGCCATGGCCTTTTGCCACTGCAAACAAACTCGAGATACATGCACTACTTTGTGCATCTGGCTTTACATAGGTACTGGGGAATAACCTGTGCCATCAGGCTTTGCAAGCAAGTACCTTCAACTGCTGAGCCAATTCTTGAGCCCCTTGTTTATTTTCTTAAGTGAACTAAATTTTTACATGATTGATTATATGTATTGTTCTTTTGGTTTTCATTTTATTAATTTCTGCCCTGATTTTTAGTACTTCTTATCACTTCTTTTCATTTTTTTGTTTGTTTTGTTTTTTGAGGTAAGGTCTCACTCTAGCTCAGGCTGACATGGAACTCACTATGTCATCTCAGGGTGGTGTTGAATTCACAGCAATCCTCCTACCAAGTGCTGGGACTAAAGGCATGTGCCAGCACACCCGGCTTTTATTTTTGTTTTTCTAAGATGTGGATGTGCATGGCTAGGTTCTTTATTTCAGATAAATATGGTTTAAAAAATGTGTGTGTGTGTGTAGTGATGATAATGATGTGTATGGGTGCTTGTGTACCATGGAGCATTTGTGGAGGTCAAAGGAAAACCTTGTAGCACTGATCCTCTCCTCATCTTGCTTGAGGCAGGGTCTCTTTTATTATGTTGCTAGATGGGTACACCACATTTTTTCCAGATTTACATGCATGTTGGGGATCCAAACTCTGATTGGCAGGATTGCAGAGCAATTGCCTTTAGCCACTGAGCCATCTCCTTGGCCTTCAGTATTTTTTTTTTTCAGTTTTTCAAGGTAGGGCCTCACTCTAGGCCCAGGCTGACCTGGAATTTACTCTGTATCCTCAGGGTGGCCTTGAACTCATAGCGATCCTCCTACCTCTGACTCCCAAGTGCTGGAATTAAAGTCATGCACCACCATGCATGGCTACCTTCAGTATTTTTTTTTTTACCTGGCTTTTCAAGGTAGGATCTCACCCTAACCTTGGCTGACCTGGACTTCACTATGTAGTCTCAGGCTGGCCTCGAACTCATGGTGATCCTCTTACCTTAGCCTCCCCAGCGCTGGGATTAATGGCATGTACCAGCATGCCTGGCCAGTATCATCTTTTAATCTAAGCAAAACAAGATATGTTGAGTCAGGCGTGGTGGCTCATGCCTTTAATCCCAGCACTCGGGAGTCAGAGGTAGGAGGATCAACATGAGTTTGAGCTGATCCTGAGACTACATAGTGAATCCCAGGACATCCTGGGCTATAGTGAAACCCTATCTCAAAAACAAACAAACAAACAAAAAAAGATATGTTTCCTTTTATAACTAACTGCCTTAGCTGTATCCCAAAGGTTCTGGTAGGTTGTGCTTTTTTTTATTAAATTTTTTGTTTTTTATTAATTTATTTGAGAGCGACAGACAGAGAGAGAAAGAGGCAGATAGATAGATAGAGAATGGGCATGCCAGGGCCTCTAGCCACTGCAAAGGACGTCCAGACGCGTGTGCCCCTTGTGCATCTGGCTAACGTGGGTCCTGGGGAATCGAGCCTCGAACCGGGGTCCTTAGGCATGACAGGCAAGCACTTAACCACTAAGCTATCTCTCCAGCTCTGCTTTTGTTTTTAACTCGATTTTAGGAATCTTTTAATTTTCTCCCTAATTTCTTCAAAAGACCCATTGATCACTCAAGATTTTTAAAATATTTTATTTATTTATTTGACAGAGAAAGAGAGAGAGAGAACGAGTGCCAGGGCCTCAAGCCACTGCAAACGAACTCCAGATATGTGTGTCAGCTTGTGCATCTGGCTAATGTGGGTCCTGGAGAATTGAACCTGGGTCCTTTGGCTTTGTAGGCAAACACCTTAACCGCTAAGCCATCCCTCAAGCCCGAGCACTCAAGATTTTATTGTTCAGACTCTAGGTATTTGTGTATTTTCTCTATTTTCCTTTGCTATTGATTTCTAGTTTTATTCCACTATGCTTTCAGAAGATACAAGAATTTATTTCAATTATTTTGTATTTGTTAAAGTTTTCTTTTTGGCCAAGAATGGGTTCTGTTTTAGAGATGGTTCCATGGGATGGGTCGAAGAATGTTGAGTGCAATATTCTGTAGATGTCTGTTTGATCTATGGTATAGTATAACTCTATAGGTTTAAAATATTTTTATTTATTTATTTGCAAGCAGAGAGAGACAGAGAGAGGGAGAGACAGAGAGAGCAAGAGTGAGCAAGCATGCCAGGACCTTTATATGCTACAAATGAACACCAGATGCATGCATCACTTTGTTTTGCTTTACATGGCTACTGGGGAACTGAACCTGACTTGTTAGGCATTGCAGACAAGGACCTTAACTGCTGAGCCATCTCTCTAGCCTCTCACTCAGATTTTAATATTGGTTCTTTGCTTTGTATTTTAACATCTTGAATATAATTTATCATGGAGATATTCTCTATTCATTTCAATTTTGGGTTCAAAATACCTCATATTTGAATATCCACTTATTTTTTATGGCTGATCATATTTTATACTATAATTTTATTAAGTAGATTGTGTTTATGATTTTAGTTTCTGCTGAAGCTCCTTCTATCCCATGGATTCATAGATTTGGTATCCTGGTCATATTCTGGATTTCTGAAATGTTATTATGGCTATCCTTCATTATTTCTCAATTTTACAATATTTAATTTATTTATTTGAGAGTGAGTGTGAGAGAGAGAGAGGTGGGGGGGTGAGAATGGGTGTGCCAAGGCCTTTAACCATTGCAAAAAACTCCAAATACATGAGCCACCCTGTACATCTGGCTTTCTATGGGTACTGGGGAATAAAACTCAGGTCCTTAGGCTTTGCAGGCAAATGCCTTAACTGCTGGGCCATCTCTCCAGCTTTATTTCTCATTTTCTTTGGTTTTTCGAGGTAGTGCCATGCTCTAGCACATGCTGACTCAGACTTAACTAAGTACTGTCAGGGTGGCTCAAATTCATGGCAATCCTTCTACCTCTGCCTCCTGAGTGCTGGGATTGAAGGTGTGCACTACTTGTTTTATTTTTAAAATCTCAGTTACCCTGCTAAAATTTTCTCTATTGCTAACTGTTTCATTCATATTGCTATTTTCCTCATCCATTTTGCTGACCTTTTCTTCTCTTACTAACTTTCCTCTCCCAATCTTGGATTGGATTAATCTGCTTGTTTGTATGCTCTTTAAGGCCATTGATCATTTTTTTGCTAATGAACTTTTGAAAAGCTCACCTGGGATTTCAATTATTTCAGTAAATTTTAATTCAGTAATTGAGAAGTATGATCTATTGGACAAATCACATTGCCTTGCTTTTTATCATTTGTTTTATTTTGTATTGTAATTTGTGCATCTATTGTTTTGAATATCCCTTCCTGTTTTATTCTCAGTACTTGGGCAAATTTTTTGTGTCCCTATTAGTCACCACCACCAGAAAAGAGAAGCTTCATTAATCAAAAATGAAAGTGGCACTAATATATGGGCATAAACATAAATATTTAGAGGGCAATTTGGTAGTTGGATGGACTTTTTTCATGAGAGAAAACACATGTATTTAGTTTACTTTCTTTTTTTAATATTTTTATTTTTATTTATTTATTTGACAGAGAGAGAGAGAGATACAGAAATAGGCAGGTAGAAATAGAGAGAGAAGGGGCACACCAGGGCGTCCAGCCACTGCAAATGAACTGCAGATGCATGTGCCCCCTTGTGCATCTGGCTTACGTGGCTCCTAGAGAGTCGAACTTAGGTCCTTTGGCTTTGCAGACAAGCACCTTAACTGCTAAGCCATCTCTCCAGCCCTAGTTTACTTTCTTAATTGCTGAAGAACATGAAAATAATTCTGACCCCTGTGAGTTTTCATCAAAGGATCCCAGAGGAGGACTTTTAATAAGCTAACAGAAAGGATGACTCAATCTGTGGATACCAGGCAGCCTTTTCCCCAGTCACTTCTATCGTTACCCAGTGGGCTTATTAATTAAGTTATTATGGCTGCAGTGGTAAGGTTTGTTGCAGGCATGCTTGTGTTGCTGGCACAAAACATCCAACCAAGAGCAGCTTGTGGGAGGAAAGGGTTTATTTTGGCTTACAGACTCAAGGGGAAGCTCCATGATGGCAGGAGAAAATGATGGCATGAACAGAGGGACATCACCCCCTGGCCAACATTAGGTGGACAACAGCAGCAGAAGAGTGTGCCAAACACTGGCAAAGGGAAGCTGCCTATAACACCTCTCAGCCTGCCCCCCAAAAGACACCTTGACCAGGAGTCTTCAATTTCATAATTGACACCAGCTAAGTAATCATTTTGGTATATAGATTTGCTTTCACTACAGGCAATGCTAAAACAGTACCCATAATTTGTAAAATATCTTATCTGTAATCAAAGTGCTCTATCCAGCATTATTACTGTTCAAGGAATAACTGTAAAATAAATGAGCTTTGGAAGTGGGCATATGTTCATGGATTTCACTGATTTCATTGTTTGCTCACCCTCTGGACCAGTTGGCTAGGTAGACTTGTGGGGGGCCTTTTGCAAACTCAGTAATTGTAACACTTGGGTAGAAATGTCTTTAATGACTGGGACATTGTTCTCCATAATGTTGCTTATTCTGTAGGTGACCATCCAACATATGCTATTATTTTTCCCATAGCCAAGATGTATTGGTCCAGTATCCACATAGTACAAATGAAGCAGTATCACTTACTATTACTTTTAGTGATCCACTAGCAACATTTTTGTTTTTGTTTTTACTGCAACCTTATGCTACGCTGACCTAGAAGTCTTAGTACCTGGTGAAGAGGGCTAACATGAAGACACAAAACAATGTTACATTGATTTGGAAGTTACTATTTCTACTTGGTTACTTTGGGTCCTTATACAGCTAGGTTAATAGCTGTAGCAGTTAGCTTCTAATTGCTGTGAAAAAATGCCCAACCAGAAGCAGCTTATTGGGAGAAAGAATTTATTTCAGGCTTATAGCTTTGAGAAGCTTCATCATGGCAAGGGAAGTTGTCTCACTTCATCATACATCCACAGCAGAAAGACAAAAAAATAAACCAGCTTTGAACATCCAGTGGGCTAGACTCATCAATCTCTAGGTCTTCCTCTTACAACACACCTCCTCCAGCAAGGCTCTACTTTCCCAAGGCTCCACATGCTGAGGACTAAGTAAGAAGCTTAATTACAAACATTTGAGGCTATGGGGGACATTTTACATTCAAACCACCACATTAGCCAAAACAGCACGAGAAGCAATTTCCAAGGCTTAACCATGCCAGAGATGTAGAGAAATTGTGCCTGGGAACATCTTAAATACATATGTGTAGCATATATGAAAGATAATGAACAATGTTTGATAAGTGACCCTTAACCTATTGTCATGTAGCTATTCCTCATGAATTGAAACATTGTCTTCTGGAGGGAACAGACAGGCTCATAACATTCAGGAAGCTAATGGAACTTAATAGGCCTAGGAAGTCCATGAAATGTAGAAGACTTGGGAAGTTCAGAAAGTTATAAGACTTACAAAGCCTCTCCATAAGGTATAAAAGCAGTGAACAAATCCTGGGAGAGGAGATTTTCTAAGAGCCAAGCTGCCTGAAATTTGTGTGGGAACTCTACAGATCCAGTTTTCATGAGTTAGCACATATGCAGTAATGTGGTTTTCTGTGATTCAGTTGCCTTTGAATCACCCATGGTTCTACAAGTAACCCTTCGCCAACTCTCTTGTAAGTAACCCCAAGAAACTCATTGGTTCACCAAGCTAAACAAGTGGAATAATTTTTTGGTGTATCATTAGTGCTCTATTTGTGGTGAATGGACATTTTCTCACTCCAGGAAATGTCCCACAACACCTAGTATATGCTTGTAAAAGGAAAAGTACATTTTGTACTGAGTTGCTTATGTATGACTTGAGCTGTGTCAAAGATATTAATTTTATTAACTTTGAGTTCTGAATTTCAGGGCACTAGACAAGAACAATTTGACCTAGACATGACATATGAACACATTATTTTTTTTACGTATTTCTTGCATAGTTCAGGGGAATTTGGCTTTCCCTAACATCAATAATATCTTTGGTTACTGAATCTTGACATGCCTTAAGTAAATACACTAAGCAGGATCCATTTGCCAGTATTTGTTTTGCTTAGATATACCCTTTTGTCAATTGTCAAAATATTATCCAGTGAATCAGAATATTAGGACTAACCCATGTTTTAGAGAAAAGGACCTAGCTTAAAGATTAAAAGGCTGAGGAAAAGTTTTTTTTTTTTAGTACAAGCATTTCTTTTCTTTTCATGTTCTTATATTTTTTCTCTTGAGCACAAACATTTCTGTAATTGCTATCTTTGGATCACTAGCTTTAACTCAAACACAAGGACTTCTTGGAGTTAGAAAGGAGGGAGAAAAATATGAGTGTAGACACACATGAAGGCTACGAGTACAATGTTAAGATTCAGACTTAGAGAAATCTAGGAAAAGGAATAGGATAGTATGTAAACTAGAAGTAAAAGGAGCATAAAATATCTGTCTTGGAAACTGACTAATTTTCAGTAGATTTTTCCTAGCACTGATATTTCTTTCTTTGGTCCTTTCTCTGATATAACTGCAGATTGAGAAAATTTTCTTGCCTTATTTCTTATTTATTTTCTTGTTTCTATGGAGTATGGAGCTGAAATAGTAGAATTAGTCATAGTCATCAGACAAAGACAATTTCCCACTTAATGACATTTCATTCTTCATAGATCAAGGCAACTGTGTCAAAGCAGTCACTAAGTACATCTCTTCTCCATATGGAAAAATCAGTTTAAAAGTCTTATTCACTGAAACCGGGGAAGCAAAATTGTGGATTAATGTGATTCTTCCCATGATTTTGAACACCAGAGATCTACTTTGCCAGGAATACTAAATGACTAAGGACTACTGCTAAGAGGTCAGGAAGACCTTAGAAATAGAGCTTAACTAAGAAAAAGAATTGGAGTAGAGCCAGGAAAACGTCACAAGCTGAGTGGATCTCCCTTTTATTTTTTAAAATTTATTATTTATTTAAATTTTTTTATGTGTGGTATACATGCATGTGTATATTCATGCTCCTGTGTGTGCTTATACATGTGTATTCAGGTGTGCATACATGTGTTTTTTCATAAATGTGGAATCCAGAGGACAAGCTTAGGGTTGATTATCAGGTACACTGTCCATGTCTTTTTGAGAGGGTCTCTGAACTTAGAACTCACCGATCAGGTTAGAATGGCTGGTCAGCAAGTGCCAGGGATCCTCCTGCTCATACCGCTACCATGGATACTCAGGATCAAATTAAGGTCTCTATTCTTGTGAGGCAAGCACTTTACCCACTGAGCTATATCACCAGCCCTGGTTCTTCCTTTACAATGAAAAGGAAGATGCAAAAAAGAATTAAGTGGAGATGTAGATAGAGAAAAGAAAACAGACTAGAAAAGGTATGTGATCTTAACATAGTGAATATTTTGGTAACTCTGAATCTTTTACTGCTTCTGAATGGCGATAGAGTTATACTGTGCACATTTGAGATAGTCTGAAGGCCTAGAGTTGGTCCAGATTCTATAAAATAAACCCATTTAAACTCATTTCCTGGTAATTGGAAAACAGTGCTAGTTATTGGTTTAACTTTACTAATATAAAAGAAACATTATATTCAATCAGTGTCCTTTGTAAAAGAAGAGCAAGATTATAAAAAACCTTATAAAGTAATTTTATGGCCAATTTTTGACTAGAAAACTTTTAAAACTTATTTACTTATTTATTATTTGAGAGAGAGAGAGAGAGGAAGAGAAAAAGAGAGAGAGAGAGGATGGGCAAGCCACTGCAAACAAACTCCAAATACCTGTGACAACTTGTGCATCTGGCTTACATGGGTACTGGGGAATTAAACCTGGGTCCTTAGGCTTCAGAGGTAAGTGCCTTAACTGCTAAGCCATATCTCCAGCCCAATTTTTGACTTCTAAGGAGTTGAATTTTGTGGACAATTTACATAGCTGAAATTCCTTTTCCTGAAGCCATTAGATATCTGAATTGTTGCATAATTTGTCCTAAATTTCTATTAGCCATTAGAAAACATGCCTCTTATTTTTAAATGAACTATACCTCTAGCCCACATTCTCTCTGAACTATTTGTAACTTCTTTCTCTTTCAATGGTTTTCCTTGTTCATTTGAGCTTGATTCATATGTGATCAGCTTTACTGCTAAAGACTAGATTTTCATTCAAATTAGTTTATAAATTCTACTCTTGTATTGCCTTGTTCTCAATTGTTTTGTTAAAAGGTTAAGATGGAAGCACTAAACTAAACTCTATTGAAATATTTATATGTGGGCTGGAGAGATGGCTTAGCGGTTAAGCGCTTGCCTGTGAAACCTGAGGACCCTGGTTTGAGGCTCGATTCCCCAGGACACACGTTAGCCAGATGCACAAGGGGGCGCATGCTTCTGGAGTTCATTTGCAGTGGCTGGAAGCCCTGGCGCACCCATTCTCTCTCTGCCTCTTTCTCTCTTTGTCTGTTGCTCTCAAATAAATAAAAATAAACAAAAAAATTAAAAATATTTATATGTAAGTTTAAAAATATTTAGTTGGATATTGTAATAATGCATTAATAAACAATGGCAGATTTTTCCAGATACAAAATAGAAATTTGGTTGTATATTTAATGTTCACCAGAAGCCCCTATACTTAGACTAAGAAGTTCAATAATGATGAATGCCCAACAGAGAGACTTCTATAGGCAAAACCAGGCAATCTTCATTTTTTTACACTAAATATAAATCAGAATGTGGTAGACAGTTTCTTTTTTTTATTTTTTTATTATTAATTTTTTTTATTAATTAGTTTGGTAGACAGTTTCTTACTGGTATCATATTGTGCTTGTGGCTGAAATTCTGGCCAACATGTTGACATTGAATAAGTTTTTATTTGAATATCAATGTTAGAAAAATGATACCAGAAACATTTATGAAAATATTATTAGAATGTATTCAGTGTACAAAGTAATGAATTTAATTGAGATATTTTTATTCAAGTCTAGCAGTTTACTTTGACCATATTTTCCCCCTTTACTCTAAAGTACCCCTCCGTCTCCCATTAGTACCTTTTCCCCAAACAGTTTCCTTTTTGTTTTTATGTTGTATATATGTACCTGTGTACATACATGAGATCTAGAGACCCCAATTGTTAAAATAAAAAATAGTGTATATATATATATATATATATATATATATATATATATATATTCATTACATCTATTGGCATGGGAAAGTTCACAGTGTAACAAGACATAAATCCTTAATGCCAAAAATTTTACCCACTATCAGAAATGTGATCTGCTATAATCTTTCACAATTTCAGAGATTCAGTGATGTTTGAAATAAGAACTTTCATGCTTTCACTCAAGAAATATTTATTAGTATGTGAAAGAGAATATTCAAGGCTAATGTCATAAAATAAAACAAAAAATAAAATTCTTGCCCCTGCGATGTACTTATTCTAATGGATGAAGTAGAAAATGATATGAGTAAAATACATAATTTATAACATGTAAGGTATTGTTATGTCCTATGAAGAAACACAGCAGGTAAATGAAGCATGTAATATTGAAAGGAGGAATGCTTTAAATTTTAGATATGTTGGCTTCATTGATAAGGTGAAATTTTATTGTGTGAACATCCGAAGAAGGCATGGAAGCAAGGCACAAGGAGAAAAGAATATTTTAGATTAGAAGAACACCAGGTATTACTTCTGCTTATTTTACAAATTCAAACTCTGTGGCTGAAGGGATTCACTCTGTCTGGATTCCTGATTCTCTGCTCTCTGCTTGATGCCTTGTTTCTTGTGTAAAACATCTTCCTGTATACCCCAGAAATATCAGGAGTTAAACAGCAGCTTTTCTCTGGTCTGAAGCCACATTAAGTAGGAAGCTTCACTTTGGAATTTTGGGTCTGTTCATAGCAACATAGTTAAGTATAATGTCTCTGTAACCTCAAAATGAAAACTGAGTTGTTGCAAAGGAATGCTATGGTATCTCACTTGTGGTAGGTCACAAAGACTCAGAAATAATTTGTAGTGCACTTTCTCAAGCTGCAATAAACAAAATAACAAACAATAGTGAGACATGTTACCACATCCTCTACTGACAAATATTTGTGCAAAAAAGCATCATGGGGCACATGTGACATGTAAATAGAAGGGAGGAGGATACTGAGGGGGGAGATGGGAGTTGGGGAGAGGAGGAGGGAGAACAATCCACTAAAACAAGTTTCATTTGAAAATGCCAGAATGGGGGCTGGAGAGATGGCTTAGTGAATAAGGTGCATGCTTGTGAAGCCTGAGGACCCAGGTTTGGTTCCCCAAAACAGATGTAAGCCAGATGCACAAGGGAGTGAATACATCTGGAGTACGTTTGCAGTGCCTAGAGGCACTAGTGTGCCCCTTCTATCTGCCTGTTTCTCTCATTAATAAGTAAACAAATAAGTAAAACTAAAAAGAAGAAAATGCCAGAAGGAATAATACTGAAATTTGTACATGCTATTTAAAGGGAAGTAAAAAAAAAATAACCAAAACAAAAAAAACAAAACAAAACAAAACAAAACAAAAAAACCCATCATGGTCTTAGGTTAAAATTCCAGTTGACCAAATTTTCAGAGATATTTTTTTAAGATTTATATCTGAGTCCATGACTCTCCAGTGATTTCTAAACATTAAAGATACTGTCTAGTTTGGGCAGAAGATCTAGACTTCTAAGTATACTTTCCATTTTTGATATAATCCAGTATTCCTTGCATCTTTCACACCTAAGGTTGGGTAGACACAGTTGCTTCTGTGTTGTCATCATGATGATCACCTATGGGCTGTTAACTTTGATTTTTCAAGATCCACTAATAAGTCATGTGACCCTAGGATAAGATCCTTCCTGTCTTGACCTGGGGTTCATCACTGGTACCATGAATGGGGAATTACAACTCTGAAATTGCAGTGTTCTCTTTTATTTATTTTTAAATTTTTGTTACATTTTATTATTGATTTATTTATTTGAGAGAGGGAAAGAGGGAGAGAGAGAATGGGTGCACCAGGGCTTCCAGTCACTGCACACGAACTCCAGATGCATGCACCACCTTGTGCATCTGGTTTATGTAGGTCCTGGGGAATCAAACCGACGTCCTTTGGTTTTGAAGGCAAGCGCCTTAACCACTAAGCCATCTCTCCAGCCCAGCGTTCTCTTTTAATTCAATAGAGAAACTCTTGGGGCTGGAGAGATGGCTCAACAGTTAAGGCACTGGCCTGCAAAACCTAACAACCCAGGTTTGACTCCCCAATACCCACGTAAGCCAGTTGCACAAGGTGGCACATGCATCTGGAGTTTGTTTGCAGTGGCTAGAGGCCCTGGCTCACCTGTACTCTCTCTCTCTCTCTTTCTCTCTCTCTCTCTCTGCTTGCAAATAAATAAATAAAATATTTTTCAAAAGAGGAAAACTCTTTACAAAAAGATGGAAAACATAGTTTCTTGGATGTCAAAAGAAGACACAACATGTAGCAGTGCTCTTCTGATACTATTGTTGCTACTTTATTTATGTATTTATTTTTTTTCTGAAGGACTATAGCAGTTGCATGTACTAGTTTTATTTTCTTTAGAATAGTTTTCCTTATATTCTTGCTGAAAAACTTGTAATTGCTCTTCATTGTCAGAGGATAAAATTTAAAAAAAAAAAACTCATTCTGGAACTCAAAGGCATCTTAATTTACCTTTCTACCTTGTCTTTTTTTTTTTTCTACCTTGTCTTTTTAAGTTCTCTCTCATTATCTAGTTAAACCAGAATGCTTGCTTGGATTTAAATTTACCATGCACTTTGGCCACTTTTTTCTACTTTCTATCTGCTCAGTCCTTCAGAACATGGGTAAATATTGGCTAGTCTAGGCCTTCAAAGACAGTCTCTAGCATAATTGTAGAGCTAATTCACCTCTGTCTCCCGGGTACCCATCACACTGAATTGTCACCATGCTTCTTCAACCAGTTGCTTGCTTTCATGCCTTTCTGTCTGATGAGAGACAAGACTTTGCCCTTTTTTATTGGAATACTTGTTCTTCCAGACTCTGGCTCATACTTTGCATGTAGTAACTCTTTGTTAACATATTTTCAAAGCAGTGTCTCACTCTAGCACAGGCTGACCTGAAACTCATTCTGTAGGACAAGATAGCCTGAAATTCAAGGAGCTCCTCAGACTCATGAGTGCTGGGATTAAAGATGTGCCCCGCCACACCTGGCTTTTGAAAAAATTATTTATTTGCAAGGAGAGAGACAGAGACGGGGTGAAGGGCAGGGAAGAGCAGAGCAGAAAAGAGAAGAGTAGAGAAGAGAAGGAATCAGGGTTTCTAGCTACTGAAATGAAATCCAGATGCATATGCCACTTTGTGCATCTGGCTTTATGTGGGAACCTGGGGATCAATCCAAGGTTGTTAGGCTTTGCAGGCAGATGCCTTAATCACTGAGCTATCTCTTCAGCCCAATCACACCCAGCTTTATATACACATTTTTGGGGGGCTTTTCGAGGTAGGGTCTCACTATAGCTGAGGCTGACCTGGAACTCACTTTGTATTCTCAGGCTGGCCTCCAACTCAGAGTGATCCTCTACCTCTGCCTCCCAAAGGTGAGGATTAGAGATGTGCACCAATATGCCCGGCTGTATACAATTTTAATTGAATTGAGTTATTCTCTGATTTAGCTTGGTAAATAAGGCACTTACAGTGAATAATAAATTTTATTCATCTGATGGTACCAGGGATAACAAATTTCCCTATTAGGTACCAAAACACTGGCACATTTCAACATTTTATTTGTGACTCTAAGATATATTACCCTTGCTTTGCAGCTTTACCAAATAGATACATAGATTTTAACAAAATCAATTTAAACTTTTTTTTGGTCTGGTGAAGAGTCTTTAATAGCTGTACAAGCTATGAAGTGCTTTTATTCTATAATCTCAGAGATACCTTTGAATTTGCACTACTGTGCCTCTATGTTGAATTATTCCTAATTTCAGTGGTCAGTTTGGTGGCATGTGTGTGTTCTTTTACTTATTGCCAGATGCTGATTCTCATTGAATTTTCCATGAAGGCATTGGTAGTCTTTTAAAGACCAAGTTGAGAGCTGCTGAGGAAAACCAGATAATGAGAAAACTTATTTAGCTAGAGCTTTTCATACAATACTATGTAAAATCTCTATCTCTAGAAATATAGAGGTCTCCCCCTTCGTTCTAGTTTTAAAGGTGCTTTCGAGATGGATAAAGATGTTCAAAGACTCACTCCTACTCCCAGATGAGTATCACCTTGCTGAACTGATGTGTAGTTCTCTAGTACCCAGATATTTTCTACCAATGGAGAGTATTGCTGAAGTCTAGGCTTTAGTTTTCTGAATTAAGCAAACGAAATCTTTGTCATCTCCCTCAAGTAATTGTGATAAAAATAAAAAGATGATACTCACTACATTTTAAGGTAGTTTCACAATACTTTGTTAAGTTGTATTTCTTCTTATCTTCTGCTTTGACATTTGAAAATGGTTAGCCTTTCCCCAGCTGCTGTTGGCCAGATAATTGTCTCTTACTCTAATCCAGTATGCATACAAAGTTATTCTTTGTGATGAAAATACAGCCCTTTCTGCATCCCCAGGATCCCATGGCCAATGATATATTAGGACAAAGGTACTTTTGATGACATAAAGAGGATCTTCCTTTGACGTATTCAAAGAACCAAATATAAATCAACATTCTTTCAAAGAAACATTCTTTCATACAAATCTCCTTTGGCAAAAATTCGTCTCTATGAGTAATTCCACTGAAAAGCTTTGAATCTTGTTTCTTTCTGACATTTTATATGATAATTCTGATTCCTAATATTTCAAGAATCTTTCATACTGTTTTCCATAGCAATTGCACTATCTTATATTCTACCATTAGCAGACAAGGGTTCTGATTTCTCTAGAGCCTTGCCAACACATATACATATACATTTACACTTACATATGCAAAATGGCCATCTTATCAAGTGTAATTTGACATTTATTTTATTTGTTCATTTATTTATTTGAGAGAGAGAGAGGGAGGGAGGCAGGTAGAGAGAGATGGGGGGAGAATGAACATGCTGGGGCTTTCAGCCACTGCAAATAAACTCCAGATGTATGTGCCACTTTTTCCACCTGGCTTACCTGGGTACTGGGGAATCAAACCTGGGTTCTTAGGCTTCTCAGGCAAGCACCTTAACCACTAAATCATCTCTCCAGCCCAAAGCTGACATTTATTATAGTTTTAATTTACATTTCTTTCAAGATTACTCATATTGAGTACCTCCTAACTTTTTGCCATTTGTGTATCTTGTTCTTTCTCTTTTTACTTGTTCTCCTTTTTATTTATTAAAAAGTGATTTGTTATTGGCTGGAGAGATGGCTTAGTGGTTAAGGCGTTTGCCTGCTAAGCCAAAGGACCCAGGTTTGATTCCTCAGGACCCACGTAAGCCAGATACACAAGGGGGCACATGCATCTGGAGTTTGCTTACAGTGGCTAGAGGCCCTGGCACACCTATTCTCTCTCTTTCTGTCTCCTCTCTCTATCTCTCTCAGGCTTGCAAATAAATAAATAAATATCTTAAAAATGATTAATTAGCTAATTTTATTTGACAATTTCATACATACACATTGTAATTATATATATATATATATATATATATATATATATATATATACATACATACATACATATCCATTATGATGTCCTTCCAAATCCTGCGGAACCCCTTCTTCCACCCATATACTAGTGGATACATCAGTAGAGACAATGACTCTCCCCCCAGCATTCATTAACTACCAATATCTCCTCCAAGATGTGATGCCTCATAAGCCTCTTCCCCATCCATGACAGAATAGTTATTGACCCTGTCTCATGCAGGTATCCACAGCTGCTGTTGGATTATGAGTGCAATTCCCATGTCATGTCCAGATGAGAGAGTTCTAAGGCCTTCTTCACCACCTTCCAGCTCTTTCATTCTTTCTGGCTCCACTTCCATGATGTTTCCTGATCCTTGGGGAAAGATTATATATATGTTCCATATAGTGTTAAACATTCAATAATCACTTATTTTAATCACTCTGACCAGCTATAAGACTCTAAATTGATCACAGCAACAGCAGACATCAAGCTTTTTCTCCTCAAGGCTGATAGCAGCACTAATCTGTTTGTATTTATACAAATATTTTATAAGGCAGTTCAACAACACATTTGTTTAGCAAAACAATAGTAGTAAATTCACCATTAGAGCCTGTAACCCACCCAGCCATGGCCTTTTGCCCTGGCTTGTAGTATCAGGCATGAATTCCCTCTTGTAGAGTGGGTCTCAAATCCAACCAGAAATTGGTGAGTTACCCTCATAGCAGTCATAACACTATTGCACCAGTGGGCTCCTTTTGTCTGGCAGGTAGTATTATAGAATGGATGTTCCATCACTGGGTGAGACCATTGATGACTTTTCTACTGCAATAGTCTGCATGGCACCTTCCCATATTGAAAACCTAGCTGGTAGGGAGAAAGATTTTGTTCAGTTCCAGCTTGATTTCTCTACATTCCATAACCAAAGTGTGTAGTGTCTTCAGTAATAGCGTCTTACTTTTTAGTTCTACTGGGCATGCACAGAAGTGGCAATAGTCTATATTGTTTTGGGGTCCTCTGGGGCTTCCTTGACCCATAGGCAGGTGTCCCACACCAGGTACTGTTACTTCCATTTAATCACTAACCCTTGGCTTTCAGGAGCAGCATTATCTATCCATGCAGCATACCTCTATTCTTTCTCATAATCTTTAATTATTTTTTATTTTATAAGGTAGTAGACATTCATATGTTTTTCTCATATTTCCTAAGTCTGATAAACCCTCTCCCACTCTCTTTTTTCACCCATTCTTCTGCTCTCATCCCTGCTTAACACTTCCCATCCTCATTTACCTCATTACTTAGCTATCACTTGTGTTCTAAATCCCATCCCCCTTAAGGATTCTTTCTCCTTCCCAAGTCTGCTTTTGTCTTTCTTGTCTCTACAGATACTCCAAGTAACACACACACACACACACACACACACACACACCCCTGGAAATTTGAGACTCAGATCCACATATAAGAGAGAACTGTAGCATTTTTCCTTTAGGGTTATTTCACTCAGTATAACATACAGTATTTTATACTAGAAGAATATTTTATATATACAAAAGCTTTAAAACATTTTAAAATAAAACAAGAAATAATCTTGAGATAATCTAGTCTATCTTGATTACCACAGCAGGTAGATTTTATGCTGAGTTTGCAAATAACTTTCATAGCTAATCTGCTTACAATGGCTAAGACCAGATAAATTGAGTTAAAAGTTAGTGTATCTTTTTAATATTTTTGTTTCTCTTTGACTTGTGATCTTTTTTTTTTGCATTTGGTTTTCTGTCAACACAGATAAACTCTAGTCATCTGATGAGCTCTCAGATTACTTGCTGACCATTTTTTATTAAATTCATTAATTTTTTTTTATTAAATGTCTTTCAGGGTTTGGCATTGTGTAAACCCAACTGTATAGTGATCTCATGCATGCATGGCCTCTATTGTTTGGCCAAGAAATTAGTGACTAAGAAAGCAATTGACAATTTTCCAAAGACCATCCAGAGTACAATTTTATTCTGAAGATAGTTAAGCCTCTGTTTCACCCATTAATTTGTCTCAGATGTCCAATGTGTTTGTGGTCCTGCTCTTTGCTAAGGGTGAATGGAATCAATCAAATTAATTTGAGGTGTATCAACTGCCCATAATGTTCAAACAGAAACTAGAAGAATCTTATTAACAAATACTAGGATTTTAGAAACTCTAGAATATGCAAGTAACAACATTCATTGTGTGATATAGAAAAACTTATGAATATTCCTTCTGTGCAATTCTCAGGTACTACTTCTTTTAAATCAGTCTTACTTCTCACCACAGTCCCTGGAAGGCCCTTGTTGTTCATCTCAATGGTTGTTTTTTTTTTCCCCCAAGAATGTTATATAAATGGAATAACATTCAATGTGGCTCCTTAGTAGTTTGGCATCTTTCATTTAGCAAAATGCCCAAGAACCATAAATTATTAATCATAAATTCCATTGTCAGAGCTGAGATACCTCTCACTGAGATGTTGGTGAGGAAGGCTACAGAGGTCCCTAAAAATATAGGCTATTGTCATTGCTCTTGGTCATGCACGAAAACTAGATCCTAAGTCCCTCTTGCTGAAGGCACCATATTTTTTTGTTGTTGTTGCAGGACATTGTGAAACTAAGCTGGAAGCTTCCGTCTTCCTGAAGAGCTTTCTTCAAACCAGAAAGCGCTATACAAGCTGCTTTGATAGAGAGTTGATAGTCTCACCCAGCTGCAGACCTTCTGTATTCTACAACCCGCTTGCCAAAGAAGATATGACCACTGGTGGAATAGTGGCATGAATGTTATAGGAGTGATCAACATTTTATTGATTGGATTTGAGGCCTGCTCCACAGAAGAGAATTCATGCTTGGTACTGCAGACCTGACCAAAAGCCTATGACTAGGGAAATAAGTTACAAAAGTGAATCCATTACTGTGGTTTCTGTTAAACAGATAGCATATTAAACTGCCTTCTAAATATTAATATTGTTCCCATACACTAAAGCCTCAATCATATGAGTTTCTTACTACAATAGACAGTGGTTAATGCAGAGATGCATAGCTGGCAAAGTTGCAAAAAAAAAAATAAGTAACTAATATGTTCTCAGCCTTAAACAGAACATCGAAACACCTCAACTAGGGCTGAGGGAACCTCTCAGAAGAAGATGGAAAGAATGCAAGAGCAGGAGGATGGGTAGGAGAGCAGAAAAATGTTCTTTCTTGGATACATGGCCAATACAGTCAAGAATTTGCAGCAGCTGTGGTTTCCTGAACAAGTTTGAGCCTGTCAATACTTCACTATCAATGGGAAAGGGTGCATGAGATCCCTACACCTCCCAGAGTAGCTAATGGCAGCTAATGGTTTCTTGGAAAGAGAAGTCAGGTTCATCATTAATGCAGTCACTGGTAAGTTGCCCATTCAGAAAATGACCTTCCACCCGTGTTCATGCAAACAATCTTGATTTAACTTAATGGGTTTTTAAACAGGCATAAAAGTATGCTGGGAATTAATAGAGAAGAAGGGTGCTAATGTGAGGGGAGGAAGATAAAACAGGGAAATGTGGGGATAAAACTAAAATACATTATACACATGTATGAAAATGTCAAAAATAGCAAAAAATACAAAAAATGCATTTCCAATTTATTCATATTACTGCTTGAATAAATTGTTCTTTTATATTGCATATTATTCCATCATATGAACACACTGCTATCTAGTTATTGAGTCTATGGGTCCTTCAACATGAGTTGTTTTTATGTTTTGAAAATTTTGAATAAAACTGGTAGGAAACTTATGTGGAAAGTTTGAATGTGAACACGTGCTTTTATTTCCATTTCATCTACACCTCAGAGCAAAATTGTTGGGCCATGGAAGTAGCATGTGTTGAACTTTATGAGAAACTGCCAAACCGTTTTTTAAAGTGGCATTACTATTTTGTGTCACTATATAGTAATCTTTGAATTAATCCTAATATATTGCATTCTGGATTTGTTCTCTTTCTTCTTAAGCTTAAAAATTATTTATTGTTCCATGTCCCCTACAGCCATAGCTGCTGCCACTGCTGCTGGGGAGCCTCTGTCCCCTGAAGAATTGCTCCCCAAAGGCGATGTGGAAAAGGAGGAGCTAGAAGAGGAAGATGATGAGGAGCTATGGAGAGACTCTGCAGTCTGACAGAAATGTTTTCAGAGATGGTCCAGTCCGCAGCTGGACCCACCTTTGATCTCTTGCTCTTTGCGGCTCAAAGTATGTACAGATCTTCCAGGGCAGCGTTGTGGATTGGGACAACTTCCTTTATGATCCTGGTTTTTCCTGTTGTCTTTGAGACAGAAAAGTTGCAAATGCAGCAACAGAAGCAGGGAAAAATACTTCTAGGTCCTCACACAGGGCTGTCAGGAGGAATGCCAGGGGCTCTACCTTCACTCCTGGAAAAAATCTAGATCTTCAGCTGTTATAATTAACCTGTCTTTGTGGGAGAATTTTGAAATGTGGTTGCGTCTGAACTGATTATTTGGATTCCCCTCCCCCTTTTTAACTTTGACATATTGATCTGTTTAAACTTGGGAGGGGGTGTGAACACTCCCTTACTGTCTCATGGAGACTCCCAACTTGCAACCATGCCCTTTATTATGTCCTCACTTTTATTTCCTGTTCTGACTCTGATTACAGAGTGCAGCCATGCAGATGGTTATTCCAGCTTTGCTTTAGTAAGCTGCTCCTCACTGAGAGTTCTCACTGTCCCACTGTGGGGTGAAACATTAATGCCAGAGGGAAGAAAGCAAGCAATTATAACAATTATCAACAGTTTTCTTTTTGTAAAGAAGAGTGCAGGACCAGATGGCTTCTAAGCTGAATTCTATCAAACCTTCATGGAAGAACTCAAACCAATCTTCCTCAAACTGTGCCACATAATTGGAGAACAGGGAAAGCTCCCCAACTCCTTCTATGAAGCTACTATCACACTAACACCAAAACCAGGCAGAGATGCCACAAGAAAAGAAAACTACAGGCCTATTTCCATGATGAACTTAGATGCAAAGATCCTGAATAAAATCCTCACAAACCGAATCCAACAACACATCAAAAGCATTATCCACCTTGATCAAGTGGGATTCATTACAAGAATGCAGGGATGGTTCAACATACGGAAATCTGCCAATGTAATACACCACATAAACAAAGTTAAACACAAAAACCACATAATCCTTTTGATAGATGCAGAAAAGGCCTTTGACAAAATACAACATCACTTCATTATCAAAACACTGAACAGATTAAACAAGGACGGTTTATATCTCACCAGGGCCCCAGCTGAAACCAAGAGTAATTGGAGAAATGAGCATGAGTGCTACTTTCTTGGTGAACCTGGTACCAGCACAAGGGTGAAGGAGATAGACACAGAGAACACTCAACTCCTACCAAACCATGTATCCAGTGACACAGTGGCTCCCAAGACCTCATCACTGAAGTAGACCTAAAATGAACCCAACATGGCTCAGGGGAATTCGCAGAAGAGGGAACAGAAAGATTGTTAGAGCCACAAGTTGGGACGTTATGCATAAAGACATTGCCACTTACACATAACTGATGGCTACCCCCAAAATTCATGACCCACATTCCCCAACATGGAGGGTCTCTGTGGAGGGGGGAGGACAGGGAGGAGGCTAACGATGGTACCAACATGGCTGTATACATACTGTGTACATAACTAATAATAATGATATAAAAGAATGGATATTTCAGAGAGGGACATGTATATAAAATGAAACTGACAAAATACTTCATAGCTGTAGAACAAAGTAGGCACTAGGAATCCTTGTGTATGTTGGCAAGAGAGCCAGAAGATAGGGTGATGGGGCTGTGTACAGAACAGGAGCTCTTTTCCTCTGAAAATTTTCACTACTAGAAGACCTGTGTGCTTTTTTTTGTGTTAAAAAATAAGGTCAGTGCTTACTTTTTGTATTTAAATATTAAAAGGATTCCAACTGAAAAATATTTATTTGGCAGATAGAGAGAGAAAGAGAGAGAGAGAGAGAATGGGCATGCCAGGGCCTCTAGCTATTGCAATGGATGAACTCCAGACATATGTGCCACCTTGTACATCTGGTTTTACATGGGTACTGGGAAATCAAACTCAGATCCTTAGGCTTTGCAGGCAAGCACCTTAACTGCTGAGCCACCACTCCTACCCTCCTTTAGCTCTTTTGTCTCTTGTTAATTGTCTTCTTCTATCATCCCTCTTTTTAAAAATCCCACTATCCCTGAGGTCACTAATATTTAGCTAAAATTATTTTCAGTTCATCTCTCTATCTGAGATTGTGTTTCTTTTTGGTTTCTCAGAGCCCTGTACTTATTGGTATTGAGTTGTCATAAATGTAATCTCTTTGAGTAGCACTCTCTCAACATCTAATGTGGATATCTCGCCTTTATTAAAGTACCCAATTGGCTATAAGTTTGGCAAGAACAGAGACTTTCACCTGTTTTGGAAGTGCTGTGTACCTAGTGCATGAATCACCACCTGATATCTAGTAGGCATACAATAAACATTTATTGAAGGAGTCTTATCATGTCTCTAAACACACCTCTATTTCATTTCCTGATTTCTTTTCTATCTCTCACCCTTTAAGCAGTGTTATCCCCTAAGGTGTTCTTTCTTTCTATTTTCCTTGGGTGAATAGATTTTGTCTCACACAGTT
The DNA here is from genome assembly GCA_036346955.1 of Dipus sagitta. NCBI lineage: Eukaryota > Metazoa > Chordata > Mammalia > Rodentia > Dipodidae > Dipus > Dipus sagitta. The sequence goes on from CM070776.1 coordinate 67,001,595, forward strand.
GATTGAATCATGGATGACACATAGGTGACCTAAGCATTATATTTGATCTCTCTGACTAAATGGAAAGGACCTACAGCTAAAAGTCAGACTTCCTTGCTTAATATATTTTTAAGGTGTATAAATGTATTTCAAATGTACTTAAGCAGTAAAAGTAATAAATTGTGAAGATATGAGAGGGAACAACTAACAAAACCCAAAGGCAGAACATGCGGTTTCAAAAGGTACTGGAGTTGGGAAATCATTAATAACACTGGCAAAAAAATCTCTCATCTCTACTTTCCCCAACACATCTAATTTTGCCTCTTTATCTTATCACTCATTCTTCTACTCTTTGCTGCCCCTCCCTCCTTCTAATCCTTTTCTTTATTCTTCTTTTCCTTCATTCAGTTCTTGCCTTCTTTTCTTGCTGAATTTTATTTTGTTGGCTATGCACCTATCCATCTGGCATCTACTTCATTGCTACCAAGTTTACACTTCTGAGTACAGAACAGAGATCAGAAACTTGCAATTACCTTTTTCATTCCTGGGACCAACATCCAACCAGAAACATCTTGTGGGAGAAAAAGATTTATTCCAGGCTTACAGAATCAAGGGGAAGTTCAATCATGGAGGAATAAGATGGCTCACTTCCGTAGATTCATAGCAGAATGACAATAGTTAGCACCCACATCATAAAAAAGCAGAGCTCAAACTGTTCTATACACCTAGTAGGGCTGGCCCAAAGATCTTCCCTGAGTGATATGCCCCCTGCAACAGGGATATGCCTGCTGGGGACTTAAGTAGGAAGTTTAATCTTAATAAAAAATACTGGAGTCTGTGGGGCCAAATATTCCACCACAGAAATCAATTCTGATTTCCCCCAATCACCACTTATAAATTCCTGAAAGAAAAAAATCTATGTGGCTGGGATTGGTCAAATGTGTACTCTGAAATGGGAGGGGGACACCTAGTCCAATAAGTGGCTGGGTGCCAGTTCTGAGAAGACAGAAACATGGATTAGGCAATCATTATAAAATATATGTGCCACAGCCACATTAGTAGGCCTTAGTAGAAAATGAATGAACAAGTAGGGAAGTAGCAAGGACTGAATTACCTACAACAGGCTAGTGTATGCTATGGTACCAAGAACCCACAAATCTTAGTTAATTTTAAACAACAAAAATGCATTTCTTGGGCTGGAGGGATGGCTTAGTGGTTAAGGTGTATGCCTGTGAAACCTAAGGACTCAGGATCGATTTTCCAGGTCCCACATAAGCCAGCTGCACAAGGTGGCACATGCAGTCAGGTTCGCTTTCCTGGTAGAAATCACCCAACCAAGAGCAGCTTGTGGGAAAAAGAGGTTTATTTTGGCTTACAGGCTTGAGGGGGAAGCTCCATGATGGCAGGGAAAATGATGACATGAGCAGAGGGTGGACATCACCCCCTGGCCAACATAAGGTGGACAATAGCAACAGGGGAGTGTGCCAAACACTGGCATGAGGAAACTGGCTATAACACCCATAAGCCTGCCCCCAAGTATACACTGCCTCCAGGAGGCTTTAATTTCCTATTGCCATCAGCTGGGGAACTTAACATCCAGAATACCTGTTTATGGGGGGACACCTGAATCAAACTACCACACCCAGGAAGGTCCACAGGGTTGTCCCTTTTCAATGTATTCGCTCAGGTACCCACACTTTCAGATTTTGTAACATCTCAGCATATACTTCTAAGGTAGCCAGAGCAGAGCCAAGTGGTCTGTAGAGTCAAGCAATGATGCTTAAATGCTTGGCTCTGCCTGGACATATTTTTTTGCTTAAATTATCCTAGACAGAATAGGTTTTCATAGATTGGGGTGAGGAAACTATATTTCTCCATGCACCTATAAAAATAGAGGAGAACCGACTTTCATGAACATTAAATGTTCATTAGAATTCAGTATGTCTAAAGGAATGAATGCTCTTTCTCATCTGTGGGACCTAGAGTGGTGTGTATGTGTGTGTGTGTGTGTGTGTGTGTGTGTGTGATGAAAGCAAAAGGGGAACTATTATTTTAGGGGAGGAACGAGATTAACAGGAGGGGTCAAGAGAGGGTGATGGAGGTGGATATAAATTGCCGGGCTCCGCCGGCGGGGGCAGGTAGTGCCGAGGGAAGGACCAGGCCCGCTGGTTCCTCCCGAGGGGCTGAGGAGGAGATGAGCGTCCGACGACTCAGACCTCTCCTGGCCACCGGAGAAAAACCACACTGAGTCGGGAGTCTTGTCGAAGCAGGAACTCGATTTATTGCTATGAACAGTTGCCTATATAATGTTGGGGGTGAAGGCGGGGATTGTAGGATGGTGGGGAAAGGTAAGGGCCAATAGTAAACTGTGACTATTGAAATGATAATTCTAACTCCCATGTGGAGGTAGCAGGTAAGAAGCCATTAGGCGTCTTGCTGAGTCACGTCTGGCCAGAGGCAGATCACCAAACTTTAGCTAGGCTCAGGAAGTTCCACTAGGCCTCACACCTGGGCCTTTAGAGGCCAGCATCTCCCCCTTTTGTTTTTGTAAGAGCATTAGTCACCATGGCCCCTGTCTTAGGTTGTCCCCCTCTGGGGGTCTTAACCGTCATTGGGTACCAGGTGTTTAGCTCAGAGCATTCATCATGGCCCCTGTCTTAGGTTGTCCCCCTCTGGGGATCTTACCCGTCACTGGGTACCATGTGTTTAGCTCGGTGAGAACCCACCCCATGGCCTGTCTTAGGTTGTCCCCCTATGGGGATCTTACCCGTCATTGGTCACATGGAGGGCAGAGGAGGTGGCAGTGGGTCATCTGAGGAACTTAATTCCTGAGTTTCCAGCCTGTATTTTGACCTGATGAGGTTTTATTGCCTCTAGCCATTGGTGAATAAATTGTGTAATCTTATTAATTACACAAGGCCCGACAGTGAGGAGAAGGAAAAGGAGAAGAAGGAGGGGGAGGGGCCCAAGTAGAGGCAGAAGGTAGGGTAAGAAGTCATGTAAGCCCGTCCACAGCAGGTTGTCCTGGAGATCCCGCTGCCACCTCTCCAAGTCTTCCTGGAGCCTCTTAATCTTGTCCTGGATGATTCCTGATTTATTGGCGTAAAAGCAGCATTTTTCCTGTAAAAACAAACATACGCCTCCTTTTTCGGCCGTTAGTAGGTTTAGTCCTCTCCTGTTTTGTGGGACTACCTCAGCCAGGGAATCTAGCTGTTGTTGAAGATAGGTCTCCCTCTGATACAGGGAGGGCCTCATTTCCAGGGATGATATTTACATCTGGGATTAAGGTGGCTGGGGCACAAAGGCCCGTCCAATTGGTGGGCAGAAAGTCATAGGCCATCCCGCCTCCACAAACATAAACCATTCCAGAAGGTGGGCAGCATTGAGCATTGGGATCAGCTGTGTTAAAAGTACAGAAGGAAGGATGAATGTATCCCACATCTATACTGGAATTATTAGGGGAAGGCGGGGCCCAAATGCAAGTTCCAGGGGAAACATTGGGAAAAGCTGGACGGGGATGGGGAAGGTGGCTGAGTAATGTTTTAAGGTCGTACAGGCAACTGTACTGCAAGCAGCCAGAGAGGCCCAGATTGGAGGCAAAGCCAGCAATCCTCCACAAGGGAGGGAATTGTTTAGTTTAGTAGGGTGAAGGACCATTTTAGGAACAGTCCTCAGGGGTGGGACACTCCCTAGAGAAGTGACTGTCAGTGTCCTCTTGTTGGGACAAATATTTTAGGTCTCTCGCTGGTACCCAAATGGGTCTTTTTTCATCTTGAGGGAAGACACATCCAAACCCTCTCCCTGCTGTGAGGAGCGGATCAGGCCCTCTCCAGGCCCCAGTCAATGGGTCCCTCCATCTTACCCAGATAGAACTGTAGGTAATGGATGAAGACCAATGTTTTTGAAAAGGGGAGAGTTGTTTATCTTCTTTAGAAAAGTTTAAAATATTTAGGGTAAATAATGCCTTTTTTAGTTGGTCGTGTGGGGGTAAGGATTCCCCCTTTTGTTTTTGTAATTGAGACTTGAGAGTCTGATTATATCTTTCAACGATAGCTTGGCCCCGGGGGTTGTATGGGATGCCTGTAGAATGTGAGATTTTCCAGTTCTGGAGAAAATCTACAAAGGCCTTGCTTACGAAGCAGGGGCCATTATCTGTTTTAATTTGATCAGGCAGCCCAAGAGTGGCAAAACATTGAAGCATATGACTAATGGCATGTTTAGATTTTTCCCCGGCATGTGCTGATGCCCAGCAGGCACGGGAAAAGGTATCAACTGAAAGAAAAATATATTTAAGTTTCCCAAATGGAGAATAGTGTGTGACATCAATTTGCCACAGATGATTAGGGCGTAGCCCTCTAGGATTGCTTCCTGTAGTTTGAAGGGGGGGTACTTGGAGGAAGGGCTGACAGGACTTACAAGTCCGGACAATTTTTTTAAGGTCCTTGACTGGTACCTGTGGAAACCTGTGCTTGAGACCTCTCCAGTTGACATGGGTCAATAAGTGGAAGCGTGTAGCTTCTGTAATAGTATTACACTGAGGCATAGAAGCCATTTTATCAGCCAAATTGTTTCCTCGAGAAAGAAATCCCAGTAAGTTTTGATGACCCCTGAGATGTTGAAGAAAAATGGGGTTAATTCTTTGTTTGAGTAGGGAACGAGCTTGAATCATCAGAGGAGATATAGGGTTGGAGTCCAGTCTAATATGGGCCTCAACCAGGTTGGGTAATAAATTAACAACATAAAGGCTGTCAGAAAATAAGTTAAATGGCTCTTGAATAGTGTCCAAAGCTAGAACGACAGCAAATAGTTCTTTGAATTGTGCTGACCCCTCAACCTCATGAGAGACTGACTTTATGGGCATAGGCTCTTTTTCCTGTTTTAAGGGAGGGTAAACGACTAGGGAAGCCCCCAGGTGCCCTCCATCAGTAAACACGGTAAGAAAGTCAGGGTTAGGTTGAGACAGAAAAAGCCTGGGGGGCTTCCATTCTAATCTGGAGAAAGAACTCATCCATTTGTGGGGGCCATAATGGCAATCAATTTTACCTAGAAACCCCTCGAGAGCCGTAGCAACTCTATTATTATTTCTCTGAAGCCAGGTGAAATCTGTTATCTTAAAGGGGGTGACAATAAGGTGAGGTTCTGTGCCAAACAACCGGACAGAGGTGTCTCTGCCCTTGATAATGCAATCAGCAACCTGGTTGGTTATAGAATAAACTCTGGGGACCCCACCGATTGAGAGGTGGACCCATTGGATGGGTTCACCTTCCTGGGCCAACAGTGCAGTGCATAATGTTTCCCCAGAGAAAATGTAGAGGGAGATGGGCAAATCAGGATTGAACCTCTTTAGGGTCACAGTATTTATAGCCTGTTGTACCTTATGAAAAATTTGTTGATGACAAGGGGACAAAATTACCTGAGAGGAGAAGTTAAGGTCCTTTAGGAGGTCAAATAAAGGGGACAGCTCTTCAGTAGTTATGGGTATCCAAGGCCTCATCCAATTAATTTCTCCCAAAAGCTTCTGGAGTTGAGGCAAGGTGTAAGAATCCTGAATATAAAGTTGTGGTTTAACAGGTGAAACTGTATCTAGGGTAAGGATCGAGCCCAAGATCTTAAAGGGAGGCACAGTTTGAACTTTTTCCGGAGCTACTTTAAAGCCGTGAGTATGCAGGATAGTTAGACATTGGTGGGTAAGGTCCTGGAGTGTGGAGGAATCTAGGCACCCAAGAATAATATCATCCATGTAAATATAAAACAGGGTATCAGGGAGATTGATAAGAGAAGAGAAAATGGATGACAGGTAATATTGACAAATGGGTGGGCTATTTGCCATGCCCTGAGGTAAGACAGTCCATTCAAATCTCCTATCTGGGCCACAAAAATTAACAGCAGGTACAGAGAATGCAAATTTTTCCATGTCTCCTGGATGGAGAGGGATAGAGAAGAAGCAATCTTTAATGTCAATGATAGTAATATGGTATATATTGGGAATAGCTGGGATCCATGGGAGTCCCCTCTGGGGAGTTCCGAAGGGGATCATGCGTTCATTGATCTTTCTTAAATCATGTAAAAATCTCCAGGACCCATTAGGCTTTTTTATGACAAAGACAGGAGAGTTCCAGGGACTAGTGGAGGGACGAATATGTCCGGCCTCCAACTGTTGATCAATAAGTATGTGGAGTTGGTGTAACTTAGAAGAAGGGAGAGGCCACTGCTCAACCCATACAGGATCCCCCGGTCTCCACTGGATTTTAAATGGGGGGGGCTGGGCAGTGGCCCTTAGAATTGGGGGTGTTTATTGGAGTACTTTTGTCTGAGTTGCTCAAAGTAAGGGTCATCTCTATAATTGGGATGATATTCCCTCCCTTCCTCAGACTGTTGTTGATATTCTTTTTTATCTAACAAATCATTATAAAAGGCCTTATGGTCAGTAGTGATGAAAGCCTCAGCATCTCCAAGGATGTCTTGCCCCAGTAAGTTAGCAGTGAGCCCAGTCACCACGAGAGGGCGGACTTTTCCCCTGTCCCCACCTGGGTCAGTCCAAGGGAGCCACGTGGCAGTCTCCCAGGAGGTGGATTGCCCGCCAATTCCCAGTAGGGGAGGGCCGGGCACAAGCTGCCAGGAGGGGGGCACTTCCTCCTTTCTCAGGACCGTTCGGTCCGCTCCAGTGTCAATGAGAAGTTTGAATTTTTTATTGCCAATATTCAAAATAATTTTGGGTCTAAGGCCGGGGACCAGGGGGACGGTCCAATAGGCTTTGATGGTCTCTTTCCCCTTATTTAACGGGGCTGGGGGAAGCCCCTGGAGGAGTTTAAAGGCTTTCCCTGTATGTTAAACTTCCATTTACATTCCTTAGCCCAATGAAACCCTTTATTTCATTTAGGGCAAAGGGTGTGAGGGGCGTTGGTCGTCCCCCCAGAGCGCGGAGGAGGCTTTGTCCTGTTGGGGCACTCCTTTTTAAAGTGGCCCTCGTCCCCGCATCCAAAACATGTCAAGTTTTTAGAATTTAACTGTAATGCACAGATCGTATTGGCCAAATCTCTCTGTTTATTTTCCTGAAGGGCGGCAGCCATGGCCCTAGCCTGATGGGAGATAGTGCCAACGTCCTTGGTGGCTACAATCCATCTACTCATGGAGTTGTCCTTGAGACCCGCACAGGCGAGGCGGTGATCGGCCGTCATCCCATCCCAGACCAACATTTTAGTAAACTGATCCCGTAATGCCCCTGGGGGAAATTTTCTTTGGAGACTTTTTTCCACCCTATCTATAAATGTAGCCAAATCCTCAGATGGTTTTTGAGTAATACTCATAAGGGGAGTTTCAGAGGGTCCCTCATCAAGCTTTTTCCATGCCGCCAAGCCCAGTGCCCTGACCTGGTCCCTATACGGGTCAGGTATAGCCGCCTATTGAGTGCCTGTAGCATATTGATCAGAGGTACCAGAGAGCATCCCAAAAGTTATCGGCACAGGGGGCTGTTGATTTTGGTTTCGTTCTGCCTGTGCATGGCATTCATCTCTAAAAAAGGCACACCACTTAATGTATAGGGGACCTGACAAGACAGCCCTGACTAGATTTTTCCAATCTTGGGTTGTACAAGGTTGATGGGCAAGTCCCTGTAACAGGGTCTCAGCCCAAGGAGAGTTGGGTCCATCCTCCGAGACCGCTTTTTTAAGCTCCTTAAGGTCCTGAGCTTCCCACGGATACCAGGCAGAAGGGCGATTGCCCCCAGGATTTAGATTGACGGGAAATAAAAAAGTAGCTTTATTTTCTGACGGCTTGGCTGCCGAATATGGAGGGGCTGAGGGGGTCTCGGCGGCCGAATATGAAGGAGGGGCCGAGGGGGTCCAGAAAGGGTTAGTTGATGGAGGAGGTGGAGGAGGTCCCCCGGAAGGCCAGGGAGCACTCTCAAAGGGATCGAGTGAGGAGCATAAAGATGCATCCTTCTGGGGTTTTTTTAAAGCTGTATCTCCAGGAGGAGTAGCTGGATTAGGCTGTATATTATCTTTTTCTTCTGTCTTTTGTTTATGTTTGGTTGGCCTTGGAGGGAAGCAGGCCTTGAGGGCTGAGATCATAGGGAGGACCCCTGAGGGGGGTATTTGACCCTTCTCCACATGTGCCCGACAAACAAGGGCCTCTACCCTATCCCACGTGTCCCAATCAAAGAGATTTCCTTCCGGCAGCCATGGCGCCAGTTTGAGAAGGCAATCCCAGGTCTGTTGAGCCTGATTATCAGTCAAATTAAGCCCTCTACTCTTTAGGAGTGCCCTGAGAGATTCTAAGGCAGGATTGGATTTACAGTTAGACTGTCCCTCATTATAAAGTTGAGAGAAAAATGTCCATAAAATTAGGGCAATAGCAACCCACATACACATGAGTACAATACAACCACAAGGATCCAAAAGATAGGTAAACATGCTGTACAAAAGCTGCAGATGTAGCTTGTCTGCAAACTAAAAGTGAAAGGAAAGAGAAAGAGAACAAAGAGATGTTGATCAACAAGTACAGGTTATAGAGTTTAGCGCATTAAATATAAAGACTACTTATGTGGGTACGCTCACCCGCATATGTACACCGATTGACCTCCTCAACGAATGTCTCTCAGGGGGCACTAGTCTGCCGGATTCCAAGAGCCGCACGTTAGGCGCCAGATGCCGGGCTCCGCCGGCGGGGGCAGGTAGTGCCGAGGGAAGGACCAGGCCCGCTGGTTCCTCCCGAGGGGCTGAGGAGGAGATGAGCGTCCGACGACTCAGACCTCTCCTGGCCACCGGAGAAAAACCACACTGAGTCGGGAGTCTTGTCGAAGCAGGAACTCGATTTATTGCTATGAACAGTTGCCTATATAATGTTGGGGGTGAAGGCGGGGATTGTAGGATGGTGGGGAAAGGTAAGGGCCAATAGTAAACTGTGACTATTGAAATGATAATTCTAACTCCCATGTGGAGGTAGCAGGTAAGAAGCCATTAGGCGTCTTGCTGAGTCACGTCTGGCCAGAGGCAGATCACCAAACTTTAGCTAGGCTCAGGAAGTTCCACTAGGCCTCACACCTGAGCCTTTAGAGGCCAGCAATAAATAATGTGTACTGATACATATGTATGAAAACATCATAAAGAAACCCATTTAACTGTATACTTACAGAAAACTTTAGTTGAACAAACTAATTGAAAAATTAAAGAAGAAAGTTGGTGTTAGTACAAAAAAAAACATAAAGCGAATTCAGCATGACTTCTATGTAGTCTAATGGGCTCTTGGTTTGTGAGTATGGAGGTCTGAGCTTTTCTAGGGATTTTCTGTGTAGTCTTAAGTAATCCATATGCCCTGTCTGGAAATCCATTTCACTATAGGTAAAATGCAAAAGTTGCACTACAAGGCTTCTTCAGGGCTTCCTAACATTCATGTGCTCCTGGTTTTGCCATTAACTTGGTGTTCTAGGAACAGGAACTTCATACTTAGTTTTTTTCATCTTCCTAATGATACTAATAATGCCAATAATGTTTACCTCTTATATCTCAAGGTTATTTATTTATTTATCTTATGAGGTTTTTGTGAATATTAAATTAGCTGATGCTTATGAAAGTTTTGCAAGGAAATTTTTTTTGAGGCAAGCCCAATAGACTGGCTGTTTTTATGTGTGTGTGTGTGTGTGTGTGTGAGAGAGAGAGAGAGAGAGAGAGAGAGAGAGAGAGAGAGAGAGAGAGAGAGTTGGAGTGCCCAGGCCTACAGCCCCTGCAATCGAACTCCACATATGTGTGCCCCTGCATCACTGTGTGTCTGGCTTACATGGGATCTGGAGAGTTGAACATGAGTCCTTAGGCTTCGCAGGTAAGCACTTTAACTGTGAAACCATCTCTCTAGCCCACAAGTAAATTATTTAAAAAAGAGAATGCACAATCACAAGGTCCCATTACTATAGTTGTTACTATTACTATACTTACTTCTACTCTTTTGTTACAACTAGTTACTACTATTGTTTTTGAAAATGCTACTGTTGCTTTTTCTACAAAGATGAGATGACACTGGAATAAATATAACAGTAATGTAGTCATTGATTGACCATATATGGAGCAAATTTCTGCCTTCAAATGAAAACCACTTGCTAATATTACCAGAAGTTTGGAAATATTACCATCTGGATTAATGTACCAGCAGACTAGAACCTGTGTCCTGTGACTCCAGTTTAGCTCCATAGGGTAGACAAATCAACATACCTGCTTCATACCCTACAGCAGAAAAACTGGCCTTCTGTGACCTTTAGAACTGCACAAAAGTAGATGCTGGAGAAGTACGTGATTGATTTCCCAACACTTTATGAACCATCAGAGGGTTTTACTTTTCCATGTTGAATAAAGGTTTGTTCTTATCATCACCTGGAAAACAGCTTATCTTTTTTTCAAATAAAAATATATTCATAGGGCTGGAGAGGTGGCTCAGCCATTAAGGTGCTTGCCTATAAAGTCTAATGGCCCGAGTTTGATTCGCCAATACCCACGGAAAGCCAGATATACAAAGTGGCACATAGGTCTGGAGTTCATTTGCAGGAGCCAGAGGCCCTGTTGTGCCCATTCTCTCTTTCTTTCTCTATCTCTTTCTGTCCCTCCTTTCTTCTCTCTCTCCCAGATGTGGTGGAGCAAGTCTTTACTCTCAGCACTCAGGAGGCTGAGGCAGGAGGATCACTGTGAGTTTGAGGCCAGCCTGAGACTACATAGTGAATTCCAGGTCAGCCTGTGCTGGATAGAGACCTTGCCTCAAAAAACAACAAAAAAAATTATATTAGCATACAAATAGGTTCTTTATGTTGTTTCCCAAATTATGCTCCTTCCGTTTTCCTCTCTTCCCCCACTTCTTTCCCTCCCACATATCCTCTCCCCACTATAGTCTCGCCTCTACTTTCATGTTTCAAGAGTGTATTTGCCCACCCTACCCTATCTCAATAACTCATACTCTTCTTTCATGTTCTCCCATATAGTATTATGGCCTGTACCTACTCTCACATTACCTAATTACATACATAGAAATACTCAAAATCATGATCCACATATGAGAGAGAACATGTGATTGTTGTCTTCAAGATTTTCATGACCAGGCTTCAGCTATGCAAGTCAAACAAAATGACCCATCATTGTTTTGGTTCCCAAACATGCAGGAATGTCTATTTTCTGTCTATGTATTTTACAAGAGGCCATATGTACTAGAAAAAAAATTGTAAGTTTGGCTTGGAAACAGGATTCTCTAGTAATTTTATACCTGCAAAAAATTTTAATTGAAATGTTATCCTAGCATGTCTTTTGAAAGCATTAGTTATTTTTGTTAAATCTGTTACTAGGAAAGTCCCTTAAATTAGCAGTGGTATGAAAATACTTCATGTGAGGATGTCTGGTTTTGAAAGTACTCAGTGAGCAGTGAAATTCTTTTTCAAATGATAGTGGAGATTGGAGTTAAGATCATTTCCTTCATTATCATTTGATACTTAAGGGTAGACCATCAGAGAAATATACCTGTGATTATGTAAAAATAAAGAAAATATGCAGCACAACATGATTTCATTGGTAATTGTGATCTTTAAGATTTAGTTGAGAAATTCATTTTAATTTTTATTTGTTTATTTTATTTGAGAGAAACAGAGAAAAAGAAAGAGGCAGATAGATAAAGAGAGAGAATGGGTGTTTCCAGGGCATTCATCCACCACAAACTAACTCCAGATGCATGTGCCACCTTGTATATCTGGCTTACATGGGTCCTAGGGAATCGAAGCTGGAGCCTTTGTATTTTTAGGCAAGTATCTTAACCATGATGCCATCTCTTCAGCCCAAGAAATTCTTTTCTGTACCTCATGAACAAAGGCCATTGGAACAGGAATGAGTTGCTACCTCTCTTTTGGTTTTGATTCTGTTTCGTGGAAATCACATACTTGGTGACTATTTTTATGTCTTCTTTGAAGAAGTGCCTATTTAAGTAATTTTCCATTTGTAAAATAAAGTTATTGCTTCCCCTATGCCCCTTTCTTCCTTCTTCTTTCCTTCTTCCCTTTATTCCTTCATTCATTCTTTTTAATTTTTATTTTTAATATTTTTATTTTTATTTATTTATTTGAGAGAGAGAAAGAGGGGGAGAGAGAGAAAATGTACACACCAGGGCCTCTAGACACTGAAAACAATCTCTAGATGCATGTGCCATCTTGTGAATCTGGCTTTATTTGGGTCCTGGGGAATTGAACTGAGGTCCTTTGGCTTTGCAGGCAAGCACCTTAACCACTAAGCAATCTCTCCAGCCCCCTTTTTATTTTTGACCTTGTAGGATTTCCTCATTTATTTTGGATATAAGCCAACTATTGATACATTGCTTTAAGGTATTTTTTTCATTTACTAGGTTTCTGTTTCACTCTGGTTTCTTTGGCCTATATCAGCTTTTTAGTTTTTATTTCTCCTTTTGTTGTCTGTGTTTTTGGTATCCTACTCATTAAAGGATTGCCAATATAAATCCACAAAAATTATAAATCCATCAAAAATGACCTCCAGTGAGACTGATTTAGAGGAAATGCCTGAGAAAAATTTCAAAAGAATGATTATAAATATTCTCAAAGAAATCAAAGAGGAACTCAAAGGAATCAAAGACACAGCAATTTAATGAAATGAGGGGGTCAATACAAGACATGAATAAGGAAATAGAAATAGTAAAGAAAAACCAGTCAGAAATACTAGCAATGAAAAACACAGTAGGTACAATTAAAAAATCTGTAGAAAATCTCACCAGTAGAATGGATGAAGAAAAGAACAGAATATCTAAACTAAAAGACTAGGTGGTAGATCTAATTACAGTCCAATAAAGAGAAAGGTAAACTAATAGTAAGGTGTGAAAGGGAATTTCAAGATATCTGGGACACTATGAAAAGATCAAACTTAAGAATTCAGAGTATAGTAGAAGGAAAGTAATTTCACTCCAAATGCATAGTAGGCATTTTCAACAAAAATAATAGAAGAAAACTTCCTCCAAATTGGGAAAGAGATGCCAATACAGATACATGAAACCTTTAGAACACCAAACAGACAAAGACCTGGAAAGAACCTCTCCTTGCCATATTATAATTAAACTACCAAACACAAACCAAAGAAAATATATTGAAAGCACTTAGAAAGAAAAATCAAGTCACATAAAAAGGCAAGCTCATCAAGATCACAGCAGATTACTCAACACAAACTTTTAAAACCAGAAGGGCTTGGAATAATGTATTCTAAGTTCTGAAAGACAACAACTGTCAACAAAGGTTACTTTATCCTGCAAAGATATCCATTGAAATAGATGAAAAAATAAGGATATATCACAACAAAAACAGCAAAAAGAATATTTTAAGACAAAACCAACTCTACAGAAAATACTTGAAAGGATGTTCCACACAGAAGAGAAAGAAAATTACACATATAAGGAACCTGGAAAAAACAAATCATACTCAAATACTAGTTAATATAAGAGAGCAAAGGTAAAACCAGAAGAACTACAAAACAAGAAAAATGACAAAAATAAATACACACATTTCAATAAATCTCTTAATATCAACAGCTTCAACCAAAAGACACAGGTTTTCAGACTGGGTTCAAAAGCAGGATCTTTCAAATTGCTGCCTCCAAGAATCTCAACTTTCTACAAAGGATGGACACTATCTTAGGATGAAAGGTTGGAAAAAGAAGTTACAAGAAATTGGGCCTAGAAAACCAGCAGGGGTCACTATCCTAATATCTGACAGGATAGACTTCAGATCAACATTAGTTAGCAAATATAAGGAAAGTGACTTTATATTCATTAAAGGAACATTCCAACAGGAGGACATGACAATCCTAAACATATATTCACCTAACATGAGAGCTCCCAATTTCACCAAACACTATTAGAACTAAAGTCACAGATAACATCAAATACAGTTATAGTGGGTGACTTCAACACCCCGCTCTCATCAATTGACAGGTCATCCTGGCAAATTAAACACAGATGCATCTGAGATCATAAAACAAATGGTTGTAACAGATATCTGCAGGACATTTGATACAAATGCTGCAGAATACACATTCTTTTCAGCATCACATGGAGCATTCTCTAAAGTAGAAGATATATTATGATACAAAGTAAATCTTAACAAATACAGGAAAATTGAAATAAAATTCCTTGCACTGTATCTGAACACAATGGGATCAAACTACAAATCCATAGCAAGAAAAGCTATAGAGCATACACAAATCAAGGAAACTAAACAATGCACTACTAAATGATGAATAGGTCAATGAAGAAATCAAGAAGGAAATAAAAAAAATCATAGAGCCAAATGATAATCAGAACACAACATACCAAAACCTTTGGGACACAATGAAGGCAGCCATAAGAGGGAAATTTATACCTTTAAGTCCCTATAGTAAGAAATTAGGAAGATCACAAGTAAGTAACTTAATGCTTCACCTTAAGGCCTTGGAAAAAGAAGAACAAGGCAAACAAGAAATCAGTAGATGGGAAGAAATAATAAAGATTAGGATAGAAATTAATGAAATAGAAACAACAACAAAAACCAAAGAATCAATGAAACAAAGAGTTGTTTCTTTGAAAGGAGAAACAAGATTGATAAACCCTTAGCAAATGTGACCAAAAAAAGGGGGAAGAGAATCAAATTGATAAAATTAGAGATGAAAAAGGTACCATCACAACAGATACAAGAGAAATTCAAATAGTCACAGGGACATGCTATAAGAATATATACTCCACTAAGTTTGAAAATCTGAAAGAAATGAATGATTTCCTTGATTTATATGTCCTACACAATTAAATCAAGATGACATAACCACTTAAATAGACTTATAGCAAGCATGTAGATCCAAACAATTATAAAATAATCTCCCAACTAAAAAAAGTCTAGGCCCAGATGGAATCACTGGTGAATTTTACAAGACCTTCATGGAAGAACTCATCCAATGCTTCTCAGGGTTTTCCATAAAATATAAAAGGAAGGAATCCTATCAAACTTATTCTATGAAGCCAATATCACCCTGATATGAAAAACAGATAAAGATAGAAAAAAAAAAAAAGAAAATTACAGACCAATCTCCCTCATGAACATAGATGCAAAACTGATCAACAAAATATTGGCAAACAGAATACAAGATTATATCAGAAAGATCATTCACCTCAACCAAGTAGGCTTCATCTCAGAGATGCAGGTATGGTTCAATATACACAAATTGATAAATGTAATACATTATACAAATGGACTGAAGAACAAAAATCACATGATCATCTCATTATATGTAGGAAAAGCATTTGAGAAAATCCAACATCCTTCATGATAAAAGTCCTACAGAAATTGGGAATAAAAGAAACATATCTCAACATAATAAAGGCTATTAATGACAAACCTACAGCCAACATAATACTAAATAGAGAAAAACTTGAAGCTTTTCTATGAAGATCAGGAACAAGACAAGGGTGTCCACTCTTTCCACTTTTATTTAATATAGTACTAGAAGTCTTAGCCATAGCAATAAGGCAAGAGACAAACATAAAATTGATACAAATTGGAAAGGAAGAGATCAAATTATCATTATTTGTGGATGACATGATTCTATACATAAAGGACCCTAAAGACTCTACCAGCAAACTGTTAGAGCTGATAAACACTTATATCCATGTAGCAGGATACAAAATACATACATAGAAATCAGTAGCCTTCCTATATGCTAACAAGAAACACAAAGAGTATGAAATCAGAAAATCACTCCCATTTACAATTGCATAAAAAATGGTACCTTGGGCTTATGCTTGGATATGGTTCTGACTTGTTTCCCAGCTCCAGCTATGGGTCCCTATCAAGCTACCATCAATCATGGGCTACAAGAGGGCCTACACCTATTAAATTCTCTATAAAAAAGTAAGGGTTATCTCATTTGTCCTGGTGCTAACTTACTCTCTGTTGGAGAATCTGCTTCTCTTTTTCAGATAGACATAGATCCTAAGGAGAGAGCCACCCCATCATACCTCAAAAGGGCCCCGGCTGAAACTAAGAAAAATTGGCGAAACAAGCAAGGGTGCTGTTTTCCTGATGAACCGGATACCAGCACAAGGGGGAAGGAGATCAACACAGAGAAAAATCAACTCCTACCAAATCAGAGAGCCAGAGCCTCACAGGTCCCCACACCTCATCACTGAAGCAGACCAAAAATGAACCCAACATGGCTCAGGGAAATTTTGCAGAAGAGGGGGCGGAAGAAATGTCAGAGCCACATGTTGGGTCATGATATGCAGAGACATTTATCTTACCCATAACTGTGGGCTAACTCCACAATGCATGACCCATATACCTCAACAAGGAGGGGCCAAGAGGAGGGGGTAGGTCATGGATGAGCCTAATAATGGTACCAAACTGACTGTATTTGCTGAATACAAAACTAACTAATAAAGAAAAAAATATATATATCGATTGAAAAAAAAATGGTACCTTGGAAAAACCTAACTAAGGAGGTGAAGGACCTCTATACTGAAAACTTTAAAACATTCAAGTGAGAAATTGCAGAAGACACTAGGAAATGGAAACATGTCCCTTTTTCTTGGATTGAAAGAATCAATATTGTGAAAATGGCAATATCACCAAAAGCAATCTACACATTTAATACAATCCCCATCAAAATTCCAATGGCATTCTCTATGGAAATAGCAAAAACAATCCAAAAATTCATTTGAAGCACAAAAACCTCAAATATCTAAAACAATTTTGAGCAACAAAAATAAGGCTGGTTGAGGTAAGGGGGACAAAAAAAATAAAATAAGGCTGATGGTATCACCATACCTGATTTTAACTGATATTACAGAGCCATAGTAACAAAAACAGCATGGCACAGCTACAAAAACAGACATGTAGATCAATAGAACAGAATAGAGGACCCAAATGTGAGCAGCTACAGCCACCTGATCTTTGATAAAATGCCAAAAATACTCATTGGAGAAAAGACATCCTCTTCAGCAAATGGTGCTGGGAAACTGGGAAAACTGGATTTGTATCTGTAGAAGGATGAAAATGGATCTTTATCTCTGTCCATGCAGAAGAATTAAGTCCAAATGGATCAAAGGCATTAATATCAGTCCCAAAATTATAACACTGCTAGAGGATAAAGTAGGGGAAACCCTTCAATATATTGGCCTTGGCAAAGACTTTCTGATTATAATCCCAATTGCTCAGGAAATAAAACCACAGATCAATGCTGGGACCTCATGAAAAGACAAAACTTTTGTACAGCAAAGGACATTGAATAGAGCAAAGAGGTAACATACAGAATGGGAGAAAATCTTTGCCAGCTATACATCTGACAGTGGATTAATATCCAAAACATACAAAGATTTCAAAAAACTGAATAATAAGAAATCAAACAACCCAATTAAAAATGGGCTATAGAACTAAATAGAGATTTCTCAAAAGAAGATATATAGATGGCATATAAACATCTAAAAAATGTTTTAAATCCCTAGCCATCAGGGAAATGCAGATTAAAACTCCGTCGAGATTCCATCTCACTCCTGTCAGAATGGCTACCATTATGAAAACAAATGACCAGCCGGGCGTGGTGGCGCACGCCTTTAATCCCAGCACTCAGGAGGCAGAGGTAGGAGGATCGCCGTGAGTTCGAGGCCACCCTGAGACTCCATAGTGAATTCCAGGTCAGCGTGGGCTAGAGTGAAACCCTACCTCGAAAAACCAAAAAAAAAAAAAAAAAAAAAAAAAATGACCATAAATGCTTGTGAGGATGCAGAAAAAGAGGAACACTTCTGCACTGTTGGTGGGAATGCAATCTGGTCCAGCCATTGTGGAAATCAGTGTGGAGGTTCCTGAGACAGCTAAAAATAGATTTATTATATGCCCCAGCTATAGCACTCCTAGGCATATATCCTAAAGGCTTGTTTCACTACCTTAGAGATACTTGCTCAACCATGTTTACTGCTGCTCTATTCACAATAATTAGGAATGGAACCAGCCTATATGTTCCTCAACTGATGAGTGGATAATGAAGATGTGGCACATTTATACAATAAAGTTCTACTCAGCAGTAAAGAAAAATGAAATTATGAAATTTGCAGGAAAATGGATTGATCTGGAAAGGATTATACTTAATGAGGTAACCCAGGCCCAGAAAACCAAACATGACATGTTCTCTGTCATATGTGGATCCTAGCTACAAATGATTGGACTTCTATGTGAGTAGGAGTAAAACTCAGTAGCCGATGTCAGTAAGCTTGAAAGGGGATATAGAGGGAATATAAAGGGAGGGAAGGGGACTTAACATGATGGTATATTATATATATATATAAGTAGAAGAACAGATTTATGGGGGTGAAAAGGCCTAAGTGATTTCAGGGGAAGAGATTGAGAAAAAGAAAGATGGAGGGAGGGATAATCAAACTTTAAGATGTTATAAATAAATCACATGGAAACCTAATTTTTGGATAATGGAACGCTCAGAAGCCATAGATTGTTACTAGATAATTTTCAGTGTCAGGGATGGGATACCTTTCAGTGAGTTTTTGACCAGGGAGGTCACTAGTACCTCCAAAACATTACAGGCCATTTCAAGGGTCTTGGTTTCCCACCAGGAATAGATGGTAAGACCCTATTCCTGAAGACTCCATGTATTTGGGCTACAAGGTCACTGAAGAATCCTTTTGGAGCTGAGTCTAAAACTTCCTCCAAGTAGACCAGCTGACAGAAAGCTGGAAAAAATCCATGCTGCATGCAGTTCAATGGGAGAGATATCAGTGAAGATTCCCAACAGTGGACACTGTAAACCTTATATTTGGCTAGCAAGTCCAAATGGGCCAATGGGTGCAATAGTGGCATGTCTCTTATAGGGGAAACCAACTGCCCTCTAACTTGACTTGAGGCCCACTCCATGGGAGGGAATATATCTCTGATACTGAAAACTTACAACAGGGGTAGTCATGAGCCCTAGGGGTATAATGTCTGCTGCTGTCTGGCTAAATGAATACATTATGCTCACCAAACTGCCTGGTAAGTACTCCTCTTAAGGTTCATATCCATATATTAATGCTACTTTCACTTTTGGTTAGAAAAGCTTTGCTTTTCAGATGTCAGTGACCTTAGGATGACTCAGAAGGCACCATGGTGCTGAGAAGAAGTAACAGAGGAGTGCTCAGAACTGCAATATCTCTATAATATCTTCCAAGGCTCAGGTTCCATTGTGAAAGAAGTGGCAGAAAGAATGTAAGAGCCAAAGGAAAGGTAGGACTCCTTTTAACATGCTCCTCCAGACACAAAATGGCCTGGATATCCATGACCTCACAGTGCCTGACACTACCTACACAAGACCATCATAATAGGAGGGAAAGATCATGACATCAAAATAAAAGGGAGACTGAGAGGGGAGGGGATATGATGGAGAATGGAATTGTAAAGGGGAAAGTGGGGAGAGAGATGGAATTACCATGGGATATTGTTTACAATTATGGAAATTGTCAATAAAAAAGAATTGAAACTATTATCTGAAAAGGGTATTTGCATTCCCATGATGTGATAGCTAAGGAATAGAAGCAACTTGCAGGCCCACAAACACATGATAGGATTTTAAAATGTGGCATTTTCATGTGATGGAATATTATGTGGCATTTAAAATAAGGAAATTATGTCACTGGTGACAACATGGTGAATGTTGAGGAAAACCTTACCATGGGTTAGGAAGTATACCTGCACTGAAGATGGTGTAGCTGCAGTCAGTCTGGATGCCCATGGTCCCAAAATGCAGCTGGACTTTAGCTGCTAACAGAACAGGAAACTGAGGAGCTAAGCTAAGGGCAGGATACACACTAGTGCTCTCTGGACTCACATCTTGAATATATCTCCACCTTCTAGAAGCAGTGGAGTGCACATCTCTTGGCATTGCGGCCTATTAGGCATGCTATACATTCCTCAGAGTATAGAGATACTGAGGAGCCATCTGATGTCTACTGAAGCAGCCAGGCAGAATGGGATCACCTGTACAGATGCAATTTGGAAGGCTGTTATGTGGTTTTCTGCTGTTCTTATAAAATATGTGGATGCACTCCAAATATGGACCTTATGTATGATATCACTGTGACTAATAGTCCATGACCTCTCTCATCTCTGGCAGCACCAAGGGATTAATCTGTGACTTCCAGGATCCCCCAAGCCTCAAGTAGACAATAGGAAGATGGATAGTCCTCTTGCTTCTGACCTTTAGGTCACTCTTTTCTCCCTCTCCTTTGGGTTTCCGTTCCTAGATCTGGGGCCCCTGGCCAGTTTAAATGGAGACAGAGAAGATGGGGGTAAGATTAAAGCTCAAATAAGGTTCTAGAGCACATCAGGGATTCCTTAAAACCCTGAAAAATATCTTAGATGCCCTCACCTCTCTGAGGCCATTTACTTATCCCATTTAGTCAGAACAGAAGTTAGGGTACAGAGACTGAGAGATTTATTAGAAAGCTTTTTGATCTGATATCACTCCATAGCTTGAAACACTGACTTCTTTGCCTGTGTCAGAGAATTCATGTTCTTTGCCTTGGTTTTCCACAGGTTCCAGAGCCATCCTGTGTTTATATCCTGAACTTTTCACTCACTGGTCATGTTACCTTGTGTATTATTTGCCCTTCTCTTTGCTGCGACAAAATACACGACAAAAATAAGTTTAAGGGAGATAGAATTTATTTTATTATAGTACATCATGGCAGCAAAGGGAAGGTGGCAGGAACATGAAGCAGCTGGTCACATTATATCTGTAGTCAGAAAGTAGAATGATGCATATTACTTCTGAGCTTGCTTTTACTTTCTTAGTCAGTCTGGGACCACAGCCCATGGAATGGTGCCTGTTCACATGTAGGGTGGATTCTTCTACGTCAGTTACCCTAATCTAGAAAATACCTCAGATATTCCCAGACATTTGTTTCCATGGTGATTCTAATTCCTGTCAAGTTGACAACTAAAGCCATTTCATCCTGGAAGGATCTTTGAACACTATATTTTCCCATTTTCTGGAAGGTGAGAAAAAAGGTACTGGACTGTATTGAACATCTTATATCCCCTGCATCAGATTATTCCTGGCACTACCATCTACCATATCTCTTTCCATGAGCTTTGACATAGAATGCCCCATCACAGGATATGAGATCTCACATCCTACATAGACAAAAAAAAAAAAAAAAACACCTAAGATTATGTGGGATGTTATACTTTGTGGGGGTAATTTAATTGGAAATGAAAGATAAAAGACAGCTAGGAAGATAAACTCATCCTTCTCTCCACAAACTGCTATGATGCATTGTTCATTCAGGTTGCTTGGATCCTCATTTCTGGATTTAATAGGCCATTTTCCTCATCAGCAAGCTCACAGTGAGAAAGGAGTTTGGCTAAGCCATCAAGTGGCAGAGTCAGGATCCCAAGAAGGATCCCACATGTAAATAGTGTCCCAGGGCCTATTCCTGAAAAGATGGTGTCTCTCCTCTAGATGTTAACCCAAACCCAATCTATCACCAAGTACTACTGAGTGATGGCTGCAGAGAGATGACCCAAATCTGATTTCTACATTCAAGGACCATGCTGATGTAGAGGCAGAAAGGAATCCTAGGATGTACTGGCCATGGGGAATAAGAGCCTCTGAATAGAAAGTGAAGTTTTATTATGACATGTTCATACATGTATACATCATACCTTGATGATACTACTTTTACTACTCTTTCTGTTATTTCCTTCTTCTTTATCTTTCCCCTCTTCCAATAGTCCTTCTTTTATTTTCATGTTATTTTCCCCACCATCCACATATGATAGAAAGTAAGTCATATTTGTCTTTGTGATTCTGGCTTATTTTACTTAACCTAAATTGCCAGTTCTGTCCCTTTTTTCTACTAATGTTATGATTTCGTTTTCCTTTATAGCTGAACAAATTGCACCCGAAGCTTCCCAGAGTAATATGTCCCTCTGGTTAACAGGTGCCAAATCCCAAAGAATCTAGGTCTGATGTAGGCCGTGTGCTGGTGGTCGTCTCTGATGGGCTGGTCCTCTTGATCTAGGTCCTTCCAGTCGTGGATGCCTATGATGGCCAACAATGGTCCATATGCAGTCTGAGGTTCCATCTTAACATCTTTCAACCCAAAGGCCAGAGTTGCGACAACTCCAGCCATGTCACTTGTCACATTGGATGGAGGCTGTCAGGGGCCTCCGGCCACCCAGCCACTTGCTCATTCTTTTATTTTAAATTTATTTTTATCATTAGATATGGACATATTTTGTATGTAAACATCACATGTTGGTACTATCCTTGCCCTCCTCCCTGCCAGTTTCCTGAAGAGGCCTTCCTCGTTGGGGATGCAGGTCAACCCAATGAGGATTGTGGGTCATGCATTGTTGGGGGGGGGGTGAGGCATGGTCTCTGAGAAAAATGTCCCAAATTATGGCTCTAACAATCTTTCTGCCCCCTTTTCTGCAAAATTCCTTGAGCCATGGTGGGAGAATTTTAAGTCTGCTTCAGTGATGGGCACTTAGGAACCTGTGGATCTCTGGTTTGTTAGGTGTTGAGTGTCCTCATTGTCTATCTCCTTCACCCTTGTGCTGATACCAGCTTAACTAAGAGAACAGCATGCTTGCTCATTTCCCCAATTCCTTTGTGGTTTCAGCTGGGGCCAGGGTGGGGTGCGCTGGGTCATTTATATCCTCATGTCTAGTTCCCATCTGAAAAAGAGAAGCAGATTCTCCAATGGACAGTGAAGTTAGCACCAGTTAAATGGGATAGCCATTACTAATTTAGAGAGAATTAAAAGGGTTTAGACACTCTTCTAGTCTAAGGTTAGTGGGAGCTTGACAATATAAAGCAGAATCATTATCTGGATATGGTTCTGACTTGTTTCCCAGTTCCAGATATGGTTTCCTTTCCACTGAGTTGATCTGTTAGCCAATCCAAGAACAGTTGGTTACCCACCATGGCTGTGTGCCACTATTGCACTTGTGTGAGCATCATGTCAAGTTGTTTGCTTCTGAGTTGCTTAGACATTGTGTTGCTTGGGCAGATATCAGCCACTTTCCCCTAGTAGCTCATTCAGTGCCTTCCAACACTAGAGGGACTAGTTGTCTGGGAACTGGCTCTCCTCTGGATTCCAACCAGGTCTCTCCATGTTCCATGCCAACAGCATTTGGTGTCTTCAGCAGTAGGGTATTGCCATTAACCACATCTTGGTTATCCATTCATCCAATGATGGGCACCTGGGTTGATTCCAGTTTTTAGCTATTATGAATTGAGAAGATATAAACATGGTTGAGCAAATATTTATGAACTGAGATGTGGAGCTTTTAGGGTAAATGCCCAGTAAGGGAATAACAGGGTCTGTTGGTAACTCTATATTTATCCTTTTCAGGACTCTCCAAATTGATTTCATAGTGGCTATACCAGCTTACATTCCCACCAACAGTGAATGAGTGTTCCTATTTTTCCACAGCCTCACCAACATTTTTTTTTCATTAGATTTTTTAATGTTTGCTATCCTTATTGGGGTCAGGTGTAATCTCATAGTTGTTTTAATTTGCATTTCCCTAATGGTTAGGGATGTTGAATATTTTCTTAACTGTGTGTTAGCCATTTGTAATTCTTCCTCTGAGAACTCCCTACCTAGTTGTCTGCCCCACTTTTGGAGTGGGTTGTTTGATTTTTTTTATTGTTTAGTTTTTTGAGTTCTTTGTAGATTCTAGATATTAGGCTTCTGTCAATGGTATAGCTTGCAAAGATTTTCTCTCATTCAGTGGGTAATCTATTGGCTCTGCTTATGGTATGTTTGTCTGTGCAAAAGCTTTTTAGCTATATGAGATCCCATTGGTTGAGTGCTTGTTTAATTTCCTGGACTACTGGGGTTTTGTTCACTTGGAACTTGCAACAGATCATTCTAAGTGAACAAAATTTCCTAGTCTATATCATGGAGAGTGCTTCCTATTTTTTCTTCCAGTAGTTGAAGAGCTCTGGTGTCTTACCCACAACAGCTTTATTTTGACTCCAAAGACATGGCTGGCCAGCCCACTGGAAGGAAAGGGTAGAGGTTTCCTGGCAAGGCCCTTTCTGCATCCACAAAACCACTTTGCAGTCAACATCATGAGCTCTCCCTTCTCTGAGGAGCAGAGTCAATCTTTAGACAATGGAGCACCCAAAGCTAAGATGGTCAAGGCTTTGTGGCTTGCACTTTTATGGTGAGGAAGGTAGTGTAGCCAAGAGCCTGCTGCTGGCTGGGGAAGAAGTATCAAGTTCCATGCTGCGACCTGCTGCCTCCTTTTTATCAGCAAACACAGGACCTCACACGGGGAGGTTATTGAAGGCTCACCACCCCTAACTTTCCTGCTCTTTTCTACTATGGGCTTGGTGGGCTCCTTCAGGTGGACAGTGGGACACTTTACTTCTCATAAGTAAGGAGAAAAGACTATGTCAGTGTCACTGTTCACCAGAGGTGACCTGCTCCACCCTCACTATTACCTGGGGGTAATAGTAATGGATGATTCATCTGGGTATAAACAGCCCACACTACTCACACAGAGGTAACTGTTATTAAAACAATGGAGAGGCCCAGAAGTCACTTCACATCCATACAGTTCTGATCCCCAATAACCAAGGAGATATCTCAGGGGGCTGTCCGAGGTTCCTCACTTGTAAGCAGCTGCGTGACATCATGTAATTATTTCTTCTGTCCAGTTTAACCAGAATTTATATGTACAGTGAAAGATTTCAAAATATATTTAACTTTTTCCCTAGCTATATTTATGTATCAATCCCTGAGAAGATACTTGTCAAGGTGAAATTCACTATTTACAGTTAGTAAACACTGGGGCACTAGCAGAGCCCCTTGAGCCTAGTTGTCTTCTGTCACGAGTCAGGAGAGTAGACTCCCTTACTAGAACAGGGGACATCCTGAATCCCCAGCCCAGGAGCTGTCAAGCTCTACCCTTTCTCCATCCCTGGGAATCTGGATATCCCAACCTGGTAAAGCTGTCACCAATGTTTTCTCAAGAGTCCTTGTTTTTCTGCTGAGCATCTGGTGCCAGGAGTGAGCAAGGAGTTTAGTTCAGTGGGATAAGGAGGCTGGCACATGACTCAGACAGAGAGAAAGAGACAAGGTGAAGAACACAGCGGGGATAAATGCAATGACACATAGGGACACATGCTTGCTGGTCACATGAGAGAAAGGGGCCACTGCACATTAGCCCTGCTCCACCCTGAAAAACATGGTGGGAGCTTACAGGGAAGGTGGACCCTTAGTGAGTAGATGCAACAGTTCAAAGCAATAACATCACAATGGGAAATCATTCCTTATGCTGATGGACTGTCAGTGGCACTAGGGGAGTGAGTCCCTCTGCCTCAGCGACCTACAATGACATAGATCACCTAAAGAGAGAACACTAACAATGTGGCTTAAAAACATCAGGTCACCCAACATGAGCTCTGCAAGGCTCAAGATGCTGCTTCCTTCACTTTCCGGGAAAGGTTTACAGAAAAACTCACCTGCTCATCTGCCTCCCCAACCCCCCCCTCCCGACTTCACTGCCAGGTGACCCAAAAAATTCACTCAAGGGCCCCACTCGCAGGTGTTTGTCCTGTAGCTCCCCCACCTGAGGGAGGAACAGCTAGAGGCCACTCTGCAAGAAGCATCCGGAGTTCTCTTCCTCACCTCCCACACTGCTCAGTTTGGGCAGGGTGTCTGGGTGCCTCCCCGAGACCCACCTCAGAGATGGAAAACATAAGAGCAGCCCTTCCTTATCCCACCCACACACACAGTGAGGAAAGAGGCTTGCCAACCTTTTCCTTGACTTGGAAAATGCCCTACAGCAAATCTACTTCCCCACCCAAGTGGGAAGTTCTGGCCACGCTGGACGCTGTGGTGAAAGGGTTGCAGAAAGTGCCTGGACCCTACCCGATCAGACTGAAGACCAGGATGGGATTCACTTCTTGAATGACAATCAAGATGCTGGATCCCAATCTGGACTGCCCTTGCAGTTATTTAGGTCTTTTGGGTTTCATGGCTTGAATTTTTTTCTCTCCGGATTGCAAACCAAAGCTCCCAGGCACAGGGGCTTCCCCTGACTTCCGGTCAGTGTGCTCTGTCATCGTTCCATTGCACAACGCCCACCAACTAATGCAGCTCCATTGAGTGGGGGAAAAGTGGCCAGCTTGCCTTCAAGTCTGTCCAAGAAATTATTGGTCTGAACCAGGCTTGCTGACTTTTTTCTCCAGAACTATTCTGTGAACACCAGGAGCATCGTTGTCCTGGCACCTGGATGAGGCCTCCACCTGCCCTCTTAAATTCTTGATTAGAAGGATTTGTTGGGATATTTTGAAAGGACCTCAGGATCTCTTGCTCCCTCTGGTGTCTACATACTGTATATAGATCTTTTGGGGAGAAATGTGCTGCTTAAGCCTTTTGTTTCTACTCTCAGCTGGCCCCAGTTGTCCAGAGTATGCTGTATCCCATCTATACCCTAGCAAAGGACATAACAGAAAGCAGTTCCTTGGAATGTCAGCCATATGTTCTACTTCTTCCTTTCTTCTTTGTAGGAGAGGCAGCAGAGCTGCACATATCTGTATCTGCCATTGCTCTTGGGAGCAGCATAATGCAACCAGCTCTTTGTTTTCCTTGTTTTCAGGGCCTCCTAGGCAATTAAAGCATGTTAGGCACCGTAAATGCTTAGGAACGAGTGGTACAGCAGCCAGGCTTCAGGAGACTCCCTGAAAAGTTGTGATAGTATACAAAGAGTCACATCTTTTCTTTCCTCCCCAGAAATAAATTGTTAGTTTGGAATTCCCTCTTGATTATATGACATTGTGCTAGAACAAAGGTCTATGGTGATAAGATAGCAGGAATTTATGTACCAATTTCATTATGGTTCATTTTGTACTTACCTATATTGCAGGTACCTCTCAAGTGTTTCCTAGTTTTCTCACAAGGGGTATTGGTTCATGTGTTGTAGAATTGTCTTCTCAATGTGAGAAAGGAGGATGTGGAATGTTCTTTTATGCCATGTTGATTATGTCACCTCTCTCAGATGTATTTTTTAATGATTTTAATCTATTGATTTTTTTAATAGAAAGGTTGTACTCTTAGACCCTCTTACCCCTGCTCCAATTCTGCTGACATTCTTTTTCAATGGGGTCATTGGTATTCATTGTGGGGACCAAGAGGCCTCAGTCTCTGGGGGACAGGGATACAGTGCCTCAGGCTATTCCCACTGACCCTGAGGCTCTTACAGTTTTTCTTTCCCCTCTTCCACAATGTTCCCTGAGCCTTGGTGGGCAAGATAGGGATATGATTTAGTGTTCCTTTCTCTGTAGCCTCTGGGTCTCTGATTCATGAGGTTTGACTGGCCACAGTGTCTGTTGCCATCTTTCTGCAACTGGTTTTCAGACTAGCCATAAGAGTAGTATTCATGTCACCATTTCCTGTGTAGTAATTTCTGGACCCAGGCAAATGAAATGGAGGTGACCCATCTCATGGTAGACAGTTGGCTTTCTATTCTTGATGTATTGATGTATCCTGGTTCTACCAAGTATTCTCCACCATCTGTAAGATAGAACAAATTTTTTAGGCAAAGGTGAGAGCAGTTTGAACTAAAGGGGATAAATCTAGTTATTAGAGTGACATAGTGATGTGTATGTCCACTCTCCTTAAAGAGCAGTGGAGGGCTGGAGGGATTGCTTAGTGGTTAATGTACTTGCCTTCAAAACCTAAGGACCCATGTTTGACTCTTCAGGTCCCATGTAAGCCAGATGCACAAGGTGATGCAAGCACACAAGGTCACACATGTGTACAAGCTGGTGCACATATATGGAGTTTGATTGCAGTAGCTGGAGGTCCTGGTATGGTGATTCTCTCTCTTGCTCTCTTACATAAAATAGTCCAGCCTGTTGCCCCCCCCCCAAAAAAAAGATGAGGAAGAAAGAAAAGAGCAATGGAGTTTCTCTATATAGCCTATTGGTTTCCTGTTCTAGGGTAATCTGTCTTGATTCCCAGAGTCAGATATGAGTTCTCATGCACTGAGTGGGTCTTATGTCCAATCTGTGAGCAGTTGGTTACCTGCATTGGGTATGTGCCACTATTGCACAAATGTATGCTTCTTGCTTGGCTGGTTGATTCTGTAGCTGGCAGGGTATCCTTGCTTATTTAATCAATTGGCAACTGTTATTCTACAGTTGCTCTCATAGCACTTTCCAGCACTATTAGGGCCAGTTGGGTGGGAACTTGATGACCTCTCAGTTCCAATATAGTCACTTGATATCCTGTGGCTACAGGCTGTGGTGTCTTCAGCAACAGGGACTAATCTTTTAGCTCTTGCAGGTAACCAAGTATTTTGGCAATGGCCTGTATTATTTTGCAGACTTCATGTCTTTGTGACCAATAGTTCACTATAGGGGGATCCTAGTTCTGGCCCTGGGAATTACCAGTCAGAACCCATGGTTTTAGGGTTATGTTCTTTCAACCTTTTATGGGGCTCTGATGTTTGGGTCATCCTCCCCCTTATAGAGGATAATGACTTGTAGAATGGTATTCAGGAAGGTTTCTATGAAATTGATTCATGTTGCCTTTAGTTTTGTGTATTCCCCCATACCCCCTTTTTCTACTATACCCCCAAATCATTTCCATCTCTCTTTTCTCCACCCACCCTTCCTTCCTTCCTTCCTTTTTTCTTTCTTTCTTTCTTTCTCTTTCTTTCTTTCCTCTTTCTTTCTTTCTTTCTTTCTTTCTTTCTTTCTTTCTTTCTTTCTTTCTCTGTGATGATTATCAATTTGATGTCGAGTAGCCCTTCCTTCCCTCCATTCCTATTTCCCCATTTTTCTAGCTTCATTCTAGTTTCTCAGATGTATTTTAATGTAGATATGTTAGAGCATTTTTATAAAAACATCCTACCTAGATTTGTTGGCTGAATTTCAATGACATTATTAATACATAATAAATGATAATTTCTCAAGGTGGATATTTTATGCAGGTAACAATTCTACATTATATGTTCATTTATGCATTATATTATTCAATTAGTTTTATTACTTTTCGTTTCAAAGGGTATTATTTTCCTGACCTTATCCTTACAATTCTGAGATAGCTGGCTGTGTTTTCTTATATACTGACTATATCACTCATATAGGTGTCTTTAAGATGAAGACTTCCTTTCTTATCCATCACAGAATTATTAGTTTCAAAACTGAGTAGAGGGCTGGAGAGATGCTTAGTGGTTAAGCGCTTGCCTGTGAAGCCTAAGGACCCCGGCTTGAGGCTTGATTCCCCAGGACCCACATTAGCCAGATGCACAAGGGGGCGCACGCGTCTGGAGTTCGTTTGCAGTGGCTGGAGGCCCTGGCACGCCCATTCTCTCTATTTCTCTCTCTGCCTCTTTCTCTCTCTGTCTGTTGCTCTCAAATAAACAAATAAAAATAAACAAAAAAATTTTGAAATCTGAGTAGATGATCATAAGATAGGTAGTTGTTAAAATTTGTTATACACAGTTTGTTACAGGTACACACTTTCTTAAGGTCCCCATTAAAATGGAAATTTGTTGTCTGGGAGAACTGACATACAAATTCATTAGGTTCTATTAATGCATTGGAAAGGCCCACGAGTTAGGATTTTCTGAACTTTTGGGGACAATTTTGGTTGAGCTATGGAGAAGAACCTGTCGTTATGGGAGAGGTAGGTGGTATTAATGTATTCGGTGCTTGAAATTAGGTGCCAAAGTGGAGTAACATGAATTACATTTCTTTAAATTCCTTTCATAATGTTAACATTTTGAGTAGTTCACTTCGATGGAATTAAAATAGTAGTTACTTTCTCCCTAGGAACTATTTTAGAAATATATATATATATATATATATATATATATATATATATATATACACACACACACATAATTTCAGAGTTGGGTTTCAATAGAAGTCCATTTAAACATTTTTCTCTTAAAAGATACTTAATATGGTGGCACACGCCTTTAATCCCAGCATTCGGGAGGCAGAGGTAGGAGGATCACCGCGAGTTCAAGGTCACCCTGAGACTATATAGTGAGTTCCACGTCAGCCTGGGCTAGAGTGATACCCTACCTTGGAAAAAACAAACAAACAAAAAGATACTTATATTTCATAGTACTATGAAATAGGTTGTTGTTAGATTCTTATAAATATTCCAGAAAACCCAATGAGATTCTGAAATTCCCCAGAAAGGAAATGTTAACTAAGATTATAGCACTATTTATTTAGTTTTTTTTAAAAAAATATTTATTTGCAAGGAGATAGAGATAGAAGAGAGACACAGAGATAGAGAGAATGGGTTTGCCAGGGCCTCCAGCCTCTGAAAACGAACTCCAGATGCATCTGGCCTTACATGGGTACTAGGGAATCAAACTCTGGTCATTAGGCTCTGCAGGCAAGTGTCTTATCCACTCACCTATCTCTCCAGCCCAGATTATAGCACTTCTAACCCTACTTCCAGAGGTGATTTGACAGGAGACCTCCTGGTGGTTTTGTATATTCCTAGATAACTGAAATATACACTAAGTATCAGTGCCCAGCCTTCTGCATTTTTGAGAATTCTAGATTGGCACTAAAAACATGTGTTGTTGATGATTATGTTATAATTTTTACGAGCTTGTTACTAATAGATTTCATGTACTTTCTTCACTCCCTGCAACACACTGAAGTACATTGACACCATGGACGGAGAGCTCATATAAACCTTTGAGTTTCTTGGTGCTGCAATCTTTGGCTGTTTTAATGGCTCATGGCTCACAGAGGACCTAAGGACTGAGTTGTGACTGTCTATTCTCATGTGTTATATAATACTCCCCCAGGTTATAACTGCAGTTTTCACTTGGATTATCACATTTGGTTTTCACTTTGATATGGCTTAACCATGCTGAGAAGCATGCCCATCATATCGAGTTTCTAGTGAGGCAAGGGAACAGACCTGTGGTATTTTCTTCACAGCCATTCTTTTTTTTTTTTTTTCTCTTCCAGAGACCTCTTTCCCCTATTCCCATAGAAGCCTTATTGATTTGTCACCTTTGCTTATGATTTAGTCTTACTCTAATACTATTATCCCTCCACATCATCCCAGCAGAAGCCCTGGGCTTGCAATTAGTTGAATCTCTGAGCTGTGCTCTTCTTCACTAGCTCCTTTTTCCATCACCCATTTCTTTCTACCCTCAGGCCCTAAGGAGTTTATCTACTTGATTCCCTTCTTTTGTTTCTAGATGCTATTAACTAGTTTTCTTTGGCTAGCCTTGAACCCCTTGGGAGCAGCAGAAACATTTCTCTGCAATTTATCCTTGTATTATTTTCATGAAGTAGACCTTGACCTTGAAGCAATTTCTCTTATGACCTCACTTTGCCCTTCAAAATCCATCCCAATTATAGAGCTTGATCTATCTATCTATCTATCTATCTATCTATCTATCTATCATCTTTATTTATTTATTTGTTTGACAGAGAAGGAAGGAGCGAGAAAGAGAGAGAGGAGAGAGAGAGGGGGGGGGGCACGCCAGGGCCTCCAGCCACTGCAAATGAACTCCAGACGTGTGCACCCCCTTGTGCATCTGGCTAACATGGGTCCTTGAGAATTGAACCTGGGTCCTTTAGGCTTTGCAGGCAAACTCCTTAACCACGAAGCAATCCCTCCAGCCCTAGAGCTTGATCTTCAGGTACTATATATATTGGCCCAATCCACTCATTTAAACTTATTTATCATTTCGTTTCCAACACAATCCTTTTCAAACGTGTGTGTGTGTGTGTGTGTGTGTGTGTGTGTGTGTATACAAGAAGACAACCCCTGACACCCCCCCCCAAAAAAAAGAATAAGAAGGCCAATGTTTAAATGATATCTGGTACCAAACAAATGTGTGTAAAACAGAAAAGTGAATCTACTCTAGATAAAAGGAAAATGATCACCTCTTTGGCATTAAGTTGTTTCAAATTTATTATTTCAGATAATGTTACAATAAACATGTTTGTAAATACATCTTTATTCTCTTGTATGTTTCCTAACAATAAGTGAGAAGGAGGTTTATAACAGCAATGTACAAGCATTTAAAGAATGTGTTTTCAAATTGCTCTTTAAAGGAAATGTATCAGTTTACACTTGTGACAACAGCAGGTGAGTGCCTGTTTCTCTACCTTTATCTCTACATTGGATATTATCACTTGATTTTTTCCCAGGTTTATAAAACCTAAAAGATATGTCATTGCTGTCTTAAGTTTAAGTTATTTGATTTCCAGTTATGATTTAGATTTTTCTCACATTATAGGTCATTTATGCATCTTTTAAGAATTGTTTATTTTTCTCCTTTTTCTAAATTCTTTTAAACTTGAATGCTCCTCTCTTATTCACTGATTTACAATAGCTATGCATATTTTGGTAATTTTAGTCCTTTGCCTTTTAACTATTGTAGATATGTTTCTAATGCTGTTTTCTTATGATTTTATTATAGACTTATAGAAGTTCCAAATTTTTAGATTAACAACTCTTTATGTTATGAGCTCTGATTTTGATGCTACTTTAAGCAAGGCCTTCTGTTCCTTTATCCGCATACTTAAAATGTGGAAACTCCCTAGATTTGACTTTCTCTTCTGCAGTGCAGGGAATTCTACGGAAGGACTGATTGGTTTGTGTTTGAAAATGAGAATGCCTTTGTCCTGTTTAGCCTTATGCATTGTATCTTCCCATATGCCAATTACTCAAAATCTGTATCCCCATATATGTTTGTGCCTCACATTAGTAGTCATGTTTAAAATCCAACTTGTCATTCTTACACAGTGCTTAGCTCCTCCTTTTTTTCATGTACCAGTACTAGTTTCCACATTCCATTATCTGGGCCTTCATCTTCTTCCTCCCATCGAACAGTCAGTTCTATCAAATTCTACCTTCTAAATAGAACTTGGATTTTCTCAGTCCTCTTCTATCTCTACCTTCTCCAGAAAAGCCTTGTTTGACTCATAATCTCCTTTCAGCCTTTCATAGTTCCCTTGATGTTAAGTTTGATTCCCTCAACTTCATTATCCTGTTAACATGTTTTAAAATTGAAATTTTGGTCTTGACATTTCCCTGTTCAGAATTCAACAGTGGTTTATTTTGTTTCTTTAAGATAAATTTCCAGTATTTCACTTGGATAAAATGTCTTTCACATTTTAACCATTGCTTCCTTTCTAGAATGTCCTACGCACACCCTCTGAGGGTCTAGTACCTAGTGTCTTGCACTTAGGTGCTGGAGTTTTGCAGCTGTCACTTGCTCCCTCTGCTGGTAGTGCTATCCTTCTTCCTTGTTAGCACGTCTTCTTAGCCTTCAAAGCTATACATACTATAAATTAAATAATCCTCTGTGCACTTATAATAGGTAGTGTTTAACACTATCATGGCACTTAGTATGCTATATTTCAATTTAAGTCTTCTGTGGAGCACTTAGAGATTATTTACAGAATTTTAAGTGGACTTAAAATATTGCATCCTGGCTCCTAACTTGTCAAGTAGTAACCAATTATAAGAGAAAGAAACAGAAATTATTTTATTTTTAAAAATACGATTCTGTATGGACACGGGACAGGGAATAAGCAATAGTTTATTCTGGAGCCAAATATGAGTTAGCATGGTCTGGGAACACAGATATACATTACCCCCAATTCCATTTTCCAATGTGTTAACAATTCCATGAAGTTTTTATAGTTACAGAACAAAAGAAAGTCATAAATAAAGACATTTTTCGCATACATTGGTGAAGGCTTTCAATGCTCTCTGATGACATTTTTAAAAGCCTTTGGATTGGTGGAAGCTGGTGGTCTCTTGGTACATTACACAAAGGTTTCACCTGATCACCTGCTACTCACAATGATATTAGATCAGACAGATGTGGGCAATAAATGGCCATTAAGTGGGTTAAAGATAGCCCAAGATAATTTGGCTCTGCATCTGCAATATTCCATTTCTCCACAACCACAGAAGTTCTATTAGTCAATCAGCCTTGCAGGATGTTTAAAATATACGCAGCTGCTTCTTGTGAACTTTAATTCATAGATTTAAATTACTGAATCTTGCATTCATGATACTAAATTTGTCTGAGACCTTAGGAATCTATATTAGGAGTACTAAAATCTGTTCAGTTGACAGAATTACAACTTATGTTTTTGTTGTCCATGTGAAGACAGGATAAGCTTCCCTAATCACAGCTGTTGAGGACCTCACCATCTTTCCTTCTCCATAGGTGGCCAGTTCTTGAGTAAATGGCAAAGAATTATCATAACGCTCATTGCTGTGTCATAATCCAAGTCTTGGTATCATATGGATACTTGAATTCAAATCTGTAAACAACACCTTAAGATCACTTTATTGATGTACCTTTAAAAAGTAATGTGGTCCAATATTCCATCACTTCATTGACTGGGATTTATTCAATGTGTTCTAAGATATCTTGGTAGTTGTTTATCAGTATAATCTAACAATACTCATTCATATTTCATGATTTACTACAGTAAAGTTATTTGAATGAGCTTGCCTTTCCAATAGTCAGGAAGTGAGGATTTTTGTTGACCAGATTTTGAAAAATAAAATCTAAATTCTCCACTTAATTATTTATGCACTCCTTTTAAAATTGTGATAAAATACAAATATAAAAATGATCATCTTAAATATTTCCATGCATAGTTCAATGGTATTAAATTCACGTGGTTGTACAAGCACACTGATGTTTCCAGAACTCTTCCATCACTGCAACTTAAAACTCCGAGCCTACTAAACAATAACTGTTCATTCTCTCCTTTTAGCTTTAAATAATCACAGTTTTGTTTTCTGCCTTTAAAATGTTTCCTATTCTGATAGCCTCACATAAGGTATAGTAAATATTTATAGTTATGTTCTTTTAAATTATTTTATTAAATATATATTTTGAGCCGGGCGTGGTGGCGCATGCCTTTAATCCCAGCACTCAGGAGGCAGAGGTAGGAGGATTGCCGTGAGTTCGAGGCCACCCTGAGACTCCATAGTGAATTCCAGGTCAGCCTGGGCTAGAGTGAGACCCTACCTCGAAAAACAAACAAACAGGGCTGGAGAGATGGCTTATCGGTTAAGCACTTGCCTGTGAAGCCTAAGGATCCCGGTTCGAGGCTCAACTCCCCAGGACCCATGTTAGCCAGATGCACAAGGGGACGCATGCATCTGGAGTTCGTTTGCAGGGGCTGGAGGCCCTGGCGTGCCCATTCTCTGTCCTTCTCTCTATCTGCCTCTTTCTCTATCTGTCTGTCGCTCTCAAATAAATAAATAAAAATAACAACAAAAAATTAAAACAAACAAACAAACAAAAATATATATATGTATATATTGTATGGACACATCATGGGTTAGTATGATCATTTCCCTCCTCTCTGCCCCCGTTCCACTGAGGGCTCTTGTCAGTGGGATTGCTGGTATTCCCCATGGGGTTGTGGGTTATGAGTTGTAAGAGTAGCAGTCCATCATTGGGGGGAGGGGCAATGCCTCTGGTTATGCCCTCCCAACCTGTGGCTCTTACAATCTTTCCACGTCCTCTTCTGCAAAATTCCCTGAGCCTTGGTGTGTGTGTTTTATTTATTTATTTTTGTTTTGTTTTTCAAGGTAGGGTCTCACTCTAGCTCAGGCTGACCTGGAATTCAGTATGTAGTCTCATGGTGGCCTTGAACTCAAGGCAATCCTCCTACCTCTGCCTCCTAAGTGCTGGGATTAAAGACATGTGCCACCACATTCGGCTTTGGCGGGTGTGTTTTAAGTCTACTTCAGTGATGAGCTCTCAGGAGCATCTGGTTCTTTGCTTTGGTATGGGTTGCATATCCTCAGGGTCTATCTCCTTCACACTCGTGCTGATTGTTAGGCTCACCATGGAAGCAGGACTCTTGCTCATGTCCCCAATTCCACAGTTTCACTTGGGCCTTTGCTGACATGTGAGGGGTGACTTATATCCTTGGATTTTGCTACCTTCTGAAAAAGAAAAACAAATTCTGCAGTGGAGAATGAGGTCACCATAGGTTAAATAGGATAAGCATTGTTAATTTAGACAGATTTTGATCTATGTAGCCCCTTTTCTGGCCATTGTCTAGTGGGAGCTTTTCATTGGACACCATAATCTTGGTCTCCATAGGATTCTGACATGGTTGGTTGCCAGTTCCATCTATGAGTTCCTTTCCACTGAGTGTATTTCTTAGGCATTCAGAAAGCCACTGGTTACCCACCAAGACTGGGTACCATCACTACACAGGTGTGTATGTCTTTTCAGGCTAGTTGCTTTTGAATAGCAGTGTCCCCGGATTGCTCACAATATTGTTACCCACTTTCCCCCAGTAGCTCATGTAGTGCTTGCTTTCCAGTGCTAAACTGGCTAACCATGTGGGAACTGGTTCCCTTCTGGATTCCAGCATGATCTCCCCATGTTCTGTGCCAGCAGCTTGTGGTTTTTCAGCAATAGGGTCTTACCTTTTACCTCAGGCAGTTAATCAAGTGCTTTGACAAAAGCCTGCCTTGCTTTGGGGACCTCATAAGTTTCTCCAATCAACAGCTCAATATATGTAGCAACCAATTTCTAACACTGGGAGTTATAGATCAGAGCCAACTGTTTTAAGGCTAAACACTCTCCAGGGCACTTCTTGCCATATGATACCCACATACTCCTTTTGAGGGTTATATCTTGTAGTCTACTATCCAGGAGAAAGGTTGTTATGGTATCAATTCATTTGAGGTTTAGTTTTTAAAAATTTTTAATTGAAAACTTCTATAATTATAGACAATAAACCATGATAATTCCCTACACTCCCCCACTTTCCTTTCACAAATACACTCTCCATCATATCCCTTCCCCCTCTCAATTAGCCTCTTTTACTGTGATGTCATCATTTTTTTCTCCTATAATTGCAGTATGGTGTAGGCAGTACCAGGCACTGCAAGGTTATGGATATCCAGGCCATTTTGTGTCTGGAAGATTTCATTGTAAGCAATCATAACCTTCTTTTTGCTCTTAACGTTCTTTTGCCACTTTGTCTGCAATGGATCCTGAACCTTGGAAGGTATGATAGAGATGATTCAGGCTAAAAACTCCTCTGTCACTTCTTCTCAGCACTATGGTGCCATTTGAGTGGTCACCACCATCTTAAAAGAGAAGCTTCTCTAACCAAATATGAGAGTAGCATTAATATATGGGTATGAACATTAACAAAGGTGATTATGAAAGGGATGACAGGGCAGTTTGGTGAGCCTAATATATGCATTTAGCCAGACTCCAGCAGGTGGTACATCCCTGGAGCTTGTGACCTCCCTTGTCATAGGCTTTGACTAGGTTTTCAGTACTAGGTATGTATTTCCTCCTGTGGAAGGGGCCCCTATACACACATGCCACTATTGCACCCATTGGGTCATTTGGCCTGCTTGACCAAACTTAAGGCTTGCAGTGTCCACTGTTGTTTATATCCACTGGTGATTTCTCTCTCCCATAGGGCTGTATGTAGCATAGCTTTTTCTAACTTTCTGTCAGCTGGTCTACATGGAGAAGTTTTTTAGCTGAGCTCCAGTTTGATTTCTTGGTGACCCTGCAGTCCAAGCATGAGGAATCTTTAGCAATAGGGTCTTACCATCTATTAGTGGTGGGAAAACAAGAGCTTTGGCAATGGACTGTGATATTTTGGGGGCATAAGGGAACGCCATAGCCAACAATTCACTGGAAGGTATCCCATTCCTGGCACTAAAATTTTTCTATTAAAAATCTTCTGGATGTGCCATTGTCCAAAAATGTAGGTTTCCACATGGGTTTTTCATACCCTGTTAAATTTTGATTAACCCTCCCCCAACCTTTACTCCATCTCTTCCCCTGACCTCACTTAGGCCATCCCACCCCAGTAATCTGTATATATAAAAACACTATCTCCTTAAGTCCTCCCCTCCTCCCCTAGCTTATATCCCCTTTCTAGCTTACTGGCCTCTGCTAGCAATTTTTACTACAGCTCACATACAAATCTAAACATTTCTAGCTAGGATCCACATATGAGAAAGGACATGTGACATTTGAATTTCTGGGCCTGGGTTACCTCACTTAGTATAATCCTTTCCAGGTCGATCCATTTCCCTGCAAATTTCATTTTTATTTTCTGCTGAATAGAACATCATTGTGTAGATATACTACATCTTCATTATGTATTCATCACTTGAGGGATATCTAGGGTGGTTCCATTTCCTGGCTATTGTGAATAGAGTGGCAATAAACATGAATATACAAATATATTTAAGGTTGTGAGACAAGACCCTAGAATATATGGCTAGGAGTCGCATAGCTGGATCATATGGGAAATCTATTTTTAGCTGTCTCAGGAACCACCACGCTGATTTCCACAATGGCTGTACAAGATTGCATTCCTACCAACAATGGAGAAGGGTTCCTCTTTTACTGCATCCTCACCAGCATTTATTGTCATTTATTTTCCTGACGATAGCCATTCTGTTAGGAGGGAGATGGAATCTCAAAGTAGTTTTAATTTGCATTTCCCTGATGACTAAGGATGTAGAACATTTTTAGATGTTTATAGGCCATCCATATTTCTTCTTTTTAGAACTCTATTTTGTACCATAGTCCATTTTTAATTGGGTTGTTTGGTTTCTAATTATTGAGTTTTTTGAATTCTTTGTATATTCTGGATATTAATCCTCTGCCAGATGTGTAGCTGGCCAAGATTTTCTCCCATTCTGTAGGTTGCCTCTTTGCTCTATTCACAGTGTCCTTTACTGTACAAAAGCTTTGTAATTTCATGAGGTCCCATTGGTTATTAGTGGTTTTATTTTCTGAGCAGTTGGGATTATATACAGAAAGTCATTGTTTATGCCAATATGTTGAAGGATTTCCACTACATTTTCCTCTAGCAGTTTTAGAGTTTCAGGTCTGATATTAAGGTCTTTGATCCATTTGAACTTGATTCTTGTGCATGGAGAGAGATAAGGATCTATTTTCATTCTTCTACATTTTCCAAGAACCATTTGTTAAAGAAGCTGTCATTTCTCCAATGAATATTTTTTGGCGTTTTTGTGGAAAATCAGATGTCTGTAGCTGCCTAGATTTACATCTGGCTCCTCTGTTGTGTTCCATTGATCTACATGTCTGTCTTTGTGCCAGTACCATGCTGTTTTGTTACTATGCCTTTGTAATATAGCTTAAAATCAGGTATGGTAATACCACCAGCCTTATTTTTTGTTGCTCAAAATTGTTTTGGCTATTTTGAGATTTTTTTTTTTTTTGGTTTGTCGAGGTAGGGTCTCACTCTAGCCCAGGCTGACCTGGAATTCACTATGGAGTCTCAGGGTGGCCTTGAACTCACAGCGATCCTTCTACCTCTGCCTCCTGAGTGCTGGGATTAAAGGTGTGCTCCACCATGCCTGGCATTATTTTGAGATTTTTTTATACTTCAAAATGAATTTTAACATTGATTTTTTTGTATTTCCATGAGGAATGCCATTGAAATTTTTGTGGGGATTGCATTAAATGTATAGATTGATTTTTTTAAGATTGACATTTTCACAATATTTATTATTCCAATCCAAGAACATGGGATGTATTTCCATTTCGTAGTGTCTTCTGCAACTTCTCACTTGAGTGTTTTAAAGTTGTCATTGTAGAGATCCTTCACTTCCTTGGTTAGGTTCATTCCAAGGTACTTTTCTTAGGCTATTGAGAATGGGAGTGATTCCCTGATTTCATCCTCAGCATGCTTGTTGCTAGTATATAGGAAGGCTATTGATTTCTGTGTGTTTATTTTGTATCCTGCTATGTTGCTAAAAGTGTTTATCAGCTCTAACAGTTTGTTGATAGAGTCTTTAGGGTCCTTTATGTATAGAACCATATCATTTGCAAATAATGATAATTTTTTCTCTTCTTTTTTAGTTTGTTTCCCTTTTATGTTTGCCTCTTGCATTATTGCTATAGCCAAGACTTCAAGTACTAGATTAAATAAAAGTGGGGACAGTGACACCCTTGTCTTGAAGTTAGTGGAAAAGCTTCAAGTTTTTCTCCCTTTAGTATTATGTTGGCTGTTGGTTTGTCATAAGTAGCCTTTATTATGTTGAGATATGTTCCATATACGCCCAGTTTCTATAGGGCTTTTTCCATGAACTGATGTTGGATTTTGTCAAGTGCCTTTTCTGCATGTCTTGAGATGATCATGTGACTTTTGTCCTTCAGTCCATTTATATGGTATATTACATTTATTGATTTGTGTATGTTGAAATATCCCTGCATCTCTGGGATAAAACTTATTTGGTGGAGGTGAATTACCTTTTTGATGTATTCTTGTAATCTGTTTGCCAATATTGTGTTGAGAAATTTTGCATCTATGTTCATGAGGGAGATTGGTGTGTAGATTTTTTTTTTGTTCTGTCTTTGTCTGGGTTTAGTCTCGGGGTGATGCTGGCTTCATACAGGAGTTTGGTAGCATTCTTTCATTTCATATTTTATGGAAAAGTTTGAGAAACATTGGTGTAGTTCTTCCGTGAAGGTCTGGTATAATTCACCTGTGAATCCATCGGGGTCCTGTCATTTTTTTAATTGGGAGATTTTTTTTTTATAACTGCTTGGATCTCTGTGTTTGTTATAGGTCTGTTTCAGTGGTTTATCTCACCTTCATTTAATTTTGGTAGGTCACATAAATCTAGAAAATCATCCATTGCTTTCAGATACTCAAACTTAGTGGAGTATATGTTCTTAAAGTATGTCCTCATTATATTCTGTATTTCTTTGGTATCTGTTGTAATGGTGCCTTTTTCCTCTCCAATTTTATTGGTTTGTGTCTTCTCTCTTTCTTTTGGTCAGATTTACTAAGGGTTTACTCTTTCATAAGGGGTTATGTTTATTCTTTCAAAGAGCCATCTCTTTGTTTCTTAGATTCTTTGTATGGCTTTTTTGGGGGTTCTATTTTATTAATTTGTGCCCTAAACTTTATTATTTCTTCCCATCTACTGATTTTTGATTTGCCTTGTTTTTCTTTTGCTAAGGCCTTAAGGTGATGCATTAAGTTGTTTACTTACAACCTTTCTAATTTCTTTATTATTATTATTATTATTATTGGTTTTTTGAGGTAGGGTTTCACTCTAGCTCAGGCTGACCTAGAACTTACTATGTAATATCAGGGTGGCCTTGAACTCATGGTGATCCTCCTACCTCTGCCTCCCAAGTGCTGGGATTAAAAGTGTGCACCACTGTGCCTGGCTTCTAATTTCTTTCTTTCTTTTTAAAATTTTTTTGAGGTAGGGTCTCACTCTAGCTCAGGCTGACCTGGAATTCACTATGTAGTATCAGGGTGGCCTGGAACTCATGGTGATCCTTCCTACCTCTGCCTCCTGAGTGCTGGGATTAAAGGCATGCACCACCATGCCTGGCTCTAATTTCTTAATATAGGCACCTAAAGCTATAAATTTCCCTCTTAGAACTGTCTTCATTGTGTCCCAGAGGTATTGGTATATTGTATTCTAATTATCACTTGATTCTATGATCATTTTGATTTCCTTCTTGATTTCTTCAATGACCTAATTATCATTTAGGAGTGTACTATTTATTTTCCATGATTTTGTGTATGCTGTATAGCTTTCCTTGCTGTTGATTTGTAGTTTAATCCCATTGTAATCAGATAGAATGAAAGGAATTATTTCAATATTCTTGTGTTTGTTAAGATTTGTTTTGTGTCCTAATACATTTTAGAGAATGTTTTGTGTGTTGCTGAAAAGAATGTATTCTGAAGCATTTGGATGGAATGTTCTGTAGATATCTGTTAGGTCCATTTGTTCTATGACCTCATTTAATCCAGATCTTTCTCTGTTTATTTTTTCCTAGGATGGCCTATTAAAGTCACCCCCTTCAATTGTGTTTGGAGTCATCTGTGATCTTAAGTCTAATAGTGTTTGATGAAATTGGGAGCCCCCATGTCAGGTGGATTATGTTTAGAATTGTAATGTCCTCCTGTTAGATTGTTCCTTTAATCAATATAAGTGACCTTCTTTACCTTTCTTAAGTAATGTTGGTTTGATATCTATCATGTCAGATATTAGGATAGCAACAACTGCTTGTTTTCTAGGCCCATGTGCTTGAAATACCATTTTCTGTCCTTTCACTGTAAGATAGCATCCATCTTTTATGGAAAGGTGAGTTTCTTGGAGGCAAGCAATAGAAGGATCCTGCCTTTTAACTCAGTGTGCAAGCCTGTGTCTTTTAGTTGGGGGCATTGAGGCCATTGATAATTAAGAGTTATTACTGAAAGGTGTTCATTTATTTTGGCCAGTCTCCTTGTTTTATAATTCTTCCTGTTTTTCCTTTAGTCTCTTGTATTACCTATTATTTAAGTATGTTTTTATTTTTTCCTATTTCTGTATGTGTGTGCTTTGCTTTCTCTTCAGCATGAAGGATCCCTTCAAGTATTTTCTGTAGAGCTGGTTTAGTGTTCATATATTCCTTTAGCCTGTTTTCACTGTGGAATGTCCTTGTTTCTCCAAAAATTTGGATGGATAAATTTGCTGGATAAAG
Source organism: Dipus sagitta (assembly GCA_036346955.1). Taxonomy (NCBI): domain Eukaryota; kingdom Metazoa; phylum Chordata; class Mammalia; order Rodentia; family Dipodidae; genus Dipus; species Dipus sagitta. The sequence continues at coordinate 67,044,115 of CM070776.1, forward strand.
TAACCTTGGTTGACAGATGTTATCTTTCAGAACTTGGAATTTGTCATTCTATGGTCTTACAGCTTTTAAAGTTTGTATTGAGAAATCTGCTGTTATCCTGATGGACTTGCCTTTATATATGACTTGATTTTTCTCTCTGCTTTCAATATATTTGTGTGTTTAGTAGTTTAATTATAATATGACAGTAAGATGCTCTTTTCTGATTTTGTCTGTTTGGCATTCTAAAGGCTTCCTGTATCTGTGTTGGCATCTCTTTTCCTATTTAGGAAAAGTTTTCTTCTATTTTTTTTTTTTTTTTGGAAAATACCTACTATCCCTTTGGAGTGAAATTCTTTACCTATACCCTGAATTCTTATGTTTGATCTCTCTCTCTCTCTTTTTTTTTCGAGGTAGAGTCTCACTCTAGCCCAGGCTGACCTGGAATTCACTATGGAGTCTCAGGGTGGCCTCGAACTCATGGCAATCCTCCTACTTCTGCCTCCCGAGTGCTGGGATTAAAGGCATGCGTCAGCATGCTCGGCATGTTTGATCTCTTCATAGTGTCCTGAAATTCCCATTTGTGTCTTCTTATTATTTTTTTCTTTTTGTTTGAATATTAGATCTGCCACCATGTCTTGTAGTTTAGATATTCTATCCTCTTCTTCATCCATTCTACTGGTTAGACTTTCTACAGAGTTTTCTATTTGACTCCTCTGTTTTTCATTTCTAGTACTTTTGATTGGGAATATTTCATTATTTCGAGTTCCTTACTTATGTCTTGTATTGACCTCCTTATTTCATCAAGTTGGTTTCCTGTGTTCTCTTGGGACTCCTGGAGTTTGTTTTCTTCTTTTATTCCTTTGTTTTCTTCTTTGATCTTTTTGAACATTGATACAATCATTTTTTGAATTCTTTGGCAGGTGTTTTATCTAAATCAGTCTCACTGGAGGCTATTTCTGATGGATTTATAAGTTTTGGTTAAATTGTAAACTATCTTGATTTTTTTGTGTTTCTTGTATTATAATGTAGAGACTTTTGCATTTTGAGTGAATTTGATGGTTGGCTTTTCTAATTATCTGCAGTGTTCTTAGATATGTAAATCTGACTTTATATATCTTCAGGGTAGGAGCTTATGATAAGGTATGGCTCTTATGTTACTCTCAGAGTAACAGCAGAAGTGGCCCTAGGTGTTGAGTTTGTGTATAATGCCAGTATTCTAGTAGGCTGGGTGGAGCAAATTACTGGCAAATTCTAAAATTAAACTGATACAAACAATATACATATGCAATCAAATTCAGCATGGATGTATTTATGTAAAAGTAGGGATTAAAACAAACATAATCTAATAAAGTCAAAGACACTAATGGTGTGTGTTTTCACACACCCTTAATCCTGTCAACTGGGAGGCTGATATTTCTGGTATGAAATGGGTTCTCAGTCAGCCTGGGTTCTAGTGAGGCCCTGTCCCCAATAATGACAGAAGAAAAAGACAAAGACTCGATGAATCAGGAAACTTCAAAGACAACAATAGTCAACACAAAAATACTGCTTATTTGAGGATGGTAAAACCAACCAAGAATATATCAGTCAAATCTAACACATAACCTGCCTTGACATGGAAGGTGAGATTACCTGGCTTTGTTTAAGTAGGCTCTATTACCTTTTGGGATGGCTTCCAATCTCACCTATGCTGACTGCCCAACTTGGTCCCTCTCTGTTGTGCTATAGACTTGGTTAGGCTACTTGGGTTGCTGGATCTGGCATTGTAATCAGCTGTGCTGGATGCTGTGTGGCTGGGTGGGATGGTTCTCTGGTAGTTTTGGCACCGGCACTTGGGGGAAGAGAGGTTGTACAGGGTGGCTGGTGTTGTACTAGAGCTGTTCAGCTGGCTCTGTTTGTGTTCTCCTTTCAGCAGCTGCTCAGCTGGTCCCTACTGTCTTCTCCTTCAGGTTTCTTGACTATGCAAGGAGACTGTTGTGAGAGAAAAATACCTTCACCTGGCTTCTCCTGTAGCTCAGGCAGGGCCAGGTAGGTGCATGGACCAGGATTGTGGTGCTGTGGCAGGACTGATTCTGGTTGCCTGGTTTCTACAAGCTCTGTGTCTTTCCTGCTTCTCTACTGTAATTGATAATTCATTATACACTTTCACATTCAGTAAAAGAATGGATTTTGCTGTTTTTCTGAATATTTCTACCCCTAGGCTTCTTCGGCATGGCTACTATGCTCCCATCTTACTTAGATGTTGCTGTAGTTATGTTTCTGACTTATCAAAGTAGTTGGATAGAATAAAATAGAATAAAATGGAAGAATTCAAGTAGCTTTTGAGTGATTTCTGTAGAAGCCTGCAAATCAGTTGATGAATACAAGTTCTTTTTGACCATTTACAATTTGATGTGAATAGTGGTGTAGTTGAGTTAATGTCTATAATAGTGTTTTCTGTTTTCTATTCATTACTTTAGTCTTCATTGTCTGTTTTCCACTTTCTTCTGGCTTGTGGTTTTATGTGACCAAAGTTTCTTTCTTTTCTTCATATATCAATATCAATATAAATATATCTGTATTTTTATTGTTTTTCATAATTGTCCTACAGTTTCAAATGTACATATGCCACTTATCAAAATACTCTTTCAAGCTGGGCGTGGTGGCGCACGCCTTTAATCCCAGCACTCGGGAGGCAGAGGTAGGAGGATCGCCGTGGGTTCAAGGCTACCCTGAGACTCCATAGTGAATTCCAGGTCAGCTTGGGCTACAGTGAGACCCTACCTCGAAAAATCAAAAAAAAAAAATACTCTTTCTAAGAACACTACACTGCATTGCGGCAAGTGTAAGTATATTATAATAAAATATGTAATTCTTTTCTCCTGTTCCTTGTATTAATGCTGTCATTTGTTGCACATATATTCAAATAAATTACTTTGCTTAATATTTTTATTGTTATTTATTTGAGAGTGAGAGAGAGAGAATGGGTGGGACAGGGCCTCTAGCTACTCTAAATGAACTCGAAATGCATGTGCCACCATGTGCATCTGGCTTACTATTTAGAGCCATTGTTCTAAGAGATACAACAGTTTGACTCAAAAAGGTGTCCCTCATGCAGGAGGAGAGGTCTGGCAGATATTTAACATAAATTCTTTTCTTCTTTGCAAATATAAGAATAACAAAACAAAATATCCCATTGCAATTCAATTTCATGACAAAAAGTAGAAGGGTTAGATGGAGTTCATTTGGAAATAAATTCTAAAAGTTGAGGGTGAGGGCTTTTTGGTCTTCCTTTATAGGAGGGTCAAATGTAGAACTCTTTCCTAAAACTCCATATGCTATTGGGTATGAAAACATGCAATGTCAGTCATATCATCCAGTTCATATCATTCCAATGTGGAAGATGACAGGCCTTGTAATCAGTTACAGAAAACAGAAGTATGCTTCTACCAAGAAAGCAATATCCTAATAAAATATTTATCAGACATTAAGCCTTATGGAAATGAGGGAATATGCTATATTAATTGGACTGCCCTACTGCATAAAGTAGGAAAGTAAACTTATTTGTCTATATGGGAGTGAAGAATTGTATTCAATCTCTCCTCAAAGATCATACAAACATGAAGAGAATGAATTAAAATATTTAAAATATTGAGAAAGACAGATACCACTATGTAATCACATATATTGTGAAATTATGCTTTAAAATAAAGGAGAAATAAAAATATCTTTTCATGCAAACAAGCATTAAGATAATTTGTTGCTCAATGAATTACCTTTCAAGAAGTGTGAAATGGAGTTCTTGATACACAAGCTAGATAGGTGATAGATAGATTATATGTATATGTATATATGAGTGTAGTGGTGCACACCTTTAGTCCTAGCATTCATAAAGCTGAAGTAGAAGGATTGCTAGCCTGGAGATATATAATGAGATCCAGGTCATCCTGGGCTAGAATGAAACCCTGCCTCAGAAAAAAAGGATAAGAAAAATTATGTAGAACAAACACTCAGATTTGTATAAGGGCAAAAAGAACAGTAAAAGAGGAATAAGTGAAGGTAAAGAAAAACTTTGTTTTTTTTTTTCTCAGTCTTAATTAATGTAGCATAACAATTTGCTCAAAACTAATGATAGGGCTGGAGAGATGGCTTAGAAGTTAAGGCACTTGCCTGCAAAGCCTAAGGACCCAGGTTTGATTCCCCAGTACCCACATAAGCCAGATGCACAAGGTGCCCTATGTGTTTGGAGATCATTTGCAGTGTCTGGAGGCCCTGGCACACCCATTCTCTCTCTCTCCCTCTCCAATAAATAAATAAATAAATAAATAAATAAATACATGCATGCTTTGGTAAGCATCCAAAATGCTTCATTTTTTTTTCCAAGGTAGGGCCTTGCTCTAGCCCATGCTGACCTGGAATTCACTATGTAGTGTCAGAGTGGCCTCTAAATTACACTGATGGGATTAAAGGTATTTGCCATCCTGTCTGGCTCCAAAGGGGATTTTGCTACTTTAAAAAAAAATTTGCACAACAAGGTGCTTTTATTTTGGTGTGCATTGGTAGGTTTCCACTTAGTGTTCCCACATAAAAATGTGAAAATAATTTGTACCACTTTCAAGATCTGTAATGCACACTGAGTTCCTTTTATTTATTTTCCCTTCCTTTCTTCCTTCCTTCCTTGCTTCCTTGCTTCCTTCTTTCCTTCCTTCCTTCCTTCCTTCCTTCCTTCCTTCCTTCCTTCCTTCCTTCCTTCCTTTCTTTCCTTCCTTCTTTCCTCCTCCTCCTCTCTTTCTCTGCATATGGTATGGTGTGGCACCCCATATGCACATTAGGCATCCCTCCTGAATTTGTGGGGTTCAAAGGTTTCTGCTCCCCTGTAGGCCTGGGGTTATAGGTGGCACACCCACACCCAGCTGCTTGCATAGGATCTGGAGATTTGAAGTCTGATAGTTTCAGGCCTACTTGGGCCCTCATGCTTTCACAGAAAGAATACTTAACCACCGAGCCATCCCTTTCCAGATCTAGATCCTTAATTCTTACAGAAGATCAAGAGAAATAGCAGCACCAAAATCAAAACAAAAGTATGCATTGTCACATTCTAAACTATACCCAAGTGGGTTGTGAGAATGTCCATATGGGAGTCATGTTTGATTAAATCCCATTCAATTTTATAAAAAAGTTATTCATATATGAGAGAGAGAGAGAGAGAAAGAGAGAGAGAGAAAGAATATGCAGGCCAGAGCCTCTTGTGACTGCAAACAGACCCCAGACACATGTGTCAGTTTGTGCATCTGACTTTACATGGTTACTGGAAAATCATACCCAGGCCATCAGGCTTTGCAAACAAGTGCCTTTAACTGCTGAGCCATCTCCGCAGCCCAAATCACATTTAATTTTTTTAAATTTATATATTTGCAAGGGAGGGGGAGAGAAGAATGGGGATGTCAGGGCCTCCAGAGGCTGCAAACAAACTCCAGATGCATGTACCACTGCACATTTGGCTTTATGTAGGTACTGGGGAATCAAACCTGGGTCATTAGGCTTTGCAGGCAAGCACAGTAACTGCTGAAACATCTCTAAAATCCTTCATTTAATTTTTCAAAGCAAAAGTGATTATAGAAGAATGTGATTTATTTATAGGAATTAAGTATGCTGTGATTGCTAATGTCTTAATGGCTTTTCTCCAATCTAACCACCACAGGTTTTGAGAACTGGCTGGTCCAAGGAACTATGGTGACTATGCTTGAGCTGAAACATACACATATGAACATACCAGCCAGTGATGACAGTGGAGGGTGGTAGGCCTGAATACCCAATATTCATTCCCCACACTGGTAGAGAAGAAAGACATTGGTTCCAAAACCAAATGAGAGAGGTCAAAGACTCTTTGTAATCATACTTAATGGCTTCTGGACAAAGCAAAGAAATCACTGGATGGTGACAGTCCAGGGAGTTCAAGAAGGAGGAGGAGGAGGAGGCAGGAAAAAGAATTCCATACTAGATGCCAATTTTAGAATGAAAGAGAGAGGGTTGCTGTGCATACTTTGTGTATACTCCTGCTTTGGAAGAAAGCAGGAGGAAGGAAGCATGTCTTGGAAGCAGCATTATTTAATTAATGCTTATAATTAAAACATGTTAGTAAGAATTGTTTTATGGAAGCTAATTGTACTAAAACTGGTTTTATACTACAATCTTCTTGAAACCAACTGATAAATGAAATTCTCCTATGTTCTCTTTTAATAAATTTACAGATTTCATTAAGAAAAACTTATTACGAGAGTACACAAGGAGCATACATACATACCTAACAGTAGTTCCCAAAGCTATGGCTAGAACCTTCTATACTATCAAGCCAGCCAGACTGGAGGACTATTGCAGGAACAGAGGAAGGAAGTCAGAGAATGGATTGGGGTGAGGGAGACCACAGTCCATGCAATAAGCAGCAAAGTGATTGTGTAATGTATGTTTTCAGAGTTGAGGGAGTGTTCCCACTACTTATGCTGGGATTAAAAATTAGAGTACTTTCATGATTCTGGAACTTCAGTGGTTACATATGACTATGTGATTTGATATAGCATAATCTAGAGATTTTAAGTATTTTAGTTATTTATTTATGAGAGAGGGAGAGTAGAGAATGGGCACCCCAGGGCCTCTAGCCACTGCAAATGAACTCCAGACGCATGAGCCACCATGTGCATCTGGCTTACATGGCTTCTGTGGAGTCTAACTTAGGTCCTTACACTTTTCAGGCAAGCGCCTTAACCACTAAGCCATCTCTCTAGCCCAATCTAGAGATATCAAGTGGATAAAGAGTTGATATTAAGCTTCCTTTCCAGTAAATTGAATTTTATAATACATATTATAAAGCTTAATATTATAGGAAACTAAGACTGTTTTATGTGAATTGTGTTATATGTGTGTGTTTTAAATTATTATAACAGTTTAGTTACTGAGGGATTTTCATATTTTCTTTATATAACATTAAGCAAAAAAATCTCTTAGAGGACAAATATGAGGGTATGTTAGTTCTTCCATTTTGTAATAGTGGTATGGCTCTTGGTTGGACCTCTCTGTTAGAACTATTAATTCTATTCATGAATTTTTTTCTTGCAAATCTTACAAAGGTGGGATATATTTCTGGGTACTAATATCTGCATTCACTTTTAAGGTTGTATATCTAGTTTATATAAATTGCTTTTGAGGTTTAATTAATGTCCTTATTCCTTTTGTGTCATGCATTCTTTGTTTTCTAGATGCCACCTAAGAATCACATCTTCTCTTCTACAAGTTTTTCCAATAGTGAGAAATTACAAAGTCTCTTTATATTTTTTAATTATTTATTTGGAGAGAGAGAGAGAGAGAGAAGAGAGAGAGAGAGAGAGAGAGAGAGAATGGGCATGCCAGGGCCTACTGCTAAAGAACTCCAGACACATGTGCCAATTTGTGCATATCACTTTATGTGGGTGTTGGGGAATCAAACCCAGGCCATAGGCTTTGCAAGCAAGTGCATATAACCATAGAGTCATCTCTCCAGCCCCACAAAAGACCTGTCTTTACTGCTCTGGATTAGAAATGTTTGGGTTCAAGAGTCTTTTTCTACTTCTCACTTTGCTAGGTGACGTCAGGCAAGAGATTTAAATCTCTCTTGGCCTTGGTTTTTCTGTGTGAAAAGGAGAATGACAATTTTTTTGTCATTTTATTTATTTGAGAGTGACAGACAGAGAGAGAAAGAGGCAGATAGAGACAGAGAGAGAATGGGCACGCCAGGGCCTCCAGCCACTGCAAATGAACTCCAGACGTGTGCACCCCTTTGTGCATCTGGCTAACGTGGGTCCTGGGGAATCGAGCCTAGAACCGGGGTCCTTAGGCTTCACAGGCAAGCGCTTAACCACTAAGCCATCTCTCCAGCCCCAAGATAAAATTCTTTGATAGAGTCTTGGCACAGGTAGGATGAGAGGACACTGGGAGAACGGATGCAAGCTGTTAGATAAAACATTTTATTCCCATTACTACACTGTGTGTCAACTCATAGGATTAGCCCCATTCTAGAGTTGATAAATGTAAGCCTTTATTTATTTGTGTGTGTGTGTGTGTGTGTGTGTGCATGCACTCATGTTTATATGTGTGCTTCAAATTAACACCAAGTAAATGCTTGTACCACTTAATTTTTTTTTTCATTTTTATTTATTTATTTGAGAGTGACAGAGAGAGAGAGAGAGAGAGGGAGAGAATGGGTGCTCCAGGACCTCCAGCCACTGCAAACGAACTCCAGATGCATGTGCTCCCTTGGGCATCTGGCTAACCAGGGTCCTGGGGAATTGAGCCTCGAACCGGGGTCCTTAGGCTTCATGGGCAAGCGCTTAACCGCTAAGCCATCTCTCCAGCCCTTTTCCACTTTTTGCATTCAGTTTATATGAATGGCTTTGTAATTGAATCTTGGCTAGCAGACTTTGCAAGCAAGTATCTTTAATCACTGATCCACCTTCCCATAAAGTCTTAAAGATGATGGATGAAGGCTCAAGGATTAAATAAGCCTCTTATACATGGTATCCACGAATATCTACTTATATAGATTCCTTAGTTCTCTCAGGAATTTATTATTAAGAAAATTTACAGTAAAGCAATTTCATAAATATTTCTGCTGAAGAAAAGTGTTTTTTCTTTCCTGAAAATCCATGAGAGTGAAAAATATGATTAACTGAATAATTTGCAATTACTGCTAAAATTCATGTTAAGGTACTTGCAGTTTTACTCACCATTGCTTTATTACAACACAGAAAAAAGAACAAGTTATGTATTGGCACTATAGTGAAAATATATTTCAACCTCATACCCCCCTTGAATATGCCTTAGATTCCATCAGGAGTTCATAGGCCACAATTTGAGAACCACTGACTTAGAAGCCCCCTAAAATCATGCATTTCTACAAAATTCCACAAGATGGGGCTATTATAATGTGAATCAAATAAAATATTGGGTCAACTAGGAAAGACTTAAAATACTTAGCCAGTTTCAGAATCCAAAGTAGTCAACATGTTCCTTTTCTTCCTTTAAGAAAATAAAAGAGTTTAAGAAAGTTTCTTTGGTGAAGTCATGGAACATCATGTACATCTTATCTGAGCCTTCTCTTTAACAGAATCTTGCTTCTTGAATGTAGCTTTAGCAAAGGTCACCCTTCACAAGGACCTCATGTTAATTTGCAGGGTGACATTTTACAAACATGAAAGGAAAAGAGCTTTTGCAACTTTATTATTTAGTGCTTGTTCATTAAAAAAATCACTTTCTTCCAAAACATATTTTCTGTTGTTTTTGCAAACCTTTCACTCTGGAATTCCATGTAGTTCTTTGGTGATAGGATATTTTATATTTAAGGTTCTTAGCTTATTTTCTGGTAGAAAAGACATAAATTCTTTGTGACTTAGATGAAATCTGTGGGCCTTCCTCCCAGAAAAAAAATGTGTATACAAAATTTTGCATATAATTTCATGAGATTCAGATATACCCCAAGCCCTGACTTGGATTATGTGAGGAAAACTGTTGTCATGTGCTGCATCATGCTAATATACTGCCTTGAGATCTTGTAGCTGTTGTAGATTCTGTAAGTACATTCACTGATGTTCGTTAAAGATACATTTCTCAGAAAGTGTTAGGCATGAAGTGACATGTGGCTATGTTGTCAAGCCCCACTTACCTCCTTTGGCTCAGGTAACACAGTACATCATATAGGAAAAACAAGATTTGAAGTGTTTTTCTTTTCTCAGAAATTGAAGGATTGTTTTATATTAGAAAATATATTCATATAACATCAGATCACTAAGTCAAATAAGAAACAGAGCATAATTATCATAAAAATAAAAAAGGTAATTTTAAAAAAATTCAACAATTTTTCTGATTTTATTCGTCTTAGGGAAGTAGGAAGCAAAATATATTTCCTAATTTCTTTCAAACCAATTTCCAAGCCTCATTAGCAGCAAATTACTAATTATGTACTCATTAAAATCAGGGGGACGATATCTTTATGTCCAAGAAAAGCAATAAGACACAACTGGTTGATTGTGATTTTTTTTTGCTCAAAATAATATGTTTTTCTAAAAATGTAAACCTGAACAACTATTAAAATCAATACTAATTATTAACAGAAATGGTTAATTCAAAATATATAGTCAGGATTTGGTTTCTTTTACATTAGCACTAACCAGAAAATATATGAAAGTCATGGCACAATGCTTATAAGGTAAACATTGTTTATGGAAAATCTTGAGAGATAAAAACTATAATAGAAAACACCAATGAAGGCCGGGTGTGGTGGTGCACGCTTTTAATCCCAGCACTCAGGTGGCAGAGGTAAGGTAAATCACCATGAGTTCGGGGCCACCCTAAGACTACATAGTGAATTTCAGGTCAGCCTGGGCTACAGCAAGACCCTACATTGCAAAACAAAAACAAAACAAAAAAATGAGTAAAAGAAAACACCAACGAGAAGATAAGATTGCTCCTGGAGGGGAAGGTATCTGGTGTCTTCATACATTCTTTTTACTGTTTTGGAGCCAATATCAACTTGGTGTGTGGTAAAATAGTGTTTTCATCACTTAAAAATTTCATGTTTCTAGTTGGTAAACATAAATTTCATGTCCCCATCAGAATTTTGATATTGTTCTTTGCCAAAAGGAACATTTCTTTCCACCTTATAAATTATGTCCTTTTTTTATTGCTATGTCCCACTAGTCAAGAACATTTTGCCAGGCTTTATTTTTGCACTATATATTTCAAACCATGAGGATAATTTGGTGTTTTATAATATTTAACATCATATTTTCACTTAAGTCATTTGCTACATGTATCACTTGCAGTGCCTTTGATGATTTTTGAGAAATTCTATAGTATAAATATCTGCATTAAACATTTATTTATTTAACTATCAAAAGCTTTTCTTTTGGACTACTCTATTGAATGCCAAATTGCCCTAGGAAAAATGTGCATGCTTACTGAGTGGCTTATAATATTTTCTCAGGTAAAAAATGGTTCAAAAGATGGAACTAGAGGGCCTGAAGATGCTTTAGTTCTAGCCTTTAAAATGTATGTATTTTGGTAGGCAAGATATATCTATTTTTTTTTTGTAATGAATGGGATTGAACTCAGGGCCTTTCACAAACTAGGCATGTACTCTACTACTGAGCTACACCCAAGCCCCTTAAAATGTATATATTTTGGGTTAAGGATTATGTGTTAATGATATGCCACTCTCTTTTCATATTCTTTATTGGAAGAAGTTTAGCATACAGCTTTGTTTGGTAATAAAATTCTTCTGATCCTAAACTATTCATTACATTATTCTTCTATTTTTATAATTATACCAAATAACTTCCCTTATATTATTTCACCATTCCACCATCTTCTGCCATATTCACTTCACCATACCCTTTATGTTTTCATATCTATATATCTGCTTTACCCACCTCTTATCTTCTGTTTGACAGGGGCTCCACAACCCCTTTCATCACTCAGTCCTTTTAGTAACCTGATTTCTCCAAGATTCCAATGGCTTTTCCCTCTTAGCAGTGCTGCTCTGTCAGGCTCTTGCCATGTGCCACCTGTTCTGACAGCTGGAGACCAAGTTTAACTAAGGAGAGTGTGGCGTTTCTGGAAGGGGCTGATTCTAGTTAAAAGAGCTGGATAAAACTAAATACAACTAACCCAATACCCTGTTAACTGAAGTTTAATCAACGATGAATAATAGCAATGTAATTTAGAGGAAGGAACACTGGAGTGAACATAATCCCATAAATTCCCCCATCTCAGTTAGACACTAATTCCAAATATGACTTGGGAAAATCGCTTTTATCCTGTGTTTTAGTTTATTCATGAGTACAGAATTTTTATTATTTTTAATGATTTTATTTATTTGCAAGTAAAGAGAGAGAGAGAGAAAATGAGAATGGGCATGCCAGGGCCCAGTGCCACTGCAAACGAACTCCAGACACATGCACCACTTTGTGTATCTGGCTTTACATGGCTATTGGGGAATTGAACCCTGGATGATGCTTTGTAAGCATCTTTGACCACTGAACAATCTCCCGTGCCCTCAGAATTTTTTAAAATGGAGTTCAATTTGATCTGGAGTCAAACTTGGTCTTCTACAAGCTGTATCATCTTAAGCTCTCACATGCCTATGATTGGATATTAATATCAAAAAGCAAGGCTAGAGGTACTGGGATTGAAGGCCTGAGACTGAGAGTAGGTCATTTCCAGGAGAGGGAGGAGAGGGAGGAGAGGGAGGAGAGGGAGAGGAATCTGAGACTGACCTCACCAAAAGATATGTGTTAAGATGGAAATAGACATGAGAGTATGTGAGACTGTGAATAGTACATTATGGTAAATTAGCACAAAGACCCAAGCTTTCATGATTTGCAACATTGTTCTACCCTACAATAAGACTCCTGAGTAGACCTGTGTAATGTCTCATTGGAACTCTCACTGCAGTCTTCCCTGCCAACTGCCCCTGAGCTCTGTATTTCCTACTACATGTGACCTCAAGCTTAAATTTCCTAAGGCACACTTATTTATGTAGTTTTTTTTTTTCTCCACCTAGCAAGCTTAGATGTACTCAGCATCATTTGGACTCTGGGTAGAAGAGTGATAAGTAAGACTGCTTCTGCCTATTCATAATAATCCCAAAGAAAGGTAGGATCATTAAAGAGATGCTGAAATGGCTGGGGAAAAATAGCAGTCTTCCTTGTATTCCCCCAGAGTAAAATACAAGCTCTTTAGCTTTGCATTCAAGCTCCTTTATGACCTGTTCTCAATTAGTTTCCAAGTCTTTGTACTCAATGAACATGCCATACTGGGTTCCATTTCTTTCCAACAACATAATGCCTGAGCTGACCCTAATGGGAAATGCTACATTTTGCAGTCCACTTGAAATGATTTTGTATCTCTGTGGCCTTATTTTAAAATAACATTTTATTTTTTTACATATTTATGACAGAGAGAAAGAGGGTGAGAAAGAGAGACAGAGAAAGAAAGAAAGAGAGAGAGAGAGAGAGACAAAGAAAGAAAGGGCATGCCAGGGCATCTAGCCACTGCAAGTGAACTCCAGACGCATGTGCCACCTTGTGCATCTGGCTTACATGGGTACTGGGGAATTGAACCTGGGTCCTTAGGCTTCACAGGCAAGCAGCTTAACCACTGAACCACCTCTCCAGGCCTGTGCCCTTATATTTTGGAGTACTCTGCCTATACCCTACATAGACATTGCCCACATTTTGAGATATTATATTTGCTTTAAGTCTGACTTGCTTAAGAGTAGATTCTTGGAGGGTAGGGACTCCATGCCATTGATATCTGTATCTGATCCTTACACTCATACCCACAAATGTGCCTAGTTTGGTATTGTTTCTTCTGACTGATTTTAAAGTTTAGTTTTTATAAACCTAGTTCTTCCTTGTTTGATTTTTCCATGTAATAAGAAAAAAATTTGAACTATAAGACGTTTATCTGGCAGTATACTTGGCTTCTAGGCATATTTTGTAGCTTTAATCAGATTTTGATCCCTACTAAGCTTAAAAAAAAAAGGTCTTTATTATACTGGAAGAATTTAACAAAATGGATGAAATGAAATATAATTGACTCCACTAAGATGTGAGATTAGAATGAGATTAGTAATGATATACATTCTGGTGTTTTGTATGTTACCCTTTCCACTTCCTACTCCAGATTTCAAGGACCTCCACAAAGCAAACCTACCTATTTCAAATTGACAGGGTTTTAGGATTCTGGTCCATACTACTCTCTCCCCTTCCAATATCCCAAAATAAATGGTAGTACATTATCTCTAAACTTGTACATCAGAACAGGTGAAAGTCTTCTTCTTGGAAATAGCTGAAGAGATTTATTTATTTACGTTTTTGTAGTTTTTAAATTTTATTTTTAAAATTTTCATACATTATAGAATGTATTTTATCTTATTCCCCTCCAATTATTCATATCTACCTTCCTCCCACTAAAACCATTCTTCTTCCCAATTAGACCCAAATACATTTGTGACTTTCTTTTCACCCACTGAGTTAAGTTAGGGTGACTTGAGGGGTGTATGCTCAGAGCGAGTAGGCCAGATGTCCCTGTTCCCCTCCCTCCTCTCAGTTTCCTGGCCCCCTGCTGCTGGCTTACGGGCTGCCTGGATCCTGTGAGCTTGCTGCAGAAGCAGGCCCCTTGCTCCACCTTCCTGACTGAATGACCCCTGAGTCCCCATCTCCCAGACCCAAAGCTCCAGAGGGTACATGGAACGAGTGGGCCAGAGCTCCTGGTTCATTCCCCACCTCCCAGTTTCTTGGTCGCAGTATACCTACTGCTGCATTGGGGCAGCCTGGTACCTGCCTGTGGGCTGTGGAAACAGGTGTTTTGCTCTAGTTTCCTGATTGACTGGCTCCTGGAAACCGAAATCTTTATTCCCCTGAGCCAGAGGGTGCTTGGGCCACTGGAGGAGCTGGCCTCTTGCTTCTGGCTCTCCAGCTTCCTGGCTATTGGTTCCCCAACAGCTGATCCCCTTGTGCTCAAGAGTACCTGCAAATGGAGTGAGTAGGCGAAAGCTCCCAGTTCCTCACTTCTCAGTTCCCCAGGTACCTTTGAAGTACTTGCAATCTCCACAATCTGCGCATCTGCGTTTATAACCCCATTGACACCAGTCTGGTTCACATTTAAAACACAACACTAATGAAGATCTCTACATAGACAAATACTTGTTTCCCCCTCAGTAGAACAAATTTTTCCCCAAAAGTAGATCACAATGCAAAAAAAAAAAAAAAAAAAAAAAAAAAAAAAAAAAAAAAAGGCAAGCCAGAAAACTGAGAGATCTGCAACAAGGATTCTTAGTCCCACAATGAGAGTTGGAGGCCACCCTGAGACTACATAGTGAATTCCAGGTCAGCCTGGGCTACAATGAAACCCTACCTCGGAAAACCAAAAAACAAAACAAAACAAAAACCTCCCCCAAAAGAAAGGTCCAGGACCAGATGTCTTCTCAGCTGAATTCTGTCATACCTTCACTGAAGAGCTGAAACCAAAATTTTTCAAACTCTTTCTCATAATCAGAGAGCAGGGAATCCTCCCAAGCTCCTTTTATGAAGTTAGCATCACCCTAATACCAAAACCAGACAGAGATGCAACAAGAAAAGAAAACTATAGATCCATATATCTGATAAATTTAGATGTAAATATCCTGAACAAAATCCTTGCAAACGGAATTCAACAAATTTCAAAAGCATTACCCACACTGATCAAGTAGGCTTCATCACAGGCATGCAGAGATAGTTCAGTATACAGAAATTGGACAACGTAATAGACCACATAAATAAACTTAATAGTAATAACCTCATGATCATCTCGATTGATGCAAAAATGCCTTTTTTCATAGTCTTCACCATTTTATTTATGCCACTAGGAAGGTAATAGCAATATTTGTCTATGCAACAAAGACATTTTACAATTATTTTATGATGAAAACAGTTCATTTATTTCCCAGTTATTATTTTTTTGAGGTCTCTGTTTACAAGCTCTTGAATGATAACTTGAAATAAAATTAACGTTACAGGGAGAGTAATAAGAATTCCTGGACAATATTCTTAATTAATTTTTAAAATTAATTTTCAGTCTGGTAGGTCTCAGAAAGAAATTTAAATTATTTTATTCACCATTCAAAAATGAAGTTATTTGTTTTTAGAAAATATTTTTAGGGCTGAAAATATGGCTTAGCAGTTAAGGTGCTTACCTGCAAAGCTTGAGGACCCAAGTTTGATTCTCTAGTACCCACATAAAGCCAGATACACAAGGTGACACATGTATCAAGAGTTTGTTTGCAGTGGCTAAAGGCCCTGGCCCACCCATTCTCTCTATGTCTGCCTCATTCTTTCTTTCCCCCCTTTTTCTGAAATAAATAAATAAAAATTAAAAAATAAAAAATTATTTACTTATTTGTAAGGAGACAGAGAAACAGAGAGAAAATGGGCATACTAGGGCCTCTTGTACTACAAACAAACTTCAGACACATGTGCCACCTTGTGTATCTGGCTTTACGTGGGTACTGGAGAGTTGAACATAGGCCATCAGGCTTTCTAAACAAGCACCTTACCTACTGAGCCACAGAGAAGGCCTTTGACAAAATACAGTACCACTTCATGATCAAAGTGCTGGAAAGAATATGCATGGAGGGTTTATATCTCAACACAATAAAGGCTATATATAAAGCACCTACAAGCCAAATTATACTTAATTGGGAAAGACTCAGAGTTCCCATTGAGATTGGGAAGAAGAAGACAGGGGTGCCCACTTTCACCACTGCTCCTCAACATAGTACTAGAAGTCCAAGCCCAAGCAGTAAGTCAGGAGAAAGAAATGAAAGGGATATAAATTGGGAAGGAAGAAATCAAGTTAGCCCTACTTGCAGATGACATAATCTTGTATATAAGTAACCTGAAAGTCTTCATCTCAAAACTTCAAAAAATGATTAATTCCTTTAGTAAAATGGAAGGCTACAAAATAAACACACAAAAATCAGTAGCCTTTCTATATGCAAAGGACAAATATACAGAGAAAGAAATCAGTGAGGCTGTCTCATTTTCAATAACAGCAAAAAATTTAATACCTTGGAATAACACCAAGCAGGGATGTAAAAGAGCTATATAATTAAAGCATAAAAAACAACTCAAGAAATAAATTGAGGAGGACTTGAGAAGATCGAAAGACCTCCCATGCTCCTGGATAGGTAGAATTAATATTGCGGAAATGGAAATTATGTCAAAACAATATACAGATTTAATGCAATACCAATAAAAATTCCAGCATCATTCTTCACAGAAATAGAAAAATGGTCTTAAAATGCATATGGAATGGCAGCAGGCCTTGTATATCCTCAGAAAAAGGAACATCTCTGGATGTATCACCATATACAATTTAAAGCTATATTACTAAGCCAAAGTAACAAAAACAGCATGGTACTGGCATCAAAACAGAAACATAGACCAATGGAACAGTATTGAAGACCTGGATCTTATGTCAAATAACTACAGCTGCTTGATGTTTGAAAAAGGTGCCAATAAAATAGATTCGATAAAAGACAGTATCTTGAACGAATGGTGCTGGACAAATTGGTTAACCATATGTAAAAAAATGAAACTAGAGCCAGGCGTGGTGGTGCATGCCTTTAATCCCAGCACTTTTAAGGCACAGGTAGGAGGACTGCCGTGAGTTTGAGGCCACCCTGAGACTACATAGTGAATTTCAGGTAAGCCTGGGCTAGAGCAAAACCCTACCTTGAAAAACCAAAAAAAAAAAAAAAAAAAAAAAAAAAAATAGACCCACTCATATCACCATACACAAAGATCAAGTCCAAATGGATTAAAGACCTCAATGTAAGACATGAAATTCTTCTCCTCCTGGAAGAAAATTAGGAGGAACTCTCCACGTTATAGGAGTGGGGAAATACTTCCTGGAAAAAAATAAAAACAGTAGCCCAGGAAATTAATCACTCAACCAATGGGATCTCATGAAGCTAAAAAGCTTTTGCACAGACAAGTATGCCATAAGCAGAGCCAATAGATTACCTATTGAATGGGAGAAAATCTTTGCCAGCTATACCACTGATAGAAGCCTAACATCAAGAATCTACAAAGAACTCAAACAACTAAACAATAAAAAGTCAAACAAGCCACTCCAAAATTGGTGCAGAGAACTGACTAGGGAGTTCTCAGAGGAAGAAATACAAATGGCTAACACACACTTAAGAAAATGTTCAACATTCCTAACCATTAGGGAAATGCAAATTAAAACAACCATGATATTCCATCTTACTCCAGTAAGGATGGCAATAATTAAAAAAAAAATCTAACAATGACAAATGTTGGTGAGGATGTGGGGAAAGAGGAGCCCTCATCCACTGTTGGTGGGAATGTAAACTTGTACAACCACTATGGAAATCAATTTGGAGAATCCTGAAAAGGATGAACCTACAGCTACCAATGGACCCAGTTATTCTCTTACTGGACATTTATCCTATATGCTCCATGCCTCACTACAGAGATATTTGCTCAACAATGTTTTTAGCTGCTCAGTTCATTATAGCCAAGAACTGGAATCAATCCAGGTGCCCAATATTTGGTGAATGGATAATGAACTTTTGGTACATTTACACAATGACATTCTAGTCAGCAGAAAGAAAAACTGATACAATGAAATTTGTATTAAAGTGGACTGGTTTAGAACAGCTCATACTCAGTGAATTCACATAATCACAGAAAGACAAATGCCCCATGGTCTCACTTATCTGGGGTTCCTAATCTGGATCAGCTAGAGTTGATGACTTATCTGTTAGGCAACTCAAGGCCCAGAGAATAGGGATTGAAGGGTTTGGGTGAAGGGGAAGTGGAAGGTGGTGAAAAACAACACAAAAATAAATCCAAAATGAACTGGTACCATACAAACATTTATTCTTGGAGAGAGACTAAATGATATGATATAACCCTCAACAGCAGTAAGGGGGAAGAATCTGAAAAGAAGTGCCCTGGAGAGTTTTGGATGAAGCTTAAGCTTAAAAGAAAAAAAAATGCCTTTGGCCTATAAACCCTAGTACCAGAAATCAGTTGCTATCCACAATGAGCTGTTAATTGGAAAGACCTATAAGCTCCCCAAAACAAGACACATTTCTATCAAAGCACTTACCTGAGGCAAAGGTAAGATCCTGTTGCTGAAGACACCGTATGCTGTGTACATAGAGCATGGAGAGACCTGGCTGGAATCCAGAAGAGAGCCAATCCCCAGACAGCCCCTCTAGTGTTGGAAATGCTACATGAGCTACTGGGGTAAAGTGGCCAACAATGGTCTGAGCAATCAGAGGTCTAAATTACTCTGAAGCAAACACCCTAACAGGATGTACACACCATTGCAATAGTGGCACATAGTCTAGGTGGGTAACCAATAGCTTTCTGGTTGGCTAAGAAATCCATCCATTCAGTGCAAAAGAACTGATATCTGGAATTGGGAACCATATCAGAATCCTATGGAGACAAAGATTATGTTTTCCAGTGTCACACTTTCATCAGTCCTTGGCTAAAAGGGGATACATGCATCAAATTATCCCTAAATTAATAATGCTTATGCCATTTAAACTATGTGGACTTCACTCTCTGTTGGAGAATCTGTTCTTCTTTTTCAGTAGGTAGTGAGACTGGAGGAGATAAACTACCACTCGCACTTCAGCTAAGCCACTGCTGAATCCACAGAGGAATTGGGCAGTTGAGCAAGAGTGCTGCTTCCATGGTGTTCCTGACAATCAGTGCCAGGGTGAAGGAGATAGACCCTGAGGATACTCAACACCTACCAAAGCAGAGATCCTGAGGCTTGTAAGAGCTCATCACTGAAGTAGACTTAAGACTCACCCACTGTGGCTCAGCAAATTTTGTGGAAGAGGGGGCAGAAAGGTTGTAAGAGCCACAAATTGAGACATCATGCCCAGAGGCATTCCATCCCACCAAAACAACTGACTGCTGCTCCCACAATATATAAGCCACAACCCCATAGGGTATACCTGCAACCCCACTAAGGAGCACCCCCAGCAGAATGGGGACAGGGTTGAGAGAAAAGGAGGTACCACCAACACATGATGTATCCATTCAAAATATGTTGATAGTAATAGAAAATTGGGGTTACTTGCTTATCATGGGTGGGAGGTTATTTACTAAAAAAATGGGTAACTTTTCAGTAGCAACCTCACTGAAGAACATGATTCCCCTTTCTCAGCAACCATTACTTCTTATTAGCTACTCTGGGAGTTGTAGAGTCTGATGAGCCTTTCTCCCATTCCATGATGAAATACCAGTAGAGTTAATCTTGTGCAGGAAACCACGGCTTCTGTTAATTCACAAGTGCAATGGCCATCCATGTTTTATCCAGCAGACTGCATTCATTGGCCCTCCTCATGCCCCTCCTACTCTTATATTCTTTCCACCCTTCTCTTAGATTCCTTGATCCTGGGAGGGGGTGGTTTAACTATGTGGCTTAAGTATAAGTGCTCAACAATCACTTATTCTTATCAAAATTTCTAGCTATGAGTCACTGCATTAGCTTTTGACCATTGATTTGTGATCAAGCAGTACTAAACTATGATAACAAACATAGATATTAGAAGGTAGCTTGATATTCTTGTCATTTTAGCATAATCATAGTAGTAGAAATAACATTTATTTTTATGTAGAAGAAATGAAAATGACATCTGTCACCAACATGAGCATCATTATCTACTTAATCAAGCACCCTGTGTGTGTCAATAAAATCAGATGAATCTCAATAAGAAGTGTGAAATATGTGGCAGTATGATGTGCCTTTCCCTCTCTCTGTGTCTATCACTGCAGTCAGCTTGCAAACTAATAGTTCTCAATTGTAGAGAAAACCAGTAACCTGGGCAACCACTGGAAGTGGAAGAATGATGACAGTGTTCCTTCAAAGCTCCATTTCTAGAGAGCTTTCATTATTTAACCTATCTGGTGGTTTGCTGGAAGACATTACTGCGCTAGAAGGCTGACTTTATTTGACTTGACACAGAGGTCATTCTGTGGGGAAAGCCTTTTTCCTTAGAGACATATGTTGAAAGTATTTAGAGGCAATGATTTAACATTTCAGGTAGTTAAGGTGGTTAATACCAGATGGTACAAACAATAGAGGAGCCAAAAATCTCAAGAAAAAAAACGTTGGAGAATTAGATCTCAATAAGGGCTTTGAAGACCTCTCACATATTCCTAAGACTGTAGGAGTCCACAACATGCATTGGATTTGTGAATTCCCAGGATGATGTGTGTGTTCAGAAGAGACCCAAGAAGACCCTAACTTAACAACTTTGGCTGACATTCTGGCTCTTCACAAGCAGGAAATTACAGAAGTGTGTCACAACACACACACACACACACACACACACACACACACACACACACACTTAAAAAGACTGGGAATCTTTATTGGTCTCAGATATTTAAGGCAATCTCTGTCCAATCATTGGTTAACCATTAAGTTAAGTAAATAGATACTACAGTGTCTACACAAGACACAGAACAGCGACTTTGCAAAATTAGTTTTAAAACTCAGCAAAAAAAAAAAAAATTCCTGAGGAGCATGGAGACTCTGACTTTTAAAGCTTATATATTCCAGATAAATTTATGAGACATACAATGAAATAAAGTGTGAACTACACAAATTAAAATGCAATGAGAGGGCTGGAGAGATGCTTAGTTGTTAAGGCACTTACCCGTAAAGCCTAAGGATCCAGGTTCGATTTCCCAGTACCCCTGTAAGCCAGATGCACAAGTTGGTGCATGGGTCTGGAGTTTGTTTGCGGAGGCTAGAGGCTCTGACATGCCTGTTCTCTCTCTATCTGCCTCTTTCTCTCTAATAAATAAATAAATAAATAAATAAATAAATAAATAAATAAATAAATATTTTTAAAGCAATGAGAGAAACTGTCTCAAATAACTCCATGTATTGAACATATATGTTAGGGATTTTATTTTTATTAATATTGTGAAATATTAATGGAGTATAGTGTAACATATATATATGTATGCATACAGCATGTATGATCAAAATTGAGTACTTGCCACATCCCTCTCTTTGCCTTTCTTTGTACTTTGAGACTTTTGATTTCTCTCTTTTAGATTTTAATAAAATAAATGAAAGATTAACCACTAGCAATAACTATTGTATGTTCAAGTTGACTTTGATTTTAGATTACATGTGTGAGAAAGAATGGCATTTATCTTTCTTTGTTTTGTTTGTTTCAACTAAGATACTATTATCTAGTTACTTCCATTTTGCGGAAAATGACAGCATTTCATTCATCTTTCCAGCTTAAAATGTTGTTATTGTGTATATATATACCATGTTTTCTTTTTTAAATATTTTATTTATATATTTAAGAGGGAAAGAGGGAGAGATAGAGAGAGAGAGAGAGCATGCCAGGGCATCCAGCCACTGCAAAAAAAAAAATCCACATAAAACAAAACAAACAAACAACAACAACAAAAAAACCAGATGCATGTGCCCCCTTGGGCATCCACCTTACACAGGTCCTGGGGAACTGAAATGGGTTACTTTGGCTTTGCAGGCAAGCATGTTACCCACTAAGCCATCTCTCCAGGCATCATGTTTTCTTTATCCATTTATCCATTGATGGGAACCTAGATAAATTCTATATCTTAGCTACTGTGAACAGTGGTGCAATAAACAGAGTGTAGATACCTCTTTCCTAGCTGACTTCATTTTCTTTGGGTTGGTACCCAGAAATAGAATAACTAGATCACATAGTAGATCAATTTTTAGCTTGTTACGGAATCACTGGAAATTTATCCATAATGGATATGCTGATTTGCATTCCCATCAATACTTCATGAGAGTTCCCTTTCTTCTCTATCCTCACCAGCAATTTCTACCATATATTTGAAAATAACTATTCGGATGGGTGCTCTATCTCACTGCAGCTTTATTTACATTTCTCTGAGGGCTAATGATACTTAATGTTTTTCATATATTTGTCAGTCATTTGTACTAGTTATAGTCTCATCACTGTGACAAAAAATGCCTGACAGAAGCAATTTAAAGGAAGAGGGACTTAGTTTGGCTGGTCATTTCAGAAGGCGATGAAAGCATGTGACAGAGGAGAGCTGTTCACTGCATGGCAAGCCTAAGAAGACAGAGAGACAGAAAAGGTGCCAGGGTAAGTTACTTCCAAGGGCCCACTCTCAGTGACTTACTTCCTCCAAATAAGTCCTGCCTTATAAAGTTTTCATACCTTTTCAAAATAGTGCCACCAGCTGTGGACCAAACATTTTTTATATGAGCTTGTAGGAGACATTTTGTATTCAAACCATACAGCTCTGTCCAGGGCTTCCAAAGGTTCATGTCTATCTGATAATGCAAATGTATTTAGTCAATTTCCATGAGCTCCCAAAGTCTTAACAGTTCTAACATTGTTTAAAGGTCCAAGCCCAAGTATCCTCTGAAACTCAATGATACTTCTTAGATATAAGCCCCTGTAAAATATAAAAAGAAAATTACATACTTCCTATGGTGGTTTGAATGTAAATGTCCCCCTAGTTTGCATGTTTTTTATGGTTTAGAGAGACTTTATTAGATTAAGACAAGGAAAGAGGAGGAAATACAGAGATCTCCTACTATGAGAGAGGTGAGAGGGGGTCTTCAAGTGTTTATTGTTATCATTATTAACAACATATTTTGTATGGATACATCATGTGTTGGTACTTTCCTTTCCTTCAACCCTGCCCCCACTCCTCTGGGGACTCTCCTCAGTGGGGCTGCAAGTATTCTGTATGAGCTTGTGGGGTATGCCTTGTGGGAGCAGCAGTCAGTTATTTTTGAGGGGAGGGAATGCCTCTGGGTATGATGTTTCAACCTGTGGATCTTACAGTCTTTTCTCCCCTCTTCCACAAAATTCCCTGAGTATTTAATTTTTAAAATTTATAACCCCCAGTTTATTTAAAAAGCAATCTCCATTGACATATATCCACATGAATTTGAGGTCAGCTATGTCAGCCTGCATGTAGCTTTTTAGCTGATGAAAAGATACTTAAGAATGTTATCAGTATTTATGCACTTTAACATAATGGGACTTTTTTCCAACTATTTATACTACTTTTTCAGGCCTGAGCCAACTTACCACATTTGTGTTAATGTGCATATAATACACATGTCCTTCTGACTGTAGATAAACCACAGGTGTCCTTTCTGCAAGTCATTACATTTTTAGAGTAAAGTTGGATAAGATGGGAATAAGTAAGCTGAGGTAATTAAGAGCTGTAAATTAAGAGTGATAAAGACCAATTCTACATCTATGGCTCCTTCCTTCGTTTCTGACACAGGTTCTCATTACATAGCCCGGGCTGGCCTGGAACTCATGAATTTCCTGCCTCACCCTCCCCAGTGCTGGAATTATAGACATGCTCTGTGTGGTAGTTTGAATAGATGGCCCCCAATATATTCAATGTTTTAATGGTTTGTAGTTTGGATCTGCAGCCACCTGGCTGGAGGAGGTGGATCTTAGGATTTAGCTCTAAGGTGTGGTGGTGGATTTGAGATTCCAATATAAAGATATGAAAAATGCTTGAGTTCCTCCTGGAGTTCCTGAAGTGTGCTATGTGGCTTTTGGCATGGGGCTTCTCTCTTTCTCTCTGTTTGGACCTGTGAAAGAAGGCCAGCTTCTTTTGCCATTATGGAACTTCCCCTGGATCTGTAAGCTTCAATAAATTCCTTCCTCCATAACTGTGCCTGGTCTGGAAGTTCATCTCAGCGAACCTGAAGCTGTCTGCCATACCCTGCCAAACCCAACCTCCCCTACCTTTTGAACATACAAGTGTACACCCTGTGTGTCTGAGCTAAAACTCTTCTAATGTTAAGCTGATGGCTGCTATAGACAGAGCTACTATGACTGACTGCTAAGAGCTCAGGTCAGAGAGGTATAAGACAAGTAGAGGGCTCTGCCTGGGCTGGCCATGCCCCCACTTAGGTAGACTAGACCACCCATGTCTTTCTGGGCTCAGAGGCTGGCCTGGGCCTTCAGACCATTCCTACTTTATTATGTTCCATATTTGCTAGTTTTACTATTTTGTAATTAGGGAAAGTGAGAGAAAGGTTCAAGTAGTCTAACAATGCTGTACCTCAGACTGACTCAAACATTTTTATTCTATTGCAAATACAACTAATTTCCACTTACCATTATTTTTAACATAAACAGTAAGTTGGCTGAAGAGATGTATGGGGACTGGAGCTTAGAAACACCACCATACTTTGGGAACAGGACTAGTGGGTGAGTTGCCAGCTGCTGAGGAAAGATTCAGCTAGGAGGTCTTCTCTGGGAAGGCCCAGCAGCACCTGAGGCACTGATGGTGCACCAGCTCAAATCTGAGTCATTGCCATAATAGGGATCTTCAATAGTGATTTGTTTCTGTGGATCATAGCTCCTAAGTAGCTCAATTTTAGCTTTGCAGTTTTTAATTTGATTACTTTTTCTATTCAAATATCTCAGATTGTTTTGATCCATACACAGTATATAATCAAATGTGGCAAAGTCTTCTTTGGTAACTTGCCAGGCAATGTGATGCATGGGGATGCCATGCTTCCTCATGGAGCTCTTTCCATGATAGTCAGGGGGCTTCCCCATTTCATAGGTAGATGTAGCCTGTCTATCCTCAAATTATCTGAAAACTTTGCATCAGTTACTAGTTTTCTGAAAACTGCTTCTGCAATAGGTGGCTGACAAATGTTACCTCAGCCATCTTCCTGGGTTGACCATGGTGTCAATTTTTTGTTGCTATTGAAAATTGGGCAGCCTCACTAATTTCTTTCTCTGTGTATTTGTCCTTTGCATAAAGGAAGGCTACTGATTTTTGTGTGTTGATTTTGTATCCTGCCACTTTACTGAGGGAATTAATCACCTTTAGAAGTTTTGAGATGGAGACTTTTGGGTCACTTATATATAGGATCATACCATCTGCAAACAGGGCTAACTTAGTTTTGATGGGTGAGTTAAGACCACTAATATTTATTAATATTTCAAGTTATTACTGTGAGGTTCAAATTAATCCCTGCCATGATGAGGTGTTTTATGCTTTCTTGTGTTTTGTACTTTTTTGAATTTGGTCTACGTTTGGTTTTTGTGATCTTCTTGTAGGCTCCTGAGATTGGTTGTTTGACTCTTCTCTTTGGAGTATTTCCTGAAGTATTCTCTGTAGGTTTGGATTTGTGTTCATATAATCATAAAGCTTGACTTTTTCTTGGAAAGTTTTTCTTTTACCATCTATTATGAGGGATACTGTTACTTGGGTTGGTAGCCATAGAATTTTAGATTTCGAAGTGTTCCATTCCAAGCCCTTCTGGCTTTCAGGGTTTCCATTGAGAAATATGAGGTGATTCTGATGGGATTCCCTTTGTATATAGTGAGTTGTTTCTTTCTTGCTGCTTTTAGTACTCTCTCTTTGATTTCATTGTTAAGAGTTTTAACTATGATGTGCCCTGGAGAGTTTCTTCTTTGGTCCTGTCTATTTGCTGTTCTGTGGGCTTCTTGTATCTGGATGGGCGTCTTTTTAGAGAGATTGGTAAACTTTCTTCAATAATTTTATTGAATATGTTCTTTACGCCTCTTAACCGGATGTCATATCCTTCTGTTGTACCCATGATATGGATGTTTGGTCATTTTAGGTTATCTCACAGTGCCCTCATATTTTGTTTGCATGATTTTTTGAACTTAGCAAAGTTTTTGGCCTCCCGATCAATTTTTCTGTCTTGTGTTCCAGGTCGCAGGTTCTGTCTTCCTCATGAGTAACTCTGTTAGTGAGGGGTTTTAGAGAGGTTTTTAAAAGCTCTGTTTGATTTTTGTTTCCTGTTGTGTTATTTGGCACCATGTATCTCTTTTTTGAGGTTTGATTTCAGTTTGAGTTCTGATTGTCTTTATGCTTCCTGGAATTCTTTCTTGCATTTGATTAAGTCTTCATTGTGCTTAATTGCTTATTGAGATCTTCCATTTGTTGACTCACTTTCAAATAATTCATATTTGCGTTTAGGTTTCTAACTTTAAAAAATATGTATTTTATTTATTTATCTGAGAGAGATAAAGAGGGAGAGAGAGAGAGAGAGAGAGAGAGAGAGGGAGAGAACGGGTGAGCCAGGGCCTCCAGCCAACACAAGTGAACTCCAGATGCATGTGCCCCCTTGTGTATCTGGCTTATGTGGGTCCTGGAGAATTGAACCAGGATCCTTTGGCTTTGCAGGCAAATGCCTTAACTGCTAATCAGTATCTCCAACCCTGGTTTCTAGCATTTTATTCAATTAATTTAAGTCTACTGTCAAAAGCTGAACTCTCTAAGAGATGATTCTGTTCAATTTCATTGATATGATTGTTAATGTTTTGATGGTTTGTTTCCAGTTCAGTAATTCTTTTGATCAGGGTCACATTGGTTGTTGTGTTTTCATTTTGGGATTTAATTAGTGTTGATTTCTCTATGATTTCATTGGTGGTTTCATTGTGGGTCTAGACATGCTGGGTGGAGATCTCTGTTTTTTGACTTTCATTGTTTTTTTTTTTTTTTTTTTTTTTTTTGGTTTCTTTTTTGTGGTAGAGTCTCACTCTGGCCCAGGGTGACCTGGAATTAACTATGTAGTCTTAGGCTGGTCTTGAACTCAAGGCGATCCTCGTATCTCTGCTTCCCAAGTGCTGGGATTAAACATGCCCAGCTGTTTTTGTTTGTTTGTTTTTGCATTGTGGTCTACCCATATTAGGGTAATGTTTTATTCTATTGAGGGGAAAGCAAGAGCTTGTCCTTGTAGGATCTTCAGAGGGTGTTCTGTTTTAAATGTGAGCCAGATTGGTGTATAATGGGGTTATAACCAGAGATGTGTGGATTAGAAAAAAAAGCATTAAACAAAATCCAACATCCCTTCATGATAAAAGTAATACAGAGACTGGGAGTAGAAAGAACATATCTCAACATAATAAAGGCTAATTATGACAAGCCTCCAGCCAACATAATACAAAATGGAAAAAAAATCTTGAAGCTTTTCCACTAAAATCAGGAAAAAGACAAGGGTGTTCACTGTCCCCACTTTTATTTAGTATAGTACTGGAAGTCATAGCCATAGCAATAAGGCAAGAGACACACATAAAAGGGATACAAATTGGAAAGGAAGAAATCAAGTTATCATTATTTGCAGATGACATGATTCTATACATAAAGAGCCCTAAATACTCTACCAGAAAACTGTTAAAGCTGATAAACACCTATAGCCATGTAGCATGATAGAAAATAAACACACAGAAAATCAGTAGCCTTCCCATATGCTAACAACAAACATACAGAGGATGAAATCAGAGAATCACTCCCATTCACAAATGCATCAAAAAAAAAGTAACTTGGAATAAATCTAACCAAGGAAGTGAAGTATCTCTACAATGAAAGCTTTAAAACACTCAAGCGAGAAATTGCAGAAGACACTAGGAAATGGAAAAACATCCCTTGTTCTTGGATTGGAAGAATCAATATTACGAAAGTGGCAATCTTACCAAAAGCAATCTACACATTTAATGAAATCCCCATCAAAATTCCAATGGCATTCTTCACAGAAAAAGAAAAAAAAATCCAAAAATTCATTTGGAATCACAAAAGCCCTCTTATATCTAAAACAATTTTGAGCAATGAAAATAAGGCTGGTGGTATTACCATACCTGATTTTAACCTATACTATAGAGCCATAGTAACAAAAACAGCATGATACTGTCACAAAACCAGACATGTAGATCAATGGAACAGAATAGAGGACCCAGATGTAAGTCTGGGTAGCTATAGCCACCTGATCTTTGACAAAAATGCCAAAATTTCTCATTGGAGAAAAGACAGCCTTTACACAATGGAGTTCTACTCAGCAGTAAAGAAAAATGAAGTTATGAAATTTGTAGAAAAAATGGATGGATCTGGAAAGGATTATATTAAGTGAGGTATCCCAGGCCCGGAAAGCCAAACATTGCATGTTCTCTCTCATATCTGCATCCTAGCTACAAATGACTGGACTTCTGTGTGAGTAGGAAGAAAACTCAGTAGAATAGGCCTGTAAGCTAGAAAGGCGATACAAATGGAATAGAAAAGGAGGGAAGGGGGGATGTAATAGGGTGATATTGCATATATGCAAATAGAAGAACAGATTAATGGGGGTGAAAATGTCTAAGTGAGGTTAGGGGCATAGATTGAGTAAAGGAAAGGTGGAGGGAGGGCTAATCAAAATCTAAGAAGATATAAATAAGTCATATGGAAACCTACTTTTTTGGACAATGGAAAACACAGGATCCATAGATTATTACTAGAAAAATTTCAGTGCCAGGGAGTTGTCAGCCAGGGAAGTCCCTGATGGCCCCAAAACATTACAGGCTATTGCCAAGGCCCTTGGTTTCCCACCAGGAATAGATGGTAAGACCATATTGCTGAAGACTGCACACACTTGGGCTGCAAGGTCACTGAGAAACCCTGCTGGAGCTGAGCGGAGAACCTCCTCCATGTGGACCAGCTGACAGAAAGCTGGAAAGAGCCATGCTGCATGCAGTTCAGTGGGGGAGAGGGAGTGAAGATAACCAGCAGTGGTCACTGCAAGCTTATATTTGGCCATCCAGGGCAAAGGAGCCAATGGGTGCAATAGTAGCATGTCTGTTATGGGGGAAACCAACCACCCTCTAATTTTACGGAAGGCCTGCTCTATGGGAGGGAATACATCCCTGATACTGAAAATCTACAACAGGGGTAGTCATGAGCCCTAGGGGAGTAGCGTCTGCTGGTGTCTGGCAAAATGTATGTACTATGCTCACTGAACATATATTAATGCTACTCTCACTTTTGGTACAGAACCTTCTCTTTTCAGATGTCAGTGACCTTGGGATGACTCAGAAGACACCCTGGTGCTGAGAAGTATTGACAGAGGAGTACTCAGCACTGAAATATCTCAATCACACCTTCCATGGCTCAGGGTCCATTGCGGAAGAGGTGGAAAAAAGAATGTAAGAGCCAAAGGAAGGATAGGACTCCTTTCAATGTGCTCCTCCAGACACAAAATGGCCTGGATATCCATGACCTTGCAGTGCCTGACACTGCCTACTCAAGACCATCATAATAGGAAGAAAACATGATGACATCAAAATAAAAGAGAGAGTGATTGAGAGGGGGAGGGGATATGATGGAGAGTGGAGTTTCAAAGGGAAAAGTGAGGGGAGGGAGGGAATTACCATGGGATATTGTTTACAATTATGGAAGTTGTCAATAAAGAAAATAATAAGGGCTGGAGAGATGGCTTAGCAGTTAAGTGCTTGCCTGTGGAGCCTAAGGACCCAGTTTGAGGATCGATTCCCCAGGACCCATGGAATCCAGATGCACAAGGTGGTGCATGCATCTGGAGTTCGTTTGCAGTAGCTGGAGGCCCTGGCATGCCCATTTTCTCTCTCACTATCTGCCTCTTTCTCTCTGTCTGTCGCTCTTAAATAAATAAAAATAAAGAAAAAAACAGAAAGTCTTAACAAATATCAAAATAATTTATTGTAGTTTTTAGATCACAGTAAAATAAAAGTAGAGAAACTACAGAAACTACACAAGTACTTGGAGACTAAACAATACTTTATATCTATGAGTGATTATATTAAAAGTACAGAGAAATCTCAAATAAACTAGTGATATACCTCAATGTGTGAGATAAACAAGAGCAAATCATATGCAGAACAGTAAACGGTGAGAAATAATAAAAATCATCACACAAAAATTAATGAAATGGAGACTAGAATGCAATCCATAGAATAAATCAAATGACCAGCTACTTCTTTGAAAAAGTAAACAAGATTGAGAAACCTCAAGTCAAAATAATCAATAAAAAGGGAGAAAAGGCTCTTTCTTAAGGTCTTCCAGTCAAGATTGCACCCACCTACCCATGCTGAACCTCCTGGGGGAGGAAAAGCAAAATGTTTAGAGTTCATTGGGTCTTCTAGGGTTGAGCACTCTCTAACAGACCTCCAGTGGGAGGGTGTGGAGGAGCAAAGCAGGGAATCTACTGATTCCCACACTCTCCGGTAGCCCACCAGTCCCCCAATCCCCTCCAGCAGCCATCCTAGCCATAGTCCCAGTCACAGGTTATTCCTGCTCTAACTGCAGGGAAGGGGACCCAGACCAGCAGGCTAGCATTCCCCCAGGGGTCCTCCACACTCCCTGCCACCTCTCACCCCATTCCCGGACCCACACCACAGGCTAGCATCCTCCTCCAGGCCTTTCCACCACCGCAGAGCTCCACAGGAGAACTCTGCTGCCCCCCAATCTCCATGCATGGACCCAGGCCAGGAGGTTAGCATTCCCCAGGGTTTGTCCAAATGGGAATACCGTCCCACTCACCACTGCCCCCCACCCCAGTGCACCCACTCAGGCCAGAAAGCTAGCATTCTCTCAGGGTACCTCCACTTGGGAATGCCTTCCCACCCACCTCCAACCCCACTTTCTTTTTTTTTTTTTTGTGGTGGCTCATGCATTTAATCCCAGCACTCAGGAGACAGAGGTAGGAGGATTGTGGTGAGTTCAAGGCCACCCTGAGATTGCATAGTGAATTCCAGGTCAGCTTGGGCTAGAGTGAGACCCTACCTCAAAAAAAAAAAAAAAAAAAAAAAAAAAAGGCAGGGCTAGAGAGATGGCTCAGTGGCGTGAGCACAAGTACTTGAGTTCAGAACCCAGGTACAGCAACCCCACTTTCTTACGTGGACCCAGGTAAGCAGGCTAGAGCTTCCCCCCACCAACAGGGACCTCCACATGCCACTGCCCCTCCGTGCGTGGACCCAGACCAGCAGGCTAGGGTTCCCCCTCCCTAGGCACTCCCACCACAGGGGACTTCCACCTCCCCTGCATGTTACCTGATCCACAGCAGTCGCATATCCCTGCCATACCCTGCCACAGGTCCCTGCAGTCCCATCCACCCCCTACTACTGGGGCCCAAGGGACCTGCTTTCCCATCCCTTCACCCTTCAGCATCACAGAACCACCACACATTTTCATTCCCCCCCCCAATTCTGCAGCCTAGCCACAACACAAATCTGTTTTGTTCTATTCCCCCTAACCCCTGTCCCCTTGGGCCACCTGACCACACACTCCCATATCCCTCACGGACCAACAAGTCCCTTCAACAGGTCCCCGGGCCCCCACCAGGGCCTCACAGGTTCCTTTCCTTTGAGCTGGCAGGCACCATTGCCATCAGAAGCCTAGTGGAAGCAAACATAAAAGGGAATATTCACTGAAGACATTTCAAGGGTAGATTACAGCTTCCTCCTAAATTAAATAAGACTCCTACACTGTGATGGGCAGACCACAGCACAAAAGGAATACCATGAAAAATCAAATGCAAGTAAATCAAACAAGAATTCTGAGTCCCAAAATGGATGTCTCTAATCAAAACATAGAAAAAGCCAATAGGATCAGAATCCCAAAATGAAGATACAAGTTATGCAACCCTGCCCAAGCAACTAGCAGAATTTACAGAAAAGCAACAAAAGGCTAATAATCATATGAATGCTGTCCTCACTAGATTAGATCTAATAGAAATGAAGCAGGAAGGGTTCCAAAGACAGTTAAATGATCTAAAGGAAAGCGAAAAAAGAGGACCTCAGTAACCAGCTGGCTAAGCTCAATGAAGACATACAGAAATGCAAGGATGAATTCCAAGAAGCATTAAGAAAATTAGGAAATGATGTGAAAAGGGAACTCGACAGAGGGATGGAGTACTTTAGGGAATTCTGCACACAGAAGATTCAAATAACCAACCTCAAATTCCTACAAGTAGCAGATCACATAAACCAAATTCAGAGAAGGTACAAAAAAACCCCAAAAAACTACAAAGTCCAAGAAAACACCAAACGACATAAACCACCACAATATGGCTGGGATTAAATCAAACCTCATAGTTGTTACCCTAAATATTAATGGCCTTAATTCACCCATCGAGAGACAAGCTAACAGGGTGGATCAGAAAATTAGGTCCCACAATCTGCTGTCTTCAGGTAATCCACCTCACCATTAAAGACAGACACCTGCTCAGGGTGAAAGGGTGGAAAACAATATTCCAAGCAAATGGAAATAAGAAACAAGCAGGCATAGCTACACTAATATCAGATAAAATAGACTTCAAACCAAAAGCAATCAAAAAGAGAAAGAATGCGGCTTCTTACTTATCAAGGGAAAGATGCAACAAGAGGATATCACAATCATCACAATTCATAACACAAAACCTACTTGACAACAAACCAAGATAACCACCAACACTATCATAGTCAGGGACTTCAATACTCCACTATCAGCAGTAGATAGGTCATCCAAACAGAAAATTAACAGAGAAGTGAGAGAGCTCTACAAAACCATAGATAAATTAGACCTAATGGACATCTACAGAACATTCTACACAAAATCCACAAACTACACATTCTTCTCAGCAGCCCATGGAACGTTGTCTATAATAGATCATATGCTGAGTCATAAAGCCTGTCTCCATATATTTAGGAAGATCAACATAATTTCCTGCATGGTATCAGAAGACAATGCTGTATTGCTAGAAATTAACAACAAAAGATGCACCAGGAATCCCATCAGCTCCTGGAAACTGAACAACACACTTTTAAACAATACATGGGTAGTGGATGAAATAAAAAATGAAACTGCAAATTTTCTAGAAAAGAATGACAATGAGAACATATTGTACCAAAATTTATGGGACCCAGTAAAGGCAGTCCTTAGGGGGAAATTCATAGCACTAAATGCCTTCATAACAAAGACAGAGCAATCCCAAATCAATACCCTAACCATCCACCTAAAGGCACTGGAAAAGCAAGAAGAATCCAACCCCAAAAGCTCCAGATGGAAAGAAATAATTAAGATCAGAGCAGAAACTAATGAATTGGAAACAAAGAAAACAATTAAGAAATTTGATGAAACAAAGTGCTGGTTCTTTGAAAAAATAAACAAGATTGATAAACCCCTGGCGAATTTGATCAAATGAAAAAAAGAGACACTCCAAATTAACAAAGTTAGAAATGAAAAAGGAGAAATCAAAATACACATAAGCGAAATTTGGAGAATATTCAAGACTTATTTCAAAAACCTCTACTCCACAAAACTGGATAATACTGAGGAAATGGATGAATTCCCAGACACATACCACTTACTAAATTCAGGGAAGATTAATCTCCTAAACAAATAATACTTAATGGGGAGAGACTGACAGAATCCCCATTGAGATCAGTAACAACAAGACAAGGTTGTACACTCTCACCTCTGCTCTTCAGCATGGTACTGGAAGTCCTGGCTCAAGCAATAAGACAGGAGAAAGAAATAAAAGGGATACAAATAGGAAAAGAAGAAGTTAAGTTAGGCCTATTTGCAGACAACATGATTCTATACATGAGAGACCTAAGAACCTCCATATCACAATGCTTAAATGTGATTAACTCCTTCAGCAAAGTAGCAGGATACAAAATTAATGCACAAAAATCTGTAGCCTTTCTATATGCAAAAGACAAAGATATAGAGAATGAAATACTTAACATTGTCCTATTTTTTATAGTAACAACAAAAATAAAATACCTAAGCTGGGCGTGGTGGCACATGCCTTTAATCCCAGCACTTGGGAGTCAGAGGTAGGAGGATCACCATGAGTTTGAGGCTACCCTGAGATTGCATAGTGAATTCCAGGTCAGCCTGGACTAGAGTGAAACCCTACCTCGAAAAACCAATAAATAAATAAATAAATAAATAAAACAAAATACCTTGGAATAAAGACCTATACAATGAAAACATAAAAACCCTCAAGAAAGAAACTGAGGAAGACTTGAGAAAATGGAAAGACCTCCCATGCTCCTGGATAGGCAGAATTAACATTGTAAAACTGGCAATCTTACCAAAGGCAATATACAGATTCAATGCAATACCAATTGAAAATCCCAACATTTTTCTTCACAGAGATAGAAAAAAATGATCTCAAAATTCATATGGAATGTCAGAAGGCCTCAGATATCCAAGCATATGCTCAGCAAAAGAAACACCTCTGGAGGCATCATCATACCTGATCTAAAGCTATATTACAAAGCCAAAGTAATAAAAACAAAATGGCACTGGAATAAAAACAGGATTATAGACCAATGGAATAGAATCAAGGACCTACATTTTGGGTCAAACAACTGCAGCTACTTGATATTTGACAAAGGCCCTAACAATGTATGCTGGATAAAAGACAGCATCTTCAACAAATGGTGCTGGACAAACTATATAACAATATGCAGGAAAATGAAACTCGATCCACTCATCTCACCATGCACAACAATCAAGTCCAAATGGATCAAAGACCTCAATATAAGAACAGAAACTTGGCTACTACATGAAGACAAAAATAAGAGGAACTTTCCATGATATGGGAATGGGAAAAGACTTCCTGAACAAAACCCCAGTAGCTCAGGAGCTTAAACAATCACTCAACCATTGGGATTTCATGAAGCTGAAAAGTTTCTTCACAGACAAACATACAATAAGCAGAGCCAATAGATTGCTCACAGAATGGGATAAAATTTTTGCTGGCTATCCAACTGACAGAGGCCTAATTTGTAGAATCTACAAAGAACTCAAAATCCAAAACAATCTAAAGTCAAACAACCCACTCACAAAATGGGGCAAAGAGCTGAACAGGCAGTTCACAGAGGAAGAAATACAAATGGCAGACACACACTTAAGAAAATGTTCATCATCCCTAATCATCAGGGAAATGCAAATTAAAGCAGCCATGAGATTCCATTTTACCCCAGTAAGGATAGCAAACATTAAAAAAATCAAATGGAAACAAATGCTGGCAAGGATGTAGAGAAATATTAACCCTCAGTCACTGTTGGTGCAAAGGTAAGATGTTACAACCACTTTGGAAAGCTGTACGGAGATTCCTAAAATTGTTGACTATAGAGTTACTAACAAACCCTGTTATTCCCTTCCTGGGCATTTACTCTAAAAGCTCCATGCCTCAATTAAGAGATATTTGTTCAACCAGGTTTTTCTGCTGCTAAACTCATAATAGCTAAGAGCTGGAATCAACCCAGATATCCATCATTAGACAGGTGGATAATTAAGATGTGGTATATCTACATGATGGAATTCTACCTAGCACTAAGGAAAAACGACACAATGAAATTTGAAGAAAAATGATTGAAACTGGAACAGATCATTCTCAGTGAACTCACCCAATCACAGAAAGATAATCATCACTTGGTCTCAATCATCTGCAGCTCGTAACCTGAGCCTGCCCAAGATGCTGGCATACCTAATAAGCATCTGTAGGACCAGACAACAGGGAGGGTGGGGTGGGAGGGGGTGGTAAGGGCAGGGGTGGGGGACACAAAACTGGACCTAAATGGCAATTGTACCATAAAATTCTACATCCTAAAAGACAGACTAAATGGTTGGACCTTCATCAGGTTTTAAGTACATGCACAACACTTTGCACTATTTTAAATTTGAAAATTGTAAGTCCAATCATTGTAACTATTAGGAATTATTGGGATTGCATTGCTATATTAGCTCTCCAATGGTTTGTACCAACAAAGTAAAATGTTAAATGCCTTTATGTTTTGTTTCATTTTGTTCTACATACAACTTTATTAGAATTTTACTGAAATACAAACAAATTAAGTATTTTCTTGGTTTGGTGTTCCCCTTTGTTTTTAGGATATTAATAAAGAATTTACATACCCTTTGGTGCAGTAAGTAAGTCTCCTAATAATGATTTATCAACAATATACATTCCATCAAATACATGAGGATGAAATAATGCAGTATGGTAGTTAAAGTGTATTCATAATAACCTTGTTTCTTCAAAAATATTTATTTATTTTCAAGGAGAAAGTGGAAGAGAGAAAGAAGAGAGAAGAGATAATGGGAACACCAGGGCTTCTTGCTGCTGCAAACTCAAGATGTATTTGCCACTTTGCAGATCTGGCTTTGTATGGCTATTGGAGAATCGAACCCAGGAAGACAGGATTTACAAGCAAGTGCCTTTAATTGTTAAGCTATCTCTCCAGCCCAGTGACCTTGTTTCTAAGAGCCATCTAAGCAGCCAAACAGGTAATGAAATAAAAGCAAAACAAGGCCTGGAGAGATGGCTTAACAGTTAAGGCACTCTCCTGCAAAGTCAAAGGACCCAAGGTTTGATTACCCAGTACCCACAAAGCCAGTTGCACAATGTGGCACACACATCTGGAGTTCATTTGCAATGGCTAGAGGTTCTGTCAAGCTCATGGTCTCTCTATTTGCTTCTTTCTTTCTCTCTTTCTCTCAAATAAATAAATAAATAAATAAATAAATTAATAAAATATTTAAAACAAAACAAAACAAAATTAATCTGAATGCTAAACTCCATAATGGAGCAGTATCTTTAAATTGTGGAAATTTGCTTGATAGTTTTTGTGTGGCTATAATAAAAAGAAATTATTTGTAATATATGTATAAATTAGAAAATTTTAGAATAACTTTAAGTGCCAAATTTATTTTGTTCATTTAAATAATTAAATGCTTCAAACAATATTTTGTATGTCATCTATGATATATACATATTAGATAAAATAATTATCTGTGAGTCCATATTCAGTTATATGTAACTGAATAAGTAAATTGATGAACACAAATGCAACAGAATGGACAGATCCTTTTACAGATCAATTTCAATTATAAAATGTAAAGGAAAAGAAAGAAAATAAATACCACTGGGGAAAAACCTGTAATAATTAACCCAAAAAGTAAGTGAAATGAGGCATTTAGAAGTACATAACCCCAACCTAGTCAAGAAAAAACAGCGAAACAAGATTGACATTTGTTAAATATATGAGCAATATGTTTCAAAAGTATCAATATTTAAAAGACAAGGAAAAATTGAGGAACTTTCACAGAGTGAAAAGATTAAAGATACGTAATAGCTAAATGCAGTCATAAATCATGGACTGGATACTGTATAACAGAAAAGGGGCAGTAGTACAAAAGTTGGTAAAATTTGAAGGAAGTCATTAGGTAAGTTCAACATTTTGATAATTGTACAATGGTTACGTTATATGTTAATATCAGGAAAGCTATGTGAAGGCTATATGGAAATTCTTATTGTGCTATTTTTATAAATTTTAATTTTAATTATTTTATATTAATTTTAGTTTTTCAACTTTTACATAATTTTAAAATTGCTTCAAGATAAAATTGAAAACAGAATGCTATGACATAGTATTATTTAGTATAGATTATATGGATTTGTGTTTTTTAATAAATTACATTTTATTTATTTATTTATTTATTTATTTATTTATTTATTAGGTTTTTCAAGGTATGGTCTTGCTCTAGCCCAGGCTGACCTGGAATTCACTATGTAGTCTTGGGTTGGCCTTGAACTCACAGTGATCCTCCTAAATGGGCCTTCCAAGTGCTAGGATTAAAGGCATGTGCCATTACACCTGATGAATTTGTGTTTTGAACTAAGAGTCATGTAATATCAGATTCACCACTTTGAGCACATTTATACTGTGAAGGTCAGCATATTTCAATTTATTTACAATTCTCTATAGCCATTACCACTAGTTTTAGAACATTTCTATCACTTCCAAATGAAACCTTTTACCAATGAAGTAATAATTGTTTCCACACTCTTCCTAACCTTTAGACAACACTGATCTGATAATGGATATATCTGTTCATTCCACATAAAGCTGGTCATATAATATGTGGTCTTTCATGTTTTATGTCATTCCCTTAATCCATAGGCATGTACTTGAGAAAACTGAAATTTTTCATTTTCAAAATTTGTCAAAATTTCTACCCTAATGATCATTAGCAGCATTAGCCAAAATACTTGAAAATAGAAACAACCCATTAATATATGAATAAAAATATGAAATAGTCATACAATGGGATATTACTATGCTATGAGAGTGGATTAACTATATGGTGTAATGTGGATTAACCTTGAAAACCTTTAACCAAGTTGGTTAATTGTTTAAAATATTATATACATACAAGGTTGTGCAACATAAGGATTTTAGCGAAATTACTAGAATCTCAATAGAAACAGAAATAATCCTTTGATGCTGTTGTTGGCTATAGTATTGTAGGTGGTTGGGTTTCACAAATGGGACAGCTGAAATGAAAATAAAACTATATGGGTTGGAGAGATGGATCAGTGGTTAAGACACTTGCCTGCAAAGCCTAAGGACCCAGATTTGATTCCCCAGTACCCACGTAAAGCCAGATGCACAAAGTGGTGCATGAGTCTGGAGTTTGTTTGCAGTGGCTAGAGGCCCTGGCATGCCCATTCATTCTGTCTCTCTCTGCCTCTTTCTCTAATAAATAAATAAATAAATAAATAAATAAATAAATCTATAGTTTTTTTTGTGTGTGTATATGTATTCATGTCCCTTGAAGGGACACCAAGGTAACAGCATGCATAGCAGGCATATATTGGTGCAAAATAAGTTACTGTATAGTATGTATTCAAATATATCTAAAACATAATCATAAAATTTAAAATGTAAGATTTTAAATTTAGTTTCATTGCCATAAATTTGTGCTTTATGAAAATTGCAAATGTAGAAGGCATAACACTATAAAATGCTATTTACTTAATTTACTGTTGTCTTTATGTGTACATTTATTTTTTTCAAAGTCAATTAAATTTTATTTCAACCAAGAATATAAAATAAATGCAATATTTCCCTGAGCCATGTTGGGTTCATTTTTGGTCTGCTTCAGTGATGAGGTGTGGAAATTTTGCGGAAGAAGGGGCGGAAAGAATGTCAGAGCCACATGTTGGGTCATGTTATGCAGAGACATTTAGCTTACCCATAACTGTGGGCTAACTCCACAATGCATGACCCGTATACCTCAACAAGGAGGGGCCAAGGGGAGGGGGTAGGTCACGGATGAGCCTAATAATGGTACCAAACTGACTGTATTTGCTGAATACAAAACTAATAAAGAAAAAAAATGTTAAAAAATAAATGCAATAGAATTATATCTGTTTTAACAGTCATTTCAAGAAGAATGGCAGGACAACTCAAAAGCAGAACATCAGCTCTAAGGAGGCAGTGTTTCCTGCAGCTGGAGTGGGCAGGGAGGCACGGAGTGTGACAAGCCACAGTCCTATCTATAACCAAAGAGAGGAATGTGCAGAAAATGCCTGAAAAAGACACAAGGACAGGCACAATTCACAAATAGGAATTATCAGAAATACAAACTGGGCAGTTTAGAAAGGGTACACTACATAACATATATAAAAGTTATGTGTGGATTTATATTCTTATCACTTTTAACATGCAAAAGATTACATGCATGTTCTGATACACAAAACCCTACACAGACCCTGCTAACAGAGACTATCTCAGAAGAGAAGAAGAGGTAGTAAGTAGACCGAGAGGCTTTATTTTATATCCTTACATGATTTTGTTTTCTTTGTCATGAGAATTACTTAGTTTTACTTCTTGTTACTTTTGGGAATGTCCTTCAACTTACTTTGGTTCCCAGGACAAGGCCAACTACTCTGAATTTGTGAGACATGCTTAATTTCACAGATTAGGAAATATATCAGGAAAATGAGATAGCCTATTCAAGCACAGCCTATATTAGAAGCAGTTTGGGGAAGTAAATCCACTAAATTCATGCAGTTCTTTTTTCCATTCTCCCACACCTGTTCAGTTGCATTGCCCATTACTGTGAAATATAATCACAAAACCATCAGTCATTCCAAATGTTCCAAGGATGTTTCCGGAGTACACGATTCAGAACAGCAATGGAAAGATTCTCACAGTACAATATTTGTCTGTTACCATAATCCTAAAAAAGGCCATCACATTTCCAAGAATGAAAACAGATGCAAATGTATAAGCATTTGGAACTGAAACATAGACATGTGTTCAGAGGCCATGAATAGCTTCTTTTTTCCTCCCTAGACATAGTTTAACGATGTGATCTTTTCAGCTTTCAGAAGAGCAACGGCTGAGATTCCAGCTTAATCCTTAGGTAACAACTCCCATTAAGGCCAGTTGGAACTGTGCCTAGTATCTTGTACAGGGAATTCTGTATTACAGAGTGACTGTGGGGGAACAGAGGGGTGCAATAATAGCCTACAGACTTGGTAACAACCTGAGTGACTGGATGATAGGATTTGGATTGTGAAGCTATTCAATTCTCACACTACCAGTGAGTGTTTTAAAAACAGTATCTTTACACTTCATAGCCATGAGGATCATTAAGGTATTTATTTCACATTATAAATGATGGGTATTGTATTTTCCAGATTTAGGGTAACAAGTAATTTTTTTTCAAGATAGGGTCACACTATATCCCAGGCTTACCTGGAACTCACTCTATAGCCCCAGGCTGGACACAAAGTTGTGATGATCCTCCTACCTCAGGCACCTGAGTGAAGGAATTCAAGGTGTGTACCACCACACTTGGCATGAAAGGGAAATTGACCTAAGTTTTCAATGATTTATTTTCCCTGAGATTTTCAAAGTATGGTTCCCCAGACCATTAACATCTGTACCGTTTAGACCCCAAGTCTGTGTTTTAACTATACTTTTTTTTTTTTTTTTTGGTTTTTCGAGGTAGGATCTCACTCTTGCTCAGGCTGACCTGGAATTCACTATGTATTCCCAGGCTGTCCTTGAACTCATGGTGATCCTCCTACCTCTGCCTCCCAAGTGCTGGGATTAAAGGCTTGAACCACCATGCCCGGCTTTAACAATACTCTAAAACCAATCAATGAAATTTATGGATTTTCATTACTATTTGTAAGTGAACATTTACTACATATCTGCGCTGTGCTAAACTCTGTTCTAGGTTCTTCAAGGTAATTAATACATTTATTTCTCCAAGTGAGATGCATTTTATACTATTTATTTAAGTTTGGCACATAACCAGTTTATCTCTATGCTATGAAGGAAGTAATCCAGATTTCCTTTCCACACAATTCCTCCACCTAATCCACTTATGTCACTGCTATCATAACACTACTTTCAGTTTTCTAATATTTTCATGTGATAGAGTTAATCACCTGAATTCTGGTCTCATCCCTCACTGTGTGACTTTGGATAACCCCCTTCCTCTCTTGGAGCTTCAGTTTCTTTATTTATAAAGTGAGAGTACTGTACTTTGACATTTTTGTCAGCTAATACTCATATGTACATATACAAAGGAACTTGTATCTTTTACACATTCTTAAATGTAAGTTAATATTACTCTTTTCCGTGCCTGGGGCATCTGTGTTTGAGCCATGTTCTCCCATGTTTGATTAAAGATTTTGGCTGAGAATGTTACTGAAGGTCTTAACCACATTTGGGAAAGGTATGTTTATTGGGTAAAAGCCTATTGTGAGAACCTCAATCCCACTTGGAATTAAAGTAGGAAATATGAAGATTAGTTTAACAAAGAACAAAAATAAACATGGTGGCTTTGTAAGCAGGTTGACTCCTAGTCAGATTTTTTTAGTGGGAGAAAGAGAGATTT
The DNA here is from genome assembly GCA_036346955.1 of Dipus sagitta. Taxonomy (NCBI): domain Eukaryota; kingdom Metazoa; phylum Chordata; class Mammalia; order Rodentia; family Dipodidae; genus Dipus; species Dipus sagitta. The sequence continues at coordinate 67,086,183 of CM070776.1, forward strand.
GACATTCTAGTCCCTGACCAAACAGAAATGTGTTAGGAGTTCTGTAAGGAACAATGTTTACCTTTTTGAATTGATTCTCCAGTGTGGTTTCCAAGTCATAGAGATATCAGAGAGGTGAGGTATCATATGAAGTAGAAAGATAATTGACTTTTAAGTAGGATAATGTAGATTTAAATTTCCAATCCTGTTGTTAGTCATATCTTGAGAATGGTACTTCACCTTTCTGTGCCACAACATTCTCAAAATCAACCAGATTGTAAGTGGTAGATGTAAGGTCATAATTTATGTCTGCAGGACTCTATTTTTCTAGCTTGTCCACTTAGAATCTCCTACGTTATAAATTTGTGTGACCTCATAGTGGCTTCTCCTTTCTAAGTGACTCTATGTCATGGCAATTACAGACTCATGGTTTTGTTTTGCCTCTCTGCTGTCTCCCTCTACTTTCTTTCTCTTGTGGGTTGGACTGAGACATTGAGATAGATCTAGTCCCCAGTTCTTTGCTTCCCTGGAAAAATACACAGAAAAAGTTTGGACACCAAAAGGCTGCCTCTACTTTAGCTCTTGTCAAAATGATAAATGTGTCACAACTGTTGAAAGAGCAGTCTTGAGACAATTTCATGTTTGTTTCTTGGTCTTGCTCATTCTTTTATGGTTAATGTTTCATAATAGCAAATAATGCTTGTGCAAACCATTCATAAGATTGACTTTCTTCTTACCATTCATGCATTATAACTGAGTTATGTCCATGCAAGTTTGGTCATTTTTTTTCTCATTTAGGATAGTTACATAGTTGCAATCCAGAAAATTGAGGAATTGTTGATTAAAGATATTCACAGAATAATGGATTTTAGGCATCATATCAACTAATCCCTTAAAACTGATGACACAAAATGAGGACAAGATTCTCCTAAAGTCATGAACTGAATACTCGGACTCTTACCTTTTAATGTAATGGGCCATGTACTCTTTTGCAATATTGCTTAATTTGTACGAGAACAACAAATTGGAATTCTAGGAATAAAAACATATTAAGTGAAATAAAGAAACACACTAGACAGAAGCAAGTACAGTCAGATACTACATAAGAAAAAATCTTCAGTCTTCAGAGCATTGAAACAGAAACTATTCATTTACACATAGAGTGAAAAAAGAGAAATAGAGTGCCTTCAACTTACTAAATAAAATCAAACAGTTTAAGACAGGCACAATTGGATTTTTTAAGAAAATAATTACTGAAAACTCCCCAAACATAATGAAAATTATGAGGTCATAGGTCTACAATTTTATTAAATCACAAGCAGGATAAACATAGATAGTCATATCATAATAAACTGGAAATGTAGTGAAAAGAGAAAAATCTTAAAATAAATAGAGGAAAATTTCACATTATGTATAGAGAAATAAAGACCTGAATAATAAGAGATTTCTTGTCAGAAACTATGCAAGGTAATTGTGTCAGAGAGCGAAGAAACATCTTCAAAGATTTTAGGGAAGAGGGAGAATGTTAACCCAGAATTATTTCCCCACTGAAAATATATGGAAGTATCTTTTTTTTTGTTTTTGTTTTCTTTATTAGTCAGTTTTGTATTCAGCAAATACAGTCAGTTTGGTACCATTATTAGGCTCATCCGTGACCTACCCCCTCCCCTTGGCCCCTCCTTGTTGAGGTATATGGGTCATGAATTGTGGAGTTAGCCCACAGTTATGGGTAAGCTAAATGTCTCTGCATATCATGACCCAACATGTGGCTCTGACATTCTTTCTGCCCCCTCTTCCGCAAAATTTCCCTGAGCCATGTTGGGTTCATTTTTGGTCTGCTTCAGTGATGAGGTGTAGAGGGCCTCTGATGCTCTGGCGCTCTGATTTGGTAGGAGTTGATTTTTCTCTGTGCTGATCTCCTACCCCCTTGTGCTGGTATCCGGCTCATCAGGAAAACAGAGCCCTTGCTTGTTTCTCCAATTTTTCTTAGTTTCAGCCAGGGCCGTTTTGAGGTATGATGGGGTGGCTCTCTCCTTAGGATCTACATCTATCTGAAAAAGAGAAGCAGATTCTCCAACGGAGAGTAAGTTAGCACCAGGACAAATAAGATAACCCTTACTTTTTTTTATAGAGAATTTAATAGGTGTAGGCCCTCTTGTGGCCCACAATTGATGGTAGCTTGATATTGGCGAGTGGGCTTATGTTTGGATCTGGTTCTCACTTGTTTCCCAGCTCCAGCTGTGGGTCCCATACCAGTGAGGGGATCAGTTAGCCAAATGGAGAGCAGTTGGTTCCCCACCATGGCTGTGTGCCACCACTGCACTTGTGTGGGCATCACACCAAGTTATTTGCTGCTAAGTAGGTTAGACCATGCGTTGCTTCGACAGATATTGGTCATTTTCCCCCAGTCGCCCATGTAACACCTTCTGGCACTAGACGCGCTGACTGTCTGGGACTGACTCTCTTCCAACTTCCAGCCATGGCATTCTAATTTGCATGTCAATCACATAAGGTGTCTTCAGCAGTAGGGTCTTACCACTAGCCTTTGGTGGGTCATCAAGTACTCTGACAGAAATCTGTCTATCTTTTAGGAAACCTTGTAGGTCTCTCTGATCAAAAGCTCATTGTGGATGATAGCCCCATGCTGGTTCTCGGAGTTACAGGTCAGTGCCCACTAAGAAAATGAGGAAAAAGATAACTAATATACAAGAGTTAGAGATAAGAGAGAGAGAGAGAGAGGGAGAGGGAAGTGAGGGAGGGAAGATGTAGAAGATTTAGGTTAGTCTTGATCTTACCCTCTCCAGTGTCTTGTGGTTCAGTTGTTCCCTGTAAGGGCCTGGTGAAGGATCAGCCATTTGGTCTGTCTTTTAGTAAGTAGAAAATTATGGTACCATTGCCATTTGGGTCTATATTTGTGTTTCCCAGCCCTTTAATGCCCTCCCCTCCCTCCCCTTCCATCCTAGTGTCTAGTCTAGGAGATGCTTGCTGGGTATGTAAGGTATCTTGGGTAGATTCAGGTTAGGTGCTGTAGATGAGTGCGACTATGTGGAGATTTTTTTTCTGTGATTGGGTAAGTTTGAGGTAGGGTCTCACTCTAGCCCAGGCTGACCTGGAATTCACTAGGGTGGCCTCGAACTCACGGCGATCCTCCTACCTCTGCTTCCCGAGTGCTGGGATTAAAGGCGTGTGCCACCACGCCTGGCTTGGAAGTATCTTTTTAAAATGGAGGTAAGTTCAGTACTTTTTTCAGACAACCAAAAGCTGTCAGTAAAGCTGCTTCAGGTGTGTTTTTCTTTCTGTTTTATTATTTATTTGTGATTATATATATGTGTGTGTGTGTGTGTGTGTGTGTGTGTGTATGTCTGTATGTATGTGTTAAGAGCATGCATTTGTCAAGGCACACATGTGGTCAGAGGACAACTCAGGGTGTTTCTGTCTTCTTCAATCCTTTTGAGACAAGGTTTCTTTTTTTGCCACTGCTACTTGTGAGCCCAAATTCTTATGGCCCCACCTCCCATTGTGGTAGGCAGTGTTAGGACTACTGACAAAGGAAATTCATATTAAACAATTTAATTTTCATAACAAGTGATATTAGCATGAATCTGGAGGGTCACAGTATAAAAGTTGTTGTGGTTTGAATATAAAATGTTCCCCATGGGCTCACGTATCTTTAGTAAGTAGAGCCTTCCTGAAGGAAGTATGCCACTGGTGGCAGGCCTTGAGGTTTTATAATCCATCCCAACTTCCTGTTTGTTCTTTGTTTCCTACTTGTGTATGTACTGATGTAACAATGTGAGGAGAGTTCCTGCCCTGGCAATGGCACCTGCTCCTTCCAAGTCTACTTCACCATGATAAAATCTGCCCTACTATAATAATAATAAAAAAAACTCTTTTCTTCCTTAAGCTGTGCTAGCCAGGTATTTGTTCACAACAATGATAAAGTGACTGATACAATGATAAAAGGGGTCTTCCAAAGGTTAATGGTAAACCCTACTGCTGAAGACACCATATGCTGTTGGCATGTAACATGGCTGGAAGCTGGAAGAGAGTCAGTCCCCAGACAGCACCTCTAGTGCCAGAAGGTGCTACATGAGCGACTGGGGGAAAATGACCAATATCCGTCCAAGCAACTCATGGTCTAACCTACTTAGCAGCAAATAATCTGTCGTGATGCTCACACTAGCACAATAGTGGCACACAGCCATGGTGTGTAACCAACTGCTCTTGATTTGGCCAACTGATCTGCTCAGTGGAATGGAACTCATAACTGGAACTGGGGAACAATTCAGAACCATATCCAAAAATGAGCCCACTCTCCATTATCGAGCTATCACCAGTCATGGGCTACAAGAGGGCCTACACCTATTAAATTCTCTCTAAAAAGTAATGGATATCCCATTTATCTGGTGCTAACTTTACTCTCCGTCAGAGAATCTGCTTCTCTTTTTCAGATACATGCAGATCCTAAGGAGAGAACCACCCCATCATACCTCAAAAGGGCCCCAGCTGAAATTAAGAATAATTGGGGAAACAAGCAAGAGTGCTGTTTTCTTGGTGAACCTGGCACCAGTACAAGGGTGAAGGAGATCGACGCAGAGAACAATCAACTCCTACCAAATCAGATATCCAGAGACACAGGGTCTCCCAACACCTCATCACTGAAGCAGACCGTAAATGAACCCAACATGGCTCAGGGAAATTTTGCAGAAGAGGGAGTGGAAAGAATGTCAGAGCCAGAGTTAAGCTAGAAATCAATAGTAAATGAATATCTGGAATATGCACAAATATTTTGGAATTAATCACAGCACCTTGACCTATGATTCAATGTTATCATGTAGTATGTTAACATACTCTAGAATAAAGGAAGATAAAAACTATTAGATGCACATAAAGTCACGCCTAGAGGGAAAGACTGTATAGTAATACTATTTGTACTAAGGTGAGAAGTCTCTGTACATGAAGCTACATATTATCTCAATATAACCTACTATAGATTCATTAGTAGAGAATAAAATGATTCCCTAAATTGAATTTTATGTGTTACCATTTTATCTTTAAGAGAATAAGAGCCATTCTCCAGTATTTTTGTTCATGTAAGCAAGGAATGACAACTAAGCAATTAAACTTATATGGAAAAATATACAGATAGTTTCTTTAAAAATAATCTATCACACCAGTTTATGAATATTCCAGAGAGGTCATTATTTGTCTAGTTAATGGCTTCATTGTAAAACAAGGCATGGTTGAAATATATGTATCATTTTTCCTTTCCCAGTCTTGACAAGGCTGATAAAGCTGATATAAGGCAGCTGTGCAAAACAAATTCTGACTAGCTTTAGAAAGAGAATATAGTAGGAAAACAACACCAACCCAAATGTTTTAGAGCATGTATCCACATTTTCAAGAGCTTTAGACTGAGAAAAGTTAGTTAGCATTACCAAAATGTTATATTTAGTTTTACAATCAAGTCAGAGACATGCTGCTTGTTGTCCCAAGGAATTACATGGATATGTACAAAAGGACAAATACATTCATTTATTCATATGTATAGTATTATTCCATGTCCTTGTCTACATAACTAGGCATTCAGGTTGATTGTTGCAAGCTCTTGATGATTTAAATACTGACTTTTCTGACAAGTATGGTTAAATATTGACAGTTCTACCATTGGTCTAACTTGTAACTCTGTGTATATCTGTGATTTTGGACTTGATCAGGACTGTTTACTATGTCTTGGTTTAAACATATCTTGATTCATTGATGTAGAAAATATGTATTGTTTTTATACTTTGCATTGCCCCAATGAATTCAGCTTCAAGGATCTTACAGCATAGTCCAGTAGGTTAGGAACAGAGGACATAAAGCTAAGCAGAACACACAGAAGGTGAATTGCTAGTGGTTGTTATAAACAGAGAAGTAAATGAATCAGATAAGCAGAATTGGGAGAGAAAAAGGGAGAGAGAGAGAGAGAGACAGAGAGAAACAGAGAGAAACAGAGAGCAAGAGCAAGAGAGAGAAAGAAATAGCCTGGCAAACTAGGTGTCTATTCACAGAGATTAGAAATACAGATAGAGGAATAAGATTTAATGTGGGTTTTGCTGACTTTGTGATATGGCTATGTGATATGTCTGTAGACGTGAATTGATACCTGATCCTATCAAGTATTACTTAGGTGATAGCAAGTCACTTAATATCTACTGACTTGAATCTATATTTTTGTCTGTTTAATGGGAAGACCTATACTTAAGATTGGTCTTGTGTGATTGATTTTTATTTTTTTCAAGTTTGTTTTTGAGGTAGGGTCTCACTCTAGCCCAGGCTGACCTGGAATTCACTATGTAGTCTCAGGGTGGCCTCGAACTCACGGTGATCCTCCTACCTCTGCCTCCTGAGTGCTGGGATTAAAGGTGTGCGCCACCACACACAGCTTTTTTTTTTCTTCAAGTTTTAAGAGGCATTATTCATTTGAGAAGGAAAAAGGAGATAGTATGAAGAGCTCCTGACCATGAGAAGGCAGGAGGTGGTAAAGCCCATATGATTGATTTTTAGATAACATAAATGGTAGACTTTGTGGCATGCAAAGTATATACAGAATGTGTTGTGTCGATTCAGGTACTGTGTTGTGTAGATTTAGGTACATACCATGTTTTCAGCTACTAGAGACATGTAACCTTATATCATTTTTTTCTTGGAAAGCATATGGAAATCTTTCATGAATCTAGTACTGATCCTGAATTTTCATTCTAAAATACATTAAGGAAAATTGTTTTTAAATTCAATATAATCAGAGAGTTTTTAGTTAGCCTAAGATTTTGAACATTTGAGTCTATTTACATTCCAGAGGCCACTGACTACTCAGAGTTGAAGGGTCACTGAACATGAAGATGTACTCCTATAATACCACTAACAGGGAAACAGAGGAAGGAAGATCAAGGAGAGCTTGAGGCTAACCTAGGCTACATAGTGGGTTTCAGGATAGTCTGTGCTGCAATGTGAGACTCTCAAAGAAAAGGAGAAGGAAATTGCAAGGGTAATATTCTAGATCAGTGTTGTCAAACAGAAAAATAACATGGCTATACGTTATTTATTTTATTTTATTTTTATTTATTTTCAAGCAGAGAGAGATAGAAAGAAGAGAGACAGACAGAGAAAATGGGCATGTCAGGGCCTTCAGCCACTGAAAATGAACTCCAGACTCATGTGTCACTGTGCATCTAGCTTCATGTCGGTACTGGGGAATCAAACCTGGGTCATGAGGTTCTACAGACAAGTGCCTTATCTGTAAGCTATCTCTCCAGCCCATACACATTATTTTAATTGATATTTAATGATATACTTATCAAATATCATGAAGTTGTGGGAGCAAATATGGAGATCTTATGTAGAATTTATCCATTACCCTTAGTTATAACACTTTTCAAAGCTATAGTTTAAGTAGTATAAGCCACATATTGATGTGGACACACCCCACCACTCACCTTTTAAGGAAACTTTATTTTAACTTGTATTCATTTGTGTGTAGTTTTACACAATTTTATTATATGTGTAGTTTAAAGTGTCCACCACCACAGTGATGACATTAAACAATTCCATCACTACAAAGATCCCTTTATAGCCACATGCTCTTATCTCCCACATACCCATGTCAACCTGCTGGTGACCACTAATTTCTTCATCTCTGTCACTTTAAGAATGTTATATGGATGGTTTCAGGCTTGGTAGTACACTCCTATAATCCCAGCACTCTGGAGGCTATAGCAGGAGGACTGAAAGTTTGAAGTGAATCTAAGCTACATAGTGAGATCTTGTTCAAAAAATACAAGCAAAATAACAAAATAGAAGGGGAGACAGGGAGAAGTAAGGTGGAAGGAAATGAAGGAAAAATGTGATATGAATTGAATTGTAGTTTATAACCTCTTGCGACAGGCTTTATCATTGTGTGTGTTTGTGTGTGTGTGTGTGTATATGGGTGTGCACGGTGCTCTGTGCATGTCAAGGTTAGAAAATCTCAGGGTGTTGGTTCTTTCCTTCCACATTATTTGAGATAGGGTGTCTCTTGTTTTATCACTAAAAAGTCCAGACCAGCTGGACTCCAAGCTTCTGGGTTTTCCTGACTCTGCCTCTCATTGCTGGAAGAGTATTGGGATTACAGGAGCATGAGGCACTTTGCATTCAGCTTTACCAGATCTGAACTATGGTAGACAGGCTGTGGATCAAGTGCCTTCAGACCCTGAGCCATCTCCCCAGATGAAGACTTGTTATAAAAGTATTATTACTTGTTGACTCCTACAAACTTGTTTCAAATTCCAATAGCAAACTCCTTTCTATTGCTGAAAATTATTGTATGATCTAGGTATAGCAAAATAAGTTTAGTCACTAAAAGGCATAATGTCTATGTTTTGGCTCTTACAAATAAATATGTGTGAACATAAATTTTTATTATTTGTGACAAATACTTATGGGCATACATGCTGGGTTATATGATGAACATGTTTAATTTTTTTATTAAATGGCATATGATGTTTTAGAATGGCTATATCATTTTACATCCCCACTATCAATGTTCTTATATCCTTGCTAGCATTTTGTGTTGTCACTATTTCCTTAAACAGGTATGATTTTAATTTCCTTGTTGCTACTGATGTTGAACAAATTTTCATGTGTATGACATCTGTATATCCCCTTTAGTGAAATATTCTTGTGTTTTTGTCTGTTTTCTAGTTTTTTTTTTTTAAATTTAGAGTTTTCTGATTTCTTTGTATATTCTAGGCACTACTTTTTGGTCAGATATTCTGTTTAAAAATATTTCAATTTATAATTTCATCCTTTGCTCATTGGAATATATGGAGCTATAGTTTTTAATTTAGGTGAGCTGTGGTTCCAATTTATTAATTTTTTCATTTTATGCTTATTTTAAAAAATATTTTTACTTATTTATTCATTTGAGGGGGGAAAGAGAGAGAGAAATAGAGACAGAGAATGGGTATATCAGGACCTTATCCTACTGTAAATGAACTCCAGATGCATGTGCCAACTTGTGCATCTGGCTTATGTGGGTCCTGGAGAATAGAACCTGGGTCCTTTGGCTTTGTAGGCAAGTACTTTAACCACTAAGGCATCTCTCCAGCCCTCTGCTTATTTTTTACATTCTCTACATATTTGTTATTTTACTTTTTTTTCATTTTATTTTCTTTTTTTCTTTTTTCTTTATTAGTCAGTTCTGTATTCAGCAAATACAGTCAGTTTGGTACCATTATTAGGCTCATCCGTGACCTACCCCCTCCCCTTGGCCCCTCCTTGTTGAGGTATACGGGATACCAGCACAAGGGGGAAGGAGATCAGCACAGAGAAAAATCAACTCCTACCAAATCAGAGAGCCAGAGCCTCAGAGGTCCCCAACACCTCATCACTGAAGCAGACCAAAAATGAACCCAACATGGCTCAGGGAAATTTTGCGGAAGATGGCAGAGCCGAAGTTAAAGCTAGAAATCAATTAGTAAATGAAATCTGGAATATGCACAAATATTTTGGAATTAATCACAGCACCTTGACCTTTTTATATGATTTCAATTGTTATCATGTAGTATGTTAAATACTCTAGAATAAAGGTAAGATAAAAACTATTTGATGACATAAGTCACGATAGAGGGAAAGACTGTATTGTAATACTATTTGTACTAAGGTGAGAAGTCTCTGTATCATTTGACGCTACATATTATCTCAATATAACCTACTATGATTCCATTAGTAGAGAATTAAATGATTCCTAAATTGAATTTTTATGTGTTTACCATTTTATCTTTACGAGAATAAGAGCCATTCTCCTGTATTTTTGTTCATGTAAGCAAGGAATGACAAACTAAGCAATATTTAACTTATATGGAAAAAATATAAAGATAGTTTTCTTTTTAAAATTAATTATCACACCGTTTATGAATTTTCCAGAGAGGTCATTATTTGTCTAGTTAATGGCTTCATTGTAAATCAAGGCATGGTTGAATGATATGTATTCATTTTTCCTTTCCAGTCGTGACTAGGCTGTTAAACGCTGATATAAGGCAGCTGTGCAAAACAAATTCTGACTAGCTTTAGAAAGAGAATATAGTAGGAAAACAACACCAACCCAAATGTTTTAGAGCATGTAACCACATTTTCAAGAGCCTTTTGACTGAGTGTAATGTTAGTTAGCATTACCAAAATGTTATATTTAGTTTTACAATCCAAGTCAGAGACATGCTGCTGTTTTGTCCCAAGGAATTACATGGATATGTACAAAAGGACTAATATACATTCTTTATTCATATGTTAGTATTATTCAATTTCCTTGTCTTACATATACTAGGGCATTCAGGTTGATTGTTTTGCAAGGGCTCTTGAGGATTTTTTAAATACTGACTTTTCTGACAAGTATGGTTAAATATTGACAGTTTCTTACCCATTGGTCTAACTTGTTTAACTCTGTGTTTATCTGTGATTTTGGACTTGATCAGGACGTTTACTATGTCTTGGTTTTTAATTAAAACATATCTTGATTCAGTGATGTTAGATAATATGTATTGTTTTTATACTTTGCATTGCCCAATGAATTCAGGCTTCTAGGATCTTACAGTATAGTTCAGTAAGGTTAGAGAACAGAGGACTTACGCTATGCGAACACACAGAAGGTGATTTGCTAGTGGTTGTTATAAACAGAGAAGTAAAAATGGAATCTGATATGCTGAATTGGGAGGAGAAAAAGGGAGAGAAGAGAGAGAGAGACAGAGAAGAAAAGAGAGGAAACAGAGAGCAAGAGCAAGTGAGAGAAAGAAATAGCCTGGCATACTTAGGTGTCTATTCACAGAGATTAGAAATACAGATAGAGGAATAAGATTTAATGTGGGTTTTGCAGACTTTGTGATTATGGCTATGGATTTGTCTGTTAGACGTGAATTGTACGATCCTATCAAGTAATACTTAGACTGTTGACACCGATAGCAAAGTATTATATCTATGACTTGAATCTATATTTTTGGTCTGTTTTTAATGCGAAAAGACTCATACTTTAAGATTGGTCTTTTGTGTGATTGATTGTTTTTTTTTTCAAGTTTGTTTTTGAGGTAGGTAGGGTCTCACTCTAGACCAGGCTGACCTGGTATTTCACTATGTGTAGTCTCAGGGTGGCCTCGTCTCTCTCGGTGATCCTCCTACTCTGCTCCTGTGTGCTGCGCTCGATTAAAGGAGAGCGCCCACAACACAAGCTTTTTTTTTTCTTCTTCAAGTTTTAAGTGGCATTATTCATTGAGAAGGAAAAAAAGGAAGATAGTATATGAAGAGCTCCTGACATGAGGAAGGCAGGAAGGTGGTATAAGCCCATATGATTGTTTTTTAGATAACATAAATGATTAGTTAGATTTGTGGCATGCAAAGTATATACAGGAATGTGTTGTGTCGATTCAGGTACGGTGTTGTGTAGATTTAGGTTACCTTACCTTGTTTTCAGCTATTAGAGATTGTAACCTTTATATCATTTTTTTCTTGGGAAAGATTATGGAAATCTTTTATGAAATTAGTACTGAACCCTGACTTTATCATTCTAAAATAATTAGGAAATTGTTTTTAAATTCAATATAATCAGGAGTTTTTAGTTAGCCTAAGATTTTGAACATTTGGAGTCTATTTACTTCCAGAGGCACTGTACTACTCAGAGTGAAGGGTCACTGATCCTGTAAGTTGTATCTATAATACCACTAACAGGGAACCCGAGGGGGAAGGAAGATCAAGGAGAGCTTATTGAGGCTAACCTAGGCTACATAGTGGGTTTCAGTATAGTCTGTGCTGCAATGTGAGATCGTGTGTAGATCTCGAAAAGGAGATGGAAATTGCAAGGGTAATATTCTAGATCAGTGTTGTCAAACAGAAAAAATAAACATGATGATAAGTTATTTATTTTATTTTATTTTTATTTATTTTAAGCAGAGAGAGATAGAAAGAAGGAGCATAGACAGAGGAAAAAGGGCATCATGTCAGGGCCTTCAGCCACTGAAAATGAACCCAGAATTATGTGTCACTGTGCATCTAGCTTCATGTCTGGGTACTGGGGAATCAAACCTGGGGTCATGGGTTCTACAGTGACAAGTGCTTATCTGTAAGCGTTACTCTCAGCCCTACACTTTATTGTAATTGATATTTAATGATATATTATTCAAAATATCATGAAGTGTAGGGAAGCAAATATGGGATCTTATGTAGATTTATCCAATACCTTAGTTATAACACTTTTCTAAGCTTTATGGGTTAAGTAGCTATAAGCCACAATTGATGTGGACACACCCCACAACTCACCTTTTAAGGAAACTTTATATTAACTTGTATTCAATTTGGTGTGTTGTAGTTTTACACAATTTTATTATAGTGTAGTTTAAATGTGTCCACCACCACAGTTGATGACATTAAACAATTCCATCACTTCATAGATCCCTTTATAGCCCATGCTGTATATCCCACATACATGTCAATCTCTGGTGACCACTAATTTCTCATCTTGTCACTTTTTAAGAATGTTATATGATGGTTTAGGCTTGGTAGTACTCTCCTATAATCCAGCACCTTGGCAGGCTATAGCTGGAGGACTGAAAGTTTGAGTTGAATTAAGCTTCATAGTAATCTTTTCAAAAAAATTACAAGCAAAATAACAAATAGATGGGGAGACAGGGAGAAGTAAGGTGGCAAGGAAATGAAGGAAATAAATGTGGTATTGAATTGTAATTGTAGTTTATAACTCTTGCGACAGGCTTTATCTTGTGTGTGTTTGTGTGTGTGTGTGTGTATATGGGTGTGCACGGTGCTCTGTGTTGTCAAGGTTAGAAAATCTAGGGGTGGTGGGTGTCTTTCTTTCACATTATTTGAGTAGGGAGATGTCTCTTGTTTTATCTCTAAAAAGTCCAGACCATGTGGATCCAAGCTTCTGGGTTTTCGGACTCTGCCTCTCGTTGCTGGAAGATTATTGGGATTACAGGGAGCATGAGGCACTTTGCATTCAGCTTTACCAGGTCTGGACTATGGGTGACAGGGGGATGTGATTATCCAAGTGCTTCAGACCCTTGAGCCATCTCCCCAGATGAAGACTTGTTATAAATGGATTATTACTTGTTGACCTCCTACAAACTTGTTCATTATTCCAATAGGCAAAACTCCTTTCTATGCTGAAAATTATTGTATGATCTAGGTAAGCAAATTAAGTTTTGTCACTATAAAGGCCATTAATGTTATGTTTTGGACTGCTTTTTCAAATTTATATGTGTGAACCTAAATTGTTATTATGTGTGACCAATTACTTTGGGCATTAATGCTGGGTTATATTGATGAACATGTTTAATTTTTTTATTAAATGGCATATGATGTATTTAGAATGGCTATATCATTTTACATCCCCACTTATCAAGGTTCTTTTATCCTTGCTTGGTAATTTTGTGTTTGTCACTTATTTCCTTAAACAGGTTGATTTAATTTCCTTGTTGCTATGATGTTGAACAAATTTCATGTGTATGACATCTGTATATCCCCTTTTGTGAAATATTCTTGTGTTTTTGTCTGTTTTTAGTTTTTTTTTATTAAAAATTTAGAGTTTTCTGATTTCTTTGTATATTCTAGGCATACTTTTTTGGTCAGATATTCTGTTTAAAATATTTTCAATTATAATTTCATCCTTTGCTCATTGGAATATATGGAGCTATAGTTTTTAATTTAGGTGAGCTGTGGTTCCAATTTATAATTTTTTCATTTATGTTATTTTAAATATTATTATTACTATTTTTTTCATTGGAGGGGGAAAGATCGAGACGAGAATGAGACAGAGAATGGGTATTTAGGGCCTTATCTCTTACTGTAATGAACTCCAGATGCATGTGCAACTTGTGCATCTGGTTATGTTGGGTCCTGGAGATAAGCACTGGGTCTTGGCATTTGTAGGCAAGTACTTTTACCATAAGGCATCTCTTCCTGCCCTCTGACTTTATTTTTTACATTCTCAACTTATTTGTTATTTTACTTTTTTTTAATTTATTTTCCTTTTTTTCTGTTTTCTTTATTAGTCAGTTATGTATTCTGCAAATACAGTCAGATTGGTACATTATTAGGCTCATCCGGGACTACCCCCTCCCCTTGCGCCCTCCTTGTTGAGGTATACGGGATACCAGCAAAAGGGGGAAGGAGATCAGCACTATGAGAAAAATCAAATCCTTACCAATATCAGAGAGCAGAGCCTCTGTGGTCCCAACACCTCATCACTGAAGCAGACCGTAAATGAACCCAACATGGCTCAGGGAAATTTTGCAGAAGAGGGAGTGGAAAGAATGTCAGAGCCAGAGTTAAGCTAGAAATCAATAGTAAATGAATATCTGGAATATGCACAAATATTTTGGAATTAATCACAGCACCTTGACCTATGATTCAATGTTATCATGTAGTATGTTAACATACTCTAGAATAAAGGAAGATAAAAACTATTAGATGCACATAAAGTCACGCCTAGAGGGAAAGACTGTATAGTAATACTATTTGTACTAAGGTGAGAAGTCTCTGTACATGAAGCTACATATTATCTCAATATAACCTACTATAGATTCATTAGTAGAGAATAAAATGATTCCCTAAATTGAATTTTATGTGTTACCATTTTATCTTTAAGAGAATAAGAGCCATTCTCCAGTATTTTTGTTCATGTAAGCAAGGAATGACAACTAAGCAATTAAACTTATATGGAAAAATATACAGATAGTTTCTTTAAAAATAATCTATCACACCAGTTTATGAATATTCCAGAGAGGTCATTATTTGTCTAGTTAATGGCTTCATTGTAAAACAAGGCATGGTTGAAATATATGTATCATTTTTCCTTTCCCAGTCTTGACAAGGCTGATAAAGCTGATATAAGGCAGCTGTGCAAAACAAATTCTGACTAGCTTTAGAAAGAGAATATAGTAGGAAAACAACACCAACCCAAATGTTTTAGAGCATGTATCCACATTTTCAAGAGCTTTAGACTGAGAAAAGTTAGTTAGCATTACCAAAATGTTATATTTAGTTTTACAATCAAGTCAGAGACATGCTGCTTGTTGTCCCAAGGAATTACATGGATATGTACAAAAGGACAAATACATTCATTTATTCATATGTATAGTATTATTCCATGTCCTTGTCTACATAACTAGGCATTCAGGTTGATTGTTGCAAGCTCTTGATGATTTAAATACTGACTTTTCTGACAAGTATGGTTAAATATTGACAGTTCTACCATTGGTCTAACTTGTAACTCTGTGTATATCTGTGATTTTGGACTTGATCAGGACTGTTTACTATGTCTTGGTTTAAACATATCTTGATTCATTGATGTAGAAAATATGTATTGTTTTTATACTTTGCATTGCCCCAATGAATTCAGCTTCAAGGATCTTACAGCATAGTCCAGTAGGTTAGGAACAGAGGACATAAAGCTAAGCAGAACACACAGAAGGTGAATTGCTAGTGGTTGTTATAAACAGAGAAGTAAATGAATCAGATAAGCAGAATTGGGAGAGAAAAAGGGAGAGAGAGAGAGAGAGAGACAGAGAGAAACAGAGAGAAACAGAGAGCAAGAGCAAGAGAGAGAAAGAAATAGCCTGGCAAACTAGGTGTCTATTCACAGAGATTAGAAATACAGATAGAGGAATAAGATTTAATGTGGGTTTTGCTGACTTTGTGATATGGCTATGTGATATGTCTGTAGACGTGAATTGATACCTGATCCTATCAAGTATTACTTAGGTGATAGCAAGTCACTTAATATCTACTGACTTGAATCTATATTTTTGTCTGTTTAATGGGAAGACCTATACTTAAGATTGGTCTTGTGTGATTGATTTTTATTTTTTTCAAGTTTGTTTTTGAGGTAGGGTCTCACTCTAGCCCAGGCTGACCTGGAATTCACTATGTAGTCTCAGGGTGGCCTCGAACTCACGGTGATCCTCCTACCTCTGCCTCCTGAGTGCTGGGATTAAAGGTGTGCGCCACCACACACAGCTTTTTTTTTTCTTCAAGTTTTAAGAGGCATTATTCATTTGAGAAGGAAAAAGGAGATAGTATGAAGAGCTCCTGACCATGAGAAGGCAGGAGGTGGTAAAGCCCATATGATTGATTTTTAGATAACATAAATGGTAGACTTTGTGGCATGCAAAGTATATACAGAATGTGTTGTGTCGATTCAGGTACTGTGTTGTGTAGATTTAGGTACATACCATGTTTTCAGCTACTAGAGACATGTAACCTTATATCATTTTTTTCTTGGAAAGCATATGGAAATCTTTCATGAATCTAGTACTGATCCTGAATTTTCATTCTAAAATACATTAAGGAAAATTGTTTTTAAATTCAATATAATCAGAGAGTTTTTAGTTAGCCTAAGATTTTGAACATTTGAGTCTATTTACATTCCAGAGGCCACTGACTACTCAGAGTTGAAGGGTCACTGAACATGAAGATGTACTCCTATAATACCACTAACAGGGAAACAGAGGAAGGAAGATCAAGGAGAGCTTGAGGCTAACCTAGGCTACATAGTGGGTTTCAGGATAGTCTGTGCTGCAATGTGAGACTCTCAAAGAAAAGGAGAAGGAAATTGCAAGGGTAATATTCTAGATCAGTGTTGTCAAACAGAAAAATAACATGGCTATACGTTATTTATTTTATTTTATTTTTATTTATTTTCAAGCAGAGAGAGATAGAAAGAAGAGAGACAGACAGAGAAAATGGGCATGTCAGGGCCTTCAGCCACTGAAAATGAACTCCAGACTCATGTGTCACTGTGCATCTAGCTTCATGTCGGTACTGGGGAATCAAACCTGGGTCATGAGGTTCTACAGACAAGTGCCTTATCTGTAAGCTATCTCTCCAGCCCATACACATTATTTTAATTGATATTTAATGATATACTTATCAAATATCATGAAGTTGTGGGAGCAAATATGGAGATCTTATGTAGAATTTATCCATTACCCTTAGTTATAACACTTTTCAAAGCTATAGTTTAAGTAGTATAAGCCACATATTGATGTGGACACACCCCACCACTCACCTTTTAAGGAAACTTTATTTTAACTTGTATTCATTTGTGTGTAGTTTTACACAATTTTATTATATGTGTAGTTTAAAGTGTCCACCACCACAGTGATGACATTAAACAATTCCATCACTACAAAGATCCCTTTATAGCCACATGCTCTTATCTCCCACATACCCATGTCAACCTGCTGGTGACCACTAATTTCTTCATCTCTGTCACTTTAAGAATGTTATATGGATGGTTTCAGGCTTGGTAGTACACTCCTATAATCCCAGCACTCTGGAGGCTATAGCAGGAGGACTGAAAGTTTGAAGTGAATCTAAGCTACATAGTGAGATCTTGTTCAAAAAATACAAGCAAAATAACAAAATAGAAGGGGAGACAGGGAGAAGTAAGGTGGAAGGAAATGAAGGAAAAATGTGATATGAATTGAATTGTAGTTTATAACCTCTTGCGACAGGCTTTATCATTGTGTGTGTTTGTGTGTGTGTGTGTGTATATGGGTGTGCACGGTGCTCTGTGCATGTCAAGGTTAGAAAATCTCAGGGTGTTGGTTCTTTCCTTCCACATTATTTGAGATAGGGTGTCTCTTGTTTTATCACTAAAAAGTCCAGACCAGCTGGACTCCAAGCTTCTGGGTTTTCCTGACTCTGCCTCTCATTGCTGGAAGAGTATTGGGATTACAGGAGCATGAGGCACTTTGCATTCAGCTTTACCAGATCTGAACTATGGTAGACAGGCTGTGGATCAAGTGCCTTCAGACCCTGAGCCATCTCCCCAGATGAAGACTTGTTATAAAAGTATTATTACTTGTTGACTCCTACAAACTTGTTTCAAATTCCAATAGCAAACTCCTTTCTATTGCTGAAAATTATTGTATGATCTAGGTATAGCAAAATAAGTTTAGTCACTAAAAGGCATAATGTCTATGTTTTGGCTCTTACAAATAAATATGTGTGAACATAAATTTTTATTATTTGTGACAAATACTTATGGGCATACATGCTGGGTTATATGATGAACATGTTTAATTTTTTTATTAAATGGCATATGATGTTTTAGAATGGCTATATCATTTTACATCCCCACTATCAATGTTCTTATATCCTTGCTAGCATTTTGTGTTGTCACTATTTCCTTAAACAGGTATGATTTTAATTTCCTTGTTGCTACTGATGTTGAACAAATTTTCATGTGTATGACATCTGTATATCCCCTTTAGTGAAATATTCTTGTGTTTTTGTCTGTTTTCTAGTTTTTTTTTTTTTTAAATTTAGAGTTTTCTGATTTCTTTGTATATTCTAGGCACTACTTTTTGGTCAGATATTCTGTTTAAAAATATTTCAATTTATAATTTCATCCTTTGCTCATTGGAATATATGGAGCTATAGTTTTTAATTTAGGTGAGCTGTGGTTCCAATTTATTAATTTTTTCATTTTATGCTTATTTTAAAAAATATTTTTACTTATTTATTCATTTGAGGGGGGAAAGAGAGAGAGAAATAGAGACAGAGAATGGGTATATCAGGACCTTATCCTACTGTAAATGAACTCCAGATGCATGTGCCAACTTGTGCATCTGGCTTATGTGGGTCCTGGAGAATAGAACCTGGGTCCTTTGGCTTTGTAGGCAAGTACTTTAACCACTAAGGCATCTCTCCAGCCCTCTGCTTATTTTTTACATTCTCTACATATTTGTTATTTTACTTTTTTTTCATTTCATTTTATTTTCTTTTTTTCTTTTTTCTTTATTAGTCAGTTCTGTATTCAGCAAATACAGTCAGTTTGGTACCATTATTAGGCTCATCCGTGACCTACCCCCTCCCCTTGGCCCCTCCTTGTTGAGGTATACGGGATACCAGCACAAGGGGGAAGGAGATCAGCACAGAGAAAAATCAACTCCTACCAAATCAGAGAGCCAGAGCCTCAGAGGTCCCCAACACCTCATCACTGAAGCAGACCAAAAATGAACCCAACATGGCTCAGGGAAATTTTGCGGAAGAGGGGGCGAAAAGAATGTTATTTTACTTTTTAGTGTACAGTTTTTGGTATCATTATGGCATTTTCAAATATAATTTGTGTTAGTTGCTTCTCCTTCTTCTTCACATCCCTTATCCCCACCTTCTTGTATCGTCACCCACTATTTGTTTTTGAGAGTGACAGACAGAGAGAGAGAAAGAGGGAGAGAGAGAGAGAAAAATGGGTGCACCAGGGCCTCCAGCCACTGCAAACAAACTCCAGATGCATGTGCCCCCTTGTGCATCTGGCTTATGTGGGTCCTGGGGAATTGAGCCTTGAACCAGGGTCCTTAGGCTTCAGAGGCAAGTGCTTAACCACTAAGCCATCTCTCTAGCCCCCTCACCCCTTAATTTATGTTCACATGTTACATGTGTCTAATTGTGCTTGCACCACACCTCTTCCTTGTCATCTCTTATTACCCATTCTTGGTCATCACCATAGCCTTTTGGCTTTTACCCACATTTGTCCCTTTATATGCATACATATAGATATTACAAGCTAGGATCTGCATAGGAGAAAGAACATCTGCAATGGTTTAATTCAGGAGTCCTCCATAAACTCATGTGTTCTGAATGCTACATCTCCAGCTGGTAGCAATTTGGGAATTGGAGCCTCTGGAGGTGGTGTGTTGTTGGGGGTGGTCTTATGGGTGTTATACTCAACTTTCTTTTACCAGTGTTTGGCACACTCTACTGCTGCTGTTGTTCACATGATATTGGCCAGGAGGTGATGTCCAGTCTCTGCTCATGTCATGTTTTCCCCTGCCATCATGGAGCTTCCCCTCGAGTCTGAAAGCCAAAATAAACCTTTTCCTCCCATCAGCTGCTTTTGGTCATGTGCTTTCTCCCAGCAATATGAAGCTGACTGCAACAACATGTAGTTTTGGGGCTTTTGGAGTTTGGGTCATCTCATTTAATGTAATGTTTTATGGATTCAGCCAATTGCCTACAAATATTAAAGATTTTTTTTCACATATTCCATTGTGCATATGTACCACATTCCATTATTCACTCATCTATTGATGGGCATCTAGACTGGTTCCATTTTCTAGCTATTATGAATAAAGCAGCAATGAACATGGATGTTCAAGTGGATGTGTGGTAGAATATAGAGTCCTTTGGGTATGTGCCTAGAAGTGGTATAACTGGTCAGTGGCTACATCAGTTTATGCTTCCACCAGCAGTGAATAAGGGTTCCTTTTCCCCCATATATTTGAAAACATTTTTTTTTTGATAATATCTGGTTTAACTAGGGTGAGATGAAATCTCAAACTTTTTTTTTTTTTTCGGTTTTCGAGGTAGGGTCTCACTCTAGCCCAGGCTGATCTGGAATTCACTATGGAGTCTCAGAGTGGCCTTGAACTCACGGCAATCCTCCTACCTCTGCCTCCCGAGTGCTGGGATTAAAGGCGTGTGCCACCACGGCCGGCTTTCAAACTGTTTTTTAATTTACTTGAGACAGACAGACAGAGAGAAAAAGACAGATATAGAGGGAATGAGAGATTGGGTGTGCCAGGGCCTTCAGCCACTACAAATTCCAGATGCTTGTGCCCTTTGTGCAGCTGGCTTACGTGGGTCTCGGGGGAACTGAACCTGGGTTCTTTGGCTTTGCAAGCAAGTGCCTTAACCTCTAAGCTGTCTCTCTAGCTCTCAAACTGGTTTTAATTTGAATTTCCATGACGGTTAGGTATGTTGAATGCTTTTTTAAAAAAGTTTTTAAAAATACTTTTATATATTGAGAGAGAGAGAGAGAGAGAGAGAGAGAGAGAGAGAGAGAACGAGAGGGAGAAGCAGTCAGAGAAATTGAGTATGGGTGTTCCAGGGCCTTATACCACCACAAATTAATTCTAGATACATGCACCACTTTGTGTATCTGGTTCTATGTGGGTACTGGGGATTTGGACCCTGGTTGTCTGGCTCTGCAAAAAGTACCTTCAACCACCAAGCAATCTCTCCAGCCTTTGAATACTTTAAAAAATACTTATTGGTCATTTGTGCTTTTCCTTCTTTTGAACTACCTGTCCATTTAGTTAGCCCATTTGGTGATTGGCTATTTGTTTGTTTGTTTTTCTATCATTTATTTATTTATATTGAGCACTTTAATACATGAAGATACTGTAATTTGATCATATTCCCATCCCATTATCCTATTTTGTGCCCTTCTCCCCACTGAAGATCCTCCTCTTTCCAAGTATTCATTCCTGTTTTGATTCATTCCTTTTGTCTTTCTCTGTCCTCCATTTCAAAATGTTGATGGCTCAGAATAGCGCAGGTCTTGTGGGGGCACTGGTGACCATCGTAAAGTCATCAATGCACTAGCCAGTTCATGTCAGCAGGGTAGTGCCCCAATGTACTCCCTTTCACCCTGTGGCGCTTACATACTTTCTGCCCCATTTTAGTTGTCTAGCGTTTAACTTTTAGCAGTTCTTTATAAATTAAAAAAAAAATAAAGCCTCCTGGAGGTGGGATATTTTTGGGGGTTGGCTTATGGGTGTTATAGCCAGTTTCCTCGTTCCAGTGTTTGGCACACTATCCTGTTGCAATTGTCCCCTTATGTTGGCCAGGGGGTGATGTACACCCTCTGCTCATGCCATCGCTTTCCCTGCCATCGTGGAGCTTCCCTTTGAGTCTGTAAGCCAAAATAAGCCTTTTTCCCATAAGCTGCTCTTGGTTGGGTGATTTCTGTCAGCAATGCGAACCTGACTGCAACAGATATATATAAATAAAATTATATATATTAATTGAGTATCGTTAAATATTTTGATTCATGTGCACACAGTATAATATTTAAATCAGGTTAAATCTATCTATAACCTTAAATATTTATAATTTCTTTATGGTGATTGCATTTAAAATCCCTTTTTTAGGTTTCTATATAGTACAGTGTACAGAATTATAGTCCACAAGAGTTTCCTCCTATTTAAGTCTAACTTAGTACCTACTGATAAACTTATACCCATCTCTCCCACTCTCCTACTTGCCCAACCCTCTGGTCATCACCACTTAGTCTCAACTTCTGTACTTGTCTTAGTCAACTTCTCATTGTTAGGAGAAAATACCTAAGCAGTATCAGCTTTTGAAAGGAAATGGTTCATTTTCAGCTTACAGTTCAAGAAGCTCATCATAGTGGGCAGAGTGTGGTAGGAGAAGGAGGTCATTGTCACATTGTCATATTAGTGAGTGATGAATGCTGTATGCTCAGCTAGCTTTCTTGTTTTTTATAGTCCAGGAACCCTACCCATGGAATGGTTCTACCCACAGTTAGGGTGGATCCACCAAGCTAATTTAGAAAATCCCTCACAGACATGATCAGATATTTGTTTCTATGGTGATTCTAAATCCTGTCAAGTTGAGAACCAGAGATTAACCATCACAAGTGCACCCTTTGACAACTTGATTCTCACATATAACACTTTTATGCCATAAATCTCCATCCTTTGTCTCCACAGGCACATGATCATCTCATAATGAAAAATACATTAAGTCCAATTTTAAATTTATTATTATTTTTATTTATTAGAGAGAGATGGAGAGAGAAGGAGAGAGAGGGGGGCATTTAGCTGCTACAAATGAACTCCAGAAGCATGTGCCACCTTGTGCATCTGGCTTACGTGGGTCCTGGGGACTTGAACTTGGGTCCTTTGGCTTTGCAGGTGAGTGGCTTATCTGCTAAGCCATCCCTTGAGCCCCATTAAGTCCAATTTTAAAAGTCCTCATAGTGTTTGCCAGTCCCAGCACTGTTTAAAATTCCAAAGTCTGAGGTCTCATGTGATACTCAAGGTAGTCTCTTAACTGTGAGCTCTATAAAATCAGAACATGTTACATGCTTCCAATATGTAATAGCACAAACACTCCCATTGCAAAAGAGAGGAATGGGGCATAGTAAGGAAAGATTGTACCAAAGCAAGACGAAAACCCATAAGGGCAAACACCAAATCCTTCAGCTCTATGTTTAAGATCTGCAATTTACTTTGAAATTCTTTGGGCTCCGAAAGGCTTGGGCAGCTCCACCTCTCCAGCTGTGCTGCCTATACCCTCTCTCATAAGCCAGATCTTCTCTAAAATCATAGGTTTTCCTGGCAAGTGGTCATGTCATTCCTAACTTTAAGAATCTCCACTGCAACTTATGCTTTATCCTCATGGCTTCACAACAGTGGACTTTCATCACCTCTGTGGAGGTACTCTGACTGCCTCTCATTGTTTAGCTTCAATGGATCTCTGAAACCATGATGAAAGATTGCATTACAAACTACATCTGCATATTGATTCTTCTACAACCAGTGCCATGTGGACAATGTTACCAAGTTCTGCTGGCATGTCAGGATGAAGCCTGGTATGGAACACAGCTGTATGCTGTGTTTTGTATGCTGACCTGGAGGAGACGAGACCTCCTTCAGTATTCTTCCTTCAGGCTTTTTCCTTTCAAGATAATTCACATTCTTATCCATGGGTTTGTTTTGTTTTTGTTTTTGTAAGGCTTTAAAGTACATCATTATATTATTTACTTGAGATCCCTGTTCTGTTTATTTAGAATAAACAATACCAGTGTTTAAGTAGTAAGTTGAAGAAGGGATGGGGAGAAGAAAAGAGAGTGTAAAGTTTGAATGAAAAAAATGAGGTTTCAAGGTATAAGAAGCAGGAGAGAAACCATTATAGATGTAGAACTATAGAAGACAAGACTTTGTAGGTTTATAAAAGTGAGGGACCATTGTGAAGGTCTATTATGATAGGATAGAAGTTAAAACTCAGTGGCTTGACAATTGATGCACAAAATTTCAAGTAGTTATGCAAAAACAATAATCAATTCAAAAGAGAATCTAAAGTACTAAAATGTTTTTAAAAAGACAAAAACATAAAGAATACAAATATACAAAATATATATTATCCATACAAACCAACCATCAAGCAAACATGCGTACACACACACACACACACACACAATGATGGCAGCATCTTGAAATAGAAGATGTTGGTTCAAAACTTTTTCTGAAATGAGATGTTATGATTCCCCACCCCACTAAGATTTTCCTTTGTATCAGTATGCACAGGTAAGGTGGAGAGCACTGGTAAGCCCAGATGATCAATCATATTAAACTTGTGTACCCTTTCAGATGAGAAGTACTTCTGTACACTAGTCTTCTTCCTACTAGAGTTTCTTAGCCTTATTCTCAATTTCTTCTAAGCTAGATACACACTGTCCCCCTGTGAGCAAGAGGGCAATCTTTCCACAGGCAGTGCTCTGAAGGGATGCCCAGCTGACTACCTTTGCCAACTGGCAGATCGCTGGGCTACACATCACTACGATTTCTTCTAAGTTGACCTGGGATGGTAGGAGAACAGGAATTGTTCTTTCTAGCTGGAAGATTCTAGATCAAGTTTCCTAGTGTCAGTTTGTGTCCAAACTTTTGACTTTTACCCTGCTTCAGTTTGTACTCCATGTTTCTTTTTTTCCCCCATGTTTCTTTTTCATTAGTCAAGGGTTCTCTCCATGACTACCAGAGTCATATGCATGGTTTGGTTTTGTAGGCCTTTAGATAGAAGAGGTATCATTTAGGTTGACCTGGAGACTGCCTATGCTAGTGGACAGTGAGGTGTGTCTAAAGCATCAATGTGGCTGAAGTGGTGGGTGCTGAGGTGGGTCATGAAAGAAAGTTTGCTGGCATAATGAGCAAGTATTTGCCAGTGAGTCATGGCAGTTACAGGTAGTTGAGCTCTATACACTATGCTATCTCTAGTCATCCTCTCATTCAGGCATGGCTTCTACTCTGCCATCTTACCCTGAAATCACATGAAAGTTGTTAATCTATTTGAGTTTACATATAACTAGGAAGGGAAAGGGGTGTAGTCTCCATGTTCTGTGTATGGATTGCCAATATCAGCACCCCTTGTTGAAAAGGCATGTCTTTTTTCAGTGTGTATTCTCAGAAAGTTTGTTGCAAATATTTTAGTTCCAGATATGAACATTTTCTTCTAGGGTCTCTTTTCAGTTTCCCTGGTCTATGTGTCTCTGAGTATGCCAGTAGCATGCTGTCTTGATTATTATAGTTTTGTAAATTATGAAGAAAGTTTAGTAACTCTTGCTTTCTTCTTTTTGCTTGGGATAGCTTTTGTTACTTAGGGTACTTATTTATTAAGAAGAAACTTTGTATGGACATATCATATGTTGGTACCATTATCTCCCTTCTCCCTGCCAATTGAGGGCTCCCTTAGTGGGCTTGCTGGTATTCACTATGGAGTTGTAGGCTATGAGTTATGAGAGCAGGAGTCTGTCATTGTGGGGAGGGCTATGTCTCTGGATATTCCTTTCCACCCTGTGGCTTTTACATTCTTTCTGCCCCCTCTTCTGCAAACTTTCCTAAGCCTTGGTAGGTATGCTTTAAGTCTATTTTAGTGTTAAGTTCTCAGCAGCTTCTGGATTTCTGCTTTGGTGCTTTTTGACTTTGTCTTCATCATGCTGACACAGGTTGTCAGGCTTGCCATGCAAGCAGCACACTTGCTCATCTCCCCAGTTCCTCCGTGGTTTTACCAGGACCCTCACTGTTAGTACCAGGGGTGGTTCATATCCTGTCAGGGAGTCAACTGTCTATTCATGTCTTGTTGATAGGTTATTGTTGTCCTTGGTTTTTGCTGCTTTCTGAAAAAGAAAAATAGATTCTCCAATGGAATGTGAGATCAGCATAGTTTAAAGTGGATAAATATTGTTAATTTAGAGAGATTTTGATGGTTGTAGCTTCACTTTTGAATGAAGGCTAGTGGGAGCTTCTCATTGGAGTCCTTTTTTTTTTTTTTTTTTTTTTTTTTTTTTGCTCTCTATAGAGTTCTGACTTGGTTCCTATTTCCAGATATGGGGTTCCTTTCCACTGAGTGAATCTCATAGCCCAGCAGATAGCCACTGGTTACATACCTAGACTGTGTTCCATTATTGCACAGGTTTAAGTTGATTGTTTTCATATAGTCGTGTCCCCTGCTTGCTCATGGCATTAGGCCATTTTCCCACAGCAACTCATGTGGTGCTTTACAGTACTATACAGGCTAACCATCTGGGAACTGGTTTCCTTTCAGATTCAGCTGGATCTCTCAATATTCTGCATCAGCAGCATTCTGTGTCTTCATCAGTAGGGTGTTATTAGGGTACATTTTGTGGCTCCATAAACAATTTAGAATTTTCTTCTAGTTCGTTCAAGAATATTGTAGGTATTTTGATAAGATTTCACTAAATAGATTGTTGTGAGTAGTATAGGCATCTTATCAATATGGATACTTCTAATCCATGAACATTAAGTGTCTTCCCATTTATCTGCATTTTACATTTCTTTCATCAAAGTATTATTGTTTTTCATTTTAACATACTTTCATCTCCTTGGATACATAGGTATTTTTGTAGATATTTTAAATGTGATTTTTTTCTTGGTTTACATTTTAGACAATTCAATATAATGGAGGAATATTTACTTTGTTGAAGTATATTCATTTGTAAACAATTCATTTTGTGTTTTTATTTTCATGAAGCCACATTGTATTTTACTAAATGCCTTTTCTGTATCTACTGAGGAAATTATGTTTTCAGAAATTTTTTCTGTTGATATGATGCATTATCCTTGTTGACTTGTATATTTTGAACCATCCTTGTATCTCTGGGATAATTCCATTTGATAATGGTGAACACTGATTTTGATGTGCATTACATTCAGTTTTTTAGTATTTTGTTTGAAGTTTTCTCATGTATGTTCATGGAGAATATTGGCCTGTAATTTCTTTTATGGTTGAGGCCTTATCTAGTTTTGGTATTGAGGTGATGCTGACCTCACAGAATGAATTTGTAACAATTCCTTTCTCTTCTTTCTTTCTTTGTATTAATTTTAGGAGAATTGTCATTAGTTCTTCTTTAATTGTGTGGTATAATTGAGCATGAAAGCCCCTGGTACTGGGCTTTTCTTCGATGACAGTTTTTATTTTATTGATGAGTCAAATTTGTTACTTTTTATTAGTCCATTCCTGTTGGTGATTTTTATTATGCAATTTTTGTAAGATGTATACACCCAGGAATTAGTCTGTTTATCCTGGGTTATCACATTTGATGGTATGTAGTTGTTCATAATTGTTTCTAATGTTCCTTTGTATTTAATGGTGTTAGCTGTCATGTCTCCTTGGTATTGTGCTTTAAGTTTTAGTTTTCCCATGTTATAGTACATGCAAACATGATTGATGTTTGCATGTTGATTTTTTCTTTGTTCTTTGATTCCTTCTAATTTGTAGTCTATGTATGTAAACAGAACTGAACAAATAATTTCAAAATTATATGAAAATAATGAAACTTCAAAGCCAAAAAACACAATATTATATAGCCTACTTGGGAGAAATAATTCTCTGACATTTGAGCAAAGTATGTCAGCCAGTAGCTTTGTCCCATTGTTAAATTCATTTATGGTGAAGGGTAACACATGAGCATATATATTATCATATTTAGAGATTATATTATAAATGCTCATATTTAAAGATAGTGGGCGTTCCTCCTTGTCAATAGAAACTCTATAATAATAATGATAATGAAATGATTCAGAGGAAAATAACATGAATGTTTGTTGCAAGACTTTTGAAAATATGGCATATAATCTAATTGTAAATGGGACTGAATTATTTAATATAAAAATTGTTTGGGCTGGGAGAAAGGATAAGATGGCATTGTTCCCATAGCTGAAGAGCTGTCATAGGGAAATGGTGACATTTTAGTTCTTTGTGGTCCCAAAAAGACGCTGCAAAAGAAAGATCTGATCCCAAAGCAAAACAAACCCAAACAAACAGAAAAGAAAGATAGTTAAACCTAAGAAAGGAATTTCTAACAGCCAGAAAACTCTACAGTCATCGTGAGGGGGTTGTGGGCTTGACAGGGAGAATAAAATTTTAAAATAGAGCTGGATGAACTTCATAGTTCCTTTCAACTTTGAAATTCCAGAAAATTTAACATCATTTATGAGATGAAAAACCAAAGAAATCCATTAGGTTGTTTTTCTAATTTTGAAAATGGAATGTTGACAAAATACAGACACTGTGTAGGAAAAAAAAATACCTGGGAGGTAGAATTCAAAAAGTCAGTAACTCAAAGAAAGCCTGGAAACTATCTGCAAAGCCAGGATACATGTGGCTGGAAATCAAAAATACCAAGGACTTGGAAAAAAAACAAACAACCACAGCATAACTACCTGGCCAAATCAAAGAGGCTATTGCAGGGGGCGAGAGACATATTTCAAAGGCTTGAAAGACAGTCTAAATACAGAGAACAAGGAAGTACAGAATTTGTAGGGATTGTGGGGAAGAAATTTCTAAGAAACCAGGATGGGGTAGCAGTGGGAATGGAGAAACTTTCTGATGAAGGACAGCATTTAATATTATTAGGAAAGATTTTATGGTATGGAAGATGGTGCTTGTCTCTATCTTTTGTTTCATCATTGGAGTTTTGTCATTTCACTACCACCAAATCTAGATGTTCTTCCCTCTAATACTTCTCTTTGTCTTTTAAAAAATATTTTATTTATTTATTTATTAGAGAGAATGGACATGCCAGGGCCTCTAGTCACTGCAACAAACTCCAGACACATGAGCCACCTTGTGCATCTGACTTTATGTGGGTACCTGGGTTCTTTGGCTTTGCTGGCAAGTACCGTAACCATTAAGTGATATCTCCAGCCTCCCTCTCTTTATCTTTAAGTATATTATTATTATTATTGTTACATTTATTCTAAAATAAATTTGTTTAATTTTTAAGCTTAAAAATAGAGGATTTAAACTTCTGCCTACTCATCATCAACAAACTTCTATTAGTAAATGTGATTTTGATTTATATATTAATCTGTGAATATGAATTAGTTCCTCTTTTGAGTCAGTAATATGTGATAAAATGATTAGTACTGCATCAAGGCTAAGATCTTGTTCAGCGAGGGTGGGAAAGGAAAAGGCAAAGTAAAAGGGTGTGTGTATGACTGGAATATTCATAGGAACATTAGAATTCTTATAGTGAGAAGAAAATACAGGGATAAAGAATTATCCATGTTTGTATTAGAGTAGGGATGGAAAGGTATTTGAAGAAGGATGTGCCAGGTGTGGTGGCACATGCTTTAATCCCAGCACTCCAGAGGCTAAGGTAGGAGGATCACCATGAGTTCCAGGCTACTCTGAGACTACATAGTGAATTCTGGGTCAGCCTGGGCTAGAGAAAGACCCTACCTCAGGAAAACAAAAAAGAAAAAAACAGCATTGCTTGGTTTGGATGAAAGGACTCAAGGGAGAACTGCTATGAATCTGCTATGGTCATGTTGTAGCTTTATTTTCAGTTTGAGTAGGGATATTATTGAGTGATCACCACACACAACTCTCCATAGTAGATTCCTAGGTCTGAGTTCCTTCCACACTTATGAGTTTATATAAACCACACACTTTTATAATTCATAATTGATGAAACCACTTTTAAAGATAGATGTTGAGTTATTACAAACAAGTGTTCTCTATTAGAGGGATATCTTACAAACTCTTCCCATAAAATGGCAAGATGGCTGATGCTGATAATTAAATTATGATTGGACATAACTATGTGATGTTCCCAAATTCATATATCAGATTTTTTTGTTGTTATGCCTATTATTTCACTGATAAATGAATCACCCACATATTGCAAATTTATTGTAGATTTGATTAGTCCTGTAATTTGAGATTTCCTTACATTTTTGTCATGTTCTATGCATTCTTGGGGGAAAATAATGGGCAACAAGTATTGACCCTATTCCCCTCAGGCTTGGACATTTGTAGGTAGTTAAGGTCAGATAGAGTCCACTCCACACCACCCAGCTGTTAGAAGGAAGGAGTGGCAACTATTCTGCTTTTTCCAGCTCTTTCAAGAGGTAGATATTCAGTATTTTTTTCTTGGACGTATCAGCTCTGATAAAGTGTGGGAACATATTTATCAGTAAATATAAAATTGCTTAATACAAATAACTTGGCACCATTTTACCTGAATTAATGCATTAAAGCAATTTCTTGTCTTCCTATAGCCAATTGTGTGATGTCTTTCACCTGTCTTGTAATTATGAAAAAAATCATGCATTTGGATGGTGTTTTATAGACTCCAATGAATGCCCACTTTTGGGGGGTCTTATTTGAGATTCTCAACAGCCTTGGTGAGGAGGAGGTAACTGTCTGCATTTGACAAATGAGGAAGTAGGTTTGGAGAGATTAAGGGACTTTCTTGAGATTTCACAGCTGTGAAAAAGCAAAGCTGGAGCTCATTAAAGCATACTTTTTTACTGGCTCCAAATCTAGGGTTCTTTTGCAGATATTGTGTTTCCTCTCAATCAGTCGTAAATAAATAGGATATATAATCCAACACATACACAATTATGTCTCTGCCTGAACCTCCAGTGAATCCTCACTGAGCTTTAAGACTCATTCCATAGTCTGTAAGTTTTTCCACCATACCTGAGGGATATACCATGACCTCTTTTTGGAATATAACTATGTCCACTTGTCTTTCTTTGGGTTGCCCAAAAATAGAGCCATAGAAACTTGAGCATTGTTAGTTGGTATGGAAGTTAAGTATAAGAATCAGGAATGGCCAAGCATTGTGGTACACATCTTTAACACCAGCACTTGGGAGGCAGAGGTAGGAGGATTGCTGTGAGTTTGAGGCCACCCTGAAACTACATAGTGAATTCCTGGTCAGCGTGGGCTAGAGCAAGGCCCTACCTCAAGAAACAAACAACCAAACAACCAAACAAACAAAGAAAAAAATAAACTAGTGCTGTGCCTGTAGCTCAGTGGTACAATACTTACTTAGCATGCATGAAGCCCGAGGTTCAATTCATAGTACCGCCCAAAAATATTTAAGAAGAATCAAGAATAAAGGAGCAGGGGGCATGAGACAGAGACAAACATCACACGTTTTCTCTCATATGCAGAATGTAGAATTTAAATACAAAATTTGAAAAAAGAAGGGATACTACTAGGGAAATGGAAGGTAACCAGCTAGAGTGGGCATGAGCGAGTAATGGTGGAAGTGAAAGATACTGATCATACATAATGTACCTTCATGAGTAGGTCATAATGAAATCCATCATTTTTACAATGAATACATGCTAATGAATATTAGGAAAAGAACTATTCATATTAGGGGATATTATTGAAGCTGTTTTGTAGAGACAATGGCATATGTGTCAGGATATCACACAAAGAGAGACATCTTCTCATAATCAACCCTGGAAGAAAGCAGGGCTAAACAACTGATCCATCAATTCACTGCTTAGTTGAGGATTTCCCCTTAAGCAGTGGCTAACAGGGCCAGTTACAACAGTTTTAGCAAAGGCCTTGAAACAGAATATAAGAAGACATTATATGCTTGAGTTGAGACACTTCATGACCTTGATATTAGCTCACATAAAACTGTCCAGTGCCTCTTTAGCTGAAGTCCGAAGTGGATATATGTAATGTATGAAATGTAATATTGGGGACTATGGATGTTTCCTTATTATTGGGTCCCAGCTTATATGATACTTCTTTGCAGACTTCCAGGACCACCTCAACTAAGTACCTTCTATGTGTAGAAACTCTGTTTTACTAAAATTAGTGATTATTTAATTATTTATTTTACTATTTATCGGTAATATACTCCACCAGAAAGAGCCCATCAAAGGCTATCACAGAGAAGATGCATTTTTCTTATTAAAGGGATGTATAGCCTGATAGCCGTATGATCTGAAGGTGTGCTATTGTGCTGTTTATTTAGGATTGCCATTCACCTTTGCACTGTGCTCACTCAATTATCACCTCAAAAGCAGCCAAGAAAACATATCGGTAAATATACAAAATCACTGGACTATTTATTCATCTGCATATCTAGCAACTAGCCTTGTGACTTGATTAGGAAAGTGCAAGGAATTGCTCGCTTGAGTTTATTGTATGAAAAGTAGGAACACAATGGAATGCCTACGAACTATGACAAATATTATGTTAGTGAAACATAATTATAATAACTATGATTCACTGAGCATTTACTATGTGCTGCTCATGGTATCTACTTGGTTACATGCATCATCTCAATTGCTGAAACTCTAGGGACTTGTTATTTTCATCTTATATATAGTGAAACTTAGACTCAGGAAATTTAACATGGCTTTCTCAGAATACAGTCAGTAAATGGTAAAACTTGGTGAATGCCATCGACATATTATTTATGGTATGTTTCTTTCCGCAACATTTCTTCAGCATTATTGAATATTTTAGTACCATAAGTCACTTCTTAAAAGTTACAGCTTAATTTTTTAGTATATTCACAGAATTGTGTATAACCATAACCACTGTTTCATTTTAGAACACATTCAATACTATCCAAATAAAAACTCTATACTCATTACCACTCTTTCCTCTTTAAAAACGTTTTATTAGTGAATATTAATTGTAAAAAATTATGTGTTTCATTTTAACACTTTCATGCATTCACATAAAATACTTATAGTTTCCCCATAATCCTTACCTGTCTCCTCCCTGCCTCTCCCTGGTCCTTTTCCTTTCCGAAAATATTTTGTTTTCTAATTTTATGTCATTTAAAAAATTTAGATTCTTCACATGTGAGAAAACATGTAATATTGTCTTCCTGGTTCTGATTTAGTTCATTAACATGATTCTCTTAAGTATCTCTAGTTCCATCTATTTTCTTGAAAACAACATGATTTAATTCTTATCTATGGCTGAGTAATACTCTATGGTTCATATATATCACATTCTTATCCACTACCTACCTCTCTGCTTAACCTGTTTAAATGCTGCTGGTCTATCCTAATGTCTCTATCATTTTGATTACTACAGTAGAACAATGTAGTTTTTGGTTGTCTATGACTAGCTTCTTTCCCTTGTAAGATTTACCGAGTATAACCATGTTGAATCATGTATCAATACTTCATTCTTTTTGGTGGCTGAATACTTTTCCATCATATATTTGTTAGTCTATGTTGATGTACCCCAAATGCTTGAGAGTATAGTTAACATGAGGAATTACTTGTAGCAGTTCACCACTTCACAGGTTTCAGCTTACAGCCATTGCATGCCATAGTATTGGTTGATTCTGGGATCATGGTGAGACAGAAGATCATGGTGGTGGAAGCATGTGAGAAGGCTACTTACCTCCTTCTGGAAGGAAAACAGAGAAGAGGGAGCTGGGGAAAACAAGCATACCATTCAAAGTCACACTCCCCATGGCCTACTTCCTCTCAGTGGACCCTACCTCCTGAAAATTTCACAACCTCCAAAAATAGCTCTAATAGCTGGCATCCAAGCATTTAATACAAGAGCCTTAAGTACATTTTTATATTGAAATGATAACATTTCGCCTTTAGCTCCTAAAGATTCGTGGTCATCTTATAACACAAAATATACTATATGCACCTTTAAGAGTTCCCAAGATCTTAAAACTTCCATCATTGTTCAAAAGTCCAAGCCCAGAATCCCCTCTGGCATTTAAGGCATCCTTAAGCTGTGAGTCATGATAAAATAAAAAGTGAATACTTACAAGACACATTGGTAAAGAGTAAAATATTTCTATTCTGAAAGGGAGGAATAGGAGAATAGGAACAATTACATCAGAGCAAAAACAAATCACTTGGATAGATATTGATCCTCTATATCCATATTCAGCAAGCAGGACATATGGTGATAGCATGGAGGCCCTAGTGAAATGGCTTTTCTCTGCTGGCTTTGGTTTTTAAAGCTGTTATCTTGGATTGGATTAACTCATTGCTTTTGCCTTTGCTTCACATTTACTCCTCATTCTTGGCATCTCCAATATCCTGGTGTTCCCATTCACCCTCTTAGCCTCATGCATCACCCACTCAGGGGTTTCTTGCAGGAATTTCAACACCATCACACATTGCCTGACCTCCTGAATTTTCCTTTGAAGTTTAATGGAAGCCTCTATTACTTTGAAACTCTTACATTTTACATTTTACATGTCTAAAAAAAATAAACATCACAAGAGTGGCACTAAAGTCTGCTGCTAGCTTGAGCAGTAACTCTTTCCTTGAACCACAGCCACATTGTCACACTTTTCTTATTTAATTGTCTTGATAACCTTATTGAAAATCAATTGACAATGAATATGCAGGTTTATTTCTCAGATGTGATTTAATTCTTTTGGACCATACATTAATCCTATACCACCAGTGCCATACTGTCTTGATTACATAACTAAGTAATACATTCTAAAATAGGGACTTGAAAGTCCTTCATATTTGTCACTCTTTCTCAGTTTGCCTATTCTGACTCCCTTGCATGTGAATCTAAATTTTTATTGCTCAGAAGCCATTTGAGTGTTTTTGATAGGGCTGTTGGAACTATAGGTCAATTTGCAGAGTATTTCCACCTTAAAACCATAATGTTGGGTGTAGTGGTGCACACTCTTAATCCCAGCACCTGGGAGGCAGAGGTAGGAGGATTGCCATGAATTCAAGGCCAGCCTGGGACTCCATAATGAGTTTCAGATCAGTCTGGACTAGATTGAGACCCTACCTAAAAAAAAAGAAACTTAATGTTGGAGATGACAGCTCCAAATAGGAAGCAGGCTTTGGCACCCTCTCCCACCTGGCCTTCAAGGGAGATACCAACCAGAACTCAGTGGGAAGCAAGCCCCTGCACCCACATACATCCTTCTCACCCCATAAGAGACACTAGCCAGTGCCTGGCAGCAAGAAGGCATACTTTGGATAATTTGCAAATGAAGACCACATGATAGATGCTAGCCAATGCTAGGAAGGAAGCAGACCCTGGCATCTTGTCAATCCCGCCCATACAGGAAAGACCAAATAGCACCCAGGAGACCATGCTTGTACCCCTGGAAAAGAGGTGCTCTGAGTATAGGACCCTCCATGGGTTCTAACACTGCAAATGAATAGCATTGATCCTTGATATTTAAATATTACCCTGGATCATAAGTGTAGTTCAGGTCTTCTAGAGCTAGGCCTATCCAGATTTGCTGATAAAAATTGGGGACCATTACTGTGTCTCATCTAAACAGCTGAAAAGAATAAAAACCTAGTGAAGTAGCTCATATGAGGTCCTTCAGGAAACTTAACAAACCCCTACCTAGTACTAGAGAAGGCTGAAAAAGATGTGAAAAATACAACATAGAAATACATTGAAAATGAAGGATATAGTCCCAGTCTCCAAATTCCCCTATAGTGGAAGCCAAAACCACTGAGATAGAGAAAATGTCATGGAAGGAATCTAGAATCCTACTTCTAAAAAAGATTAATGACCATATAGAAGAAGGCTCAAACAGTCAGATGACTGGACTAAGAAAATCCATTCATGACTTTTCCTCTTTTTGGTTTTTCAAGGTAGGGTGTCACTCTAGCCCAGGCTGGCCTGGAATTCACTACATAGTCTCAGGGTGGCCTTGAACTCTCAGCGATCCTCCTACCTCTGCCTCCCGAGTGCTAGGATTAAAGGCGTGCAACACCAAGCCCGGCCCATTCATGACTTTAACAAGACAGTCCCCAAAGCAAATGAAAGTGCTAGCACATTAGAGGAGAAACTCCAAAACATAGAGGATAAATTCAATAAAAACATCAAAATACTGAAAAAGATCCAAACAGGAATTCTGGAAATAAAAGAAACAAGAGCTCAGATAAAAACTACAATAGAGAGCATCACCAATTTATGCAATAGATGCCAATGTAGAAGAACAAATTTCAGATATGGGGCACAAAGTTGAAACCATAATACAACACAGACATATATAAAGGAAAAAAAAATAGGGCTGAAGGGATGACTTAGTGGTTAAGGCATTTGCCTGCAAAGCCAAAGAGCCAGGTTCGATTCCCCAGGACCCACGTTAGCCAGATGCACAAAGGAGTTCATTTGCAATGGCTGGAGGCTCTGGCATGCCCACCCTCTCCCCCCTCTCTTTCTCTGTCAAATAATTTTAAAAAAATTAAAAAAGTAAAAAACAGAGCATGAACAATGTTTACAAGAAGTATGAGATTCATTCACATGACCAAAACTTAGAATCGATGGGGTAGAAGAAGGAGTACATATGCACACAGACAAACATACACACTCCAAATAAAAAAATAATCAGGAATAAACAGGATATACATGAAAACAACAAAGGAAAAATATATATCGATTCTGCTATTTTATACTGTATCTTACTTTACTCTCAAAGTCTTTTTTCTTTCCCTTGTGATGTTTTTGTTCTACTATGTGAGAGTATGCTATTTAATTTCAACATATTTGTAAATTCTCATAATTTCCTTCTGTTACTGACTTCTAACCATATTCATTGTGGTTGGGAAGACATATTTTGTAGGATTTCAACCCTTTTCAGTCTATTCATGCCTATTTTGAGTTCTAGTGTATGCCTTATCTTGGAAAATATTCCATATTTTCTTGAAGATCTTTTTATTTTACCATTGTTGGATTCAGTGGTCAATAGATTTCTTTTATGTCTAATTTATAGTTTATAATGTTTTTTTTTTTTTTTTGAGGCTGGGTCTTGCTCTAGCCCAGGCTGACCTGGAATTCACTCTGTAATCTCAGGGTGTACCTTGAACTCATGGTGATCCTCCTACTCTGCTTCCCAAATGCTGGGATTAAAGGCATGAACCTGGCTTATGTTGTAGTTTTAAATGAAGTTTTAGGTAGTCTTTACTTTCAGTTGAAAAACTAATAAACAAGAAACAAATAGGTAAACTTTTAAAGAAACACAGCTGTGATTTGAATGTAAAAATGTTTCTGAAAAGGCTCATGAGTTTGAAAGCTTGGTCTCCAGCTGGTGGTGCTATTTGGGAAGGTTGTGGAACCTTTAGGAGTTGAAGCAGTCAATGTTGGAAGAAGTGGATCACTGTGGGTGAGCCTTGAGGTTTCATAGCCTGGCTTCACTTCCTATTTTGAATTTGCTTCCTGACCATGGATGCACTGTGACCAGCAGGCCTCCTGCCCCCATACTTTCTCTACCGTAATGGAAAATATCTCCTTGAACTATAAACTGAAACAAATCCTTTTCTTCTTTAAGCTGCTTCTTGTCAGGTATTTGGTCACTGCAAATTCCTGGAAACTATGAGCCAAACTGATGTATAAAAAATGAAATTATTCCCATCTCATGTTCATATTTTTTACTTATAAGTTTAGTTCCCATCGTCATATTTTCTTTGACAAACTAGAAACTTGAATAATACTGCTGTTTATTTTGAGACAGGTTCTTGCTATGTTGCCCCGACTGGCCTTGAACTTCAGAACTCAAGTAATCCTACTGCCTTAGTCTCCTGAGTAGTTAGAAATACAGGCACCATCATGCCTAACTAATACTTTTTAAATTCTCATTTAATTAATTTTCATATCTGTGAATAGTTAAGCTAGCATAATATTTATTTAGTGTAATTTAATGTGAAAATATGTTTGACTGGAAAACATTGCAAACATTGCTCTGCCATTAACTTGCTACATTGCCTCAGTGGAGAATGTGATATCTTTGGGCTGTAGTGCCCCTGTGTCTGTACTGATAACCTTGGACAATTCCAGCTTTGTTATTCTTTCTAAAGACAGGAGATTTGAGGAAGAATAACTTGAGTCTGTCTTCAAAATTCATCAGTCTCTTCTAAATGACCTTCACCTGACTAGGACTCAGTCACGAAAGTATAAAATTGAGGAGAATAACCTGTCATGCCAGCTGTTTTCTAGGATTAAATGAGGTTTCTTAATTGTATGAGTTATTTCTTATTGCTATGATCAAATACCTGAAAAGAAGCAACATTAGGAAGAAAGTATTCATTCTGACTTACAGTTTGAGGTTACAATCCATCACAGAGGGGAAGTTATGGCTGCA
Organism: Dipus sagitta; assembly: GCA_036346955.1. Classification (NCBI taxonomy): domain Eukaryota; kingdom Metazoa; phylum Chordata; class Mammalia; order Rodentia; family Dipodidae; genus Dipus; species Dipus sagitta. The sequence goes on from CM070776.1 coordinate 67,124,113, forward strand.
GGAGCTTATGGCAGCTGGTCACATTCAGTCCACAGTGAGGAAGTAGCAAGTGCTGAATACTTCTGCTTAGCTCACTTTCTCATTTTTATTTTGTCCAGGATGAAATAAATGAAGTGGGGCAACATACAGTTGGGGTGGTGTGGTAGTTTGAATGTAAAATATACCCCACAGCCTCAAGTGTTTGTGATTAAGCTTCATAATTAATCTCCAGCCAATGGAGCCTTTGGGAGGTAGAGCATTGCTGGAAAAGGTGTGTCACTGGGTGCAAGCCTGGAAGTTTATTATTCCAGCCCCATGGGATAGAGCAGGCTTGTTTTCATGTATTAATTTGCACATTTGTTTGTGTGTGTGTGTACAGGTGCTCCAGGGTCTAATGCCACTTCAAATGAATGGCAGATGTTTGTGCCACTTTTTGTACCTGGATGTATATGAGTGGCTTGGAAATTGAACCCAGGCAAGGAGGCTTTGCAAACAAGCATGTTTAACCTCTGGTCTATCTCCCCAGCCCCATCTTTCTTGCTGCTTCTTCCTTGATGATGTGACAAGATGTGATGCCCCAGTTTTCTGATCTGCCACGTTTTCTCTAGGATGAAACTTCTCCTTGAAATTTTAAACCAAAAATAAATACTTTTACTTTCATCTGCTGCTTCAAGTCGGGTGTTTTGTCCCAGCCATCAGAACGTAACTGCTACAGGTGGCTCATCCCACTTTAATCTAATCTAGAAACTCCCTCATAGATATGTCCAGGGATTTTTTCCCCATGGTTTGGTAGTTACTTTCTCATTGCTGGGAATAAATACCTGACCAGAAGCAGGTAGTGGGAAGAAAAGTGTTTCATTAGCTTCCAGAGGATAGAGCCCATCATGGCAGGGAAGGGATGGCAGGCTGGAGCGGGAATCCACAATCCCTTGGCAGACAAGAAACAGAGCGAGATAGGAGGACATGGAATAGGCTATAACACCTGGGGGAATCACCTCCAGTGACGCACTTCCTTCAGCAAGGCCCCAAGGACCTTCTCAAACAACACCCTCAGCAGGGGTCAAGTGTTCAAATACATGAGCTAATGGGGAACATTACATTCAAACTAGTGTGCATAGTGAAGCTAAGCCATGTTAAATTGATAACTGAACAACACTGTTTCTAGCATAGTGTATGAGCAATATGCATTCATTAAATGTTACTTCTCTTTTCTTTATGCATATGTAATAATATGACTGAATGGAAATGGTAGAACTAATGATAGTTGTTATATAGCATATGTGTCTGAAGGTTTTTGAATTTTTTATTTCTTTTATTTATTATTATTTTTATTATTTGAGAGAGAGAGAGAGAGAGAGAGAGAGAGAGGGAGAATTGGCAAGCCAGGGCCTCAGCTACTGCAATTGAACCCAGATGCTTGCACCACCTAATGGGCATGTGCGACCTTGCGTGCTTCCCTCACCTTTGTTCATCTGCCTTTCTTGGGATCTGCAGAGCTGAACATGGGTCCTTAGGCTTCTCAGGCAAGCACCTTAACCACTAAGCAATCTCTCCAGCCTTTTATTATTATTATTATTTTTTGTATTTTTGAGGTAGGCTTTCACTCTAGCCCAGGCCAACCTGGTACTCACTCTGTAGTCCCAGGCTGGCCTCAAACTCACATCTATCCTCCTACCTCTGCCTCCCAAATGCTGGGATTAAAGGCATGTGCCACCACCCCTAATATCTGAAGTTTTTAAAATGGCAACCAATTAAAAGTTTGCATATATGATGGGAAGGAAAAACAAGAAATCCTGTCTAATTTAGCCACTTTGTTTTCAGGCTAGATAGTAAAGAACTGGTAATAGAAATTTTCTAGAATATAATATGCAAAGAAAAAGGTAACTTTGTAACCACTTTTTATCTACTCATTTTGTAAAAAGCAATATAATTTTGTGAAGCAGGTAGCTTTTAGAATAGTAATAGTGCTCAGAATTATATCTGAGATTTTTTTGATGTTTATTATTTTATTTGATACTGGATGTGTGTCTAGCATATAAAGGAATTTAACAAACATTTACTGAATGACTACAATATAAATTTTACAAGTTTTTCTTGAATTAATTGATCTATACAATATTGTATAAAGGTCAGCTGCTTATACATCACTATCATAATTTTTCCTATGAAGAAACTGAGACTCAAAATGCAAATCAAAACCACAGTGAGCTGGATATTGTGGCACATGCCTGTAAACCCAGCATTTGGGAGGTACATAGGAGGATTGTGAGTTCAAAGCCAGCCTGGGTTACATAGTGAGACTTTGTCTCTAAAATCTAAAAATAACCAGCCAAATAATGAAACAACAACAAGAACAAACAAGATATCATCTGACCCCAGTAAGTATGTCTATTATCGAGATGGAGAGTTGGCTTAGCAGTTAAGGTGCTTGTCTGCAAAGCTTAGGGACCTAAGTTTGATTCCCCAGGACCCACATGATGCCAAAGTAGCACATGTGTCTGGAGTTCACTTGCAGTGGCTGGAGGCCCTGGTGCACCCCATTCATTTCTCTCTCAAATAAATAAAAATGAAATAAAAATAATTTTTTAAATGTCTATCATCAAAGAGACAATGATAATAAATTCTGGAGAGGATGTGAGCAAAAAGGGAACTTGTACACTGTTGGTAGGGATATAAATTATTATAGTCATTATGGAAAACACATGGATATTCTTTAAAAATTAAAACTAGAGCTAATTTATGACCTAGGAAGCCCAGTTTTGTATATATAGCCAATGCAAATTAAAGCAGTATGTTGAGGAGATATTTGTACTCTCATGTGTATTGCAGCAGCATTCACAGTAGCCAAGTAATGGAAAATCCTAAGGATTTGTCAAGTGATGACTAATGAAAATGTGGTACATATATAAAATGTAATGTTATTTGCCCATAATAAACAAATAAAATCTTATCATCATGTATGGAACTTGAGATCATTACAGTAAGTGGAATAATTCAAGTAAATTACTGCATGATCTCACTCAGATGTGGAATGTAAGGAGTTGATGCCACAGAAGTTGACAGTAGAAAGGTGGTCACTAGGGACAGTAGGGGGAGGAAGTGAAGGGGAAAGGTTGATAAATGGGTAAAAAGTTACACTTAGATACTAGCAAGATGCTCTTGTGTGCTATTGCAAGTACAGTGACTGTAGATAACAATAATATAATTTATATTTCAAAAGTCCAGAACAGATATTCTGAAAGTTTTCACCATAAATAAATGATGAATATTTGAGTAGGTAAATACATTTAGCCTAATTGGCACATGATACAGTATATATGTGTGCAAACATTGCATGCTACTCTATTTATACACTCTTTCATATTTTATGTATCAGTTTCAAACAAAATTACACTAAAAAGTAAAAATTAGCCAGATGTGATGACTCACATTTGTTATTTTAGCACCTGGGAGGCTGAGGCAGGAGGACTACTATGAGTCTGAGGTTAGCCTAGTCTACATAGTGAGTTCCAGGCCACTCAGGGCTACATAGCAATGCTCTATTTCAAAAAGCATTGCCTCTTCCCTATAAATGACTGCTACCCCATAATGCACGACCCACAATCCCCATGGGAAGACCTGCATCCCCAACGAGGAGGACCCCTTCAGAAAAGGGGCAGGGAGGAGGGAAAGGATGGTACCAACATGTGTTGTTTACATACTAAGTATGTCCATAACTAAAAAAATTTAAAAAGCTGAAAATGGGCTGGGCGTGGTGGCGCACACCTTTAATCCCAGCACTCCGAAGGCAGAGGTAGGAGGAGTGCTGTGAGTTCAAGGCCACCTGGAGGCTACATAGTGAAGTACAGGTCAGCCTGGGCTAGAGCAAAAGCCTACCTTGGAAAAAAAAGTTGAAAAATTAAAAACAATAACCATATATATACAAAAAGATTTCCCTTAAGCTATGATTTTTTTGAGAAAGGTTCTCACTGTGTTGCCTTAGGTAATCTGGAATTTACTATATAGATCAGGCTGGCCTCAAATTTGTGGCACTCTTGCTCTTGAGAGCTGGGATTACAGACATGTGCCACCATGTCCTGGAAGTATTATGAATTCTTAAGTGTGCTTTTATTTTGACTTGGCTCTGATGGGTCTTTCCTCTATTCCTTCAACATATGCTCAATTTTATAGCAAAAGGTGGTGTTAAAATAGAAGGTAAAATATGGAAATTCCCTTTGGTATTTACCTCTGCCGCAATGCCTTTAATTTATTGGAGTTTAGTCAGCTTTTCTTCTAATAATCAGCAGAACTTTGCTGGCAGTGAAGCTGGTTCGCTTACTGCCTATTCTGTGGTATCTGTGGTGTAACTGACAGGAAAAAAAAAGGAAAGTGAAAGACTAAGAAAAACAGTGAGCTCAGCTATAGCATTTCAGACATTCTGTTCTGTGTGCTTGTAAAATTTCATGCTTTCTTTTTCTCATGTGAATTTTAGGTTGCCAGATGTCCTATGAACATATGACTGCTCTGTGTCTCTGTGCCATATCCCATTTTCATCTGTATCAGAATACATAATGGTCCCTCCACTTGAGCCAAGTCAGACACAGTTAGTTGACTACTGTTGGCATTTGTTTCTGCCTTCTATTCCCTACACCCCACACCAACGTTTTTGGAATATGTTCCACATTCTTCTAATGAATACCCTTCACCAATTTTCTCACATATCTGAATCACGGTGAGGCAGAATAATAACTGAGGTAAGGCCCTGCTAGTAATGTAAAATCATAATGACAGTTGTTTCCTGTAGACATTATAATATAGTGCAGGGCCAGTACAGTTTGACCCTTTAACCTTCAGTTGTTTTACCTAGAAATCATGAAAATTGGAATTGAAAAAAAATAATTGTCTTGTGAGTTTTAACTTTTTATTTAATTCTTTTTTTTTGTGGCTACGAAGACAAGTATGTCCTGATTTGTTCTTCCTAGGTTGGTCTACATAGATGAAGAAATAAGTTCAGATTAATTACAGTAGATGTCAACTAGATGATAACATCTAGTTGACATACCACAAGAAGGAACTGGCATTTCAGATAATTTAGTGTATTTAACTAATCTAGTGAAAAGATCCATATGCCCATGCTTTGATTGTAAAGTTCTCCTGCTTAGTACAATAACTGTATTAAACCAACCTGACTTTGACTTTGATCAATAATACCAAGTATGGCCAGAAAGTGGCAAACCTAGAAGTTTAATTCCAATAATTTTCTGACTCATAAGTTGCTCTTGTTGTTTAATATTTGCTATCTAGTAGATTGCTAGCTACCAAAATTTACTAGAGTATTTTTAAAATAATCTGTTACTTTGAAGTCATACCCTTATAATTATATAGGTTAGTTTAAACACAAATTCTTTCTTGGAATGACCTTGGAAGCTTGAAGAATATTTTATTATCATCAAGTACAAAATATTTGCTTAAAACTATCAAAAAAGAAAAGCTACAGAAAAACATAAATCATTTTCTTGTTAAAGCCTATGCTTAAAATACTTAACTGGAGGGAGTTCTTTTCATCTGTGTCAAAATATTGAAGAGTTAAAAACTATGTTTACAGAATCTTTAAAATTTTGAACTGAGGCAGCCTAAATACAAAGGTAGTTTTAATCATCCATGTGTCTTTTCCCATTATTTAATTGTAAAATTCTTGATGACAGCGATGATGTCCTTCATATATGTGAGTGTACTTCAGTACCTTCTCACAGTTAGTCCCCAGAGTAAATGGTTGAAGAAAACTGAACTGAATTTACTATATATATATATATATACACACACACACATATATATATATATATATATAATTAGTTTTGTACTCAGTGAATACAGTCAAGTTGGCAGCATTGTTACGCTCATCCATGTCCTGCCCCCTCCCCCTGGCCCCTCCTTGTTGAGGTATATGGGTCATATGGGTCATGCATTGCGGAGTTAGCCCACAGTTATGGGTAGGAGAAATGTCTCTGCATATCATGACCCAACGTGTGGCTCTGACATTCTTTCTGCCCCCTCTTCTGCAAAATTTCCCTGAGCCATGTTGGGTTCATTTTGGGTATGCTTTGATATTTTTTTTTTTGAGGTAGGGTCTCACTCTAGCCCAGGCTGACCTGGGATTCACTATATCGTCTCAGATGGCCTCAATTTCACAGCAATCCTCTTATCTTTGCCTCCCCCGAGTGCTGGGATTAAAGACGTGCACCACCATGCCTGGCTACTTCAATAATTTTTGCCTTTGGTAGTTTGACCCTGTGTTCATGAAATCTAAGAAGGTAAAATTGGAGAACTTTGTCACTTTCTTATATCATTTCCACATTTATATCAAATTACTAAAATATAAACTAATCATGCCTTTTTTCCTACTCATTAATCTCTTAGTCTATAAAATTGAGGGAAAAAGAGCATCTTCACCTTTAATATTATAAAATTCTCATACATATAAATTTTCTGCAATAAATGTGCATTACTTTATAACTGGAGAGAAACATGCACACAAATCTAAAACAGAAAATCAAAAGAAAAAGATCTCAGTCCAATTCTTCCCTAGGATAAAATTTGAACTCATTAGCTATGTGGATATCTTGAACTTCGAAACTGCACCTAGAAAGCCCCATTTTTTTCTTTTGTTCCAATCAGGATCCAACTCAAGGGACTGGGGAGATGGCTTATGGTTAAAGGCACTTGCTTGCAAAGAGTGCTGACATGCGTTCCATTTTCCAACACTCGTGAAAAGTCAGTCACAAAGTGGTGCATCCCAATGTACCTATAACAAGGGAGGCTGAGCCAGGAGAATCCAAAGCTTGACTGGCATCGATTTGAAGCAGCAAGAGATGCTGTGTCAATGAAGGTGGAAGAAGAGCACAAATACTTCAAGGTACTCCTTTGACGTCCACATGAACACGATGACAGTATATGACACATGCATGCTCACATACCTACCTACTTACCGATATACAAACACACACAAATGGAAAAATCAAAATAAAAAAAAATCAAAGAAATGATTGAACTCAAAATTCACTTTTTTAGTTCATAACGGAATGCATGCTCTCTCCTCTGGATATCATAGCACTATGTCTATACAAGGGCCTCTCCAATTAAATTGTGGTCAGAGCAAGAACTGAGTAAGATTTTAGATACAGTTGTATTTTAGTTCTTTCTTTTCCCTTTCTCCCATACTTGTGCCTAACATAGAGAAAACATTTAAAAATTCTTTTGAGTTAATATTTATAATGATGTAACAAATTAATATCCTTTCCTAGGGTGATATAATTTGTGTCAATTAATATTATGAAGCTGACTAATATTGAGTAAATTTCATGCATTCTTGAGAATCAGTGCCATACATTGGAGAAACTATAAATGAATTTTCTGTTTTTCTTTTTAATTTTTATTTGTATTTTCAAGGTAGGGCTCCACTCTAGACCAGGGTAACCTGGAATTCACTATGTAGTCTCAGGGTGGCCTTGAACTCTTGTTTCTTTTAAAAAATTTATTTATTTACTCATTCATTTGAGAGGGAGGGATAGGGTGCACCAGTCTTCTTGCTACTGCAAATGAACTCCAGATGCATGCACCACTTTGTGCATCTGGCTTTACATGGGTACTGGGGATTCCAACTCGGGCAGTCAGACTTTGCAAGCAAGTGTCTAATGGCTGAGCCATCTCCCCACCCACCTCTCTCTTCCTATTTCTCCATTTTTCTCTTCTTCCTTTCTTTTTCTCATTCTTTCTCTCTTTCTTTTGCTGTTACTTTTTTCTCTTTCCTCCCTTCTTCCCTCCTTCCCTCATTCTTTCCTTCCTTCTTTCTTTCCTTCCTTTCTTCCTCCTGCCACTCTTCCTTTTTTCCTCTTTCTTTCTTCCTTCTTTCCTTCCTTCCTTCCTTCTTTCCTTCCTTCCTTCCTTCCTTCCTTCCTTTCTTTCTTTCTTTCTTTCTTTCTTTCTTTCTTTCTTTCTTTCTTTCTTTCTTTCTTTTCTTCCTTCTCTCTTTCTTTCTTTCTTGGATTCAAACCCAGGGCCCTGTATATGCTAGGTGGGCACTCTATCACTGAGCTTCACTCTTATTCCCAGCTTTGGAGTGAGACAGATCAGAGCTTATTTTCATAGTCCAACACGCCCTAGCAACATCACCCCTGGCAGGTGACCTCAACTCCAGGAGCTTCATCTCTTTGATTTGTATAAGGGGGCTAATGTTTTTTACGATTCAGACAGTTGAAAAAATCCACATGACCCATCTCAATGTCTGGCGAAAATCAAGTGGTCATTAAATGTAAGATCTTGTTAAACTTATCAGCTGCCGTTTCAGCTATTCAGCATTCCAATGTTGCCACTACGGAATTTAGCATTTACTATGGAATTTAGCATTTAATTATCCATGCTAGTTGTCTAATGCATACAACTATTTTGTTGTTGTTGTTGTTTTGTTGTTTTGTTTTTCAAGGTAGGGCTTCGCTCTAGCCCAGGCTAACCTGAAATTCACTATGTAGTCTCAGGGTGGCCTTGAACGCATGTTGTTCCTCCTACCTCTGCCTCCCGAGTGATAAGATTAAAGGTGTGTGCCACCACGCCTGTCTTTTTTTTTTTGACCACATAGCAATACTCTCATGCTATAATTTAGCACTGTCCACAGTGTCTCAGTACTGACCATAGGCTCCAGTTTTAACGATTGTGTTAAAATAGTGGCTTGTCATGAAAACAGAGCATTGGATTTGAAATCAGGATATCAGGATGACATTGATTTGTGATCAGCAACTTCCCTTTCTCTAGGCCTCATTAGAAACTTTTTCATTTGAAAAAATTAAGGGAATGGGCTTCTTTGTTAGTTTCTTTTCCTGCCCTTTTTGACACAAGGTGTCACTCTGACCCAGGCTGACCTGGGCAGCAATCTTCTCACCTCAGTTTCCTGAGTGCTGAGATTATAGGCATGAGTCACCATGCCTGGCTTGACATTTCCAGCTCACAAAGTCTGTGGTTCTCTAATTACATTATTGATTCTTTTGTGAAATTAAGAATTGTGCTCTAGTTAAGTAAACCTGTATAGTCAGATAGAAAAAAAATAATATGTATGGTCCAGGTAGTTGACCAACAATTTCAGCATGCCCCAAACTCTCACAGTTTTACACAGTTTTACCCTATGTTTCATGAAGCCTCTGTTCTGGAGAAATCAATAAAACACAGTTGCTTTTCTTAGCTTCTGGGAGCATTTTGACTCATAAAGTTTTTTTTTTTTTCTTTGTGGCTGGTTACAGTTTATTTTTCCCCTCTTGCATTCTATACTAACAGAAAACAATGTTTGGTAGTACAAGGGGAATAAAATCCAGAAAGGCTAATAATATGCAAATAAGCCCCTTTCTCTGAGTAATATTAAATGCTGAATCAGTTGATATGGAGTACCTTATGTGGAGCAGACACTATGTTAGGCCATGCTGTTAAGGCTAGGGATGTAGATGATTCATTTTGCCCCTATACCCAGGCCATGTATGTGTGTGGACAAGTGGGGAAGAGAAATATAGGGCATATATCTGGGGAAAGGCCCTCCCACTGGCTACAAGGCTTTTATAATGCAAAAACACATTAGACTGCTCAGGAAAGGATGTGATGGAATTTAAAGCTGCACAGGATGTAGATTGGTTAAGGAAGTGTCTAGGCAGAAACTTTGAGGAGTTTTGTTGCTAAGTAATACTCAATTCCTTCAGGTATCTATTCTTAGGCTCACAAATGTCATGAAAGTCACTGTAAAATCTGAAAGGGGGTTGTGACATTAGATTTAAAGGAAAGGGCAACCCTTAAGGGATGAAAAATGAAGCTTGGAAGATGAAAAGGGAGACAGGGTGCGATTTAGGGAACCTGGGAACAGAAATATTATTGAAATGGTCCCAGCAGATTTTCTTCCCCATTTTCACTTCTGTTTTTGAGGTAGGGCCTTGCTGTAGCCCAGGCTGACCTGGAATTCACTATGCAGTCTCAGGCTGGCCTCAAACTCACAGTGATCCTCCTACCTCTACCTCCCAAGTGCAGGGATTAAAGGTGTGCACCACCACACCTGCCATCACCTCTGTTTTTTTAAGTTTTATTTATTTAAGAGAGAGAGAGCGAGCGAGAGAATGGGTGTGCCAGGGCCTCCAGCCACTGCAAACGAACTCCAGATGCGTGCACCACCTTGTGCATCTGGCTTACGTGGGTCCAGGAGAACAGAACCTTGGTCCTTTGGCTTCGCAGGCAAATGCCTTAACCACTAAGCAATCCCTCCAGCCTCTCACCTCCTTTTTTATGATGATCCCACCTAGCTTCCTGTTGCCACAATCTTGTTTGGCACTCACTACTGCATTAGAGAGATTGGCCAGCTATAGTGAAAAAGGTATAGGCATTGAAGGCCAAAGCAGCCTCCACCACTTACTAGTTGTGTGATTTTGGCCAAGCGAACTAGCCTTGCTGGGCCTCTGCTTATTGGTAACTTAAAGAAGACATAGCGATGAGGTGTTGGGGGCCTCTGGGTCTCTGGCTCTCTGATTTGGTAGGAGTTGATTTTTCTCTGTGTTGATCTCCTTCCCCCTTGTGCTGGTATCGGATTCATCAGGAAAACAGCACCCTTGCTTGTTTCGCTAATTTTTCTTAGTTGCAGCCGGGGCCCTTTTGATGTATGATGGGGTGGCTCCAACACCTCATCACTGAAACAGACCAAAAATGAACCCAACATGGCTCAGGGAAATTTTGCGGAACAGGGGGCGGAAAGGATGTCAGAACCACATGTTGGGTCATGATATGCAGAGACATTTATCTTACCCATAACTGTGGGCTAGCTCCACAATTCATGACCCATATACCTCAACAAGGAGGGGCCAAGGGGAGGGGGTAGGTCACAGATGAGCCTAATAATGGTACCACACTGACTGTATTTGCTGAATACAAAACTAACTAATAAAGAAAAAAAAAAGAAAACATAGCTACCTCACTGTGCTGTTCTCGAATATAATGGGATAATTAATGTATAAGAGGCCTGGTATTGTAGTTGGGAATGTTACATAAGGTCCCCCTTATTTTCTTTTAGGATTATGCTCACTTCATTGATCATTTATGTGAGCACAACCTCATTCAACTAGCTTCAGAAAGAGACTCCATGGGGAAAGTTGAACACATAAAGGAAAATTATTAAGATTTGTTTATACCACTCTGCATCTCACCCAGAGTTCCCCTCTTCTCCATCCTTTGTATGGTGAATATGTGTGTGAGTGTGTGTGTGTGTGTGTGTGTGTGTGTGTGATGTAAATAAGGATATTCACCCTCTTGAGCCCATAAGAACCTACGTTCCCTTCATGGCTTTGCCTTCTGGGTGTGTGCTAAAGGTAGCATGGCTATCAGGAAAATGTGGGAGCAGCAGCTCCTCATAATCCACATGTGCTGAAAGGTGGCTCCTACTACCCTGCTCCTTTGCACTGGGAAGAGAAATTAGTAGGCAGGCATTCTGGGGCAAATTCCCCTGCTGCACGGAATAAGACCATGCATTTCAGTTTGTAGGGAGGATTGAAGTATCATGGGGGTCTCATTACCTTCTCTGGTGCTCTTCTTTGGTTAGCTTGGGAAGTCCAAGAAATTGGCCTTCAAAACTCTGTTTATATTGATAGGAGTTTCTCCCTTCCCTCACCCTTATCCTCAGAATCCACCAGCTTCCCCATTTCCTCCCAGTCTATCCAAGTTTATCTTCTCAACCTGGTCACTACTTTCTCCCCAACCTCTTCATACCTCACCTATTCCTGCCCCAACTGTTCTCTACTTTTCCATCCCACCTGCACTACCACCCTCTGACGTGCCACTACTCCTAGAATGTTCAGCACCCCATTCCAGCCTTGAACCCTTTCCCAATTCCCTACCCCCTCTCCTTTCCCTCCTTTCCTTCCTCCCTCCCTCCCTCCCTCCCTTCCTCCCTCCCTCCCTCCCAATTTTCTAGTATCTTATATCTACATGTCAGCTAACCCAAGAAATAAAGCCAATACAAATAACAATCACCAATGTTTATTGATTATTTTAAAAAATCACTTGAAAATTAATTTTTATTGAAAAATGAAATATTGGTGATAAAAAATCTTGATAAGACTCAGATTAATCTAACAGCTACATTTGTCAGTATTAGTTTCTATTACCTATTCTCATGCATATTGTTAGTATATATTCTAATGAAAACAAAATGTAGGTTTCAAAGAGGGGGGCATGCAAAGATGTTAGAAAAAACACAAAAAATCATCATGTTCAGTCCGTCATCCAAGAGGCAGAGTCGTTGTACAGGTAGCCTTAGTTCACAACCATAAAGCCAGAAGTTCAGTGGAAGATTCAGGGAGCAGCAAATGCTGATGACAGCTGAGGTAACAGAAGACAGATGGCCAGATGCCACTGGAACCCAGCATCTACCCAGCAATGATTTCATCCCGCCTTCTTCTATTCCACCTGTGCCTGAAGCAATTGTAATGACAATAACGTGATGGAAAGGACACAGTGCGGGTACTCCACTCGATGTTTGGGTCATGTGTCTCAAGCCAGTGGATTCCAAGAATCAAAGGGTATCGAGGTGCATGGATAATGTCAAACTGGAGCTCTTCAACGTGGTTTCCAATTTTGACTTCAACGGGTGGTGTTTCCTTGGTTATGGGTCCATTAATGAGAGGCCGGCCATCAACTGTTTCGAGCATGAGAGGGAAGATGTTGTTGCGCATGGGCAGTTTCTCTCGAAGAACCACTGAATGGTCGATGCTGTTTCTGTAGGATCCGGAGTCCACCATTGCTTGCTCAAAGAATTGTCGTCTTCCCAGTCGGATTTCAACAGTTAGCCATAGGGTACGAGACATAGATATTGGAAGGGAGGGGGACGCATATTTGTAGATTGGCCCGTCCGGGGTCCCCCTTACCGCCGGGCCTCCATGTTTCCCGCCTGCTGTGCACGATGAGGCTTAACAGGACAATCTCTGGCAAAATGACCAGGATGACCACAGTAGAGACACAAGTGGCCTTCCCGGCGTCGGGCCCGTTCAGCTTCACTGAGGTGTGGACGGTTACCTGTAGCTTGAGCAGGCTGGTTTTCAGCTGGTTGATTCTCAAGCCCATTTCTCTCTTCTGAGGGGCTTGGCTCTGATGGATCGTCATCAGCCTCACCACCTATCTTCTCCTTTAGGCTGACACATCCAACGACCATTTCACATACGTTGGTAGCTGGACTTGTACGAGATAGTTCATTTTGAAGAGAACTGGCAAGCCCTTTTGGAAACTGGATACAGAGGGTGTTTTTATCCCAGCTTAGGTATTGAGCAATGAGGTGGAAGAAGGCTACATAGCTGTGGACAGTGCCCACACCTTGGCACAGTTGACGGATGCTGTGGTTGGAAACTTCTGTGTTTTCTGGATTGTCAGAAGTATTCTGGAGCACTTGTAAGAAACTTTCAAATTGCTCCAGCAGGGGGCTTTGGATACCCACCAAGGGCTGGAAGCACCTCCCTGCATCACCTGAGAAGCAGTTAACAACAAAGCTCACTAGAGCTGCTTCATTAGGATGCAGGTGCCTTCTGACCCTCATGAAGCCATTCAATTGAACCAGGAACTCAGGAAGCTTCTGAGAATCCCCATTGAAGCCTAAAGGGTATTCTAAGGGGAAAGCTGCAGCCTCTAATCCACTGAGGGCCTGTGGGAACTTTGCAACTGTTGCTGTTTCCACAACTATTAGGCCCTCCAGGGACTCCGCAGGTACTGAGGGTTCTAGGAACTCCTGGGTATCTGAAGGGTTTAGGAGCTCCTGAGGCACCCAAGGCCCCAGAGGATCCTGCGTAGCTGGAAGCTTAAGGGACGAAGCCTGGTATTCTGGTGCCTTCTGCCCCCTCTCAGCATTTGGAGGGTCATGGGGTTCTGAATTCTGGGGCTCCTCAGCTGAAGTGGTATACTGGATGTCTGGTGGCCCTGCCTCTGAGGCTGCTGGGAGTTCCAGAGGCTTCTGGGCCTCCTGGAGCTCCTGGGCTGCTGGAAGCTTCCAGGCTGAGAAATCCTGGAGCTCAGCAGGCTTGTGTGCCTCCTTGATCTTTGAAGGCTCCTGGCACTCCCAGGCTGCTGTGGGATCCAGGAACTCTGGGGGCTCCCAGGCCTCCTTGATCTCTGGGCACCTAGGGGGTTCCTTGTTTCTGGGGGGTTCCTGGGACTCCTTGATCTCTGGGGACTCCCAGGGCTCCTGGATCTGTGGGTACAATCCAGGCTCCTTGAGCTCTGGGGTCTCCTGGAGCTCCTTGATAGCTGATGGCTCTTGTGAGCCCCAGGCTGCTGTGGGCTCCAGGAGCTTTGGGAACTTCTGGGGCTGTTGGGCCTTGGAGGGCTTTTGGAATGGTTCATCTTTGGGTGCTCGGGATTCCTGGAGCTCTGGGATCTGGGCTTGGAGGGCAGCATTTTCTTCCATTAGCTTCTGCACTTGGGCCTGCAGAATTTCATTCTCCAATTTCAGAGCAATATAGGAAGCTGCTAAGCCCTCTACCATCTTTTGAGGAAATGGGCCTGGTTTGGCAGTTTGCTATCAAAAGAGATTGGATGGCTGCTTGTGAGGTCTTTTCTGAAAGCCGCTCACAGGCAGACGTCAGGCTCCGTGAGTTTTCCAAGGGGTGGGGATTTAGGCTTGCCAAGGCTGATTACCAAGAGGTCGCTGGGAGCCTCCGGAGCTCAGCAAAGGAAGGTATCAGATACACTGTAAAGAAAGTGGGAGCCCAGCATAAGAAACTTCGGGAAGCACTCATTCAATATAAATTAACAAAATCTGTGCAACTATGCTGTTTTTTTTTTTTAAACCACAGCTTATGTTTGTGAACTGGCTCTAACCCTGTGGCATTTTAAGAATAACACCTGACTTAGACTGTGCAAGTCATTTTGCATTCTTTTGAAATTTAACAATATCAGAAAAAATATCTCCATATTCATTTGCTTTACATAGTTTATCATTTCTAATGCCTGCCTAATATCTCAATGTAACATTTGGATTTTAACAGCTGTTTTTTTAGTGACTAAATCAGAAGTTAGAGCACTATGGATATTTTAGGTTCTGTGGTGGGCCAACCCAAGAGATATTTTTGAGTGACTAGCATAGGAAGTAGGAGGGGGAGCTTTTTCTGACACCTCAGAACTCATACCACATAAGTAACCACACATAACCAGCCTCAGAAGAAAGCAAGCAAAAGTTGACTAAATAAATAAATATATATCTATGTACATATATGCAACCAGCAGACACATGCATATTATTTATAAAATGCTTCAAAATAGTTAAGAAAATAATCTTTATAAATGTACATTACCATTCAGAGATTTAGTGCAGGAGCTCGGCTGTCTGCGTACCCATCGCTGAGGAGGGAAGTGTGTGAATGGCTGTGGAGGCTTGCCTTTTCTGCACACACTGAACTCAAACAAACACACCCACTCCCAGAACACGTTCCAACTCTCCTCTGTAACATAGCTATTTTGAGTGTGGAAGACTTTTTTTTGACAGTACCTCACAGTTCAGAGCTGCAAGGAAAGAAAGATGCTGCGCCGATGTGAGACAGCCTCATGTACTCAGTCCTTGGTTACTTTAATAAATATTTGGCCAGGAAATTGAGAGTAATACCACTGCCCTTGTGAAAAGTTGCAAACATTTCTGAATGACCACAGTGGTTTGGGACTTGATTTTTTTTTATATCTGTCTCATATAACTTACCCTTACTCTATCCACAGTGGGACATTTGTTTAATTCTCACTTAGAAAGCAGCCTACAACCCCGTCAGTTCTTTCTCCTGTCCACCTACTCAGTCCCCAGGGTACAACCTCGCAATATTTCTTGGAAACCTTACCATGGACAGATCTAGGCAAGTTATAATAGGGTAAGGATGCAGGGGAGGCTGAGTTTGTGGATGGGTACTTGCAGCAGCCTTGTTAGAGACCTAGGTTCTTTTTGAATATCCTAGCCCAGTACTCTTCTGTTTTACTGAGCTGTTCAGCTGCCCCTGGCAGCATGCAGGTATGCTACTATGACTTCCCTCTTGCAAAGCAAACCTGCTCCATATCTGACTTTCTCTTCTCATGCTGGATCACAGTTGTATCCTGGGCATGGGACACATGGCTGTTTTATGCAAGGCTCAGGGGCAGCTCTTTTCATTGCAGTAAGGAACGCAGTTGGGGGTTGTATTTGACCACTTCAAATCACACATCAAATCAGCCATGGTCCCAAGTCTCTCTTAAAAATGCCCACTTAACACGTTAGTTAGTCTAATGGGACAAAATCTGGTGATGGAATGGGTCTAAAACACAGCCAGTTGACAATTTGGGCTAGCTGAACCTGAATGCATAGGCTTTAAAAAGGAAAGTAAAATCTTTTGTAAATTGAACTTTATTCTCTGCTTACCTTTAAATTTATTTTTTGAAATAAATGACACATAAAACACCACCACCATCAGACAATGGTTTATTCTGTTTGAAAATTGAAGCAATTTTTCCCTTTGAGAAGCCAAAACATACAGCAGATGTTCACTTCACCAATTAAAACATAAGATATTTATGGCATATGTTACATTTCTTTATCATTGTTAAGTGGATGATTTGAAACATAATTTAACATATTTTAATTGCTTGGGGGTCATACTTACTCAAGCCAACTAGTTTCACTGTTGTAACATTATGTTGCCCTCTGATAGCTACTCAGTTATAGAGAAGCCTGTTTCTAAACTAAAACTCTCCTAATTGCTATGCTTTCCAGCTGTTTGCTTTTTTAATGCTGTTTTGATATTAGCTATCTACACCATTACCTTTATACCAGTCTACATTAAATTTACACCAATTTGGTAAATTTCCCAGTCCTCTAAAATTTAGAATCTAGACCTCAGTTTAGGAAACTGTGAAATGGAGCTAATAATAATATATTGATAATTAACTTTATAGGGGTGGTATGAAGAATCAGTAAAATATTGAGGTATATAGTCATATAGTGCTGTATTCCCATAATTTCAATACTAAGGAGACAGAGGTAGGAGGGTCAGGAGTTCAAGGTCATCCTTGGTTTCATAGTGAGCTACAGACCAGCCTAAAGTACTCTATCTAAAAATAAAGTAAAAACAAACCAATGAACAAAAGAATCAGTGAAATAATGTGGGTACAAGCATGTGGCAGCTAGTGACAATAACAATAAGCTTTGTAACAGCAGTAATAGTTTTGATTTATTCTTGCTAACCATCTTTGAATTAGGAAACTGGCTAGGTAAACTTCGTAGAATTGTTAAAGATTGAGCAAGGACTTTCATATGAAGAAATCTTCAGTATATTGATTTTACAGCCCTGATGTTTCACCACTCAGCTTTTATCTTTTCTTCCTGGTTGGGTCACGGATGGGTTATTTTGCCAAATAATTGTCTTGCATCAGAACTGGAGGCACCTAAGCAGGAAGACGAGGTGATTAACATGAGGATTGTGCAGCAGCCAAGATAGATGTTTAAAAAGTCCATGGACTACAGCACTGAACAGTTCCTTGCCTACAGGCATATTTATTCAGTGGGTAAACACAGGGACCTTTCTTCCCCCACTCCCCTTCGCTAAAAAGCAAAGACCAAATTTCAGCGTTCTTAAGTACAAGTTCCAAACTGCCTAAACATAGAGAATTATTCTCTTTTGAGTGGAAAAAAAAGAGCTACACTGACTTTTGTCAAAATGCCTAAAGTGGTTTTAATATCCTGAATTAGTCAAGTAAGAATAGGAAAGTAATCCCATCCAAAGTCTCATCGTGTTTCCCCTGCACTTTAATCCTTCTTACACTCACAACATGATGGGATTTATGGAGTCTTTAGAATGGTTATGAAAACATTTTAAGTAAGCGAAGTTTTGTTAACTAGGCAAATGAATATTTCAGGAAAAACAAGACAAACATGTTCACTTAACAGATATACAAAGCCTGCACAATAATAAGAAATGTTCAGCTCAGTTATGTTAATAAGTTACATATGTTGATTGTTAGCATAGGAAGAAAGAGAAGTGAAAGGTTGAATGAGATGAAATTCTACTTTTTACATTCCAGTAAGAAGCATAATTTGATTTTGTTGGTAAATGTACAATCTGAAACATTTAAAGTCTTTGCCAGGTCTTCATACTGAAAGCTGGCTGGACTGCATCTTTAGGCAACTAAGTTTTCTATCCCTCTTCTCATCCTGCACAGAACCAACAGGACAGGTTACCCCACAGGTCTCTGGCCCAGTGCCCAGCTACCCCTTGCGGGCAGTCCCACCCTGGAGTCTGTTTTGTTGAACGTCTTATTCTTACAGTTGTGTTACAGCTTGCAGCACTTTCTTAAATTTAACCCATCATATGCTTAAGGCAGATGGAAATCTTTTCATTGTAAATAACACACCATAATACAGCACTAGGGTAGTGAGAGTTCCTAATTTCTTTGGATTTGGAAAATGGATGTTGAAAAGCTGGGCAAGTATTCTCTTCACATATATGTCTGGGATTGTGAGCACCTGGTTAATTGAATAGAAGTAGGATTGTCCCTGGACAGCTCAAAGGAAGTAAAAATTTGTTTCACTTCATACCTCTCTTTACTGATTTTACAATCATAATGTTTTATTTCTTGCCCCATACTTAAAAGGTCTTTCCCCTTGATAACCTGTCACCTTGGGAAAGTAAATCTCTACTGCAACATACTAGTTTTTAAGGCTATAAAGGGAAATTTTTTATGGAGTGGTTGCATTTTTGTAGGGTATTCTGAAAGACTGAATTCTCCTCAAGTTCTTTCTGTAAGGAGAAATATCCTAGGTCAACAAGGTCATTTTGTAATTGTTCAGATCATGCCATGTTGGTAGCTCTATCTTTGGTTTCTTTAAAAGGTGGATATAGTATAGTGTTCAGTGTTAGCACATTTGCTTTAGGATCTCAATCTTTTGGCTTTGTTGAACTCTGATGTAGTACTTACCTGATTGCCTGAGCAAAAAAATGTAGAGATAACCATCATTACAGCCTAATGAAATACAAGAAGCTTTTTCTATCACCCTACTACACAGGCCCATATTGTGGGGGATATGACCTGCTCTACTCTCTGGACCCCTACTCTCTAGGGTTTGCTAATATTGGTTTATGCTGAAAGCAGGCTAAGTCCACACTGACTGTATCAGCAAGGCAGGACAGAGGGGGAAGAGAGTAGAAAGGGAGGAGTAAAGAAAGTATGAAGACAGAGGGATAGAGGGAGGGAGAGAGAAGGTTGGAAGGAGATGGGTGGGGAGAAGAAAGCAAAGATAGGAAGGAAAGAACGTTAGTTTCAGAAATCCTAAAAATTTAAAAAATGTACAAATTTGTTCTGGTAAAGTCACAATTTTAATGTTATGGTTTAGCATTTTAAAACATGTAAAAGGAGGCTATTTTCCAATTCTTAGGCTTACTTTAAAGGTTTTAAATAGGTTATATGTCCTTAATGGAAGTCATATGTCCTTTAGGGTTACAGAAGTGGCAGATTCTCAGCTGGACTGGAGAGGAAGGTAGGGTGTAAGATGCAGGAGTGAATGGGGTGCTGAGGAGTGTGGAGACCCAACTCTACCAGCTTGGCCATTGTTTTGTGTGGTACATATTAGATTGTAGTTGTGGTAGTACTTTTTATTTATGTGCTATTGGAGAGAATACAGTGTTTGAAGTAAGGCACATCTAGGTCCAATTCCCAGTTTTGTTATTTGCTAGCTCTGTGATCTTAGCCAGGTTATTTAAATTGTCGGAGACTCATTTTCCTCATCTGGAAAATAGGAGACAATAATAGGTCATTTCCAAAGATTAGAAACACTGTTGAGTTGTAGTAGATGATAAAAATCATAACAATATTTCAAAGGATCATCATTGATTTTCATGTCTGCTTGTCTAGTATACCTAAACAGTTTTCCTCTCAAACTTTCTATTTTTATAAGCATATGTTAGTTATACATATTAGGTTTCATTACAACCTTTTCATGCATATAAACTCAACTCCAACATATTTTTGCTTTCCATTCATTAAGCCAACATTCCTTCTGTTTCACTATACTTTCTTAGTTATTAGATGTCCACGTAATGAAGATAATTCCACATGAAGTTCTTTCTCAAGGAGTTTACAGATTAGAGGAATAGACCAAAAGGATGGACACCAGTATTAATAAATATGCAGATATCAGCTCATGTTAAATGTCATATGAGAGAAGCAGAAAGTCTTGTGAAACTAGAACAGGTAAGGGTTTTGAGGTGGGATTTAGAACTTTGACCACCTCAATATTGTAGTAAAGTTAGAGTGGATGAGGAAAAGTACATTCTGGATGGAGGAAACAAAGGCACAGAGGTTAGGAAGTATAATGTAAGCATGGGAAAGCAGTAATTCATTTAGACAAAGCCTAGGGCGCCTGAGGGACATGTATGAGCTCATATATGTAGCATGATACAGAGGTACTCAAAGGGAAGTTTGAGATTTGGCAGAGATGACAGTGACACGCAATTGTTTCAGATGTGTTTGTCAAGAACTCTGGCAATTTCTAAGTACTCTATTCATCATAATCTATCAAACTATTGGCACTCATTAACATGTGTTCAAAATGCTTAATAGGTTTTTAATCTGCTCTATCAGCTATTTTCTCAATATTTTTAAGAGGTTTCTAATGTATATTTTCTTAACACTTTTCAATCCTGGCTGAGATTTCCACCATGCTAACTCTGCATGGTCCTGGTGGTATAATTATTTCATCTTAACCACTTCCTCTAGGAGCATGTTTTCATGACCAATTTACATTTCCCCATTTCCTTCCATTCCATTTATGCCATTATTTTGTTCTTGTCATTATTTGATTTCCTAGCACAGCTGGATTATCTAAAACTAAGTGCTGATTTCTGTGTATACCCTGACAGAAATATAGGCCTCCTTTTAGTCTCTGATTATTTCTTGGCTGAAAGAATGAAGCAGAAAATATCATTAGCAGGGAGTCACATCAGATTCCTGGGACGTTTGTATTTTTTAATGCATGCCAGCAGAGCAGACTCTACCACATGTGTAAATGGGAAAGATTACACTGAGGAATTGTCAAGGATGGAAAATGTTTTGGTTTTCTTAATGTTTAAAGAGAGTTTGCAATTTCCTTTTTCAGTCACCTTTAAGCAAGCTATGGAGTACTTACAGAGTATTTTTTGTCCTTCCAGAACCTGTGTACCTGGACATGGTGCAATGTAATACCTGTGCTACATAACAGTGACTGCGATGGATAATGCAGTTGCAAAATAAAGATTGCCCTTTAAAAGTAACTTCACAGGAGAAATTTCTGACAAGTTTCAGAAGAGATTATTAATGATGGTGACTTTGAGTAGTGGGAATGTGGGAATTTTCATTTTCATTTTACATTTTCCTGTACTTTGAGGATTATTTAAAAATATGAGCAGACATTTATTCTATGGAACATAATGAAACCTACTACCTGACTATATCTTCAAGTGAAAAAAAATTCACTTATTCACAACCCTGTAGTATGCAGTCCAATTCTTCCTCTCTGGCAAGGGCTCCTTCTCTTCATCTTTTTCTGTACTCTACAGTGCTGTTAGTCTGGACACCATGCCACCCACACAGCACATTCTCCCTCCATTTGTTCATGTGGCTACACTCCCCTGCCTGGCTTTCTACCTCTACCTTTAGAAATTCCATCCTTTTTCTTGGCTCAGCTCAGAAGCTGCCTCCTCCAAGTAGCCTTACCTCATTTCCCTAGTCCACAACTGCCTCTTTCTTTGGTTCTGTGCTAATGTTGCAAATGAAGCCACATTGATTGTGGGGTTCAGTAAGGATCAAACTATTTCCTGTTTTACTATGCTTTGACTGGTTAGAGGACTTGTATGACTTGGTGCATGTAGCAGTTTCTTCATCACTGAAAATAAAGGATGTAGAAAGATTCCCTGTGATTTCTATTCCTTTGTGCATGTGCATAGTATTGTGGTGTGTGTGGCCTGTGTGGGGGAGCATATGCACATTGTATATGCTGCTACAGCCCCCCACAGGCTCACCTATGGTGGTTTGAGGAGAACGTTGGGTGTCCTCTTCATCACTTACTTGCCTATTTTTCCTTGCAATGGAGTCTCTTACAGATTGTGGAGCTTGCTCTTTGCAAGCCCTAGCAATTCTCTGGTCTCCATTTCCCACAGGACTGGGGTTACAGACATGCATGGCCATGCACAGTTTATCTAGGATCTGGAGATTTATAGTCTGGGTCTCAGGCCCCTCAAGCCCTCATGATTGTACAGAAAACTTACTTAAACACTAAGTCATCTCTCTAGCCTAACTTCTTTTTGTTTGTTTGTGTTTTCTCCTGCACTTTCCTTCTCCTCTTTCTCCTCCTCCTTTCTCTCTCTTTCTTCCTCTGGCAGGGTTTGTACTATTGCCTAGACTATACTGGAATTTACTATGTAACTCAGGCTACCTTTGAATTTACACTTCTGCCTCAGCTTCCTGAATACTAGGGTTATAGGTGTGCATGTCCATACCAGGTAGTGCCTTCCATTTTGTTTTAAAAAATATTTTTATTGGTGGCACATGCCTTTAATACCAGCACTAGGGAGATAGAGGTAGGAACATTGCTGTGAGTTCAAGGCCACCCTGAGACTGCATAGTGAATTCTACGTCAGCCTGGGCTAGAGTGAAACCCTACCTCGAAAAAACAAAAAAAAAATTTTATTTATTTGAGAGAGACAGAGAGAAGGACATACACACACACACACACACACACACACACACTCATGCACACATGTACACATGTGCACGGAGGGAGAGAGAGAGAAAATGGGCGCACCAGGGCTTCCTGCGACTACAAATGAACTCCAGACATATGTGCCCCTTTTGTGCAAGTGGTTTTATGTGAGAACTGGGGAATTGAACTTGGGCCATCAGACTTTGCAAGCAAGCTTCTTTCACCACTGAACAATCTCTCCAGCCCTCTATTTCTAATGATGTAGGGTCATCATATTTATAAAAGAGCTTTCAAAAACTCTAAAGCAAAAAAAAAAATCTCTAAAGCACTATGTAATAAAAACTAATATTAGGGTTACTTTTTAAAAGTTCCCTATAGCTCTTACATTGCTAGGTAAAATATTTGCATTTCTGAAAAATTATAAATCATCTTAAAGTTTAATCAAAACATTATTTCTTTGGTTTGAGCTAAAGTCCAACTTTCCAAGAAAAATCTATTTTTTTCACAGATTAGGGACACAGATTTACACACGTTTGTTCTATTGGCAGCTATGCATTTCATTCTTGAGCTAAAAAATCACTTGGACATATTTTGATTAAATACAGAATTGGAATAACTCATCTGAATGCTGTATTTCATTATGCCTGTTAATTTACAAATGCCCTAGTATCATTTTTAATAATTTATCCTGGGGAAGTTCACTTCTCAGAAATGACAAATAATGTTACTACTCCCATACATTAACCATGGAAATAACAGCAAAAATAAAAGCAATAACAAAGCTAACACTTCTAAAACTTTCCTTATGGACAAAGCAAAATACTAAGCTCCTTACATATGTATTAATTTGTTCATGTCATCCATATTCCTATGACATAGGCACTTCATGCTGTTTCACTGAGGTTCAGATAGGTAAAATAACATGCCAGGTGGTCATATAAATGATAACAGCAAAGGTGGGACTATATCTCAGTCATTTTGTGTTCATATTCTTTGTTCTAAACTATTAAGGCTTGTTCACCTATGCTCTCTGTGTGATCACAGACTCCTTCCTTCCTAAGCCATATTTCTTCATATGAAATTAGGGAGGTTCTACTAGTCAGAATTTACACACTGGCTATATATACACAGGCTCAGTGAGGCCCAAAAGTATGTTTTGATCAGTCTATGGCTATTTTAAGTTTGATTTGAAATCAAGAATTTTATAAAAGCAATTCAGATTTGTGATTTCTCATAAAAAATTCAGAGATTTGGATATATCAAGATTCCTACATGGCAACAATCAATAGGAATAAATACAGGCAGATTGATTTTGCTGGGAAGATACTAGTTTTCAACATTTGGACCACGCCTTGTGTGCCTGCTTTACTCTTCTGTCGAGCTCCTTACAGATGTTTGAGCCAGAGCTCGAATCACGGAAGCATAGTTTTTGAAGTCTCTTCAATTTACAGCATTTAATGGTTCTATTGGCAATTAAAAATACTGTATTTGCTACTGGAGTACACAAGAATATAGGTAAACCCCAAAAGTTTTAGGTTAAATGGAAGGACCGGAAACAAAAGAGTAACTGATACTCCTTATATGAAATTTAAGAGCAGATAATTCAATCGATAATGCTACATATCTGAATAGTAGTAACCCTTGAGGATGAGGTAATATTGACTAGGAAAGTGTGCAGGGAACTTTCTTCTTCATTAAAAAAGTTAAACTTTACTTGTGAATGCGTGCACGTGTGTGTGTGTGTGTGTGTGCCCGTGCATGCACCACTGACTTTGGCTGCTGCAAATTGATGCCATATGCTTGTGTCACTTTTGTGTCTGGTTTACGTAGGGTGGCTTGAGGCCAGCAGGCTTTGCAAGCAAGTGCCTTTAACCACTGAGCCATGTTCCCATCCCCACCCCCAGGCAACTTTCTGAATGTGAGTTGTAGAAATATTCAGTAAAGAGTTGTTTGGAACAGGGTGCGGTTTTATGGTCAGAATGCTTAAGTTCTAGTTTTGAAAAACTGGTGTCAAGGTCTATCCTCCACACAGTGGTTATGTTGTCTGCCTGCTTCTGGACCTCTTTCCCCTGGGTGGTAGCTTCAGTTCCTGGTAGCCTGCAGTAGCACACACCCATCCCTCACTAATGTAAATCAGAACAATTTTCTGCTTCTTTTTCAGGGATAATTTGCATTTGAAAGGGATACTTAGAAAACTATTCATGTTTAATCCCATAGAGCATCTTGGATGATGATAGTGCACTGGGAAAGTGGAGAGAGATTTGAGCATGAAAGTGGTTTCCGCAAAATTACCTGTGTTTAGTGTGGAAATGGAAGACTTTCTCTGCTTTTTTATCATTTCAGAAGTTGAATAACTCAGCAGATGTCTGCTGGACTAACTGGTTGGAGACTATATGAAGTTTCTCACCACATCCCCCACCTTGTTTTAGATTTTAAATCTTTTGTTAACACTTTGTCTTCTTAGATAAATTACTTAGTTTCCTGAGCCCCAGGGCTCCTGTGTACAAAGTGGGCATAATGAATACTGGTACCTACCTTACATGAATATCTCATAAGTACTACCTAGATGTTCCTATCTTCTAAGATAGCATGTAGAAAACACTTAGCATAATGCCTGAAACAGGAGGTTCTTGGTAACCTTCATCATTATTTTATGTAATGTCTACCATCAAGTGGGGAATTTTTTAGTGATTTAATATGTACCTCAATGTAGAAAATTCAGTGAGAAAAATACTCCGTTTTGTTATCTTAAGAAACTGTTGGGTTTAATTCAGTAACACTTTATTTTTTTATTTTTACTTTTTTGGTTTTTCCAGGTAGGGTCTCACTCAGGCTGACCTGGAATTCACTATGGAGTCTCAGGGTGGCCTCGAACTCACGGCAATCCTCCTACCTCTGCCTCCTGAGTGCTGGGATTAAAGACGTGCGCCACCACGCCTGGCAACACTTTATTTTTGCAAGGGAATCTTAGGCAGAATTCTATTTGGGGCATGTTCCTTCAGGGCTCTGACTCGGTATCTTTAATCAAAAAGTGGGATAAGGGCTGGAGAGATGGCTTAGTGGTTAAGCACTTGCCTGTGAAGCCTAAGGACCCTGTTCGAGGCTCAATTCCCCAGGACCCACATTAGCTAGATGCACAAAGGGGTGCACACATCTGGAGTTCGTTTGCAGTGGCTGGAGGCCTTAGCACAACCATTCTCTTTTTCTCTCTCTCTCTCTGAAATAAAAATAAATAATAATAAAACAAAAAATGTGATAAAACTGTCTACAACTGTTTTCCAAAGTCAATGAGCTGTTAGGTAAACACATGAACTTTGCAGTCAGGTGGGGTTGTTTGCAACTCCATTTCCACCATGTACTAGTTGGTTTCAGTTTACTTCCATGTGAAATGGGAATAATAATACCTATTCCATTGTTCCTGAGAATTAAGTAAGATCATTACAATGATAACTTTGCTTAGAACATTAAAGATAAAATCAGCAATTTGATGAGAAGTTGGTAGATTAATATAGTCACTATTTCTTTTTTAAAAACTTTTTATAGTTTTATTTTTATTTATTTATTTGAGAAAGAGGGGGAGAGAGAGAGAGAGAATGTGCATGCCAGGACCTCCAGCCACTGCAAACGAACTCCAGATGCATGTGCCCCCTTATACATCTGGCTTACGTGAATTCTGGGGAATTGAACCTATGTCCTTTGGCTTTGCAGGCAAGCACCTTAACCAGTAAGCAAACTCTCCAGCCCAATAGTTACCATTTCTTAAGAGCCTATCATTCTATGGGTATCGTACTTGGTCCTTCACATGAATTATTCAATGTAATGAATATGATGCACCAATGAGGTAAATAAAATTCTTTTATTTGGTTTTAAGTTGGGAAAACTGAAGACCAAAGGTCACTTAACCTTACATGGTTGGGAATGTTGAGCAATAAACTTGGTATACAGACAGCCTTTCTCCAGATAATGTACTCTTCAATAGGATTTAGAGAAACAACACAGAATGTGAAATTTTAAAATGAAATGCCTACTTTAAGTGAAAACATCTTCCTAGAAGGTAAACATGAAGTAAAGAGTGCTGTGATGACTCCATTTAATAAATAGAGCACAACATGCTTGTGATTACATTAGTACCTAACTATAACTTCTAAAACAAGAATGACAATGAACTAGTAATCTAAGCCCTATGCCATTATCCTGTATCAAGGACTGATTTTAAGCAGGTACTAATCCTTGTTTGCAGATGACGAAACAGTGAGTGGCAAAGGTGTCTGCCCAGTATTAACATGGGATCAGCATGTTCTTCAGAAGAGCTTGTCATCTCCCAGCATACACACACACACACACACACACACACACACACACACACACACACAGAGAGAGAGAGAGAGAGAGAGAGAGAGAGAGAGAGAATTTGGAGTCTAAAGCTCTATTTTTAAAGCCACACTGTTGTAATTTGTTATGTCAGCCCTAACACAAATATATACACTTATAGCCTGTGCTCAAAGAGAGGCCCATGGGTGGAGCATTGAATGAAATCACTGACACTTTAGTAGAAGAGTACTGGGTTGAAAGGTAGGAACAACTACAAGGGGCAAAAGGCCTTGGATCAAGGACCAAATTAGGAGAGGGAACCATATTTTGCTTATAACACAGTCAAGGACCAGCCCTATGAAGAATCTCCTAAGACTCCTTCACATGCCCCTGCTCAGGCCAGGTTTCTGTCTAATACCAGTATGGAATCAACAGTGAGCAGCTGGTCGCCCTAGCTAAGTGCTCAGGAACTA
This sequence comes from Dipus sagitta, assembly GCA_036346955.1. Taxonomy (NCBI): domain Eukaryota; kingdom Metazoa; phylum Chordata; class Mammalia; order Rodentia; family Dipodidae; genus Dipus; species Dipus sagitta. The sequence goes on from CM070776.1 coordinate 67,151,593, forward strand.
GGAGTTGAAAACAACTTCCACACCCTGGAGACATGAGCCTTGCCCAGTGTTTTCCCTCCTCAGAAATCATCACTTGTAAGTGGCCTGGCCTCTGTGTGATTTACATGAGTACTAGAGTTTGGCAAGCAACAAAATGCTCCCTATGTGGACCCTATCCCTCTGTCTCAATCAGAATTGGGAAATTTGCTATTATCCTTTTAAAATTATCTTTAATATTTATTTGTTTGTTTTGGTTGTTTGCCTTTTTGAACATTCTTTTGGCCATTTGTTTTGCACCCCCTCCCATTTTGGCAATGTTTCACTGGCCTTGACGAAACTTGGCTTTGTTTTCCACATCAGGTGATGTTTCATTTTGACTCACCACCCAGGGGAGTGGGGGTGACCAGAGATGCTTAGACTCCGCTTTGCATTTTGCTGACTGGGCCAGAGCAGGGTGGCTGTTTCCAATTCATTTTACAGTTTACATTTGGTCTAACTTGTTTCCAGAGAAAGTCCTTCATTTGTTTGCCTTTACACATTTCAAATGTTTCTAACTTGTTTGAGCAGTTGGGTGGGTGGGTAGCTGTCTCAACTAGAGACGGGTATATGACTGTGTTATATCTGAATTTTAGGTGACAATATTGCTACCTTTGTCTTCAGTGTTAACCTCTGATTTCCCAGAGCATGGTGTCCAAGATCAACATGTAAAAAACGTACAGAGAGAAATATGTCAAATAGGAGAGCTAGTGTTATGATAGAGTCTTGTAAAAATGTTTTTATCTATCTCTGAAATATATAAAAAAATCCTTTCACATAATGACTTCAAATGGCTTACCTCATTATAGCATTCAGTTGCATGCTCAGGTAGGCCTCACCTTTTGTGCTTTTTTTGTTCCCTACAATGTCTGAAACAATCACTTATTGAAGAGCATATAACAGCATACATTGCTGCTCTTATTTACATCATGATTTGTTTTGAGGTAGGGTGTACTGTAGCAAAGGCTGGCCTCAAATTTTCTATGTAGCTGAGGTTGACCTTGAATTCCTTCATCCTTCTGCCTCTATGGTTTTAGTGCTGCAGTTACAGGCATATGCTACTATACGTGGCTCTAACCTCCTAGTATTAATTTAGCCTTTTAGGGGAATTCTGTAATATCCTTTAACAAGAGTTACCAATGTTAATTTCTTTCTCCAAATCTGTTGTGGCAAAGCTTAATGGGTACAAAATGGTCTCTAAAATAATATTTCCATTTCAGTGATTATATGGAGTACACAATTCAAAGATGTTATTTTGTCTCTAATATTTTTACTTCTGACATTATGTCAAATGATTATATGTTGTACCTTTCTATTCCTTCCAGTGGAATGAGACCTTGTTAAAACAGGAAATATGTGTATTTTCTAGTTCATTTTGTACCTGGAATTCTGTATATCACTTAGTAGCAGTTCAATAAATATTTGTGGGATGAATGGATGAACAAACAAATGACTTTGGAAAGCTTCCTCTCCAATATCCCTAAGAAACTCTCTTTCAGGCTAGATCCAATTCTCTGAGGTACAGGGAACTCATTACAAAGCTGGATGCAGCAACACAGGTGCCTGTGATCCCAGAGTACCTACGGTAATATGGGAGGTGGAGACAGGAAAATTCCAGATGCTCATGGTATATACAGCAATAAACAGGAGAGACCCTATCTCAGACAAGGCAGAAGGTAAGGGTGGACACTGACACCCCAAGGTTATTCTCTGACCTCTACATGTGCATGTGCACTCACACACACACACACACTCACACACAAATTTTTTATTCAGATAGCTAATTTTATTATTGCTAGAGATTTCTTTGTAATGTTGAACTCAATTCTGTTTTACTAAACTTTCAATCTTTAGTCTTTATCTTGTCCTTTGAAATTATAATAAGTTTCATAATTTCAAAACACTGGATATTCAAACTTGTGAAGACAGCACCTATAGTCTCCTTATATCCTTTACAGGATCCTCTACCATTGAGCTTTATCTTGAATTATACAGTTTTGAGTACTTCTCATCATCCTGAAATCATTCTATGTCCACTTATTTGTGTCCTAGCATTACAGTCTATATTGTGCACATTATAAGTAGCCTGGCCTTGGTAAATGGAAACCCTTTTTCATTAGCAGTTCATGAGTATAGCTGTTCCCATGTTCTGAATCTAAATATACTATATTTCATCACACACTTCATCATTTTGTCTGCAGGATATCATGAAAGATCTTGTAAAATGACTTGCCAAAATCCAGATATATTTGGCCTATACTATTCCACTAATTTTTTAGTACAGCAACACTATCCAAATTGAAATGAGCTTAATCTGCTTAGAACAGCAATATTGCTCTTCCTGCTTCCTGTCCACTTTATCCTAAACTGTTTGAACTGACTGATGCAAAAATGTTTGGAAAATTACAAAAAAAATACAGTGCTCAAGAACTTCAAATGATCATTAGAACTGTTATTAACTTTTCAGATATTTTTATGTATCTAGATACACATCCATCTACATAGATGCACATATATGCATACCATGCACTACTACATGTACACTTCTGTATGAAAGTAGAAATTTTTCATATACATGAAAAATGTATGGTGTGTATGTTCTTTATGTCTCTGTCTGGAAACTCAGTGGAGAAATAGTTAATACTTCCAGTACTGACAGTAGAATGCTTGTATAAACTTCTAAATTAATGCTTTAGCAAGACAAACAGAAGAAATTCAAACTACTCTTGGTCTATTGTTTCATTATGGAAAGACACAGACTCAAAGATTTAACAGTACATCTGGTACTATTTGGAATCTTTTGAAAACTGATAAAAAAAAAACTTTTTTTCTTTTTATTTATTTCTCCAGTAAAGCACATATCCAAGAGAATGCAATGTACAGGAAATCTGGAGGAAGACCTTCTATGCTCAGGGTCCTTGCAACCCCTGTAAGTTCCATTGTTCCAGGTAATACTACATTCTTCTGTGTGGGAGTGAATAAAACATATGGTATTGTTTCAGTTGGACATTTTTGTCTTTCTCAGAGGCAGAGATAAAATAATTCAGAGTCTGAGCACAGATTACTTAGGCATATAGTTCTAATCAGAACCCAAGGACACCAAAAAGAGACTCACTCAAATTTAACATTTGGATTTACTAAAAGCAAAGACTTTCAGAAACTGATAAAATTCAAGTGCATATTTCTCTTTCTCCCTCTCAAATAAAGTACAAGTACTTGCTCCAAATTAAAATGTTTGCCATCTAAGTCATTTGCCGATTTGATTAGTAGGTTCCTGCCAACTTAAAAACTCTGGTTCATTAAGTACAGTCTAAACAAAACAAATATTTCATTATTGACTATCTATTATCTTAACATTTAGATTTTATTTTCAGTTAGTTTTTCTTCAGCTCAAATTTGGTCATTTTTTTTTAAACTGCTTTCCTTGACCTGCCATATTTTCATCACTTTCTGTTTCTTATTTTTCTTTAAATTGACTCTCTAAAGCTTAAATATCTACTTTTTGGTATGCTAAATACTATATTTGTTTGTGTGCCCTCTATCCACTACCATGTATGCAAATAACTAGTCATATACATATACATATATATATATATATATATGCACAGTGCATCATCTGACATGATTTCTATTGTTTTCACTCTACTGTCTATAGTTTTCAGTTTTTTATTTTAAGTTTTTTTACATGTATATATGTGTGTAGTGTGGTTCTTGTGTGTTTGTGTGGAGCCAGGTGTCTGTGTGGGTGCATGTGTGGGCCACAGGTTAATTTCAAATGTCTTCCTCAGTCACGTTCCATCTTATTTATTGAGGCAAGGTTTCTCAGTGAAACAAAGCTTACTGATTTGGCTGGACTAGCTGATCAGCAAGTTCCAGAGATTCTCTTGTCTCCATCTCCCCTGCACTGAGGTTACAGGCACATACCACCATGACTGGCTTTTATGTGGATACTTGGAATCTGAACTCAGACCCTACTGTGTGTAATATGCTTGCTAGATGTTCTGCACAGATATTTGATTTAACTTCATCAACATTATTTTTAACTTAAGGAAATAGAACTTGTAAAACTAACTTCCTGGTCACAAAACTATTAGAATCAGGGCAAGAGAGATGGTTCATGGATAAGGTACTTGCCTGCAAAACTTAAGGACCCAAGTTTGATTCCCGAGTACCCACATAAAGCCAGATGCACAAGGTCGTACATGCATCTGAAGTTGGTTTGCAGTTGCTACAGGTCCTGGCTTCCCCATTCTCTCTCTCACTCTGTGTCTCTCTCTCTCGTTCTTTCTTAAATAAATAAATAAAATATTAAAAATATTTTAGGGGCATTGGAGAGATGGCTTAGTGGTTAAGCACTTGCCTGTGAAGCCTAAGGACCCTGGTTCGAGGCTTAGTTCCCCAGGACCCTCGTAAACCGGATGCACAAGGTGGTGCATACATCTGGGGTTCGTTTGCAGTGGCTAGAGGCCCTGGTGCACCCATTCTCTCTCTCTCTGCCTCTTTCTCTCTGTCTGTCTGTCGCTCTCAAATAAACAAATAAAAATAAACAAATGGCTAACCCCACAATGAATGACGCATATACCCCAACAAGAAGGGTCCCTGTGGAAGGGGAAGGACAGGGAAGAGGCTAACAATGATACCAACTTGACTGTATTCACTGAGTAAAAAACTAATAAAAAAATGTAAATAAACAAACAAATTAAAAAAATAGGGCTGGAGGGATGGCTTAGTGGTTAAGACATTTGCCTGCAAAGCCAAAGGACCCAGGATCAATTCCCCAGGACCCATGTTAGCCAGATGCACAAGGTGGTGCATGCATCTGGATTTTGTTTGCAATGGCTGGAGGTCCTGGAACTCCAATTCTGTCTCTCTCTCTCTCTTTCTGTCAAATAAATAAATAGATAAAAAATAAAAATAAATTATAAAAATATTTTTTAAAACTATTAGGAAACAGATTTGTCATTTGTGGTGGTTTGACTCAGGTGTCCTCCATAAACTTAGGTGTTCTGAATGCTAGGTTCCCAGCTGATAGAGATTTGGGAATTAACACCTCCTTGAGGCAGTGTATTATTGGGGTTGGGCTTATGGGTATGATAGCCAGTGTCCTCTTGCCAGTGTTTGGCACATTCTCCTCTTGCTATTGTCCACCTGGTGTTGGCCAGGGGCTGATGTCCAGCCTCTGCTCATGCCATTGTTTTCCCCTTCCATCACAGAGCTTCCCCTCGAGTCTGTAAGCCAAAATAAACCCCCTTTTCCCCAAAAGCTGCTCTTGGTCAGGTGATTTCTGCCAGCAAATGCAAACCTGACTGCAATAGTAATGTTGGTACTGAGGAGTACTGTCAATTGCTGCTAGACACCTGACTGTGTGACTTTGGCCTTTTTGAGCTGATTTTCAAAAGGAATGTGAAAGGATTTGAAACCTTGGCCTAATAGACACCTTGTTGTGCTGTAAGTACAGCTTAATGGACTATTCTGGCCAGAGTTGAAAGACCTGAATGCAGCAAGAACTATGGACTGTGAGGTTTGGCTGATGCAGGTGAGAAAGAGCTTTGCTTGGACTGGGCTAGAAGCAGTTTGTGTGAGAGACTTACTGTTATGCTTGTGTCCTGAGAACTTGTGCAGGGTTGCTTTGCATAGAAACAGATTGATGTGAGCAGAGGGGTATGGCACAGAAAAAATGAAATCTTTGAGCCAAAACTTCTGCCCTTTCAACTACAATTGTATGAGATATGACAACCATTGAGACTAGGCCAGCTGACATGCATTGGAACAACAGAAAAAAAAAAAAAAAAAAAGCAGAGTCATTTGGAAGAGCCTGAATGTTGAAGTAGTGTCCTGTTCTTCAAAGTCTGCTTTATTCCTCCTCTCCCCCTCCGGATTAACAAATTGACACCCCACCTGGTATTGTGGAGTATAAGAAATGCAGGAAAGAGAGGGTCATTGAATTTGCAACATGGTCTTGTGTTTTGGAAATGGCTATGGGCAGTGTGAAGCAGGTTTGCTGGATGCCTGCGTAGAGACCTGATGGAACTATGAGGATGAGCCATGGGTTGCAGTAAAGATGCAGTGGAGATGCTGGGGCCATGAGATGGTTGCTAAGGAAAGCTGCCCACCCTGGAGGAAGTTTTTCAGGACTGTGAGTAGCCTAGCTGGAGGGGCAGAATTTGAATGCCAGAGACTTGTTGCTGGTTAGTATTATTGGACTTGGAGATTTGTCACTGGCTAGAGTTGTTGGAGTTGGAGTTAGAGTTTGATGTTTGCCCTGTTTAATTCTTGTATTTATTGAATGTTTCTTTGCTATGCCCAATGCCATCTTTTGCAGTGTGAATATGATTTTTGTGCCATTATGGGTTTTTAAATTTTTTTTTGGTATTATGGCTCAGTTAAAAGACCTTGTATTATGGGGATATTTGAACATAAGAATAACATATTAACAAAAATATTATTTGCTAGTTTCCAAAAATTTTAAGAATCTTTCAGCATCAAGGCATTTCTACCTAATTCATGGTTAAAACTAAGCAGAGAATTTTTGACTTTTCCTTAGAGTTTAACTTTCAAGTCTTTATAATAAAGTGAGTAATACTTCATTCTTTATGAAGAAAAATTTTCATCGGATCTGTAACATTGCCTGTTTTCCTAATCTCTGTCTGTTTTGTGCACTTTAAGAAAACTCTTGAGAAGATCACATGGAAGACAAACAGGGACAAAACAACACCACCAGGCAGCATAAACTGAACCATGTGAGTAGGGATTGTGAAATGTCAATGATAGTCAAGCTTTGCAAGTGAATGCCAGATTTGTCTGGGATTGAGTTACAGTGTGAAATGACCTCATTCCCTACACAGACCTTGCATTTTGGGTTAAGTTTGACAAAGAAAGAACAGGGATTTTTTTTTACCGTATCTACATCTACAGCTTTTGCTCAGGAACTTCAAAGATTTACTAGTCAGTAGTTTAGAATCTAGGTCCTTGGACTTTCTTCTGTACTTGATGAAAAAAAATTATCCAAACTGCCATGCCAGGGAGCCAAACAGGGCCAATTTTGAAGCCATTTTTATTATATTTTACCTGTATCAAGATAGGAGAAAGTTGGGCGTGGTGGCATACACCTTTAATCCCAGCACTTGGGAGGCAGAGGTAGGAGGATTGCCATGAGTTCAAGGTCACCCTGAGACCACAGAGTGAATTCCAGGTTAGCCTGAGCTAGAGTGAGACCCTACCTCAGTAAAAAAAAATGCAAAAAAAAAAAGAAGATAGGAGATTCATTATCTAAGGCATTCTCAGAAGCAGAGTGAATTGAATAAGTGTGAATTGTACCTGTTGTTTTTTCTATAGCTTTTCTATTGCTTATATTTAGACAGGAGGAACAATTAAACCTGAGGTGTTACAAAGAAGTATACTCACTTTGTGAAAAAAAGGATTTGATTAGAAAATGGATCTCATTTGTCGTTTGACTGACAGGAGAACTGCCCCAAGAAATCAATACTATCTCAAGATTCAGAAACTGTTCAGGCACCTGGACATTGTCTATATTTTTGCAACATGATAACAAATTATCTCTAGAGTAAGGTTTGTTATCATGAACTAAGCTACCCCAGATATTGTTTCTTTTTATTAAAGGGGAAATGAGCCTTTGTGTTCTTAGACAATGAATTCTTTCACCTGAGGGGGGGAAAAAAAAACCTAGGCTCCTGTCACAGTTAGCATAGCCTCCTGAAAATGCTATAGTATAAATTAACTTTTCACTATTCAGAAGAAGCAAAATGATAACAAATTTGCCTAGTCCTCAAAGCAAAAAGTGGGCAGCACACTAAGTATACCTTGTGAATTGAACCAGTTGAACAAACACCATGTCCTTCTATTGGTTCAGTTTTGATAGCAGCTATGATTTTCAATAGTTATAAGAGACCAAAAATATCCTGCTGATTTTGGAAGAAACTGAATTGATTCAGCTGTTCAATGAACAACAGATGACTAGGGATAGTGCTTTTCTTTGCTCTGTATTTAGTTATTACTATACTTTGAGTTCTCCCTATCATGAAAACAAGTGAGACTTTTCCATAGGTAGAATAATGAACTCCTTTAGACTTTAACTTGTTATCATGGTTAAAAGATATTATAATTATAAAACTGAAATAATTCCCTGTAGCCAATTGATCTGATGTTTGAAAATAAAATGATAGATTTTGTTAAGTATGTAGGATTTAAACTTCAGTTCCCAAGTACTTGTCTAATATTGATTCAAGGCTATGTTTATAGCAACAAGATTAACTTCATTATTTTTCCTCTCACTTAGATTTTTAACCTCCTTTTATTTACATTTTTATTTGCTCAGTGAGATAACAGGCTAGGGCTATGGAGTTTGGGTGGGATGTTTCAACCAGTTTCAGAAATTTTCACTCATAAAGGCATGTCTGGGTTCAGGTATTTCATAATTATTTTTTTGATAATGGTAAATGAAAACACGCTCTGATAGATATTATTTCTTTCTACAGACTTTAACATGAATATCTAGATTTCAAAATTAAGATGATTAAACTGACCATAGAGCCTCAGGTTTAAATTTAATGTGGTAGAAAGAACATTCACTACAGGGAAAATCATCTAATTTTTTGCATCATAGTTTTCTAACTCATCAAGTAGACTCTAACACCTCACTAACCCCCAGGGATGTTAAAGTTGAGAGGGAATTAGAAGATAATATAAAGCAAAAATATTATATAGCTATAAAATTGTTTACTTTATTACTTTAAGTTTTTATTCATTTCCACTTGTGTGTGCATTTCATTATCTTTTGAAGTGCAAAGAATGTTTTAGACCAATTCCATCATGTTACAGATGAGAAGCCTGTGTTAAAATATTTAATAAGGTCATCCAGCCAGTAGTGCCAGAACCAGGTCTAGAACCCAACTGGCTTGTTCCCCACTCTATAGCTCTAAAACTTCATATTTATGCAGGCTAGGTGAAATAAAACTATTAACTTTATGTATAATGCTTGAATACATTTTAATATTTATTTGAAGTATGCTGTCTTGATCATGATTACTTCTATAGATAGAAAGCTTATTAGAATTTAATAAAACACTCTATTCTTATTGGAAGATATTTATATGAATGTCAACACTCCATATCTCCCCATAACTTTTTGTGTCATGTGTGGAATTATGGTGGTGGTGGTGTATGTGTGGTATATGCGCATGTGTATGTGTAGATGCATGTGTCCCATATGCAAGCATGCAGAGGCCAGAGGAGAATGTTGGTTATCCTTTTCTATAGTTCTTTTATTGCTTCCCTGAGATGGAGTCTCTCCTATCTTGGAGCTACCTTTTTTTTTTTTTTTGGCCAAATTGGCTATCCAACAAGCACCAGCGATTCTCTTGTCTCCATTCCCCACAGGTGGGTATAGCCACACTCATATTTTTATGCGGGTGCTGGGGAATTGAACTCAATCAGTCTCAGGGCCTCTCAGGTCCTCATGAGTGTATAGCAGGTGCTCTTTCTGGCTGAGCCATCTCCCCAGCTCCTTCCTTATAACTTCTACATACTGATTCTTATTTCTATCTGGATAACTGAAGGAAATAAATTTATTTCCTTTTCACATGATAGAAATATTTGAATGTAGCTACCTTGTCCTACCCCTTATAATTCTTCTAGACAAATTCTTTTTTAATGTTTATTTGTGTGTGTGCGTGCGCTCACCCACATGTACCCATGTATCATGGTGCATATATAGAGGTCAGAAGACACCTTTGAGGTGTTTGTGCTCTACCTTTCTTTTTTAAAAAAATTTAATTTGTTTATTTGTAATCTGAGAGATAGAGAGAAGAGAGACAGACCCAGAAAGAATGGGTGTGCCAGGACCTCTGGCCACTGCAAACAAACTCCAGACGCATGTGCCCCTTCTGCATCTGGCTTATGTGGGTCCTGGGGAATCAAACCTGGGTCCTTTGACTTTGCAGGTAAGTACCTGACCTGCTAAGCCATCTCTCCAGTCCTCTTCTAGACAAATTCTTAGACAAAGTCAACTCTTTTCTTAGCTGTTTATTTATAATTGAAAAATAAAGAATAGTATATTTGGCCCCTTCTAGAGGTTAGGCCCTGTGCTTCATGCTGGAATAGGCATAGTGCTTGCTTTTAAAGAGTTCTAGGTAGTGAAAAAATATAAGAATGTAATAGTTCAATATGTGCTGTATTATAGATAAGCTTGGACACTGACAAGAACCAATGACAACCTGAACTGAGGTAGAGAGTGTTGGAAAATATTTATAAAATATACTGGGCTTTATCTACTTAGCGTGATCAGGACTGTAAGTGTTAGAAAATGCTGAACAGTTGGGTCAGTTTGAGATGGCACTGAGCAATTAGGCAGGAAAAGATCACAGTGAGCTTTAGGTATCCCTAAGTGTGTGCGCACATGTGTCATGTCAAACTGGATTCCAAAATTGAGCATAGTGTTCTATTTATGGAAATTCTTCTGATACAGATGAAGATCCACTTTATTTCTGTGGAAATCCTGTTGAATCATACTGATATTAGAGTGACTGAAACTTTTACTGCTTTTACCTAAAATGCTCCTAAGTCAAGCCTTCCTTGATCCTTGTCTTACAGAATTGGTTCTTTGTTCTTGTCTACAAGACTTCATACTAATGCTGATTCGATTCATATTACTTATTTATTTATTTACTTATTATTTTTGGAGATAGAGCCTCATGTAGCCCAAGCTGGCCTTAAAGTGCTATGTAGGTGAGGATGAACTTCAATTTCTAATCCTCCTTTCTCCCACGTCTTGAGTGCTAAAACTACAGGTAGGTATTGCCATGCCCCATTTAGGTTGTCCTGAGGATTTTATGTAGGGCTTTGTGTATACTAGGCAGGTACTATACCAACTGAGCTACATCCCAGCCCTTCACATTCAATTTCATTCAATATTTCTATCTTCATGATCTTTTTGATCCCTGTTCTCTCATAGGATGTATTATTTCTCCTTGCCTCATGTCTTCTATAGCTTAATTATGTATTTTAACTTTGTTCATATCAATATTTCCTTAAGTTTTGCAAAGGTAACTATATAGGTAAATGCAGAAGCTGGTAATTTGACAATGTTTCCACTTCTTCTCCTGACGTATATGGACAAGGATGAGTATTATTTTTAATCACCAACCTTTGGGAGAAAAGAGTTTCCACTTGTTTGAAATGATGAAACTATTTTAAACAGAAAAAAATGAAGTAGTGATTTCTAAAAACTTGCATCATAATTGTAAATATGAATATGGCTGTATTTTGTTTTATAAGATGACCTTCTGATTCCCATCCTTCTGATAGTTTATATATGTATGAAGAACTAAATTTCATTAACTATGTCATCATTTTCTTTTCAACTAGTGTGTTTGATAAAGTGAAATTAAATAAATGATCTTTAAAATGTTCATATTCATCTATGAGTTTATTAAGCAATTATGCCTATGTGGGCAAAATTAGAGTTGCTATGGAAATGATGAAACTTGAAGCCTTCTGGCCTTTCTCTTTGTCAACAGTGTTAACCATGAAGACATGTTTTACTAGCACAAAACATGAAGAGATTTGTGAAGGATGAAGGCCAGTTGCCCCTTTAAACTCCACCACATGCCTTAGAGCTTGTGCAGACACTCTACAAGGCACAACTCTTCCATCACCTTGGGATGGAAACTTTCAGAGCTCAAAGGGCCTCTGGAGAGTATCTAATCCAGCTTCCTCAATGTTTAGAGGACCAAATGAGGAAATGATTTGGTTGAAGTTATGGTTTGTCAGACAAGTCAAACATTTCTCTTAACCCAAAGTGGTCCCATTTGGTCAGCTTTAGATTTTGATCATATACATAGATGTTATAATTACTGCCTAGAAATGCCTTTGATCAGGTAATCTTACTGTGAATAATGCTAGTTTAAATGGGTTGAAGACTGATCCAAAATGTCTTGTGTGTGCTGGTGCAACAAATGGGTTAATGGTTGTGAGCAAGAAGTACCAAGGCATTATACTTCAGTTTGTGCTTATTCCATTTTGGTTTTGTAAACCAACTAGGCATACCATGTATAATTGAATCCACAGAAGTAAGCTTCCTGTGCTCAGGGAGCCAGGTTTTTTCCTTCAGTGGTGAAACAAGCTGAATTTGTTTCTCAATCCAAATTCACGAAGCTATAGAAACTTTGTGGCCTGGAGCTGGGGCTAGTTTTCAGTCTACACTTGAGGACTGTCAATTCATTACTTCTTTTAACAGTTATGTGGATTGATTTAGTAGTAACTCTGTTCTACCTGTTTTCTGGTGGAAGCCTCAACTCAGCATCATCTCCACATCCCCATTTACTTAATCATTTCTTCTTTTGCCATTGGCTTGGAAGAGTTGACAGTTAACAGTACTCTTCCATGTATATTTTATCAAAATAATGTTGACAGGCTATCAATACTTGTAATTAGGACAAATAGACAGGGCCGTTGTGCTTGAAACGGTAAAGGATGCATTGCTATGTATCCAAGGCCTTAAATTTTTTTTATTGACAACTTCCATAATTGTAAACAATATTCCATGGTAATTCCCTCCCTTGCCCCACTTTCCCCTTTGAAACTCCACTTTCTATCGTATACCCTCCCCTTCTCAAGTAGTCTCTATTTTATTTTATTGCCATGATCTTTTCCTCCTATTATGATGGTCTTGTGTAGGTAGTGTTAGGCACTGTGAGGTCATGGATCTTCCAGGCCAGGCCTTTTATATACACATTTTTTGCTTTACAATCTCTCTCTCTCTCTCTCTCTCTCTATATATATGTATATATATATATTTATATATACATGTATATATATTTATATATACATGTTTTTCTTTACAATACACCATTATACACCACTTTTAGATCTGTACTATAGGTGAGTAAATTGAGAAGCAGAGAAGACAGGCAACTTGTCCAAAGATAAACAGCTAATTAGTAATGAAGGTATTATTAATTCAAAATCTGTTTAATCACAGTGCCTAAGTTCTTACATACAACCCTGTTTCTATTTTAGAGAAATTCACAAAATCTGGTGCTGTGTCTATAGTATTTGCATTTGAGTAGTAAATTGGACTAAAGAAATAAGAGCTCTATGAGACTTTTGTGAGATAAATGAAGTAAAAAGGATCTATGCTTTAGAATCACAAGCTTTGCTTTGAATTCCAGCCCTTCCAGGTACTAGTGTATAACTGTTAGTCATTTAACCTTTTGGAATCTGACTTTCATTATCTACAAATTGGAAATAAAATTATTTATGTCATGGAGTCATGATAAACATTAAAAAAATGCTGATTTTTCTAAGTTTTGACACAATTTATTGATATTTTAGTAAAGACATCCATTTCAGTCATTTCCCTCTCCTTAACTTGACCTTAGGTTAACATTTAAGAGTTTGAAAAGTTATGGGGATGAAGAGATGGCTTAGTGGTTAACTAAGGACCTTGCAAAACCTAAGGACACAGGTTTGATTCTCCAGGTCCCATGTAAGCCAGATGCAGAAGCTGGCGCATGCGTGGCTAGAGGCCCTGTTGCGTCCATTCTCACTCCCTCTCTCTCTCCCTCTCTCTGTGTATAATAAATGAATAAATAAAAATAAAAAATGTTTAAGAGTATGAAAAAATGTTGCCAGAGCCAGGTGTGGAAGTGCATGCCTCTCATCCCAGTACTCTGGGAAGCAGAGGTAGAAGGATTGCTGTAAATTCAAGGCCAACCTGAGACTACATAGTGAATTCCAGGCCAGCCTGGGATACAGGGAGACCATATCTCAAAAAACAAACAAACAAACAAACAAACAAACAAACAAAGGAATGGAGAGATGGCTTAGCAATTAAGGCACTTGCCTGCAAAACTAAAAGACCCAAGTTTGATTCCCCAGGACCCACTGGCACATGTGTTTGGAGTTAGTTTGCAGCAGCTGAAAGCCCTGGTGCACGCATTCTCTCTCCCTCTGTCTGTCTCTATCTGCCTCTCTCAAATAAATATATAATATACATAAATAAATATATTTTTAAAAAGAAAAATATGAGTTTGAAAAGTTAATATTAGAAGCCTGGTAACTGCTAGAATTGTGTTTGGTGATGTTATTATGATCAGATTTGAAGATAGAGAGAATATTAGGATACAGAATCTCCATTCAGATTTCATTACTTTGGGATCATCAGCCCCTATCTAGTGTTGGTTCTGTATGAAGATTCCATATACATTTTACAGAATAGCCAATTTCCTTCTACTTCTGTGTAAGAGCTTATTTGGTACAGAAAATAGGGGAGTTTCAATAGTTCTAAGAAATACTTAGTTCCCACTGTGTACATGGATGTGTGAAGGATGCAGAGAAGCACATAATCTGAACAATGTATGTTGCATTCTGTCTAGTTATCCAACAGTCATTTAATGAGAAACTATATTATTCAAGGTACTGTACTTATATAAGCTGTGACCAAGTTAAAAAAAATGAATAAATCAGGTATATAAGATCTTGATCCTTGTTTCCTAGAATTTTATTTTTAGGTTTCAAGTGAAAAGTTCCCTAAGAAGTTCATATATAGGGCACTGGGATACCAGAAAAGGAAGACATTTTTTTCCTTGGGATTGAGTGAGTGTAGGAAGTAGAATTTCAGTTAATTCTTCTTGATTTGAAAGTAAGATAGGAGATAAAATTTGTTATTTTCTAACCCTAATATTATCTATTTTCCTTTTTCTTCCTTTTTATCTTTCAGTACTGGGGTTCAGATCCAGGTTCTTACATATGCTAGACAAATGATCTATCACTAAAACATGTACCTATTCTTGACTTTCTGTTTTCATATTCAGTCTTTATTTACTGATGCAGGTATCATCAATTACACAGCTACAGAATATACCCTAAGCAGTTTGTCAATCCTGTGAATGGCAAAAAAGGAAAAGACAATTCTGAATTTTTAAAAGACATTTTTATATAAAAATGGTTTATTTGGGCTGGAGAGATGGCTTAGTGGTTAAGCACTTGCCTGTGAAGCCTAAGGACCCTGGTTCGAGGCTCGATTCCCCAGGATCCACGTTAGCCAGATGCACAAGGGGGCGCACGTGTCTGGAGTTCGTTTGCAGTGGCTGGAAGCCCTGGCGTGCCCATTCTCCCTCTCTATCTGCCTCCTTCTCTCTCTGTCGCTCTCAAATAAATAAATAAATAAATAAATACATATAACTAAACAAAAAAATTTTTCTTACATCCTGTCAAGAACTATTTCACTTTCATACATACTTCCACACACCCCACTCACCTTATATCAAATTCTGAAAGGGTAGGTTAATACAAGAATATTATGACTATTTACAAGACAGTAAATATCACAAGGTACAAGTTCAAGTATTAGCATAACAAGACCTGTGAAATAAATGTCCTTAGAGGAAAAAAAAGCATGGGTACAGTTAGCTGCCCTCAAAGTTTATAAGTAACCTTGTTAAAATAAGTGGGCTGGTGGGCACATTTCAATCTTTTAAGAGAAAAGCTTGTAACTAGAATTTTATAGAAATCAGAATTCAGACTAATGATTTTTTATCTTTAGCAAAGTAAACATAAGCCATCCAGAATCCTGAAACACTGAAGCAGGAAATCTGTGAATATCTACTTAATGGGTCAATATAAAAGGTTTCTGAAGAATCAGTGCTTACTGAGCTGGTCTTCAGGAAATGGTTGTGACACCTGGTCTTCTGAGCAGCTTAGTGTACCTTCTGAGACTGTTCAAAACCACCTGTTCAGGGTAAGAAGTATCTGCCTTGCCCTCTTTTCTGCACATGTTCACAAATAAGAAACAATTCCTTATTTTTCTATATTTTCATCTTTTTATAGACAATTTTAAAATATTTTAAAGTACTTTATTTATTTGAGAAAGAGAGGCAGAGAAAGAGAGAGAGAGAGAGAGAGAGAGAGAAATATCTGCATGTCAGGGCTTCCTGCCACTGTAAATGAACTCCAGATACATGCACCACTTTGTGCCTCTGGCTTTAAGTGAGTACTGGGGAATTGAACCTGGGCATTAGGCTTTGAAACAAGCTTTTAACCATTGAGCAATCTTTTCAGCCCTATTGATAATTTTTATACATGAGCATACTGTATTTTGATCATGATCCTCTCCCATTATTTTCTTGTGTGCCTCCCTGCCTCATATGGCTTACACATAACACCTTCTTTCCCAACTAATTCTAGTTTTATGGCTTTTTAAAAAGTTAATTTATTTACTTGAGATGCATAGACCATTTTGCATCTGGCTTTACATGCATACTGGAGAATCAAACCACAGCTGTCAGGCTTTATAAGCAAGAGCCTTTAACTGCTGAGCCAACACCCCAGCCCTAACTTGGTATCTTTGTATGTGTGCCTTCTTCCATCATCCATGATGACATGCTGATAGACTTAATACTTTTCAGGTAACAGCAGTGACTGTGAAGTTATGAATGCAGGTCATTTTATGTGCAGAAGACAGTGCTCCAAAACACCTCTCCACATCATCTGGCACAATGTAGCTTAGTGATTGTAAGTGCAGTATCTGGGCCATGTTGTTTAGGTTCAAATCTTATTTCAGCCACTATATTATTATCTACTCTATGACTTAATTTCTTTATCTCCCACATGGGGTGACAACAGTGCTTTTTTCATTAATATTTTTTTAGGGTTAGGTGAGATAAATGTACATAAAGCACCTAGCACTGTGCCTGGCAGGTGTCAACTGTTCAAAATATGTGAGGATTTTGTTATTACAACTAGTGGTCTGGTACTCAAGTAGTTGACATATTTAACATTTTTGTACTGTTACAGTGAGATATTTATCACAATGTTTTAAGGAAGGATGGGGCAATGACACAGGAGAGGTATAAGCTGAGTTCGGAGATGAGAGAGATGCTTTGATGAAACGTCCCTGTGTGGAGCCTGATTTGTATTCCTCTTTGAAGCTCAATTTATTTCCCCATTTGGCACACAGTACATGCTCAGTAAATTTTGTTAAATAATTTCATGAACAAAATTTAAGTTTTATTTTATCAGTTCCTATTGAAGGGAGGGAAGTCTAAAAATTCCAAACTTGTTCTAATCAGAGCTGTGCTTCTCTGAAGTGTTTCCACCAATCTTTAGAACATAACTTCTAATAAGTCCACATTCTTACAATAAAAATTCCTCTGCAAACCTTTGAACAGGCCCTGAAAAAAAGCATAAAATGAAAATGTTCAATTTTTTTTGGCCTTTTCCTCTGAAATGAGATATGCAAAGAATAACACATCAAATTGACCTGTTATATATCCCATTTTTGCAGCAATTCAGTTGAAACATGGAAAACATATAACAATACCAGATTTCCATCAATTATTTAGTCATTCATTATTGTGAGCAATCATACCAATACCCAACTCCATTTAAAGGATAGAATTTTAAGGCATGCTGTTTGTATTCTTCTATGTTTGGAACATTATTCAGAAAATTTATAAGTACCAGTACAATTTGTTTTTTCTTAGAGAATGAATAAAGAAACATGGCCAATTCAGATATTAATCTCACATCAAAGAGAATTTTCTCTTGATTATTTGAAGAAAATTCAGCACCTCCCAATTTTTTTTGTTGATTTTCCTGGAAATAGATGCATATGTACTAGTGCTTTAGAAATAGATTAAAGGAAATGCAATCACTATTGATAATAAATTTCTTAACAATGAAATACCAGCCTGGGTTACTTGACTTTACTCCTCACCTGACACTGGGTTTGTTCTTGAAGGTAACAATGACTAATTCTTGAATTAACAAATGAATTTAACCATGTAATGCTTTACAGGAAGAAATCTCAGTTGTGGTATATTTGAGGGAAATGAAAATGGGGAGGGGCAGTAAAAGGGAAAAAATGAAGGCCAGAGAGGAACCTTTGGAGTACTGACACAAAACTTGGCTGACTTCCATAGGTCTAGCAGAGAGCTTGCTCTGGAGAGACTAATTGCACTGGTGATGCATGTGAGTATCTGAACAGAAGAGCAGGCATCAGTGAAGTGAAAGATCTAATAACATGTATACTTTCCAAATATAACCAAACATAGTTCTAATTTCAAACCCATTAGCCTTTCCAACATCTTTTTACAGCATGTTACCTACAAATCTGATTTTTTTTTTTTTTTTGCTTCGTTCTGTTTCCAACTTGGTCCAGCAGTGATTGCCTTGCTGTAACACTTCAACATTTTCCCCCTTCTCATTTCCTCTCATCTTAAGTCACTTTAATTCTAAGCAGGATTTAAGACTCCAATTTTCATGTGTCACAACAAACAGTGAAAATTCTTTTCCTTCTGGCTTATGGAAAATTGTTGACTTGGACAACACTAATGCCTTCCAGCTGTAGTAACTATTCATGTGCTAAACTAAGGATGTTGATAAAAATGAGGTTAGGGTAGCCTCACTGCAAAATCATTGGTCTGCGTTTTTGGGAACAACCAAATGAATGGCAGTTAACCTTCATTTTTTCCCCTTTTTATACATATTGACCTATATTTTCGTTTGTAGGAGAAAGATAAAGAACAGAGTAATGTATAAAACATTACTCTATAACATTTGTAATCTGGTTACACATCTTGCCATCACTTCCATCTCCTTTTATAGCTATGGATTTATTTTCCTTCCTCTTGGGTTTTCGGGCAGCTGTAGGTACCACTTTCTATAAAGACAATTGACCTAGCATATGTCTGAATCTCTTTCAACATCCCTCATTAGCTTCATATTATTTTATTCTTTGCCAAAATGTTCTGCTTTAACAAAGATTGATGTTCATGGCTGAACTGTAATGCACTGGGTTCTATCTCTTCACTTTTCCAGGGATCGGCCCTAGGCCAACTTGTAAAAACAGCACAGTTGGGGCCCAGTCCAGCCTTCATTTTCAGGTCCACAGTGATCTCATACTCTCCACATTCTCTTGCTCCACTATCAAGATGGACTTTTGGTAATGCATCTAATGCTCCAGCATGCTCTGAGATGCAGTTAAGGGGAAAATCTTGCTGGGTTAACTCTTATAGAAAAGTTTTACATTTTATCAAAGTTCCAAGATTTAAGCCAAGAGGACTTGCTAATGATAGAAATTCTACTTGGGGAACATTCTCCTACCCTCCCTGTTATAGACACTGGCAGTTTGCTTAATCTGTGTACACAAAAGTCTGTTTCTGACTGATGTGTACTCTGTTCCATTCAGTTGTGTTTAACCTTATTTCTGAATTTTAGTCCTAACTTGTTAGGCTTTGTGTTTGGTCTTTCTCAATTTCCCTTTCAGGAAGTGCAGAAGAGTTTTCCTTGGCTAGATGAGCATGGAAGCAAAACTCTGCAGTAAGATTGCCTTGATTGAAATCATGCTTCCAACCATTTGCTTACTGTGTGGATTTGGACAAATTACTCACCTTCTCCTTATCTGAATTTTCTCATCTGTAACATAGGGATAATAGTAATCTAAGCAGATTAATAAGCAGACTAATAAGGAAGAAAAATAAAATGCTTAGAAAACACTTAATATGTATTATATCAATGATACATTTACTATTTTTAAAATATTTGTTCATTTATTTATTTGCAAGGGAGAGAGAGAGAAAGAGAATGAGCTGCCTGGGCCTGTTTCTACTATAAATGAACTCCAGATGCACGTGCCACTTTGTGCATCTGGCTTTCCGTGGGTACTCAGATCTCAAACACAGGCTGGCAGGCTTTGCAAGCAAGCACATTTAACTGCTGAACAATCTCTCCAGCCTGTCTTTATAATGCTTCTATCTTTCATTTTTCACTTATGTAGACATTGCATGAAAGTAGTTCACAGAGACCTTGAAAAAGAAAAGTAAATATGCCTATATCCTTTGTTCCTAACTGCAGACTAATTCCTATTTCTTCTGTCCTTTTGTTTTTTTCAAAAAATTCAAGTTCCTTACTAGTTTTTTTTTTTTTCCTTTCTTTGTCTTGAACTTTAACAACATTGTCTCAACATTTTCCCTCTATATATGTTCATATGCCTGGGTTATCTAACACTGTTATTATTTCCTCCCTGCGGGATAGTATGTACCATTGGTGACTCTGTGCCTTACGAGTTATTTGTAGTGGGAACCCTTGTGTCAGCCTCCTATAGCACATATACTTAAAACATGACAGTAGTAGTCCTTCTAGTTCTGTCATTGATTAATATTTAACTTAGGTAACTGAATGAGGTTTATCTATCATATTCATTGTTTCAGCAGCAGCCATACCAATCTTTCAATTAAATTTGAGAAGGTATATTTTGTAGAAAGTAAGTGGTCACTGGAATCACTTACCACAATAGAGTGGCCTTCAGGCTCATAGAAGAACTCACTGCTTAATCAAAGACCCTTTCCTCATGAAAAGTTTTAAGGAATCTTATATGAATCTTATTGTAGTCAGAAGTCTCTGATGCTTTCATGAGGAGAAATTATTTTCATTTCATTGAAACATGAGCTGGCTGGGTGAGGAAAGGGGGAATTCAGGTGAGAAATTGGGGTGTTAGTAAGCAAAAAGCTCCCTAGTAAAATAATTGTGAACACAAACACAAATGTGTACACAAGCATTTGTGTGTGTGTGTGTGTACTTACTTGACACTGGGGATCTGAGAGCATCCTAAAGGATTATATAGCTGATATAACCTGGTTTGAGTTGTACTCGTACATCTGCAAATTTGAAATCCATGCCCCACATGGTGCTCATATGTCATTTTTAGCACAAGTGTTGGAAAATGCTAGCTAAACTTCTTTACTCTGAAGGAATATTTAATCTATGAGGTGACAGAGCTCAGTTCTCACCCCATTTCTGTGTCATTGGACAGAAAGTCTACCTAAACAAGTGGTAATTATTTTGTTGGCAAAAATGGAACCATCGCTAAGAACTGGAAACTAGCAGTTGGAAAATCTGTACATGGAAAAACAAATGACCATGGGCAGCAGAAATTAGTTACCTTGGCAGATACCAGACATGTCCCATACACATTCAAGACATACTTAATGTGAAACTTCAGCTTGTCCTAAGCAAAGCCATATGTTCATTATGAAAGACAAGGAAAGTTAAACAACATTTTAAAAGTTAGAATGGCTGCCTGTAATCAGAAGTGGATATCAAATGTTTCCTAAATATGAATAACAGTTGAATAAACAGATATGCATAAGAAATATTAATAAGGAAAAGTACATAAATTCAGACACTTTTCATCTTTAACATAATCATCACATGATTTTGTCACCAAAACATCAAAAAGTTCATAAAAATGTTAGTTCAATTCACTTCAAAATATATTCCATGAAAACATATTTTTTATATTCTCTCCAGCTTATAATAGTCTATTTACAGTACTTTTGAAACAATTAATTAAAGTTTTAAATGAAATTAGACAATTGAAATTTAATTCAGGCTTTAGAAAGTGGTGATATAAGAGACTATGTGGAGAAATATTATGAAAACTACAAAATTACCAAACCACCCAAATCCAGACTTTCCCTTTAAAAAAACACTTATCAAAATAGCAATAAAAATATGAGAATCAAATTCCCTAATATGCTAATGACAATTAATGGGAAGTAATTCTTTTCTGTGGCACAAAGTGATGAGAAAGAGTAGAGTGTGACTGAAGGGCATAAGGGAGGGTAATGTGGGGTGCTTAAGAACAAAATGTAATACATATGTATGAAAATGTCAAGAAGCTAATAAAAATATACAGCAATAAATTTAATTTAAATTAGAAATTATAGCTTAACAGAGTATTTCTAGTACTATCTTAAACTCTGGAGGAAGTTTGACATAATGGCGCTGGTTATCAAAACTATAGCACTTACTCACTTGCTTGTGCTTAACTAAATATGTAATCCATTATACAAATGTGGAAAATTAAGCATTTATTTTAATCTCAAGGTTTTCATATATTTAAATATAGAAGCAAGAGTTATAACCTCAATTTACAAACTACAGGGGCTAGATGCTTGTGAGCAAAATTGAGTTAAACTTTACAGGGAATGTCACATTCAATTATCCTTTCTTCCTTGTTCTATATCTTCTG
The DNA here is from genome assembly GCA_036346955.1 of Dipus sagitta. Taxonomy (NCBI): domain Eukaryota; kingdom Metazoa; phylum Chordata; class Mammalia; order Rodentia; family Dipodidae; genus Dipus; species Dipus sagitta. The sequence goes on from CM070776.1 coordinate 67,173,659, forward strand.
ACTTGGTCTAATCCTTTTGTAAGTACTTTAAAGCTTGGAATTTCCAAGACTCATCATATGGACATATTGTCTGACCAGATAAAAAGATTACCCAGGGGATGGAGAGATTGCTCAGTGGTTAAGGTGCTTGCCTACAAAGTCTAAGGACCTGGGTTCGATTTTCCAGTACCCATGTAAAGCAAGTTGCACAAAGTGGTGCATGCATCTGGAATTCGTTTGCAGTGACTAGAGGCCTTGATGTGCCTATTCTCTCTTTCTTGCTGTGCCTCTTTCTCTTTCTGTCAAATAAACAAACAAATAAATAAATAACATGTTTTAAAAAAATATTAGTTAATGTTTACATAGCATACCACTCACATTTTTTTTTTATTTTGTATTTTCGAGGTAGGGTTTCGCTCTATCCCAGGCTGACCTGGAATTCACTATGGAGTCTCAGGGTGGCCTCGAACTCACAGCAATCCTCCTACCTCTGCCTTCCGAGTGCTGGGATTAAAGGCGAGCGCCACCATGCCTGTCTGCAACTCACAAAATTTAATTATGAAAGTATCCCTTAACTAAACCCTGATAACTCTCAAAAATGTCCCACAAAATTCTTGGAATTGCATAGTACCAGGTATTCTCCAAAACAGAATTCTATCTGTTCTTTGCCTTATTGTTGGTGATTTGAAAATAAATATATACAATTTCATATCTGGCAGCCTCAAAAGTTTATTAAAATGGAAAGTAACATCTAATTTTCTAGATAATCCAAACATTTGTCTTGAATTATTAAATCATGTAAGTCACTTAGGTGCCCTTTTCCAAAAGGACTCTAAAATTACAAAGGTAAAATGTAAGGGTATTGGAAAATTTGTACATTGTACAAACTATGGTTTTAACTTAACATAGTTGTAAAAGTTACAACTATGGTTGTAACTTTTAAATTAACTTATATATTAAATAAGGCATCATAGAAGCTAGTATGGCAATTCAATAGCATAGTTTTCAATTGACAAAAATGATACAATTATCATTATTTCCAAAACATTCAGACCATTACCATTGTCTTAAATTTTAACTGTTCCATACAGATGAACCCAGGTCTTGCTGAGAGAAACTACTCTGCTCTGGATATCTACATATTGACCACATATTATTTTATTGACAAAGGGCACTTTCTTTGGGAATGTTTATTATGAAGCATAATAATTGCGTTGGTGATGAAGCTACTTGTCTAGGTATGTCTTTTACATAATATTCCTTGAGAAATTTTGTTGTAGGCAAAATCATTTTGCCTCTTACCAGTGATTAACCTTTAGGAATTACTTACTTTTCAAAGTGCTTAACAATTAATATTTCACTTTCATTTGAAACACCAAATTGTCTTAACATTGTATCATTTTGATTAACATTGTACTTAGTTACCAGTTTTCACACAGCAATTTCACTTACGGGTATCCCTATTTTTCTTTGTGACCAAGAATGGTGTGATAGTTAATACTGATTGTCATGACAGGATCTAAAATTACCTAGGAGCAAACCTCTTGGCATGTCTGTGAGGAAGCTTCTAGAATTGGTTAATTGAAGTGGGAAGACATTCCCTAACTGTGGGTGGTACCATTCCAATGGGCTGGGATCTGGGCCTGGATGAAAAAGTGAAAATGAGCCAAGTAGCAACATTCCTTGCTCTTTGCTTCTTTGCTGGATTGAATAACACAGACTGCCTCATTCTTCAGCCGCCATGCCTACCCCCCTATTCTGGACTGTATCCTCTTGAATTTTAAAACAGAATAAACCTGTCTTCCCTTAAGTTGGCTCTTACACTGAACTGTCATTTACTAGAAAATGGATTCAATTTAAGATCATCACATTAAATGAAATAAAACAGATTTAAAAAGACAAGGGCTGAAGAGATGGCTTAATGGTTAAAGCACTTTCCAGCAAAGCCTAATGACCTAAGTTTGATTCCCCAGTACACGCTTAAAGCCAGAAGCACAAAGTGGCACATGCATCTGGGGTTTGCTTGCAGTGGCTGGAGGCCCTGATGCATCCATTCTCTCTATCCCTCTTCTTTCTATCTCTACTTGCAAATATATAAATAAATTATATAAAAACAAAAAATAAAATATTGCATATTTTTCCTCATTTGAAGATACTGTATTTTATGTAGATACATTACATAGTATACACATACATACATATACATTTATATGACATGGAAGCAGTAGTCCAATTGTCTAGAGAGAGATTAAAAAGAGAGAATGTGAGGATGAATGAAAGGAAATTCCTATAATTCTGGTCACTACATACAAGGAATATATGCCAATAAAAGAAGTAAGAAAGTGTTTAGAGAAAATTAGAGAACAGTGGTTGTTAAATTCTTTCTTCATATGATGAAATTGTCAACTTTTGACCACAACAGTATCTTACTATTTCGCCTCTAGCTTGTGGTGCTGTTTAGGGAGGCTGTGAAAGCTTTGACATGCAGACCTCAGCTGGTGTAAGTGAGTCACTAGGGGTAGACCTTCAAGGTTATACCTGCTTTTAGTTCTAGCCTTAGCTCTCTGCTTCCCATCAACCATGATGTGAATAATCTGGCTACTACAGACTAATCCATTCTGCTTTCCTTTCCTGTCATGATGGATTCAATCTCTTGAAACAGTGAACCCAATTAAATCCTTCATCTCTTAAGTTGCTTCTGTCCAGTATTTTATCACAGTGATGAAAAAATAGCTATTACACATCTGGCTCTTTTTCTCTTATTCCAACTCTTCAAGGTTCAGCTGAAGCATCTGCCCTAAATCTCCTCCCACAATCATTTATTTATCCATTCAGTTGGAAAACAATTTTTATTACAGATTCCTATAGCTCTAAGTAATCCTTTTAGTATTTTTTGTGCATTTTAAATGGCAGATTAAGAGTCTGAATACCATGACAAATAGTTTGTCTTCCTTAAGTATCATAAAGGCTAAAAATATGCTTTTTTGTATTTATACACTTCATAATGACTTAAACATAGCTGTTATGTCTTTTTTGTGGGGGGGGGGTTCCCTTGAGTCCTTGGGGAACTTCAGAGCTCCTTTATTCCTGCTAGTCTAAATTTATTATCTCCATAATATGCCAGGAGAGTCACTGGACCAAATATAGCCAAAATTTCTGTTGAATGATTTTCTTTTGAGGTTCATTTTCACTAAGAGAAGCAATTTATTTCTTATATTTTATTTTTATTTATTATATGAGAAGAGAGAGAGAGAGAGAGAGAGAGAGAGAGACAGAGAGATTGGGCACATCAAGGCCTCCAGCCACTGAAAATGAACTCTAGACATGTGTCACCTTGTGCATCTGGCTTGTGTGGGTCCTCAGGAATTGCACCTGGGACCTTTGGCTTTGCAGGCAAGAATCTTAACTGCTAAGCCATTTCTCCAGTCCCAGTTTTTTTAACTACATGCAAATTTCCAAAAGAAATTTCTAGCTGCTTGTTAAGATATCACCACACCAAAGTAAGCAATTAGGTTCAATTTTTAATGATATTTTTAATTGGCATATATTCATTGTACATGGTTCAAAAGGACATTTTTATAAAATATCTAATGTGCTTTAAACATGGGGTCAATTTTAAAGATGTGTCCCACCCACAGCTTCAAGTCTCTGTATAAATAAAGAGAGCTGCGGTGTGCCTTTCCTTTATAAGCTGCACAACTCAAACATAGTAGGTAGCAGTTAAATCTGAGGCAATCCCTGTTTTACTAAAACCAAGTTAGAGTTATCAAAACAAACTAGCTACCTGCTAATGTCCATGGATGAGCCCAGACATGTTTTATTGTCCAATGAAAAGGGACCAAAGCAAATTTAAACTGAACAAGTTGGTCAAAATAAGATTAAAGAGATGAAGAAATGCTGGCCAAAGAGAGTAAATTCAACTTGATTATTTTCCCTTACAACTATGATAGTGTTGAAAAGCAGGTGCTAGTGATGGGTTATTTTTTTGATTTTGCCTAATGTTTAATGAGAAAACCTGGGTGTAATAATTTGAGGGGAGTTTGGGCTTCATATGAGTTAAATATTTCTTGAGGGTGAATTTCTTTAGATCAAGTCATTGTCTCTCATGGGATGTGACAGCATTACTTTGTGTATTTCAACATAGATTGTGCAATATTTTTGACGAGTAATCATAGAAAGCAATCCCGTACTGGCAAGAAGAGGAACTGTACTGGCCTCTAAATGTTTCTTATCTTTTTGTTTGCTATGATCACTTCCATATCTTTATTATTTTGTTACAACATTTTTTTCAAAAAGCCTGCTAGGAAAATAAATGGGTCAATTTAGTTTATACGTATTTGTTAGGTGTTTAGTAAAACAAAATGTGGCAAAATGAAGGTAAAAATATATACCATGAATTTGTTGTAATTTGTTGTGCCAGATGGAGAAAACCACCATAGAAGTCATTAAGAGACAGTGAGTTGGCTTCAACTATCAAAGTAATGACAGAGTATGCAAGTGAGAGGAGTGTTTTACTTCCAAACTAGATATCTTTCACTGCATCATGATGTTTGCAATGTTTTACCTTTTCTTTTAGAATATGTCCATCTCCCATGTCTTTACTTTTTGGGCTTCTCTTCCAAACAGGATCCAATAGCAGATTCAGCCTTTCTCTTATCCATTGGCCAGTGTCTTATTGAACATGCATGTCCTGGGTCTTCAGCCATTGTCAAAGTTCTTGTCTCTGCCGGGGAATGTAACATGAAGCCACATTAACTTTTTAGCACTATTTCATTGCTATCTTTCAAAGTTAGACCTATTGAAACAATAAGCTAAATCCTAGGGGAAAATTGTGGTGGTAGAAATTTCAATCAACAAAGCAGGCTTCTGGGGATATATTTTGGGTCAGAATAGTCTTTCTAGGTTTCATACCATGTACAACAATACATACTTGGCCTAAGCAATGGGTTGAACATTGCTAAAATATACTGGTTTCTCCACTTTTGAGGTATTGAAATGACATGCCACCAGCTGGACTAGCAGTTATTTTGATACTAGTTTATTATGGTCTTCTAGTTAGGGCTTGAATCCTTAATAAATTGCCTCTCTAAAGGCAATTTCGGTGACTTACCAGCATATTGGATCTGGATAAGTCATAAATCAGACATATTATAGATTTCTGAAAAAGAAAACTCTACCAAAAAGACACTTTGCAGTTTTATTTCTGATTTTATTTCTGCTTTTAATCATAAATTGGCCATGGTTCACTGGAGAGCATTTTAAATCACCCAGAGAAGATTTCCAGCCTTTCTACAAAAGGGCTGTCTTTGGGGAACTGTTTCCTATTGCAAATATTCTTGAAAAACAGACCTCTTGGCTTCTTTTGCAGTAAATGTCCTTGTTCCATTAGATGAATCTGTTCTTTCTGCCTGCAAATCTAACCTATAAACATTTTGAAATATAGTAGCTTTGTAATCCTCCAGCATATTAGAACTATTTCATTTTTTGAGCAGCTAGATCAGGCTGACAAAAGCTGTGACATGTGCCTATTTATCTAAAAGTGACTGTTGTCTTTATTTCCTTACTATTATAAAATTGCAGCTGGAGAGATTCTTCCATCCACCCTTACCCTCTGGCATGTTCTGGTTTATGGTAAGAGAGAATTTTTTTTTAATGACCATGTCATAGAATGGGCCTCTCTATGGAAGACTTTTGAAAGGCCTTTTTCTTCTTAGTGTGCTGCATTTTGAGGCTTGGAAACCCATAAACCAAAGGATCTAGTGTGGAAAAAGATGCTAAGGTCACAAACATTTACCTGAAAGAAGCAATGGGATGAAAAGAGTCAAAAGTGAAAAGAAAGCTGCTGTGGATAGCTTTAGTGGGTGGACTCCATTTAAAGTAGGAGCCAGGCTTTTTCTTTTCCCCCTGAGGGATGGTAAAAGCATATATTTTTCTTGTATATTAAACCTAAAGGAGATCAAGTGCCCCACATTTAAGCTTTATCAAACTTAGTTTAAACAACCAGTTTTGCAAAGAGAGAGCAAACTTAGGACAATGAAAATAAGTTAGAATTATCAAACAAACTAGCTAGGAGGCAGAAGTTTTATATATATATATATATATATATATATATATATATATATATACACACACACACACACATATATATATATATATATATATTTCTGTCCTAAGGTATATTCTAATTAGTCTCCAGAGAATATTTTTCTGGAAATTTAATTTTAGCACCAAAGTAAGTTAAACAAGATAAGATTATTTACTTTGGTTGTGTCTAAACCTGTAAAGCAAAACATTGTCACTTTTACGTGGATGTACAGTCATGTTTTGGACCCTTCAATTATATTCTTTTTTTATTTTTTGTTTTTTCGAGGTAAGGTCTCACTCCAGCCCAGGCTGACCTGGAATTCACTTTGGAGTCTCAGGGTGGCCTCGAACTCATGGCAATCCTCCTACCTCCACCTACTGAGTGCTGGGATTAAAGGCATGTGCCACCACACCTGGCTTCAATTATATTCTTAAAACTACCCAGACAGCATATGATAATAATACTCTCTTAAATGTTCTAAAATATTTTTTTCTTTCACTAAACCTGGAATGATGGTACCAAAATTGGCATTTGTATTCACAAAAATAAAATAAATTAAGAGTTATAGTCAAAGTGATGTTAGCCTGCTTGTTTCTTTAGCATCTATTTTATATATCTTTGGAACGTTTGTTCTGCAAATGGTTGGTTGGTTGGTTGGTTGGTTGGTGCTGCATTTAAGGAATCTTGTCTTGGAGTTTATTTTCTAATTGGATAAATGTGCTAACGTTGTGATATTTAGGACTAATGGTGGGTCTTAGATGGGGATTGAATGGATATTCAGTACTGTTATGACTTTGGGCATAACAACAGAGCATGCTTGTGTAGAGAGAAATGAGAGAGTATAATGAGAGGTTGTCACTTGAATTGTGTGCAGTAGTATGGATCACCCATCTGAGTAGTCCCATTAAATTCCTGTTTTCCAACAGTTATGAGAAAGAAAGAAATGTGATAAACCCTAAGAATGTTAGAGCTTCTGAGAACATTCTTTGTCCCTGAAAATGGAAGGTAGAGTGATTGAAAATTGTACTGCCATAATTCAGTTGTTAATCTTAAAAATCACTGGAAATATCTTCCCCACAAAGTGCTATCATTTTAAACCATTTAGTAAAATGGGGATAGAATCAGAAGTGATCAAACATTTACCCATGGCTAGAAGAAGGCCAAAGAAGTTGCACATATTCTCTTTGCCAGATATTGCATTGATTACTGATAAAAATATGCCTGAATCCACCAGAGTTTGTGGGTATAAACAAAAGTTTCTTCTTGTGACATGATCCAGAAGGCTGAAGGAGGATTCTATGGATAGGAAGTTGGTAAGCCTTCAGTCTTCTGCATTCTTTGGTCAATGAATATCCCCACTCCACCTCCCACTTTTTTGCTGCTGGAAAATCAGAGCCTGCAAATGGTGAACAGCTATTTGGGCAAGGAGCTGCACTTCTAAACTGAGGAGGGAAGCAGCTGCCCTCTAGAGGAGGGCTGGAAAGGGGATTAGCCAGGATTTCTTTGCAGGGCGGGCTGCACTTTGGGACCCTCAGCAAATTGATAGCTTCCAAATGTTCTTTGTGTTCCTTACAATAAAGGGTATGTGAGGCAGAGCCAGACTTCGAGCCATACACAAAAGGAAATTATTAAATACATACTTCCCCTCATTGTGCCTCAGCCCCTTCCCCCGACGCAGGCTGAATTGGCCAAGATTAGTTGCAAGAAATACCTTAAAAACAATGGGGAAACTGGACTAAAGAGCACCAGTGAAATAATTTACGGCAGAAGTCAGTCATTTAAACCTCATTAACACTGAGCTTGCTGGGGAATCAACAGCATGAAGTGTTCAGAGGTTTGCTTATAGAGGCACTAGTCACCTGGATTTGTATCTGAAACACGAAGGAATGGCTTTGCGATCCATCAAATTGTTTTTCTTTTGACCTCCAGTCCCTTCACTCCTAATCTCTTAGGCTAGCAGCCACATCCTGTCTTCTCCCTTCCTCCCTACTCTGGACCCCATTTCAATGACACTCACAAACATTTTCCATTCCTTTGACTCATTCACCTTCCCTATCACAGCTTTGGCAATCCTTGCCCAGTCCTGGCTCAGGTCAGTGGTCCACTTTGCCTGTTCTTGTTCCCAGGCTGCTGAAACCTATCTGGGGAAAATTGCATATCCATGCTCACTGGCTCCACTACAGATGCATGCCTTTCAACCTCAGCTGGACCCTCAACTCTTATTCTTAATCCTTTTCTCATCCATAGTTGGCTCCTTCTAGCATTTCCCACAGCAGCTGTTCCAAACCTTCATTTCTTTTCTCAAGGCCTCACTTCTGGCCTCTTCACTCTTAGCAAATGACCTACATTTCTATTTCTTTAAGAAGTACCATAAAGTGACAATTTTCTCTTGCTTCCTTATCTAATATCTCTGTAGCTATTCATCCTTTACCATTTCCTCTCCTCTGTTCTGATTTTAACTCATCTTTTCTCTTAACTAGGAACTATATTGTAATGTCAACTACTTTACATAAACATTAAATATTTCATTTCATCACTTTACATTTTAAGCAGTATTTGCCTCATTCCTTTCATGTCTGAACTTCTTAAAGCCATAATTAATATATTTACTTCTCTACCTATATGCATTCAGCTGTTGGCTTCTAGATTTCTATTAAACTTGTCAGAAACACAAAAGTCAGTATTTCAGCTACATTTCTCTACCATCTTTTTGGTTCTCCAAAAGCAATTATTTTTAATCCTTACAGCTGTGAAATTAGTTACCAGCATATTTCTAGCTTCTAGTAATTTGTTGTCACTCATTTTGTTTTCTTTGTTGTTTTGGGTTTAAAGTTTTCAAAGCTCCTCACTATGGTATTAACAGTATTTCAGGGGAGAAGAGAATTAGATATTATGTTCAATTAGTGATATTTATTTAGGACTGCCTTTATCTAGTCTCTCTATTGCTTTTATTATTTTACTTGCCCTCAGTTTCCTTTCTTTCTCATTCTCTTCTGCCTGCTCTCCTTTGGTGATTATTTTGACCCGCTTGGAATTAACTCTGTCATTTATGAACATGTCTCAATTTTTACCTTCCAGTCCTGATTTATTTCCTGATCTCTAGCCCATCCATTACACACTAGAATTATTCACCTAAATATCCTACAGGCATGTCACACATAAACTTTTCAAAACCAAACAAATCCTTCCCTCCAAACTTGTTTTCCCTTCTACCTTTCTCCTCTTTACAATGATAACACTCCATTCCTTAAGCAAGAATACGCAGAGTCATGCCCATCTCTTCCCAACAAGGAATCTGTATTTCATGAAAAGAAGACATAATATCTCATTCATTTCTCCCCCCGCCCCCAAGCCATTATCCAAGGCACTCATATAAAAGTTTGTTAAAATGATGGGAACTTGCTTTTGGAATCTAAATATAGTACAAGGCTAAAGTTACCAAATAGACAATGAGGCACATAACAATGTGTTCAACTTATGTGTGGTTAAATTGCTTATTTTATGAAATTTTTTCTTGACATGAAACCAAGTTATACACGATTTATTTATGATTAAAATCATCTCTCCTGTTTTGTTTTAAAAACATTCAAATTCTTGGAGAAACAAAAGTAATTGTATAACTTTTCCTTCACTCTATATATGTCTGAAAGTAAAACTCTGGATTAAAGATTTGAAATGTCTTGTGTTTTAGACAGAATCTCTAAAGAATCCTTTTCAAAGAACCAGAAATTACTCAGAAAACCCAGTCAAATATTAGATAGCTGCAAATTCTCCCAATACAGACTTTTAGTATTTATCTGAGACAGAATTCCATGGCTATGTTTTGATAAATACAGATTGAGTATCCTTTATTGGAAATTCTTAGAACTAGACCTGTTTTGAATTTTAGATTTTTTTGGGGGGGTGGAATATTTGTTTATATAAATATGGGATACATCAGGGATGAGAGTTCTCAAGATGAAACTCATTTATGCTTTATATACACCTTACTGCATAGCCTGCAGGCTATTTTATGCAGTATTTATAGTGTACATATGGTTTGCCTAAACTTCATCACATGAGGTTAGGTGCATAATTTTCCATCCATGATATTATGTTGGCACCTAAAAAAGTTTTAAGACTTGAATCATTTTGAGTTTTGGATTTTAACATTCAAGATAGTTGAGCTCAACAAAATATTAAGAGATAACATTTTGTAGAAAATATAAGGTAGAAATTGACTTAATAGAATAGAAAATTAAACGTTCTTTTCTCTGCTTTTTCCTCTCCTTGTCTCTACACTGAAACAAATGAAGTTATGTATGAATGTGCTCATGAAATTTCTTTAAGTCTCACAATGAGTTTTACCATCTGTTCTTTTATAATGTTCTAAAGACAATGCATTTATGATCAACACTCCTGGATTAGTCTATTGTTAATGCACATTTAATTTGTGTAATAATTTTAGATGAAAGTTTGACCAGTTACTGTTTCTAGCTCAGATTCAAGTGTTATGAACTGAACCTGTTTTCCATTCTGTATGTTAGAAATTTTACATATATTTTCTTATCTAACCCACAAAGTAGGTGCTAGACTTCAAAAACTAGGAATATTCAGCTTTCTTACCAAAAATAAATAAAATGGATAATTAAGAATGTAAATGATTTACCTAGAAAGAATTATAAGGTGAATAAGTAGCAGACTTAGGATTTTAACCCAAGTGGCTTGACTTTAAGTCTACTGTTCTTCTCATTATGGAACAGAGACATCTTATTCCATAGGTGCCCTTTTTTATTAGGTCCCTCTACAGAGCATATAAAATTGTGTACCTTTAATTTGGCAATATTATAGTGTCAGTGATGAAATTAGCTCTACTTAGTTTAATACAAATATGTTTGATAATAGTTATATGAAACAAGGAAAATAATATAGGTTTCTTCCTCTAACAGTATGGTTATCAACAACTACATGCAGAGGTGGAGTAAGTAGTATAGTGAATATGTTGAAATTTTCTGAGTATAAATGATCAGAATGGGAAGGGATTCATGGATAAATGGTTCTATTTTTAAAAAGAAGAAAACTGAACCTCATAGAAATCAAATGACTTATTCAAAGCTAGCACTGGTACTTATGTCTTCATTTTATTTTCTCCTGTTTTAAGAAAAAAAGTAACTCACCCTTCTAACTTGCTGATGAATAATCCACCACATTTAAAGGGTCACAGTTTGGGACTTTAGTTTCTTTGTTAGTATATAAATATTTTGGAAGATCGAACTATTTCACATTGCTGTAGATTCTCAGCCTGTTGTGTACTATCAGATCCACAGAAACAGCTGAGGGTTGAAGAGTATGATAAATAGGAGACAGGAAACAATTTTTAAGTTGGGGTCATGAGAGAAATTGGGGATCCTGATTGCTTAGGAAGAGGGTCACAGTAAGATACTCTGGGTCATCATGGGAAGCTATAAAGAAGGAATAGGTAGTATAAAAGTAGAGGATAGAAATAGTGTATGTATAATGAATGTAAACTGAACCAACTCCATGGTTTTGGTTTTAGGCAGCAGTGTCCTTTTTTATAAGTCAACATTTGAGTTTAAAGAAATGTTTTGTGCACCTATAGGTTCATTTGTTAAATAAATTGTGTCATATTCCATACCTACTATTTGGTAGTATAGTTTAGAGCAATTGAACATCACTTCATTTTCTAAGTATACACATAGTCTTCATAGCAAATCAACCTTAAGGTGAATTGTGTCCCTATGGATAACATAGAAAGTACCTGTTGACCACTTTATTCAAATTCAGGGATATATACTGAAGGCCTTCATTTGATAATTACTTTAATTTGTCCCCAAGTAAAGCAATTAAGTTTGTTTAGTACAACGTGTGCTTAATGTGTACATTTCTGAATGGTTATGTTTTAATTTTGCTTCTGAGCTGACATACTGTTTGTCATGGCTTCTGGATTTTACCTATCAGGGAGAACATGTCAGGATACATCTTGCTTGATGTTGATGGGAATCATATGCACTTTCCAGTTTTGTTTATTCCCTTTTTGAGTGTGTTATAAATTTGTAAAGCTCCTATTCCATGAGCTTTCAGCACATTAAGTGACTCTTTAGGACCTCTAGGTTACAGGTCATTGGCTTTTGTATAGATTTTTTGTGCGTCTAATTTTTCTCTTAGTGCTCTGAGAAAGAATCCATCTGTTCTGTGACAGCTCTGGTAAGGAAACCTTGTACTGAAACTGTTTCTGGTCTTTGTTTGGAGTCACTTTCATGATGTTTCCATTTGTGTGTGACTATCTTATGCAAAGCAAAGGGACCTTACTTAGGTTATGCTGAGTGTGAGATAAGAATTGGAATAAGTAGAATATGGACATTATCCTCTATTAGACTATAGTCCACTGAAGGGCAACATAATACACATGAGTGAGCTGATGCATAAAATAATGTTATGAGCACCATCAGCCTTAGAGGCTTAGAAACAGTCAAGGGTGGTGGTGCACTCCTTTAAAGCCAGCACTCAGGAGGCATGGGTAAGAGAATCACTGTAGGTTTGAGGCCAGTGTGAGACTACATAGTAAATTCCAAGTAAGCCAGGGCTAGAGTGAGACCTAACAAATGTGTGAAAAGACAGAAGGATGTATTAAAAAAAATGGGAATGCTTAGTTACTGGGCAGCATTTAAACTAAGACATTACATAATACTACTACTAATAATGATAATTATGATGATGTTATAGGCTAGGGAGATAGCTCAGCAGTTAAAGATTCTTGCTTGCAAAGCCTGACTGCCTAGGTTAAATTCCCTAGTACTTATGTAAAGCTAGATACACAAAGTGGTGCATGTGTCTGGAGTTTGTTTGCAGTTGCAGGAGGCCCTGACATGCCCATATTCCCTTATTCTCTCTCTGTACAAATAAATCATCTGTGTAAAAATATTTGCAAAGCAGAACTGGTGAACATAGCATCAGTAGACATTATATTTATTTGGAAAGTGTAAAATGCTTCATGGAGGAAGTGAGAATGTTAATTTAACCTTGAAGGAAATATGGAATTCAACAAAAATGACCTCCTGTATGGAGGATGCTGTCTGACAGAAGATCACTGGCTATAGGTGTGGAAATGAGAAAGTACAAGACACAGGAAAGTGAAAACATCAGTGGAGTGATAATATGGAACGCTTTAGATGATAAGATTTAAAAGTTTGGATATTTTACTGGTGGCAACATTGAGCCATTAGAAGATTTTGAGCACTAGAGTGACATTTAACAATACTTTCACAGTACTTACTTTAGCAAGAGTACAAGGGATGGACTTGAGAGAGTTAAACTTCGGGGGCAGGCTTTCTACTTAAGAGGATGTTAGGAGTTGAAAAGTGTGATAACAGCCTGAGTGGAGCAACAAATGTGTGAAAAGACAGAAGGGTGTATTTGAAAAAAAAATATTTGGGAAGGCTTATTTACTGGGCAATCAAGAAAGTGATACTGCCAGCATTTAAACTAAGACATTCAGCTGAATGCTTGCAAAGAACTAAAAAAGAGACTCATTTAGGGTTTCACTTAGCTGTGCATTTTACAGGTTGGCAAGCAGAATGGAGGAATATAATGTCATCTTCCTATGGTCATTGGTTAGTAGAGCCAGGATAGGGAAGTCTTATGAGGAAAAGCCAGTGTTATTTCCTTGCTGCCATAGTTTTTCAACCTTGACATAAATTGTAGATCTACCAAGCAAGCATCTTGATGACTGGACAGTAAGGTGTGTGGGGAGGGAGGGGAGGGAGGGGAGGGAGTGGGGGACACAAATCTAGACCCAAATGGCAATGGTACTGTGGTGGTTTGATTCGGGTGTCCCCCATAAACCTAGGTGTCTGAATGATAGTTTCCCAGGTGATGGATATTTGGGAATTAATGCCTCCTGGAGGGAGTGTATTGTTGGGGGCAGGCTTATGGTGTTATAGCCAGCTTCCACTTACCAGTGTTTGGCACACTCTCCTGTTGCTATTGTCCACCTTATGTTGGCCAGGGGGTGATGTCCACCCTCTGCTCATGCCGTCATTTTCCCTTGCCATCGTGGAGCTTCCCCTCGAGCCTGTAAGCCAAAATAAACCTCTTTTTCCCAGAAGCTGCTCTTGGTTGGGTGATTTCTACCAGCAATGTGAACTGGACTGCAACAGGTACCATAAAATTCTACATCCTAAAAGACAGACCAAATGGCTGTACCTTCACCATGCCCTTAGAGGTACACCTGAGTCACAAGGCCCTGGAGAGGATACAATGAAGATTGACCCTAGTCTACTACTGCTTCTCTCTTTCTCTCTCTCTCTCTGTGTCTCTCTCTTTCTCTTCTCTCCCTTATATCTCCTTTATATTACCTATCTTTTTCTTCCTTCTTTTCCTTGGCACTTGACCTGTGACTCCCAGTCCTAGCATGTGGTTATCATCCACAATGAGCTTTTGATCAGAGAGACCTACAAGGTTTCCTAAAAGAATGACAGATTTCTGTCAGGGTACTTGATGACCACCAAAGATTAGTGGTAAGACACTACTGCTGAAGACACCATATGCGGTTGACACATAAAATGGAATGACATGGCTGGAAGCTGGAAGAGAGTCAGTCTCCAGACAGTCAACATGTCTAGTGCCAGAAGGTGCTACATGGGTGACTGGGGGAAAATGACCAATATCTGTCCAAGCAACTCATGGTCTAACTTACTTAGCAGCAAATAACCTGTCGTGATGCTCATACAAGTGCAATAATGGCGCACAGCCATGGTGGGAAACCAACTGCTCTTGATTTGGCTAACTTATCTGCTCAGTGGAACGTGAGCCATACCTGGAGCTGGGAAACATGTCAGAACCATATCCAAAATGAGCCTGCTCTCCATTATCAAGCTACCACCAATTGTGGGCTACAAGAGGGCCTACACCTGTTAAATTCTCTATAAAAAAATAAGGGTTATCCCATTTATCTGGTGCTAACTTACTCTCCATTGGAGAATCTGCTTCTCTTTTTTAGATAGACTCAGATCCTAAGGAGAGAACCACCCCGTCATACTTCAAAAGGGCCCTAGCTGAAACTTAGAATAACTGGCAGAACAAGCAAGTGTGCTGTTTTCTTGGTGAACCTGGTATCAGCACAAGGGTGAAGGAGATAGACACAGAGAATAATCAACTCCTACCAAATCAGCTATCCAGAGACACAGAGGCTCCCAAGAACTCATCACTGAAGCAGACCTAAACTGAACCCAACATGGCTCAGGGAAATTTGTGGAAGTGGGGGAGGAAAGAATGTCAGAGCCACACATTGGGTCATGATACACAGAGACATTTTCTCCTACTCATAATTGATGGCTAACCCCACAATGCATGACCCATATACCCCAACAAGGAGGGTCCAGGTGGAGAGGGGAGGACAGGGAGGAGGCTAACAATGGTACCAACTTGACTGTATTCACTGAGTCCAAAACTAATAAAAAAAAAACTGTAGATGTCTTAGTACTCATCTAAACATTTCATTTTACATATGAGTGCTCTGGGGCCTTCAGAAGGAAAATCAGTGTCTGTAGCCCTATAGATGGTGAGGCATAGTCTCTATTTTAGAAGAAAAGGCCACTACATTTGAGCCAATAATAAAATACCAGATAATTTTCCAAACAAAAATATTTAGGGTAGCATGCATCTGGAGTTCGTTTGCAGTGGCTATAGGCCCTGGTGTACCCATTCTCTCTCTCTCTCTCTCTCTCTCTCTGTCTCTTTCTCCCTCTCTCTGTCTCAAATAAATAAATAAAAATAAAATCTTTAAAAAATCCAAGGAGCCATGTCATAGGCAGATTTATGTCCTACAATATCTGAGTGGAATGTGGCCTACTAGGAAAATAGGAACTACCCAGTGGAAGTCATTGTGGCCCTTGTGAGAACTGGTACTAGGATATTCCTATGCAGTGACTATCAGTAAGTAGTGGAATGACACAAGAGAGGTTTGTCATTTTTGAAGGCAAAAGACTTCAGTTTTAACTGAATGTTCTGCATTAGAAAACTACTCCTCAGAGGGAAAAATATATTTTCTCCCATTTGATTCTAAGAATGAAAACACTATATAAAAATGAAACAATTTTACAGGTGGCAGCAAAACCCAAGAAGAATCAAGATTCATGAACAGGACAAGAAAAGATAGCTAGTTGACTGCCTAGCATGAGATGAGCAACCTCTAGCACATCTGCCAGGGCCCAGGAGACATTACAGAGGATGTGACCATTTAAGCATGCAAGCTGATCTCACTGCTAGTCTGGGAAGCGCCTTCAGGGAGAGAGCAATAGACACTGAGGACATTCAAAACTTATTAAAGCAGAAATCCAGAGGCTTCAAGGAGCTCGATGTTAAAGTAGACTTATCACTCACCAGGCAAGGCTCAGGGATCATTGTGGAAGAGGGACCAGAAAGATTGCAGGAGCCACAGAGTGGAAGGAATATCTTGAGGCATTGTTCCTCCACAGAGACTGACTGATGCATTCATGATCCCATGGTAAATCCCAATAACCCCAATGAGGAGGGCCTCAGTGGAATGGGGGTAGGGAAGAAGGGATATAAGAGGATAACCCAAGGAGAATATAATCAACATGTGATCTGTTCAAACCACAAAGTTCATAATTAATAAAAATAAGAAAATGAAACAACTGTCTAAAAATTGTTTAACCTGAACAAGGAAAGTATTTTTCCCTTTCTAGTCTTGATTTTTTTTGTGTGTGTGACTTGAATTTTTGCTTTACTTTTTGTTTGCTTCCTCCAGCAACATCTCAGAATTTCTCATTCACCTCTCAGAATCTCTTACCTTAGGTCTTTGTGGTATAACTGCAGCTATATTTTAGGTACAAAGAAGCAGAAAAAAAATCACAAATTAGCTGGGTATGGTGATGCACACCTTGGATCCCAGCACTCAGGAGGCAGAGGTAGGAGGATCGCTATGAGTTCGAGGCCACGCTGAGACTAAATAGTGAATTCCAGGTCAGTCTGGGACAGAGTGAGACCCTACCTTGGAAAACCAATAAAGCACAAATTAGATCTTTGTGTTTATACGTATTTTTTTATTTGTTCTGCTTGTGTGTGTAATGTGGTGCTGTGGTGGTAGTGGTGGTGGTGTTGGTGGCGGGGTGTGTGTGTGTGTGTGTGTGTGTGTGTGTGTGTGTGTGTGTTTGGTGCATGCATGTGATGTGCCAGTGTAGTACCCATATGGTTCCTTAAATTGGATTGCCCTTGTTTGTGTTGGTCAGAGAGGATCATCATGTGTCCCCCTCCATTGCTCTTCTACCCATTCTTTCTTGACCTGGAGTCTTTTACTGATCTCAGAGCTTGCTGTTTAATTTATTTATTTTTTTCATAAGCTGAAGAGATCCACTCGTCTGTGCTCTGGGATTAAAGATGTTCATGGGCATGCCCAGCTGTTTATGTGGGTGGTTCATGGAGATTGAACTCTAGAGGTCACTTAGGCCTCCACAGGCTTTCCTCATCTTTCCAGATCTTACAGCTATTTTTCAAAGTGCAAAATCCCTTGGCTTGTGAACTGTAACAGCATTGGACCCTGAATTTGTTCTATATTTCTTTCTAACTAGCATAGAAAAATGTTACCATAAAAGTTAGTTATATTCATAAAGGGAATAGTATGGATTGATGATACACAATTCGGAAGCTAAGATTTTGTTTGACTCCTTATGGTAAGAGATTAAAGGCAAATGATGCTTGAAAGCACAAAGAAGAGCCTTCACTCTCCCCAAAACAAAAGCAGTGCCTGAAGTTAACATACATAGTGTGATGAGTTAAAGATAAGGCTAAAATTTATACCAACAAGAAGGCTACAAATTACTCCTTGTTTGCTATTAATATATTGATTTAAGTGACTATATTACATGAGTCAATAACATGAAAGTATTTGAAACTTATGAGAACATTTTCAAGTTGGTTTAAAAAGCACATCAATAAAGAATTATTGAATTGATCCTACTATGTGCAACACTTGTGCTGCATATTTGAAGGATACAAAGATTAATAAGAGAGTGGTTCCTTTTTTCTAGCCTTGAAAACTGATGGAGGGGAAACACAGATATTATGAATGGACCATTGAATGAAGCATCAGAAGAGCTATGGTAGGCAGTGAATGTGAAAGCAAAGTTAAAAGGACAGACATCACCTTGTATTTTAAGAACAGAGATTGATTTGATTAGTGAGGCATTATGGGAGAATTTAAATTTGAATTGGGGCTGGAGAGATGGCTTAGCAGTTAAAGTGCCTGCTTGCAAAGCCAAAGAACCTAGGTTTGGTTCCCCAGGATGCATGTAAGCCAGATGCACAAGGTGGTGTGTGCTTCTGGAGTTAGTTTGCAATGCCAGGAGGTCCTAGTGCATCCATTTTTTTCCCTTTCTCTCTGAAATAAACAAATAAATAAAATAAACAAATTTAAAATATTTGAATTGGGCATTTAATGCCTTATTTATATTTTGAAAGTACACATATATATGTGCTCTCTCTGTCTTTCTCTCTCCATATCTTTCTCACACTTGTGTACAAAATATAAGCCATTATATAATTGTCCAAAAGACCATTTACATATATAATTTCTTGCAAGTTCTTGAAATACATGTGAGCATAATTAATGTTATTTTCACTTAGCTTATTGTAATATAGGAAAATGACATTCATTTTTAAGTTAGACTGTTAAACATTTCAAATATGATACAATAGCTTAGAGGTCTGAAGAATATTACCATTTTGTGTATGTTTGTATGAGTATGCAGAGAATGTGTGTGCTATGGTGTGCATATCGTGTGATGCATATATGTGTATATGTAGATGTGCATGCCCCATATCTGCATGCATATAGGCCGGAAGAGAACATCAGATGCCCTTCTGTTATTGTTCATTAAAGTATTTCCTTGAGATGGGGTTTTTCCCTCAACCCATATCTACTGGCTGTCATTGCGCTTTAGTGATTCTGTGGACTCTGTCCCTGTGGACTGGGGTTTACAGACATGCATTGATGTGCCCAGATTTTTTATGTGGGTTCTAGGGAATCATACTTGGTGGTCTCTAGCTCAAGTGTCCCTCATGCTTAAATGGCAAGCATTCTGCATTTTTAAGGTGAAAACTATTAGACTATTTTGCAAAAGGGCACAAGACTAATTGGTGGAGTTTTTTTTTTTTTTTTTTTTTTTAGAGGCTTCCTTCGTGTTTGGGGTGGGAGCAAAAGATCTTTTATTTGACTCATCACATTTCTAGTGTTACTTTTCTTAATCCCCTCCCCCCTTTGGCAAAGTTCCCATCTGATGACATGCTGCATACCATACGTATTTCCGTATTTCCCAGGGCTTCATAGAATTAGTTCTTTCAAAAAGCCACCAATGATCTAATCACCAGCCCCAATAGCCAAACCCAAGCAAAATGGGTTTTCTTCAGCATTTAATAAATACTGTGAGTTGACATCCCTCTCTTGAAACTTTTTCATAGATTTGGAGTCATAATATGCTCCTTGGTTTTCCCAGTGACTCCATCCTTTCCTGTTCTCTTACTATAAGTGGAGGCAATTCCCTCAAGTCAATCTTGATTCCCTGTGCTTTCACTCAATGAAGTCTCAATTCTTCAGCTATCATTTGTTATGAATTGAATGTAAACAGGCTCTTTTTAAAAAATATTTGCCCACTTATATTTGTCACTGTTTTGGTATGTTGTAGAGCCTTTGGAACATGGGGTTTATTTGGCAGATATAGGGCCATAGAGATGGGGGCTTAAAGGTTTCTGCTGCCTCTGCTTCTGGACTTGTTTACACTTAATATTATTTTAATGTCACATGTATTTTATTAAACACAAAATGATTTGATAGTTGTTCATCAATGAGTTAATGCTCAAATAATGAGAACATTTGTCAATGAAGAAGTAGAAAGTAGGGGAGATGACTGATTTATACATTAGAACTTATAGATATGGAGGTTAAAATACAGAAATATATTTAAAATACCCAAAGTTTTGATTGAAGGGAGGTTTATTATATTACTTTAGCTTTATTTATTTTCATGGTTGTAGTTTCTTATACAAATCACTTAAATTTAATGCTATCTTCAGAGTCACAAATAGATGCCAACAAGTGAACAATAATGAAATAACTTTAAGTGTTATAACATGGCCACAGGACTGACAAAATTACATGGAAGGTATGGTTTGAAATATGGAGAAAATGGTTTTGCAAAAGTATTTGGAATAAATGTTGAGCTAAATCATGCAGCAACAATTTGGCCTAACTGGTGCTTCTCAGTAACTCACTGTATGACATGGGTTGTCATGGCAATTCCCTGGGTTTTAGTTTTCCAAACTTTAAAACCTAGGCCTAAAATTGTGGAAAAGAGATAAGATTGTACTTAGATTTTTTAAAGACCATAACCAGTTCTGAAATTTTGTATTTGTAAGATTATTTTCAAGCAAATTCTAGATAATCTATGGTTCTCACATTCAGTCATTTTATAAATATAGTTTTTATTATGCTACTGTCACTTTTAATTGAGCTGGGATTATTTGCTCACTCTGCTTGCAACTAAAAGGTAGATAACTGAAGCAGAAATGTGTTATATCAAATAATGTAGAGTAGGCAGTGATTAATATTATCTCTGCCCCAAATAAAGAATTGTCTATCTCAATGGAAAAAGGGACATCTAGATAAAAATATCACTAATGATAATAGTACAGATCAATGTCCACCAAGGAACAATGACCAAACTTTGATGGGAGCATTCACCCTAGAAGTTCTGAGAATTCTAGAAGATGCATGTGTGGTTTCTTTACTCTTTATTATGTGAAATTGGTGAGAAACAGTGATTAAACACCACTGAGAAAATTTCAGCAGAATTAAAAAACCAATTTTCAAGTAATGTTGTAGAAACATTCCTTTCTCATTGAGGTGGGCTTGGTTGCCTTCTGCATTGTAATTTTCAATGAGGTTTTAAGAGGAATCATTGTGATTTTCAGGAACTACAAAAGAAAGCCATCCGAGCAATTGGATGCCTTCTGTGACAATCTATTTTTTTTCCTGCTGTAGTCTTGGTTTGCCCAAATTAACAGCCATGTCTCCACCTGTTATATCTAATATATATTCAGTATTACAGGTATGACTACCATACCTCACTTGTGATGGCTAGATGATTAATCACTTTATTAGCATATGCTAATTATTAACACTAATAGATTTCTTTATGACATTTTGATATGTGTATATAAAATATGTTTTTATCATATTCATCCCACATTACCTTCTTCTGTTTCCCTCCCATTCCTACTGCTTCCCTTCCTCTTTTCAACTGTCCTTCCTTCTGCTTTCATGCTTTTTTGGTGATAAAACAAGTTTAATTAAAGTTGTTTACAGGATCCTGGAATTTTGTCAACTAGATTGGTTTAAGAAACCCTCAAGAAAGGGCTGGAGAGATGGCTCAACAATTAAAGGCAGTTGCTTGCAAAAACTAAAGGCCTGGCTTTAATTCCCCTGTACCCATGCAAAGCCAGATGCAAAAAGTGGCTCATACATCTGGAGTTTGTTCACAATGGCAGGGGACACTGGCATGTTTATACTTATTCTCTCTCTGTCTACCTCATTCTTTCTTTCTCTGTCAAACAGTTAGTTAGACAGATAGACAGATAAATAAATAAATAAATAAATAAATAAATAAATATTAAAGAAGGAACCCCCAAGAGAATAATGCAGTTTCCTTTGGATATTTGAGCTCTCCCCTTACTGATGGATTAATCCTCAATGAATTCATAGTGTGATGGGACTATTGGGAAGTGAGAAGTAGTTGAAGGAAGTTGATCACTGCAGGCATGTCCCTTGCCCTGGATTCCTGTGTTCCTTTTGCTTTCTGTCTCAAATGAGGTGAGGAAGCTCCTCTACAATACTCCTGCTGCTGTGATGTTCTGCCCAAGAGCATGGGATAAGTGGTCACGGACTGAATCATTTAAAACCATAAGCGAAAATAAATATTTTTTTCTCTTTAAAGAGTTTCTTTCAGGTAATTAATTTTGATGATGATAAAAGTAACTAATATATGCAGCTATCATCTATTGATTAGACACAGCATTAGCCATCAATGGTTGAGAAAGTAGACATAATTTTACTGTGGTATGCAGCAGTCTCACACATTTACTCAAATGAGTTACAAATTGTGGCAAGTCACCTTCTTGTTGCTGGCATAAATTATCCAACAAAAAGCAGATGATGGGAGGAAATTTGTTTATTTTGGCTTTTATTCTTGAGGAGAAGGACTATGATAACAGTGGAAAACATGGCATGAATAGAGGCTGGATATTACCTCTGCCACAGCATGTGGAAACAGCAGCAGGAGAGTGAGATGAACACTGGAAAGGGGAAGCTAGCTACAACATCCATGGGCTTACCCCTAATAATACACCTCCTCCAATAAGGCTTCAATTCACAAATTGCCACCAGCTGGGGACCTAGCATTTAGAAAACACGGTCTTTGGGGGACACCTAATTCAAACCATTACATTCTGCCCCCAACCTTCATAAATTGATGACCATCCATAATGGAAAATGCAATGCATTCAGTCCAACTTTAAAAGCTCCCAGAGTTCTTATCAATCCTCACACTGTTCAAACATCCCCACAGTTCAAGTTCTCTTAACTGTGAGCTATAAAAGCATAATAACCTACTGTCACAGAAAAAACGTTCACACTGCAAAGGATGGTAGTGCAAGGAAAGATTGAACTAATACAAGTCTAAAACAAACAGGGCAAATATCAAATCTTGTAGCTTTAAATCCAACGTCTATAACCAGTGATCAAGCCTCTAGAGTTCCAATTTTGCCCCTCCAGTTGGGCTGCTCACAGCTCAGAGAACAATCCACCCTAAAGCAGCAGCTGTCCTAGGCAGCTATACCATAGTCCTGGCTATGGTCTCAGCTGAGGGTTCTTCTTCATGGCTCTATCAACTCTCCACACAGGGACTACAATAAGCCTGCTTCACATCACCTAGTGGCCATTTCTAAAACAAACAAACAAACAACAACAAAAAAAAACCCTACATTGCGAATCCAATGACCTCTTTCCCGCATTTGTTATACTCCATAGTACCAGATTGGCTACTAAATTTGTTAATCCAAGGAGGGAATAAAGCTAACTTTGAAGAGCAGGGAATCTTCTTCAGCATCCATGTCCCTTGCTTTCAAGAGAGTCAGCATTTTGTCTGCTGCCTCAATGCATAAAAGCTGGCCCAATTTCAATGGTATGATCTTTCAAATAATTGTAGCTGAACTGGCACTGTTTCCAAACTGAAACTTTCATTTCATTCTGTGCCATATCCTTCTGCTCATACCAGTCCAGTTCTGCACAATTCAACCCTGCACAAGTTTTCAGGACACATGAAGAATGCAGTAAGCCTCTCACATGAACTACTTCTAGCCTAGTCTGGACAAAGTTCGTTCTTTCCCTCATAAGCCAAACTTCACAGGGGAGGCATAGAGAGGATGGGTACACCAAGGCCTCCTGCCATTGCAAATGAACTCTAGATACATGTGCCACTTTGTAAATCTGGTTGTAAATGGATATTGGGGAGTCTAACCGAGGCCTTCAGGCTTTTCAAGCAGTGCCTTTAACCACTGAGCAATCTCTCCAGGCCCACAGTTCTTACTGCATCTAGATCTTTCAGCTCTGACCAAAATGGTCCATCAAACTTTACCTTTAGTACTGCAAGGTGCATCTTAGAGGAAGGTTTCAGATTCTTCCACATTCCTCCTGAAAATCAGTTCTGAAAGATCAAAAGCTGTAAAGTCCAGGTTTTTACAGCAATGACCTCACTTCAAGGTACAAATTTTCTTTGGCAGTTAACTTCTCATTGTTGACACAAAGCACCTGAGCAAAATCAGCTGAAGGGAGGAATGTTGTTTATTTTGGCTTAAATTCTCAAGGGGAAGCTCCATGATGGCAGTAAAAAACATCACAAGAGCAGAGGTTGGATATCATCTCTGTCACGACAGGTAGAAACAGCAACAGGAGAGTCAGCCAGACACTACCAAGGGGAAGATGGCTATATCACCCATAAGCCCACCCTCAATAACACACCTCCTCCAGCAAAGCTCCATAGGAGACACTTAATTAAAATTATTGCATAAATTTATGTTCAAATACTTGGCCCTGAGTATTTAAAGCAGCCTTATCATACTTGTCAACATTTAGAGGCAAAATCAGGATGTCCTTCAGTAGTGAATAAATTATGATACATTAAGGGATATGATTTAGTGTCAGAAAGAAATTACCTATGAAGATAAGCTATGAAAAAAAAAACACAGACAAACCTTAAATCCATATTGCTTAGTGAATCTAATTAGTGTGAAAGGCTATATATTGTATGATTCCAACATAGTGATATTCTGATAAAGGGAAAACTCTAGAGACAGTAAACTATCTGTGGTTACCAAAGGTTCAAGGAGAGCAAGGGAAGAAAGAAGGGATAGACAGGTGGAGTACTGGGGATGATTAATGCAGTGAAAGTATTCTGCACAATACTGAGATTGTAGGTATGCCATTATGCATTTGGAGAAATCATAGAGCTATACAACACAAAAAGTAAACTAAGAGTTTTAGCTAATAGTAATGTATCAATATTTGTTCATCACTTGTAGTGAATGTGCTGTACTAAGGCAAGATGTGAGTAATAAAGGAATTTGGGTTGGATGGGTGGGAATAATATGTGGAAATTCTCTGTTCTTTTTTTTTTAAATTAGAACTCTCTGTTCTTTCTGTTCAATTTTTATGTAAACTAAAATCTATTTTAAATTGTAACATATAATAATTTTAAATTCTTGAAATGTACTCAGGGGAATCTTTTGTTTGGCATATGTACATATTTTATTGTGGTCATGAAATTGATTATAATGTTTCCTTGTTTTACTTTTGGACTACCTCCTGGTAGTCCATACTGATTCTGACTTCAAAGAAAAATATGTATTGCTTTGTTAACACACAGAAAACCATAATAAAATCAAACTCCTTAGCAGCCATTAGTCAAAGCAGTATAAGCAGGAAATCCATAAAGCCTCACTGATTTAAATAGAGTGGAGGGTAGATATAGGGAATATAAATTATAGAATATTTGAAAGGGAATGTAATTTTTAATGTCTAAATATTTATGGTAACTGAAGTTAGACTAGATGTTGTATGGTCTAGGCCCTCAGGGAAATTGCATTAAGAATAGGCCTTTCTGTCTGTATACTTTTGTTCATCTACATTTTTTCAGCCTGGCATGCCCTTGTGTCCATCAACTAGATGCTTACTCATCCTTCAAAGTAAAAATGCTTCCTCCTGTCAGGTCTCCTCTGATATATTCAGTAGGAATTCCTTCTGCATTTATTTATTTTCAGTTTATTGAGTTCATATCTGTCAGATACTTGGCAAGAGAGCCAGAACTGGAATCTCTATATCATTTATAACACTTTTTACTGTGCCTTGTGCATTTAGAGGATTTCTGAAATGCATGACAAGTGAATTTAGTAACAATTACTTTTTATAAACTGTAATGAAGTTTTTGAAGTGTTGAAAGGAAATTCATTAGAATGCAAATAAAATATACAATATGAACAGCTATGCATTATTTTCTGTCAGTTAACTGGTTAGAGTTAATATTATAGAATCCTTAAGGGGGCATGCCCTACAGATCTTAGAGTATATTATAGTACATTATTCTGTCTCAATATATATTCAAAGTTGTTCAATTTTTATAAAAACCCAATTAAAAATGATATTAATGTCCTTCAGCAAATTAAAACCCATTCACATACACTCCACATTTACTCTCTCTTCCAAACCTCATCATATACAACCAAAAATTAATTTTCTGTCTACAGATTTGGGTATTCCAGATATTTCATAGAAATGGAATATTACAATCTGTGGTACTTTGTGACTGCCTTCTTTGACTTAGCAGTATGTCTTCATGTATAATTTTTACATCAGTACTTCATTTATTTAAAATGCCAAATGAGGGACTTCTGGCCAAGATGGCGACTGCCTAGCTGCGCTGCAAATCCTGGGGAAAGAAAGGCAAGATATTAAGGGTTCATTGGGACTTTTAGGGGAGAGAAATCTGGGAGGGCACAGAGGTGGGGGAAACAGGAAATCCTGGATCCCCTCGCGGGCGGGTAGCCCACCCCTCCCCCCAAGTAACTGCCATGTCCACAGCGCCCCTGCTGCCACCGGGCAGTGCCGCCACTGATGCTGCGCACCAATCTATCCCTGCTTGCGGAAGCTTAGACTGCTCCGCACACTCATCCACTCGCCCACTTACTGAGTGAGCCCAGTCCCACAGCAACTGCCACACAAGCTCAGACTCTGTTGCTCGCTTGTGCCAGCTCAGGTGCCTTCCCCTACCTGTCTGTCACGCCGGCCCTCCACCATTGTCCTGTGGCCGGGGAGCGCAGACAGCTTCCGGGTCTCAGTGTTCCCAGCCAGAGTTCAGGCTACTTCAGTGCTTGGTGCCTCAGTGTCACTCCTAGCTCAAAGGCAGGCAGCTTTGGCGCATTACCCCTTGAGAATTCAGGCAACTTTGGCACCCCTGCCAGGCAGTAGATAGGCGGCTTTGGCAAGTGAGAGCCAAAACACAGGCTGTTTGGCAACTGCCCCAGGCTGCCATAGATTCCCATTGTGCTTGAGCCCGGGCTGATACACCCACCTACGTGCCAATACACTGTCATGGGCAGACCATAGCACAAAAGAAATAACATGAAAAATCAAATGCAAGAAAATCCAGTTAGAACACCCAGTCCTACAGTGAATACATCTAACCAAAACATAGAAGAACCATTAGGATCAGAACACCAAATTGAAGCTATGAGCAATGCAACCCTGACCAACCTACTGGTAGAACTGGCAGGAAAGCAACAAAGGACCAATAATCGTGTGGATGCTGCCATCACTAAACTAGAACTAATAGATAAGAAATTGGAAGGAGTTCAAAGAGAGTTAAGAGATTTGAGGGAGAGTGAAAAAAAGAAGACCTTAAAAATCAGCTAGCCATGCTAAATGAAGGCATAAAGAAATGCAAGGATGAATTCCAAGAATCATCAAAAAAACAAGAAAATGATGTGAAAAGGGAGATTGACAGAGGGATGGAAATTATACATAGAAAGTAGTAGACAAAGCAAACTTAATTGAACAAGTCCAAAACTCTCTAGAAGCTGTCAAGAATAGAGTCAGCCAAGTGGAGGATAGAAACTGATCTGGAAGACAAGATGGAAGGAACAGTCCGAGAGTTCAAAAATTTCAGTAAGTTCAAAAGCTCCTGTGAAAAGAACATGAGGGAATTGTGGGATACACTTAAACGTCCTAATATCAGGATCATTGGAATACCAGAAGGAGAAGAAATTCAGACCAAAGGCATGGAGAACTTATTTCACAAAATAATTGAAGAAAACTTCCCCAGTCTCTTAAAAGAAAGGGCCATCAAGATACAAGAAGCCAACAGAAGTCCAAACAGACTGGACCAAAGGAGAAACTCTCCAAGACATATTGTCATTAAGACTCTAAACATTGACACCAAAGAGAAAATCCTAAAAGCAGCTAGGGAAAAACAGCACACCACCTTCAAAGGTAATCCCATGAGAATTACTTCAGACGTCTCAATGGAAACCCTGAAAGCTAGAAGGACCTGGAATGAAACACTGCAAAGTCTAAGAACCTATGGCTTCCAACCCAAACTACTCTACCGAGCAAAAGTATCCCTCATAATAGATGGTGAAAAAAAGAAAAAATATTCCACGACAAAACTCAGCTTTACAATTATATGAACACAAAACCAAACCTACAGAGAGTATTTCAAGAAATTCTCCACAGAGAAGAAAGAAGTAACCAAGCTCAATTGCCTATAAGAAGCAGATCACAACAACCAAACTCAGAGTAGACACGAAAAAATTCAAAGTCCATGAAAACACCAACCCATATTTACCATCACAATATGGCAGGGATCAAATCAAATCTCTCAGTCATTACCCTAAATATTAATGGTCTTAATTCATCCATCAAGAGACACAAGCTAACGGGATGGATAAAAAAAATTAGACCCCTCAATCTGTTGCCTTCAAGAAACCCACCTCACCACTAAAGACAGACACCTCCTCATGGTGAAAGGGTGGAAAACAACATTCCAAGCAAATGGGACTAAGAAACAAGCAGGCATAGCTATATTAATATCAGATAAAATAGACTTCAAACCAAAAATAATCAAAAAAGACAAAGAAGGCCACTTCCTACTTATTAAGGGAACATTCCATCAAGAGGATATTACAATCATAAATCTGTATGCACCAAACACAGGGGCACCACAGTTCATAAAACAAAACCTACTTGACAATAAAACAGAAATAACCACCAACACCATCATAGCTGGGGATTTCAATACACCATTATCAGTAATGGACAGATCAACCAAACAGAAACTCAACAGGGAAGTAAGAGAGCTCAACAAAACCATAGATCAGTTAGACCTAACGGACATCTACAGAACTTCCCATCCCAAATCCACAGACTACACATTCTTCTCAGCAGCCCATGGAACATTCTCTATAATAGACCATATATTGGGTCACAAAGCCTGCCTCCACATATTTAGGAAGATTGACATAATTCCCTGCATGATATCACATCACAATGCTATATTGCTAGAAATCAAAAACAAAAGACCCACCAAGAATCCCAACAGCACCTGGAAACTGAACAGCACACTTTTAAACAATAAATGGATAGTGGATGAAATAAAAAATGAAATGGCAAATTTTCTGGAACTGAATGACAATGAGAACACATCATATCAAACTCATGGGACACAATGAAGGTGGTCCTCAGGAGAAAATTCATAGCACTCAGTGCCTTCATAAAAAAGACAGAAAGATCCCAAATAAATAACCTAACCATCCACCTGAAGGCACTGGAAAAACAAGAAAAATCCAACCCAAAGAGCTCCAGAAGGAAAGAAATAATTAAAATCAGAGCAGAAATCAATGAACTGGAAACGAAGGAAACAATTAAGACAATTGACAAAAAAAGAGCTGGTTCTTTGAAAAAATAAACAAGATTGACAAACCCCTGGCCAATCTGATCAAGCAAAAAAAGGAGAAGCTTCAAATTAACAAAATTCAAAATGAAAAAGGAGAGATCACAACAGACATAAGTGAAATTGGGAGAATCATAAGGACTTATTTCAAAAACCTCTACTCCACAAAACTGGATAATGTGGAGGAGATGGATAAATTCCTGGAAGCATACCATCTATGAAAGCTAAACACAGAGCAGATTAATAACCTCAATCAACCCATCACACTCATGGAGATTGAAAAAGTAATAAAAAACCTCCCAAAAAAGAAGAGCCCAGGACCAGATGGCTTCTCAGCTGAATTCTATCAAACCTTCATGGAAGAACTCAAACCAATCTTCCTCAAACTGTGCCACACAATTGGTGAACAGGGAAAGCTACCCAACTCCTTTTATGAAGCTAGCATCACCCTAATTCCAAAACCAGGCAGAGATGCCACAAGAAAAGAAAACTACCAGCCTATTTCCCTGATGAATTTACATGCAAAGATCTTGAACAAAATTCTGGCAAACCGAATCCAACAACACATCCAAAGCATTATCCACCTTGACCAAGTGGGATTCATCCCAGGAACACAGGGGTGGTTCAACATACGGAAATCTCTCAATGTAATACACCACATAAACAAGGTTAAACATAAAAACTACATGATCATTTCGATAGATGCAGAAAAGGCCTTTGTCAAGATACAACATCACTTCATGATCAAAACATTGGAGAGGATTGGCATGGTTGGTTCATATCTTAACCTAATAAAGGCAAGATACAAAGCTCCGAATGCCCAAATAATACTTAATGGAGAGAGACTGGAGGAATTCCCATTAAGATCAGGAACAAGACAGGGTTGTCCACTCTCACCTCTGCTTTTCAATATAGTACTGGAAGTCCTAGCTCAAGCAATAAGACAGGAGAAGGAAATAAAAGGGATACAGTTTGGAAAGGAAGAAGTTAAGTTAGCTCTATTAGCTGATGACATGATTGTTATGTAAGAGACCTGAGAGACTCCATCCCAAAACTCCTGAAGGTGATTAACTCCTATAGCAAAGCAGCAGGATAAAAAATCAATGCAAAAAAATCAGTAGTCTTTCTATATGCAAATGACAAAGATACAGAGCAAGTAATAAGGGACATAGTCCCATTTTCAATAGCAACAACAAAAAAAATACCTTCGAATAACGTTAACCAAGGAAGTGAAAGAGGTATACAACAAAAACATAAAAACACTCAAAAAAGAAATTGAGGAGGACTTGAGAAAATGGAAAGACCTCCCATGCTCCTGGATACGCAGAATTAACATTGTGAAGATGACAATCCTACAAAAGGCAATATATAATTTTAATGCAATTCCAATTAAAATCCCTACAGTGTTCTTCACAGAGATAGAAAAAATGATCTCAAATTTCATATGGAAAGGCAGAAGCCCTTGCATATCCAAACATATCCTCAGCAAAAGAAATACCTCTGGAGGCATCACCATACCTGATCTAAAGCTATATTACAAAGCCATAGTAATAAAAACAGCATGGTACTGGCATAAAAACAGGAGTATAGACCAATGGAATAGACTTGAGGACCCGGACTTTGGGTCAAGCAACTAAAGCTAAAGGCCTGAACAATATAGGCTGGAAAAAAGACAGCATCTTCAACAAATGGTGCTAGACAAACTGGA
This sequence comes from Dipus sagitta, assembly GCA_036346955.1. Lineage (NCBI taxonomy): Eukaryota > Metazoa > Chordata > Mammalia > Rodentia > Dipodidae > Dipus > Dipus sagitta. The sequence continues at coordinate 67,204,500 of CM070776.1, forward strand.
TAACCATATGCAGGAAACTGAAACTTGATCCACACATTTCACCATGCACCACACTCAAGTCCAAATGGATCAAAGACCTCAATATAAGACCAAAAACTCGATACTACTGGAAGAAAATTTAGGAAGTACTTTCCATGATATAGGAATGGAAAAAGACTTCCTGAACAAAACCCCAGTAGCTCACAAACTTAAACCATCACTCAACCAATGGGATCACATGAAGCTGAGGAGTTTCTTTACAGACAAGCATACAATAAGCAAAGCCAATAGATTTCCCACAGAATGGGATGGGAGAAAATATTTGCGGGTTATCCAACTGATAGAGACCTAATCTCTAGAATCTACAAAGAACTCAAAAGTCTAAATAGTAAGAAGTCAAACACCCCACTCACAAAATGGGGCAAAGTGCTGAACAGGCAGTTCACAGAGGAAGAAATACAAATGGCAAACATACACTTAAGAAAGTGTTCGTCATCCCTAATCATCAGAGAAATGCAAATTAAAACAACTATGAGATTCCACCTTACCCCAATAAGGATAGCAAACATCAAAAAATCAAATAAAAATAAATGCTGGTGAGGATGTGGAGAAGTAGGAACACTCATCCACTGTTGGTGGGAATGTAGGATGGTACTACCACTTTGGAAAGCAATATGGAGACTTCTGAAAAAGCTGAGCATAGAGATACCAACAGACCCAGTTATTCCCTTACTGGGCATCTACCCTAAAACCTTCAAACCACAGGCTAAAGATATTTGATCAACCATGTTTAGAGCGGCTCAATTTGTAATAGCTAAGAGCTGGAATCAACCCAGATGTCCATCACTAGAAGAATGGATAACTAAGATGTGGTATATCTACACAATGGAATTCTATACAGCAGTAAGAACAAAATGACACAATGAAATTTGAGGAAAAATGGTTGAACCTGGAAGAGATCATTCTCAATGAACTTACCCAATCACAGAAAAAAAAATCGCCACATATTCTCACTCATCTCCAGCACCTAACCTGCATCTACCCAAGATACCTTACATATCCAAGAAGCATCTCATGGACTAGACACTAGGATGGAAGGGTAGGGAGGCGAGGGCCTCAAAGGGGTGGGAAACACAAATCTAGGCCCGAACAGCAATGGTACCATAAAATTCTACTTACTAAAAGACAGACCAAATGGCTGATCCTTCACCAGGCCCTTGCAGGGAACACCTGAACCACAAGACACTGGAGAGGGTAGGATCACGACTAACCTTAATCTTCTACATCTTCCCTACCTCCTTCTCCCTCTCCCTCTCCCTCTCCCTCTCCCTCTCTCTCTCTCTTCTCTCTAACTCTTGTATATTAGTTATCTGTTTTCTCCTTTTCTTAGTGGGCACTGACCTGTAACTCCCAGTACCAGCATGGGGCTATTATCCACAATGAGCTTTTGATCAGAGAGACCTACAAGGTTTCCTAAAAGACAGACAGATTTCTGTCAGAGTACTTGATGACCCACCAAAGGTTAGTGGTAAGACAATACTGCTGAAGACACCTTATGTGGTTGACATGCAAAATAGAACGGCCTGGCTGGAAGTTGGAAGACAGTCAGTCCCCAGACAGTCAGCGCATGTAGTGCCAGAAGGTGCTACATGGGTGACTGGAGGAAAATGACCAATATCTCTCCAAGCAACTCATGGTCTAACCTACTTAGCAGCAAATAACTTGTTGTGATGCCCACACAAGTGCAATAGTGGCACACAGCCATGGTGGGAAACCAACTGCTCTTAATTTGGCTAACTGATCTCCTCAGTGGTACGGGACCCATAGTTGGAGCTGGGAAACAAATCAGGATCATATCCAAATATAAGTGTACTTGCCAATATCAAGCTACCATCAATCGTGGGCTACAAGAGGGCCTACTCCTATTAAATTCTCTATAAAAAAAAGTAAGTGTTAACTCTTTTGTGTTGGTGCTAACTTACTCTCCGTTGGAGAATCTGCTTCTCTTTTTCAGATAGATGTAGATCCTAAGGAGAGAGCCACCCCATCATACCTCCAAAGGGCCCTGGCTGAAACTAAGCAAAATTGGAGAAACAAGCAAGGGTGCTGTTTTCCTGATGAACCGGATACCAGCACAAGGGGGAAGGAGATCAACACAGAGAAAAATCAACTCCTACCAAATCAGAGAGCCAGAGCCTCAGAGGCCCCCAACACCTCATCACTGAAGCAGACCAAAAATGAACCCAACATGGCTCAGGGAAATTTTGCGAAGAGTGGGTGGAAAGAATGTCAGAGCCACATGTTGGGTCATGATATGCAGAGACATTTAGCTTACCCATAACTGTGGGCTAACTCCACAATGCATGACCCATATACCTCAACAAGGAGGGGTAAAGGGGAGGGGATAGGTCACGGATGAGCCTAATAATGATACCAAACTGACTGTATTTGCTGAATACAAAACTAACTAATAAAGAAAAAAAGAAAAAAAAATAAAATGCCTAATGATACTTCATCATAAGAATGTGTCTCACTTTATTTTTCCATTCCATGAGTTCCATGAATTGTTGGACATATATGTCTTGCCATTTTTGGTTACTATTAACCATTCTATTATGGACATTCTTGCATTGATTTTTGGATATATTCCTCATTTTTGTGTTTTCTTTTTATTTTTAATAATTTTTATTTTTACTAATTTTGAACTTCATTGTATAAGCAAATAGTATGTTGATGATATTCCTATGAGATTATCCTCTTATATCCCTTCTCCCCAGCCCCCTTTCCAGCCATTTCATTTCTTTTGAGTACATAAGTAGGAGCGAAGCTGGTTCATATGGTAACTCGCTGCTTAAGTTAGTACAGGAATTCCTGATTTGTTTTTCCAAGTTGCTGCACCATTTTATACTCTTTATTTTGGTGTATGAGTCTTTTATTTGCTTTAATATTCTAATCTGTACTGGCAATTGTCTGATTTATTAAATTATATTCATCCTAATGGGTATGAAGCAATATCTAATTCTGAGTTTGATATACACTTTCGTCATGGCTAAGGCTGTTAAGCGCCTTTTCATATTTTTATTGGTTCATTTATTTATAAATGTCAGGTCAGATTATCTTCCCTTTAAAATTGCATTGATTTTTAGGTATTGAGTTGTTAGTCTTTCTAATATATTCTGTATACCAGTCTCATACCTGATGCATGAATTACAAATATTTATTCTGAGCGTTGTCTGTTCACTTCCTGTGTGATATTTTGGCTGACAATATTTTTTATGTTGATGTTGTTAATTTCTTCAATATTCTATTTACAACATTATGATTTTGATACTGTATCTAAGATCACAGTGCGAAACATCAAATTATAGAAGGCTATACTTTATTGTTTTAAGAGTTTCAAAATTTGGGTCTTAATTTTAGGTGCATAGCAGTTGTATGAAGTTTTTCCTCTTGGCATAAAATGAAGCTATCTTGGGGTAAAAATAGTTTTGGCCAGGTAGTTATGGCAAACTTGGAGCAGAACAACACTGTGTTACAATGTTTATAGTAATGGTAATGGAGCTACTGACAATTCACTAATAGATGGGGGAAGTGAGGGTCATAAGACTCTCACATGAAGTTACAGCAATTGTCCTTGCCTGTCTTCCCCCCAGCTGCAAGTAATCTTGGGTAAAAGCGAGATTACATAGAAAGTAGAAGTTTAACTAGAAGGAGGACTCCATGATACAGCTTCCCATGGTCCAGCTTCTTTGGAGTTTCCATGCTCTGTAAGTAGGCCCTAACTCTGAGGCTGAGGGAACAGCACCTACGGGGGTACCATCCCCACACAGGAAACTTCATCTAAGTGGTAATGGGTAAGTTGTCATCCAGGATGGGCTAAGACTCCTTGGTGGTGTATGTAGCTGCTTTGGGGATTCCATGATGCAGCTAACATGAGGTCGCCTTCCAGGATGGGGTAAGACTGTGGTGATGCAGCTGCCCTTCAATCACCAAAATATCCCCTCACCTGTGTTCTGTAAGTAACCCCAATAAATTTATTGGTTCAATAAAACTGGTTTTGGTGTAATCATCCTTTGGTCTGCTGGCTGTGCCCTATCTGGGGGAGAAGAGGTGTGTTTGAGTCACCCCAGGGAAAAGGTTCCTGGCAATAATAGCCCACACTGAGGTTGTTTTTTTTTTAAATTTTAAATATTTATTTACTTGAGAGAGAAGGAGAGCACAGCAGAGTCTTTGGCCGCTGCAAACAAAGTCCAGATGCATGTGCCGCCTTGTGCATCTGGCTTATGTGGGTCCTCCAGTGTGGAACCTGGGTTGTTTGCCTTTGAAGGTAAGAACTGTAACAGCTAAGTCCTCTCTCCAGCCCTGAGTTAATTTTTATAAAACTATTTTTTCTGAATGTTTATAGCCAATTGGCCCAGTAAAATTCACAAAAAGATTATTCTTTCCACCGCTAATGTTAGTGCCCTTGTCAAATAATAACAGACCATGTGGGTTTGTTTCTGGACTATCACTTTGATTTATTTCTATCTTTTTTATGACTGTGTTGCAGTATTTATTGTTATAACTTTATAGCTAATTTTAAATTGATTAAGGGTCAACTTTTTCTCTGTGAAGATCACTCTGTTTCTTCTTGGGTTCATTTATGTATGGGAATTTCATCTTAACATTTTCTGCAAAACTCTCTGAAAGTTTAACTATAAAAACATCTTGCCTTTGTACATCATTTTGAGTAGTTGAGTAGTATTGTACTTTACAATATTACTGTCAAATCCATTGCCATTCCTTTACTTAGATACTCTTGTATTTTCTTTAACCACGGTTTCCAAATTTTTGGCTTATAAACTTGTATATTTTTCTGTTAAATTGATTCTGTCTCTTATTTACTTATATACTATTATAAATGGGATCATTCTTTTAGATTGGTCATGGCTGGTATATAGAAATTAAAGTAAATTTTGTAGGTTGATTTTATATCTTGAAATCTTGTTAATCATATTTATTTTCTCAGTTGTTTTCTGAAGCTCTTAACTTTTTTATATAAAAGATCATGCTATCTGGGAAGTTTACATCTTCCTTTTTAATTTGGATGCTGTTTTTTCTTGACTAATTGTTCTGGCAGTTTTTCAAAGTTATTTTAAATATTTTTTACAATTTCATATGTGCTGTAGTGGTTTGATTCAGGTGTCACCCATAAACTTATGTATTCTGAATGTGAACCTGACTGCAACAGTAATGTGATATCAGAGGAGTGGGATTGCTGCTAGACACCTGACTGTGTGGCTTTGGCCTTTTGGAGCTGATTTTCAAGAGGAATGTGGAAGGATTTGAAACCTTGGTGTAAGAGACACATTGCAGTGCTGTAAATACAGCTTGATGGACTATTCTGGGCAGAGCTGAAAGACCTGAATGTAGTAAGAACTATGGAATGTGAGGTTTGGCTTATGTGGGTTAGAAAGAGCTTTGCCTGGACTGGGCTACAAGCAGTTTGTGTGAGAGGGTTGCTGCTATGCCTGTGTCCTGAGAAGTTGTACAGGGTTGCTTTGCATAGAAATGGACTGGTGTGAGCAGAGGGATATGGCACAGAAAGAATTCTTTGGTCCAAAACTGCTGCCTGTTTAGCTGTAATAGTATGAGAGATTACAACCTTTGAGATTAGGGCAATAGGAAGAATGTAGACTCTTTATTTTTCTTTAGTAGTTATGTACATACTCAGTGTGTAAACAGCCATGTTGGTACCATGGTTAGCATACTCCCTCTCCTCTCTCCTCTGAAGGGACCCTTCTCATTGGGGATTGTGGGTCATGCATTATGGGGGTAGACATCAGTTATGGAGAAAAGGCAATGTCTCTGTGCATAATGTCCCAACTTGTGGCTCTAACAATCTTTCCGTCCCCTCTTCTGCGTATTTCCCTGAGCTATGTTGGGTTCACTTTAGGTCCACTTCAGTGATGAGGTCTTGGGAACTTCTGAGTCTTTGGATATCTGGATTGGTGGGAGTTGAGTGTTTTTTGTGTCTAGCCCCTTCACATTTGTACTGGTACCAGATTCATCAATAAATCAGCACTCTTGCTTATTTCCCCAATTACTCTATGATTTCAGCTGGGGCCCTCATGAGGTGCGATGGGCTGAATCTCTCCTCATGTTCTGCATCCATTAGAAAAAGAGAAGCAGATTCTCCAGCAGAGTGAAGTCAGCACCCGAAAATGGGATAACCATTATTATTTTAGAGGGAATTAAATAGGTGTAGGCCCTCTTGTAGCCCAAGATTGGTGGGAGCTTGGTATTGGAGAGTGTATTTGATTTTTGGATATAGTTCTGACTTGTTTCCCAGTTCTAGCTATGGGTTCTGTTCCACTGAGTGGATCTGTTAGCCAATTCAAGAACAGTTGGTTTCGCACCATGGCTGTGTGCCACCATTGCACTTGTGTGAGCATCATGTCAGGTTGTTTGCTGCTGAGTTACTTAGACCACGAGTTTCTTGGACAGGTGTTGGTCATTTTCTCCCAGTTGATCATGTAGCACCTTCTGGCACTAGGCAAGCTAACTGTCTGGGGACTGACTCTTCCAGAATCCAGCCAGGTCTCTCCATGTTCTGTACCAACAGCATATGGTGGAATGTAGACTCTTTTGAAGGGGCCTGAATGCTCAAGGAGTATCCTGTTCTTCAAAGTCTGCTTATTCCTCCCTCTATTAACAAATTGGCACCCTACTTAGTATTATGGAGTATAAGAAATGCAGGAAAGAGAGCATCATTGAATTTTCAATGTGGTCTTGTGTTTTGGAAATGGTCATGGGCAGTGTGTAGCAGGTTTCCTGGATGCAGGTTTCCTGCATGGAAACCCAATGGAGCCATGAGGATGAACCGTGGATTGCAGTTGAGGCCCAGTGCAGATGCTGGGACCACAAGATGTCTTCTAAGGAAAGCTGCCAGCCCCAATGAAGTTTTCCAGGACTGTGAGTAGCCTAGCTGGAGGGGCAGAATTGGAACTCCAGAGAATTGTTGCTGGTTAGAATTATCAGACTTAGAGATTTTTCACTGGCTAGAGTTGTTGGATTTGGAGTTACAGAGTTGAATGTTTCCCCTGTTTAAATCTTGTATTCATCGAATGTTTCTTTGCTGTATGGCCAATGCCATCTTTTGCAGTGTGAACATTTATTCTGTACCATTGTGGGTTTTGGGGGGATTTTCTTTTTTTGGTATTATGGCTCAGTTAAAAGACCTTGGATTATGGGGATGTTTAAACATTATTAGGACTGATAAAAACTATGGAGACTCTTAAAGTTGTACTGAATGTATTGTATTTTATATTATGTATGGATTCAGTTTTGGGGGGCCAGGGGCAGAATGTGGTGGTTTGATTCAGGTGTCCTCCATAAATTTAGGTGTTCTGAATGCTAGGTCCCCAGCTGATGGAGATTTGGGAATTGACGCCTCCTGGAGGCAGAGTATTGTTGGGGGCAGGCTTATGGGTTTTGTTTTTGTTTATTTATTTATTTATTTGAGAGCGACAGAGAGAGAAGAGAAAGAGACAGAGAGAGAGAATGGGCATGCCATGGCTTCCAGCCACTGCAAACTAACTCCAGACGCGTGCGCCCCCTTGTGCATCTGGCTAACGTGGGTCCTGGGAAATCGAGACTCGAACCTGGGTCCTTAGGCTTCACAGGCAAGCACTTAACCAGTAAGCCATCTCTCCAGCCCCTGGTTTATGGGTTCTATAGCTGGTTTCCCTTTGTCAGTGTTTGGCACACTCTCCTGTTCCTGTTGACCATCTGATGTTGGTCGGGGAGTGATGTCCACCCTCTGCTCATGCCATCATTTCCCCCTGCCATCACGAAGCATGCCCTCAAGTCTGTAAGCAAAAATAAACCCTTTTCTTCCCGAAAGCTGCTCTTAGTCAGGTGATTTCTGGTAGCAATGAGAACCTGACTGCAATGCATGCATATTATATATTTTGGTAATATTTATTCCCCATTGTCCACTCATATCTCCCTCATTCTTGCAAAACTTTTATTTTTTCTTTAAAAGTATTCCCCTTCCTATTTTCATGACTTCTTCAGTGTGTCCCATTGAGTTTAATTATGGTTGCTGGTTTGAGCATGGTGTAGGGGTTATTTATTTGAGCATGATAAACTTTCCAGTGGATATGCCACTGAAGAAACTGTCTTTTCCTCCCCTAGAAACTCCTCAGGGATGGGTGGGTTTCATGGGTCCCTCCTTAATCCACTATGGTATGTTGACAGGCCCGATCTTGAGGAGGTAACCTTAGCTGCTTTGAGTTCATGAGTACAGTGGTCACATCCTATACAGAAGGCAGTATTTCATAGCATTCCTTCCCATCCCCCAGCTCGTACATTATTTCTTCCCCATCTTCCATGAAGTTCTTGGGCTTTGGGGGAGGGTTTACAAATATGTCCTGTTTAAGGCTGTACACTCAACAGCACTTTGATCACACATGAATTTCTGCAGTTATCACTGTTTACCACAAAAGTCTGTCTATCTATCTATCTATCTATCTATCTATCTATCTATCTATCATCTTTCTTTCTTTCTTTCTTTTTTGGTTTTTCTAGGTAGGGTGTCTCTCTAGCCCAGGTTGACCTAGAATTCACTATGTAGTCTCAGGCTGGCCTTGAACTCAGAGAGCTCCTCCTACATCTGCCTCCTGAATGGTGGGATTAAAGGTGTGCTATACCACACCCAGCTAAAAACAAACCTTTCTGACAAAAGATGAGTATAGCATTAATCAATAGGCATAATCAAAAGTATTTGAAGGTGATTTCACAGAGACATCATTTTGAGTTGCCAAAACAAAAATGGCATCTTCCACATTAGGGCCTATGTTATCTAAAGCCATAGGTTTTTGACCATGTTTATAGTAACAGATGTGAGTTCACCCCCATGGAGTGAATCTCAAACCAATCAGAAACCAGTTGTTTATTCCAATAATAGTCATGTCACTATTGTAGCTGTGAATACATCTTACCTGGCAGATCAGTAGTGTAGCATTCAAAGGGCACAGTTGACTAAGATGATTGATGACTGTTTTCACCAATCAACGTGTATAGCACATTCCAGCACTATGAAAGCTAGGCAGCACCGAAGAAACATCTAGCTCAATTCCAGCTTGATTTCTGTGTCTTTCAATAACAATTTTGCAAGCACATCTTCCGCAATAAGGTCTTACTCTCTACTTTTGGAAGGCTATTAAGAGGAATGACAGCATTCTGCATGATTTGGGGGATCTTTAGGCCATCCTTGATTAAAAAAAAAAAAAACACTCATAAAGAGGTATCTCATACCTGACACTGGGATTTTTGCTTTTTTAACCCTTGGCTTTTTGGAGCAACATTATTCACCCATTCAGAGTACATCCCTTCAAACTGTTTTTTTAAATTGTATTTTAAAATTAGTTTATAAAGTAGGTTTCTATATGGCTTTTTGGTAAATGCTCAGTTTTTGTTGACTCTCCCACCTCACTGCCTCCTTCAGAATGGCTGGTCCAATCTCACTGGTGGTAACCTCTGAAATAATTGCAGCTGAAGTGGGGTTGCTGTCTCCTGCCCAACTTTTTATTTTTTTTTCCCTTCTGTGGCATATTTATCGTTCATACCTGTCCATTTTTTTAAAACACAACCATGCTCAAGTTCTCAAAAAAACACAGGCAGCATACAGTAATTCTCTCACACAACCTGTTTCTAACCCAGTCTGGACCAAGTTCTTTCCTTCCACCAAAAATCAAGCCTATAGAGTCCATAGTTCTTTCTACACTTGCCTCTTTCAAACTCTTACCATAATTGTTAATAAAACTCTGCTTAAAACACTACAAAGAATCTCTTAACCAAGCCTTCAAATCTTTCCACATTCTTTCAGCTAATCCATTCCAAAAAGCTCAGAGCCACACAGTCAGATTTCTAACAGAAACTACTACATTCCTCTGGTACCTATTATCTGTTGTAGGGTCCTTCTCATTGGGACAGTGCACCTGATCAAAAGTAGCTGATAATGGGCTAGAGAGATGGCTTAGTGACTAAGGCACTTGTCTGAAAAGCCAAAAAACCCAGATTAAATTCACCAGGACCCAAGTCAGTCAGATGCACATGGTAGCACATGCATCTGGAGTTCCTTTGCAGTGGCTGGAGGCCCCGGCATTCTCATTCTCTCTCTCTATCTGCCTCTTTCTCCCCCTCTCCCAAATAAATAAATAAAAATAAGAACAGTTGGTAAGAGGAAAGGATTTATTTTGGCTTACAGTCTTGAGGGGAAGCTTCATGATCATAGGGGAAAGCATGATATGACCAGAGGCTAGAAATCACCTTGCCACAGAAGATGGAAAACAACAGCAGGATAGTGAGCCAAGTTGTAGCAAGGGGAAGCTGGCTATAACACCCTGATAGCAGCCTCAGAAGCACACCTCCTCCAAGAAGGCTCCAACTTCCAAACTGCCACCAGCTGAGGTCCAAGCATTCAGAACACGTCTGAGTCTATGAGGTACATCTAACCTTAACCATCACAGGATCCTTTCACCAGTACAAAATCAGAAGACTCAGTTTTCTCCCTTAGGAAATTTCCAACCAATTGGAGTTAATTTCACCTTAAAGTATAAAAGAGACTATGCAAGACTAGTTCTGTGACATAAAGAAAAAAAATGCTGCCTTCCACCTGCAGCAACCCATGTCAGACCCAAATGCAAGGAGTCTCTGCTTTCAGCTTAAAGTGAGGGGTCATGGCCAAGTCTGGCTTCCAGCTGTGCATAGCTGTCAAACAGGTCTCAGCTCCCCTAACTGACAAGGCTAGAGCATATGAAAAAGGCTAGAGCTTTTCTAGAATAATTGGTGTGCATCTCTATGCCATCATTTGTCAATGTGCATATAGATTGTGGTAAAAGAATCAAGAAGCTTAAGTTTTGGAGTTTCTTGAAGGTTGTTGGATCTTCAGCCATTCAAGTGGCCTCAGCATGGTTTAACAATTTTGGAAATGGTAAAACCACCAGAATTAGACTTCTAGAAGAGTTTTCATATAAAGTGGTTCCATTTTTTTCTGATGAATTTCTATCATTTCCACTTCTAGAATCCACTGGGTCAGGATTTGTTCAAGGTAAGACTGTGGCAGAAACAGAGGTTAACCAGCTTCTGGGCTTCTGCTTAGGAGGAGAGCATGTGGTGCTACTTTAGGAGGTCTGGGGTTGATAGGCTGCTTCTCTTCTCTTGTTATCTCTCCACTTTTCAGCTCTGGCTTATGCTTCTGTCAGTTGGATGTACTTAATCTCCTCCATAGTGAGGCCCTTATATAGTAGGTAGCCAATATCTCAGCCTTACAGGTCACTCTAAATGCTGGATTCTTTCTGGGTTCTGTTTTTCATTATGTAATGGGTAGCTTTAGCCTTCATCAGTGGCTCACAGCATCTAGGAAGACTAACTTCTCTTTCCTCTGCCTTAGTGAACTGCTGACACATCAGCCCTGGGATCATTGGCTTCCAATTGGGGGGCTGCTCATAACCAATGTTGGAGGAGTCATAGGTGTGGGATCCTTGAGGACATCATCATAGCCAAATGAAGATGGCACATCCAGATGGGCAGAGACATCTTGCCTACAGGCCTACTGGGTCCAAGAGCATGTACTTCAGTCTTCTTGAAGCTATGGAAACACTTAGATCCAGGTGCTTGTTCTACACAGAATTCAAAGCTGATTCCCTCCACTACAGTGAAGTGTGCTATGACTATACATGTGCTATGACATATACATCTTAATGAGGAACATTGCTCAGCTGCTGAAAATTAGCAAAGCTTCCCAGGTAGAGTCCATCCAGCGGTTCTGTCCTTCCACTGCTGCCCAGCTGCCTGTGCCTCAAACCCCAACCATTGGGAGGTTCTGAGGATCCAAACCTCCTTAGAGGCTGGGACTCAGTCCAGATTGCAGTCACTGTGAAAATAGGAGCAACACTTATGGTCCATGTTGCCTCTTGTTGCAAGTCCAATCACTAATTTATACTCTGCTTGGTGTATATTTATTCACATTTTCCATTTATCACAAATCAATTTGAGTAACTTGTGTATTTCTAGGAATTTATGCATTTAATTTAGGTCATCTAATTTTTGGGCATACAATTGTTCATAATATTTTTTAATATTTTTTCATACCAATTGTTTCTTTAAGGGAAATAGCTATGCTTATTTTTTCATTCTTGATTTGAATAATTTGAGTTTTCTCTGTCAGTCTAGCTAAAAGTTTGACAGTTTTGTTGGTGTAGTCAAAGAAGCAAAGTTTAGTTTCATTATTTTTCTATTATTTTAAAGTCTATATGCTATTAATTTGTATATATTATTCTTTTCTTTCATTTAGTCTTTTGGGTTTAAGTAAGTTTTCTTATCTATCTGTCTGTATCTCTCCATCCATCCATCCATCCATCCATTCTTGACCTACTTATCAACTAGCTATTGTTGTGAAAGGGTAAGTCATTGTTCTGAGCTTTTAATTCTTTTCTAATGTTATTTTGTTATATTATTTTCCCTGGAAACTGCATTTTCTGCATTCAGAATTGACATATTGTATTTTCATACTTGTTAGTCCTAAATATTTTTCATGGTGATTTCTTCCTTGATGCACTGGTAATTAGGTATTATTTAATTTTCACATTTTTTAATTCCCCAAATTTCTTTCTGCTGATAATCTCCAATGTTTTAAATTTCATTTATTTGCGTGTCTGTGTGTGTGTGTATGTGTTTGTGTTTGTGTGTGTATTTGTATGTATGTATGTAGTGTATACAAGGCCTCTTGCTGCAAATGAATTCCAGATGCATGTACCACTTTGCATCTGTACTTACATGGGTGGCTGGGAATTGAACGCTGGCTGACAGGCTTTGCAAACAACGCACCTTTTACTTCTGAGCCATCTCCCCAGGTCATGATCATCTCCAGTTTAATTCCACTATTGGATATCAGTATATTTCACATGATTTTAATCTTATTAAATCTATTGAAGGTTTCTTTCTATGACCTAGTATGTGGTCTCACTGCAGTATATTTCACGTGCACTTGAACTTTGCTGCTATTTGGGAGAAACTTCTATATCATTATACTAGATTTAGTTGCATAGTATTATTCAACACCCTGTATCTTTCTTGATCTCTTGTATGGTTGTTCCATCCATTATTGAAAGTGATGAAGTAGTCAGCTAATATTGTTGAATTGTCTATTTCTCCCTTCAAGTATATAAGCTGTCAGTTGATATTTTGTTCCTCTATGGGTGCATGTATATTTGTAATCATAAAATACTCTTAATTGAATTTTTGTCATTATTGCATTTTCATTTTTATTTTTTAGTAACAAGCATTTATTATTATTAACAACATATTTCATGCATTTCTTTTAAAACATATTTTCCTGATGAAAATATATTCAATCCAGCTTTATTTGGGGCATTATTTAATAACTAACTTTTCTTTTAACTCTCAATATTTACTTATTTATTTTTGAATCTAAAGGGTATGCTTTATAGATTACATAGTGGAGTCATTTTTTGTGTGTTTCTTTTGAGATAGGGACTCATACTATAGCCAATGCTGGCCTAGAAATTACTATGTAGCCCAAGCTAGCTTTGAACTTACAGTTGTTTTTCTGCCTCAGTCTTCCAAGTGTGGAGATTACAGGAGTATATATTTATTTATTCACTTCTCATTGCAATGTTTGGGAATGAACCAGGGCCCTTGCTTGTTTCCTTGGCATGTACTATATACTACAGAACTTTTCTCAAGCCTTGGTTCTTGCTGTTAAATCTTGTCTCAAAATGTGTGCATTTGGTTCAATTTTCCATTCAATCACACTTAATAGTACTATTAATATATTTGTATGTTTACATGTCATTTTGCATTTTTTACATATATAATAGACATCATGACTTCCTTGCATTGTGTTCCTCTCATTGTCTTGAGTGTTTATTTTCTACGGTATTTTTCACCTCCTTAATGGCTTTTTTTATTACATTATAGTTATTTTTTGTTTGTGAGTGCTCTAGCTTTTCCAATATATAACTTAACCACTCAAAATTTACTTCAAATTTTTACTAAACATAATTCAATAGCACTTGTATTTTGACTGGTAGCATTGTAATATAATATAGGGTATCATATAATTAGTATAATATAAATACTTATGAGAGCAATAGTATTGTTGTCTTAGGTAAATTGCTTTCCCTCTGTGTCTTTGAGAGTCAGACTGTTTATTTCTCATATTAATACATACATAGGTTTTTCACATTTTTGAAAAGTTCAAAAGCAACACATTCTGTTAGTGAGATTTGTCAATTTCTAGAGAGCAGTTTGCATTACAAAAGACATAATCATATTTGGACATGATCAAGATGATGTGGATAGAGATTTTGAATGGTGTTTGAGAATTAAAAGAGAAATTACTGTGTGAATTTTACCAAGTTAGCTAAACTCTCTATACTGTAGGCTTCCTAAGCATAAAACAGGAATAATGGTAACTACATATGGAGTGGCTGTGCAAATTAGGTCAAAAATATATATTAGTGCTTAAAATGTTGCCTGCCATGTAGTACTGCTAAGGAAATGTTTTCTATTGCACCCTTGTCATCATTGTTAGTTTGGAACATTACTAACCTAGTCTAAGCATTCGAGACTGCTGGGCCTTTGGATTAAACTGTTACTGAGAAGGGAGGTCAACTGTGCGAGAAACACCTAAGAGGTGATGGTGCTCCAGTGTGAAGGATGAGCTGAAAATCTTCCAGAGTCTGTGCTTGAAAAAATGTTTTCTATCCTCTGAGAAATGTAGTGTCCTAAATGAACTGGTTGGGAATCTGACCTTGTGATCCTTCCCTCCCCTTGAAGCAAAAGAGAACCACATAAAAAAGAATGTCCAGGCACTTTTTTTTCCTTTAGAGATTCTGAAAGTTACCAAAGCTATAAGCTGGACTCTAATTCATAGGCATAGTTAAAACCATTTTGTAACATTTATGCTGTTTCTAGGGAAACTAACATAGTGTTGAGCTGTTGGCACTTAGGGTGAATTCACCCAGGCCTTTGATATTGTTGGCAGAAAGAAAAATTGATTTGGGTTTGGAGTGTAAAAGTCCTAAGCATCTGGTTGTTCTTATTATTCAAGTGTGTAAATTCCCAGTTGGAAGTTAGTCATATTTCAGTTACTTTCTTTTCAAATAGATAAAAATGAACCTTATACTCCCCCAGATAGTTTTGAACATACTTTAACAACCCCATATTCATCCTCCACCCCCAGTGGCACAAACATCAGCAACTCAATGAAGGCCTTTTAAAAAGGATGTTTTGGATTAAGTTGTGTGGCTATAAACTGGCTGTTTGGAGAACACCCTGGAAAGGCTTTCATTTTCCCCTTCTACATTTCAAATATTAAAGCAAGCAAAACTAGAAAGTTTGTAGCAAGGAGTGAGTGAGAAGAAAAGGGGACTGTATTGGATACGTTTTAGTACATTCTTGTCAACAGGATTTTATTTTTCATTATGTATGTATACTGTTTGGCCTAAAACAATATCTTGATCTAGATGTGTCTGAAAGTGGATGAAATGGCACACGTTTTCAGCAGAGAATTAAAAAGAATGTCACATAGTTGCTTTAGTCAGGGTAGAGAAAAGGCCAAGGAGAAGAATTTCTGTGAATACTACTAATATTAATTTGTAAATAAGCAAATATAGAGCCTGTCGTCTTGGAATTTATGGTTAAGAGAGATCAGCAATAATCAACGGCCACATACATAAATTACATGACAACAGCATGTAATTATACCTGTGATAAGTGCAACAAAGAAAAGTTATGATGCTATAAGGCTTATAAGTGGATATGTGGCCTACATTAGGGATTAAGGAAGAGTTCTCTGGAAGCATGATTACAGGGATAGGGCCTAAAGGAGTAAGAATTAAGTTGATAAAGGGAGTATTGTGGACAGAGAGTGTTAGAGGCAAAGGGAGAAACACTTGAAAATATCCATGTTGTGGAGGATCAGACCTGATTCCAGGAGACCAAAAGAGTGTCAGTGAAACCAAAGCTTAGATAGAAAATCATTGATACTAGGAGGGCATATGATCCCATGATATGGGGAAAAACTTTCTAAGGAGTCATTTGGGAGATTAATCAGAAAGACATGTGCATCCCATTGGATGAAGTGAAGATAGATGGACTGGAAGACGGAGGAATATTAATCCCAACAGAAGCAAGATAGTGAGCAGGTCTTACAGACAATGTCTGCAACTAGAGGCTACCTCTTAATTCACTAGTTGCTACCACAGAACACTCCCTCACAGGCTCCTCTCTTTACCTTTCTTTCCACAGCTAGTCTTTTAAACTTTATTTTACCTTACATTTTCTGCATTTGGTCATTTCTCTCTAACCACCTGGAAAGCTATTCCTTTCTATTCTAGTGTTACTTAAACCTTAGTCATCCACAAGCTCCCTCAAATCCCATATTATCTGGGAAGCTCTCTTGGCCATATCCCTGGGACTTTGTTTCTCTGATTTATTGCAGAACTCAACATCTGTATAACTGCTTTAATTGTTTTTAAAAATGTGCTTTTGATATCTTATTGCTTTATGTATTTTTTGTTTTGATTTTCGTTTTTGCTTCTAGCTTGTCTGGGAAAATTTGCAGGACAGTGACTTCATTTTTATATGTGAACAAATGAAGCCATCAAGGCCTGGTCTAGGCTCAGAATAGGTGATAAAACCCTTGTGAAGACAGAGCCCATGCTAGCCAGAGCAAAAGCAGACACACCCGAGATAGTCAGAGAGGAACAGAAATAATAGACTATGGACAGGGCTTTGGGAGAAGAGCAATAGAAGAAGAAAAGGCTTTATACAGTCTGTCATAAGTAATAATACTGGTGTCAGTTTCACAGTGACTTGTTTACTGGTCTGGATTGCTAGTGAAGACAGCGATAATAGACATGAGAGGAGAATGAATGAATATGAAACAGGTAGACTGAAGTTATGAAGCATGCAGAGGTTCCCTCAATTCTCCAGGAGCATGGTTTGGCGGAGGCACCTTATTCCTGCCAAGGGATTTCATTCCAAAGAAGGGGGAGGGTGCTTTTGGTGGTGGTGTTGGCTGTGGAAGGAGGTAGAGGAGAAAAGGATGGGGGGCGGGCAGTGCTGGTGCCAAGGAAAGGCTTCCCATCAAGTTACAGAGGGGTAAGTTTCCACAACAAACTCAGATCAAGGAGAGGGAAGGAAAGAGAAAGAAAACCAAGAAGCAAACAACCACCATCGTCACACACACACACACACACACACACACACCACCCACCCACCCACCCACCAGTGTGGCTAACCAAGAGTCAGCCTATAAGAAAGTGCTTGCCCAGGGGAGAAGGAGTGTAGCTGAAGATAAGTGTTCACCTTGAACGATTGTTATCTGTACTTTTTAACAAACCTCTGAAAATTTTATGGTGATTAGACTTCTTGGCAGGTTCCATTTTTGTTGTTGTTTCTCGAGGTAGGGTCTCACTCTGGCCCAGGCTGACCTGGAATTCACTATGGAGTCTCAGGGTAGCCTCAAACTCTTGGTGATCCTCCTACCTCTGCCTCCCGAGTGCTGAGTGCTGGGTTTAAAGGCGTGTACCACCACGCCCGGCTTCTTCGCAGTTTTTTTTTTTTTTTTTTAATTTAAGAAACGACTCTTTTAGTTACAGAGCACTCTCCCTGGAAGGTGGGTATTATAACTTTGGGACCCTAGCACATCTCCACCACAACATTCAGAGGACATTTTCTCCCATAACTGAGTGACTGTGGTACTGAATTGCATTTTATTTTGGGGAATGGTGGGAGGTGTAATAAAAATGCATTTCCCTATCACGGTTGTTTTTTCCCTGCGCCTACTTATTCTTACACAAATTGTGTTTGCAATTGTTTTAAACAAGTAGAAGCAAACATGGGCTGCTCCTCCCAGTTTGGAATCTGTCTCCTCCTCCTCATTAGAATTGTAAGGGGGTAGCGATCCTGCAGCAAAGACAGGCACACAATCTTTCTCTGTGAATTAATTGGTCAGGAAAGACACTTTTTACATTGTCAAGTGGCACTTAAGCCACTAATTCTTGACTGTGAAAGTGCTTTTCCTGGGCAATGCTCTTTAAGGAAAAACTCCTTCACTCCAGTGATTGGTGACTAAGGGAACGATGAAGCACAGGGGATTGGGCGGGATCTGGGCTCCTAATAATGCCTCCTTATCCAATGAAAAGCATTTCCTATTGAGACCCCCAAGAGTTCCCCTGGCCCTCGGCTCCAGCACGGACTTTGGGCCCTTTCTTGTGTCCTGTTTGTTAAAGGCATGCCGGTTACTGCATTCAAGAGGGCTGGTCCTTAACAAAGGGAAAGAGATAAATGTAAATAAGCTCACATTTTTCAGAATGAGCAGTTTGCAGTAAGAAGCTGCGGCAGCCCAGAGTCTGCTTCTTTGGGCTGGGCTAACCTTTCCCTGTTAAAAAAATGGATAAAAATATGCACTTCCAAAGTGCG
Organism: Dipus sagitta; assembly: GCA_036346955.1. Taxonomy (NCBI): domain Eukaryota; kingdom Metazoa; phylum Chordata; class Mammalia; order Rodentia; family Dipodidae; genus Dipus; species Dipus sagitta. The sequence goes on from CM070776.1 coordinate 67,222,977, forward strand.
AGTTGCCCGTTTACATGTTTATTAGCTAATTATCTACAGGCATGAGCACACTCTCTCATCTAGCACACTGTTTTTTGGGGTAAGTCTCTGAGAAAGATTTGATTTTGGCGTTTGTGGGTGGGGGATGGGGTAACAAACTTCAGTGGAAACAGCGATGCTTTGAGTGTTTGGGGGAAGAAGTTAGATTTCAACTCTGAAGTACTGAACAAGGAGCATCGTGTTGAATGGTAAAAAAAAAACAAGAATTTCTATTGTTTTGGCAAAAGTGTTGTTTCTATGGAAGAGATGCAGGATTTTCAGGATGTTGTTTCATGTAAACATAGTTGTCCTAAAGCGCTGATTTTAAATCACAGGGTAGAATAGTTTAGAAACTCTTTTGGGTAGCTTTATATTTCTTTGGTTTACAATCGATTCTGAGCTAATGTGGCTTCTATTATGATGAGGTTTCTTCGAGTAAAACTATACACAACATGCCTTTGATACTTAATTGATTTATGGAGAATGTGACATTTGCTGTATTGAATAATTCATGAACTTGCCCATAAAGGAAGAATCATGTTTGAATGAAAACCTAAATCTGGCATAAATAGAATTTGCTATTATATATGAAATTAATTGCTATTTGCCATATCACATGACATCGTTAAGTCCTCTTTATGAATATCCTGAATACTTTTAAGATTTTAGTGAAAAGACTTTTCGAAATGATTAGTAATGAATTTAGGTAATTTGTATTTTGGAAAGTATGGAAATGTAATTTGCCATGATTTCTGTGTGAAAAAAAAAAGACAAGTCAAAGAGTGTTTCAGTTTGGTGGTACTATTCATTTTACTGCTTTTCCAGATTAAACCATCTTTATTTTTCCTTGGCTAACATAAAGACAGAAATGATAGCTTACAACGTAAATTCTCCAGTATATTTGTACGTTTGTTTTTCAGAAGAAAATTCCAAACACCATACCCCATCAAAATAGATTATACCTCCCTTTGCCTTGTCACAGAAGAAAAGTTTCATTCTTGCTAAGAAGGATGGGTTCAGTTGATAAACCTGATGGCTTCTAGATTCTAAAGCACCTCCTGCTGCCAATCAGAGATGTGAATGAAAGCCCTATTGGAACAATCAGGCCAGCCTTTCAGAATGGGAACTCTCTAAGTCAGGACTGGGAAGATGCCTGATAGCTACACTCAGGTCAAGCTAAGGCAAGCTTGACCTCTTCAATACCCTTTGAGAGAAATTCACTGAGATTTGTCCTGTCTGTGAGTTGGTCACAGCCTAATTGTGTCACTGCCTTTTATTTTTTTCTAAATGTCATCATACATAATGTGCTTTGTCCATCTTAAGGGTGGGTTAAAAACCTGTAATTGTAGATATTGGTATTGAAAGTTGGAGTTTCATAGAAGGCCACCCACCACTGAGAATCTAGTCCTAGTTTTTGGAAGAGAAACAATTGGTGATCTGAAAATGTATTTGTTCTAACATATGCTGTTTATCTCATATTATAAGGGACAACGTGATCACGTAAGATCATCAAGTTTAAAGATTTGAGACGCTGACAAGAGTTAATATGCCTGCTGAATAAGCAGGCCAGAGAATGAGGGAAATGAGGGCATTAGGAAGACTTTAGGATGTGAATGTTATCTTGTTCTGTGATTCTTAGCTTGTAGTCCTAATTAATAACATTTGCTTCTGACATTTAGATAAAACTAACAATCATCACATTAATTAAATAAAAATCAACAATGCCCATGACAGGTTCATAGAGTTATTTGTTTTTGTTTGTGTAATGCAAGGTGAAGCAGGTGAAACACAGGTGGGCGGGGACAGTGAAAACACCAACATGGAACCAAATGAAGGCTTCTGTCAGGGACAAATTTGGAAAGCGAAGAGAAACTGAGACCTAGAAAGGATCTGTGATTTATGCTTCCACAGTTGGATGGGGATATTGCAGTAATGCCAATTATGATAACTCTGCATATTTGAACCTTCTAATTGTATTCCAAATTAAAAATTCTTTGTATAGTATGTAACAACTAGGAAAGCCATAAAAGAAGAAAAAAAGTGTAATATTTATGTCTTCTTTTAAGATTAACCAATAAAATAATATTCATTTCATTTCAGGAATACTGTTCTCTGGAAGAGTGTGAAAATCAATTCTCCTTAATATTGAGGTGATCTCAGTGTATTTTAAAGTTTCTAAAAGTGTTTTTTTTTTAATGAGGAAAAATTATTTCAGAGAGTTGGAGCACTTTCTGTCAGTCTACTTTGTTTTGAACCACCTTCATTCAGAAGGGGGTGGATGTATCAACAGTATCAGTTTGGCCCCAGCAAGTGATTTCTACTTTACAAGCACTATAGTGAGCAGCATCTAAACATAGGTGCTACTGGTAATAGCTCCATCACATTGTATCATTTTGTATGAGTATTTTTTGCAGAGTTGTGATTCAAAACTATGATATACATATATATATATGTATATCATAGTTTTAAATACATATATACACATATATATGTATATTTAAATACATATATATGTATATATATATGTATATATATATGTATATATATATACATATGTATATCCATGTACTGTACACATTACATATCTATCTATTATCTATCTATATAACCATTATATAAATTATATATGGTGGGTTTGGGAATCTTCATGAAGGGACAGTGATTTTCAGTAAGTGTTTAACCAGTAATGAAAGTTTCTCATACCAATATAGCTCAGGAGGGAAAGAAATTTAGAGGCGGTGAAGCTAAGAGACAAGGTAATGAAGACCCACCTGTTGATCCAGTCTTCTTTCCTTTTCTCCTGCCCAATCAAAACAATTTTGGCCAGAATAAAAGAAAAGAAAACAGAAGCACAAATAATAAACCAATATGAATTTAGGCCTCCAAAGAAATATTTATTTTTAATGTATGGAAATGGGAAAAAATGTTTTTATGCTTTCTGTCACAAGATATCTTTATGGATTATAGGATATATTACTTATAAAATATGATCACAACAGTGATACATTTGAAAAATAGACTGCGATGTGGAATTCTGTTTTGAAATCAAAAACATTTAAATACCATTCTGAAATCTATTGGCTCTTACATATTCTGGTATATCATGTAATCATTTCCTCTACTTTAGTTTTATTTTAAATAAAAATATATATTTATTAGACAGAGAGAGAGAGAGAGAGAGAGAGAGAGAGAGAGAGAATATGTGTGTGCCAGGGCCTCTAGCCACCACAAATGAACTCCAGATGAATGCACCACCATATACATCTGGCTTACATGGGTTCTGGGGAGTCAAACCTGGATCCTTAGGCTTCACAGGCAAGCCCCTTAACCACTAAGCCATTCCTCCAGCTCCATTTCTTCTACTTTATGATCTTGGTATACATTTTATTGAGAAGCTCTATTTATGGAACACTATTGTGACACATTCTATTTTACAGCACGCCTTGGAGGAACCCCGGACCACAGTGCCCCCAGAAAACCCACTGATTATCCAAGTCTCGGATAAAATTGGTGCCATAATTTGGTTTAAACTAATGTGAGTACCACTGTGTTGATAAGCATCTTTTGTCAAAAATTCTCATTTTATTCAACTCATTTTGTAACCAGTGCTTCCAAATGATTACAAATCATGTGATCCAAAGATCTCCAATAGACAGAGGACTTGTAGTTTTTTAGTGCAATACAGGCAATGTTTATGTCGATGAATTCTTTGGATCAATCCCATTTTGTCAGTGAAACTAGATAGATAGATAGATAATAAATAGATATGGAGATGCCATATTAAAAATTTAATTAATTAATTAATTAATTTATATAACAGAGAAAGAAGGAGAGAGAGAGGGGGGGGCACACCAGGACCTCCAGCCACTGCAAACGAACTCCAGATGTGTGTGCCCCATTATTCATCTGGCTAACATGGGTCCTGGGGAATTGAACCTGAGTCCTTTGGTTTTGCAGGCAAATACCTTAAACTCTAAGTCATCCCTCCAGCCCACCATATTTTTATTCATATTGTCAGGACCAATGTCCATGTGTATTAGATGAATTGGTATCCAAATTGATTACTGATTTGTGTTTTCTGATATAGTGATCCAGCTGAATTCTTGCTGGCATGTATGAGCCTTGCAGAATTTGGAAATAAGCTCTTTTAGGAACACTCAAGATTTTCTTCAGAGGTCCAGGACTTATTCTGAGATGAGATATTGAGTCTCAAGACTCTAGACAATTTCATCATATTAGATTGAGCAATTTCTTTGTAATTTCCTTACTTTATAACTAGGTACTAGGGGAAAATCTGCTTTAGTAGTTCTGATGCAATCTTTGGCCCTATCATTGAGCACTAGACAACAATATTCTCTAAAGACTGGCCTGTGTCATCAGGTGAAGGGTTAGTAGGAGAATTGAGTTGTTTTTGGTAAAAAAAATATAAATAAAAATAAAATCAAGTTAGTTGCTGAGGGTAAGATCTGATCATATTGGAATTTCTATGATTTCTCGATCTCTTCAAATAAATTGGGTGGGGTCAAAACAGCCTTAATAAAATCAGGGAAAATCAGATTCAACAGTGGTAAGCTATTTAAAAGGGATATTTCTTGCATCAAAAAGAACAAAATATTGCTACTGATCAGTTTTCCAGATCCATTATGCAGTGGAACTTTTACCTATGGATTTCTGCATATGAAATATCATAAGGTTTACAAAAGTATTATGAAACACCAACCAATGCATAGGAATGTCAATTGGAACCATGTGTTTTAGTGTGACCTGTGCCTATGACTTGGCCTAGAAAATTTCCTTTATGAGGCTTATCTGTTAGCAAGCACTCCTTGGGGAACAAAAGGCTGGATGTATTTCCTATTGCTCCAGCAGCATTGTCTTGAATTATATTTTTCACAATATTTGTGTTATTATTTAACTTTGGTTCATTGATAGGTATCTATAGGCAAAGACACAGTAGGTTTCTGCTTACTCTATGTCAACTTTCATAAGCTTTGAACAGAAGAGAAAGGGGAAATACTCAAGGGATCAGAAGGACTCTGACTTGACCTGATCTCATTAAAAATGGAGGAAAACAAAGGAATTCAGTATACCCACCTTCAGGGCTTTATCTTATTGGATATTGGACTGTGTTTTGTTGGAAACAAAGTTGATGTAGGGTTTTAAAGGTATTAGGCTTATGACAGAATTTAGCATTGAAATTTTAGCATTTTGTGAAGGGATCTAGGTAGTTACTCATCCACGTAGGGCCAAAAGGCTGCCTTTACTTGTTCTATGAGTCCTGAAAATTCTAAACTTGGCATATGTCATTATCGTTATGAATGAGAAAAAGAAAAAAAACCCAGGAAAATGTAGATACCATTGTGAACTATCTGAATTAGCTCCATTTTTGTGGGTTACATTATTAAAAATTGAGGGTCAGGTTTATAAAAATTGTTTTGCTTTTACAAACTTTTAATAGTGTATAATAATTATAAAAATAATGGATTTCTTCATGACACTTTAATAAATGTATGTAAAGGATATTTATTGTATTTATCTCCCATTGCTCTCTCTTATATCTCCTCTCCCTCTCCTTGATCCTATGCCTCAGATGTCTTTTCCATGAACTTTCAGGTGACCTGTTTTCTGTCCATGGTCAGTGAAAATGCATGTACTCAACACAGACCCCTCTCCCTTTTTGTAAAAGAAAATATTGGGATAATTGGCTGCAAATATCATCACAATAGTCTGATAGCACTAGAAGTAGAAGATGTAATTAATTGCATTAGGGTATTTTTTTTAATTCTTCATCTCATTGGAGGTGACTCTTTTCCTCCATTTAGTGCACAGCATCTTAGCCAATTATGAATCTCTAGTGGTTATAAACATCATTTCTTTTAGTCTAAATGTAAGAATACAGTAAGAAAACTGGTTTTGTTTCTTCAATACTTTTGATTCCTTCAGAATCAGCTGAAGAGAAAATACTTTTCTGATTATAAAAAATTATACCTTTGGGTTGGAGAGATGGCTTAGTGGTTAAGGTGCATGCTTGTGAAGCCTAAGGACCCAGGTTCGATTCTCCAGGTCCCACATTAAGCCAGATGGACATGGTGGCACATGCGTCAGGAGTTCATTTGCAGTGGCTGGAAGCCCTTGTGCACCCATTCTTTCTCTCTATCTCTCACTCTACCTCTTTCCCTCTCTCAAATAAATAAATAAAAATAAAGTAATAAAATATTTTTAAAAAATTCCACCTTTGTGGGGAAAAATGCCACTGGGTGCACCTTCTTGGACTGTTCCAGGGGAGTAAAATGTACAGTTAGGGTTCAAACCCCAGGGAAACTTTCTGAGATATAACAAATGAACAGCAGGATATATTTCTAGTATGAAATTCAGGTAGTAAGAAAGACAGACTTCTCTGATGTTTCTCTGTGTCTAGATAGGACTGAGTACTGGCAAACTCATCCAGATACTCACAGGCTCTGCTGAATATCCTCAGTCTCAGCTGTGAGGCTCAGCAGTAATGTTTATACAAGGAAAAGAAACAGTATAGTCGAGTTACAGAATGAACTGGTGTCTGAGTCAGAAATAGAACTCTCTGCTTCCAATGCTGTGTTAAGACCCGGCACCACACCCTCTCTGCTAGACAGCAAAGGTGGTGTGTGTTCAAGGAAGGGAGAGCTATGAATAGGGCTATAGTGGCAGTTTTCCCATGCCCTCTCTTTAGGAGTGAGACTGTACTGCTTTCTTGTCTGTGGTCCTTTCTCTCCCACAGGATTTGATTACTCAAAGCAACACAGCATAAGTGCCATGCATTTACAGACTGCCTGCTGTGGCTACAGTGCATATGTTCCAGGGGTTATAAAACTGAAATGAGATGATGACTATGTTAATTAATTTTATTTAATTACTCTGATATATATGTATTTATAGTATGTAATGTTTTACTCCATAAATATAATTATGATTTTAATTTAAAAATAATATGAATTAAGATTATAAAATGATTCTACTTATGAAAAAATATGAATGTAAAATAGAATACAAAACTTAACTATTTGGAATAATACTTAGCCAGTGAGCTAGCAGCACTCTGGATATGGGCGTCATCAGTGAGCAAACTAGGGGGATTCTGGGAAGAGGTGAGAAGCCTGCTACTGTGAAATCATTTACCCAATAAAATAAGCTTACTGGCAGTCTTTATTATGTAAAGTAAATGCAAGAAATTATAAGTGAATAAAAACCTGGATTTATGTTAGAGGTTTTATAGTGCCATAATTTCTTAAGCTTATGTGACCATGTTAAAGTGTTATTTCATTCACTGTCTTGATTTCTTTCAACAAAGAAACTTTTTTGAATGTGTATAGTATAAAGAAAGATTTTTTGATTGATGTGTAGTGGGAAGGGTGTTAAAAATAGTGAGAAAATGGTTTAAGCAGTTGAGAAGTTTGGCATTTGCTTTTTGCTTCTATCACTCCATTGATGAACACATAAGGTGTAAACAACAACAATGAAAACTTGGGTGTGTAGCTTCCAAAGGGAAGCAACTGAGATTTTTCTAGGTTCTTTCTGTTTCTGCAATATCGGCTTCTATGTTCTGACAGTGATAACACACTATCCTTAGATCTTGGACCTCTGGAAGGGGTATGATAAAGCAGAGTGGAGAGGATAGAATTGGAGGAAAGGTGAATTGGAAACATGTCCCAGGACTTAATACAAATTAGATGGCAGCATTTATCTCTCCCAGCAAAGTCCTTACTTCCTCTTCCCCTCTTTCTCTCTGCTCTCCTGTTTTTCTTTCACTAAGACTTTCTCATCTTCTCTCATGCCCTGGTACCTATTTTTTTTAATTTTTTTTTATTTGAGAGGGAGAAAGAGAGAGAAAGAGAGAGAAAGAGAGAGAGAGAGAGAGAGAGAGAGAGAGAGAGAGAGAGAGAGAGAGAGAGAGAATGGTCACCCAGGGCCTTCAGCCACTGCAAATGAACTCCAGATGCATGTTTATGTGGGTCCTGTGGAATTGAACCTGGGTCCTTTGGCTTTGCATGTAAATGCCTTAACTGCTAAGCTAACTCTCCAGCCCCTGGTACCTATTTTTATTTCTTCCTTATCTAGCTTTCCCTCTTAGCTTTTACTTTGCAAAGGTTCCTGTTGTACTTTGCTTTTCTATGTTAAGGTTGCTTCTGGTAAAAGCTGAACAGAACCTATGTGAAGAAATGACCAATAGGAGTACGGTCTTAGCTGAGGCACTGCTTAAAAGCTAGTCGAATGAGAATCCTGGGATAACAAGTTCAAGTTTTAAGTTGAAGACTATTCAACTCATATCCCTTTGTGTTGTACCCCATTTTCTGAAAAATCATCTCTCTCACTAGCTACTGTAGTAAGAGATTTCAAGCTAAATAATTTTTTTTCAAGTCAGACACTGGGTGAGGTGACTTTAGTCCTCTTATTTCTTGCAGGTTTCTCTTTCCACTCCCTTTCCCAGTGTATACAGAGGTCTGTTGACATGTTTCCTTGGACTTTTGGAGGAAAGAATGAAGGGGGAATCACTTCAATAAATAGTCTTTCACATTTTATGATATAATCATGTGAAAACCCATAACTGACTATGTCAAGAAACAAAGACCACTTTCATTCCATATTCTTGCTCAAAAGAACCATTCAGCTACTTGTTCATAGTGTATTATGGAACACATTTGAAAGACAGACTGTCCAATGGTAGCTATTGACTAGGAGAAAATTGGTGATATTTCTACACATATCTTCTAAGTATTTTGGCCTAGATATCCAAGAAAGATGATTATTTCAATAGCTGCCACATGCATAAACTGTGTTGAACAGAAAATGTGTAAACAGCCAGATGAGATATGTACAATGGGGCATAGGATGGACGTTCATGTCAAACCCATCTCTCACATTGAATTTGGATGTTTTGTTAAATATACATTGGTGAGATAGGGTCTCACTCCATAGCCAAGTATGGCCTGAAACTCACTACATAGCCCAGGCTGATCTCAAACTTCTAGCAATCCTCCTGCCTAAGCCTCTCTGAGTGTTGGAATTATAAGTACGAGATATCATGTCAAGCTAGGTTTTGTGTTTCATGTCAAAAGACTTTTTCGGATAGGGACATTTTAGTAGATAAAGACACAGATATATCTGATAGAATGAGCAGTAGGAGAGAGAGAGAGAGAAGGGAGACATGCTAGGCTTATGGAAGACACTTATCTGTAGGAAGGAAATGCTGAATTTGTTCTTTGAATTCTCTCTAGAAAGTGTGATAAAGAAAAAACTTTCTGAAAGTAGATCTAATTAATTGATGTATCCATGCTTTCTGAACTCCTACTTTGGAATAAAAAGGTGGGTTAAGGACTGGAGAGATTGCTTAGAGGTTAGGGCGCTTGCCTGAGAAGCCTAAAGACTCAGGTTCTATTCCCCAGTGCTCACAAAGCCAGACAAGGTGGCACATGAGCCTGGCATTCATTTGCAGTGGCTGGAGGCCCTGGCGTCCTCATTATCTTTCTTTTTTTTCCCACTTAAATAAATAAATAAATAAAATATATTTTAAAGTGAATCCACAAGTTACTTCCCTAGTTTATTCATAAGCTTTAATGCATGTTCTGGAGGCCTATCTACCTTCTGTGTAGCACGTAGAATTAATGATCACGTATTTTGGTGATACTGAAGAGTGCATGGTAAAATTTAGAATAGTTTAAATCCTTGGTGTAGGAAAGAAAAAAAAATCCTAAATTTTGGTTTTGTTGATATCATTTACATTATTTCCCAATTCTGATATCTTGTAACTTTAAATTACCTAAGCCTCAGTTTTTACTTCCATAAAATTATAATTCTTGTTGTGCCTACCTTACAGTGTTGTTGTGAGAAGCATATAAAATGTGGCATTTGAAAGCTGAAAATTGCCATGCAAATTTTAAAATGTTACCATTGTTTTAGCTATCAGGCATTTTAATTTCCTCTTGGGTAGCCTATACTTTATTTATGTTCATTGAAGTGCTACAGTATTGTGATTGTTGTACTGAGTGTGACCTCTCCCACTTCTGCAGTATATCCTTAGCAGGACTATTTAACAGTGATAGGTGCTCAAAAAGTGCTTGTCAAGTCCAACAGCATGTAGGTGAGAAGAATATCTTTGATACCACAGAAATTGTAGTGGGAAGGCAGACTTGATGATTCATTCTATCTTGTCTCTCATAGGAGGAAAACATTTCCTACCAATCCCTAGTTTTAGAGAGGTGAATCCCTGCAGCTAGCAGGCCTTCTGGAAAAAAATCCATGGGTGACCGAAGATTTATTGACTTCCAATTCCAAGATTTAAACTCAAGTCTCAGACCCAGATTGGGCAATGTGACTGCCAATAACACTTGCATTGTTGATGATTCCTTCAAGTACAATCTGAACGGTGCTGTCTACAGTGTTGTGTTCATCCTGGGTCTAATAACCAACAGTGCCTCTCTGTTTGTCTTCTGCTTCCGCATGAAAATGAGAAGTGAGACTGCTATTTTCATCACCAACTTGGCCCTCTCTGATTTGCTTTTTGTCTGTACCTTACCTTTCAAAATATTTTACAACTTTAACCGCCACTGGCCTTTTGGTGACACCCTCTGCAAGATCTCCGGAACCGCATTTCTCACCAACATCTATGGGAGCATGCTCTTCCTCACCTGTATTAGTGTGGATCGTTTCCTGGCCATTGTCTATCCCTTTCGATCTCGAACCATTAGGACCAGGAGGAATTCTGCCATTGTGTGTGCAGGGGTCTGGATCTTAGTCCTCAGTGGTGGAATCTCAGCCTCTTTGTTCTCCACCACTAATGTCAACAATGCAACTACCACTTGCTTTGAGGGCTTCTCTAAACGTGTCTGGAAGACTTATCTGTCCAAAATCACCATATTTATTGAAGTTGTTGGGTTCATCATTCCCCTGATATTGAACGTCTCTTGCTCTTCTGTGGTGCTGAGAACCCTCCGCAAGCCTGCGACGCTGTCTCAAATTGGGACTAATAAGAAAAAAGTGCTGAAGATGATCACAGTGCATATGGCCGTTTTTGTGGTATGCTTTGTACCTTACAACTCTGTTCTCTTCCTTTATGCCTTGGTACGCTCCCAAGCCATTACTAATTGCTTATTGGAAAGATTTGCAAAGATCATGTACCCAATCACCTTGTGCCTTGCAACTCTGAATTGTTGCTTTGACCCTTTCATCTATTACTTTACCCTTGAATCCTTTCAAAAGTCTTTTTATATCAATACCCATATCAGGATGGAGTCCCTGTTTAAGACTGAAACCCCTCTAACCCCAAAGCCTTCCCTTCCAGCTATTCAAGAGGAAGTTAGTGATCAAACAACAAATAATGGTGGTGAATTAATGTCAGAATCTACCTTTTAGGTACTAAAGTTGTCTTCAGGCCCAGTTAATGGTTTCTCCTATGGTTTTTCTTATGCTATAGATAAGAAAGAAAAATAGCAAATGATGCTGAGATTAATGTACCAAATACAGTCAGCTACTTTTGTTTGAACATTTACTGTACATATTCTGTTTTGTTCAGTAATTATAGGTCAAGTCTAATTACAACCAAAACCAATCACCAGATTCCTGCTGAATTGCAATTGCATTGTACCACATTATATAAAGTGGTCAGTATCTGGACTTTTTTGTTACGTGGAGATTACTTTAAGACTTTTTTCCAAAACATTCCGTTGATTTAGGTAATTGGATTGGGCCTATAAATATAGAACAAATTCAGGGATTATTTAAAAAATGTTCGTGCTACTACTGATATATGCTAGTTTTTTTTTCTTTTGTTGAATTGTCATTGAATTTATTTTAGTACAAGAACATATTTTAACCTAATATCATTTACAAGAAAAGTATTGAATTTAAAAATGTTTGGCAAAATTTGTCTGAATGTTTAAAACAGAAAAAGGTATGTTTGATGAATATGGCTGAAAAATTGGAAAGTTAACCACATTTACACATTTATAACCAACATTAGTGTCACTTTTTAAAACTATAAAACTATATTTGAATTTTCATATGACATTTCTAAGCCAGAGAGCTGCTACAAATGTGCCTAGCAGGTGCAAAATGGAAAAAGAAAAACATAAAATTACAAAATGTCATAAAATCTTATGCAATGCTACATTACTTCTTTATACTTCCATTTATCTTTTCTGGGGGGTAGGAACTGGGTTATATAAAATATTTATCCTTTGTATTAAGTGTTGGTGCACAGTGCAGCCAGCAAACTGCATTATCTGCTCCAAGGTCAGGAAGAAGTTGAAAAGTGAACATCTTAAAACTTGCATTAATAATTATTTTGGGGTAGAGATCTGTAACTTTAAACTACTTACTCTTTTTTTTATTAAATTTTCGGGGCACAATGTAGTCAAGAAGCTACTGAGTTTGTGCCCAGGTCGGGAGCACATTGAAAAAAAATACATAAATCAAAACAAATAAAATAAAAACTACAAAACCAAAAAAGACAAAAAAACACAAGCAACAAATAAAATAGTTAACATTTGCATTGCTGTTTTATTTTTTAAGCTCTAGAATTTTAAAATACCATGCCATTTTAATGAAAATTTTGAGCACAATTTAGTTAGAATTCCACTAATTTTGTACCCAGATCAGGACTGACTTAGAAAAAAAATACATAACCCTCCAAAACAAACCCTAATAAACAAGCACACCCCAAATTCAGTGCTTCCATTTTTGTGTGTATCAATTCATATTCAACAATCACTGAACCTTTTTTATGATGTCTTGGATCAAACTGCATCTAGGAAGCTGCTGAACTGGCACCAAATTTTCTAGGAAACAAAACAATATTTTAAAATCTACAAAAGAAGAAAAACACTCCCTTTTCTCAATAAAACAACAGAAACAAAAAATCAGTAAAACCTTTTTTTTTCTTATTGAGAAATAGATTTAAAAATATTAAGACTTATAAGATTTGTGAGCATAATGTAGCTTGAAAGACATTAGTACTTAGGTCAGAAGCCCCACATATGCCATGATAGTGAAACAAAAACATTTACAAAACCTTATGAGATAAAACAATCAGTTATATAAAATGTGTAGAAGATATGGTAATTAAAAATGCTAAGAATTTTTAAGTAAAACTTCCAGGGACAATGCATCTTGGAAATTGTTGAACTTGTGCCAGGGGTGGTAAAAAAATTCAAACCATAAAACAATGCCTAAAAAGTAAAAATTCTAAAACAATAAGAAAATTCTTGAAACTCTTTAACCCCTATTTTCTTCTGATGATATATAGGTTTAAAAATACTAACAATTTAAAGTAAAGATCTGTGGGCACAATGTGACTTTAAAAATGGCTGAATTTATGCTTGGGTTAGGGCCTCACTGAAAGAAAAATACTAACACAATAGAACAATAGTAAAAATGAATTCATGATCCCAAGTCCTAAAAATAATCATGTATTATATTGTCTTGCAAAGAAAGGTTACAGTTGGAATACATTAGGCGTTAGGCTCAGTTAGACAAAATTAGGCTAGGTTAGATGAAGTTCAGTTGTTAGCTGATGTTATGAGATCAAATTAGTAATCAAAGTATGAATTCATTTTCTTCAATATTCTATCTTTTCTAATTTTTTGTAAATTTAAAATGTGTGTGATTTTTTTGCCTTTAGTTTAAAGTTATGAAATTTTAGGATTAAGATATGAAGTCAATTAATTGGATAGATTAACTGCATTGACATAAATATATCATTAAATCACTTTTATGTTGTGTAATTTTCATGTTTAGTTTTCTTTATTTTTACATATTTCAATTTATTTTAGTTAATATCCATTTGTATATTTAATATAACTTTCTAAGAATAAAATGTTCATATGAATAATGTAACCAACAAAATATGACATACAACTAATGTAAAATTGACTTAATTTTACATTTAAAAGCAAAGGTAATCCTTCAGATGTAATTACAAGTTGTATTTTAAATGTTTATTAAATGTAATAAAGCATATTTGGATTATATAGCTGTTATACTTGGTCAATTATGTATTTATTTAATTTTCTGTATTTTGAAAAACCTAAAGGTATCTATCCTTTGTCTTTGTTTCCTCCTTCAAGAAAAGGCTTATTAAATTATATTTTCCCTCAAATCATTTCCAATACTTTATTTTTGAGGCTGTTTGAAGACTAATGCAAAGTTGGCAAAAGTCCTATGGTAACTTTTTAAGGATGTAGTAAAAAGTTACCCCCTCCTCCAATCACTTTTCTAACTTGGCTTTGATTTATAGTTGGCCTTCTATCCATGGATTCAACTAATCCCAGATCAATAATAATTAATGACAACTGAATATTTGTTGAAAATATACAGACATTTTTCTTGTCAAGATTCTATGAGCAAAACAATCTAGCATCTTTTATATAGCATGCATATTGTATTAGAGAATATAAGTAATCTGGAGATAATTTCAAGTATACTGAGTATTCGTGGGACATACACAAATACTAAGCCATTTTGATAAAGGACTTGGGCATCTATGAATTTTGGTATGCATAGGATATTCTGTAACCTATCCTTAGAGGATAGCAAAGAATGACTGATTGTATTTGAAGTTTCTAACCAAGCTGAATATTGAATATTATTTCTAGGACTTGGTGAACTATTGAAGGACATCACCTGTCAGACCTCGGGAAAGTAGAGGCAAAACAGCCACCTGAAAACAATCTAACAGTAGAGTTAGGTGGCTGAGAGATCTATAGCCAGAGTGGGTGGTAGTCCCAGGATGGTAGCACTGACAATTTCTGATGAATATACTCATACTAGTGACTTCAACTCTCAGGGAAAACAGTGTCATCACAAGCCCTCATTGAGTGTTGGCTCCAATAAAATGATAGGAAATGTGGCCTTTTCTGACAACATGACCAGCAAGATCAACCCTGGGCTGCATTTGAAAAGGGCAGAAATTCTTTACCTTCTAGACCACATGCTCAGAAATGCTTGATGACAGAAGCTATTTGTCTCACATCCATATCTGTTCTTTCCCAGCTCCCTTCTCTCCCCTCAAACCTCTATACCTCATGTTAGAATAGTATGGATTCCCAACATCATGCAATCCATTTGTTTTTCCTATGGCCTTTTGACCCTCTGACATTTCACCTACAAAAATATTGCTTCTGCCTGGTGAAGAAACAATATACAAACTGTTAATCCAGTGACAGGTTGACCAAACTCACAAGATGTGAGAGCCTCTTCCCTATCTCCTACTGCCTTTGTTCCTTTTGTTGATATTGCACCTTAGAAAAGTCACCTGACGAATTCACATAACAAACAATTTGAAAATATAAAATAATATATTATGTAATATATAGTAATATAATACATATTATATACATATAAAACTAGCATAAATGACATTGTGATGGGAACAAGTAATGGTTAACTCATCTTTTGGGTCTCATCTTCACTCCTTTCACAGTAGGACCTTGATACTGCATCTTCCTTTTTTCTCCCTCTCACTTTTTCTGTTAAAAAATAATGTTTATTTATATAAACACAAACTATAAAGCACTCATAAATTTAAATATCTCTGTTATAATAAACATGCAATAATTCAATATGCAAGGCCAGCAGGATGGTTCAGTAAGTATGACAATCTAGATTCCTAACCCTCCCACGATATAACATCTTTTCAAGTACTTATCTTTCATTGAGAAAAATAAGTGGTACCACATTCAAGGAAAGGTGGATAATCTATTCAAGAAAACGAAACCTCTCAAAATCTAGAGGCACGAATGAATATTTTTGATGCTACCATCTTGGTCATCTTGGCAGAAAAAATGAGAAATATATAATCCGACTACACCTAAGTCAGCATGTCACAGTGATACCTGTGTATTCACATTCATTGTGGCAACTATTCATAGTAGGTAATGTCTGTCTTGAAATTGGTTGTGAAGCTTTGGATTGCTATTGTCAAAACTCTGTGCTGAATTTGTACATGCTGAGGGTTTATTCTGTATGTGCTTTTAATAAAACATGCCCTCAGAGAAGGATCTGAATGCAAACTCTGCTATTATAGAAGCTTTGGCTGAAAGCTGAAATCTGGTTTTCACACTCTATTCTCTACCTCACTGTATAAACACAGGCAAGTCTCTTCCTCCCTTTGTGACTGACTCATTCATCTTGGTGATTCCCGTTGCTTCTAACACAGGTACTGTAAACTCATCCATGCTGAGTAAGAGCTAGTAGTAAATGCTTAATAAACGGTATGTGGATACAGGTGCTCATTAAGCATCACTTACTACAATAAGCACTTCATTTTATGATTGGCTAATTTTTATAGATGACAAAATTGGGGCTTAGCACATGGATCCCAGTTCTCTATGTCACTAAAGCCTGTGTTCTGAACCAGTGCTATGTCCACCCATGACTATGCATGACTATGTGTAGTAAGAAGCACATTTTATTTTGAAACAAGGTAATAAATTCACAATCCTTGTGCCTCAGCCTTCCAAGTACTGGAATTACAGATGTGTGTCACTATGCCTAAGAAGAACATATTTTCAATGATGGGATTTCAAACATTAATGAGAAGAGGGATAAAATAATGTTTGAAACTTCATTTGGAAACATTCCACACAATGAATACCTAGTCCCTCTTATATGCAAGGACGGATATTACAAAATGAATTTCCAATACAAAGATATGTCTCTTAATAGCATACAAAATCTTATGGCCTTATATTATTCACTTTTTAATTACATTTATTAATATTGTTATTGATTAAAAATTAAGGTTTAGGAAGCCTAAATAATTTGCCTAAGCACATACAATTAATAAATGTTAGGATCAGGTTGCTGGCTCCAACCAGCCATGGAGAACCTTTTCCTGATATAAAATAACAAATTGCATTTATTGAATGGTTACTTATGCTAGGCTCTGTGTCTTAAATACATTTTCTTCTTTAATATTGGGGGCTGGAGAGATAGCTCAATGGTTAAAAGCTATTGCTTTTCAAGCCTGATAGCTTGCGTTTGAGTCCACAGTGCCCATGTTAAAACAAGATGCACAAAATTGTGCATGCATTTGGATGTTGAAGAAGCAGGAGGCTCTGGTGTGACTCTTCTGTCTCTCCCATTTTCTCTAAGTAAGTAATAAGTGAATAAATAAAAAAAATAATCTTTATAACACCATGAGGTTGGTACTTTTACTGTATCTACAAGTGAAGGGACAGAGATACTCTGTGTTAAGGAACTTACCCAATGTCTTACAGCTAGTAAATGATTGCTGTTATAAAGTCCATCTCCCACCTAAAGGAAGAACCCCATGTTTTGGCCACTACTTACTTCACAACTTTATGTCTTTGTCTTAACCAGTATCCTCTTCACCTTGAAGTCCAGGTGCTTTGATTTTCTTTTCTATTCATTAAAATGAAGCTTATTATTATCTTACTCTCTCTGCATTTGCTATTATTTTCTTTGCTTAAATATCTTTCCACCAGGTCTTTTTAAAAATTTTGTTTGTTATTATTTATTTATTTGAGAGCGACAGAGAGAGAAAGAGGGAGAGAGAGAGAGAATGAGAGAGAGAGAGAGAGAGAGAGAGAGAGAGAGAGTGGGTGCGCCAGGGCCTCCAGACACTGCAAAGGAACTCCAGATGCTTGTGCCCCATTGTGCACCTGGCTTATGTGGGTCCTGGGGAATTGAGCCTCGAACCGGGGTCCTTAGGCTTCACAAACAAGAGCTTAACTGCAAAGCCATCTCTCCAGCCCTCCACCAGGTCTTTATGTGGCTGATTCTCATGATTCAAATTCAAGTACTACCTCATCAAAGAGGCCTTCCTTGGTGATCCAATCTACAGTAGAAACCTACTTATTCTTAACACATTACTTACATTACCTTATTGTAACTTCATTCGTAGTACTCTCTGATGTTCTTTTTCATTTGTTTATTGTCTGCCTCCATCACTCTCCAATAAAATGTAAGCTCCTAAGGGCAGCTATGTTTTTCCTTTTGGGTACAAAATCCAGCATACAATAGACACTCAAGAATACTTGTCTAATGAGTCAAAGTGGCAGTTCTAGGTTGGGAAATCAAGTCTATAAAACATTAGGGCTCCAGCTATATATCCTACTGTCTTTTAATGTATCCTTTTAAACTTCCTTTTCCTTCAGAATATAACATCATTCCCCATGGCTTATTGTAGACATCCATCAGAACGTGAATGTGGAAGAGCATGTCTTCATTTTAAACTATAGTTGGGGGATGAAGAGATTGCTCAGTGGTTAAGGTGCTTGTCTGAAAAGACTAATGACCTGGGTTTGATTCCCCAGTACCCACATAAAGCTAGATGCACAAAGTGGTACATGCACCTGGGGTTTGCAGTAGCTAGAGGCCCTGGTGCTCCCATGCTCTCTGTTTCTTTTCTCTCTGTTTCTGTCTCTGCTTGCAAATAAAGAAATAAAAATATTTTTAAAAGATAGAAAACAGTTGGCAGCAATTTCCTGGAGAAAGTATTTTCATTACTTCGTCATTTTAAGTTTTTTTTGTTTTGTTTTTCTGCAGCATATAGAAATTCCCAAATATACACATGTAGAAAGATGAGCTGAAGGAAAGAAGACACATCACGGTCATTTTTCAAACTTTTAAGCTATATTCAGATCTCAAGTAAATAACTCCACCTTTCTTTTTGCAGTTTCCACTCATTTAATTTGCCCCCTGTGGTACTTTCTGGTACTTGGAGTTATACATTAGACTGAAACCTTCAGTCCATTCAGCACATCACATAGCACATAAGGTGGACTACAAAGAAGTATCTTGTTACTGGTGATTCTGAGAAACCTCCCGTTCCTTTCAGCACACAGTCCCCTGGTTGATTTGCAAGCTATTTCTTTTCTAGAAATCACTGTCTCGCCATTGGGGGAACATGTTTTTACTAAAAAAAAAAAAAAAAAAAGTAAAAGTGAGCAAGAAGGGAGGGAAAAGTGCTATGTGATTGGATGCTGTCCAGGAGGTGCATACATAGCTTTAACTGTAATGCAATATAATGGCAGCCTTTTTCTAGGAGCATCTGGGGCCAATGCTCACAGTTTTCTGTTTGCAGTTTTACTGGGAGAAGTCTGTGCTGGCTTCTCCAATAAAATGTTCTGCTATCATCATCTGCCAAGATGTTAACTGAAAAGATCCATTATTTTTGATATTTAATACCTTATAAATTATGTGGAGATTGTGTTGACTGACATGGACATCTGGGATGATGGTCAGAGATTTTTTTTCCTAGGTCAGGTACACTGAGTGAGTGCCTGTTTGTTCATCAATGACCAATTATGTATTCATGGAGAAAAGGTCTCTTCTCAGTGGCTGGTCAGTTAACCTCAGAGAATCAGGGGTGGCTGGGTATGCAGGAGGGAATGCAAATGAGCTGTGGCTAGTTGGAATTTGTATGGAAAATGTATAGCTGTCTGTTTCCTAACAAATATGAATTATGAGCTGGCTGGCAGATCTTGAAGGACAGACTATTTTGTCGTGATTAAGCAGAGATGGATGTGGTCTTGGAGCCTTCCTTCTATACTGGTTGTCTCTGGACTGGTAAAAGTGCTTGGCTCTTGAGTACTGGCCAGTAGTTACGCATTTTCTGACCAGTGTCCCCATTTGCTTCCAGACTCATCTCAAAAAGAGAAAAATGAAAATTCTCAAAGCAACATTGTTAATCTGGTTGATCATGAAGACTTTTCACTGCACTGTTAATCCACCATTCTTTCCCTGCTAAAACACTTGCAGCTATGTTTCTGTCCACAATTTTAATTTGTTCAGGGTCATTTTTTTTTTTTTTTTGCTTGGTGTTTAAGCTCCAGTATAGGGAGTGTCTGACACGCCTCCCCCTAAAGCAGAGCATGCCTGAGGATTAGCTGTTCTCGCAAGCTGAGATGGATTTCAATGAACTGTTCACTCTGTCTTTCCTGCCCCCTGTGACAAATGGCATGCATTTGCTAAGCAGCAAGCTGTGGCTGAAGTTAGTGGAAAAAGGGCAAATAAGAAAACTTCTTAACTAAGTTGAAAAGCAGGGCACAGCAACTAAAGCTAATCAAACAGCCATCTTTATTGAATTAATAGATGTTGTGTTAAAATGCAATGAAATTAATATTTTCATGAAATCATAGAGTTCAAAAGCATCAAAATTGTTTTTAATAAACGTAATTGTTTTTCATTGACTTAAAGAATTAAACCCAGCATTTATGTAAACTTCAATGTTTCCTAAACTCAAAATTAAAGGCTGTCCTCAAGTATCTTTGGCTGTCAACTTATTTTCTTCAAATAATGTCCAGACATGCATGTGTGCACATGTGTATATACAGTATGTCATGTTCATATACTTAGACATCATATACCTATATGTATGTCTGTGTAAGTATGTATATTATATGCTTTTTAAAAGTATTTTTATGAGCAGCCCATAATATTGGAAATGGGTTGTTATAAGGAGTGCAATGTCAACCACCAAACAAACCCTTCAATAGGTCCTCTTTTATGAAAGAAAAGTCTGAGGTTTGATTAATTGTAATGCAGGAACTGCTGTTTTGTTTCTTTTTAGTTTTTTTCACTGTAGTGTGTGTGTGGAAATATTATGTGAGCTCACAAAATGGAAGTCAACAATAGAATGGAATGCTTCCTACCATGGTTTGCTTGTGGCCCCCACTATATATTGGAGGTCTGATTCTCAGAGTGGCAGTGTTGGGGTGGTCATATCTTTCAAAAGTGAACACTAATGGGAGGTCATTTAGGGGTGTGCAATCAAAAAAATTAAGAGAGCCTTTCTGAATTAATTATCATAGGAGGTTTATTATTAACAGAAAAATGCTAGGCCCCTTGATCTAATTCTTGCTTGTCAGGTCAGTGCTCACTCTTAATGTGCTTCTAACACTATGCACTGTGCTGGAAAGTGATGCAGAAGAGGCTCCTCATCAGAACCAATGCTCTGCTATTTGGACTTTCAACCTTCAAAACTGTGAGCTAAATAACCCTCTTTTTTTTTTTTTTTAAGAAGTAGCTAGCCTTAGTGTGTTCATTACAGTAACACACAACAGACTAATGCACTACATAACTAAACTTCCTAGTAATATTTATTTAGCTAATCTGTAGCTATTTGTTATTTAATTATTTACAATTATTTAAACAACATTCAGATGTCTCTTCTTCTAAATATTCCTTATTATCCTTAGTCAGAAGTAGCTGGGTGCTCTATACTCTTGGCTACCTTGTATGCTCCTATAAAATTTCATTTATCACATTATAATTCATGTATTGGTATTTCTGCCTTTCTAATATAACATTTTTACTTTTTTTGACATAATTCACCAGGCAAATAGCGGGTGCTCAGTTCATGCTTGTTGTATGAAGGAATGAAGGTACTAAGAAAGGGAAAGTGTTATAATGTGAAGTATGTATTGTAAAGAACCCAGAGGACAATGACTATCATTTCTTATGATCATGTGGTCTATCATATATCTTTTATACTAATTTTGGGTATGACCTATAGTTGTAGATTTAGTTTGAAATGCAAAGCATTATAATTACCAGAACTTTATAGTGGTTTATAAGGAATGAGGATAGAGTAGTTGAAGTTGGATATGTTCTACAAAATCTGTGTGTGATTGCCATAGCCAGAAAATCTCAAGAATACTTGAATGTGGAGTGTGCACTTGTTTTCATCAATGAGAATAATTCACTATAGTGGTGGTTGCGGGGAAGTTGGTGGTACTATTTCCTGAAAGACAGGAATACTGGACGCAAACTGTGGAACACATAAATAAATGGAATGAAGACAGAGGATTTAAGGTTCATATTTTGGAAAATGTTTACACAAAAGGAACAAAATATGTTACTTTTAGTATGTATAGCTATTTAGTGCCTTTTATAAAAGTCCAATTTGTTTTCACTAATCATTCAGCCAGCCATAGGATTTTGGGATCAAAGAAGAGAGACAATATTTATTGTGTATCATGTGCCCAGTAATAGACATTTTTATATGTTATTTTATTTAATATTATCATACAACCAGTCTATGGGGCAGGTATAATCACATTTTTTTTTAAAAATAAATGAACCAAGACTTGAGAGGAATGGATTTAGTATTCCAACCCATCCTGAAAGACTCTGCAAAGGCAGAGGTAGACTTTCAAATTTGTCTTACTGTACTTCAAAAAAGTTCATGATCTTTGTATCCACCACACTTTGGTTTCTGCTAAATGTAATAAATTAATGTAAGTCCCTATATTCAAGAGAATGGAACTACCTCATATAAGTGTTGTGATGGGAATTTTTTATAGACATTACCATGCATACACAATTCCTCAAAACAATCTTTCAAGGTAGGAATTATTTTATTTTATTTTATTTTATTTTATTTTTTTGAGGCAGGGTCTTGCTCTAGGTCAGGCTGACCTGGAATTCACTATGTAGTTTCCAGTTGGCCTTGGACTCATATTGATCCTCCTACCTCTTTCTCCTGAGTCCTGGGATTAAAGGCATGAACCACCACATCCAGCTTATTTTGTTATTTTTATAGCTAGAGGAAATAAGATATCTCTTGCTGAAAAAGAAACATTATAAAAGTTCAAGTCACATATGATGGTGCATGCCTATAATCCTTGCACTTGGAAGGCTGAAGCAAAAAGATTGTCAAAGGTTCAAGGCTAGCCTGGGATACATAGTGAGTTCTAGACTAGCCTTGAGAAAAGTGAGAGACCCTTTCTCAAAGATCCAAAATTGAAAAACAAAGCTTGATAGCTTATCAAAGTCACTTAGTACATGATAGATCAAGCATTTGACACAGATACACAGAGTCTTCTGAAGCCCTGGCCTCTTTGGGCATATTTTTCTGGTTGTACTCTAGTGGGGACTATGGCTGACTTTTCCATGATTGTAACTGGATTGAGTCAGGATTAGAACAAAGCCCAGGAGCAAGGCCACTAGTGCATATACTGTTATTCAGGTTTCAAGACCCATGAAATATGAACATGCCTTCACTGTGACCTAGGAGCTGATGGGTATGCATCCTATGGAAGGTAAAGCTCACTGTTGGGCTCCTGAAGCTTAGGATTGAGTTGTTATCTCAGCAAGTAATTGAAAGTGTCAGTGAGTATGTATGTTCTGGTGGGAGTTGGAGGTTTCTTCTAAATGTCACTGCACAGTTTGGGTAGCGAGGAGGGAAAAGTGGAGAGGAGATTAATAGCTGGTACTCTGAAAACCCACTAGTTATACATTTCCCTGAAGGTAGTTTTATGAGCCATTCACAGAGGCCTTCATAAATGGGCCTGTAGAAAGAAACAGTGGCTTTCACTCTCCAAAGTCTGTTTCTGAATTTCCTCCCCCTGTGCAAATACTTCATGTTTGCCTCATATTTGTCCACTGTTTGCCTCAAGGAAAAACAAATAAAAAGGGCTGTAAATCTGTGCTCCATGAGAAACAAGTGTCTGTATATTACTCACTGTGGAAACATGCCCCTGCTCCTCCTCTCACTTGAGTGGTTGAATGAAGGCCTAGTCACACACAGACACAGGGACAAGAGCCAGGAACGGTGAGAGGAATAGACAATATGAATATTCTCTCTACCTCTCTCACATCCCTTTCCCTGTTTTTGCAAATAACACAATTATCAAATGTTTACAAAAATTCCCTGAAAATAGTGTCATTAGCCAGTGGGATTCGTATCCTCGTCTGTCAATTATATATGTTATTTTTTTGAAAGACAAGTTATAGACACTATTCACCTATACATCAGATCTATCTATAAGGAATGTCTGTGTGGTGAGAAATTCATTCTATGAGAAGGATTTTCAAGGCCCAGGCCATGGTTTATGAAAAGGCACTTTATGAATGTAGTGACAGGCAGAATTTAGTACAAAGGGTGTTTTTTTCTGGGTTGCAGATGGGGACAATCACTTTCCCTCTGGTGAAACAACAGGCAGAGAAAATTACTTGGTTTGCAAAACTACTGTTTGCTGAGCAATTGCATGGTGAGGTATGCAAAGCACAATGAGAATGGAACCTATGTCAGATTCCAACAGATGAAAGTTCAAACCTCAATTTTTTCACTTAGTAGTTATGTTATGTGATTTTTGGTAAATTATCAGACTTAGTGATGGGCTGATGTTACTCAAAACTGCTAGTTATACAAACATGTATAGAATATGAGTCAAAAAATTGAACTCTGATATACAGTTTAGAATTGTATGACCATGAATAAATCCTGTTTCCCTTCTAGGTCCAAGTTTCTTTATGGATAAAAGGATTGACTTATTTACTTATTATTAGAGATTAGTTCCTATACAAAATTTTTTCTCTTTACTGTATCTAGATCACAGACAACTATTGAGTACCTATTGTATTCCACTGATGAGTGATTATGATACAAAAGAAGCTGAATTACAGTTTTTACAGTCAAGGATTTCATTAAATAAACTATATAAATATACATAAATATACTTTTATATAAATATAATATATATATATATATATTTCCATATATATACCATATATATGACATGGAAACAGAGAAGAGATTGCTGTGTGAAAGGAGAATATTGAGAGGGGGAAAGGAGAAGAGGGAGGAAGAGAAGGATATGGAAGTAGTTACAGTTAAAATACATGGTATATTTGAAAGAAAAAGTCTATAAAAATAAAACAAGACATGCATACAAATAAATAAATTATGAAAGCCCTAAGGATAGGAAAGATTTTGGATGATCTCAATAAAAAGTAATGACAAATTTTTCAGATGATAGATATACTAGTTACTCTGATCTGAACATCACATGCTCTATACATATTTAAATATCACACTGCACCCCATGAATGTGTACATTTATTGTGCATCAGTTAAACAGATAAAAATGTGTTTTAAATTGGATAGCGAGCAATGGAAGCAGATCGCATCCAAGATGTTGTATTTTGTTTAGAAGGCCTTCATCTAGTAATTACCCTTTGGCTTCTTTTATCATTGTCCATCTTCAACATTCCAACCATTCCACTAGAAAAAATAAACTTAACTTCCAAACTACTCACTGAAACAGAACGAGATCACAGAAACCTAGTTTTTCAACCACGTATCATTTGCATCTATGAGTTAGGAGAGGAGCCATCCATGACTAGTCATAAACTGATCAGAATGAAGAGCTGTGTAGAGTATACAAATGGATGAATGATTTATACCACATATCATAGTTTTGATAAGGAATGGTACTTTGTTGAGATAATTTTCCCCAGGAAATGTCAGAAAAATTGATTTTATTTACTAGTTTACTGCTTAGTTCCTTGGTGTGCTATATACTGGCTAGAAAAAGAGGATATTTGATTTGTATTAACACAGTGAGTGAATCCTGGGAATATTATTTCCAATGCTGGGTTAAGACAAGACAATCTCACACCAATCAAAAAACATTGGAGGGAGGCTGGAGAGATTGTGCAGTGGTTAAGGCATTTGCCTGCAAAACCTAATGACCCAGGTTTGATTCATCAGTACCAATGTAAAGCCACATGTAAAAAGTAACACATGTATCTGGAGTTTGTTTACACTGGCTGGAGGCTCTGGCACACCCATTCTCTCTGTCTGTCTCTCTTATCTCTATGTCTCTCTGTTTTCAAATAAATAAATAAAAAATACTAAAAAACATAGGGTCTCCTATGGGGCTTATGGAAGTATGATTCTATCTGCATATCTCTGTGTGTGTGCATATGTGTTTCTGTGTGTATGTGAGATGAGAACTGGTCATATTTCTATTGAACAAATAATTCTCTATGCTTTTTTTCTGCTTTTGCAAAAAAAGTACATAATGAGAATCAGAAAAATTCTAATCAAGTTTAAATATTGAGTATGTTAGGAAAGAAAACCAAATAGAAAAAAAAAAAAAAACCTGACAGTAACGATTCAATCCTATGACATCAAAGAGTTTCAGGCAGTTCCATAGAAACTGGAAATTTTCTTTTTGGTGCACTCTATGTCCTCTTGGCCCTGATTTGAATTTGTGTAATATTTAGCATGCCAACTTCAGGGAATCACCCCAAAGATTTTTGAAGTTATATTCTACCAGGACTCTTCCATAAGAGAAGAGGTGGAGAGTACAAGTAGACCTAGAACAAGAGAGTTTTGCTTGTTCTCAGCAAAAAAATAAAATAAAAATAAAAAATAGTTTCATTTAATTCCTCAATCAAGGTTTGTCTGTCAGAAAAAGATATTACATGGATATGGAGGAGATAATTTGGAGGTGGAAGGCAGTCTGCTGCTATTAAGCTGACCAACTCCATTTGCTGATTTCCATGTGTGTTCCCTTCTTCCCTAGAAGTATGGGGCATACTTTTATCCAGATACACTTACTAATTTCATTTTAATCTAAATTTTTTCTTTGTCTCTTTCTTCTTATCTACCTATCTTGCAACCATTATTTGCTCAGTTGCTATTTGGTAGCAATGATCAATCCAAATTGGGATCCAAGTTTAGCATAGATCAAGGGCTAATTTAGAAGGCTAAAGTAAAATTCTTACTTCAATTCCATGCTCACAGTCATTGGGCTAGGTAGCATCAGCCTTGTAGAATAGAAGCACAGGAGTGATAGATGGCATGGTTTATACTTTAAATGATAATTTATTTGATAAATTTTCAAGGCACATAATAAGCAAATAACATAATAATAAGCCCCTGGAAGGTAAATTCTAAAGAGGGCACTTGCTTTAGAAACTAGAAATATAATCAGAGATCAGGAGTTGAGCATATAGACACCTTAATGACAGCATGAAATTATGTCTAGTAGTGTCTAACCATCTGGAGCTATTTTTATTAGGCCACTTCAACTCTTACCTCCTTAACTTTGAGCTCCATGAATGATGAAAGAGATCATGGACTGTCCTGGAAAATAAGTATCTTCATAATATTGATGTTCTTTGGAAGGAATATTCTTTGTGAAATGATTATGTGTCTGTTTACAAATATAATTGGGAATTTCCTCAGTGCCTAGAAGTAGCTGCACAACATGGGACATAGGGGAATAATGCCAGTATTCAGGCTGTACATTCCTGTTTGAAGGTATTCAAAGCAATTCTGCCCCTAACCTACATATATTGAGGAGTTTGGAGTCATTAAATAAAAGGAACTTTTTTAGCTTTTAGGGAGGTTATTCTATTTACTCTGTGGAGAATGAATTATGAAGAAGAGTAGGCAAGCAGAATCTTTACAGAACTTTTTCTAGGTGACAAATGCTGAGGTCTTGACTTAAAAGCAAAGGATCTGACAAAGAGGGAACAAATTTTATCTGTTCATAAGAATAAGGTATGGAAAAGAACCAGGATAATACCAAGATTTTGACTTGGGTGATTGGGTATATGATTATGCTCATACAAAGACTGGGCATACTAGAAGAGGAAGACTGACTTGGAGATAGAGGCAGGGGGAAATTGCATGCTTGGAAATCTTGCAATGGCAATGTTTTGTGCAATCAAGAAGAACACATCTGGATCTCAGAAAACAAACTTTAGAAGGGCTATAGATAAAATGAGAGTATATTGAATGAAAAATGACTAAAGGATTCTAATATTGAGTATTTCATAGGAGGAGGAGGGCATGAAGGCCTCTAGTTAGCTGCTAAGGATATGGGAGAATAGAGTTTTACAAGGAGGAGGAATGTTTTGATTGGGCTCTCAATTCAAATGGTACTGTAAATTTGGAAAGTAAGAAGCTTATAGTGACTTATGTGGCAGTAGTATTTGGAATGGAAGGCAGATTACAGTGTATTGAGGATTGAATCAGTATGAGAATATGGAAACAGCCTAATTATCTTTAAATAGGATTTCCTGTGAAGGAAAGCAAGTATATAAAAAAAAGAGGGAATAGTATCATTCCTGATATTCTTGTGATTGTTTCTAAAATGAAAAACTTAAATTCACATGTGGGAAAGAAAGAGCAAAGTTGTCAAAGAAGCAAGAGGATGTGAGAAATATGGAATATGAGAAGGAATGCTTTTTCTCCCTGAGTTGAGGAAAGGAAAGGATTTAAGGGCAGTCACTGATGCAGACACATTTGGAGAGTTTGTGGCAGGAAGTCATGGAAGTTTCTGCCTGGTGACCTTGATTTTTCTGTGGTGAGTAGGAGATGACGTCATTTGCTCAAAAGGAGAGCGAGGTTGTGGTGAGGACACACACACAGACACACACACACACACACACACACGGATTTAGAATTGCTCATGAGAATAATGGGAGAAGGTGTTATCCAGAAGAATTTCTGAGCTGCTTTGAAGCCCTATTAGGTAGGATTTGCAGTGGCAACTCTGCAGAGTGGTGCAGCTTTCTCCTTTTCTGGTATTGAGGCTCTTGGGTACAGCGGGAAGGAAGGTGCTTAGATTACTTCACAATTCAAATTTAGTAGGAAAGATGTGCTTCAAGGGTGAAAGTAAAAGAACATTGACAATCTTTGAAAAAGAATAATTGAAGTAAGGCCCACAGTGTCCACACTAGATAGAG
The DNA here is from genome assembly GCA_036346955.1 of Dipus sagitta. Lineage (NCBI taxonomy): Eukaryota > Metazoa > Chordata > Mammalia > Rodentia > Dipodidae > Dipus > Dipus sagitta. The sequence goes on from CM070776.1 coordinate 67,251,477, forward strand.
AAGGAAGTAAAACACGAGACAAGTTGTGCCTTGAGATAAAGGGAGGATTTTAATAACTGTAGGTTGGATGTAGGTCAGAGAATGAGCATACTCAGAGAAAGTTAATGAGAGAGCTAGAAATATATGGTCCTGGGGTTCATTAGTGAGATGTAAGAATTTATGTTTAATAACTGAAACAGTTTGCCTCAGAAAATACTTAGATGTGGACAGAGTTGGAGCAGCTTGCCAAACTACTCACTGTACTTTAAAAGATTGAGGAACCATCTCTTGAAAGTAGTAAGTAGAGTGTTCATAGGGCCATTTAAGTCTCTTTGGGGTTTGCATGGATTTATAGCAGTGAAGTAGTATGGAGTGGAGTCTTCATGAAGGGAGTGGGTCAGTGGTCAACATATAGCACCAAAATAGAATGAAAGAGGGTAGTTATTATGTGTCTCAAAGAACAAATATTTTGAACATGAGAAAATAAATTTTAGTCTGAAATTGTCAGTGGAAGCAAAGTAAAAGGACATTGTCATTCCTGGTGCTATATGGAAAGCACAGGAGAACCAGTTAATTCAGAATTTACTAATTATTGCAGTAACAGAGATTTGACATTGACCCTTTATTGTAGTTTCTGATTTTACTTTTCTTTATTCTTACTTTTACATGTATATAAAAGGAATATCTCACCTTGTTCTTTGAAACAAATCCAGACACTTTGAGGGCGTGTGGGAATTTGGACTATTACTCAGAGACTATCTTCTAGGTTGGGGTCTAAAATTATGTGATGTTCCAAAGTTCTTTTCATTCTTTAGGCAATTGGAACTAGTTAACCCCTTCCATCTATGTCAGGATGGAGTTGTACCAATGAGTCTCATTTTATGCCTAAAATTTATTCATAACAATTCTGACTTTCTGTGGATCCAGGACCCTACACAGGCAAAAACAGGTTATCTCTGAGGTGAGTTAGTATATTTTTAGCACTAATAAAGTAAAAATTAACATAGATCTTAGAGATTGTCTGTTATAACCAATATTATTCCTAGGGTACAGAAGTGAATAAATTGCATATTAGGAGAAGCAAAAACCTCTTCTGGAGCTTGAATATAAATATGAGCACAGACATGAGGTGCTACCAACTGGGAAGCCAAGGGATGATGGGCTTAATTCTCTGCTTTGATCAATTGTGAGGGCAACAATAGGCAAGAATAAGAGCCAAAAATGAATGGGCTCTCTGTGGTGGATTATGGGTGAATACTTAGGAAGCTTCTTAAGAAAGTCGGGTAATCAGCTAAGAATCTACTGTGTAATGTATTATGCACACATATCCATACAATCTATCATTACAATTTAATTTATCCTCACAACAATTCAGTTAAAGCATTATTAGGTTAATGTTATAGATTGACAAAATGAAGAGCTAGAAAAGATAAATCTATTGTCTAAGATTGCATAATTAACAGAGCTGGGATAAAAATTGATGTCTGATTTACTCCAAAGTCAATGTCATAAGTGAAGAACATGAAGCTCTTAATTAGTAAGTAAAAAATGGATTTAGGCATAAGAAAAAAGTTATAAGGCAAATCAATGTAGAAGAAACATGGAACAGTATGAATGTACTCTGGTGTCAGATTTCCTGGGGTGTAATTCCTGATACAGCCCTGACTGACTATGAAAATGGATAAGTCATTTAAACTTTTTTTTCTTTCTTTATTAGTTAGTTTTGTATTCAGCAAATACAGTCAGTTTGGTACCATTATTAGGCTCATCCGTGACCTACCCCTTCCCCTTGGCCCCTCCTTGTTGAGGTATACGGGTCATGCATTGTGGAGTTAGCCCACAGTTATGGGTGAGCTAAATGTCTCTGCATATCATGACCCAACATATGGCTCTGACATTCTTTCCACCCCCTCTTCCGCAAAATTTCCCTGAGCCATGTTGGGTTCATTTTTGGTCTGTTTCAGTGATGAGGTGTTGGGGGCCTCTGAGGCTCTGGCTCTCTGATTTGGTAGGAGTTGATTTTTCTCTGTGCTGATCTCCTTCCCCCTTGTGCTGGTATCCGGTTCATCAGGAAAACAGCCCCCTTGCTTGTTTCTCCAAGTTTTCTTAGTTTCAGCCGGGGCCCTTTTGAGGTATGATGGGGTGGCTCTCTCCTTAGGATCTACATCTATCTGAAAAAGAGAAGCAGATTCTACAACGGAGAGTAAGTTAGCACCAGGACAAATGAGATAACCCTTACTTTTTTTTTATAGAGAATTTAATAGGTGTAGGCCCTCTTGTAGCCCACAATTGATGGTAGCTTGATATTGGAGAGTGAGCTTATGTTTGGATATGGTTCTGACTTGTTTCCCAGCTCCAGCTATGGGTCCCATACCAGTGAGGGGAGCAGTTAGCCAAATTGAGAGCAGTTGGTTCCCCACCATGGCTGTGTGCCACCACTGCACTTGTGTGGGCATCACACCAAGTTACTTGCTGCTAAGTAGGTTAGACCATGCGTTGCTTCGACAGATATTGGTCATTTTCCCCCAGTCGCCCATGTAGCACCTTCTGGCACTAGACGCGCTGACTGTCTGGGGACTGACTCTCTTCCAACTTCCAGCCATGCCATTCTAATTTGCATGTCAATCACATAAGCTGTCTTCAGCAGTAGGATCTTACCACTAGCATTTGGTGGGTCATCAAGTACTCTGACAGAAATCTGTCTGTCTTTTAGGAAACCTTGTAGGTCTCTCTGATCAAAAGCTCATTGTGGATGATAGCCCCATGCTGGTTCTGGGAGTTACAGGTCAGTGCCCACTAAGAAAATGAGGAAAAAGATAACTAATATGCAAGAGTTAGAGATAAGAGAGAGAGAGAGAGAGAGAGGGAGAGGGGAAGTGAGGGAGGGAAGATGTAGAAGATTAAGGTTAGTCTTGATTTTACCCTCTCCAGTGTCTTGTGGTTCAGGTGTTCCCTGTAAGGGCCTGGTGAAGGATCAGCCATTTGGTCTGTCTTTTAGTAAGTAGAAAATTATGGTACCATTGCCGTTTGGGTCTAGATTTGTGTTTCCCACCCCTTTGATGCCCTCCCCTCCCTCCCCTTCCATCCTAGTGTCTACTCCATGAGATGCTTGATGGGTATGTAAGGTATCTTGGGTAGATTCAGGTTAGGTGCTGTAGATGAGTGAGACTATGTGGCAATTTTTTTTTTCTGTGATTGGGTAAGTTCACTGAGAATGATCTGTTCCAGGTTCAACCATTTTTCCTCAAATTTCATTGTGCCATTTTTTCTTACTGCTGTATAGAATTCCATTGTGTAGATATACCACATCTTAGTTATCCATTCTTCTAGTGATGGACATCTGGGTTGATTCCAGCACTTAGCTATTACAAATTTAAACTTTTTAACCATCAGTTTCTTCATACATAAAATGGGGATATCAATGTCTACTTTACAGGGTTATTATGAAGAAAAAATGGGTTAGTCTATGGAAATCACCAGGCATCATACATAGTAGCTAATGAATAAATAATAAATATTGACTAAAAAAGAGCTAGTCTTAAAGAAATATTTCCATTTTAGATGACTAAAATGTAAAGAGACTCAAGAGAAATATCTGAACTTTAAAGTTATGTTTTAGGTCAGCACTTTTTTATAAAATCATGTATGCCAATTTACAATGAAGGCTTCATCCTCAGGAATCTATTTGTTAAAAAATATCTGGGACTGGGAAGATCGCTCAACAGTTAAAGGACTTACTTATAAAGCCTAATGGCCCAGGTTTGATACCCCAGTGCCCACATAAAGCCAGATGCACAAAGCGGCCCATGTGTCAAGTTCATTTGCATGAACATGAGACCCTTGTGGTGTGCCCATGCTTTCTCTCTCTCTCTCTCTCTCTGATAAATGTTAAAAATGCCATGTTCTTAATATTAGCAATATGATTCTTTTCCTTTGTGATGATATTAGATATAATTTACCATAGTTTTATTAAATGATTAATTTAATAAATCAATTTATCTAATAACTACAAAAGTCAGTCTGTGCTACTTTACATATATATAGTGTTCAGTCAGTTAAAAATCAGAAAATATACAATGTTGTAGTTCTGTTGGATTTTTCACTGATCATATGAATAAGTTTCTGCAGTGGAATGGTAGCCTCCAAAATTGTATTGATTTACTCTCAGGTAATAAGATATTAATTTGGTGGCATACTAATTACCATATATCCTTGAAAAATAAGAAAAAATTAAGTATTTTATTTAATTCCACTAAAATTGGGGTACCATAGGTGTGATATCTTCCAAAGTCTTCAATGAGTTCCAGGGATTAAAGACTATAAATGAATTCCCCTTTTAATGTGAAAACAAACTTTATTCAGACTGAATATGTGGAACCTCCCAGATTTTGCCAACATTGGCTTGTGATCTGACCTACACACCCAGTGAGACAAAGTGGGACTCCAAGAGGAAATCTTTTAAAGTCAGAGTGTGTTTACCTTTCATTTGGTGCCTTTGATGTTTGGTCTACATTCAGTTGACTGAGGGCTTACTAATGCTGCTTTTTAAAATTGATTTCTCACAGAAACCAAAATCCATATAACCTCACTTTTTCCTCTGAGTGGGCAAAGACTTCAACAGGTGTGGAACTTAATGTTTATTTCCATTTCACACCTTAATAGACGCTGATTAATTAAAAGTAGTGTTGCTAACTAGTGATATTTTTGAAACAGCCTCAAAGTATTAAGGAGGGATCCCATGGAATAATTCACAATCAATTTCTTGTAGCTAGGCACATAAACAAGCCTGCTGTATTTACACTCTAATTTCTGCTGCTGCTTCTTTGAATTCACCTTAAATCTACTTAATACTGAGTGATAGTGCAGTAGTTTGGATATGAATTGTCCTCCCCCAAACACTGTCTGGTTAAAGGATTGGTCTCCGGCTGGTGGTGCTATTGAGAAGTGATTGGATAATGAGGGCTCAAGTTCTATCCACTGATGAGTTCCTGGCTGAGTGGGTGTTAAAAGGTGAGGCCTGGTGGAAGGAAATAGCCTGTGAGGTCATGCATTGGGAGCATGTGTATTGTACCTGTCCTCTCCCTGTCAATCTCTCTGTTCCCTGTCCACCACGAGGTGAACAGCTTTCCTCTACCACTGTTCCCCACCCTGACGATCTGTCTAACCACAAGCAAAAGGGAACCAATTGACCATGGACCAAAATCTCTAAAATCATGATCCAAAATAATTCATTCCTCCCTTGTTTACCAGAGACATTTTATCACAATGAGGAAAAATTGACCAATACAGAGGATATATATTGTACATAAAATTATGGCTTCCTCTTCATCTATGGATTTTTTTCACCTCAATTGAAAGAAACAAAATCAAGAAAATTATTTTATTATCATTGTTTTACCTTTTGCTGAGTTTACTAAGTAGAAACCTAAAGGTCAATATTAGTCAGAATGAATTAAATTCACTCTCTCCTCATAGATTCACCACTACTTTATAGTATGAGAAAAAAATAGTCCCATTTCTTGTGGTAAAACTTGGAATATGAGACATACAGGCTATTTAAATAAGGGACTGAAATATTTAGACTTCTATTAAGTCTTGATTACCATAAAACCAATGGGATTGATGAGAAGAAACAGTTAAGTGTAAAGTTATTAGATAAGATGTAGGACAGAAGATGACTAGATCTTGAGTGTGGCTTGGAGTTGGATAGATGTAGAAGAAGTGGTGATCAAACAAGGTGGGGATAAAGGGTATGAAAAACCTAAAGATATATACAAAGGATGTATATAGGGTTATGAGGAGACCACCTTTTTAAAAGCAAAAGTACTGAGTTTTTTTAAAATCCCTGTAAGATATTCTGCACTATAAAAAAAAGTGTGATAAATGAAAATGTCTATAATGCTTGTTAAGATACAGATTGTTAGGTTCCAATTCCAGAGTTTCTAATTTAGTAGTAGTTCTGAAAAAAAGTAAGAAAATTCTTATTTGTAACAAATTGCTAAGTGATTCCGATGCTGTAGGTACAGGGGGCTGCACACTGCGTATCAATTATCCAATATAAATAACTTTAAAATCAAACTGCATCATTATCCATTAATCATGTTGAAAACATGAAAGATTAAAAAAGATAGGATGATCAGTGTTACCAATATCCATACTTTTAAATTTATTTATATTTATATTTATTTATTCATTTGAGAGCAACAGACAGAGAGAGAAAGCTGCAGATAGAGATAGAATGGGTGCGCCAGGGCCTCCAACCACAGCAAATGAACTCCAGACGCATGTGCTCCTTGTGCATCTGGCTAACGTGGGTCCTGGGGAATCAAGCCTCGAACTGGGGTCCTTAGGCTTCAAAAGCAAGCAATTAACCGCTAAGCCACCTCTCCAGCCCTATCCAAACTTTTTAAACAGCTACCACTTCCCCAAGTTAGGCATGTTAAAGTTATGAAGGAAATGTGTGTGTGTGTGTGTGTGTGTGTGTGTGTGTGTGTGTGTGTGTGTGTGATTCAGGAGGTTAGTCCTGATTATCTAAAGGTGTTTGGATGTCAGTGAAAAACAGATTCTAGTTTCCTTTCCCTGATAACTATGGCAAGCAAAGATTTATTATGCTACAGCCTTGACTACTATAGTGGAATTTCCTTAGTAGAGTCCAGTTTTGCACTCCATAATTTATATTAGTTTGATCCTACTTGGGACATAACAGCTCTGGCAGAATCAACAACACCTATTAAAACTAGATCATAAATGTGCAGTCACTTAGCTCAGGGGAACGACTTCTACAGAAAAGAATTGGTCCAGAACCAGCGTTTCTGTTGAGTTGATCCATTGAAAGAACTCATTAAATGGTGTCCATTTTGTGTGGTTGCCAACATATTCACTTTTTTCATGTAAAAATAGACCTTAATGGTGAGGTTGGCCCTGAATTGAACCAAGGTAAACGTTTATCCTGGAAACTTCTTGAAGACGCTTGTTTTTCTAAATCTGAATCAGTGGGAGAACAAAGATGAGGATTCAGAAACTTGAACTCCAGGGGCTATACTCAGTATATTAGTGTGTTTCCCACCACCTATTATTTAATCTCATTTTGGAAAACATAATCCCCTCCACTTCCTAAGAGAAAAGGATAACTCAGAAATTCAGCGTTTGGGGAGTTCATTCATGATGAGTGGTTTTGTGCCTTGTGTATGACAAGCAGACATTAGCTTTAGGCTAAATCATCAAACATAAGACTTACTAAATGGCAGGATCTGGGGATAAACTGTAGAGAATTTCCTGGAGCTACACATGAATTGCTTCTGCAATCATCTGGTATTAGGAAATTCTGAAAGAGAACATGAATCATATTACTCAGCAATGCTCACCTTATGCGTTCCACACTCTGTTTTCTGCATCCCACATATATTTATATTGACCTTCTAATACCTTCACTGCTTTACACTAAGCTAGGTTTTCTCATTTTTCTCCTTCCAGCTATTCAGTTCATTTCTCTCTTGGAAGGAAATTTGTGGAGATATTACTATATGATTTTCCAAGACTTGCAAGATAAAGAAATCAATGTCCAAAAACTCAATTACATGTCTATATTTCAGTATTGAACTATTAGAACTGGAAACAAAAATATAATTTATGACAGCTACAAATGTATCAAAGCAGGAACTCAGAAGTTGATGAGAGCTTAACTCATCCACCAAAGCCCAGGGAATTTTGCAGAAGAGGGGACAGAAAGATTATCAGAGCCACAGGGTGGGAAGGAGTATCCAAAACCATTGCCTCACCCCAATGACTGACTGCTGCTGTCACAACTCACAACCCACAAGCTCATGGGGAATACCAGCAACCCCACTGAATAGGGTCCTCCGTGGAATGGGGGAAGAGAGGAGGGGAATGGTACCAACACATGATGTGTCCATACAAAGTTTCTACTTAATAAAAAAGAATAAAGTAGACAAGGACTGATTCAAAATACGGAAAGAAAACTATTCTCTAATGATCTCAATAAACACAATAGAAAATCTAACTAAAATTTAATTTTAAAATTACAAACTGAGAAATATATCTGAGAAAATATTTGCATACTGACCAACCAGAGAAATATTTGCAAATTGAAACTTCACAGTTTGGAAAGATATTAAAGATGAATAGAAATAAATAAAAAGAAAATTATATCTTATTAATAGATTAGAAGAAAATTTAGATAAAATTCAAGTAAGGATTTTATAACTTTTTAAAAATATTTGAAAGAGAGAGAGACAGAGGGAGATAGTGAGAGTGGCCACACCAGGGCCTCCAACCACTGTAAACTAACTCCAGATGGATGTGCGACCTTGTTTGTGGGGCTTACATGGGAACTAGGGAATCATACCTGTGTCCTTAAGCTTCACAGGCAAATGCCTTAACCGCTAAAAGCCATCTCTCCAGCCTCTATAATTTACTATTATTTTAAAATATATTTTATTTATTTATTTAGAGAGAGTGAAAGAGGGAGAGAGAGACAGAGAGAGACAATGGGCATGCCAGGGCCTCCAGCCACTGCAAACAAATTCCAGATGCATGTGCCCCCTTGTGTATCTGGCTTACATGGGTCCTGGAGAGTTGAACAGGGATCCTTTGGCTTTGCAGGCAAATGCCTTAACCACTAAGCCATCACTCCAGCCCCAATAATTTATTTTTAATTAATACATTTAAAAACTTAAAATTGTACATTTTCATGTGATAAAATGTTTGAATATATGTGTGCATTGTATAATGTGAGAGTTTCTTTGCTGTGACAAAATACCTGTCATAAACAATGTAAAAGGAATGATTTTGGCTCACAATTTAAGAGGTTTCAATCTCTTATTTAGGGAAAGCATGGTGGAGTGCAGTATTCAAATAATGAGAGCCAGGAAGCAGAGAAATTAACCCTTCCTACCAGAATTCTTTCTTTCCTCCCTATTCTCCTGGCTGGAGTCCTTTGACTAGGGTCTAGTGCCATTCATATCCTGTGAAAGTCTTTTTCTTTCAGTTAATCCTTCGTAGAAAAATCTCTGTAGGCACAACCTACACTTTTCTATTTTCCCAGGTGCTTCTCAATTCAGACAAAGTGGCAATCAGGATTAAACACTCAAATGCCTTTGTTATTTTAACATAAAAAATTCTACTACGTTTTTGAAATGTACAGTACATTATTGTCACCTACAGCTATTATTCTACTGTGCAATAGCAGAGCATAACTTCTTGTTCCAATCTAAGTATAATACTGTACCCATTAATAAGTCTTCCTTCTCTCCCTCTCTCTAACCTATTCTTTGCTTCTGCTAAACACCATTCTACTCTCAATTTGTATAAGATCAAGTTTTTGGATTTTATATGAGTGAAGTCATATGATATTTGTCTTTCTATTCCTGGTTTAATTCACTTAGTATAATGAGCCCCTGTTCCATTTATGTCATTGCAAATGATGGGATTTCATTCTTTAAGTGTTTGAATAATATGCTATGGTGTATATGTATCATGTTTTCTTTATTTATCAAAGGCACTTCCATTTCTTGGTGATTATGAATAGTACTTCCATGAATATGAGAATGCAGTTGTGTTTGACGTATTGGATATTCCCGAATATATGCAAAGGGTGGAATTGTATCATACTTTGTATTTTCTTTTTTCTTTTCTTTTCTTTTCTTTTTTTTTTTCGAGGTAGGGTCTCACTGTAGCCCAGGCTGACCTGGAATTCACTATGTAGTCTCAGGGTGGCCTCGAACTCATGACAATCCTCCTACCTCTGCCTACTGAGTGCTGGGATTAAAGGCATGCGCCTCCACTCCTGGCTTATATTTTCATTTTTTGATGGACCTCCATATTGTTTATCATATTGTCTATATTAATTTACTTTCCCACACATAATATACTAGAGTACTCTTTTCACTCTTACTATCACTTGTTATATTTAGGCCTTTTGATAATAGCTAGTCTTACTGGGTTTTATAATATACCATTTTTTGTTGTTCATTTTTATTTATTTATTTGACAGTGACAGAGAGAGAAAGAGGCAGATAGATAGAGAGAGAGAATGGGCGTGCCAGGGCCTCCAGCCACTGCAAATGAACTCCAGACGCGTGTGCCCTCTTGTGCATCTGGCTAACGTGGGTCCTGGAGAATGCAGCCTCGAACCAGAGTCCTTAGGCTTTACAAGCAAGTGCTTAACTGCTAAGCCATCTCTCCAGCCCACCATTGTTGTTTTGATTTGCCTTTCCCTGATGATTACTAGTGTTGAATATTTTACCCCTTATTATTGGCTACTTATTTGTCATCTTTGAGAAAATCTATTCAGTTCTATTGCCTATTATTTAATTGATTTATTTGTTTTTATGTTCTTCAGTGCTTTTTAGTTCCTTACATATTCTTGCTATTAATTCCTTCTCATATGTATGGTTTAAAAATATTTTCTCCCATTCTGTATATTGTCTCCTCAATTCTCTTGGTTGCTTCCTTTGTGGTACAGAAGCTATTTACTATGATGCTAAGTATACTTCTAGGACCTCCATTATGTTTCATTGGTCTTTGAATCTAGTTTGTTTTTTGAGATATGGTCACTCTAGCCCAGGGTGATGACCTGGAGCTCACTCTATAGTCCCAGGCTCTGTCCTTGAACTCACAATGTTTCTCCTACCTCTGTCTTCTGAGTGCTGGGACTAGAGGAATGTGCTGCCATGCCCAGCTATTTTTATACTGGTATCATGCTGTTTTGATTACTATATTTTTTATTAAGACTGGAAATCAGATTGCAAAATGACTCCTGCTTTATTCTTCTTGCTCAATATAGTTTTGCTATTCACTTCTTTTTATTCCATACAAAGTTTAGAATTTTAGATTTTTTAAGTTCTATTAAGAATGCCATTAATATTTTGATTGGATTGCTTTGAATCTACAAAAATAATTTTAAGACCTGCCAAATATTGAGCTTGTTAACATTCAGCAATGAATGATGCAGAAAGACAAAGAAAAATATCAAAATAAAAGAAGAGGGACTAATTAGGAAGAAGGAGGAGTTCAATAAAAGAGGGTGGAGAGGGAGGACAAAAGAAGGTAATAATAAAAAAACACATTAAGTACTTATATGAAAATTGTCAATAATGAGTTGAAAAAGTGAGGCATTTGCAAACTTTTGGAATTATTACAAATATGAACATACACATGCTAAAATGTTGCTAGATCTAGGAGAGTCTGTAAAAGAGCATTTGGTCTTTAACTCTACTTTCAAGTAATTTCCTAAATCTCATCATGATTTATTTTTATCCTGTCATATCTAATATGTGGTAAGCTGATTTTTTTTAACCAGCTGCTGAATTGGGAGTGCTGAAGCAAAAAATAGTAGTAAGCTGAAGTGAAGTCCTAGGAAAGCATAGACAGGATTCTGAGGAATGGCCAGCCTCAGCTTCTGTCAGCAGCAATGTAGGATTTGGGGGGAAGCTTGGCAAGGGATCTTGGAGCAGTTGGTGATCAGCATAGACATGTGTCTGTAGATAATATTGTGTTGTGTTGACTGTAATGCAGGCGGCACTGAGCTTCCTATGCTAATCTTTTTTTTTTTTTTTTTGAGATAGGCTTTTGTTTTAGTCCAGGCTGACCTGGAATTCACTGTAGTCTCAGGGTAGCCTCAAACTCATGGTGATCCTCCTACCTCTGCCTCCCAAGTGCTGGGATTAAAGGCATGTGCCACCACATCTGGCCTCTATGCTAATCGTAAAGGCACATATGCCTGAACATTGCCTAACTCTTAGTCTCTGTCTGTCTCTGTTGGAGCATAGCACAGCTCTGTTAGGGCAAGAAATGGAAGATTGCTGTGGAATCTGAGAGCTACAGAGTTTACTCCACCCCACTGATCACATACTAATCTGCTCACTTGCCAGTAAGAAATACAGCTTCATAGTGATGGAAACATATCACAAAGGTGTTCTCTGTTCATTAGGATCTTGCTTATTTTGGAAGAGTAGAACTCCTTCTAGGAATGAGAGGTGCTAAAAGCAGAGGTCATCTAAATTGATAATGTCAGATATGAAAAGGGATACCAGGAAATCAGTTTTCTGAAATGATAACGATGTGGGTAGTATACAATACTTGGTATCTCTGTCATAAAAGGGGTCCCTACTATCTATTGCCTCAATAATTTGTATTAATTTATTTTCCAGAATGCCAGCTATTGGAAAGTGTCCTTAAGAAACTCTCAAAATGCTTGTATTTTAGCTTTGGAAAATAATCAAGCCCTTTTGGCAAAGAACTATACCCAGGGAGTCAGGGTGATGGTGCAATTAAAAATATGCTTCCACTTGCCAAAAATGTCACTGAACAGGAATGCTTGTAGAGTAGCTCAGAGAAAGGGGATCCTGGATGGCTATCCCCATAGTTGCCACAATTTAGGCTGTGTGCCGGAAATATGATTGCATTAGTTGGATGCAATTGTCACATGTTTCTAGCCAAAATGCTGAGCAAAAGTGAAAATAGGGGAAAAGCAAGAAGTTAAACTGGAGTATTAATAGTGGTTAAGTAGCACTGTAACTGCCTGTTTTGGGGGCAATGGAAATGGTGTACCATACTAATGAGGCATTTCAGTGACAATGTTTAATATTATATTAACAGCAGAAGGCTTAACCCTAGAGGGCATATGTTTTAAAAGACCAAAGTAGGAAGAGAAGTTTTCATTAGCTATAAAGTTCATGGAGTCATTCATAGGGATATACAATGGAGAGTATAGCTAGTGGCAAACCTAGGGTGAGTGGTGGCAGGGAGGTGAGGTAGGTTATGTATCCACTACCTAGAAATATGGATATTTACTCTGGATAGAGAATCTTATTTCCTTCTGGGAAGCTCTTGGGTTGTGGATTATTTCACTCACAATAAATCAAAAAGCACTTTACCATCCAATTGTTTCGCTAGCATTCTATGATGACCAACCACATCAGAGAGATTTTTTTTTTTGTTTATTTTTATTTGAGAGTGACAGAGAGAAGGAGGCAGAGAGAGAGAGAGACAGAATGGGCGCGCCAGAGCTTCCAGCCTCTGTAAACGAACTCCAGATGCATGCGCCCCTTTGTGCATCTGGCTAACGTGGGTCCTGGGGAATTGAGCCTCGAACCGGGGTCCTTAGGCTTCACAGGCAAGTGCTTAACCGCTAAGCCATCTCTCCAGCCCTCGGAGAGATTTTTAAATAAATTCCATATGCTAGGCACTATGCTAAACTCTCATGACTCATTAGTTGCCATATGAAAATATAAACCTTTACATATCTATAAAGCTAGGAGATTAAGAGAGAGTATTTGAACTCAAGCAGTAGGATTACAAATCTTGTGCTATTTATCATTACCTACATAGGTTCTCCATCTAAACTTCTTCTCTGGCAAGACCATAGCTGCTGATGTTTGTTTGGGCTAAAAAGAAAAGTGTAAGAGTATGGGTATAAATATGCTTGTAGGTTTGCTGCTAGATTAGCTCCAGTTATATACTAAGTCACTATACCAGCCATATATGGAGATTCCTGGGTACAGAAAATCATTGCCTTTATCAGTGTGCTTCTTGGAACTGGTCACAGAAGACAACAGGGTTGTCTTATGAATCTGTAGGGGCCAAGGGGAGGGGGTAGGTCATGGATGAGCCTAATAATGGTACCAAATTGACTGTATTGGCTCAGTACAAAACTAATTAATAAAAAAAATTATGCCAATATAGAACCAGTAAAAAAAAAACAAATAAATCAAGTACAAAAAAATAAATGCAAAGATAGAATTATGCCCCAAACAAAGCAGGCTAAATGTTCCAGTAGGTTGTTTTTTTTTTTTTTTTTTTTTTTTTTTTTTTTTTTTACCTGTTATCCAGTTCCTTAGAGGACTCCCACAGTTTAAGTATACAGAAAACTGTCCAACTCATTTGGCTACCTGAAAGGCCAGTTGTTTGAATGTATCTTCAATGTATTAGACCACTTTCAAATGCTTGAGCTTCATTTATCCCAAGGCAGATTGCAGGTGGTGTGTTGGGTGTGCCTGCTAACCTGGTGACCTTGGTGTACAGCATTTTAATCTGATCAGTTGTACACCTGGTTCAGGAAGCCCTGTTCTCCAGGCGGTGGGTGAGGTTTTCTGACTATAGCATGAAGCATCTCTGTCATCATGCTAGTGATTTTGTTTTGAAACAAGCATGTTCAAGAAGACTAGATCCTTATCTGGCCCTATAGCTGGGTGGGACCATGGCAGGCTGTCAACCCTGAAATGGACTCATACAGGCCTCAGTCAGGTAAGATGTGGTACTGACAATCTGGATAGGAAAACAAAATCATGTGTATAGAGCCAAAAGCCGGGTTATGATTAAACTCTGCTTAGCTAACAGACAATCCCAATGAGAGATGGCATAGTTGTCCCTACTGATCTGAAGCTTTTTGATATGGAGAGGTCCTGAAGATCTGGAACTGAATTGCAAAGCCATTGGTATTATTATATAATAGCCATTTTGAAATATGTAGCAGTATTCATACTCTAGAAACCAAATATGTTTTTCTCTGTTAACTTTCATGCAACTGTAGTCATCTATACCAGTTGCTGAAATCAGTTGCATTTCTTCATGGACAGAATGCTAAATTTAAAGTCTTAGACACTGAATCAGTGTTATCTCTATCAAATAAGTAACCAATTGCTACCTGAAATAGAAATTGAGAATCCTGAAACAATTAAAGCCTTTTTCTAATTTACTATGGAAGTATAAGGATGTAAGACACAGATAGTGAAAATAAAATGGCTAGATGATCAATATCTCACTTCAAAAATTTTGGAATACTTACTTACAAATTGAACTTCCAAGCTACTCTACTTTAAATTAGGATTGATGAGATAAACTTAAATTTTAGTGCTGCGAAATAAATCTAGTAGAATCTAGTTTTCTCCACATATATTCTTTAAAAGCATATTTTATTTTTTAATTATATTTGTTTATTAGAAAGAGAGAGAGAGAGGGAGGAAGAAAAGAGGTGTGCCAGGGCCTCTAGCCACTGGAAACAAACTCCAGACACATTTACCACCATGTATAGTTGGCTTGCATGGGTTCTGGGGAATCGAATCTGAGTCCTTAGTCTTCACAGGCAAGCACCTTAACCAGTAAGCAATCTCTCCAGCCCCTGCATATGTTCTTTACTAAAATTTACACTACAAAATTATTATTATTATTAACGTTATTATTATTAACAACATGTTTCATATGGATACATCATGTGTTGGTACCCTCTTTTCCCTCATCCATGCCCGCATTCCATTGGGGACACTCCTCAGTGGGGTTGCAGGTATTCTTCATGGGGTTGTGCTTTATTCATTGCTGGAGCAGTTATTTGGTCAGTTATATAGTCAGTTTTTGGGGGGATAGGGAATGCCTCTGGGCATGATGTCTCAACCTGTGGCTCTCTGCCTCTTCTTCCACAAAATTCCCTGAACATTGGTGGGTGAGTTTTAAGTGTGCTTGAGTGATGAGCTTTTAGGAGCCTCTGGATCTCTACTTTGGTATGTGTTGTGTATCCTCAGGGTCTGTCTCCTACACCCTGGCATTGATTATTAGGTACAGCATTGAAGCAACACTCTTGCTCATTCCCCAATTCCTCTGTGGATTCAGCTGTGGCTTGGCTGAAGTGTGAGGAATAGTTTATCTCCTCTGGTCTCTCTACCTTCTGAAAAAGAACAGATTCTCCGATGGAGAGTGAAGTCAGCATAGTTACACAATTATTTACTTTATTTTATTAAAATTTTTTGTTCTTTATTTATTTATTTATTTATTTGAGAGCAACACACACATAGAGAAAGAGGGAGAGAGAGAGACAGAGAGAGAGAGAGAGATCGAGAGAGAGAGAGAGAGAGAGAGAGAGAGGGAGAGAGAATGGGCACGCTAGGGCCTCCAGCCACTGCAAACGAACTCCAGACGCATGCGCCCCCTTGTGCATCTGGCTAACGTGGGTCCTGGGGAATTGAGCCTCAAACCAGGATCCTTAGGCTTCACAGGCAAGCGCTTAAATGCTAAGTCATGTTTCCAGCCCCAAAATTATTTTTTTATGATTTAATTTCTAGGGCTCAACGTTTATCATTTTTCTGTTAGATTTTTTTAAAATTTTTGCTTATATTCTCAGTAATGGTATACAAAGGGCTTGTGGTGGTTTAATTCAGGTGTTCCCTATAAACTTAGGTGTTCTGTATACTAGGTCCCAAGCTGATGGAGATTTGGGAATTAATGCATCCTGGTGGCACTGTATTGTTGGGACAGGCTTATGGTTATTATATAGCCAGTTTCCCCTTGCCAGTGTTTGGCACACTCTCCTGTTGCTATTGTTCACCTGATGTTGGTGAAGAGGTGATGTCTACCTTCTGCTCATGCCACCATTTCTGCTGCTATCATGGTGCTTCCTCCTTGAGTCTGCAAGCCAAAATAAGCCTTTATTTTCCCTCAATCTGCTCTTGGTCTGGTGATATCTGCCAGCAATGTGAACCTGACTGTAACAGTAGAGTTGGTACCAGAAGAGTAGGATTGCTGCTAGACATCTGACGGCATGGCTCTCGCCTTTTGGAGCTTATTTTCAAGAGAAATGTGGAAGAATTTAAAACCTTGGCTTGAGACACCTTGCAGTGCTGTGAGTATACCTTGTTGTACTATTCTGGTCAGAGTTGAAATACCTGAGTGCACTAAGAAATAAGGATTGTAAGGTTTTCCTTGTGAGGGTGAGAAAGAGCTTTGTCTGGACTGGAGTAGAAGTAGTTTGTATAAGAGGCTGTTATACCCATGTCCTGAGAACTTGTGTAGGGTTGCTTTGCATAGAAACAGACTGATATGAGCAGAGGGATATGGCACAGTAAAAATTAAATATTTGGGCCAAACTGCTGTCTGTTCAAATGCAATTGTAAGAGAGATTACAACTACTGAGATTGGGCCAGCTGATATGCATTGGGACAACAGAAAGCATACAGACTTTTGAAGGGGCCTGAGTGTTCAAGTAGTGTCCTGTTATTCAAAGTCTGCTTTATTCCCCTCTGGATTAACAAATTGGCACCCTACCTGGTATTGTGGGGTATAAGAAATGCAGGAAAGAGTGGGTCATTGAATTTGTAACACGGACTTATGTTTTGGAAATAACCATGGGCAGTGTGAAGCAGGTTTGCAAGATGCCTTCATGGAGACCCCATGGGGCCATGAGGATGAACCGTGGATTGCAGTGGTGACCCAGTGGAGATGCCGGGACCACGAGATGGCTGCCAAGGAGAGCTGCCATCCTCAGATAAAGTTTTCCAGGACTGTGAGTAGCCTAGCTGGAGGGGTGGAATTGGAATTCCAGAGACTTGTTGCTGGTTAGAATTATTGGACTTGGAGACTTTTCACTGACTAGAGTTGTTGGACTAGGAACTATAGAGTTGGATGTTTGCCCTGTTTAAATCTCATATTGGTTGAATATTTCTTTGCTATGCCCAATTCCATCTTTTTCAGTGTGAATGTCTATTCTGTGCCATTATAGGATTTGGGGGGATTTTTTGTTGTTACGGCTCAGTTAAAAGATCTTGGATTATGGGGATATATCAACATCATTGGAATTGATTAAAAAAAACTATGGGGACTTTTAAAGTTGAATGAATGCATTTGCATTAAAAAAAATTTTTTTGTTTATTTATTTAAGAGTGACAGACAGAGAGAGAAAGAGGCAGTTAGAGAGAGAGAGGCATTTGCATTTTAAATAATGTATGGTTATCAGTTTATGGGGGCCAGGGGCAGATGTGCTGGTTTGATTCAGGTGTCCCTCATAAACTTAGGTGTTCAGAATGCTAGGTTCCTAGCTAATGGATATTTGGGAATTAATGCCTCCTGGATGGAGTGTATTACTAGGGGCGGGCTTATGGCTGTTATAGCCAGTTTCCCCATGCCAGTGTTTGGCACACTCTCCCGTTGCTATTGTCTACCTTATGTTGACCAGGGGGTGATGTCCACCCTCTGCTCATTCTACCATTTTCCCCTGCCATCGTGGAGCTCCCCCTCAAGCATGTAAGCCAAAATAAATCTCTTTTTCCCAGAAAGTGCTCTTAATTGGGTGATTTCTACCAGCAATGCAAACCTGACTGCAACACTCCGTGATGGCAGGGGAAAATGTGGTGTTAGTAGAGGCTGGACATCACCTCCTGGCCAACATCATGTGGCAAATAGTACCAGGATAGTATATAAACACTAGTAAGAGGGAGCTGTCTATAAAACACATAAGCCTGCCCCCAAAACACACCTGCAACAATGTTCTAATTCCAAAATTGTCATCAGCTGGGGATCAAGCATTCAGAACACCTAAGTTTATGGGGGGGCATCTGAATCAAACCACCACAAACAATATAATTATCTGCTATAAAATGAAAGGAACATTATTCTATAAGCCCACTATGATCAGAAATAATTTTTAAATCAGTATGACTACAACTTTTTATTTGCCCTCAGAAGTTTTGGTTATGTATAATACTAATGGATATTGTACGGTAAGTAATGCTGTTCAAATGAAGTTTTATAACAGTAGCTTTAATATTTGTTTTAAATTTCAAAATTGGAAACAATTCTTAACTTACATATAATGAATCAAATAACTAATACAAAGAAGAGCAAATAAAGTATCACTCATCACCTAGATTTAATTCTAGTATTTATATTTCGGACTCTCCTAGAAAGCTTGTTCTCTCTCTTTCTTCCTGTCTGTTCTTTATAGAAACATACTATATGTGATATTTTGTTTTCAATCTAATAATGCATTAGAGCCAGCTGATACTATTTTTTATTATTATGTAATTTTTAATTTTTATACAGGTGATATATATATATAACAAGTTGCACATATCCACTCCATCCTCTTTTTTGTTTCCATTGTTCCCCTAGACAATTTTATTCTATTTTCATTTTACATATACATATATAATTGTTAGCTATTTATGTAAAATGTAGGATCCAAATTAGAGAAAACATGCATCAATTATCTTTCTGGGACTGCCTTAATTTGCTTCATATGATTATTTCCAATTATATTCATTTTCTTGCAAACAATATAACTCCATTCTTTATAACTGAAGTACAATTCCATTGTATATATAAACTACATTTTCTTTATACATTCTTCTATTGTTAGACACCTGGGTTGGTTCCATAACTTAGCTATTGAGAATGTTTCTGCAATAAACATTGATTTTCAAGTGGTATGTTGACTTGGAGTCCTTTAAGATCTATTTTTAGTTCTTTGAGAAATCTCCATACAGATTTTTATAAATGCTAGCATAGCTTACATTCCCAACAAATAGTGCGCAAGGGTATTTTTTTGTTTTTGTTCACACTCATGACAATATTTTTGTTTTCTATTTTAGTGCATGTGTGTATGTGTGTGCATGTTCACATGTATGCAGGTGTGCATGTGTGTGAGTGCACATTCATGTTTATGAATGCCAGAAGACAATTTTGGGTGTTGTTCCTCAAGAATGCTGTCTACTTTTTTGATGCAACCTTTCATTGGCCAGGACCTTCTTAATTAGGCTAGACTGGCTCGTCAGTCAGCCCCAGGGATAGCACTTGTCTCTACCTCCTTGAAACTGGAATTACAATCACATGACACAATTTTTACATGAATTCTGGGGCTTGAATTCATATCCTCATGTTTAAAAGGCAAGTACTTTACAGAGTATCTCCTCAGCCTTGTAATTTGTTTTGTTAACCACTGAGCAATCTCTTCAGCCCTGTTGTTTATTTTCTTAATGACTATCTTCTGACTAGAGTAATAAGGAATCCAACTGTATTTTTATTAAAATTTTTATGAAAGCCACTGATGTTGAACATTTTTTTCATATGTTAATTGATCAGTTGTACTTCATCTTTTGAGAATTGCTCATTTCATTAGCCCATTAATTGATTGTATTATTTGGATTTTTGGTAGTTTAAAAAAAACCTTTGCTGTATTTGTCAAGAAACAATTCTTCACTATCCAACCAATATAAAAATCTCCTACAGGACTTAATATATGTACACTTTCCAAGGTCATATTATGGTTTGCTCAATCCTCTGTCAGATATATTGTTATCATTCAGTTTCTTACCCTTTGTATTTTTGGTAGTTTTAATGTGAAAGTCCCCCATCGCCTCATGTGTTTTGAATGCTTGTTCCCTAACTAGATGCAATTTTGGAGGTGGAACCTTGCTGAAGACTCCATGGGGGGGGGGGACCTTGAGCTTTATTAGTCCAGCTTGCCAGTATTAGCTAGCATACTTCAGACCACTTCCATCCAGATGATGTGAAGCCCAGGCTCGGTTCTACCATGTTTCCTACACCATGGTGAAAGTTCCTTGAAACTAGGGGCTGAAACAAACCCTTTCTCCCCATCAGCTGCTTTTGGCCAGATGTTTTGTCCCAGAAATGAGAAGCTAACTGAAGCAGCATCTGATAGTGCTTTGATCTGGACTATTTTTCCTATTTCATTTCAACTTTTCATTGATTGACTTTTGTGTCATTCTACCTCATTACATGACATACTACATTGATTAAATAATTGTTAAATAAATAAATTGATGAACAAAATTTTATCATAAAGATATAAGGGTAAGATTTAAAATTTTTAAATAAATTGTAGATCAAAGTAGGAAGTTTTTTTCTAGGCCATAAAGCACAGGAGCCACCAAGAAGGCTATATAGCTATTCCAGATAATACAGTGGACAAAGTTTCACTGTGGTCTTACTCCTTTGAAGTCTTTTGCCTATCTCCATAGTTTACTCTGATGTGGTTTTAAAGATCAGACATACTGTATTTATCCAAAGGCATAGGGTGGAAGAAATATTATAGAAGAAGTTGCAAATTAAATGTGAATGTAGCTCTCACTGCTAGCCAGAGAACCTTCTGTATGGAGATGGTGGAAGACACTGAGAAGACTCAAATGTCATCGAAGCAGAAATTAAAAGGCTTCTCAACACTAAAGGATACTTATAACACACCCTCCAAGGATCAGGAAACAGGGCAAAGGGTGGGGAGGAAAGAATTTAAGAGCCACAGGGTAGAAAGGTATACTGTAAGACATTGTCCTCCCCACGAGAACCAACTGGTGTATTCATGACACCACAGTGATTGCCAATGCCCTTAATGATTAGGGGCTTCAGTGGAACAGAGGTAGGTGAGAGGGGACAAAAGAGTATAACCTGATAAGGATATGACCAGTTTGCAGTATGTTCATATCTTAAAGTCCCCAATAAAAATAGTCTTTTTTAAAAAGTACAAAAATGATTTAATCATTTAGATAATGAATGCAATTTTCAGTTTGAAAATTTCAAAAGCATCTTGAACTGTCTTTCAGATGATCCTTGCTTTTAAAAGTTATATCCTGTATTAGAGTTCTCTAGAGGAACAGAATTGCTAGAATGAATTATATTAAAAAGGAAATTTATTGGATAAGCTTATGGGAGTGCAGGCCCTAGAATCAAGGAACCTAGTAGCTGCTCAGTCCGCATGGCTAGATGCCTTAGCAGTCCCAATCTGGCACTGAAAGCCTGAAGGCTTCCTGAAGAGCTGCTGGTTTTTGATCCTCGCATGTCTTCAGTTGGTGCTGATTTTCAGTCTACACTGGTCTTCAATCCATGCTGGAAGGCAGCAAGCAGCTCTGGCAGCCAAGTGGATGAAAGGGGCTCTTTTTACCCAGAGCTTTCTTATATGAAGTCCCCCTCTGAGAGGGGCTGCCAGCTCTGGGGGAAGGACTTCCTCCTTCAGTTAATTCTTCCAGGAAGCAACCTCGGAGACCCACCAAAAAGAGCCTTCTGTGGATTACAAAACAGATCATGTTGACAATACCTTAACTGTCACATATCCTATTCTCAAAATTAGATCTAATTGGTAATTTGTTTACAAACTGATACTCAATATCTCAATACCTCAATATCTCAATAACTCAATATCTACTTCTTAACAAGCATTTAATCTTTTATTATGTTTGCTGTGCATTTGTGTGATCTGTGTATGCTGTGTATATATTATATTTTATATATAATATATGTTTTATATCTAGTATATGCATATTATATAAAATCTAGAAACCACAAATAAAAGAAAGCATACCCACCATGTAGCTCTGAGACAATTAATCCTGCAAGTGTTAAGTGTATTTTCCTTTGCATAATTAATATTCCATTATAGTGTAGTCTCTCTTATAGTGTTGAATTTTCTGTATCACTTTTTAAAAATTTTCTCATGAAATCTTACTGTAAAAAAAAAGCTTCAATGGCCTGATTCTGTGTACTATTGTTTTGTGAATTCTGATTATATCTTCCTTTCTGAGATTTCATGAAGTAATGAAATAGACTTCATATAACCACAAATGAGGCATAAAAGTTATGCAAAACCTGGTATTGATCATCTCTGACTGTTCAGCAAATTTCTCTTGGAGAAACATAATAGGCATATGTTAGCAAAATCATCAAGAATGTATGAATGAGATGAAAATGGAAGTGAAAGACTAAGAAGGGAAAGACTGATTTCCAGGAGGAAATAAGAACTAAGTCTTTCTTTCCGTGGCCAGCAATAAAATTGTGCTAATCCATTATTTCACTTGCTGTCCAGGCAATAATCAAGTTATAATAGTATCACCAAATATATAATGACATCATTGAATTTTCAACCACAGTCATGGCTTTTTGGCATTATGGAAATATAGTACTCTTTTTAAAAATATTATTTATCTGTTTATTTATTTAAGAGAGAGAGAGAGAGAGAATGATAATGGGTATGCTAGGGCCTCCAGCCACTGCAAATGAACTCCAGATACATGCACCATTTTGTGCATCCGGCTTTACGTGGGAACTGGAAATCAAACCTGGGTCCTTAGGCTTTGCAACCAAGCGCCTTAATGGCTAAACCTTCTTTCCAGCCCACTTTAATATATTTTATTTACTTATTTAATTTATGACAGAGAGAAAAAGGGAGAGAAAGAGAGAGGAACATAGTATTCTTATGTGTTATGATTGTGCTTTTATTTTAAAAGGGAAAGACTAAAGTAGATTGGATAGCAGCTGGTGAAGTATAAGGAAAGTGCAATTGACCAAAGGGGACCTTTAATTCCCACATGGCAGAACACTAGTTGAAAAAAATGGTGAGCTGTCAGATTAGGTGTACAACACAGGGTACATGACATCTGAAGGGATAGCCTGTGGGTTCTATCAGGAATAGAGAGTAGAAAGGAAGCCAAATAGAAATGATTTGCAGAATGCTCTTTTAGCTGAGAATTCATTCTTTTTCTGGTTTGAAGGAGCTGGGAGAGGTCATATAAGAGGATAACATTTTTTGAAAAATGAACTTTAATTAAAAACATGCAAACATCAATAATAAAGACATAAAATAAAAATATGTATCAACAAAAACAAAACAAAACATCTAAAATTAAACATACATTTGAAAGTTTTCCTAGGACAAACTTGTAAGATTAATATCATTTTGCTGTCATCAAAAGCTTGTTAATTATGACTGGTTTACTGTAAAATTGTCCATTTAATTTTCTTTTCTCATGTAGAATATTTGTCTTTTCTTCAGTTAATCATATATATCTGAAGGGAGTTATAGACACTGGGAAAGACTGGACCATTCTAGCTTTATGATGTGAGCACTTAAGCTCATTTGTGCCTCTGTTTCCCCATCTATAATATGTAGCAACACTAGCATATAAAGAGTACTGCCTTTTTCCACTGGAAATAATGAAATAATTTACCTTCCCAAGGAAGGAACTAAAAACTTTCTGCTGCTATATTTCAGTGTGCTGAGGCAGAGAGAAAGATAGGGAGGGGCGGAGACAGAGGCATTTTCCAATGCCAGTCTATAAACTTAGTTAACTATCATAGGCATAAATTATTTTTTGTATCCTATGCCATTTTCTTCAATGCAAAATGAAATCTCATATTCTGTGCTTTCTAAATCACAAATAAACTATAATAACAGAGTACATATAATGCTTGTGTCCAACAATAATAGGTCTAAATGGAAATGATACAGTCTGGGCATACAAATGGTATCACTGTCATTTTTTTTCTACCTTGGCTTTCAGAACAGAATATTACTCCCACCTTATGGTTTTGTAATAGTACTGAATTTGTGTATTCCTAGAAGGCAGGAGAAGGCCAGTGAGTCTTAATAGCAGAAACAGACACTATTTAAACACATAATCAAAAAAAAAACAAAACCTTTTGGGCAATCAGTGTTATGGAAAGTACTAAATTGACTACTTTTGAAGAAATGTAGGAGAAATTTTTCAGTCATCTATCATAGAAAGAATTTGCCATCTGATAGAGGTTCAGTCTCTTAGACCTTTTTATTCATCTTCTGAAAAGTATATGAATCTGATCTTTGAAATAGATTTCTTTATCTTTGTGAAGTCTTTCTGGAGGAAAAAGGTCCTTTCATTAATTGTAAGATTGGTTCAACTGGCAACTCCTTGCTAACCAAGAAAATTCAGTGCAGAAAGCCTTTCCTGACTACAACAAGCTTTATACAATGCCCTCAGAATGGTGATGTAGGGATGACAGACAGGTAAGAAATGATTATCCCACCTGCTAACAGGTCTGTTTATTATGCAGTATACAAGTTAATACAAGCCTGATGTAAGTCCTACAATCTAAATATAGAAAGAGATGACAAGAAAAATGAATCAATGTATTTCTTCATCAGGTGTTGTTTCTAATTGTGTTTAATACCATTATTCTTCTTTCGCTACTCACTTTTATTGACATGTTCAAATCAAGAACTCCTGTGACATATTCTGTAAGAAACCTTTTCAGACTTCAGTCAAGATTCTCACACCTATTTCCTAACTATCATGAAAAGAATTGTGTTTTATTCATGGAAAAAGAGTCATCAAAGACGAGGGGCTAGTTGAGAAGGGGTTCAGTGGAAGGAGGATGGGTAGGTGGATCAAGAGAAGGTAACAGGGGTGGATTATGACCAAAATACATTATATACATGTATAAAAATTGACAATAAATAAAAAAGATGTTGATACTGGGCATGGTGCATACACTTGTAATTCCAGCTCTCAGTAGGCTGAGGCATGAGGGTCACAAATTCAAGGTCAATATTCAAGACACTATTGAATAAAATGTTAAAGAAAATATTCACTGGAAAGCTTATTGGTAAATTTTGCAGTTTTAATTAAGTGAAGATGTCATAATGGGGTATTGTGGGTACTGAGTCTAGTCGGACTGATGTGATCATGAGAAGAGGAAAATGTCGGTGCTGAGTCACATGCATACAGCAGGGGAGAATACCATGAAGTGACCAAGATAGGGACTGCAATGATGATTTTACAAGCCAAATAAGCTGGCAACCTCAGAAATCCGGGAGAGAAACATGGGGTAATTTTGACCTGGGAGTTCCCAGAAGTCAATCTTTTCTTAATTACAGATTTCCATCTCTAGAACTGTGACAGAACAAGTTCTGTTGTTTTAAGATGACACATTTGTGGATTTTATTATGTAAGCCCTAGGAAACCAATGACTTAGCACATCTCTTGTCTATACCACATGGTTTACAATTCAAGTGGTATCTGTATAGGACGTTGACACAAGCCAAATGCCAATTGGGAAAGCAGGTAATACTAATGATATATACATCCTCAGGGTGAAAGGTTGGAAAATGATATTCCAAACAAATGGAAATAAAACACAAGCAGGTGTTGCTATATTAATATCTGATAAAATAGATTTCAAATCAAAAGTAATCAAAATGGACAAAAAGGCCACTTCTCACTCATCAAGGGAATGATCCAACATGAGCACATTACAATCATAAATATATTTTTGCCAAACACAGGTATACCACAGTTTATAAAACAGAAATAAACACCAACACCATGATGGTCAGAGACTTCAATACTCCATTATCATCAACAGACAGATCATCCAAGCAGAAAATCAACTGGGAAATAATAGAGCTTAACAATATCACAGATCAAGTAGACCTAATGGATATCTACAGAACTTTCCACCCCCAAACAATTGGAAGACACATTCTTCTCAGCAACCCACAGAACCTTCTCCAAAATTGACCATGTTAGGCCATAAAGCGTGCCTTAATAAAGTCAGGAAAATCAAAGTAAGTTCCTGAATCATCTCAGATCACAAGGCTTTAAAGGTATAAATTAACAACAAGAGACACATCAAAAGTTCCACCAGCTCCTGGAATCTAAACAACACATTGTAAAATTCCTATAATTGAATGATAATGAAAACACAACCTACTAAAATTATGGGACACAATGAAGGCAGTCATAAGGGGAAAATTCATAGTACTAAATGCCTTCATTACAAAGACAGAGAGATCACAAATCAATAACCTGACTGTCCACCTGAAAAACAAGAAGAAATCAACCTAAAGAGCTCAAGATGGAAAGAAATAATCAAGATTAGAGCAGAAATTAATGAATTTGGAACTAAGAAAACAATTTAAAAAATCGATGAAATGAAGACCTGGATCTTTGAAAAAATAAACGAGATTGATAAACCCCTGGACAAATTGATCAAGCAAAAAAAAGAGAGGTCTCAAATTAATGAAATCAGAAGTGAAAAAGGAGAGATCACAATAGACATCAATGAAATTGGAAGAATCATCAGGGCATACTTCCAAAACTTCTATACACAAAATTAAATAATCTGAAATAAATGGATGAATTCCCAGACACATACCACCTACCAAAACTAAACTCAGAGCAGATTAATCTCCTAAACAAACCTATCAAATACATGGAGACTGAAAAGGTAATAAAAACTTCCCCAAAAAGAAAAGTCCAGGACAGGATGGCTTCTCAGCTGAATTCTATCAAACCTTCATTGAAGAACTGAAGCCAATTTTTTTCAAACTGTTCTGCATAATTGGAGACTAGGGAATCCTCCCCAACTCCTTTTATGAGGCTAGCATCACCTTAAAATCGAAACCAGACTGAGATGCAACAATGAAAAAAAAAGAAAAACTATAGGCCTATATACCTAGTGAACTTAGATGCAGAGATCCTGAAAAAAAGAAACCCTACAAACCGAATTTAACAACACATCAAAAGCATTATCCACCTTAATCAATTAGGCTTTATCCCAGGGATGCAAGGATGGTTTAACTTATGGAAACTGGCCAATGTAATACACCACATGATCATCTCAATTAATGCAGAGAAGGCCTTTGACACAATACAACACTACTTCATGATCAAAATACTAGAAAAAATAGTCATAGAAGGTTTATATCTCAACACAATAAAGGCTATATATAAAGCTCCTAAAGCCCAAATAATACTTAATGGGGAAAAACTCAAGGAGTTCCCACTGAGATCAGGAACAAGACAGGGGTGTCCACTCTCTTTACTGCTCCTCAACATAGTAGTAGAAGTAGTAGCCCGAGTAATAAGACAAGAGAAAGAAATAAATGGGATTCAAATTGGAAAGGAAGAAGTCAAGTTAGCCCTATTCACAGGTGACATGATCCTATATATGAGTGACCCAAAAGTGTAAATTTCAAAACTTCTGAAGGCTATAAATTCCTTCAGCAAAATGGCAGGATACAAAATCGATGCACAAGTCATTAGCTTTTCTATATGCCAAGGATAAATATATATAGAAAGAAATCAGTGAGGCTATCTCATTTTCAATAGCAACAAAAAATATTAAATACCTTGGAGTAACACTAACCAAGAATGTGAAAGACCTATATAATGGAAACATCAAAACACTGAAGAAATAAAGTAAGAGGAGGATTTGAGAAGATGGAAAGACCTCCCATGGTCCCAGATAGGTAGAATTAATATTGCAAAAATGACAATTTTACCAAAAGCAATATACAGACTTAACTCAATAACAATAAAAATACCAGCATGATTTTTCACAGAGATTGAAAAAAAGATCACAAATTCCATATGAAATGGCAGAAGGTCTCGGATATCCAAACATATCCCCAGCAAATCAAAAACAAAAAGAAAAACACCTCTGGTGATATCAGGTATCACCATACCAGATCTAAAGCTACATTACAAAGCCATAGTAACAAAAACAGCATGGTACTAGAATGAAAAGAGAAAATAGACCAATGGAATAGAATTGATGAATCAGAATTTAGGTCAAGTAACTAGAGCTACTTGATTTGTGACAAAGGTGCCAATAATGTAGACTGAAGAAAATACAGCATCTTCAACAAATGGTGATGGAAAAATTAGACGACCATGTGTATAAAAATGAAATCAGACCCACTCATTATGCCATACACAAAAATCAAGCCTAAGTGGATTAAAGACCTCAATATAAGACCTGAAAATTTTCAATTACTAGAAGATAAAAGTAGGAAGCACTTTCCATGATATAGGACTAGGAAAAGACTTCCTGAACAAAACTGCAGTAGCCCAGGATATTAAACAAGAACTCAACCAATGGGATCTCATGATGCTAAAATGCTTTTGCACAAACATACCATAAGCAGAGCCAATGTATTACCCACTGAATGGGAAAATAATCTTTGCCAGATACACTACTGACAGAACCCTAATATCTAGAATCTACAAAGAACTCAAAAAACTAGACAATAAAAAACAAGCAACCTATTCAAAAAGTGGGTCAGAGAACTGAATATGGAGTTCTGAGAGAAAGAATTACAAATGGCTAATACACACTTAAGAAAATGTTCAACATCCCTAACCATTAGGGAAATGCAAATTAAAACAACTATGAGATTCCACATTACCCCAGTAAGGATAGAAAACATTAAAAAAAAAAAAAACAAGTGAAAATAAATGTTGGTGAGGATGTGGAGAAATAGGAACACTCAGTCACTATTGGTGGGAATGTAAGCTGGTACAACCAGTATGAAAATCAATGTGGAGACTCCTGAAAAGGATGAATATAGAGTTACCAACAGACCCTGTTATTCCCTTACTGGACATTTATGATAAAAGCTCCACATCTCAGTTCAGAGATATTTGCTAAACCATGTTTATAGCTGCTCAATTCATAATAGTGAAAAACTGGAATCAACCCAGGTTCCCATCATTGGATGAATTGATAACCAAGATGTGTTATAGCTACAAGATGGACTTCTACTCAGCAGTAAGAGAAAATGACACAATGAAATTTGTAGAAAAATGGTCAAACTTGGAACAGATCTTTCTATGTGAATTCACACCATCACAGAAAGACAACCATCACATGGTCTCACCCATCTGCAGTTCTTAATGTGGATCAGCTTGAGTGGCTGACATACTTGAATAGCACCTCAAGGCTTGCACAATAGGGAGGGTAATGCTTGAGGTAAGGTAAAGGGTGGCGTGGGACACAAAATTTGAACCCAAATTTAACAGGTAAAATAGAATCCTATATCCCAGAGATCAGACTAAAAGGTGGAACACTCAAGCAAACCTTGGAGAGAGTACCTGAATTGAAGGGACCTGGAGAGCGTGAGATGAAACCTAACCTCAAATTTCTCCTGTTTCTCTTTCTTCTCTGGCTTTTTCTTTTTTCTTTTCCCTTGGTGCTTGCCTGTAATTTCCTGTACGAGGATGTGGTCTACATCCACAATGAGCTGTTGATCACAGAGACCGACTAGATCTCCTAAAACAAACAAGACAGACTTCTGTCAGAACACTTGATTACCCACCAGAGGTTAATAGTAAGACCCTACTGCTGAAGACCCCATATGCTGCTGTCACTGACCATAGAGAGACCTGGTTGGAATTTGGAAGAGAGCCAGTACCCAGACAATTAGCCCATCTAGTGTTGGAAGGTGCTACCTGAGCTACCAGGCAAAAGTGGCCAACATCTGTCCAAGCAACTCAAAATCTAAGCAACTCAGAAGCAAACAACCGGTCACACAAGTGCAATAGTGGCACACATCCATGGTGGGTAACACCCTTTCTTGGATTGGCTAACAGATACATTCAATGGAAAGGAAACCATGTCTGGAACTGGGAAACAAGTAAGAATCATATCCAGTTAATGATTCTGCTTTCCAATGTCAAGTTCCCACTAACCTTAGACTAGAAGAGTGTCTAAACCCTTTTAATTCTCTCCAAATTAATAATGGTTATCCCATTTAACTGGTGCTGTCTTTGCACTCCATTGCAGAATCTGCTTCTCTTTTTCAGACAGGAGCTGGACCTGAGGAGATAAATGACCCAGCTCACTCCACACTAGCCCCAGCTGAAACAACAGAGGAATTGGGGAAATGAGCAAGAATGATGTTCTCTTAGTTAAGCTGATATCAGCACAAGGGTGATGGAGAAGAAAGATACTGAGGACACTCAACACCTACCAAACCAGACATCTAGGCGCTCCTAAGTGCCCATCACTGAAATAGACTTAAAATGCTCCCAGCTTGACTTGGAGTTTTTCAGAAGAGGGGGAGAAAAGATTGTTAGAGCCCCAAGTTGGGGCACTTTGTTCAGAGACATTGCCTCCCACCCCATAGTGCATGACCCACAATCCCCATGGGGTTGATCTGCACCTCGAATGAGGAAGGCCTCTTCAGAAAAGGGGCAGGGAGGAGGGAAAGGATGGTACCAACATGTGTTATGTGATTTACATATTAAATATGTCCATATCTAATAAAAAATAAAAAAGTAGAAATTATAAAAACCTTTCTAGAACCCCTCACCAACAGAGTTGATCATGTGGAAGACAGAACCTCTGATCTGAAACACAAGACAGAATTTGATCAGGATGTCAAAAAAGTTTTTAAGTTCAAAAAATCAAGTGATCAGAATACAAGGGAATGGTGGGATACCCTGTAAGGTTTGGGAATGACCAAGACCACAGAGATCACTCTGAGGCAAAGATGGAAGCTTTTATTCAGGAGAAACATGAGCTTCCAGGACTGACTTTCAAGAGTGGAGCACAGCCAACTTTGAGATTACAGATGGTGGGCTATATAGAGTTCTTCAGTTGGGGGAAGGTGAGGATGGGCAAAGAACTCCTTTGTTCTTTACATTTCATATAGCTAGTGTATGAGACCAGAACAGTGACCAGGTGTCCTGAGAGATAATAGGGCAGGAAACTTAGACCTGGGTCATTGTTAGGCAAGGAAGGGATAATGGCTGCGTGGTTCCTTGAGGACTGTGGATGACCCACTTCCTTATGTCCCTGTTGTCATCCTGCTGACTCCATTTCATCCCAAACTAACATTCTAGCCTTTTGTTAATGATAAGAGATGAAGGTTATTCTTTTTTTTTCATGGTGACCATAAGGGCAATGAGTTCTTTTGGGAGAGGCTGAACAGTGCAGTTGATGGGTCTCCCTTTAGGGCAGGTGATGAGGAGGCAGTTTTATCATGGTTAGAGGTGACAGAGTGGTGATATCAATAGTACTAGTGTAGCATGTTGTTATGACTTGGTCCTGAGTGAAGCAGAGACATCTCTCATACCATGTCTATATTGAGCTAGCTTCAGGGCAGTCGCTGGCAGACCCCTGTTATAGAGAAGATGAGAGAGATGTGCACTCTGTGAGAAGACAGAACAGAGAATAAAGGAGCTTGTTAGTCTTGTGAACAACTATAGCATCAAAATGCCAGGCGCAAAGGGAGGATTAGCATTCAGAGGTGAGAGAGGGCTTGGGGCAAGAGGAGGCACAGGGGCATTTTGGGATCAGGGGTAGAGTAGGAACATAAGAGAGTTTAAGTTTGAGAGTGCCCATTGGGGTGGCAGTATACTTACCCCTGGATGAGGGCTAAGGAAGGCGGGAGCCTGAGGAATAGCTCTGATTCTGGCTAAGGCAAGTAGGAGGAACTGGGGTCAGGGTAGGTGATGTTAATCTGGAACAGGCAGAGGCAGAAGGCATGAGTGAATGTTAGAATCTAGTATTGTAAGTCAGCATCAGATATTAGTCCGATTATTATTAGTCTAAATCACTGTTTATATTGTAGTTATATTTTGTAGTTATATTTTTCTCATTGGGTGATTAAGACAACGTAGGCTGCCAGAATTAACTATATATTTTGGAGGCCAATAATGGCACTGTAGGAGAGACTTTTAGGGACTGTGAGGAATTCTATGACTCTCAGTATTGTCATCTGCTAGGATAAGTCAAGGTCATGCTGACCAGGTGGCCCTCCATCTTCTGGAAACCCTGGAGGGCTGATTTCCTCTGATGACTCTACTGTTGCAGATACATTGACTTGGAATTCATTTCTGGGTCTCCACATCCTCTCTGATCAAGAAAATGGGTAACTTACCAGAGGCTAGAAATTCAAGTGTCATATCATCTCCTGTGGCTTTTTGGCCCGAGAGCAGGAACCAAAATATGGTTATCCTTTAAACTCCAATATTTCCAATTGTTTTTGGCTTTTACATATGGTTATTACTCACTCAGAGAGTGTACATATCTGATTATCAAAACAGAATAGTTAAAAAGGGTGCAGAACATATCTGGTTAGCAAAGCAGATCTGGTTACAGAATGACACAATAGTTTAAAATCATTCTGATTAATATTTAAGTTTAGTTGTCAGGTGACAGTGTAAGCTATATCTGGGACATAGAAAGCATACACATTCTTTTTCAAGTTTCTGTTACTTATAAATATAGGAAAAACATTTTAGTATCCATGAAAACAATATTTTAATAATTATTTCATCAATAACTTTAAGTTAATTGATTTAATCTAGAAATTACATGCCAGAAAAATGGCAAAACAGTATAAAAACTTAGCATTTGTGTTTGAAAACAACTTTGGCTAGTTTGCATACCAATATAAGTACCAATTACTCCCCCCCCCCCAACTGGAAGCATAACAGTAATTTAAGATTATTTTTCTAGGGCATGAAACATGTTTTAAGCATTAATATCTCTATAAGCAATAATCTTAAGATACCAGAAATGAAACAATTAATTATGTGAAACCTTTACTGAGACTAATTACACATAGTTCAAGAATAAAATAAAACTTGGTCATTGTTGAGTTAAGCAAGCCTGATTTTAAGATACATTACAGACAATATGATAGACAGACACAAAGTAATTTTTTAAATAAGTATCTTTTACCATTGAACAATTTTAAGGCTTAACTAAAGAAATATTTATGACTGTTACATGAAGCTTAGACAAACTAATTAACATTGTTTGTATTTCCATGTGTTAAGTATCAATATCTCTATAAAAGCAATGAACTTAAGATACCAGAAATGAGACAATTAATGAAATGAAACCTTGACTGAGACTAATTATACATAGCTCAAGAATAAAATAAAACTTGGTCCTTGTTGAGTTAAGAAAGCCCAATTTTAACATACATTAGAGACAATATGACAAGAAAAAAGTATGTTTTAATAAGTACCTTTTATCATTGAACAATTTTAAAGTTGAACTAAAGAAATATTTATGAATGTTACATAAAGCTTAGACAAACTACATTAACATTGTTTGTGTAAGACATGGGGAGCTGTTTCAATTTTTCTAAGAACAAAAATCACAATAAGTCACTTTTATAGGACTTAGATTATAACCTCAGTGCTAATAATCTTGCAAAATCAGCATGAATAAGACAAGAACCATCTTAAAATTACAGAGTATTAGCCAGCATGGTGATGCATGCTTATTAATAGCTAAACATCATGGACTTTGTATAAACCAAGTTAAAATATACTGATATCTAAAAAAGTCTGATATTAACAAAAAGTAGTGTTTACATATTTAAGGCACACGAGGCTATAGAGAATAAACTATGAGCAAGAGATTTGTTGGTAGAATTTAAAATAAACAAGAAATCTATATTATGTAGTAATGTTTTTGGCTTAAATATGAAGACATAAAAACTTTATAATGTTTCTGCTTATCAGAATTGGGATACCTTCATATACATACATTTTTTGAAGATTTAGCACTCTTAAAAGCTAAATAAGATGTCCATCCAATCAATAAATCAATTTTTGAAATTAATTTAGCTATATTTAACATACCAAAAGAATAGAGGAACTGGATTAAACTGCCATGATCTAATAAAAATGGAGACAAGTCTCATGGAAAAGAGAGGGCATGAGCATGCCAGAGCCACTTGTCACTGCAAACAATTTGCAAATGTATGCCCCACTATGTGCATCTGGCTTTGTAAATAAGCACCTTTAACTTCTGAGCCAAAAAGAAATATTTTTAATCTTTTAATATACACAAAATTTTATGACACAATCTTTAACTATTCTAACCTTAATCAACTCTATAATTCTGTCTGTGGTACTTTGGTAAACTTGTTCAGTAATGCCATAGTTAAAATTGAAGTATTAAAACTGATTGTTAGAGGAATTCAGGAATTACATCTTAAATCATGACTTAACTTTGTTTAGAATTTTCTTTTACTGTTCATCATGAAGTAAATAGTTTTCAAATGTGTGACAGATAAATACTGTTTAATGTTTCAAATGCCATCTATTTATCCTATAAAATAGGGAAAAAAGAGTAAATAATTCCTCTGTGAGATTTTTTTGAGGCAGGGTTTTGGATATAATAACCTTAGTAGAGAATTAAATATTAATGAGTCAGTTTTAACCTTAAGATTTAGTTAAAATGTTGACCAATAGAGGAACCTAGTTAATTTGGTTGGGTAATCTAATTTTAGTCTCTCATGACCATTACTATGACCAGATTAACATCAAAGAGTTGAAGTTAAGTTTACAACCTGAATGCCAAAGCAACCTGCTACCATCCAGGGCCATACTTTGTTAGTATGATGTAAGCCCTAGGATAATACTCATTTTATATCTCAAGAAGTCTGTAATCTGATTAAGTGCTTTGAATTTAACCTTACATTCAAATTTACTCATATCTTTATCTAAATACTCTAGTCATGCCTTCATCTATATACTTTTACTTTACCATCTACGTAACCACTCTGTAACAATCTTTTTTTTTTTTTTTTTTTTTTTTTGGTTTTTCGAGGTAGGGTCTCACTCTAGCCCAGGCTGACCTGGAATTCACTATGGAGTCTCAGGGTGGCCTCGAACTCACGGCGATCCTCCTACCTCTGCCTCCCAAGTGCTGGGATTAAAGGCATGCACCACCACGCCCGGCACAATCTTTTTTATCAAATATTTAACATCCAACATATAAAGATTTTTCTTCAGTTTATCTTCTTTAGTCAGTTCATCTCATAACTACCAACAACAATTTTTTATTGCCCTTACCGTAACACTTTAAAAACAATTACTTTTGTTTATTTTTCTTTATTTATTTGAGAGCAACAGACAGAGAGAGAGAGAGAAAGAGAGAGAGAGAGAATGGGAGAATCAGGGCCTCCAGCCACTGCAAATGAACTCCAGACACTTGCACCCCCTTGTGCATCTGGCTAACTTGGGTCCTGAGGAATCGAGCCTCGAACCAGGGTCCTTAGGCTTCACAGGTAAGCGCTTAACCGCTAAGCCATCTCTCCAGCCCCCATAACACTTTTAATATGACCATTTTTTCCCTTCAAAGGGCCTTTTGAAATAACTTTTTTCTTTCTTTCTTTCTTTCTTTCTTTTTCTTTTTTTTTTTTTTTTTTTTTTTTTTTTTTTGGTTTTTCGAGGTAGGGTCTCACTCTAGCCCAGGCTGACCTGGAATTCACTATGGAGTCTCAGGGTGGCCTCGAACTCACGGCAATCCTCCTACCTCTGCCTCCTGAGTGCTGGGATTAAAGGTGTGCGCCATCATGCCCGGTTTGAGATTACTTTTTTAAAGAAAGAGGAGATCAGATTTGACTTATACTATTTACCCAGAATAAACATATAGATTTTATCATTTATTGATTTTGGAACTTTGTTTTTTTGTAACTTTCCTGAAACACATTTAAAAAATATAAAAGCAGAGTCAAAAATTATTAGGTATTTCAGAAACTTTTTTTGTTTTTACAAATTTAGTATCGAGTACTTTTAAATTTAAACATAAATCTTGAGGCTACTGTCTGTTAGTAGTTTCATAGAAGCTTGGAAAAAGAAAGTAAATGTAAAACAATTACAAATTTCTTATAAGAAGTCCCCATCTGTTTATAGCAACTTGGATTCATTCATCATCATGCTGGGGCCAGGATCCTGAGATTCCCTGTGCTTGCCACTCCTTGGCTCTGCAAGGCAGGGAAGCTAAGAAAGAGCCATTATTTTTTTCTTCCTAAATTCCAGGGAGAGATTTGAACTTCCTCAGGGCTATAAGGCTTTTCTTTTTTGCCTTTTTAAATTCTAGGGAGAGTTTTGGACTTCCCTCAGGGATATAAGGCTGCTTTTCAATCCTGTCATTTTACAGCTCTTTAAGAGTAGGATAATCATGCATTTTTATGATTTTAATTACTTTTACTGTTCCTTCTGGGGGCCACTCAACAGTAAAAATTGGCTATGCCATCTAGTACAGTGGGCTTGGTGGAAAACATCCCCACAATGAAATAGCACTGCTCAGAAGAGAAGTCATTCTGCAACCTTAGAGCTGTGAGCTCTACTCACACACACACATTTGTTTCAAGTGCACTTTTCATATAGACTCCGGAAAACCATTTCTCCTTCACACATTCATTCATTCATTCATTCATCTATTTGGAAGTTATGCATTCCATTTAAAATTTTTTTTCTATTTACAAGTCTGGAGACCAAAATCAAACCTTGTTACTAGGCAGGGTGTCAGGAGACAATGAGGGTGCTGAAGGAGCCAGAGGAGCTGCTGGGGTCAGGTCTTCTATGGCGTCCGGGTCAAAAGCAGAAGGTAAGGAAAAGTATGGGGAAGGGTTGAGTGAGAGTGCATTCCTGAGACCTTGGCTAGAAGGACCCGGTGAGAAATGCAGGTAGAGCAGAGAGTAGGCCGTGCATGCAGAGTGAAAAATAGGGTATTTTGGACCATTTGCCTGTACATTGGCAGAAGTTTTTGAAATCAGTGAGAATTTGGAAATCAAAAGTACCATTCTCAGGCTATTTGATCCCATTGTCCAGCTTATTGATGTGGCCAAGCAGAATTGCAGAGAAAGATAAGATGTTGTGCAAGAGTCATAGAGGCTTTAAGTTCTTAAGGAGACAGGGAAAGAGCAAAACAAAGATGAGAGAAAAATAAACCAGGGCTTAAGCTGGGTTTACACAGAACACCAGTATGACCCAGTGGCCCATCAGGATCAATGGGGCCTGCACCTTCTATGTGGGCAGAGGCCGTACAGGCCACAACTGTCAGCTTTTTAGCCTCTTAGTGGGCAAGGAGGGCGACTGTGCTCCCAATGGCAAAAGCCACTGGCAGTGGAAGATGAGAGTGGCTGGTAGTGAAAAATGAGAGAGAGGGAGAGAGAGAGAGAGAGAGAGAGGGAGTGTCCCAAGATGGTAACTGAACCAAAAGGCACCCCTTAGGGTATGGTGCACCAGAGAGCAAGACCCAAGTTGTCGAGAGTGCATCTTTCTCAAGACCTGGGGTTGGTCCTAATGGCTGAGGGGTATAGCCTGGTGTGCTTGCATGGCTTCCACAAGGAGGGATGAAACCCAAGAGCAGGCCAACCTGAGAGGGACACTTACTGAGAAGGAGAGAGGAGAAGTTAAAGGAAAGAAGAGTGAGGCCAAATTACCAGGCAGGGATGGTCAGAAGCCTTCAGAGGGTCAAATGGCAGCTTGGTGGTCTGGTCAGTAGAAAGGAGGTCTGGCCACCTAAGAAGGCAACTAGAAGCCTTCTTGTTTGAGTCATGGCACCAGATGTAAGATTTGGGAATGATCAAGACCACGGAGATCACTCTGAGGCAAAGATGGAAGCTTCTATTCAGGAAAAACATGAACTGCCAGGTCCGGCTCTCAAGAGTGGAGCACAGCCAAATTTGAGATTACCCATAGTGGGCTATATAGAGTTCTTCATTTGAGGGAAAGGGAGGAAGGTGAAATAACTCCTTTGTTCTTCATATTTCAAATAGCTAGAGTGTGAGACCAGAACAGTGACCAGGTGTCCTGAGAGATAAGGGGGCAGGAAACCTAGACCTGGGTCATTGCTATGCAAGGAAGGGATAATGGCTGCATGGTTCCTTGAGGAATGTGGATGGCCCACTTCCTTATGTCTCTGTCACCATCCTACTGACTCCATTTTGACCCAAACTAACATACCCTAAAACGACCAAACATCCACATCATGGGTATACCAGAAGGAAAGGAATTCCAGGACAGGGGCATAGAGACAATATTCAACAAAATTATTGAAGAAAATTTTCTGAATCTCTCAAAAGAGAGGGCCATCCAGATACAAGAATGCCATGGAACACCAAATAGACAGGACCAAAGAAGAAACTCTCCAAGACCCATCATAGTTAAAACTCTTAACAACAATAACAAAGAGAGAGTGCTCAAAGCAGGAAGAGTGAAACAACTCACTACATAGAAATCCAGAAGGGCCTGGAATGGAACACTTCAAAATCTGGAAAACTATGGCTTCTAATCCAAGCTACTCTACCCAGCAAAATTATTCCTCATAATAGATGGTTAAAGAAACTTTCAATGAAAAAAGTCAACTCTATGATTATATGAACACAAAGTCAAACTTACAGAGAATACTTGAGGGAATACTCCACACAGAACAGTCAAACAACCAATCTCAAGAGCCAACAAAAAGATCACAATAACCAAAATATACCAGGCTCAAAATAGTACAAAACACAAGAAAGCACCAACCCCCATAAAACACTTCATCATGACAGAGATTAATTCAAACCTCACAGTAATAATCTTAAATATTAATGGTCTTAACTAACCCATCAAAATATGCAGGTTATAAGGATGGATCAAAAAATTGGACTCTTCTATCTGCTGTCTTCAATACTGAGTATTTGTTCTGTTGCAAATACTATAATAATTATTTAGGTGTTCATTTAATTTTTATAATAGCCTTATGATCAGTTTATAGAATTAAAAATTGGGTAAAATAACCTATTTAAAGGCTAGGGGTGGGGCAAAAGTGTGAATTCCACCCAGATGAGTTTGGCTGCCTTTTTTACTGAAGGAGGGTGCTGGGGATGAAATATAGGTACCTTCTCTTGTTAGGCACACACTCAATCAGTAAACTAAAATCTCTTCCTCTCTTAGACATATTCTTAAATGTTATAGGGCTTTCAATAATACCTACAAATTTGAAGGCATCAACTGGTCTTTTCCATATTCTGTGAGTATTCAGAGAATAGATTTTTATACTTTTAATAATAATTAAAGCATTACAGTAGAGAAGTTACTGCTTTCCAATCTGATAAAGCAAGGCTGGTAAATTCAACTTTTTTTGGCATTCTGGTGACAGAAAAAGATAAGACATTGTCTACAAAGCACAAAGTTGTTGTGGCAACCAGGGGATAATGTTCACATATCCATGGGCTCTATGGGGATAAGGCACTAGAGCATATTCCTTTTGTTGTTTGTTGTTATTGTTGTTGTTTGAATGTGTGCGGAGGGAGCATGTGTGTGTGTGTGTGTGTGTGTGTGTGTGTGTGTGTGTACATGCATATGTGAAGGGCAGAGATTGACATTGATTGTCTTCCTTTATTGTTCTCTACCTTATTTATTGAGACACAGTCTTTCATTGACACTAGAGCTCACCAATTTGGCACAAATTTGTCATTTCAAAAATGTTAAATAAATTTTATCATACCAAGTATGACTTTGTGGGATTGCCATGGGCTTTTACATTCAGCATAATTCCCTGGAGATTCAGTTGTTACATTTATCCATAGTTAATTCTGTCTTAACTTGTTGAATATAGTTCCATGGTGTGACCTAACATGTGCCTTGTCTGTATATTAAGTCACCTGTTGAAGGAATACTGACAGGTTTCCAGTATTTGGATATTATAAATAAACTCACTATGAATATTCATGTTCAGATATTTTCTCTGTGAATATGTCTTGGTTCATTTGG
The DNA here is from genome assembly GCA_036346955.1 of Dipus sagitta. NCBI lineage: Eukaryota > Metazoa > Chordata > Mammalia > Rodentia > Dipodidae > Dipus > Dipus sagitta. The sequence continues at coordinate 67,291,301 of CM070776.1, forward strand.
GATACATGCCCCAGATTGCAGTTTTGTAATATAGTAATTGCATGTTTATTTTTGTAAGAAAATGCCAACCTCTTTTCCAGAATGACTGCAATTTCACGTTCTTATAAGCACTATATGAACAATCTATTTTCACTGAATCCTTACCAGTATTTGGTGTTGTAACTATCTTCTTAAAAGTTTTAATCCTGTGCTCACTTCAGCAGCACATATACTAAAATTGTAATGCTACAGAGAAGATTAGCATGGCCCCTGCACAAGGATGACATGAAAATTTGTGAATCATTCCATATTTTTTATGAAAAATTAATATTTCTGAAAGAAATATGTGCTATTCCACTCTAGTTTTGATTTGCACTTCTGTGATTCCTAAGTGATGTTGAACAACTTTTTGTATATGTGTGTGTATATATGTATATATAACCAATATCAGAAAAATACCAGACAGCAAAGTGAATGTTTTATTATTATGGACATAATTAGTATGGCTGCATCATGTATTGGTGCCATCCTTTACCTTGTCTCTGCCCCCTTTTTACTGGGGACCTCCTCAGTGAGGTTGCTGGTATTCCCCATGGGGTTGTATGTTATGCATTCTGGGAGCAGCAGTCAGATATATGGGCAATGCCTCTGGGTATGACATCTGATCCTGTGGCTCTTACAATCTTTCCACCCCCTCTTCTGCAAAATTCCCTGAGCTTTGGTGGATGTGTTTTAAGGCTACTTTAGTGATGAGATGTTAGGAGCCTCTGGATCTTTGCTTTGATATGTGTTGAGTATCAGCAGTGTCTGTTTTATTCACCTTGTTTTTGGTCAGGCTCACCATGGAAGCAGCACTCTTGCTCATCTCTACAGTTCCTCTATGGTTTCAGCTGGGCCTTGGGTAAAGTGCGAGGAGTGGCTTATTTCCTTGGGTCTTGCTACCTTCTGAAAAGTGAAAAACAGATTCTCCAATGGTGAGTGAAGTCAGCACAGGTTACATGGGATAAGCATTATTAATTTAGGGATATTTTGATGAATGTAGGCCCTCTTTAAGCCAAAGACTAGTGGGAACTTGTCATTGGAGAACATGTTTGTCTCCACAGGATCCACACCTGGTTCCTAGTTCTAGATAAGGGTTTCTTTCCACTGAGTGAAACTCTTAGCCAATCAGAAAACCATCAGTTACCCACCAAGACTGTGTGCCACCATTGGTGTGCACATCTTGTCAGGGTGTTTGCTTCTGAGTAGTTTAGACCCCTGGTTGCTCAGACTGTTCTTGGCCACTTTCCCCCAGTAGCTAATATATTGATTTTCAGCATTAGGAGTACTAACTGGGGACTTGCTCTCTTCTGGATTCCAGCCAGGTCTCTGTGTTCTGTGCCAGCAGCATATGGTGTCTTCAGCAATAGGGTTTTACCTTGTACCACAAGCATGTAGTCAAGTGCTTTGACAGAAGCCTGTCTTGTTTTGGGGACCTCATAGGTCTCTCAAATCAACAGCTCATTGTGGGTGGCAACTGATTTCTGGAACTGGCAGTTACAAGTCACAGACAAAAAATTTTTTAAGGCTAGGCTTCATCTTGCCCTCTCTTGGGCCCTTCTTTTCATTTGTTTCCCCCATATTCCTTTCGAGGGCTAAATCTTTTAGTCTGTCTTCAAAGATAAAGGTCTCTGTGGTACCAGTTCATTTTGGGTTTAGTTTTGTGTTTGTTTCCCCCCTCAGCCTCATTACCCTCCCCCGCAAATCCTTTCATCCCTATTGTCTGGGCCTTGAGTTGCCTATCAGTTATGCCAACAACTTGAGCTGATCCACGTTAGGAACTACAGATGAGTGAGAACATGCAGAGTTTGTCTTCTGTGATTGTGTGTATTCACTGAGTTTGATCTGCTCCAAGCCCGTCCATTTTCCTACAAATTTAATTGTACCATTTTTTTTCTTACTGCTGAGTAGAATTCCATTGTATAAATGTACCACAATTTCATTATACATTCATCCAGTGATGGGCACCTGGGTTGATTACAGATCTTAGCTATTATGAATTGAACAGCTATAAACATGGTTAGGCAAATATCTCTGAAGTGATGTGCTGAGTAGTTAGGGTAGATGCCCAGTAAGGGAGTAACTGGGTCTGTTGGTAGCTATATGTTCATTCTTTTCAGGAGTCTCCAAGTTGATTTCCATAGTGGTTATACAAGTTTCCATTCCCACAGTGGATTAGGGTTTCTCTTTTCCCACATCCTTGCCAACATTTGTTTTTGTTAGATTTTTTAAATGATCATCATCCTTACTGGAGTAAGGTGGAATCTCATGGTTGTTTTAGTTTGCATTTTCCTGATGGTTAGAGATGTTGAACATTTCCTTAAGTGTGTGTTAGCCATTTGTATTTCTTCTTCTGAGAACACCCTATTCAGTTCTTTGCCCTTTTTTTGAATGAGTTGTTTGATATTTTCATTGTTAATTTTTTGAGTTCTTTGTAGATTCTAGATATTAGGCCTCTGTCAGGGGCATAGCTAGCAAAGATTTTCTCCAATTCTGTGGGTAATCTATTGGCTCTGTTTATAGTATGGTTGCCTGTGCGAAAGCTTTTAGCTTCATGTGATCCCATTGGTTGTGTGATTGTTTAATTTCCTGGGCTACTGGGGTTTTGTTCAGAAAGTCTTTCCCCACTCCTGTATCATGGCATTGCAAAGTGAGTTTTTTGATCTAAATCAGTTCTGAGCAGAACTAGAACAGTGTCCATGATTCGGAATTGGAATCAAGGATGATGAGGGGACCCATATTTTGCCTAAAGTTATAAATATGAAAAACAAAATGTTTAGAAATGAGAAATGGCATGCATGTAATGCTTAAGTCAAGTCACTAGACAATTTATAGCTCATTTAATCCTCATCACTATCATGTAACCATGCTATATTGTTCTTGTGCAATTCTGTTAATTATATGGAACTGGAAAGCTACATAAATTTAAAACAAAAGAGATGATTGGTAATTTCTTTATAATTAACTACTTGAAATATTTCTTTCTTTGTAGTCATTTATTGTTTTATACATAATTTAATTTCATATTGCATTTAAAATATACTTTATACATTTATTAATTGTATATTTATATATACATAATCTATGAACATGTACATATGCATAATATATCTATCAATAGAGTTATATATAGTTGTAAATTCAGAAATACTGCACATCATTCATTACTAGTTTGCTTTTACATTGTGATTACATTCTCATAAAACTAAATATTGGGGCTGGAGAGATGGCTTAGTGGTTAAGGCTCTTGCCTGTGAAGCCTAAGGACCCATGTTCTATTCCCTAGTACCCATGTAAGCCAGATGCGCAAGGTGTCAAATGTCTGGAGTTCATTTGAAGTGGCTAGAGGACCTGGTGTGGCCATTATTTCTATCTTCCTCTCTCTCTCTCTCTCAAATACGTAAAAAAACCCATAAGATTAAATATTTAAAAATACCAGTTTAAAAGTCCTCAAAATATTCCACTAAAGGAATAAAGCATAATTTATTTTAACATTTTTGCATTGTTGGTCCTTTATGTTCTTAAAGTTGCTGTTATTAAAAATGCTGCTGGGCTGGAGAGATGGCTTAGCAGTTAAGTGCTTGCCTGTGAAGCCTAAGGACCAGCGGTTCGAGGCTCGACTCCCCAGGACCTACGTTAGCCACATGCACAAGGGGGCGCACACATCTGGAGTTCGTTTGCAGGGGCTGGAGTCCCTGGCACGCCCATTCTCTCTCTATCTGCCTTTCTCATTCTGTCTGTTGCTCTCAAATAAATAAATAAAAATAAAAAAATTAAAAAAAAATGCTGCCATAAGTGGCTTTGTACATTAACACTTTCTGGGTTTCTGATGATTCTTTTAGGCCAACTTCTTAGAAGAGAAGTTCTGAGTGAACAACTATGAGCTATTTGTAGTGCTTAGGTTTCCTTTTCCAGTAACCATTCAGAAATGTTGTATCAGTTTATATTCCAGCGTTATAGAAGGACTCCCATTTTCACTTTTGTAGTCTTTGTTATTTTGGTAAATATAGAATGGCATATTTGGATATGTTGGAAAATGTTCATTTTTGCTTTTTTAGTTATTTTGTTTTTCTTTAAGTTGCTTGTATTATTTGCTTTGTCTTTTGCAGTTATAGTATTTTCTTTATCAATTGGGTTAAGATAGTTTTAGTTAGCTCCATTTTCAGATGAGCAGAGACCTATAGAGGTTATGTAACCATCTCAAAGTCATATATATAATTAATGTGACTCAAAGTCAATTCTATCTATTCCCAAAGGCTCGTTCTTTCTACCATGGCAATCCATTCAAAAAATAGTAATAATTCCTAATGAAGGACAACTGGTCACTTGACTTCCTCATTATTGATATTTTCATCATTCATCATCTAAATACATGTCCAAGCCACCCAGTTGTTCCTGCTAATTTAACTAGGATAGTTATTCCATTTTATTTCTAGCCATATTTAAAGCTTAAAAATTACAAAATAAGGCATATTGAACCCCATGCTAGTCCAAAATTAATGTATTAGTTCTCTGCCATTTACCTCAACACAGTTTTCTTTGCAGATTTTGCATTCAATTTCCACTGACCATAACATTAAAGCTAACCAGTTGTTTAGAATATATTTGTACTACATATAATAATCACTAGGTTTGTCATTTTTTTTCTTTTGCGGCATTGTACTAAAGAATCTGGAGTTAAAACTTATGGTTGAGGACCCTGGGAGATGGCTTAGCAGTTAAAGTCATTCAATTCTCCAGCACCCATGGAAAGCCAGATGCAAAGTGGCACATGCATCTGTGTTCTCAACACACCTATGACAATGGGAGACAAAGCTAGGAGAATCTGGAGCCCACAGGCTGTGGTGGTTTGATTCAGGTGTCCCCCACAAACTTAGGTGTTCTGAATGCTAGGCTTCCAGCTGATAGAGATTTAGGAACTAATACCTCCTGGAGGCACTGTATTGTTGGGGGCAGGCTTATGGGTATTATAAGCAGTGTCTCCTTGCCAGTGTTTGGCACACTCTCCTGTTACTGCTGAGGATGTGATATCCACTCTCTGCTCATGCTGTAGTTTTCACCTGCCATCATGGAGCTTCCCCTCCAGTCTGTAAGTCCAAATAGCCCCTTTTTCCCACAAGCTGCTCTTGGTCAGGTGATTTCTGCCAGCAATGTGAACCTGACTGCAAGAGTTGGTGCTGAGAGTTTGATTATTACTGCTAGACACCTGACTGTGTGGCTTTGCCTTTTGTAGCTGATTTTCAAGAGGAATGCAGAAGGATTTGAAATCTTAGCCTAAGAGATGCCTTGCAGTGTTGTAAATACAGCTTGATGAACTATTCTGGTCAGAGTTCAAAGACCTGAATTCAGTAAGAATTGTGGACTGTGAGGTTTGGCTTGTGAGGGTGAGAACAAGCTTTGTGTAGACTGGGCTAGAAGCAGTTTGTGTGAGAGGCTTGCTATTATGCCTGTGTCCTGAGAATCTGGGCAGTGTTGCATTGCGTAGAAATGGACTGGTATGAGCAGATGGATATTGCACAGAAAAAGTGAAATCTTTGGGTGAAACTGCTGCTGGTTCAACTGCATTTGAGAGATTACAACCATTGAGATTGGGCCAACTGACCTGCATTGGAATGACATTAAAAATGCAGTCTCTTGAAGGGGCCTGAATGCTGAAGGAGTGTTCTGTTCTTTAAAGTCTGCTTTATCCCCCCCCCCCCCCGATTAAGAAATTGGCACTCCACCTGGCAATATGGAGTATATGAAGTGCATGAAGGAGAGGGTCACTGAATTTGCAATACAGTCTTGTGTTTTGGAAATGGCCATGTACAGTGTGAACCAGGATTGCCTGCATGGAGACCTGATGGAGCCATGAGGATGGACCGTGGTTTGCAGTAGAGACCCAGTGGAGATACCAGGTCCATGAGATGGCTGATAAAGACAGCTGTCAGCCCCAGATGAAGTTTTCCAGAACTGTGAGTAGCCTAGCTGGAAGGGCAGTGTTGGAACTCCAGAGACTTATCAGTGGTTATAATATTCAGGCTTGGAGACTTGTCATTGACTAGAGTTGTTGGACTTGGAGCTACAGAGTTTGATGTTTTCCCTGTTTAAATCTTGTATTGGTTGACTATTTCTTTGTTATGCCCAATGCTATCTTTTGCAGTGTGAATGCTTATTCTGTGACACTATGGGTTTATTTTTTTGATTTTATGCTCAGTTAAAAGACCTTGGATTACAGAGAAGTTTGAACATCATTGGGATTGATAAAGCTATAGGAACTTATTAAAAATTTCACTTATTATTTATTCACATATTGATGAGGTGATTATAATTTATTTTTTCCCTTTTTTATTGACAGCTTCCATACTTACAGACAATAAACCATGTAATTCCCTCCCCTTCTCCACTTTCTCCTCCACAAATCTACACTCCATCGTATCCCCTCCCTCTGTCCATTAGTATCTCTTTTATTTTGATGTCATATTTTTTCCTCTTATTTTGAGGTTCTTGTGAAGATAGTGCTAAGCACTGTGAAGTCATGGACATCAAGGCCGATTTCTGTCTGGACAGGTGCATTGTAAGGAGTCCTACCCATCCTTTGGCTCTTACATTCTTTCCTCCACCTCTTCTGCAATGGACCCTGAGCCTTGGAAGGTGTGATAAGGATGTTTCAGTGCTGAACATTCCTCTGTCATGGCTTCTCAGCACTATGGTGCTTTTTGGGTCATTCTAGTGGTCAGCACCATCTGAAAAGAGAATCTTCTCTAAACAAAAGTGAGAGTAGCATTAATATATAGCTATGAACATTAAGTAAAGTGCTTACTGGGCAGTTTGGTGAGTATAATGTATGCATTTAGTCAGACAAGAGTAGGCATTACATCCCTAATGCTCATGACCTCCCCTACCATAGGCTTTTGGTTAGGTTTTCAGTACCAAGCATAGATTCCCTCCCACAGAGTGTGTCTCTAGTCCCATTAGAGAGCAGTTGCTTTCCCCCATAACAGACCTATAGGGACTTTTAAAGTTGGATTGTATGCATTGTATTTTATATCATGTATAGTTATCAGTTTGTGGGGGGCAGAGGCAGAAGGTGGTGGTTTGATTCAGGTGCCCCCATAAACTTAGATGTTCAGAATGCTAGGTTCCCAGCTGATGGAGATTTGAGAATTAATGCCTCTTGGAGGCAGTGCATTGTTGGGGCAGGCTTATGGGTGTTATACCCAGTTTCCCCTTGCCAGTGTTTGGCACAATCTCCTGTTTCTTTTGTCTACCCGATGCTGGTGAGGAGGTGATGTCCACCCTCTGATCATGCTGTAGTTTTCCCCTGCCATCATAGAGCTTCCTCTTGAGTCTGTAAGCCAAAGTAAACATTTTTTTTCCCACAAGCTGCTAATGTTTGGGTGATTTCTGCCAGCAGTGTGAACCTGACTGCAACATAGGCCCGGTAGTCTGACATTAAGTTGCAGTCTAATGGCTCACTTGCAGTATTAAGAGACCCTGACTAAAAGAAAGTAGAACACAGACACCTTGAAGTTGTCCTCTGACCTCTACATGTGTGTCATGGAATGTGTTGTCATATATACACACACGCATAGACATACACAAATAAAAATTATAAAACGTGTGGTTGAGAAAACTGAGCAAATTTGAACCAAAACAGAGACTACAGGTTGAAATGATGCAGTAGATACTGCATTGGATGAAGAGGTCATATATGTGTTTAAACAAGTGACGATTCTGTACATCCAAGTAATACATTAATTATTTTGATATATGTATAGCTCATGAAAAACACATCCAAACCTAAATCTAAACAACTGTTCTAAACTTAATCTTTCACATAATATGCATTTGGAGTTTATTGCATTTTGCATTAAAACAAGTACATACATATGAAGAAAAAAAGCCACTGTACTGAAAACAAAATTTCCTATCAAATTTCCTGCTAAGGAGCTACAATAAATGCAGTATTTGGACATCTACTACAGCATTGAAAGTCCACTGGCTGGTTCTCAGTAACTGAGATTTAATTAGTATCTAAGGAAACAAGAAATTCCTGTTTGAAAAAAATCAAATGAAACGGAAAAAACAAATTACAATTGCTTTGCACAATTTTCCTGGCATGGTGGCCTTTGAATAAATGTGGTGTTATGACCCAGACCTCTTTCCTCCTTGTGTGTGTCTGTCTCTCTTTCCTTCCTCTCAGTGAATATAGTTTAAATAAAGAAACATCTGCTGGCACTCTTAAATGGGGAGCACTGCTTTCAGCAGACAAAGGAGAAAAAAATTAAGCACTTGTACATATGTGTACAGTAGAGCTTGCAGGGTCTTTACTTGAGACAGCTAATCTACTGGAAGTTAGCCATCCTCAGAAGAAAAGCAATTTAAATTTTCTCTGAATAGAAAAAGTACTCAAAAAATACTTTGTGGTATATATATTGACCTTTCACATAGAAAGGAGAGGGTTTTAGGAATAATCATGATAATACATAAATACTTTGATAATTACCATTTAGTGACTATAGAATATGCATTATGTCATTCAATCCTTACAAACCCTAAAATGAAGACATCAATAGAGTGATTTTAAATCTAGTAAAATAAGGCTAAAATAAGTCAAGTCACTTGCCTAGTGCCTGCACACTCAGAAGTAATAAAACTGGAAACCAACTTAGGATCCCAAAGTCCTGCTTATTCCACTCTACCACATTATTGCAGCAGTAATTTTGTTAGTTTCACATTTAATTAAATACAAAATAAAATATTATCAATCCTGGCATGCTGTCCACACTAGTGTTTCCTTTTGTTAAATTCTTAGTGAGTATAATTGTAGATAATTCTTGTCAAAGCAAGATGATCCAAATCAATTTTCTCCTCCTCATGAAACAAATGTATAAAGCTTGGAACTATCACAAAAGACAATCATAAGACTACTATAGAAGGTGGTAAAAATAATAAACTTTGTCTAGAGTTCTACAGATAGAAAAGGATGACTTTGACCCTATGTTATCTTACTTGTTACAGAGAAGGCTCAGTAGTTTTTTGTTATCAAACTGGAGTTTATCTGAGGTGATCATGACACCTCCAAGAAGCCATATCTAATGGGAACCTAGCCAAAACAAAAGCCAGTGGAGACATTCCTGCTAAGCCTGTGTCTGTCCTCCTGTAAAGAAAGAAAATGACACTGGCAGACAATGTTATATCAAGAAGGACTCAGATATTAGGGAGCATCTTAGTCCAGGAAGACTTTATGTCCCTCAAATACTGACACTCTTTTTTCCTGAATCCAGAGATACATGATGTAAGAAAATTGTTGTTAAGGTCTCAGCCATAACAAGTGGCTGCCTGGGTAGTCTCTACCCTTTTGGGTACGACTTCCCTGCATTTTAACAGAGAGACTGGCCTTCTCATGAGGTAAGGCAGGGGAGCAGTACAAGAAAAGGAACACCAGCAGAGCCCATACCCACATGGTTAGCCTAGGTAATCCCTTTCCATTCCCTCATGCAGCACCAGTAGAAATGAGTGAGAGTCCAGAGATATCATATAAATCACCAGGAAAAAATAGCCCAGCAAAGGCTATTAAAATTAAACTGACAATAAAACCAGAGCCTCAGAAAGAGTAACAGGACTCGTATAGTAATTCTGTATAAGTTAATTGCCTACTAAAATAAAAGTTTCACAGGACACAGTATTTATTAAAATAAGTAAAGATATCTAAGATAAGCGAATCATCCTGTTATACCAAATACTAGGAAAATTACTCTGGTGGTTTGATTCACTTGTCCTCCATAAACTTAGGTGTTATGGATGCTAGGTTCCCAGCTGATGACAATTGGAAATTAGAGCCTCATGGAGGCAGTGTATTGTTGGAGGGGGGCTTATGGATGTTATAGCCAGTTTCCCCTTGCCAGTGTCTGGTACACTCTCTTGTTCCTGTTGTCCACCTTATGTGAGCCAGGGGGTGATGTCCACACTCTGCTCATGCTATCATTTTCCTCTGCCATCGTGCAGCTTCCCCCTCGAGCCTGTAAGCCAAAATAAACCTCTTTTTCCCACAGGCTGCTCTTGGTTGGGTAATTTCTACAAGCAATGCGAACCTGACTGCAACAATCGCCATATGAATGAGAAAAAAAAATTGACACAAACACCAAGATAGATGCCAGATCTAGTTGACAATTATTTTAAAACAGCTATGATAAAAATATATAAAAATTATGACTTATCTTGAAACAAATGAAAAATAAAGAATCTTAGCAACTATAATTTCTCTGAGTGATTAAGCATACATTCACTACTGTATTTAATCAGTACAACTTTATTATAACCTTACACTACACAATAATAGATTTACTCATTTCTATTATCAGCATGATTGTTCTAGGTATTTGAGTTTGCTATTCTTGGTAAACAAAAATAGAGAAAGCACCTTAATTACAGTAAACAGAGGAAGAAAATACACACATATGAAAGTGATTGTATATTTAAAGGTAAGACTGAAAAGACTAGAGATGATAATGTATTGAGGAGTAACTGAGAAAACAGTGACAAGGTAAGGAGGGGTCAGATCAGAAAAGACTAATAAATAGGCAAGGTACAGGATAGGGATCAACTGAAGTTTTTTTTAGGTAATATGATGAGTTGGTTAGCAGAAAGAGAAAGAAATGAAAGAGGGAGATGTGTGTGTTTACACACAGACGGAAAGATATATATATATATATATATATATATATATATATATATATATATATATATATATAGAGAGAGAGAGAGAGAGAGAGAGAGACTAACTATGGGCTTCTAATTCTTCCTTACTCCTTTGTCATAAGTTCCCCACATATAACGTACATATGAGTCATTTTCCTAAAGAACCATTACTCTCAAGGACTGAAATCCTTGTTCACTTCTCAACCCCTACTCTAAACCCATGCCCTAGCATATCTTTCTTGGGCAACCTCCTAATCACTTTTCAATAGCCAGCTCAGGAAAATCACAATTTCTCTAGGAACTTTTATCATGAGACTCTCTCCTAGCTACTTTCCCTCTTCTCCATCCATTCTCAGCATGGTAAATAACTTCTTTGTGCTCCCATGTTCCATTATGTATATCTCTTTCTCAAAACTTGTGGTACATTTATTTGGGTATCAGAATCTTTTCAAGGACACTTTGAAGATAGGAAACAAAATATTAACTTTTCTGTGTTAAACATCAAGCAGAATGCATGTACATAGTAGATATTTAGTATATTTTTTGTTGAATGGATGAATAAGTAAATGAAGAAAGACCAAGTACTATACCTGATGATTAAGATACATTGCCTTATATAATCCTCACTGCAACACACTTTGAAAGGTGAACTCTTAGAAACAAATCTGAGAGATAATGACATTCCAAGCAAAGACAGGCATGAGAGAACATGTTGCCTTCTAGGAACTGTAAGAAGTTTTGTATGATGAAAGTACAGAATGGAAGGTGTAGAGTGATGAGATAGGTGGCTGGAGAGATAGAAGAAGCCCAGCTAAAAAATGAACATGCATAACTATTAAAGGAATTTGTCTTCAGGGGAAAAGAACTCAAGCAAATAGATGAAAGGATACATCAGATATGAATTAAGGCACATAGTATCTATCCATGTAAGGGGATATCTATCATTGCTTCTTGAAGGGACAAATATAAAGGTGTAAAGTGGACAATAATAGAGAAAAGCTCAGAAATAAATATTAGTTCACTATCCCTCTATCATTCAGTTTACACAGAGAGAATATAGGGGAGAAGTATCTTTCACCAAAAAAATTCATAATAGAGTTCAAACTTTTCTCTATTTTGCTCAGTTTGGATTCCTCTAATTATATCATGCAGGCTCATCTGCACTTCTGAGAAAGCTAGTGCAGATACTGCTAATAGAGTGGAACTGTTCATCTAAGTATATAAATAAGTTTGAGGTTCGATGCATGGGGAGGCCATAATCTGCTGAATTTTGTTCAATGCTTTTTTTTTCCTTTTTATTGCTACTGTTGTTTGTTTCTCATATAGCATAGGGAGTAATTAAACTGATCAATGAGAAGGAAACACATTAGGACTTTATTTACAATAAGTCTCTTTCTAAATAAGTTTAAGACTTATGTGGCAATGAAACCAAACTGATTGTCATGTGCTTCCTTGAATAATTATACAGCCCCCTCAATCTACTTTATATTATTCCTTTAAGAATGAAACAGTGCCCCTTCTTTTTGTTAAGTAACTTATTTTGATCAGTATAAATACTTAAAAGTGTTGGCATTGTCTGTTAAGCTGACATGGCATTTCTGGTAAGAACACTGACTTCAGGCAATATGGTGAGTGGGTAAGAAATCAACGAGAAATTCTCGCTTAGAATGCTACAGAAATATATTCTAAGTCACATTTATTTGGGACACAAGAATAAATAAATATAATGATGAACAATATGATGGTGATAAAATAATGACCATTATTGTAATTATACATAAATCAGAAGCTACTCCTTACCAGGTGCTAAACTGAACACTTTAAACATAAAAACATGCCTATGAATTTTCCATACTTATTTTTTAAATTCTATCAAAGATCTCATGCTGCAACATAACAAAGACTGCTGAAAGCCAAACACTGACAAGTTCCTCCAAGAAGAGATGAGAAAAATGAACTGCTTCAGCTTTGATGAAGCATAAGAAGTAACTATTGGGGCTGGGGAGATGACTTAGCACTTACAGCACTTGCTTGCAAAGCCTGAAGGCCCTGGTTCAAATCTTCAGTACCCATGTAAAGCCAGATGCAGAAAGTAGCACATGTGTCTGGAATTTGTTTGCAGTGGTTGGAGGCCCTAGCATCCCCATTCTCTGTCTGTCTGTCTCTCCCTCTCCTCTCCGTCTCATAGAGAAATAAAATATTTTTAAATATTTTATTTATTTATTTATGAGAGAGAGACTGAGAGAAAGAGAGAATGGGCACACCAGGGCTTCTAGCCACTGAATAGAACTCCAGACACATGTGCCCCCTTGTGCATCTGGCTTATATGGGTCCTGGTGAATCGAATCTGGGTCCTTAGGCTTTGCAGGCAAATGCTGTAACCACTATGCCATTTCCCCAGTCCCCGAGAAATAAAATATTTTTTAAAAAAGAAGTCACTGGGGCTGGGGAGATGGCTTAGTGGCTAAGGCGCTTGCCTGCAAAGCCAAAGGACCCAGGCTTGATTCCCCAGGACCCACGTAAGCCAGATGCACAAGATGGTACATGCTTCTGGAGTTCGCTTGCAGTGGCTGGAGGCTCTGGTGTGCCCATTCTCTGTCTGTCTCTGTCTCTTTCTCTCTGCTTCTCACTCTCTCAAACAAGGAAATAAAAATTTAAATAAAAGAAGTAGCTGTCACAGAAGTCGAAAAGAATAAGTTAAAATTTAACTAATTCATTGAGGCCCTAAATATGAGTTAATGCTTATGTTTAGAATAAATGGGATCCTAGACACTAAGAATGTTCAGAATCTCACACAAGCTCTCCTCCATGGATTGTCACAGAGAAATCACAAGCCAATTAGGAAAAGGGGAAAGAAAATAGATAGAGAAAGAAGTGAATAAAATGATCAGTAGAGAATAGGAATAAAACATTGTTTCCTTCATCTCTTCTTTCATACAGTGCAGAACCCTTAAATCCTGAGACATAAGGTGATTGTAAGCCTCTTTTTATTTTCTCACTTACAGGAACTGGACCAAGATTCACTGCTTTAGGAAGAAGGGTAGAAGCAAAGTCATTCTATATTGAGAGAAAGGCAGGGAGATAGCTAGAGCTCAGAATACTGTATCAAATACAAAACAAACTTCTGTTGCTATGGGTAGGCTCAGGAAACTTCTACTCAATACCATCATAGACTAACCAGGCATAGGATAAGCAGGAGTTCTGAGAAGGTTCCACCTTGAAGTCACTGGACACAACTCCTGCCTATGATTAGACTGGATCAAGAGAATGGGAAACTCTACTAAGAACATAATGAGGATAGCACCAAGTAGCATGCAACTTGAGTGCACTATTAAAAGAGGAACAAAGAAAAGTGGGAAAAACCTTCTAGATCCATAGACACGCAGGTACAGATAGTGACAGCCCACTGATGGGGGAATCTGAAGTAATTTGAAACCTATGATGCACTAGTGGTAATGATAATAGCATCAAAACTTGAATCGGAGGAGGGCAGAGTTGGAAGAGAGGAGTTGTTAAATGTTTGAATCACTATAGAGGGCAAATGCCAGCACATATTCACACATGTTCATGCACACACAGACAAAAACACACCTGCCTCTTCAGATATGACTGCAAAAATGTATTGGCTCCAGTAATTTAAGGAAATACTTATCCAATTATTAAATGGCCATGAGGCTATAAAGAAGAATATCAGTACTTATACAAGATTATTTCAGAAAATAACCAGGAACAATAAGCAGCAACTTTGTGAGGGGGAAATTAGATTTCCATCATTGTATATGATATTATTTTAAGTATCTAGATTTAAGTCAAAGTGTAAGACATATAGAGAAACAAGTATGTATAGTCAATATAAAGAGTAAAAATGGGGTTGGAGAGATGGCTTAGCGGTTAAGCCCTTGCCTGTGAAGCCTAAGGACCCCGGTTAGAGGCTTGATTCCCCAGAACCCACATTAGCCAGATGCACACGGGGGTGCATGCGTCTGGAGTTCATTTGCAGGGGCTGGAAGCCCTGGTGCACCCATTCTCTCTCTCTGTCCCTCTGCCTCTTTCTCTCTCTGTCTGTTGCTCTCAAATAAATAAAAGAGTAAAAATGTTAACAGTATTGAGAAATTCTAAGCTCTAGACTTACAACTTTAGTCATTTAAGATATAGTCAAAGAATTAAATGAAACCAAAGTAACAAAGTTGTTATGTTTCTACCCTATCACTTTTTAACTTTTGGCTCCTTTCTTCTGATTAAAATATATAAATGAGTATGAACTTTAGTCACTCCATTGTGCTGTATATACTAGAAATTATTCCTTCTAACAATGCTTATTACCCATTGCTAAACTCCTTCCAGCAACTCCACTCCATCCTTCTCAAAGTACAGGATTCGTTTTTCCACATAACGATGGAGTTTTCTTAGCTTTCTTTGTTTATTAAGAACATATTTTGTATGAATACATCATGTATTGGTACCATCTTTTCCCTCTTTCATGCCCACATTCTGCTGGCGGCCCTCCTCAGTAGGGTTGCTGGTATTCCCCATGGGACTATGGGTTATGCATTGTGAGAGCAGCAGTCAGTTTTTTTTGGGGGGGGGGCAGGAAGCAATATATGTCTATAGTACTTCAGTAAACCTAAACAAACTTCTGCAAATTTCGTCAATGTTGCTGCAAATGATAGGATTTCATTTCTTTATAGCTGAATAATATTCCAGTGTGTATACACATCATATTTATTCATTGACCCACTAGTGGCACTCAGCAAATTGCGGCTACTTTAAATCTGATTAAATAAACACAGGGGTGCAGGCATCTCCTGATATGCTGATTTCGTTTCTTTGGATACAATGCCATATGACACCTTGCTGTATCATATGATAGACCTACTTTTAGATTTTTAAGGAAACTTCATTCCACTATCTATATTGTCTGTACTTACATTCACACAGTGTACCACAGTTTGCTCTTCTCTACATCCTCACCAGCACTAAAAAATAGCTAGTTGAACTGGGGTAAGAACATACATTATTATAGTTTTTATTTAAATTTCTTGATACAATATTCAGGATGTGTGTGTGTGTGTGTGTGTGTGTGTGTGTGTGTGTGTATGTGCATAGGCATGCCAGGGCATCTTGTCACTGCAAAGGAACTCCAGACATATACACTACTTATTTTTATGCATCTTACTTTATATGGGTACTAGGGAATCAAACATGGGTCACTGGGCTTTGCAAGCAAGCTCCTATAACCAATGTGCAATCTTTCCAGAACCCCGAGACTTTCTAGTTTGATACAATTCAACAGATTTAGTGGTCTGTTACAGGTGTCCTATCCAAAGAAATATGATATAGTACTGATGTATAAGTGTTCTACTTTTTTATTTCTAGTAATTTCACGGTTTTGGATCTTATATTTAGGTTCTTGACACATTTTGAATTAATTTTTATCCACAATGAAAGATAGGTGCGAAATTTCAGCCTTTCACATTTGGATATCTAGTTTCCCCAATACCACTAATTAAACAAGTTCTCTTATACCATTGCATTTTTAATGCTTTATTTCAAGAATCTGTTGGCCATGGATGGTTCTATGCTCTCAATAATGTTCTATTTTAGTTGCTTAAGACTGTCAACTTTGTTTTTCTTTGACTTATTCAACTATTTAATTCCATGAGCTCTAATTTATTATTTTTTAAAATTTATTTTATTTACTTGATAGAGAGAGAGGTAGAGAGAAAGAGGGAGAGAATGGACATGCCAGGGCTTTCAGCCTCTTGCAAATGAACAAACTCCAAATGCATGCACAACCTTGTGCATATGGCCTATATGGGTCCTGGGGAATCGAACCTGGGTTCTTTGGCTTTTGCAGGCAAACATCTTAACTGCTGTGCCATCCCTTCAGCCCTAATATATTCCCTTTCATAATCTTTATTCTTTTAATTTATATAGTAGGTAGGTAGATAGATTGATAGATAGAAGACTTTCTCCCATCATTTTGTTTGCTTTTTGGATGTTTTGCATGTACAACTCTTTGATTTGCCATTTTACTGTACTGTTAAGATTTGATTTACTTCTAATTGCCTTTTGTGTATTATCTACTCTTCCTAAGGTGTTTTCTTTTAATTGGATATCCTTTCATGATAGCATTTTTCATCCTGTCACTTTTGGCTGTATAGCTCTGTTAAGCATTTATTATAATGTTGGTCTGGTGGTGATGAATTTAGTTAAGGCTTTCCTGGGAAAGTATTATTGTGTAATTTCTGAAGAATACTTTTCCTGGGCATAGTATTCTTTTTTTATTAGTTATGTACACAGTGTGTATACAACCATGTTGTTACCATTGTTAGCCTCCTCCCTGTCTTCCCCCCTCCACAGGTAACCTCTTCGTTGGGGAATGTGTGCCATGCATTGTGGGTTTAGCCATCAGTTATGGGTAAGAGGCAATGTCTCTGTGCATAATGTCCCAAGGTGTGGCTCTAACAATCTTTACGTCCCCCCTTCCACAAATTTCCCTGAGCTATGTTGGGTTCATTTTAGGTCTACTTCAGTGATGAGGTCTTGGGAGCCTCTGAGTCTCTGGATATCTGGTTTGGTGTGAGTTGAGTGTTCTCTGTGTCTAGGGCTACAAGAGGGCCTACACCTATTAAATTCTCTATAAAATAATAATGTTTTCCCATTTATCTGGTGCTGACTTCACCCTCTGTTGGAGAATTGTTTCTCTTTTTCAGATGTATGCAGAACCTGAGAGAGAATAAGCCCATCACGCCTCAACAGGGCCCCATCTGAAACCAAGAGTAATTAGGGAAATGAGAAAGAGTGCTACTTTCTTGGTGAACCTGGTACTAGCACAAAGGTGAAAGAAATAGACATAGAGAATACTCAACTCCGATAAAACCAGCTATCTGGGAATAGTATTCTTATTAACACACTCTAATCAACTGAGCTAACAGGCAAGATATGACACAGTATTTTTTGTTTGTTTGTTTTCAAGATAGGGTCTCGCACTAGCCCATGCTACACTAGAATTCACTATGTAGTCTCAGAGTGGCCTCAAACTCACTGTGATCCTCCTACCTCTGCCTCCCAAGTGCTGGGATTAAAGGGCATGATTTTCTTAATTGGTAGTTTATTTATTTATTTATTTCAGAATTTGGATTCTGGCATTCCATTCCTTCTTAGCCTGTAAGGTTGAGGTATCTCTTAAATGATAGTTGGGGTTTTACTCTTATAGTATTAATATTCCCTTTGTCTTTCACTTTTGAAAGATTAATTCAGGAAAGGACAGATTGCTTAGTGGTTAAGGTGCTTATCTGTGAAACCTAAGGACTCAGGTTCAATTCCCCAGTACCCAAATAAGCTAGATGCACAAGATGGCACATGTGTCTGGAATTTGTTTGCAGTGGCTGTATGGCCTGGCCTGGCCATTCTCTGTCTTTCTCTATCTCTCTCTCTAAAAAACATATATATATAAATGAGATATTTTTAGACTTTTTCAAAAAGGAAGCTTAATTCTAATATTCTGCAGTGAGTTCCTTTTCTGATTATATCTATTTTAGGTTTTGTGGACTTCCTACAGCTCGATGGCCACATCTTTTATGAGATTATTAATTTTTTCAGATATTACTTCATTAAAAAGATTTTCTATGATTTTTCCTTTCTCTTAAGACTTTGAGACTTCAGAAATTACTTACTTTTGTTTAATGCTGTCTCATAAGTCTTAGAAACTGCCTCCATTGGCTTTCACTACTATAAATGAGAAATTAATTTAAAAATAAAGATTATGAAAAAATAATAAATTAGAAATCATGGACCTGAATAGTTGAATAAATCAAAGAAAACAAAGTCAAAAATCTTAACAGACTAAAATACAAGAAAGTATGCCTGAACCTGAAGACAGGCACTTCAAAAATACTTCAATCAAGCATGAATTAATTTCTTAGTTTTGTTCTATTATCTGCCTGTATTTTTGTGAATCTCATTGACGTTTTCTTGTAATCAGTCTTTTTGATCCCTTATCAGTTATTTCACAAATATTTTCTTTAGGATCTGTAGCTATACTATTAGTTGCTTCCTTAGTTACTTCTTGTGCCTCTGCTTTAAGATTTCTGCATCAATTTTTGATCCTCTATGACTTATCACTTTTATTAGGTGGCCTTTGTACTGAGGAGCTTCCTCATGAAGATTTGTCTTGGAGTGTTGCCATAGTAAGCTCTGTTGGCCTTGTTTACATTTTGGCTTCACAATTTAGCGTTCCTTTAGTTTCTTTAGCTGTAATTGATACCTTTTCTCTGAGTGGTTCATTTTGGGACAGGGTCTGAAAGCCCTTCTGGCCTTGAAGCTCTCAAATAGGACGGGATACTTTTGCAACTGAGACCTGTGTGGTGTACAGGTAGTAGGAATTGGGATAGTGTCCAGTGTATGGTCACTGTGGTAATGGGAGTGGTGGTAGAAGAGATGTACAGTTGGGTGGACATTTTCTCAGCAGTAGCAAAGAGTTTGCATTGTAGGAGATTGGAATATAGAATGAACATTGTTCTGACCTCAGTATAACATCCTACTACTGTATCCTGGGCTCTGGGTTGGGAAAAATCAATGAAAGTGTGTTCTTTGAAAAAAAGCTATGGTATTGACTCCAGGAAGCTTGCATAATTGGCTCTGATCCCATGATGGTAGTGTAGTTGCCCTATATCCAGGGATATAAACATAAGTGGCACAGGGAACCACTGGGTCTCTGATAATCACCCTTTACTCTTTAATGGAGAGGATAGACAGATACTCATCCATTCTATATTTAATACTCCTACCAAGGACTCTGTTATCTACCTACAAGCCTACATTTAGTGAAATTCCACACTTACACAGTTCAGATTTGACATGGATGCAAACCATATAAAATGGAGAAATGAGGATTCCCTGGTCCCAGTTGGTGGTAGGTTCCCTGCTTCTGGTTTGGGGCCATCTGTACCCTTTAAGCTTGCTGCAGAAGTAGGCCCTTTGCTCTGACATCCTGACTGAATGGCTTCTGGGTACCCAACTCATGGATCACCTTCTCTGGAGGGTGCACCTATGGACTGAGTAGGCCAGATCTCCCTGTCCCCTCTCTTCCTCCTAGATCCCTGGTACTGGTCAGGTCCCCTGCTGCTGGATTGGAACTGTTTGGATCCAGCTAGCTTGCTTCTGAAGGGCCCTTGCTACACCTGACTAATTAAATAAGGCCCCATCCCCTGGATCCCCTGATCCAGAGGGTGCTCATGCAGAGTGAGTAGGCAAGGGCACCTGGTTGGTCCCCATCTCCAAGTTCTCTGGTCCTGGTACCCCTGCTGCTTCCTTGGAGTGCCCTGGTGCCTGCCTGTGGGCTGTGGAAGCATGCCATTTGCTCTACATCACTGATTGATTGACCCTTGTGTATCCAAATCCCTATTCCACTGAACCAGAGGGTTCATGGGCCACTGTAGGAGCTGGCCTCTTTCCCCTGGCTCTCCAGTTCCCCTACTCTTAGGTCCCCAACCTCTGATTGCCTTGTGCTGAAGAGTAAATGCAAGTGAAGTGAGTAGGCCAGAGCTCCCAGTTCCCCAGGTACCATTGATATACATGAAATCTTCACAATGTGTGCATCTGTGGTTATAACCCCATCATACACCAAACCAGTTCACATTTAAAACAGAATACACATTAAAGATCCTATGAGGACAATATTTGCTTCTCCCTCAATAGAACCAATCTCTTACCCAAGATGGGCAGACCACAACATAGCACACACACACACACACACACACACACTGTGAGCCAGAAAAGTGAGAGATCTCCACCAAGGATGCCTAGTCCCACAATGGAAGCCTCCAATGAAATCATAGAGAAATCAACAGAAATTCATTCCAAAAATGAAAGCACAACAACCAATGTGACCCTGATCAAAAGAATTGCTGAACTGGAAACAAGCCATCACAAAACCAACAAATGCATAAATGAAATTGAACAGAACTGTCTCTTAGAACACTCAGCTTTTGATATTAGACTTAACTTAATTGAAGAAAACATTACAAGTCTCAAAAGAGATATAAATGAATTGAAGGTGAGTCAACAAGTGGAAGATCTCAGTAACCATTTGATTAAGCTTAATGAAGACTTGATCAAATGCAAGAATGAATTCTAGGAAGTATCAAGAAAATCAGAAATTTAAATGAAATCATACGTCAAAAAAGAGATGGACATGATGCAAAATAACACAACAGAAAACAAAAATCAAATAGAGCTTTTAAAAGCCTCTCTAGAACCCCTCACTAACAGAGTTACTCATGTGGAAGACAGAACCTCTGACCTGGAAGACAAGACAGAAGAAACTGATTGGGAGGCCAAAAATTTTGCTAGGTTCAAAAAAGCATGCAAATAGAATATGGGGGAACTGTGGGACACCCTAAAATGACCAAACATCAGGATCATGTATATACCAGAAGGAGAGGAAATCCAGGCCAGAGGCATAGAGAACATGTTCAACAATATTATTGAATAAAATGTTCCCAATATCTCAAAAGAGAGGCCCATCCAAATACAAGAAGCCCATAGAACAACAAACAGATAGGACCAAAGAAGAAATTCTCCAAGTCACATCATAGTTAAAACTCTTAACAATGAAAACAAAGAGAGAGTACTCAAAGCAGCAAGAGTGAAACAACTCACTACATAGAAGCCAATCCCATCAGAATTACTTCAGATTTCTCAATGGAAATCCTGAAAGCCAGAAGGGACTGGAATAGAATATTTCGAAGTCTAAAAAACTGGCTTCCAACCCAAGCTACTGTATCCAACAAATGTATCCCTCACAGTAGATATTCACCATCTAAGAAAACTTTCCATGAAACAAGTTAACTCTATTATTATATGAACCTACAGAGAATACCTCAGGAAATACTCTGCACAGAAGAGTTAAACAACCAATCTCAAAAGCCTACAAGAACATCACAATAACCAAAAGTAGACAAGGCTCAAGAAAGTACAAAATATAAGAAAGCACCAAACCCCATAAAGCACCCTGTTATGCATGGATTAAATTGAACCTCACAGTTATAACCTTAAACATTAACGTTTTTAACTCACCCATCAAAAGACACAAATTAACAGGATGGATCAAAAGAATAGACCCTTATCTCTCCTTTCTTTCTTTCTTTCTTTCTTTCTTTCTTTCTTTCTTTCTTTTTTTTTTTTTTTTGAGGTAGGGTTTCACTCTAGTATAGACTGACCTGGAATTCACTCTGTATTCTCAGGGTGGCCTTGAACTCATGGTGATCCTCCTACCTCTGCCTCCTGAGTGCTGGGATTAAAGGCACGTACCACCATGCCCAGTTTATCTGTCCTATCTTAAAGAAACCTACCTCACCACTAAAGAAAGATACCCCCTCAGGATGAAAGGATGGAAAACGATATTACAAGAAAATGGAAATAAAAAACAAGTGGGTGTTGCTATACTAATATCTGATAAAATAGACATCAAAATTACTCACAAAGGAGAAAGAAGGCCACTTCTTACTCGTCAAGGAAATGATCCAACATGAGCACTGCCGGGCTCCCCCGGCAGGCAGTGCTGAAGAAGGACCAGGCCCGCTGGTTCCTCCCAAGGGGTTGAGGAAGAAGGTGAATGTTGGATGACTCAGAACCTTTCCTAGTCACCGGAGAAAAACCACACTGAGTCAGGAGTCTTGTCGAAGCAGGAACTTGTTTTATTGTTACAGGCAGTTGCCTATATAATGTTGAGAACAAAGGCGGGGATTCTAGGATGGGGGGAGAGGTAAGGGCCAATAGTAAACTGTGACTATTGAAATGATAATTCCAACTCCTAAGGAAGTAGCAGGCAAGAGGCCATAGGCGTCTTGCTGAGTCCTAGCTGGCCAGAGACAGGTCGCCAAACTTTAGCTAGGCTCAGGAAGTTCCACTAGGCCTCGCGTCCGGGCCTGTCAAGGCCCAACAGAGCACATCACAATCATAAATATATATGCACCAAACACAAATGCACCACAGTTTATAAAACAAAAGCTACTTGACAACAAAACAGAAATAAACACCAACACCATCAAAGTCAAAGATTTCAATACTCCACTATCATCAATAGTGAGATCAACCAAGCAGAAAATCAATGGGAAAATAACAGAGCTCAACAACACCATATATCAACTAGACCTAATGGACATCTACAGGATTTTCCAACCCAACTATACAGAATATACATTTTTCTCAGCAGCCCACAGAACCTTCTCCAAAATAGACCATATATTAGGCCATAAAGGGTGACTCCATAAATTCAAGAAAATTGAAGAAATTTCCTGCATCATATCAGGTCACAATACTTTAAAGCTAGAAATTAACAACCAGAGACACATAAGGAACTCCATCGGCTCCTGGATATTTATTAACTATGATACATATCACATAAGGCATTTTTAGTTTTTTTTTTACACCATTCCCATTGAGACAAGTACAATATTTTGTAGTAAATACATGATTCTAAAAAACAAGAACAATTGCCGAAACAAGCAAGGGTGCTGTTTTCTTGGTGAAAAGGGTACCAGCACAAGGGGGAAGGAGATCAACACAGAGAAAAATCAACTCCTACCAAATCAGAGATCCAGAGACCCAGAGGCCCCCAACACCTCATCACTGAAGCAGACCAAAAATGAACCCAACATGTCTCAGGGAAATTTTGCAGAAGAGGGGGCAGAAAGAATATCAGAGCCACATGTTGGGTCATGATATGCAGACATTTATCCTACCCATAACTGTGGGCTGACCCCAGAATACATGACCCATATACCGCAACAAGGAGGGGCCAAGGGGAGGGGGTAGGTAATGGATGAGCCTAATAATGATACCAAATTGACTGTATTCACTGAGTAGAAAACTAAGTAATAATAAAAAAAAGTGATGAGGAAAGAAAAAACAAAGGAAAACACCTCAGTAAGAGATACTGCACACAATTTTCAACAATGAATGGGTTGTGGAAGAAATAAAAAAAATAAAATAAATTGTAAAATTCCTAGAATTGAATGATAATGAAAATACAACTCACCAAAACTTATGTGACACAATGAAGTCAGCACTAAGGGGAAAATTCACAGTGCTAAATGCCTTTATAACAAAGACAGAGAGATCTCAAATTAATAACCTGTCCACATAAAGGCATTGGAAAAGCAAAAAGAATCCAACCCTAAGAACTCCAAATGGAAAGAAATAATCAAGATCAGAGAAGAAATTAATGAATTAGAAACTAAGAAAACAGTTAAAAATTGATGAAACAAAGAGCTGGTTCTTTGAAAAAATAAACAAGATTGATAAACCCCTGGCCAATTAAGTTAGCTCTATTCGCTGACAACATGATTCTATACTGTAAGAGACCCGAGAGACTCCATCCCAAAACTCTTGAAGGTGATTAACTCCTATAGCAAAGTAGCAGGATACAAAATCAGTAGCCTTTCTATGTGCAAATGACAAAGATGCAGAGAAAGAAATAAGGGACATGGTCCCATTTTCAATAGCAACAAAATAAAATAAAATACCTTGGAATGATGTTAATCAAGGAAGTGAAAGATCTATACAATGAAAACATAAAAACACTCAAAAAGGAAATTGAGGAGGACTTGACAAAATGGAAAGACCTCCCATGATCCTGGATAGGCAGAATTAACATTGTGAAAATGGCAATCCTACCAAAGGTAATATACAGATTTAATGCAATTCTAATTAAAATCCCAACATTGTTCTTCACAGGGACAGAAAAAAAAATGATCCCAAAATTCATATGGAAAGGGAGAAGACCTCAGATATCCAAGCATATCCTCAGCAAAAGAAATACCTCTGGAGGTATCACCATACCTTATCTAAAGCTATATTACAAAGCCATAGTAATAAAAACAGCATGGTACTGGCATAAAAACAGGAGTATAGACCAATGGAATAGAATTGAGGACCTGGACTTTGGGTCAAGCAACTATAGGTACTTGATATTTGACAAAGGCCCTAACAATATAGGCTGGAAAAAAGACAGCATCTTCAACAAATGGTGCTGGACCACTGGATAACCATATGCAAGAAATTGAAACTTGATCCATACATCTTGGATACACAACACTCAAGTCCAAATGGATCAAAGACCTCAATATAAGACTGGAAACTCAGCTACTAGTGGAAGAAAATATAGGAGGAACTTTCCATGATATAGGAATGAAAAAAGACTTCCTGAACAAAACCCCAGTAGCACAGGATCTTAAACAGTCACTCAAACAATCAGATCACATGAAGCTGAAGAGTTTCTTCACAGACAAACATACAATATGCAAAGTCAATAGATTACCCACAGAATGAGAGAAAATATTTGCTGAATATCCAACTGACAGAGGCCTAATCTCTAGAATCTACAAAGAACTAAAAAACCTAAATAATAAAAAGTCAAAAAACCCACCCACATTATGGGGTAAAGAGCTGGACAGACAGTTCACAGAGGAAGAAATACAAATGGCAAACACACTTAAGAAAATGTTCATCATCTCTAATCATCAGGTAAATGCAAATTAAAACAACTATGAGATTACACCTGACCCCAGTAAGGATAGCAAACACCAAAAAAATCAAAGGAAAATAAATGTTGGTGAGGATGTATTGAAATAGGAACCCTCATCCACTATTGGTGGAATGTAAGACGGTACAACCACTTTGGAAAGCAATATGGAGACTCCTAAAAAAGCTGACTATAGAGTTACCAACAGACCAAGTTATTCCCTTACTGGGCATGTACCCTAAAACCTTCAAGCCTCAGTCAAGAGAGATTTGCTCAGCCATGTTTATAGTGGCTCAATTTGTAATAGCTAAGAGCTGGAATGAACCCAGATGTCCATCACTTGAAGAAAAGTGATGTGGTATATATACACAATGGAATTCTACACAGCAGTAAGAAAAAATGACGTAATGAAATTTGAAGAAAAATGGTTGAACCTGGAACAGGTCATTCTCAGTGAACTTACCCAATCACAGAAAGATAATCGCCACATAGTCTCACTCATCTACAGCACCTAACCTGAATCTACCCAAGATGCCGACATACACAGCAAGCATCTCAAGGACCAGACAATAGGGTGGGTGAGGAGTGAGGGAAGGGTACGGGAGGTTGTGGGGGACCCAAATGTAGACCCAAGTGGCAATGGTACCATAAAATTCTACATACTAAAAGGCACACCAAATGGTTGAACATTCACCAGGCCCTTAGAGGGAACACCTGAGTCACAAGGACTGGGGAGAGGGCACAATGAAGACTCACTTGAATCTTCTATAGCTTCTCTCTCTCTCTCTCTTTCCTCTCTAACTCTTTTATATAAGTTATCTTTTTCTTCCTTCTCTTAGTGGACACTGACCTGTAACTCCCAGAACCAGCAGGTGACTATCATCCACAATGAGCTTTTCGTCAGAGAGACCTACATAGTTTCCTAAACAAATGACAGATTTCTGTCAGAGTACTTGATGACCCACCAAAGATTAGTGGTAGGACCCTACTGTTGAAGACATCATATGTGGTTGGCATGTAAAATGGCTGGAAGCTGGAAGAGAGTCAGTCCCCAGACAGTCAGCGCATCTAATACCAGAAGGTGCTACATGGGCAACTGGGGGAAAATGACCAATACCTGTCCAAGCAACTCATGGTCTAACCTACTTAGCAGCAAACAACCTGATGTGATGCTCACACAAGTGCAATACTGGCGCACAGTTATGGTGGTAAACCAACTGCTCTTGATTTGGCTAACTGATTTGCTCAGTGGAACAGAACCCATTGCTGGAGCTGGGAAACAATTCAGAACCATATCCAAAAATGAGCCTGCTCTCCATTATCAAGCAATCACCAATCATGGGCTACAAGAGGGCCTACAGCTATTAAATTCTCTCTAAAAAAATAAGGGTTATTCCATTTATCTGGTGTTAACTTTATTCTCCGTTGGAGAATCTGCTTGTCTTTCTCAGATAGATGCAGATCCTAAGGAGAGAACCACCCCATCATACCTCAAAAGGGCCCTAGCTGAAACTTAGAATAATTGGCAGAATGAGCAAGGGTGCTGTTTTCTTGGTGAAACTAGTACCAGCACAAGGGGGAAGAAGATCGATGCAGAGAGCAATCAACTCCTACCAAAGCGGATATCCAGAGACACAGAGGCTCCCAACACTTCATCACTGAAGCAGACCTAAAATGAACCTAACATGGCTCAGGGAAATTTTGCAGAAGAGGGGGCTGAAAGAATGTCAGAGCCACACGTTGGGTCATGATACACAGACATTTCCTCCTACCCATAACTGTGGGCTAACTCCACAATGCATGACCCATAGGACATGGAGGAGGCTAACAATGGTACATGGTAACAATGGAAATCACTGTATTCATTGAGTACAAACCTAAGTAATAAAAACTGAAAAATAATTATTTATTCGCATATGTGTGTCTCTGTGTGCATGCGTGTGTATGTGTGTGTGTTTGTGTGTATTTGTATGTGTGTGTGTGTGTGTGTGTGTGTGTGTGTGTATGTGCATACACATGTGCAAACATTCTAGGGACTCTTACTACTGCAAATGAATGCCAGAGATATGTGCCACTTTTTGTGTCTGATTTTACTTGGGTATTGGGGAATTGAACCCAGGCCAAGAGACTTTGTGAGCAAGTATCTTTAACCACTGAGAAATCTACCCAGCCCTGTTGTGTCTTCTTAATGAATTGTTTTCTTTATTACCATATATTACCTTTTTGACTAGCTTTTGTTTAAACTCTACTTTAGCAGATATAAGAATAGTTACACCTACTTGCTTACAGTTTGCTTGGTAGGTGGCTTTCATGTTCCATTTGTGTATGTCTTCGCTAGTGAGGTGAGCTAGATGTTTCTTGGAGAAAACGATAATTGAATTTTCTTTTTAAATTAATTTTTGGGCTGGAGAGATGGCTTAGTGGTTAAGCGCTTGCTTGTGAAGCCTAAGGACCCCGGTTCGAGGCTCGACTCCCCAGGACTCACGTTAGTCAGATGCACAGGGGGGCGCACGCGTCTGGAATTCGTTTGCAGTGGCTGGAGGCCCTGGCGCGCCCATTCTCTCTCCCTCTCTCTATCTGCCTCTTTCTCTCTGTCTGTCACTCTCAAATAAAAAAAATTAAATTAATTTTTATATTAGCTTTACTTATTTGCATGTGTATGCTTATGTATGTCATACCATTTTGCTGCTGCAAATGAATGCAAGATATTTGTACCACAACTTTTTTGCATACAGCTTACATGGTCGGTTTGGGAATTTAACCCAGGTCCACAGGATTTGCAAGAAAGCACCTTTAATCAGTAAGCCATCTCCCTAGCCCTGCATTTTTAAAAAATTATTTTATTTATTTAGTTATTTGAGAGAGAGGCATACAGACAGACAGAAACACATATGCACGCGCTCACACCCACGCCCACATCCACATCCACGCACTGATTATGGGCACACCAGGACCTCCAGCCACTGCAAACTAACTCCAGATACATGTGCCACTTTGTGCATCTGGTTTTAAGTGGGTACTGGGGAATTGCAGCCAGGCCATCAGGATTTGCAAGCAAGTGCCTTGAGCCACTGAGCCATCTCTCCAGCCTTGGATATTGTTTTGAATCTAGTCAGTTTTTCTGTGTCTTTTTACTGATGGCTTGAGCCTTTGTATTTAAAGTTATTATTGAGAAGGTCTTCTCTATATTTTTAAGCTGGTATTCTGATTGGTTATGGACATTTCATTTTTTAGTTTTTATTACTTATTTCTTTGAGAGAGAAAGAGGGAGAGAGAGAGAGAGAGAGAGAGAGGTGTGTCAGGGCCTCCAGCTGCTGCAAACAAACTCCAGACTCCTGAGCCACCTTGTGTATCTGGCTGACTTGGGCCCTGGGAAATCAAACCTGGGTCCTTTGGCTTTACAGGCAAGCACCTTAACTGCTAAGCTATCTCTTCAGCCCTGGTATTTCTTTTTTACCTTGTCTGTTAATTTTTATGGTTTGTGTCTTGCTGTGTTGAACATGGTTGATTCATTTCCTGGTAGGCCAGGTGCGCTGAGAACAGTGGCACAGGTGCAAGGCCTTATAGTCACTAGGTGCAATGAATGGTGGTGCAAGTAAGGGACCTCCTTTACCTTGTGTACAGCAAGATATGACCTAAGCTAAGGCCTCCTCAACCATAGGAATGGCAATTAGTGGACAGGTGCAGGGTCTCCATTAACTGAGTTTCAAGCGAGTTGTGGTGCAGGTGCAGTCTCCTAGGCCCTGTAAATGGTAGTGCATGCATGGAACATCCTTCACCTATGGCATAGCAAGAGGGGGGTGTGAGTGTAGGGACTTCTGGATCTGGAGCCTCATGAGTAGAGGGTAAGTTCAAGGCCTTCTTTACCTAAGACAACAGGGAGAGGTAGCATGGGGACAGGGCCTGCTGAATGTAGGTAAATTTCTTGGGGAATGACAGTTTAAGGCTACCAGGCTAGGTCCTGTAAACCTGATTCGTCTCCACATTATTTTAGGGTTCATTTTTCTTATATGGATTTGATTGTTTCCTTTTAAGAAGAGAAAGGAATATTCCTTCATTCTGTTCTGAAATGTGGACTGGCCTTGGATAAGTTTTTTTAAATGATTTATTTGCAAGCAGAGAGAGAGATAGAGAAACACAGACAGACAGACAGACAGACAGACACACACACAGAGAGAGAAAGAGAGAGAGAGAGAGAGAGAGAGAGAGAGAGAGAGATGAAGTGAAAGATAGAGATAATGGGTGCACCCAGGCCTCCAACCACCAGAAATGAACTCCAGATGCATGTGCCACACTTTGTACATCTGGCTTTATGTGGGTATTGAGGAATCCAACTCAGGTATTTAGGCTATTCAGGAAAGTACCTTAACTGCTGAGGCATTTCTCCAGCCCCTCAGGTAAGCTTTTGTAACCTGTGAAGTTGAGATTTGTCCAGTCCTCTTTGATGTCCTTTTCCCTCCCTCCATGCCCCATTACTCAGGCACCCAGCATCTTTACATTACTTAGGATTCTCTCTATGGGGCCAGAGTTTGGGAAAAGGAACGAATAGGCTCTCTTTTCACTCCTCAAATTTCTATTTTCCAGAATTTCACCTATTATTCTCCTTATTCTCAGAATTCCACCAGCATATCCTTAACTTTATGCCCTCAGAGTAGTAGACTTCAGTAACAAAAAAAAAAAAAAAGAGGTTTAGAGGAAAACAATGTGATTTAATGCATTTGAAATTACAAGCAAATCAGGAGTATTTCCGGAACCTCCACAGAGGTAACTGAAACACAGTGCATTGTTAAACTATGAACTTTTAACTGGTAAACTTTCTGACTGTGTGACACAGTGAAGTGAAAATAACAGCAACAATGGAGAAGTAAGAGGGAAGATATTTTTGGTTCAAGGTGCCACTAGAAGCAATTCTGCCTAGGAGTGGCCTCAGACAACTCCGTCAAGCTGTTCCTGCTTTTCATAGCTTCTTCCTTTCTTTTTGCTCCATCTTGCGTTTAGAAGCCTATAGATTTTTTTTCACAGCATTTGGATTTGCAAAAACAACAACCACCACAAAAACAGTAGCAGGGAGGGTTACTCCCATGGGATGGCTAGATGGCTAGGTCAACTGCTTTAGACTTTTGTATATACTGGTCTAAATCAGGGTCCTCTGAAACAAGGGCATGAAAGTCAGGGACTGCTGCAGAGTCCTGGAGACAGTAGGTTTCTGGGTAACTGGATTGGACAAGGATGAGTTAAATGTCACTGAGAATAAGCTTAGTGTCACCAAGGATAAGTTGAGGGTACAGAGGGTCATTCTGAGGTGGGGTATGGGATTCTTATGATGGAGGTTATATTCTTCATGAGAGACAGCCAGCCAAATTCTCCAAAGTAACTCTTGGGCTATGACAGATTTTCCCCTGCCCCCCTCGCCCCGTCTACAAACTTTCAAACTTTGTGTACCCAGAGGAAAACTTTCAAACTTTGTATACCCAGAGGAAAGAAACTCTCTCTCTCTCTCTGTGTGTGTGTGTGTGTGTGTGTGTGTGTGTATGTGTGTGTAAAATCAGGTAGGGTAGGATGAGAGAATAGTGGCTTTTCCTAGTTATAACATTATATATAAGCACATCAAGGCTACCTTTCTGCTTCCATTTGTGGCAGAAGGATCCAGCCAGAGTCTTATATCCTCAAGTTACAATGGCAGAAAGATTTCTGATCATGTTTCAGCTGTAAAAACAAAACAGCTGTCCAAATGGTGTATGGAGTGAGTGTGCTGCAGCTTCAAGAAGATGGATGTAATCTAAGGTCAACTAAGTCTATAGTTTTTGTAGGAACAGAGATGAGATTATGGTGTTCAAGATTAATAAAGGCAGTGTTTAAACTTACTCTAGTCCCTATACACCCATGAATCTTGCCCATTTATTTGAAAAGAGTATTCATGTAGTGTAGTGGTTGGATACTGAACTTCATGTCAAGAGAACTTGGTTTCTTAATTCTAGATTTGTTTTGATTAGTAAAAATTAGTAGTGGTAGTAGCAGCCTCTAGCAATCCTTATCAGTTCCAAATGTTCGGTCTTTCACTCACATGCCTTTGGATAAGGCAATTTTTCTTTAGGTTGCAATTTTCTTTTTAAATGGAGATAAATTTGGTTATTTTAAGAGGTCTTCTTAAAATTCTGCATAATATTTAAGATTCTACTAATTAAGTATAATTATGTGAGGGGGTGAGAAGGAATAAAAAAATTTCTACGGGCATGGCCCAGGACCTGTATAGCCAAATACTATAGTTATTCTTGCTGTATAGCATTAATCCATTACAAAATGTTAAAAAACATGTAGTGTTTTAACACAGAACTCCATAAAATGTAAGTTATTCATATACACAAAGAAAACCTGGAATTTTTATAGTCAAAGACCTTAACTGTGTGTTGCTTGGATAAGACAATGAATGTTTAAGGTTAGCCAGCCTACCTAGAGTTCCTCAAGTGAAAATATATAGATAGGCTGGAGAGATGGCTCAATGGCTAAAGGCACTTGTTTTCAAAGCCTGATGGCCTGGGTTCGATTTCCAGAGCCCACATAAAGCCAGATGCACAAAATAGTGCATGCATGAATCTGGAGTTCATTTACAGTGGCAAGAGGTCCTAGTGAAACCATTGTTTTTCCTTGCAAATAAATTTCAAAAACAAAATACTTACATATCCCCCTGCCTTTTTTTTTTTTGAGGTAGATTCTTGCTCTAGTCCAGGCTAACCTGGAATTCACTATGTAGTGTCAGGGTGGCCTTAAACTCATGGCAATCCTCCTACCTCTGTCTCCCAAGTGCTGGGATTAAAGGTGTGCACCACAATGCACAATCCATCTTTATTTCTGAAAAATATTCACAACAATTGATAGTAAATACATATACAAGCTTTTAATTTACTAATTAATGAATTTATTTATTCATCTTTTCATTAACTTGTAAATATTATATATCTGTTGATCTTGTGCTATATGACAGGTAATTGGCACAACCCCAAGAAACTTAGAACTTAGTTCTAGTCTTACATCTCCTAAATTAAAATTACATTTATTATGCTACTATTAATAAACATAATTATTAATTATGTTGAGAAGTTCTTAATATAACTGACCAATCAGCCTACTTACTTTGCTTAAGGAGCTTAAATCTACTAGACAGCTTTCTATCCAGTTGCTCTTGATGTCAATAAATATCCATAAAGATAAAGTCAAGTTGAAATAAAAATCACATTTAGCCAGGTGTGGTGGTGCACACCTTTAATCCCAGCACTTGGTAGGCAGAGGTAGGAGGGTCACCATGAGTTAAAGGCCACCCTGAGAATACAGAATGAATTCTAGGTCAGCCTGTGCTAGAGTGAAACCCTACCTCAAAAAAAAACAAAAAAAAAAGTCACATTTAGTGTAATTGTCATTACTTATGAACTTATGTTTCCATAGATACAGCATGCTTTCCTGAATATAATATAGTTCTTTTTATATGTAACAAACCTTGACTCAATGTCCAAGGATACAAAGTGGATATTAGTTCTCTATGTCAGTACTGTAAAGGGATCATAGGTACTTTGTGTATATGTATTCATAATCCTTTAAAAATTATTGTTTTAATGCA
Organism: Dipus sagitta; assembly: GCA_036346955.1. Classification (NCBI taxonomy): domain Eukaryota; kingdom Metazoa; phylum Chordata; class Mammalia; order Rodentia; family Dipodidae; genus Dipus; species Dipus sagitta. The sequence goes on from CM070776.1 coordinate 67,324,144, forward strand.
TTCTGAATATAAAAAGAATACCAATTTCTTTCATTTATCTAGTAATTTATAATACTCAGAGCCCTTCCACATTCATTATCCATTGGACTTTCCCAACAATGCTGTTAACTTATTTAAAAAATGGATTGCTAGCAGTACTTTATGAAGTGGAAACAGGCTTAGAAAAATTATGTTTCACTCCAAGTTAGTAAATGAGCTTATTGCTTTCCTAGTTTGCCTACAACTGATGGGATTTTCAAAGTACAGGATTTTCATTTTTAAAAGAACAATTCAAGGCAAATCATTGTGATTTGGTCACTTTAGTAGAACTCTTCATCAAATAGACTTGAGAACAAATCTGACCTCTGATCTTCAATTTACAAGGAATTTCATCTTTTATGTATTCTACAAATGCTACTCTACTACATACTATGTCATTTCACACCACACTACTCATCTTCGAATAGTTACATAGAGAAACTCTTTACTTACTACTGCAGCTCTTTGTGAGAAAAATCTCCAGCATTGGCCCTTTGGAACTAAGGAATCCTTCATGTCTTTGTGCTGGCTGGGATGACATATAGGATGGTGACGGGCTGTGTACTGCTTTTCTTCAGAAGACGTCAGACTGTTGGTCATTGTCTCTGCTGAGTCTAGTGTGTGGGTAGCCAGCAGTGTGTTTACATAGCATACTAATGGATACTGAAAGTTTATCCAGTGCTACATTTGAGAGCCCTTAGGACAAATGAAGGGCTCTGCAAATGTGGAAGAGGGGGCTGAACCATAAAAGTGTGGGCAAGCAGTGAGAAATTCTGTGCTTTCCCAGCAGGCGCCAAAGGAATCACATTATTATTATTATTATTTTTTTTGGTTTTTCGAGGTAGGGTCTCACTCTAGCCCAGGCTGACCTGGAATTCACTATGGAGTCTCAGGGTGGCCTCGAACTCACGGCAGTCCTCCTACCTCTGCCTCCCGAGTGCTGGGATTAAAGGCGTGCGCCACCACGCCCGGCAGGAATCACATTATTAAAATCATGGCTTAGAAATATCTCTCCTGTTACACTGTGTAGAATGGGTTAATAAAGTCATGAGTCACACAGGCAAATTAAGAAGCCACCATTGCAGTCACTTGTAAAGAGATAAGAATGACTTGAACTAGGGTAGTTTTGTGCGAAGGAAGAAAAAATTGAAAGGCATTAGCGAATAATATCTAAGGTACTTGATGAATTTCATATGAAGAATGAAGGAGACAGCAGAGTGGAGAATAACTGCCAGGTTTATGGCTTGAGCAATTGAGTAAAAGTGAATTGAATGGAGTATCAACTGATTTACTAAACTGGTTTATATGGGCATTTGTTTTTAATGAGAGTCTCTTGGAGGCACTTGAAAGTGAGATTGTTAGGTAGTAAGAGAGGTTAATAAGAGATTTCTTCTTTCCTTTTTGTTTTATTCTTTATTTTTTATCAGAGAGGATTCAAGCCCTCTCATGACATATGCAGTGGCAACCACAAGGTTGGAGCAGTGCAACTAAGGATATGACTCAGGTCACTGTTTCTCAAACTGTATTTTGATGATTTTTGGAGATTCTGTATAGATACTTCAAGGAGTGCTATGCACATCAGTGAGGAGAAGGCGGCACTTCCTCCTTAAGCCAAAGGACACATCAATTGTATATATTTGGTTAAATGTAATATTTCATTTAAAAAACTTCTGATAAAAGTTTGAAAATGACTAGATTGATACATTTACTCTTGGCCTGAGCATCATTTATGTTACTAGCATGTCTTAAGGTTACCACATGGCAGTCATTCTGATGGACTATTCTGTGGGAGAGTCAGACATGAACTTGTTCCAGGCTTGTTATCAGTGAGCTATCTAAGGCACATACATGAAGAAACATGTAATAGAACAAGTGTTATAGTGTTATAAGACATATATAGCTGAAGTATTCCGGGGGTCCTGAAGGGAGGAGAAAGAAAGGGAGAGAAGGAGAAACCTCTTTTCATATCTAGCTTGTGTAGGGTGAGGTAGAATAAGAAAAGGCTTTATGAAGATCATTGCAATAGAGCTGTTATCAGTAAGCATGGAATTTGCACATGCAAAAACAAGTAAGGAAGATTTATGTCACAAGGAACAGTTTTAATAAATATACTGTTAAATATGGATAATGTGTAGAAAATATAGTATCCTTACATTTGAAATACATTAGTATATTAGGTGACAGGAAGCAGAGGGAGGCAAGATTTGGAAGCAAATTGTGGACACCTGGTTCTCAGGCACATCATGAGACCACTGAATCTATTTGCGCAGAGCACTGATATTGATTGGAGAGATTACTTTCATCACGTCAGACTAAACTGTGGGCATGATGAACCATTGATTCTGTTCTGCCTAAAGTGTGCATTAGCGTGTACACAACCCAAAATTTCATTCTGCCATTGAATGTTAGTGTAGTCTAATGAAATACTCCCTATACAAAATGTTCACAATGTATTCCCACACCCACCCAAGCACATCATATTGACTTCCATAAAATCATTGCTATAGAAATACATATTTGTTGTATTTTTTGATTAGGGTTGAGTGGAAGGAGATGACCCAGGTTGAAAAATCTGAATTAGGAAATGAGGGAGAATAGCAACAATCAGCTAGCAATCAGGAAATTTAAAAAAAGCAATTAGACTTCTTTTTAAACAGTGAGCTTTTGAAATGTCCTCCCAAATATTCCTCCAGGAATTGCCCACACTGGCAAAGATCCAAGAAGGGTAATTAACACACCTGCATTTCACTTAGAAAATGTGCCAAGTGTTCCTTACTGCCTGAGCCATATGGTTCTAATTGAGTCTTCTTGGAATGACTTGAGATTCTCTTTGACATATGCAATGAATTACTGTACAGAGGAACATTATAAAGAGTGTCCTTTCATATGAATTCCCGGCAGTTGCATAGTTTTTTTTTTTTTTCTGGGCATGCAAACCCAGAATTTCACTTAAGCCAAAAATGAGTGGGCAAGCATCTGCTTATTTTAAGTTGAGGATACCAATAATGTCCTATGCCTCTCTAGTGTACACCTGCTCTTCTGTGACTGAAACCTCATTCTGAGCCTCTGGGCACCCAGTCCTAGTCCCTTTCCTTTGATACTTGACTATGTTTTTTTTTTTTTTTCTAGGAAAACTGAGACCATCTGCTGTAAGCTTCTTATTCACCTTCCTTTTTAGGAAAACTGACTTTTAAAATAACCCCAAACTTTCTCTTCTATCTCTATAATCCTATTTTCCAGGATAATCTACTGAATATTTCTGAGTTCATCTCCTATTTAATTGAGCTGCTCCCCTAAACATGCCCTTCCTGGTCTTTTCTCTTTGCATATGTTCAGTTATATAACATGCTAAAAAGACTTTCATTTTTCTTGCTTCTAAATCTTGATTTCTCCATTATTTTTTGCAGCCCTACTGAGGTTTAATTAATAAAGTGATTGTGTATTTAATTTGTACAATTGGATAAGTTTGGACATATTCATTATAAAATTACTCCATCAAGGTAATGAATCTATCCATCACCTGCAAAAATTTTATGTCCTTTTGCTTGTTTGTTCCCTTCTTTATTTAATTGCCAAAATATGCATTGCTTCAATTTCCTAACTGCCAGTGCAGTGATCTTAGTTAATGTTTACAGAGTGCTTTATACAACTTAACTCTTTAATCTTCACAGAAACCTCATGGGGAGAATACTATTGATTATTATCCTATCCATTTTAAAAATGAGGAAACAGTTATGAAGTGATGAAGCAACTTCTCCAAGGTCATAAAAGTAAATGGTAGAAGGTAGATTTAGATAGAGACACTGTGTCCAGAGTTGATGCTACTCACCACTATTCAACGATGTCTTCCACAAACACTTTTTGACGTCAGAGAACTGTTGGTGTAATCTACCAGTGTCTGTTTAGTTCTTTTCCACATATTCATGAAATTCTTTTTTTATCTCTTTATTTTTTATTTTATTTTGTCTCAAATTTTTAAAACATTTTCCATGATTATAAAAAATATCCCCTGGTAATTCCCTCCCTCCTCCCCTTCCCCCCTTTGAAATTCCATTCTCCATCATATCCCCTCCTCTTCTTGATATCAGTTTCTGACTTGAGTCCCATAACCTGACCCTATCTTGGTTTTCTTATGCATCTATTATCACTGTTTCTTAGTCTTTAGTGTAGATTCATCCTCTCTATTTCTCTAAGTTCCAAGTGAAGTACGCTGCATCCAATTCTACTAATTCTCTTCTTAGAATGACATATTTTCTTTCATAACATAAGTCTATATGAACAAATCCCAAATTTCTCTCTCTTGCCTTTGAAAAAACTCAACACGCTTTGTTGCCACCACACTTGGCCTTCAGCATCATTTGTACCAACAAGAGTGAATTCTAAAGATACTCCTATAATCACAAATCAATGATTTGAAAGTGGGACTCATCACTCTTCTCCAGGCTTCTAATTTCCTCCTCATCACTTGCATGATCTGGAAAATGACACTTTTTTTCAGCAAACTTCAAAATGTTTTCCTAACTTACTGTTTTCATAGACCCTAATAAGTTTAGTCGTTCAAGTACCTATTGAATTTCTACTGTACACTAGTCTCTGTGCTAGGTATTATAGATATAACCCTTAGAAGGTGGTTTTATCTTCATAAAGCTCAAAATCCACTATCATCACTGGCTAAGTCTTCACTGATATCCTTTTGAAATCATAGTGATTTCAAGGCTAATTATCATCAACAACTGTGTCAATCAGTTAACAAATTGAACACTTTCTATGTACCACATGCTGACTTAGGTGTTAGAACAGTGAACAAAATTGATAAAATATTTATTTTCAAGTGACTTGTAATGGCTTTATATATATCTTCATCTTCTGGCATCCAATTCTCAGTTATTTGTTTATAAAAATACACAACTAGGTACAGAAAGGTGTGATATTTTCAGATGACTGAGAACCAATGGTTTCAAATAGGAAGGAACTGTGAGAGAAAATGTCTATCCTCTGCTGTATTAGGTTCATTGGGCTGTGAAAATGCTCCCTAGACAATCTTGTGTGCTTCATGTTCTTCTACCTCTGATAAGATATCAAGGAGAAGAATTGTTTAAAGTGCCAAATAGGGCTGCCATTCTTCTTTGATGACATCTGAGAGAGAAAATGCATGTTTTCTTTCTAGCTGCCTAACTCATAGGAAGGTAGTAATGTTCATAGTCTGAACCATTCCTGGGGAAAGTCATGACACTGGTCCTATTCTAATGTCAATAACTTTTGCTTCTCACTTCCTTCTGTGGTTTACTCCTCTTTCTAAAATTTATCCCAAAGCTTTTGTCTTCAAGTGTTATAAATTCACTATACATGAGTTACAGAACAATGAAATATAAATTCCTCAGGGTGTTTGAAGTCTGCCTATCCCAGGATCCTCACTGGCCCCTCTAATGCTTTTTTTTTCCCTTTAAGGCATAGTTAGACTTAATATATGTTTCTAAATCACTCTCTGTCCTCTATGAATAAAGGATCCTTGTATTTCAATGCAATATATTTGATGTTCTGAAATATTAACAAAGAAACATGGATCTTTTCCTGGTGCTAACTAGATATGTAATTTGGACAAAGCATTTCCTTTTTGTGGGCCTTAATCCCTCAAGTATAAAATAAGGGGCTTGGACTAGATATTCCTTTAAATTCCTTGCCAATTTAACATTCCAAGATTCTAGTGGGATGGATCAATGATGGAGCCTGCCTTGGCTTGGCATCCTTGTGTATCAGTTACCCCGGTGACAAAATCTCCACAAATCATCAGAATGATCTGCTGCATTATTTTGAGATTGAATATTTCTTCACTATTTCTGAAAGAGTTCTGGCTCTTGTGGGACAGAATTTAGAATATGGAGTTAATGAGGCCAGGGTCAAAGGGGCCATTAACCATATGAATTGATTTGTTTCCTGGATACAGTCTATATATTAACCACTCTCTCCTCTCCCCTTCAACCATTTCACTAATATAATTCTCAAAGCAAGACTCAGCATGAGTGTCTTGGGACGCGTACTGCTCATTCTCAAAGCTGGAAAAAGAGCTCAAACTAACATTTGGGCAATAGCATTTTTGAGGAGATGAAGGTAGCATAATCATAATCAGTAGGGGTCACCATGATTTCTGGAGGTGATGCTCTGTCTAACATCAACCATCAAGTACATGACAAGAACAGCCAGCAAAAGAGCAGCCAGGAAAAGTATCCAAACGCCTCTGCTTTGTCAGTTGGAGGTAGTACCTCTGACAACTATGAGTCTAATTATGGCCTGGAGAAGTGCAGATGAGAGAACTGTTTGTAGTGAAAGCCATCTGGGTTTTGTTTCTAGTTTTGAACACAAAACATAATGTTCCCAGGCATTTCAGATGGGTCTGCCAGATGCTCTTGAGACTTTTTTTAAGGTTTTTATGTAAAATAGTTGAATGGGGGTGAGGAATGAAATCTTCATTATTCTGTACTGTGATTCTTTCAGTTGTCTAAGAGGGAAAGCTAGCTACATCACCAGTGACAGTACAGTGCAAACCAATGGTTTTCAGGTTTCACCAATGCAGCTGAGTGAGGTCATCAAAGAGTCCCATTGTAACCATGGTTTATTTATTTATTTTTTTACACTTGAAAAAATATGGCCTAGCTGAGCTACTCTATACAGCAAAAATAGTTTGAGCATAAGTACAGACTTCTCAAAAGCTATGCTTTCCAGTGGAAGCACATCCAAAGTAGGGGACAGGAAGAAGGAAAGTAGCAAAGAGGGGAAACTGTATGGTCACCAGAACAAGTCTGCAATTCCAGGAAATAGTCAGGCCAAAGGTAGGCATATCACAGAGGAGGTGGATATTCCAGGTGGAAAATTGGGGAAAATGATCTCTGAGCACAGGGAATAGAGATTAGAGTTCAAACATATATAAATCTTAAACCTGCCCTTCTCTTCACTGGCTATGTGGCCTAGGAAAATCTCTCATCTATATTGAGGATCAGTTCACTCATCTGTGCACTAGGGCTTGTATCAAGGATAATCTCACAAAGGTTGGTCCCTTCATGTTTCAATTCTATAGGTTTATGATTATGTGCAGTTAATTATTTTTGCTCCAAATCTACTCAGTCTTTCCAACCCCATGACAGAAAGTACACTCCATACATACCATATATAAACATTTAAGGTAAGGAACACAAGAACCAGCTCTTATTTTCAATCAAGTGTAAATTTACAGTTTCCCTTCCTTTCTACAGTGGGGGGCAGAAATGAAGGAAGAATGCATACTTAAGAAGAAGTAATTTATATAAGAACTGTGGTAGGTTTTTTTTTAATGAATGTTAACCCATCTAACTTCCAAGTTCTATTAAATAAGAGATTTCATGCTGCATTACATACTAAAAAGTAGAGGTTCAGATGATTGATTTTCCCAAGAACAAACAGCAAAAGAATGTGAGAATTAAGATCCCAATCTGGAACTATTTGACTTCCAACTCTGCAGTCTTTTCATGCTAATTCACTGTATCCAGAAAGCAACATTTTCAGTAGAAGAAGACTTTTGTCTCCATTTTACTGCTTCCATTTCAGGAGGAAGAGTAGAAACTGAAGTTCAATTACTTGCTGCCATGTGCATGAGAATCCAGAACAGAATCATAGGTGATTCTCCCTATTGTTTACCTCCCTCACACTCACTGCAACCCTTTTGCCAGCATGCTGGTGAAGCTTCAAGCATAGATGTTATTTCTCTTCCCCATGGTACATACTCCAACAGATGTGCTTGCCGTTTTTGATTGAGGGCAATAAAATGATGTTAACCTCATAAAATATGATTTTGGAAACTTGATCTTAAAATTTTAATCTGTGACTACTCACCTTTTGGGAGTTATATACACTTTAAAGAATATGATGGAAGTAGTGATTTTGCTCCAGAAATCAAAAAAAAGTACACATCCTGCACTCTCTAAATAATTTTAGGCATTTTACAAACACTGAGAGAGGAAGGGAAATTATGAAGATCTCAAAGGCATATTGTTCAAAGTAACTCACTGAGTTAGGAAAGTATCTCCGAGTCTTTGTGACCTTAATGCTTTCCTTTTCTTCCAAGCACCTAAAATTTTTAACAACCTGTCTTACCAAACTTAGCATTAATTGACAGCATCATGTAGAAGACACACTCTTTTTCATTTTTCATTCATCACATGTGAACATTTTCTAGTTCCCATGCTAGATTTTGAGGGGATTCCTTCACATCATTGTTCTGCAGCCTAATGTAGCACAGCTCACTCCCTGGGTGATTCGAACCTCTGAGAATTCTAAAAGGAATAAAAGCTCTATCGTTACAGACATTGTGAAATATATTTCTCATATCGCTCTGACAAGAGGAAGCGATTTCATCAGGGTACAAAACTGGTTAGTAGTAGAATTTAGATTTAAATTCATGACTTCTTGATTCTAGAAACTGAAAGAACACATAGATTGGGACATTAAAGAATGATGATATACAAGAGATGGGGACTGATTGAAAAATAGAAGTAGACTGAGAAATCAGAGAAGGATATGAACAAAATTTGAGAAATAATCGGATGGAAATGAAAGGAAAGTAGAGCTTTAAGAAGGAAATGGTCAATAATATTAAATGCAAAAGCGAAGTAAGAACGAATAACAGGAAAATATCTGATGGATTCATCAGCACACTAACCAAGCTGTTGCGATGGGCTGATCAGAAAGTTCCTTTAAATATAGTGATTTAGCAATTACGATAATAGTAAAGTGAAGATAAGAAGATAAATTGCTTTGAAATACTTGAATGTAAAAGTAAGAAGAAGGAAATGTAGGCATTCTATGATGTTGGTAACATAGAATTATAGTTACTGATACACACTATGTACTAAAACATCTATGGCACTCTGTATTTCAAAACAAACTTTGCTATCTATATATTTATTGTGTGTCTTGGGCAAGGTACTTGGTCTTTCTGTGTCTCTTTTTTTCACCCTCAAAATACTTGGTAAGTACAGATTTTTACCTCATAAAGTTGTTTTGGCAATTAAATGAATGAAATTATGTAAGCCACTCAAAAGTGCTTAAAACTGATACATTGTAATTACTCTGTGTGTTTTATAGTTTGTTGACATTATATTGGAGGACAAAAATGGTCAAAAAGAGCTGATGATTATCAAAGTCAATTAATTATGTTTTCATACCACAGCTTGGGAGGACCGGAAAGAATGTCTGATTGAGAAAGGCCAGGTGAAGTACACAAATAAAGTAAGTTCCAATCTGGGGCCAGGTTTGAAGGAGAGAGTAAAAAGCATAATTGAGCTGTTAGCTAGAAATATCAGGAAAGCTATGTTTTGTGACTGGGTGAAAAGAGGTAACTTAGGTATAGTTATAAACGTATATAGGATGAAATTTTCTTTCATGACAGATTACCTTTTGTCTATGAGGTATGAGGTCAGGGTTTTCTGCAGGAAGCAGGGGCTTTGGCATATAGGGTATATTTGTTTATTCCCACTGTTAAAAGAAGATCCTGATTTAGTATTGAGTACCCACATAAATTTACAAACTATACCTTTTCAAAAACAAAATTTTGTGGGCTGGAGAGATGGCTTAGTGGTTAAAGCATTTACTTCCAAAGCAAAAGGATCCCGGTTTGGCTCTCCAGGATCCACTTAAGCCAGATGCACAAGGGGGCGCAGGCATGTTGGAGTTCCTTTGTAGAATCTGGAGGCCCTGGCATGCCCATTCTCTCTCTCTCTCTCTGCCTCTTTCTCTCGCTTAAATAAATAAATAAATAAATAAATAAATAAATAAAATATAGTTTGAAATTGTGCTTTTAGATGAGGTAAGTAGTTTGATTTAGTTCAGTGATTTAGGTAACTGCAGAGAGTATGCCGAGAAGAGGGTATGGAGCAGAAGGGTAATGGGATGAAGGGTTAGGTGTAATGGAAACAAATTGGACTGGGCTGGCTGGGAAGGGAAGTGAAACCCTGACTGTGGTAAACTAGCCAGACTGAGAGACTGGAGAGGATGAGGAAGTGGAAGCACCAGCGCTAACTAGCTTGTAACTTTGGACAGGTCACCACCTCCCTAATGAAAAGGCTGAAAGACCTGATTTCCATAAAGTTCTCATGAACTTTTCTTCTTCTTTCATTGCACTGCCATCTAGTGCATAGAAAGGATACAGAGGAGTGGCTACAAGGAAGAAATATAAAGCAGTTTATAAAATAAATTTTATAAACATGTTTATGGAAGGGTAAATTTAGTGCTTCATTGATTATCATTCGGATTCCTTTCCCCAGTCCTACTCAATGACAGTCTGACTTAATTTCGATTAAGAGTAAATTTTTTCCAGATAATTCTTTCAGAAGGGTGGTGGATTTCTGGTACCTTTCTACCAGCTAACAGTATTAAAAGTGTAAAAATGAAAAAAAAAAGAATAAACATACACTCCAAGAAAATGAGAAAATTTATGAGTGTTTGGAGAGAATTGATTGGAATGTAAGGTGGAATTATGAAGAAAATATCCAGTTTCAGAAAATTAGAAAGGCAAGGGGTGATTAGAGACTAAAATCATATGAATAATTCATGGATTCTATGAATCTTGGAAAAGAGATAATAAACTCGTTAAGAACTAAAAAAATGGGGCTGTGGATATTGTTTAGTTGTTAAAGGCACTGCTTGCAAAACATGTTGGTCTGGCTTCAGCACATTAGTACCCATGTAAAGCCAGATGCCCAAAGTGGCGTATGTGTCTGGAGTTCGTTAGCAGCGGCAAGAGGCCCTAGTATGCCCATTCTCCCCTCACTCCTCTCCCTGCTTGCAAATAAATAAATAAAATATTTTAAAATAATTTAAAAAATCAAGGAGAGAATTATTATTAGTTATAGGTGCCATGGACCTGTTTGAACACAGAAGGAAAATAAGTGCCCATGTAACAAAATATGGGGGATACCAGAGGAAAGGAGAAACAATTGTTGGTAAGGAATTATTTTTTACTCAGGCAATTTGCAGTACCTTTAATTCAAAATGACAAATCCAAATGGTGGAGCTTCAGGAAAAATGATATTAAGTTTGATAATATGGGACTCACAGCTACGGAGGACTGCATAATCTCTAGAGTAAGACAAGTGTTCCCCAGGTCCACCCCAGAGCTACAACTGAGTGGCTGAAATGCAAGTCATCCTGCTCTCCATTTGATACTAGAGCTTGTCTAGAGGCTGTTTGTGAGCTCTTGTCTGCGTAAAGGGCCTTCAGTTTCTTTCAGGTGCTTGCCTGGTCCTGCACTTTGAGTCAAAACTCTGCATGTTTTCATGACTTTTCTCCATCAGTGTCTTACTTGGAGAAGGATAGTAGAGGCAGTCATCTACATGGCCTAATGCTATTCTATCTGGTTGAAACCCTGGGTGTACTCAGGATTGGGTATCACATCGAATGCTTGGCAATGGGGCTCACATCTAAGGCTTGAACTTCATTCTTTCACTCTCCCTCAAGCAGAATGGAGGCACTTCTTTTCATGCTGGCCTACTTTGAACTGGGGGAGGGGAGTTACGGGCATTTCCTTCTTTCTGCTTAAGTGCATCTTTCATCATTACTCTGAAAGAAGGCACTATAATCACTGACCTTATTTTCTTACATTTCGTACTGGTACTCTGTTATGTGACTAGTTGTTCAGCTTAGTGTTTCTGTGGAAAGGGATCACAAGGGGATCTTACTCATCTACCATCTTTCGCCTACCCTCAAATTTTGATTTTTACTTACATTTATATTAAAGTTAATGTTATTGATCACAATTTTATGTCTTCATTATATGTAACTATTATATATCTTATGCATATATATACACGTATATATTTGCTTTCAAATCAAGTTTAAGAGTACATACAGATATAAGAAGAGTTAGAAGGCTACTCATACTTCTACCTGAAGTGCTTTTAATAGAAGATTGAAGAATGAAGCTTGCCTCAGGGTAAAGAAAGCATCTAATAATATTCTAGCTGATATTGGTCCAGTTCATATTTATGGAAAGGAAGAGTATTATCCAAAATTAAAGATATCTCCCAAATAAGTTAGATTTGACTTTGAGGTGTATTCTTTTTGCATATTTTTTGTACCAGTTTTAAAATATAGGTTTTTATTTATTTGAGAAAGAGGGAGAGAGAGAGAGAGAGAGAGTGAGAGAGAGAGAATGAACAGGTGCACCAGGACCTCCAGCCACTGCAAATGAACTCCAGATGCATACTCCACCTTGTGTCTCTGGGTTACATGGGTCCTGGGGAATTGAACCTGGGTCCTTTGGCTTTGCAGGCAAATTCCTTAACTGCTAAGCAATATCTCCAGCCCATATGTACCACTTATTTGACAACTTGAATGCAATCTATGTTGTTTCTATTTTCCTCACTTTGCATTTGAGGAATCACTGTTTCCCATTATATATCAAATATATCACATAATGCGTTGATAGTATGTATGTGCACATCATTATGTGATGACTTCTGCAATTAGTCCTAAGATGAAACCCCTTGCTTTAATCCCTCGACTGTACTAACTGGAAATAAGGTTCCCACAGACCTCCAAGACAGAAACTTCATGTGTAAAATATGAAGGACTCAGCCAATTATCTAAAATTCTTCAGCCAAAGTGATAATATTGAGATGAAGGCAGGTTACAACTTCAAAAGTTTGCTATGATATGCTCTTTCCCTATGATGCACATAGCTGATACTTTCACTGATTCTCCATAAAGATTTGTATGTGACTGAAAAATAGAAGGCAATTGCAGTGTAAAAATGAAAGGAAGATGTAGCTACTTGAAGAATAGAACTTGCCTTAAAGAGGGCACATGGAAGTCATTTAAAGCCTATATTTGGCTTATTATTACTCTTCAGAAATTCATGGGTTGATCTACATACTCTCTACTAGACAAATGACTCAATTATGTGCCTAAGTATCCCAGTTACTGTTTACTGGCTATATTATTATAGTTCCTGGCAGCATTAGATATGGCTTTGGAAGGACCATGTGTACTGGTATACAACATGAAATGAAGTACCTCTATGTACTTCTTTTAATTTCTTAAATCAATCCTTCCTTTTGAATGTGAATGCTATAAGTTATAGTGACTGCACTCTTAGTTCTTTCTCCCAAAAGGAGATGATATAAAACTTGAGCCAGAGACTTTCTGTAGTGCAAATATGGTAATTTTTTTGACATACCAAAAAATGAACAGAAATTCTCTACCAATTTAGTTCATTTTAAATTATTTTTAATAACCAAAACTTTATTTACCACAAATGATCCAAATAAACTAGAGAGGGGTATTTCCCCCTTTCTTGCAGGTAAACTATATAGTTCATAATCAACAAAGTTGCTTCTTGCCTAATCGTATGTGTATCAGTTGATTTTTTTTTGTTATTGTTGTTGCTGTGACAAGTAACAGAGAATAATTTAAAAGGAGGAAAGATTTATGTTGATTCAGTTTCACGAGTTTCAGTCCATGATTGGCTTGTCCCATAGCTGTGGGCCCATGTGAGGCATAACATCGTGATGGCAAGAGTATGTACTGAAGCAAAAATGCTCATCTCATTGTAGCCAGGGAGCACAGATAGATGACAAGAAGGAGCAGAGGAAAGGGGATATATTTCCAGAGTATAGACTGCAGTGCATCCTATGGTACCGTCCACCTCCAGGACTTTCCCATATGCCAATCTTCTCTGGAAACACCCTCATAGACACCCTCTTAGGTGGGTTTTTCTAATCACCTAGTAATCTCTTAATCCAACACAATCAAGATTAACTATTTTCATGTCTGGTAAGCCCTAGGGAAGTATCTCCTGGTCCTCTGGTAGGAGAATGTAGTGATCTTTGTGAGCACATTCAGAAAAGTACAAAGCATCTCAAACCATAGCTCCCATAATGATATATTTTGTAATGATGTTTCCTTCTATTATCACCCATTTCCAGACACCACTCTCATTTAGTGTCTTAATGGTTCTTTCCTGGATTTCTACAACGATATCCTTAATCTACCTATCATTCATATATTTTCCTTCTCTGTCATTAAGTTTGTATCTATGCTTCCATTTTCTCCAAAACTGACTCTTTTAAGTGATTTTCGGTTCACAAATATTCAATAAATTTATGATGTTTGGTGCAGTCTAAACTTAGGCTGACATTCTAGATCAAGCTTTGCAGTCAAGCTCTCCATTAAATCCTGCTCATTGGTGACTTTGCTGCAAATACTTTTGAGAATATTGACTCCCCAGACAACATAAATATTCACACTTGTCTACCAACACTTTGGCTGTAACATTTCTCTTTTCACCCATGCTGTTTTGGTAAAGATCAGTTTATTTTCTTACTTAATTAAGGTAGAGAGAGAGAGAAAGAGAGAATGAAATGGGTACCCTAGGATCTCGAGCCACTGCAAATGAACTCCAAATGCATGTGCCACCTTGTGCATGTGGCTTTACATGGGTACTGGGGAATCAAACACGGGTCCTTTGGCTTTTCAGGCAAGTGCATTAATCCCTGAGTCATCTCTCCAGCCCAAGTTAATTTTTAATATAGTAAAACATTGCCACTGATATTAGTGCTATGAATATCATGATCATTGCATCAAAATAAACAAATCTAGGCATAGAATAAATTGGATAGATGAATAGGTGCTAATAAATGTGCTGGAGAAAAGTGAATAAAAGGACATATTCCCTTAATTTCAAATATTTTTAAAATATTATATTTATTTGTTAGACAGAGACAGAGAGAGAGAGAGAGAGAGAGAGAGAGAGAGAGAGAGAGAGGCAGATATACACACAGAGACACACACACACACAGAGAATAAAAGAGAGAGGCAGAAGGCCTTGCCACTGCAAACAACCTCCAGATGCATGTGTCACCTTGTGCATCTGGGTTTATGTGGGTATTGGGGAATCAAACCTGGGTCCTTTGGCTTTGCAGATAAGTGCCTTAACCACTACTCCATTGCTCTAGCCCCTTCCCTTAATTTTAAGTGAAATAATTCCACTATAAAAATATTTACCATGTACACTATGCCATGATCTTAGGGGCAATGCAAAAGCCTTACATTGAAGCAACACTTATCTCTTTAGTTCTGTTTCTCCAGAAATACATTGTCACTGAGAACAAGTTTAACTTTAGGGCCTCCCTTTTAAGCAACACTGTAATTAACTCTTACAGTCTCTTCAACAACACTCTATTGACTGAGTCAGGGAGAATAAGGAAATGTACTTATTTCCGTGCTTTCTATTTTTTTCTCTTTTAAATCACAATAAGTACATAATTAGGTGATGTTTTTCTGATTAAAGAGAAGGGCTGCATTTCCGAGACACAGAGGACTAGAATTACAATGTCACAACATATGTATGTTTAAATTCTAGGTCCTCTCTGACATAAACATGTTAGCTGACACACTGACAGAAAGCTCCCCACATGGAGCCTTAGTATTGTTCTTGTCAGAATGAAGTTCCTTCCTTGGAAGTTTGGCTTCTAAGGATTTATCTTACACAACTGATGAAGTATTGGAGGCTCTTTTGCCATTTTCATGGGGCTTTGGTCTACCAGATTATATCTGGCAAAAGTAAGGCCCAGATATGAGAAAACTCAGCTCCTAGATCTAAAGAAGCCTAACGTGAGGATACCGGAAGTTTCTATTAGCACAGTGAGAATCCTGGACAGTTTCTCATGAAGACAGAAGTTCTATGGTCCAGTGGTATAATATTTGTCATCCTTCGAGAGCACATACAAACTCTGTTTCCCCAAGGCCAGCAGGTCTGAACTAATCAAACAGGGCACAGATAGGCAGACTTACTCATACTGTAATTTCACCTTCTAGTTTTTACTATCCCCTTCTTCTTTTCATTATTATTACTTATAAATTTCTCTCTCTTTCCTCTCTCTCCCCTCTCCACCTCGCCTTTATATTTTGCAAGCTCATATTTTTCAAAAGTTCTTATTATAGGACCTCCTACTATA
The DNA here is from genome assembly GCA_036346955.1 of Dipus sagitta. Classification (NCBI taxonomy): domain Eukaryota; kingdom Metazoa; phylum Chordata; class Mammalia; order Rodentia; family Dipodidae; genus Dipus; species Dipus sagitta. The sequence continues at coordinate 67,340,145 of CM070776.1, forward strand.
ATTTCTGCCACTGATAATCTATGTCCTTGTCAATGCAAGAGTCCCACAGCCCTGCCTTCAGAGATCAATTATCATAATTCTGTGCTAGAATGCCATCAAGCAAACTTCATTTTAAAAAATAGGTGTGTTAACTAAGCCTATGCTCATTTTTTTTTTAGTTCACATAAATTAATTCCAGTAGAATAGAAATTCATAGGGTGGTGGGGTCATGCTGAGTATAATCATTAACCCAGAAAGCCAGAAAAAGAAAAAAAAAAGGGTGTTATTCAGTAACTATGTTTATTTGAGCTTTAGGAGTAATTTTTACTTTCTTTTGAAGCAGAATTGCATGTAAACTCAATAGTCAAAACAGGAATTCTTTGTTTAGTGGTGAAAAAAAAGATTAAAAAATATGTTTCTAATGGAGGGAATGAGAAATCAGTGCTTGAAACACCAAGGTAATTTTAAAACAACTAAAATCTCTTTCTATTTATTACCCACAAAAGCCTAGTACACTGTGGTTACTAAGATTAAGGAACAAAGATGTAGGTTAGAGGAGGCATCTTGAAGGGACAGACCTCATTCCTCTTTTTGTTCTGAAGATAGTTAAAACAGAAAATGCCAGTATGAAATCAAAGGCTAGTTTATAAGCTTCTTTTGATTCATGTTGACCAAACAACAATCTGACCTGAGATCCCATTCCATAACCTACTGTGACTTTAAAACTTTTTAACTGTATTTATTTATTTATGTTATTTATTTATTTTATTTATTTACAAAAGAGAACACACACACACACACACACACACACACACACACACACACACATTATGGGCACACCAGGGCCTCTTGCCACTGCAAATGAACTCCAGATGCATGACCCATGTTGTATATCTGACTTTATATGAGTGATGTGGACTTGAACTCCAGCTGGGAGGCTTTGCAACCTAATGTCTTTATCCATGGAGCCTTCTCCTCATCCTGTACTGTGACACTTTATAGGAGTTTGGTTACTTTCTTCTGACTCTCACCCAACCACTTCATGTTAACATTGGACTGGATACTTGGCTTTGGTCCTCCTGGAGCACCGATTCTACTCTTGCCTATCCTAGCACCTGACCCTCATTAAGCAGTCATATCTGTCTGGAGAACAACTCCACACGGGGATCAGCTTTGTTTATGCTATGGAAAGCATCCAAAGACTTAACTCTAATAGAAGATTTTAGAATTTAGTACTTGTTGTGAGAACTCTTTTCTGGGAAGAATGTGACAACAGCTTGCTCCCCCAGGCAAGACACCCCTAACAAACAAGGCTGATTACACCAAAATTTACCTTGGTAAATCAATGAGTTTAGTGGTATTTCTGACAGATCAAGGGCAAAGGGTTACTTCCAGGAGTGTGGAGACTCTGAAACAGCTGCATTGAAAGGTTTCGTGTAAACATGTATGACAGCTTCCCCATAGCTGGATAACTGGAGCTCAGTGCTCCTTGATCTTTCACTCTCTGTATACTCTGCCTCTCCCCTCCCCCGCAGTCCACAAAACCTCGTGCATCATTACATATAGCTGACAAAGGGTTTACCTAAGATCTTTATGGCCATCTTTCTCATGCTTCTCTTTCTATTGGGGGACTCCAACAGGTCCAATTGAGAAAGTCTCTCATGTGTGGTCACAGCTGATCCTAATAAAGCTGCAGTATTGTTTTCCTCAGAGGACCACAAGATATAGCAATACTCTAATCAAGATTTGTGCACTGTTTCTTCATTTTACAGCGGACTGCTTCTCTGATTCCCATTTACTAATTCATAGCAATATAGAATTACTTGCCTCTTAGCTTATAAATGCTCTTAGCTGGCCTCTGTGGCTGGTAGCCCAACTTACAACAAGTGCTACTAGAAAACGAGATATAGTGATCCTAGGCCAAATACAAAGACATACTGATTCTCAACTCGATTGCTTTCTTAATCTGAATATTCATGGCCTGCTTAGAGTTGTTAGGGGTTTTATCTGTGATGGGAAGACTTTGAATATTGAAAAATTGAGTTACATTCAAATCAAACTTCAAAAACCATACATTACTTTCCGAAGATACCATATTCTTGTGAATACAAGTGTGGTAGTTTCAATGGATGTCCCCTGTGGATTCAGGTATTTTTTTTTAAAGCTTGTAACTTGGATCTTCATCCACCTGGCTGAAGGAGGTATCACTGGGAAGTGGATCCTGGAGTCCAGCCCAAGAGTGTGTTTGTGGGCAGATCTGATTTCCAGCTCAATGGTATGTAGAGTGGTTTGAACTCTGCCTTGGGTTCTGCTATTTGTTGCCCACTTATGCTTACTGCTTTTGGTTTCTTTTTTTTTTTTTTTTCCTTTTTTTTTTCTTTTTTTTTTTTTTTTTTTTTTCGAGGTAGGGTCTCACTCTAGCCCAGGCTGACCTGGAATTCTCTATGGTGTCTCAGGGTGGCCTCGAACTCACAGCAATCCTCCTACCTCTGCCTCCCAAGTGCTGGGATTAAAGGCGTGCACCACCACGCCCAGCTACTGCTTTTGGTTTCTGTGGGCTGTTTTGCTTGTTTCTCTGTTTGGATGTACAGAAGTAGCTTCTTCCATCACTGATGGAACTTCCAATTTGGTATGTAAGACTGAAATAAACCCCTTCCTCCCATAAACTGAGTCCGATTTGGCTGTTCATGCTAGTGATGTGAAACTGACTGAAACAAGTATCATCATAAAGGCCCACCAGAGATCATGAGAGTGTATAAATTTGGTGTAGTACCAACAGATTGATCGACTCTAGATTTTGAGCTAGATCCTTGTTATTGAGGAATTCATGGTCTGAATCTCTCTCTCTCTGAACTAGAATGCAGACACTTATAATGTATTAACTAAATTACTTGGGCTAATTAATTTCTAGTTGTGCAAAAAGTTTTTCTGAAAAAAGTTTTATACAGGACACAGACTTTAGCTTTTTATATGAGATATAGACAAAGTCAAATAAAGAAAATAGAGTCATATTGATTGATATAAAATGCAGTTATAAGGTTCAGATTGCCTTCTCTTTATGTGAGTTATTTGATAAGCTATTGTTTTATACCCATTGAAAGAGTGTCGGTAAACATGTTTAGAAATCGAGTTCCTCAGTATGCTTGGGAAAGGTAGGCTATAATGAAATTAGAGAGTGAGGATCAAGTCTGAATATGAAGAAAAGTGAAAGTCAACTTAAAGAATCTGACTTAACAAATGAGAAATTATTGAGGAATTTTTAATCAGGGAAGTGACTTGATTACACTTGTGTTTGATGGCACTGGAAAGGAGAAAAATATTTAGGAAGCTGTTGAAGCATAAAAAATGCATGAAAATATATTGTAAAGTGGCAATAGAGGAAAAGATGAATGTGAGAGACGATTTTAAATTAAAGCCATCAAAACATAAGAAGTTGCTTTGATTTAGTCAACATGAAAGATAATATCATTAATGACTATTCTAAGATTTCTGATTTTACACACACACACACACACACACACAGAGAGAGAGAGAGAGAGAGAGAGAGAGAGAACCAGGTGATGATCATCTACTGTGTTCCAAGTACATCCTTTGTTTTAATTTATACGTTTCTTAAGTATTTATTTGTAATTTCCATTTTATATAAGAACAATATGGCTCTGTGAGGTTGAATGATTTGGCCAAAATTACATAATCAGTATAAGTGGGTTTATCTGTACTTTATACTCCTGATTTTCAATTATGTCATTACAAAAAAATGCCAATGCATTTGAAGCTTTTGATTTAATAATACAATTCAGTAGAAAACTAATAAAACTCTGTCCCTAAATGATTTTTAGGATCAATTTGTTCAATGCTGTCAAGACTAATGAAAATATATTGCCCCATACCACCCAGATGATCACCTAAAGATGTGACTTGAATGTCTGTACAAAAAGACCTAGCTCTTGTGAATGGGCGATTTGTCTTTGGAAATCTAAAACTTACCTTAGTCAAGATTTGGGTATCTATCTGAAAGAACTGGTGCTATAAGGAGAAAATAGAGTGCTTGGTGGAAAGCAGTCCTAACACATCCCCCACCCCCTCTTGGGAAGCCCATGTGGGGGCTGCCAACCAGTGTCTGGCAGGAATCAGACCCCAATAGGCCCCCCTACTGGCTCTTGTAGGAGATGCCTGCCATTGCCTGTGGGAGGCAGGCTCTAGCCCTCAAGCCTAACAGACCTGCAAAGTAAATGCAAGCCAGTGCCTGTTGGGAAGTAGCTCCTGGCACACTGCCAATTTGGCCTGTGTGGGAGATGCAAGGCTGTGTATAGTTTGAAACAAACCTGAGCCTCACTGACCTGGCCTGTGCAGGAAAGGCCAAATTAAACTGGAAAGACCACTCCCATAGCCCCAAAACAAGAAGGTACTCTAAGATCAGGACCATCCTTGACCTCTAGCTTCACACAAGAACCAACATCAATCCTCTACAGGTAAACTTCCCATTGTCACAAGTGTTGCCCAAAAGGGTCTTCTACAGCTAAATCTAATGAGCTTTACCAAGAAATAAACGGGAGCACTGCTGAGACAGTTCCAATACCTGCAAGAAAATAAGACAATCACTAGTGAAGTGGCAGATAGAAGGTCCCATCAGAAAACAAACAAACAAACAAAAACCCTGCCAATTAGTACTATAAAATGGGGAATTTAAATCTGGAACAGATGTGAAAAACAATTGCAAATATTTATGCACTATATATTGAGACTCCCAATTTCATAAGACAAACACTAAAAGACCGAATGGATAGACAGGTATGGACATAATAGTAGTTGGAGACTAAAATACCTCACTCACTCACATATTTAGATAGGTCCTCAAAACTAACATCAGCAATGATACTTCATAGATAAATTATACCATGGTCAAGCTGCAGTTAACAGACACCTAAATAGCATTCCATCTAACACATAGGGAATACACATTCTTCTTAGCATTATATGAAAGTTTCTCTGATTTGACCATATCATAGGTCAAAAAAACAGCCTTAACACATGCAAAAAACTGAGATAATTTCTTGTATCCTATAAGACAGTAGTCATATAAAACTGGAAATTAACAGCAAGAAAACTTTGACAACTACACAAATACTTGAATACTGAACAATGAGCAATTTGAATGAAGAACAAGTCATTGAAAAAATCAGGGTAGACATATAAAAATTTATAAATTAAAGAAAATGATAAAACAACTTATGAGATCATCCAGGATGCAATCAAGGCATTCTCAAGTGGAGCCATATAGTCATAAGTGCTCACATTAAAAATTAAGAGTGATATAAAAAAGGATACACCTGGTGGTGCTATAAGAACAATAAGAAACCAATTCTAAGCCCAGCAGATTGCAAGAAATGATAAAAGTCACAGCAGAAATTAATGGAATATAAACAAAAAGAATAGTACATAGACTCAAAGAACTGATTTTATGAAAAACTTAACAAGATTGACAAGCCCTTAACCAAACTAACTAAAAGAGAATCAAAAATAGAGATGAAAGCCGGGCGTGGCGGTGCATGCCTTCAATCCCAGCACTCAGGAGGCAGAGGTAGGAGGATCGCTGTGAGTTTGAGGCCACCCTGAGAATGCAGAGTGAAGTCCAGGTCAGTTTGGGCCAGAGTGAGACCCTACCTCGAAACCCTCCCCCCTCAAAAAAAAAGACATGAAAAAAGACTTTTACAACAGACACAAATTGAACTTAGACATTCTTTTTTTTTTTTTTTTTTTTTTTAGTAAAAGGCGAAAGATTTATTCGATCTGAAGAGAAACCAAAGCACTGAACTTAGACATTCTTAAGGGAATATTCTGAAAGCCTCTATGCCAAAAAGCTGGGAAGCCTAGATGAAATAGGTACATTTGTAAATGCATATTAACTGTCAAAATTAAAGCCAGAAAATATAAATAATTTAAAGCTATAATGAGCAATGAGACTGGAGTCCTCCCTGCAAAATAATCTAGTTGCTTGAGAGATGACTAAGCAGTAAAGATCCTTGCTTGCAAAGCCTGATGGCCTGGGTTTGATTCTTCAGTACTCATGTAGAGTCAGATGCACAAAGTGAGGCATGCATCTGGAGTTCATTTGCAGTAGCAGGAAGCCCTGGAATGTTTACTCTCTCTTTCTTTCTCTCTCTCACACATACACTCTCTGCCTCCTTTCTTTCTCACTCTTTCAAATAAATGAATAAATATTTTTTAAAAGAAAAAATATAGATGGATTCACTGCCAAATTCAATTGCTCACTTCTATCAAACATTTAGGGAAGCTCTAATGGCAACACTTCTCAAATTGTTTGACAAAATAGAAAAAGGGAAGAACCACAATCAAATTCTTTCTATGATAGTATTATCCTAATAACAAAACCAGAGCAAGACACACCAAGAAAACTGCAGACCAATATCTCTGATGAACATAGATGAAAAAATTCTAAAAAAAAAAAAAAACTGTAAACTGAATACAAGAAACCTTAAGATTATACATCATGACCAAATGGGTTTCATTCCAAGGATGCAAGGTTGGCTCAGCATATACAAATGAATAAATGCAATCCACCACATAAACTTAAGAACAGAAATTATATGATCATCTCAATAGATGTTGAAAATACACTTGACAATGTTCAGTATGTCTTCATGATGAATGTTCTGGAGAAATGATGAATAGATGAAATATATCTCAAATTAATGAATGCTTCATATGAAAAACTATAGCCAACATTATTCTGAATGGGTAAAAACAACATATTTTCCCCTCTGAAATCTGGTACAAGACAATGGTGCCAATTGTCTCTGCTTTTATTCAATATAGTCCTCAAGTCTCAGAAAATAAGAAAAGAGAAAGGTATAAAGGGTATAAGAATAGAAAATAGGGCAGGAGAGATGGCTTAGTGGTTAAGGCGATTGCCTGCAAAACCAAGGACCAGGTTTGACTCTCCAATACCCACGTAAAGCCAGATGCATAAGGTGACACATGTATCTGGAGTTCATTTTCAGTGACCAGAGGCCTTGGCGTGCTCATTCTCTCTCTCTGCCTCTAAATAGGAAATAAAGATGTGAAACTATTCCTGTTTGTGAATGACATGATTCTGTACTTAAATGATTATACAGACTCTACCAGAAAAAAATTAGATTTGGCAAACTTTTACAGTAAAGTTGCATGATACAAAATCATTATCTAAAATTAAGCAGCTTCTAAATATTCCAATTAACTTGCTGAAAGAGAAATTAGAAGTAATATCCCAATCAAAATAGCCCTCAAGAAAATAAAGTACTTAGGAATATATCTCACCGAGGATGTAAAATCCTTGAAAACACTGAAAATGAAATAAAAGACAATAGCAGATGATGCTGAAACCTACTATGCTTCTATATTGGCAGAATAGAACTGCCGTATGACCTAGGCATACCACACCTAGGTGTATACCCAAAGGACTCTATATCCTACTACAGAGCTACTTGTTCATCCATGTTTATTTCTGCTATAACCACAATAACTAGGAAATAGAATCAACCTAGGTATATGTCAATTAATAATACAAATGTGAAACGTGTTCACAGTGTACTTTTATTCAGCTGTAATGAAAAATAAACTTATGAAATTTTCTAGAAAATGGATGGAATTGAAAAAAATATATACTAAGATAAGTTAGGCTTATAAAGAGGAATATCACATGTTCTCTCTCATACGATCCTAACTTTTAATGTCTGTATGCATGTAAACAAAGGGACCCAAGGGTAGATACAGTACATGAAATACTTTTGGAGACACTGAGAGGGGAACAAGGTAAATAGAAAAGGGGGAGGACAAAAGGAAACATATAGTATGAAAGCAGAAAGAATTATAGTAGGCAAATGGCACAAAGAATAAGGGAGATGGGGAAGAGAAGTGGAGAAAGGAAACAAAAAATAAGATATGTTTGTAAAACACAAAATTAAAAACTCATTCTTCTTATGGTAGTTAAAAAAATTGAAGCAAGCTGGGCTAGGTGGCATACACCTTTAATCCCAGAGCAGAGGTAGGAGGATCACAGTAAGTTCCAGGCCACCCTGAGACTACATAGTGAATTCCAGGTCCGCCTGGGCTAGAGTGAGACCCTACCTCAAAAAGCAACAACAACAACAAAATTGAAACAAAATCTCCAGTTAAATAAAATTGTATTTGGGGATGGTAGCTGGGGAGATTGCTCAGTGGTTAAACACTTGCTTAGAGAAAACTCTGATGAAATAAATAAAGTACTTTTAGAATTCTCAATAGAAGCCATTAAAATCCAAATAGAAAAGTAGTGAATATGTGATTAAATCATTCATAAATAAATTCAAATGACTGAAAAATTTCAATAAACTTTTCTGATATTGAAAACATATAACTTACAATTTAAAAAAGAGAAAATATCCAGGAATGATGGTGCACACCTTTAATCCCAGCACTTGGGAGGCAGAGGTAAGAGGATCAATGTGAGTTCAAGGCCAGACTGAGACTATATAGTGAATTCCAGGTGAGCCTGGGTTAGAGTGAGACCTTGCCTTGAAAAACCAAAAGAGGGAGAGAGAGAGAGACAGAGAGAGACAGAATAATAGAATGATGGGGCACCCTGTCTGAGGCATTGCCCTAACCACAGTAACTGACTGGTACAATGATGACCCCAGAGTTACTACCTACCTATACCCCACTGAAGATGACTTTCAGAGGAATGGAGATAGTGTAGAGGAGATATGAGTGGATAGCTTGATGGGAATATGATCAATTTGTAGTATGTTTATATATTGAAACTTCCAACAAAAATTTTAGAAAGAAAAGAATGGAGAAGTGATTTGAATATTTCCCGGAAGAAAAAGACTGACTGCTTTAAAATCCTAGGGGAAAGAGTTTTCATCCAACTCAGAGAAATGTAAAAAGGCTGCCTGGCCTGAACCACAGGGAAGGAAGATGCAATTTGTACTTATTTGTAATATATTTGCCAGTTCATCAACCAGATTGACAGCTTCTTTTGAGCTTTCAGTTTTTGGAAATGTATTTTAAGTCAGAAGCTTTCTATCCTTGAACAGTTATACCCACAACTCTAGCCTGCTAGTTCACAAACAAATTTCACAGAAAAATGTTATTTTTTGAGATCACCAACTTTCTGAGATGATAATCAATGAAGATATTAATTAGACCTTGAACTGAAAAAGCTATAACTTTACCTTACATACCGTTCTTATAAATTAAAGCTCATATATTCATTCAATCAATGACTATTTGTGAAATGTCTATTATACATCAGGCAAGGCAAATGTGATTCCTTTTATTATGCAAGTATACATTCTAGTGAGACACACAGCACAGAGAGCAAGTGTTTGAAAAATTAACACAGAAGGGCTGTGTTTGGGAAGAGTCAAGCTTTCATGGGATGGAAATACATGTGACACAGCTTCTGAATTGCAAGATAGGGCACACATATACTTAAAGATAAAACAACAATAGGGTGACAACAGGCGAAATTGAAGCAGGTAGTATGGGTCTAAACTACACACAATATTTCACACCATGTTAATAGATAGGAATTTATCCCAAAACAAGAGAAGTACTAAAGCACCAGAAATATGAATAATGAATCATATGCTTGCTTAGATTCTCACTGGGGAGCAGTCAAAATGTTGGAATATGGCTGGATAGATTGCTCAATGGTCAGAGGTGCTTGCTTATAAAGCCTAACAGCCTGGGTTCAATTCCTCATTACTCACATAAAGCCAGATACACAGACTGGCTCATACATCTGGACTTCCTTTACAGTGGCAAGAGGTCCTGGCATGTCCATAATCACTCTCTCTGTCTGCCTCTTTCTCTCTATTGTTCTCTGTCTTAAATAAATGAATAAATAAGTATTTTACAAAAACGATTGTTATAATCCGGGACTAAATATGGTGATTCAAAATTGAGTGGCATAAGTGGACACAGAAAATTCAATAAATTTAATAGAATTGTTAGAGATAAAAATCATCAGGCTGGAGGGATGGCTTAGTAGTTAAGGCATTTGGCCTGCAAAGCCAAATTACCTAGGTTTGATTTTCTAGGACCCACGTTAGTCAGATGCACAAGGGGGCTTACCCATCTGGAGTTCATTTGCAGTGGCTGGAGGCCCAAGCATGCTTATTCTCTCTCTCTCTCCTCCTCTTTCTCTGTCAAATAAATACATAAATAAATAAAAATACTTTAAAAATCATTAAAAACCAATTGGGTATTGGATTGACTGGTAAGAGAGGGATGAAGGGCACATTTAAATTTCTAATCTGAACAAAAGTATATGGTGGTATCACTGAACAGAGAGAGGGCAGAAGGTTTGAGGAGATGGTAAGATCAATTCTGGGTATATTGAATGTGCATGTGAGACATGTAAGTAGATACATTCTGTGAACATTCATGTTATATGAGTTTGAAGATTAGAAAAGCATTCTTTTAAAAATAATTTATTTAATATTTGAGAGAGAGAGAGAGAATGGGTACACCAGGACCTCTAGCCACTGCAAATGAACTCCAGACACAGGGCCACCTTGTGTATCTGACTTACTTGGGTACTGGGGAATTCAACCTGGGTCCTTAGGCTTCGATGGCAAGTACCTTAACCACTAAGCCATCTCCCCAGCCCAGGAGAGCATTCTGGACTAGAGATAGAAGTTTGAGAACATTTAGTCTATAATGCACCTTTCTGGTGATCAAGTACACATTGTTAGTGTTTTAGCATGCTGTGTTTCTTGAGCATATTCAATCCTATTTGAGGAACTCTTCAGAACAAACAATGTGATGTGGAAGGTAGAACAAGAAGGGTTGTAGTCCTTTTATGAAATTTACTGAGTTATCTTGGACAAATCAGAATGCTCTGGCTATCTGTTTCTTCATCAGTCACACAGAAACAGAAATAAAAGAGAAAGGGAAATCATTTAATGACTCTTCCCATATAATCTTGTAGTTATTAGGTTTGAATATATTAATAGTTGTTAAGCATACAGAACAGTGGCTATGATACCTCAGTAAACTGAATAAGTTAGATTCCCAGTGTGCATTTGCTACCATTATTTAACATGACAGTTGTTTCAGATTAAACTCAAAACAAAGCAAAACAACAACAGCAATAACAACAACACTATCTTGAGTATTTTCTCATTCTTGTGCTCAGGAATACTTGAGCAAGCAATACATAGCAGTGGAATCGCTGGGTTAATAGGCAGGTGAAGTTAAATTGTTTCTAGATATTTCTTAATTATCCTTCAAAACACTGAGTATAGCTGATTCCCCACTTTCTTCATGAATATTAGATATTATCAATAGAGTCTTTGGTGATCTAATATTTTGCCTTTCTTTTATAATTTCCATGGAATTCATAAACTTTTCTGGAAAAGAAAATTTGTTTAGGACTTTGGAAGGCAGCAGGGTGTTCTTTATTAACAATGTGACTGGATATAGTCTTCTGGAACCTATGTAGATCATATATTTGAGATGGCAGCTTTGCAATGTATTGAATAATTCATGTTTAGAAAACCATCCTCTCTTTTGTAACATGTTCATATCCTCACAAATCCTGTACATATAACCAATTAGAAATGGTAACATCCTTACCCATTCTGTGACTTTCAAAGATTCTGGATAATTGTGAAATTCTCCATATTTTGTGTACTAAACCTAATTCACATGAGGGTGATGAGATAAATGATTGAGTTATTGAAAAACAATTTGATGCTGCCAGATTCTATGGTAACTTCTTAAATCAGTAAGCACATTTTCCCCCAAGAGGATCTGGTATAAGTTACCCCACAGCTGCAAGAGATCTGATCAAGGAAAAGGACCAAGGATGACTTCAGCAAAAGCATTACTGGTTTCCTGTTTCTGTATACTCTAGAATATCATTAGACTGAAATGCAAAGAGCAAGGGAAAACACTTGGAATAAAGTTGGATCCAGGTTTTACAAGCCAGACTGATTTTTGGCAGGTTAATCACTTAGCAATTGAATTGTTTATTCTTGTTTATTTTTTGGTTGCTAAGATGACTTGATCAGATCAACTGCTCTGGGATCTATACATTTTTCTTCAACCAAGGAAGAAAAGTAAGACTTTTATATGTTTGATCTAATTATGGTTTCTAATGGCTTTATACTGATCTAATATTTTCATTAAAGTTCATTGAAGCATGTAATAATACCTGACTTCAGCATCTTGTTTTTCTCTATTTCAAAGCTATTTCTTAAGTACTCTTGCCCTTGGTTCTTGCAAAGATCCTCTGAGGCAAGGATTTTTATCTGAATTTTACTGCAGAGCCGGAACTGGAGCCCAGTTTATTTATCTCTTGTTCCTTCCTCTTGACAGATAGAGGAAATCTCCGGTGAATAGAGGTATGACAGTTGCTTTATTGATGTAAAAAATAAGCTTAAGATAATTTCATTACAAATTAGAACTTTAAAAAAATACCTTAGAAACTCAGACATTTACTGTTTGTGTTCAATTTGCACCAAAATGGTCCTCTAAATTTGGAATGATTACTGCATAGGTGAGCATTTACTTTATACTTTGACAAGTAAAAAAATACCCTCACTAGATCCAAAGCTTGCAAACCTTTGTATTGGCATCTTCATCTATAACCATGAAATGTAAACAACATATCCCCAGAGGCGTATGCACATGGATCCTGATCCTAAGTTGATACAAGATTTGAGTCAATTCAATTCAATAAATTTATTGAACACCTATCTCATATATGTGTGCATATATATATATATATATATATACATATATACATATATGTATATATATGTATATATATATATATGCTTGCAATCTAGCAGTAGAAGGGGCACACTAGATAAAACAAGTAGACAGAACTAAAATGTCAAACGGAGTGTAAAGGCTTAAACTTCTGAATTTTCAGAAAATATAAAGGTCTTATCTAACAAGGTAAGTAAAAAAAAAAATAGATGCCAAGATTGAGGTGGAGTTTGAAGAAAACCTTGACAAAAAGCTGAGTAAAATTTTTACTGGCAGAAGAGTATTTATACAGAGGCAGAAAAGGAAGTCTAATGTATTTGGAAATAGTGATAATCACTTTGAGAAACAGTGTCTCTTTAGGGGTGAGAGCAGAGAAGACAGATAAAAGGGAGAAAATATTTAAAGGGCTTTGAGATCCAAACAGGGATATAATAAAACTGGTACATGGTCACAGAGCACAGATGGTTTCTGAGCAACATGATCTGCATGACCTTGAAGCAAATGCAGCTGATTGCTTTATGTGGGTCATATGACAATGTGACAAAATTAGAAAATTATTATAATCATTGATATAAAGGAAGAAAATGACATGAAATAAAAATTTCAGTGTCATAAATAAAATTTACATTATATTTTTAAGCACTGACTGTGGTTACTTTTGTGCTATCATGGCATAGTTGATGAGTTCTGGCAGGAACTGACCCGCAAATCCAAAATACTTAGTATCTAGCCCTTTATGAAGAGAAATCATACTAATGTAATTCTTATAGTGGTGATTGATAATGATTTCATTGAGTACTAGTTTGAGCATTCACTATGACAATCTCATACATACATTCCAAGTAAAACCTTGTGGGAGTTTGAGTTGTATGAATTTAGGGATTCTGGACACCACTGGAACTTTCTGTTCATTTTTAATGGTCACTGGCATCTTCTAGTCAGAGTGCTCTTCTTCCTCCTATCCTGACTCATTGGACTTCAATCATTATAGTGGCCTCTATCACTACACTGCCCACTAAATTGTGTCAAAACAAAATTTATCTATTATCAGTTTTCTCACTCTGGCTATATCAATGCTATTTCCATGTAAGAAAGCTTTTTGCCAGAATATGTTTATAGGTCCTAGCCTTTACATCATTTCCCCCATGGGCTCAATCCTCAGCCCTAAGAATAAAAAAAAGAAAACTGAAATTTTCTGACTAGTATTTCAACTTTATTAGACATGGTGAGATCATGGAAATAGCCCATGAATCCACTGCAGAATAATTGATCAAGAAAATGTGGTATGTGCTTGTGTGTGTTTAATGAAATATTATTTGGGCTTTAAAAAGAAAGAATTCCTGGGATGGAGAGATGGTTTAGTGGTTAAGCACTTGCCTGCAAAGCCTAAGTACCCCAGTTCGAAGCTCGATTCCCCAGGGCCCAGGCTAGCCAGATGCTCAAGGGGGCGCACGCGTCTGGAGTTCGTTTGCAGTGGCTGGAGGCCCTGGCGCGCCCATTTTCTCTCTCTCTCTCTCTCTCCCTCTTTCTCTCTGTCTGTCACTCTCCAATAAATAAACAAAAATAAACAAAAAAATTTTTAAAAAGAAAGAATTCCTACTCCCCCCAAAACATGAATTAAACTAGCACACATTACACCAAATAAAATAAGTCAAAAGCAAGTACTACACAATCTAAACTATGGCATCTAAAAAGTCAAATTGAGGCAGAAGTAATGGCTAACCCATTTTAGAGTTGTTCCTACACAAGCATGAGGACCCTTTTGAGTTTTATTCCTCATTACCCACATAAACTGTTTGGTATGGCCACACATGCCTGTAATCCCACTCCCCTGCAATACAGAGACAAGAAAGAAAATCACAACTCATGAAACTAAAGAGTAGAATGATGTGAAGGGCTGAGCAGAAGGGATATGGGGAATGGGAATATGTTCATCATTTTATACCAACTCACTGTAAAATGAATAAATTCTGGGGACAATATACAACATGTTGACTATTGCTGACTATAAAATGCTGTAGGCTATAGGCACAACTATGTGCTTGTTTAGCATGTGAAAGGTCCTTGGTTTGATCCCTAGACTTCCCCCCACACTGTGTTATACTATATATTTGAAATTGGATGAGAATAATTTAAATATCCTAATCCCAAAAGTGATTATGTAAATTGATAAATGTGCTGACTAATGTTGTAGTGATAATTATTTCCAACTGTAAATGCATCCCAAATTATTTTATATGCCAGAGACAGTGCTAGAGAAAAGAGTTGCTTCCAGTTTCTGTCTCTGTTCCCCAAGCTCCTAGAGGTTGGTCATTAGTGAACTAGGTCTGACTTTTTTCTGTACTGTCTGTGTTCCTGGGTTCCAGGAGTGAGCTTGGATATGATTTTAATCTGGTGCCATCTCTGTCTCCACTCCATTAATGAGTTTAGGTGCTAGCTTTTCTCCTGTACCCTCTCTTCCCCAGGGATCCAAAAATATGCCATTAGTGAGTTCATATGCCAGCTTTTCTCCAGTGTACTCCATGTTCCCCTAGAGCACAGCTGATTGGACACTGGTGATTTCAGGAGCCAGCTTTTCTATGGCACCCTCTCTGTTACCCCAGGCTGATCCTGATTGGACACTGGTAAGTTCAGTTTCTATTTCCTTTCTAGCCCTCTCTCTGACACCCCCAAGCTCCTGTACATTCAGATCTGAGATGGGGAATTCCATGTGAGTCATGGCACAGGTGCAATCAAACTTAGATCACCTCACCTACCCCATCTATGAAGCAACATCAAATATCTCCAACATTAAACTCTAAGCAACACAAAGACAAGTGAACACATATACGAAGCATACATACACACGCATACACAACCACAAAAACCATTGGGAATGCACACTTAAAAAACAGGTTTACCAGAAAATTTGACCAAACACCATCAGCAGATAGGTGTCAACACAAAATGGGTAACCAAAAAAAGACAAAAAAAAATAACCCAACATATCTCCCCCATGAAATACCAATCCAATAGTAGAAGATATCCATGAGCTACTTAGAGCAAAGTTCAGACAAAGACTGAAATATTAAATACACAGAACAAAGTATACTAAAAGTTGTAAGATGTAAATATCAAGGCAGATCCATCAGACTAAAGCCAATATTTCACTGGGAACTCTAATAGCCAAAAGGGTTTGTAATGGTATATTTCAAATCAAAAGACCACAGCTGCCAACCCAAACTACTATACCAAGAAAAATTACCACTTATAATAAAAGGAGAAAGAAAATTTTTCTATAATAAGAGCAGAGTTAATATATTTATCAGCTCTAAGCCTGCTCTAAAGGATACTGGATGAAATATTTCACATCAAAGAGGACAAACACATTCAAGAGGTTACAAAAGAGAAAAAATGATAAGCAATGCTAGAACACTTATTAACCAAATGAAGACCAAGAAAACATCAAACAGCATAGAAGCTTCAACATTGCAGGGATTAACTTATACTTTTCAATAATAACTAAGCAGTAATGGTTTCAATTCCCTAATCAAAAGACACAGACTGGTTCAGAAAATAATATCCATCATTATCTGTCCAGACTCAGGAGTCCTTACAATGACACAAATCCTGCTCTCAAGGCCAACCTGAAAACCAGTTCTAGAGAGATGGTGACAGACATTATGGCCACTCAAACTTCATCAAAACATAGATCCAGAGGCTACAGAGAACTCAGCACTGAATCAGATCTCTATCTTGCCTGCCAAGGCTCAGGGAACATAGCAGAACACAGGGCAAAAGAGTGAAGTCAGAGATAAATTCCAACACAGTAATAGTGGATGGTTTCACTATTCTATTGTCGTCAATAATTTTTTAATTTTTTTATTAAGAATATACTTTGTATGAATACATCATTTGTTGGTACCACCTTTTCCCTTCTCCCTGCCCCTATTCCACTAAGGATCCTCCTCAATAGGGTTACTAGTATTCCCCATGGGGTTGTGGTTTATGCATTGTGATAGCAGCAGTCAGTTATTGGTGGTGGGGTGGGGCAATGCTTCTGGGTATGATGTCCCAATCCATGGCTTTTACAATCTTTCTGCCACCCTCTTCCAAACATTCCTTGAGTATGGTGGATGTGTTTTAAGTTTACTTCAGTGATGAGATCTCAGTACCCTTTGCATTTCTGCTTTGGTATGTGTTGAGTATCCTCAGCATCTGTCTTCTTTACCATGGTACTGTTTGTCAGGCTCACCATGGAAGCAGCACTCTTGCTCATCTCCCCAATTCCTCTGTGGTTTAACCTGTACCTTGGCTGAAGTGTGGGTTGTGGTTTACCTCCTCAGGTATGGCTACCTTCTGAAAAATAAAAATAGATCCTCCATCATAGAATGAAGTGAGCATAGGTTAAATGGGATAAGTATTGTTAATTTAGGGAGATTTTGATGGATGTAGCCCCTCTTTGGGCCAAAAACTAGTGGGGTATTGTTGAAGACCATAATCTTTGTTTCCCTGACTTATTTCTCAATTTCAGCTATGGGTTCCTTTCCACTGAGTAGACCTCTTAGCCAATAAGAAAACCATTGGTTACCCACCAAGGTTGTATGCCACCATTGCACTGGTGTGTACATCTTGACAGGCTGGTTGCTCACATCATTGTTTGCCACTTTCCCCCAGTAGCTCATATAGTGTTTCCCAGCCCTAGACAGGCTAACTATCTTTTAGATAGTTAACTATCTTTCAGATTCCAGCTAGGTCTCTCCATTTTCTGTATTGGCAGCATATTGTGTCTTCAGCAATACCTTTTACCTCAGGCAAGCAATCAGGTGCTTTGACAGAAGCCTGTCTTGCTTTGGAGATTTTTTTGGTCTCTTATCAACTGCTCAATGTGGGTAGCAACCAAGTTCTCGCACTTGGAATTACAGGCCAGAGAGGATGTTTTAAGGTTATGCTTCATCCCACCTTCTAAAGAGACCTTCTCTCCAGACTCTCCCCTTTTACTCTGGTTGAGGGTTAAATCTATCAGTATACCTTCGAGGGAAAGGTTTTTATGGTACCAGTTCATTTTGGGTTTAGTTTTGTGTTTATTTCCCCACAACCTCCTCTTGCCCTCCCCCCAAACCCTTCCATCCACCAGTAGGTAATCTTCACAAAATAAACAAACAAACAGAGAAACACTGGCATTAAGTGACATTAGCGATAAAGTGGACCTAACAGACATTTACAGAGCATTCCATCCAAACATAACGGAGTAAACATTTTTCTCAATGGCCCCTGGAACTTTCTCTAGAATAGATAACATAATAGGACAAAAAGCAAGCCTAAACAAATTTAGGAAAATTGAAATACCCATTGTGCATTTAATCCAACTGCAATGAAGCAAATCTAGAAATGAACAATAAGAAAAACTGCAGAAAACACACAAAATCCTGGAGCATCAACAACACACTACTGAATAATGAATGGGGTCACTGAAGAAATCAAAAAGGAAATAAAAAGTTACTAGAACTAAAAGAAAATGAAAACACAGCATATCAAAACCTATAAAATACATGAAGGCAGTCTTAAAAGGGAAGTTTTTAGCTAAGTGCCTGCATTACAAAAACATAGAGATATCAAATAAATAACTTAATGATGCTCCCAAAGGCCTTGATAGAATAACAAAGAAAATCCAAATGTACTAGATGAAAAGGAAAAGAAACAATTAGCATGAGGAAAGAAATTAATGAATTAAAAATGAAAAAAAGTCAATGAAAAAATAGTTGCTTTTTTTAAAATGCTATGCAAGATTGGCAAAGCCTAGCTAAATTAACCAAAATAAAGAGAAATAAAGACATAACTTGATAATATTAGAAATGAAAAAGGAGACATTGCATCAGATACCAACACAATTGGGAAAATTATAAGGAGACAATTCAAAAATCTATATTCTACTAAATTAGAAAATCTAAAGAAAATAGATGATTTTCTAGATGCATATGACCTACCAAAGTTAAACTGAGATCAAGTTAATAATTACGTTTGCCTAGAAGTAGTAATTGGATTGAAGTAGTAATAAAAAGATATAATAGTCAAAACAGTTTAGGTCCAGGCTGGATCACTACAAAATTCAAGCAGACTTTTAAAGAAGATTTGGAACCAATGCTCTTCCAGGTATTTCATAAAGCAGAAAAGGAGAGCATGCTCCCTAATTTGTTTTATGAAGCCAGCATTACAATAATACCTAAACCACAGAAAACTATACCAATATCCTTGATGAAAATAGTGACAAAAATTCTCAATAAAATACTTGCAAGCTAAATTCAAGAACATATCCAAAATCTCATTCATCCCAATCAAGTCAGCTTTATTCCAGGGATACAGGGATGTTTCAATGTACATAAATCAATAAATGTAGTTAGTATATCACATAAATAGAATGGAGGACAGAAATCACATGATCTCAAAAGATTCAGGCAAGATCTTTGGCAAATTTCAACATACCTTCATATTAAAAACACTGGAGAAACTAGGGATAGAGAGGGCAAAACTCAATGTACTAAAGGCTATATATATATAAGAAATCCATAGCTTTGTGTCACTGCCAGATAGCACCCAACCAAAAGCACCTGATGGGAGAAAAGTTGTTTATTTTGGCTTACAGGCTCGAGGAGAAGCTCCAAGATGGCAAGGGAAAATGGTGGCATGAGCAGAGGGTGGGTATTACCTCCTGGCCAACATCAGATGGACTACAGTATCAGGACAGTATATCAAACACTGGCAAGGAGAAGCTGGCTATAATACCCATAAGCATGCCCCCTACAATACACCTTCTTCAGGAAGCTTCAATTCCCAAATTGTCACCAGCCAGCTCAGGACCTAGCATTCAGAACACATGAGTTTATAGGAGACACTTACTTCAAACCACCACATTCCATTCCTGAACCCCATAAACTCATGGTCATCCATGATGTAAAATGTAATGTATCAGTCCAACTTTAAAAGTTTGCATCTTTTTATTAATCCCAAAAGTTGTTCAAGTATCCCCATAGTCCAAGATCTTTTTTTTTTTTTTAGTCCAAGATCTTTTAACTAAGCAGTAATACCAAGGAACAAACTATGATGGGATGGAACAAACATACACACCTTAAAAGATGGCACTGGGCTTACAAAAGATAGAACCAATACAATATTTAAAACAAACAGGGCAAACATTAAATTTTGTAACTCCAATTCTTACAACTTTAACCAGTGATGTCTCTATAGTTAAATTCCACCCTTCCAGCTGGGCTCCTAACAGCCTGGGGAACAATGCACCCCAAGCTAGCAGATGTTCTTGATGACCATCTCACAGTCTTGGCATTTCAAAAAGTCCCAGGGTCTCTACTGCAACCCATGGTTCACCCTCATAGTTCCACTGGGTCTCCATGTAGGTAACCCAACAATCTTGCTTCAAATTGCCCATGACCATTTCCAAAAACATTAAAGCCACATTGCAAATTCAATGGCTCCCTCTTTCATGCATTTGCTATACTCCGTAGTACTAGGTGAGCTACCAACTTGTTCGTCCAGGGAGGAAATAAAACTGACTTTGAAGAGCTGGACTCTCCTTCAGCATTCAGGCCCCTTACTTTCATTTTTCTTTTTTCTTTTTTTCGGTTTTTGCTTTTTCGAGGTAGGGGTTCACTCTAGCTTAGGCTGACCTGGAATTCACTATGTATTCTCACGGTGGCCTCGAACTCATGGTGATCCTCCTACCTCTGCCTCCTAAGAGCTGGGATTAAAAGTCTGTGCCACCACACCCAGCTAAGGCCCCTTTCAAAAGAGTCCCCATTCTTGTTTTTCCAGTGCAGATCAGCTTGCCGAATCTCAATGGTTATTATTTCTCAAACAATTGCAGCCAAATGGGCAGCAGTTTCAGGCCAAAGATTTCATTTCTTTCTGTGCTATATCCATCTGTCCATTTCTATGCTATGAAACCCTACACAAGTTCTCAAGACATGGGCATAACAGCAAGCCCCTAATAAAAACTGCTTTTATCTAAGTCATGACAAAGTTCTTTCTCAAACTCATAAACCAAACCTCAGAGTCCATAGTTCTTACTCCATTCAGGTCTTCCAACTCTGATCAGAATCCATCAAGCTGTCATTATAGCACTGCAAGGCATCTCTTAGGCCAAGGTTTCAAATACTTCAACATTCATCCTGCAAATCAGTTTCAAACAACTAAAGCCACACATTCCAGTTTCTAGCAGTAATAATGCTACTTTTGGTACCAATTTTATTGTTGCAGTTAGCTTCACATTGCTGGAGAAAGCACCTGACCAAAAGCAACTGATAGGAGGAAAGATATTTATTTTGTCTTACAGACTTATGCTCCATGATGGCAGGGGTAAAGGTGGCATGAGCAAAGGCTGAACATCACCTCCTGGCCAATATCAGGTGGACAACAGCAGCAGGAGAGTGTGCCAAACACTGGCAAGGGGAAGCTGGCTATAAAACACATGAACCCACCCCCAACAATGCACGTGTTCCAGGAGGCTCCTATTCCCAAATTGCCACCAACTGGAGACCTTGCATTAAGAACACATGAGTTTGTAGAAGACACCTAATTTAAACCATCATAATAGCTAACATCATGCTAAGTGGAGAAAACATTTCCACTAAAATCTATAGTGAGATAAATGTGTATACTTTCTCCACTCTTACTCAATATAGTTCTTGAAAACTTACCTAAAACAGTAAGACTAGAAAAAGAAATAAAAGGGATTCAATTGGAAATGAAGAAGTCAAACTATCCTTATTTGCAGATGATATGATTCTATATATAAGAGATCCTAAAGACTCCATCAGCAAACTCTTAGAGTACATACACACTTACAGCAAAGTGGTAGGATACAAAATTAAAACTAATGATTCAGTAGCCTTTCTATATAACAATGACAAACACAATGAGAAAGAAATCAGGGAAATAGTCTGTGGTGGTTTGATTCAGGTGTCCCCCATAAACTTATGTGTTCTGAATGCTTGTCCCCAGCTGGTGGCAATGTGGGAATTGATGCCTCATGGAGACAGTGTATTGTTGGGGGTAGGCTTATGGTGTTATAGCCAGCTTCTCCTTGCCAGTGTTTGGCACATTCTCTTGTAGTTATTGTTCCCCTGATGTTGACCAGGAGGTGATGTCTACCGTCTGCTCATGCCTTCATTTTCCCCTGCCATCATGGAGCTTCCCCTTGAATCTGTAAACCAAAATAAATCCTTTTCTCCCAAAAGCTGCTCTTTGTCAGGTGTTTCCTGACAACAATGCAAACAAGACTACAACACAATAGCCTCAAAATTAAATATTGAAAATATCTAGCCAAGGAAGTGAAAGGCCTTTACAATGAAAACTTTAAACCACTATAAAAAGAAATTGAAGAAGTTATCAGAACATGGACAGATCTCTGATGCTCATGGATCAGAAGAAATGATATCATGGAAATTGTCATGAATTCTCTCCTGTAGAGTGGGCCTCAAATCTGATCCAGAAATCAGTTTGTGGGACCCATAATAGTTATGCCACTATTGTACCAGTAGGTACATTTTACCTGGTGGCCAGTTGTGCAGCACTCAATGTGGATTGACTGTTAGGTAAGACTGTTGATGATTTTTTCTCCCTCAGCAGCCTATAGAGCACTTTCTAGAAATATGATAGCTAGCCAACAGGGAGGAGGCTTCCAGCCCACTTAGAGTTTAATTATTATTCAATGTCCTGCAACTGACAGACATGGTGTCTTCAACAATATGATCTTACCATCTAGTTCCGGTGAGCAATAAGGAGCTTTCGAAATAACCTATAGTTTTGGGGGGAACCTATAGTTTTGGGGGGAGCCTGTAGTACTGAAATCCTAGTCAATAGCTTATGGCTTGGAAGGTCATACTTCCTAGGGAGAAGGTACTACTGTTTGACTAAGTGGATATGTTGTGTCCATAAATTAGCCCTCTACATATTTATATTTTTGCCTATAGATTGCCTTTGGATGGCATTGAGCTGAAAACTACATCCCTGTAGACCAGCTGACAGAAAGCTGGAAAAAGCTATGCTGCATGCAGCTTCATGGAGAGAGAGAAGTCAGCAGTGGAAATAAACAATAGTGGACACTGCAAGACTTAAGTTGGGCCAGCCAGGCCAAATGAGACAATGGGTGCAATAGTGGCATGTCTATTATGGGGGAAAACACCACTCTCTAATTTGACTGGAGGCCTGCTCCACAGGAGGGAATACATACCTGATACTGCAAACTTATGACAGGGTAAGTCATGAGCCCTAGGGGTATAACAGCTACTGGTGTCTGGCTAGATACATATATTGTGCTCACCAAATTGCCTGGTAAGCGCTTTTGTTAATTGTTCATACTCATATATTAATACTACTCTCTCACTTTTAGAGAAGCTTCTCTTTTCAGATGGCAGTTGTTTCTAGGATGACTCAAAATACATTATAGTGCTGAGAAGAAGTGGCAGAGGAGGTCTCATCACTGAAACATCTTTATCCTACCTGCCAAGGCTCAGGGTCCATTGCAGAAGAGGTGATGGCAATCATGTAAGAGCCAAAGGAAGGATAGGACTCTTTACAATGCACTCTTCCAGACACAAAGTGGCCTGGATATCCATGACCTCAGTGTCTGGCACTACCTATACAAGACCAGAATAATAGGAATAAAAGATGATAGCATCAAAATAAAGACATTTTCAGATAGATGCAGATTCTAAGGAGAGAACTACCCCATCATACCTCAAAAGGGCCCCGGCTGAAACTAAGAAAAATTGGCGAAACAAGGAAGGGGGCTGTTTTCCTGATGAACTGGATACCAGCACAAGGGTGAAGTAGATCAACACAGAGAAAAATCAACTCCTACCAAATCAGAGAGCCAGAGCCTCAGAGGCCCCCAACACCTCATCACTGAAGCAGACCAAAAATGAACCCAACATGGCTCAGGGTAATTTCTCGGAAGAGGGGGCGGAAAGAGTGTCAGAGCCACATGTTGGGTCATGATATGCAGAGACATTTAGCTTACCCATAACTGTGGGCTAACTCCACAATGCATGACCCATATAGCTCAACAAGGAGGGGCCAAGGGGAGAGGGTAGGACATGGATGAGCCTAACAATGGGACCAACTTGACTGTATTCACTGAGTACAAACTAATTAATAAAAAATAAAATAAAGACTGATTGAGAGGAAGAGGGGATATGATGGAGAGTGGAGTTGTGAAGGGGAAAGTGAGGGGAGAAGGAATTATGGTTTATTTTCTATAATGATGGAAGTTGTGAATGATAAAAATAAATAAAAATACATGATCCCTATGTTTCCCTCAGTATTTTGAGCATTTGGTTTATCTTATTTTTCTAGGAATAATATCCCTTGGGATATGTTTTGTTATCTGTTTGGATTTGTATTATACTTAGGTAGAATTTTTATGTAGTTGTCTGACATCCAATATTTTTATTTGGCTGCTTGTTAAGTACATCGAGTGTTATCTCTAAGTGTAAAAGGTCTATGAAGAGAGTATAAACACAACTTCATCCTCTAGCTGGCCCCAAGAGATAAGAAGTTCATAATGGCTCCTCTGAGTGGCAACTTTTGGACAAAACTTGCTGCCAGTCTTTGTCTTAGTTTTCTCATCTGTCTCTGTAACAAATTATCACAAAATTTGTGACTTAAGATAACTCAAATTTATTATCTTATGTTTTTGGCTAAAAATCTGTAAATTCCTCGCTTGGATTCTCTGCTTTAGGTTTTAATAACACTGTAGGGCTGCTCAAAGTTTCAGCTGGGGAAAGATTGTTTCCAATATTCTTCAGTTTGTTGACAAAATTAACATCCTTGTATTGGGAGGACTGGAGACCTTATTTTCTCACTAACTGTTGTCCTTATTTCATAGTTATCACCCATGGAGATGACTTTGTTATGTGGGCTTTTCCGGTGTGATTTCTTAAATTCACTTACACTGAAAGAAGAGTATTTCATCTCTGGGAGAGTGAAGACCAGTTTTGTAATACTTTCACTTCATTAAGTCAAGCCTAGCTTGAATAATCTTTGTGTAATAAATTTAAGTTTATATATTTAAAGGATAATATAAGATGCACACAAATATAGAAAAAAGGTTATTATAGTGATGCAAATAAACATTTTCCTCATTTCACATTAGCATCTTTTCCTTCAGATTTCTAGTAATAACACTATAATGTACTTGTTCAGAAAAATCTCAATTTACCTCTATTGTTTGTATTTTTAGGCAAGATCTGACTTTTAGCCCAGGCTGACCTGGAACTCACTCTGTAGCTCCAGGCTGGCCTCAAACTCACTGAAAACCTCCTAGTTCTGCTTCCCCTATATTGTTATATATGTTGTATATAAATACTGTCATATATATATATATATATATATATATATATATATATTACATTAGATCTTTATATTTATCCATCCAACATGTATGTTAGGGTATACCCTCTGGCCTTATAGCCTCCCCTCTTATCACACATCCCACCCTATTATATTTTAATATTTTATTGCACATATAAATCAGGTCATCATCAGGTTATCTTGTAATGGCTTATTTTGTTTAAATTTATATACTTTTGTTGATAACTTCTATACTTACAGACAACAAACCATGGTATTTCCCTGCCCTCCCCTCCCCCACTTTCCCCTTCATAACTCTGCTCTCCATCATATCCCCTCCCTCTCTCTATTAATCTCTCTTTTAATTTGGTGTCATCATCTTTTTCTCCTGTTATAATGTTCTTGTGTAGGTATTGCTAGGCACTGTGAGGTCTTGGATATCAAGGCCAAATTCTGTCCAGACAGTTGTATGTAAGGAGTGGTACCCTTCCTTTGGCTCTTACATTCTTTCCGCCACCTCTTCTGCAATGGAGGGTGTGAGATGTTTCAGTGCTGGACACTCCTCCATCCCTTCTTCTCAGCACTATGTTGTCTTTTGGATTATCCCAATGGTCATCACCATCTGAAAAGAGAAGCTTCTCTCTCCAGAAGTGAGAGTAGCATTAATATATGAGTAACAACATCAAGTGTAGTGCTTCCAGGGCAATTTGGTGAGAGTAATCTATGCACTTATCCAGACAAGAGCAGGCTTTATACCCCTAAAGGTCATGACCTCCCCTGCCATAGGCTTTTGATTAGATTTTCAGTACCAGGCATGTATTCCCTCCCATAGAGTGGGACTTCAGTCCAATTACAGAGCAGCTGGTTTCCCCCAGAGCAAACATGCCACTATTGCATTCATTCAGTCATTTGGCCTATCTGGCCAAACTAGAGGCTTCCAGTGTCCACTGTTTTCACTGCTGATGACTTCTGTATCCCATCCCTGGCACTGAAAATTTTCTAGTATCAATATATGGCTTCTGGATGTGCCATTATTCAAGAAAGTAGATATTCATATGTCTTATTCAGAATATCTTGAATTTTGATTGACCCTCCCCCAACCTTTCTTTTATACAATCTGTTCCCCTGACCTCGCTTAGGCCTTTCCCCTCCCTGTAATCTGTTCTTCTACTTACATACATACAATACCATTCCCTTAAGACCTTCCCTCTCCTCCCTCCCTTATAGTCTTTTTCTAGCTTATTGGCCTCTGCTACTGATTTTTGGTTCCAGTTCACACATTTGTAGCTAGGATCCACATATGAGAGAGAACATGCGACGTTTGGCTTTCTGGACCTGGATTAGCTCACTTAGCATAATCCTTTCCAGATCCATCCATTTCCCTGCAAAGTTCATAATTTCATTTTTCCTTACTGCTGAATAGAACTCCATTGTGTAGATGTACATCATCTTTATTATTCATTCATCTGTGGATGGACATGTAGGCTGGTTCCATTTCCTAGCTATTGTGAATAGAGCAGCAATAAGCATGGTTGTGCAAGTATCTCTAAGGTAGTGAGAAGAGTCATTAGGATATATACTTAGTAGTGCTATAGCTGGATCATATGGCAAATCTATTTTTAGCTGTCTCAAGAACCTCCACACTGATTTCCACAATGGTTGTACCAGATTACATTCCCACCAACAGTATAGAAGGGTTCCCCTTTTACCGTATCCTTGCCAACATTTATTGTCATTTGTAATGGCTTATTTTACTTAACACAATGGACTCTACTTCAATTCATTTTGCTAGAAATGGCAGGATTTTATTTTATTTATGTCTAAATACTATACCATTGATAGAAAATAGGAACAAGATGATAATTTTTTCATAGGTAGTCAGTTAGGGCAGAGGTCCAAGGAGAATATGGGTGCCAACCTATCCTAGCCAGACTAGAAAATGAGCCACTTTCTAGTTCTTAAACTTGAAAAGCTTTCCTGGACTCCCCCCACCTCAGGTTGGTGAACCCCTTCTAAGCCTGCATTCATTTTTTGTGTGCCCACCAACTAATCAAGACCTCAACTATGCACCTAAGCTGGACTATGAGATACATCATAACTAAGTAACCATCAATTTACATTTCCAAAGTTATAAAGAAGTTCAAATCAGGTTGCCACTTAGCAACCTACTTAGGATCCTTCATACCTACACAGTTGGGAGCTTTACTTCTCTTACCTATGTACTTTCTTAAAATAAGACTTTGGGCTGGAAAGATGGCTTACCCATTAGGGTGCAATGCTTAAGGACCCAGGTTTGAATCATTAATACCCATGTAAACCAGATGCA
This sequence comes from Dipus sagitta, assembly GCA_036346955.1. Taxonomy (NCBI): domain Eukaryota; kingdom Metazoa; phylum Chordata; class Mammalia; order Rodentia; family Dipodidae; genus Dipus; species Dipus sagitta. Next base: position 67,367,557 of record CM070776.1, read on the forward strand.
CAAGGTGGCACATGCATTTGCAGTGGCTGTGGGCCCTAATGCACCAATTTTCTCTCTCTCTCTCTCTCTCTCTCTCTCAGAAATAAGTAAATAAATAAATAAATAAATAAATAAATAATAGTATAAAAAGATATTATCGTGCTTCAGGTTCTAAGGAGAGTAGTTGTGACACATCCCAGAGTTAGTGTATTAAAAATAAATAAATCTTTAGTAATTTTACCCTTTGTGTCTACATTTTTAAATTCTTTGCTAAACATGGATAAGGACTTGTGTTGGAACTCTAATTGCACTATGAGCTAAAATTCTATATCTCCATTGTGGGTATTTACAGTACATTTTCTTTATCAGTTCATTGGTTTATGGGTACCTAGGTCGTTTCCTTATCTTAGCTATTGTGAATAATACTGAAATGAAGACAGGAGTGTAGACATTTTTTTTCCATTTTTATTTTTTATTTTATTTTATTTTTTTTTCAGTTTGGTACCATTATTAGGCTCATCCGTGACCTATCCCCTCCCCTTGGCCCCTCCTTGTTGAGGTATATGGGTCATGCATTGTGGAGTTAGCCCACAGTTATGGGAAAGATAAATGTCTCTGCATATCATGACCCAACATGTGGCTCTGACATTCTTTCCGCCCCCTCTTCCACAAAATTTCCCTGAGCCATGTTGGGTCTGCTTCAGTGATGAGGTGTTGGGGGCCTCTGAGGCTCTGGCTCTCTGATTTGGTAGGAGTTGATTTTTCTCTGTGCTGATCTCCTTCCCCCTTGTGCTGGTATCCGGTTCATCAGGTAAACAGCGCCCTTGCTTGTTTCTCCAATTTTTCTTAGTTTCAGCCGGGGCCCTTTTGAGGTGATGATTTAATTTACTTAAGACATATACCCAAAAGAGAGATAGCAAAAGTATACTGTAATTCTGTTCCTTTCCCTTCCATTCCCTACCCTTCCCTATCATTCTTTCTCCTATTCTATCCTTTCTTTCCTTTTCCTGTTTAATGAGTAACCATACCATAGTGTTTTACATAATGGCTCTACTAAATTACATTTCCATTGACAGTATGCAAGAGTTCCGTTTTCCCTATACCTTTCATTTTAAGATACATTATAATGAGGGTGGTGTTGATTTGTAGTTCTCTTATGAGTAATGATAGTGTATATTTTGCCATATTCCCATTTTCCATTTATTTTTAACTTTTTACAGTTTTATTGAGAACTTAAATACATTTCAATGCTGTAATTTGATCATATTCCTATCCCATTCCCCTCTTTCATCCTCTTACCCTTAGCCCCATTACACCGAGGACCCTCTGTTTTCCAAGTAGTCCTTCCTTTATTTTGATGTATCATTCCTTTTGTCCTCCTCTGTGCTCCATATCAAAATGTTGATGGGCTCAGAACTTTGCAGTCTTTGGGGGAGGGGTAATGAAAAACACTGTGAAGTCATGAATGTATCAGTCGGTTCGTGTCCAGAAGATGGTGTCCTAAAGTACTCCTTACCATACCTGATCTTGTCTGGTTTTTTATTTATATGTTTTTAGAAAAAATGTATATTCAAGTCATTTGTCAATGTTTTAATCAGTTTATTTGTTTTAATACTACTGAATCTTATCAAGTTTTCATATACATTTGATATTAACTCATCAGATATATAGTGTGCATTCATTTTTTCCAAGTGTGCAGGTGGATTTTTAATTTAAGTAGTAATTTACTTTTGCTATAAAGAAGATTTGTAGTTTGATGCATTTCAATTTATTTAATTTATTTTGTGGTCTAAGCTTTTGGTGTGATATTGAAAAGAAAATAATTGCAAAACCAGTATCAATGAGACTTGCTCTAAGTTCTTTTCTAGAGAGCTATAGTTTTTGGTCTTACATTTTGATATTTTAATATTGAGTTCAGTTTTGTGAATGAAGTACAGTAAAAGTCCAATTTTATTTATTTTTTATTTTTTGTTTCTTTGAGGTAGGGTTTCACTCTAGTCCAGGTTGACCTGGAATTCACTATGTAGTCTCAGGCTCGCCTTGAACTCATGGCGATCCTCCTACCTCTGCCTCCCCAGTGCTGGGATTAAAGGCGTGTGCTACCATGCCCAGCCCAATTTTATTTTTTTCTGGGTGAAAATTGAGGTTTTTTTTTTTTTAAAATATTTATTTGTTTTAGAGAGCAAGAGAGAAGGAGGCAGAATGGGAGCACCAGGGCCTCCAGTCACTGCAAAAAAAAACTCCAGACACATGTGCCACCTTATGTATCTGGCTTATGTGAGTCCTGGGGAATCTAACCAAGGTCCTTTGGCTTTGCAGACAAATGCCTTTATTGCTAAGCCAACTCTCCAGCCCTGAAAATTGAGTTTTTAAGAATCATTTAGTAATATAACTATTCTCCCTCCAGTGTATCCACTTGGGGCTCTTGACTGTACATATTTGGACTTATTTCTGTTTTGTTCTATTGTTATATGTATTTTCATGGCAATGCCATCCTGTTTTGTTTATTATAGAGTTGCAACATATTTGTAAATCAGGAAATATGATGCTCCCAATATTTGTTTGCCTCAGAATTTACATAGAAATCCATAATATTCTATATCTGTATTTAAATTTTTGGATTTTTTTCTATTTCTGTAATGAATGACATTGGAGTTTTGATAAGGATTGTGCTAAATCTGTATATTGTTTTGGTAGTGTAATCATTTGACATTTATTTTTTTTTCCTTTCAGAGCATGGGACATATTTCAATTTGTGTCTTTGTCAATTCTTTTCACACATATTTTATAACATACAGTATATGGATAACTTACCTCCTTAATAAAATGTATTCCTTTCTTTTTGGATGCTATTTTAAACAGGAATTTTTATTTCCTTTTTGGTTTCTTTGTTATTTGTGTACTAAAACGCTAGTGGGTTTTGAAGATGGCTTAATAGATGTGGTTAGCATTCACATCCTCATCCACAGAGAAGAATCAAATCAATATCTTAATAACTGCAACTTGAGGTGGCTGTGGGAGAATACTGGACCTAAGCAAGGGAAAAAATGAAAATTTGCAAAACTTAGAGACTTGGTGTGACAGCAGAGAAAGCAATCACCACTGTGGATGTGAAAGAGTAAATAGAAGAGCACTAGGAACCTCCATCAGTGCAGACGCTGGCTAGTCTCCCTCCTGGGAAGTTTCACACACATCACAAGCTTGGATTCAAGTTAAGGGAGCATTCATGAGTCTATAAAGTAGTTTTGCTTTGGAGAATAAATTCACATCATCTCCCTAGAAAAGTCCAATACACAAACTTCTGTGGCTGAGAACAGAGCTGTTGCTCATATTTATATTGGTATAGTGGTTAGAATCCCCTGTAAATCTCCATCTTAAAAAAGACATTCTACTACATTGATATATGTAGTTGGATGTAGGATGGGAGACTGCAGCTGCATGAACACAGCCAGGCTAAGCAGATGAAGTGTAATCTTCGCACTCAAACCCCTTGTTGTGTATTGCAGAGTTGAGGTGTATCATCAAAAAAGGAAATGGAAAGTGCTGTGCTCAAGAGACCACAGCTCTTTTCTGCCCATGAGGACATGTTCATCTTTCTTTTATGTGGGAAGAATTTAGAATAGTGATTGGCAAACATTGGGAAGGCAGAATAGGGTGGAACATAGACCTGACATTTGACCAATGTATATTGTATATACATATTTAAATATATAACTAAATTTCATTAATATGTCCTATGAATTCATGATAATGAAAATAAAATTTAAATTTATTACAAATTTTATTGTTTTTATTTCATCTGCTATGATTTCACTGAATTAGTTTAATAGCTTAGCAGATTTTGTTATCTTTTTTTTCTAACATAGAGAATCATACCAAATTTAAATACAGGTAATTTTCCTTCTTTTTATGTTAGATGTCATTTCTTTATTTTCTTTTTAAATTTTATTTATTTATGAGAGAGAGAGAGAGTTGGCATGCCAGGGCATCCAGCCACTGCAACTGAACTCCAGATGCATGCACCACCCTGTGAATATAGCTTACATGGGTATTGGGGAATGGAACCTGGGTCCTTGGGCTTTGCAGGCAAGTGTTTTGACTGCTAAGCTATCTCTATAGCCCTTTTCTTTCTTTTTTTCTGTGTGATACTCTTTCTACTATTTCTAGTAGTATGTTGGATAGAAATACGAAAATGATCATTCTTGATTGATAACCAAGTATAAATGGAAAGGTAATTAATTTGTGCTCATTGGTTATATTATTTGTTGAATGTTCACAAATGGATTTTTATGTTGAGGAATTTTCTTTCTATACTTAAACTGATGTGAATTTTCATTAAGAAAGAGTGCTGGACTTTGTTGAAAATTTGTCTACATATATTGAGATGATTAGATGATGTTTATTTCTTATTTTATGAAAAAATTAATGCATTATTTGATGTGTGAATAATAAACCAGTTCACATGCTAATGATAAATCACACTAATATATAATAATATATAATATTTTGTTGATATATAACATTTTTCATTTTGGATTTATTTTACTAACATTTTATTGAGGATTTTTATACCAATACTTATCAGAGAGATTGCTAATATTTTCCCATTTCTTATAATATTGTTGTCTGGCTTACGTAGCAAGGTGATAAAGGTCTCATTGCTTAAGTCAATTATTTGTTATAAAAATGCCTAATAAAAACAACTTATAGGGAAACTATTTGTTCAGGCTCATTGTGTTAGAGGTTTTAATCCATGGCCTTGTGTAGAGGCTATCATGGCTTAGAAGGTATGAAGAGGATAAAGCTTCAAAGAGAGAGACAAAGAGAGAGAGAGGAAGAGAGAGTGAGAGAGAGATACTGTGAAACAACAAAATATTATTAAATACTGAAATCTTCCAGTGACTTATTTTCTCCAAATAGGCTTACCTTCATGTCTCCTAATAATATATGTAGCAATGTATGAATCTATTGGTAAAAAATTGATTTAAAAAACACTAATCCCCAAATCCCATTAGCTGGCAATCAAGATTTTAGCACATGAGCATTAGGCAACATTTTAAATTCAAACCATAAGTCATAAATTATGCTGGAAAATATCCCTTTCACTTCATTTTGAAAGCATTTATAACATATTGCTATTATTTTTAAAATTTGTAATAGAATTTATCAATGAAGTCCTCATGTTCTAGGCTCTTCTGTGTTAGGAAGTTTTGATTACTCCATCCATTTCTCTGTTCCTGGTCTGTTTGCACTTTCTAAATATTTGCCAATTTGTTGATATATAATTGTTCACAATAGTCTCTTATGATTTCTTTTTCATTTTTGAGGTATCAAACTTCTGAAGTCTCATTTTTAAAAGGAGGAAGGCTATATTTTCATTGTGTGAGAGGGTACAGACTATATATAAAGGCAATGAAAGTGTGGTGGAATTTATGATGCTAGGGACATGCATCTGAAATCCCCTAACATTTTGGTTGGAACAAGAAGATGAGAACTGGGGCTAGAAGTAGGGAAAGCTTATAAGCAATAACCCTCCCCTTATACTGATCCATTTCTGTCAGCCCTGAATCCACCTCCTAAACTTCAGAAACCTCTGCAAACAGTTCCACCAGGTGGGGGACCAAATATTCAAAATCATGAGTCTTTTGTGGACAGTTCATATTTAAACCACAACATTTTGCCAGAGCCCCTGAAGGGCCATGGCTATTTAATAAAGCAAAATGTATTCAGTCCAATTTCAAAAGTGCCCATTGTCTTGCCAGTCCCAACTATGTTCAAAGTCCAAAGGCTTTTCTGAGACTCAAGGCAAAACCTGAGATAGGAGTCCTCATTAAATCAAAATGAGAATTTCATCTTTCTAATAAAAAATGACAGAGAGTAACATACCCATTCCAAAAAGAAGGGTTGTGAGGATAACAAGGAAAAATTGGACCAAAGCCAGACTGACACCTAACAGGACAAATACCAAATCTTGCAGCTTCACATTTAGCATCTGCTGCCCACAATAACACCGTCTGGGCTCCAATGGGTTTTGCATGGCCTCATATTTTCTGTCTTCCTGCTTACAGCACAAAGGCCATTTTTTTGATATGGGTCCATTTGGAATGATAGGAGTTAGGAGCAAGGTAGGCTTTTTCCTGATAGGGTCTGGCTAACAGAAACATCGATGCCCCCTTGCCTGCCCTGCCAAGCCTACAACCTCCATCTCATCCAGTCTCATCCATGATGGCTGCAATCACCAACTACTTAACTATGCTTCCTGCTTATTCCTCAGCTTAGCACAACTGTGGGCTGGTCCTTGTTGAGTTGTCATCTTGGGCCCACCATCCAATCAGGTCTCTCCCTAATACACCTGAGCCTGATGACGAGGCTCACCTAATTGGATGTGTGATTCATATACATGGGACTGGCACACATGTGTAAGCCTTTGGCCCCTGTCCCCTTTGGCATCTTGTTGGCTTTTGGCCCCTTTGGCAAGCTCTTGGCTCCTTCCTTATGTGATTGTACAACTGTCCTCTACCTAAGATTAAAATACCATATGGAAAGGAGGAGGGTTGTGTTATCAAGACTGTTGAGGCCCATTAAGGAAAGGATACTTCCTGCTGTCAAAAGAATAGAGTCTGAGTTCTACCTCTGGCCTGGTGTAGATACGACATTCTAAACTACTCAAATCATAAGAATATAAAGACATACTTTTGTCCCCTCCCTTAACAGTTAATCCAACTATTCCTGTCAATCACTTGACCAGGAAATAACCCTCCTTAGGAAAACTTATTCACTTGCAGATATGTTATGGATATAGGAGGAATAATTATTCCCTCTAAGATGTAATGTACTTATATACCCACAAAAGTCCTTTCTTTGATTCAGTTGGTCTACAGATCTTCACTGCTGCATGGTGTTTTTTTTTTTTTTGAGTTCTAATTAAAAAAAATATATATATATGTTATCTTTTCTACCTTTCTATATCTTCCTGGGATATGGATCTAAATCATATGCATGTTTGCCATGACACTACATTCTCAATCTTCATTTGAATAACCCTCCCACCAAGCAGCTGCACACAGATTTCCATAACTTATCCTGTCTGCTTTAATGCACCCTAACTCAGAAGACATGACTTTCTCTCTTCCTACTATCTAGCCCCCTCATCTCAGTAGCTGCCAGGATTTGCAGCTTGCTCACTCTGTTGTTTTTCTCCCAAACTCTAATAAAATTGTCCCTAAGCTTCCTTCTAGGTCTGTTTGTATATTCTTTTATCAAGACCAAGAACCTACAAAACAAAACCCTGTTTCCCTGATAATGTGAACCACATGGTCACTTTTATCACAGAAATGACCCAATTTCTGAGTATCTCTTGTGTGTATTAATAAGTTTTCTTGTTGTTGTAATAAAATACTGGCCAGATACAACTTAAGGGAAGGAAGAATTCTTTTGTTTCATGATCTGAGAGGGTATAGTTCATCGTGGCAGGGAAAGAATTACAAAGTTCATGGTGGCATTCTCATTTAGGCTGAGCAGCAGAGTTCACTTTCACTTTTTATTTATTTGAGTCTTCTATCTTTTTTCCTTAGGCACAATAGCTCAGAATTAGTTTGTTTTCTTTCTTTTTTAAAATTAAATTTTTAAAAGTAAAAAAATAAAATTAAAATTATTGATTCTATTTATAGTTTTCCCTGATGTATTTCAGTTATAATTTGTTATCTTTTTTATAGTTCACTGATGCATAATGATATATTATTTATTTGGTAGTTCCTTCATTTTCAGAGTACACTTATTTTTTTTTTGTAGATTCCCCTCTTAGAACCATTTTTGACACACCCTGTGGGTATCAATAATCTTTACTTCTAGTATAGTTACTGGATATTTGTAATTAAAAAAATTACATAATAGTTGTTAAGAAGCATGCTGTTTTGCTACCATATAAATTTTCCAAAATTTCCACTGCTATCAATATCTGTTTTCCTACAATTGTGATTCTAAATGATATTATAAATGATTGAAACTTTGTTAAATTTATGAAGATATATTTTGTGATCTAACATATGGTATATCCTGGAAATTTTTCTGTGTGCTCCGTATGCAAATGTGCATTATATTACTATTGCTTAGTGCATAAAATGTTGTGTATATGTCCATTACGTTTGGTTGCTCTAAGCTGTTGTTGAAGTGCACTATTTGCGTATTCATTTTCTCTATGGTTGATCTTTTCATTGTTGAAGTTGGAATAATGAAGACACCTACTATTGTTCCATTGATATCTACTTCTTTCATGTTTATTATTCTATGCTTTACATACTTAAGTGGTCTGAAGTTGGATGCATACATATTTATACTTGTTAGTTTTCCTTGAAGACTTGGTCCCTTTATCACTAAATAATAATCTTTGTCTATTATGACATTTTTTGACTTGAAGTCTATTTTATCATACATAAACATAGCCAAATTTGCTCTCTTTTGATTATGATTTTCTTTTTTTTTTCTTTTTTTGTTTTTCGAGGTAGGGTTTCACTCTAGCCCAGGCTGACCTGGAATTCACTATGGAGTCTCAGGGTGGCCTCGAACTCACGGCGATCCTCCTACCTCTGCCTCCCGAGTGCTGGGATTAAAGGCGTGCGCCACCACGCCCGGCTTTGATTATGATTTTCAACACATTATATTTTCATTTTTAATTTTATTGTTATTTATTTAATTGAGAGAGAGAGAGAGAGGCACATAGAGAGACAATGGGCACTTCTGGGTCTCTAGCTGCTGCAAAATAACTCTATATGCATGTGCCACCTTGTGCCTTTGGCTTTATGTGTGTCCTGGTGAATCAAACCTGGGGTCCTTTGGCTTTGCAGGCAAGCACCTTAAGCACTTAAGCAATTTCTCTAGCCTTATCCTTTCAATTTTAATATGCTTAATATGTAGATCAACTTAGGCAGCATATACATTGAATGCTTATTTTTTTTGTTTATTTACCTAGTTCATGTCTTGTTTAGTTAATCCATGTAAAAGCAAGGTTATTATTGATAGGTATTGAAGTATACTGCCATTTTGTCATTTCTAGATATTTTGGAACTCCTTTCTCTCTCTCTCTCTCTCTTTCTTTCTTTCTTTCTCTTTCTTTCATTTTGTCTGCTTTTGTGATTTGACATGTATTTGTACTACTAAACTGTGATTCCTTTCTTATCACTGTAAATGTATATATATATTATGTAACATATATATATGTATATATATATATATAAAATATTGCACATATATACACTATTGTTCGGCTTTGTGGGTACTATAAGGCTTACATAAAATATTTTGAAGTTATAATCAGCTATTTTAAGATAATAAAAACTGGACTTGTTTGATAGGAACACTATGTGAACTTTTATTTTCATATGATATATATTTGACATTGCTCTTTTCATCTTTTATATTGCATATTCCTTAACATGTCATTGAATCTTTAGTTATTTCAATAATTTTGACTTTCAACTCTCATACTAGAGATATGCATGACATGCAGACCATAATTGCAATATTGGGGTATCCTGAATTTGGATATATATTTATTTCTACTCATAATTTTATATTCTTATATGCATTCATGACAGTATTTTTGTTGCTTCATTTCATCTTTAAAGATTCAATATTTGTCACAGGGAAGTTCTACCACTCATGAATCCCTTCAGTTTTTATTTATCTGGGAAAGACTTTTTTCCCTTTATTTCTAAAAGATAGTATTCATAGTTGGCAGTATTTTTCATTACACTCTGAATATAGCATCTCATTTTTTTCTATTCTTTTTGGCCTTTTCTTCATTTGATATTTCCATAATATCAAAAATTTTGTTCACTTAGTTGTGTTTCGTAAGTCTCATATGTTTCCTTCATTTTTCTCCCTTTCCTTTCAATGAGTCTTTAAGAAAGACATTTAAATTTAGATTTTCTTCTGTTTGATACAATCAGATATTATAGATTTCTATTGTAGTTTATAAATCAGGACAACTGTTTAGTTCCTATTTAATGATGTATATTTTTGTTGAACTTATAATTCAGGATATGAATCAATTTTGATTCAATTGCATTATTTATTTGCTTTCCTAAAATCTACCTGCATACCCTTAAGATAATTGTTTTAATTATTATTCTTTTCACACAATTAACCATTATCTTCATCTGTGAAGTCAGTTACTGCAGAGTTATTGTGCCTTTGGTGGTGTCATATTTCCTTTTATCTTGTTTCTTGTATCTCTTCATTCACGTTGCTAAACATGGTGACATAGTCATGTTTTCCAAAATTTGTAGGGGTATTACACCCACACATGTGAGTAACGGAGTTGGTCACATAGGTATCCGTGACAAAGTTTCTGGGGTTCCAGTTCTGCCCTACAGATAGGCTGTTTATAGCTTAAGGGAAAAATCCATCAAGCCAGTAGTTCTCCTTGGCAGCCATCCCATAGTCCTAGAACCTCTAAAATTCTGGGGCCTCTACCTCAAGCTACACTTCATCCTCATGGCTCCTTTGGGTCTGCATACAGGGATTCCAAGAACCCTGCCTGACATTGCCCAGTGGCCATTTCTCAAAAACCACATTGAAAAATGAAAGACCTTCACTTTATTACATTTGGTATACTTCAAAATACATGGTAGGCTACAAAATATATTTCAGTAGGAGTGAATAAATCCAACCTGGAAGAGCAAGAAATCTTTTTCAGCATTCTTCTTCCTTTAGCCCATTATGGGGAAAGACCTCTTTCCCCTCATAGATCCAGCCTCCCAGTTTACAGTTATTTTTGCATTTAAGTCTTTTAACTTTTGCCAGAATTGTCTACCTAGGTCTGTTTGTAACACTGCAAAGTATATCTTATTCCAAAGTTTCAGATTCTTCCATATTTCTGAAATCAGTTCCAAAAGATAAAAAGCTGACAGTCATATTTCTAGCAGCAATATCCCTATTCCTCTAGTAATGATATTATGTTGTAGTTATCTTTATTTTGTTGTCACAAACACTTGACCTGAAAAAAGACTTTAGTTTTGGTTACTGTTTTGTTGAGAGGCTTCATGATGGCAGAGAAAAGATGGCACAACCGAAACTGGACATCATCTCCTGCCACAGCAGAAAGTGAGCAAACTGAGTTCTGACAAGAGGGAGCCAGATATAATAAGGCAAAGCCTGCTTCCAACAACACAAGATTTCTTTTCAAAAATTGCAACTAGCTGGGAGAAAGTATTCAAACACATGAGTATATGGGGACATCTGATACAAATAACCACATGTAGGGATATCTTGATGAGTTGGCCTTTTCAGATAAAGTGTAGCAGCATCTTGGCCTGGGAAAGGCATGCTACCAGGTGGTCAAGTTTTAGTAACCACAAAGGTTCATGGATGTAGGGTAAAATAGATGCTAATCTGTTGAATGTGACATACTTTACCAGTGTCTCTGGCCCAAGATTACACAGCTCAGATGCAGCACGGGCTATGGTTAGGGATTCTTTTCAGGGGGTAGCTCAGTGTGCGGACTCTATGGAGTTTCATCAGATGGGTTCAGAGATTGTGAGGATTAAGTCCCCAGTAGTAAAGAAATAGAGAATGCAGGTATCCATGGTTGTGATGGGGGCTTGTTAGAGTCCTCTTATTATATTTTGAGGTAAACTCTCTCTCTAACCCTGAATGACTTACAACACATTCAGTAGACCAAGCTGGCCTTTAACTCACAGAAATAATTCTACTTCAGCCTCATGAGCAATGGGTTTATAGGCATAAGGCATAGAACACAGCTAGAGTCTTCTTATTTTACCTTTTCTGTTCAGAAAGTAGTCCCTCTTGGTAATTAATTGACCCTGACTATGGGAATGGGATGGCAGAAGCCAGAAGTTTTTTCTCCTTTTCTTTTCCCAGAATTTTAAGTTGCTTTGTTCTACAAGATTTCTGTTGTTTCTTTGTTATTCTACACAGTTCTCAGTTATTTTGTCCACCATGTAGCTATTTATTTGTTGTTTGAGTATTTTTTGTGTGTGTATGGTTCTAGGAGCTTCTAGTCAATCACGTGGCTAACATTATTCTCCAGAGCAAAGGTTTGATTAGTCCCAAATCAACTAAGTTGGGACTTCACATATACCTGTAAGATCCTTTCACATTTTCTATATTCTAGTGACTAGTAGCAGGTAAAAAGTTCCATCCATATTCTAGGAGAGGACCTTGTACACAGACATGTATATCAAAGGGCAGAGATCATTACAGGTAACTTATATTATGTCCATCTTAGATTATGTCCATTACCATCATGATTTCACAATATTACAGAGACATCTATTGACTTTTCAGAATGTTTCTGAAAATTTCTTTGCTGAATAATTTTATAACAGATTCAGGAGGATTTGTCTGGTTCCTTACTGGTAATGGAAATATTTAGCCAATCTCCAGAGACATAAAATTAAATTACCCAAGTACCTCTTTGCCTCAGATTAAACAGTTCTCAGAAAGGAAAAAAAAAAAAACTTTTTGATCTACAGCTTTGATCCACAACTGTTTCCTTCATATTTTCTCTCAGTAATGCCAATATGTGTCTTATTTGGGTGGTTTTACCAGAGACAATTTAAAATTTTGTTATCATTTTGGTGAGACTTGACAGGAACAAAATTGTTCACTTCAGATATACCTTAAAAGTATAGACTCACACAAAATTGTGCTATTATTCTTAAAGTGAGATCATTTCATTCAGTATAGACATATCAATTTTCCATTGAAGCAATAGATAGAGTCTACTATCTATTCTTTGCATATTTTCATTTCATCTTCATTCCAAATAGTTGAAAATAAATCAAAAGATGAATAATATAAAATCTACTTTTCAGTATCCATAAATAAGTGTTTCATTGGACCATACTCTTGCTTATTCACATTGTTATTTTTATGAATTTTATCATTATGCATTGGCAGAGGAGAGATTTCAAGACAGGAAATGGATGAATATAAAATGTAAATCTATTTTCTGTCCCATTTCAGAAGAAAAAGGTTAGTCTACCATACTAATCTAAAATAGTGATTTTCAAAATGCTTTTAAGTCATGGAGCTTTTTATGCAGATGAAATTTGTAGGCCTGATAAATCAAAAGGTGCAGCTGGAGCTGCTTCTAGCTTGTAACCACTGTGAAACTCAGGATGAACACCATTTGAAACTCAGGGAGAACATCTGTCATTATGGAAAACTTCACAATTCAACAATCTTTTCAAGCATGGCAAACACAAACACAAAGATATTCCTTTCAACTCATCTCCCCAGTGAGAAGGATCAAAGAAAGGTATACAAAATGCACAGAAAGTAATATCTTGATTTTATTTTTCTCTTTGCTGGCACACACATTCAATGTTATGTACTTGTACCTAAGGGTTTCCTCATGTGTCACACAAATTTTGATAAATTACAGTTTTATTTTGCTAGAATCAAAATATTTTTAAATTTTCTTACAAGATTTCCCTGACTTATCTATGAGTTATTTATTTATTTATGACTTTTTTTTAATTTTAGAGAGAGAGAAAGAATTGGTATGCCAGGGCCTCAGTCACTGAAATCAAGCTCTAGATGCTTGTGCCACCTAGTGGGCATGTGCAACCTTGTTCTTGCCTCACCTTTGTGCATCTGGCTTATATGTGATCTGGAGAGTTGAACATCAATCCTTAGGCTTCACAGGCAAATGCCTTAACGACTAAGCCATTTCTCCATCCCTTGTCTATGATTTGAAACGTGTTTACTGTCTATGCTTTGGGAGATATTTCTATAAATGATTTGTTGTTTAATTGTACTGTCTTTTGAGTACACTTTATGCAATTATTTTAAATTTAATTTTGTTAAGGTATATTTAATGTTCTATGTGAAAAATATCTATTCTGTCATTGTTGGATTAAATATTCTATAAATGTGGATTAGATTTAGTTCATGTTGATGTTTAGTATTTATTGAATTTCTGAATTCTTAATCAATTAATTATTCACAGGATGGAATTTAAATACACAACTACAACTCCAGATCCACATGTTTCTTCCTACAGTCCTACAAGTTTTTACCACATATATTTTGTGATACTATTTGAGGATGTTCACACCCTAGTGATAGTTATGCCTTCCTGTAGAACTAAATGTGTCATTCTTTTATAATGTTCATTATTATTAACAAAATATTTCTTATGGATGCATCACGTGTTGGCACAATCTTTTCCCTCATTGCTGCTCCCATTCCATTGGGGATGCTCCTCAGTGGGATTGCAGGTATTCCCCATGGGGTTCTGATTCATGCATTGTGGGAGCAGTAGTCAGTTATTTTCGGGGGGAGGGAATGCCTCTGGGCATGATGTCTCAACCTGTGGCTCTTACAATCTTTCTGCCCCCTCTTGTGCAAAATTCCCTGAGCTGTGGTGGGTGAGTTTTAAGTCTACTTCAGTGATGAGCTCTTAGGAGCCTCTAGATCTTGGCTTTGGTAGGTGTGGAGTATCCTCAGGGACTGTCTTCTAGATCTTGGCACTGATTGTCAGGATTACCATGGAATCAGCACTCTTGCTTATCTCCATAATTCCTCTGTGATTTCAGTTGTAGCTTGGCTGAAGTGAGAGGAGTAGTTTATCTCCTCAGGTCTTGGTACCTTATGAAAAAGAAGAACAGATTTTCCAATGGAGAGTGAAGTCAGCATAGCTTTAATTGGATAACCATTATTAATTTAGGAAGGATTTGATGTATGTAATCCTCTTTTAACCAAAATCTAGTGAGAGCTTGCCACTGGAAAACATAATCTTTGTCTGCATAGGATTCTGATCTGGTTCCCAATTCCAGATATGGGTTTCTTTACACTGAATGGATATCTTAGTCAGAAAGCTACTAGTTACCTACTGAGGCAGTGTGCCACTATTGCACTGGCGTGTACATTGTGTCAGGGTGTGTGCTTCTGAGTAGGTTAGACCTCTAGTTGCTTAGATCGTTGTTGGCCATTTTTCCCCAGTAGCTCATGTAGCACTTTCCATAACTAGACAGGCTACCTTTCTGGGAACTGGCTTTCTTCTGAATTCCAGCCAGCTCTCTTTTTGCTCTGTGTCAGCAGCATATGGTATCTTCAGCAATAGAGTCATAGCTTTTGCCTCAGTCAGGTAATCAATGGCTTTGACAGAAAGCTGTCTTGATTTGAGGACCTCATAGGTCTGTCCAATCAACAGCTCAATGTGGGTAGCAACCAGTCTCTGGTACTGGGAGTTACAGGCCAGAGACAGGAAAAAAAATTCTTTTTAGCTTAGTCTTCATCTAACCCTCACCGGAGCCCTACTTTTCAGGTGCTCCCCCTTACTCTTTTTAAAGGTCATATCTTTTAGACTATCTCCAAAGATAAAGGTTTCTATGGTATCGGCTCATTTTGGAATTAATTTCTTATTTTTTTCCCTCTTCCCCTCCCCAGAAACACTTCCATCCCTATTGTCTGGGCCTTAAGTTGCCTATCAGGTATGTAAGCAACTTGAGCAGGTCCAGGTTAGGAACCACAGATAAGTGGCACCATGCAGCATTTGTTTTTCTGTGATTGTGTGAGTTCACTTAGTATGATCTGTTCTAAAACTGTCCATTTTTCTTCAAATTTCATTGCTTCATTTTTTTTCTTACTGTTGAGTAGAATTCCATTAAGTAAATATACCACAACTTTGTTATCCATTCATCCAATGATGAATTTTTGTATGATGATGATTTGACCTTGGTGTGCCTAATAAACACATGTGTTTTGGAGGTTTATATGCCAATTTGGGAGGTGTAGCTTTGTTGAAAGAAATCTGTCACTGGGGGTGGACCTTGAGGTTTATTTACCCTTTGTTTATTTACCATTGTCACTTGGCACAATCTCCTGCTGCTGTTGTTCACCTGATGTTGGCCAGGAAGTGATGTCTAGCCACTGCTCATGCCACATATTCCCTTGCCATCATGGAAGTGCACCTTTAGTCAGTAAGCCAAAATAAACCCTTTCCTCACACAAGCTGATTTTGGTTAGGTGCTTTGTTCCAGCAACATGAAGGTAACTGCAACAGTAAAATTGGTACCAAGAAGTGGGGTCTTTACTACTAGAAACCTGACTGTGTGGCTTTTGGCTGTTTGGAATGTATTTTCAGGAGGAATGTGGAAGGATTTGAAACCCTGACATGAGAGATACTATTGTGGTTTGATTCAGGTGTCTCCCATAAATTTATATGTTCTGAAGGTTAGGTTCCCAGCTGATGGAGATTTAGGAACTAATGCCTCCTGCAGGGATTGTTTTGTTAGGAGCGGACTTATGTGTATTATAGCCAGTGTCCCTTGTCAGTGTCTGGCATACTCTCCTGTTGCTGTTGTTCATCTGATGTTAGCCAGGAGGTGATGTCCACCCTCTGCTCATGCCATCATTTTCCTCTGCCATCATGGAGCTTCCCCTCGAGTCTGTAAGCCAAAATAAACCTTTGTTCCCACAAGCTGCTCTTGGTCATGTGAATTCTGCCAGCAATGTGAACCTGACTGCAACAGGAAAGTTGGTATTGAGAGTGGGGTCATTGCTGCTTGAAACCTGAGTGTGTAGCTTAGGCCTTTTGGAGCTGCTTTTCAAAAGTAATGTGGATGAACTTGAAATCTTGTTCTAAAAGATGCCTTGCAGTGCTGTAAGTACAGCTTGCTGGACTGTTCTGGTCATAGTTGAAAGATGGTTTGGCTTATAATGGTGAGAAAGAGCTTTGCCTGGACTTGGCTAGAGGCAGTTTATGTGAGAGGCATGCTGTTATGTCCATGTCCTGAGAGTTTGTGCAGGGTTGCTTTGTGCATAAATGGACAGGTATGAGCAGAAGTATATGGCACAAAAAGAAATTTTGGGCTGAAACTTCTACCTGTTCAGCTGCAATTGTATGAAAGATTACAACCATTGAGATTGGGCCAGCTGACCTGCATTGGGACAACAAAAAGAATGCAGAGTCTTTTGAAGGGGCCTGAATGCTGAAGGAATGTCCTGTTCTTCAAGGTATGCTTTATTGCTCCCTGGATTAACAAATTAGCACCCCACCTGGTGTTATGGATCATAAGAAATGCAGGTAAAAGATATTCACTGAATTTGCAATACAGTCTTGTGTTTTGAAAATGGCCATGGGCAGTGTGAAGCAGGGTTGCTAGATGCCTGAATGGAGACTCAATGGAGCCATGAGGATGGACCATGGGTTGCAGTAGAGACCCAGTGGTGATGCAGGGACCACGAGATGATGGCTAAGGAGAGTTGCCAGGCCCAGATGAAGTTTTCCAGGACTGTGAGTAGCCTAGCTGGAGGGGAAGAATTGGAACTCCAGAGACTTGTTACTGGTTAGAATTATCAGACTTGGAGACTTGTCACTAACAAGTTGTTGGACTTGGGGCTACAGAGTTTGATGTTTGCCTTGGTTTAAATCCCATATTGGTTGAATATTTCTCTGCTATTCCCAATGCCATCTTTTGCAGTATGTTTATTCTTTGTCATTAGGGTTTCTTTGATTTTTTTTTGTTATTATGGCTCAGTTAAAAGACCTTGGACTATCAGAGCATTTGAACAACATTAGGATTGATAAAAAACTATGGGGATTTTAAATATGGACTGAATGCATTGCATTTTACATCATAGATAGTGATCAGTTTATGGGGGCCAGGGGCAGAATGTGGTGGCCTGATTCAGGTGTCCCCCATAAATTTAGGTGTTCTGAATGCCAAGTTCCCAGCTGATAGAGATTTTGGAACTAATGCCTCCTGTAAGCAGTGTATTGCCAGGGATGGGCTTATGGGTATTATGGCTAGTATCCCCTTTCCAGTGTTTGGCACACTGTCTTGTTGCTGCTGTATACCTGTTGTTGGCAAGGAGATTATGTCCAGCTTATGCTTATGCCATAATTTTTCCTTACCATTATGGAGATTCCCCTTGAGTCTGTAAGCCAAATAAAACTTTTCTCACAAGCTGCTCTTTTTCGGGTGATTTCTGCCAGTAGTGTGAACCTGGACTGCAACAGATGCCTTGCAGTGCTGTAAACAGAGTTCCATAGACCAGTAAGAGTTGAGAGACCTAAATGCAGAAAGAACTATGTATTGTGAGGTTTGCCTTATGAGTGAAAGACAGCTTTGTCAGGACCTGTCTAGAAGACATTTGTAAGAGAGGCTTGCTGTATTATACTTGCCCATATCCTGAGAACTTGTACAAGTTTGCCTTGTGTAGAAATGGACTGGCATGAGCAGATGGATATGGCACAGAAAGAAATCAAAGCTTTGGGGTAATGACAACAGCTCAGTTCATCTGCAATTGCTTGAGAGATTACAACTATAGAGATTGGCCAGCTGTTCTGCATTGGGACAGCAGGAAGAATGCTTATTCTTTTGAAAGTAGGGGGCCTGAATGCTGAATTAGTGCCCTGATATTCAAGGTTGGCTTTGTTCCCCTGCATTAACAAATCTACTAGCCCAACTGTTACTATAGAGTATAACAGATACAGGAAAGAGGGAGTCATTGGATTTGTACCACAGTTTTGTTTGGGAAATGGCCTGGGCAATGTGAGGCAGCGTTGTTGAAAGTCATTGTGCAGAGACCTAATGAAATTATGAAAGTGAATTAGGAGTTTCAGTGGAGATGCCATGACTATGGGATTGTTGCCAAGGAGAGCTTCCAGCAGTGGATGATGTCTATAAGTAAAAATGTACCCTTTTCCCCACAAGCTGCTTTTATCTGGGTGCTTCATGCCAGCAATATGAATGTAAATAAAACACCAGTGTATCCAGTTTCATGTTTTAGGCATATTTTTATTTTTCTTATTTTAAATATATTTAGATAAATATTTTACATTGTGATCCAATTATCTACAGTGTTCAGTGTAGTAACATGGTGTACAGATTTTTAACCTAGGAGCAACAGGCTATATGATATAACCTAGGTGAATATTGGGTTATACCATTTAGGTTTGTTCAAGTGTACTCTATAATGGTTGCACAATGGAATTGTTCTCAGAATACACCCCCATCATTAAGCAATGCATAGTTCTGTATATTAATTTAGTGATATATACATAGATAGATGATAGATATGTAGATAGATAGATAGATGAAATAAAAGACTCAAATATTACTCAGCCTTATAAAAGGAAGCAACACTGACATTTGTGACAATGTGAATACATTTGGAGTACATTACCCAATATGTACCAAGCCAGACACAGAAACAAAGTTATTGTGTAATCTCACATCTATATTGAGTCTATGAAAGTCTAATTCATAGAAACCAAGAATAGATGAGTGGATACAAGGATTTGAGGGGTTGAGGTATTGTTAGTGCAAGGGTATATTATTGTAGGCATAAGTTAGGCTCTTGAAATCCAATATTCATCATCATGTCTATAACTAATAATATATGGATTATTTGAAATATTCTGAGAGAAACCATCTTAATTGTTCTTACCATAAGACAGTAACAATAATGTATGATGGATATGGTCACTAGCTTTACTGTGCTATTCAAATCAGACAATATTTCATATTTAAAATAACAACAGCAGCAGAAAGCAACAGAACACTCTTCAAGTAAGGAAATGAAGGAAAAATTAACATTAATTTTGTATCTGCAGAAACTGCTAAAGTTATCTGAAACCATGGTGACTAAAAGGAAGTGTCACAACCCTTTAAAAGTAACAAAATAAAGGAACTGTTGTACATTCTATATCTGAAGAAACTATTAGAAATTCTCATAAATGAAGGAAAAATTAAGGCATTCTCAAATAAAAGAAAAAATAGTGTATAGGTTTTGATAAAAGCTACTCTTAAAGAAAGACTCAGTGGTGAAGAAGAAAAGCTATATCATATATGACTTTCTTTCATTTATATCTTTATGCCTGCTTGTTATCTTTTATCATTTTGACAATAGCAATTATTACTGTGGTAAAGTGACATCTCACTGTGAATTTGTTTTGCTTTCCCTGATATTTGGTGAGGCTGAACATTTTGTTTTCCATTGTTGGCTATTTGTATTTCTTCTTTTAAAAATGTCTATTTAATGTTAAATGCTCTCAGCACAAAATGATAACTGTGTGAGGCAATACTCTATGCCCTACTTAACCATAAGTCTTTTAGCAGTTTTTTTGGTTATTAGACTGACTGCATGATATGGAAGTGCTTTTTTTCAAGCAAACATTACATACCCCAATTCTATGTCATAATATGCACATCATACATTTCACCTCATCTCCTTACAAAGGTATTATAGTATCTAGGTCATATGTATATAATTTACCTTATAGCATGTTTTATAATTTTGTACATTTTGGTAGTAAATATTCTACTGAACCTTATATGTAAATTAAATGTTATCATTGTAGCTTACATTTATGGGAAATATATTGTATATGGGTGTGGCAGTTTGAAAGTAAATGGCCTCATAGCCTCAGGCATTTCTGATCAAACTTTCTACTTAGTCTCCAGCAGCACGAGCACTGCTGAAGGAGGTGGTCTGTGGGGGCAGATCAAGTCTAGCACTAAGTGTGTGTTTAGAGTCAGCTCCTGCTTGCTTGTACTTGCTGTGTTCTCTCTCTCCCTCTCCCTTTGGATACATGATGATGTGAGCCAGCTTCTTCTACCATGAAGCTTCCCTTGGAATCTATAAGCCTGAAATAAACCCTTTCCTCCCATAATCCACTTCTAATTGGGTGTTTGCCCCAGCAATAAGAAGGTAGTATCTGTAAAAATATGGTTTGATTATTTCTACAGATTAACACACACATTAGAGATCTTAGAACATTTTATGATAAAAATATTATTTCCTTTATTTTCTTTGTATTTATTAACTAATTAATATGTGATAGGTGATTTACACATTATCCAGTCTAAGTCTTGCACCAAGCCAGTGAGTTAGATATTACATTCTTTTTCAGTTTCACAGGATGCTTCCTCTCTAGCCACTTAGAATGATTTATTTGAGGTTTTTATCATACTGTGTTTTACCTGTTTCCATGATCATTATAATTATTTCCTCATTAGAGCCCATCTAAGCTTTAACCTAGCATTCACTTCTACCAAAGTGCTCAGTAAATGCTTTAAGATCCCCAACAACATTGTACAATATGAACACTACATATTTATTTATTTTATTTATTTTTTCTCAATTTTATTAACATTTTCCATGATTATAAAAAAAATCCCATGGTAATACCCTCCATTCCCCCCACTTTCCCTTTTGAAATTCCATTCTCCATCATATCCCCTCCCCATCTCAATCAGTCTCTCTTTTATTTTGATGTCATGATCTTTTCCTCCTCTTATGATGGTCTTGTGTAGGTACATATTTATTTTAACCCATATCATTTTATATTATATTGTTAGCATATTAACAATAACTATTATTACCCTCAAATCTGTTATATTCCTCATAATTCTTCACATAATCAAATAGAGATAAGAATAGTTCAATACAGAAAGTGAGGCTTACAAAGGAGCAAAAATTCTTAGACATTTTCAAGTCTTTTTTGGTTATATCAAAATAGTCTTTTCCGGGTTAGAGAGATGGCTTAGCGGTTAAGCGCTTGCCTGTGAAGCCTAAGGACCCAGGTTCGAGGCTCAGTTCCCCAGGACCCACGTTAGCCAGATGTACAAGGGGGCGCACGCATCTGGAGTTCGTTTACAGAGGCTGGAAGCTCTGGCGCGCCCATTCTCTCTCTCTCTCTCTCTCTCTCTCTCTCTGCCTCCTTCTCTCTGTAACTCTCAAATAAACAAAATTAAAAAAAATAAAAATAATAGTTTTTTCCTTTACCTAGTGAGTTTTCAATAAAACCCATCACTGTATATACTGCACGGATTAAGAGAAGTGAAGAACATTCATTTGCATTTGAACAGAAAAATAAAAAGATCTGCTCTAAAAGTAGAACAGGTTATTTGATGTAATCACATCAACACTTGCCACAGATTGGACCAAGTTTTATAAAATATAAATACTGCAGTGCAAAGCTTTTCTTAATTGGCCCAATATTTATATAAAATCAAAATTAAACATTCTTTTTTAATAAGATTGTAGAAATAGTATGATTTTATACAAATGATCAATAGGATTATTAATATGAATCCTCAATAAATAGTTTTCTATAAGTCAGTAATATTTCCTAAAACTTAAATTAGAGGCCTTACTGTAAGAAAAACACCAATTATCTAGAATATAATCATGGTCCTTGAGTATCATTTGTCCTATAACAATAATCATTTTCTTGATTAACTAATTAATTAAGTGGTTTTTAACATGGCAAATGAGATAATCATCTTTCTTCATAATCTCAAAAATGGATTAATTAATTTAACTAGTTAGAAAAGTGTTTAAAAACATCTCTGTTGAGTGCTAGGATGCAAGTGCAATATGCATGGACTAATTCAGCAGAATACCACTAGTATATTGACTCAATTTCAATGAAATTAAAATTGAATTAATGATATATAAAATTATCTAACCTAATCAATAGAATCTTTTCATTCTGTTTTTACAAAATAAAGATAATGAAACAGTAACTGTCAGTAACAAAATAAGCTTTCTCACATCCACCTATGCTTGAAATAGTTCTGTGCAGTTACAAGATGCTACTAGCAGACAGGATGAATGTGAGGTAGTTCTACTACAATGTGGTACTTCCTTTATCTAAGAATATAACCTACACCACTTGAGAAACACATCACCTGGATTAGAGGCTTTCATGTAGTAGGAACTCAGTAAAATTATTTAGGAAGCAAACAAAATTCAATTACATTTCCTTAGCTCCCAGGCTGTTCCATATCTCTGCAGGTATTGATCTTGATGTTTGGTCTTTCATTTAACTTTTATCTATGTAGTCAATTCCATACAACTAGCTAGTTATACATTAAGTGTAATCTGCTATGCTAAGCATAGAAAAGAACAAGAAGTAAGGGCTGGAGAGATTGCTTAATGGTTAAGGTTGCCTGCAAAGCCCAAGGACCCCAGTTCATTTACTTAGTACCCATGTAAGCCAGATTTATAAGGTGGTGCAAGTGTCTGGAGTTTATTTTCAGTGGCTAGAAGCTCTGGCAAGCCCATTCTCTCTCTGTCTGCCTATCTATCTATCATCTGTCTATCTATCTATCTATCTATCTTTCTCTCAAATAAATAAATAAATAAAATATTTTTAAAAAGAACAAGGAATCAAAACAAATAATACACAGTGTTAGAAAGGATGAGAAATATATATTCACTTCAATGCAGTTCTAGATGCATATGCTTTCTAAGAAACAAGTGAAGTGCTGTGCATATTCAGAGAGAGGTTATAATTTATGATAATGTATTTATTTTCTATTTATGAGATGGATGACTAATAGTATAGTACTATTTACAAGTTCCATTTGGATACCAACCATTCACTGAAGAAACTTGATATTATTTATATTATTATATATATTATTATTTTAATATATATTATTATTTATATTATTTATAAATTTATATTATTCTTCTTTGATGCTTGGGAACCATTTTCTTACTTTTTTGTATGTGTTTAGGATTATTGACTTCAGATTATTGATAAATGAGTTATGATTATTTTAAGGAAGGTGCACTACTCACCCTGGAAAATATTTTTCTTTGTTGCTACAGAGTCAATGCTTTTTCAACTATGGAGTCAAATTTTCTTGAAAATGTTAAAGTTTGATTCACAATCCAAATTCGTTCTTATTCTTTGTGGAACACTTTTATAGTAAACATAGTAAGGAATGAAACTCTTTACATTGTTCTTCTGCCTTTAGTGGCACATATTTTTAAGAAATTTCATTAATGACAGCCCTGAGCCACCTCTATTAGAAATGAATAGTATGGGCACGATTGTCCTATATCCTTACAGATCAACACATGATATTTGGTATAGGTAATCAAGTGCTTTAAAAGAAAGCTGTTTTGATTTGGGGACCTTGTAGGTCTCTTCGATCAACAGTTCATGGCGGGTAGCAACCAATCTCAGTTACTGGGAGTTACAGGCCAGAGACAGAAAAAAAATTCTTTTAAGCTTAAGCTTCATACAACTCTCACCAGAGCCCTACTTTTCAGGTGCACCCCCCTTACTCCTTTTGAGGGTTATATCTTTTAGGCTATCTCCAAGAATGAAAGTCTCTATGGTATAAGCTCATTTTTATTTAATTTTGTGTTTGTTTCTCCACTTCCCCTTCTCCTCCACTTCCCCAAACTCTTCCATCCCTATTGTCTGGGCCTTGAGTTGCCTACCACGTATGTCAGCAACTCTAACAGGTCCAGGTTAGGAACCACAGACAAGTGACACTATACAGCTTGCCTTTCTGTGATTGTGTGAGTTCGCTTAGTATGTGTTCTAAGTCTGTCCAAATTTCATTCCATTGTTTTTTCTTACTGCTGAATAGTTCCATTATGTAAATATACCACAATTTTGTTATCCATTCATCCAATGATGAACATCTGGATTGATTCAAGTTCTGAGCTATAATGAATTGACCAGCTATAAACATGGTTGAGAACATTTCTCTATATTGATGAATGGTGCATTTAGAATAAATGCCTAGTACTGGAATAATTGGTTCTGTTGGTAGCCCTATGTTCAGCCTTTTCAGAAATTGATTTCCATAGTGGTTATACAAGTTTACATTCTGACCAACAGTGGATGAGGGTTCCTCTTTCCCCACATCCTTGCCAAAATTTGTCGTTGTTAGATTTTTTAATGATTACCATTCTTACTGGAGTAAGATGGAATTTCATGGTTGTTTTAAGTTGCATTTCCCTAATGGTTAGGGATGTTGAACATTTTCTTAAGTGTGTGTCAGCCATTTGTAATTCTTCCTCTGAGAACTCCCTATTCAGTTCTCTGCCCCATTTGTGGAGTGGGTTGTTTGATTTTTTTATTGTTTAGTTCTTTTGAGTTCTTTGTATGTTCTAGATATTAGGCTTCTTTCAGTTGTATAGCTGGCAAAGGTTTTCTCCCAGTCAGTGGGTAATCTATTTGCTTTGGCTTTGCTTATGGTGTGTTTGTCTGTGCAAAAGCTTTTTAGCTTCATGAGATCCCATCCAATAATTTGTTACTTTTATTTTTTAAAATATTTTATTTATTAATATTTTTAAATTTCTTGCTACTTGGTATGAAGCTCTTGGTCTTGCAAATGCTTTCTTCTCCATACCTGTCCATAAGCACCACCAGAAGCAGTTTGCCTTCAGCTGGCAAGGTCAGCAGTACACCTTTACTGTTTTACCTCAAGGTTTTATTAATTCTCCAGCCCTGTGTCATAGCTTAGTTTGCAGGGATCTTGATCGCCTGTCCCTTCCACAGAGAGTCACATTGGTCTACTATATCGATGACATAATGATGATTGGGTCAAATGATCAGGAGGTGTGTGTCAGTCAGCCATTTGTAATTCTTCCTCTGAGAACTCCTTATTCAGTTCTCTGCCTCATTTATGGAGTAGGTTGTTTGACTTTTTATTGTTTGGTTTTTTAAATTCTTTGTTGATTCTAGATTTTAGGCTTCTGTCAGTGCTATAGCTGGCAAAGATTTTCTCCCATTCAGTGGGTAGTCTATTGGCTCTGCTTATGGTGTGTTTATGCAAAAGCTTTTTTAACTTCATGAGATCCCATTGGTTGATTGATTGTTTAATTTCCTGTATAATGCCCATTTTTTGCCTGGTCATTTCCCTGATGTCCGCTTTACATGAAATTAACATGGTGTGATAGTTAAGGTGTTGTCAACTTGATCTGTTTAGTAATCCACAGAAATCCCTTTTGGGTGGATCTCAGAGGTTGCTTCCAGGAAGGATCAACTAAAGAAGGAAATCCTTCCCCCAGAGTGAGCCCTTCCCCCAGAGTGGGCGGCCCTGCTCAGAGGGGGACTTGATATAAAGAAGCTCTGGGTGAAAAGAGCCCCTCCCTCCCTTCCTTCCACTTGGCTGCAGGAGCTGCTTGCTACCTTCCAGCATGGATTGAAGACCAGCTCGGACTGAAGACCAGCATCAACTGAAGACTCACGTGGATGGAAACCCAGCGGCTCCTCAGGAAGCCTCCAGGCTTTCCGGCACCATCTGCAGTGCTGGGTCAGGACTGCTGAGGCATCTGGCACGTGATTCTCGGGCCTGCAACTGCTATTGGACTACTGTAAGCTAATCCAATAAATTCCCTTTTAAAATAATTCATTCTAGCAGTTCTGTTCCTCTAGAGAACCCTGACTAATACACATGGCAATTGCAGATTTTTTCATTAGTGTTAGTATGATACATCTTTTACAGTCTTTCAGCCAAATTTATGCCATTTTATTTAAAGAGCATTTTTTATAGACAAAATTTGCAGTCTCTCTGACCAGTGCTCAGGTCTTCAGGTCTTCTTGGTTTTCCAAAGTTTTGGTAGATGAACTGGCTCTGGATTCACATCCCTACTAATGTAATATCTTTCTGTTGATTTTGGCAAGAAGTCTATGCTAGGTTCTCCATTTACCTAGACTCCAGGTATCTATAACTGAGGTTGAGCTCTATAACTATATCCTCACCACACACAGCACCCTGAGGTACTCTGGTTGTGCCTTCATGGTAGATAGTGAGGTCATCTGTGACATCTGTTGTACAAATCTCAATGTTGAACGCTCAACATGTACTAACTGTATATGCCTTTTTTATCCAAATTATTCTTTCCATTACCACTTCCCTTGGATGTGATAGAGCCCTAAATGTTGACCTGACAAAATTCCATACCAATCTTTTTGCTACTCTCCTATCCATTTCCTTCTGGCCACATATAATCCTGTCATATCTGCTGAGAAAGCCTACCATGAGAAGTTTTCTATAGCAGAGATCAACAGTGCCTGATTTGAGACAGCCAACCAGATGGAGAAATGTGACTCTAGGCATAGTAAATAAATGGCTGGCTGCCACTGCCTGCTGTACTGTGGTGATGTGATTCCCAGAGATGCCAATGCTGCCATTGCCAAAATCAAGTTGAAGTTCAGTATCCAGTTTGTAGAATGGTGCCTCACTATTTTCAAGGTGGGCATTTCTTAACAGCTTCCCACTCTTGTATCTGGTGGAGACCTGGTACAAGTACAGTGAGCTGTGTGTCTACTGAACAACTCCACTGCCATTGCTCAGACTTGGTCTCATCAGAACCACAAATTTGACCTGATATTTGCCTAGTGTTCCTTTGTTCACGAGTATGTGGATTAGTGGATGGAAGAAGGAGAGTGTTCTGAGGCCTGCAAGAACATGACTGTAGTAGACAAGCATTATGAGGAGGTTGGTTATGGATTCTCTTAAAGGGGAGGCTGAGGAAGAACATGTATACTAATTGTACATTACTTATTGTCCTGTAGCAAGTCAGCCAAGAATGCCATGCCATTCTTCACTGGTATGTTGTTAGGGGATAATGACAGAGACTTTTCTGATTTCTGTGAGGATGTAGCTGATGCTAAGTGTGCCTTTGATCAATGGTATCAAGTTGAAGGGATGGAATAAGGAAAGTTTTCTCAGGCCTGTGAGAACTTGGATGACCCAAATGAAGGTTATAAAGATTGATTGGTATTATGTTAGGGAGGGTGAGGTAGAAGAGAAATACTTGCTTGCTATACATTCCATTCAGCTCTACAGCATGTCAGGTTCTCATAATTTGAGTGTCGCCATTGACCGACAGGCAATGATGTTTTATGATTGGATTCTCTTCACTCAATCATGATCATATCTGACTTTTCCATATGTAACTATAAGACTTTAATATTTTTTTCAAAATAATCAGAAAATTGCTGGAGAGATGGCTTAGCAGTTCAGGCATTTGCCTGCAAACCAGAGGATTCAGGTTCAACTTTCCAGGACCCATGTAAGCCAGATGCACAAGGGTACGCATGCATCTGGAGTTCATTTGCAGCGGCTAGAGGCCCTGGCACGCCCATTCTCATTCTCTCTCTCTCTCTTTCTCTTTATCCTTCTTTCTCCCTCTCAAATAAATAAATAAGAATATATTTAAAAATAAGAAGAAAAAATGAGTTTATTTATCTCACAGTTTGGGAGGCTGAAAGCTTAAACAGCATGTTGATGGGTTTAATAAAAGCCTTTCTCACCATGTCACATCATGATTCTAACATTATAATGAAGTATGTACACAAGAAGGAGTCATGACATGGTGATGAAGAAAGCCATGAAGATCCAGGTGGCTCAGTCATACTTTCATGGTCCATGGTACCATGAAAAACCAGGGACTTATGAGAAGTACACTAGTTACTTTTGAGAGATGCAATCCTAATGTCTTTTCAAAAGGCTGGACATTTTGAGAGCTTACCGAACTCTTAAAGTTACCACACCAGTGACCAAGCTTTTAAAACATGAACAGTCAGTGGAGACATCATATTTAAATCAATCTGTAGAGTTCTTTAACTATTTCTGTTATTACATAAGGAAATAGCATATACCTCCCACACTCTTATGGAGCTGGCGTGAGGTAATTTCTTTTAGGAAGATCAGGCTTATGTTTGGAAACTGTAAATTCCCTTCTTCCTTATATGTATGCATCCATTTATTCTACTTTCATCTTTTAGGTTATTTCAATATTCAACATGTTATCTAAGTTTTAATATATTTATTACAACATAATTAGCTGGGGTATAAAGATTGCCATGAGTTTAGGGCCAGCCTGGGCTACAGAGTAAGTTCCAGGTCAGCCTAGGTTAGAGTGAGCCCTACCTAAAAAATAACAAAAATAAAAAAAGTATAACATAATCAAGTTTTCTATGATCTATAATAGAGTCTAAGACTTTCTTTAAACTATGGAATTCAAAATTTGGTTAAATGATAGTGATTATGAAGATCAATGCCCTTTGTGTAATGCAACAAATAACATTTTGGTTGACCTTTGCTCCTGGTTTTTCACTTCTGTATTATCAGGAATTGATTGTAAATACTAGTCATGCAGGTGTGGTTTGAGTTTCAACTTTAAAGTAAGTGAATCTACACATTTAGATCTTTTGGAAAGCTACAGCTCATGCATAAATTTTACAACCATACTCAAGTAGCTGTGCTTTCCAATCCTTTGAGAAGCAAGTGGGAACTGGTGCTAGTTTCTGTATAATACAGTTGAAATAATTCCTTTAAAGTGACACCCTAAAGACAAGCTACTGACCCTTGTATTCAGATATCAGTTAATATTTTGACTTCTTTTTAAAAAAATATTTTATTCACTTATTAACAGTGAGAGAGAGAGTAAATGGGTATGCCAGGGCCTAAAGCCACTGCAAACAAACTCCAAACATGTGCACCACGTTGTGCATCTGGCCTTACGTGGGTATTGGGGAGTCAAACCTGGGTCCTTAGGCACTGCAAGCAAGTGCCATAACCACTAAGCCATCTGTCCAGCCCAATATTCTGACTTCTTGTTCCTTCTGTGTTACCAACTGAATCATGTTTGCCTCCTCTTAATTGTCGTTCTCTCCATTCAGAAGGGATATTTACTTGTGAAACTATCTATAAAACCTTATATAAGAAACATGTGGGGCTGGAGAGATGGTTTAGCGGTCAAGCGCTTGCCTGTGAAGCCTAAGGACCCAGGTTCAAGGCTCGATTCTCCAGGACCCACGCTAGCCAGATACACAAGGGGGCGCACGTGTCTGGAGTTCGTTTGCAGTGGCTGGAAGCCCTGTCATGCCCATTTTCTCTCTCTCTATCTGCCTCTTTCTGTCTCTGTCATTCTCAAATAAATAAATAAAAATGAACAAAAAATTTTAAAAAATACTTTAGAAAAACGTGTTGATTGTTAACTATTTCTGCTTTATAGGTAAACTTCATGGTGACTACTACTCAATTCTCCAGATTACTTCTCTAAAATCTACTTATTATAGCTCGACTCTTTCTTTTGTTTCTAAGCCAAGCTAACATCTTTTTATTACAGGACATACTGTAGCAAGACTGAGATTATACTATGGGTGGTTTTTAAACTCAACAAGCCAGTGGCTCCCAAGTATTAAGTTCTTGTGTATTATTA
The DNA here is from genome assembly GCA_036346955.1 of Dipus sagitta. NCBI lineage: Eukaryota > Metazoa > Chordata > Mammalia > Rodentia > Dipodidae > Dipus > Dipus sagitta. Next base: position 67,397,503 of record CM070776.1, read on the forward strand.
GCAAAGAACTAAAAGAACACAGACATAATGAAGGGTAAATTATGAAAGATTTATTTTAAGAGACAGTTGAGGTAAAAGAGAAGAAAAGCCTGAAAGCTCCCCAGCTGAGGAGAGAACTTCCTCACAGCTAGGAGGGTTCCTAAGGGAAACCAGAACATCCCCATGGCAAAATGGAACAGGTCTTTTTACAAATTAGACATCCATTTGTATGAGTCTCATTGCCCAGTTTAAATATATATGAAGGATTTGGATTGGTTCATAGGCCCTGGGGAAAGTACAGACTCAGAAAGGACCTGCCCACAGGTGTCAATCCCAGGAAAATGAGGAAAAACCAGGAATCTGCTCCTTATTGCCGTCTTGGATCAGACTGGAGTTCTAGGGCAGCATAGAATCCATGTTCTTTTGGGTCTGTGTCCCTAGTTGATAACCTTCAAAAGAGAGTTATCAGTAGGAGAAGAGTTTCGTGTCTTATATTGAGGTTTTTAATCTGTTTGGACTTGATTTTTGTGTATGGAGAGATAAGTGGATCTAGTTTCATTTTTCTACATATGCTCATCCAATTTGTCCAATGCCATTTGTTGAAGATATACTGTCTTTCTACTACTCTTCATTATTGGCACAGCTGCAGTTATTTGATCTAAGGTCTGAGTCTTCAATTCTGTTCCATTGGTCTATGTTTCTGTTCTTACACCAGTACCATGCTGTTTTCTTTTTTTTAATATCCGAGGCCTGCTGCCATTCCATATGAATTTTGAGGTCGTTTTTTTCAATCTCTATGAAGAATGAAGCTGGTATTTTATTGGTATTGCATTAAATCTGTGTATTGCTTTTGGGAGAGTTGCCATTTTCACAATATTAATTCCACCTATCCAGGATCATCTCTTCTCCTACTAGAAGAAAAAATAGGAGGTACTCTCCATGACACAGGGGTGGAGAAAGACTTCCTGAAGAAAACCGCAGTAGCCCAGCAAATTAAACAATCACTCAACCAATGGGATCTCATGAAACTAAAAAGCTTTTGCACAAACACACCATAAGCAGAGGCAATAGATTACCCACTGGATGGGAGAAAATCTCTGCCAGTTATTCCATTGACAGAAGCCTAATGTCTTGAATCCACAGGAACTCAAAAAAACTAAATAAACCCAAGCCCAGAAAGCCAAGTGCCACATGTTTTCCCTCATATGTGGATCATAGCTACAGATGATTGGACCTCTGTGTGAGAAAGAAAAAACTCAGTAGCAGAGGCCACTAAGTTAAAAAGGAGATATAAAGGGAAGAGAAAGGAAGGGAGGAGGGTACTTAATAGGTTGATATTGTATATATGTAAGTAGAAGAATAGATTAACGGGGGTGAAAAGGCCCAAAGTGAGGTCAGGGGAAGAGATTGAGTAAAGGAAAGGTGGGGGGGGGCCTAATCAAAATCTAAGAGGATGCAAATAAATCATATGGAATCCTCCAGTTTTGGACAATGGAACACTCAGGATCCATAGATCATTGTTAGAAAATTTTCAGTGCCAGGGATGAGATACCTCCAGTGAGTTGTTGGCCAGGGAGGTCCCTGATACCCCCAAAACATTATAGGCCATTGCCAAGGCCCTTGGTTTCCCACCAGGAATAGATGGTAAGACCCTATTGCTGAAGACTCCACATACTTGGGAGGCAAGGCCACTGAGAAATCCTGCTGGAACTGAGCTGATAACCTCCTCCATGTAGACCAGCTGACAGAAAGCTGGAAGAAGCCATTCTACATTTAGTTCAATAGGAGAGAGATATCACCACTGAAGATACTCAACAGTGGACACTTCAGGCCTTATAATTGGCCAGCCAGGCCAAATGAGCCAACGGGTGCAATAGTGGCACATCTGTCATGGTGGAAACCAACTGCCCTCCAATTGGACTGGAGGCCCGTTCCATGGGAGGGAATACATCCCTGATACTGAAAACTTAAAACAGAGGTAGTCGTGAGCCCTAGGGGTGTAACATCTGCTGATGTCTGGAAAAAGGTATATACTATGCTTATCAAACTGCCCAGTAAGCACTTTTCTTAATATTTATACCCTTATATTAATGCTACTCTCACTTTGGGTAGAGAATCTTCTCTTTTCAGATGGCAGTGACCTTGGGATGACTCAGAAGGTATCATAGAGCTGTAAAGAAGTGACTGGAGTACTGAGTAACATCTCAATCACACCTTCCAAGGCTCAGGGTCTAATGCGGAAGAGGTGGCGGAAAGAATGTAAGAGCCAAAGGAAGGGTAGGACTCCTTACAACGTGCTCCCTCCAGACATAAAATGGCCTGGATAACCATGACCTCATAGTGCCTGACACTACCCACACAAGACCATCATAAAGGAAAAGATCATGACATCAAAATGAAAGAGAGACTGATTGAGATGGGGAGGGGATATGGTGGAGAATGGAATTTCAAGGGGAAAGCGGGGGGAGGAAGGGTAGCACCATGGGATATTTTTTATAATCATGGAAAATGTTAATAAAAATTAAGAAAATAAAAAAATAAAGATAAACTGTGCCTAAGTGTTTATGAAAAAAAAACTAAATAATAAAAAAATCGAACAACCCACTCCAAAAGTGGGGCACAGAAATGAACAGGGAGTTCTTAGAGAAAGAATTACAAATGGCTAACACACACTAAAGAAAATGTTCAACATTTATCATAAGTGGTCTAGGGCATTTACCATTAATTAACTTCTTGTAGGCTAGAAGTTTCTCTGCATTAGTCAATCATTCAGTTGTGAATGAATGAAGGCCAAGAATATTGCTGCATTAAAATAATATGTGCAACCAGCAATAAGTTAATCCTAGATTAATTCAAGGACTTTTACTTTATTAAACACTTAGGGCAGTAGGAGAAATTGCATAGGAAGTGACATCATGAATATTCTTCTTGCTGCTAGCCTGACAAGCAACCACATGGTGACAGTCACATAGAATAATCAAAGCCCAAGAAAGCAGAAATCCAGATACTACAAATAACTAAATACTAAATCAAACTGCCAACAGGCCTGCCATGGTTCAGGGAATAGTGTGGAAGAGGGGTTGTAAAGATTATAAGAGCCAGAGAGCAGATAGGAGTACCCTGAGGTACAGTCCACTGCTCTCCCATAGGGACTGACTGAGGACTTCATGACCCCACAGTGATTATGATAACCCCACTGAGGACAGCCCCCCTAGAGTAACAGAAATTGGGGCAAGGGGATAATATCTATATATATATATATATATATATATATATATATATATATATATACACATATACACACACACATATAAATTAGGGCTGGAGAGATGACTCAGCCATTAAAAGTGCTTGCTTGCAAAGCCTGTTGTTCAGTGTTTGATTCCTCAATACCAAGGTCAGATACATATAGTGGTGCATGCATTCAGAATTCATTTGCAGTAGTTGTATTCACGGAAATAGAAAAAACAATCCAAAAATTCATTTGGAATCACAAAAAACCTTGAATATCTAAAATAATACTGGGCAACAAAAATAAGGCTGGTGGTATCACCATACCTGATTTTAACCTATACTAAAGAGCCATAGTAACAAAAACAGCATGGTACTGGCACAAAAGCAGACATGTAGATCAATGGAACAGAATAGAGGACCCAGATGTAAGTCCAAGTAGCTATAGCCACCTGATATTCGATAAAAATGCCAAAAATACTCATTGGAGAAAAGACAGCCTCTTCAGCAATGGTGTTGGGAAAAATGGATATGTATCTCTAGAAAGATGAAAATAGATTCTTCTCTCTCTCCATGCACAAGAATTAAGTCCAAATGGATTAAAAACCTTAACATCAGACCAGAAACACTGAAACTGCTAGAGGAAAAAGTAAGGGAAACCCTTCAACATTCTGGTCTTGGCAAAGACTTTCTGAATATAACCCCAATTACTCAGGCAATAAATCCAGAGATTAACCACTGGGACCTCATGAAAGTACAAAGATTTTGTATGGCAAAGGACACTGTGAATAAAGCCTACAGAATGGGAAAAAATCTTTGCCAGCTATATATCTGATAGAGGATTAATATCTAGGATATACAAAGAACTCAAAAAGCTAAATAATAAGAAATCAAACAAGCCAATTAAAAAATGGGCTGTGGAGCTAAATAGAGAGTTCTCAAAAGAAGAAATACGGATGGCATATAAGCATCTAAGAAAATTTTCTACATCCCTAGTCATCAGGGAAATGCAGATTAAAACTACATTGAGATTCCATCTCACTCCTGTCAGATTGGCTACCATCATGAAAACAAATGATCATAAATGCTGGTGGGGATGTGTAAAAAGAGGAACCCTTCTACACTGTTGGTGGGAATGCAATCTGGTCCAGCCATTGTGGAAATCAGTGTGGAGGTTCCTAAAACAGGTAAAGATTGATCTACCATATGACCCAGCTATAGCACTACTAGGCATATATCCTAAGGATTCATCTCATTTCCTTAGAAGTACGTGCTCAACCATGTTTATTGCCGCTCAATTCATAATAGCTGGGAAATGGAACCAGCCTAGATGTCCCTCAACTGATGAGTGGATAATGGAGATATGGCACATTTATACAATGGAGTTCTACTCAGCAGTAAAGAAAAATGAAGTTATGAAATTTTCAGGAAAATGGATGGATCTGGAAAGGCTTATACTAAGTGAGGTAACTCAAGCCCAGAAAGCTATGCGCCGCATGTTCTCTCTTGTATGTGGATCCTTGCTACAGATAATTGGGCTTCTGTGTGAGAAAGAAAAAGCTCAGTAGCAGAGGCCAGTAAGGCAAAAAGAGAAAAGAAAAAAGAAAAAAAAGAGATATAAAGGGAAGAGAAAGAAAGGGAGTAGGGTAAATAATAGGTTGGCATTGTATAAACGTAAGTAGAAGACTAGATTAATGAGGGTGAAAAGGCCCAACGTGAGGTCAGGGGAAGATATTGAGTAAAGAAAAGGTGGAGGGAGGGCTAATAATAATCTAAGAGGATATAAATAAATCATATGGAATCCTCTGATTTTGGATAATGGAACACTCAGGAGCCATGGATCGTTGCTAGAAAATTTTCAGTGCCAGGGATGGGATATCTTCCAGTGAGTTGTTGGCCAGGGAGGTACCTAATGCCCCCAAAACATTGTAGGCCATTGCGGAGGCCCCTAGTTTCCCACCAGGAATAGATGGCAAGACCCTATCGCTGAAGACTCCACATACTTGGGCTGCAAGGCCACTGAGAAATCCTACTGGAACTGAGCTGATAACCTCCTCCATGTAGACCAGCTGACAGAAAACTGGAAAAAGCCATTCTACATTCAGTTCAATAGGAGAGAGATATCACCACTGAAGATACTCAACAGTGGACACTTCAGGCCTTATAATTGGCCAGCCAGGCCAAATGAGCCAACAGGGTGCAATAGTGGCACATCTGTCATGGTGGAAACCAACTGCCCTCCAATTGGACTGGAGGCCCGTTCCATGGGAGGGAATACATCCCTGATACTGAAAACTTAAAACAGAGGTAGTCAGTGAGCCCCTAGGGGTAGTAACATCTGCTGATGTCTGGATAAAGGCTATATACTATGCTTATCAAACTGCCCAGTAAGCACTTTTCTTAATATTTCATACCCTTATATTAATGCTACTCTCACTTTGGGTAGAGAATCTTCTCTTTTCAGATGGCAGTGACCTTGGGACTGAATCAGAAGGTATCATAGAGCTGTAAAGAAGTGACTGGAGTACTGAGTAACATCTCAATCACACCTTCCAAGGCTCAGGGTCTAATGCGGAAGAGGTGGCCGGAAAGAATGTAAGAGCCAAAGGAAGGGTAGGACTCCTTACAACGTGCTCCCTCCAGACATAAAATGGCCTGGATAACCATGACCTCATAGTGCCTGACACTACCCACACAAGACCATCATAAAGGAAAAGATCATGACATCAAAATGAAAGAGAGACTGATTGAGATGGGGAGGGGATATGGTGGAGAATGGAATTTCAAGGGGAAAGCGGGGGGAGGAAGGGTAGCACCATGGGATATTTTTTATAATCATGGAAAATGTTAATAAAAATTAAGAAAATAAAAAAATAAAGATAAACTGTGCCTAAGTGTTTATGAAAAAAAAACTAAATAATAAAAAAATCGAACAACCCACTCCAAAAGTGGGGCACAGAAATGAACAGGGAGTTCTTAGAGAAAGAATTACAAATGGCTAACACACACTAAAGAAAATGTTCAACATTTATCATAAGTGGTCTAGGGCATTTACCATTAATTAACTTCTTGTAGGCTAGAAGTTTCTCTGCATTAGTCAATCATTCAGTTGTGAATGAATGAAGGCCAAGAATATTGCTGCATTAAAATAATATGTGCAACCAGCAATAAGTTAATCCTAGATTAATTCAAGGACTTTTACTTTATTAAACACTTAGGGCAGTAGGAGAAATTGCATAGGAAGTGACATCATGAATATTCTTCTTGCTGCTAGCCTGACAAGCAACCACATGGTGACAGTCACATAGAATAATCAAAGCCCAAGAAAGCAGAAATCCAGATACTACAAATAACTAAATACTAAATCAAACTGCCAACAGGCCTGCCATGGTTCAGGGAATAGTGTGGAAGAGGGGTTGTAAAGATTATAAGAGCCAGAGAGCAGATAGGAGTACCCTGAGGTACAGTCCACTGCTCTCCCATAGGGACTGACTGAGGACTTCATGACCCCACAGTGATTATGATAACCCCACTGAGGACAGCCCCCCTAGAGTAACAGAAATTGGGGCAAGGGGATAATATATATATATATATATAATATATATATATATATATATATATATATATACACATATACACACACACATATAAATTAGGGCTGGAGAGATGACTCAGCCATTAAAAGTGCTTGCTTGCAAAGCCTGTTGTTCAGTGTTTGATTCCTCAATACCAAGGTCAGATACATATAGTGGTGCATGCATTCAGAATTCATTTGCAGTAGTTGTATTCACGGAAATAGAAAAAACAATCCAAAAATTCATTTGGAATCACAAAAAACCTTGAATATCTAAAATAATACTGGGCAACAAAAATAAGGCTGGTGGTATCACCATACCTGATTTTAACCTATACTAAAGAGCCATAGTAACAAAAACAGCATGGTACTGGCACAAAAGCAGACATGTAGATCAATGGAACAGAATAGAGGACCCAGATGTAAGTCCAAGTAGCTATAGCCACCTGATATTCGATAAAAATGCCAAAAATACTCATTGGAGAAAAGACAGCCTCTTCAGCAATGGTGTTGGGAAAAATGGATATGTATCTCTAGAAAGATGAAAATAGATTCTTCTCTCTCTCCATGCACAAGAATTAAGTCCAAATGGATTAAAAACCTTAACATCAGACCAGAAACACTGAAACTGCTAGAGGAAAAAGTAAGGGAAACCCTTCAACATTCTGGTCTTGGCAAAGACTTTCTGAATATAACCCCAATTACTCAGGCAATAAATCCAGAGATTAACCACTGGGACCTCATGAAAGTACAAAGATTTTGTATGGCAAAGGACACTGTGAATAAAGCCTACAGAATGGGAAAAAATCTTTGCCAGCTATATATCTGATAGAGGATTAATATCTAGGATATACAAAGAACTCAAAAAGCTAAATAATAAGAAATCAAACAAGCCAATTAAAAAATGGGCTGTGGAGCTAAATAGAGAGTTCTCAAAAGAAGAAATACGGATGGCATATAAGCATCTAAGAAAATTTTCTACATCCCTAGTCATCAGGGAAATGCAGATTAAAACTACATTGAGATTCCATCTCACTCCTGTCAGATTGGCTACCATCATGAAAACAAATGATCATAAATGCTGGTGGGGATGTGTAAAAAGAGGAACCCTTCTACACTGTTGGTGGGAATGCAATCTGGTCCAGCCATTGTGGAAATCAGTGTGGAGGTTCCTAAAACAGGTAAAGATTGATCTACCATATGACCCAGCTATAGCACTACTAGGCATATATCCTAAGGATTCATCTCATTTCCTTAGAAGTACGTGCTCAACCATGTTTATTGCCGCTCAATTCATAATAGCTGGGAAATGGAACCAGCCTAGATGTCCCTCAACTGATGAGTGGATAATGGAGATATGGCACATTTATACAATGGAGTTCTACTCAGCAGTAAAGAAAAATGAAGTTATGAAATTTTCAGGAAAATGGATGGATCTGGAAAGGCTTATACTAAGTGAGGTAACTCAAGCCCAGAAAGCTATGCGCCGCATGTTCTCTCTTGTATGTGGATCCTTGCTACAGATAATTGGGCTTCTGTGTGAGAAAGAAAAAGCTCAGTAGCAGAGGCCAGTAAGGCAAAAAGAGAAAAGAAAAAAGAAAAAAAAGAGATATAAAGGGAAGAGAAAGAAAGGGAGTAGGGTAAATAATAGGTTGGCATTGTATAAACGTAAGTAGAAGACTAGATTAATGAGGGTGAAAAGGCCCAACGTGAGGTCAGGGGAAGATATTGAGTAAAGAAAAGGTGGAGGGAGGGCTAATAATAATCTAAGAGGATATAAATAAATCATATGGAATCCTCTGATTTTGGATAATGGAACACTCAGGAGCCATGGATCGTTGCTAGAAAATTTTCAGTGCCAGGGATGGGATATCTTCCAGTGAGTTGTTGGCCAGGGAGGTACCTAATGCCCCCAAAACATTGTAGGCCATTGCGGAGGCCCCTAGTTTCCCACCAGGAATAGATGGCAAGACCCTATCGCTGAAGACTCCACATACTTGGGCTGCAAGGCCACTGAGAAATCCTACTGGAACTGAGCTGATAACCTCCTCCATGTAGACCAGCTGACAGAAAACTGGAAAAAGCCATTCTGCATGCAGTTCAATGGGAGAAAGAGATACCACCAGTGAAGATACTCAACAGTGGACACTTCAGGCCTTATAATTGGCCAGCCAGGCCAAATGAGCCAACAGGTGCAATAGTGGCATGTCTATCATGGTGGAAACCAACTGCCCTCCAATTGGACTGGAGGCGTGCTTCATGGGAGGGAATACATCCCTGATACTGAAAACTTAAAACAGGGGTAGTCATGAGCCCCAGGGGTATAACATCTCCTGATGTCTGGATAAATCTATACAGTATGCTTATCAAACTGCCCAGTAAGCACTTTTCTTAATGTTCATACCCTTATATTAATGCTACTCTCACTTTGTGTAGAGAATCTTCTCTTTTCAGATGGCAGTGACCTTGGGACGAATCAGAAGGTATCATAGTGCTTGAAAGAGGTGACTGGAGTACTGAGTAACATCTCAAACACACCTTCCAAGGCTCAGGGTCTAATGGGGAAGAGGTGCCAGAAAGAATGTAAGAGCCAAAGGAAGGATAGGACTCCTTACAACGTTCTCCCTCCAGACATAAGATGGCCTGGATATCCATGACCTCACAGTGCCTGATACTACCTACACAAGACCATCATAAGAGGAGGAAAAGACCATGACATCAAAATAAAAGAGAGACTGAGATGGGGAGGAGATGTGATGGAGAATGGAATTTCAAAGGGGAAAGTGGGAGAAGGGAGGGTATTACCATGGGGCATTTTTTATAATCATGGGAAATGTTAATTAAAATTGAGAAAAAAAAAAGCCATAAGCTGACAGGGTGGATCAGTAAAATAGACCCCACAATCTGCCGCCTTCAAGAAACCCACATCACCACTAAAGACAGACACCTCATCAGGGTGAAAGAGTGGAAAATGATATTCCAAGAAAGCAGAAATAAGAAACAAGCAGGTAGTGCATGGTCTCACTTATCTGTGCTTCCTAACCTGCATCAGCCTGAGTTTCTGACATACCTGATAGGCATCTCGAGGCCTGGACAATAGGGAGGGTAAGGCTTGAGCAGAGGGGAAGAGTGTGTGGGGGACACAAATGTGAACCCAAATTGAACTGGTACCATAGAATCCTATATCCTGAAGATGAGACTAAATGGTTGAACACTCAACAGGACCTTGGGGGGAACACCTGAATAGAAGGACCCTGGAGAGGGTGAGATGAAGCCTAACCTTGAATTTCTATTGTTTCTTTTTTATTTCTTTCTTTCTTTTTCTTTTTTCCTTTTCCTTGGCACTGGCCTGTAACTCCCAGTTCCAGGATGTGGTTAACACCTACAATGAGCTATTGATCTGAGAGACCTACAAAGTCTCCCAGAAGAAGACAGATTTCTGTCAGAGCACTTGATTACCCTCCAGAGGTTAGTGGTAATACCCTACTGCCAGAGGTTAGTGGTAATACCCTACTGGCAGAGGTTAATGGTAATACCCTACTGCTGAAGACACTATATGCTGTTGGCATGAAACATGGAGAGACATGACTAGAATTTGGAATAAAGCCAGTCCCCAGACAGTTGGCCTATCTAATGCTGGAAGGTGATACATGAGCTAACAAGGGATAGTGGCCAACATCTGACTGAGCAAGCAAAGTCTAAGCTACTCAGCAGCAACAACCTGACATGATACTCACAGAAGTGCAATAGTGGCACACAGCAATGGTGGGTAACCAGCTGCTCTTAGATTGGCTAACAGATCTCCTATGTGGAAAGGAAACCATATCCGGAACTATGAAACAAGTCAGAATCATATCCAATTAATGATTTTGCTGTCCAATATTAAGCTCCCAGTAATCTTGAACTATAAGAGGGACTACACCCATTAAATTCTCTCTAGATTAATAATGGTTATCCCATTTGACCTGTTTTTCTTTTATAGAAGGTAGTGGTGGGACCCCTGGGAAGATAAACTACCCCTTTAACTTCAGCCAAGTCCCAGCTGAAACCACAGAGAAATTGGAGAGATGAGTAAGAATGCAACTTCCATGGTGAGCCTGACAATCAGTAGCAGGGTGAAGGAGACAGACCGTGAGGATACTCAACACCTACCAAAGCATAGATAAAGAGGCTCATAAAAGCTCTTCACTGAAGTAGACTTAAAATACATCCAATATGGCTCAGGAAATTTTGCAGAAGAGGGGACTAAAGGATTATAAGAGCCACAGGTTGGGACATGATGCCCAGAGGCATTGCCTCCCCCCAAAAACTGACTGCTGCTCCCACAACACATAACCCACAATCCCATGGGGGAATGCCAGCAACCCCACCGAGGAGGACTCCTAGCAGAATGGGAACAGGGATGAGGAAAAGGATGGTACCAACACATGATGTATCCATACTGATAGTATGTCTATAATAAAAAATATTGACAGAGTCAGAATCATTTTGGTCTTGGGAGGGGGCTACTGAAAACCACTGTGTGATCATGGATGTGCCAGTCAGTTCTTGTCAGAAGAACAGTGTCCCCAAAATACACCTTTTCTTTCCTGTGGCTCTCATATTCTTTCTGCTCTCTCTTCTCCAATGTTTCCATAGCTTTGGAGGGCATGATAGAAATCTCCTTCACAGCCTCTTATTTTCTTCTGTGATGAATTTGAGTTTCCGTAGTGTCTACCGCCATCTTCATAGAGAAGTTTTTCGGGCCGGCAGAGAGAGCAGCACTCATTTTTATTCTGCCACAGTCTTCCTTGAGATCTGGTGTGTATAATAAAGAGGCTTATCCCCTGGGATTTCTTTCCTGTCATTTTTATGAGCTTTGGGTCTCCCTGGTATTTGCTGCCATGTGTAAAAAGAAGGCCATCTAAGCAAAAGTGAGATCAGGATGACTCAAAGGGCATAAACATACACACTTAGAAGGCTTTTAGATGGGCACTGGGATTTACCAGAAGTAACCTATGGCTTCAGGGTAAAGTTTTCTCCACCCAAACTATCTCTCTCTCTCTTTTAAATTACATCTTTTAATTATCTAATGAAATAATCTATAGTACATATGTGTACATGTTTACTTTTGTGTATCCCTTCCTTTATGCTCTGTCCCTTTCCCCTGTTTCTCCTTAGACCTTTCTATCCCCTGTATTCAGTCTCTCCACTTCCCTGTGTACTGTCCTCTCTAGCCTCCTGATGACTACTGACACTTGTATGAGAGTGGATAAGTTAGATTCAGAAAGTACTAAGATTTCTCTCATGTGTAGTCTCTCTCTCTAAATTATATATATATATATATATATATATATATATATATATATATATATTACACATACATATATACTATATATATATACATATATACTATATATATAGTATATATATAGTATATATATAGTATATATATAGTATATATATATATATATATATATATATATATATATATATATATATATACTATATATAGTGTATTATTCAGCCTTTATGCAAAATGAAATGCCACATATAGGAAAATAAGTAGATGTAACTGGAGATCCTCATGTCAAGCAGTATAAGCTCAACCCAGACAAACAAGTGTCACAGGTTTTTCATCATATATAAAATTAGATAAACATTACAACAAAATAGATGCCTAACTATTAGGAAAGAGAATAGGGACTATGGAAAGGCATAAGAAAGAATATGAGGAGGGAGATTTGAGGGATGGATATGATCAAAGTCTGTCATATGCATAAATGAGAATGCTGCAATGTGGTCCATTATTTTGTGAAATTAATACATCTTAACAAAAATGTCAAAATATATGTAATTTAAATTTTAAACTAACTGAGAGATACAAAGAATCAAGGGACTATTGATAACAAATTGGATAGCCTAGAGGAAATGGATATATGTGTTATTTTGACTTAGAATGGTCTGGGTATATGCCCAGGAGTTGTAGATGTTGATCATACAGCAGTTCTACTTTCACACTTTTTAATTTTATTTTAAAATTTAATTTGTTATTATTTCAGAGAGAAGGGAAATGGGCGCACCAGGTTATCTAGGCACTGCAGACAGACTTCAGACACATGTGCCGCCTTCTTCATCTGGCTTACGTGGGCACTGGGGAATCTACCCTGGGTCCTTAGGCTTTGCAGGCAAGCACCTTAACTGCTAACCCATCTCTCCAGCCTTATTTTCAGATTTCTGCTGAATCTCTGCACTGACCTCCACAGTGGTTAGACTCCACAAGAAATGTGTAAGTATTACTATTGCCCTGCTTCCTCACTAGCATTCCTTTTCAATTGTTTTCATGGTGACAGTCATTCAGACTGGGGTAAGTTTGACTCATAAAAAAGGTTGTAATTAATTAGTATGTTTTCAGACTGTACATTGCAAATATTCTATAAAATGATACTATTTTTCTAGTATTCATATTGTATACAAAGTAGAACCTGTACACTTTGAAGTAAAGGGTATTAAAATGTTCCTGCCTTTTTCATCTACACACCCATGTGAGGCTGGATGTTTTCCATTTGGTATAAACAAAACAAAATATTGAAGGCAAAAATAGAAATGAGAATACACCAATCTTCTATCTAGCAAGACAGTAAAAAGGTCTATAAATATGTAAAGCAATGTTCCTCATTACTTTAAAAATTGATTTTGTATCATAAATGTGTTATTTTTATTATCATATAATGGATTTATTATTTTGAATAGATTAATAAATGACTATCTTAATGGCTAATATGGTAAAGGAGCTAAACAAAAATGCCAGTAATGGAATATGCTGCATAAATAGAATCTTTAACTACTTCACCCTGCTCCTAATGATCGGTTCTGTTGATGCACAGGCTGTTACTAATACTCATAAATAAGGCGCCCAAAGTAAGATATAGTTTTATTTTCCTCTTCCCTTGGCCTTTTGCTCATTGTTCATGACTTTGACAGGAAACCAAAGAAATCATCCACAATTTGGTGAAATTACATCATTATTATTCATTTACAATATGAAAATCCAACTGCTCAGTTATTTCAGTGAAATATTTTCTTATGAGAATCGTCTGAAATAATTTTCGTTAGATATTCATATCTTGTGAGACTATCTAACTTCCATGAAGGCAGGTTCTACATAGGGGGCCTAAAGAAGTGGTCTTCTATTGATGACTGTCTCCAAGACAAGCCTCTCATGTTCAGGAAAATGAATCTCTCTTCCAGCTATAAATTATGTTTTTCTTCCTCAAAGAAGATACTTCATTGCATGACTCAAAATTTAATGGAAAATATGCAAAAATTGAACCCTTTAAGGGACGGACTTATTCCTGTTCATGATGGTTCATTTCCTCTTTCATACTTATTTCAGATACAAGAGCTCTTTTGAAAAATATAATTTATTTGAAATTACCCTCTATCTTCATTCTTACTGATATTGCCCTAATTGGTGATTTTGTTGGGTTATACATAAATTACTATTATGTCTTCCGAAAGAGCTCTCAGCAGCCTGTTTTGCCCTCTTCTGTAAGCCATTTGGACACTGTTTGCTCAGTGATAGGGAGTGGTAGAGGTAAGCAGCATTGGGTCAGAATCTTGCCTCTCCCACTTAGTTGTTTTATGAGCTTAAGAGGTTAATTACCTACTTCTGTTTCAATTTACTAATGGACAAGATAGGAGAGAGTATCAGATCATACTTCATAGGAGTTTTTGAAAGATTAAATGAAATTATATCTATAGATCATATACAATGTTGACATTATATATAAAGTGTAAATAATAGTTTTCATTCCCCTGCCTAAGTTCTGTTTAAAATCTATTCTACATCTTCCTAGATTCTATGGCTTTACTCTGCTTGTTTGTATGTTTCTACTATAAAACATTCTTTCAGACTATTTTCTTACATGTTCTATACTTCAAAAACTATTTGTGCTCAGTGTAACACAAATATTTTATGATTATATGTTTATTTTCCATCTGTGTACCTGGTAAAATTTATTTGCTGTTTCCTATACAATTACTTGCCTTCTATCTTTAAATTTGCTATACTTCAGCAACTCCAAAGTTCCCCTAGTGTTTTGCTATATTTTTCCATCTTTTGTACATTTGCTCCTGTCTGTATTTTAGTTTTAAAAACTTAGCTACCACGTGGTGGCACACACCTTTAATCCCAGCACTCAGGAGGCAGAGGTAGGAGGATCGTCGTGAGTTCGAGGCCACCCTGAGACTCCATAGTGAATTCCAGGTCAGCCTGAACTAGAGTGAGACCCTACCTCGAAAAAAAAAAAAAAGAAAAAAAACCAAAAAAACCAAAAAAAAAAAAAAAAACTTAGCTACCTACCATAGACTAATCTTAAGCAATTTTGTTACATTTAACACTTCAAAATGGGTACTTTGAAAAACATTTTAGGGATGGAGGGATGGCTCAGCAGTTAAAGGCACTTGTTTGCAAAGTCTGAATGAAGGCCTGGGTTTGATTCCCCAGAACCCATGCAAAGCCAGATGCACAAGGTGTTGCATGTGTCTAGAAATCATTTGCAGTGGCAGGAGGCCCTGGAATGCCCATTCATTCATTCTCTCTCTCTCTCTCCCTCCCTCTTTCTCTCTCAAATAAATTTAAAAAAAAAAGCTATTTGTACAACCTACAATATAAAATTCTGTAAACTTCCAGCAGAATGTGTTCTTCTCACTGGGAAGCACAACTTTTGGTAAAACTGACCTATTGAACATGGAACAGCACACCTTCCAAAACAGATTCAGCCCATGGGGAATTAGTAGTGCCATATAACTTGAAAACAAATCACACTCTATTTCATGCTTTCTGGGTATTTTATAAATGATCAACCTGTCATAACCTGACTTTTGGAGATTAGGAAACACATTTTAAGCTTCCAAATCCCATTTCTCTTTCAGCATTGGCAATAGCTGCTCATTGTAATAGTTCATTAAGTATCTGGTGAGTGATCAGTTCCAAAATACACACAGTAATATTCTGTGAATATGTAGTCAGAAATGGGAGTCTTACAAAATTTTTTCTAAAGAAATTCATATTCACCAGTTCTAATATAAAAAGAACTGAGGTAATAGTTAATCCTACGTTTATTTTTATGTAATATTTGAGAGTCTACTGGTGGTAATTTAAAGGCTGTATACTATAGCATAGTCATAAGACCTAAAATGAACGTAAATGATGAAGAATATTAGGCAGAGACATAAAAATTGAACCATAAATTAGGTCAATCTTAAGACAGTACAATATAAAATGCTCTCTACATTTGTTACCAGTAGACTCAAAACTTGCTCTAAGTTTGTCAGTAAATTATGTAAATAGGAATAATAAAATAAAATATAAAATTATAAAATTGATGTCCATAATAAGTGAATCACACTAGTTGCTTTTGAAAAATCTAGTTTTCCTTGATGGTAATATTAGTTATAGCTCCTCTTACTAAACACAATCGGTGGTAATGAATAACTATTGTTTCTTTATATCTTTTATTTTTAGAGAGAGAGAGAATTGGTATGCCAGGGCTTTAGCCACTGCAATTGAAACACCACATGCTTTCACTACCTAGTGGATATGTGTGACCTTGCACTTGCCTCACCTTTGTGTTTCTGACTAACGTGGGATCTGGAGAGTTGAACATAGGTCCTTAGGCTCTGCAGCAAGTCCCAGTAAGCCATCTCTCAAGTCCCCCTGACTATTGTTAATATCTAGCAATAATAGGTATGATTACTCATCCAATGCTACTGTTAGAGAGATCAAAATGCTATTGAAACAGTAAATCATAAACTTTACCCAGCATAGAAAATGCATGATGTACTAAGCTTTGAGGGCATGCATAGGAAGAAAGAAAGCATTCATAACCACGGAAAAAAATGTGTTAGCAACACTGTATTTAGACAGTTATGGCTGGGATATTAAAACCTAGATTATCACTTACAGTCAACAACTAGAAAACTCAATTCTAAATTTAATTTGGGGTAATTAGCATCAGACATTTTGTTGTCCACAACTTTGTTCCTTCTATGCAACATATAAATTACCTGAGTTGAAATTTATTTGGTTATTTTTGTCTGAATTGGCATGAATTTCTGTTAATTTGTTGCCCTAATTGAGGTCAATGAGAGGTGATAGGTAAGGCTACTTACATAAAATGCAGAAATGAGGTAAGTAGCCAGGATTTAATACAGGAACTTTAAGAAGCCCTCTGTGAAATGAAGGTGGGATGTAGTGATGATAGCCAGTTGTCAGGAAAGGGTTTCTTTTCTCCTTTTCCAGGGTTTGGCTTCAAAATTCACCAGGTCTGGAACTTTATTTGCTCAGAGAAGGATAATACCCTAGAAGAACTGGAGCACACTGCTCATACTCGCAAGGGACAGATTTGTATCACGCCAATTTAATAATTTATAGTAAAGAAGAGAACTGCCAAATGGACTGAGATGTGTGTTGGCCTGTCAGCTCATTCTCTTTTTAGTGGGAATGCCAAGTCAAAAAACTAAATTAACAACAGATTGGAGCTGAATAAATATATGAAATCAGAATTAGGAAGGGGACTATAAGGTCAGGCTTGTTTCATTTAATGTACTTCAGCCAAGATGAATACCCTCTCCTTTCGCCAGTCCTCACAAGTCATGGTCCTATCATCAATCAGCTCAAGATTTTAGTTTCTAATGTTTAAAGCATTTATTTTCCATCACTTGATGCCCTTGTGCTTTTTTTATTGGACATCCTTGGAGGTTGAGTGGGCATGGTTCCATCTAGCTTTCTAATGGTTTTTGTTTATAAGAAGTGCTTGTTGCAAGATGAGCTGTTACTGGTCCAGGTCACCCTGCTACAAGAATATTGTTTACTATTTCCTTCTTTAAAGATCAGTATTTAGCTGTGAATCAAAATGCTACTCTTTACCTAACCCACAAGAATTTACATTTTTCTTATTTACTATGGCTATTACCCAGAAAGATCTTTGCAGCCCTGTTTCTAGGTGTGGTACCCTTACATGTCCAAAGAAGTCTATGCTACTTTGCAAGCCTTATTTCTCAGAATTATTCTCAAGCTTAGCTAAAACTGACGTTTTCAAGTATGTGGTGTTTATTCACATTATTTGTCAAAGTCTCTTGTACGTTGTGCAGAATCATCAGAATCTTATTACAGTGGAAAGAGGGTCTGCAATCAGTACTCTTGTTAATCTATTTACTTGTGTATTCATTGAGCATTCATTTATTTATCTATTCCCCACTTTTCATTCAATCAACACTTAAGCAAATGCATTGTGCTAGCCTAGCTGGGAATAAGTCAGACATGGTTTTTGATCTCAAAAAGTTTTCAGCAGAGTAAAGGAATAATAAACATACAAAAAAGCAAACTACACATTAAAATATGAACAGGTTGGGAAGAGAGTACACTAGATAGAGTGGAAAGATCAATCAAAGTAGTCCTGCTACTACTAATTTTTGACTGTCCATCAGTGTGAGGGTGAATGTGGCAGAGGACAACTTCCAGGTGTCAGCCCTTTTATTCCACCTCATTTGAGGCAGGGCTTCTATCTTTCTTCTCTCTCTTTCTCTCTCTCTTTCTCTCTCTCTCTCTCTCTCTCTCTCTCTCTCTCTCTTTGTTATTAACTGTTGTGCTTCTTGCAAACTTTCAAGTTTTTGTGAAATTCTTCTATTTGTGCCTCTCTTCTCACTGTCAGTATCACTCTACTGGGATTACAGTAGTCCACCAAAACTTCAGGCACTTTACCCCTTTCAGGTGAGGTCTGGGAGAACTTGGGTACTCAGGTGTGAGTGGTAAGCACTTCATCCACTGAAGTCTCCCCAGCACTTGACTTGTATTCTTGAGGTTTCCTTAGCCTTTGTCTCTCAGGATTGAAAGAGCAGTATCTCTTAGGTAAACTCTCTTCAAATTGTCTATCACTAGAAGAATGGATAACTAAGATGTGGTATATCTACACAATGGAATTCTAGACAGCAGTAAGAAAAAAATGGCACAATGAAATTTGAGGAAAAATGGTCCAACCTGGAACAGATCATTCTCAGTGAACTTACCCAATCACAGAAAAAAAAAAATCACCACATAGTCTCACTCATCTACAGCACCTAACCTGAACCTACCCAAGATGCCTTACATACCCAGCAAGCTTCTCATGGAATAGACAATAGGATGGGTGGGGATGGAGAGGAGGGGAAGGGAAGGTGTGGGAAACACAAATCTAGACCCAAATGGCAATGGTCCCATAAAATTCTGCATCCTAAAAAGCAGACCAAATGGCTCAACCTTCACCAGGCCCCTAAAGGGAACACCTGACCCACAAGACACTGGAGAGGGTATGATGAAGACTGACCTTAGTCTTCTACAGCCTCTCTCTCTCTCTCTCTTCTCTCTATCTCTTTTACATTAGTTATCTTTTTCTTCCTTTTCTTAGTGGGCACTGACCTGTAACTCCCAGTACCAGCATGGGGCTATCATCCCCAATGAGCTTTTGATCAGAGAGACCTACATTTCCTAAAAGAAAGACAGATTTCTGTCCGAGTACTTGATGACCCACCAAAGGTTAGTGGTAAGATCCTACTGCTGAAGACACCTTATGTTGTTGACATGCAAAATGGAATGAGATGGCTGGAAGTTGGAAGAGAGTCAGTCCCCAGACAGTCAGCGTGTCTAGTGCCAGAAGGTGCTACATGGGCGACTGGGGGAAAATGACCAATATCTGTCCAAGCAACTCATGGTCTCACCTACTTAGCAGCAAATAACCTGTCGTGATGCTCACACAAGTGCAAGACTGGCATACAGCCATGGTGGGGAACCAACTGCTCTTGATTTGGCTAACTGATCTCCTCAGTGGTATGGGACCCATAGCTGGATCTGGGAAACAAGTCAGAACCATATCCAAACATAAGCCCACTCTCCATTATCAAGCAACCACCAATCGTGGGCTACAAGAGGGCCTATACCTATTAAATTCTCTATAAAAAGTAAGGGTTATCCCATTTGTCTGGTGCTAACTCCCTCTCCATTGGAGAATGTGCTTCTCTTTTTCAGATATATGTAGATCCTAAGGAGAGAGCTACCCCATCATACCTCAAAAGGGCCCTGGCTGAAACTAAGAACAATTGGTAAAACAAGCAAGGGTGCTGTTTTCTTGGTGAACCGGGTACCAGCACAAGGGGGAAGGAGATCAGCACAGAGAAAAATCAACTCCTACCAAATCAGAGAGCCAGAGACCCAGAGGCCCCCAACACCTCATCACTGAAGCAGACCAAAAATGAACCCAACATGGCACAGGGAAATTTTGTGGAAGAGGGGGTGGAAAGAATGTCAGAGCCATATGTTGGGTCATGATATGCAGAGACATTTATCCTACCCATAACTGTGGGTTAACTCCACAATGCATGACTCATATACTTCAACAAGGAGGGGCCAAGGAGAGGGGTAGGTAATGGATGAACCTAATAATGTTACCAAATTGACTGTATTCGCTGAGTACAAAACTAATTAATAAAAAAAAAATGAAAAAAAATCTCATCTTGCCATGGAACCTATAGGAATAGAGTAAGACAAGCATTTGGGATGTGCTAGAAGGAGGTAGAGTAGGGAACAGTGAAGAAGGATGATACACATTTCTTGTTTGTTCATAGCTTTAGGCTCTCTCCTTTTAGAATTTCTCTGTACAAATGAAATATAGAATTAAAAGTTGACTCACGTCATCTGCTAAAGGGACTTAACCTTTGGTCTGTGCAAATAAGGTTTCTGTGGTGAGACACCAATGTGCTCAACTTCCTCTTTCAACACCAATTTTTCAGTTATCAGCAGGATATGTACGTGCTACCTAGAGGCTTTTTGTACTCCTGGCTGCTTGGAAAGAAACAAATGTGCTTATTCCAGCTGAGCATGAAGGTAAGTTATACCCTAATACAGGGGAATGTGTGGTTCCTTGGGGGAGATTGGTAGGAGAATGGAGATCAGGACAGTGGGACCAGTATCTGAAGTGAAATGGTCCCTAGTTTCTAATGTCAAAATAATTACAGGAACAACAAATATGATTTTTCTTGAGTTTAACAATGGTGCAAGGTTAAAATTAATGATATCTGTTTCCAGGATTACAAAGAGAAGCATGGAGTATGCAGTGTAGCTCACTTTTTGCTAAGGGCTCTTTGTAGAGTGAACCAGGAAACATGATGCAAATTAAGGAGCTATGTTCAGTGAGACTCAATGGGACAATTTGACTTACTTAGCCAGTAAAGGAGGAGTTTCGTTTCTAATGTACTTTATCCAGTTATAGTAGGAAGTTTTCTTTTTTTAAGGCATAAGCTCCTTGGTTTTGTTAGTACTCAGAGATAATGAGATAAACGGTATTTTCCTCTGCAATAAAAGAAAGAAGGTCAGATCAGAATTTGGATCTGAGAGCACATAGAGATGAAAATCTGTCCTAATATAGATGGAGAAACTGAGAGCCAGTGGGATGAAGCCACTTAGGGTCATCAAGCTAATCAGTGGCATAACTAGAGCTAGAATCTGTGCCTCATAACTCTTGTTCCCTTTCTCCTAGAGTAGGCAGAATCTTCCAGAGAATATTGTAAATACATCTATGATCTTGATAATTTTTATTCCAGGAAAATAGAAAATGTACGTGTTGATTCCAGAGTCTTCTCAGAGTCAGAGGTGCATCCTGATTCTTTTTTTTTTTTTTAACGTATAGGTCTTCTTTATTAGCTGTGTAGAAAACACAATTGTATAAAACTTATAGACAAAAACGGCCATACTTGAAAACAGCTAGCAGGATCAGGGTCGCACACAGGCTGGTAATGAGCAGAGTCACAGAACACACTAAAGAGGTATGTACAGTCAGCCCCACCGGAACTTGCAGGGCCAAATTCTTAAGCATAGACTTATATTTCATGTTGCTCCACTGGCAGATCTCCTTACTCTTCAAAGCACAAGGAGCTGGCACCTGTGACTGAGCCCAGCATTTCAAAATTGGGAACTCTTAGTCACAGTACATCAATAATCTGGGTTGCTAACCACAATAAGGGTGTCACCATCCTTCCTATGTGGCCGGTGATAGCGATAGTGCACAGGCAAAAAGGCTTGGAAGCAGTCAATGCACTGTGCATCTTGTCTGGCATAAATAAGGACTTCAGATTCCTTGGACAAATAGTTAGGGGCTTCTATATTAAAACTTTCTGAAACCATCACTGCCTCTGTTAAGTTTTTCGCTCACTCTCGTAATGAAGCCAACTCATAAGGATCCACAAAAAGTCCTGTCGGGATGTAATGTTTAATTAAGAGTCGGCAGGTCTGTAACTCCTCAATGCTTTCTCCAAATTTCACTTTTATTAAAAGGTCTCTATGGAAACCATCTTTCAAAAATTCTTGCCTCAAAATAATTTCAGAGCAAGTGAGCCTTATGCCGAAGGGGGCGTCGCTCAAGTCGGCCCCGAGGCCGCTTTGCAGAAGCCCGGCCGCCCCGAGGAGCAGCCTGGACGCGGCGCGGACCGCCAGGACACCGAGGGGAGCGCGGGACCCCCGCCGGGCTCTGGGAGCAGGAGCTGCGCTCTGATTCTTTAAAAGACAATTTTTGCACTAACTTGAGTCCTACTGAATAACAGCCTAAAATTGAAGCACTTATCTTTTCAATGATTACTGTAAATGCTCTGAGTACTGGTACTCCTCTAATGTGCAGCTAGCGTTAGTGAGCCTAAAGGAAGTTTCTAGTTGGTGTGTCTTTCAATGTGGACTATATGAGGTAAACTGGTACCAGGATTCGGCTAAATGGAGTGGTAATGACGTTTTCATGCTTTCTTAGGAAATAATCTCAGTTCTTAGAATCCTAAAAGTGAAAATATTTTAATTTTGTTTGTTTTAATATATGCAGGGAGTTATTGTTATTTCTATTTATTAGGAAATTCATCTAAATAATTAACACACAAGAAAATTATTCACAACTAAAGTAGATGATATGCAGATATGCTGAGGTTGCTTATGGCTTAATCTACACTGAGAATCAGGTCATAAATGTAGGACAATGTTTTTTGCAGTTGTTCATTTTTAACTCAGGTCTCTTTTTGGTTAAATGCAGTTTCTTTTTGAGCTCAACTGGCAAAGTTGTTTATTTCAAATTATATGGACTACTTAAACCCTAGTAGGTGGGAAGAATAAAATTCTAAGTTAATGAGCTCATGGGGGGGAGGAGTTTTCCATGGTGCTTGGTGGTTATATGTGTTTGAGGTAAGTGATTTGGTGTTCTATGAAGCAGAACAGTCTCTAGTCCTGTGGCATACCTCTAACAAGGAGGACATAGATGATTACTGTGAAAGGACATTTTGTAAGATTTTCAACAATCATGACAATCACTGATGAGGTGAGGGAGTCTACAGTTTATTTATTTACTTATTTGAGAGAGAAAGAGAAAGAGGGAGAGAGACTGAGAGAATAGCCATGCCAGGCCTGTAGCCACTGCAAACAAAGTCCAGATGCATGCCTGGGGAATGGAAGCTGGTTCCTTAGGATTTGTAGGCAAGTGCCATCCCTCTACCCTCATTTTATTTTTTAAAACATTGGCCAAGAAGCTTACTTCTAGTCCAAATATGTTTCAAGTCAGGATATGTTGTTGGTTCATGTGCTTCACAGGCAAAGTAATAAAAAAAATCAAGATGTAAGGAATCAAGAAATCTGGATTATAATTTGAGACTTGCCAAGATCTTATTTTATGACCTTAATAAAGCTGCTTTTGGGGCTGGAGAGATTGCTCAGCGACTAAGGCACTTGTCTTCAAAGTCTAAAGACTCAGGTTGAATTTCTTACTACCTACATAAAGCCAGATGCACAAGGTAGAATTTATTTGCAGTGGCTAGAGGCCCTGGAGGGCCCATTCTCTTCCTTTCTCTCCTTCCCTCTCTGTTTCTGTCTCTGTTTCTGTCTCTCTCTCTCATAAATAAATAAATAAATAAATAAACAAACAAACAAATAAAGTATTTTAAAAGGTAAAGTTTTTTTCTTTTTCTGAAGGTATCAATTATCTCACCCATAATAACTGGGAAGGACTTAGAATAGATTCACTCGTAATACAATGAGTTTAGGCTACCTGATAACTGAGAGTAGCTATATGGCTACAGAGGATCTCCATGAAGTAATTCATAACTGAAAGTGAACCCCTAATCTTTCTCAATGGTCACTATATTTCCTTCAGATAATGTTACAGAAATAGTTTCAACTTCTGGATCAGAAGTGCTTGATATGTAATTTTATTTTTTAACAAAATATTATAAAATATAAATGACAAATAAGGGAAAGAATTCTGAAATCTGATTTCTGCAATGACAATGTCAATGATTTCCATTCAGCATTGTTGAAATTTTTTTAAAAATCATTCTTTTGATTATTCTTTTTTTAAAGTTTTTTTGTTCATTTTTATTTATTTGAGAGAGAGAGAGAGAGAGAGAGAGAGAGAGAGAGAGAGGCAGAGAGAGAGAAAGAGGCAGAGAGAGAGAATGGATGCATTAGGGTCTCCAGCCACTGCAAATGAACTCCAGATGCATGTGCCCCCTTGTTCATCTGGCTAACGTGGGTCCTGGGGAATCGAGCCTCGAACCAGGGTTCTTAGGCTTCACAGGCAAGCGCTTAACTGCTAAGCCATCTGTCCAGCCCAGCATTGTTGAATATTTTAAAGCCATATTTCCCTTTGAGAGTCATAGAACTATCACAACGTTGTTGATTCTAGGAACCAAATCCTGGACTCAGAAAATATGTACCCTATTACACTGATATTTTCCAACTATTGTTTACTCAACAGCCAGGAAGAATATATAGATATGTACCATCAACAGTTTTATTATAAGGACAGTGATTTTGTTTTATCTATCTCTGTACCATCCTTCTACCTAGCACATGATCAAGCATGAATGTGAGCAAACATGCACACACACATGCATGGGTGTGCGCACACGCACACATGCACACACACACACACACAATATTTTTCTTTAAAAAAAAAATCTTCCTCCCCAAGATGATGAGCCCACAAGCTTAGAGGAAATTGAAGTAACTTTGGTAAACATGTTGCTTAGTGGTGCTCATGATTTAATGATAAGAGGTGAAAGGAGGAGAAAAACTGAGGGCAAAAAGTTATAGAGATGGTATGAGGAATGTTATAGTCACCTTAATCCTAAAATCCAAATTCCAACATTCTGATTCTGCAGATTGCTAAATTAGGTAAAGGGGATTACTTCATTGAGTGTCAGTTTCCTTAACTATAAATTAACAATAATATATTCTAACCTTTTTTATATTTAACTTTTCAATCGTGATTTTTTATTAAAAACATATTTTGTGTGAATACATCATGTGTTGGTTCCGTCTTTTCCCTTGTTCCTGCCCCCATTACGGTGGGGATCCCAATCATGATTTTTGACAATTACATGCACATATTGAGGTGCTGTATTAAGTGTGCATACAGGTTGAAGTCATAGGGGCTCCATGAGAGGTTGATAGTGGTAATGCTAGTAGTATTAAGGGCAATGCTCTTAAAGAAAAAGTTAGCATTAGTAAGGAGTTAATGGTCATCTAGCTTAAATTGTCTTATCTTAATGATGAGGAAAATGAAACCCAGAGAAGAGAAAAGGCTTATACGGAAACATAGACAATTAGTATTTGACTAGGAGAATCTAAGTATCTACTTCAAATCCAATAGTTAAAAAAATATGTTATGCTGTTATGAGTCATCCTTGTTCTAAAAGTCTTGCCCAACTTAGCTCACTCCTGTTATTACAAAAGATGTTCCAGTTCTTCTTTCTGAAGATGTATTATGATTTGAGATCAAAGGCAAAGTTTCATAAAGATCCTTGGTTTTGATATAACCCTACCCTGACACCTGCTGGGCAATAATTCGCCATAAATTCATAGTGCATATACATAAAAACGCTAGAACTGGAACCCAAAATCACAGTTTCTTTATCTTTGAGGAACAGTATTATGTGCATAAATGGAACTTTAAAATATAATTTCCTTTACACAGAAAATTATTTGGATATGAAATTTTTAGGTTTCTTAAATTCTGAAGAGCCTTATCACAAATGAAATGAAATGACTTTGAGGTTAGGAAAGTCACTTAATCCTATTGAGAATAAATGCCCTGATCTACAAAAGGCTATATTAATGAGGATTGATCACTAACTCGTATTTCTTTCAAGGATTATCATTAAAATATGAATAACATTTAGTGTCTGACATGAATCATGAAAAAAACATTTCAGAGTTAGTACTGCACTGCAGCTTAAGGACAAAATCCAATGTCACAATTATATAACCTTACTTTAGTTGTATCTTTTTGAAAGCTCACCATTGGGTAGATGTTATTTGTGCCTCTTAAGATCTTGTACTCAGCTCTAATGAATCATACTTAAAGACCTGCTATACCTCCATATTCTGAGACAAAATTTAATTACTTCAAGAAATAAAATGCTCAATGAACAAATTACCACTCAAGTATATAAGATTCCTGTTGGAAATGGATACTGGGATTGCAAACTTTGACCTTCTTAGATATACAGATTTCTTTGGCACAAACCTTACTATTCTTGCCTTTATTATATTTTCCTTAGGAGCAGCTAGTGAATGATGAGGGCTGTTGTCTGGGAAAGTAGCTGATGGGAGAGATTCAAGGAGTGAAATTTCCTAAGGCTATGTTGATATAAGTCTCTACCCCATGTTCTTACCTAGGCAGAGTAATGCAATTGAAGCAAGACCATACTTCATTCCAAGCACTTTGCTACACTGAGAGAATTGTATAAAGGTCTTTGATGCAAAATCTTCCTTCAGAGAAATTGTATTCTCATTGGGAAATCTGTAAATCCTTTAAATTTTAAGGAGAGAGAAGTCCTTGAGAAAGGAGTGAAATATTGGCCTCTAAGGAAAGAGTTTGATAGTGCTTTAGTCATAAATGTATGCAGTTTCTTTATTAGGAACATCATCTGAGAAACACTTTTAAAATGAATTTTAACTCTGACTAGAACTCAGATTCAAATTTGGTGCTGGTTATCCCTTTATCACTGACCTTACCTGCAGATCTTGTATTTCAAGAGAAAAGGCATGGCTTTTTATCCTCCTGATATATCAGGTAGGTAGCATGCATGTGGCACAGAGGATTGAAAATGAGTTGGGGGGATTTTACTCTATATCTGGAATTAGAGGCATTGGGACATCTCTCCGGATACTTCACAGAGAATAAGGCACTAAGCTGAGGTTGTGAGGATATATATGCAACCTTAAAGTGAATTGGATACTGGATATAACTTGAGGAAAAATAAATAATTGGAGTAAACAAGTATTCTGAAAATTTTAAGTGAGGAAGAAGATGACAAAAAGCTACAATAAACACAAAGACAAGGAAAGAATTATTTTGGGTTGTGAAGAGACTTGCTAATAAAGATCTCATTGAGAATGAAGGAGAACATGCTAGTCTGAATGTGAAAAGGAATAATCAATGAAGGAAAATCCTGAAAGAGATAAGAGGAATTTGAAAGTGCATCTCTAGCAATAGCAAGGACAATTGTATTGGGAAGTATGAAGAGAGTGGTTCCAGATAAGGTCATGTGTTGGGAGCAGAAAATGGATGATGCTGAGTGTCCTCTCATTGAATAACCACAGTATTCTCTGTGAGGTAATGGGTAAAACATCTGCTGAGAAAGATGGCGATAGAGATCTTGGCAAAATTGAAAGCTTTAGTGGAGTTTTTAAGGTCCTGAAGAGCCACCCAGAAAATAGAAGAATATACTAATTAGTTGAGTGGGAAAAGAGTATGACATACATAATCTTAGGCTATTTTCTGTTTGTGTCATTTCCAGAAGACGCCAAAACTTTAACAGAATTATCTGATTATTTACATGGTAAGAAATAGAATGGATTGTTGACTTGGTCTGGCCTTATGATTTTTGCCAGGCTGGTGTAACAGAAAGCAGAAGAAGGAAGGTGTGAGTTCTTGCATGAAAGTGCTTATTTTGACAAAGTATTTCATCAACTCTGGAAAGGGAAGGAAGTAAGATGTTAGGTGAGACTACAAAACATGAACAGTATAAGCACTTCATATGTCTTTAGGTGTATA
This sequence comes from Dipus sagitta, assembly GCA_036346955.1. Taxonomy (NCBI): domain Eukaryota; kingdom Metazoa; phylum Chordata; class Mammalia; order Rodentia; family Dipodidae; genus Dipus; species Dipus sagitta. The sequence continues at coordinate 67,425,388 of CM070776.1, forward strand.
GTATAAGTTAGTATGGTGCATTTTGGAACGTAGTTTAGTAATTATCTCCAAACAAGAAAACCACTGGAAAAGTCACAAATTAATGAAGTTTAACAAAGAGTACAAAATTGGAAGGTATTGGTATAAGAAAGAAGTAATTTTATCTTCAGAATTTCAGGAAAGAATGTGGGTATCTGTTGCATATGAAAATTATTGTCTAAAACTATGATTTTTATAACATTTATAAATGAAATTATCTTGACTCTCAAAATTGTCTCAGGATCTGGCCAATTTCCCTTCTGACTTTTACTTTAAATTCTAATATTCTTGTCACACCAAGTATAGTGCTTATTTTGTTTTATCTCTCCAACTAGTACAGTAGTTAAATGAACAATTTTGTTATTTACTTGCATGAGTGTAGTGTTAGTACTGAAAATTCCATATTCTGCAAACCCTCCATTTCTGGAAAACCTAAACTTTTTTTTTAATTTTTTTTGTTCAGTTTTATTTATTTATTTGAGAGTGACAGAGAGAGGAAGAGACAGATAGAGAGAAAGAGAGAGAATGGGCGCGCCAGGGCTTCCAGCCACTGCAAACGAACTCCAGACGCGTGCGCCCCCCTTGTGCATCTGGCTAACGTGGGTCCCGGAGAATCAAGCCTCGAACCAGGGTCCTTAGGCTTCACAGGCAAGTGCTTAACCGCTAAGCCATCTCTCCAGCCCCAAAAACCTAAACTTTTGATCACTGTACTTACTCCCAAATGATTTCAACTCCCTATATCCCATCTTTTCAATCTATCTTCCACCCTATTCCCAGAGTAATTATGATGATGGGTAATGTCATAGCTCTTCTCAGAATCCTTTAATCATCTCTCTAGATGAATTCACACCCTTAAGGGATCTGTCAACATCTACCTTTACTATCTCCTTTTCCTTTCATGAGCTTTTCCTGTTCCATTCTTTCCATGATATAATCTTATGTACCAACTGGGGTATGATGGTTATTATTACTTTTTTGTGTTTTGGGAACTTTGAATGTTATTTATTCATCATTGAGTCCCATTCCATCCCTTTCTTCTCCTACATACTGTCCACCCCAATCCTGTTTGTTGAAATTAGTTTATCCTTCAATTTGTACTTCCAATTGCTCTCTTATTTGTAGGCTTTATTTCATGGCATGTTTTTAGAAAATATTATGGCATGTTATCTTTATGTCAACCAAGTATAATTCTGGGGCATTACTACCCCACACTACTGAGCTCAGAAATTAGTATATCAGATATAAACATAAAATATCTGCTCACTAGATGAAATCACAAATTCAGTTGCAAGTTGCAGATGACTGGCATTGATAATCAATACAGATTGTCATGTTTATGGAAGTCTTTCATGAAGAGGTGAGATTTGACTCCAGCTTTGAAAGATTGCTCAGATGTAAACAGACTGGTTGATAATTCAGGCACACCAAAATTAATTTTATCTCTTTCCTATACTACAGTTTTTAAGTTTCTTTCCAACCCTGTCCAACAGTGACCAATAAAATAATGCAAATGGGGCTAGAGAGATGGCTCAACAGTTAAGGCACTTGCCTGCAAGGCCTAATGACCTGGGTTTGGTTCCCTAGTGCCCACATTAAGGCCAGATGAACAGAATGACACATGCATTTGGAGTTCAGTTTTAGTGGCTGGAAGCCCTGATGAGTCTATCCTCTCTCTCTCTCTCTCTCTCTCTCTCTCTCTCTCTCGCCCTCTTTCTCTCTCTCTCTCTCTCTCTCTCTCCCTCTCTTTCTCTCTCTCTCCTCTGTCTCCTGGAAAATAAATAAATAAAAATAAATAAATTTAAAGAAGATAATGTAAATGGTTCAGTACAAGTGCCATATTCACTCACTTGAGGTCCTCTGGCTTACAGGGTTTAATAGAAGCAACCTAACATGGAGAGAAGAGCATTAGGAGACCTACATATCTGAATTTTGATTCCACTTCTAGCATAAAATACCCTTGTGTCCTTGAACAAGGTACTGAACCTTTCTTGAATATATATTTTTTATCAGCTAAAACTATGGTAGAGGTAATGCTGGTATTTGTCTTATCTCACATGGATGATACTAATAATGCTAAAATGAAGACTTATCACTGACACCATTCATTTCAATTCATGACAGACTTAGAGTTTAAAAAATAAATTTCTCAAAAAAACAAAGAAGCTTCCTCAAGCAGAGACTGCAAAAATGATTCTAGACTTTCCACAAGACCTAGAGGAGTATTCAGAGCATGCCTACTGGATATATATTAAGTGAATGATAGTTTCCAATGCACCCATAATCCTCAAAGTTCCATGACAAAAAAGTAAACAGACAGGATTACTTCTGTTTATATTTCATTTATAAGTGTGAAAAACTTTTGTGACTATAGAGGCAGCCTCATCTCTTCCATTGCAGATTCCATGTACAGGTAAGAAGCTATTTACTCATGAGATAAGGCACATGTACCTTTTGTAGAATGACAACTTATACATGTTCAAGAAGCCATGGGAGGCACATCACATGGACTGCCCTCTTCCTGAGGCCTAGGTAACAGTAGTGACATTTTGAAACCTTGGGATGTGCTGGCTTTTACTCATAGAGTATGTCTGACCACCTGTGATTTCTAAATTAATTCCTTTCCTCTTGTTTCCAGGCCCCTACAGACATGACTTTCTTAAGTAGGAAATGGCTGATATTGGGATATTGATTCTAATAAGCCAAATCAGAAGACATAATTTTAGGCACATAGATATCAGAAATGTGTTAGCTTATGTATCAAGGTTCCATTTTTTGCTTAATATATTTGAATAGGAGTTTTTAATTATTGTTGTACATGCAAATCCATCCAGTATGTAAATATTTTTTGGCTACATGTTGATGGTCAAAACATATTTTTGTGCCATCAATGTATCAATAGCACAGTGAATAAAATGATGACTAAATGACAACGAGATTTCAAATGTTGATGATACAAAGAGAAAGAGTTGAGAATATGCAAAGCTGTATAGGATTGGCTTGGTAGATTCAGTGGTGAAGATTTCTCTGACTTACAAGGAAAGATTAAAATTACATAGACATATAAAGACATGCAAGGGGTTAAGTTCTAGACAGAAGGATGATATATACAGGAAACGCAGTGAGGACAAAATACTTGGCTTGCGAAAGTGAAAGTAACTCACCAAAGCTGAAATATATAGAATAAAAAGATAAATTAAGCAATGTTTAAGGACAAAACCCCATAATAAATATAGCCTTTAGGCCACAATAAGAAGTTTGTACTTGATGCTAACAGTAATATAGAACTGACAAAGAATGTTAAGTGATGGAATGGTGTGATGTTTCAAAATAGGATCATTTGTACAAAGAGTTAAAAGAATGCAATAGATGCTATAGCTCCTGGCATTAAGAAGTAAAAATTATAATGAAAGAAAAATTGACATAATTCCAGCACGTTTGGTGCCATAATGGAGATCGTGGAGTACAGAGAGAAGTGTGGGCTCTATTTGCAATACACAACCTCTCTTTGCCCCCATGCAAGTTTTCTTACTTATCTGTAGCTTACTTAACTGCTCTGGGCCTCAACTTCCTCATTTGTAATATGAAAATAATCATAAGGCTGATGTGCCAGTGAATAAGATAATGTATTCAGCCTCTAAAATAGATAATAGGGCTCATTAAATAGAAATGTTAGTGTCAGACAATTGTGAGCAATTGGACTATAGATGGGGAAAACGAGTATAAACAGGCCAGTTTTTAAATCTGTGGCAATAGTCAGGAAGGTTGATGACAGACAGTGGTCTACATTACAATTGATGCAAAATGAGGAGTATTGGAGAAATTTTTAGAAGTGGAAATCACCTGGTTTCTGATTGGATGTGATGTAAACACAGTGACAGGGTTCAAGTGAGTCCCTAATTTCCATCCAGCCCGAGTTGTGGCATTGACTAAAAAGGGAAGCACATACTCAGGAATGAATCATGAATTTCACATCTCTTCATGAACCAGGAAGCAAAGCAAAAAAGATATATCTAGGCTGAAGGGGAAAGAAGTCAGCAACAGAAGGGAGAAAAGCCTAACCCCTACCACACTGAGAAAGAGAGAGAGAGAGAGAGAGAGAGAGAGAGAGAGAGAGAGAGAGAGAAGATAACTGTGACAGAAAAATACAGATAAGGGCAGAGATAAAGAAGGAATATATTCTGTATTTTCCTGTTAGTAGATTTTTAGATCGTTCTTTCTTATATTTCAGAATGTCATGAATTGTTCATAACAAACTAAATGTTCCTAAAGATTCTTACATTTCTGCCCAACCAAAAAAAGAAAAATTCCCCCTGCCTCTCCACAGAATGGGGATTTTACACTTAATTTTCACCAAGAGGTTTCAGAGGTAAACTCTTCCTAAATGTCCTTTGGTTTGGAGAAGGGAAAAAGTTTTAGAAGGCAGGTCATGAGAATTTCTAAACTCATGATGAACTGTGAATTTCCAAGGCATATAAACCTGGAATAAAAAAGTGTGACCTTGAATTCTTGATTTCTGTTTTGGCCTAACTGGGATCTGTTATTTAACACAAAAGTGTTATCACAACCTATTCCTGTTAGAAAGTTTCACTTACTAACACCAGTAAGTGAATTTCTGCACCAGTGAAGCAAAAACAGATAGACATGTTTGTTAAGTGAAAATGTGGAAGTGTGATTTGAGTAGTTATGAGCTGCTTTTACATCGTGGAATTGTAACTCACTTGTCTCTTCCTTTGCTCTCTCACAGCCTCTTCACTGACAAGAGCTTATAGTACAAGCAGTCCCAGCACTGAGTCTTTGCTCTTCTGCCATTCTTTTCTATAGGATATCTGTATGCCATCATATTCAGATGTACAAATTACTTGGTGCCCTAATATATACAACGAAATTGTTTTTAAAACCTGGTTCTGATAGCCCTGCTTTGCTGGTTTCCTAAGACATACTCACTCTGATTGCTGGAAAATCTGCCATGCTGATGATTCCCTACTGGTATCTCCTCAGAAAAGGGGAATCAATGTCCATGATTATTTAAGAAGAAACACCACTGATTTAGCTTTGACAAGGATACACCATTAAAGTCTTTCATGTGAAGTGATAATGGGACATAGCTAAGGGAGACAGACAAACTTCAGGAGAAAGTCAGCCTGACAAACTATTACAATAGACTAAGAAGTCCATATTCCCAGGTGCTAAGCACCAAACAGGACAACTGCAATGTGAGCTCAAGGAGGCAAGTCCATTTTCTAAGAACTAGTGTGCCAAGGTAGAAAATCAGGTCCCAATGGCAAGGTGGCAAATAGAGGAAAGGTAACGGGGTCTAGCAGATGAGAATGATTTTCTAACATTGCAATTAGGAGTGAGCAATCTTGACTTTAACAAGAGCTTTTGGCAAGACAAATTTGGAAGCAAAATGAATACACTTGAGTACTACATACTGTTTTTGTTTTGGTAAGAACAGTGGATGGAATGTTTCCAGACATCCTTACTTGCAAGATACTGTATACAGAATCTAATGGGACATTTGTGGAGTAATCCTATCATTCTCTGATTCACAGGGTCAGTAATATTTCTTCCTTGCATCTCTACTTATTGGTCTTTAATGGGTTCCTTCAAATTGTATATTCTGTCCATCTGTATGAATGAAAGTTTTGGATATGGACTAAAGTACTAATTAACCATTTTACTCTTTATTTACTTTGTTTTTGGCAGAGACCATAATTCCACAATTTACCTTGATGAATATACTTAAAAATTCAAGATGGATGATAATAGTACCTACAATGCTGAGAATAATTGCAGTGTCACTAATGTGACATTTCAGTACTCCCTGTATGCCACCACCTATATGCTCATATTCATCCCAGGTCTCCTGGCTAACAGCGCAGCCTTGTGGGTTCTGTGCCGCTTCATCAGCAAGAAAAACAAGGCCATAATTTTCATGATCAACCTCTCCGTGGCTGACCTTGCTCACGTCCTGTCCTTACCTCTCAGGATTTACTATTACATCAATCGCCACTGGCCATTCCAGAGGGTCCTTTGCCTGTTATGTTTTTACTTGAAATATCTCAACATGTACGCCAGCATTTTCTTCCTGACCTGCATCAGTCTTCAGAGGTGCCTTTTTCTGCTCAAGCCATTCAGGGCCAGAAACTGGAAGCGCAGGTATGACGTGGGCATCAGTGCTGTCATATGGGTCATCGTGGGGACTGCCTGTTTACCATTTCCTATCCTGAGAAGTGCTGGCTTAGCCAACAATACTGAAGCCTGCTTTGCTGATCTTGGTTACAAGCAAATGAATGCAGTGGTTTTGGTCACGATGGTTACAGTTGCTGAGTTTGCTGGATTTGTGATCCCAGTGGTCATCATCTCATATTGTACCTGGAAAACCACTAGATCTTTGAAACAGCCACCAATGGCTTTTCAAGGGATTAGTGAGAGGAAAAAAGCACTGAGGATGGTTTTCATGTGTGCTGCTGTCTTCATCATCTGTTTCACTCCTTATCACATTAACTTCATTTTTTACACCATGGTAAAGGAAACCATCATTACCAGTTGTCCCATTGTCAAAAGCACACTGTATTTCCATCCTTTTTGCCTGTGCCTAGCAAGTCTTTGCTGCCTTTTGGATCCAATTCTTTATTACTTCATGGCCTCAGAGTTTCGTGATCAATTATCTCGCCACAGCAGCTCTGTGACCCGTTCTCGGCTCATGAGCAGGGAAAGTGGTTCGTCAATGGCTAGCTAAATTAAAATAATTCTTCAATTATGGCTTTGTTTATCTATGTTTCTTGCCTCCCCCCCCCCGGAGGCCAGCATTGCTAGCCAATTTGTAACTGAACATTGATAATAGGATAAATAAATGTTTTCTTATGTGGCAGTGTGGCCACAGGGTTGTGTCTCCATAGCTGATGGAGACTGTGTGAAAAAAGTGGAAGAAAGGAAAATGGAATTCACCTGCTTCAAATTGAAATTTTAAGACACCTTATTACTTACAAGGACTATATCAAGTTGTTACAGATGTTTCCAACCTAATATAAATTTAGTTTTAAATTAAAAGTTTTCTTCAGTAAATAAGTTATTATTTTGTTACAATATAATAATATTTAAGTATATAAAAGTAAATATCTTTCATAGAATGATTTTAGTTTTTGAATTAAAGTAAAAATTTCAAGTATATCTAAAAAATAAAACAAAAGGCAAAGTGACATGAATAACTAAAGCAATGTGTGCATAAATTTCCATACCAAAAGATGTAGGAAGGGCATGGAAATTCATTCCTCAAAAATTTATTAGTGGTCAGTCATATACAGAGTTGGCACTTTTTAGAGACATTTTTGGCAGTCATGAGATTAAACCCTGGGCCATTTCATCATGACTTTCCTGAACTTACCTAAAATGCTGTTGGTTATGGGGTTGGAATAATTCAGATATTAGGTCTACTATGCTACACTCTTCTGATACTGAGCCAGTCTGAAAGTCCTGATGACAGGAGACCCATATAATTCATCATTTTAATGAAAATTTAAGGCTTGGTGCAAATTATAAGTACAGGAAAGAAAGTGATAGAAAACCAAACATTTTATAAAATGTAGGTTAATTTTTAATTTTTCTGACTGCTTTTTTTCTTCCAAATTTTTATTAACAACTTCCATGATTATAAAAAATACCCCATGGTAATACCCTCCCTCCCCCCACTTTCCCCTTTGAAACTCCATTCTCCATCATACCCCCTCCTGTGACTGCTTTTTATGAAACATTACTACATATCACTCTGCAAATTTTAAAGGACTCTTCAGTAGATTTTCTGTGACTATTGTTTAGAATTGCATTATAAATGGAAAATAATATTACATTGCAAATGAATGAGGAAAAATATGTATTCTCTCTAGAGATCTTAATTTTTCATAGGTTATAGATATTGTGGGTCACTATGGAGGACGTTTGTGAAGCTCAATCCATAATTGTGGTCTTTTTGCCTGATTTATTTACATCGCATAGACATTTAGTATGCAGGTAACAGAAGGAAGTGGTCATTCTCAGAATATCCACTTGAACAGGCTCACTGAAGAAGAGGAAGAAGGGGCAATGAAAAGAAGGAATTAGAAAAGGGAACAAGTCTTCTGGGAAGGCCAAGGGTTTAATAAATATAAAATAATACAAACATTGTAATGTATGTGTGATTTCTTAATCAGTTATTCTTAGAATTAATGTTAGCATTATTGGAACCACTGAGTAGATATACCTACTCTAAATGTGACAATGTTTGACTTTATTTCAGGAGCCTGAAATACAAAACAGGTTTGTTAAAATTAATAGTTCTTCAATGAGACTTTTCATGTTCAGCATGATTATTTTAAGGTGTTGCAATGAACAATGATTTTATCAGTTATTACTATGCTTATCACAGGGGCATGATGTCAGAAGAAGATAACAGCAAAACATATATCCTTGGATTGGTTTTTTAAAAAGTCAATATTAGTTGTAGTTGCTCTACAGTGTCCCCAATATATATTATATTGATTTATTGTAAATCAAATGAAGTTTGCACATGAATAGTTATACTATTTACCTTTAGAAAACATCAAATGCTATCAAAGAACATACATTATTTGTCACGAATTAAATAGATTATGGCTATTTCTGTAAAAGATTAAGTATCAAGCTTTGAAAATTTAACACCTTATTATAAAATTGCTTTGATGTAACTATTGGCTTCTTGTTACATTTTTGCTTGTTTCACAGGAATCTGATCTACAATAAACAGAAGCTATTACTGTTCCAATAATGCTACCATAAATTCCAAGCATAACTGATTAAGAAATCACACATAACAATAAACATTTAAATCCATGTTCCCTTGTTAGGTCGTAAGAAGTATGGCTCCCATATTATCAGCTTTGAGTTAATACTATGCTATAAGAATGTTACTAATATAATATGTAATTACAATTGAGAGTATGCTATTAAGTTAATTAAATTTCTGAAGTTTGAAAATATGGTCCTTTGGGTCCTTGATATTTTAGTCATTAAACACAATTTTGTTTTAGGAAGATAGAAAATTAGTTTCTATTTTCCATCTAGGTATTTTTTGTTCAGTCAAGTCATATGTGCATCACTATGATTGTACAGAATTAACAAAGTATGGAACAATTGGTTTTATGGGAGCTTAATTTCAAGTTGGGTATTAAGGAGAAAGAAGAAGGGTTAGAAAACTTCAAGAAAGATTAGTATAGAATAGCATAGTTCCTTAGCTTCTGGGTGAGGGTGGGTTTCTACCCAAGAAATTACATTAAGACTAAAGGTTTTGTACATATATGTGAGAAAATTTCAAATTGAAAATATTTAAGAATATAAAACATTGATTTGAATGTGGAACATCCCTTTCAAAGCTCAGGGAACATCACAGAAGAGCTGCTGAAAGAATATAAGAACCAGAAGGTGGACAGGAGTGACATGTAATGCTGACTTCTGGGTATGATATGGCTGCTACATACACGAAGTCACAACAGCTATAGTTTCCTGCAAAAGACTGCGCCCATCACCATTTCATTATGGATTGGAAAGTGGGTCATGAAACCCCACTCCTCCAAAAGGAACTATTGGCAGCTGATGGTTGCTGGGGGTAGAGAGTTACATTCCGCAGTAGTGTAGCCACTGGTAAGGTGCCCATATTCCATTTTCATTAAAGACTACTCCACTCTTGCTCAAGTAAGCAACCTTAATTTAACTCAGTAGTCACAAGAAGAAGACATGCAAGTAAAAGGGGGACTAGCAACGAAGAAGGGTTTTAGTGGGTGGACAAAGAGATAATAGAGGGCAATGGGAGTGCATTTGATTAAAATGCACTATAGACATGTATGAAACTTTTTGAAAATAACATTTAAATATTAGTTACATTTGAATTGAAAGGGTTATATGTATATGTGGTGGTAGGAAAGTTTTCAAGTTGACATAAATAGGAATAGAACTGTTCAAGTTGACAATATATAGGGAATAAACATTGTTTTGAGTGCCCTTCTATAGCAAAAATGGAATGAAAAAAAAAAAGCTGAGAGGTTCCTAGCACTGTAGATTACAGCTGGATTAGAAATATAGAAGAGAGAAATAATTAACATGCCTATAAAATTAAAGTCCTGGAATATGAAGGACCTTGAATATCAGACATAGAATTTGGAAATTTGAATGGTAGAAAGCACAAGGTAGATAAAAAAAAATGTAGAAATAAGGGTTGGAGAGATAGCTCAGAGGTTAAAATGTTTATATGTAAGTATTTTAAAAAACAATGATTGGGCATAATAAGATAGACAGAAAGCTTGGTATCAAGTATGCATCATTCTTTACTCATTCATTCTGAGCCATAGCTTTCGTAGGTAATTTCACAAATGTGAACTTGAATAATCATTAACATACAACTTAGTATAGTAGCTATAATCTATTCCATCTCAATATATGAGAGATTTTATACGAATTTTCATACTTATTTCTCACAATAACACCATGAGTAGGTACTATGGTTACTCCCATTTTCAAGATTGGAAAATAAACAAACAAAACAAAACAAAAAGCTGGGCATAGATGGGTTAAGCAACATATTTAAGTGTATAAAACTAGTCACAGTGAAACCCATTGCCTTGCGTGCTAAGAAAATGTTATTTTTTTTCTAATGAAGATACAACTAATAAATGATAAGGCCACAATTTTTAACTCTAGAAGCTGAACCTTCCAGGTAATATTCTTAATCATATTACTGGACTGTATGTTTTTTTTTACACAAAAGCCATACAGTTAAAATGCTCTGATACTTGTGTTGGTATTTCTTTCACATTTTCTGACATTATTACACTTATTTATAAATAAATACAATGGTAATTTGTCAATTTCAATAAAAATTTTAATTGAAATTTATTTTAAAGATGTCATTTTTTCCATATTGCTCTTTATAAATGCTTATCAAAATCTCCTATGTGCAAATAAAATTTAGGATTTAGTGTAAATATGTACGTATTGCTATGCATAACCCCAGCTGTAAGTATACAGATCTGTGTCAGAGAAAAACTCTAAAAACTATATTGACATGTTAAACTTAATATCTTTTGGGGATATGATTGTGAGGTTATTTTATAATTTATGTTTTTCTGACTTTCTTGAACTTATTTGAGAAATGTATTATTGCTATTGTTATTACAGTTATCACTATTTGGTCTGAATTGTACTAGGTAGCCCAAGCTATATTCAAACTCAAGTTCCTCCTGCCTCATCCTTCTCATTGCGATGATTACATGTGCCACCATGTCCCAAAAACATTTCCTTTCTAACTTGAAAACAGTAAATATTATTGGAAAATTATTTAAGTAAAAAGAAAAAATAAGAGGACAAAGATTTGGAGACTGATTTCAAAAATGGCACGATACATAATTTGTAGACATTAAATTATGTAAAAAATGATTGTAGGTTTTGAATCATCTTTGTAATGTTTTCAAAGCTTGTTATATACTAGGTTGTTTTGGATGAATAAAACAGTATTTATGTATATGATTGTCATAGTCAGCTCCACATTGCTTGGATGAACCTCCAAACCCGACGTAGCTTATTGGAGGAAGGGATTTATTTGAAGCTTATAGATTCAGGGAAAGGACCATATGGTAGAAGCTGGGCCCTTTTCACAGATCTACATACAGAGTGAATAAACCACCACCAGTATCACCAAAAGCAAGCACACTCTGTGAACCCCAAGCAGAGGTCAAGCACTCTGTATACTTTTAGGCTGGAATTCAGATCCACCCCAGTGACATGACACATTGCCTGTAGCAGGAGTCTGCCTGCTAGGGGCAGAGGGTGCAAACTCAATTTTAATAACATCCGAGTCCTTTAGAGAACACAGATTCAAACTATCACAATGATATTGTATTTCTGAAAGGACAAGAACATAAAAAGTATAAAATGAAAAGACATATAAAAACCCAAGTAAGATAAAATTTAGTAGCATATTATGTTAATTGAGGTGTGATATAATGCTCTGTAATCCTGGCCACTCAGGAAGGTGAGACAAGAATTCACAAGTTCAACTCACACAATCACAGAAAGGCTGCATGGTTTTGCTTATCTACGGTTCCTAACCTGGAACAGTTCGACTTTCTGACATACCTGATAGGCGACTCAAGGCCCAGACAATAGGGATGGAAGGGTTTGGGGGAAGGGGAGGGTGGGGAAAATCAAACACAAATCCTTGGAGATATACTGAAAGATATAATCCTCAACAGGAGTAAGGGGGCACCTGAAAAGAAGGGTCCTGGAGAGCATGGGAAAAGGCTTAATTGTTTTTGTCTCTGGCCTGTACTCCCAGTACCATAATTCAGTTGCTACCTACAATGAACTATTGATTAGAGAGTCCTACGAGGTCTCTAAAACAAGATAGGCTTCTGTTAAAGCACCTGATTACCTGCCTGAGAGAAAATGTAATACCCTGAATATTGCTGAATTGAATAATATTGCTGAATATACCATATGTTGCTGACACAGAGCATGGAGAGACCTGGCTGCCAGTCACCAAACAGTTAGCCTGTCTGGAAGGTGCTACATGAGCTACTCGGGGGAAAGTGGCCAATGGTCTGATCAACCAGAGAACTAAGCTACTCAGAAGCAAACACCCTGACAAGATGTACACTCCAGTGAAGTACTGGCACATAGCCTCAGTGGGTAACCAATAGCTTTCTGATTGGCTTAGAGATCCACTAAGTGTAAAGGTACCAGTATCTGGAATTGGGAAACAGATCAGAAACCTATGCAGTTTATGCTCTCCAGTGTCAAGCTATCACTAGGCTTTGGTTAAAAGAGGGGTTACATATGTCAAATTCTCCCTAAGTTAATAATGCTTATCCCATTTACACTATGCTCACTTCACTCTCAGTTGGAGAATCTGTCTTTCTTTTTCAGAAGGTAGCAAGACCAGAGGAGATAAACTACCCAAGGTACTTCAGCCAAGCCACATTTGAATCCACAGAGGAACTGGGCAGATGAGAAACAGTGCTACTTTCATGATGCTCTTAATAGTCAGCACCAGGGTGAAGGAGACAGACCCTAAGGATATGGAACACTTACAAAGCAGAGATCCAGAGGCTCCTCAGATCTCACCATTGAAGGAGACTTAAAACTCACTCACCATGGCTCAGGGAATTTAATGGAAGAGGGGGCAGAAAGATTGCAAGAGCCACAGGTTGAGCCATCATGAAGCTGATCCCACAACACATAAACCACAACCCCTTGGGTAATACCTGCAACCCCACTGAGGAGGGTCTCCAGCAGAATGGGAGCAGGGACAAGGGAAAAGAGTACAAACACATGATGTACCATACAAAATATATTGTTGTTAATAATAAGAATAATAAAAAGCATTCACAAGTTCAAGGCTAGCCATGGCTATATAGTAGGTTTGAAGCTCCCCTAGACAACTTATTAGAAATGTATCTCAAAAAGAAGAAGATTCAGTTTATAGCTTAGTGTAATTGCCTAGCATGTTCCAGGCTCTATGTTTGACTAAATGTACAGCACTGAAAAATATTACAGCACAAAATAAAGTCACTATGCTAAATCAATTTGAAAATATCATTAGTATATATGGTTTTCTTTCGGAAAGAATTGTCAAATTGAATTAATCATAAAACTTATTTATGATCTTTCGTAGATGCAAACCACTAGTAACCCTAAGATTTTTGAGGGGTGCTTTTTGATTAGTAGGTAACTTTGAACACCTACTTAAATACAGCTAGAAAGTAAAACCAATTTGTAAAGCCACCTTTGTATATAATGCCAGCCTCACTCAGCATCTGTGTGTCTCCCAGACCTATTTATGGCTGTCCTGAATAAAACCATGTGAATATTTGCCTCCCTTCAGCTTCCTGTGTATGAGAAAACAAGGAGCAAAGGCTTCCACAATTACTCTTTTGTCTTCATACATTTAGTAAGATAAAGTACCTATTTTTATGCTGAGATGTTTATGCAGGTTTAATAGTAAGTGCAACTAACTGGTGGCATGCCTTGCAACACTTTTTTGATATAGTAACCATGCTTCCTGGTGAAGGAAAGCCCCAGACTACTTACCTTTTGCAGTATCTCCAGAATCAGTAAGATCAATGAAGAAATCGTGTGCTTGAGAAGTGGCACTGTAAATATGTGCATTTAACATTTTGTAGCCCATATACCTATCTTGTAGAGAAAAATAATTTTAAAAATTTGAGCAGAAGGGGATTGAAAAAAGGAAGTCATGAAGGGCTTTTTTTGCATTTTTGCTTAAATAAAGGAATTTCAAATAATTTACCTGCAGACTTACAGCACAATAATAGTCATTGGCAACTGTTTAACATTTACAATTATTATTCTGGAAGAAGGCAACTATAATCTCATTTAGGGTTTTTTTTTTCTTTCGGCAGTCCTACTTTTATGCAATAGAATTAAGTCCTATTGCTGGAATAGGCTACTATAAAAAAGGATTATAGTCTGAAAGAAAAATACTGACATGTATAACCAGTTAACTTAAAGTATCACCATTTAAATTACACACTGAACACATTCCATGCATTTCTTTTCTTTATTGCAGTGGGTTGGTTTGATAATAGATGTGTTGACTACTACTTTTCTGTACATACTATTTAATAAAACTTATTGTCAAAAACTGTATTTAAAAAATTGCATAAGAAATTATGAAAACTGTTCAACGTATTTTCACCAAAGGCATCCAAATATACCTGATTAATTACATAAAACTTTTGAGCACATACCATACATTTTTCATTGTGCATCTATGATCCATAACAAAAGGTGAAGCAATGCAATTTTGTCTTTATTATGAAATACATAAAAACCAATCAATGTCCCTTATAAAAATATACTAAAAACCTAGAGAAAATACTGACAAATATAACTAAGGAATACATTAAAATCTCAATTTTACCATGTTTAAATGGGATTTTATGGCATATTTTATTTAAATATAATGTTAACATAGCATTAGGAACATTAAAAAAAAGCTCAATATAAAAACTATTCAATTATAAATAAGCTTAACAAAATCAATCTTCTTTCTTCTTCCCAAACTGAAAATAAGCTCAAATATTTTCCATCCTGCGAAGGATTGGTCAATAAAACAACAAAAATATATCTTTCTGTCTTAAATGACGGTTATAAAATAGTTAAAGGGGGTCATAAAGCACATATAAGTCATTTTATTAATACCATTTTTTTAAGTGGAGTCCAATAACGAACTTGACTCTAAAGTTCCAGTGTAACTGATATCTAGAACGTTTTCAACCACCTGCAATGTAAACGCTCGGCCCATGAGAAGTAAATTTCAGTTTGCAATACATGGTCAGTCTCACCTACACTTGAGAAACAAGAAATATTTTCTGTTTCTACAATCAGATTCTGTCCAAGCTCCCGGACAAGACAGGCAAAAATCAGACAAGGCATTTAATCATGGACCAAAATTGCATTTTGGGTATGTCTGGGAAAAAAATTAAACTAAGGACTGTGTTTTCTGGAAGAGTAACTCTGAATATTTTCATAATATAATTAGTAGGCCACCAAGGAAGACAAGTGTTCATTTCTCTGCTTTCAAAAAGTTCTTTTTCCTAGCTATTCGAGGCACATGAAGTGTTTCAGAGAGGAATTTAGTCTTTGTTTTTCTTTGGAAAATCAAACTTACTTTAAACAAGTATTACTGAACTTCTTTCAATGTCATCTGCAAGCCACAGCAATGAATCATGAGTTCCTGATACATAGTGTGGCTATACTCAGAGTTTTGATACATATCTAAAGATGCCATAGACACAGATTCCTTCCAACCACAGACCAAAGCCTGGTGGCCAAGTTCTCCTTGGGGTGGATAACATACATATGAACCATAGGAGAAGCACAACAAAAATTTTTAAATGATGTTAAAATGAGGGAAGATGGTGTACCAGAAATGTGGGAAGAAATCAAGAAACCAGCCTTAACTTTTACGGTGCTTTTTACTGACTCATCTTTTTTAGACCTTGTTTCAGTCCTCTAGTCTGGTTGCACAGAGGTTGTCTCCCTTGTTTCTACCACCCTAACAATCTGTGTCCTCACATTTTTTATTGTTGTTGTTCACTTACTCAGTCAGAACAGTGAATTGTAAGCATAGCTTAGGATTCAAACAAAGTGGCTTTAGGTTCTGTTTCTCCCAATTAATGGTTACTTGATCTCTGGTAAGTCATTTTGTATCATTTAACCAGGATCTGCTGTGCCTAAGTTTTCCAATATATCAAAAGAAACTATCAATATTTGTCTCCTAAGACTCTAATGAAGATTAAATAAAGAATGCCAATGGTACCCTGTACTTTGCTATATTAGCAGTTTGCGTAACTATTTATTCTTTAGTGGAAGGCACATTTTCAGATTTTTGAGGGCATACAATGAAATATGACAATCTCTACCTTTGAAGTATTTCACTAAGATTTGAGTATTTCTACTTTACATCTGCCTAAATACATGCGCCTTTCACAAACAACCTGATCTCTTTCTCATTGCCCCAGTGTTCTTATTCAAGCTCTTCAAATTAATAAAATAAAATATGATAATATGTTTGGCCTCAAGGGAGCATTATGGATTACCCATCAGGATATATGAAGATTTAAAGCAGCTCTTAGAGACTATGTGGCAAACAAAGGAATGACTAACAGAAGGAATTTCAAGTACCCCACCCACCCAAAGCTCAGTTTTCTGTAAATCACATGTGGAAATGGTTTTGTGTACTGACAATGTGTGGGAGACTAGTCTTGCTAATATTTTAGTGAAGTGAAAAATATGACTCCCTTTGTGAAAAGCAATTTGGCAAAATGTTACCAAGAACCAAAAATGTTCATATACTTTGAATTAACCATCTCTTGTGAACTAAAGTTGAAAAACTTCTTGGGACAAAATTTTACTTTGGTGCAACTTATTCTAAACAATTGAGAGTAGTGTAAATGACCACTTATGGAGGAGGTTGTAATTAGATACACTGTACTATATCCATCTGACATGGTTTCGTAGATCCACTTAAACTATGCTATGAGTCAAGTATGGTAGTGCATGCCTGTAATCCCAGACATCAGGAGGCTGAGACAGGAGAATAACAAGTTTCAGTCCATTCTAGCCTACAGAATAAGTTCTAGGACATTCTGAGTCATACAGTGAGACCCTGTCAGAAAGAAAGAAAGAAAGAAAGAAAGAAAGAAAGAAAGAAAGAAAGAAGAGAGAGAGAGAGGGGGGGGGAGGGAGGGAGGAAGGAAGGAAGGAAGGAAGGAGGGAGGAAGGAAGGGGAAGGAAGGAAGGAAGGAAATCATGCTCTCTCAAAAGCCCTAAAATTATTTCATAGCTATTTTAAGGAATTACTTATTTTATAACGTTGAGTTAAATGTGATATGAAATTGGATTTAATTTGGATGTACTAAGATATATATGCATAATTATAAAATATATGCAAAATATATTTACTTATTTGAGAGATCTGTACATATGTACTATTTGCTAAGTGCTTCCTACATACTGGGTAAATATGGGTGAAAAATATAAAGACAGTCTTCTCTACCTCATAAAGTGGAAGGAACAGGAAAAGGGGTTCCTTATTAATTGTGTAAGAGCCCATAGAGGAAATACAACGATTTTTGTGAAATAAAATACTTTGAAGAAACTTACTGATGGATGGTAGTTAATTAATGTTTTATGAAGTGATATTTGTGCTGGCACTTGAGTAATATGAAGAGTAAAACCATCAATGGATAGGTGAGAACACTTTAAACAGAAAAAGACCCTAAGAAGGCATTTGGCTTCACATAGTCATATAATATGAAAGATACACTTAAGCAAATAATAATGAGCTATGAATAAATGGTATTTAGTAAATTTGGAGAGGTTAAATATGTACCAAGATTATTTTTGATATAGTAGCCATGAGAAAAAAGTTTGGATTTTAGCAGGAGTCGTATACTATTTAGTGGTGAAAGTTTTTATGACATAAAATAATAAACTCCATATCAAAGTATATCCTGAATAAAATAAAATAATTCAAAAATTTTAAACACAGGATTTTCTGGGATAACATGATAGATTAAAAGTTTCTTCCAGAGCTGGAGAAATTGTTTAGTGGCTAAGGTGTCTGCTTGCAAAGCCTACAGACACAGGTTTATTTCCCCAGTACCCATGTAAGCCAGATGCACAAGGTGGTGCATGTGTCTGGAGTTCATTTGCAATGGCTAGAGGCCCTGGTGCACCCATTCTCTCTCTTAAATAAATAAATAAAAATATTTAAAAAATAATGTTTCCTCTATATGACTGTGGCTGAGAATATTCAGGGCAACAAAGGAGGAAATACATTCCAAAGAGCTAGATAAGAACACCAAGAATCAAGAAAGAAGGGACCAGGAATCTAAAATAAAAATAAAAATAATCCCAGAAAGGTTATGTAGAGAAAAGTAGGAAGCAGTGTGCAACTCCAACTCCAGCTCCCCAGGGGAAAGGGTACATGAAGCTGCAAACACCAGGCAGTTAGGAGACTGAAGGCAGCCCTAATGACAATTATCGTGGCATTCTAAGCCACGAGAGAAATCCATGGTTCTGGCAAGCTTTAAACCTTATGCTGAGATTTGGTCTGAGAGTGAATCCTGCCAGCAGGCTAGCTTTGAAGAAGAAACAAATTGTTCACTTGTCATAATTTGGGGTGATAAATCAGGAACTATCTTGAAAGGGAACCTATTTCTCAAGGCTAGATCTCCATACTTGGGAAAGGGAGATCAGAAAACACGTAAGAGTAACAATTTAAGGTACCTAGGAGCACTTTACCACAGTGAAGGGATGGAAGATGGCCAGAGGAGATAGTCGTGGAGACAGTGGGAGGGGCTGATACATATCTGAGAAATCCAAGCATTGGCAAGCTCAGGCTATGGATAGTATGGTGGTCAGTGTCCCTACACTTTGTGGCAAGAACCAGAACCATTACCTGTGAGTTACCTTGGATATTCAGGTATGAAAGCACCAAGCCTGAGGCCAGTAGATTGCTTGATTCATGCAGTAACCTTCCCACACTGATTGTGATTTACTGCAGTGTAGTGAAGGGTCTGAAAGCAATGAGAGGTCAAAATATTGCTCAGTTTCTTGCAGCTCTCTCCTCGGTACTGTGGTGGGATAGGTCTTAAGGAGCACAAACTGAGGTTGCCTGATCACTCTATCCCATGGCTCCTTTAACACTGCAACTCAGCTCTCTACTTGCTTTTCCCACTATGGTACGTGTAGGAGCATGCTTTGGGTTGGTTGGCTACCATACTCTTGGGTGCACAAAATAGGAGGCCTAAGGAGTAAGCAGGGACCTCTCAGGCTTACAGACTGCAATGCATCCTTGGGCTAGTAATGTCTTCCAATTGGGAATCAAAGGACATATCTGGAGTTAATGAAGCTATGTTGGTGAAAACATACTTTAGGCTAGCCTTTCAGTCTACATAGAATACCAACATATTGGAAGGGACAGAATTTGCATCATGTTCTAATTGTACCCTACTCATCCCATACCTGGCAGATAAAAATAGTAGAGGGCGTGAAAAATGCTTCTTCAATCCAATTCAAGAACGTTGTTTAGTATAAAATTTTAAAATTTGTTTTTTCTTCTTTCCTTCTTTTTCTTTTCTGTTTTTCCTCTTTTCCAATTTTATATATTTTTTTCTCTACTTTTCTGCTCAAGTTTCATCTTCTGATTTTTTATTCTTCTCTCTTATATTTCTTCCACTTCTGATTTTGCTTCTTTCCATTTTCCTTATTCTTGCCCATTTTTTCTAATTTTATTACTTTGATTTTTATAATATATTCTTTTGACAGATTTTATTAACTTTATATTTTTATTTTATTAAGTGAAAACTTTGTATGGACATATCATATGTTGGTACTTTATATAATTTTTAACTTCTTAGCTCATTATATATTTGCTCTTTTGTGGGTATTGGTAATATAGTTTTTTACCTGGCTTTTTAAAAAAATTAAATTTATTAAATATGGACATACTTAGTATGTAAACAACACATGTTAATACCAACCTTTCCCTCATCCCTGTCTCTTTTCTGAAGAGGTCTTCTTGTTGGGGATGTAGGTCAACCCCATGGGGATTGTGGGTCATGCATGATGGGGGCAGTGGTCAGTTATGGGTGAGAGGCAATGTCTCTGCAAAATGTCCCAACTTGTGGCTCTAAAAATATTTCCACTCCATCTTCCACAAAATTCCCTGACCTATGTTGGGTGTATTTTAAGTCTACTTCAGTGATGAGCTCTTAGGAGCATCTGGATCCATGCTTTGGTAGGTGTTGAGTGTCCTCAGTGTCTGTTTCTGCCATCCTTGTGCTGATATCAGGTTTACCAAGAAAACAGCACTCTTGCTCATTTCCCCAATTCCTCTGTGATTTCAGCTAGGGACAAGGAGAAGGACAATGGGTCATTTATTTCCTCAGGTCCGGCTCCCATCTGATAAAAAAGAAACAGATTCCCCAACAGAGACTGAAGTCAGCACCGGTTAAATGGGATAACCATTATTAATTTAGAGACAATTTAAAGGGTGTAGAGCCTCTTATAGTCCAAGATTAGTGGGAGCTTGACATTGGAAAGCAAAATCATTATCTGAATATGATTCTGACTTGTTTCCCAGTTCCAGATATGGTTTCCTTTCCACTGAGTGGATCTGTTAGCCAATCCAAGAGCAGATGGTTACCCACCATGACTGTGTGACACTATTGCACTTGTATGAGCATCACACCAGGTTGTTTGCTTCTGAGTCACTTAGATTTTGATTTTCATGGACAGATGTTGGCCACTTTCCCCAGGTAGTTCATGGAGCAACTTTCAGCACTAGATTGGCTAACTGTCTGGGACTGACTCTCCTTAGGATTCCAACCAGGTCTCTCCAAGGTCTGGGCCGACAGTATATTGTGTCTTCAGCAGTAGGGCATTACCATTAACCCCTGGTGGGTAATCAGGTGCTCTGGCAGAAATCTGTCTTGTTTATTTTGGGAGAACTTGTAGCTTTTTGAAATCAATAGTTCATTGTGGATGTTAATGGCTTCCTGGTATATGGAATTACAAGCTAGCACCAAGGGAAAAGAAAAACAGAAAAAAAGATAAACAGGAGAAATTTAAGGTTAGGCTTCATTTCACTTTGTCCAGGGCACTTCGATTCAGGTGCTCTCCCTAATGTCCTGTTGAGGGTTTAACCTTTTAGTCTAAGTTGCAGGATATAGGTTTCCATGGTACCAGTTCAATGTGGGTTGAGTTTTCTGCCCCCCACCTTTCCCCTTCCCCCAAGCCCTACCCTCCCTATTGTCCAAGCCCCAAGATGCTATTCAATTATGCCAGCAACTCAGGCTGATCCAGGTTAGGAACCACAGGTGAGAGAGACTATGCAACAATTTTTTTTTTTTTTTTTTTTTTTGGTGATTGTGTGAGTTCGCTTAGAATGATCTGTTCCAAGTTCAACCATTTTTCTACAAATTTCATTGTGTCATTTTTTTTCTTACTGCTAAGTAGAATTCCATGGTGTAGACATGCCACATCTTGGTTATCCATTCGTCCAATGATGGGTACTTGTGTTGATTCCAGTTCTTAGCTATTATGAATTGAGTAGCTATAAACATGGTTGAACATTCAGTGAGTAATCTATTGGCTCTGCTTATGGGATGTTTGTCTGTACAAAAGCTTTTTGGCTTCATGAGATCCCATTGGTTGGATGTTTGTTTAATTTCCTGGGCTACTGGGGTTTTGTTCTGGAAGTCTTTTCCCAGTCCTATATTGTGGAGCGTGCCTCTTGTTTTTTCTTCCAGTAGTTGAAGAGTTGCTGGTCTTATATTGAGATAACTCTGTTAGTGTGGGGTTCTAGAGAAGTTTTTATAAGTTGCATTTAATTTTTGTTTGCTGTTGTGTTATTTTGCATCATGTCCATCTCTTATTTGAGGTACGATTTCAATTTGAGTTCTGATTTTCTTGATGCTTCCTGGAGTTTATTCTTACATTTGATCAAATCTTCATTAAGCTTAATCAACCGGTTGTTGAGATCTTCCTCTTTTTGACTCACTTACAATTCATTCATATCTCTTGTGAGGGTTCTCACATTTTTCCTCAATCAAGTTAAGCCTGCTGTCAAAAGCTGAACCTTCTATGAGACTATTCTGTTCAATGTCATTAATACAATTGTTGGTTCTTTGATGGTTTGCTTCCAGTTCAGCTATTCTTTTGATCAGGGTCACATTGATTGTTGTATTTTCATTTTGGGATTAAATTTCTGTTGATTTCACTATGTTTTCATTGGAGGGATCCATTGTAGGACTAGGCGTTCTTGGTGGAGATCTCTCAGTTTTCTGACTTTTGTTGGCTTTTCTGCATTATGGTCTAATCCATTTTAGGGAGACTTTTTATTTTATTAAGGAGGAAGCAGGTTTTTGTCCTTTGACTCATGCACCCTCTGATTCATGTGAACAGGGATGTTGGTATCCATTGGCTAGTCAGGATACCAGAGCAAAAGACCTGATTCCCTAGTCCACACAGTGACCAGGCCTCCACTAGCAACACACAATGAGACCTACCAAGACCAGGAAACTAGAAAGAGTCAGGGAACAAGGATTTGGCCTACTCACTCCACACCACACCCACCTGCACACTCACTGGCACTGGAAACCAGGATCTGGCCTATTCACTCTGTGCTGTGCCTGCCCATACACAATCTGGCACAGGGAACAGGGCTTTACCTAGCTTTTAGTGCACTTCTAAATTAAAGCTTTTTTTCATTGTTTGTCTATGTTGTTTTTTTCTCTGTGTGTGATGTTAGGCATTGAATCCTCAAAAGAAGGAAGCTCATGGGCTGGGGGAATTGCTCAGTGGAAAAAAAAATATTCATTACTCAAGCTAGAGAACCCAAGTTTGAACTCCAGACCTCATGTAAAAAATTGGAATCCATGTAGGTCTTCTGTAATCCCAGAATGCTGGTACTGATGCTGATAGAGAGATGGTGAGTGGAGAAACACACACACACACACACACACACACACACACACACACATATATGTATATATATATATATATATATATATATATATATATATATGTATATATCACTATTTTTTCCAAATTTAAACACTCCCTCTGGAAGGAAAGAAATAGGATCAAAAGACTCAGGAAGTAAATGAAACTTATAAGGGTCAGGAAGCCTTGAAAGTTATGATTTACAAGTCTCCTCCCCAATGTTATATAAATAGCAAAAATTACTAGGTATAGGAGATTTCCCAACTGAACAGACTGCCTGCAAGTTGTGCAAGGAGCTACTGTGATGTGTCTTTCATAAGTAGTCACTCATTCTGGGATTGGATTTTTGGTGATGCATTTGGCTGAGTCACCCATGGGTCTGTATATAAATCCTCACTTATGCTCATTGGTACTAAGCTATAATTGGGTATCATCTTACTTAGATATGCTGTAGGCCCCCTGCCTGGAGTGAACAGACATTATTCTCATCTCCCTAAGAAGTCACACAACATAGTTGGTTTATAAACAGTTACCAAAAGAACCAAAGATGAATTAACAAGCAGTGGTTGAATGGCACTCACAATGAGCAACATGATATTCAGCTTAGGCTGATTTATGTGAGGATGGAGCATCTGTGAGGGCAATCCTGATATGGCTAGCTTTTCCTGTGTGGTGTGGCATAGTGTGCTTTCTTGCTGTACTGGTGGCTGTGTGCTTCCTATGATAGGTGATGAGACATGCAACCAAGGCCAAGTGGTCTGAGAATGGATTACTCTTGGTGGAAATTCCAACCTGACCATCTTCTTATACATGGTGTGAGCTAATAGTTCTTTGCGATGAACAGGGCCTGCATCATTAGTATGGGGATGCCTTTCAAGCAGCTTGTGAACTAGAGGATATTTTGCAAACCTTGAACATAGTGTAAATGAGATGGGATCATAAGCTGCTTGTAACTGTTGCATGATCTTACTACAGGCCACAAGACATGCAACTAAGGCTGAACATTTTGCCCAGAAAGAACTTGCCCACATAAGGGAAGAATTTCAAAAGGAAAAAGAGTTGTGGAATCTCTTCTCCACACTAACCTCTGATTTGGCAGGAAAAGTGGAAAAAAAGGAGGATTAGATGGAGGTTTTGGCTTTCTGTTTCTTACAGTTGGCAGAATACAAGGGAAAGTGAGTATAAAATAGATTTATGCTAAAGAGCCCTTACTTGGATTGAAAGACTTGGAACTAATGGGACAGATTGGATAGTGAAAAGGAAGACAGTGTAGTAAAAGTGATAGAAGATACTCCTGTGGGCCAATCTTTAAGAAAGAGGAAGAAAAATCCATCATAGCATGTAGACACAATTAGTAATGC
This sequence comes from Dipus sagitta, assembly GCA_036346955.1. Lineage (NCBI taxonomy): Eukaryota > Metazoa > Chordata > Mammalia > Rodentia > Dipodidae > Dipus > Dipus sagitta. Next base: position 67,449,807 of record CM070776.1, read on the forward strand.
CCCAGTGTGGGAAACTATAATTAGGGATTACTCTGCATCTGAACCACTTAAAATGGGATAGATTTTTCAACAAGGAATGAATGCTTTTCACGCCTTGTTTGTGAGACTGTGGGACATAGGGACAGATTAGATTAGCCTAAGTGCCAGGGAAACTGAATAATATAACTACCTGCCTCTCCTAGAGATAAAGGTTTCTGGCAGATATGAGTCAGTCCATCATGGACTTTATCTCAAAGAGAGGCAGTTCAGAAAGGCTCTAGCAGATCTGAATAATTCAGACTACCATGTAAACTGGGTTCATAAATGTTAAATAAAGAACTTAAGGAGAGATGAGATAAAAACAAGCAGTGATGGGAAATATCTGGGATACTTGAAGGTAAACATGGAAATATATGTGTTGAGCTGGAGTTCTACAAGGAAAAATTAACATAAAGCCATATGTGCTACTGAGCTTCTGGAAGTCTTTAGAGTACAAGTAATACTTCACAGAAGTCATAAATGACAAAATGGTACAGGCAAAAACATTAAGCTTATTGTAGGGATTCGCCATGCTGCTGAAGTATAAGAAACCCTCATCCATACTCCTGCAAATAACTCCAACTTATTGGTTTACTAAGTTGAACATCTTTTTGGTATGCAACCAAAGCCCTTTGTGGAGTTTACAGATGTTTGTTCACATTTCCCCAGAACAAAAGACACACAACAGATATGCAACCCAACAGATGTGCAAGCTTCATCATAGAAACTCAAGAAATAAAAAATGCAAGAAAACATCATTCCTCTAAAAGTTGATAATACTTAAGTAACCGGATCCAAATATATTTAAGTTTATGAAGACAGAATTCAAAAGGCCAGCTTTGAAAGTGACTTTAAAGGGAGTGCAGATAATTATAAGAATTTATGGAAGAAAACACAGGATATGATCGATGGATTCTATAAAGAGAGATTCCGGAAAAGAACCATTCAGAAACCTTGCAAATTAAAAACTAAATAAATAAAATAAAAAATAAATTCAACATCTCATCAGTAGACTACACCAAAGGAGAAAAGAATATCAAACCTTGAAGGAAAAATTGATAAATTATCCTATTCAGAAAACAATAAAGCAGAATGAGAAGCTATGAGCAGGACTTACAAAACATTTGGCACATGCTTAAGAGACCAGACATATGGTTAATAGATCTAGACAGAGGATAGAAGTAGAGACTAAAGGCATAGCAATTATATTCATTGAAATAACAGAAAAGTTCCCCAACTTTGGTCAAAATATGGGTACTCAGTCATAGGAATATTGATTATTCCTAAATAAAGATGACTATAAAGAACCTGTTCACATATTATAAGAAGAATATAAAGAATACAGAACAAAGAAAGGATGCTGAAAAGCTGTAAGTGAGCAGTATTGAGTCACTTGTAAAGAAAACCCACTAAGAAAAATAGGAGATTTTTAGCAGAAATTCTATAAACCATGAAGTGATATATGTGAAGTCCTGAGGGAAAATAACTGCCAACCTAAATTACTCGATCCAGAGAAGTTATCCTTTAGAATAGAAGGAGAAATAAAGGTCTTCCAAGATAAGCATGAAGCAAATATTTCATAACTACCAAACTAGCACTGAAGAAAGTACTTAAAAGAATCCTACATACAGAAGAAGAAAGAGAAACACAAGTACAAGACGGTGGGAAAGAATTTATCTTACTAGAAGAGTAGATAATAAAGAATACCAGCAAATACACTGAGGAGGGCCCCAGTGGAATGGGGGAAGGAAGGAGGGAAAAGATGGTACCAACACATGATGTATCCATACAAAATATGTTCTTCATGAAACAGAAAATTCAAGCATTATTTCAATAATTGAGATGAATACATATACTGTACACACATGTACACACAAAAATCACATTAAACAACAGAAGAAAAAATAAAAAATAACAGGGACTAGCACATTCCTTTCAATAATAGTCTTGAGTGATAATGATCTTAACTTTGAAATTTAAAGGCATAAACTGAGCTGGGGAGATGGCTTAGTGGTCAAGAAACTTGCCTTCAAAGCCTAAGGACCCAGGTTTGATTCCCCAGTACTCACATAAGCAAGATGCACAAACTGGTGCATGTGTCTGGAATTTGTTTTCAGTGGCTAGAGGCCCCAGTGCACCCATATTCTCTCTTTCTATCTCAAATAAATAAATAAATAAAATAAGAAATTTTAAAAAAGATATAAACTGAGTGATTTAATGAATAGTAATTCCTAACTGGTATCTGGAAAAAAAAGTTATTAACAAAGATATATACAGACTGAAATCTGAATGCAAGCATACTCACAATAACCATACTCATAGACAAAGGAAACAAGAAAATGAAAGACTTGTAAGCTTATATGCATGAATATCAGGACAACTTTAATAAATTTAATTAAACAAACACTACTGGACATAAAGTGAAAAACAAACCCCACATTCACCAGTATATAGACTATCAACACAAAGAAGGAAGAAAAGTCAGAGTTAAATCACACTATAAATCAAACAGACTTAAGAGACCTTTGCAGGTTATTCTATCCAACAACCACAGAATATGTATTCTTTAGAGTATGTCTTGGAACTCTATCTATATTTGAATCATCAGTGGAGATGTTGTATAGCAGTTTCCTCTAAATTGAAGCATTTCATCCTGAAGGGAAGCTCATTAAGACTAAGGAAATAAGGCTCATGACCTCACATGTCTCAGGAAGCTTCTGAAATTTACAAGATTATAAGACCACACCCACAGGTAATAGAAGCAGTAAGCAACTGCTGGATGGAGACTACGACCAGTCAAGCAGTCTGCAAGAAGTGCACTGTGCTCCAGAGATTTAGCTTCTGTTAAATTACCTTACAGAACAGGCAGTAACTTTGTGGTGAAGCAGATGCATTTGAGTCATCCATGAACCTATAAGTAAACTCTCATCCACGCTCTGTAAAAAAATCTCTGGTAAATTAAACAAGTTAGAGTTTGCTGTAGTTGTGCTTTGGATTGTCATTTGTGACCTATCAGGGGTGATAGACATGTGTATACATTTCCATAAGGAAAAAGTTTCGCAGAACCCTTAGTATCTGCATGTGGGTCATGGCAAATTAGCTATTAACAAAGCAGGCAACTGAGGGTGAGGGTGAAGCAACCATTGGGGAAATCACAACGTAGCAGTCCTTCTCCATGTGGTGTGAATGGGTGTGTCTTCTTGCAGTGGTGGTGGTTATATGGATCTTGCTATGGGTAGTAAGACATCACAGGTTTACCTCTTCCTCTATGTGGTATAAAGTGGCATGTATGAATGGCTCCACTGCAGCAGTAGAAGGATGCCCTGAAAACAGTTGAAAGACTGGAAAATGTATTTCAGTCTCTGACAGTAGCCCAAACAGGACAAGAGGGTCAGAAAGTCATCATGGTGGTTGCATGACCTCTGCTATGAGTAATAATATATGCATCTCAGGCTGAGATGACTGCCCAGAATGAAACTACGTAAAAGAGGAGATACAATGGGACAAGGACATTCAGCTAGCATCTTCTGCATTAGTCACTGATTTGGCAGGTAAATTGGATAAAAGAGGATGAGACAGAGGTGTTGGGTTGCCTTGTCTTATGGCTAGTAGGCCAAAAGTGAAACAAGGCACAAGTTTGGTTAGTGTTGAAGAGCCTATCATGAGATCCAAATACTTGGAAACAATGGGAGGAGTCAGTGAGGAGGGAGAGAGTGAGATTTATGTGATAAATGTCCCTCAGATTCCACCCTTAATACAGAAAAAAAAGGAAAATCCATGATTCAGCCTGCAAATGGGGGTCTTAATGATGGCTCGGTTCAAGAGGCAATGATAGTCAAGGAGCACTCTGCCTCTGAACTGCTTGAGTTGGGAAGGACTTTTAAGTAAGAAGTAAAAAATCCTCCTGTGGTCTGGGTTGTGCAAAAATGGAATACAGGTGCAGATGGGATCAGTCTGAGTGCTGAGAAAACTAAGACATTGAGTAATGTAACTACTCATCCCTCCTTGAGACAAAGGCATAGCTTCAGGAAATATAAGGAAAATCAGCCCTTGATGGCTTATAGGAACCATTAGTGATACTTCCTTTTTGTCAGCTGAGGTCCCCATGAATAAAACAGAACTGGAAGACTATAGAAGAAGGATAGGCTTTACTGACGGAATTAGGAATGAGAGAAGCAATGTTTGATACCAAGTTTGCTGGGCCAGACAGGACTGTGTTCAGAGGAGAGTTAAGTAGGAGGTTGGTTGACCTTGGGACTGGTATGCCACTTTAGGGGCTTTTCTAAGTTCCTTTGGCAGGATGTTTTCTTTATGAGGTAGGAGAGACTTTGGCTGATATGAGTGACTTATATTAACATGTAAATTGTGTACCACAGGTAAATCAGGTCTAAAAAGTGATGCAGTAGTCTAGAGGAGATGAGAAAAGGACCAAAGGAAGCAAAAAGGCCTGTTACAGTCACTCAAAGTCAAATGTGGCAAGTTGGAGTTCTAGGGAAAGAATTGACAGAAAGCTAAACAGTGCACTAGTGAACTTCTGGAAGGCTCTAAATCCCACACTACAGTGTTCAGAAGGTATAAATGGTAAACAAATGAGCTTAAAAAGACTAAACTTGGGCTGGAGAGATGGCTTAGTAGTTAAGGCACTTGTCTGCAAAGCCTAAGGTACCAGGTTTGATTCCTCAGTACCTATGTAAGCCATATACACAAGGTGGTTCATGCATCTGAAGTTCATTTGCAGTGGCTAGAGGGCCTGATGCAACTATTCTCTCTCTGTCTTTCTCGATCTGTCACTTTCTGTCTCAAAATAAAATAAATTTACAAAAGGCTAAACTTGTCCCAGGGGTGAACAATTATGCCTCCATATTGAGTTGTGTGCATTTCTTTGCAGCGTAAACATATGTGGGGATGAAAAATGGTTCACTTAGTCTGAGATTATCATAGCAGCCAACAATGGCTAAGCGAGATACAATAGCCAAGACTGTAGTGCTGCCTGTCAAACCCAAGAGGATGGCAGGAACTAACCTTAGAAGCAGGCAAGATATTAGGTGGAAGAGCAGCCATTCTCTACCTTAGCTCTGAGTTGTGCCAAGCAGTTGTGTGTGTCCCACGGAGTCCACCAGGGTTTGGGAGATAAACAGAGGCCCAATGGAAGCATCCCAGGATAAGCAAGCAGGATGGATCAGGGAAAACATCTGTATATTATGGAAGGCTAAATGAGGTAGTGTCTACCATTCATGATGCTGTGCCCAATATTGTTCTTTTGAGGAAGCAGTTGATACAAGCAGTTAATTATTTAAAAATATTTATTTATTTGCAAACCGAGAGACAGACACACAGAGAAACAGAGATTGGGCAATGAACTCCAGATGTGTGTGCCACTTTGTGCATCTGGCTTTATGTGAATAATGGGGAATCTAACCTGGGTCATTAGGCATTGCAGACAAGCACCTTAACCACTTAGCCATTTTTCCAGCCCCTCAATTCTTTTTTAATATTTTAATTAAATTATTTAATTAATTTATTTGAGAGAGAGAGAGAGAGAGAGAGAGAGAGAGAGTATGGCCACACCAGGGCCTCTTACCACTTCAAATGAATTCCAAATGCTTGTGCCACATTGTGCTTGTGGCTTTATGTGGGTATTGAGTAGTTCAACCCTGGAGGGCTCTCTTTTCTAGCAAGTACGTTAGCTAGCAATCTCTCCAGCCCAATCAAATCTTCTTAAGCTGTATTGGTTCTTGCTCATGTTCTTTTATATATGTATAGTAAGCAACTAAGGGGATATAAAAGAATATTAGCAAGAACCAATACAGCTGAAATACAAAGGATAATTGGGACATATTTTGAGATTTATATTCTATAAATTGCAAAAAAGACAAAAATGATCAAATTGTTAGACATATATGACCTACCACACTTGAAACAACATGATACACAGAGACATTGCTTCCCTGCTCATAACTTCAGGCTAATCCCACAAAGCATGACCCATATTCCACAACAAGGAGGGTCCCTGCAGAGAGGGACAGTCAGGGAGGAGGCTAACAATGGTACTAACTTGACTGTATCCACTGAGTACAAAACTAATAAAAGAAAATATTTTAAAAAAGAAACAGGTATGGAGAGATTGTTCAGTAGTTAAGGCACTTGCCTGAAAAGCCTAAGGACCCAGGTTTGATTCCCCAGTACCCACATAAAGCCAGATACATAAAGATGTGCATATATCTGCACTTCATTTGCAGTGGCTGGAGGCCCTGACACACCCATTCTGTCTATCTCTATTCTACCTCTCTCTGCTTACAAATAAATAAACAAAGACTTCAATAAAAGAAAGAAAGAAAGAAAGAAACATGAGGCGGGAGAAATGGCTTAGTGGCTAAGCATCTTCCTGCAAAGTCAAATGACCATGATTCAGTTCCCCAGGACCCACGTAAGCCAGATGCATAACATGGCAAATATGCCATCTGGAGTTTGTTTGCAGTGGCTAGAGGCCTTGGCATGCCCATTCTCTCTCTCTCTCTCTCTCTCTCTCTCTCAAATAAGTAAATATAAAATATTAAAAATAAATAAAGAAACATAAATTGCAAGCAAAAAGATTAAAGCTGTAGTAAACAATCTCCCAACAATGAAAGGCTCAGTACTAGATAAACTCATTGCTGAATTTTATCAGTTCTTTAATGAAAAGAAAATACTGATGTCCTCAAACTATGGCAAAGAAAAGGAAAAGAATGGTTCCAAACTTTTTCTGTGAAGCCAACATTACTAATATACTAAAACAGAATTAGGATAAAAACAAACAAGCAAGCAACAAACAGTAGGCAAAATTCTTTGAGGAACATAAAAGCAAATTCCCTTAAAATACATGGGAAGTAAATTCATTGATACATCAAAAAAGTCATATACAATTATCAAGTGACAAAAAGGGCAACTCTAGAAGTAGCATAATATCTAATTTCAAATTATACTACAAAGTCATAGTAACAAAAACAGCATGTTGTCAGGCGTGGTAGTGCATGCCTTTAATTCCAGCATTCAGGTGGCTGAGGTAGGAGGATCCCTGTGAGTTCAAGGCCAGCCTGAGATTACATAGTGACTTCCAGATCAGCCTAGGCTAGAGGGAGGCCCTACCTCCACAAAGCAAAGCAAAGCAAAACAAACAAACAAAGAAAGAAACAAACAAAACAACATGCTACTGGAATAAAAGAAGACAGAGACCAATGTGATAGGAGATTCAGAAATAGTTAAAAACATCTGATTCTTGAGATTGGAACAATTGCTTAGCAGTTAAGGCACTTGCCTGAAAAGCCCAGGACCCATGTAAGCCAGTTATACACGGTGGTACATGCATCTGGAGTTCGTTTGTAGTGGATAGAGGCCCTGATATGCCCATTCTCTCTCTCTCTCTCTTTTCATCTCTTTCTCTCACTCCTTCTAAAATAAATAAATATAAAATATTAAATAAAGAAGAAAACAAACAAAAAAGAAACATTTGATTCTTGACAAAGATGCCAAAAACATGCCTTGGAGAGAAGACAGTCAACGTAACAAAGTTACTTGAACAATGTTATAATCATATGAAAAATATTGAAACTAGACTCATCTGTATTTCCGTGCACAAAACTTAACTCCAAAAAGGTAAAGCCCTTTAACATAACATCTAAAAAATTAGAACTCCCAGAGGAAAACATACAGGAAACAATCCAAGATATAAGCATATACAACAAGTTGATAAACAGAAATCCATTAGCTCAGGAAATAATAGCAAGAATAATCAAATGGAAGTGGATTGAATTAGGAGCCTTCTGCACAGCGAAAGAAGCAACAAATTGATGAGTTTGTAGAATGATGAAAATTTTGCTAGTTATTCTTATGACAAAGAATTAATATGAGAAATACATAAAGGAATAAAAATAAATATGAAATCTCCCCAAATAATCCAATCAATAAAGGGGCAAATGTTCTGAACAGACATTTAAAATATTTTTATTTATTTATTCATTCATTTATTTGAGATAGGGAAAAAGGCAGATAGACAGAGACAGAATGGGTGTGCCAGGGCATCTTACCACTGCAAATGAACTCAGTGCATACACCATGTTTTGCATCTGGCTTTACGTGGGTACTGGATAAATGAACCTGGATCCTTTGGCTTTTCCAGCAAGTGTCTTACCCACTAAGCCATCTCTCTAGCCCTGAACAGACAATTTTAAAACCAAAAATTGCCAATCATTCAGTAAAAAGTTTTCCACAACATGTTAGAAGTGAAATTAGAAGTACATTGCCATTCTATCTGACCCCAGTCAGAATGGTTCTTATTAAACATAACAAAAACAGTAAATGATTGTGAGGAGGCAGGAAAAAGGGAAACTTAATACATTACTTTTTAGAATGCAAATTAGTACAGTTCTCTATAAAAATAACTGTGGAAGTCCATTAAAAACCTAAAAGTAGAATTACTATATGATTCACATGTATCACTCTATGTCATATACATTAAGGACTCAAAATTGGTATATGATAGTGATACCTTCACATCCATATTTATAGCAGCAGTATTCATAATAGCCAAGTTATTGAACCAACTTTGATGCCTATCAATGGCTGAATAATTAAAGAAACAGCTATTTATATGATGTGACAAGAATTGATGCCAAGCCTCTGTTCTGTCATGCTTTTCCTATCCATGGTAAAATGTTGCTTTGAAACTTCAAGTCAGAACTAGTCAGAACTAAATGTTTTCCTTCCATAAACTACTTCTCATTCAGTGTTTTGTCCCAGCAATGAGAAAGTGAATGCTACTAGATACAGGAGATACAGAAAGATGGGTGTAGGGAGGCATAAAAGCAAAGAGAAACACACTCTGTCTTAAAATAGAAATAGTAACTTGGGTATTTAATAACTTTTGAAAATCCTATGACATAAAATATAATCTCCATTGTATGTATAATTAAATCAAGATGTGCAGAAGTAAATAATTTTACAAACATCATATAGATAGATGATAGAGTCAGGCTTTGAGTCCCAGGAATCTGCACACTTCATTTACACTGGATAATGAGTATAAAACTGTTTCACAGTAGCTTATTTTTGATGGAATATCCAATAAACTCACCTAACCTTTACTAAAATACTTTAAGCCTTATATTGTGCTATCTCTACTAACTATAGCATAGGCTCAAGAAGTGAGGTGGAATTAAACTCATGCCAAGAGAGCTAGCAAGACTCAGACAGATTATCAGTTTCTAATTGTATGTTGTTTTCATGATTCATACTTGTTACTATAGATATCCTCAAAATGTGGCACATCGAACGAAATCATGTGCATGTTTTAGTGAAACAGTTCAACAGGTATTTTCTTACTCCTTAACTTGATATTAGACTCTAGTCATTGAGGCCTTAAAAGTCTCCTGTACTGTGATGGTAGAGCTATGTGGAAGTGTGCTAGTATATTCATGTGTTTGTGAGAAAGAGAGATATGGGGACAGACATGTCCTGTGAGACAGGTAGTGTCAGAGAAAGAATAATACACAGTCATTGTATCTAACAAAGACACTATGTGACAGAATAAGAAGAAATGACACTATTTAAACAATTCTAGAAACCAAATAAATTCACACTAAAATAGTTAAATACTCATTTGGGGACTTTAGGAGTTAACAAATATATTTTAATAAAATACAGTAGTGATCAAACAGAGTCCAGGTTTGTATGCTGTCACCATCTCTACAGAAAATTTTTAAGGTTTGAATGAACAAATGCACTTTAGTGTTATATTGGGAGCAAGAATGTATTTGACTAATTTGATCATGAAGATGTGGACATGATTAAGTATCATGTGTTGCATTTTCAGACAACCCAAAATGTGGAAACTGATAAACACCGACTATGAATTCATTGAAGGAACTTAGATTTTAGGACCAGATAATATGAGTCTGAAGCATTGCTAATATTCTAATCAGCTTTGTTTTGTTTCAATTCTGTGAAGTGACATTACTTCCTAATCAAGAAAATGGAGATTATAACAATATCCATTTTAGGATTTTAGTTAAGTATTAAATGAGCTAGCCCTTTCAAAAGCAAAGTACTACAAAATCTGGAGGGTAATGTTATGTTTCAAAAGTCTTAAAATTAACATTTTTTTTTGGTATTTAACCTAACATTTCAAGTAGGAATTTAGACTAAAAAAATAATTAATGATACATGTAGTTTAGCCACATGAATACTCATGTCAATATAATTAGGGAAAATGAAATATTGGTGACCACACAAATGCCAACATAAATTGCAACCTACTGAATCAAAGAATAAATCTTAAGCAGCCAATTAAAAGGTTAAGTTTTAAAAATTGTTTTGCTTTCTTGAGACAGATTTTCTCTTTATATCCATGGTTGGCCTGGAACTTGCTCTGTAGCTCACTCTAGCCTTAAACTCCTGACCTACTCTGCAAACACATTTGAATGTTGTTATAAATAATTATTTATACAAGGTGAGATAATCTTCAATATGTTCATAGCAAGACAAGCTAAATATAAAGAATTATAAACTGTATATATCAAATGTGGTGGTTTGATTCAGGTGTCCCCCATAAACTTAAGTGTTCTGAATGCTAGGTTCCCAGCTGATGGAGATTTGGGAATAAGTGCCTCCTGGAGGCAGTGTATTGTTGGGGGTGGGCTTATGGGTGTTATAGCCAGTTTCTCCATGCCAGTGTTTGGCACACACTCCTATTGCTATGGTCCCCTTTATGTTGGTTAGGGGGTGATGTCCACCTTCTGCTCAGGCCATTGTTTTCCCCTGCCATCATGGAGTTTCCCCTTGAACCTATAAGCCAAAATAAATCTCTTTTTCCCAGAAGCTGCTCTTGGTTGGGTGATTTCTACCAGCAATGTGAACCTGACTGCAACAGTAAAGTGGTACTGGGAGTGGGGTTGCTGCTAGACACCTGACTGTGTGGCTTTGGCCTTTTGGAGCTGATTTTCAAGAGAAATGTGGAAGGATTTGAAACCATGGCCTAAGAGTGCAGCCTTGAAGTGCTGTAAGTACAGCTTGATGGACTATTCTGGTCTGAGCTGCAAGACCTGAATGCAGTAAGAACTATGGACTGTGAGGTTTGGCTTCTGAGGGTAAGAAAGAGCTTTGCTTGGACTGGGCTAGCAGTTTGTGTCAGAAGCTTGCTCTTATGCCCATGTCCTGAGAAGTTGTGCAGGGTTGCTTTACATAGAAATAAACTGGTGTGAGCAGAGGGATATGGCAGAGAAAGAAAAATCTTTGGGTGAACTGTTGCCCATTCAGCTGCAACTGAGAGATTACAACCTTTGAGACTGGGGTAGCTGACCTGTGCTGGGGCAACAGAAAGAATGTTGATTCTTTTGAAGGGGCCTGAGTGCTCAAGGAGTGTCCTGCTATTCAAAGTCTGCTTTATTCCACCCTGGATTAACAAATTGGCACTTTACCTGGTATTGTGGAGTATAAGAAATGCAGGAAAAAGGGTCATTGAGTTTGCAACATGGTCTTGTGTTTAGGAGATGGCCATGGGCAGTGTGAAGCAGGTTTTGTTGGTTGCGTGCATGGAGACCCCATGGGGCCATGGGGATGAACCGTGGCTTGCAGTGGAGACCCAGTGGAGATGCTGGGACCACGAGATGGCTGCCAAGGAGAGCTGCCATCCTCAGATAAAATTTTCCAGGACTGTGAGTAGCCTAGCTGGAGGGGCAGAATTGGAATGCCAGAGACTTGTTGCTGGTTAGAATTATTGGAGATTTGTCACTGGCTAGAGTTGTTGGACATGAAGCTACAGAGTTTGATGTTTGCCCTGGTTGTTTTAAATCTTATATTGGTTGAATGTTTCTTTGCTATGCCCAATGCCATCTTTTGCAGTGTGAATATTTATTATGTGCCATTATGGTTTTTTTGAGGTTATTTTTTGGTATTATGGCTCAGTTAAAAGATCTGGGACAATGGGGATGTATGAACATCATTGGAATTGATAAAAAAAAAAAAACTATGGAGCCGGGCGTGGTGGCGCACGCCTTTAATCCCAGCACTCGGGAGGCAGAGGTAGGAGGAGTGCCATGAGTTCGAGGCCACCCTGAGACTCCATAGTGAATTCCAGGTCAGCCTGGGCTAGAGTGAAACCCTACCTCGAAAAAAAAAAAAAAAAACTATGGGGCTTTAAAAGTTAGATGAATTCATTGCATTTTACATCATGTATGGTTATCAGTTTATGGGGGCCAGGGGCAGAATGTGGTGGTTTGATTCAGGTGTCCCCCATCAACCTAGGTGTTCTGAATGCTAGGTTCCCAGCTGATGGATATTTGGGAATTAAAGCCTCTTGGAGGGAGTGTATTGTTGGGGCGGGCTTATGGGTGTTATAGCCAGTTTCCCCATGCCAGTTTTTGTCACACTCTCCTGTTGCTATGGTCCACCTTATGTTGGCCTGGGGGTGATGTTCACCCTCTGCTCATGTCATTGGTTTCCCTGCCATTGTGGAGTTTCCCCTCGAACCTGTAAGTCAAAATAAATCTCTTTTTCCCCGACGCTGCTCTTGGTTGGGTGATTTCTACAGCAATGTGAACCTGACTGAAATATCAAATTTTAATCATTCTCCCCAATACATAGATAATGAAACTGATTCATTATTTCATCTTCCTCTTTAATCTACCCATCCCTCTGCTCTTTTGCATATTTATTTGCTTCCTTAGTCTCTTTCTGTTTTCCTTTTCATTCATGTTGGAGAAAATAATTTTTTCAATAAGTTAGACAACTTTTATAATAAGGAATATTATACTCAAATAAAGAAAATAAAAGTTTTACTACAGAAAGTACATTTAAGAAAGACACAAAGGAACTTTGTTGAAAGATCATATTGAAGGCAATTGAACAGTTCATAATGATTTTTCTCTTTCTAATGCTTAAAAGCTGTTCACTAAAAGTGTTCTCCTCACTAGACTAATCAGCAAGACTTGTCAACAGAAGTCTTCTTTTCAAGATGATCCTTTGAATCCTCTTCATTCATAAGCATGTTAATTAACAGTTCATCTTATCTCTGAAATGAAAACTGGGAAATAATATTTCACCAACATATTTCACAGTGTAAAATAAGTTACAGTTTCCCTATTTTTCTATTCTATTAACAACTACTAAGAGTAGATCTCATTTATTGTGATAGATATATTTGACATTAGCCAAGTTGAATAACATCAGCAAAATTTTAACATAAATAATATTTGGTATGAAGTCTTCTCTTCCCATCTCTGCTAAATGTAAAGACACGTAATTCAATTTCAAGCATGAGGCATGTCTGTAAGGATATTGCATATTTATATGTTAATATCTTCATATGCTTTCTCAACTACCCTCTCTGATTCATCATAAAAACACCAAATTCACAGTTTTTTTTAAAATAAGGCACAAAGTAAACTTTTACTATGCTTCAGGGATCTTTGTGTCTTCATATTAAACATTATGAACACTAGGAATAATGTCCCAGGACACTAGTATAGGAAAACAGACCCTCAATTTCCCTCTCCTATCTCCCCCTCCATCCTTGTGTATGTTTGAAACAGGAATATATATATACATATATGTATATTGTTTTGTGAAAGCTGAAGGGTTGTAATGGTTTGAATGTAAAATATCCCCTCCCTCATAACCTTATGTGTTTCAATTCTTAATCCCCAGTTGTTAATACTGTTTGGACATTTTGTGGATATTGATATTAGAACCTTTCTGGAGCAAGTATATTAATGGGGGTAGGCTGTGAGGCTCTATAAAGTAGTTGACTGGGTGTTTCACACTCTCTGCTTCCTCCTTACTGTTTTGAAGTTTTGACACTTGCTATCTGGTCCTCCAAGACTTTCTCTGTCATGATAGATATCACTGGAAATTATAAGCCTTAATATTCTTTCCTTCCTTAAGGTGCTTCTGGTTGTATATTTTGCCCCAGCAATGAGAAATTAACTGATATAATGATTATACAGCTTATACAGAGGTAAGTCCAGTAGAGTATTATTCATGGAACATTACAGGGAATATATTATTACAAATGGGGAAGATAAAATAACTAGGGGAATATACATGGTGTGGTGGTTTGAATAGAATAGATGGCCCCAATATATTCAGTTGTTTATTTGTTTGTAGTTTGCATCTCTGGCCATCTGGCTGGAGGCAATGCCATTGTGTGGATCTTAAGGTGTGGTGGTGGGTTTGAGATTTCAATCTAAAGATATGCAAAGTGTGCCTAGCTGGAGTTCCTGAAGTGTGCTGTGGCTTTTGACCTTTAGGCTTGTGCTTCTCTCTCTCTGCTTGGGCCTGTGAAGGCAGGCCAGTTTCTTCTGCCATTATAGAACTTCCCCTGGATCTGTAAGCTTCAATAAATCCCTTCCTCCATAACTGTGCCTGGTCTGGAAGTTCATCTCAGCGAACCTGAAGCTGACTAATACACATGGTAACATAAGTGCATTTTCCAGATTTCATTAGAAAAACAGATCCAATAAGGTATATGTAGATATGTGAGAAGAGACTTATTATGGGATTTTTTTGGAGGGGGTTTCATGGTAGGGTCTCACTCTAGCCCAGGTTGACCCAGAATTTATTCTGTAGACTCAGGGTAGCCTTTAGCTCATGACAATCCTCTTACCTCTGCCTCTAAAGGCGTGTGTCACCAGGCCTGGCTGGGATTTTGGTTCATGCAATTATAAGGGTAAAATAGGCACATGCTGATGACAACCAGGAAAGCTGATGATGTAATTCAGTTCAAGGCCTGAGATGTGAAAAATAGTAGAAAGGTTTGGTATGAAAATCAGTTAATCTCGTTTCCGAGAGAAAACCCCTGACCAGAAGCAACTTAAGCAAGGAAAATGCTCATTTTTGACTTACAGTTTTGAGGGGAAGTTTCATCACGGCATGGAAAGCATGTAAAAAACAGATAGCTAGCCTCACATCTTCACATAAGCACGGGAGAAGTAGAAACAATACTTGCAAGTGTGTCTGAACTATGAAATCTCAAGGTCTACCCCAGTGACATAATTATTCTAGCAAGACTATCTTCTAAATGCTTTACACATTATCAAACAATACCACCAAATGGAGATTAAATATTCAAACATAATATGGGGGCATTTGATATTCAAACCACAATAGTGTAGAGGCTCTATTGTCTAAAGACTCAAGACTGAGGAGGTCCATGGCCTGAGGCATGAAAAGATAGATGATACATATATCAGATCAAGGAGATGCAGAAACACAGAGAGAAGAAAAGAGAAATGAGAGAGAAGAAAAAGGGAAGAGAAGATAAAGAGTATACTTCCTCCTTTTTATTCTACTTGAACTCTCAACAAATTGGATGATACACAATCACATAGGTAAGCACAGATGTTTTTTACTCATTGTAAAATTTCAAATGTTACTATCTTCTAATAATATCTTTAAAAACATATCGAGAAATAACATTTCACCAGCCAGCTGTGCAGTCATTCCCTTAATGTAGTCTACCTGAACCACAGAATCAACGTTTATGAACTTGGAATCCATATGCAGCTCTTTTATTCATACATCATATCCAAATATCAATAACAATAAGTTCATAGTCCTGCCTAACATGAAACAATTTCCCCTATGTAAACAAAAGACATCAATCCCTTTTCCCAAGAGAGGAAGCATTTCCACAATATCCTAAAAACTTAAAATCAATTATGCAAAATTAGAAACAGTTAAAACCTCATGTAAAATCAATACATCTTATAAGATGAGAGGAAACCAAACACTAGGAATAATGACCCAGGACATTAGCACAGCAAAACTCTCCCTCTCTCTTCCTCTTTCTTCCTCTCTCTGTCTCTCTTTCTTCCTTCCCCCCTTTCATTTTTATTCTTTATTAAATGATTTCATAACATCATAAAATCTTAAAATCAACTGTGTAAAATTGGCAACAGTAAGTACTGATATAAAGTCAATATCTCTTGGGATAGGTGCAGCAGTCTGGAGTGAGTAGGCCAGACCCATTTATGGTCCCCTCCCATAGCCTAGGTCTGAGTTCCCTGCACAGTCAGTGTGTGGGCAGGCGCTGTGGCCTGGGGTAAGTAGGCGGGACCCATTTCTGATTCCCTTCCACTGCCCAGGTCTGAGTTCCTTGCTCAGTCAGTATGTGGGTGGTGTAGCAGTCTGGAGTGAGTAGGCAGAACCCATTTCTGGTCCCCACCCACCCCACAGGTCTGAGTTCCTTGCACTTCAGTGTGTGGGATACGTGGCCCTCTGGAGTAAGTAGACCAGATCCCTGTACCTGGGCCCCTCCCACCTCCCCAGTCAAGGTTGCTTGCACTGCTTCATGTCCTGGAGGGCTCAACACTAAGTAGGCCAGATCCCTGTTCCTATGCTCCTCCTAGTCCCCTGGTCCTGGTAGACCCCATTGTGACTTGCTTAGGG
The DNA here is from genome assembly GCA_036346955.1 of Dipus sagitta. Taxonomy (NCBI): domain Eukaryota; kingdom Metazoa; phylum Chordata; class Mammalia; order Rodentia; family Dipodidae; genus Dipus; species Dipus sagitta. The sequence goes on from CM070776.1 coordinate 67,466,244, forward strand.
AGGTCTGGCCCTGTGTGAGCAGTGGAATCAAGGCTTTTGATCTGTTATCTTGACTGGACACTAAGTACCAACATACCTGTTCACCTGAGTCAGAGGGTGAACGGGTCAAAGGATACAAACTTGCTTCCACCTCAATAAAATAGTCTTCCTAAAATGGGTAAACAACAATGCAAAAAAGCCAATGAAATCAAAACTTGAATTGAAACCATACCTCAAAAAAGAGATGGACATTATATAAAACAACACAACAGAAAACAAAAATCAAATAGAATTTATGAAAACACCTCTAGAACCACTTACCAACAGAGTTAGTCATGTGGAAGATGGAACCTCTGACATGGAAGATAGGACAGAAGAAATTGATTGGGAGGCCAAAAACTTTGCTAAAAACTGAAGTGGAAACTAGGAAAACAACTTTAAAAAAAAATCAATGAAACAACTGGTTCTTTGCAAAAATAAACAAGATTGACAAACCCCTGGAAAAAGTGATCAAGCACAAAAAGCAGAAGTCTCAAGTTAACAAAATAAGAAATAAAAAAGGAGAGATTACTACAGACATCAATGAAATTGGATGAATCATCAGGGCATACTTCCAAAACCTCTACTGCACAAAATTAAATAATCTGGAAGAAATGGATGAATTCCTCGACACATACCACCTACCAAAACTAAATTCAGAGCAGATTAATCCTAAACAAACCAATCACATACATGGAGATTGAAAAGTTAATCAAAAACTTCCCCCAAAAGAAAAGTCTGGGACTGGATGGCTTCTCAGCTGAATTTTATCAAACCTTCATAGAAGAACTGAAACCAATTTTTCTCAAACAATTCTGCATAATCAGAGACCAAGGAATCCTCCCTGACTCATTTTATGAAGCTAGCATCACCCTAATACCAAAAACAGACAGCGATGCAACAAGGAAAGAAAACTATAGGCCTATATCCCTAATGAACTTAGATACAAAGATCCTGAACAAAATCCTTGCAAACCTGTATTAGTCAGGGTTCTCTAGAGGAACAGAACTGCTAGAATGAATTATTTTAAAAGGGGATTTATTGGATCAGCTTATAGTAGTCCAATAGCATTTGCAGGCCCGAGAATCACCGAACCTGGTAGTTGCTCAGTCCTCGTGGCCAGATGCCTCAGCAGTCCCGACCCGGCACTGCAGATGGTGCTGGAAAGCCTGGAGGCTTCCTGAGGAGCCTCTGGGTTTCAATCCACGGGGGTCTTCAGTTGATGCTGGTCTTTCGTCCGCACTGGTCTTCAATCCACGCTGGAAGGTAGCAAGCAGCTCCGGCAGCCAAAATGGAAGGAAGGGAGGAAGGAAGGAAGGGACTCTTTTTACCCAGAGCTTCCTTGTATCAAGTCCCCCTCTGGGCAGGGCCACCCATTCTGGGGGAAGGGCTCACCCTGGGGGAAAGACTTCCTCCTTTAGTTGATCCTTCCTAGAAGCAACCAATGGATTACTAAACAGATCAAGTTGACAACACCTTAACTATCATAAGTCCACCCCTTGTCAACTTGGCATCAAATCATGTCTCCTTACATCATACTTAATTTTCAAATGAAAACAGTAACAAGCTCATAATTCCACCTAACATGGCATAACTATCCCATGTACAACCAGAACCGCAAAATCTTCCCCCCAACACAAAGCTTAGTCTCTAATATAATGGGTCTAATATAAATTCAACAGTTAGCTAATGATATAATCGTAATATTGGTGTAGATACATACAAACATTCTCTTACCAAGGCAGGAAAGAAACATTGCAATCACAGTCCTCGTTTCTGTAACTGGTCACGTGGCCTTAGCTGGTAAATGTAACTGCCTTCTTCTACTACCCATTGTGTATTTCCTCCACCTTCAGCAAGTACCTCAGCAGGTCTTAGTTCTTTACCTGGAGGGGTAACCCATACCTTCATTCCTGAAGGATCTGGGCCATTTATCACACTACTTCTATTGGGTTGTTGCAGTCGTCCATTGACTTTGACAACAGGACATGGTAACACTAACAGATGCCCTAAAGGATCTCCTGCACTCCAGGCATACTCTTCCTTACCTCCATTGTGGAGAAGCAGTCCAATTTCCCCCTGGTAATCTGGATCAATCACCCCTGGTATCACTGTAACTCCTTTCTCAGCCAAAGTGACCAGGGGGAAGTCTTAGCTTCCAGTTCAATGGAATGTTCTTTGTGTCTCCTGGCAAAAGCACTCCCCCCTCTGGGACCAAGACTTGTAGTCCAGCAGAGCATAAGGTTGCGGGAACAGGAAGCAAAATTCTAGCTAATGGATCACTTGGAGTGATGGTAAGTGGGACCATTCCCATTTCCACCCCTTGATTCCTGGACCCATGAATCCGGGCTATAGGAGAAACAGTACCATATATAGGACGCTGATTCAGAGCATATACAGCCTGCTGGAGGACACTCCCCCAGCCCTCCAAGCTATTGCCACCTAGTTGACACTGTAGCTGTTTCTTTAAAAGGCCATTCCACCATTCTATCAAGCCAGCTGCTTCAGGATGGTGGGGCACATGGTAAGACCAGTGAATTCTATGATCATGAGCCCATTGCCGTACTTCCTTGGCAGTGAAGTGAGTTCCTTGGTCAGAAGCAATGCTGTGTGGAATGCCATGACGGTGAATAAGGCATTCTATAAGCCCACAGATGGTAGTTTTGGCAGAAGCACTACGTGCAGGAAAGGCAAATGCATACCCAGAATAAGTGTCTATTCCAGTAAGGACAAAACGCTGCCCTTTCCATGATGGAAGTGGTCCAATGTAGTCAACCTGCCACCAGGTTGCTGGCTTGTCACCCCGAGGAATATTACCATATTGGGGGCTCAGAGTTGGTCTCTGCTGTTGGCAAATTTGGCACTCAGCAGTAGCCGTAGCCAGGTCAGCCTTAGTTAGTGGAAGTCCATGTTGTTGGGCCCATGCATAGCCTGCATCTCTGCCACCATGGCCACTTTGTTCATGGGCCCATTGGGCAACGACAGGGGTGGCTGAGGAAAAAGGTTGACCACTATCCACAGAACAGGTCAGCTTATCTACTTGATTATTAAAGTCATCCTCCAATGAGGTCACCTTCTGATGAGCATTAACATGGGACACAAATATCTTTATATCCTTTGCCCATTCAGAGAGTTCTATCCACATACACCTTCCCCAAATGTCCTTTTCACCAATTTTCCAATTGTGCTCCTTCCAAGTCCCAGACCATCCAGCCAAACCATTGGCCACAGCCCATGAATCAGTGTATAACCACACATCTGGCCATTTTTCTTTCCAAGCAAATTGCACAACCATATGCACTGCCTGATGTTCTGCCCATTGTGAAGACTTCCCTTCACCACAGTCCTTCAGCGTTGTCCCAGAAAGGGGCTGTAAGGCTGCAGCTGTCCATTTCTGGGCGGTGCCTGCATAACGTGCTGACCCATCTGTAAACCATGCCCTTGACCTCTCCTCCTCAGTCAATTGATCATAGGGCACACCCCATGATGCCATAGGTGCATGCTTAGGGACAGAAGGCATTGCAACAGGAGTAGCAACCATAGGCAGTTGGGCAACTTCCTCATGTAACTTACTCGTACCTTCAAGGCCTGCTCGAGCCCGATCACGTATATACCACTTCCACTTAATGATGGACTATTGCTGTGCACATCCAACTTTGTGGTCTGGTGGGTCAGATAACACCCAGCTCATGATGGGCAGCTCAGGTCGCATAGTAACTTGATGGCCCATTGTCAAACATTCAGTTTCCACTAAGGCCCAATGGCAGACCAAAAGCTGTCTCTCAAATGGAGAATAATTGTCTGCAGATGATGGCAGGGCCTTGTTCCAAAATCCCAATGGCCTCCGCTGTGATTCACCTATGGGGGCCTGCCAAAGGCTCCAAACAGCATCCCTGTATGCCACTGAAACCTCAAGTACCATAGGATCTGCTGGATCATACGGCCCAAGGGGCAGAGCAGCCTGCACAGCAGCCTGGACCTGTTGAAGAGCCTTCTCTTTTTCTGGGCCCCATTGAAAACTAGTACCTTTTTGAGTCACTTGGTATATGTGACAGAGAAAGACACCCAAGTGAGGAATGTGCTGTCTCCAAAATCCAAATAGGCCCACTAGACATTGTGCTTCTTTCTTAGTGGGAGGGGTCAAATGCAACAACTTGTCCTTCACCTTAGAAGGAATATCCCTACATGCCCCACACCGCTGAACTCCTAGAAATTTCACTGAGGTGGAAGGTCCTTGAATTTTGGATGGATTTATTTCCCATCCCCTGATGCGCATATGCTGTACCAGCAACTCCAGAGTGGTTGCCACCTCCTGCTCATTTGATCCAATTAGCATTATGTCATCGATATAATGGACCAACGTGACACCCTGTGGAAGGGACAAGTGATCAAGGTCTCTGCGAACTAAGCTATGACACAGGGCTGGGGAGTTAATATAACCTTGAGGTAAAACAGTAAATGTGTACTGCTGACCTTGCCAGCAGAAGGCAAATTGCTTCTGGTGGTCCTTATGGACAGGTATGGAGAAGAAAGCATTTGCAAGATCAATAGCCGCATACCAGGTACCAGGAGATGTGTTAATCTGCTCAAGTAAAGAAACCACATCTGGTACAGCAGCTGCAATTGGAGTCACCACCTGATTAAGTTTCCGATAATCCACTGTCATTCTCCAGGATCCATCTGTCTTCTGAACAGGCCAAATAGGAGAGTTAAAGGGAGATGTGGTGGGAACCACCACCCCTGCATCCTTCAAGTCCTTTATAGTGGCATTAATTTCCGAAATCCCTCCAGGGATGCGATACTGTTTTTGATACACTATTTTCCCTGGTGGTGGGAGCCTCAACTGAAACCATTTTTTCTCAAACAATTCTGCATAATCAGAGACCAAGGAATCCCCCCTGACTCCTTTTATGAAGCTAGCATCACCCTAATACCAAAAAAAGACAGTGATGCAACAAGGAAAGAAAACTATAGGCCTATATCCCTAATGAACTTAGATACAAAGATCCTGAACAAAATCCTTGCAAACCAAATTCAACAACATATCAAAAACCACTTTGATCAAGTAGGCTTCATCCCAGGGATGCAGCGATAGATTAAACTATGGAAATTGGTCAATATAATACATCACATAAATAAATGAACCATAAGAACCACATGATCATTTCAATTGATGCAGGAAGGCCTTTGACAAAATACAACACCACTTCATGATCAAAACACTGGAAAGAATAGGCATGGAGGGTTTATATCTCAACACAGTAAAGGATATATATAAAGTTCCTAAAGCCCAGATAATTCTTAATGGGGAAAAACTCAGAGTTCCCACTGAAATCGTGAACAAGACAGGGGTTCTCACTTTCACCACTGCTCTTCAACATAGTACTAGAAGTACTAGCCCAAGCAATAACACAGGAGAAAGAAATAAAAGGGATTCAAATTGGAGAGGAAGAAGTCAAGTTATCCCTATTTGGAGATAACATGAGCCTATATATAAGTGACCTGAAAGTCTCCATCCAAAAACTTCTAAAGGTGATGAATTCCTTCAGCAAACTGGCAGGATACAAAATCTATACACAAAATGCAGTAGCTTTTCTATATGCAAAGGACAAATATACAGAGAAAGAAATCAGTAAGACTTTCTCATTCTCAATAACAACAACAAAATTAAATACCTTGGAATAATACTAACAAAGGATGTGAAGGAACTATATAATTGTTACTTAAAAACACTCAAGAAAGAAATAGAGGAGGACTTAAGAAGATGGAAGGACCTCCCATGTTCCTGGATAAGTAGAATTAATATTGTGAAAATGGAAATTCTACCAAAAGCAATATATAGATTTAATGCAATAATGATAAAAATATAAGCATAATTCTTCACTGAGACTGAGAAAATGATCTCAAAATTCATATGGAGTGGCAGAAGGCCTCGGATATCCAAACATATCCTCAGCCAAAGAAACACCTCTGGTTGCATCACCATACCTGATCTTAAGCTATATTACAAAGCCATAGTGAAAAAATCAGCATGGTAGTGGAATAAAAACAGAAACATAGACCAATGGCATAGAATTTAAGACCCATACTTTAGGGCAAGCAACCACAGCTGCTTGATCTTTGACAAAGGTGCCAAGAATGTAGGCTGGAGAAAAGACAGCATTTTCAACAGATGGTGTTGCACAAATTGGGTGATCATATGTAGAAAAATGAAATTAGACACAGTCATTTAGCCATACACAAAAATCAAGTCCAAATGGATTAAAGACCTCAATATAAGACCTGAAACACTTCAACTACTGGAATTAAAAGTAGGAAGTACACTCCAAGACATAGGACTGGGAAAAGACTTCAACAAAACCCCAGTAACCATGAAAATTAAACAAGCACTCAACCAATGGGATCTCATGAAGCTAAAAAGCTTTTGCACAGACAAACATACCATAAGCAGAGCCAATAGGTTACCCACTGAATGGGAGAAAATCTTTGACAGCTATACCACTGACAGAAGCCTAATATCTAGAATCTACAAAGAACTCAAAAACTAAGCAATAAAAAAATCAAACAATCCACTCCATAAGTGGGGCAGAGAACTAAATAGGGAGTTCTCAGTGGAAGAATTATGAATGGCTAACACACACTTAAGAAAATGTTCAACATTCCTAACCATTAAGGAAATGCAACTTAAAACAACTCTGAAATTCCACCTTACCCCAGTAAGGATAGCAAACATTAAAACATCAAATGAAAACAAATGTTGGTGAGGCTGTGGAGAAATAGGAACCCTCATTCACTGTTGGTGGGAATGTAAGCTGGTACAACCACTGTGGAAATCAATTTGGAGACTCCTGAAAAGTTGAATATAGAGTTACCAACAGACCCTGTTATTCCCTTACTTGGCACTTACCCTAGAAACTCTATAGCTCAGTTCAGAGATATTTTCTCAACCATGTTTTTAGCTGCTCAATTCATAATAGCTAAAAACTGGAATCAATCCAGGTGCCCATCATTGTCTGAATGGATAACCAAGATGTGGTATATCTACATGATGGAATTCTACTTAGCAGTAAGAAAAAATGACACATTGAAAATTTTAGAAAATTGGTCAAACTTGAAACAGATCATTTTACATGAACTCACACAATCACAGAAACACAATAATCACATGAACTCACTCATCTGCAGTTCCTAAACTTGATTAGCCCAAGTTGCTGAAATAACTGAATAGCATCTGGAGGCTTGGACAATAGGGAGGATAGGGCTTGGGGGAATGGAAAGGGAGGGGTGGGACACAAAATCTGAACCCAAATTGAACATTTACCATAGAATCCTATATCCCAGAAATCAGACTAAAATGTGGAACCCTCAAGCAAACCTTAGAGGGAACACCTGAATCGAAGGGACCTGGAGAAAGTGAGATAAAACCTAACCTCAAATTTCTCCTGTTTCTCTTTCTTCTCTGACATTTTCTTTTTTCTTTTCCCTTGACACTGGCCTGTAATTCCCTGTATCAGGATGTGGTCTACATCCACAATGAACTGTTGATCAGAGAGACCTGCTAAATCTCCCAAAACAAACAAGAGCACTTGATTACCCACCAGAGGTTAATGGTAATACCCTAGTGCTGAAGACACCAATTGCTGTGGGCACAGACCATCTAGAGACCTGATTGGAATCCAGAGGAGAGCCAGTTCTCAGATAATTAGCACATCTAGTGCTGTAAGACTGTATATGAGCTACCAGGGGAAAGTGGCCAACATCTGTCCACGCAACTCAAAGTTTAAGCGACTCAGAAGCAAACAACCTGACATGATGCTCACATAAGTGCTATAGTGGCACACAGCCATGGTGGGTAACCAGCTGCTCTTGGATTGGCTAACAGATCTGCTTAGTGGAAAGAAAACCATATCTGGAACTGGGAAACAAGTCAGAATCATATTCAGATAATGATTCTGCTTTCCCTTGTCAAGCTCCCACTAACCTGACACTGTAAGTGTCTAAACCCTTATAATTCTCTCTAAATTAATAATGGTTATCCCACTTAACTGGTGCTGACTTCACTGTCTGTTGGAGAATCTGCTTCTCTTTTTCAGATGGAAACTGGACTTAAGGAGATAAACGACCCAGCACACTCCACCCCAGCCCCAGCTGAAACCACAGAGGAATTGGGGAAATGAGCAAGAATGCTGCTCTCTTAGTTAAGCGGATGGAGAAAAATACTGAGGACGCTCAACACCTACCAACCAGGCATCTAGATGTTCCTAAGTGCCCATCACTGAAGTAGACTTAAAATGCTCCCAGCTTGGCTTGGAATTTTGCAGAAGAGGGGTAGAGCCACAAATTGGGACATTTTTCACAGAGGCATAGCCTTTCCCCCATAACTGATTGCTACCCCCATAATGCATGACCCACAATCCTCATGGGGTTAACCTGCATCCCCAATGAGGAGGGCCTCTTCAGAAAAGGCACAGGGAGGAGGGAAAGGATGGTACCAACATATGATGTTTATATACAAAATATGTTCATATCTAATAATAAAAAAGTCAATAGCTCTTATATTTTGAGAGGAAACCAAAAAAGATATTTGCATAATATATGTTGCTTATGTTTATATATAAAGACACATAAAGGATATTTATAACAAGCTAAGATCATAATGCTCATGGTAATTATTGAATTCATTTCAATAACTATTGACTGCTTTTATCCAAGTCTACAATGAGTGTAACAAGTAGAGAAAAAAGGTATAAAAACTGCCATTTAGGTAGGAGAGGAGAATGCCTGAAATTTCTCACAATCAGCTTGTTGGTACTTGGAAAATTACATGTTGAAAGAAATTACCACCACTTTAAGAAAAGGCTACTGATCTGCAATGGGACAACAGAAAAGACACTCTGAGGGCAAGACCCAAACCGCTGAAGGCTCTAGTTTGTAAGAATGCTAATTATTTTGAAAGGAGAAGGCCTGAAGGGAGAATGGTGAAGAGGTTTCTTTTTAAACAGTATCTGCCTGGAAAGTGTTTCCTCAGAGTCATCATATAGAGGATGCTACAGAGGGACTAGTCCCCATGTAGAGCTGGCAGCAGAACTTAGCAGTATTCATTGTCCATGAGATATGAAAGTGAATGGAAAATGCAAGATTTGTAGGGCATGGAATATTCACCACACCACAGTTCTAGAAAGCTTCTGAGGCCAGAAAAATGTATGGCAGGTTAGTCTCCCTGTAAGGAGACCATTACAGGCAACTACATGAAGCTGTGATGGTGAATCACAAGTTGCAGTTGAGGCATCAGGTGGTAGGATATACCAAGATAATGGGACATCTGCCAAAGAAAGTTGTAAATTCAGAGTGGAGCTGGCCCATGAGAGAAGCTAAGTGTACTACAGTCCACAGAGCTGAAGATGTAGGGCTACCCAAACCTTTTGGAGCCCAGACAATTTCCTCATAATTCCCAGATATTGAACATGAAGCTACAGGATTTGGTCTTGCTTTAGTCAAATATTTCCTTGATATGACCCTATTCCTCATTTCTGGAATGGGAATGTTTACTCTATGCCATTGTGTGTCTTATTATGTTTTATTTTACAAAGGGCCCACCAAGTTAGATTGTCTCAAGTTTCCAAAGTTTTGACTTTTGAATAGTGTGGAGATTATTAAAATACAATGAGCAGTTTGAATTTGGACTGGATACATTTAATATTGGGTAAGTTATGGTATTAACAAATTTGTTCATTTCTCCCAAAATATAAAATTTATTTTTTTATTTATTTTTATTTTTTTATTTTTTTGTTCATTTTTATTTATTTATTTGAGAGTGACAGACAGAGTGAGAAAGAGGCAGATAGAGAGAGAATGGGCGCGCCAGGGCCTCCAGCCACTACAAACGAACTCCAGACGTGTGCGCCCCCTTGTGCATCTGGCTAACGTGGGTTTTGGGGAGTCGAGCCTCGAACCAGGGTCCTTAGGCTTCACAGGCAAGCGCTTAACCTCTAAGCCATCTCTCCAGCCCCCAAAATATAAAATTTATACATGTAAAAGTTTTTGTAGCATCTTGTATTATTTCTTGATGTCTCTGTATCCTGCAGTGTTATACTGCTTATTTTAGATATTAATAGTTTATCTTTTCTCTTTCTATCAGTTTCCTTTATTCTGTCTTCTTCCACATTTTCAATTGTATTTTATTTTGCAATGAATCAGATTTCTGATTTACTCTGTTAAGCCATTTCACTTACTTTATTTTTTGTTTCCTTAGCATTAAGTTTTTTGTCTTCCTTTCCTAATTTCTCAGTGTAGGAATACATATTTTCCTAATATTTTATTGACATTACAAAGGTTGTTGTTTGCCTGCAGACGTGAAACAAAAATAGTTTTCCTGAGATAAATTTAGTTTAATCATATTGTATAATCCTATGTGTTCTTATGTGCGTGGTTGAATTCAGTTGGCTTATATTTTTTGGAAATTTTAGCATCTATATCCATAAAGAACATTGATCAGTCATTTCAGGTTCTTGTGGTATCTTTGAGATGTTTGAGCATCATGGAATATTGACCTCTTTAGAAAATGGTATTGGAGTGTCCCTACTTTTTTTATTTTTGGAAGGTTTTTGAATGATTTATATTAACTTTTCTTTAAATACTTGGAAGATGTCACAAGTGAAATCAGCTTTTCCTGAATTTTTCTTCTATTAGTTGAAAATTTTACTTATAATTTCTTGTTGCTTATTTTTTGTTTATTATTTTTGTGGTGTTGAGGATCAACCCAAGAACTCCTATATGCTAGACAAGCACTCTACCACTAAGCCACTATCCTAGCTCCTTCTTTTATTTTTATATTTATAATTACTCTTTTCTTATGTAGTCAGTTTCTAGGAATTATTTCGTTTCATCTAAGTTATCAACTTTGTTGCCATATAGTAACTCTTTTATATTATAATCCTTACTATTTCTACAAAGTATGTAGTGATGAATGTTATTTCTTTTTGATTTTAATAATTTGAATTTTACTTCTTTTTTTTCCCCTGGCCAATCTAAAAGAATTAAGCCAATTTTTGGTTTTGTTGATTTTTCCGTATGTTAACATTTTCTGTTTCATTTATTTTCGCTCCATCTTCAATCATTTCCTTCCTTCTACTTAACTTAAATTTACTTTGTCCCTCCTGTTTTAGTTTGTTAACGTTGAAAAGTTAGGCTATTCATTTTTAATCCATTTGTTGTAATGTAAATTTATATCTTGGAATGTTACGTTTGCATTTGTTTTTAGGTGTTTTTATTTCTTATATCACTTACTATAATACATTTAGTTCATGTTTGCTGTTTTGAATGGCTTGAATTTGATGCAATTTTGAGATTTAGATAGTATTCAGTAAAGTTCACCTTTATTTTCTGTATGACATTAAGGCAATTTCAAGATACTATAAATGACCATTTTTTTCTTTTGTTTCTTCTAGTTAAGCACTTGTTCTGTACACTTTAATTATTATATACTCTCACTCCACTATTCAACAACTCAGACTCTTTTTAAAACTTAATGTTCACTTGATGTATCTTTTTCCTTTTTTTACATGCAGCTTAATTGCATCATTACATTTGAAAAAGTTCTGTACAGATAGTAACTAGTTACATTGTGGTTTGTTTAAAAATTGACCTTCCACTTATTATCATATTGTATCATAATATGTTTCTGATATCCTTTTCACTCAGATATTTGGATTATTTTTGTTAATTATATGATGAGACTTTGTAACAAGGTTTGGGAGTTCAGGAAAAGTCCTTGAATTCCAAACCCTGGGTTTTTTATCTGTTTTTAACAAAGAATTGAAATAAACAGCCTGACAAGGGGAGAGTACAAACTATTACATTTATTCAGGGGAATTCACAGGAGTAGTCATTCAAGGGAGGCTTCATGAAGGGAAATGTGAAAGGAGATGAATGGGGAATCTTAAAAAAAGGCAGAGCTTAAAAAACTAAAATGTACGAAGGGAGTAGAAAAAGAATTCCTCTCCATTCTGGTAGCCAGAGTGGGAAGGACATGGTCTTACCTGTACTGGGACCGGGTGTAGAGATGATCAGCTAAGAAAAGGAAATAGAGGAAGCTTCTCCCCAATCCCAAGCCTTTATTTATATTTTTATTGTGGTCAGTTTTACCCTCTGGCTCATGTGAGTCTGAGAGAAATCCGATTGTTCTGAATTCAGGGGGCTGGCTCAGAAGCAGACAGTGTGGCATATCTTTTGGTTCCCCTCTTTGGGCCCTCTCCCAACTGTCTACCTTAAAATAAAGCTACCTGAGTAATTCCCTTAGCTTGGTCTGCCATTTTACATTTTTGTTTTTTGTTGGTCCTCTCTGTTTTCTTTATTTTCTTTTTCCTTGAATTGCAGTGGATTATTTCTCCACTTTATAATTCTGTGGAACTGTACAGGCTTGAATGTTAATATTTTCATAGTCTTATGGTTTGTTACCTGAGATTTTGTTAATTTTTTTAAATTTTATTATTTTATTGTTCTATTTTAAAGTTTACTGAATATTTCTTTTGTTATCTCTATTCTACTGTTGAGTTCATTCATTAAGGTTTGTATTTATTTTAGTTTACATTTTTATTTTTATTTTTACTTTTTATAGCACTTACACAAGATTTTCCTTTACTTAGGTCTTATATTTATTCAATTGTTTCAATCATGCTTATAATTTCTCATTTTAAAATATTTCCATGGGGCTGGAGAGATGGCTTAGCAGTTTAGCAGTTAAGGCAATTACCTACAAAGCCAAAGGACCCAAGTTCAATTCCCTTGTACCCACTTAAGCCAGATGCACAAGGCAGTGCATGCTCTGAAATTCATTTGCAGTGGCTGGATGCCCTAATGTACCCATTGTCTCTCTCTCCCCCCCCACCCTCTTTCCCTCAAATAAATAAATAAAAATATTAAAAATATTTTCATGATGGCTAATATAAAATCATTGTCAGATAATTTTGAAACAGTGTTTTTTCAATATTTGTATCTTTTAGCCAATTCACATTCCTATTGAATGTTTTGGACCATTGATACATTGAGTACTTTCTAGAATTGTAATATGTCATCAGTCATCAAATCTTACCTAAAGGAGGGGCATGCCACGTGATAAGTAACATATGGCTGATAGTTTATCCTATCTACCTTTGACACTTAAGGGTGATGATTGCCTTGTTTCTGATCCAGTGTGACCTCCTCTGACCCTGAGTGGTGATGTCCTCACTACCTAGCCCAAAATGTGAGGGGACCATCAGTACTATCAGGTCCTTGTGGAAGTCCAGGCTCCACCAGTGATCTTTCCTGAAACAGAAGTTGGAACAAGCTTGATACTGCTCAGTGAGGATAAACATCTTGAATGTTCTTTTCTATGATATTAGTACATTTAAGTGAGGATACAGATGAGAATATAAGGATTTTCTTATAGCCTGGTCAACAAGAAAACTTAATGTCCTTACTTGTGCTATGTTGAGGAGGAGGGAGTTACAAGAGTTCTCATATTTTTTTCTGTAGCATTTGAGTACAACAGTGTGTTATTACCTACAAGTTCTCTAACTTTACCATGTCCCTCTTTCCTGGTCATAAGTCTTGAGAAAGAATTTTCTTTAGGCTGTTATAATTACTTTTCCAGGTTTCTACTTGTCTGGCACCAAACCTAGATTATATGAGGCAAAAAGAACACCTAGGGAAATCACTTCTCTATCTTTATTATTCCTTGAGTCCTGGTGTTCTTAAAGCTTTCTTTTTTCAGCAATTTCTCATTTTTTTCTAATATATAATATCCAGGAATTCTTGTTATATAGTGGGGATAATTTGGAAAAACACATCTACTTAAACTTGCCAGAAGGAAATGTCACTTACTTATTTTTTTCACTTCTTTGAGCCCAAAATTAATTTCAAATGTATAACAAATATATCATTGTGTCTCTCCTTTCTCCTATGCTATTGTTTTAAAATACAATATTTTATAGGTAAATGATTTTCACTGAGTTAGTTTATTAATAGAAAATTTCCACTTGGTAGTAATAATTTTGCACTTCTGGGAATTGAACCCAGGTCCTTGTGCATGCTATCTGACAAATCTACCACTGAATTAGGTCACCAGACATTAGGCTTAGATTTCAATTAAAACTTTAAAAAAATATTTTTATTTATTTATTTATTTGAGAGAAAGAGAGAGGGGGGAGGGAAAGAAAGAATGGGTGTGCCATGGCCTCTAGCCATCATAAACGAACTCCAGATGCATGTATCACCTTGTGCATCTGGCTTACGTGGGTACTGGGGAATCAAACCTCTGTCCTTAGGCTTTGCAGGCAAATGCCTTAACCACTAAGCCATCTCTCCAGTCCTCAAGGAAAACATTAACCTTTCTATTAACTTATAAGAACACTTTATTATTGATACAACTTCAGTATTTATTATACTTATTATATCTGTTATTTGTTTTTTAATTTTCTGATATTTTCTAATGCACGGAAACTTGTATTCAACAATCTATTTTCACTTAAAGTTCTCTATTTTGGTGTTCTACACTGAGAATTACATAAATATCCATTTACTACTGTTCCAAATGACTTAAAATCTAAGACTCACCAAAAACTAAATTATCTTTCTTGGGACAAAATAGGATTTTCTCTGAAGTTATTACATTGTATTCAAAGGCTAAAATATATCTATCTTCATTTTACCATGCCATGAGTTATTGCTTAGTTTTTATATGTTATTTGTCATCTCTTTCTACTCTCTAACCTGATTCATTGATCTTGTTTGGGATAACAAAGTGCCCGTTAAAATCTTGTACTTGAAATTTTTTTTCCTGGTATGATTTTGAGAAACTCAGAACACATTTTAATGTTAGCACCTGGTCATTAAGAGTCACCAGGCCATTTACCAGCCCGTTAATTATAAGTGAATCTGATAGTTTCCAGGCCCCAAAAAGACTAGCATTCTTATTAGGAATTAGGGTTTGGCCCTTAATATAGAAACATTCCTACCAAAACCAAGATCCTGACTAACACTCATTTTAAAAAATCAGAATTGTACAGATTTCAAAAACCAGGATCTTGGAGAGTTCCGTAAAACTGCTGACATCTGTTTGGAGATTAAATATGTGGAAACAGAACAAACCAAGTTAAGTCTTGTCATAAGAACCCTAAATTATCACTTCCCTTCTTGACTTCCCTCAAGAGGAAATACTGAGTAGATTTCTCTGAATGAGAAACAGCATAAACTCCTATCATTCTTTGCCCTCTCTTATATAGACCCCCCCCTTAAATTGATCACAGGCTCATAAATGATAGATAAAGGTGCATGAAGTTATTTCCTTTCTCTCATTTATTTTGGTCACCCAATGGTCCCTTCCGATTCCTGGAACAACAGTCAGGTACAAACTTAGGCATGGAAATGATGAGCTCATTGTTTTCCAATAGAGGGTATGCTTAATTGAGGTCTACTTTTTGTATCCTTTTGCACTATATTCTCCTTAGGAAAGAATAAAAGAAAGTCTCTCTTGGGCAGATCAAGGCCACTAGGGTTCAGAACATGAATCTGACAACACTACAGTGAAAAATACTGACATAGCAGGGAGATTTAAAGGAACTTAAAGAAGTTTTGAGATACTTCAGCAAACCAAAATTGAATTTTTGCCAAAATGCAAAGAACGCTAATTTTTTCTCAAGTTTTTCAGTATTACTTGTTCCTCGCCTTCTCTAAGGGTTTTTATTACTATTTCCTCATATTCAAAGCTTATATTTATACTGAGCTATGAAAGATTTATTAATTCCTCAATTATAGAGTGCTTACTTCATGCAAGGCACTGGGTTACATGTTAGGGATACAGAAATGAATTAGATAGATTTTAAATTTCCCTGCAAGGGGATTGCAGACCACAGCTTAAAGATTTGCCCTAAAGTCCTTGCGATTTTTATTGAAATTCATTTTCAAATGATGGTCTGAAATGCCAATCTTTGGTAGTTTAGATACTGCTTGAATGATTTAAAGGACACTAAAATTACTTTCCCTAAAGTCAGCTCATTCGAAAAAGACAGGTCAATGCAGTTTCTATCAATAATACTCATAAAATACCAGATTGCATAACGTTAGAAAACACTGACTGCAGAAGTGGATACTTGGGAGAAATGAAATAATCTTCAGGTTATATAAAATCCCAGCTGCCTCTAAAACAAATGTGCTTAAGGATCTTGACAGAGAACCTACAGACAGCACTCTGAGGATATCTCCTTTATCCATTGTCATTGTTGTTGAGGCCTTAAATTTCACATTACACACCCCCATCCACAAGGAGATAGTCTTTCACTAAGCTAAAAGAAGCTATGCAGCTGGTATGTAACCAAAAATGGCTTAACATGCCAAAGTGAGTTTTTTAATGTAAATGATAGATACTAATAAATTAGTCAACATACATGAGACACTTGGTAGAATTTCATATAACCATACAAAATTTTAAAAAAAGCAAATAAAAATAAAGAATCTCTTCTATAGGACAGGTAGTATAATTTAGTAAAAAGAACAAAAAGCCTTAGATGAACACAGTTTGAAGTCCTTTTTCGGTATGTGTATGTGGTACATGTGCATGTCTGTAGAAATATGTGTTAACAAATGCACACATGTAAGGACACCAGAGAAGGATGTCTGATATTCTCTTCTATGGCTCTTCTGACTTATTTTTTGAGAGTCTCACTGAATGCAGAACTCACTGTTCATCAGTTAGACTTGTTGACCACTGAGCCCCAGTGATTCTCCTGTCTCTACCCCTCCCCACAAAGCTCAGGTTATAGGTATGCATGATTAAGTCCAGCTTTTAACATGGGTGCTGTAGCTTGAACACAGGTCCTCATGCTTGAACAACTCATGTTCTTAATCACTGAGTCATCTCCATGGACCCGGAAATCCTTCTTAAGTTACTTATAGCTATGTTACTTTGAACAAGTTGTTTGAGGAAGTTTTTAAGCCTCAGATTCCTGATTTGTAAAAGGAGGATAATATTGACTCAATAATATTCTAATGTTTATATGAGGTAATATATATTTTCTCATTTTTGAGCTAGACTTTGAGTTTCTTCAAAAGTTCTGATATTAACTTTTGCATCCATCTGGCACTTAAAAGTCTCAAATATGTAGTCGGTAGCTCAGTACGTTTTTGTGGAATTAATTAACAAATTAAGTGTATTTATAAAGAAAGAAATTCCTCTCAGCCAGCTTTCCAAATAACAAAAAGAAAGCAAATGAATAGCTTTTGCACTTTAGTAGGACTTAATGCCCAGGCAACAATTAAACAGATCCTCATTCTAAAATAATTTCTTAAAAGCATGAATTAATTACTTTATACACCTATATGAGGTCATCAACATTCCACATAAAGTAAAGATTAGTACTTAAAATAACTGTGAAGCTTTGTAAAGATGAACAGAAGTCTTGTCTCTGACCTAATAGTATAAGTTTGAAAAACAACTACAAGTGTCATGAAGACTCACCACAGACCATGAAGCCCATTAGCATGTTCTGGTATGGTTAAAATGCCAAGAGATCTAGACCAGAGCTTCTAATGAACAACTTCCACAACTAATGTGGTTTTACAGATTTCTCTGAATAGTGATTCTCTTTGTTTCATGGTGCCAAGAAGAAATGAATGTTGTTTAAAGGAGGATAGAAGACATCCTCAAAATTAATTTTAGTCAATTTGTGGACACAAGGATAGAGTATGCCCATATAAAGATATATCAGAGAAATATTAATACTAATAATAATCACAATAATTCATACCAATCAGAGGAAATTATCCTGTTAATAAATCAATTCATGTGGCAAATACATTTTTCTTTTTTTAATATTTGCAAGCAGAAAGAGAGAGAGAGGCAAACACAGAGAGATGGAAATAATTGGCCTTGATGCGGGACCTCCAACCACTGAAAATGAACCCCAGATCCATGCACCACTTTGTGCATCTGGATTTATGTGAGCACTAGGGAATCAAACCCAGTTGTGAGGCTTTGTAGGCAAGTGCCTTAGCCTCTGAGCCATCTCTCCAACGCCCAATGCATCCTTATAAACAAAGTAGCTTTAGGCTATTAGGAAAGTTAGCCTTGAGCTTATATTTCTTCTTTCTTCCTTGTCTACTTGTCTAAAAATGATGTTTCCTTTCTATTAATGTCCCATCTAATAGGAACAAAAATAACAATACATTGAAAAAATATATTTGAGAACAGAAACTTTGATTTGTTCATTATTACACCACTGAAAAGAACATTTATAGGTACTTGTTTAAGAAATACTTGTTGAATACAGAAGTAGTATTTTACTTCCTATCATGATACAATCAACAAACCCAAATATAGTGCCTATTGATTTTCTCTTCTGTTTTAGTCTTTGATACCAGGCAAACAAAAAATCAGTTTGTATCTTCCTTTATAAATTCTGTTAAACCCATCCTATCTTTTTGGAGGTACTAAATCTATCTTCCAGCGTGAAAGGACATGGGTGATATAGTCATGCTTCTTCTTCCTTCATACACATGCTTTCTTCTCCCCCACATCCTGCTCCCCATCCTAGCTTAGTCCTTACAATCTCCAGTGTTCTCCCTTCTGCTTTTATAGCACATGTTTTCTATCATCACCACCTTAATGCCTCTTTTTATATCCACTCTCATGGACCCTTTCTGGCTTCTGGGTCTCTATAGATGCTCACTTTAACTTCAATATACAAAGCTAAACATTTGAAGTTTGAATCTGAATATGAGATAGAACATGAATTGTTTGTCTCTCTGGGCCTGGGTTACCTCACTCTGCATAGAACTTTCCAGTTGCGTCAATTTTTTTCTTCAAATTTCATTTTTCTTTGCAGCTGAATAAAACTCCATTGTGTTTATGTATTATAGTTTCATTGTCCTGTCATCAGGTGATGGACATCTAGGTTAATTCCATATCCTAGGTATTGTGAATGAAGCAGAAGTGGACATAATGATACAAAAAAGTTTGGTTGATTCTCAAAAAAGTTCTCATTATTACCATCCTTTAATTCTTTTTTTTTAATTTTTGTTTTGTTTATTTATTTATTTGAGAGCAACAGAGAGAAGGAGGCAGAGAGAGAGAGAGAGAGAGAGAGAGAGAGAGAGAGAGAGAGAGAGAGAATGGGCGCGCCAGAGCTTCCAGCCTCTGTAAACGAACTCCAGATGCGTGCGCCCCCTTGTGCATCTGGCTAACGTGGGTCCTGGGGAATTGAGCCTCGAACCGGGGTCCTTAGGCTTCACAGGCAAGCACTTAACCGCTAAGCCATCTCTCCAGCTCCCATCCTTTAATTCTTAAAACAGAAAATATGACAAACCATAGCAATGTGGCCTAAACACTACAATCTGAGTTGGAAACATTTATCTCATACAGCCAGCCCGAGAGTCATATGTGACTCACACATATAAATGTATACGCATAGAAAGAAAAAAAAGGAAGAAGAACGGTGATAGAATAAGATGGGCGTGTGCTTAGCAGGAAGCTCAGTGAATTTTTGACATATTCTGTATCTAAGCACCATAGCACAGGCACATGACCTTTTCTGTCTTTAGATGGAAACATCAGACATTGTATCCAAAGAATGTAAGGATATCTGGGAGCATAGCATCTTTTGTAAGTCTAGCAAACTCAGGATGAACTCCCTGGTATTCTTCAGAGTGCTAAAAATGAATTTTCTTAAGAAGTAGATGCCTTGCAAGACAGAAGCCAGAAGAAGTCATGGTAAGGAACAACATGTGCTGGGAACAGAATGGGAAATCAGTGTATAAACTGACATGTATTGCTTTCTGTAAAAAGTCATTAGAATTAAAGATAATGTCACAATTTATTTTTAACTGGCAAAATAAAATTATAATAGTTAAGCTGGGTGTTTGCATAGCCCACACATTAAATGCTCAGAATAGACTGAAAAAAAACTATGGTAATACGTGGCAAATTAAAGTCAGATACTCTGTTCCTGATTGAAGAAGTGTACAAATCATGGAAACTCTGAATTTATCAAAGCCAAAATTTGAATTTACTTTGCCCACAATATCCTCTGAGGCGAATGCTTTCCTAAACAACTGAGTGATGCTGACGACTGTTCTACCTCCCATTAGAGGTAAACGATTTTGTTTTTTTTTTTTTTTTCCTGTTTTGCTGAAAAAAACTACGTTACTTCCTCTTGTAGCTGTACAAGACTGCCGTTCACTACAGGATATCTGGTAGAAAGGGTAAGGTTCTTGGCTTTTTTTTCATACATTCAAAAATAGAACTAAAAAGCCTCTGTAAATTGAAAACGACAGTGTGAATTTCTGCTGCTTCCATTGTAAACTTAATTCGGAGTCAGCTAATATTTTACATTTGGGGGATATATTGTTATGAAGAATGGAGACTTCAGTGAGGTAATATCTATTTATAAGTTTAAGTGGTGAAAATGTTCGCTGAAACTGCTGTAGGCTTTCTGAAAGGAAATGTGACTGTCTGCATAGAAAGCTCCTTTCTCTACAATTTAATATGCCACTGACAAAATCCAGGAGTCCAGATTTATATTTAACACTGCTCCTAACCATTCTATGTTAAAATTAAGATTGTGCTTCAATAAATGCATTTTTATCAGTGTGAGCCATAGTGGCAGGGGGTAAACTTAGATGCTTTAAGGCCGTGGTTTGTGTCAACTGAATTAAGCAGCATTCAAATAGTAAATACATCTAAGTGCCTAAATCTTTTGGTAGATGAGACTTGACATGTTTTCTTAGATTGGGACATTTTCCATGTGTGCATTTTCCGGTGGGATATGATAGCTTCAAATAGCACAAAGGATTTTCATGGAGCCCTGGATGCTAGCACAGCTGTCAAATCTCACTGGGGCTGATTCTCAACTTACAATGAACATTTCTTTGGATGTAGTTTTAATTTGAGAACATGGGAAATATTTCAGGAAGGGGTTCCAAGTATTTTGTTGCCTTTGTAAAAAGGAATTTCGTCCATTTTCATGCTTGAAATAATAAAATAACTTTCTAAAAGTTTAAAATCTTCACACTTGGAGTGTGATTATTTAATATGTGAGATTATTGACAATATATAAGACTATATATGATCCTAGATATGTCAGTGTAATCCATACTAACTCAACAGTGAAACTTAGGCACCCCACTGCCTTTTCATGAGATGATCAAATCAGTGTGCTTTGTACATATTGGATTCCCCCAGATAAAAAATGTTGAAGATACTATTTTTTCTTTAAAATCATGCCTAAATGAAGTTTATTTCTGTGAAATATTAAGATCAATACTTTATTGTGCTACTAGTTTTTTTTTTCCAGAAACAAAATGAAACTAACAGCTGTAAAGTACATGAGTGTGACTCACAGGATGGCACTATCTCCACATTGAGGTTGCCAAGTGGTACCATAGTGTTGGATACTGAAGGAAACTCTGCCTAATCTCTTTGACCACAAGTTTGGGTGTTTTTTTTTTTTTTCCTACAGCAAAGTAGTTCCCAGTGTGACTGGGACTTGGGACAGCATATGTAACCCAGGCAGACTAAGCAGCTGCATAGCTCTGGGAAGCTGTAGAAGAGCTGAGGTCAGCAGTACTCATTGGACTGATTCTCCTCAGAAACTGAGTTTGGGTGGGATAGTGATGAAAAGTCCTTCTCAGCAGACTTAAAATCTCTGGATAGAAGAGATTTTTTTTTCTTTCCAATCAGCTCTCCTTCCCCCACCCACCAAGCAAATTTACTAGGAAGGAAGGTTAGTTATTCAAGCAGCTGCTGAGACGGGATGGGGGAAGGAGGATAGTAATCATCTACGTGTCCCTAATAGCAAAGTTTAGCCTGAAAATGGTACTTAGTAGGGACTAGACATTTGCTGAATTGTAGAGCCCTAGGGGAAGGGAGAGGTTTCTGTTGGCTGACTCTGTGCTGATGGCTTGCTTTCTGCAGCTGTAAATGTGTGTGTCCTAGAAGACTGAGAAAGAAATTATTCACTAGAACGTGAGACATTTTTCCACTTGGTCAAGCTTATTGCCCAAGATTGGAAAAATAATACTTGTCTGTAGTTTCTAGTGGTATAAAATATACCATTAGAGTTAGACTTACAAATTGGCAACCACTTAAGCACATTATTTTGAGGCTGGGATAAAGTACCCTGAACTGAATGTGCTCCTCATCCTCCCTGTGTGTCTGTCTGCCTCTACTCAGAAATGTCAGTATTAATAATCTTTTCCCAGAGGTTACTTACTGCATTCTAAATTCATATTTCTTACAATCGAAATTTTTCTAGTAGTGGTAAAATATTAAGCTAGTGAAAATTTAGCTGATGAGTTTATAAACTGTATTTGTCAGCTAGTTGTTAGGTTTTCACAATCAAGGAAGGTTGACATTTTGAATGACATAGGTGATTGAAAAGACGGCAAAGGAGCAAAATGGAAGAGGGTACAGAAGAGTGTAAAGAAAATTTTTCTAACTTCACACATCTACATCCTGCCTACTTACCAACCAGGAATGGTCTTATGATGAAAGTGTATGGCCCACATCTAGACAACAATCTATGAACATCACTATGAATAATCCATGTAACAAAGAAGTAAATACCAATTGCAGGGTGAACTTATGTTGCTTTGTGTTTGAAAAAAATCAGTTTTTCCTTTTACCTTTTTTCTACTATTTATTTATGAGAGAGAAAGCAAGAGAGAGAGAGAGAAGAAGAAGAATGGGTGTACCAGGGCCTATAGCCACTGCAAATGAATTCCAGACACATGTGCCACCATGTGCATCTGGCTTACATGGGTTCTGGGAAACCAAACCTGAGCCTTAGGTTTCACAGGCAAATGCCTAAAGCACTAAGCCATCTCTCCAGCCCTCAATTTATTGCTCAATTACAAATATATGAAATAATTTACTTTGGTAATTTTTATAGATACACCTATTTTAGTCATTTATTCATTAACCTATTAAAAATCTATTTGGGGCTAGAGAGATGGTTCATCATTTAAGGCACTTACTGCAAAGCCCAATGACCAAGGTTTGACATCCCAGTACTCCCATAAAGCCAAAGGTACAAAGTGGTGTAAGTACCTGGCACATCCATATTCTCTCTGTCTCTCTCTCTTTCTCTGTCAGCCTGTCTCTCTCTGCTTGCAAATAAATAAATATTAAAAAATTATTTGACAATAACTGTACATTTATGATATATAATATGATATTCTGACCTAAATATTTGTAGAAAGATTCAAAAGCCTGCCTGGTATGGTGGCACACGCCTTTAATCCCAGCACTCAGGAGGCAGAGGTAGAAGGATCTCTGTGAGTTCAAGGCCACCCTGAGACTACACAGTAAATTCCAGGTCAGCCTGGACTAGAGTGAGACACTACCTTAAAAGACCAAAAAAACAAAACAAAAAAAGATTTAAAAGACAATTAACATTATCATCTAACTAACATCTTTCTGTAGTGAAAATATTTAAAATAATTTTAGCACTTTTTAATATTCATTATTGTTTATTATGGTAATCATATAGACAAATTGCCCATTATAACTTTTCTTCCTGTTAAAATTTGTACCCTTGGAACAACATTTTCACTCTCTCTATCCCTCTTAGTCTCTTTTAACTTTATGTCTCTGTTTCTATGAAATCGTTGTTGATTCTACCTATAAGCAGCATTTTTATACTATGCTTGGTTTATTTTACTTAGCATATTGTCTTGCAGTTCTGTCCACGATAATATAAGTGGCATAATTTCTTTAAGTTTCTGTAGTACTGCATGATGTATATATGCCACATTTTTGTCTATTCAGCAATTTATGGACACCTATTTTGTTTTCATAATGACTGTTTGTTATAATCATGAAATAAGCAAGAGAAGGTAGATATACCTTCAACATATTAATTTCAATTTTTTGGATATATAGAGAAAATTGGAATTGTTGGATCATGTGGTACATCACATTTCAGTTTTTGAGGAAGCTTCATACTATTTTCCAAAATGGTTGTACTGACTTACATTCTAACCAACAGGGTACAAACATTTCTATTCTGGTTAGCTTCTCTGTACTGGCTTTGGACCAGAACAGTGCTGATGCTTTTCTGTGGGTAAGTAGGGAGCTCAGAGTTGGGATGGACTTAACAATCAAATTTCCTGAATGTTTCACTTGAGAGCTGGGTCTGGTGGGAGATTTAATCCAGTGGCTGTGAAATTACTGCATTTTTTTCCAGAGAGACTTCTGAAGCTTTTCTAATTGAACTTCCCAAAGTCAGAGAACAATATTTATGCCAAACAAAGCCAAATTAGAAATCTGTATCTTAATACAGTACAATTCTCAGTACAATTCATGGCATTGATGGTCCACATTTGAGAGATAGTACAATAATTTCTTCTAAAATGTATTATATATGAAACCCCAGAGACAGATCACAGCAACATTTTATTGGGCTGGAGAGATTGCTTAGTGGTTAAGGCAGTTGTCTGCAAAGAATAAAGACTCAGGGTCAATTCCCCAATACCCATGTAATGCCTCCTCTCTGTGAAATAAATAAAGTATTTAAAAAATTTAGACATTTATTTATAATTTTTTAGAATCACAAAATAATTCCAAAAATAGTACAAATTCCTTGTGTAATTCTTAATTAGCTTTATCTACTGATAAGACCTTATAAAAGTAAAGTACAGTATCAAAAGCAGGAAGTTGACATCAATATAGTACTAATTAGACTACAGACCTTATTTGTATTTCATCAATTTTTGCATGGATGTGTTTATGCGTGCATAGTTCAATAACGTTTTATCACATGTACATATTTGTGTAACTAATATCAAAACCAAAATTTGGAACTCAAAAAATTCCTTTGTGATATACTTTCATAATAGAATCGATCCCAGTCTTATAACACCTTGGCAGTTTTTGCATGTTTTTTATAGTTCTGCTTTTGCCATTTTGAGTGTGTTATATAAATGGAATAGTGTATGATATTTTCACATTGGCCATTTTGTTTTTTTAGGTTTCTATTTTTTATTTTTTAAACTTTATTTATTTATTTACTTATTTATTTGATGGAAAGAGAGAGAGAAAGGGAAAAAGGCCGGTAGAGAGAGAATGGGTATGCCAGTGCCTCTAGCCTCTGCAAATGAACTCCAGATGCATGCTCCACCTTGTGCATCTGGCTTGACGTGGGTACTGGGGATTCAAACCTGGGTCTTTAGGCTTTTTCCAGCAAGCACCTTAACCACTGAACCATATCTGAAGATCTAAAGCCCACGCATTGACCTTTTTCATTTTGACTAGTGTCTTTGAAACCTAGGCATGCTCTCTGGATTAAATGTTGATTCCTTTTTTTTTTTTTTTTTTTTTCTGATCCCTGTTCCAGCATAAAGATATACCGCAGCTTGTTTATTTATTTATTCACCAACTGAACGTATTTGAATTGTTTCCTTTCTTTCCATCCTTTTTTGACAATTATCGATAAAATTGCTGTGGGTATTTATGTACAAGTCTTTTAGGGATATAGTTTTATTTCTCCTTGGTAGGTACTTATAAGTTGAATTTCTAGGCTATATAGTATATGTACTCTGTGTTGTCAACAGCTGTCAAACATCTCTTCCAACTATCCCTAAGAATAGTAATGTATGAGATATCTAACTGTTCTACCTCCTAATCAATTGCTATTGTCAATATCATTTTATTTTGTGCATTCTAATAATTATGCGATCTTAACACATTGTGGTTTTGTGTGGGTGTGTTGTGTATGCACGTGTATGTGCAGATATGCTCTGAGAAGCCAGAGAAGAATTTTTGATGGCTTTTCTCTATTGCTCATCTCATATTTCCTTGAGATGGAGTCTCTCTCTGAACATGGAGCTTCAGGTTCTTGTGAGCCTCAGAAATTCTCTGGTTTCTGCTTCCCACAGGACTGTGGTTATGGATGTACATGGCCATGATTAACTGTTTACATACATTCCTGAGAATTTAAACACAGATGTTCTCAGATGCTTTCAGGACTTCATGTGCTCAGCAAGTGCTCTTCATCACTGAGCCATTGCCCCAGCCTTCACTGTAGTTTTAGGTTTAAATTCCCCCTCCCCACTGTATTTGTGTACTTTTTTGTTTTTAGCTTTTGGTGCACTACCTGTTCGTATTCTCTGGTCTTTTTCCAGTTGCATTGTATTTTTGTTGAGATTTAAGGTTTTAAGGTGTGTGTTTAACACATTTTATATAAAAATCCTTTTAGGATTTGTGGTTTGTAAGCATATTCTTTAAATCTTTAGCTTGTCCTTTCACCTTCCTAATCTGTTCTTTTAAAGGGCAGAGTTTTGAGCTTTTAGGAAGACCAATTTATTGATTTAATTATATTTCATCCTGGAACATTATTTTGTATCGTGTAAGAACAATTTACTCAATTGTAGATTGGAAGATGTTTTTCTATGTTTCATATCAACACTTTTTCATTATACTTTACATTTAAATATAAGATCTATTTTGACTTCAGTTTTTATATACATTGTGAGGTCTAAGTTAACAACATATTTTTATTTTATGGATATATAATTATTCATATGTCATTTTTGAAGGTTTTCATTTTTAGTTTTTTTTTAAATGTGTAGATATCTTGCTTTTCTCTCTGTTCACTTTACTTAATCAATTTATTTAATATTCCACCAGTGTCATCCTGTTTTTACTATTTTAGCTTATTGACTAACACATACTATGAGCATAATAGAGCATGCCTGTAATCATAGCTACTTGGGAGGCTGAAGCAAGAGGATCATATGTTCTGCCTGGACCACAGTGAAAGCTCAAGACAGCCTGAGTAACTTAATGAGATCCTGTTTCAAAGTTAAAAAAGAAAGAAAGAAAGAAAAAGAAGTCACAAAATCATAAATAGCCATTCTTCTGACCTTTGACTTTCCTAAATAATTATCAATTTTAATTCCTTTGTCTCACTTTATATACTTTCAAATAATCCTCTATACATCCTATCAAACATATATCCCAGGATTGAGATGAATCCTGTGAAACCTAGGTATCAGTCTGGGTAAAAATTATATCTATACTATTTTTTAAATCTCTCAGTCAAGTGACAAATTATGTTTCAAGTCTGTGATTTTTTTTTTTTTTCGGTAGGGTCTCACTCTAGCCCAGGCTGACCTGGAGTTCACTGTGTAGTCACAGAGTGGCCTCAAACTCATACCAATCCTCCTACCTCTGCCTCCTAAATGCTGGGATTAAAGGCGTGTACCACCATGCCTGGCTCATTCTGTGATATTTTAATCAGAATTTTGTAGATTTAAGTATATAGCATGTGCATATGTATTTTTAGATTTGTACACAAGTATTTTTAACTATTATAAGATTTTTATTTTTTTAGAGAGAGAGCAAGAAAAGAGAGAGAAAAAGAATCGGCATGCTAGGGCATTAGCCATTGCAATCCATTATATTTTAACTATTTTGGTTACTGGCTAGGCATCCCAAAAATGATAAAGTAGGCTGTCAGTGAGACGGTACCAACACATGATGTATCCATACTAAGTATGCTAGTAGTAATAAAAAAAGAAAATTAGAAACAGCTGGCAATAGTGACGCCATTTTATGAGTTTGAGGACAACTGAAGTCATTATGGTCCCGCAAAATAGTTAAAATATAATTGTGAAGTTTTTTCATAAGACTTAATTAACATTTTACTGTAACTTGTTCTAAGATTAAGGAAATTTGAAAAAGTTAATAAATTGCATAAAAATAGAAAATGAAAGAATACACTGGTACTTTTAAGTATATGCTGATTTTTCTATTTACTCATTAAATTTCTTATTTTTTCAAGGAAGTCTAAATTCTGTCCTTAATGTCTTTAGAATAATTGAATCAGCTTAATCCTGATGGTCTAAAACAATATCCATTGAATGCTGTCAGCATGATAACAGAGTTAGATGTACCTGCCACCTAGGGTTTTTGGAGTTTTGAATGACAATATCCGTGTGGTATTACTGATTGCTTTTGATTCCATCAGGGAATTCATGGCCAATGGGATCCTTTTTGGCATTGGGCCTGGTTTAAGGGTGTGGTTCCTTTTTGGCATCTAATGTGTAATGTTAATGGAGTAGTCATAGAGCTGGTGTCTGAAATACAAGCATATATACAAGTATTTCAAAACACATTATAACTAAACTGTCAGAAATAAAATTCAGAGTCTTGAAAGAAACAAGAAAAAGTAAATCCTCATACACAAGGGAGCACAGGTAAGATAATCAGTGGATTTCTTAGCATAAACTTCTCAGGGTATGAGAGAATGGAATGATGTATTGGAAATTCTTAGATCAGTAACAAAATGAGGATGTCTGCTGACACCTCTGCTATTCATTGAGACACTGTAAGCCCTAGGCAGAGTGACTAAACAAAAAAAGATATATTTGGCATCCAGCTCATAACGGGAAAAAAACTGTCCCTGTTTACAGACGACATGTCTTTTGTTTATAAAATCCTAAGGAAACCACCAGAATATTTTAAGAACACTAAATGAATTCACAAAAGTTTCAGTGAATTGAACAAAATAATCATATAAAATTAGCGATTTTTATACACTAACAAAAAATGATTCAAAACCCATCAAGAATACCATTATATTTATAATAGCATCAAATCTCTTTAAGAATTCATATAGAGGGACTGCAGAAATGGCTCAGAAGTTAAGGCACTTGACTGCAAAGCCACTGAAATAGGTTTGAGAGCCCAGAAATTAATCCACACTTAAATGAACAATGGATCTTTGTCAAAAGCGCAGAGAACACTGAGAAAGAGTAAAATATTCAACCAAAGTACTAGAAAAACTGTATCCTCAGATGCTGAAAGAAATTGTACATTGATTTCATTGCAAACATAATTTAGCTCAAAATGGATTATAAACTTCAAATTTGCCTATATGACCAATGCATTTATTCACTTAGGGATATCCTAGAAGCTGGAGTCCACATTGTCAAAGACCCAGATGTGATTTTCTGTGAAAGACACAAGGGAACTCTATGGCTATGAGGATTTCTGGGGTCCTCTTTTTCTCTAAATGCAGAAGCTGTGCACAGAGAAAGAATTCTAGGCTTTTGTTTTCTGTTGGGGCTATGACATTTTTTTAGTTATACTCCATACTTCTCCCAGAGCTGTTTTTCTGTGGATAGTTGCTGTGATAATTTGATTCAGGTGTCCCTCATAACCTTAGGTATTCTGCATGCTAGGTCCCCAGCTGATGGCAATTTGGGAATTGAATACTCATGGAGGCAGTGTATTGTTGGGGTCAGGTTCATGAGTATTATAGCCAGCTTCTTCATGCCAGTATTTGGCACGCTCTCCTGTTGCTGTTGTCCATCTGATGTTGGCCAGGAGCTCATGTCCACCCTCTGCTCATGCCATCATTTTTCCCTGCCATCATGGAGCTTCCCCTTGAGTCTGTAAGCCAACATAAACCCTCTTTCCCACAAGCTACTCTTGGTCAGGTGTCTTCTGCCAGCAATGCGAGCCTGACTCCAACAGATGCCAAATCATTGTTTTGTTGAGCAATGAAGATTAGGATCTCTTAGCCCATCCTTTTGATTGCATCTTCATAGCTGGCTTTTTAAACTGTCTCCATGGGCTGGAGAGATGGCTTAGCAGTTAAGCACTTGCCTGTGAAGCCTAAGGACCCCAGTTCGAGGCTCAATTCCCCAGGACCCACGTTATCCAGATGCACAAGGGGGTGCATGTGTCTGGAGTTCGTTTGCAGTGGCTGGAGGCCCTGGCATGCCAATTCTCTCCCTCTCTCAATCTCTCTCTCCCTCTTTCTCTGTTGCTCTCAAATAAATAAATAAAATTTAAAAAAACTGTCTCCAAGTGATATCCATCCCACATTCCTCTTTTCCTCCATAAGTTCTCCATTGTTCTATTTGTTCTCTCAGAAAAGTATCCCAAACTTTTTCTTTGAGTGTTATAAGACATTAATATTCTAACCTCAGACTGATTTCTTTAGTTTTCTATTAACTCACAGGCCATGTTTGCGCCAAACTTCTTAAGAGACTTTTTATAATACAGACATGCAGTTCCCTAACTCCATATAGTCTACCATGCCTTGTTTTTCCTTTCATATTTTAGTAGCAACCTATGTTTACCTCTATAATCTTAAATAATCTCCTCAGTCAGTGCAATCAGCATCGTCTTTGCCTATTGATTCAGATAAAGAGCTCATCATGGATGGATGTTAGTCTCAACTTCTAATTCAGTGGAATAACTGTTGTAAACCTGCCAAACTTATTCTTCCCTTGGGAAATAAGACTTCCAGATCAGTAAAGCTCAAGTTCACAGAGATGGAAAGCAAAAGCTTGACTAATGGTTCATTAGGAGTAATAATGAGTGATTCTACTTTCATTTTCATCCTCAATCATTGGACTCAGAAATTCTGGTTGTGAAACAGCCAAGATTTAAAACATCTGCCACCTCTTTGAGAACATAGCCATAGGCTTGCCAGAGACTATTATCTACCTAGTTGCCATTATCAAGTTTTGAAAATATTATTTTACTTTAAAAGAATTTCTGATCAGCTACTTGACAAAAATGAGCAACAAAGGATGACAGTAAATTCAATGAACATGAATTCATTATTCCATTTAATTTTGCTGTTGGTGTGTTTCCTATTTTATATATGTAGGTATGTACATATGTATGTAATGTGGTATGGATGAGTGGTGCAAGTGAGGGGATGTGTCCTTGTGGAGTCCCATGTACTCTCCTAGGGTGGAGTGTACTCACCTGTGGTGGCCAGAGCAGAATGTCAGGTGTCCCAATTCATTGTTCTTCTGCCCATTATTTTATTTAAATAATTTATTTATTTATTATTTGAAAGAGATTGAGAAGAAGGGGGGGGGTATTGGGCTTTCCAGGGCCTCTAGCCACTGCAAATGAACTCTAGGCACATTCGCCTCCTTGTGCAAATGGCTTTACTTGGGTACTGGGGAATTGAACCTGGATACTTTGGCTTTGCGAGCAAGCACCTTAACCACTAAGCAATTTCTCCAGCCCTTCTGCTGCACATTATTACTAAAGTTGAAGTCCTATACTGATACCAGAGCGTGCCAGTTTTTTTTAATTATTTGTTCATTTTTTCCCCATAGCTCAAGAGATTTCCAGATCCCTGCTACCTAGCAGACAGGGCATGCAAGGCTACACACAGCTATTTACATGGATTGTGTTGATTTTAACTAAGATGGTCTTAGGCCTTCTCTTGCCCTCATGCTTGCACAGGAAGTGCACTTAACCATTGATCCATCTCTTCAGCCCTAGTGTGTTTTGTTTTATCAAAAATAATAATCTGGGAGCCGGGTGTGGTGGCACATGCCTTTAATCCCAGCACTCAGGATGCAGAGGTAGGAGGATTGCTGTGAGTTCGAGGCCACCCTGAGAATACAGAGTGAATTCCAAGTCAGCCTGGACTAGAATGAGACCCTACCTCGAAAAACAACAAAATGAACAAACAAACAAAATAACAGTCTGGGAACACAATAGTATATAAGACATTCTGTATATATACAAATAATAGTTTTAATAGAAGCAATGCATGCAAAGAAGATGAATAAACATCACAGTGTCTATTCTACTAGAAGCACTGTTAGATACCCTGTTCCCAAGGAGCTATTTGAGCACTCAGGTAATGGTGCCATAACATATTCAGAACTGTTCTATGTCACTGGCATAGTGGGCACTTATCAGTGGCTCCAGCCATGTTAGCCTTGGTGGTTGGAAGTACATGCTGAAGAGCAGGCACATCACTAGCATTCTAGTGTCATGGTCACATTCTCTGTAAGTGCACTATGGAATGAGGGATAATAGCAAGTGGAAGAAGTTGGCCAGTATCTAAGGAACTCATCAGCTTTTCACTTTATTACTAATTCTTTTCCTCTGAGGTTACATTTTGGTGATATCTTACAAATATTATCACATTAGTTACCCATTCAGAGAGTTTTATTCAGATACACCTTACCCAAACCTCTTTGTTATGGTGGAATTGGTATATTTTCAGACCTCCTGCCACTTCTGCTGCAGAGCAACATGGATAGGCCGATGCACCAATTATGTTCTTACTGCTGAATGGATCTACCTTTGTGTCAATCTTCAGACAAGTCCCAGAAAAGTGTTTTAATGCTATAGTGTCCGCCATAATTTGAGCTTACATATCATATAGGACCATCTATAAGCTACCAAAAATTTGACTTCTTTAGTCAATTGGATGCAGAAAATTCTATAAGAGTAAAGGCCCTGGTTGTGGATGTTTGATTTCTTTTCTTTTCTTTTTTAGAGATTTTATTTATTTATTAGAGACAGAGAGAGAGGGAGAGAGAAAGAGAGACAGAGAATGGGCATGCCATTCTCTGCAATGAACTCCAGACGCATGCACCACCATGTGCATCTGGCTTACGTGGGACCTGGAGAATCAAATCTGGGTCCTTAGGCTTCACAGGCATGTGTACTAACCACTAAGCAATCTCTCCAGCCCTGATTTATTTTCTTTTCTAAAAATATTTTTATGGACCAGGCGTGGTGGCACATGCTTTTAAAACCAGCACTCGGGAGGCAGAGGTAGGAGGATCGCCATGAGTTTGAGGCCACCCTGAGACTACATAGTTAATTTGAGGTCAACCTGGGCCAGAGTGAGACCCTACCTCGTAAAACCAATATATATAAACCAATACATACTAACCAATATATATATATATATATATATATATATATATACGTATATATATATGTATATATATATATATATATATATATATATATATATGGCATTTATTTGCAAGCAGAGAGATAGAAGAGAGACAGAGAGAGTGAGCAAGCCAGAGCCTCCAGCTACTGCCAGTGGACTCCAGATGCATGTGCCACTCTGTGCATCTGGACTTACATAGGTACTGGGAAATCAAATTCTGGACATTAGGCTTTGAAGGGAAGAACCTTAACCACTGAGCAATCTCTCCAGCCCCTGATTTGCTTTCTCATGCAGGTTACTTGTGCTTTCAGCAGCTATCAAGACTGGCCTGGAATATGTCTCTATAATTTCATAATGAAGTATAATTATACATGTCAAAGTCTTGAAAGGTACAACAATATCAAATTTCACATGGACAGATCAAATGGCATACTATCTCTACTGAGACTTACTAATAAACAAAAAGATGTTTCTCAAAATAGCAGTATTTACCCAAAGAGGACGGCACAAGTTTACTACAAATTCTAATAACTTGCACTGTGGTGCATCAGTAGGGGCTTCCACAAGGTTCCACAAAGCATTATTCTCATTCTGATAACACTACAAATATCATCATGTCTGCTTGATTATAGAGCCCAAGTGATAGTGAAGCTTGCATATAAGCCTTGACTTGGAGAAGTTCCCTTGTTCTGGAATCCAGAAGAAATTAGAAACTTTATGTTATTCAGCAAATGTGATTTTCTTGCTTATTTAGGGAGCAATAACAAAATACCATAAATTAAGTAATGTATTACATAAAGTAGAAGTGAGGAAGCACAATATTAAGGTACCCTGGTGTCTAGTGATAGCCCTTTTTCTGGGATATAGCTGGAATATTCTTGGTATATTTTTACATGGTGGAGGGGTCAGGTCTCTGAGACCATTTTTTTTTATCAAGTCACTAATTATATTAATAAGGAACTGACTTAGTCACTTCCCATCAAATCTCACCTTTTAATGCCATCATATTAATGAGTTGGTTTTAGCATAAAGATTTTAGGGAAACATACATATCCAAACCACAGTATGAATTGAGTAATGCACCAAATGTGAAATATGCTGTTTTCAAAACACAATCTTATTTGTCACCATAACATGGTTAGATAGTAAGAACTTTCACTGACATAAAAGTCACTAGAAGTTTTAGGGGATACAATTTCCACTCTCTGTTAGGCTGATGTCTTAGATTTTTGATGCTCTTATTTCCTGTTCACTGTGCAACCAACACAATATCATCAATTAAATGGACCTGTGTGATAGCCCCATTTTTAAACAAAGGTGATCAAGGTTCACATGTATCAAGTTATAAAATAGAGCAGAAGAGTTGATACATTCCTAAGATAGGACAAAAAAGTGTTTTACTGGTCTTGTTAGCAGAGCCAAACTGCTCTGGTGGTCTTTAGTAACTGGTTTAAAAAGAGAATGTTTGGTACATAACAAGCTGCCAATATGAGAATTACAGTAATACTTAAGCAACAAAACAAAAAAAATGAAAACATTAGGAACAACAGCTATAAATGGAGTCAATACATAATTGAATTTAAGGCAATCCACTGTCATTCTCCAACATCTATCTTTCTGTTCACAGTCCAAAATGGGCAAATCCTTGTGGTGATACTAGTATTTTGCAATCCTTCCAGGAACATAGCATAATTTTGTGGTTTACTATTTTTCAAGGTAGAGGTATTTCTAGTAGCTTCTCTTGAGATTTCTCACCATGACAGAAATTAAAACAGCAGCAGAGAAGTAGGAGAGATCCAGGGCATCAAGAGCCCACACAGGCAGGCCTACTTGGCCCCGGCAGCGCCGGCTTCAGCTCCAGCAGCAGCTGTTCCGGCAGTGACAGTGGCAGCAGAAGCAGTGGCTCTGGCTCCGGCTCCAGCATTGGCAGCACTGGCTCTGGCAGCAGCAGCGGCTCTGGCAGCAGCGGATCCAGCAGCAGCAGCAGCAGCTCCAGCTCCAGCAGCAGCAGCAGCAGCGGCTCCAGCAGTGGCGGCTCCAGCACTTCAGCTTCAGCAGCGGCGGTGCCAGGTCTGTGGGGCCACAGCTGCCAGGCTTGGCTTGCCCCACAGGAAAAGCCAGTGCCCAGCTCCAGAAAACAGAACAGTGGTCCAGCAATCCAACCAGCCTACTTGAACCCACAAGGCACCAAAGAGGGACGCATAACTGAGACCAAAATCATCCAAAAAGGTAACTGGGATTGCACCAGGGAAGGGTCTCACTTGGTCACAAGCTGACTTGGCACCCTCAACAGACCAGAAATCTTAACCTCTTTGTTGATAGAGTATCTGGTTGTTATAATACCTACTCTTGCAGAAATACTCGGTGCTGTTTTTCATTGAATGTGTACATTGTTTAGTTATATTTTATAATCTATCTGTATTTTGTTCGACTCAGCCTACTTGAATACTCCCATAGCAGGCAAACCCAATCCCTAGGAACACCCTTGTAGCTATTCTTAGAGTCTTAAGAGCCACACCTAACACCTTAAGCTCCTACCCTGAAGTTATATAACATCAGATCAATTGATACAGCTAAGAATACCCAGCTAGCTAGAAAATCCAAGCATTAACTTAATCCAATATGCAAAAATATACATAATAGAACACAGGAAACACTAAAAAGCAAGACAATATAAATCCACCAAATAGTATTAATGCATCAGAAATGACCTCCAGTGAGAATGAGTTAGAGGAAATGCCTGAGAAAGATTTCAAAAGAATGATTGTAAATATGTTCAAAGAAGTCAAGGAAGAAATCAAAGGAATCAAAGAGGAAATAAAAGAGGAAATCAAAGGAATCAAAGAAGGCACAGGACACCAATTTAATGAAATAAAGAAGTCAATACAAGACATAAATGCGGAAATAGAAATAATAAAGAAAAACCAGCCAGAATTATTAGCAATGAAGAACACAGTTAATGAAATAAAAAACTCTGTAGAAAATCTCACCAGGAGAATGGATGAAGGAGAGGACAGAATATCTAAGCTAGAAGACCAGGTGGCAGATCTAATACAGTCCAACCGAAAGAAAGACAAACTAATAGAAAAGTATGAGTGGGAATTTCAAGATATTTGGGACACTATGAAATGATCAAACATAAGAATTCAGGGCATAGTAGAAGGAGAAGAATTTCACTCCAAAGGCATAGTAGGCGTCTCCAACAAAATCATAGAAGAAAACTTCCCCCAAATTGGGAAAGAGGTGCCAATGCAGATACAGCAAGCCTTTAGAAACCCAGCCAGACAAAACCTGGAAAGAACCTCTCCTCACCATATTATAATCAAACTACCAAACACACAAACCAAAGAAAAAATATTGAAAGCAGTCAGAGAGAAAATTCAAGTTACCTACAAAGGCAAGCCCATCAGTATTACAGGAGATTACTCAACACAAACTTTAAAAGCCAGAAGGGCTTCAAGTGATGCATTCCAAGTTCTGCAAGATAACAACTATCAACCAAGGTTACTTTATCCTGCAAAGCTATCCACTCAAATAGACGGAGGAATAAGGTCATTCCATGACAAAAGCAGGCTAAAGGAGTATTTGAAGACAAAACCAGCTCTACAGAAAATACTTGAAAGAATCCTCCATGCCGAAGGGAAGGAAAAGCACACATATAAGGAGCCAGGAAAAAGCAAACAATACTCAAATATTAGTTAACACAAGAGAGCAAAGATAGAACCGGAACTACAAAAAAAAAAGGCAAAAATAAATACACACCTTCCAATAATATCTCTTAATATCAACGGCCTCAATGCCCCAACCAAAAGACATGGGCTTGCAGACTGGGTTAAAAAGCAGGATCCTACATTTGTTGTCTCCAAGAAACTCACCTTTCTACAAAGGATGGACATTATCTTAGGGTGAAAGGTTGGAAAACGGTGTTTCAAGCAAATGGGCCTAGAAAACAAGCAGGGGTTGCTATCCTAATATCTGACAAGGTAGACTTCAGTCCAACATTAGTCAAGAAAGAAAAGGAAGGTCACCTTATATAGAGTAAGGCACACTCCAACAGGAGGACATTACAATTCTAAACATATATGCACCTAACATGGGGGCTCCCAAATTTATCAAACAAAGGCTATTAGAACTAAGGTCGCAGATAACACCAAACACAGTGGCAGTGGGGGACTTCAACACCCCACTCTCATCAACTGACAGGTCATCCCGGGAAAAAAATAAACAGAGAGGCATCTGGACTAAACGAGATCATAGAAGGAATGGACCTAACACATATATACAGGAGATTTCATCCAAATGCTGCAGAATATACATTCTTTACAGCAGCACATGGAATATTCTCTAAAATAGACCATACATTAGGACACAAAGTAAATCTTAACAAATACAGGAAAATTGAAATAATTCCTTGCATTCTGTCTGACCACAATGCAATCAAACTACAAATCAATAGCAAGAAAAGCTATTGACCATACAAAAAATCATGGAAACTAAACAATACATTACTAAATGATGAATGGGTCAGTGAAGAAATCAAGAAGGAAATAAAAAATTCATAGTCAAATGATAATGAGAACACAATATACCAAAATCTCTGGGACACAATGAAGGCAGTCCTAAGAGGTAAATTTATGGCTTTAAGTGCCTATATTAAGAAATTAGAAAGGTCGCAAGTAAATGACCTAATGCTTCACCTTAAAGCCTTGGAAAAAGAAGAAGAAGGCAAACCAAAAGTCAGTAGACAGGAAGAAATAATAATGATTAGGGAAGAAATTAATAAAATAGAAACAAACAAACAAACAAAAAAAAAAAAACAATCCAAAGAATCAATGAAACAAAGAGTTGGTTCTTTGAAAAGATAAACAAGATTGATAAACCCTTAGCAAATCTGACCAAAAGAAAGTGAGAACGGACACAAATTAATAAAATTAGAGATGAAAAAAGTAACATCACAACAGACACCAGAGAAATTCAAAAAATCATAGGGACATACTATAAAAGCACATACTCCACAAAGTATGAAAATCTGAAAGAAATGGATGATTTTCTTGATTTATATGACCTACCTAAATTAAATCAAGATGAGATTAATAACTTAAATAGACCTATAACAAGTATGGAGATCTGAGCAGTTATCAAAAATCTCCCAAATAAAAATGTCCAGGCCCAGATGGATTCACTGCTGAATTTTACTAGACCTTCAGGGAAGAACTAATGCCATTGTTTCTTAAGCTTTTCCATAAAATAGAAAAAGAAGGAATCCTACCAAACTCCTTCTATGAAGCCAGCATCACCCTGATACCAAAACCAGGCAAAGATAGAACAAAAAAAAGAAAATTATAGACCAATCTCCCTCATGAACACAGATGCAAAAATTCTCAAAAAAATATTGGCCAACAGAATAGAAGAATATATCAGAAAGATCATTCACCCAGACCAAGTAGGCTTTATACCAGAGATGCAGGGATGGTTCAGCATATGAGAATCAATAAATGTAATACATTATATAAATGGACTGAAGGACAAAAATCACATGATCATCTCATTAGATGCAGATAAAGCATTTGACAAAGTCCAACATCCCTTCCTCATAAAAGTCCTACAGAGACTAGGAATAGAAGGATCATATCTCAATATAATAAAGGCTATTTATGACAAGCCTACAGCCAACATATTACTAAATGGGGAAAAACTGGAAGCTTTTCCATTAAAATCAGGAACAAGACAAGGGTGTCCATTGTCCCCACTTTTATTTAATATAGTACTGGAAGTTTTAGCGATAGCAATAAGGCAAGAGAAGCACATAAAAGGGGTACAAATTGGAAAGGAAGAGATCAAGTTATCATTATTTGCAGATGACATGATTCTCTATATAAAGGACCCTAAAGACTCTACCACCAAACTGTTAGAGCTGATAAACACCTACAACCATGTAGCAGGACACAAAATAAATACACAGAAATCAGTATCATTCCTATATGCTAACAACAAACACACAGAGAAGGAAATCAGAGAATCACTCCCGTTCACAATTGCATCAAAGAAAATAAAGTACCTTGGAATAAACCTAACCAAGGAAGTAAAGAATCTCTACAATGAAAACTATAAAACACTCAAGCGAGAAATTGCAGAGGACACTAGGAAATGGAAAATCATCCCTTGTTCCTGGATCGGAAGAATCAATATTGTGAAAATGACAATCTTACCAAAAGCGACCTATATATTTAATGCAATCCCCATCAAAATTCCAATGACATTCTTCATGGAAATAGAAAAAATAATCCAAAACTTCATTTGGAATCACAAAAACCCTCAAATATCTAAAATAATACTGAGCAACAAACATGAGGCTGTTGGTTTCACTATACCTGATTTTAACCTATACTACAGAGCCATAGTAACACAAACAGCATGGTACTGGCACAAAAGCATATATGTAGATCAATGGAACAGAATAGAGGACCCAGATGCAAGTCCAAGTAGTTACAGCCACCTGATATTTGATAAAAATGTCAAAAATACTCATTGGAGAAAAGACAGCCTCTTCAGCAAATGGTGCTGGGAAAACTGGATATTTATCTGTAGAAAGATGAAAATAGATTCTTTTCTCTCTCCATGCACAAGAATTAAGTCCAAATGGATTAAAGACCTTAACATCAGAACTGAAACTCTGAAACTGCTAGAGGAAAAAGTAGGGAAAACCCTTCAACATATTGGTCTTGGCAAAGACTTTCTGAATATATCCTCAATTGCTCAGGCAATAAAGCCACAGATTGACCACTGGGACCTCATGAAATTACAATGATTTTGTACAACAAAGGATACTGTGAATAAAGCAAAGAGGCAACCTAC
Organism: Dipus sagitta; assembly: GCA_036346955.1. Taxonomy (NCBI): domain Eukaryota; kingdom Metazoa; phylum Chordata; class Mammalia; order Rodentia; family Dipodidae; genus Dipus; species Dipus sagitta. The sequence continues at coordinate 67,505,828 of CM070776.1, forward strand.
AGAATGGGAAAAAGTCTTTGCCAGCTATACAGCTGAGAGAGGATTAATATCTAGGATATACAAAGAACTCAAAAAATTAAATAATAAGAAATCAAACAAGCGAATTAAAAAATGGTGTATGGAACTAAATAGAGAGTTCTCAAAAGAAGAAATACGAATGGCGTATAAGCACATAAAAAAATGTTCTACATCCCTAGTCATCAGGGAAATGCAGATTAAAACTACGTTGAGATTCCATCTCACTCCTATCAGATTGGCTACCATCATGAAAACAAATGACCATAATAAATGCTGGCAAGGATGTGGAAAAAGAGGAACCCTTCTATGCTGTTGGTGGGAATTCAATCTGGTCCAGCCGTTGTGGAAATCTGTGGAGGTTCCTAATACAGCTAAAAATTGATCTACCATATGACCCAGCTATAGCGCTCCTAGTCATATATCCTAAGGACTCATCTCATTTCCTTGGAAGTACATGCTTTACCATGTTTATTGCTGCTCAAGTCATAATAGCTGGGAAATGAAACCAGCCTAGATGTCCCTCAACTGATGAATGGATAATGAAGATATGGCACATTTGTACAATGGAGTTCTACTCAGCGGTAAAGAAAAATGAAGTTATGAAATTTGCAGGAAAATGGATGGATCTGGAAAGGATTATACTAAGTGAGGTAACCCGGGCCCAGAAAGCCAAGCGTCGCATGTTCTCTCTCATATGTGGATCCTAGCTACAGATGACTGGGCTTCTGTGTGAGAAGGAAAAAACTCACTGGCAGAGGCCAGTAAGCTAGAAAAGAGATAGAAAGGGAAGAGAAAGGAAGGGAGGGCGCTACTTAATAGGATACTATTGTATATATGTAAGTAGAAGAATAGATTAATGGGAGTGAAAAGGCCCAAAATGAGGTCTGGGGAAGAGATTATGTAAAGGACAGGTGGAGGGACAGCTAATAAAAATCTAAGAGGATATAAATAAAACATATGTAATCCTACTTTTTTGGACAATGGAACACTCAGGAGCTGTAGATTGTTACTAGAAAGTTTTCACTGCCAGGGATGGAATATCTTCCAGCAAGTTGTTAGCTGGGGAGATCCCTGATGCCCCCAAAACATTATAGGCCGTTGCTGAGGTCCTTGTTTCCCACCAGGAACAGATGGTAAGACCCTATTGCTGAAGATTCCATATACTTGGGCTGCAAGTCCACCGAGAAATCATGCTGGAACTGAGCTGATAACCTCCTCCATGTAGACCAGCTGACAGAAAGCTGGAAGAAGCCATTGTTCATGCAGTTCAATGGGAGAAAGAGAAATCACCAGTGAAGATACTCATCAGTGGACACTGCAAGCCTTATAATTGGCCAGCTAGGCAAAATGAGCCAATGGGTTCAATAGTGGCACGTCTGTTATGGGGCAAACCAACTGCCCTCTAATTGGACTGGAGGCCCGCTCCATGGGAAGGGAATACATCCGTGATACTGAAAAGTTAAAACAGGGGTAGTCATAAGCCCTAGGGATGTAACGTCTGCTGTTGTGTGGCCAAATGTATATACTATGCTTATCAAACTGCCCAGTAAGCACTTCTGTTAATGTTCACACCCTTATATTAATGCTACTCTCACTTTTGGTTGAGAATCTTCTCTTTTCAGATGTCAGTGACCTTGGGATGACTCAGAAGGTATCATGGTGATGGAAAGAAATGGCCGCAGTGCTCAGTACTGCAATATCTGCATCACAACTTGCAAGGCTCAGGGTCTAATGCGGAAGAGTTGGCAGAAAGAATGTAAGAGCCAAAGGAATGGCAGGACTCCATACAACATGTTCCCTCCAGACGCAAAATGGCCTGGATATCCATGGCCTCACAGTGCCTGATACTACCTGCATAAGACCATCATAGGAGGAGGAAAAGATCAAGACATCAAAAGTAAAAGAGAGTGATTGAGATGGGGAGGGGGTATGATGGAGAGTAGAGTTTCAAAGGCATAACTGGCGGAGGGAAGGTATCACCATGGGGTATTTTTTATAAACATGGAAGTTGTTAATATAAAAATTAAAAAAGAATTCTAGAATGCATTATTTATTCATTTCTCATAGGCTGGTGATAGGTTTGTTCCCTGGATCCTACCAGAGTATATGATAAATTGTTACATGACAAATATACTCTAGCATTCCAATTTCCTCAAGTCTTTGAATTTATTTTCCTACAGTGCACCAAGGTAGTTGGATCATTTCATTTGTTTAATTTAGTGCAAACAATGTTGGGATACATACTGATCTACTAGTCAAAATCTTAGTGCTCACCAAACTAAAATTTTGCATGTAAAATATCTGTTTATTAGATCTTTATCAGTAAATTCAGACTGATCCAACTTACATTCTATTACATATTATGCCACACACTTAAGATACTTTCCCACCCACATTTCCCAGGTTATTGTCTGTAGAAATGGGAAAGTCATGCAATTCTTTACTTGTATATTATACCTTATTCTGAGTCACACTTTGTGTCTCATTTACAAAGATGCACCAGATATCTAGTTATCTGCCCCCAATGAAATCTCCTCTAGCCAGGTGGTTAGAGACCGAAGTTACAAGCTTTACTAAAATATCTGAGTCTATGAGGGACATACATTCTAACTCCCACAAGATGGGAATGAATGCACAGGCAGGAGCGGTTATCTGCAGACAGAGATTCTTTTATGAGGAAGGTTCAAGTCCAGTCTTAACATGATTCAACTAGTTAAATGATTCGACTCTCCAGGACCCATGTAAGCCAGATGCACAAGGGGGCACATGCATCTGGAGTTCGTTTACAGTGGCGAGAGGCCCTGGTGCCCATTCTCTCTCTCCTTCTGCTTCTTTCTCCCTCATAAATAAATAAATAAATAAATAAATAAATAAATAAACAAATAATCAGGTTCTTTTGTCTTTGCAGGCAAACGCCTTAACAGCTAAACTATCTCTCCAGCTGTGGATTTTTTATTTTTATACTTACAGAGTTATTAAATTTTAATTTTGTGATTTCCTTGTATTAAGTATCATGATAATGTCTTCAGGGTTGGATGAGCTAGGAAATACTTCATTCTGTCTTAGTTTTACAAGGATTTGTGAAATATTAATGCTAATACTTCTTTTAGAACTTAGTAATTCCCTAGTTAAGCCTAGGCTTTTAATTACAACATGTTTTTAATTGTTTATTTGGTTTCTTTTCTTATAATAGGTCCATTCGGTCTTTTTTTTAAACTTTTTAAAATTTTATTTATTTGAGAGAGAGAGACAGACAGACAGACAAATAGAATGGGCGCTTCAGGGCCTTCAGCGCTGCAAACGAACTCCAGACATAAGTACCACCTTGCGTCTCTGGCTTTTGTTGGTCCTGGGAAATCAAACCTGGGCCCTTTTGCTTCATAGGCAAAGGCCCTGACTGCTAAGCCATCCTTCCAGCCCCCCATTCAGTTTTGAGGAATATTTTGTATATTGTTATGTTGTTTGTACAATGCTGTAATTTATGTTACTACATAAATTCATGCATCTAATTTTGGCATACTTTTGTTCATACTATTTTGTTATAATTTTTTTTATTCTATTTGGTCAGTAAGTGTTACCTTTCTTTCAATCCTGATTTTAAAAAATTGTGTTTTCTCTCATTTTTTGTTTGGTTGGTATAACTGAAGGTTTGTTTGTTTTATTCATATAATGCTTTCAAGGAATCAGTCTTGGTTTCATTGATTTTTCTACTGTCATTTGTTCATACTTTAATATACTTATTATTTATTTTACTTTAGCGCCACTTAGATTTAGCTTGTTTTTCTATTTGCATTTTCCTATTGTAGAAGTTTAGGTCATAGCTTTCAAAATTCTATCTTTTAATCTAAAAATTTTTCTAAGAATTACTTTAGTTTTATTTATTAAGTTCTGGTATGCTATCTTCTTTCAGCCACATAAAACTATTTTATTATTTCCCTTGAGATATTTTTGACTCATCTGTTAAGGGTTTATCTTCAAATATCTTTATATGTATGAATTTCCAAAATTTCCTACTCAACTTATTTTCAACTTTTTCCCCATTATTGTCAGTTAACATACTTTGTGTGATACTACTTCTTTAAAATTTATCAAAACTCATTTTATGGCTTAACATAAATATTATTTTAAATATTTTTCTATGTGATCTTGAGAATGCATGTACTATTATTGTCGAATGGAGCATTATATCATTTTCTGTGTATAGTATTGCACAAGTCTTCATGTTCCTTATTAATCTTCTACCAAGTTATTATGCTACTAGTTAGCAGGTTAGGGTCCTCAGATTTTACGAAGCTAGAAATCACTGGTAGGCAAGGAGAAGCTCTTAGTGCTGGTAGTGCTGGATTCTTGAGTTCCCAAGGCCTCGAGGATAGACTAGCTCCATATCCTAAGAACAAGCGTCCTACTGCTCCAGACTTTAGAAACCAGACTCAAGACTGTAGTTATATTGGCTTATTGTTCTAGGTTTTGACCACCAGTGGCCATACACTTGGAAATCACTGAATAATCCTTAGATCCTGGCATAATCTTTGCTAGTATTGATACAGAATTTGGGGATTCAGAAGGGTCCCCCATGTTTATGAACCCCAATTTTGGGTCTTGTCCTCTCTTTAATAAAGAATTAATGAAGACAGACTCAAGAAGGATAAATTACTTATCTCGGGATAAATCACAAATTGTGCGTTTTATTTAAGGGAAATTGGGATATAGGAAGAAGGGTAGAGCAGAGTCATATGTGTGTAGGGAATAGGAAACATGTATTCATGTGGAAAACACAGTATAGTCCGTGAGATTCATGCAAGAGAAATGACTGAGGCAGAGCCATAAACACGTGGAAGATAGAATGTAGGTGCTTATGTAGAGAAATTTAAAAGTAACACCCATAGCATCCACCCTGAGTTTCCCCATGGAAGAAAGTTAAGAGGGAAAATGGTGTTTGCTTAAGGAAGAATAGCAGAGAGAAAAATATCAAAGCAGAGACCAAGAAATTCAGATGAGAAATGAGTAGTAAATAGAATTACACTCATGGTTTCCCAGAGTTTAAATAAATTACACAGGTAGTAGGCCTAGAGTTAGAGAAAGCACCCACGTGGTAGGTCTGGAGGGTAAGGGAAATACTCAGATACCAGAGGAAAATCACATATGTAATTAAAGTGAGAAGTTACCCCAAAGTATAAAGCAGAGACAAGCAGAGGAACTACTACCCAGACCAAGAAGCAGTATTCTGCTTTTCTCCCAACAGCCAGACTGGGGGGGGAGGGGAGCTAGAGTCATATGAATTCATGTGACCAGAGCTAGGGAGGAGAGGCAAAGGGAGAGAGAGAGAGAGAGAGAGAGAGAGAGAGAGAGAGAGAGAGAGAGAGAGAAAAGAGGATGGAAAACAGAATGAACCAACCCGGCCTTTATAGTCATTGAAAATGGGTTCTTTTGTCAGATTCAGGTATGCAAGAGGAAGATTCCTATTGGTTTGTAGGTTTTTGAAGGGTAGAACCCAGAAGGCAGCCCATCTAGTTAGTATAGGTAGACTGTGGGCAGCAGTGGTCACTGTAGCTGTTGTGGATGAGTCTCATGTTAAGACAGGAGTTCTATTCCTGCCAAGAGTTCCATTCATGTCCTGGTGGGGTGTTCATCGTTTCTGTCTGGGCCTCAGTTTCTAACCGAAACTGCCTAGAAGAAGCTACCTTTCACCTATTTCTCCTTCAGTATCAACAGAATACTAGGGTAGTGATTTTCAAAGTGTGGTACTTGACTCACACAGGGTAATTAGTAATTCATGTTATTAGGTCGCACCCAAGATCGACTGAATGAGAAGTTCTTGACAAACCTCTAGCCGGGCGTGGTGGTGCATGCCTTTAACCCCAGCACTGGGGAGGCAGAAGTAGGAGGATTGCTGTGAATTCGAGGCCACCTTGAGACTACATAGTGAATTCCAGGTCAGCCTGGGCTAGAGTGAGAGCCTACTTCAAAAACAAAACAACAACAAAAAACCTCTAGATTATTCTAAGGGATGCTCAAGTTTGAGAACCACTGTGTTAAGGTAGACAGAGCAAACTAGGTTTGGATTGGTTTATGACAAGGATATTGAAAGTTTTAAATTTTCAAAGAAAAGTTTTACATTATGACATTAAATTAACTGTTACAGCTTTTGAACTACAGTTGGGCCTATACCTGAGCCGTAAAGAATGATTCTATTCTGAAAATCTATTGTACAACACAATAATATAATTAGTAACAATGCATTGTACACTTGAGAATTACTAACACAGTGGATTTAAATGTTCTCATCATGAAAATGATACGTATATGAGGCCATGTTAATTAGCTTGATTTACATATTTCACAATATATACCTGTATTAAAACATGTTGTTCACCATAAACATATATAATTGGTTGTTTGTCATTTAAAAATTAACAAGTCACAACTTATTACATCATACATCTTCAACCACTACACAGAATTTATATATATGGAAAACTAATATATTTGGCATTGTGATGTTATAGAAAGGAATATTGATTTGGAAGTTAATATAGGATGCCTTATTGGAAGATTATTTGGACTTACCCAAAGCTTAGCTATTCCACTTAAAACTTGAGGAATGAGTTGTTCAAGTGTATAAAGATGCATGTACAAGAATGGTTACCAATGTGTTTTGATTTTTTAAATGTTTTTGATCGAGATTCTCATGCAGCCTAGACTACTTTCAAGTTTGCTATATAGCTAAGGATGACCTTGAACTTCTGTATGCTAAGATTGTGGGCATGAACCACCACTCCAGACTTTTTATTTATTTATTTACTTATTTGAGAGCGAGAGATAGAGAAACAGGCAGAGAGAGAGACAAAGAGACACAAACACAGAGAGAGAATGGGCGTGCCAGGGCCTCCAGCCACTGCAAGCGAACTCCAGACGCGTGCTCCCCCTTGTGCATCTGGCTAACGTGGGTCCTGGGGAATCAAGCCTCAAACGGGGAACCTTAGACTTCACAGGCAAGCACTTAACTGCTAAGCCATCTCTCCAGCCCACCACTCCAGACTTTTAAGAAATGTTTCAAATAGTAAAAATAAAACTGGATTGGCTACAATGTCCATGAATTGAATAAATTATGGTATATATCCATTGAAATGATGATTTAGATAGTATTGACATGAAGGACATTTATAATCATTATGATTGAATCATTAAGCTATGCTTATAAAATGATATGAATCTCTAAGTTAAATTGGTTCAAAATTTCTACAGAAGAAAATATGTATAGAAAAAATATCTAGAAAGCTGTGAGCCAAAATGTTATTATTGGAAACTCTTGTTTTATATAAATATAGGCATGTGTTTATGCATATGTATATGTATAAAACTAGAACTGTTGAGTCTCAAATTGAAATAGATTTTATATTAATAAAATTTGTTTTCTCTTCGCTTATTTCTGTTTTCTAATGTGAACTCCTTTTCTTATGTTAATAATGAATAATGAAATAATGAGTTTAAAAACAACTTACAAATCATTAGGTACTAGAAATATTCATTCTAAAAATACTGTATTTGTCCTGCAAAAATTGGAAGGAAATAATCTCTCTTGTTGTAACAGCTCACTGTCAAGGTTACTGATCTTAAATTTGGCATAGTTTCATTTCTGAACATTTGTGTTATTTGTTGTATAATTACAAAACATGGTTTTAATATTGGAAACTATTAGAAGAGTAAAACAATGTATTGGGAGGTAAGATATCCCAGTTCAGCCATTACCACTAATTTTCTATGTGAATTTTTAACTTTCAGTCTCCCCTTTCCTGGCTTTGGTTTCGTCTAATAAAAAAGTAACTGAATTAGATATTGATGGCCTTTAACAGTTCTAATATTTCAGGAATCTATAATGCATCTAGAAGGCAAGCAATCTTTAGAGAACAATATGGGAAAGTATGAATGCTGAGAAAAATTTAGTATACCCAAACTTTCTGAAACAATCTTTAAAGGATTCTGCTTCTGAAGCTCACAAGATACTTCTTGATATCTTGCTCTCTTAATCTCTCTTTTAATGAGGCTTTCAAATCAAGTGTGGAATGGGAAGACTTTTGAACACTGGTATAGTTATGACACCTGGTGGTCAAGTGAAACATCACAGTTAAATCCTCCCCAAACACTCATTTCAACCCATTCCTTCCCTCTCACAAAGACCATTTTCTCCCAGATTAATTTGTCTATTGCAACATTAGTTACCAAAGAAATACTCAATGGTTCCTTAATGTATTAAGGACACATTACTAGACCTTTACTTTGGGGAAAAAGAAAAAATGAGTCTTTAATATACAGAAGACTGCTATCTATTTAGGGCAACAAAACCACATGGAAAGGAAAGTAACCTCATCCTGCTGGAAATACTATGTGCACTCTTACTAAAGAAAATGGTCAGGATTATGAATTCTCTGAGCACAGAGAAATGAGTTGTAATTTGAAGACGTCAGGTAATGACTGCTTCATGGAAGAAGTGAGCCTTGGCTTTTAGGGGCCTCTGAATTCCCTTCTGGAAAAAAGTAGCTATAATATCTTATTATTCCACTGGCTTGCTTGCAGAGATCGGAAGAGTATGAATAAATTAGTTTGGATAGCACTTGGTCACAATATATATACAGCAGTTGGTAGTTATTTTTATAATAGAATCAAAAGTGATCCTGAATATTAATATTTCTTAATAACATGGTTTTTAATTTAGATTGAATATAAAGAACACAATATAAGTTATTTCAGTTAAATCAGTGGTTCAACAAACAAACCACAAAGGCGATAGTATTGTCTGTATTTATACTTTAATGAACTCATTGGCCAATTCAGCAATATAGTTAACTCAGAAAAAAAGTAGCTACGTGCTGGTTTTAATATAAAATGCCCCCATAGACTCATGAGTTTGAAAATTTGGTCCCTGGCCGATGGCATTGCTTAGGGAGGTTGTAGAACCTTTAGAATGTGATGGCTTACTGGAGGAAGTGTGACACTGGAGGGTAGGTCTCTAGGTTTTCTTAATCTGGCCTCATTTGGTGTTCTCTCCCTGTTTCCTGTGCTGCAATATGATGCCAACTTCCCACTACTGCCACTATGCCTTCTCAATCATGTTGAAACTTCCCCTCAAAACTGTAAGCTGAATTAAACTCTTTTCTTTTTTATCCAGAAGCTGCTTCTTGTTGGCTATTTTGCCTCAGCAATGAGAAAGTAATGAATACAGAATATTTGCCTGAATGAACTGGTTGTTTGACTCCAGTGAACTGTCAGCTCTTATCCAAGAGCTCTATGTACTCACTGCAAAGACATCAAATAGCTTATTTGACACTGGCTGGCTATGCATAGACTGACCACATTTTTACAATTCTTAATTGATTGTATTAAAGTTTTCATAGACACTCACTTTGATCCTATATTACTCCCCGAACTCATTCAATAGATGTTACAACATGTGTATTTACTTTTGTACTTGAGTATTAGGTAGTTAACATTAAGGATGTCTCAATTTTTATTTTAATTCCATAAAATATGCAACAAACTAAATGCTTTTCAAGCAATAAAAAGTATAAGAAAGTATTAAAATCTCATTTATACTTTTGTTTTTGAAACCTGACATATAAAACATATTTCTTAAACTTATCAAACTTTGGTAGTTAAACATTCATTTTCCAGGGTAAAAATGAATGCATTGCAGTGGCTTTTGACCAAAATAAATAATGTTCTAACTTAAAAAAGAAAGAACAAAGACCATGTCATATTAGGAAATGAATGTTTAACCTGGATAAGGAAGATTTGAGAGAAGACATGATTATTATCTTCAAATATTTGAGGAGCTTTTATGTCTAGCAGGGCGTAGACTACTTGGCTTTATTTAACAGGAATAACTAGGTTGAAACAACAGGGGAACAGACCTTAACTCACTGGATGGAAGAAGTTTCTAAAAATTATAGACAATAAAAATGTAATCATTCATACAAATAACTTTTCATTGTGGTCATCCTAAGAGACAGTCCCACTTATGCTACACTTATGAACTGAACTCTAGTTCTCCATGTATTCTGGGGGTTGCCCAAAATAGTGAAAAAGATAGTCTCAATAAATGTGAATGATTGAAGCTGTTATGATTTCTTAGTGAACACAGAACTTAAGTCAGAGGAGCCTATAAAATGTGCTATTATAGCATGTGAGCAAGATTAATCTTGCCCATAGCCAATTTTTGAAGAATAGAGACAAAAGTTACTTGATTTGCACTGCTTTTTCCAAGCACCTATCCTCCCCAAAGCCTGGTGACCTGCCAGCCCTTACCCAGTGCTTGGATTACTGTTCTCTGGGCATGAAACGCCATAGTCCTCTTGAAATATCAGCAGATGGGATTACTTGAAGGAGAACTGCATGAGACTGGTCTCAACTTGGATCATGGAAGCGGAGAGATGTAGACAAAGCCATACTCTTGCCCATGTATTTATAGACAGCGCTTGCTAATGGGAGGAGCTCACAAGGCTCCACCCCTCTCTAAAGAGATATATTTAACAGTTGTTAAGGAGAGACATTTTCTTCAGTGGTTTTCCATGCTCCTGTTAGTTACCCCTCACCCAGTGTTCCTGTAAGTAACCACAGTTGAATTCATTGGTTCAACAAGCTACACTTGCATAGAATCATTTCTTTGTTTCTGTAGTTGGTGCCTTCTCTGAGGTGAGTAGATGTTTGTCATGTCTCCTCAGAAACAGTTTACACAAAATCCAGGCTCCCAACGCATATGTCATTCGTGAAGGTTCATAATTTACCTCAGCTGTCACCTAATTATTTACAAGGTAGCTGCTGGAAATGTATTAAGCTTTCTTTCTCCCAGGGTTGATGATAGGAACTTGACTAAATCTCGAACTTTAAACATTCAGGTGGAAACAGCTGTAAAACTAAAATGTGGAACTTCACAAGAGTGATGGCATATTTGTCTGGGGGCTATTTTGCCATGAGATCCTGGCTGTTGGCTAGCACAACCAATTTGATTACTCTGTCAAGAGGAACACCTGATTGAAGTCCTTGCCAAAATTTAGGATTCTTAAAATATCTTCCTCAATATTGTTATCTTTCTGTAAATCAACGTTCAATTTTCTTTTTACATAGACAAGAACTTTTGAATTTACAAATATTCAAGCTTGAATACTTCTATGGTAGGAAAAAATTGTATATTTAAACATGGACTGGCATGCCTTTGACCCTATTTTTATTTTATTTTCTGCAGAAATCATCATTCTAATGTTTTTCCTAAGGAAAGAACATAAATGCACAAGATGGGAAGTACCAACGCAAATAGTACTAGAGTAAGGTGCGCTGATCTTCAACTGTCATTTCAGTACTCCCTGTATGCCACCACCTATATGCTCATATTCATCCCTGGTCTCCTGGCTAACAGCGCAGCCTTGTGGATTCTGTGCCGCTTCATCAGCAAGAAAAACAAGGCCATTATTTTCATGATCAACCTCTCCGTGGCTGACCTTGCTCACGTCCTGTCCTTACCTCTCAGGATTTACTATTACATCAACCACCACTGGCCATTCCAGAGGGCCCTTTGCCTGTTATGTTTCTACTTGAAATATCTCAACATGTACGCCAGCATTTTCTTCCTGACCTGCATCAGTCTTCAGAGGTGCCTTTTTCTGCTCAAGCCATTCAGGGCCAGAAACTGGAAGCGCAGGTATGACGTGGGCATCAGCGCTGCCATCTGGGTCATTGTGGGGACTGCCTGTTTGCCACTTCCAATTTTGAGAAGTGCTGGCTTAGCCAACAACACTGAAACGTGCTTTGCAGATTTAGGGACTTCACAACATTAGCATGGCTTCCTCCATTGGAATGATAACTGCTGCTGAACTCGGAGGCTTTGTATTTCCAGTTGTAATTATCACATATTGCACATGGAAAACGAGAAAATCTTTACAGGAATTCCAAGCTCCTCCGCAGAATACCAAAGAGAGGAAAAAAGCTTTGAGGATGGTCCTGATGTGTGCAGTGGTGTTCATTGTGTGTTTTACTCCTTACCATCTCAACTTCCCATTCTTCATGATGGTGAAGCAACATGTCTTCTCAAGCTGTTCATTCATTAAGAGCACTCTATGTTTCCACATCATTTCCCTGTGTCTTGCAAATCTTAATTGTTGTCTCGATCCAGTTGTATATTATTTTATGACCTCAGAATTTCGTGACCAGTTTTCAGAACGTGGAGGCTTGGTTCTTCAGTCATGTTTGCGATGCAAGGACAGTGCTTTGGAAATTCACCAGAGAAAAGAGACTCTTCAAACGATCTCTCTTGAATGTTTGGATGATTCCAAAACAATGTGATCAAATAACTAGCTAGAATAATCTATATACTCTGTCACTTTTACTCTGTCATTTCAAAATGATATTTCAAAAAATGAGTGTTGTAAGGAATCATGATCCCCTTCACTACATCCTCAAAATGACTTGTCCAAAGAAATTACCCCTGCTGATATTATGTTACTAAATGGGAACATGCATTTCTATGAACCATATGAGAAATAAAAAGCTTTCTTTACATAAAGTGATTATCAACAAGAACAATTGCATGCCTGTTCCTTGCAGTAGGTCCAGGCTTTTCAATTTCACCTGCAAAAAACAAAAAGTACATTGATAACCAGTGGACATGCATTAATTATCCCAACATTAAAAATAGGCATCAGAGCCGGGCGTGGTGGCGCACGCCTTTAATCTCAGCACTCAGGAGGCAGAGGTAGGAGGATCGCTGTGAGTTCGAGGCCACCCCAAGAATGCAGAATGAATTCCAGATCAGCCTGAGCTAGAGTGAGACCCTACCTCAAAAAACCAAGAAAAAATATGCATCAGAATAATATGACTAGATTTATGAAGAAAATGTACACTACTTGAACAAATTATATTTATGAGAAATGGTTCTTTAATATTATTATGAATTATGGAAATTAATATCCTTACAACTTGAAATATATATGACACTTTCCTATTTTCACTTTGCACAAAGAAACATTTAGGAAGAACCTGAAATATCTCAGAATTATGATGAGTTCAACCTCAATACAAAAAACTTTACATAAAATTGTGGCATATTTCACAAATTTGAATTTCAGGGCTAAAATGATGACTCTTGTCTGAATGTCTATGAGTATGTGATATAGTTCATATTTTTATTTGTAGGAACTAATTGAGAAAATAATTTGTTGTATTTGCTTATTAAAATCAACTCTGTTATTCTTTGGCTAAGTTGATTGATTCATATGCAAAATAAGACACAATTTCACTTAAGCCATTTAAGTAATCAAACACACCCAAATAGTTTTGATGTTTCTAAGGTTAAGTTGGACTCATTTTTCATAAGCAAAATATATTGACAAATTGAATCTTATCATAAATGCAGAATAAATATTACCATTTAAAAATCTCTGTGATCAAATAATTGGTGATTCAAATCACTCCCACTTGAAATTTTGAAGTTTAACCTTTTTAAATATTGGTTTTTATTAAATTGGAATTTTAAAAAGCAGTAGTTAGATTTACAAAATTGTAATTATTACCTTACTATTATGTGTTTTTGAATTGCCTTTAATTTTTGTTATTTTTGGTTAGCATACAAAGAAATGGGTTTCATTGTGATGTTTTCATACCCATATGTCATTATAATTTCTTATTATCTTCCCTCTCACTGCCCTTCTCTGACTGTCCACCCCCTAGTTAAGCTGTTCCTTGTCCTTCCCCTAACAATTCCCACTTTGGTTTTGATAATACATGTAGTACATTACCTTCTTTTGGATTTAATTACCCTCCCCTTTTCTACATTGACTCCTCCATTTAGATGTCTCTCTCCCTTCTGTACTGTCATGTAAGATACAAGGATATATATGTATACATCCTAGATTCTATATATAAGAGAAAACATAAAATTTGTCTTTTGGAGTCTGGGTTATTTCACTTAACATAATGATTTTTCAGTTCCATCTATTTTCATATGAACGTTGTAATTTTATTCTTGACTGTAAGTGGAATAAATTTCAGTTGTTTCTATGTACCACATTTTCTTTATCCATCCATCTTTTAATGGAACTCTAGGTTAGTCCCATATCTTCCCTACTGTGAATAGTGCTGTAATAAACATGAATGCAAGTATTTCTGTGGTATGCTGACTAAACAATCCTTCAGGAATACGCCCAGGGCTGGTATAGCTACATGCTATGGTAATTCTACTTTTAGTTTTTCTGAGGAAAGTCCACACTGAACTAGTTTACTTACCCACCAGTGTAATTAAGGGGTGTCACTGATCTCTGAACACTTTCCAATATTTTCTGACCTTTGTTTTATTAATGATAGGCATTCTAAGTGGAGTTAGATGAATTTCAAAGCAGTTTTAACTTGCATTTTTTTCTGATGCCTAAGAATGCACCACATTAAAAATTCTTGACCGTTTCTATTTCTCATTTTGTTATTTGACCATTTATTTTGTTTATTTATTTGTTGGTGGGATGATAGATTTTTTTGGCTTAGTGGTTTACTTCTGAGTTTCTCATAGATTTTAGATATTAACCTCCTGTCAGTATTCTCTAATGATGCATTGGATTTTTTTGAAAACCTTAGAACAGCACGCTTTCTTATCTCTAATTTTATTAATTTGGTTCTTCTTACATCTTTTTTTTTTGGTTAGAGTGGGTAATAGTTTGTTAAGTTTATTTATTTTTCCAAAGAATAACTCTTTATCTTATTAATTTTCTGTATTATTCTTTATTTTCCTTTCACTAATTTTTTCCCTGCTCTTTATTATTTCTTACCAAACAATGCTTTTGGGTTTGGCAGATTCTTATTTTTCTAAGACATTGAAGTATGTGATTAGGCTATTTCATTGAGATCTTTAATGTTTTTTAATGTAAATACACATAGCCTTCCACTTCCTTGTACAATTACCTTAGCTGTACCTCAACAATTCTGGTGAGTTGTGCTTTCAATTTCATTTGATTCTAGAATTTTTTTGTCCCTTCTTTTCTTCCATGACCTACTTGTCACTTAAAAATGTGTGTGTGTGTGTGTGTGTTTTTTTTTTCTCTCTGAGTATTTGTGTACTTCCATTAGTTTCCCTTGCTATTGATTTCTAGTTTTGTTCAACTATGATTTGAAACTTAAATTATGTTGGTTCTTTTGCATTTGTTAAGAAGTGCTTTAATGTCTAAAATGTGATCTAATTTAGGAAAAATTGCATGGGTTGCTAAGAAAAATGTGTATTCTGTGTCTGTTTGAGAGACTTTTCTCAGTAATGAGAGTGAGGTTAGAGCCACATCACTATTATCAGTACCTATCTGACTTTTCATGATTAGTAGTGTTTATTTTATGAATCTGGAAGCATCAACATTCAACAAATAGATATCTAAAAGCATTGTATTACTCTTGATGATTTTCTCCTTATTATTAAATTTTTCTTTCTATCTTTTGACTAATTTTTGATTTAAGGCAAATTTATCAATATTTAAAGCTAAGCCAGCATTATTTTGCTTCTGTTTGCTTGAT
This sequence comes from Dipus sagitta, assembly GCA_036346955.1. Classification (NCBI taxonomy): domain Eukaryota; kingdom Metazoa; phylum Chordata; class Mammalia; order Rodentia; family Dipodidae; genus Dipus; species Dipus sagitta. The sequence goes on from CM070776.1 coordinate 67,521,380, forward strand.
AAATAGACTTGAATGTTTTGAGTCCTACTTTATATGTGTCTTTGCAAATAAAATGTGTGTCTTGGAGGTAATTGTGTATATATATGAATTTTGTGCTTTTCTTATTTTATTCATGAGAGAGAAAGACACTGGACACACCAGGGCCTTTCACCACTGCAAATGAACTCCACATGCATGCACCCCCTAGAGTATATGAGCAACATTGTGTACTTGTGTCACTGTGCATCTGGCTTATGTGGGACCTGGAGATTCAAACAGAATTTATTAGGCTTTGCAGGCAAGCGCCTTAACCACTAAGCCATCTCTCCAGTCCTGAATTTTGTGTTTTAATGCAATCAGTTAGTCTCTGTTTATTGGTAGATAGAGGCCATTTGTGTTTATGGGTATTGCTAAGAAATGTTTACTAATTCTTTTAATTTTGTTGGTTTTAGTTTCTGGTTGGTTTTTGTTTGTTTGTTTTTTTCTCCAATATTAGAATTGAGGGATTTATGGTTTACTATGTTGAAGTTTATGGATTTATTCTGAGTATCCTTTGTTCATGTACTTCCTCTCATGAAATTAATGTTTCATGCATTTTCATGATTGAGAGTTTCTACCAACTTTCTGTTCCGTGTTGTTTTGACTATTTTCTGTAGTTCTGGATGGTGGTCATGAATTAATTTGTGCTTTTCTGGAAATGTCCTTATTCTTCTGTCAATTTTAAATAATAGTCTTGGTAGATACAATAATCTCAAATTGCAATTATTTACTTGTAAGACTTTAAGTACACCATTCCATAGTTTCTTGGCTGTTGGGGCTTTTGAGGAATGATTTGATGTTCTTCTAATATGTTTGCCTTTGTAAGGGAACTGAAGTTTTCCCTAACAGCTTTTAATATTATTTAGTTGCTTTGTATTTTGAAATCTTTTCTATGATATGTTGTGTAAAGATTCTTCTCTGGTCATTTCTATTTAGTTTTAAATACTTTTGTGTTTACTGTTAGTATATTATTATTGTTATTGTTTTTTTTCTTTAAGAATGGCTAGCAATATACTATTTTCAGTATCACTAAAAGTCATCATTTTAAACATTAGTAATTGTACTGCAATACATTGTTTTGATAGGACTACTGAAATCTGTTCATACATACACTAAATGGACTTAGAAATTTCACTTCTTCCATTGAAAGTGCTTATATCTTTTCCTTTCCAAGATATTGGTTTTCACTTTTTGCCACTGTTTATAGACCCGTCTTAAATTGTGTCTATCACTCAATTAGCTTTTTCCAATGTTCTGTGGCTTTGAAAAACATGCTAATAAACAGTTTTACAACACAACTTTAACAAAATGAGCAAAATCTTTCTTATTTTATTTTGATAGGCTTTCTAATAAGAAGGGAAAATCTCTTATGGAACAAAGTGTGTGGGTGCAGTTTATGGATGTTATCCTAACTATTTTGGCAATTGAAGATAATTTTCCTTTTGTTCTTGCTCTGTTAGCTGTGCTTAAATAGGTAAAGTTTCCAGATATTTGAGCTCTAGATAGCTGAGGATTAGCTGGTTTTAACACATAAAATTTCTTACAGTATTAACACTATTGTATATGTACATAATTAAGTTTCTGAAATCAGTACTTGTTTGATATAGAAAAAATACTTCATTACTTTTGACGAAATTATTTTCTATTTGTCATGATGTTCTTTAGAAACCATGTATTTGTGAGTTAAGGAGATGGATCAGTGGAGAAAGTCCTAGCTGTGTAATGTAAGCACGAGTACCCAACTTCAGAACCACAACACCCACATAAAAATCTAGAAACAGTGGCAGGCAGGCATTTATAATCCCAGCCATACTTATGGACAAGAAGGGAGATGGATACAGATGAATCCACAGGTATCTCTGGGGTCAGCTACCCTGGCAAAACCTGTTAAACAATGAGAGACCCTACCTCACAGAAGGTGAAAGGTGAAGAACCAACACCTGAAAGTTGTACTCTGACTCCCCCCGACACACACCCATGGAGAAGGTCATGTGAATTACATCATGCATGCACATGCACACACACATACACATACCAAAAAGAGAAAGAAGAAAATATGTACTGACTCTAGGCATTACTTCCTTCCACTTTGGGAGCAATTTGTAGAAATTTCCCTATGTATTTCAAGTAATATTTGAGAAACATTAATCTATTTTTGGAAATTGAACTATTGTTGTCACAAATACTGGTTCCATTCATTAGGTTTAGAGAATTGCGTGCTCATGTGCATGTGTGTGCATGCACAGGTGCACGTGCACACACACACAGTCTGGCTTTTGCATTCTGTTAAAGTTCTGAGAATTCTTCAGAATTTTATAATTTAGTTTTAGTTCTAGAGTGGAAATTATGTGAAATTATTTGGATCCAGTAGCATTTCTGGGGCAGTCAATTGATCTTTCTACTTAATGTACCTTGAAAGAATTGGGACTGTAGCTGTAACTGATTTACAGTAATTAGAGCTGTGTTCTAGTCCCATTTCTACCCTTTCTTAAGTGTGCAACATAGAGCAAGACACTTTGTTACTCTGAAGATTTTTATCTCTGAAGATCTTTATCTGCAGTGTGGGGATAATATCTGCCCTTTGTCCTTCACAAATATATTGTGAAACTTCACTAAGAAATGTAGATAAGCAAACTTTTAAATCTATAACCACTTAAACAGGACACAGAGAAAAGGTAGAACTAAGAATTATATCAAGGGCTGGAGGGATGGCTTAGTGGTTAAGGCATTTGTCTGCAAAGCTAAGGGACCCAGGTTCGATTCCCCAGGACCCACATTAGCCAGATGCACAAGAGGGCACAAGCTTCTGGAGTTCGTTTGAAGTGGCTAGAGGCCCTGGCACCCCATTCTCCCTGTCTCTCTCCCTCTTTCTCTGTCAAATAAATAAAAATTTAAAAACAAATTATTTTAAAGAGAGGAGATAGAGTACCCTCCTCAGTTCATAGCACACATATATATTGATAATTGTTTTAAACAATCTAGTAGTATGATTAAAAAAAACATGAGGGCTAGAGAGATGGCTTAGCGATTAAGCACTTGCCTGTGAAGCCTAAGGATCACAGTTCCAGGCTCGATTCCCTAGGACCCACGTTAACCAGATGCACAAGGGGGTGCATGCATCTGGAGTTCGTTTGCAGTGGCTGGAAGCCCTGGCGCACCCATTCTCTCTCTCTCTCTCTCTCTCTCTCTCTCTCGCTCCCCCTTCCTCTCTCTGTCACTCTCAAATAAATAAATAAAAATGAAGAAAAAAATTTAAAAAACACATGAGGGTTTGTCATAGTACCCAGGGTCAGGACAGAACTGGCTTGGTCCACCTGAGTTTAAGAGAATGAACTATTTAACAAGGACCTTATTATGAGTTACTTAGCTCTTGTCTTCCAGAAGAGAGAGTTATGATTATAGCCAAAGATATCTAATGAAATGAAATGCTAAAAATTGATCATAGCCTTACGGAAACAGTGGGGATCTAATAGTCATTTTTCATGGATTCCATGGATTAAACTGTGTAGAGGGCAAGAGGTATCTCCAGAACATAGGGAAGGAATAGCTTTGAAAAATATCCAGAGGAAAGTATTGTGATGTGGTGAGCTGAGGGCAGAACTAGGTTATTGTAGCAGTTACCTGTGTTGCTTGGACAAACATCTGACTAGAAGTAGCTTATGGGAGGAAAAGATTAGGTTCAAGCTTACAGAATCCAGAGGTAACACTATCAGTGCCAGAAGAAGCTGGTTCACTTCCACAGAGTCATACAGAGCGACACCATCAAAACAGCCAGCAAACATGAACAGCCAGAGCTCCAACAGCTCTGAACACACCTTGGGGCTGCAATACAAGATCCGCCCCCAGTGACACACCTATTTGCCAGGAGGATCTACCCACTGTTGAATCAAGTTGCAAGCCCAATATTAATCAAAAACACCTGAGTCTATTTCAAACCACCATAGTTACCTACCAGTATTGTTTGAACATGGGTATATTTGCTGAGTGTCTTTCAAAGGTTTGAAGTACTTCAATCACTTAGTTTCTACAGTTCCTGGTCTGATCAAATGTATTAGGTAACTAAATATAAACGTGTATGAAATACACAAAAATGCAGTTTTTCAAAAAGATTTGAACACATATGGCTTTGCTGATGCTATTTCTCTGACACATATGTTTTTATCCTCTTCTCTAACCATCCAATCTCACAAATATTTTCAGATTAATCTTAAAGTCAGCAACCATATCATCTTCCCCAGAAAAATGGGTTTTTAAAGGCATTTAATTTTACTCTATGGCATTTTAAATTTGAACACTAATTTTTATATGTAAGATTTTAATAGATAGCTTTTTTTACTCCATTAAACAAGATGGACATTTCACTCATTAAAAGAGACTACAGTTTGAGGATAAACTACAAAGTACATATGGGCTGAAAACAACTAATATTGCTCTGTGAGCAGATATAAATGTAGGATGCCTGACACATACCTTTTCAATGTTTTAAAAGAAAATGTATATTGGTTGGTTAGCCTAAGGACTACTTTATTCAGTGTGCCATTGATAAATATCACAAAGATTATATGTTTATTCCCTTTGCCTTCATTTACCCTTCAATAACTTGGAAACTATAAAAGTATCATTATCATGATAACCTGCCATTAGCACCATTATTTTTTGGAAAATTAGTAGAATTAAAATTTATGAAGTATATCAAAGTTTGTTGTATCCAGATTTCCTAAGTAACCATATTATATTAAACTCTGATTTTTAATGCCCTATAAAATGTTTATAAGTTATTCTTTAGGAATGTTTCAGTAAGGTGGCTTCATATGTGCTTTGATATTATGATTGCTGTTATTAACAAAGGATAGTCTATGCCTTCATGTCTCAGTAGGGAAGTAGAGGTATGAATGGGTGGGTATAAAATAGATAGTATCTCACAAGATCAATCACTTTTACTTCTCATTTATTCTTTTAGATTTTTTTTTAATTTCCAGTGAATCCAATAAGATGTTTATAAAATAAGATGCATGACTTCTATCCAAGTTGTTCACAGCTCCACCTTTTAGTGTGTATTTTTTTTTTTTTTTTGTTTTTGGTTTTTTGAGGTAGGGTCTCACTCTAGCCCAGGCTGACCTGGGATTCACTATGGAGTCTCAGGGTGGCCTCGAACTCACGGCGATCCTCCTACCTCTGCCTCCCAAGTGCTGGGATTAAAGGCGTGCGCCACCACGCCCGGCTTTAGTGTGTATTTTTTAAGCCAAGAACCTGCTGTTATTCTGGAATTCACTCTAGCACCAGCTGTAGGTTATCCATTTGTGGTCACTCTGTCTTTTCTGGGTCATATTTACTCTTGTCAATTGGCGACTACCTGGATAGCTTCTTTTTTTTTTTTTTTTTTCTTGGTTTTTCAAGGTAGGGTCTCACTCTAGCCCAGGCTGACCTGGAATTCACTGTGGAGTCTCAGGGTGGCCTTGAACTCACAGCGATCCTCCTACCTCTGCCTCCCGAGTGCTGGGATTAAAGGCGTGCGCCACCACGCCCAGCTTTCTGGATAGCTTCTTATTGGACTTCTGTGTATTTTTTCTCACTTAGGTATCAACAAAAATTTACTTTCCAGATCATATTCTAGATGAAAGTATCAACTGTGTTAACACAAAATCAAATGTGGGAAGGAGGAGAGGGTCTCAAAAGAACCACCTTTGCTTTAGCACTGGGGTATAAGTGGATATACAAGGAAATCAAAACATTTGCTATTCATATGCTAGCTTATAAGGGGCTTGGCTATGATCCTCAAATTTTACTGAATGTCACCTTCTATTTCCCTACCTCAGCACAACTCCTTTTATATCCAATATCAATGGCAAGAAAAATCAGAATCCTTAGCATATTCAGTAATCCAAACCTACTTTACAAAATTCTTTCCCCTATCCATCCATTTTTCTACTCCAGCCAAATCAGGATTTTCTTTCTACTCTTGTTTAGGTATCTCTTAGGTTTCACCATCTCTCTTTTTTTTTAACTTCTCATTTAAAATATATCTTGTACTGCTCATCCAGTTTTAATTGCGCATTGTTTTTTACAGGTCCCACCTGATGAACCATTCTCAATGATGAGTCTTTCCTGCCTGCCATAGTAGAACCAACTGGCCATTCCTTTTCTATCATCATTAACACACCTGACTTAAAAGCCAAGTTGAGAAGGGATTTTATAAACTACTTCTACATAAAAAAAGTTAATGGGGAAAATACCATTTGAAAGGGTCAGGGAATACTGGGAAAATCCTTAGAAAATATCACTTGAAATTGCATTTTAAATATTAAGAGAGTGGGGAAAATATTTATACTCTCTCTCACACACATTTGAAAGAGCCACCCAATGGATATGAAAAGTGTTATCAACCTCCTAAGCCATTTTTTTAATGTAGCCATTGGTAAATTCATTTCAGAAGAGGAAAAAGAGAGAGCCATATGATTATCTTAATCATGCTGTAAGTGATGCCATACTAAGTCATGTTAAAATAGGGATTCAGACTTAGATATGCTGATTTCCATTCTGGTTCTCTTTCCATTGCTTTATGCTGCCTTTTGAGTTATTTGGCTTCAGATATGTATGTGTATTTTATTGTTGTTTTTGATCTGATCTCTGAGTTACCTAAAGGTATGGCAGAAAGGGAGTCATAATTATCTCTATTTCTTACAATATATGCTAGCACTGAACTTTTGTACCAAATAAAAATCTATTAGTGGTTTCTGATTTGCTAATTAATACATTTATTCTGTAGGTTCTCAATTTGTTTATACATTGTTTTGTAATTAGTCATCTCATGTTAATTTGAACCAGAATAAAGACTTAAATAGCCAATGGCATGATCAACAATATACATATGCTGGCATTATAAAACAGATGGTGTCAATTCTTTTCTTTGAAACCTTCTGTGAGTCACATTCCCTCACATTTTTTAAGTTATGACCATGCCAAACATACTTTCAAAATTCCTTCTTGATTTTTTACATTCCTAAGACTGCTCAAGTTTCCATTGTTTCCTTAGAATTTAGGGCTAGGGAGATTGTTTAGCAGTTAAGACACTTGCTGGCAAAGCAAACGGACCCAGATTTGATTCTCCAGTCTCCACATAAAGCCAGATGCACAAGGTAGCACATGCATCATGAGTTTGGTTAAAGTGGCTATGAGGCTCTGGTGTGCATATTTCTCTCTCTCTCTCTCGCTCTCTCTGTCTCTCTCCGTCTGTCTCTCTCTGTCTCCTTCTTTCAAAAAAATAAAATATTTAAAAAAATCATTCATGTGAGAATACTTCCCATGTGCAAGTCATGACACAGAAATGACCAACAAATCTGGGCCTTGTGGTGCATGTTTTTAATCCTAGAACCTGGCAGGCAGAAGTAGGAAGTTCAAGGCCACACTGAGACTCCATAGTGAATTCCAGGTCAGCTTGGGCTAGAGTGAGACCCTGCCTCGAAAAACAAAAAAGAAAAAAGAAAACAAAAAAGAAATGACAAATCCCAGACTTCTCATTATAGCAGGTTTAGCTGATTGAACAACAAAATGGTGAATCAAACTTCATTCTGTCAAGCAAGTCAATTTAGCATTATTTCCATTATTTTTGTGTTCTGAAAGTGAGGAGTTATCATACCCTTTCTTAGCAATACAGTCACAAAAGAGGCTGTGGGAATTAAAGTTGGGTGACAATCTGCTTAAATGTCAGTTTTATCATTAATGATTTGACTTTTGGTGAGTCAATTTCTTAAAGATTTTATTTCCTCACAGATAATTGAAAATACAATATCTTCCCTTATAGTAATATAATGGGGACAGAGAGAAACTACATAAAAACTCTTTCTACAACATATGGTACCTATTACATACAAAATACATCTTAGTGATGGCACTATACATCATGTGTGATCAGTATTGCCACGGATCATGCTTTGTCATCATATTTTTATATGTTGTTAATAAAGTTTTTTTTATATATTTAGATAAGTTTGGAAGTTACAAGATGGGAACAGGGACAGATCATGGAAAAATTTTCACTCTTTGGTAAAGTGTACACCAATTCAGGTTTAGAATCAATAACAAAGAAAAGGAGACATAATACAAAATGTTGCACAACAGGGAGGTGACTAAAAATGAAACTGAAGTGTGAGAACAAATAGTAAGAAGGTAAAACAACTATTTTTATGAGCTAACTATAAGAACAAGCAGGCTTCATTCATAAAAAGATAGTTTTCAATATCCAGTGACACTGATTCATGAACATATTTAATCTTTTTCATTTGTAAGTAAGTCTTGGATGATACAATTATTTCCTGGGAAATTGTAACTTATAGTTATTTAAGTGTCTGGGTTCTATCAATAATTTTATCTTTGTATTCATTTCTTTGTTTGACTGTTTGAATTTGATGTTTGACTAATAAAAAAAATTGGCTTGTTGGGCAAGACAGGGAATGGGTGAGATTTACAAAGAAGAAGGAAATGAAAACAAGAAAGGTGGGAGAGAACGATAGCAAGGAAAGAAGAGAGAGGAAACAAGTAGGATGAGGAGAGGAAGGAGGAGAAATGAGAGAGGAGGACAAAGAAAGGAGAAAAGGGAAAGGGACAAAGAATAAGGAAAGGAAAGAAAGCCAGGATGGTTGGTAATAAGTGGTAGAAGGAAACCAATTAATCAGTAACATTTACACCATATACTTCAGTCCAAGCAAATCTTAATCCTGTAAAATGGCAATAATTAATGAGAATTCAAATTGTTTTCAATCCACCAACACTGACTTCTGGCCCATGTATTTTCCCTCCACTTTTCTGAATCTGTTGCTTATAGCACATGCTGGTAGCTGGATTTAGCTGATAATTAGGAAAAGAAGTACTGTTGCAGTAGAATAAAGAACACTGGCCTGGCATCCCAAAATCTACTTTGTGCTTTCCTGGTCATTTGCTGGGACCTGACATAAATCGTTAACTCTGGTCCTCAACTTCCTCTTTTACCAAATGAGGGTGCTGAACTTTATGGTCTCTGGTTTCCTGTTTTATTTCTGTCATTTGGTTGTTCTAAAAATGAATATCAGATTTTCTCAGCAAACTCCAAGCAAATGATGCAAGTGTGATGGGGGTGGGGAAACAGTAAATCACAATTTCTCTGGGCATAGAGGAATAGAGGCTACAAGAGGCTAGGATTTCTAAAAAGTGAAATTAAAGCATGATATTTTATGCCTTCTAACTCCTGAGCTAGGCCCCCTTGTCCTTGTTTATCTGTAGACAATATGGAACAGCTCTTTGGCTGGGAGGAGGAAATAGGGAACAAATCCAAGCCATTCAAATTTGGAAATAGAAAATGCCTATTCTTTCCCTCTTCTCTTATGAGAAGTTTGTGTTGAAAATGTCTCCAAACCCTTACTGAAAAAAGCAAGCTGCAAATAAATGCAAAAATTGCAATTTCATGTTTTTTATTTAAGTAATAGGAAGAAAATGTATGAGGATAAACATAATAATTACCACAGAGCAAAAAAAATGGTTTGTTTGTTTGTTATTGTATATTTTCCGTACTAGAAAACAACAACAAAAACAATAACAACAAAAACATAGCTCTCAGCCAGGTGTCTTGGCACACATATAACCCCTGTACTATGGAGGCTAGTAGATCCTAAGATCCAGGGCAGCATGGGCTATACAGTGAGAATCTGTAGAAGAAGGAAGAATGGGAGGAAGAAAAGAAGGAGAAGAAATAATTTTAAAAGTATATAACTTTCCTACAGGCTTATTACTTTCTTGATCACAAAACTTGTTCTTTATAGAAATCTTAGGTTATTCTGATCAACATATACATTCAAGTCATGTAATTCTCTTCTTTATTAGCTAATAGTGGGATGCTGTCATTTACAATACAGATAAATATTTTATTAAAATTAGTTTTTATTGATATATATTTGTACTCAATTATGATGCTTTGATTCATGTATATGTAAGTAATGACCAACTTAACTTTCAAAATCCTGTCTTGTAACTACTTTTTGATAGGCAGTGCATTATCATTAACCATGTCCCTGCTTGCATACACAACAGTAGACCTTACTCCTCTTTTCTAATTGTAACATTATACCTCTTCATAGATTTCTTCCTACCCCCTCTTCTTTTGAGTCTCCCGTAACCACCATTTTACTCTCAACTTCTATATGATGAGTAATTTTAGATTTCATATACGGTTGCAATTCATGTACTATTTATCTTTCTGGACCCAACTAAATACACATTATGATAGAGTCTCTATGATTTGGCATCAAACTATATGTAAAACATTACTTGTTAGCACATTCCATTCTGGCCTATTCTCAGTTCTGCATGGGATCCTTGAAAAATATTTTCACTTTAAGATCCCATGTTTTCTGTCCTCTTTGCATCTGATAATCTTTCTGAAAACTTCCATGTAATTAATTCATTGTCACTATCACTCTCAGTTTTGTAGAGGCATTTCTTACTCTCTTAGTTTATATTAGTCTCTAACAAAACCCTATGCTCTTTCTACATAATATTTGCATACTTTTAAAGTACAATAGACTATGCATTTATTATTTCTTCTATCTGCTCTTAATTTCCAAGCTCCTCTCAGTAGACACTTGCTAATATGTCTAGAATTATACATAGAACATGATAGGAGCTTAATACTTACTGAATGATAACTACATGAATAATTCACTTGATCAACATGTATTACTTTTGTACAAAGATGAAAAATGACCCCTGTTCACTTCCTAGGCCCCTGCCATACTGCACAGACTCTGCCCATACAGACACATCCCCTAAAACCTCCTCACATGTTCCTTCCCTCAGCTCACCATGTGAACTCCACTAGTAAGGTCAGAGGCTATTCAATCCCTATACCTGCCAAAGTATAGAGAGGCTTTGCAACTCATGTAACTACTCTCTGACTCCCCTGACACAGCATGTATGCACCCTACATTAGATCAGAGGTTTTGCAGCCCCTTTACTCACTTCAAGGCTTTGCTTGTCACACCATACAGATTCTTCCCATGAGGTCAGAGGTCAGATAACCACTGGCTTCGTCTCTAGCACACCTAAACACACTGTATGCACCCTTGTTCCTGAGGTCATAGGATGTACAACTCCCTTCCTCTTGCACACTGTCCTGCTGCACTGCTTGGACCTCAGTTAATGAGGTCAGAGGCAATGCATGTCACTCCCTAGCCAAGTCATAATCACCTCATCTACGTCACACACAAATCAACATCCAGTGTCTATAGGACTGAACTTCAAGTACCACTGAGCAGAGCTAAGATCACTAAGGGGATGGGACACCAAGCATAGAACCAAATGCTTACACAGCACAGGTATACCAGAAAGATTTAACCAATTAACTATCTCCAGATGTACAGGTCCTATAGAAAGCATAAGAAATATACAAAAAAAAAAAAACCAAGAAAACATATTTCCTCCAAAATATATCAACAACATAGTAATGACTCCTAATAAGTATGATTTAAACTCTGGACAAAGAATTAAAAATGATTATGAATATGTTCAAAGAATTCATATAAGACATTAATAAATTTTTGAATGAATTTAGAGGACACAAATAATATGCTGAATAAATTCCAAGAGAATAGAAACAAATGAAATAATAAAGTTAATTCATGGTATGAAAATAGATTTCAATACAGAGGTTTTAGAAGGGAATCAATGCTTGATACTGAAAACATACTCAAAAGCATATGGCCAGACTGAAGAGGTGGCTTAGTGGTTAAGGCATTTGTCTACAAAGTCAATGGACCCAGATTTGATTCCCTAGGGCCAACGTAAGCCAGATCTACAAGGTGGCACTTGCATCTGGAGTATGTTTGCAGTGGCTAAAGGCTCTAGCATACCCGTTCTCTCTTTTTCTCTCTCTCTCTCTCTTTCTTTTTCAATCTCTCTCACACCCACACATAATAAATAAATAATAATAAATAAATTAATAAATAACTACTTTTAAAAGCCTATATTTGGTGTAGCAATCAGGCTTCTCTAGAGGAATAGAATCAATAGAATGAATTGTTTTAAAAACGGAACTTATTGGATTAGCTTACAGTAGTCTAGCAATAGCAGTCTGTAGTCTTGATTGTCAAGGAACCCAGTAGCTGCTTAGTCCACGTGGTTGGATGCCTAGGAAAATGGTCTTCAGTCCATGTTGTAAAGCTGAGGAAACTTGGTTCCAATGATTACAAAAGAAGGATAGCTCAACAGGAAAGATGTATGTGCAAGTGAAGGCACTCATCAGCAAGCAGCACTGGCAGTCAGGTGGGAGCAAGAAACTCTTATTTTCTCCCAGAGCTTCCTTACATAATGCCCCCCCCAAGGAGGGCCATCCACTCTGGGAAAGGGCTCACTCTGGGGATATGACTTTCTTAATTGAATCCTTCCTGGAAGAAAATGCAGAGACCTAACCAAGAGGAATGTCTGTGGATTTCTAAAAAGATAAAGTTGACAACAGAAATTAACCATCATAGCTGGGAAGGCCATGGGTCCTGTGGTGAAACCTGTTAAAAAGATATGCTGTACCATCAGATTACCCTCTAAATATTTATGTTAATGCATGTAGAATAATGCTGTTATCATTTTTGATCCAAGAAGCTTCTTTTTGCAGGTGGTGGCAAATACTGGTGAGATTCAAAACTCACCAAAGTGTTGAGAAGTACTCAACACTAAATATTCTCTACTAGCCCTCCATGATGCAGGACACATTACTGAAAGAGTGGACAGAAATAATTTAGGAGACAGAGGAGGGGGAGAAGTGTTTTGAATTTCTATCTTCCAGACATTAAGTTGTAGTTCATGAAATCACAGTTACTGCCATTACTTGCATAGGACCTGCATAATTTCAGTCCCATCAACATTTCATCCTGGATAATGAAGAATTAAAGGAAAGGTATTATAATAAAAATACATTATGCACATGTATTAAAAGTGTTAATAAAGGGCTGGAGAGATGGCTTAGTGGTTAAGCACTTGCCTGTGAAGCCTAAGGACCCTGGTTCGAGGCTTGATTCCCCAGTACCCACATTAGCCAGATGCACAAAGGGTCGCACATGTCTGGATTTCATTTGCAGTGGCTGGAGGCCCTGGCACGCCCATTGTCTCTCTCTCTCTCTCCCCCTCTCCCTCTTTCTCTCTCTGTCTGTCGCTCTCAAATAAATAAACAAAAAGAGGTGTTAATAAAAACAGCTAAAAATGAGATAGAAATCCTAAAGAAGAACCAAACCAAAATTATACTGAAATGAGGAATTCAGTAAGTCAAATAAAAAGCCCTATGGAAAGTCTCAACAATAGAATGAAATCATACAAAGGACAGAATATCAGGGTTTGATATCAAAGTAGAATTAAATAATTCAGTCAAACATTGATAATAAACTTAAAAAAATACAAAACATGTGAGATCTTTGAGCCATCCCTAAGAAACCAACTCTATGGATAATGGGCCTAGAAGGGAATAAAGTCCAGGCTAAACACCTGGAAAATAATTCAGTAAAATCATAAAAGAAACTTCCACAAATCCACGGGATCTGCAGGTACAAGATATATACATATACATACATATATATATATATATATATTTGTATATATATATAAAGATGATGACATCAAATTAAAAGAGAGACTAATGGAGAAAGGGAGGGGATGTGGCGGAGAGGAGAGTTATAAAGGGGAAAGTGGGGGAGGGGAGGGAAATACCATAGTTTGTTGTCTGTAAGTATAGAAGTTGTCAATAATATATATATTTAAAAAAGAACAAGAACAATTCCCTGCATCATATTATTTTTAAAATAATAAAGTATATATGTGTAGGCCCTCTTGTAGCCCACAACTCGTGGGAGCTTGATAATGGACAGCAGGCTCATTTTTGGATATGATTCTGACTTGTTTCCCATCTATAGCTATGGGTTCCATTCCACTGAGCAGATCATCGTGTTTACAAAAGAAAAAAAAAAAGACTTTTTAAAGCACCTTTAAATCTTAATAAATTGAAGAAAAATAATAAAGTATATAGAATAAATAAACTAAATCGAATGTTTCAAGGGAGTAATACTAAGTTACATATTAAAGGCAGATCCATCAGAATAATTTGATAATGCAATAGACTCTAAAAGCCAGAAGGACTTATAATGATGTATTTCATGTTCTAAAAGAATACAACTGCCAACCCAGACTCCTATAACCAGCAAAATTATCTGTAATAATTGTAGGACAAAGAAAAAAATTCAAAGATAAAAGCAGGATAAAATATTTATGTGTAGTAAGCCAGCTCTACAAAGGATATGTGATGGAAGACCTCAGAGAGATACGAAAGATTAAAAATCTTCAAGAGCTGACAAGAACAAAATAAAGAATGCTAAGACAGTTGTTAATGAAATGAAGAATAATAAAATATAAAACACTAGCCGGGCGTGGTGGCACACGCCTTTAATCCCAGCACTCGGGAGGCAGAGGTAGGAGGATCGCCGTGAGTTCAAGGCCACCCTGAGACTCCATAGTGAATTCCAGGTCAGCCTGGGCTAGAGTGAGACCCTACCTAGAAAAACCAAATATATATATATATATATATATATATATATATATATATATATATATCACTTTAAGATCAACAACATGGCAGGAATTAATAAACATGGTTCCATCAGGAAACATACTTTCTCCACTAAAGATCGACACTAGCATGGTGAAAGGATGAGCAAAGATATTCCAAGTAAATGGACCAAAGAAACAAGCTGGCATCTCTATTGCAATATATACCAAAATAGACTCCAAACCAAAAATAGACAGAAGAATAAATAAAGTCACTTTATAATGATTAAGGAAATAACCCATGAGGAAGACTTACAATTCTACACTATATGCATCAGACATAGGGGCAGCCATTTTCAATTAGAAAATACTACTAAACATGAAATCACAGATTAATTCTAACACAGCAATAGTAGATGACTTCAATATTCTACTCTCACCAACAGGTAGGTCATCCAGACAAAAATACAGAGAAACACTGCAGTTAAATGACATCATACATCAAATGGACCAAACAGATAACTACAATACATTACACATAAACACTACAAAATATACATTATTATTATTAGCTGTCCATAGGAGAAATCTAAAATAGATCACATATTAGCAAACAAAGCAATTCTCAACAAATATGGGACAATTGAAGTAAATTCTTGTACCTAACTATAATAAAGCTAGAAATCAACTGCAATAGAAACTACAGAAAGTACACAAACACATAAAGATTAAAAATCATAGTATTGAATAATGAATAGGTCATTGAAGGAATCAAGAAGGAAATCAAAAAGTTTCTATAATTGAATGAAAAGGAAAACCACAACATATCAAAACCTATAGGATACAATGAATAGTCCTAAGAGGAAAGTTCATAGTTATATATGCTTGCATCACAAATTCAGAGAAATCTCAAACACTTTAGTGATACACTCAATGGCTTTGGAAAAGCAAGAACAAATCAAATGCAAAAGTACTAAATGAAAAAAAAACTGGACAGAAATCAGTAAAATAGAAACTGAAAAATACAGAGAATCAATAAAATGGAGAGTTGCTTCTTCTAAAAATGAATACTATTTACAAATTTTTAGCCAAATTAACCAAAAGAAAGAGAGAAGACACAAATTAATAAGATTGGAAATGAAAATATAGACCTTACAACAGATAACAATGAAATCCAGAAAATAAGAACATATATTAAAACCTATGTTACACAAAATTTGAAAATTTAGATGCTGATGACCTACCAATATTAAACCAAAATGAAGTAAATGATTTGAACAGACCTATTACAAACAATAAGAGTGAAGCATTATCACCAAATAAAAATAATAATGTACAAGTTCAGATTCATTCACTACAGACTTGTAACTGACATTTAAAGAACAAATAAAGAATGTTTCTTAAAATTTTCAAAAAATAGAAAAGGAAGGGAAACTCTCAAGTTATTTTTATGAAATCAGTATTATACTGGTAGGAAAACAAAATAGAGACGCAAGCACAAAAAGAAAATCATAGACCAATGTCATTGATGAAGATAGATGCAAAACTTCTCAATAAAATAGCTGCCAACCAAATTCAATGAAAACATAAAAAATAATTACTCACTTCAGCAGGGTTGTCTTAATTACAGAGATGCAAAGATGGATCAACTTATGTAAGTCAGTAAGTCCAATTCATCACATAAATGCAGTCAAGGGCAGAAATTCCAAGATCATCACATGAATGGAGAAAAGGCCTTTGACAAAATAACACATTCCTTCGTGATAAGAGCCCTGAGATAGAGGGAACATATCTCAATATAATAAAGCCTCTATTTAACAAATCTACAGCCAATAGCATACTAAGTGGAGAAAAACTCAAAGCAGTCCCACTAATATCAGGAACAAGCAGAAGGTGTCCACTCTGTTCACTCCTCTTCAGCATTATACTTGGCATTATCTACTGCAATAATAGAAGAGAAGAAAATAAAATGTGTACAAATAGGAAGAAAGAAGTGAAGTATCCTTATTTGTAGAGTGCTGCTTCCATAGTGACCCTGACAACCAGCGCCAGGGTGATGGAGACAGACACTGAGGATACTCAAAATGTACCAAAACAGCAATCCAGAAGCTGCTGAGAGATCAACACTAAAGTAGACTTAAAACACACTCACTGGGCTGGAGAGATGTCTTACTGGTTAAGGTGGTTGCCTGTGAAGCCCAAGGACCCATATTCATCTCCCAGATCCTACATAAACCAGATGCACAAGGTGTCGCTTGTGCACAATATCACACATGCACACAAGGCGGTCCATGCATCTGGAGTTTGCCTATAGTGGCCAAGGCCCTGTGTGCCAATTCTCTCTCTCATACAAAATAAAATAAAGATCAATTTAAAAAAAAAAAAAAACAGACTTACCATGTCTCAGGGAATTTTGTGGAAGAGGGAACAGAAATATTGTAAGAGCCACAGAGTGAAAGGGAATGTCCAGAAGCATTGCCCCCTGCCCTTACAATGACTGACTGTTGCTCTCATATCTCATAACCTGAAACCCTATGGTGAATACCAGCCATCGCACTGAAGAGGGCCTTCAGTGGAATGGGGGCAAGGAGGGGGGACATGATGGTACCAATGCATGATGTGTCCATACAAAGATTCTACTTAATAAATAAAATGATTATGTACATAAGAAAGCCTAGAAACCCTACCAGTAAATTCACACAGCTGCTAAACAATTTCACCAAGGTGGCAGGATACAAAATTAACATACAAAATTAGTAGTAGCCTTCCTATATACCCAGGACAAACATTCAAAGGATGAAATTAGTAGAAAAAAATCCCATTCAAAATAGCCTCAAAATAAAATACTTTGGAAAAACGTAACCAAGTAATGAAAGCCCTCTACAACATAAACTTTAAAGCACTGAAGAAAGAAATTAAGGCAAACACTGCAAGAAGGAAAGACTTCTGTAGCAATTACCTTCTCGTTGCTAGGACACAACACCTAACCACAAGCATCTCAGGGAAGGAAAGGGTTTATTTTTGTTTCACAGTTCCAAGGGGTGGTTTCATCATGGTGGAAAAAGCATGTCAGAGCAGACAGCTGGCTCACTTCTTCATAGCAACAGCAGGGAGGAAGTAACAAGAGTGAGCTCTTTATGAACACTGAGGGGGCTTGACTAATTGACCTCAAAGTCTACCCCAAGTGACAAATCTCCTCCAGAAAGTCTCCACCTCCCAAAGACTCCACCATCTGTGGAGCAGTAGCGACTTAATCACAAACATATGAGGCTTTGGGGGATATTTTACATTCAAACCACCACAACCACCCATGTTCATGGACTGGAAGAATTAATATTGTCAAACTGACCATACCAAAAAGGATCTACAGATTCAGTGTAATCTCAGTCAAAATTCTAGCACCATTCTTCAAAGAAATGGAAAACACAATATGAATTTTAAATTCATATTGAAGCACAAAAGAAATCAGATAGCAAAGCAATCTTGAGCATAAATAATAATGCTGTAGGCATTTCCGTACTTGACTACAGACCCAATGAAATATAAACAGCCTGTATCTGGCACAAAAACACACATTCAGGTCAATGTATTCCATTAGAATAGAAGATTTTGGTAGAGGTACTTGTGAGTATATCCACTTAATTTTCACAGAGGTGCAAAAAATATATATTGAGGAGAATACAGCATCTTCAACAAATGGTGCTGAGAAAACTTGTTATATGTAGAAGAATGAACTGACATATCTCTCAACACAAAAATAAACTCAGAACAGATCAAACATCTGCACATTCTCTGAATCTATAAAATAGAGGAAAAAGCAGGGAGTACACTTCAAGATACAGACCACAGGTAAGGACTTTAATATGACTATGGTCATCCAGGACATTAGGCTAACCATAAATAGGACCAAAAATTTAAGAAAATGTACAGAAAAGGAAACAGCTTCAACTGAAGAAACAGCCTACGGAATGGGAAAAAATTTTGCCAACAGTATTTGACAGAGGATTAATACACAAATAATACACAAATAACTTAAAAAAACTAAACATCAAGAAAACAACCAATTCAATTCAATCAAAATATGGGCTCACAGAACAAAGAAGCGATACAAATTGTTAATAATAAATGTTTTTAAAGTGTTCAACATTGGCCATCATGGAAATACACATTAAAACTACTTTGTGATTCCTTTCACTTCAGTCATGATGATTATCATCAGTAAACAAATAACAGTAGATGCTTAAGAGGGTTCTGGGAAAGATTAACCTTTACTTGCTATATTGGAAGGAGTATAAACGTGTGCAGCCATAAGGGATATAATTGTGGCATTTTCTTTTTTATTGTTTATTATTATTATTATTATTATTAGTAGTAGCAGTAGTAGTAGTAGTAGTAAGATGCTTCACATGGTTACATCATGTACCCTCTTTTCTCTCATCCCTGCCCCCATTCCATTGGGGACGCTCCTAAGTAAGGTTGCAGGAATTCCCCATAGGGTTTTAATTTATGTATTGTGGGAGCAGTAGTCAGTTAGTTATTTTTTTTTGCGGGGGTGGGGTGGGGTTGGGAATGCCTCTGGGCTTGATGTCTCAGCCCATGACTTTTATAATCTTTCCCCCGATTTTTCCTCAAAATTCTCTGAACCATGGTGGGTGCGTTTTAAGTTTACTTCAGGGATGAGCTCTTAGGATCTTCTGGATCTCTGCTATTGTAGGTGTTCAGTATCCTCAAGGTCTGTCTCCTACACCCTGGTGCTGATTACCAGGAACAGAATGGAAACAACATTCTTGTTCCTTTCCCCATTCCTCTGAGGATTAAGCTGTGGCTTGGCTGACGTGTGAGGAGTACTTTGTCTCCTCCGGTCTCACTACCTTCTGAAAAAGGAGAACAAATTCTCCAACAGAGAATGAAGTCAGTACAGTTTAAATGGTATAATTAATATTAATTTAGGGAGAATTTGATATATGTAACCCCCCTCCCTTTTAGCCAAAGACTAGTGAGAGCTTGATACTGGAAAAAATAATCTTTCTCTCCGTGGAATTCTGATCTGGTTCCCAATACCAGATATGGGTTCCTTTACACTGACCAGATCTCTTAGCCAATCAGAAAGCTACTGGTTACCTTCTGAGGCTGTGTACCTCTATTGCACTGGTGTTTACATCATGTCAGGGTGTTTCCTTCTGAGCAGCTTAGACCTCTGGATGCTCAGGCTGTTGTTTGCTATTTTCCCCAGTAACTCATGTAGCGCTTTCCAGCACTAGACAGGCTATCTGTCTGGGGACTGGCTTTCTTCTGAATTCCAGCCAGGTCTCTCCATGGTTTGTGTCAGCAGCATATGGTGTCTTCAGCAATAGGGTCTTAGCTTTTGCCTCAGTCAGGTAATCAAGTGCTTTGACAGAGAGCTGTCTTGATTTGGGGACTTAATAGGACTCTCCAATCAACAGCTCAATATGGGTAGCAACTAATCTCTGGTACTGGGAGTTACAGGTCACAAACAGAAAAAAAAAATATTTTAAAATTAGGCTTCATCCCACCCTCATGAAAGCCCTGCTTTTCAAGTATGCCCCCCCCCCTTACTGCTTTTGAGGGTTATATCTTTTAGGGTATCTCCAAGGATAAAGGTTTCTATATAAGCTCAATTTGGGTTTAATTTTGTGCTTATTTCCCCCCCTACCCTTCCACTCCCAACAAACCCTTCCATCCCTATTGTCTGGGCCTTGAGTTGCCTATCAGGTATGTTACCAACTTGAACAGGTCCAGGTTAGGAGCCATAGATACGTGACACCATGTGGTATTTGTCTTTCTGTGATTGTGTGAGTTTGCTGAGTATGATCTCTTCCAAGTCTGTCCATTTTTCTACAAATTTCATTGTATCATTTTTTTCTTAGTGCCAAGTAGAATTCCATTGTATAAATGTGCCACAACTTCATTATCCACTCATCTAATGATAGGCATCTGCGTTGATTCCAGTTGTTAGCTATAATGAATAGAGCAGCTATAAACATGGTTGAGCAAATGTCTCTGCATTGATGCATGGAGTATAAGGGAATAATGGGATCTGTTGGTAGCTCTAGGTTCATCCTTTTCAGGATTCTCCAAATTGATTTCCATAGTGGTTGTACAAGTTTACATTTCCACCAACAGTGGATGAGGGTTCCTCTTTCCCCACATCCTCACCAACATTTCTTGCTATTAGATTTTTTAATGATTGCCATCCTCACTGAAGTAAGGTGGATTCTCATGGTTGTTTCAATTTGCATTTCCCTAGTGGTTAGGGACATTGGACATTTTCTTATGTGTATGTTAGGCATTTGTAATCCTTCCTCTGAGATCTCCCTATTCAGTTCTCTGCTTCACTTTTGGAGGGGGTTGTTTCATTTTTTTATTGTTAGTTTTTTGAGTTCTTTGTAGATTGTTGATATTAGGCTTTTGTCAGTGGTATAGCTATTAAAGATTTTCCCACATTCAGTGGATAATCTATTGGTTCTTCTTTTTTAAAAAAATATTTTGGTTCATTTTTTTTATTTGTTTATTTGAGAGTGACAGAGAGAGAGAGAGAGAGAGAGAGAGAGAGGCAGATAGATAGAGAGAGAATGGGCACGCCAGGGCTTCCAGCCACTGCAAACAAACTCCAGATGCATGTGCCTCCTTGTGCATCTGGCTAACATGGATCCTGGAGAATCGAGCCTCGAACTGGAGTCCTTAGCCTTCACAGGCAAGCACTTAACCACTAAGCCATCTCTCCAGCCCTATTGGTTCTTCTTGTGTGATTGTCTGTGCAAAAGCTTTTTAACTTCATGAGATCCAATTTGTTGAGTGATTATTTAATTTCCTGGGCTACTGGGTTTTGTTTAGGAAGTTTTTCCTCACTCCTATATCATGGAGAGTGCCTTTTATTTTTTCTTCCAGTAGAAGAAGAGTTTCAGGTCTTATATGGAGGTCTTTAATCCATTCGGACTTGATTTTTGTGTATGGAGAGATGAGTGGGTCTAGTTTCAATTTTTACATATGATCATCCAATTTGTCCAACATCATTTGCTGAAGATGCTGTCTTTTTGCCAGTCTACATTGTTGGATCCTTTGTCAAAGGTCAAGTAGCTGTATTTACTTGAACTAAGGTCTAAGTCTTTAATGAGCCTTTAATTCTGTTCCATTGGTCTATGATTCTGTTTTTAGGCTAGGACCAAACTGTTTTTGTTACTTTGGCTTTGTAATATATCTTTAGATTGGGTATGGTGATACCTTCAGAGATATTTTTGTTGTTGTTGTTGATGATGACGATACGTGTGGATATCCGAGGCCTACTGCCCTTCTATATGAATTTTGAAATCACTTTTTCAATCTCTGTGAAGAATGATGCTGGTATATTTATTGGTATTGCATTAAATCTGTATATTGCTTTTGGTAGAATTGCCATTTTCACAATATTAATTCTACCTATCCAGGAATATGGGAGGTTTTTCCATCTTTCCTTCTCCTCCTCGATATCATTCTTGAGTTTTTTTATAGCACATTTACACAATGAAGTTTTACTCAGAGGTAAAGAAAACTGAAGTTATGAAGTTTGCAGGAAAATGGATGGATCGGGAAAGGTTTATGTTTTCATTATATAAGTCTTTCATATCCCTGGTTAGTGTTATTCCAAGCTATTTATCTTTTTATTGCAATTGAAAATGGGACAGCCTCACTGATTTCTTTGTATATGTTTCCTTTGCATACAGAAAGGCTACTGACTTTTGTGCACTGATTTTGTATTTCTCAACTTACTGATGGAATTAACAACCTTTAGAAGTTTTGAGATGTAGACTTTTGGGCCACTTATGCATAGGATCATGCCATTTGCAAATAGGGCTAACTTGATTTCTTCCTTTCCAATTTGAATCTTTTTTTCTATTGAGAAGGAAGCAAGTTTTTTCCTTGTAGGATCTTAAGAGGTTCTGTTTTAAATGTGAACCAGATTAGTATACCGGTGTATGATGCAGCTATAAACACAGTTGTGTAGATTATGGCGATTGCAGGTACATCAAATATACCTCAGGAACTGGGAGCGATGGCCTACTCACTCCACTTACATGTACTCTTTTTTGCATAGAATCACAGGTTGGGGAACCAGGTGCCAGGGAGGTAGAAAGCCAGAGGCAAGAGGCCTGCTCCTACAGTGGCCCATGCACTCTCTGACTTATGGGAATAGGGATGTTGGTATCCAGGGGCCTTTCAGGATACCAGAGCAAATGGCCTGTTTACACAGCCCTCCCACAGGGACCAGCCCTCCTCAAGCAAACTGCAGTGGGATCTACTGCAACCATGAAAAGTGGGAGAAGCCTCGGTGAACAGGGATCTGGCCTACTCACTCAGTGCCCTCCCTTGCACCCTCTAGCACAGGGTATCTGGGAATGAGGATCCAGGGGCACTTCGATTAGGAAGGTGGAGCAAGGGTCCTGCAGCCCCATGCCAGCCACAGGGGGACCTACCAGGACCAGGAAATTGGAAGAAGCCCTGGGAAAAAGGGATTTGGCCTACTCACTCCATGCCTACTGCGGGCATCCTCCATTGCAGGGTATTCGGGAATGGGGACCAGTGGCACTTTGATCAGGAAGTGTATTTTCTTAAAATTCTAAAGATGCACCTATTATGTGACCCAGCTGTACTACATCTGAACATATACTCAAAGGACTCTGTGTACTGCCACGGAACTACTTGCTTATCTCTGCTGCTGAAGATTCCACATACTTGGAAGATCTCACCTCTCACTGAGAATCTACTGGCAGTTAATGGCCACCAGGAAAGAATATTAGACTTATCCCCACCCCTTCCTGAGAAATAATTGTCACTTGATGGCCTACGGTGAAGGAAGAATCATTTTTCTAGTGTTGTAACCACTTGTAATTTGCCTATGATCCAGTAAATTACAAACACCACCCATTTTCATGAAAGCAACCCTAATTAAACTCCTTGGGTTACAAAAAAGGACATGAAAGTAGGAGAGGAACTTTCTGGGAAAAAGAAAGTTCAATGAAACTGGGCGGAGATAAACTACAGCAATGTGCATGTACATGATCCAAATACAGTATATATGTGTACAAAATTGTTAAAGAACAGATAAACTACAAAACAGATTTTTAAAAAATTAAGATCATAATTATGGAAAGGATTCCACTTCTACAGTATCCACAGTGGTCTTTGTCTTCAGTATTGAAGAAATTCAGTATCTTGTCATTTGACAAGACCATTTCTGAAAAGGTAATGAGCACAGGGCATTCATCTTCCTTAATACCATAGCTGCTATAGTTTTAGGCCACCTAAGAACTTGCTACTGAATTTATCAATTCTGTCTTATTAGCTAATTACTTAAACTGGAGCTAGCATTCTAAGTTTTGATAAAGGAAAAAAACAATTCAAAATAAGTCAGTAGATAATGACATGTGGGTTTCTAACCAAGTGAATAAATTTTATATGAAGGAATGAGGCTAGGGACCCTTTATCTGAGACATATATTCTTTTTTATGACAAATTGCAGATGGGTTCCAACACCAGCAAATTTAAGAAAAGCCATTGAGGGGGGCTGGAGAGATGGATCAGCGGTTAAAACATTTGCCTGCAAAGCCAAAGGACCCAGGTTTGATTCCCCAGGACCCACGTTAGCCAGATGCACAAGGTGGCACATGCGTCTGGAGTTTGTTTGCAGTGGCTGGAGGCCCTGGAGCACCCATTCTCTCTCTCTCTCTCTCTCTCTCTCTCTCTCTCTCTCTCTTTCTCACACACACACAAAAAAACTCTCTCTTTCTCTGTCAAATAAATAAATAAAATATTACAAAGCCATTGAGTTGCAATATTTCTTCACATTACTCCCTACAATGAAAGGAATGATTAAAATAGAAATGATTATTTGGATTTTATAGTAAGGAAATGTCTGTCATGAAAGCTCTTCAGCAGACATTGAAATTTATGCATTTAAGGAGAAGGGCAAGTATTTTTTGAGTTGATGCCAATAACATGGGTACAATCAACTGCCACTGAACATAATCTCTACAAAGAACACATGTTTCTATGAACGACAAAAGTAATTGTTCATTCTGTAGCCTTTCCAAACAGGAAAGACTGCCAACCTGGACAGGAGAGAGCTTTTCTCAGTATAATCTCCCAGCAAGAGATGTTTTGCTTTGAGAGCATTCCCTTGAGGGAATTCCATATCCATACAGATCAATACTCTTGGAATGGTAGGCATGGAGTCATTTGAATCATGGATTACAGAGAAGGGTAGATTTTTTTGAGGGGAGGGAGGTTGAGAACCATCTGCTCATATTCCTAAACTCATGTCATTAATGCCATTAATTAAATTTTGTTGAGTGTTGAATGTATCAGAATGTATACTTTTATGTGCTTTAAAATTCAGTCATGTTTTGCCTTCACGAGAGTATTCTTTGTTTTTAAGTTAAGAAACTGAAGATGAGGAAGGACAGAGGACTTGCTATCTATCATACAGAAATAATTATCTAAGCTGGAGTGTGATATTATTAATCTTGCTCTCTTTATAGGATAGAGTGTGAAAGCAAGTTGTTTACTTCACAGCCTATGTGTTTAGTTAATTAAAATTACTGTGACTCTGAAGTAAGAAGACACTGAGAGTCCCATTTCATTCTATCTCCCGAGCATCCCTATCTTCAAATTAAGAATGACTATAAACATCTGCTGTACATAAAGGAAAAGAGTGCACATGGACCCTCTTCTATCTGTTTTCAAAAAAGAAAAAGAATCAAGTAGAAATGCTGATGTTAATATCAATGCATGGGACAAATTGGTTCATTAAAAATACTTTTGGCTGGAGAGATGGCTTAGCAGTTAAGGTGCTTGCCTGCAAAGCCTAAGGAGCCAGGTTTGAATCGTCAGTACCTACAGAAGCCAGATGCACCAGGTGACGCATGCAATTGTTTGCAGTGACTGGAGGCCCTGGCATGCCCATTCGTTCTCTCTCTAATAAATAAATAAATAAATAAATAAATAAATAAATAAATAAATAAATAAAATATACTGATTATGGTTTTTCTTCTAAATTCTATAATTATTATTTTGCATGCCATGCCAGCTTGACCAGGCCAAGGTATGCCCAAATTTAAACAATATTTCTGTGTGTATCTGTGAGGGTATTTCCAGATGAGATTAGAACTTCAAGAAATAGATAGAATAACAGCTTTTTCTCCCCTGTGTGCTTGGGCAACCTCCTATCAACTGAAGACATCAATGGAATAAAAAGAAGGTAGGATCAGCCCCTTTTGCTTCCCTGATGTATTATATCAGTTTTTTTCCTGCCCATGGATACTCAAAACATCAATTCTTCATTTGTGAGCCATAAGACTAAGACTAAATTCTGTCACTGGCTTTCCTGTGTCTCTAGCTTACAGATAGCTGACTGTGAAACTTCTCAGTTTCTCTAATCATTTGAGCCACTCCCTCATAATAAATCTCTTCCTTTATGAACATCTTCCTATGGGTTCCTTTTTTCTGGAAAACACATATTTTATGATAAACTTTTGACGTAACATGCATACAAAACCTTCCTCTGTGTTTGTCACACCAGTTCATTTCTTTATTGGTATTAAAGGAAAATTTATACTTATAGTGTTTGAATTATATTATGAATTCAGCAATATACAAGACCACATGTTTTACAGCTTTATTTTTAACACCACCCCCACTCCCCACCACTGTAGTGTTTGTATTGATGTAACACCTCTTCATATGAAAGAAAGTCCTGGGGTGGACATAAGCAATTAACTGCCAATTAGGTTTACAATTAGTTGCCTATGGGCAGTATATAAAATACTTTGTTTATTCCTCTCAACTCTGTTAGGGACAATGGTTCTTATCCCTGACTATACATTTAGCACATTTTTTTTAAAAAAATTAAGGCTTTAGGTCTCCCATCTAGTTATTTGATTCATGTAGACTTGAACAGAATTCAAGATTTTATTTTCAAGGTATGGTCTTACTAGCCTAGACTGACCTGGAATTCATTCTATAGTCCCAGACTGGCCTTGAACTCACAGAAATCCTCCTACCTCTGCTTCCTAAGTGCTAGGATTAAAGGCATGTGCCACCATACCTAGTTTAATAAATTCTTTTTTTAGATAGACTGAAATAAAATTTCTATAATATAAAAGTTACTATTTGAATATGTACACTTCATTGGCATTGAACACAGATGCTTCTGACTAGTTACATCCTGATAAGCCAATGGCAATCTGAAGTGTCATAGGTCAAGCTATTGAATATCTTTGTAACAGAGATCACTGTGGAGGAAAGGTTGATTACTCTTGTTATGGCAGCAAGACTGACAGAGCTGCAGCTCATTGCTGCTACCTGACATCACAAGAGCTAGTCTAGGAAATGATTAAAATTCATGACTCAAAAAGTATGGTTTATGTTGCATTTATATCACTTTCATATCATGGCAAACTTAAAAAAAAAACTGTAAGTTAAGCTATCATAAATGGGATTTTTTATGTTTGAAATAGGTTCAACCATGACTTATATCTAAGTTATCAAATATTTGCACCCCCCAAAGAAAAATTCATATTTATTAAGCAATCATCTTCCATTTTTCCTCTCTCCCATCCTTGGAATCCTCAAATCTACTTTCTATCTCTATGAATTTACCTATTCCATGTATTTCACATAAATGGAATCATACCATATCTGATCTTTCATATGTGGCTGCATAGATACAGCATAACATTTTGGAAATTAGTCTATGTTGTATGTATCACATCTCATTCCTTTTTATGGTCAAATAATACTCTGATATCTGAGTATGCCACGATTTGTTTGCACATTATTAGTTGGTAGACATTTTGTTTGTTCTACATTTTGGGTGTTTCAAATGTGTTGATATGTACATTTTTGTGTAGTTTTGCACATATGTTTCCTATTCTTGGGGAGGACATATCTAAAGAATATAATAGTTGAATTGTATGGAACAGAGAAATTATTTTCCACAGTGACTACATAATTTTTCATGTGTATCTGCAATATTTGAGGGTTTAAACTTCTCCATCACTTCAATATTTACTTTATTCTTTAAAAATGCCATTCCAGTTTATGTGTGTGCATGCAGCAGTTTCTAATAGTAGTTTCAATTTGTATTTCTCTGATGACAAATTACTGAGCATTATTTATGTGCTTATAGGCTATGGTGGTTTGAATGGATGTCCCCCAATAGATTCAGGAGGCTTTTTTTTTCTTTTATTGACAATTTCCATGATTGTAAACAATATCCCATGGTAATTCTCTTTTCCCCACTTTCCACTTTGAAATTCAAGAGTTTTATTAAAGCTTGTAATTTAGATCTGCAGCCACCTGGCTAGAGGAGGTGTCACTGTGGGCAGATCTTAGGGTCCAGCCCTAAGGCTGATCCAACCTAAGATATACAAAATGCCAGATTTACTGGAATGTGCTTGCTTATGGTGGTGGTGGCTTTTCTCTCTCTTGGTGTAGACCTGTGAACTTGGGACAGCTTCTTCTCTTATTATGGAACTTCCACTGGATCTGTAAGCTTCAAATAAATTCCCTTCCTGCCATAAGCCATGTCTGGTTTGGAGGTTCATCCCAGGAGTTTGAAGTTGACCGTAACATAGGCTTTTCTCACATCATTTGCAAAATGTATATTCAAATACTTGTACCATATTTCAACTGGATTGTTTCTTTTAATTGAATTGTTAGAGCTATTTGATGCATTTTAAAGGGAAGTTCATTATCAGATATAGTATACAAACACTACCTGCTGAAGTCAGGTTCTCATTGCTGGCAGAAATCACCTGACCAAGAGTATCTAGTGGTCAAAAAAAAAAATAAATAAATAAATAAATAGGTTAATTTTGGCTTATAAACTTGAGGAGAAGCTCCAAGATGATTGGAGAGAAACAATGTTATGAGCAGAGAGTTGACATCACCCTCTGGCCAACATAAGATGGACAACAGGAACAGGAGAGTATGCCAAACACTGGCATGGGGAAACTGGCTATAACACCTATAAACCCACCCCCAACAATACACTGCCTCCTGGAGGCTTCAATTATGAAATCTCCATCAGCTTGGAACCTAACATTCAGAACACCTAAGTTTATGGGGGACACCTGAATAAAACCACCACATTCTGCCCCTGACCCCAATAAACTGAAAACCATCCATGATGTAAAATGCAATGAATTCAGTCCAACCTTAAAAGTCCCCATAGTTTTTTTTTGTTGTTGTTGTTGTTTGAGTTAGGGTCTCACTCTAGTCCATACTGACTTGGAATTCACTATGTAGTCCCACGGTGGCCTCGAACGCTCGGTGATCCTCTTACCTCTGCCTCCTGAGTGCTGGGACTAAAGGCATGAGCTACTACGCCCTGCTCTAAAAGTCCCCATGGTTTCTATGAATCCCAATGATGTTCAAACATTCCCATAGTCAAAGATCTTTTAACTTTTTTAATTAATAAAAAAAGAATGATGTAATGGAAAAAAAACAAAAACAGCCAGGGCAAACATCAAACTCTGTAGCTCCAAGTCCAACAACTCTAGTCAGTGACAAGTCTCCAAGTCCAATAATTCCAACCAGCAACAAGTCTCTGGAGTTCCAATTCTACCCCTTCATCTAGGCTACTCACAGTCCTGGAAAACTTCATCCAGGGCTGGCATCTCTGCTTAGCAGCCATCTCTTGGTCTAGGCATCTCCACTGGGTCTCCAATGCAACAAACAGTCTATCCTCATGGCTCCATTGGGTCTCCATGCAGGCATCCAGCAAACCTGCTTCACACTGCCTGTGTCCATTTCCAAAACACAAGACCATATTGCCAATTCAATAACCCTCTCTTTCCTGCATTTTTCATACTTCATAATACCAGATGGGGTGCCAATTTGTTAATCCAGGGGGGAGAATAAAGCAGACTTTGAGGAACAGGACACTCTTTGAGCATTCAGGCCCCTTGATAAGTGTCTACATTCTTCCTGTTTCCACAATCTCAAAGGTTGTAATCTCTCATACAATTGCAGCTGAATGGGCAGAAGTTTCAGCCAAAAGACTTCATTTCTGTCCCATATCCCTCTGCTCACATCAGTCAATTTCTACACAAAACAGCACTGTACAAGTTCTCAGGACATGGGCATAATGGCAAGCCTCTCACAAAAACTGCTTCTAGCCCATTCCATGCAAAGCTCTTTCTCACCCTCATAAGCCAAACCTCACAGTCCTTAGTTCTTACTGCATTCAGGTCTTCCAGCTCTGGCCAGAATAGTCCATCAAGCTGTATTTACAGTAATGTAAGGAATCTCTTAGGCTAAGGTTTCAAATTCTTCCATATTCCTCTTGAAAATCAGCTCCAAAAGGCCAAAGCCATACAGTAAGGTGTATAGCAGCAACCTCACTCTTGGTACCAACATTACTGTTGCAGTCAGGTTCGCATTGCTGGCAGTAATCACCCTACCAAGAGCAGCTTGTGGAAAAATAAGGTTTATTTTGGCTTACAACATCAAGGGGAAGCTCAATGATGGCAGGGAAAATTTTTGGTATGAGAAGAGTGTGGACATCACCCTCTGCCCAAGATAATGTGGACAACAGCAACAGGGGAGTGTGCCAAAGTGATGACAAGGGGAAACTGGCTATAATATCCACAAGCCATCCCCCAAGAATACACTGCCTACAGGAGGCATTAATTCTCAAATCTCCATCATCTGCAAACATAGCATTCAGAAAACCTAAGTTTATGGGGGACACCTGAATCAAACCACGACACTATCACATTCAGTACGTCTTTTTGTATTTTTTTAAATTGACAATTTAATACATGTATATAATTAGTATTTTGAGCATACTCACTATTACTCTTTCTGGTCCCCTTCCTGCTCCTATAGAATACCTTCCAACTAGTCTCTCTCTCTTTCTTTCTCTCTCTGTCTCTCCTTTCCCCACTGGGTTAAGTGTTGCTTGCATGAGTGTGTGGGGGACATTATTTGCCAGAGAATGGGTAATTTGCAATGGCTACACAATTGAAGAAAATCTCTCCCCCATCCCTAACAACCATTAACTACCAATAACTCCTCATAGAAGGGTAGGGCCTGTGATTCCCTATCTCATCCCTGATGGAATGTTTTATGTGACCAACTTTGTGCAGGTCTTATTCAAGTGACCAAAGCTGCTGTGATTTCATGAGTTTCATGGACATGCACATGTGGAAGACAGTGTCTCACCACATTTTCACCCTGCCCTTGGCTCTTACATTCTTTTTATGTTATTTTTTTAATTTTTAATTTTTTTATTAATTAGTTTTTATTCAGCAAATACAGTCAGTTTGGTACCATTATTAGGCTCATCCGTGACCTACCCCCTCCTCTTGGCCCCTCCTTGTTGAGGTATACGGGTCATGCATTGTGGAGTTAGCCCACAGTTATGGGTAAGATAAATGTGTCTGCATATCATGGCCCAACATGTGGCTCTGACATTCTTTCTGCCCCCTCTTCCGCAAAATTTCCCTGAGCCATGTTGGGTTCATTTTTGGTCTGCTTCAGTGATGAGGTGTTGGGGCCTCTGGGTCTCTGGCTCTCCGATTTGGTAGGAGTTGATTTTTCTCTGTGTTGATCTCCTTCACCTTTGTGCTGGTATCTGGTGCACCAGGAAAAGAGCACCCTTGCTTGTTTTGCCAATTTTTCTTAGTTTCAGCCAGGGCCCTTTGGAGGTATGATGGGGTGGCTCTCCCCTTAGGATCTACATCTACCTGAAAAAGAGAAGCAGATTCTCCAACAGAAAGTAAGTTAGCACCAGGACAAATGAGATAACCCTTACTTTTTTTACAGAGAATTTAATAGGTGTAGGCCCTCTTATAGCCCATGATTGATGGTAGCTTGATAATGGAGAACGGGCTTATGTTTGGATATGGTTCTGACTTGTTTCCCAGCTCCAGCTATGTGTTCCGTACCACTGAGGGGATCAGTTAGCCGAATCAAGAGCAGTTGGTTCCCCACCATGGCTGTGCACCACTATTGCACTTGTGTGGGCATCACAACAGGTTATTTGCTGCTAAGTAGGTTAGACCATGAGTTGCTTGGACAGATATTGGTCATTTTCCCCCAGTCGCCCATGTAGCACCTTCTGGCACTAGACACGCTGACTGTCTGGGGACTGACTCTCTTCCAGCTTTCAGCCATGCCATTCCATTTTACGTGTCAACAACATAAGGTGTCTTCAGCAGTAGGGTCTTACCACTAACCTTTGGTGGGTCATCAAATACTCAAACAGAAATCTATCTTTCTATTAGGAAACCTTGTAGGTCTCTCTTATCAGAAGCTCATTGTGCATTGTAGCTACATGCTGGTACTGGGAGTTACAGGTCAGTGCCCACTAAGAAAAGGAGGAAAAAGATAACTAATATACAAGAGTTAGAGAGGAGAGAGAGAGAGAGAGAGAGACTGTAGAAGATTAAGGTTAGTCTTCATCATACCCTCTCCAGTGTCTTGTGACTCAGGTATTCCCTCTAAGGCCTGGTGAAGGTTCAGCCATTTGGTCTGCCTTTTAGGAAGTAGAATTTTATGGTACCATTGCCGTTTGGGTCTAGATTTGTGTTTCCCACCCCTCCGTTGCCCTCCCCTCTCTCCCCACCCATCCTATTGTCTAGTCCACGAGATGATTGCTGGGTATGTATGGTATCTTGGGTAGATTCAGGTTAGATGCTGTAGATGAGTGAGACTATGTGGCGATTTTTTTTCTGTGATTGGGTAAGTTCACTGAGAATGATCTGTTCCAGGTTCAACCATTTTCCCTCAAATTTCATTGTGTCATTTTTTCTTACTGCTGTATAGAATTCCATTGTGTAGATATACCACATCTTAGTTATCCATTCTTCTAGTGATGGACATCTGGGTTGATTCCAGCTCTTAGCTATTACAAATTGAGCCGCTATAAACATGGTTGAGCAAATCTCTCTGGCCTGTGGTTTAAAGGTTTTAGGGTAGATGCCCAGTAAGGGAATAACTGGGTCTGTTGGTATCTCTATAGTCAGCTTTTTCAGGAGTCTCCATATTGCTTTCCAAAGTGGTTGTACCATCTTACATTCCCACCAACAGTGGATGAGTGTTCCTACTTCTCCACATCCTCCCCAGCATTTATTTTCATTTGATTTTTTGATGTTTGCTATCCTTATTGGGGTAAGGTGGAATCTCATAGTGGTTTTAATTTGCATTTTCCTGATGCTTACAGATGATGAACATTTTCTTAAGTGTGTGTTTGCCATTTGTATTTCTTCCTCTGTAAACTGCCTGTTGAGCTCTTTGCCCCATTTTGTGAGTGGTGTTGTTGACTTTTTATAGTTTAGAGTTTTGAGTTCTTTGTAGATTCTAGAGTTTAGGCCTCTGTCAGCTGGATAACCCGCAAATATTTTCTCCTATTCTGTGGGTAATGTATTGGCTTTGCTTACTGTATGCTTATCTGTAAAGAAACTTCAGCTTCATGTGATCCCATTGGTTGAGTGAGTGTTTAAGATCCTCAGCTACTGGGGTTTTGTTCAGGAAGTCTTCTTCCATTCCTATATCATGGAAAATACTTCCTAATTTTTTTTCCAGTAGTAGTCGAGTTTCTTGTCTAATGTTGAGGTCTTTGATCCATTTTGACTTGAGTGTAGTGCATGGCGAAATGTGTGGATCAAGTTTCAGTGTCCTGCATATAGTTATCCAGTTTGTCCAGCACCATTTGTTGAAAATGCTGTCTTTTTTCCAGCCTATATCAAGTAGCTATAGTTGCTTGACCCAAAGTCTGGGTCCTCAAGTGTATTCCATTGGTCTATACTCATGTTTTTATACCAGTACCATGCTGTTTTTATTACTATGGCTTTGTAATATAGCTTCAGATCAGGTATGGTGATGCCTCCAGAGGTATTTCTTTTGCTGAGGATATGTTTGGATATGCGAGGCCTTCTGCCTTTCCATATGAATTTGGAGATCATTTTTTTCTATCTCTGAGAAGAACACTGTAGGGATTTTAATTGTAATTGCATAAATCTGTATATTGCCTTTGGTAGGATTGCCATCTTCACAATGTTAATTCTGCCTATCAAGGAGCATGGGAGGTCTTTCCATTTTCTCAAGTCCTCCACAATTTGGTTTTTGAGTGTTTTTATGTTTTTGTTGTATAGATCTTTCACTTCCTTGTTTAATGTTATTCCAAGGTATTTTTTGTTGTTGTTGTTGTTGTTGTTATTGAAAATGGGACTATGTCCCTTATTTCTTTCTCTGTATCTTTGTCATTTGCATACAGAAGGGCTACTGATTTTTTTGCACTGATTTTGTATCCTGCTACTTTGCTATAGGAATTAATCAACTTCAGGAGTTTTGAGATGGAGTCTCTCGGGTCTCTTACATATACAATCATGTCATCAGCGAATAGAGCTAACTTAACTTCTTCCTTTCCAAATTGTATCCCTTTTATTTCCTTCTCCTGTCTCATTGCTTGAGCTAGGACTTCCAGTACTATATTGAAAAGCAGAGGTGACAGTGGACAACCCTGTCTTGTTCCTGATCTTAATGGGAATTCCTCCAGTCTCTCTCCATTAAGTATTATTTGGAACTTCGGTGATTTGTATCCTGCCTTTATTAGGTTAAGATATGAACCAACCATGCCAATCCTCTCCAATGTTTTGATCATGAAGTGATGTTGTATCTTGTCAAAGGCCTTTTCTGCATCTATCAAAATGATCATGTGGTTTTTATGTTTAACCTTGTTTATGTGGTGTATTACATTGACAGATTTCCGTATGTTGAACCACCCTTGTGTTCTTGGGATGAATCCCATTTGGTCAAGGTGGATAATGCTTTTTATGTGTTGTTGGATTCGGTTTGCAAGGATTTTGTTCAGGATCTTTGCATCTAAGTTCATCAGGGAAATAGGCCTGTAGTTTTCTTTTCTTGTGGCATCTCTGCCTGGTTTTGGAATTAGGGTGATGCTAGCTTCATAAAAGGAGTTGGGTAGCTTTCCCTATTCACCAATTGTGTGGCAAAGTTTGAGGAAGATTGGTTTGAGTTCTTCCATGAAGGTTTTATAGAATTCAGCTAAGAAGCCATCTGGTCCTGGACTCTTCTTTTTGGGGAGGTTTTTTACTACTTTTTCAATCTATTTCTTCCCCTTCTTCTGTGGTGTTCCTTCAGCCTTGGAGAGGGAGATATGGATGTTTCATTTTGGGCTGAGCACTCAATAGTCACTTATTCTCAGCACATTGTGCACTTAAAAGTTTCATAGTAACCTCTGCCCCCCCCCAAAAGAGAATCACCAAAGCTGAGAGAAACAGTAATCTGCAGACATAAACATAAATATTTAGGAAGCTGTGGAGGTGACACAGTATTGAAACTCACTTGCTTGCAAAGCCTACCAGTCTGGGTTCAATTCCCCAGAGACCCATGTACAGTCAAATGGAAATTTGTTTGCATCAGCAACAGATCCTATTTCACCCATGTCCATACATATTCATATGGACTCACACAGATGTGCATGTGAAAAAATGAACAAACATTTGAAAGGTAATTTGATGGGCACAACACGTTCATTTAACCAAATAGCAATTGTAGCTTTCCCATCAGGGACTATGTGGTTTTAACCAGATTTGCAGTACCAGATGTGAATTCCCTCCATTGTGAAAACAATGGTTATTTTAATAGCAGTCATATCACTATTATTATCAGTGGACACATCTTTCCTGGAAGGTTGATATTTTTTACATTCTTGATATTATGCTTTGATTCACAAAATCTTTTTTTTAATTTTGATGAAATCCAATTTATTTTTCTTTTGTTCCATGTGATTTTGGCATTATATAAAATTTAATTACATTTTGGAACTCATATTCCAAATGTAGCCAGGGTGGCCTCAATCTCATGGCAATCCTCTTGCTTCAGTTTCCCAAGTGCTAATATTACAAGCATGAGCCACCTTGTCTGGTCAAAAAATTCATTTCAAACCCAGGGTTATGACAGCTTCATATTATGTTTCCTTCTAGGAGGATTTAAAACATTTAGTTCTTTGATCCATTCTGGGTTAATTTTTGTGTATGATTCAAAGTAACTTCATTATTTTCACTGTAAATATCAAGTGGCCTTAGCACTATTTGTTGGAAACAATATTTTTTCCTCCATTGAGTAGACTTGACACCATTGTTCAAATTGAATATACAGTGTTGTGATAGTTTCATTTCCACAGTCTCACTTCCATCCTTAAGGTCTACATGTGTATCATTATTGCTGTTCCCACACTGTTTTGATTACCACATACTTGTGATAAATTTAGAAGAGTGAATCATTCAAATTTATTCATTTAAAGACCATAACTGTGGGCTAACTCCACAATGCATGACCCATATACCTCAACAAGGAGGGGCCAAGGGGAGGGGGTAGTTCACGGATGAGCCTAATTATGGTACCAAACTGAGTGTATTTGCTGAATACAAAACTAATAAAGAAAAAAAATAAAGATTATTTTTGAAATTTCATGTGTATTTTTAGATGAAATCTTCCATTTCTGTAAATGAAGAAAAAAAGATTGTGATGAAGCTGGAGATTGTTTTGGGACTATCATCATGGTAACAACCTTAAGTTATCCAATGGGATATATTTCCATTTATCTAGGTCTTTAATTTCTTCCAGTAATGTTGTCTAATTCTCATTGTACAATCCTTTTCTATCTTTATTCATTTTTATTTGATTATTTTGTCCTTGTAAATTGTTTACTTAATTTTATTTTCATTTTACTTTTGCTGTTGTGTGGAAATAAAAGAATTTTAAGGTTGGTATTGTTATATTATACAACTTTGTTCAGATTGCTTATTATTTGTCATTAGTATCTCTGTAGTAACTTTCTTTTATAAAATGTTCAATGTATAATTTGGATTGGATTGGAGTCTCTATTTATTCAAATAGTGATTTAGTCATTTTGAGAACTGATGTAATTTATATCTTTCTTTCCAAGTTGGATGTCTTTTCTAATTAGTGCAAGTGAAACTACAGAATAATATGAAACAAAAGTGGTTAAAGTAAATATTTATTTATTTGTGAGAGAGAGAGAGAAAGAGAGAGAGAGATGGAAAGAGGTAGAGAAAGAGAGGGAGAAAGAGAGAGAGAGAGAGAATGGGAGCACCAAGGCATCCAGCCACTGTGAACAAACTCCAGACACATGTGCCACCTTGTGCATCTTGTTTAAATGGGTACTGGGGGATTGAACCTGGATCTTTAGGCAAATGCCTTAACCACTAAGCCATCACTCCATCCCAGAATTCAACATTTTTAACAGAATGTGGCAAATCTTGGCACTCAGTTTTTGCATATAAATATCCCCTTATTTTATATTTGCTTTTATTTCTTATGGATTGCTATTGTTTCCTTTTTATTTGTTATCATGGTATTTTTTCTAAACCATTTTGGTAACATCAGTATTTTTTTTTTACAATGTAGTCACTGAAGGCTATTTTCATTTACTTATTTGAGAGAGATAATTTTTATTTATTTATTTGAGAGCGACAGACAAACAGAGAGAGAAAGAGGCAGAGAGAGAGAATGGGTGCACACCAGATTCATGCACCACCTTGTACATATGGCTTACGTGGGTACTGGGGAATCGAGCCTTTAACCAGGGTCCTTAGGCTTCACAGGCAAGTGCTTAACCACTAAGCCGTCTCTCCAGCCCCTGAAGGCTATTTTCTGTTACATGAGTGAGTGGTTGGGTGCCATTTTCATAGAGATTCTGCAGTACCTACAGAATAGCTGGATGCTTTGAGTCTTAATTAAAATTAATATGATATACAGACATGGCCCCATCAATTCTATCTAAGGATACACATTTCTGTGGCTTGTGTGAATTTTCTGATCATTCTCTATAAATGGATTTTTTTCAATGCTTTAATGTTGACAGAGATTGATTTCAAGTTATCCTATGACTTTAGGTAGACATATGTATGTCTGCACACATACTATATTGCTTTGAGCACCTGCAGATATGCATTTCCCCTGTTGTGTTTCAGTGAAGTATCACTGCTTTCTGCCACTTTTTCAATTATAGGACAGTGATGCTACCTATGCATACTTAAGATCCAAGTTTTGGGAAACAGGGACCAAGTCCTTCAGTTTACAAATAAGGTAATCTTGGCTCCCTATGGTTTTTGGAAGGGAATTGGAAACTATGTTTCTACCGCCTCCAAACTAAGGCTATGTCACAGAGGGATTAGAATAAAGATTAAGTAAAAACATCATGACGTTTCTTATCATTTTGGTTCCTTTTTTCTTAAGTGGATATTCATTTGGCTACTATAGATTTTATTTTCCAGAGCTTCTATTAAGTTATTTTCATCTATTGTGATATTTAACTATTTTTAATGTGAATGCATACATAATCATTATGGAAATTAGAATACCTGGTACTTAATTCAAGATTTGATTTTTAACTTCACAGTTCTATGTTTTGCTGTTATTCACTGTATCCAGGTCTTCTGACAGAATCCCAATGCAACCCAGCTCTTAGGTCTTAAAATAATCATACTGGCCTCCTATTTGGCCTCCGCCTTCACCTATTCTCCTCTTTTTTTCCTTGTTCTGTGTTCTAAAGAAAAAACCCTGAGGACTTAATTATTGGACTTTTTCCATTAACTAATAAGAGGCACTTATAAGAGAACAGAAATATGATGGACAAGATTGAAGTTGTCACATAAGAAATAACAGTTGAACTGTGTCTTAAAAAACAATTAAGCATTTTACAGTCAAAGAAGAGAGTGAACAATAGGTCCCTTTATCTATTTAGCTCCAGAAGTAGGGATGATTTGCTGGTTGTCTTTGGATGATCCAATATCCATTGCTTATTCTGTGGATTCTATTCTGTATTTTAAAACTCACTTTATTAAAATACCTATATTTAAACCACCTGAAGCAAACTGTTTCCTTCTGGGATTCTGATGGAGTTAAACAAGATTTAGCAGGTTTTTCTACTGAGGAAGTTTACAGAGACTTTCTTATACTAATTGAATTACTTTGCCTCTCAATGGAGGATATTAACTGGCAGCATTTCCCAAAAGCATTTGGCAGCAAAGCAAGTGTCAGCAAAGTAGTTTTAGAAAAGCAGAAATAGTAATAATTGTTTATTCCTTTGCTTATAAGATGAACTCATAGACTAGCACTCTTCAGAAACTTATTGGCAAATGTTGCTTAATAATAATATGAACATTATCTAGTGTGAAGACAGTACACCAAGTAATTTCCATGGCTTGTCTCACATAATCTTTATTAAAGCCTTATTGATGAAGATTCCATTATTATGATACTATTGCCATCATACCATAATGACTGAATTTTGATGAAGAAACCAAGTTGTAAGGAGTTAAAAGTGATCAGCCTTTATATCATGAAAATATCCATCTATCCAAAGCTTTGTTGATCCTAAATTACAGTCCTAACACCTCTAAGTCCCTACTTTATGTGAGTTGAGACAACTGCAGCTATGAGTAATCTAAGGTGGGTATCTAACACTGATGGGGCCTTCAAAATAGAGATTTAAAGTCAGCAAATATGCCTCAATAGATGGCTATGTGCTGCATAATAAAGAATTCCTTATCAATGTCAATGCCCCAAGTGAAGATTTTTGTGACCTAAGAAAATTATTTTAACTTTCCAGGACACAGGCACAGTATCTGGTCATGTAGGTTATCACATACAAGGTTTTTCTAAAGTCTCACAAAAATGAAGATCACTTTTTCTTAGCTAGTGATTACTTGACAGCATGTACCACTCACTTGAATGCACATTACACAGCACAATAACTGTCACATAGTAAACACTGAATAAATGATATTGCTTATGATTTAAGTTATACAACATTGTCTACAGAGTTCAATCAACACAGCAGATTTCTCCAAGCCTTGTCCTTAGTATTATATCCTCCAAATGCATTCTTTGTGTGGCCTTACTTTATTAATTGCTTTTATTGTTTGATTGACATATACTAATTAAAATATGTACTATCACAACGTGATGTTTTGATTTATGTAATGATCAATTCAACACAATTAGCATACCTATAACTTGTACTTTTTATCATATTTTATG
This sequence comes from Dipus sagitta, assembly GCA_036346955.1. Taxonomy (NCBI): domain Eukaryota; kingdom Metazoa; phylum Chordata; class Mammalia; order Rodentia; family Dipodidae; genus Dipus; species Dipus sagitta. The sequence continues at coordinate 67,561,043 of CM070776.1, forward strand.
AATGCATTCAAAACCCTCTTCTATTTTAATATATGCAATACATTAACTGTGCTCATCTTGCCTTGGCATAAAAAACACATATTTTTAAACAAAGCCTTTATTAACTACTTTCAATAGCAGGCTGTGGTGGTTTGAATAGAATAGATGGCCCCCAATATATTCAGTTGTTTATTTGTTTGTAGTTTGCATTTCTAGCCACCTGGCTGGAGGAAATATCACTGGGTGGATCTTAAGGTGTGGTGGTGGGTTTCAGATTTCAATCTAAAGATATGCAAAGTGTGCCTAGCAGGAGTTCCTGAAGTGTGCTGTGGCCTTTGGCTTTTGGGCTTGCACTTCTCTCTCTTTCTGCTTGGGCCTGTGAAGGCAGGCCAGCTACTTCTGCTATTATGGAACTTCCCCTGGATCTGTAAACTTCAGTAAATATCCCTTCCTCCATAACTGTGCCTAGTCTGGAAGTTCATCTCAGTGAACCTGAAGGTGTCTGTTACACAGGCTTAATATGTTTTCTATTACAAATCATTTAAGGTCTGCTATACTAACATTTCCTTGGGAGAAATGAACAAATGTTCATCTTTGATGGGGTACTGATGCCAGAGCAAAGTAATATTATTACACCAAAGATGAACCTGTGGTACCAGTGAGGCTACTTCCAGGAACATGGGTGACTGAAAGGCAGCTACATCACCCACAAATCCACCCAAGCCAGAAAGCTGCATCTTTGGAGCTCACTGTAAAACTTACAGGTGGCTTCAGCTTTTGGAGAGCCTCTTATTCCAAATAATTTTTACTGCTTATATAACCTTAGAGAGGGGACTTGTGAATCTTACAAATTTCAGGATCTTCTTGAGATTGTGAATTGTTTACTTCCTGAGCTTTGTAAATTTCTCAACTTCCTGAGACTTAATGAACCTCCCTTTTGGACCCAGTGTTTCAACTCAGAACTTCTTGAATCATGTTGAACCTCCAAATTTGGAGTAAATTGCTGTGCAACAACGCCTGAAGTAGTAAGTAGTTATATTAATTACTTTTCTGTTGCAGCAACAAAATAACACCTGACAAAAGCAGTTTAAGGTAGGATTTATTTCAGAATTCAGTTTAGAATTCTACAGAATACAATCCACTATGGCAGGGAAGACTTGGCACAAGAGTGTAGCATCTAAGTTGGAGAGATGGTTCAGCAATTAAGGCACTTGCCTGAAAATCCAAAGGACCCAAGTTCTATTTCTGAGTACCCACATAAAGCCAGATGCACAAAGTGGAGTATGAGTCTGCAGTTTGTTTGCAGTGGCTACAGGTGCCCTGATGCTCTCATTTGTTTTCTCTCTCTCTCCCTCTTTCTCTGTCTCTCTCTCAAATAAATAAATAAAAATAAAACATGGCAGTGGTACCATAAAATTAAGGCAGACCAAATGGTTGAACCTTCACAAGGCCCTTAGAGGGAACATCTGAGACACAAGGCACTGGAGAGGGTATGATAAAGACTGGCCTTAATCTTCTACAGCTTCTCTCTCTCCTCTCTCTTCTCTCTAACTCTTTTATATTAGTTATATTTTCCTTCCTTTTCTTAGTGGGCACTGACCTGTAACTCCCAGTACCAGCATGTGGCTATCATCCACAATGAGCTTTTGATCAGAGAGACCAACAAGGTTTCCTAAAAGAAAGACAGATTTCTGTCAGAGTACTTGATGACCCACCAAAGGTTAGTGGTAAGATCCTACTTCTGAAGACACCTTATGCAGTTGTCACATAAAATGGAATGGCATGGCTGAAAGCTGGAAGAGAGTCAGTCCCCAGACAGTGAGCGCATCTAGTGCCAGAAGGTGCTACATGGGCGACTGGGGGAAAATGACCAATATCTGTCCAAGCAACTCATGATCTAACCTATTTAGCAGCAAATAACCTGTCATGATGCTTACACAGTGCAATAGTGGTGCACAGCCATGGTGGGAAACCAACTGCTCTTAATTTGGCTAACTGATCTCCTCCGTGGTACAGGACCCATAGCTGGAGCTGGGAAGCAAGTCAGAACCATATCCAAACATGAGCATGCTCTCAATTATCAAGCTACCACCAATTGTGGGCTACAAGAGGGCCTACACCTATTAAATTCTCTATAAAAAATAATGGTTATCCCATTTGTCTGGAGCTAACTGTATCCTTCATTGGAGAATCTGCTTCTGTTTTTCAGATAGATGCAGATCCTAAGGAGAGAACCACCCCATCATACCTCAAAAGGGCCCCAACTGAAACTAAGAATAATTGGTGAAACAATCAAGGCTGCTGTTTTCTTGGTGAACTTGGTACCAGCACAAGGGTGAAGGATCAACACAGAGAACAATCAACTCCTACCAAATCAGATATCCAGAGAAACAGAGGCTCCCAACACCTCATCATTGAAGCACACCAAAAATGAACCCAACATGGCTCAGGGAAATTTTGCGGAAGAGGGGGCAGAAAGAATGTCAGAGCCACATTTTGGGTCCTGTTTCAAGATTGTCCTGTTTCAAGAGCCCCAGGAAATCTCCAGTATTTGCTCCCCACAGGACTGGTTCTACAGATATACATGACCATCTAATGGAATACAGTTTGCAAGGGACTTACCTTTGTTAAATCAAAGCTTAAGTTGTCCATTTTTCTGTTGTATATTTTAAATGCCAAACACCCTAAATTTCACTTGTAGGTATTTCCACACAAACATAACCAACCATTAAGGATATTAGTAAGTTAAGCTCCTTTATTCCTTCCTGTATATATTTAATTCTATATATACTATATTATGTATAGTGTTCATGACTAAGATTTCAGCATTTGAGAGATTGAGGCAAGATGATTGCCATGATTTTGAAGCAAACTTGGACTAGAGAGAGAGAGAATATGGCCATGCCATGGACTCTTGCCACTGCAATTAAACTCCAGACATGTGTGCCACTTTGTGTGTCTGGCTTTACATGGGTACTGGGGAATTGAACCCAGTGTGGCAAGCTTTGCAAACAAGAACCTTTAACCACTGAGCAATCTCCCTAGCCTAAATGCTTATCTAGATGTGTCACATGAATAAAAATTATAGTCTATTTATTACTTGCATGATATATACTAGGCAGTCTTTATACCTCATATTAATATCCTCTATACAAGATCCTCATATGAAGGTTGAAAAATCAATGAGTATAAAATGACATTCTAATTGTGTTATTTAATACTTTAATAACTATAACAGGATGCTAGTTATCATCTTCCTTTTACTTATAGGAACAGTGGGGCTCCATGTATAATGCTACAACTAAAAACTTATATTACTACTAAAATCTAGCTGTGAATCATCCTCACCAGCTAGGTGCAAGCTACTAGAGAGGCAGTAATTTTGTTTGTGTTTCTTAAAATTCTAACAAAACACTGAGTCTGGATCCACAGCACCTACATAAATGTTGAGTGAATGTGGATGCGTGTGCCTCAAATCCCAGTGCTCAGAAGGCAGAGAAGAGAAATAGATCCCTTGGGACAAGATGGAAACCTTGACTGATTTACTGAGCTTTGTGCTCTAGTGAGAGAACCTACTTCAGTAAATCAATGGTACAGCAGTCAAAGAAGACACCCAACATTAACCACTGGCTCCCACATGCATGCATACACATGTGCACCCACATGCATCTGAACATGTTACACACAATGCATGCATACCACATGCAGATACCCATGCCAAAAAAGAAAAAAAAATGTAATTCTACCTGAAACTTGAGGCAAGGTTGGAAGCATAGCATTATGGTTAAGAGCAAAGACTCTAATGAAGGGAACGACTGCTAACTTTATTGACTACATGATCTTAGGTAATTCACTAAATATCTTTAGTATTCTTATTGCAAAAGTAGTGATGAGAATACATATATAATTCTGAATAACTTCAATGGTATGTATGAGTAAAATACCAACTATAGTGACCCTTATATCACTGGTGGAGAAAGTGATCCATTATTAATATTAACATAAAGTTATGTTACTAATAAAGGCATGATTGATTAATCAAACACTAACATGTTAATATCTTGAAGTGTTTTGAAGCAGATTCTCCTTATTTCTTTATATTCTGGAACTGTTACCAGTGTAATTATTAATAATGTCATTTCATCAGTGTTCTTGAATGGTGGTAAACACCGTTTTCTTTTGCATTATCACAAGCTTCTTCGCTTTGGGATGGCTTGCATCATGCGCTGCTCATAATAAAGTTAGTGGTACTATATGGAAGAAGTTCCGAATCAATTATCTCACTTGCTTCAGCTTACAGATTTGTTACTTGGTTGAGCTGTGAACTTTGGTTGCTATTCATAAACCACTGGCAAAAACAGGATATAGCATCACTTCCTTGGGTTTTAGACAAAAATCCCCTAAAAGAGTAAATAGTGAACTCAAAGTGAATATGTGCACAGATGCTTGAAACTCATTAGCATTTAGCTGTTAATGGAGAAAAGTGTAAGTCTGGGAAATTGCCAGGCAATAAATTCATCAGAAAGCACTATGAATCTAGATCATTCAACACTACCCTACTGGGCCAAACTACCCCAGTCCAAACGAGTCTGACTCTACTTTTCATGAAGTGGTTATTTGAACAAGGAGGGCTAAGCAAGTCTCCACTATACACATCAAAGCTTAAATGCAAGCTGGCAGGCAATTCACTGGAATAAATAAACATATGCTGTGTCCTTTGGGGTCTGTCACTTTCCAAAATTCTTTTCCTTTGTTTTTATCCACTTCAATGGCCACATTGGTTTTTTATCCATTCATTTAATCAATTTGTTCTAAATGACTCTATTATGTATCATGTGGGCTCTCTAGAAATTTATTTACTATGAGTACTGCCAAGGAAGATTGGTAGTACAAGATTCACTGAAAGTTTGAAAATTGAAGGATAGATGACAATTTTGATTTGTATGGTTATAGAGATCATGATTTTCCTACTTACCAGACTATTTTGGTGTGCTATCAGGGTTATTTAGTCAGTACCTTGAGCATATACTACAGTTGGTTTATAATGGCAATATCACTTACCTTATACTCATTTCATGAATCTAAAGAAATTAAATTATTATGTGAAAATCATTACTTGGTAAGCTACAAAACTCCATGTTCTGACTTCAATTCATATTGAAATATAATCCTAAACCCACAGATAATTGTGCAAAGGAACTATATGACCACTTTTTACAAAGCAATGTATTCAAATTATTTGGCTTTAATTGTTGATGTGGAACCCTTGAAAATATCTTCTATAGCACTCATCATCACCTGCATTTATATTCATCTTCCTCAAGCACAGCCAGGATACTCCACTAAACAATTTTCAACCTTGGCAGACAGCTTAAATGCAGAAACAATCGTCTCTTTAATTGTGAAATTAGCAATAGATTGAGCACTCAGAGAGACCTGATTGCTATTTGAGAAGCTGTAATGCTTCAAACTCTGTTTCCCCAAGGTTCAAGCCTGCAATTAGAGGACTCTGAGCAATCAACCAACTGAGCTCTCTGAGCGAGTATGAGAGGTCAGGCCAGAATATGAAACCCAGTAAGTGCCTTAAATATTAGTTTTAAAACCTTGAAATTTCAAGTACAGTATCTCATGGGAAATTTTATGTGTGGGTAATAAAAAGAAACCAAGTAAATTCCATGATAATGGACTTTCTGTAAATTCCTGAAAATTGGGTTTTAGAAATCCAAGAAAAATTATCCTAATGGTTACAGTTACCCTGATAAAAATTCCATTTCACTCAATGAATTGTCATAAGACTGGAAGAAAATTTTAGGAAAATAAAATCAAGGTCTTTGTTGTCAACTCCAATCCTCCTCTCTGCCAAACCCCAAAAGACAACCCATAAAATAGGCATTTACATCATCTGTATTTTCACCTGGGTGCACAAAGCCTCACATTATAGGTAAGGCACCTTCTCAGTCACTAGAATATAAACGTTATAAAGCTACATTTGTGTCTTTGCTTTGGCCAATCCTAGAGAAGCTATGAAAAGTTAAGGTTTTTGTCAATTTTTGAACTTTTTATTTTTCTCTACTCTCCTCATTAAGCTAATACTGTGGTATTCTGAGCTCATTTCCATGCTTTTCTCTGAGATTCTAATACCTAAGAACAGCTTGCCTACCAGCACACTGAAAATTGGGTTTTAGAAATCCAATTTCTATATTTAGCACCTATAAACTACCATGCTACATTTTAAAGCCTTCAACTCAGAAGTGTGTGTGTGTGTGTGTGTGTGTGTGTGTGTGTGTGTGTGCTCATGCACACTAAAAGGCAAACAGTCAGAAAGTCTTACATGGGGATATTTTAAGCAAGCAAGGCAGGTAAATGAAGCCTTTATCTCAGAGGTTTTTGTTAACTCTGGTGACAAATAGAGTAGTTCTGAAAGTGCTCTCCTATGGAAAGATTTTTAAAAAGCAAGCAAAATCTGTGTTTCTGAGAGTCAAGGATTTCTTCTCATTTTTACTACAAGGATACATTGTTGATAGCCTAAGACAAGAGCTTTGTTTGTGTGCCTGTTTGAAAGAAATCCTCTCTCTCTCATCCCCGTTTCTGATTGTCATAAAGAGACATTTTATTTTACATACATAATAGGGTGAGATTAAGATAGTCCCTTTAAACATGTTTTTGAACAATGACGATCCATTTCATCATTGTTGACAAACATGTCTAAAGCATTTACTATGTGCAAAGTATAATACTGAATGCTTTTCTCATGTATTCAAACCAATAACTGACATAAACACCCATAGCCATTCTACTAGGTTAGTGGAACAGGTCTTATCATTTCTATTTGATGGATGGGAAAATATCCAGATTAATTCATATATTTATTCAGCTTCAGATATTAAACAAGTGGCACTTTCATATCATTATTCATGGCTAGAAGACTTAGTTTCTTATACTGGCTAACCATGTGTATCTCTTATAGCTTTTATCTTCTGTAATTTATAGCTCAAGGAGGAAAGCACAAAAAATGATGTGTTATTTTAAGGGAATGCTTGCTGCAGAGTTGAAGGGGGAAGGTGCAGAGCTGGAGGTATATGTGTTGCTTTAATGTCCCAAAGAGTGTAAATCCTGAAATGGAACAGAGGGCCTGTGAGGACTTACAAGGGTGGATGAAAGGAGCAGTTCACAGCTGTGAGAGAAATGCAAGGTTATGCATCAACCTTGGAATTTCACAGCTCTGGGGCCAAATCTGCAGAAGCTGCAGCTCAAACTGGCTCAAACCAAGTAATGGGAGTGGAGCATGGGGAATGTGTGCCTTGGGCTCTATGTACTGCTAGAAAAACATCTTTCCCAGGTAGTAATCCCTTCCAAACAAAACTGACAGGGAGGATGCAGCTGGAAAAAAAAAATCCAGAGATACTCAGTGGACTTCAGAAGTTTGTGGAGTTAGAGGTGACCTCAGAAATCATCTCATTGCATATTATGGAATCCATAACAGGAGAGACAGGGATAAATAAATTACACACCGAGTTCCTGGGAGAACTTGGATAAGAGCCCAGTCCAGTACTACTTGTATGCAGTTTATTTTATTTTATTTTATTGAATCCTTGGTCGAAGACTGCAGTAGAATTGTAACACGATAAGAGCAGTCTGAGCAGAAGTACTGTTCAGTCAAAGAAAAGTCATGAAATTTCACTTCATATGTGTTCCTATGCTCCAGCTCCCCAGAGAGCCTGAAAAATAAATGACTTATATATACCTGTGTGCAGAAGGGAATTAACTATGGGCAGATTACAAATACCTGTGAGGGGGATGTGGGCCTTCCCTAACAAAGAAAACAGCAGTGCACAGCTGTGGGAGAACAGATGCGTTACAAAACACGCTTGGAATTTCACAGCTTTGGGGCCAAATTTGCAAAAGCTGTGTCCCATCCTGGGAAACACAGATCTGAGTATGGGAAACATGTACCCTTGTATGTCTACAGCTCCAAGGTTGAGAGGGCCCTGGGTTTGGGAGAGGATTACCTTCATAAAGGCAAACAAACATCTGTTTCTGCAGTGTTTGACATCTTACCAGTTAGACACATATTTTCCTGTAAATTGACACAAACTAGGGAGCATAATGTTAATGGCAATTTCAGTACACAAGAGGGATTCAAATTTCATGACGGGAAACTGGGTGCAGGAACCTCTCAATATCCTGTAATACTCCAGTGAATCCTGCCTTTCATTTCTACTTTGATACTATATTTCTTCATTTGTCTTTTCACTAGCCTAAATGTCCCTTTCCAGTCCCCTAACTTAGGCATCTTCTTCCCTCACATTTCCAGCGTCCATAGTAGTTACTTATCAATTAATAGCCAATAGCTGTAAATCAGAATTTCCATTGCCTTAGAGCAGCTGATTGAACTTGTAACCTGATTTCAAGCACTAGCCAAACAACAATGTCTCCATATACCTCAGGGTGGTTTTGTATGTTACTTAAAGATAATATTTATATCTGTTTTGCCTCAAAATTATTAAAAATATATAAATATATAAAATATATACAAAATATTAAATATATATAAAATATATATAATATATAAATATATAATACATATATTAAAATTATATAAAAATATATAAATATATATGTGATGAAGATGATTGAGCAAACTAAAAGGAATATCCATCTAAGGAGCTAATTTTTTTTCTGTAATGATCCAGCAGTAAATATTCTGAGTTGTAAAGACTGTATGATCTTTGCTGCAAGCACTCAACTGTGGCATTGAGTACAAAAGTAGCCACGGGCAATATATGCATGAATGTTTAAAACTGTGTCTCAAAAAGAACATTATTTTTAAAGACAAACAAGAAGTTTGCTGGTTAATATCACAGAAAACAACCTGTAATTATTTTCTGAAGACTGATCTATGTAGCACACAGGAAATGGTGACATGTTTATTTAAGAAAATTTTCTGAATATCATGCAATAAGAGTGAGAGCAAGTAATATTTGAACTAGGAAAATTTCCCATTCTCTGTCCTGTCTTATGAAGACTAAATTTTGGGTGGTCAATGTGGACAGATATGATAAAAAATGAAGAGATGTCTTCCTTTCCAGGTCCCTAGCTGCAGTTTTGCCCTGAAAGGCAGGACATATGGTTATCTCATGCCATTACACAGGCCCATGTTGCTTAAGCCCAGAAGACATGTCTGTAAGGTATGAAAGTATGTCTTTTCACTCAACTTTATTTTATAAGGCTAGTAATAGGATTTAGGAGTAAATTAGTCCCCAGGTTTAGGTAATCAGTTAGGGTTATAGACCCAAGGAGAATATCACTAATGATAAGTCCGGAGAACAGATTCCAGGAACTGAACACCAAAAGTTCTAACTCACTATGACTCACCAAATTGTCAACAGTCCACCAGTCCTTGAGCACTTTCATTTTGTTATATCAAGAGCCCCTATACACCCTTAAAGTAATCAATCCAGTCAATCCTGACTTGATGCCTGATTTACATTCCCCAGGTTGGAACCCCCATACACACTTAAAATAACTAATATAATCCACCCTGACCTGATACCTAATTTACATCACTAAAGGTGTAAGAACCCCTGGTTTTGGTCACCATACCTGCTCAGAATCCCTCTAGCATGGAAGCTTTTTGCTTTACTTTCTAAGAATAAAGCTTTGTTAACTTGTCTTTCTACTTTGCCTATATGTCAATTCTTTGTGGGTGGTAAGACAATGAACTTGAGAGATCACTGGTTTGGAGAGTTCTAGTGACCAATGAGTGTCTGATGCTCTAACCCCTAAGCTAAGCGCAACCAAAGCTGAGAAAGGCTCCATGGCTCTGAAAACCTGAAACACTAGGATTTAGCCCTGACAGTGACAGAGAATACTGAAGCCTGATCAGCGCTATCTTAATTTGTTCACAAGACAGAGGTTCCACCCTGGGAGTTGCCCACCAAGAAAACTAAGAATTGCTATTATTCTCTGATCAGAATCCACTGGTAGAGAAAAGTTTCAACTCCAGAAGAAAAACTGACATATTTACTCTTTATGCAATGGCATATACTATATTTACTCACTGAAAGAAAAAAAAGTCATGAAGAAAGCTATAACGAAACTATGTTTCCTGCACCAGACTATGCCTCAGTACCTTGTTCAAAAGTGAAGATTTTGGTTACAGACCAAAATCAAAAGGCAACAATTCAGCAGATCACCCAGAAGTTTAATAGACATGGCCGGGGAACATGACAACTTACAGGAGCTTTGCTCAGATTATAGTAAACTGGGTGCTGTGAAGGGTCTGTGCATATACTACTTATCAGTAATCAGAGCAGGATATAGATAAACTTGAAAATTCAGAAAAAAAGTGAAAGATTGAAGGGGTTTAATAATAACTTTTGACAAAATACTAACCAAAGAATAAACTAATCTGACTTCCACATTACTACTAAGAATTTAGGCATACAAATGAGATCAACTTCAAACCTGATTGTGAACATGCCTTCACTTTTTTCTTTTTTCTTTTCTTTTCTTTTTCTTTTTTTTTTTTTAAAGGCACGGTCTCACTGTAGCTCAGACTGACCTGGAATTCTTTATGTATTCTCAGGGTGGCCTCGAACTCACAGTGATCCTCCTACCTCTGCCTTCCCAGTGCTGGGATTAAAGGTGGGCACCACCATGCCCAGCTTTTTACATTTTCACACTTTGATTATTTCATCTCATTGCTCCATTATTCACTGACTTAATTTCTCTTAAGAGTAGCCATGGAATGATCTTCTGAGCCACTCATCCCATTAAGACAGTAAAGCAAAATAAAAGTTCTCGCAACTGTTGAAACAGTCTCCAATCCACGTACATACATCCAATGGTAATGAGTAAAAATCCACCTGTCCCAATGTACTTAAGTACCTTTGGCCATTATTAAGTGATTTATGTTGAATTAGGACAGCCAGATTAAAGAAACCAGTTTAAATGATATAAAAAATATTGTTGTATATCTTACAAAGGATGTCAGATACAAATGCTAAAGAAACACTTTTCAGACAGAGCATTCCAATCACTGAACCAATAAATCAACAACCAAATATGAAGATTGAGGAAGCTCAGTACCGAGTACTAGTATAGAATATTATTTGTCCATCTTTCAACAGCAACAAAAATCAAGATATGTAGAGTCCTAGAAACTTGACTCATACACAGGAAATGTGACTCATTCTCAGGAAGCGAAAATATTAAAAAAGACATTTGAAGCCTGGCATGGTGGCACATGCCTTTGATCCCAGCACTTGGGAGACAGAGATAGGAGGATCGCTGTGAGTTCGAGGCCATCCTGAGACTACATAGTGAATTCCTGGTCAGCCTGAGCTAGAGTGAGACCCTACCTTGAAAAACCAAAAACCAAAAACCAAAACAAAAAAAAAAGAGACACTTGAGAAAACCCAGATCTTGGACTTTGTAGACAAAGCTGTCATATCAACTACTATAAATATATTCAAAGAACCCAGGGAAACAGTATGCAATGAGTTAAATGAAGGTATAAAATGATATATCATCAGTAAATAATGTCACCAGTGAAATTAAGTTTATATAAAATGGAAATTGTGGTGATGAAAAGTAAAATAGTCAATGTGAAGCATTCACTAGAGGAGTTACAGAGGACACTTAGTTTTCAGATTATAAAAACTGCCAAATTTGACAACAGATCAATATGGATTATGCTATCTAAAGAATAGAAACATATAAATTGAGAAAATGAATATAGCTTTATGAATTGGGACATGAAGGAACAGTAAGATATGTGGGAGATATTAGGAGTACAGGAAATGGATAAAAGACCAGAAAAATACTTAAAGAAATGATATATGTGGGTTTCATCAATTTCTTGAAAATAATTAAATTTCAAATCTAAGAAATTCAATGAATATCAAATGGGATGAACCAGAAAGAAGTCTACAACCAGTCATATTATAATAAAATAGCTGAAAGCCAAACTAAAGAGTAAATAATGGAACTTTCAAGATGAAAGGAATATGTAATATACCCAAAGCCACAGTCAATGAGTAATGTAGCAATGAGATGAAATAATCAAAATGTGGAAAGAAATAAAACCTATCAATCAAGTATTGGTTGTATCCCACAATAAAATATTCCCATAATGAAGACGTTAAGACTATTCCAGATCAACTGAAGAAGCTTTTATTTGTAGAAGGTATGCCTTACAAGAAATCATAAATGAAGTTCTTTAAGCTGAAATGAAGTGATATTAAATGTATGTGAAATTCTGAAGAGTTCATATGCAGATGCAGATGTAGGTAAGAATAATGATAATATAATTACATATATTTTTAATTATCTGAACTAATTTAAAAATGAAGAGCATAAAACAATATGCATAGAATTACATTCTAGAAACTATAACATATACATTTAACAAGTTGAAAACATAGTGTCCAAGCATGAAAATTGCATGTTAGGTGGTAAGTAAAATCCATAGAATGTAATGAAGAGAAACAGAAATTATAAAAGAAGAAGTTAGTGCCTTATTTTAAAAATGCCTTAAAAAGAATATACCATGAGGAATATTACCTGACTTTAGATAATACTACAGAACTTTAGTAATTGAAAATTCATAGTATTAGCATTGTGAGTCTGACCCATAGACAAATGGAATGGTATGGAAAGCCTAGGTGTAAGATCATGCATCTACATCCAACTCCTTTTTGGAAAATTAGCACAATTCAAGAATGACATCCTTTGAAATACATATTGCTAGAATAATTAGGTATCCCCTTGAAGAAGAATTAAACTAGAACCTTATCTCTCAGTAATTATAAAAATAGACTCAAACTTGATCTAAAAACCTTCACTATAAGAGGCAAAACTAAAAACCTAAGAAACATAAGGAAAACATTCCAGGTGTTTGAATGGGCAAAGAGCTTTTGGATAATACCCCCATAGTGTAGGAAATAAAATAAAAAATATAAAAATAGAACTATGCCAATTATAAGCACTTCTGCACAGCAAAGGAAATGATTATCAGAGTGAACAGTCAGTAAACAGAACAGGAGAAAAAAAAATATATATATGTAATCCAGGCTTAATATCACAAATATATAAGGAACTAAGATAACCCCCCAAAAAAACAACATCAACTTTCAAGCAAGCAAAAATATAAGTAATTATTTCCCAAAGGAAAACACATAAATAATTTATCAGTATATGAAAACAGTGAAATATCACTGATCAAAAGGGAAATGCAAATCAAAGACACAAAATGCTTACTAGAGGAAAGTAGCAACATTTATAATGACAAAAGTGTCAACTCATCAGTAAAGTATAATTAAAAACATTTTTCCATCAAACAAGGTAGATTAAAATATATGTAAGGGCTGAAGAGATAGCTGAGTGGTTAAGGTGCTTGCCGGCAAAGCCTAAGGACCTAAGCTCAATTCTCCAGGACCCACATAAGCAAAATGCACAAGATGGCACATGTGTCTGGAGTTTCTTTGCAGTGGCTAGAGGTCCTGACGTGCCCATTCTCTCTTTTTCTGCCTCTTTTTTTAAATCTCTCTTAAATAAATAAAATACGAAAATAAAATGGATGTAAAACAAACTGACAGAATTGAAGGGAAAACTGACAATTGACTAGTAATAAGTAGAGAATTCAATATCACACTTTCAATCACGTCTAGAAAAATCTAACAGAATATGGATACAGAAATCAATGTGAACACTAGCAGGAAAAAAACCACATTTGTTTCAAGAGAATATATTATGTTTTACAGGATTAACCTTTACTTAAAATAGGCTTCAAGTGAATTTGAATGTATTGAAACTACACAAGGGGCTGGGGATATTGCTCAGTGGTTAATGGTGCTTGTTTGCTAAACTTGTCAGCCTGGGGTTCAATTCCTCAATGCCCACATAAAGCCAGATGCAAAACATGATACATTTGGAGTTTATTTGCAATAGAAAGATGCCATGGTGTGCCCATAAACACTCATTTTTTGCATTCTTTCTGCTCATAAATAAATGAATAAATACTAATAAAACTATATAGTATAGATTTATTATAATGATATAAAATTAAACATGGAAAATCAAATAAAGTACTGTAACTTCACAGAAATGTATAAACAATTAGAAATGATTATACACACAACATATCAAAGTTTACATAGTTTTGGCACTATTTTGTTTTGTTTTGGAGATAGAGTTTCTCTATAGCCCAGGCTGGTCTCAAATTTGTGATTATCCTGCACCACTAAGGTATTGGGAATAGAGATATATGTACCACCATGCCTGCTTTCTAAACTTATGGAATGGTACCCAGTCAGTTCTTAGAGGGCCATTTATAGCCCAAAACACCTAAACTAAAAAGAAAGTAATCTACTTACTCTTTTTGTTTTGTTTTACTAGGTAGGGTCTCACTCTAGTTTAGCCTGTCCTGGAACTTATTCTGTAGTCCCAGACTCTCTGTGAATTTACAGTGTATTCTAAAGGATTAGTGAGCTAGGGCTGGGGAAATTTCTCAGTAGTTAAGGCACTTGTTTGCAAAATCTGACAGCATGTGTTTGATTCTCTCATACTAACTTGAAGCCAGATGTACAAAGTTGCAAATCATGCATGTGTCTGTATTTCATTTGAAGCAGCAAGAAGCCCTGGAGCACCCATTCTCTCTCTCTCTCACTCTCTCTCTCTGTCTCTCTCTCTCCCTCTGTCATAAATAAATAAATAAATAAATAAACTACATAAAGAGTGAACTAGGGCTGGAGAGATGGCTTAGCGGTTAAGCGCTTGCCTATGAAGCCTAAGGACCCCGGTTCAAGGCTCGATTCCCCAGGACCTATGTTAGCCAGATGAACAAGGGGGCACCCGCTTCTGGAATTCATTTGCAGTGGCTGGAGGCCCTGGCGCGCCCATTCTGTCTCTTTCTCTCTCTGTCTGTCGCTCTCAAATAAATACATAAGAATAAACAAAAAAAAATTTTAAAAAAAGAGTGAACTAAACTCTAACAGGTAAATGAAAAATTATAAGGATTAGAAACTAAACTAATGAAAGCAAGAAATAATTGAGAACACTAATAAAGCCATTTTTTCTTTTTCCTTTTCATTTTTTTCTTTTTTCTTTTAAAAAGACAAACTCTGAAAACCAGGCGTGGTGGCACATGCCTTTAATCTCAGCTCTTTGAAGGCAGAGGTAGAAGGATTGCCATGAATTCGAGGCCACCCTGAGACTACATAGTGAATCCCAGGTCAGCCTGAGCTAGAGTGAGATCCTTCCTCAAAAAATAAAATAAAATAAAATAAATAAGACAAACTTTGGACCATATTAATCAAGACAAAAGATAGGGGTCTCATATTACTAAAATCAGGAAAATACAGTCATCATGAATCAAATATGAAATTAAGTAGGATTGTAATGAATTGCTATGAATAATTTAGATGACAGTTAAAATGGAAAAAAATCTTAGAAAGACACAAGCTATTGACTGATGGGAGAAATAAAAAATCTAAATAGGCCTGTAAAACAACCTTAGATTAAATCACTCTATTATCATTATTGCCATCACCATCATCATCAAAATGTCTCACAAAGAAAAGCTTAGAATCAAAACTGGATAACCACATGTAGAAGAATGTAATCTCAACCCTACCTGAAAACCCTCCCCACAAAAATCAAATGACGGGGCAAAGAGATGGCTCAGCGGTTAAGGTGCTTGCCTGCAAAGCCTAAAGACCCAGGTTTGATTCCCCAGTACCCATATAAACCAGATGCACAAGGCAGTGCATGAGTATAGAGTTTGTCTAGTGTGGCTATAGACCCTGGCATACCCATTCTCTCCTCCCTCCTTTCTCTCAAATAAATAAAATATTTTTTAATCAAATGACAATGAATGCTAGTGAGGGTGTGGAGAAAGAGGAATGCTCATCCACTCTTGGTGGAAGTACAAACTTTTATAGCCACTATGGAAATTAATATGAAGAAACTCAAAAACATAAAAATAGATCTATCATTTGACACAGCTAAACCACTCCTGAGCATATAACCTAAAGACTACCTTTTACCATATAGATGCTTGTTTGGGCATGTTTGTTGCTGCTCTATTCACAATAGCTAGGATATGGAATCAGCCCAAATACCCTTCAACTGATGAATGGATAACCAAGATGTGGTACACATATACAATGGAATTTTACTCAGTGATAGGGAAAAAAAGAAATTATGAAATTTTCATGAAAATGGATCTGGAAAAAAAATCATACTAAGTGAGGTTATACAGGCCCAGAAAGAGAAATGTCACATGCCACAGTTCTCTCACATGTGAATTCTAACATGGAACAGTTTGATTTGCTTATAAGTTGTTAAACATCAGCAGTACTGGTTAGAAAGCTAGAATGAGGATGAGAATGAAGAGAAACAGCGAGGGATAAGAAGAGGGGATAATAGATAATGAAGTAGAGGGACGGAATGTAGGGGATGGAAGGTTCTGGGGGGCTAAGGAAAGGAGATAGAACTCTCTTAAAAGGAGAGAGAAACTGTTGCAGTCAGGTTCGCATTGCTGGTAGAAATCAACCAACCAAAAGCAGCTTCTGGGAAAACGAGGTTTATTTTGGCTTACAGGCTCAAGGGGAAGCTCCATGATGGCAGGAGAAAATGATGGCATGAGCAGAGGGTGGACATCGCCCCCTGGCCAACATAAGGTGGACAATAGCAACAGGAGAATGTGCCAAACGCTGGCATGGGGAAACTGGCTATAAAACCCATAAGCCCATCCCCAACAATACACTGCCTCCTGGAGGTGTTAATTCCCAAATCTCCATCAGCTGGGAACCTAGCATTCACAGAACCTAAGTTTATGGGGGACACCTGAATCAAACTACCACAGAGATAGAGAGAGAGAGAGAGAGGGAGAGAGAGAGAGAGAGAGAGAGAGATAAGGTTTGGGTAGAAGTAACCTGAAAGGGTGGGAAAAGAAAGCTTTATCTTAAAACCCTGTTACAGAATTGGGTTAACTCCCATAGTGAGCTTTTGGTCAATGAGTCCCATGAGGCCTCCAAATCAACACAAGCCATTTCCGAAGCACTTGATTACCAACCAGAATTAAATGGTAAGTCCCTATTGCTGAAGATACCACAGGCTGTGGCTATAGGACATTGAGAGATCATTCTGGAGTTGAGATGGAAGGCAGCTGCCTGCTGGCTAGCTCTCATGGTGCTTTGCACTGCTGAACTTTGCACAGTATGAGCAAGTAGTGGATTCTGCAAACTATAAAATCAACCAGCCAGGCAAGATGTATCCACTGGTAGGACAGTGACATGTAGTCTATCTCGGTAACCAACTGGATATGAGGTAAGCAACTGGATATCTTAACGAATATGAGATTGCTCAGTAGGAGGGAATTCATACTTGGTACTGAGAACCAAGTAAGAAGCTGTTGTTGTTAGCTCCACATTGTTGGGATGAGCACCCAAACCACACTCAGTTTATGGGAAGACGGGTTTTTTCACCTTACAGATTCAAGGGGGAGTTCTATTTATGATGGAAGAAGCTGGCTCCCATTATTGGTTAATTTCCAAACTTTAAATAAGAGAGACAACATAAATCCAAGCAGAGAAACACCACCAGATAGCCAGCACCACAAGCAAGAGCAAAATTGGCATCAAGCAGCACGGACCCTAGGCAGTGATCAAACCATTCTGAATACCTATAGACTGAAAATCAGATCCGCTCCCAAACACAACTTAGGGCTGGACCCCAGGATTTGTCTCCATTGATACCTCTTCTCGCCAAACAGTTGGAAATCCAAGTTACAAACTTTAATAAACCTGAGTCTATTGGGGAACATACATTCGAACTACCACCGAAGCCCATGGTTTGGAAGGTCATTGATCATAGAGGAAATAGTCCACTGCTTTTTGGTTAAAAGGAGAAGGAATTTTATAACTGTGGGCTAACTCCACAATCCATGACCCATATACCTCAACAAGGAGGGGCCAGGGGGAGGGGGTAGGTCATGGATGAGCCTAATAATGGTACCAAACTGACTGTATTTGCTGAATACAAAACTAACTAATAAAGAAAAAAATGATGCAGGGGGCTAGAAAAAAAAAAGGAGAAGGAATGCCAGTAAAAAGTCTTGTAAATGTCTATGTTTATCCTATTTGATTCATGCCGCTCTGACTCTTGGCTAGAAAAATCTGCATTTTACAGATGGCAGCAAATATCAGGGAGAACCAACACCCATTCATATGACCAGAAAAGAAAGCCGAGGGCTGGAGAGATGGCCTAGCAGTTAAGGCACTTGCCTGCAAAGCAAAATGACCTCGGTTCGATTCCCCAGGACCCATGTAAGCCAAATGCACAAGGAGATACATGCATTTGCAGTTCGTTTGCAGTAGCTAGTAGCCCTGGTGCACCCATTCTCTCTCTCTCCCTCTCTGCAATAAATAAATAAAAATAAAATATTTTTTTAAAAAGAAAAGAAAGCCGACTGTCTAGAATGAAATAAGTCCCTTCTATCACATATGCCTGGCCAAGGAAACATTTCCAAAAAGAAAAATTCTATGGTATATGAAGCTCACATTTGCTCTACATACCATCATTTACCAATTTCTGATCTAAGTGGTATTATTCCAATTTTGGGGACAGGGATGAATTATAGATAAGGATAACAATAATTAAAAAAACCCTTTTAGTCTTTTTTCTAACTCACATCTCATACATGAATCTGTGCAAGTATAGAAAATTAGTAAGGCCACAAAATATCTTACTTCTCCACAATTAATGTTCAAAATTAGAATTAATAGAGTTGTTATTTTTAGTTTCTTTATAGTCCTGAGTTCCTACAATACAGTTCTTGTCATTATTAGAAAGAAGGAGATAAAAATTTCTGTATATTATAACAAAGATATTGTGCTCGAGTTGGATACCTGGTGAATGTGAACTATATAGTCATAGAATAGAAACTTCAAATAAGGCACAATTCAGGATTATCAAATGATAATATTAATAAAAGCTAGTGTAAACTGGAAGTTTCTTCTGTGAGTTCTGTGTTTCATAATGCCTCTGTGGAGTAGGTTCTTATCGTAAAAGATTGTGAAATGTCTGATGTAGTCACCTGCCTATCTAGTTATAGGACCTTGAACGGTGCTTTGAAATATTTAAATATTCTCTGCTCATTCTCCTCACTTATCATGAACGCTATTAGCAGTACAGCCTTTTACTATTTTTGGAAAATTTGTCTAAAACTCAAATCAAGTCAAGTGAGAGGAAATAGAAGAAAAGTTTTGACAAGGGATACATTTCTGCTTCCATTGCTTGAGCACGTGGATACAGTAGTGCTTGATGTCTTGAACTTTCCAAATATAGGAGCCAGCACTTTTATTTTTCCTGACTCCAGTTTGAATTGTTGGAGGAGGGAGGTCAGGAATTTGTTTATGAGACTCCTAACTAAAACATCTGATGTGGAGCATAAGATGAGTGGATTAATATGGTGAAAATCCTTGACAATTACCCTGCCTATCTTTTCTTCCCTCACCCCCAACATCTGGAAGACAAAGGGAAAGAGGCATATGGGGAAACGTCAGAAAGGGAGCTAGTTTTGGGACTCTCATGTTGGGTATGTGGTTAATTTTTTGAGAGGAAGTACAGCCTTTTGAATGGGAAGCAAGGGATTCAGTTGCTGCCTACATATGAGGAAATAGATCATCTTAGATATCTTAGTCACTTACATTTTTCCATTTTAACCAAGAGAAAACAAGTTGGTGCTATGCCTGTAAACAGTTAAAACTAATGATACACTGGAGAAGTGACTTTTGTTTAATAGGTGATGGCATGCCAGAATAAACAGCTAATTGCTGCTAAATGCTTCTAAGCAGCTTTGTTCTTGGTACAGTTAGAAACCTTTGGGCTGGAGAGATGGCTTAGCAGTTAAGCGCTTGCCTGTGAAGCCTAAGGACCCTGGTTCGAGGCTCGATTCCCCAGGACCCACGTTAGCCAGATGCACAAGGGGGCGCACGCATCTGGAGTTCGTTTGCAGTGGCTGGAAGCCCTGGCGCGCCCATTCCCTCTCTCTCTCTCTATCTGCCTCTTTCTCTGCGTCTGTCACTCTTAAATAAATAAATAAAAAATGAAGAAAAAAATTAAAAAAAAAAGAAACCTTTGCACAGTTAAGTAACATAAAAGTTGGCACCGATTGCTGAAAATAATTCCCAAAATAGCATAATTTGGGAAATAGGCTCAAAGCATGAAGTCATTTTCAAGATTTCAAAGATGAAGATAGGCAGTATTATATATGAAAATTGTGTAGCTTAATTAAGAAAAATAAACATAGCCGATTTGGGTATAGATATTCTACTGTGATAGATTTTTTTCCAATTAATTTACTGTTTCTCAACCCAAATAAGCTTAAGCATGCTGTTGAGATTAAAGAGCAATAAAGGACCCATTGAGACCAGTTTTGTAAGCTAGAGGAAGTACTGATTATCCCTGAGTTTCTACTAATGCAAGTAATGTAGAGAGATAACATATATATTGCTTTATCTTTGTATATCTCAGAAAAAAATAAATAAAAACCAATCTACTGATATCTGTCCCTTTAAATTAGAGTTGGGATATGGGAAAGGAAAATCAACATATGAGGACTTGTAGCTATCCTTATGTTCTCAGTCCTCCAGCAAGAGTCATTTACTTTCCCAGTTCTGTGCAAATGCACACTGTTACCTATGTGTCTATCATTTTTTTGTCGGGCTGAAATGGCTCATTGTATAACATCTACTATTAATCCATTTCTTCTTTCTTTCTCCTCAGTCATCAACATGCTTGTATTCCCTTAGCAGCCAATTATCAACCCTCATTTTATTTCTCTTCTTTATTTTTATTTTATTTATTTATTTTATTTTATTTATTTATTTTTACTTTCTCTGTTGTGGAATTAGGAACAGGCATTCTGCAGCTGGCAGTATCATATCTCCTAACTTGCCCAAACTCCAGATATAGTCAATTCTTGATAAGGACATACACAAGCAGAGACAATTCCTAAAACGGCAGGCATTCCAGTTTGAGGATTGCAGATATGGCTTTAGGGTGTTTTTCTCTTTTTCTTTTCTTTTAAATTATTAATTTATTTATTTCAGAGAGAGAAAGAGGCAGATAGAGAGAGAGATTGAATGGGCAGGCCAGGACCTCTAGCAATTGCAAATGAATTCCAGACGCATGCACTCCCTTGTGCATCTGGCTGATGTGGGTCCTGGGGAATCAAACCGGGGTCCTTAGGCTTCTCAGGCAAACACCTTAACCACTAAGCCATTTCCCCAGCCTGTTTTTCTCTTTCTCAATGTTTATCTTCTTAATCCTGTTTGGTTTAAAGTAAAATTCCAAATAGTGGGCTGAGGAGATGGCTCAGGGGTAAGAGTACTTTCCACATAAGCATGAGTACCTGAGAGGGTCTGCTTCACCCTTAGTTTAATTCTCCATCACCCACTTTAATAGCTGGACATGGCTATGTACACCTATAACCCTGGTTCTTTTGATGCTATTATTATTATTATTATTGTCATTTATTTTGAGAGAGAGAGGAAGAGGAGAGAGAGAAAGAGAATGCGTGTGCCAGGGACTTCAACTGATACAAATGAACTCCAGACGAGAGCATGTATGACATTGTGTGCTTGCATCATTGTGCTTCTGGCTATGAGGGACCTGGAGATTTGAAAATGAGTTTTTAGGCTTCACAGGGAAATTCCTTAACCAGTAAACCATCTCTCCAGTCCTATAACCCTGGTTCTGTAGGGAGTGGGAACTGGTAAATCTCTGGAGTTTGCTGGCCAGTCTAAACAAAAATGGCAGTGCTGGGTTCAAAAAGAGACTATATCTCAAGAAAACATATGGATGAGTAATAGAAGAGGACACTGTGTGTTTTCTTCTGTCCTTCACATACTAATTTGTGTTCTACAAAATCAATGTGAATGCCTCTGCAAGTAAGTTTCTTTGTACTATTAAGTCTGGAAAACTAAATAGACATTGTATGAATGCATATAAACATATACTTATATTATTCATTTATTATTTTTGCACACATATACAGGCATTTGATCCAGATTTTGTCAAACAAATATATTTTTATGATAGTTGGGAAAAAGTAATATGAAACATGAGCCATATGGAAAGTTCGGATGCTCAGGAAATGATTAGGCCCAAGGCATCTGATCCTTGCAGAGAATCTAGACAAATTGTATCATCTAGTCCTTGGTGTTCTAAGTACTGAGTGGTTGGAGCAAATTTTACTAGAGTTTCTTCTAAAGTACTTATGATATGTTTGGGCTTTGGTCTTTGTTGAATTATCCCTGATTGTATGACATCTTAGACCTGGTTCTGATGTTTGGGCAGTATCTTAAATTGATCCCTTTCTCTCTAAAATTAAGTATAGCCAACTGTAGAGTATCTCTGAAGACCTACTTTGTAACCTAACCCTTTATCTCTTTATCTTAACTACATTGGCTAAAGACATTCAAAGAATGCATTAGTTGAATGACCTGCAGTTTAGAGGACTTACTCCTATATATCCTACAGTATCCCTAATGTTAACTACGTCTGACAATCAGATCCTTTCCACATGGAGTTATATTTAAGGTACCAAAATGAACTTATTAGGAGAAATAAGATGGCTGAGAAATCCAACTAATAACTCAATGGACTGATTCTAGTCTTGATTTTTTCCATTTTTTGGCTATGAGAACATGAGTAAACTCCCTTCATTCTGAGCCCTAGGTTTTTTTTTTTTTATTTATTTGTCTTAAACTAGAATGAGATCAGTGATTTGTAACATTTTTGGAGTCATGAACTTTGAAGGATTTTATAATAGACATGAAACATTTTTTCTTTTTTCTTTTTTTTAATTTTTTTTCATTTTTATTTATTTCTTTGAGAGTGACAGACAGACAGAGAAAGAGGCAGATAGATAGAGAGAGAGAGAGAGAGAGAGAATGGGCGCGCCAGGGCCTCCAGCCACTGCAAATGAACTCCAGACACGTGTGCCCCCTTGTGCATCTGGCTAACATGGGTCCTGGAGAGTCAAGCCTTGAACCGGGGTCCTTAGGCTTCACAGGAAGCACTTAACCGCTAAGCCATCTCTCCAGCCCCATTTTTTTTTTAATACACAGAATCCTATGCATGCTAACATATGCACAGTCACAAATTTTGGGAAATTTTAGAAATTATTTAAGATAAAGGACTATTGCTTAAAATTGCATCAGTTGTCATGGATGTTGACCCAGTGCTCAATGTTTTCTTTCCATTTTTACTACCTCTCCTCTCTTGCCTTAACCTAAATGTGAAAATACCAGCACAAGTCTGCCTAAGTAAGGCAGATAAGTCTTTGTAACCATTTAGTGGATTATTATCTGAAAACCTGCAGTGCTGGGCCCTTCCTGTCATTTTGTACTTCCTGCGAGCAGGCAATCCAAGGAGGCAATGGTTTTATTAGTCCAATACTTAACATTTTATTCTGAAAACCTTTAGTAATCTGATTAAAATTAATCTTTTCCAAATAAAAGCATACATATATGAAGAAATAAATATTTTCAGGGATTCAAGGACCCTTTCAACTGCATTCACAGCCCACTAGTAAAATTTCATATTTAGGAATATATCTAAGAAAGCTTTCATTCCAGCACTCCATGAGTATGTGAAATGTTTAGCAGTCTGGCCCAAGGGGAATATTTTGTAGTGCAAACTTCCCCACAATTCTTCCTATTCCTCCCTTACATTCCTTTTGTGTTAATTGTCCTGAAATTTTCAGTATCTCTATTGAAAGTAGATTTACCAGATAAACACACATAAATAAGGGACCTGAGGGTTATGCATTCACCCTTCAGAGATTTCTTGTGCAAAAAGGACACAGATGGAGAAAAGCCCAAGGGAAAAAAGACACTCAAAATGGTGGCATTTCATATTGGTGTCAAGTGTGTACATTGACTTTGCATGTGGGGCGTATATAACACTTGCATTGAGTACTACTTTATGTGGAGTAAGTGACCTATCTATAGAGAGGGGTGTTTCTTTATATAGAATTGTCTACATGTACACACATGAATACTGGCCAAATAAAATGACTTTTGTGATCTTCCGCTGAATCCTCTGTCAACAAAAGTCTAATATTGTAGATAGTCTCACTAACTTCTTGCTGACAATTAGAAATACTTAAATATATAACATAACCACACTTGGCTAAGATTCTAGTGTGAGTATGTTAGATCCAAACAACACCCCTTTTTGATATTCACTTGAGAACTAATATATGATTGGGAAATCTAAGGCTTAATTACATAAAAACTGTAGTTATTTAGTATAAAAATCTCTGGATTTTTTACAACAATAAGCTATGTTCTTTCAGGCCCTAAACTTTCCCTAACATATGATTAACATCATTATTTCTTGTTTTGGACACTGTTTTGCAAAGATAATTTATTTCCTCTTTATTTTAGGAATTAAGAATAAAAATATAGTTACCAAACTTTCCTGTATTTCTTAAAATTAATCATCATCTTGAGTAACCCAGCATTTTGTATTTGGCCATAGTTTCATTTATCTGAGAGAGAAGCAGCTGTCCACACACCCCCCTCCACTTTCTGGATTCGTAAAGTGCTGTGAGATGATACCTATTTCCTGCCACCTTCAATAATCAATCCACAAACATTCTGCCAAGAAAAGATGAAACACACATATCAGAACTGAAATATATGTCAAGGAAGGAAGGAATTAAGCAGCTGGTCTCTTCTGTAATTGTCTGAAACTGTGGTATGAGAGTTACTTTACAACCCATGTTGGAATGTTTTATGAGTCCCATAACTTCATCATGTCAAGATTCTGGGGATTTCTCTCAAGTCTGTGAATATTCTGAATCTATATTTCTAAGTTCCTCTTGTCTATTTTTCTACAATAATTAAGATAATGCAGTTGCACTATTACACTTTGCTAACAGGTCCCCACATAGTATTAGGATAGGGAGTGAAATTTTCTGTCTTGAAATCTCCTTAATTCAAAAAATTCAAAATTAATGCAAGCATTTCTTCACTATCAAAGATGTGTAGTTTGGAAAAAGTTACCTAAAATTTCTGAGTCTTTTGAAAAAATATCATGTGATAGGGACAGAATATAACTTAAAATACGGGTGGTTTTGATGTATGACCAGAATAATGCGTGTAAAACACCTAACATGTTACCTGGCACTCAGGTAATGAAATGTCTTGCTTGTGTACCCACAGGAAAAGCTATTTTACATATACAAAGTAATTTAGATAGCTGATATTGTAAGATGTATTTCAGTGTGTTAATTTCTGCATTCTGAAGTTGAGTTGAGGTTAACATTAATTCTTTGCATTTGTATGGCAGGACATAGAGCACTTTTCAGATTATAAAGCACTGAACAGTTGTTAGTCATAAGTAAATCATAGTGAAGAGTTTTACTTGTTGAAAATTCTTGGAACTGGAGAATTTCTAGCATTTAAAATTTTAAGCCTGGTGTTATGGATATGTTTAGAAAACTACTTTAATCACAACCTTATCATACCATGTAATATTTTATGTACATCATGACAAAGGAGCTAAATGGAAACAGTAATTTTAAAATCAATAAGTAAACATGAGAGCACGATGAAACATTTATTAGAAAGAAATACCTTCAAATTATAATAAAAGCTCAGCATTCTTTTATTTTTCCCACTTTGACATACTTTCTATTTCAGAATACTACTAAGAAAGGATAAAAGGGTGATCTGTATCTTCTTCCTTAATTTGACTAGGCTTGGCCTTTTCATTTTTTTAATGTAGAACTAAGTGAGTTAAAATGCTTCCCCCTTTTGTATGTAAAGACAGAGACACATAGCTCAAATTTGAGTGAGTTAAAATGCTTTCCCCTTTTGTATGTAAAGACAGAGACACATAGCTCAAACTTGAGTCTATTTTAAATTTAATTTTTCCTCTATAAGTAAACATGACAAAGACTGGCCTTAGATAATGCAGTCACAATGAATTTCACCATTTCACAGATGCCATGAGACATTTGCCAGGATAGAATTTACACTGCCCAGGACATTTATATAGGATTTAAAATAAATTTCTTCAGGTCTCAGTTTTATTAATAGCTCACTCTGGAACTTAGAGGTGAGTCCCTTCTTTCTTACTTTCTTAAATGTTTTTAGACCGTGTTTTGTTATATCCAAGGCTGTCCTGGAACTTACTTTGTAGCTGTGGCTAGCCTGAACTCACAGAGGTCCTCCTATTTTAGCACTCATAACTGATGGGATTAAAGGCTGAGCCACCATAATTATCTACTTTCTCCATTTTTAAAACAAACCCTTAGCTCTTAAATGCTATTATTTGAGTACTTTGGAATGAAATTTAAGAAGTTCCTATAGTGACATTCCTTAGTTCTAATCAAGCTAAAAGTTTCTTGACTTAAATAAGAAAATATAAGCATAGTCAAGCTCTAGATATTTCAAAATATATGAAAATTGTCTTCAATGAGTTCTAAGGCAGTAAACTGAAACTTTGAAGGTTGTGTTTTACCTACGAAGGCTAGTTATGCCTGCACTCAGAGCTTATTTGGTTAAAGCATAAGGAAAGAAAATGTAGATATACTGTATAGAACAGCAAAAAGCATGAAGTTTTTTTTTTTCCCCTTGGTTTTTCGAGGTAGGGTTTCACTTCAGTTCAGGTGACCTGGAATTCACTATGTAGTCTCAGAGCAGCCTCAAACTCACAATGATCCTCCTACCGCTGCCTCCCGAGCGCTGGGATTAAAGGCGTGCGCCACTATGCCCGGCTAAGAAGCATGAAGTTTAAGAAACCCTTAGAGCTGGAAAAGATGGTTCAGTGGACCAACTGTTTACTGTGTGTATTTGTAAGGGTTCTGTAGAAGAACAGAACTAACAGGATGAATTGGTATTAAATGTATATATATTTGTTTTATTTTTTTCTTTTTCTTTTTCCAAGATAGGATCTTACTCTAGCCGAGTTTGACCTAGAACTTACTTTTTGTAGTCCTCAAGCTGTCCTCGAACTCATAATGATCCTCCTACATTTGTCTCCCCAGTGTTAGGATTAATGTCTTGTGCGACCACACCTAGCTCTAAACAGGGAATTTATTGGATTAGTTTATGGCAGTCCACATGGCTGGATTCCTCAGCAGTTCCAATCTAGACCTGAAGGCCTGAAGGCTTCCTGGAGAGCAGCAGGTCTTCAGACCACAGTGGAAGGCTGAGGAATCTTAGTTCCCATGCCTATGAATGGATAGCTGAACAGGATAGATGCACGGTACAAGGTACAAGTGAAGGCACTCACCAGTAGGTGGAGAAGGGGAATTAGTTCCTCTCAGAGCTTCATAGCCCACCAGCAGGGTCTGTGTGCTCTAGAGGAAGGGCTCACTCTGGAGCAAGGGCTCACTCCGGAGCAAGGAGTTCCTCCTTTAGTCAATCCTTCCTGGAAACAACCTCAGAAATCCAACCAAGAGGAATGTCTGTGGATTCCTGATTCAATAAAGTTGACAACAGAATTTAATCATCATCACACTGGGCAAGCTTGAGTACCTGATTTGAGATTTCCAGAACCCCCTAAAAGGTAGATGCTATAATAGGTCTCTGTAATCCAAGTGTGCTTACTGAAAAAATGGGAAATGGAGATAGGAGAATATCACAGAAGGCTGGAAAGTTGAGGGATGTAAACAACAGACATTGCCTTAAACGAGGTGGAAAGTGAGAACCAAAAACTGTCCTCTGGCGTCTACATGAATTACGTGGCACATGCATGTGTGTGTATGTGCCACAAAGCAAATTGTATCATATACAAAAGAACTGAAATCAGTCTTTTTTATCTTCTCATATCATAGTAAAATAAAACTAGAAATCAACAAGGAAACAAATCACAGAAACTGAACAAATTCTTGGAGACCAAACTATGCACTCTCAACAGAACAATTGGCCATCAACAAAAATCAGTGAGGAAAATAAAAAAGAAAAAGAAATGAAAACCAAATAGTATATTTCTTTTCTTATTAAAATCTTACTTTTGGAGACAGTCTCATTCTGCAGCATATACAGCCCAGGTTGACCTTGTACTCAGGGAAATCCTCCTGTGTTAGCCTCCTCAGTGCTGTTATTATAAGACTGTATCACCATACCTTACTCAAATTCTGCCATTCTTAGTACACCTAGCCCAAACCTTTTAAATAATTGGAACTTTGCCCAACTTTTCTTACCCTAGCCCTCCAGGATGCCAAACTTCCTCTTCAAAGTCTTACAGCATTAGATACAACATTGTTAGGTCCTTATCACATATATTGCCTTATATTTAAGAAAATTACAGAATATCTATTAAAGTAGATTATGAAAAGCTACTGGGAGGAGGCACCTTTTTCTTTACCATAATCTACCTCCTATTCTTTCTTTCCTCATTGTGCTCTCCCCACCTGTATTTGATCCATTAATTTTCCTACATTGGGTATTCAAAAGATGTTTGTAGGACAGGAGTACGACTATGTGAAGGGAGAGTACACTACTCCAAAGTACAGATACATCCAAAAACAAGTGGAAGACTTACTTTAAACAAAGCATCATGATGGCAATTTCCAGAGTCCAGAATATAAAGATAAAGGGGTAACATATTTAATTTGTTGTCCAAATATATGGTTTAGTGTATATTTTGATTTATTTACCTTGTTATTCCTATAATTTTCCTCAGTTAAGGTCATTATCACTGTAGCTAGCTTTTAGCATTCAGTTTTCCCATTGTGAGCTCTTCATAGCTTTATTTGGTATTCCATTCCCTTCTATATAATTTTACCTTTCAAGTTCTGATAAATATTCCCACTAGAATTTTTTAATATTTTATTTTTATTTATTTATTTGAGAGAGAGACACACACACAGAGAGACACAGAGAGAGAGACATTGATATAATGGGCATGTCAGGGCCTCCAGCCATAGCAAACTTCAGACACATGCAGCACCTTGTGCATCTGGTTTATGTGGGTACTGGGGAACTGAACCTGGGTCCTTAATCTTAGCAGGCAAGCACCTTAACTGCTAAGCCATCTCTCCAGCTCCCCACCAAGGTTTATGAGTAAGACTATTTATCAGAGTATTAGGATTTTAAATTCAAAACTTCAGAAATGTTTGCTTCTAGAGGACTGGTCCCCCAGGAATAGCAAAGAGAGTCCTTCATGTACCTCCTATTTCATACCCAACAAATATGTGCTAGCATGAGTCTGGGTTTGTACTAGTATATTTCTCCCATGGCCTATATGAAAAGTTCCCTTGCTTGCATCTGGAGCTACTACTCAAGTCTTGTGGATTTCCTCCTCTTCACTTTTCTGTGGGGGTGGAGGTGTCTAGTGCACTGTGACACTGGGATCTGGAATTACTGGACTCAAGGATTTCCTGGAACAGCATCTTCAAAAGACTGCAGTTATGGGCGTGGTTTACAGAAAAACAACTTCTTCACTCAGAGCTCTCTAACCTCAAAGAGGAAATGGAGACCTAAGGCAGCAGAGTGGGTGAACAGGAAATGGAAGGTGGATTATAGTTCTAAATTTCTTTTAAGAAGTATCTCATAGGTTTATATATTCAAGAATGACCTAGGCAGAGATCGTTCCCTCCAATAGTTCTCCATTAGGAACTAACTAGGGAACATTATTACATAGAGAAACGTCCACTTTGGTACTGAAATACTTAACAGAGGAGCTTTGACAAAGGATCATATTGAAGACTCCAGTGGTCCAGTATCTAGGGAAGGGGACAGAAGGCACCTAGCTTCTGCAAAGGGGACCATAAACAGTTTCTGTGTTATCACAAACTTGAAACTGAGTGCAACCACAAAATTGAAAGACAATGCACTATGGTCCTATAAATAGAAAAAGGGATTTCTTCTGCTAAATGATAAGGTTGCAGGCTCTACATACAGCCTGTTGCGTAGCTCTGCATAATTAATGTGTGTGTGTGTAAGAGAGAGAGAGAGAGAAAGAGAGAGAGAGAGAGAGAGAAAATGCTGCTGCCCACCCCCTGGAAAATGGCAATACTCAGTGTGCATAGAGTATTTGTCACACTGAAAATTTACTACCATATTTTACTAATGGTAGTGGTAAGATAATCATGAGAATTTCATCTTTCTTTTTTTCACTTTTGCTTTCATCACTTTTTCACACTCTTTTATTTTTATAACTCTTTTATTCATTTCTCTCCCCTTTCCTCACTTCCTTTCTCCTTTCATCTCTCTCTCTCTCTCTCTCTCTCTCTCCCTCTCTCTCTATTCCTAATTTAGTTGTGCATGAGGAGGATTGGTTGTTCTCAGAACAGGGAGCCAGATCGATGCACAGATCAGTAGCGTCCTTGTTGGAGTGGCTGTCACATGAATTCTTTGGAGATTTCTGGAGAAAACAGAAGGAAGCTGAAACGGTAGGCTCCAAATTTTAATGCATAATTAGCTCTTATATGTGCCTTTCACCCTTAATATCTAGAATTGAACTGCTAATCCCTGGTTCTGGCTAACCTGTAAGATCTATATAGACACTTATGAATATAATGAACCTGGACCATTCACACTTGTCAATTCTCTGGTATTTGCACAAAGAAATATAATTACATGGTTGGCTACTTCAAGGTGGGAGGAGGAGATAACTTTGAACTTGAAGAAATGTAAGTTGATTTTTCATAATGCATTTAGCTCAATTGATATTGAACAAGATTGGATTGTGAACACTTGTAATTTAGTTTATTTTGTATTAAGTAAAGTTCTTTGCATGATTATACAGGGTGGTTTTTATTTACTGTTTGCTATAACATTTTGGTGATAATTTTTTAGTCTACTAAATGATTAATATGGTTGGCTTTGTGTCTTTTCCAAATGAGCTGATTTTAAAAATGAGAACTATAACATGTGAAGACCTTTATCAACATCAACTTATTCTCCTATCTGCTTGCATGAGTTACATATTTACACCATAAAAGTGAATTATAATTAATAGTAGCTAAAGAGATTCTGATTTCAAAGAAAACACTCCAAAACGCCATGTTTATAATGAAAGGAAGGGGAAATAAGAAAGACAACAGGCACAGTTTCTCTGTTTCTCATAGATAAGCTTTATTTATCAGAGTAACTAATCAGTACTTTAAAAAATCATCAATATTGGATAAAATGATTTGGGGATAAATATGCATTTCATATCACTATAACTGGCTTAATTTGCTTTTTCAGATTATTATAACTGGCTTAATTTGCTTTGACAAACTGTAAAGGAAATTGTTTTGTGGCTTACATATTCTTGTCTTTTGAGGACTCAAAGAAGGTACCTTCTAACTATAAACCAATATGACACTGTTACTGGCATGTAACTGCTAGGAGCTGTGTTCAGAGATTAAAATAAAGGAAAAGATGGATTTACATTTATGGTAAAGAAAGGAATGAGGAAGAATGTGTCACAACATGAACAAGGATGAAATCTCAAATAAATGTCCTTCTCCTTGTTATAAACAGTCATATCCATGAACTTTATTTTATACTGTGCTAATCTTTCTAGGGAAGGAAACAGAATTTCACTGAATAACCAGAAGTAGATATTATAGAGAATTTGGGTTGTTCATCAATAAGTATTTCCTTCCTGTAGCTATAGTAAATCCTAGGTATCAATATCATAGGTGGGATTGAAATTCTTTAGCTTAGGTAAACATTAAACTAACTACACTAGCAATTATTTAAATCATGTAAAAGTCATCTTCCAAGAAATTTATGTCCAAGAACAGATACATTTTAATTGTAGAAAAATTACTTTGTGCTTGTGAACAATTGTATTTTTTTCTTTTATATGTGTGTAGTAATGTTTCTTTGAGAAGTTCATCTGGTGCATCCATTCTGTTTGGACTAGTTTAATATGGTGTTTAATATTTGGAAGGAAAACAAAAATAAAACATAAAATTGATCATTGACTGTCCCAAAATGCTAACTGAATTTCACTAGAAGATCTTATGAGATAAATGTATTTGCTATTTCTCTTTCTGACAGTTAATTGAAATAGGTAAGAGAAAGGAGCATGCCTTCTGTCTTCTGATATCACACTCTGTCTTCTCATATTAAGATGCTTAAAAGCAGAAATAAAATTTAATTCTTTTTCCTGACCCCCATTTAGTCATGAGAAGGGGAGTTAAAATGGTCCCATTTCCCTTTCTTATGAAAATGACCTTCCTTATCAGGCTGGTCTCTCAAAAATCAACTTTCAGATCCTTATGAAAAGAGAAAAATATTGTCAGAAAATATATTGTTCTTGCCATTCTTGGGTGACAGCAATACTTTTGTGCTTTGGGAGTAAAATGATCAGTTCATGTTTGAAAATTTGAAAACCTGAGGTTCATGGACTTGAAGTGAACTGGACCAAGTTTTGTGAGTCCTTGATAGAGAAATGGCTACAATCTAGGTCTCTTGGCACTTTGTCCAGTGCTCATTTCAATTTTTCCTGCTGCCTAATAAAGCTTGAGGATTAAGAGTCATGCATTATTCATTGAAAAATGCTAAATGTTAAAAGATGTCATTTTGAAATCACTCAAGAGCCTCTCAATACCATAGTGCACTTCAGGCTTCTCCCAAGGGCTGCAATACTGCAGCAGAGTTTGATTTGCTAGGGTTTACCAGTGTTTCCTTGCAAGAGTAGGAATATGTGTCCTAGCTGTGACTATATTTAAAAAAATGCAAATTGATACCAAATGTTTTAGTACACAATAACACAGACATGACCATGTATTCTATTTAGTGTCAGGGAAAATAGCCAACACAGAAGTTGAAAGAAAGTACCCAAGAAGGTCTGAGATGTACTAAATTCCAGATTTTAGGAGGGAACAGTGATTTCAGTGTATCTGGTTGGCAAATGCCATGGGTAGGATTATCTAAGGGCAGAAGGTAAGAAGGCTAAATAATTTTGGAAATTGGGGAAGTACGAGTCCTGAAGAGGATGCAACTAGTTCATTGCTTGATTGTTACTAGCATTTTTCATATATCCAAGTGCTATTTGGATTTGGAGATCAAAGTAATATTTTTTATTATTTTATTTTATTTTATTTTATTTTTTCTCAATTTTTAAAACAATTTCCATGATTATAAAAAATATCCCATGGTAATACCCTCCCTCCCCCCGTCGAAGTAGTATTTTTTAGAACAGTCTTTAACATACAAGAGAGAGAAGACAGTGTGCAACATTTTAATGTCCAGCAACTACTGCATTTTCATCAGCCAGCACTCAAGATGCAGACTGTGTTCCTAAAAAACAGAAGGGTAAAATATTAACCAAAGTAAAGTCTGTATGAACTGTGGAATCTTGGGTAAGGATAACAAGACTCACTTTCCTTATCTAGTGAGGAAATGGAAGCTTAATCTTATGCCCTGGTTAGTTCTGCGGGTAATGTAGAGTCAAAACCTGTGCTCAGAGCAGGAACCTGTGATGCTAACTCAAGCTCATTTACATCATGAACAGCACAATCACTGTTTCACTGGGGACACAAAATACATGTGAATGTCTACCATCAAATAAAAAAATCACTTATTTTTACTTCTTGATAATATATTTGTCTCTCCAAAACTGTTTTTGCTCTGTCAGAATACTGCGGAGACAATACCAAGATTTTCTGAACATTTGCAGCAAAAAATGAATGGCTTGGCTGTCATTATAATTATAATTACTTAGCTAATATTGTTTTAAGGTTAATCTGACTGATGAGATTCAAGTATTCCATATAAGGTGATCATCTGTTCTCAGGTAATACTTTTAAGAAAATGGCTTTCTTTTTTTAATTTATTATTATTATTATTATTATTGGTTTTTCGAGGTAGGGTCTCACTCTAGCCCAGGCTGACCTGGAATTCACTCTGTATTCTCAGGGTGGCCTCGAACTCATGGTGATCCTCCTACCCCTGCATCCCGAGTGCTGGGATTAAAGGCATGTGCCACCACGCCCGGCTACGAAAATGGCTTTCTTCATGTGACCAAATAATTTGTACAACCTAACTATAAAGATTAACAACAATAATAATGATTTTCTATTTGGAGTATTTGGACTAAACAATGTGATGGAAAATAATCAGTATGCAAAGGATAGACTTATTTTTTTTAATTTATTCAATGCGATGCTACAATTAAATATAGACACTAAATTTTACTAGAAGAAAAAGAAAAATCCCACAGATGGAATTTAGGAAAAAAAATCTCCTTTATGTTAACCTTTATCTCTCTTGCCCCTATTAATTCCTACATGTAACGTCTTATTTACTTAATCTTCAAAATATCTATTTATTTGGCTTTACCCTCATATTTTCATGATAACAACATTATAATTTTATATTTTTGGTACACTTTTGGTGGGAAGCTTTTTGTTAATCATATTTTCCTTTTAGTTGTAGTATCCTCTTATTCTGAATATATTAGTGATTTTTCTCTCTTCCAAAGTCAATTAGGATAAAAATAGGTTGTATTCATTTTTGCAACTACGTAAGACTTACATATAATTAGGGAAAGTCAGCCACTTGGCCTACATTAGCCTCTCTGAAGACGAACCACTAATGGAAGAAATAGTTGGGTTTGCTATCAAAAGGAGGCTTAGTCCATATCAAAGCCTCTGATATGATAGTGCCTTTTTCTTTCAAATTCTGAGACTTTCAAAATTTATGAAGACTGGAAAGCAAAATCCCCTTAGATGAATCAGTGTGAATATGACACACCAGTTTTTGAAGTGGAAAGTGTAAATCTAATCTGTGTTAATGAAATAGACTTGGAGTCCAAGTTATCTTGAGTGGGTGATCACACTTGGGGTTTTGGACTTCCTTGCCTTTTTTTTTTTTTTTTTTTTTTTTTTTGGTTTTTCGAGGTAGGGTTTCACTCTAGCCCAGGCTGACCTGGAATTCACTATGGAGTCTCAGGGTGGCCTCGAACTCACGGCGATCCTCCTACCTCTGCCTCCCGAGTGCTGGGATTAAAGGCGTGCGTCACCACGCCCGGCGCCTTTCTTTTTTTAAAAAAAATATTTTATTTATTTACTTGCAAGGAGAGAGAGAAAGAGAGAGGGAGTTAGCAAGAGAGGGAGAGAATAGTCATTCCAGGGCCTCTAGCCATTGCAAATAAACTCCAGAAGCACACACGTGTCACTTTGTACATCTGGCTTTATGTGAGTACTGGGGAATCAAGCCCAGGTCATTAGGCTTTACAGTACCTTAACCACCAAACCATCTTTCTAGCCCCTACCTTGCTTTTCTAAGGCCACCTTGCAGAAAGGTCTCTTTGGTCATAGATGGTATGTAAGCTTCCTTTAGTGTTTGAACAAGGAAATTTCATTAAGAAAAACATTGTGAGGATGTTTAGGCCACAAAGAAAACAAGGCTTATTTCCAGAAAACAACTGGACCTAGATGATAGTTGATACAGAATTCCTTGTATCTATCCTCATTTTAACTTAGAGTTGTAAAATTGTGCCATGAGAAATAAAATCTGTGTTTCTGTTTTGGTCTTGCCTAGAAAAATAGCGCAAGAAATTCAAAACTACCTGACCTCTGGCAATCACTAAATTTGAAAATCCTTGTGACATAGTCCAATAGGCAAGAGATACTAAGTATTATTACCCTGAGTTATAAGTTACTCTCTGTCTGAACTTGGGCTAATCATATATGGCTACAGTAAAACCACCAGAGGTTAAACCAGTACCTGGAGAATATATATGTGATTGTTAATACATGCTGGCTCCTCCTTAAATGCTGCAATACCTACTTTATGCTAACTATACAAATATGCGATTTTTCTACCACCCTTTTTCATTTAGTGACAGATGCCTCTAGCAACTTGGAAATTCTTTGGACATATATAAAAATGAAAATCAATGGTAAATAACCTCAATACATACTTTTCTAAAGACTTTACGATGATGTCTTGAAAAATTCAAGTATAACCTCATAATGACTGCATGTGTATTGGACCAAAGAATATGATTAATTAGATTTTTTTAAAAATCCAATGCATATATTTAAAATATACAATTAATTAAGCTGGGTGTGGGGATATGTGTTTGTTATGCCAACACTTGGGAGGTAGAGCCAGGAGAAGGAGAAAGTGTTTTAGGTCAGTGACTGCTACATAGAAAGGTCAAGTCAACTCTAGGCTACATGATACCTTGTGTCAAAAGAAACCAAACAGATAGGATTAATTTATTTTCATACCTAAACATTTGTTTCCCAGGGAAAATTTTAATTTTACACAGCCCTTTTGGGGTATGGAGTTTTATTTATGTATTAAAATTCATTTTGGATAGCAAATGTGAATTAATTTAATGTGCTTAATCTGCATCTTCTCCATACTAAGTTGTGCTCTTCACAGAGAATTCTGAATCTTTGGGCTTTTGTATTCCCACAGCTCTATTAGTTCAGTTTGCTTTCTATAGCCAAGGGAAAACAATTAAAGCTTTTCCAAAGTTTTTTGGGATTTTGGAAGTTTACACAGCTCTACATGGGGGCTTCAAAGTGAAGAAAAAGTATCATCAAGTTCAGGCCATGTCTGAGCTACTGGTTTTATTTTTGTATATAACTTATACCTTATGCTAAAGGATGTTCCTAGAAAAAAAGTCAGGATAAAGTCATTAAACATTTAAGTTACTAGAATATAAGCTTTAGCAGGTTTTGAGAGCCTATCTTCTCCTTGAATTAGTTTTGAACTTGGGTGCTCAATAATCAAAGGTAATTATGAGTCTTATTTATTGTGCATGTATAATGAACTGAACACTGGGTAGGGTACATTTATTTTGACAGCTCTATCTTCTACCTTTTAAATATGAGGATATTGTTATTAAAGAAATGAAACAACTCACACAAGTTAGGCAACTATGTTGATTCAGTTTCCTTTAAAATAATCATTTTATTGAAGCACAGTTGATATTTAGAAAGCTATACATATTTATTTGAGTTTCAAACCAAGTTCTATTGGTGGTTAAAGCTATTTTCATTATATTATGCTGTTTCCATACCTCAAAAATGTCCCAACTAGCTGTATTATTTGTCCCTTCCCATTTGAACATCAAGAAAATTTGTAACAGTAGGAATAAAAATATAGCAACAATTTCAAAACAGATCCTTCTTTCATTAGATTTAGTTTTGGTTAACTTGTACAGAGAAGTAGATAAAATATAAAAAAGCATAA
Source organism: Dipus sagitta (assembly GCA_036346955.1). Lineage (NCBI taxonomy): Eukaryota > Metazoa > Chordata > Mammalia > Rodentia > Dipodidae > Dipus > Dipus sagitta. The sequence continues at coordinate 67,598,209 of CM070776.1, forward strand.
ATTGCAGAATATAAAAAAGCATATTTGAAATATTTAATTTTCCTCAATGAATCCTTATAGTGTGTTTATTTACCCAAAGTAAAATGGGTAACAACAGGGTTGGATAGATGGCTTAGTGGTTAAATGCTTGCCTGTGAAGTTTAAGGACCCCGGTTCGAGGCTCAATTTCCCAGGACCCTTGTTAGCCAGATGCACAAGGGGGCACATGCGTCTAGAGTTCATCTGCAGTGGCTGGAGGCCCTGGCGCACCCATTCTCTCTCTCTCTCTGCCTCTTTCTCTCTGTTTGTCGCTCTCAAATAAATAAATAAATAAATAATAAACAAAAAATTTAAAAAAATGCGAAACAGCAAGAGGAATATAACACTGAACCTTTGCCCTAATAGAGCTTATTTACAAAGGGAGAATAAACTTCCACACATAAAATATGTCTGTACAATTGGGATTTAAAGGGAGACACTTTTTGCCATAAGCAGAGTCACTACATCCCCTATCATAAAGCTGGTGTGGTGTAAAAACTAGGTCCTATTAGCTAATGTAGAGATTTTCAGAAAGTCTTATCCCTTAGTTGGAAAGATGACTTAGTGGTTCAGGTGCTTGCCTGCAAAGCCTAAGGACCCAGGTTCAATTCTCCAGGTCCCACATAAGCCAGATGCACATGGTGGTGCATGCGTCTGGAGTTCGTTTGCAGTGGCTAGAGGCCCTGGCACACCCGTTCTCTCTCTCTCTCTCTCTCTGTCCCAAATAAATAAATTAATAAAATAAAAAATAAAGTCTTATCCCTAATGGAATATATGACATGCTAGACTCTAAGAGCAAAGGGCCAGAGGAGCAGATGAAAGTTTCCTCTAGATATATGAAAAATGTGTGCTCTTAGAGGCAAGTGAAAATCAACACAATGAAAAAACTCAAAAAAGTACATTGAGGTTCCTCTAAGCATGTCTGAGGAAATAGGTTCTACTTTGTGTATACTTATTTGCTGGCCTCCTGTTGCACTGTGTCAGTTATGCAGCATTGTAGCTGCAGGGGAAAACATGAGGTTCTTCTTAAAAAGAGTCAGTGCTACACATCAACCATGAGAAGAGAGCATGGAATTTTTTTTGTTTGGGAGTAAATTGTTTCATAAGTGTAAAATAGTTGAAGTTACAAGATGCCTGTTTCATATTCATATCACAATCTATAGCTACAACAGAAAGAAAAATAACTGGAATGTAACAGGCTTTAGTTAGGAACTCATTGTGGTAACCATCATACCTGTCAATTCTGTACTCTGAGTTTAAAACACTCTGCAAGAGCAAGGTTTTAGATTAGTATGTCTCCTAATAATGTAGATTATTCCTGATCATATTATCCTGCTTTCAATGTACTTCACTGCATTCTTATGATTCCTATCCAAGAAGAAATAGAGGAAGAGTATTGGGAAATCAATTTATGAACACTATTATGAATAATGCTTAAGTAGGAACCAATCATGAGCGTGTTTTAAGTCATGCTCCTTTGTGGCTGACTAGGGACATAAACGTGAGCCAAAAAACTGAAATTTCCTCATTTTTCAGTTTCCGTGTTTGTGAAAATAGTGTGTTTGGGGCCACTTCTCTTTTGAGAACACAGATCACTGTGCTGACATTGAATAGGCACTTTGCATTTCTTTGGTCAGAGCTCTTATGTACAGTCTCCAAAATCCCATGCTTTTGCATTAAAATCACATTGGGAAAATTGAGTTGTACTTTCCTTTCACTTGACATTTCCCTCAGCACATGGAAGCATTATGCTTGGTTAAGTTTGAAGTTAGAAATGCTTATGAGCAGCAAGATAGTAATGAAATCTGCAGCTGAGTAAATGAACAAGAGAAGCATGGGATTTATGGATCAGTGAAATCACTCTGCTTTTGGAAATGCTATGTGGAATAGCCCAAAGACCTCAAATCTACTGTGGGTGTGTACCCAACATGTACTGCAAATTTCTATAGATCTTAGAATTTGACCTCCTCAACTTGGGTGTTGTGATTTTACTTGTTTCTTATTCCATCTCTTGGGTCATTGCTTCGAGTCTAAGAGTTTGAATAGGCAGGAGTTATGTCTTCTTCCTTTAAGCTCCAGGGACATATAACATTGTTACATGATTTATAATAAGTCTGATTGGTCACAATACTATAGCATTAAAAAAAGTGAAATTGGAAAAAAATACTGGATGGCTGTACAGGACATTTTGATGAGGAACTCTCCATGACATTGAGTCTAGGAGAGGCTAATACACTTGAGTATGGAGTCCAGGCATTAAAAGTTGTGCTAGGATTCCCAGTAAGGCCTGTGGTGGCAAGGCACTGAGGAGGAAAGACATGAGTTTCTTATATATCTTTCCAAATTTTAGTTTAGAATGGGTCCAATGTACCAAATCATAGCTTCTCCTGGACTTAGATTCTCAGGGTTCAGAGTAACCCTCATTTTACAGACACAAGATTGAAGCCCAGTGATGAAAAGGATGTTCTCAAGGTCACACCACTAATTGGTGATAAGGCCAAGATTAGAAGCCAAATATACTATATTCATGTTTAGTGCTCTTTCCCATTCAATCTCTTTTCTCTCAATATAAGTAACCTGTCTCAGGAGTTGAAAAAGCAAAAATAGATGAGCCCTTATGTGGCAGTGTTAAATAAGAATGGTTACATACCAACTAGAATCAATTTTTAACATCTTGCCTAACTCCTGTTAATGAAATAGGACAGATGATTAAATATGACTAAAAATAAATATATCCAAGAATATTCACCATTTTAGCTGCATCCACTGTTAGCCATCCAGATTTGTCTACTGTTTATGATTGATCTGATCCTTCGAAGTTGCCAAACTCTGTCCCTATGTTAATCTTCACACATCTGCCCCACTCAGGTGGTGAATGAACAGTCTCATTTGGCCTTTCCACATGACAAACTGTCAACATGAACCAGAATTTTTCTCACTTTGTAATTTCCTGTCTGATCTTTCTTACCAATCTACTAGGACAGACCTCTTTGGATTCAGAGGCCTCTGGTAATATCTTCCAATTATGCACCTTTTTCTTGGGTCTGATTCTTCCAATTTGTTATCTTATTTCAAAGAAAATATTTTTGACTGCTCACTGTGAAGGCAAGGGCTGCCTAAAACTCATGACCCTCTTACATCTACCTCCCAGTTCTGGTATTCTACTTGTGCTCCACCACACATAGCCTAACAAAATAATTAAAATATATATATTTTTATTTTCACCAATATTCTTGCTTTCTTCATGTGCATTTTTCAAAATATTTGTTGAAATATTCCTGGAATTATATAAACCTACTCACAAAGTACCAGGGGCAAGAAGAGAGGGTGGAGATATATATGTATGTGTGTATGTACGTATGTGTATATATATATATATATATATATATATATATATATGATGTATATATTCTATTATTGCAGTTCTCACTGAATTATCCTTTTTTTCTATTTTGTGGCATAAAGAAATGAGAATTTGAATCCTACTGTAGCCCCACCAAGATTGTCTCCTTCTATGTTTCTTTACTTCCTTCTTTCTGTCAAGTAGCATATATTTATTTTTATATTTCATTTCCTTGACTTTCTAAATGACATTTAGATCATCCCATTTATTGCAATTAATAGGGTAATGTCTAACCACTCTTTATAATATTTTATCTTCTATTAGGAGATTCCTGGAGACACAGTGCCTAAAAGGATTTAATCTGTAACATGATATTTCATGCAAGTTGGCAAGTCTGGGCAGGAGATCCTTAGGTAATATTGAACAGAGAGAGGTGGGATGTAATATTTGGTGCCCATAAATCACCCCACAAAGGAAACCACCCACAAGTGTTGCATGGGCAAATATAAGACAGCTTTGTGCAGAAATTGGGCTTCTAGCTATGCTCACAACCAATGGACAGCTGGATCTCCTTACTTATATATTCACTAATAAATGAGACAATTACCATCATGAGAAGTTCTCAAAAAAAGAAAGAAAGAAAGAAAAACTGCTGACTGAGGAAAAGAAAGCAACTACCCTCCAACTGTGCTGTGAGTTTGACTAGAGGCTGTGGGATTTTTTCTAGGATAGCTCATCATAGCTAAGAGCTCCTTGTGACCAGGGAGTGACTTGTGAACCCTGCCACTGACATTCCTACCTCTTTTCACTCTTTGCAGAGTCTGACAGGTCAAAACAGATGTCAGATGGGAAAAGGATTTCTACTCAGTCTACTTTGCTACCACTAAGGATTCTATCAATGATATCCATATTCTCTTTTGCCCATGGTAATCCATTTTGGGTGCCTCATTATATAACTACTATACCCTCATCGTCCTCTGTGAACATCTTCTCCATGCTGCACTTAATCACTGTTTTTTCTATGTTCTTTCAGGCATGAATGAATATCCAGCCCTTTCATCACTGCTTCTTCAGGGGACCCTACTGATGTGATTAAGAAGTTCCTGGATAAAACAGTAGGTACTCAAACATGGTCTTGACATGACTCAAACAGGTCTTTAGCCCTGTGCTACCTAGAGAAATACCAAGTGCTCACACTAGCCACTTGTTGCCAATTTGCTGGTATTCATGGTAAATTACCAGACATTGATTAGGTTCTAACAGTCAAGAATATGTTTTTTGCTTAATATGAAATAATATGTTTTCTGGAGGATTTGGCATAGTGTAACATTTTAAATTGTGTCCTACTCAGTCATTGCAGCTTAGACAAAATAAAACCCAGCCACAGTTATCCTATCATTATGTAGTATTTAGATATTTTGTTCATTGTGCACACTTGCATTCATTTTGTTTTTGTGAAAATATTACAAATAATATTTATCTTTGGTTTTGTGTAGTAAGTGTGTTTTATGTGTAGTGTATGCACATGTATGCATATGTACTTGCCCCATGCAGACACATGCAGAGGCCAGAGTAGGACATAGGGTGTCCTGCTCTAATTGTTCTTATGCACTGTTTTCCTGAGACAGAGCTGCATAAAAAAACTTGAGCTACTATAATTTAGTAATGTATGGATGACAAACAAGCCCCAGAGATTGTCTTGTCTCTGCTTCCGTCCAGACTTGGGCTTACAGACATTCATGACCACACTTGGCTTTTTACTTGAATTCTAGGTATTGATCTCAGGCCTTCATTGCTTGCCTGGTAAGCACTCTTACCTGCTTGCTTATATTCCCAGCCCAGTACTATTTATAATCATAGATAATTTAAATTTTGTGTTCAAAAATGGTACTTTACTCTTCTCTTCCTAGTATTGGTCCTATTTTTTCTGAGTTACTTGTTTCTTTGGTTTCAAAACAAACTAGAAAATAAGGATTCATAGTCTTCATTCTTCAGAATTAATTGTATGTAATGATGACATAAATTTCATAATTTTAAAACTGTATATATGTGTGTGTGTGCTGTGTGTGCTGTGTGTGTGTGTCTTACCCAGCGAAATATTTGACACGCTGCATACAGATAGTTACAAGTGTATGTTGAGCAAGAGTGTGCTATTTGCTGAGATAGAAAAGTAACTATAAGAGAATCACATGGATGTTATACAAATATTTACTTATTAATTGGTAAATCTCAAGTTGGAGAAATATTAGGAAGATGCAGATTTCAGAGTAAGAAGTTCTGATCACATTATTTTATTTTATTTTTTACTTTTTAACATGGAGGTTTGTTTTTAAAAATACATTACTCAAGCACCAGCTTTGACATCTACTTATTGTTAGGAGGTGTGTTTGGTGCTTAACATCTGTGTAAAATGACCGTACAAATCACTTAAACACCAAATGTTAGACTTTTATTTTAACTCCTATACACATATATGTTTCCTCTGCATATGAATATGCTTATGTTTAACTAATATGTTTTAGTATGGGGTTATGAGTCTCTGGAAGCCACATTGAAGCCCCTTGATCCTATGTTTCTAGTTGCTTTTTCTCATAAAATACAAAAGGCTCTATGTACAAGACCGCTTGAATCTTTTTATGTAATATAATCCAGATGAACACTGATGAGAGCTGAAAGGCCAAGGAGAAATATAACTGAGTACCTGTTCACAGCATATTATGTTGACAACATTAATATTAGTGATTCATGACACATGGAATCACCTATACATTCAGCAGCATGCATCTGTTGTCAGAAGTAACTGTATATTCTCAAATGTAGGGCTTACTATACAACTTTTGAAACTTTTAGCAGATAAAATTATCCATTGATCTTTGTATTTTGTGTTCAAACTAACTGGAGGAAATTCTAATCCATTTTCTTTTTTGATAGCCATGAAAACCTTATTTAAAATCCAGCCTTTTCTTGAGAGATAGAGAATACTCAGCAAGGACAACAGGCCACCAAACAGAAAACAAAGCAAAAAAAAAAAATACAAAAACTAGCAAATGTTAAGAAATAGATATGCAAAGCTGTTGTTGTAAATGGTTAAAATTTTTTTCCTCCTTGAGATATTGTTTTTTTCTTAACAGGTTTATATAACACCTACTATAGGACATTAAGAAAATCAACTCATTAAACACTCAAATAAGTAATTGGTATACCATCTCACTTATAACATCAGGCAATTGCGACACAGAAATATTTAAGTAACTTACCCAAAATCATCCAGATAGAAAGTGACACAGCTTGGGCTGGAGAGATGGCTTAATGGTTAAGCGCTTGCCTGTGAAGCCTAAGGACCCCGGTTTGAGGCTTGATTCCCCAGGACCCATGTTAGCCAGATGCACAAGGAGACGCATGCATCTGCAGTTTGTTTGCAGTGGCTGGAGGCCCTGGCACACCCATTCTCTCTCCCTCTCTCTATCTGCCTCTTTCTCTCTCTGTCACTTTCAAATAAATAAGTAAAAATAAACAAAAATTTTATGAAAAAAAGAAAGTGGTACAGCCACATTTTGAATTTAGGAAGAAGTTCAAGAGTCCATGCACTCACTTAATATAGATGTTTCTCATTATTTCTTAAGTATTTTGACTACTCTGTAATAAGTTGAATGGCATACATATGAATATGCATGTATGACATGGAATACTGAAGCTATTTAAAATAAGAAGTAAAATGACCAAGTTTTTGGAAGAATTGTCATTAAAATTTGTCTCATTTCAAAGAAAACATGGTGGCTCAGAGGAAAATAATGTGATGTGTGTCCCATTAGGCCATAGAAACATTCACTGTCAGAGGAGGGATAAAAACTAAAGACTTCTCAGTCTCAGTTTTACTGTGGCAAGTTGTCTTTGTTATTTCTGAATAAATATATCAAATTTATGTCTTTGAATAAATGCAATCTTTAAATGTTTACTTTGAGAAGCTGTCTACTTTTCTTAATGATGCTGTTTCACCCAAATTCTCATAATTTTTAAAATAAATTTCTTTGAAATTTTCCTGGCAACTGTTTTGGTTTAATCAAGAAAATAAATCTTAAAATAGCATAGCGTTTATTTCTGTCTTAGAATAGTATTTTTCTACTTGATTTCTAGCTTCAACTTTCAGACTTTACCTTGAATGGCTTTAAAAAAATATTTATTTTATTTATTTGACAGAAAGATATAGAAAGACAGAAATGGAGAGAGAGAGAGAGAATGGGTGCACCAGAGCTTCCAGCCACTGCAACCGAACTCCAGCTGCATGAGCCAATTTCTGCATCTGACTTATGTGGGTCGTGGGGTATCGAACCTGAGTCCTTTGGCTTCTTAGGCAAACACCTTAACCACTAAACCATCTCTCCAGCCCTTGAATGGCTGTTTGTTGTTCCAAATAATGCAACTACCCTGAAAAAACAAAGATTGTCATAGATTATTGCAAAGAGTGTGACATAAGCTTTGAGCATAATTCTGAATTTCCTAAAGTATAATCAGAATAACCTTATAACATTTTAAAGGTACAACATATTTATTTAAATTCATGCTTTCTAATCATTAATCTAAACAAGATGGTATCACTGTGAGGAATCCCATATTTTAAAGGTTTCAAGTTATTCAAGATATATGTAATGTGTGTGTTTGTGCATGTGTGTTTATATGTGTGTATATGGATGAGCATGGATGGCCTCATGAGTGTTTTGCTTCTTGAGTAATTTTTCCAAGACATGTGGGTTCTAAATGGAGAATGTTAGTCACCCTCCAAGATAAAGCATGCTTCTCAAAGACGTATATGTCAATGTGTTATGTAAGCTATATCAGTGGCATAGTTTAGAGATGTTTTGAGAGCTAACCAAATCAGGTGCCAGAGCCAGGACTAAAGAAAATCCAGATAGACTAGAACAACTTTCCAAGGATAGTCAGATGAATCTAGTGACATATAAAAGAAAAAGAAAAGGATTTTAAGATTTAAACCACTTATTTATTAGTAGTATTAATGGTGTCATTAGTACTGGGAAGAATGGCACAAGGAAATATGTCAGTTTTAGATATATTTATTCTTAAGATTCCTATCTATATGTTTTAACCTTATTGTAATCCCACTTGTGAATGCATATCTAAATAAGGAGTAGAAAGAGTCATAAAAAGATGAATAGTTCAAAGGCCAATTACAGAGCCATTAATGGAAATACATGACTATTTGGTCATCGTGTGATTAAATAGCCAAACTTCTCATACCTGTAATTACACTGTCACTGATATAATCATTGAAGCAAAACTGGCTTGTTGTTAGTCTTTTTCATATAACAGATACTTAAGTTGTTAAGTACAGTGGTGATATATCAATTTAAGTTATTTGTCAAGGATCAGAAATATTGTTATTGTAACATTAATTAAAATGTTACAAAGAAAACAAGTGGATAGTTTAATTCACTCAAGATGTGGCTAGACACTTAGTTTTCAGTGCACTGAACTGGGTAGGTATCAGTGCTAACCCCATATTGCAAATAATGGTACTCACTGAAAAATACCTTTTATTTACTATCACTTATTTTATATTAAAATATTTGCTTTATTTAGCTTTGCATAGCTTGTATTTCAGGGAAGATAAGTATATTTAAATTTTCTCTAAATTAAATTAATTTCATAGGCTTCCTGGTGTCCAGGAAGCCAGCCTTGTACTCAGAGTATATAATGATGTAGAGGTAATTAACCTATGGAAGAAATTAAACAGCATTTTAGCTAAATTCATAGACAGAGACAGCAAGTGCATCTTGTGTGCAGGAATAAAGTGGCACAGTAGAAGTCCAAGTGAGATAGTTGAAGGCTACAATAGACCAGGCTGAAGAAAGAGAGCACAGCTTTGGATGATATGTTTTTAGGACTTTGAAGTGTAGATATTTGAAGGGTTTTGCAAAACTTCTTGTGATGCTTTAACTTGAATCTGATAGTGACAACTGCAGAAACACTACAGGCTAAAATAAGAAAGTCATGGTATTTAACATAATAAAAGGAAGTAGAGGTACTGCCCTTGTAAAAATGTTGCAAACAAAGATAAAATATGAATATTTTTTAACCCTTCTATAGATAGAAGTAGCCACTTAGATAGTTGAACTAACCAAGCATAGAAGCTCAAAGTCTTTCTGTAGAAACATCTGCAAAAGATTGGGCACAGAGGACTTTCTTAGCTTCTTAGATAAATTTAAACTCAAACTATAAATCGAGAAAAATATGGGTGCTACATTTCTTTTTAAAGAATAAAGAACAGCTGGGCATGCTGGCACACACCTTATTCCCAGCACTTTGGAGGCAGAGGTAGGAGGATTGCCGTGAGTTTGAGGCCACCCTGAAATTACATAGTGACTTCCAGGTCAGCCTGGGCTAGAGTGAAATACTACCTCGGGGGAAAAAAAATAAAGAAAAAAAAAAAAAACAGTAGTACCCAATATTGATCTGGGTAGTCCTCCTTCATTATATTTCAGTCTCCACTTATATTACTTTCACTCCGCTGAAGTAAGGATTCTCCAAAAATGTACAAATGTTTCCAATGTCACTTAGTGAAAAATTATTTAGTAAGAGAACATAATTCTTTGAACAAAAATATGTGAAAGTTCAGTCAAACATTGTCTTGGCATCAAGCTCCCAGGACCTGGACTAACTATTCAAGCTATACTTAGGATGACTTTTGTGCTTTAGCAAACATCATCCCTGTCCTAGCGGAGAGAAAATTTCTCATATTATCATCATTCTACTACCTAAAATATGTATTATGGGACGAGGAGGAGTCACTTGAAAGGAACTCATCTGACACAATTTCCATCAACTCCTTTAAATGAACCATTTCTGATTTCTTCTCAAACAAATTTGTTAACATTTCTGGTAAGGGTCTATATCAATATTTGGGAGGTGAGAATTCTACCACTAAACCAGCCAATACCACATAGTACTATTTGATAGTTGATGTTTTGTATTTGTACTTGTTCCAGACTTGGAATAATATAGCATCCAAGTGAATATGTCATTATCTGTATACTTGGATCATGAGTAAAATGCATTTGTAACAATTCCTTGTTTTAAGATTAATCTGGGATTATCCCTGCATTACACTTATGTCCTTCTTTGGCTTCAGGGCAGTGATTACCTACCCTATAATGCTATATAGTCACAGATCTACTTTATAATTGTGGTGAATTATAAAGGAAAAAAGATTGGAAGGAGATATACTCTCAATGGTGTGCCATCTTCTCTGCTTCCACCTAATGCAGAGTTCATGTACACCCCCAAGAAAAAAAAAGTCTATTACTAAGGCAAGTTAGGGGAAATCTGTGTATTTTTGTTATTATTTGAGATAGTGTCTCTCTATGTATCCAATGCTATACTTAAGATCAAAATCCTCCTGTCTCAACCTCCTAGAAGCTGGGACCATCAGCACTCTAGTAACAAGAACTAGAATGATGCCTTTGAGAAACAAGACCTGATAAAAGGCTTGCTTTGCTTCTACTCATCAGGAGGCTTATGCTGTCAGAAAAAGTGTACAAGTACAACACTGTTTGCTGGCATGTTTTCACCACTGAAGGATTTCAGAGGTTAATTTTCTTTCTTTTTTTTTTTTAAACTTTGAAAGCCTTTTATTGTCTTTGCTTTTTGTATTCTTCAGTTTCACAACAACCAGCTAGTTATGGATTTTTTTTTATTAGTCAGTTCTGTATTCAGCAAATACAGTCAGTTTGGTACCATTATTAAGTTATTTACATAGTAGGTCTTTCCAGAGTATCAGAGAAATTATGACACCAAAATTCATAAAGTTGTGATCAGTCCAGCAGAAGACAAAGATGTGTCGCTAGGCTGGAGGCAGGGTATATTCAGTCATCTAAAATAACAGGGTTCAACGCTATGTACGTCTCACCTTTACTACCACTACACCCTAATCAAAGGACAAGATTATTATGTGACATTTAAAATAAAAAATTAGATGTGCATATTAGTTGCCTTGCTCTTGGGATATAAACTTTTTAATGAAAAATTTAAGAGCATTTACTAAGGTGTAAATGTACTTTTTTCAATGTAATTACTGAGAAGTAAACATTTTATTATTGTCAGTTGTATTCAATGTTTTAACAATTAAACTTTAAATCCTTGTCAAGAAAATTGTCTTTGAAGTTGCTAATGACCTCAGTGTCTTAGAAGCTTCTACACTATCCTTTTGCTCTTTAGAACAAAATGCTATAGAATTTGGATGACAATCATAGGTAGAAATGACCCCAAAATATCAATAAACCATAAGTTACTGTAGAGGAAGAAAGTACTAAGTGTGTATGCATACACACATACAACAACAACTAAGAAAAAGCTGATACAGGAAATAAGCTGAAAAGCTGATGTAAAAAGCCCTTTGGGATGTATTACACATGCCCCCAAAATTTTGAGTGTGTGAGGGGATTGACATTTTTTTTTGTTAAAAATTGGCCAGTTTGGAGCAATTCTTGAAGGTGGGAGTTTGGCATTCCCAGTCCAAATGCTTTCCATAGAGCAGAAGACTTACCCTTAAGAAAAAGGAGATTGAGTCCTAGCCACCAAGTAGGAAATATTTTGTTATTGTTGTTTTCTTCTTTCTTTCCCTCGCTCTCTTTTTAATTTAAAGAAGGTTTTTAGGGCCCTTAAAAAATCACACCATGCTAGATAGCCATCTACACCCAAATCATAGCCAGCCCTCTGGTGAGGCCCTGGGGACTGGTTTTATTTTCCACTCCGCCCTTGTTCTTTCTACCAGACTCCATAAGGTTGGTTTACTCCTCCACTTTCACAGGCTATTAATCCTGTGAAGCAGTGGATAGGGCACACGCTCAAAGAGAAATTTAGAGAAGGACTGCAAAAAGAGTGAAAAGGGCCAGAAGGATCTGATTATCTTGGACCTTAGTTTATTTTATGTAAGCTTGGAAGCTCATAACTTTCCTCTAAAAAAAAATACCCCTTCTTGTCCAAACTCTCATGTCTGGTCTGAGACACAAGGTGAACATTCAGAAAAGCTGAGGAAAATCCCCACAGCCCTGTCAGCACTGAGAACAGGAAATGCATACAGTTTGCCCACTGTAACATAACTTGTGATCACCTCATCACTTCTACGAAGTGAAAATATTAAAAAAAACACATGTGAAGTGGAGCTTTGTAAAATAGTGGCTTCTCTTCTAAAAAGGGGATTTGGGATATACACATGTAGAGTGGTAAATGCAGGAGACACTGATAGCCACATTTTTGGCTGCAAGTAATTCTAAACTGTCTGTTTTAATGTTTCATAGTACCTGTCAAAATTAATTATATACTTTCAGTAGTGTTTTAACCTTGTATCAATAAAATGTTTTTGAGATCCACTATGAATTCCAAGTTAAACTGCAGCCAACAAAATGGAGGTTTATTTAAATTGTTTACATAGGAACCTATCATATGGGGGGCATAAAGGTATCTTCCCATTATATTAATCTATATCTACATCCCCAGTAAACTTAAGTGGAGCTGGGTTTCAGTTGCATACATAATAAGAATACAAAGGTAGCTAAAATGATATGTTAGATAATAAGAAGTTCACAAGCTTTGGAATGGGTAAAGAAGAATATTTCTGATATAAATAAAATGCTGTGGAGGTTCCCAGGAGAGCACAATCACAACCAGGAAGAGAATAATGAAAATGTTCATGGAGAAGGTAGTGTTGTTTGGTAGTGACTTTGAAGAATAAGCAGGATTTCAATGATACAGATGGGATAGACAATACAGATAGAACAGCACAGTGAACGTCTGCAAGAACTCTGGTTTTAGATTTTATGGTATTGCCCCCTTTTTTGTTGTTTTGGTTTTCGAGGTAGTGTCTCATTATGGCCCAGGCTGACCTGGAATTAACTTTGTAGACTCAGGCTGGCTTTGAACACATGGCAATTCTCCTACCTCTGCCTCCCAAGTGCTGGGATTAAAAGCATGTGCCATCATGCCCGGCCTTGATATTGCCCTTTTTAACTCAATTTGAGTTAATGTGATATTTGTTAAAATGTATATACTCTGTCTCCAACTTTTTGCATTCAGAAATGTGCACTTTTTACAAGCACTGCAATTGTCATAGGGTTCAGATTTGGAAAGCCCTGGCCTAAGAAAAGGGAAATAACTAAAATTAGATAACTATAAATCAGGTGGCAAAGAATAAGACAATGGGAACTGTATAACAACAAATGGCCTCATAGTTTCTATAGATAGGGCAAGCAGGTAGTGACTGAAGTATTGTTAGTGCACACTACAGGCTTGAATAGCTTGTTGGTGTCATCCATCCCCAATACAAACTGCTATGTGTTGATTATCAGAATTTAAAGTAATTGCAAACAAAGATAACTAAGTGAAAGACAATGTGATTAGATTTTATTTATTGGTGAGTTATGTCTGAGTGACAGCCTTCTTGCTGTCTCCAAATAACTCAAGATGCATCATCTAGTGAAAAGAAAATGTGGTTCATGGGCTTGAGAGATGGCTTAGCGGTTAAGCGCTTGCCTGTGAAGCCGAAGGACCCTGGTTCAAGGCTGAATTCCCCAGGACCCACGTTAGCCAGATGCACAAGGGGGCACACGTGTCTGGAGTTTATTTGCAGTGGCTGGAGGCCCTGGTGCACCCATTCTCTCTCTCTCTCTCTATCTGCCTCTTTCTCTTTCTGTCAATTTCATATAAATAAAAATAAACATAAAAATAAAAAAATTAAAAAAAGAAAATGTGGTTCAGAGACACTTAGACTCAGCTAAGTAAAAGAATGGCAGTGCTTACTATATCTACACTGCTCATGTGCATATTTCCTCCTTTCATGAAGCTTAACTACAAGTCCCTTATACAAGGCATAGAGCACCTCTCAAAGTAAAAATTTAAAAAATGATGGAATACCCAGTAGGACAGAAGTGATAAACTACTTGGGGTAATTAATAAGGCAAACACTTTCCAAGATTTACATATTGCCTTGTAGTCAGTTCTTTAAGTACAAACAGTTATTGGACAGGATTCCCAGAAAGATTTCAAGAAATTTGACTTTGAGAATTTTCACAAATCAAAAGGCTTTGAGACTTGCCACATATTTGATCAGAATCAATAAAAGATAGTTCTTTTCTTTTTTTCCAATAATTGTGATCATATGTGTGTCCACATCATAAAATTTCCTAATATACCTGTGTACATACCTGTTCAGCCCTATATTATTCGATGTCATTTGTGTCACTAGATATGTTTTTGTCATAGTTTTGTTTTTGGTTGCCTGAGATGTGTACCTAACCTGAAATTGGCTTTTGAGCAAGTGCTTGCCTATAACTTGGGATTAAATGTTTCCTTGGTAGGAGTCCACACCTCAAAATAGCATCTCTATTTGCCACTAGTATATCTCAATAACCACAATTCACGAGTATATAATTTTGTTATCTTATATTTTGACCATTCAGCTTATTTAAAAGTAGATAAACTTGTTTTTTTTCTTTTTTTGAGATAGAATCTCGCTCTAGCTCAGGCTGACCTGTAATTCCCTATGTAGTCTCAGGCTGGCCTCAAGAGAACAGCAATTCTCCTACCTCTACCTCTCAAATGCTGTAACTGAAGGTGTGCACCACCATACTGACTAGATAAACATTCTCATGGGGGAGGAGTATTAAGGTATGATAAGCTAACATCTTCATAGTACTGTTACCATGTACTCTTGAAATGTAAGTAAAATTCAATAGATCTTCAAACTTTATACATATGTATACAAATATGTATTAATAAATAAAAACGTAACTTATCACAAGAACTCAATATGAAATAGTTTCTAACCTGTAGGTCATTGGAAACTTATCATACTTAATTCAGGCTAATGATTTATTTTTGCTTTTCTTTTTTACTCTTTCCAAATAAGGAAGGGTAGGCTTTTGAAGTAAAGAAAAGTTGCTAAAAAATCTTGTATGTCACTTAAGGAAGTCTCTCATTTAATATTGGGGTATGTTTTATGAAAGAAAAATTTCAACTAAAAATCATATGCATTGAAAAATGTACCCTTTTCTTTCCAAAATCCTTAAATAAAGGAATATCTGCACTTATTATATCGTTGGTTGTAAGATTCCTTTATTATCTCAAGCAATTTTCTCACAAGAAAACAATGTTACCTAAATGAAGGGTTCACATGGATTATCAGGGAGAGCTTTGCTTATCATTTGGGTGAGACCTAACCCAAAGTAAGCTGTTACTGTCTGCAATCCTCAAATGTCCTGGCAGGTAGCCAGAAGAATCTTAAGGGACATTCTCAATTCAGGATTATGGGATAAAATACAGAATTGAAAACTCATTATATCCAAATAGTTTATATAGATATCTATAGCTATCACAATCAAATACACTAATACTATTAACATATACTAATAAAAATTGTGTTCACTAAGGAGGGGACCAAAGGAAGGGTATACTTTAGAAGGGTAGTCTTGACTTGCAATTTACTTCACTTCAGCAAGTAGCAAATATGTTCCTAACAGTTGAAATGGTTCCATTCTTATGTGCTTATTAACTGTCCATGATCACATTTTTCCAACTATATGATGATTTTTATTGTTTTCCTTTAAATAATAATGTCCAAGAAGATAGAGGTCATGAGTTTTGTTTTGTTTTTACTGCTGTCTATATTCCCAGTACCAAGTATTGTGCCTGACAAACTGTAGATGCTGAACAAATTTTTTTGAATAAATATTTGATGCATATGCCATGTATTGATCCAGGTTTGAGTTACCTAGGCCATGTGTAATGGACAGGAGTAAGCTAGCATAAGCAACATGTTCAAAGATTACCATAGCAAAAAGAAGAGGAAGTCATGTACTACAACAGTTACAAGATTCAAGGAAAGGTGCTAGCATAACAGTGTTTGGTTAACCACAAAATATTTCATGAGCAGGAAACTTGAGAAAGTTCTTAAAAATAAGTGGAATTGGTGTGGAAAAATGTTCCAGGCTAAGGCAGCCAAATTATCAGATGCTGTCCTTGAAAAAAAAATTTAAAAAAAAGATGATCTGAAAAGCATAAAGTTTTCCTGCCTAGACTGTGGGCATGCTAGAAGAGTAGGAGACAGAGCTCTAAAAGTACATAACAATGTATTGAGGAAGCCCTGGACTACCACTGGTGACTTGTAGGGAATATAAGGCCATGAATGATTTTTAAAGAGCTCATTTTAGCAAAACCAAATTAAAGCCTTATTCAAAATGGATAAGAAAAGTAAGTCATGAAGGCTTGCCCTAGAGTAAAAATGAAAATTTAAAACTGGAATGGTTCTCTAATAATGCACTACTAGCAAATAATAACTAATAGTTATTAAACACTTATGTACCTTGTAATATGCTAAATGCACTATACATGTTAGCTCAGGAATTCTCATTATGACTCTATCAATTTGGTATCATGATTATTCTCAAATTCAAAGGAAAAAAATCAAGGAACATAGAGGCTTAGTGGTAAACTATAGGTTGCACAACTATTAACTGAAGGAGCAAGGATTTCATGATTTCTATTTTGTTTTTGTCCTGACATGGTATTGCCTTGTTGGGAAAATAAATGTGAAGAAGACATAAGTAAAAGTCAACGCCTCAAAATTGTTCCCAGTGCAAAATGTATCCACCTTTATTATAGATCCGTTTTAATAAACAATCAAGGTACTTCAACATGACGTGGGCAGATAATCAGAACACCACTATAAACCCCAATGAAGTCTTCTTATGGTGCTCTAAACAAGGAAAACTTAGATTGAGAGTTGACATTTCACATTAAGCATGTTGTTTGACTACTTTTCACAAGTTGATCCTGACTCTAAGGAAATGAAGACAAAGTGGCAGGATTATAAATTTTAAATATCCACAGAAATTTAGCCGGGCGTGGTGGCACATGCCTTTAATCCCAGCACTTGGGAGGCAAAGGTAGGAGGATTGCCATGAGTTCAAGGCCACCCTGAGACTACATAGTTAATTCCAGGTCAGCCTGAGCCAGAGTGAGACCCTACCTCGAAAAACCAATATATATATATATATATATATATATATATATATATATATATATATATCTCCACAGAAATTTAGAAAAGGAACCTTCTCTTTTCAGTTATACCATCTCAGTGATGTCATTGCAATGTCCAGATCATCTGACATATTGACAAAACCAATTTTAAAGGGTCAGGTACCAGCAGGTCTATGGTTTTACAGTAGTTAAGTCTATATTGATGGCGGAGGGTGAGAATATAAAAATGAATTTCGAGTTTTCTCATGCCACAAAGCATTTGTGCCAAGATGGCGACTGTGTAGACATCATGGAACCCCTCCTCCTGGGAGCCAAGAGGAATCTTTAAAAGTAGCAGAGAACGGTGTTTTCCTTTCACTCCAACTTGGGAGACATTCTATTAGTGAAACATGCCCCCCCAACAATGAATGTGTGCTAACACCATAGCTTGTAAACTGATGGCTAACCCCACAATGCAACAAAAAGGGTCCCTGTGGAGGGGGAAGGACAAGGAGGATAACGATGGTACCAACTTGGTTGTATACACACTGTGTACATAACTAATAAAAAATAAACTTTAAAAAAATAGAGTAAATATTGAAAAAGTGTAAAACAAAAGTCTGCATTTTTATAAGCTTATATAAAGAGTATTTCAATCTGCACAGGTACCATAAGTAAAGTTATCAAAATAGCACAGACTTCACTTGGCAACTCCAGTGTTTTGTACTATGTCTGTTTTGGCATCTCCATTTTCTGCAGGGTTAGTCCTATTCTTGCCAGCATGAACTTTTATCTTTATTCCTTTGGTATGTTCCCTCCTTTCTTTAGGAGTTGTTTTAGGATTTGGCTCGGCTTTGGAGAAGCAGGTTTAGCAGACAGCCTGCTGATCTACTCCATGGCTCATCCTTCACCTTGGCTTTGTCTTTTTTAGCCTCCTAGTCACCCTGTGTTAGGGGCATGGCAGTGCATGGATGTAGTTGCTGAACAGGAATGCAACAGTGTGTGGCTTTGGTTGCTCTGGGGATTGGACTCACTGCTTCTTCTTCCAGGAGGAGAATCACACTTCAGGTGGAGAGATGCTGGTTTTTGTTTTGAATATGCTGTTTTATATGGCCAATAAATATTGTTAAGTACTAGATACTGAAATTAGTTTATTCAACCCATATTGAGCATTTACTCTGTATGTGGCATAGTCTTTGATTCCTTTATAGAGCAAGTCATTTAACCATGGGAAAATCTTTTTCTTAGGGACTTTGCATTCTAATAGGGAAAAGTGTAAACCAAAGATATGTCACTAAGAAGCATATGATGTACTGTTGATGATTAATATAGATAAAATAAAAACATAAATATGTTGGAGAGTACTTGGTGAGAACCACAGTTTTAAATAGAATGGTCAAGGAAAGCATCTAAAGGGAACTTTGAAGTTGATGTGTGAGTACCTGTTGGGACTGGGAAACACATAATTAAGAAATTTTAAATATGATTTCAAGTAACAATATAATGTTAACTGTGTATAGTCACCATGTTATATACTACATTTGCCTAATTTATTCATTTTATAAATCAAAATTTACACCATATCTCTAGATACATACCCATTTTCCACTGTGCCCCAGCTCCTGACAATCAGTATTTTACCTCCTATTTCTATGAATTTGACTTTTATAGTCATTATATATGTGAAATCATGTGGTATGTCACCTGTACCTAAATTATTGCACTTAACAAAATGTCCTCCAATATGATATTTATTGAAAATGGCAGGATTTCTTTTCTTTTAAAGGTTGAATAGTATTCTATTATGTATATGAAGACAATTTTCTTTATAGTCATCAGTTGATGCTTACTTAGCTTGATTCTGCATTGCATCTAATAGGAATAGTGCTGAAATGAACATGATGGTAAAGAGTTTTGACATACTAGTTTAATTTCTTTTTGATATATACCCAGAGAAAGATTTCTGTATCATCTAATAGTTTCATTTTTAATTTTTCAAGGCACCACAATGCTGTCTTTAATAGTGGACAGACCAATTTATTTTCAGTATAGAAGGTTTCCCTTTTCTCTACTTCATTACTGTCATTTTTTCTTTTGTCTTTTTGATGGTATGCATTGTCTTTGATGATAGTACTTACTCATGTGAGATGATATTTGATAGTGGTTATGATTTGCATTTCCTTGATAATTAGTAGTGTTGACCTCCTATAAATGTACTGTTATCTGCCATCTAAATTTTTCTGTCACCTAATCAGAATCACGTTGACCATATTTAAAAGATGTAGTTCAGTTTAGGGATTGGACACCTGGAATATTATAGTTCCTTCAGTATCAGCTGTCCTTTATATTTGCAATTACTTGTTATAATATGATATTTCTACATCTTCCTTATTTTAGAATTCTCAAATATATAACCTGTTCAGCCTCAATGCACAGTTCCTTTTACATATTAAGACTTTTAAATAAAGTGAGCACTATCTCTTTGAACAAAATGTGATATTTTACTTACCAGGCAGTTTACTTTCCAGGCAAAATAACAATAACAATTCCTCCAGGAGTTGAATCATGCACACTTCAAACCACATGGATTTGATAATCCAAAGCAGGATGTTTCATAATTCTCATTAAATTTTTGTTCTTCCCACATATCTTTAAAGTCAGTTAAGACCTTCTAGATTTCAGCAGCCTTGAGGCAACTATCCAAGTCCCTAAGCTAAAATTTGTTTACCTCAGAACAAGGGTCATGGAACCAGCTGAGTCAACTTTTTGAGGCTTTTGATTCCGTGTTCTGGTGCAATGGTCTGTTGTCTTGAATAATTAAGAGGTGACTAAATGGCCCGTGTAAATGGAAGTATTTAAAGAGAGGCTGGTTGCCCAGTTATTTTCAGACATCTGGGAAGGATTTGGATCAAATCAGTGGCCCCAAATGATGCTTCAAGGACAAATGCTGGGCTGACTATATCAGAATCATATGGGACATTTTTAAAATACAAATTTCTGGCTTTATCCGAAACATACTGAATAAGAATCTCTGGAGGGAACACCTGGAAAACTGTATTAATTTTTTAAAAGCCTTCCCCAGATGGGTATGAAGATGTGTGAAGCTTGTGAAACAGAGAGTTCCAGAAGAATCAACTACGGTTTGGGCCAGGAGAGGAGGTGGCTAAGGATCTTTTCAATTTCCAACCATCTCCTATGATATTGGTTCATAGAGGAACCAATTTGATGAGCAAGAGCTAAATTATTTTTTAGGTTCCTTCTAGCTGTACTTTCCTATGATATAAAATGCTAGTCACTGGTAAGTTCCCCATGCTCTCCATTTAATAACTCTTGTCCTTTCTCATGCAGGCAAGCCTAATTAAACTCAGTGGGTCACACTCAAAAACATGGAATTAGAAGGGCTACTAGCTAGGAAGAAGAGGGGCTTTGGCAGAAATAGGAGGGACCTAAGAGAGAGAGAGTAATGGGCGTGAATATTATATATATATATACATATATATATATATATATATATATATATATATATATATGTGTGTGTGTGTGTGTGTGTGTATGTATATATATAAATACATATACATATATGAAATTATCAAAACCAAAATAAAAACAAAATGGAAATAGTTTTATAACTGTAGCATATTATTCTCACATCAAAACTTTCTATTCAAACCAATGCATTTTCTTCTATATGTAGTCTTAGTTTTTCATGTTAAAACATGTGCAGACATAATTGGCTTGTTTTCTTTCACTTGCAGCTCTGCCTTTGTTTCTTACTTTCCACTTACGACCCATATCTGGAAAAAAAATGATCTATACAACTAAATCACCATGGAAGAGTGGCCACCCTTTGTGGACTAAAGCAAAACTTGCTTGTTTGTGAACCAGCAAAAGAAACACCTGGAAAGAGATGGCTATTTTCATTTCGGAATTTGAAGAGCTATTACATGGCACATTAATAATCCAAATGAGAAAAAATCAACTATCGTGAAGTCACAAAAGGCCTATTAAGAGACCAAACAAGAGAAGATGATAATTATTTTTTCCTGTGCTTACATACTAGATTTCCTTGTAGTTATTGTAGATGAATGTAAGGAAAACATACAGAAAATCCTTTGGAAAATGTCCCCAAATCATATGTAGAAGTTAATGAATGAGGCAAAAGAAGATTAATTGATAGTCAATCTCTCTGATCCATTGACCATTAGTCTTGCGGAAAGAGCAGCAACTTTAACCATCCTTAGGAAAAGACAGTTTTTCTGGAAGTAATCATGCTTGCTAATGATACATGTAACAAGACAGATGGAGACAATACAGATTTTCGGTACTTTATTTATGCAGTGACATACACTGTCATCCTTGTGCCCGGTCTCATTGGGAACATATTAGCCTTGTGGGTATTTTATGGTTATATGAAAGAAACCAAACGGGCTGTGATATTTATGATAAACTTAGCTATTGCTGACCTGTTACAAGTTCTCTCTCTCCCACTGAGAATCTTTTACTACTTGAACCATGACTGGCCATTTGGGCCTGGCTTCTGCATGTTCTGTTTCTACCTGAAGTATGTTAATATGTATGCTAGCATCTACTTCTTGGTGTGCATCAGTGTGCGACGATTTTGGTTTCTCATGTACCCCTTTCGCTTCCATGACTGCAAACAGAAATATGACTTGTACATCAGTGTTGTTGGCTGGCTGGTCATCTGCCTTGCCTGTCTACTCTTCCCTCTCCTCAGAACCAGTGATGACACACCAGGCAACAGAACCAAATGTTTTGTGGATCTTCCTACCAGAAATGTGAATCTGGCTCAGTCTGTAGCCATGGTGACTGTTGGAGAGTTAATTGGTTTTGTTACTCCACTTTTGATTGTCCTATATTGTACCTGGAAGACAGTTCTATCATTGCAAGATAAATACCCCATTTCTCAGGACCTTGGAGAGAAAAAGAAAGCCTTGAAGATGATTCTTACCTGTGCGGGAGTATTTCTCATTTGCTTTGCACCTTATCACTTCAGTTTTCCTTTAGATTTCCTGGTGAAATCCAATGAAATTAAGAGTTGCCTGGCCAGAAGAGTGATTATAATATTTCATTCTGTGGCCCTGTGTCTTGCTAGTCTAAATTCCTGCCTTGACCCAGTCATATATTATTTTACCACTAACGAGTTCAGAAGACGTCTTTCAAGACACGATTTACAAGATAGCATCCAACTTCATACAAAATCATTTGTGAATAACCATACCACTTCTACATTGGCAACTGAACTATGTTAAATAGAAAACAGACTGAACATGACCTGGAATTCCAGTAAAACTGAAAACATTTGTAACTTATTAAGCAACAGGGAAGTATTTATTACTTTCTATTGAGTTCTATGTTACTTAAATGGGGAAGGCACACCTTTATGACAGAACCTACTTGGAGCATTATGTCCCACCATCATTGGTGTTGACATGTCCATGAAGTACCATGTCATCAGGTCTTCAAGAATTAAAAGATAAAACTGATTGCATTCTTAAGTACATGTGCTCTCAACTAGTCATCAGCTTTGTGACTCTAAGTCACAAAGTAATCAATCAATTTCTTGAGCCCACCTTAATACTGAGTTTTCTTACTGTACGTACTGAATCTATAGTCAAAGGAAGTCAAATTGTCTGTACTAGTAATCACAGTTCAAATTCCAATAGCATATTTACTTAAGTGGGATGGACAATCATCTACTCTAGGTAGACAAAATGTTATAAACTTAAGATCATTTTTATTTACCTTGTATGATTAAGTTCCAAGATTTGAAGATTAAAGTACATATTTTCTTCATTTAGTGTCAAGATGAAACATCATCTGTCACATCTATACATAGAATGAAATTCCAAAATCATGCTTTTGGTATACGTAAACCAAGAATAATCACAGACCCATGGTATACAATAACCTTATGTGATTGTATAATATTGCCACACTGAATATACCAGGGCAGGTAGTTTTCTAGTCAAACTAAACTGGCTCAGATTGCTTCTAGGCTCCAAAGAAAACAAAAAAGGTAACAGAATTTTGTCAGTCTTCCACTATTTATACAGAGCACCTTTGGGGATATATGAGCCTTCCTAGTAGAGCAATTTTTAATCATATTCCTAGAATGACATTGAGGTAATTCTGACATATTGCTGCACTTACTGAGCCTATGGAAGAAATAATGCACTAATTAATCACTAAGCTTAAGCTAAAGTGAAAAGATGAATCAAAGTAAAAAAAAATACCTCTTAAAATCCTGACTATTGTATTTCTTACCCCAGGCTTAGGGATGTCTAATAAGGCATCTGTGCAAGCCAGAGTAGAGCTTGAAGGTTTGCAGTCCTGCAGACTTTAAAGTTTGCATTGATTCTTTTTTCCAATCCAGCTTTGTTCTAGCCATACCATTCTGAAGCCTACACAGATTACCTGTTAACTGTTGAAAGCAAATCTTTCACCTTTTGAGAAAAGTATAGAAGATCATTCACACAACTTTGGGCACCCTTTACAATGCCTTTCCTGCTACCTGTTTGGTACCACTAAGAAGGAAAAGGCTACGGTGTGATTAGCAACTAACCATGAGGTTGTAAGTATTAGATTTTGAAACATGTTTTAGCAAAAAAAACTTAAAATCTCAATGCTATATAATAGAGACACATTCTTCCATTCTTCTTTATATCCAGAAAGAATGGGTAAACCAAGCAAAATTCCATTATATTCAGAGGAAAGGGTAGTTTTGGGCATATGGTTATGATACCATATGTTTGGGGGAAGTGGTTGAAATCAAAATAAATTCTAACACCTAAGATGACTAGAAAAAAATTCTAAAGTTTTCTCTGAACACATAATTTTGCTTGTATTGTTTTAAGTAAAATAATACTGGATTAGGAAAATGACTGTGCTGCTAGTGATAGTGTATCTATGTAACTTCTAATTATCCAATGCAATGTACATGTTTTGGTGTTATAAATGAGTTTTGAATTAATGTCAAATTTTGTTTTAGATAGTAACTATAACTGTATCTGGTATGTTTCTTTTAAAGTATTATGGGATTGTAAATAATCATTGTGTAACTAGGAAACAAAAGTGGATACTTGTAGTGGGAGTCATATCTATAATGACTGTGCTTACTATTTGCTAGACTAGTATGAATTACACTTCTTAAGGTAACTTTGGGAAGTCATTGATTAAATTTTACTAACATGTTAGTTTTAACTTAAACATGTCTTTTTTCTAGGGAAAGTAAATATTTCTAGGAGAGAATTAGCCTTCTTACAGGAGTGATTGAGTTTCAGTCAATTTATTAGTACCCTTTTGCATGATCTAGGGAGAAGTTTTAATGCTATTTAACTAAGGCTTCTCTAGTCAGACCTGTCTATCTAGGTTTGCATTCAATAATTTGCTTTATCTAATTCAGCCTTCCTCTTCATGGATGCTTGGTCTTCTCTGTCCCCTTGCTCTTCTAGGCAGCCATCTGATCAACCCATTCACAATAAGGTGCTAATGACTAATAGTAATGTAATATTAATTTACCCAGAAATATTTGAATTCCATACTGTAGCATTAAGCATTAACAACAAAGCAGTGACTTTCAATACAGGGCTTACAGATACTGAAGTAAATGATCTGGAAGGAAAGGTGTTTTGACGAAAGTGGTTCTTACAGTAGTGCCTTCCAGATTACATATAATAAATTATCAACTAATTTGATTAAAATAATGGGAATACCAAAATTTAAAATAAATATATGATAATCAGTAGCCCATGTTTTTGCTTGTTTTTGTCTTTTTGGAAACTTTCTCTCTTCTAAATCTGGATCTAATTTCCAGAGAGACATCTAACCTGGGAAAAAAGTTGTGCTTCAGTTCCTATCCATATAGTTGGCATGTGTCAGAGATTCCTCTCTCCTTGTTGAGTATTTTCTTTGGATCTCTCATGTATTACTCTGAGTCTTATGAAATTGGGTGCAAATTTTAAACACTCTCAATTGTTATGACCTACAATTAAAGATAATTAACTGAAATTTCATTTATGAAGTTGTTGAAATTTTGAACTCATAATATAATTATTCTAATAAGTTTTGAATGTGGAGTGTTTTCTATGTTACTAATGTTAACCTTATTATTATTTGTATTGTTTTATTCAAAAGGTTTATATGTTTGTATTGTCACTCAATTAAACAGCATATCCTATTAACTGGTAATTCCATAAATAAGATTCATTTTCTCTATGAGCAGTAGATCAGACCATATTACCCTGTAAAGATTCATCAGGGAACTCTGTGTGACTTATTTTTTATATCACCTTTTAGTTTTACTCCAAAGATACTGTGAAATGTTGCATTTGGAGTTCACTTATAGCTCTAACTTATAATATGCATTTTAATAGTAAAAATTGTGCCTGTAATTAAGAAGAAATATTCTTTCTCCAGAAATCAATGCCTGATCACCTTTTTTTTTTTTTTTTTTTTTTTTTTTTTTTTTGGTTATTCGAGGTAGGGTCTCACTCTAGTTCAGGTTGACCAGGAATTCACTATGTAATCTCAGGTTGGCCTTGAACTCATGGCGATCCTCCCACTTCTGCCTCCCAAGTGCTGGGATTAAAGGCGTGTGCCACCATGTCCAGCTGCCCTGATCACCTTTTTAAAAATCATTTATTTATTTGCAACACAGAGAAAGAGAAAGAACAACACAGAGAGAGAGACAGAGAATGGCAGAGAGAGAGAGAGAGGGAGAGAATGGACACACACCAGGGCCTCTAGCCACAGCAAACAAACTCCAGGTACATGTGCCACTTTGTCCATCTGGCTTTAAGTGGGTACTGGGGAATTGAACCTGGGTTGATAAGCTTTCTAGGCAAGCGTATTAACTGCTGAGCTATTTTTCCAACCCATCTGATCACATTTTAAGTTAACTGATAGACTGATTTGAACTTTGTCAGTTTTTGTATACATGTGAAAACGTCCTATTGGGGAGGTAGCTTCAATTATCAAAGAGAAAGGTGAACCATTCTCTCCATGTTGCCCCATTTCTACTTTGGCCCTTTTGTTAACTCACCTCCCTGTTTTCTACTTTAGCCATTCCCTCCTCATCTCTTGTATATATTTAGTGCATTGAAACCTAGGTACCTTTAAGAATTACCAAGAATTCTTCTGGAGAAAAAATATTTCTTCTTAATTATAGGCACAATTTTTACTACTAAAATGCATATAATAAGTTAGAGCTATAAGTAAACTCCAAATGCAACATTTCATAGGAATTACAAGAATTACAAATTTTGACTATTTTAGAAAGACTTTCCTAAGATGTAGAAAAACACTACTAAAAGAGATTTCTGATACTTTGTTATACCTGAAGAAAATAATAGGTCTGTAAACACATGACTTGCCTCATGTTTCAGATGCCCTCAAGTTCTATGGAGACCTCACCTGTGCCCCTGTGAAGCCAGGACACAAGTAACTTCATTAGCTGTAGTATCATATTTGTTCTAATGGTTGAAGGGAAATAGAATGACAGATGAACTTGCAAGAAAATGTGACTGCTTAAAATTACTTATTCCTTGGGCTTTTTTTTTTTTAGCAGTTAATACTAGATTTTATTCATTAGAAAAAGTTTGAAAACATCCTTACTTTTCAGTTGCAATTTATTTAATTGGAAATACTTCTGAGAATTATATCCAGCCTCTATGATAGGTATAGGATAACTGTATTGATATTAAATTAGTTAATATGTTCCTTAACATTTAATTAACTAGTTCCTTAAAATAACTTTTTTAATTTTTATTTTTATTGACAACTTTTATACTTATAGACAATAAACCATGATATATCCCTCCCCTCCCCCACTTTCCACTTCACAACTCTGCTCTCCATCATATCCCCATCACTCTCTCTCTCTCTCTCTCTCCTAGTCTCTCTTTTAATTTGATGTCATCATCTTTTTCTCCTATTATGAAGGATGTGGTCTATTTGTGGAGGAAGAAAGAGACTACAAGTTCTAACTTTCTTGAACTTTACAGGCCATTTCCTCAACAGAATTTCTTCAGCTTTAACTGTTACTTAATTTTGTCAAGACCAAATAGTTCTTTTATTGTTGACTAAATTCTCTTCATCTCACTTCTTACTTTACATCTTCTGGTTCATCTGTAGGTATAGCCCTTATCCAAGGCCCTGTGATTTCGTTTTTGTACCTTTTCAAAGAATAATAGAGCAACTGATCCATGGGTATAACTGTCACTAAGCCTTGCTTTAAAAAATATATTTATTTATTTATTTCAGAGACAGAAGCAGAGAAAGAGAGAGAGAGAGAAAAAGAGAGAGAGAGATAATGGGCATGCCAGGGACTCTAGCCACTAAAAACGAACTCCAGACTCACACCACACCTTATGCATCTGGCTTATGTGGGTCCTAGGGAGTCAAACCTGGGTCCTTTGGCATTTTAGGCAAGTGTTTTAACTGTAAGCCATCTCTCCAGTCTAAGCCTTGCTTTTTGACTTCAATGTCTTTTGTTTTACCAAGAGCCCTTTGAATCTGATTCTAGTTCATAATAGTGTGAGTTTTTGAAATTTTATAAAGAATACCAAATAACCAAAAATTTAAGACCAGTAATATGCATACATGAGAAGGGAAGAGAGTTAACTAAAACAAATTGTGTTTGAAAATGCTACAATTATACCTAAAACTCTGTATTATAACTACAATTAATATTTAAATGTCAGTTTAATAATAGGACCAAAATAAAAATATTTGAAGAAATGATAGTCCAAGTTCCATTGATTCAGGGAAATAAAATAGTCATATTATAAGCTCCTCATATATTCCTTTTGTTTGTTTGTTTTATGAGGTAGAGTCTCACTCAAGCCCAGGCTGATCTGGAATTCACTCTGTATTCTCAGGGTGGCCTCAAACTCATGATGATCCTCCTACCTCTGCCTCCCAAATGCTGGGATTAAAGGGATGTGCCACTACACCCAGCTCACATATTCTTTGAATAAATGAAAACATATTATACTGGATTAAAATGATCTGAAATCACATTACTACTATATTCTACTGTGGAAAAATAAATTGAACATATTCAAGAGTGAAAAAGATAACGGTCTCCTATCATTCAGCTTCAAACAATATTAACACCTGACAAATTTCCAGCAGTGACTCTTCTATCCAGGACTGTGTCAACATATACTTCAGACATTATATAATTCCATCTTTAAATGCATAATAAAACTGATTTGGCTGTTTTTCAGCATGGATGTAAAATACAAAATTCTACCACCTAAAATTTCCTTTTCTTCAATTTGAACCAGTTCCAACTCAGATTAAAAAATTAAAACATGTATTAACCTGGCTCTTTTCAATTTATGTGACTATTCCTCCTGTTGTGGAAATGAGATGGAGAATAATGAACTCAGATCAGGGATCCTTGGTTCAAACTTACTATATGTATCATAAGGCGTTCAATACCTCCAGTTCCACTGAATGTAAAAATACCAATGTTGACAAACTGTATTTCTACATTTTCTGAACAATTATGCACTACATAATACTTGCAGAGCAATATTCAAATTATTGATATAAATGTACAACCAGGAATGTTTTCTGAACCCTGTAGCATAGTCTGTGAAGACTGCTTATAATTAGGTATCTCAGCCATTGCCTGTCTTATTCCTTTTAATCTCTGCTATTGTTTGTCTATTGTTAATAAAGGCAGGGCTTTCACTACATAGACACATATTTTTCTTTAATAAAAAAGGCTTAGCCAGTATGGTGGCTTTTCTTTGTCATGTACTTAGAGATCCAGATACCATCAAGATTTCTTGCATGTTTCCCTGACCAGAATCATGCAAGTTATAGATTATAAAAATTTAATCAGCAGGCCATTTGACTAAGACTGCTCTAGCATTTTGGATTCCTACATAAAGCAAAAGGAAGCCCAATGTAAATAGAAAAATGAAACTTGAACTTGCTCAATTGAAAACTGTCAATGTACATCTAACTTAGGACTTTTCAACCAAATAAGACATATGCCTTAGCTATAGCCTGTCAAGGAATTTCATTTGTTTCCACATTTTGCCTATAAAACCCAGCTATTCATGCTGCTTGGAGTTCTGCATATTGTCCAATTCATGAGTCATTTTTCTCAAATAAACTCTTTTAAATTTGTCTAAAGATTTTTTTGTGGCATCTTATTACATTCACATAAGATAGCAGGCTTAAGAAGATGGAGATGACAGGAAATTGTGAAAAGAGCCTCCTGCTTGCCACTCACTGTCTCATAGTCAGTGATATTTTTATGTCAATCTACAAAGTGGAAAAAATAATAGTTGTCATTTTGTGTGGCCACACATTCAGTTAAATTTGCTTTTATTGTGGAAGAAAAGGAAGCATGTATGGGGAAACAATGTTTGCTCCTCTTATTCTAGGGATAGAAAAAATATTAGAGATGACTTCTTCCATGATAATGTAATCTAAAGCATCAATTCCAGCTGTCCTCTGTAACCTCACTCTCTTTTATAATGATACCACTTTCCTCTATGGAGCAGCTCCTCCTCTTCCTTCTTGGTACCTGGATCTGCAGCAAAAGGAGAAACACTCTTAGACAATAAAAGCTTATGGTAATTGTGCCCTGGCAGAATGTAACTAAGGATTAGTGTTAGGTAATCCAAAAAGCTGGTATGAAGAAAAACGGCCAAGTAGGCAAAATTCTATTTTCCGACTTACCTTCCGTGAGTTAGCTCATATGTAGGGCATGTCATTGTCCTTCATCTTAATTGCTCCAAGGAATTAAAATCACCTTCAAAAGTTGTTTACATATTTCTTCTGTCTTCTTAGAATTTTCTTCAGCAAATTGTCTTTTCTGTTCCTTCAATTTTTGAAGCTTTCACCCTTTAAAGTTTAACATCCTAGCAGAAGGATTTCCCATCTATATAGAAACAAATTCATTTCTAATATATCATCTTACATTTTATATTACAAATCCCTATAACTCATAGTTATTATATTATACCCTAGTTGCAGGTTATATTTGTTCATATTTGTGTCTAAAACATATAACATACACTTAAAATTCATGTCAAATGGGGGGATAGGCAATATTTGCTTATTAGTTGAATTCTGTTACCCAGCATTTTCTATAGGGAAATCAGTTGATAGTTTATGGTTTCAAGTGAATAACAACAACTAAAATATATGGTATTGATCTAGGACTAACAATATTTTCAGGTGCCATAGAAAATCATCTAAATATCTTCAACAGTTTTTGGCCCTGTACACAGATCTTTGTATTTGTGATAGATACAACTAAGAATGTATCTCATATCTACTCCTGGGTTCCTTGCACTGAATATAAAAAAAAAGCAGTGCTTGAAATTTCCTCAGTGATAGGACTATAATCATACTGAACAGTTGACTCAAGAGTTGATTCTATGTGTGCAGGGATCGATAGCTTCAGGATAGGGCACTGTCTCCAGATAAACCAACCAGATGATTGAATGATTAAGGGGCTAGACCACCGCAGAATAAAGAGATGCTAAAAGTTGAGTTCAATTACATGACTAGTGATTTACCAATCATGTTTCCACAATGAATCTTGGCTCAGAGGTGCTTTCTTCTTAGTGAACATACCAATCTAACAAGAGGTTGGCAATCCTGGCTCCACTGGACATAAGCATTCAGGATCTTCCCAAATCTTACCCTACATGATTCTTTGCCTTGAATTTCGTTTGTATCCTTAATACTAAAATGGGAATAATAAAAACAATACTTTCAAGAGTTCTGTGAATTATTCTAGTGAATTATCTAGTTTGGGATAGTTGTGAGAAACCCTGAAATTGGTGCAGAAATTCAAGTGGCTTGTTCATATTTTTACCTCAGAGCTGGCACTCTAAAGGAGACAGTCTTGTGAAAGATTTTCCCTTGGTGCATCTATATTAATTTTGGTAGTTAGTGTCCCACTTCAATTAAATTATAGTTATATATAGTTTGTGTCAGATAAATGAACTTAGACTAGTATTGAAAACCTCATTATGACTGGAGGGTTTTTTTTTTTTTTTTGGTTCTTTTGAAGAGTCTTGCTATAGTTACATCTAGTTGGTGGCAGATAAATGAACCTAGACTAGTATTGAAAAACTCATTATGACTGGAGGGTTTTTTTTTTTTTTTTGGTTCTTTTGAAGTAGGGTCTTGCTATACCCCAGGCTGACCTGGTATTCACTTTTTAGTCTCAGAGTGTCCCTGAACTCATGGCGATCTTCCTACCCCTGCCGTGTGAGTGCTGGGATTAAAGGCTTGCCAGCTGTACTTTTTAAAAGCATTAGTCTTTTTTATGTTTTATTTATTTATTTGAGGGGGGAGAGCAAGCAAGCAGAAAGAAAGAAGGAAGAAAGAAAGAAAAAGGAAGGAAGGAAGGAAGGAAGGAAGGAAGGAAGGAAGGAAGGAAGGAAGAAAGAAAGAAAGAAAGAAAGGTGCTAAAAGAGAAAGAGACAGAGCACCAGGGTTTCCATACACTGTAAATGAACTCCAGACACATGTGCTACATTGTGTATCTGGCTTATGTGGGTGTAGGCGAATAGTGTCTGGTTCCTTAGACTCCACAGGCAGGTGCCTTAACCACTAAGCAATCTCTCCAGCCCATGACTATATATTTTACTGTTAGTCAAATAGTATCTCAGGATTGTAAGAACAACCTTGTTAACCTAGCTATGAAAGTCATCAGAGATCTTCTTGTAGAATGACTACTTCATGCTTTCTTAGATAAAATAATCCTCTGAAATGGGGAGCAAATTGTTTTAAAGTTAATTTATTTGATCATTGCCAGTACATCATTCCAGTGTCATTGTCAGTACATGATCCCAATGTATGGATAAAATAAACAAAATATAACAAAGGGAAAGCAGGATATTAACCAGTAACCAGAAGTTAAAGTAATTTTTAACCATCAAGTTGATCCACTGGTTATTTCTCTTTCCAAATTTGGTTATTTTCAATTTCTCGCCTCTCAAAGAAAACTAAATTAGTCTTTAAAAAGAAGGTCATAATTGATTTTTGTACATTTTATTTTATTTATTTATTTATTTATTTTGGTTTTTCGAGGTAGGGTCTCACTCTAGCCCAGGCTGACCTGGAATTCACTATGGAGTCTCAGGGTGGCCTCGAACTCACGGCAATCCTCCTACCTCTGCCTCCCGAGTGCTGGGATTAAAGGCGTGCGCCACCACGCCCGGCTAATTTTTGTATATTTTAAATGCTTAATATTTCCTCAGCAAAGTGAGTCTTTTGTATTGGTTTTAAGCTGTCATATTTGGTTCTATTTTAAACCTGTCTAGGTATATCTTCGTTAGAATCCACAGCTAAACCACCATGTATTATGAGCAATCAGCTCAGAAAGAGCATTCTGATTGTATCTATCAACATAACAGAAAGTGAAACAGAAAGGGAGTGGGATTTATCAAACGTATTGCCAGGAGAGAAATATCTCATTCCTTCCCAAACCATCAATCCTGGTTATTACTCTCATGAGACCTAGTAAGAAGCCTCTAAAAATATCAATAAATATTGGATTTATGGTAGGAATGAAGGAACATTTAGTTCTTTATTTACTAAATATAATTCCATTTCTGAATGGATACAGAATACTCCACAGTACTTCTAATTTCTGACATCACAGCCATGTTTCTCTTAGTATGGGGGCTAAATCTGGCATGGTAGTGATATGGAGATACTCTGCACTACCTCGAACCAATTCTGCCTCTGAGGTAAATGAGACAATCATCTACTAGCAAGTAATTTTATGATATAATTTATCTTAAATCAGCATCTTGTATTCAATAGCCCTAAAATATAATTTAGATATTACCAGCAGGAAGCTG
Organism: Dipus sagitta; assembly: GCA_036346955.1. Taxonomy (NCBI): domain Eukaryota; kingdom Metazoa; phylum Chordata; class Mammalia; order Rodentia; family Dipodidae; genus Dipus; species Dipus sagitta. Next base: position 67,631,467 of record CM070776.1, read on the forward strand.
AAAATAACAGCAGAGCTTTATAAGACTATCTTCATGGCTGGAGAGATGGCTTAACAGTTAAGGCACTTGCCTATGAAGCCTAAAGACCCAGGTTCAATTCCCCATAACCATGTAAGCCAGATATACAAGGTGGCACATGTGTCTGGAGTTTGCAGTGGCCGGAGGACCTGGCACACCCATTCTCTCTCTCTCTCTCTCTCTCTGCCTCTTCCTCTCTATCTATCTCAAATAAAGAAATACATAATAATAAAATAATTTTTGAAAAGACTGTCTTCATTTTTTACCCCTCATTTACTTCTCATCCCAGCATAATCTAGTTTTCTGTTATGATATTGTTTATTATCCATGCATCCACAAGCCTAAGTTTTTGAGCACCAGTTAGTTCTAGGGGCTAGAGAATTACCCTCTAGATAACACTGCCTTATAGCAATCAAAAATAACTGTATTTACATATTATTTTTTAAATTTTTAAGTTAAAATAACCTTTCTGAAGTTTCTATTATTTCATTTCTTACCATGATATTTAACTGATTTTAAGTTTAAATTGAAGTTTAGAAGTACATGAGATTGATTTCTCTGCTTATTAAAGAAGGCATATGTTAAATTAAATAAGGTTAAGAAAGCTATCACTAAAGTGGTTTCTTATGTGTTTTTTTCTTGGTGGTACCTGTCAACCATATTCTATCTATGATCTTGGAATTATTACTAGATTAAAGTAGAGATTTAGGGGATGGAAAGATTCCTCAGCAGTTAAACGCACTTGGTTGCAATGTCTGCCTGCCTGAATTCAATTCTCCAACACCAACACAAAGCCAGATGTACAAGTGGTGCACATATCTATGATGACAAAGGGAGGCAGTCAGGAACATCTAAAGCTCATAAGGCAGCTAATCTGGTCTTTGTTCACAGTGGTAAGAGACCATGTCTGCACAATACCAACATTTCAACATGGCTGATGGAGGCTGGCAAGAAAAACAACTTAAAAAGTTATCGATATAGAAGAATGACTAATTGGTTAGATTAAGGAGTTCAGCAGACAGAAGTAAGTGAGAAAATTAATTGCAAATTAAGGTATTTGGAGGGGAGTATGATCTAAATTATATTTAATTATTAATTTTTTCAATTGAAAGTAAATAAAAATATGGAAGAAGGGCAGAGACACCTGGAGGTTGTCCTTTGATCCCTACACATATGGTATATGTGTGCCCATATACATGCACACACACATTCATTTCTGGGATAACTTACCTGATCAGAAGAAGCAGATGGGAGGAAAGCATTTATTTCAGGCTTACAATTTTTATGGAGCTTCATCATAGCAGAGGAAGCTTGTTCACTTCTTCACATGTTCTTTTGCAGAGAGAGAACAGCAAGTGAGAACTGGCTCTGAACACCTAGTAATCTAGAGTCATCAACCTCAAGGTCCAGCACTAGTGACACACATCCACTAGGAAGATTCTCCCAAAGTATCCACAGCCGGGGACTAAGTAGGAAACTTAAGCACACATACTTGGGGCTAAGGGGGATATTTTACATTTACAACCCACTCTCAGAATAAAATATAATTATTTAAACTGAACACAATTGGCTTTAAAGAAAAGGTCCCTGTGTTGATTACATTCTTTGCACATTAATCAAATTGTTTGGGCAGAGTTGGGGAGAGGGTTCAATGGTTAAAGGCACTTGCATTCAAATCCAGCTGGCCAGGGTTCAATTTCCCAGATTCACAAGGTGGTACATGCATCTGGAATGTTTCCAGAGGCAAGAGGACCTGGCATGCCAAATCTCTCTTTCTCCTTGCAAATAAATAATAATATTTTAGAAGTTGTTTGGGGGAATTGATATTTAGGAACAAGTGTTGCACATGTTTTTAAGAAGTGATTCCATTTTCTAGTTTCTAGTGGAATAGTGAAGCTATTCATGTCTGACTCTTAGCTCTTGCAAATTATTATGAGCTCACAAACTCAAGCTCAGTGTCAAAAATAACTTTTTCCAGTTAGATTTGAGCACAGATTGGAAATAACATATTGCATATAAAAGAGCAACAACTTTAGAGTAAAACTGAACAGGGTTTGACATTTATCTCTGACATAAGCAGTCTTCAGAAACCTCATTCACCAAATGAAAGTAAATTTCAAGATTGAAGTTGAGTCCAACACCTCCATTTAATAAGTCTCAGTGAGCCTAACCCCACCTAACCCTAAATCTCACCTGCCTTTTCATTCTTATGTTCCTTCCAGTTAGAACTTACTTTACTTCTTCCTACCACTTTCTTAATCTTAACGAAACCTCACCTATCACCTCTCCCCTTTTTGAGTGTCACTTCATTAGAGCCATTGTAAACCATTTCTTCCTTTCTCTTTCCCTTCCTCCCTCTTTCCCTTCTTCATTCATTCCCTATATCCTTCCTTTTTTTCCTCCCTTTGTAGTCCTTTACCTCATTTTTCCATGTTGGCATTTTCATACATTTATTTAATGTATCTTGAATTTTTCACCCAAATTACCCTCTCTTATCTTCCTCTCCTCTTATAACCCTTCTTCATTCATCCCATCATACTTCCATGTCTTTTTATAAAACACATTGAATTAAATTAGAGTTACTTTATAATCATGGGTGGAAGGTAATTTACTGTGCAATAGGCAATTTACCAGTGGCTATACCACTGATGAATTTGATTACCCATATTCCAGCTGCCATTTGCTACTCAGGGATGAATGGGGTCCCATTTCTATTTTTTTCACTCTATCTCCTCTCAGCATATACCTTATGCCAAGCAGTGATATGACAAGAATTATCCTCAGTTAGATGACTTTGTTTGTAGAAGAACAAACTGATTCTGAACATATAGAGAAAATAATTTAAAACCTGTCAAAACTTAAACCCAAGTGTGATGGGGCATGTGTTTAGTCTCAGCATTTGGAAGGCTGAGGTAGGAGGACTACCTTGAATTTTAGGCCAGGCTGGGGCTACAAAGTGACTTCAAGGTCTGCCTGGGTAAGACTCTGCCTTGAAAAGGCAACAATGGGCTGAAGAGATGGCTTAGTGGTTAAGGCGTTTGCCTGTAAACCCAAAGGACCTCAGTTCAATTCCCCAGTACTCAAGTAAGCCAGATGCACAAGAGGGTACACATGTCTGGAGTTCATTTGCAGGGGCTGAAGGCCCTGGTGTGCCCATTCTCTCTGTCTCTCTGTCTCTCTGTCTCTCTCTCTGTCTCTCTTCTCTGTATTTCTTTCCAATAAATAAATAAATAAATAAATAAATAAATAAATAAATATTTTTAAAAAGAAAAAAAAAAGCAACAATGAACCTTAACCTCATTAACTCTGTTTTCAGTTAAAAGAATAGTGAACATTCAACTAAACAAGGCCTAGCTAACTCTTCAAAGGAGAACAGTATGAAAATTCCTACAAAACCAGATATCCAGTGACACAGGGGCTCCCCAGACCTCATCACTGAAGCAGACCTAAAATGAACCCCATGGCTCAGGGAAATTTGCACAAGAGGAACTGGAAAGAATGCTAGAGCCACTCTTTGGGTCATTATGCACAGAGACATTGCCTCTTACCCATAACTGATGGTTAACCCCACAATGCATGACCCATATTCCCCAAAGAGGAGGGTCCCTGCAGAGAGGGGAGGATTGGGAGGAGGCTAATGACTATACCAACATGACTGTATACACTGTGTACATTACTTAAAAAAAGTGAAAATAGATCTACCATGTGATCAAACTAACTTCTGAGTACATATTAAATACACATAATGAGAAGAAACCTATACTCACATGTTTATTGTGGCAATATTTACAACATTAAAGATGCTAAATAAGCTGAGGTGCCCATTGACAGATGGATTGGAAAAAATGAGACACATAGGCACAATTGAATATTAAATCCATAAAGTAATGAAATAAATCCTGTCAGTTGCAGTACTGCATATGGAAACGGAGGATATTTAAAGTATGCTAGGAACTGAAAGGCAGATACCACATGATCTTACTCAGGTGAAATAAAACGCATTGAGCTAAATGTAAAATATTGACTACTAGATGTTGGAAGTGGAGGAATGTAGTTAAAGGAAGTCTAGATTTAATGAGTGTATAACATGCATATGTATTGAAATATCACTCTGAACCAAATTAGTACATGAAATTACTACTTATTATTCCTGAATATATTATATATACATATATATAAAACATATATAATATATATATGATATATAATACATAAAAATATAATACATTCAGGAATATATTACATAAAAACCATACACACACACACACACACACGCACATATACATATATTTGGTTTTTCGAGGTAGGGTCTCACGCTAGCCCAGGCTGAACTGGAATTCACTATGGAGTCTTAGGGTGGCCTTGAACTCACGGTGATCCTCCTACCTCTGCCTCCCAAATTCTGGGATTAAAAGCATGTGCCACCACACCCGGCCTGAATATTTTTTAAGCACTAATCTTTTTAATATTTTATTTATTTATTTATTTGAGAGAGAGAGGGAGAGAGGCAAATAGGTAGATGTATAGAGAGAATGGGCTGACCAGTGTGAGTTCCCGGGTTCTTGTTCTGGAGCTGATCGTGGTTCCCCCAAAGGCATCCCTGGAAACCGTGGAGACCAACATGGTGCATGCCTGACAAGAGAAAGAATCACTCCCAGGAGTCAGTTCTGGTGAGCAGTTCTTGGTTTATTGTCAGGGAAAATGGATTTATAAGCATCTGAGGATGGGAAAAGGACCCTAAGGGGATTGGTGGTTTTAAAGATTGCTAGTCTATGGGGTCATTCATTCCAGCACATAGGCAATAGTGGGTCAGGTGATCTAAGGTCTCTGGGGGATGGGCTGTATGAAGGTGTAGTCTGATAAGCAGTTTTCTAGGCAACTGACCAAAGGCCACAGAGTTATGGGCAAACACTAAGTCTTATCTGAAAGTCCAGGTATCCCGTGCTTGGAGAGGGAGTGGCCTTACTTCCTCCTGATCTCAGGGTCTGGGATTTTGTCCGTGGATCCAGGCTCACTGCAACGCCCAAGAATGGGGGAAGATCCTGGCTCACTGTAGCCCCCAAGGATGGGGGGAGGAGCTCCCCTGACAGTCCAGTCCATAAGATATGACCAGTGGTTGAGGCTGCTGCTACCCCCTTTATATCCTAGGGCCTTCATGTCAAACAGCTTAGGTTTGCTTTAATCCAGAGCCCTGCCAATGTCTGACAGCTCCCCCTTTGTTTTTGCAATGGGGAGGTGTCATGATATTGAATGAAGTTCTTATAGTCTATCATAGGCTCAGATAGGGCTAGATGGTGCACAAGAACCTGATTAGTAGCAACCTTAGCAATATTAGTTATTTGTTGTCTGAGAAATTTGATGAGGCAGGGGGCTACAAGTAATAGGGTTCCTATAGCAAGGAGGGTGCTAATGAGGGGGAGAAGCCAAGTGACTAAAGGGTTAGAAAACCATTTGTTGGGGTCCTCAGGCTTGTAGTGGTCAAGCAACTCCCAAGACCACACATGTTCCTCTATAGTCAGCAGTAATGAGGTCTAAGGCTTTACAGTTTTGAAGTACCATACCCACGAGAGAGTTCAATTGTCTCTGAAGAGATTTCAAGCTGTCAGTGGTGGATATCATGGTTTGGTCAACCTTGTCTTGGACATCTCCCATGAGGTGGCTGGTCTGGGCAAGAGCAGCTCCTGCAGCACCAGAGTCACCAAGGGACAGCATCAGGCTAAGGCCCATCAGCAGAGGATTGAAAATCTCTTTTGGTTGGTGCAGGCATAGCTGATAGGGGTCTTCCTCTTCCTCACAGAGATACACCTGTGGAACGATCAAGACTGGGGAACAATAAGTGGTAGAGGAAACATTTATGCATGGGGTGGTTAGCCCTTTACACCATAGGAGAGCAGTTGTCTTGACACAACTGGTCCTGATTATGGAAACATTGAGCAGGAATTAACTCTAGTTGGCTTAAAGCTGGACAGGCAGAGATACAACTTGACCGGCATGAAAGAGGGCGAGGCCTGTCCTTTACAGAGCCAGGGATGTGGTGCACACTTGGAAAAACAGTTCTTTGGAACTGGAAAAGATAAGAAAAAAAAAACATGTCCTTTTTACCTTCAGGGGTCCAGTCACCCTAATTCTATCCCCCTTTATTTCTCTCTCTCCCTCATGAGAAGACACTCTAACTGTTGTTAGAGGACAAAGGATGAGGATTTCCTGCTGAATGGGATACAAAGTTGTAGCAGTTAGAGTGTCTATCCCAGAGAGGTGAACTATTCTAATGGACCCTGGAGTGTAAGAAGATAGTCTTTGAAGAGAATATTGAGGAGAAAAAATAAAAGTAAGGAGTTAATGAGAAGTGAGTACACAGCAAACTGGTCCTTTTGAAGTCAAGGGAATTTAGGTGGAGAGACTTGGATTGTCTCAGGACCATCTCAGCATGAGCTGGCTGAGATTTTCTTCCAGAACTGGTCATCAAATAGCACAGTAGTATTTGACATGGCTTGTAAAACAGATGGTCGGACATTGGCAGGGCCCTGGGTTAAAGCAAACCTAAACTCTGACAGACAAGGACCTTCAGCCCCTGCAAAGAACACCAGATATATGTGCCACCCTGTGCATCTGGCTTACTTGAGTATTGGGGAATCAAATCTGGGTCCTCAGGTTTTGCAGTCTAATACCTTAACCACCAAGCCATCTTTCCAACCCTGAAGAGTTTTTTTTTTTTTTTTTGAGAAATCAAGAACAAGAGTAAGAGTGAGAGAGAGAAAGAGAGAATTGGCATGCCATGGCCTCAGCCACTGAAATCGAATCCCATTCTCTTGTGCCACCTAGTGGGCATTTGCAACCTTGCACTTGTCTCACCTTTCTGCATCTTGCTTACATGGGATCTGGAGAGTCAAACATGGGTCCTTAGGCTTTGTAAGAAAGCACCTTAATCATCTTTCCAGCCCAAGAATATTTTAAACATATAAACCTACCAATGAGTCCAATTGTTCTGGGAACTAAATTGAGTATTATCTTCCAAAGTATTCCAACTTACGTCTTCCTAAAAACTTAGCCCTTAACTCATTAATTGTCATTTTCATATATTCTTATCATTTTTAGAAGAGAAAAATCAAATGAACTTAGTTTTCAGTAAATTTCTTATACTTCACACATATACTATGGGGCTGACGGAAGAATGACATAAAATTAGTTTTTATTATCAGTAGTGTTATCTCACTTTCCCTTTTTTATTTTACTAGGTTCTGTGGTGGTTTGAATTACATATCCCCCATAAATTCATGTGTTCTGAATGCTAGGTCCCCAGCTGGTGGCAATTTGGAAAGTGGAGCCTTGATGAAGGATGTGTGTTGTTGGGGACATGGTTATGGGTATTATAGCCGGGTATCCTTGCTTTTGTTAGCCTCATTCACTTGCTGTAGTGTTCCATCTACTGTGGAAGAAGTGATGTTCGGCCTCTGTTCATGCCATGCTGCCCCTTATCATCATGAAGCTTCCCCTAAAAACTCTAAGCCAAAATAAACCCTTTCCTCCCATCAACTGTTTGTGGTTGTGTATTTATCCCAGCAAAGAGAAGGTAACTACAACAATGTGTAACTATGACCCTACAATATCATAATCCTGTTGAATCCTTCAAGTTCATTTAATAAGATGCAACAATCAATGATAATTGGTATTAATATCTTAATATTGGTAGTAGAATGTAATATGAATATATTGCTCATAGAATAGAAATGTTTGAAATTAGAAAATATCCTTTTTATTAATTATTTTTAAAAATATTTTTTGTTATTTTTATTTATTTATTTGAGAGTGACAAACAGAGAGAGAAAGAGGCAGATAGATAGAGGGAGAAAGAATGGGCACACCAGGGCCTCCAGCCACTGCAAACAAACTCCAGATGCATGTGCCCCCTTGTGCATCTGGCTAATGTGGGTCCTGGGGCGTTGAGCCTCGAACCGAGGTCCTTAGACTTCACAGGCAAGTACTTAACCGCTAAGCCATCTCTCCAGCCCTTTTTAAAATTAATTTTTAAGTTAATATACAAAATAATGGATTCATGGTATCTTCAAACATAACTCCTGATAGAAAGTGTATCCTAAATCCAGTAAGCCCCATTATCATCTAGGAATCATCATTTAAAATTAAATTTTATGCTGAAAATTTAGATGTGAGACAGAGAATTTTGTATATACATATATACATATATATATACGTATATATGTATATACATATCTATGTATATATATGTATATGTATATATATATGTATATATGTGTGTGTGTCCACTTATAAAATCTCTCATTTTTAATTTTAACTTTCCCCTTATCAACAAATCATTACTTAGTACTTAGTACTAAATATTATTTAGTACTCTAAATGATTCTGATATGAACTAGTTTGGCTCAAATAAACATTTTTATTTTTCAGTTCAAAACCTACAGAGAATTTTTTAAAGTTTTTATTTATTTATTTGAGAGTGACAGAGAGAATGGGCGCACCAGGCCCTCCAACCACTGGAAACGAACTCCAGATGTGTGCACCCCCTTGTGCATCTGGCTTACATGGGTCCTGGGGAATCAAGCCCTGCACTGGGGTCCTTAGGCTTCACAGGCAAGCACTTAATCACTAAGCCATCTCTCAAGGCTGAGAATTTTTAAAAAAATGGGTAGAGTTATTGGCTATATCTGATTTTGAATCCAATCCAAGCACTTATAATTTAACCAGTTATATGTGATAAAATACCTACTGCCTGGCATCAAATATAGTCTTGGTAAATATTTGTTAAAATAATAATTAACTTTTGAAAATTTATTGTGATCAATTCTATAAGACCATTTTCAAATGTACATTAAGTTTGTGCAACCACTACTATCACACAGGTCCAAAACTTTTTCATCATTGAAAATTAAATCTTTATACCTCTAAATAACCATTTCCTTTTCCCTTCTTTTTTTTTGTCTGTAGTAACTATAATGCTACTTCCTGTCTCTTTGATGTTGCCTATAGTAGATATCTCATATAAGTAGAATCATATTGTTTTGTATATACGGCTTTCCATATCTTATCAGGTTTCAGAATATCATTACTTTTTAAGGATTAGTAGTATTTCACTATATATTTTGTTTAGCACCTAAATATGTAAGTGGGTATTTAGACTGTTTCCATGTTTGGGTCATTGTGACAAAAACTCCCATGAACATTGTTCCATAACTTTAAAGAAATATGCTTGAGTCTGATTTTATTCCTTTTGCTTATTTACCAAGATATGGGCTTTTTGGATTGTATGGTAATTCTATTTCTAATTTAGTGAGGGAATACTGTATTGTTTTCTTTTTTTATATTTTTTTAATTTTTTTGTTTATTTATTTGAGAGCAACAGAGAGAAGGAGGCAGAGAGAGAGAGAGAGAGAGAGAATGGGCGCGCCAGAGCTTCCAGCCTCTGTAAACGAACTCCAGATGCGTGCACCCCCTTGTGCATCTGGCTAACGTGGGTCCTGGGTAATTGAGCCTCGAACCGGGGTCCTTAGGCTTCACAGGCAAGTGCTTAACCACTAAGCCATCTCTCCAGCCCTGTATTGTTTTCTTAATGCTTCTACCATTTACATTCCAACCAGCAGTGGACAAGGGTTCCAAATCCTCTACAACCCTAATAATACTTCCAATTATCTGGATTTTTTAATAGTATTCATTCAAATGGTTACAAAGTAAAATATATTGTGATTTTGGTTGATTTTACTCTGCATTCTTCCAAAGGTTAGTGAGGTGGAACATGTTTTATGTGCTTATAGACCATTTTTACATCTTATTTGATAAATTTTAAATTATAAATTGAGTTGTTTCTTTTCTTATTGTAGAGTTATAGGTGCTCTTTTTATGGTCATGAAATTTATGTATTAACAAATATATGATGTGCAAAATTTTTCTTTCATGCTGAGATGAATTTTCAACTTATTGAAATTATCCTTAAATTTCTCTTTGTGTCATGTGTCATGTGTGTGTGTGTGTGTGTGTGTGTGTGTGTATCTGTCCCTTGTACTTTTTAAAGTTTTTTTTTTAATTTTCATTTGAGACAGAGAGAGAGAGAGAGGGAAAGACATAAAGAGAGAAAGAAAATGTGTGCTCTAGCCACTGCAAACGAACTCCAGATGCATGTGCCACCATGTGCATCTGGCTTGCATGGGACCTGGAGAATCAAACCTGTGTCCTTAGGCTTTGCAGGCAAGCACCTTAACTGGTAAGCCATCTCCCAGCCTTGCTTGTACTTTCGGTTCATAGCCAAGAGAATATTGCTAAACACGATGCCAAGAAGCTTTATCTCCATATTTTGTTATACTTATGTTATAATTTTAATGCTCATGTTCATGTCCTTGATCTAAGTTTGTTGTAATGTCCATGGATAGCTAATTTTCCATGTAGCATTCATTTATTTAAAAAAATTCATTTTCTCATTGAGTACTTTTGATAGCTTTGTTGAAGTTTATTTGACATTATATGTGAGAATTCATTTCTAAACTATCTATTCTATTCCAATTATTTTTATCCTGAATACCATACTGTTTTGATCACTGTAACTTTTTTTCTTGTTTTGGTTTTTCAAGGTAATATCTCACTCTAGCCCAAGCTGACATGGAATATACTATGCAGTCTTAGGGTAGCCTCAAAAATTTATGGTGTTCCTCTTACCTCTGCCTCTTGAGAGTGTTAGGATTAAAGACTTGTATTACCATGCCTGGCTTTGATTACTATACTTTTATGTATGCCTTAAAATCAGAAACTGGAAAAATTTCCAACTTTATTATTTCATTTCAAAATTATTTTGTTTATTTAGTGTTCAATGAGATTGCACATATATATGAAAGTGGTTTTTTTCTATTTTCATAAAATGCATTTGATAGAAGTTGATTTGAATCTATAGATTGTTTGTGGAAATTGACATATTGCCATTTTTTCAGCAGTGATCACAGAATGTTACTTTATGTCATTTCTATTTCTTGTTTTACTTATGGGGCAACAAAAATTAATAAATTTGCTCTTTGGATTATTTGCTTTGAATATATGGAAATAAACTTATTGTTATATAGAGTTTGTACACATAAAGTGTCCTTAATTAGTTTATTATTTCTAATATTTTCCTTTTTTATTAGTTATAAACACAGTGTGTATACAGTCATGTTCGTACCATCGTTAACCTCCTCACTGTCCTCCCCCCTCCACAGGGAATCCTTGTTGGGGAATATGGGTCGTACATTGTGGGGTTAGCCATCAGTTATGTGTAAGAGGTAATGTCTCTGTGCATAATGACCCAACATGTGGCTCTTACAATCTTTCTGCCCCCTCTTTTTAAAAGACAACTTTTCACTATGTAGTCAAGGCTGGACTCTAACTTATTATGTAACATAAATGGGCTTCAAAATCATAATAGTCCTGCCTCAACACATTCCTGAGTGCTAGAGTTATAGACATGTGCATATTGGCATAATATTGGCAAAACATAATATTGATGTTTTGTTTGGTCTAGAATATCTAATTTCTCTACATAGGAAGACACCATATATGATCTTGCTTGTTCCACTGCAACATCTCAGCTACTATGGCAAGATCTGCCATGCTTCACCCCAACAATGAAACTTCCAATCAAGACTATATGCTGAAATAAACCTTTTCCTCTGTTCATCAGCAAAGACCCAGGAGAAGAATGAATTTTGAGAATGAAAACACAATCAAAACAATGTACATTCAGACATATATAAAAAAAAATAATGAGCATGATAATTTCAAGAACCTAGCCAGGCATGGTGGCACACACCTTTAATCCCAATACTTGAGGAGCAGAAGTAGGAGGACTGCCATGAGTTTTAGGCCACACTGAGACTACAGAGTGAATTCCAGGTCAGCCTGGCCTAGAGTGAGACTCTACCTAGTAAAAACAAACAAACAAAAAAATTCAAGAACTTCAGTCTGACTAAGAGACCAAATGTAGGAACCCACCTCATAGCAGGGAATACTGAGAAACATTGAAGAGTTCTAAGCAATTTGTTCAATGAAATTATAGCAGAAAATTTCCCAAACCCAACTCTGGAGTTGGGCATCTGTTGGCAGTGGCTCCTGCTGCTTCTCTGTGGAGTCAACCTCACCTAGGCTCAACTCTTTTTATTCAGTTCGTATATATATATATATATATATATATATATATATATATATATATATATACTTTAATTCTGGCTATGCTTTTTTTATTAGGTCATAATGAGACACGCTCTAGTCCACTAACTTAGCCAAAGTTTGTTTTTTCTTAATTATGTACATTCATTTGCTTGGTTTAAAAAGACCCTGCTGATTTGTTTTGGTATAAATGAAGTATATAGAGAGATTGTGGTGGTTAAGAATGTATTAGAATATGAAACATAGAAATAGGATAGGGTTGAAACCTATTCATGGGATATGGTGCAGGAATAGAATCTTGTTGGACAAAATGAAAATTGACAAGTGGAGAAGAATGGGAAAACTACTATAGACATGAGGCACAATACAGCCAAAATATAGCACAGGCGAGAGCGATAATTGTGTAATAGACTCCACAGAAAAGAGATGTGACAGATTTATGTGAATAATGAGAAGAGTTTAATAGTTATTATTTATAAAAATATGGCAAGCACATAAGAAAGTCAGTACAGAGAGTGCAGTACCCTACATCTAAAGTACTTCAGGCAGGGAGAGGGCACTGGGATTCTATAAGATTCATGTGAAGAAAAGTTCCTTAAAGAGCCATGATTTTGGACACAAACAAGAATGAGGCAGACATAAAATGGGTGTCCTACAGCCAGATCACACATTCTTTTCAGAACCAATTGTTATCATTCATCTCCTTAAATTCTACTTTCAGTGAGTGGCCTTTCATTGGGTGTTTAAATTCTATTATAATGTATATCAAATATTACAAATAAGGAGTTTTTAACATAAAAACTGATTGATAAATATGTTACCAGTATATAACTAAGCCTTAGAAAATTTTTCAGGAGAGCAGGGTAAATTGCATTCTTCCCATTGGTTCTTCACTTGTTTCTATATTTGTGTTGTTTCCTTGTACTTTGCTAAGCTCAGACTCTAAAGCTGCAAAGTGCCATGTTTGCCCTGGCTCTTGACTTTAGGCCAAGACACATACTTATTGGTGGTTATTTGTAATACTTACTTGCATCTCTGTGTTTAGCATGAAAATAAAAACATGCTCTGATTAGTTTGGTTTGTTTTCTAAGAATGATGAGACAAACATGTACTTGGATCTCCTTTCACACATATTTCAAACTTTTCCAGTGAAAAACGAAACTATCCAGTCATTTGTCAATCAAAATCAACTGAACTCCAGCTAATATGCAAGTATTGTGACCCACAATAAATTAATATTTTAAACCACTGGCTTTAGATTGGGTTGTTATACAAGAACAGCTAACTGATAAAATATAGTTAAGAGAATACTTTCCTCATCTCACTTTCACATCAACAGACAATTTATAGATGTTATACTTTTTGGTTATTTCTTCAAAGCTTATTTTCTATGTCTTTGAACATTATTAACCCATGTGAAAATGGGAAATGGAACGTGCTTGCCCATATATCACATCGCTGAAACTAATTGCAAAGCAATTTGAGGAATAACGATAAACACAGTGAGTATCCAACAACATTAGCACCTGATATCATAGGTCTGCTTAATTTCAGGTCTTTTGTGAATAGTATATACAAGTTTGGGATGAGGGTTGAATTATTGGAGATGGTAGGAAAACATTAGGTAGGGTTCACTGTTGCTCTTCACATTCCCCCATGCAGTGCATGATATCACCATTTAACACATTAATCAACAGCAATTTTATTTTCAAATGTAATAAATTTATCCTGGTCAGTCAACTATATGATTTCTCCAAGACTTGCTCAATTCCTGACAGTGAGGAAGCATAAAAAGTAAAATGAAACAGTGTGATTCAGAAAGGTGACCACAGAAAATAGTATGATTTTGGAAGGTCCTGTTGAGTCTTCCTAAGTTAATGTGAAGGGTTTTAGAAGGAATGCACGAAGAAGAAGATGCACTCCCTTATGCTGCAGAGAAAACGGAAACATGAACTGAGCTACTCTGTGTTAAAGCTAAAAACAATAGTCATTAATTTGCATTTGAAGAGTAACTCAGGGAGGGGTTAATGCTTGACACATATTTATAAGTAACTAGTTGTGACATTATTTAATTGTCTAACCAAATGTTTGTTGAAAATATGAAAATAACACTTTTAAACAATGGGAAACTATGAGCTTTACATATTTTGTACCATTTTTTGCCTATTGTACTCAAATCTGGACTGGGAGGTTTGTTATGTATGAGAGAAAAATATATATAAAATATGTATTGCATGAACAAAGAAGTCATTATCCCCTAAGTTTAAGTTAGCTCAAAATCATAAAGTTGTGACATTTTAAGAAACAGTAAGACACATAAGATTATTAGTTATGGAGATTGAAAGACTATCTGTATTCTTCAAACTTCACCACAATTTCCATGGTAGCCCCTGTTGTCACTCAAAACAACACCATATGACCCATGCTGCCCATATGTAGATCCTTTGACTGTCCTTTGCCTTTGATACTTATTCCAAAAGAGACTTTTATGCCAGAAAATCCACTCTTCCTACATACTGAGGAAACACTAAAGGTTAAGTACCTGAAAGAATGAAAATTACCTCAATGGTTGACACTTAATAGTTTTATTCTTTAAATTCTGCAATTCAGCATGCTGGACTACTACCACTCAATTGGACCTGTTCTCCTTTTCAGTTTGGTAAATTTGGTAACAGATCATGTAGCAATATTATTAGCTTTAGACATAAAACTTATTGAATATCAAAAGACACTAAAGCACTTAAAGATTGAATAGCAACCGGAAATAGGCCTCTATAAAACTCCTAGTGTGTTTGAAAGGGTTAGTTGAGTGATTTATATAGAAGTGTAAAGGAGAATAATAATAACCAGAAACATAGGCTAATGATTGATTTATACCACAAAACCTCATCTTTAGCTTCCTGGAAGCCAAGGCAAAATGCAAACTATATGGGTTGTCTAACTTGCTGACAAAGCAAACCATACGTCATGGGCATTTCTTAAATCCTCAACATTATACTTTCTTTATGTAAGAGTACTTTGGTTTTTCTTTTGTGAAACCTTTATCCTTTTATTATAAGACTCAGTCAGTTCTGTCCTAGGGAATAGGCTTACATCCAGTTGTGATCATCTAAGTTTTTAGGGATAGTGTCATTAACAAGCCAAACCAATTTGATTTTATATTGAGAATGTTGTAGAATTTTTGATTTCTGAACTTGTAACTGAGAACAAGAACAAGGCAGTAACAGTAGCAACTTGAAGTGGGGTTCAGCACTAGGGAGGCAGAGGTAGGAGGATTGCCATGAGTTCAAGGCCACCCTGAGACTACATAGTGAATTCCAGGTCAGCCTGGACCAGAGTGAGACCCTACCTCGAAAAACCAAAAAAAAAAAAAAAAAAAAAAAAAAAGAAGTGGGGTAATGGCAAGAATTGTTGGAATAGGATAGAGAGATTCAAAACAGATGATAACTTTCATAATTTATTTTTTCTAGATGTAAAATTTAAGTTATATAAAAAGATGCACTCTAAGACAGATATTCAAAGTAGGGCATTGAAAGCAAGAGAAATAGAAGTGATGATTCTTTACATGGGAAGAAAATGTTAGAAAGTTAGAATTTCTGTGCATTTTTATTTTTTATTAATTACTTTATTTGAGAGAGAGAAGAAAATAGAATGGGCATGTCAGCATCTCCTGCCACTGCAAAGGAACTCCAGACACATATACCACTTTGTGCATCTGGCTTTATGTGGGTACTGGGGAATAGAACCTGGGCTTCCAGGCTTTGCTAACAAGTACCTTTAACCTCTGAGCCATCTCTCCAACTTTGTATGTATTTATTTCATTTATATATAATAAAAATCATTTTACAAATATTAAACCAAGGAATTAACATTATTATCTGCTGCAAATAATTACCACAATCTATTTGAAGCATGTGCATAAATGTGTTAAAAATATTTTATTTATTTATTTGAGAAAGAGGAAGAGGTAGATAGAGAGGATGGGTGCACCAGGGCCTCTAGCCACTGCAAACAAGCTCCAGATGCATACCCATCATGTGATCTGGCTTATATGGGTACTGGGGAATCGAGCCTGGGTCCTTAGGCTTTTCAGGCAAGCACCTTACCTGCTAAGCCATCTCTCCAACACCATTTTTTTGCATAAGGGCTTTAAATTGATATCTGAGACTAAGCCTTCCAAAACTGTGTTAGCTACAACCCTATTATTTGATCCATTTTCTGAATGTGAAGGAAATAAAAGAATACTATATGTAAGTGCATTTTGCAAAAGCAATCAAGGTGTTACATTTAGAAAACATTACTTCCATGTACAAGTCTAGGATATTTAGATTCTCTCAATTGATGTAGTAATTCCTTTGACTCCATTTATAGCTGATTAAATACATCACAATAGAAAAGACTAAAAGCTTAGTTGTCCCATGTGTTTCAGTGCATGTAAAATGAGAAAGTTGTTCATGAAAATATGAAACTGAATATGGGAAAGAAGTATGTTGTATAAGACAAAAACAAAAAGAAAAAAAATATTATTACCTCAATATTTATGCTAACTTTCTCATCAGCCTACTTTTTAAAAATTTTTCTAAGGTCAGATATGTTCTGAGATTCTTATAATCACAAAGAAGATGCTTTTACTCAGCAGTAATGTAGGGAAAAGTGTATTCTTGAGAGCAGGACTCTCTCTCCTCTTTAGTTATGGAAAACAATGATGCCTTCGTATCTATTCATTCAATTTAAAGATCGAAAGAGAAGACTCCCCTGCCTGTAAATATCTCACTACTAATTCCTGAATTCCACATTAGAGAATCATTTTTTTTTCAGTTACCTACCTCATGTCCATACCCAGATGTCTTTGTGTTAGTGTATTTCGCCTGGAGGAAAAACACATCTTTTGAAACCAATCAGAATAATTGAGATTATCAGGGTATTTTTCACAGAGGACCTAGAGGGGTGAGATATGACTCCAAATCTGGCTTCTTTTTGACTTTCCCATAGGCCAGGAAATCCTGAATATTCCAGGGCTCTAAAGTCATCCCTCCCCAGTACGCATCTGCTTCTCTGACTCAATAGTATTTATCATCTGTCATGTTTTTAGTAAGCTGTACAATCTCAAATGTGGTGATTCACCCCAGCTTTTCATGCTTCCATAATCGATTGCTCCACAAGCATTTGAGCTGGAAAGCATACAAACTGCGTGTATGTCCACCTGGTGTTTGAGACCACCTGCCAGAACCTAGATATATGCTGTGAATTGTGTTATTCTTCCAGCTGGAAATGGAAAGAAAGAGGCAGAAAATATATAATTCCAGCAGATACCAAGATACTGTGGCAGTTACAGTTTTCCCTTTGTACCAGCAAACATACAACACCTGTGATGTCTAGCTTTCTGTTTAGCAGAAAGTAAGGAAAAAGTGCATTTTGAATGTGAAAATACTGGGAATCATGGCATTTTTCTGAGTTAAAGGTATAAAGACCACCAGGTCTTGCTTTTGTTTTTGTTTTTCCATTGTTTTACTGAGTGGTCTTGTACAAGTTCTTTCTCCTGTCTGAACCTCAGTTTTATCACCCACAATATGAGATTAGAATAAATCTTCAGGGGGTTCCTACAGCTCTAATAGTTCTTTGCATTAGATATATTCATCACATCAAAATTGTGACATTGTGATTTTGCTGATGTTGTGATTTCATTCTGAAACATGTAATTTAAATGATTTAATTTGATACTCCTCAAAATATGTCTTAAAACTCAATCAGAGTATTAAAGAT
Organism: Dipus sagitta; assembly: GCA_036346955.1. Classification (NCBI taxonomy): domain Eukaryota; kingdom Metazoa; phylum Chordata; class Mammalia; order Rodentia; family Dipodidae; genus Dipus; species Dipus sagitta. Next base: position 67,649,407 of record CM070776.1, read on the forward strand.
TTTATATATTCAGCCTTAGAAATATTATTTGTAATCTTTTAGCCTCTACTTATAATTTTGCTATCCTTCCAGGCCTCTGTATAATCTAGTTTTATATAACCTATAATCTTTTTTTTTTCAAGGTAGTGTCTAGCTCTAGCCCAGGCTGACCTGCAATTCACTATGTAGTATCAGGCTGGCCTTGAACTCATAGTAATTCTCCTACCTCTGCCTCCTGAGTCCTGGGATTAAAGGTATATACTACCATGCCCAGCTGGTCATTTTTTAACATCTTAAATTACTTTTCAAACTTTTGGCTTGCTTTTGTAAGTTACTATTCTTTCTGTTCATTTTCTTTAAATTACTTCTGACTTTTTTCCACTTCCATTCTTATCAACTTCTCTTGAATTGACATCTTGAGTCTTATCATACCTATCTACATGGGTCTATACTCAGGCATTATGTCACAGTAAGTAAGTACCTCTGAAATTCTTTTTCTTCATAAAAGCAGTAGTATCACTGAAAAAAGATTATATATCACTTTAGATTTCTGAAAGTTAACAAAAAGTTGCAACAATCCCAATGCTCTTTATTAAAGAAGTGTAGCTAGACTTCCAAACAGTGATCTTTGTGGTCCTGGGCAGTAATATAAATGATGATGATGACTTGAATATATAAGATTTATTAAAATTTAACTACCTTCACTTGAACCAAGCTTGCATATTATTTCTTTAAAGCCTCAAATGACTATATAAGATAGGTTCCAATTATGATAACCATTTTGTACAAAGAAATATTAAGATAAAATGTAAAATAAATTTTCTAACATGATACTTGTGCATATACATATCTACTCATGTTCAGAACTTTAACTAAGATCCCAGGCATTCTGTCTCTCATGTCTCTCGGTTATCACTAATGATTAGCTAAAGTACTGATACCAGTTCTTAACTGCAATCCTTAAGTTCGTTGCATTTGTTTTCTGACCACTACGGGAAGTCTTGTGCACCATTGAAGTAGTTTAGAAATTACTTTTACATGGTTCATTTTTTTAAAAAGTATTTTCATTTATTTATTTGCAAACAAAGAGAAATGGAAGAGAGCCAGGGAAAATGGGTGCTCCAGGGCTTCCAGCCACTGCAAATGAACTCCAGATACGTGAGCCACTTTGTGAATCTGGTACTGGGGAATTGAACTCAGGTCATTAAGTATTGCAGGCAAGTTCCTTAATGGCTAAGCTATCTTTCCAGCCCGAGACTGTATTTTTATGGCTATACTTGGCTTGCTGGAAGCTGTAGCCAACAAACTTTTATAGCCCTGAGTCTCCAAGAGCCACAGTCACTCAAGAGAAAGTAGCAGTCAAGCAGCTGAATCTGTTGGAAGAGAATATAAAGGTGACCTTCCTAGCCAGAATTGCCACTTGCCAAGCACAAACGACTGCCATTTGCCTTTGCTGGAGGAGGTGGGAGCTAGAACACCTCCTTTGCAAGTTGGTTTCTCTATGTCTCATCTCATAATCACTTAAGCAGCTGTTTCCATAGACACCCACATTTCAGTTTCCCAGCTTAACCACATTCAAACAAGAATGCAGGTCTTGGTCGCAGCTGCTGTGAACTGTTTCCCCATGTATCTAACAGGCATGGCTTATCTGCCTTCCTCTATGTATGCATGAGGATTTGGGTGGGGTTTGAGGTTTCGGAAAGCTGTACTGAGACATTGTCTGAAACATTCTGGGTGGGGGTGGGGCAATGGGTGGCGTTTGCTCCATAAGCGCACAAGGAAAACAAGCTTCTTTGGCTGGAACACAGCTATGGATTCTGGGAGAAGCCACAGGGGACGGTGGTAGTGTGGGGGAGTCTGTGTAGGCACTGAAGGAAAACTAAAAAAACAAGTTAATGAAATTGTTTAAATTTGAACTTGTAACTAACTAGAATCAATTGAAAGAATTTAATTAAATATGGCTTGAAATCACTTGTCTACTGGGAATTTGTGAAAAGACCTATTTATTGGAAATTTCCATAGAGTGACAAACTGATAATAATCATCTAAAAATCTATTTTGTGAAAACACACATCAATACACATGCATTTCTCTATGAAGCCTTTGAGTACATCCAGAACAGAAGGTATGCTCATTTGTGCTCATTCCACTGAACTTAAAAAGTATGCAAATGTGACTGACATCAAAGATTGTTTCAGTGGAAACAAACAATATTTTGGACAAGGATAAAACTTGGTCACAAGAGTACATGATAAGGAATGATGTGCTTTAAAATGATTAAAAAAAACATTGCAACAGCCTTATGAGTTAGGGTCTATTATTACATTTTAATTTTTTTGTTTATTTTTATTTATTTATTTGAGAGTGACAGACAGAGAAAGAGACACACATAGAGAGAGAGAGAGAGAGAGAGAGAGAGAGAGAGAGAATGGGCGCGCCAGGGCTTCCAGCCACTACAAATGAACTCCAGACGCGTGCGCCCCCTTGTGCATGTGGGTAACATAGGTCCTGGGGAATCGAGCCTCAAACCAGGGTTCTCAGGCTTCACAGGGAAGCGCTTAATAGCTAAGCCATCTCTCCAGCCCTATTATTACATGTTATAGATAAAGAAGCAGGCATAGAGGAATTGAATGTCTAGGGAACATTTTCAGAAAGTCGTTGGCATCAATTTGTTGCCAAAGTTGGAGCTTTTAACCATTATAATTAACAACAATTCTGAGTCCAGTAAGAAAATGTTGCTACCAACTTATCTGACTTTTTTGTGAAATATGGATTTGTTAATAATATGCTGTTCTATGTCAGTGGGTAGATAGGTGGGAATTTAGATAGTAAAGATATTTTAGGTTGTAAGTGAGTTGTCATTTGAAAACTAATTAATATTTGATGCAAGAATGAAATCTTTGTAATGAACTCAGCAGAGACTATTCCTCTGGCTTAGCCAATAACTGTTAAAACAGTGTATGATTTAGACCATGCCTTGTAATATATTTCCTTAACTGAGAAATGTGATATTTAGAAAAATTCTTGAATAATATTTCAACCAAGTCTTTAAGATATCTTTTCCTTGATTATTGTTTCCTGGTCCATGGAAAGAAAGTGATTACCCAATATATTCATTGTAATTTGCTTGAACTAAGGCTTTTAAAAATTGTATTTACTTTGTGTGTGTGTGTGTGTGTGTGTACATGCATAGCACATATGCAATACTTTGCATCCAGCTTTATGTGGGTGCTTGGGAATTGATCCCAGGCTGATAAGCATTGCAAGCAAGCACCTTTAACCACCTCCCCAGGCCTCAAACTAAGTTTCACCCTTATATTTGCATGCATTGGCGTGCTAGTTGGTGGATTACAATTGCTACAGACAGAATAAATTAAATGATTATTTAACCAGTTTGTTATGCTTAGAGGCAGCTTTTCCAGCTCATTGAATCTCTAAAATTGGACACATTTTCCCATATGAAAGTATAACTTTTGACAAAAAATTTTTGACACTTCTTCCAGAGAGATTTAAGATTACTACCATTGAATGTACTTAGTAATGTTAGAAATGTGCAGACTGGGCTGGAGGGATGAGTCAGCAGTTAAAAGTGCTTGCTTGCAAAGTCTGTAGGCCTGAGTTCAAATACCCAGTGCCCACATAATTCCAGATGCACAAAGTGGAGCATATGTCTATATTTCACATGCAGTCACACGAGGTCCTGGTGTTCCTGTCCTCTCTGTCCCTTCCTCTTTCTCTCAAATAAATAAAAAGTATTTTTTTAAATGAGCAAATTAAATGCATAGATGTTATATTTTGAATACCCACCTATACAAATATAGTAATATTACAAGTTAAATTTTGGGAAAAAAAGTCAAGAATACTAGACAATTTTGCTGGCCTAATTCCTCATTTTAATTACAAACTACTTAGGATAGGTTTCCATTGCTTAAGGGCCAGCTTTATCTTTATGATCATCATCATCATAATCACTGTTTTTTATCATTCATGTACAATGTAAGAAACTTGAGTCACCAGTGAGTTTTAGCATTTAACTATGTGGCAGAATTACTGATAATATGAAAATTAGGACCAGTTGCTTACAATTGGTTAAAAGTTCTTAAATTTGCTGAACTAAGATTACAAGGCCCAAAACTATATCTATACAAAGTTATAGAAGACTCTGCTAAAGGATGAGATATTCCTTTGTCTCCTAGACTGAAATTATGACCCATCTCAGCCCCAAAAGTGCTGGGATTAGAGACATGATACCATTCCTCCTTCCATACATATATTTTTAATTGGGAAAACTATGAAATCCCTGGAGGCTCCATTATAAAATTCAAGCTAAACTGGGGTCATGAAAGCCTTGCATTCTCTGGCACTGCCCACTGCTGCTGATGAAATGTGACCTGATCTACTGCCTAGGCCTCTCCAGGTTGAGGGATTCCATGTATTCGGATTTCAGTCACACTTAGGAGAGGAATGGGAACTGGCAGACATTGAAAGCTGGGATTCAACTCAGGGATTAAGCCTGAAAAAGAAGTCAGAGAAATATAGGAGAAAGGGGAAGGTATGAGATGGGAGGGGAACTTGATCACTTGCCAACCATGTTAGTCAGACTTTCCCTAGGTCTGCATATAAATAGTTTGCTATTTTGAGATCCCCTTCACTAAGCACAAAGGCTGCTATGGAAATATTGTAGAAATAATAATAATAAATAAGATGCACACAATGTATGTGTACAGACCTCCAAAGTAATGGAGTAATAAAATAATTTAGAGCATTGAGGCTCAGTTGGAAATGGCTAGGCATATGGACTTATTCATTAGTCACATTAGCACTTGTCCATTTCTTTCCCTGGGCCACCTGCTTTCACTGAAACTTGTAAACATAGGCAAATAGAGAGTCTTTCAGAGGTGACAGAAATAGCTAGAATGTTAAGACAGGTTTTAAAATTGGTACTATAAGAAATATGAAGATTTTTTTTCACCAAGTTAAGCAACAGTGTGGGTGGCACTATTCAGTCCTAATGGAAAATGAGGAAAGGAATATTAGTATACAGAGTCCCCTGCCACTTTAAGGTGCCGATGAGCTCATTTCTTTTTTTTTCTCCTTCTCAATTATAACTAAATGTTCAAAGCACACCCTTGGATGTTTTCATTTAATCAGTCAAAGATAGACAAATGTAAGCCACATTGACCTCATTTCCTCATTTACCATGTCTTTTTAAAAAAATGCTTTATTTCTTGGGCTGGAAAGATGGCACCACGGTTAAGGCACTTGCCTACAAAGCCAAAGGACCCAGGTTCGGTTCCCCAGGACTCGCGTAAGCCAGATGTACAAGGTGGCACATGCGTCTGGAGTTTGTTTGCAGTGACTGGAGACCCTGATATCCCATTCTCTCTCTCTCTCTGTATCTATCTGCCTCTCTCTCTCTCTCTCTTTCTCTCTCTCTCTCTCAAATAAATACATTAAAAAATTAGGCCTGGAGAGATGGCTTAGCGGTTAAGCGCTTGCCTGTCAAGCCTAAGGACCCCGGTTCGAGGCTTGATTCCCCAGGACCCAGGTTAGCCACATGCACAAGGGGTGCACGCGTCTTGAGGTCCTTTGCAGTGGCTAGAGGCCCTGGCGTGCCCCTTCTCTATCTATCTATCTGCCTCTTTCTCTCTCTGTCTGTCGCTCTCAAATAAATAAATAAATAAATAAATATTAAAGGACAGGGCATGGTGGTGCACACCTTTAATCCCAGCACTCAGGAAGCAGAGGTAGGAGGATTGCCATGTGTTCAAGGCCTCCCTGAGAATACATAGTGAATTCCAAGTCAGACTGGGCTAGAGCATGCCCCTACCTTGAAAAACCAAATAAATAAATAAGAATTCCAGATGCATGTACCACTGTGCATCTGGCTTTTAAAAAAGTATTTAATTTCTTGTTTGAGATTGAGAGAGAGAGAGAGAGAGAGAGAGAGAGAGAGGGAGACAGAGCATGCCAGGGCCTCTAGCCACTGCAAAAGAACTCCAGATGCATGTGCCACCTTGTGCATCTGGCTTATGTGAGCACTGGAGAATCAAACCTGGGTCTTTAGGCTTTGTAGACAAGTATCTTAACTGCTAAGCCATCACTCCAGCTCCCTTATTTGCCATTTTATTTTTGTTTTTTTAAGAAATATTTATACATCATGAAGAATGGTAACATTCTCTTTTTCAATAACAGCAATGTTTTTATACTTGTGTCCACACCCAAATTTATCCTACAAATGACTTTTACTTATCTCATCCATATCTTTATCCATATCTTCATCCATATCTAAATTTTCCCTAAAACTTGGTTTTCACTTTTAATAATGAATATACTCTACTAAGGACCCCTAATGACATCCAGATTAAAACATAGCATGATATTTCTTCAAGTCCTCATCATAGTTGACCTTTTTCAAATGTTCAGCCTTGCTAATATCCATCTTTTAAAACTTTGATCCCTTAATTTTCCTTTTTAAAATTATTTATTTATTGGAGAGAGATAATGAGAATGAGAGAGACAGAATGAGGGCACCAGGGCCTCTAGGCACTGCAAACAAACTCCAGATGCATGAGCTACCTTGGGCATCTAGCTTTATGTGGGAACTAGGGAATCAAACCTGGGTCCTTTGGCTTGGCAGGCAAGCACCTTAACTACTAAGCCGTCTCTCTACCCCTCCCTTAATTTTTTAAATTCATCTTTATTATCTTCCTGTACCAGTGTGTATATCACTTTGTTGTCCTTTGGGCACAATTCTCCCTCTTCCTAGCCCTTAAATATTATTCTCTCCACAGGATACATTTTAGGTTCATATATATTCTCATGCTACATATTAACAGTGATAAAGCACATTTACACTTATTATTTCAACTACTATTTTTATACTAATGATTTCTAACTCTTTATTCTTGGTTCTATCTTCTCTTTCCTTTGGCTCTTAATGTTATTCTGAACTCTGTTTTGACCAAAGACAAAGGCATAACTGAAAAAATTCTGTTCTTAACTCTACATGTTTTATCCATGTGAAAACGATAATTTGTGCTACATTATTTTATTAAAAATGAAAATCTGAGCTATAGTCACCTGGGCACAAATGAAAAAATGAAGTTAAGTGATATATTTGGTTAGATTCCCAGAGAAGGTAGGTCAAATGTAACTTCAAGTGGCTTCCCTCCATGAGTTTATACCAGAGCAGGACAACTTCTTCCAGGAGTGCTCAGTTCCCAAGGTAGGTTAAGGGGTATGAGACCATAATGACCTTAAGAAATAAATGAACCTTGAAAGTAGGGCCCAGGGCCTTGCTACTCTCTTGACTTCAATCTTAAAAGTTGTGTCCTGCTGCTACTTCCAGAGACAACTTAGTTCCCGCAGAATCTAGAACCTCCTCAGAATCCAAAAGAACTTGGTTCTCCAATTATGTCACCTAATCTGCCACTAATGCACAATTTAACTGAAAAGGGCCTCACCTAATAGTACCTAACAGTACACATTTTTTTTTCTCTTATCCAAAACAGAGATAATAGTGTCTGTTTTGTCTATAAGAGATATATTAGCATAAGAAGCTAGTGAGATTATAGATTTTATTCACCATTCATTAGTATCTATTGTTCAAAGATACAGCAAAAATACAAATCATGAAAAATGTCTATGTGGATTAAAAAAAAATAGGGATTATAAGGAATGTTAAGGAGTTCCATTTACCCCAGTGAAGAAAAAGTAACTGGGTATCAATGGCCCCAAGGGGCCTTTTAAATACTTGATTTCATATATTGCTTCATTTAAAGGACACTTAAAATTGTCTTTCTATGGTGGACACAGCAGAGTTTTGTTTGGGATTTTGGCTCATTCTGAGTTGCAAATGTTCAAGTATCTCCTTCCTGCTTTTGGTGCTATCCCACCATAACTTACAAAAAAAAATTGCAACATAGATGCACATAGTCACCTATAAAAGTAGAACTATCAGAATTACAACAGATTTCTTGACAAAAAAATTAAAAGCCAGAAGAATTTGATATATTTCAAGCTATTAAAGACAACTGCCTATCCGCACTACTATACCCTGCAAAGCTATCTGTCATAATTGAAGTAAGAACTTTCCATGATAAAAACAAGCTAAAGGAATACATGACCATTAAACCAGCTGTACAGAAAAAAAAATACTTGAAGGAATACTTCAGTCTGAAGAGAAGGAAAGCACCTGCATGAGGTGCAGGAAAGAATAAAATATGATATAATAATAGTTAATACAAGAGAGAAATAGGAAACTACCGAGTACTACAAAATCAACAAGAATGACAGTAGTTAATATACACCTCTCAATAAAAACTCTCAATATTGTCTCATTTCCCTAATTAAAATATACATACAAGCAGAATGGATGAAAATGCAAGATCCTTCTATTTGTTGCCTCCAAGAACTCACCTTTCCATAAAAGGCAGACACTACCTTCGGATGAAAATATGAAAAATATGAGAAGCAAATTGGCCTAGGAAACATGAAGTTGTTGATGTTCTAATATTTGACAAGACAGACATCAAACTAACATTAGTCAAAAGAGATAAAGAAGAAAACTTTATACTGATTAAGAAAAAAACCCAACAAGAGGACATTACAAATCTAAAACAATTTGCAGTGAATGTGGGTGAAACAAATTCCATTAAAAAACATTACTAGATATCAAGTTATAGATTAATCAAGCACAATAAGAGTGGGTGGGTTCTATACCCCACTTTCCCCAATTGACATATTATCTTGGCAAAAAGAGAAGTATCTGAATCAAATGATACCTAGCAGATGTGTCTAAGAGATATCTATGGAACATTCCATCGAAATGCTGCAGAATATACATTGCTTTCAGCAACTCATGGAACTTTGTCTAAAATAGATAAATTAAGGACACAAAACATATCTTTAAGAAGACAGGAAAATTGGAAGAATTCCTTATATTCTATCTGATCACAGTAAAATAAGACTACTAATCAACAGCAGGAGACACTATAGAACATGCACAAACTCATGGAGATTAAATAATATACTACTGAATAATCAACTAAAGAAGGTAATGCTGAATCCAAGAAGGAAATCAAAAAATTCCTAGAATCAAAAGATAAGGAAAACAACATAGCACACAATAAATGCAGTCCTAAGAGGAAGTGTATAGCTGTAAGTGTAGGCACTAAGAAATTAAAGAGATCTTAAATAAATAATTTAGTGTTATATCACAGAGCCTTGGAAAAGGACAAGCCAAACCAAAAATTAGTAGATGGAAAGAAACAATGAAGATTAGGGCAATGATTAATGAAATAGAAAGAAACAAACAAAATAATATAAAGAACTGATGAGACAGAGTTGGGTTTTTGAAAAGATAAACAAGACTGACAAACAGTTAAATGAATCAAAAGAAAGAGAAGTGCAGGAAAGATACTTAGTGGCTAAGGCCCTTGCCTGTGAAGCCAAAGTACCCATGTTTGACTCTGCAGGTCCCATGTAAGCCATACACAAAAGGTGATGCAAATGGCACAAGGTTGCACATGCACAAGGTAACACAAGCATCTGGAGTTCGACTGCAGTGACTCGAGGCCCTGTTATGCCAATTCTCTCTCTCTCTCTCTCACTCTCTCTCATTCTCTCTCTCACTCATAAAAAGAAAGAGAAAATCTAAATTAATAAAATTAAAGATGAAAAGGGAGAAATTACAATAAATGCCAATAAAATTCATAAAATCATAAAGATATACCTTCAAATATATATTCCACCAAATTTGAAAATATAAGGAAATGAAGTTTTAGATATATATAACCTACTAAAATTAAAATAAGATATTATGATTAAAATTAGATGAGATAAATTATTTAAACAAACAAATAACAATTAATCATATTGAAACAGCTATAAAAACCATCTCACAACCAAAAGAAATGCAGGCCCAGATGAATGCACTGGTGAATTTCCCAGGCCTTCACAGAGGAACTAATATTAATGTTCTCAAAATATTCTATAAAATAGGAGAGGAAGGAAAGCCACCAATGTCCTCTTTTTAAGCCAGTACTACCCTGATACCAAAACCAAACACAACAAAAAAGCAAAACTGCAGACCAATGTCCCTCATGATCATAGATACAAATATCCCCAACAAAATACTTGTAAACAGAATACAGAACAAAATTACTCACCACAATCAAGTGGATCTTATTCCAGAGATTCATAGATACCTTGACATACATAAATTGACAAATGTATATACCATATAAATGGACCAAAGGACAGAAAGGACATGATCCTCTTAATAAATGAAGAAAAGGCATTTGACAAAATCTAATATTCCTTCATGACAAATGTCCCAAATAAACTGAGAATAGAAAGAACATATCTAAACATAATAAAAGCTTTAGATGACAAAGCTATAGCCAGTATTATGCTAAACGGGGAAAACCTCAAAGCATTTTCACTAAAATTAGTAACAAGACATGAGTATCTATTTTCACCACTCTTATTCAATACAGAATTGGAAGACTTAGCTAGACACAAATAAAAGGAATGCACATAGGAAAAATATGTTAAGTTATGTTTATTAGCAGATAACATGATTAAATATACATGAAACCCTAAAGATTCCACCAGAAAATTGTTGAAGCTAATAAACACCTTCAACAATTAGTAGGATACAAATTTAACCAGCAGAAATAAGTAGCCTTCCTATATACCAATAAAAAACATGCTGAGGATAAAATCAGATAAACAAACACATTCACAACTGTCTCAAAACAACCCAGCAGGCTCAGGGAGAATGGTCAGTGATTAAGACCACATGAGGGCCTGAGATTGCCAGAGTTTGACTCCCCAGAACCCATGTAAAGAAATGGATGTGGCTATGCACTCATGTAGTCCTGGTCCATTGGGGTGTGGAGACCTGAGAATCCCTAGTGATCCTGACTGAAAACAAACAAACGAACAAACAAACAAAAAAAGCAGACCTGAGTTTAGGGGAGTGCCATTTCAAGGAAGGGTATGCTCTTTGGTGTTTGCAAGCTATTTGCTTGTTTCTCTCTGCTTGGATATGTGAAAGGGAAGCAGTCTACCACCTTTGATGGACCTTCCCCTGGATCTTCCCATCAACTGTGTCAGGTTGGATATTTGTCCCAGCTTTGTGGAGCTGTCTACAACAGTATATGGATTGGAGTAAGAGTAGGTAGTAGAGACTAGGAAGCTGGAAAGTAGCCCTGGAAGGGGAGGAGGGAGAAGACTCAAGGGGAGAGGACAGTATATTTTTTAAGAAGAGAGGCTGATTATAGGAGTGGAAAAGTCTAAGTGGGGTCAAGGGTGGTGGGTAGAGGAAAGGAGGGGTAGGGAAAGGATTAAAGAAAAGTGAAGATGCTATAAATAAGCCATAGATAAATTTAATTCCTTATTATCTAATTTAAAAAAATTAAGAAAGGCAAAAATTACGCAGAATTATCTTGCAGGAGTTGATAACAAAGTTTCCAGAACCCATAGGTGATTACATGAACATCCCAGTGCCTGGGGTGGAATGCTCCCATTGAGTTGTTGGTCAGGCAAGACCTATAGTCTCCCAAAACAATACCGTCAATTTCCAATTCTCTCAGTTGTCACCAAAACCAGCTGGTAAGACCCTAATGTTAAAGACACCATACGCTTCAGTTGTAGGACATGGCAAAATCACATTGGAACTGAGAAGGAAGTCTTCTCTTTGCTGGCAGTTGTCATAGTTTTGGAAAGTGCTATGCAGGCTGCTCAGGGAGAAAAGTCATCAACAATCTTAACCAGTAGTGAACCCTGCAAGCTATCCAATTGGCCAGCGAGGCAAGATGTGCCCTCTGGTGCAATAGTGGCATGTCAGTTGTTGGCACAGCCAACTGATCTCTGATTGGATTTGAGCCCTGCATCATGGAAAAGATTTCAGGCTTGGTACTTAAAACCTAGTCAAAAGCCTATGGTTGTGAAGGACATAGGCATTAGTGGGGAAGCTATTATTGTTGATTGACTAAATGGATATGTTGTGTCCATAAAATTGCCCTCTAAGTATTTATGTTCTGCCCATAGATTAGTGCTGTTCTCATTTTTGTTCAGAGAAACTTTTGTTTGAAGATGACAGTGACAACTGGAGATACTCAAATTTTTTTCAGCATGCTGAGAAGTGACAACTGAAAGCTTAGCACTAAATGAGACATTGCTATACCATCCACCAAGGCTCAGGAGACATTGCAGAAGAGGTGGTAGAAAGAGTCACAGACAGGGAGGAGTGCTTTGGAATACTGTCTTCCAGACACAAAGTGGCCATTGCATTCATGACCTAACAACAGCTAATGTTACATACACAAGACCTGAACAATATTGAAACCATCAATGTGTTGTCATGGATGATGGACAAAGACAATGAAACAATGATTTCAAAATAGAAGAGAGACTAGTTAGAAGTTTAGTGGAATGTGGATGGCGAGGGGGTACAAAAGAAAGTAATGAGAGGGGAAAATACTTCATAAATTAGTTTGTCTTTTAGAACCATTTATGAAATCACAAAATCTAAGAGTAGACATTAATCTCATTAATCTCAAGGTTATCTGGTTCTGTGATCTTCAAATTCCAATCATTCTTGTTTCCTCTTGTGTGATTTTTCTTTATCTGTTTATCCCTGACTGATGGATAATAGTTAATAGTTTACATACCTTGTTTTTGTTTTTGTTTTTCAAAGTAGGGCTTCACTCTAGTCCAGGCTGACCTGGAATTCACTATGTAGTCTCAGGGTGGCCTCAAACTCATGATGATCATCCTACCTCTGCCTCCAGAGTGCTGGGATAAAAGGCTTGTGCCACCACGCCCTAGTAGTTTGCATACGTTTATTTGGTTTACACACCTTGAATTGGATTTAAGGTTATTTATCTTTGAAAAAGAAGCATTGTATTGCCATATGTTCAAAATATTACTAATACCATAAAGACATGAAGAACTGGTTTTAGGGACTGGAAAAATGGTTCAGTTGGTAAAGCACTTGTGTTATAAGAATGAGGACTTGAGTTCAATTTCCATAATCCACATAATATTATTGGGTGTGATGGCCCATGCTTAGAATCATAATTCCAGGGACATGCAGATAGATCCCCGGAGTTTGCTGGCTAATTATTATTCCTAATTGATGAGCTCCAGGATAATGAAATACTGTTCTCAAAATGAGGTAGATGTCATACCTGAGGGTGACCCTGAAGGTTGTCCTCTGGCCTCCACATGCACACCCACCCACACACATACAAAGATGCATATGCACATGCACAGACTACACATAAAAATGACTAGAGTTTTATAAAAGATATCAGGTATATTATAATAAATTAATTATTAATACTCTTTTGCCCCAAATTTCCTGGAATAATTTTGTTGTCAACTTATATAAAACAACTTCAACTCTAACTTCCCTTGATGTTCCCGGAACATGTAGAAAATATTATTTTCTTTCTTGTTTAAGGTCACAAAACAGGCTATGACAAAAATAAGACTGATTTGTTCACAGGAATGTTTACTGTCTGGGCATGATACCATCTTTTTCTGTACACCCCACAGAGACAGTGCTACATTAAGCAGCTTTTTTTTTTTTTTTTTTTTTTTTTTTTACAGATCTGTTTACTGGAATATTTAGATCTATGTCCCTGGTCATAGATTTTGCTGATGAAACAGTACAGGCTTACAGAGACAAGACCTGAAATATGACACAAGACATCAAGAGAGTTTCAGCAGAAAAAAATGATATAGACGTATTTGCAAATGAAAACCCTCAATCCCTAGAGACAAAAGGAAAATCTAGACACAGTACTCATATCCCTAACAGCTGCATAAATCTCATGGGTCTCTGAGACAGCAAAGCAGGCAACCAGGACAGGAACACCAGCCTTAACTATTGGCCTGAGAGAAAGTTGGAGCATTAAAAAAATGGAGCTACTACCAGAGATTTATCAGCCATTTTCAAGATATAATTTTCTGGATTTAGTAAACAATCAGTTCAGTACCCTACATATCTCCATTTATAACATCACACATATGAATTTAGAGGAGACACTTAGCTTAATACTTGCAAGCCAAGCATAACCCTCAATACTAATTAGAGTAAGAGGATCTTCTAAGTAAAATTAATATTAGTTTATATAACTTAACCAATTTGGTTAGTTAATTAAAACTTAGTAAATTTGCAGTAAGTGATTCCACATAATTTTAACTTGAATTGCAAAATTATAAAGGGACTGAAGGGCAAATTAGTATAGTTATGGTTATATAATTATACAAAGAATTTAAAGCCAGATACATACATCAAGGATCATTAGAACTGTGGTCACAATTCACGTCTCCCAATTACCTGCTCAAGACTATTTCTAAATCTTACCTTTTGTTTAGATATCACCTTTTTACTTCTTTCTCACTCTCCACTTCACCTTACTGTACAGAATATGCTTAAGTCAATATCCATTCTTTTAAAAGTAACATAACAGTGATCCACTTTAGCTTTTCTAGAAAATAAAACCCAATCCCCAAATTCATCAATACCATTTTAGCTGTTGTACAACTTCATTTTTTGGCTCTATTTCTTCATATCAACTCCTATCCAAAACTGGCTCCTAAGTAGTTAATTTCATTGTAAGCCAGATCTGATATCTCTCTTCCCATGCACCTGGCTTCATTTATCCTTGTACTTTTCAACATGTTTACACCCCTTACAACAAGCTACACTTTCTAAAGTCTCCCTGTTCCTCATGACCTTTACTTCCCTGGATCTGTTTCTTTTTCTTGAAATGTTTTCAAAACATCAATTGTTTGCTTAGAAACTTGCTTCAAGGAGAGAGAAGCCCTTTTCATGGGAAGAACTATTGTTTGTTGTTTGTTTTGTATACAAGCAAGCTGGTGCCTTTCTTGGAAAATTGCCCTTTATGTCTCAAGAAACAGAAATGAAAATTAAGCATGAAAATTTTAAAAAATCAGGGTAAAGTAAAAGAAACCCAGTTTTCTTTAGAGAATAAAGTACCACCCTACCACCCGTGTGTTTGTGTGTCAACAGATTAGCTACTGGTTTTAGATTAAAAGTAAGGAGCACATTGCATTTTATAAGGTGGAAGCAGTTCTTGGCACTTTCCTACCTTGTTTTCTGGAGCAAAAGATTTGCAGAAAAGCAATTTCAAAAATGTATGGAGCAGTACATCCTCTCCTACCTCTAAATTATCACCTTAATGATTTTTTTTTACTTTTTGCTTTCTAAGTAATTTATCCTTTGTGTTTGGGAGAGGAAGAGACTTCTGTACATTAAGCTAACATTTTTATTTGCATTTTGTTAGTGGTCATGTCTTTTATACAACCAGAAAGCACAAATATGAACCTTGATTGTAGATGTTTAAAAAATATTCTCTTTGGGGAGAGTCAACATATTTTAATTGTAATATGAGTTCCAGTTTCCCTTCTCTAGATAGGTTTCATGGATGCTTTTCTGGTTCTAACTAGACCTATTAGCATTCTCTATATAGCCAGATGTTGCATAAGTGCTGATAAATAGATTGTTTTTTATATTACTTGGAAAAAAAGTAAAACACAGAACAAATGATCACACTAGTTTAAAAATCTACTTTCAGCCGGGCGTGGTGGCGCACGCCTTTAATCCCAGCACTCGGGAGGCAGAGGTAGGAGGATCGCCGTGAGTTCAAGGCCACCCTGAGACTCCATAGTGAATTCCAGGTCAGCCTGGGCTAGAGTGAGACCCTACCTCGAAAAACCAAAAAAAAAAAAAATAAAAAATAAAAATCTACTTTCAAATAAATTGCATTAACTAAATTGTATTAAGAATTATCTCATCTGTTCTCTACATTTATAAACATAAATGTTCCTCCTTTGATTTATTGGTTTTTCTAGGTAAAATTGAAGGAATTTACAGATGTGATATAGTGTGAGTGTAATCTTTCTCTTAAAAACAAAAGCTTGTATATTAGTAGGTAACATGTGACATCATATAACAATTTGCAAATAAGTGCACTCTCCTTAGACAGTAACTATTTATAAAAACTTTCACAGATATGAAATTATGAAGAATCTTTGGCATGGTCAACATCTTGGATTTTTCTTTTATTTTCTTTCATTTATTTATTTGTGTGAGAGAGAGAGAGAATGGGTATGCCAGGATCTCTAGCCACTGCAGACAAACTCCAGATGCATGTGTCACCTTGTGTATCTAGCTTTACCTGGTTACTGGAGAGTCAAACCTGGGTCATTAGGCTTTACAGGCAGGCACCTTAACCACTGAGCCATCACTCCAGCCCAAGATCTTAGATCATTAAAATCTGTAAGTTACAGGGCTGGAGCGATTGCCCAGTGGTTAACGCACTTGCCTGCAAAGCCTAATGATCTGAATTCAGTTCCCCAGTACCCAGGTAAAGCCAGATGCACAAACTGGCACATGTACCTAGAGTCCATCTGCAGCATCTGGAAGCCCTGGCACATTCATTCTCTCTGTCTCCTATCTCTCCCTGCATGCAAATAAATAAATAAAATTATTTTTAAAATCTATAAGTTACAGGCAATATCTATACAGTGGTGCAATGTTCTATTACACAATCTTCCACCAATATGTCATATAAAAATTCTCTGTTGTAGAAATGGTTTAATATACAGAAAAATGGAATGGTAGGATGGCTCTAATAACCCCATATACAAGCCTTAGTAATAAAGAACATATTGAAAACTTTGTGTTCATTTGTCTTTCCTCAATTTCTTCCAGTTTTTAGTGAATTATTTAAAAACAATTTCTTAATAAAATGTATTTTTAACCATATATGCTGCTATTTGATAAGAATATTTCTCTGATATGTTATCAGTATAGATATAAATTACTGGACTAAGTCATTATTATATGAAGGAATGCAGGTAAAAAAAAATCTATGAATCTTGTACTCTCAGCTAACTCTGATAACATCTAACACTGTGACTCCTCAGGGCCTCACAGTATCTTTCTGTCTGTCAATTTCTAAAACTCCATTAATATTCTGAATTTAAGTAGCCAAAATGATTTAAGTTCTGTGAGCCTCTTTTGTTATTATTCTATTAGCTAGACTCCAATAGAAGATGGTAATCTGGTTTCTTTAAACACGAAGTATACTGAAAAATTGAGTCAGAAGTAGAAACTTCAAAGGTAATGAAATGTTTCTAGCATGATTATTTCTATCTTCTGAGGAAATGTTTCCTGTAACTGCCTACTCAGGAACGCATAATAATTATTTTAAGACAATAATAATATGGTTTCATCATTCTGGCTACTTAAAGGGAAAGCGCCAACTTGAAAGAAATGCTCCCAAAGCCTGTGGCGCCCTCTTCTGACCTCTCACCCACCAGGGTGAGTCATGGCTTTTATTTCTGAAATGCCCTGAGGTATTAGTGTTTTTGATTGCCTCATAGGTTATTACTCACGTCTTGAAATTGCAAAAATTTATCTGACCCATGAAAGACACTGAACCTGAAAGAAAAGTATGGCTACCCACCCATGGTAAATACTTCATATTTTATTTTAAGTTTCTATTTAGAAAATTGACTGTTGCCCTAGAGGAGAATAACTTTGAAAATTGAAAGATGATAAACATTTCAACCAGTCCTCATAAGCAAATCTTATGAAACTAAGAAATGTGAATTTTCTGCCAAAGTTTTAAGTGAGGTAAGAAAGAATAATTATTGTATTAAAATTTAAATTCAGACCACTCACTGTATGCCTTACAGCAGAGAAGCAAATAAGGCTGTCCTATTTACACGGCTTTCATTTTACATTTAAAAATAACCCTAAAATTCTCTATTTAAAGAGGTGTTCTCTTAAAAAATTCTACTAATTTGTCACTCATTCCCTTCTACTACCCACTTATGCTAATCTCCTTCCTATGCCTCACAACTGTTCAAGAGGGAAGTTTTTACAAAATGGCTTCCACTCTCTTTGGCAGTTATAGAAGCTAATGCCATATGCCTTGTTTTTAGGCCCATCACAGATCTTATTTTCTTTAATATTTTTATGGGTGTATATTATATGTTGAGCATATCACCATTTACCCCCAACACACTCTGTTCCTTTTACCCTTTCTTTTCTCACTTTCCCCCTTCCTGGTAATCTCCTTTGTCCAGCTAGGCCATTTCACTTCTACTTTCATTTAACATATGCACACATGATTTTATGTAACTATATATAACCTAGAAATCACAAATGGGAGAAAGTATATATTTATCTTTCTAAGACTGGTTTAACTTGCTTAACATGATTATATCCAGTTGCATATATTCTTTTCTGAAAAATGACAAGTTCTTTCTTTTGTAAAAAAAAATTATTTATTTATTTTATGAAGAGGGGGAGGGAGAGAAAGCCAGAGGAAGAGGCAGATAGAAAGAGAGAGAATGGGTGCTATAGGGTCTCCAGCAACTACAAACAAACTCCAGATATATGCACCACCTTGTGCATCTGGCTTACATGGGTTCTAGGGAATTGAACCTGGGCCCTGAGGCTTCATAGGGAAACCCTTTAAGCCATTTATCCAGCCAAAGTTCATTTTTCTTTTAAAAATATTTTATTTTTACTTATTTATTTGAGAGAGAGAGAGAGAGAGAGAGAGAGAGAGAGAGATTGAGAGAGAAATAGGCAGGTAGATAGAGAATGGGTGCACCAGGGCCTCCAGCCACTGCAAACAAACTCCAGAGGGGTGTGTCCCTTTGTGCATCTGGCTTATGTGGGTCCTGGGCAATCAATCTGGGTCCTTTGGCTTCTCAGGAAGGCAAACATCTTAACTGCTAAGACATCTCTCTAGTCCCCAAGTTTATTCTTGTTCATGACCCCCCAATAAAACTTTATAAATAGATCACATTTTCCTTGTATATTCCTCTGGTATTGGATACTTATGTTGGGTGCATACCTTAGCTATTTTGAATACTGCCTAAGTATCTCTGTAAAATGCTGACCTTGAGTCCTGCAGGTAAGGACCTAGGAGTGGTATAGCTGGCTCATATGATAGACCTATTTCTATTTGTTTTTGAGGTATAGTCTCCCTCTAGCCCAGACTTACCTGGAATTCACTATGTAGTCTTGGTGACCTTAAACTCACAGCCATCTTCCTACATCTGCCTCCAAAGTGCTGGGATTAAAGGCATGCACCACCATGCCCAGCCTTATTTCTAAGTTTTTTAAGAAACCTGCATACTGATTTACATTGAAGTTGGACTAGTTTACATTCCCAACAGCACTGTCCACAGGCACACCAGCATTTGTTCTTTTGTTTTCTAGTTACTGACATTCTGGACTGGAGTGAGAAAGAATTCCAGTGTAGTTTTAATTGGCATTTCTCTGATGTATAGTGAGGTTGAACATGTTTTCATATGTTTATTGGATGTTTGTATTTCCTCTTTTGCAAATTATCTATCCATTTCATTAGCACATTATTGATTGAATTGTTTGTTTTCTCATTGCTCAGTTTTTTTGAGTTCTTTGTATATTATAGATATGAATCCTTTTTCAGATGTATAGCTACTGTGGTGGTTTGAATAGAATAGATGGCCCCCAATATATTCAGTTGTTTATTTGTTTGTAGTTTGCATCTCTAGCCACCTGGCTGGAGGCAGTGTCACTGGGTGGATCTTAAGGTGTGGTGGTGGGTTTCAGATTTCAATCTAAAGATATGCAAAGTGTGCCTGGCTGGAGTTCCTGAAGTGTGCTGTGTGGCTTTTTGGCTTGTACTTCTCTCTCTCTGCTTTGTCCTGTGAAGGCAGGCCAGCTTCTTCTGCTATTACGGAACTTCCCCTGGATCTGTAAGCTTCAATAAACATCCCTTCCTCCATAACTGCGCCTGGTCTGGAAGTTCATCTCAGCAAACCTGAATCTGTCTGCTACAGCTACCAATGGTTATCTTCCATTTGTAAACTGTATCTTAACTCTATTAACTGTTTCTTTTCCAAAGCAGAAGTCTTTTCTTTCTGTTTTAAAATATTTTTTATTTATTTATTTGAGAGAGAGACAGAGTCAAAGAGAAACAGACAGCGTGTGAGTATGGGCACATTAGGACTTCTTGCTGCTGCAAAGGAACTCCAGATACATGTGTCCCTTTGTGCATCTGGCCTTACTTTGGTACTGGGGATTCAAATCTGGACCTTCAGACTTTGCAAGCATGTGCCATTAATCACTAAGTCATTTTCACAGCCCAAGAAGTCTTTTAATTTCATGAGCTCCATTTGTTGGCATTATTTCCTGAGTAACTAGAGGACTATTCACAGCCTCCTTGCTATGGCTATGTCTTAAAATGTTTTCCCTCCTTTTTCTTCTAATAATTTCAGAGTTTCTGGTCTTATGCTAAGGGCTTTGGTTTATTTCAGAGGTGATTTTGTGCCAATACCATGCTATTTTATTATCGTGGCCTTATAGCATAACTTGAAATCAGGTTATCTTTTTATTCCGGATCGATTTGGCTATTGATGGTGGGTTTTGCTTACAAGTGAATTTTAAGAATTTACTTCTGTGAAGAATGATATTGGAATTTGAATGGAGATTTCACTGAGTCTGTAGATTGTTTTTGGTAAGATGTGCAATATTGATTCTTCAAGTCTATAAGCATGGGAGGTCTTTCCATCTCCTGGTGTCTTCTTCATTTTTTCTCTCATGTGTTTTAAAGTTTCCATTGAAGATGTCTTTTGCCTTCTTTATTACAGTTACTCCATAGTATTTCAAGGCAATTTTCAATGGGATTGTTTGCTTGATTTCTTCCTCAATGTGTTTGATATTGATATATAAGTATGCTTCTGATTTCCATACATTGATTATTTTAAAGAGATTCACAGTAATTTTTTATATTTTTTGTTTATTTTTATTTATTTATTTGAGAGCAACAGACAGAGAGAGAAAGAGGCAGAGAGAGAGAGAGACAGAGGAGAGTGGGCACTCCAGGGCTTCTAGCCACTGCAAATGAACTCCAGACACGTGCACCCCCTTGTGCATCTGGCTAACGTGGGTCCTGGGGAATCGAGCCTTGAACCAGGGTCCTTAGGCTTCACAGGCAAGCACTTAACCACTAAGCCATCTCTCCAGCCCCATACATTGATTTTGTATTCTGCTAACTGGCTGGAATGTTTGTCAGTTCTAATAGTTTTCTGTCACATGGCCTTTTGTTTCTTTTCTGTTTCTATGTCTATAATCACACTATTAATATCTTATCTCCATTAGACTGTACTGTAGTGATACTCATTCTACAAATTTAAGCTCAACAATTTAAACTCATTTTAGTATTCACACTTCTCCTAATGTCTGATTGTTAGCATGTTAGAATTTTGATTTGCCCCTCATTGGGACTTTAAGCTTTATAACACACCCATATATCTGACCTGTTTTACCAAGTTTCTCAGAAAAACAGGCTGATCAATGATGATCTTTGAATTCCCAAGTTTTCATTTCGTTAGATTTTCTAGGAGTGATACCTAGATCAGACTAAGAATTATTTTTTCAGTTAAACTTAATTAATCAAAGTAATTAATTCCTGGCCACTTCTACATGTTTTTATTTTGGTGCTCCAGTACTATTTTCTGGATGGTTTTTAAATTCAAAATATTTATATCAAATCTTGCCATCAGTAGTGTTAATTTCATGAAAACTCTTTGTATTTGCTGAAAGAGCCACCTCCTGGTTGGATTTTGCAGTAGAGCCAATAGTCAATTCATCAAAAATTTGAAAGGACTAACAGGGACTTCTAGGATAGCTTCAAGCACTAAGTACAAAGCAGAAAATTAAAAATCAATGCTAAATGTTTATTTACAATAACACTGGATACAGGATGAAACTGAGTAGTTCGCTGCTATGCTTCTTGTCTAACTGTGGAAAACTGACCTTTGTTATCCTAGCTATAATTTTTAACCTTGCTTTAAAATAGCATAAAAATAATCTAAAGATTCCACACTTCTTCCCTGTATTGGAGATTATAGCACAGTTAACATATTTTTATTTTTATTTATTTATTTTTTCAAAGCAAGGTCTCACTCTAGCTCAGGCTGACTTGGAATTCACTATGTAGAAGTTAGAATATTTTTAATTAGAAAATGAGTGTGTGTACAATTTTAACATGTCTACTAATGATTTTTTATGAAGTTGAAAATTTTTATTACTGGCAACCGTATAATTGAGCATGAGGCCTTGTGACCTGTTTGATAGATGTCTCTTCCCTTTCCTTCCCTATATTGAGCCTTCTGTTTAGTCCACCCCTGGGGCTATGCTATCTCAGTGCTGAGCACTTACCTCATTCCTATTTTGTAATGTGGCTTTTGAGAAGTCTTGCTTCTCAGACATCTTGTTGAGAAATCTTCCTTTCCATTCATCTAAGTTAATGCTGGTTCTTTTTCCTTGGATGATCTGCATCATTATCTTTGTTTTCATCAGCACTGCTCTTCAAATTTAGGCAAAAATAGGTTTCTCAAAGTTTATTGATCAGACTTGACTGACCTTTTGCCACACATTCTTTTCCAAGATTTCTCACTTTTACCAGGGAAAATAAAACCTGATAACACAAAAAGCTAGAAAGTCACAACTGATTAATTTCTCAGGGTGTGACATATCCTTATTGTAGTGAGGCCTAAGGCATATGCACCACTGTTGATACCTATAAACCTTTAATTATGGGCTGGATTTGCTTGCACTTGTTTTTTGCAATCATGTGCATATTTATGACGAGAATCATACTTTTGAACGTTTGCTTTTTGTGTGTCTGCTTTGAGATGCTGGTTTCTTCTATAGCCCAGGTTAGTCGAGAATTCACTATGAAGCCTTGGCTGACTTTAAGCTTTAGGAAAATTCTGTGGCCTCTGTTAGGATTATTGTGAGTCACAACACTCAGATTTTTGAATATTTGCTATGAGATAATTATTCTCAGTAAAAATTAAATAATAACATATGAATTATAAACCTTGATTTCATAGACTATAATGTGTTCTATTGGCAGAACACAGGAGTTTTTTTGGTGTTTTCTGTTTTTTAAGTACAAGTGAGATGCACAACGCTGGTCCACAGTAGTATTTTGGGTGTCCTTAGAGCCACTTTTCATGACCTCGATAGAAATACTTTGTCTCATAATGAAGGAGAAATAGGAGAAAGCTAGTTTCTTTTAAGTAGTTTCAGATAGAAACAAGCCCAGAGAGAGCCAGGAGATGCTACCTCACATGCCAACCCTCTTTGGCAAGAATGGAGCTCATGTCTGATGAAGACTCATCCTCAAGACTCATCTATAACCAGTTACAGTGCTCCCTGCTGCTCATAGTATAGCATACTACCTAGGTGGGCTGGCTCTGGGGTCTACCCTTCCAATCACAAACCAATTGAATCTTCCCCTTACATACCTGAATCTGATGAAGGAATACAATTTCTATACCATGAAGGCTGTGGTCTTCTTCCTGTCACTCTCTCTGCCTGTTCTGGCCACAGGAATACAAGTGAGTCTGGCCTTTTCTCCCACCCAGCCTGGCTGGGTGGAAGGAAGAGCATAATACTGACTCTTGGTCTGGGGAAAGTGTTTTGTTTGCCTGGGCTTTATAGATTGGGGTAACGTCTCAATGTAATTAAATGCATGATTTTTCTCTGCTCTCTAAAACTACCATGTGCATATTTCTCTTATACTATAGATCTACCATGTGGGTGCTTTTACTTTCTCTAGATCTGTTACCTGTGCAACTCTCCTTACTACACATTTCTCATCTGAATTTCTTGGCCTCTGTTTTGATATTTTCCCTCTGCTATTCTTCCATAGGGAAGCATAAGGTGGATGCTATGTGTGTTTTTTCTGTGGTCCTATACAAGCTGTTAGGTTCTATTTTCCATGTGCTTGTGGCTCAACTCGTCTTTTCTTAAAAACCTCAACTTCTTTTAAATGAACCTTATGAAGTATGCAGTGTTTTCCACCTGAGGATGTGTTTCCACTTCTCATGTGCTTATGGCTCTAGCCTTCTTCCTAGATCCCAATTTTCCTTAAAAAAAACCACGATTTGTGATTTCTCTCTAAATAAGCATAATAATTCATAAGTTATTATTCTTGAGTTCATTTTCATCAATTTTTGTTAAAAATAAAACAGGACCCAAAATTGGGGTTCATAAACTTGGGGGAACCCTCCGGAATGCCAAAGACCTGCATCAATTCCACACACACAGAAACTTTATCCACCATCCCCAATGTTTCTATCAAATCTCTGAATCCCTTAAAACTACATAGACTTAGCCAGGCGTGGTGGCACACACCTTTAATCCCAGCACTCGGGAGACAGAGGTAGGAGGATAACTGTGAGTTTGAGGCCACCCTGAGACTACATAGTTAATTCCAGGTTAGCCTGGACCAGAGTGAGACCCTACCTTGAAAAGAAAAATATGTAGACTTTCACTTAACTTATCATTGTGTTAATATTTATAGTTTGCCACCTCCCCCAAAGTTAGTCTGCCTCTGACCTCCTCCAGCTGCTGCATACCCGCATCTTCATTAAACCACCATACTGGGTTCTATGGGAATCAACAGAGATGGTCCTAAGTTCTTCAAAATAATGGGTGATTTCTGTGACTAAGTTGCCAGCACTATAGAAGACAAGTTCATAGGAAATTCTTATTTTTATTTTTCATTTTTTTTTCTGAGACAGGGTCTCGCTCTAGCCCAGGCTGACCTGGAGTTCACTATGTAGTCTCAGGGTGGCCTCAAACTCATGGCAATCCTCCTACGTCTACCTCCCGAGTGCCGGGATTAAAGACGTGAGCCACCATGCCCGGCTTGGAAATTCTTTTTAAAAATTACATTCTTGTGAGAAAGAATAACTGTATGAGGCAGGAGCTCATGGCTGTGGAACCACGGAAATTGTCTTTCATCAAATGATATTTTAAAATTATATCTGAAGAATGATAAGAATCTAGGATGGAATGGAGGTGAAATTTAAAATACCACAGAAGAAAGGGTCAAAAAGCCACAAAGTTGGAAGAACCTTGCCACTCTGAAATACAAAGAAAATGCAACAGTAAGAGGTGAAAAAGTAAAATCATCATGGCATTGAATATGTTGTTTAGTAATTCATACAAAGGCTATAATGAACCTTATAAATGAAGGCATCAGAGACATAGTGAAGTATATTACATAATTTGGGTAACTTTAAGGAGCTGTGAGTCCAGTAAGAAAGACAAAAGTAACCTCAATATTGGGATAATTTGGAAAGAGGAAAAACTGGAGGTAGAAAAACTAATTAGAAGGTTGTTGACTAGTCTACCAAAGACATGGGAGTGTTCATGAAATTTAAGTAGGGCTGGAATTGAGAGAGAGAGATATTTTTAAGGAGAATTGATAATATTTGTTATAGATTAAACTTTTATGGCAAATGAATCAGGAATACAAAAGGGATAAGATTGGAAATATATAGGCAAGTATGAAAAATGTTTCATAACTTCTTCTATTGTGTGGAAAAATAAATTTGATATCCAATGATTTATGTAAATCTGTGTGAGGTTGAAGTATAATTGGGTATATAAATATAAAATTTCTAAATCATGTTGTAAAATGAAAGTGAGTATTTCTACTTCTCCATCAACAAATGATTTTTTAAAAAGTAAAATCATGACCTTTGGTAATTTTGATCTAAAGAAAGTATTATTTGAATAAATTGCCAATTATTCTTCTTTCATATATTGGTCAGTACTCCAAATAATAAGTGCTGCTAAAAAATAGGAAACATGAGTAAGGCAAAGCTAATTCCCCACAGGACAATTGACATAAGAAATAAGGCATTTATCTGGTTATTGCTAAACATACAGATATGAAGTAAGAAAGATACAAATAGTCTAAACATAGATAAGAATTAAATTTTTCATTAAATTTGGATCTTTATTGAATGGACACAGCCTAAAATGCATCTCATAGTAAAAAAATAACCCTCTACCAATTATATACATTTATGTGACATAAAATATTTTTAATACATAAACATTTCTACTTTCAAAACTCTAAATATTATCTAAGAATAATCTTCAAAGGTTAAGAGAATTTAAGGTAGAAGTAAAGAATCTGAAGACTAGGAAAATCTGAATTGATTTTCAGAAGAAAACTAAACATTATCTACAATAAACAGTGAGACCTTAGAAACAGTAAATATATTATCTTAAGAGAACTCCCTGAAAAGACTTTAAGAAAGTAAAGACAATAGAAAATCACTCAAGAGAAGACTTTATGAAATTGAAGTAACAAGTCATGTCAGTTCAATTTACTTTTTTTTTTATTTGAGAGCGACAGAGAGAAGGAGGCAGAGAGAGAGAGAGAGAGAGAGAGAGAGAATGGGCGCGCCAGAGCTTCCAGCCTCTGTAAACGAACTCCAGATGCGTGCGCCCCCTTGTGCATCTGGCTAACATGGGTCCTGGGGAATTGAGCCTCAAACCGGGGTCCTTAGGCTTCACAGGCAAGCGCTTAACCGCTAAGCCACCTCTCCAGCCCCAATTTACTTTTTTAAGACTAAATAATGTGCTAAAAAATCATGGTGTTTGTAGATCTTTGGACAAATCCTACAAAATATATCTGCATCGATGTTAATGAAACATAGTTGACTTTCCAGTACTTCCCTAGCTTGGTATATAAAATTTAGTGAAAGTTTCTTTTAAGTTTCCAGAAAAAACAACTATGAAAATACTCTTAAATAATGGTACGATTAATGTTAAGCACTCATGTATGTATACCCATGTGCATAGATGTATACATGCATTTGGAATACACCAGGAAGAATAATTTTATGTTTGGGCAAGTTGTAAACTTACAGAATCTAAAGCATTTCAGACCTTAAATATCTGTTCCAGTTCTATTCGTTAATAGTAATAATTGTAAGGAATTATTAGAAAATATAAGATCAGTCTTTATTAGTGAATAAATATCTAATTAACAATATGTATTTGTGATGTAGTACTTTAATTTTTATAATTTGAAGTTATTTGTTCTATAAATATTTCATTTCTGGTTGAAAATTAGGTAATGGATGAGAAGGAAAGGAAAGAAAATTTTCTCATACTATTTTGTCATTTTAGTTTCTTGTGTTAATAAATCAAATCTAATCATATGATTAATTTATTTGTAATTTTTTTACACTCAGCAATATATTTTCGACATATCTCCAAGTTAATAAAGATGTTGACCAAAAAAAAAAAAAAAAGCCGGGCGTGGTGGCGCACGCCTTTAATCCCAGCACTCGGGAGGCAGAGGTAGGAGGATCGCCGTGAGTTCAAGGCCACCCTGAGACTCCATAGTGAATTCCAGGTCAGCCTGGGCTAGAGTGAAACCCTACCTCGAAAAACCAAAAAAAAAAAAAAAAAAAAAAGATGTTGACCCAGTTACACATTAGCAGTCCAAGTAACATATATCAAATAGAAATTAAATCTTATAAGGGTATATTGGTGAAATTTAATTCATTTTCTATATCAAACTGTTATATTGAACTGGGCATGGTGGGGCAAATCTGTAATCCTAGCACTTGAGAGTCTGAGGCAAGGGGAATTGTGTGTTGCAAGTCAGTCAGTAAAACATAGTGAGATCCTGTTTCAAAAGCAAACAAAACAAAATAAAACAGAACAAGAACATTCTGTCTGACAGGAGATGAGCCACTCCTCACGCATCATCTAGGGTCCAGGTGAAACCACAGAGGAATTGATGAGATGAGCAAAAGTGCTGCTTCCATGGAACACCCTGCACCAGGGAGATGGAGACACACACTGAGGGTACTCAAAATGCATCAAAGCAGAAATCCAGACTCAGTGGTGTCGGGCAGGGAGGAGGGAAATGGTACCAACACATGATATGTCCATAAAAAGTTTATACTTAATAAAAAAAAGGACATTGTTCAGAAACAATAACAAGAACAAAATTCTGTGATATCCACTGACCAAAACCTGTTTTGATTAAATGAGAAAGAAAGTTTTCATATAACCATGGTGCAAATAGTGAAATGGGAGGTGAGAAGATCATAAGTGTACCCAATTTTTTTGTCATACTGTGTGCATGGTATTGGAGTGCATAGATTGACAGAGTACATAAAACCCCTTTATATGGTAAACAAAATCTTTCTGAGTTTCATTTTAGAGCTTTGGGAGACAGGAAAATAATATGTGGAATTTCAAAAGAGCAGAAATTGACCTGGTGCTAATTATTACAGAGGAAAGATCTGAAATAGAACTAAAGGGAAAGTCACTTGTGTTGACTAGAAAGTTCTAGTCTAAACTAGGCAGGTGTGCATACTAACAAGACCATTTGTGAAGTTAGTTATGGTTTAAACTGACTTAGCTATGTTTTACATAAGGTTTTCTGCTTAAGTTCTTGTGATGCTATATCCTGAGGACATTGGTGGTTCATTTGGAAATATATACACTTATCTAGGGATTGTGGTGGGTTTAAAGTACACAATGAACAACTACAGTTTTATCTTTACTTCCCTTTACAGTTCATATCTTAACAACATACCAAATCCTGTTACCATTTCACTTCTATCCTCATTTAGGAACTCATCATTACTTAATATGTGGAAATCCCGTATTCTTGTACTTTCCTTAATTAATATATCTTTCTTCATGTTTGAAAGAACTGTTTACCTATCATTAGTATATTAATTATCTGTATTTAGAATGAAATAACACATACATTACCAGAAGGTTGTTTGTTTTTAATTTCGTACTGCATTTTGACATATGGTCATTAAAAATTATGCTGTTATCAAGCCTACTAGTTTTCAGCCTTATGTCTCTACCTCTCCCTAGCCTCCCCCCCCCCCCCCCCCCCCCCCGTCAGCAGCACTCATTTCTTTAATGTTAGAAAGTGCTACTCACTGCTATGGCTAGGTAAGTATTAACCATAATTTCTTCTACTAGTCTATGATTTCACTATTACACCCTTAATGCTTTGGTTTACAAAGTTTTATATCATTTTCCTGTTCCAAAATAAAGACCACATATATGCCAACATTTCAGCCAAGAAGAGATTATGTACCCGGAAAATGAGTAATTATTCTCTGATTGGGAAGGTTATTTAGAACCTTGATCTTATGATTATCCTTTCAGACAAACGTTTCACATGGAAAAATACCTAAAACACACTGGCAATGTGCATTTTTAATATTTTGATTCCTTCTAGTTTTCAGTAGTTTAATAAATTAGACATTCTATAGTTCATTTTCTAACTAACTATAGATTCCCCCTGGCAGACACAATAGAATCAACCAGATGGCATAAATGATCACATAGAAATCATTTTCATAATAATTATCACAAATATAAAAGTAATGCACTCAGTGCAGTGTAGAACTTGTTAATAATGTAACTCTGAAAGTAGAGCAATGTAACTCTTAATGGTCAGTGTTCATGTTTAATTTAACTTGAAATCTCAGGCCTATTGCACATAATAAGTACTTGGCAAATAGTAAATTAAAAGAGGCTTTTGGAAGAGCTTGAGATGTTATGACATCCTATTATTACTTAACAAAAATATATAGATTGATTAT
This sequence comes from Dipus sagitta, assembly GCA_036346955.1. Classification (NCBI taxonomy): domain Eukaryota; kingdom Metazoa; phylum Chordata; class Mammalia; order Rodentia; family Dipodidae; genus Dipus; species Dipus sagitta. Next base: position 67,678,906 of record CM070776.1, read on the forward strand.
ACCGAGATCAATCTTTTAGTTTAGATAATAATATTTTATATTCTTTTTATAGTTTCTTCTTCATGTAAAACAGAAAATTGAATATAAGTAAAGATTCATTTTAGCACCCTAGTTTTTATTTTTTAAATTTTATTTATTTATGTGAGAGAGCAAGAGAGAAAGGGGGGAGAGAGAGAGAGAATGGGTGCACCGGGGCTTCCAGCCACTGCAAACGAATTCCAGACGCATGTGCCACCTTGTGCATCTGGCTTGCTTGGGTCCTGGGGAATCGAACCGAGGTCCTTTGACTTTGCAGGCAAACTCCTTAACCACTAAGCCATCTCTCCAGCCCTTAACACCCTAATTTTAATTCTTAATTCTGGTCATACATGAAATTCATGCTAAACATTTTATACACAAATGAAATTGGAATCTAATCAGGCTGATTTTTATCAATGATCTGGCTAAGTTGAAATTTCTATAAACGGAAAATAGTTGATTTTCTTAAATTACATATACTCGTCAGTGCTTCCTCATGAATGCCCAGTGTTAATAAATTAGCCCTGTTGATTAGAATACAATTTCCAGCTAACTTGAAGATAATGACTTCCAAATGGATCAACAGTAAAATATTCAATTTGAAAATGGGAAACATAATTAAAAAGAGAGAAGGAACAAATTTGGAGTATAAGCACATAGTTTGTTTTATTATTATATAAATGAAAAGTTATTCTAAAATTTGAGAGCCAGTCTTTCAAAGCATGGCTTGTTTTTAAATAAAAATAGAATTATATTTAACATTTACTTTCTATCCTGTTTAATAAAGGAATATAATGACAAACTATATTGAAAATTTGCCAAGTACAAAGCACACATTATATTAATCTGTCCTCATTTACCATGGCTCCTAAACAAAAACTTAGTTGTAAGTTTTGAAATAGGGAGGAAGAGAGAATACCTACTCCCTTCCTGCATTCTCAAGAGACAGGATATAAATCCAGTTGTATTTTAAGACCCTTTTCATTGCAAACTCACATCCAATAGTTGAGCCATTTTCCTATGCTTTTTCCATATGATTGAATAAAGAAATAAGTGTGTGTGTGTGTGGGGACTTAAGCATCTTCTTTAAAACATCTACTGAGACTCCTTTCCTATTATCTTTTTCTATACCACATGTCCTACTGGATTATCTATAAGATCCCCTGATTCTGATATACGTTTGATGTAGGTTTAGTAAGGGAAGAGAATAGGGCCACTAATCCATTTGAGTTAACTAGATTATTAATAAGGTTCCTTGATTTTTAGTGTCATACAGCTAATGCTCTGTGGAATTTGAACTAATTCCTAGTTTATGACATAAGCCGTTTTCTTCTTTTTATATATTACTTACAGAAACTCTATGTATTAGCGATATTAAATGTTTTCCTAATATATGGATTGTAACTTTTTGCTGAGTTTCTTGTCTTATTAACTTTTGTATAAATTTATTTTGATCTAACAATTTCAAGTTATCCTAGTGATATTCTTATAGAACGCATTTTAAAATATAATCATATATTCTCATATATCAGGGGCAAAGATAAAATAGAATCTATTGATAGACTATAAATAGAGATTTAACATTATTTTTTAATTATATTAACTGTCTTCTCTTTCAAGGTTTGTTTTTGACAGTGACATGAAATTTCTTAACCATATCAGAGATTATTTAAACATTGACTTTTTTTGAGGTAGGGTTTTGCTCTAGACCAGGAATTCACTAGACCTGGAATTCACTATGTATTCTGCAGCTTTCCTAGAACTCATGGCATTCCTTCTACCTCTGCCTCCTGAGTGAGTGCTGGGATTAAAGGCATGTGCCACCATGTATGGCAACTAAACATTAACTTAAGAATATTTATTTATTTGAGAGAGAAAGGGAAGGGTTTAGAATGAGAGAGAGTAAGAGGCAGATAGAGAGAGAATGGGTGGGCCAAGGCCTCCAGCCACTGCAAACAAAATCCAGATGCATGTGACACCTTGTGCATCTGGCTTACATGGGTACTATGGGATGGAGCCTGGGTCCTTAGGCTTTGCAGGCAAGTGCTTTAACCACTATGCAATCTCCTCCGCTCTTGAGTACTTTATTTTCCTTCAAGTTTTACTGTACTTTAAGATATATATCTGTAGTGCTGATGAATATTTTCTGGAAATCTCTTTCATTTTCTTTCACATGAACATAGTATTGTTTTTCTCACTATAGAATGCTTAAGCTATAATGTCCTTTCTCTACAAGTTGTATATAGTTGCACTATTGTCTTAAAGAAAATTATTTTGTGTTCTCTTTTAGAACTGACATTATAAGATCAAAGGATGTAGGCACTTATAAGACTTTTAGAGTCTATTGTAAAATGCATATGTTGAACCAAATTATCATTACATCAGTATTATATTAGTATGTGAGCTTGTTCACACTTTTACTAATATGAAGCCTTTGATTGTAGTAGATTTTTATGCTTTTTTACCCATGACAATCTTTTTTAAGGACTTTAAGTAAATTATAGTTATTAACATTTTCCCAGAAATTGTTGATGTCACCAAAGTTTTGTTTATTTAGCAAAGTACTATGTAAACGATCCTATAGTATTTTTCCAAAATCATCCATGTTTGTGATGATATGCATTGCTCATTATTCATTTTATGAACTTGTTCGATCAGTTTTATTCTTCTTTTGTTTTTAACTGTTATTTGATTTGCCTAACAGTTGTCTGCTTTATTGGTGGTTTATAAAGAATGACTTCTTGAAATTACTTATTATCTTTCTTATTTTATCTCTTTTTAATCTTCAATTTGTGATTATATATTATTTCTAGTTTCCTATAGTCCTTAGTAGCACTTGTGTTTTGGTAACTCCTTGAGTTAATTTATTTTTATTTCCTTTTATCAATAAACTGTTATTTAATAAAAGGACAGGAAGTCTGTTAAATTGCTACATATTGTGACTTAATTTTTTCCCTTTAGTTTTAAATATACAATAGATAGTATTCTTGTTGTTTGAATAATGATTATTCTTTTTACCTTTTCTTTGATCTAAAAATAACTCAGTATTTCTTAATCATTTTATTTCCTAGTTATAATGAAGTTTAAGCAAAGAGTAAAACCAATAAATGGTTTCCTTTTTGGATTCAGTTGAGGGTTTTCTTTGAGATCAATACTTATCAGTCTTTATAAATATTTCATTGGTGTTTGACAATATATCTTAACTGTATTTTTAAATTTTAAATTATTTTTCCATGTTTTACTTTTTCATACATGTATATAATGTATTTTGAACTTATTGTTTTCAATAGTTTCTGTTTCCCTCCTCTTCCTGTTAACACTTTTTTCTCATTAATCTCTATATTACTTTAATGTCTCACTTCCCTCATTGAGTTAAATTAGATTGCTTCTATGAAATGGGTGGAGGGTTATTTACTGTGAAATAGGCAACTTACTAATGGCTACAACAGTGATGATTTTGACTCCCTCTCTACCACAAACCACTAACTGCCATTATCTAATGCTGAAGATGTGGGATCTCATGGTCCCATGTGGTACCCTTCACCCAAGCAAGGTTTAAGCAGCAATAGAGACAGGTGTATGACAGAGAGGAGTGTGGTTGGAGGATAAATCAAAACTAAGGATATGGGGCTGGAGGGATGGCTCTGCAGTTAAGTTACTTGCCTGCAAAACCTAATGACCTGGGTTAGATTCTCCATTACCAATGTGAAGCCAGATGCACAGGGGAACATGCATCTGGAGTTTGCTTGCAGAGACTGGAGGCCCTGCCACTTCCATTCTGTATATCTCTCTGTCTCTTCTTTCTACCTCTCTCTGGTTTCAAACAAATAAAAAATGTTTTAAAGATCTAAGGGTGTATGAAACATTGTAATCAGTAAGAAAATTAAAATATAATTTTTTTGGTTGTTCTACAAAGTTCTTTACTAGACAGTTCCTTTGGTGAATGTGGTGGGTTACTCAGTCAAAGGGCTGCAGCTGGGTATTGTGCCCATTTCACACCTCAGCTTTAACTCAGTATGATGCAGGCAGTCAACAGTCAGCAAGGCAGGAACAGTCACTTCTCCAGGCTCCATGGTCAGCAGGGCAGGAGCAGTCATTTCTCCAGGGGCACACAGTTGAGCAACTTCTCAATCAGGTCCATGTGTGCCAGCAGCATGCAGTGGCAGCAATAAGGTTGCAGGCCAAGTGCATCCAGGGTAGCCCCTTCCATGTACTCAGCCTGCAGTAGCCCAGGTAAGCCTCCCACTTGTTGCCACATGTGAAGCAACACATTAGAATGATCATGGTGCTGTCTCAAAATATAAATTTTTGAAAAAGTTATTTGAATAAAGCTTTCCAATATGAGTGGATAAAGCTACTCCCAGAAATCATAGGTTATTATTAGTAAATTCCAGTACCCAAGATGAGATACCTCTCAATGAGTTGATGGTCAGGAAGGCTACAGTGGCCCCAACAGAATATAGGCTATTATATGTCCTTGAGAGAAACAGTATGGAGGGAAATCAACATGCATACATGTTTATATAAATAATACATGAAACATGGAGATGCATAGTTCAATCTTTAAGTTTAAATATTTGAAGTTATTTTAGTCTATTTTATTTTAACCTACTTAATTTACAAAAATCTCCTATATATATGAATATATATAATAAATACACATATATATGTGTGTGTATATATTTCCTTATTTAGCAACAACATGGATTGCATTCTTTCTAATGATTAATTCCAAGGTTAAACAAAATAATTTTCTCACATTTATTTATTTATTTTATTCTTTATTATTATTATTTCTTATCTTAACTAATTTCCAGCTTTACTCCCATAAGAGTATCTAAAATATAGACTCATGATTACTGTTTTTTAAATGTTTTGTTTATTTATTTATTTATGACAGAGAGGGAAGGAGAGAGGGAGAGAATGGGTGTGCCAGCCACTGCAAAGAAACTCCAAACACATGCACCACCTTATGCATCTGGCTTACATGGGTTCTGGGGAATGAAACCTGGGTACTTAAGCTTCATAGGCAAGTGCCTTAACCATTAAGCTATTTCTGCAGCCCATGATTACTGTTTTTAAAGTACTAGTTTTCAAATTTATCAGCTCTGTTTAAAAGTTATTCTTAAAATTCATATTTTATTTTATAATATTTTCTCATTTTATGTTTATTTCCTTTCCTTTCAATGTTTATTGCTATTCTTTATTATTTTATGACCCAACTTGTAATTTCTAAAGTCTTTTAAATCTCTCTTATTTGACCAGATACTCTACATTTTTAGAGAAGTATTCTCATGTATTTGTTAATGATGCTTATTAGTTCTGGAACTAGTAAGACAAGCTGCATAAATATAAACACAATGGGAACAGTGATACTGGTAAGGTTTAAATGAAAAATTCATTTTTGTTTCTCCTAACTTGGAACTAAGGCGGAAAATAGCAGGCACTGTTGAAAAAATTTGCAAGGCAGTTGCAGACATATAGATGCTTAGGACAAGTTATTATATTTGGAAACATACAGTAGGTTAAATAGACCCCAGAAGAAAACCTGGCATGGAAATATTTAGAAAATTAGGACATTCTAAAGTTACCATCTGAACAGAAGGTTATAGAGTTTTGTGCACATGCCCAGGCAAGACACATTCTCAGTTGGACAAGACCTAGGAAGACTTCAAGCTTGCACATTGGGCTTATTGTTAGGCACAGAGAAAGTCTAAATATGTGTTTAACAAATGCTACAGGACAGAGATAATCCTCACATTCAGAGATAGATCCTAGTATTTCGAACATTAGCTGAATGTAAAGTCCAAGAACAGAAAGTGATGATCACACATGAAAGTAAATAGTCTTTTCAGAAATTATTTTGGCATTATCAGTACACATTTTCTAACATTCTCTTTAACAATAAAAAAAAACCTGAGAAGGGAAAGAATTATATTTCAGGACTACCATAGTACAATAGTGAAAAGCCTATTTTCATTTAAAAAAAACCCAAATGCATACAAAAACAGGAAATATAAGGAAAAGAAACAGTATTGAATTGACAGGAACCAACTGTAAGGAAACCCTTATATTGGACTTACTATGGAAAGAGCTTAAAACAGATGTCTTAAGTACTTTAAAAAGCAAAAGGAACACATACAGAAGAAAAATTAAGGGAAAACAATGAATAAACAAAATGAGAAGAGAAACACAAAGACAAAATTATGAAATGGAATGAAAGAAAAACATTTTTAGTTGGATTCTTGATTTCACCATTTCTGAATCCTAGTGTCAATTGCTGAAACATTACTTCATTTGTGCCACAAGCACCAAACAGGCTTCAGAAATTGAGTGGTTGATTTTTTTTTTTTTTTTTTGTGGATGAACTATTGAAGTGGCTAGCCACTTTTTAAATTATAAATGAATAAATAAAATTTTATATAATCTCTCATATCAATCATCCTTTGTCCTCTTCTCCCATTCGCCTTTGCTTTGGACAAAGACATTATGTCATCTTCCAGTAAACACACTAAGTGTCTGAATTTGGACTTCTGTAGTGGCCAAAAATTCCTGCATATCTAAACTCTGGGATTCCACAGGTACTCCATTGCACTGGTGTACAGGGTAGCTTCCTTATAATCCTGACATGCAGCAGCAGAATGACTGACATGAGCATTGGGTGCCTTACACTGTAGAGATGAGTGTTGTGACATGGAAGGGACTAAAACCTTGCAAACAAAGAAATGAAAGCACTTCAGCAGTAGGGTCTTACCACTAGCCTTTGGTGGGTCATCAAGTACTCTGACAGAAATCGGTCTGTCTTTTAGGAAACCTTGAAGGTAAATTAGAATGGCATGGCTGGAAGTTGGAAAAGAGTCAGTCCCCAGACAGTCAGTGCATCTAGTGCCAGAAGGTGCTGCATGGGCGACTGGGGGAAATTGACCAATATCTGTCGAAGCAACGCATGGTCTAACCTACTTAGCAGCAAATAACTTGTTGTGATGCCCAGTGCAGTGGTGGCACACAGCCAAGGTGGGGAACCAACTGCTCTCAATTTGGCTAACTGATCCCCTCACTGGTATGGGACCCATAGCTGGAGCTGGGAAACAAGTCAGAACCATATCCAAACATAAGCCCACTCTCCAATATCAAGCTACCATCAGTTGTGGGCTACAAAAGGGCCTACACCTATTAAATTCTCTATTAAAAAAAAAGTAAGGGTTATCTCATTTGTCCTGGTGCTAACTTATTCTCCTTTGGAGAATCTGCTTCTCTTTTTCAGATAGATGTAGATCCTAAGGAGAGAGCCACCCCATCATACCTCAAAAGGGCCCCGGCTGAAACTAAGAAAAATTGGAGAAACAAGCAAGGGGGCTGTTTTCCTGATGAACCGGATACCAGCACAAGGGGGAAGGAAATCAGCACAGAGAAAAATCAACTCCTACCAAATCAGAGAGCCAGAGCCTCAGAGGCCCCCAACACCTCATCACTGAAGCAGACCAAAAATGAACCCAACATGGCTCAGGGAAATTTTGCGGAAGAGGGGGCGGAAAAAATGTCAGAGCCACATGTTGGGTCATGATATGCAGAGACATTTGGCTTACCCATAACTGTGGGCTAACTCCACAATGCATGACCCGTATACCTCAACAAGGAGGGGCCAAGGGGGGTTAGGTCACGGATGAGCCTAATAATGGTACCAAACTGACTGTATTTGCTGAATACAAAACTAACTAATAAAGAAAAAAAAAAAGAAATGAAAGCACTTTCTGTTGAGATCAGGGGTGTGGCAAGCCTCCTGTGGATATAGAAGGAAGGCTGCATAGGCACTCAAATGGCTTCTGCTATCTTTTCTTTCAGAAGTATGCTCCAACACCTGTTCCTAACATAGTAGGGAGGGAACAAATACCATAGTCCCTGCTGCTGGCTCACTAACAGGGAATGCCAAAAGGGCTTTGAGCAAATCTGTGACTTCAGCTGTTTAACCTTGGGTGCATATGGCTCAAAGAAACTGAATACAAGTTGGGATAGCTCCCGCTGAATTCCTGTCCCTTGGCAAGCGCTAATATCAAAGCAGCAGAAAGGAACACTGTGGTTCCTACTGTTACTATACCAGTGTAGTCCCACTAGTTGTCTCTTCTAAGTCAAATCTAGAGGACTGTTACTGACAATGAGGGAAGGTCTCTTTCTGTTCCCTCTGTTTCCCTTCCCACAGGAGCATGGGGTTCTGGCTACCTGTCCACCCTCAGATACATGCTATAGTTAAAGGAAGTCTAGTGGTGGGAAGACAGGAATGCACTGGTTATAGCTACTGCAACACTCCTGGGTGCATCTGACCAGTGTCAAAAGTAACTCTGCCTGATACCATTCACTTGCACATTCCTAGGTACACACTGCCAATGGCAGGGAGGAAAACCATGGTTCCTGCTGCCATCTCACATATTTATTTGCTGTTTCTGCCCTGATCCCAACCTTGTCTGATCATGAAGGGGGGTGCTGTGGTTCTCACCACTGTGTCTCCCCATCCAGGTTTTGGACTCAAACCCTGACTAGATGGAACACACGGTGCTTCTGCCTTTTATCACCTTAGGGCTACCAATGCTAGAGACCCTTTCAGAACTGGTATTAATAGTATTTGAGAAAAATCCCATTGACCCATTGGGGTCAACATTCCAATTACAGGCCTAGCCACAAAGTGACTACCCAATGCCCACTGCTGTCTACACCACACCTGAATAAACTTCTAGACTGTTTCCCAATCTACTATGGCCAAAGCATCAGTGGATCTCTTCAACTCTGTCATAGCAGAGTGCACACTATGCCCAAAGTCATTCATCACAGCCAAAGAAGTTATTAAGGATGTTACATTTTTGTGCTCAGCCAGAAATAATACCAAGATCTCTATCAAATCAAAGCCCCAACAAACATCTTCGGGAGGAATTAACTTACTAAGAAGGAAGTCCATAGAGGTGGTAGAGATACTTGACCCATCACATAGGAGCACAAAGCTCAATGTAAGAACATAAGCATATGTAAAGCTGAAAATGATATACTGCCTCCAAGAGAATGTAGCTGGCAGCGATCCCTGAGTAATTGATATAAATGAAATGCATGGTGAATAATTAAAAACATAATTATTAAAATTCCATTGAGAATAAAAACAAAACAAAAACAATATTGATAGAATGGATGAAAAATAAATCTCAACAAATACTGCCTCTGAGAAACTTACTTCACCAGTAAGGACACACAAAGACTTAAAATGAAAGGATAGAGAATGATATTTCAAATAAATGTAGAGTAAAGTGAGCAAGAGTTACTTAACTTTTACCTGCCAAAATAGAAAAAAAGTATAAGATGAGACAAGGGGATTCATTATAAGGAGAGAAAGAGAACCAGAAGCCTAGAAACAGCACTTTCTGGTCTAGCTTGTTTGACTGCAGAGAGATAAGCAGCTGTCCAGTCTATATATCTTAAGCACAAAACACTGGCCTGGGAAGAAATTTCCATATCCTTCTCAGTAAGGAAGAGAATTTGACTGGATGTTTCTGTGTTTATATTATTTACTCATCTTTACATATTCCCCTTTGCTTCCATTATGGAATAATTGTGTTTTTATATATTTATTTATTTATTTATTTATAAGCAGAGAGTGAGAGAGAAGGGAGAGAGACAGAGACAGACAGAGAGAGAGAGAGAGAGGGAGAGGGAGAGAGAGAGAGAATGAGAAAGAGAGAGAATGCGTGTACCAAGACCTTCAGCCACTGCAAATGAACTCCAGACACATGTACCACCTTGTGCATCTGGCTTTACCTGGTACTGGAGAATTGAACTCTGGTTGTTTAGATTTTAAAGGCAGGTGTCTTAACTGCTCAGCTCTCTCTCCAGCCCGTAAAAATTATTTGTGACTATATGTAAAATAATTTTAAGTGAGCATAGAGATTTAAGTTTCATTGTGATGTTTTCATATATATGTCCCTATCTTTTGTTTTTATTCATTTCCCTCCTTCACTGGTCTCACTATCTCCACTCCCCCTTACTGGAATCATTCCTTCCACCAAATAGCACTCCCTTCTGCTTCCACATCATAAGCATTCCATTATCTTCTCTTCCTCAAGCCTCCCTTCCTTACGATACTTCCTGTCTTCTCATGGTCACCTTTCTACTTTCTACACACATAAAGACACACACACACACACACCTCTGAATATAGATGCTGATTGTGAGATTAAAATGTGTTATTTGTGTTTGTGAGTCTTACTTCACTGTCATAATTATCTATATTATGATCTGTTTTCCTATCAATGTTATGCTTTCACTTTAAAGCTGAAAATAGTCCATTGTTTATATGTACCATAGTTTCAACAATTCATCAGTTGAACATCTAGGCTGATTGCCTTTTGTCACAATTGTGAATAATGCCGCAATAACATGGATGAGAAAGTATCTTCTCCTGGTATATTGCCTGGGAATCCTTTGGTTATATACTCAGTAATGGTATAACAGGATCATATTGTAGTCCTATTTTCAGATTTTTGTGAAATTTTCACTCTGACTTCCATAATGCCTACAACAGATTACATTCCTAGCAACAGTGTACAAGAGTTCATCTTTCCCCACATTCTCTCCAGCATTTGTTGTCATATGTTTTCTTGGTGATAGCCATTCTGATTGAGTGAGAGAATCTTAAAGCAGTTTAAATCTGTATTTTCCTAATGACTAAGGGTGTTAAACATCTTTAGAAATATTTATCACTGGCCACTTGCATTTCTTCATTTGAGAAGTACTTACCTCATTTTACCATTTATTGATTGGATGATTTTAGTGTGTGTGTTAAATTTTGGCAGTTCTATATATGTTATAGATAACAATCCCCTGTCTAATATATAAGGAGCAAAGACTCTCCCCAGCTTTAGGCTGTTTCTTCACTTTGCTGATTGTTTCTTTTGCTCTATAAAAGCTTTTTAATTTCATGCAAACCCATTTGTCATTTACTGAGGTTATTTCTTGTGCTATTAGAGTCCTTTATAGATACAATAATATGCAATAATATAGTTTCCTATAGAATTTTCAGTTTCAGGTCTTTTGTTCAATTTATAATTGATTTTCATGCACAGTGAGAGAAAGACATCTTTCATTGTACTTCTTGGTATACAGTTTTCCCAGAGCTATTTGTTGAGGAAGATATCATTTCTTCTAATATATTTTTCCACATTTTTGTCAAAACTTAGGTGGCTGATATAGGAATGGAAAAGACTTCCTGAACAAAACCCCAGTAGCCCAGGAAATTAAACAAGCACTCAACCAATGGGATCTCATGAAGCTAAAAAGATTTTGCACAGACAAACATATCATAAGCAGAGCCAATAGATTACCCACTCAATGGGAGAAAATATTTGCTAGCTATACCAATGAAAGAAGCCTAATATCTAGAATCTACAAAGAACTCAAAAACTAAACAATAAAAAATCAAACAACCCACTCCAGAAGTGGAGCAGAGAACCAAATAGGGAGCTCTCAGAGGAAGAATTACAAATGGCTAACACACACTTAAGAAATTGTTCCACATCCCTAACAATTAGGGAAATGCAAATTAAAACAACTATGAGATTTCACCTTACCCTAGTAAGGATAGCAAGCATTAAAAAATCAAATGAAAACAAATATTGACGAGGCTATGGAGAAATAGGACCACTCATTCACTGTTGGTAGGAATGTAAGCTGCTACAACCACTGTGGAAATAAATTTGGAGATTCCTGAAAAGGATAAATATAGAGTTACCAGCAGACCCTGTTATTCCCTTACTGGGCATTTACCCTAAAAGCTCCACATCTCAGTTCACAGATATTTGCTCAATCATGTTCATAACTGCTCAATTCATAATAGCTAAAAATTGGAATCAGCCCTGGCATGTCCATAATCTCTCTCTTTTCTTTATCTCTTTCTGCTTGAAAATTAATTTAAAAATTCAAAAAAGAAATAAATTTTAAAAAACATGTTCAGGTCAGCAAGGTACTTCCATGGGGGAGAGGGGACAAAAGAGGAAAGTGGAATGGGAACATGAACAAATTACTCTGCATTCATGCATCAAAACTTCTCAATTTACAAAGAAGAAAAATGTTCATTATTTTTAAGCAACATGATTTTTCTTGTTTACCTGCTGCATTTCTGAACAGAAAACTGAAAAGACAGAAAATCAAGCACTGTTTGGGTGTACAGCTTGTAAGAAATTCACTTGTCATGAATGTACTTTGAACTCCTATTTTCATTTTCTCATACAGGAAATGTTTATTTGGTACCTGATATGCTACTAGTGTTCAATGTGCTGTATTCAGATGAAGCAGGACCAAAAGGTCTATGAGTTGGGTAGATCAAATACAAGAGGATTAACAAAAAACCAACTTAGGTGGCTATAGTTTTAAAGGCTTATTTCTCAGTCCTTCAATTTATTCCATTGATCTGCATATTTGCTTGGTGACAGTACCATACATTTTTTTGTTACTATGGCTCTATTGCATAGCTAGGGAACAGGTATAGTGATATCTTGAGCATTGGGCTCTCTCTCTCTCTCTGTGCTAATGATTGCTTTGGATATTCAAAGACTTTTTGTGCTTTCACAAGAATTTTTGGCTCTTTCATAGTTCTGTGAAGAATGTAATTGTAATTTTGATGGAAAATCCCATTGACTCTAGATTTCTTTGGATTATATAAATATTTATACAATATTAATTTTACCAGTTCATGAATATAGGAGATTGTGCTTTCTTCTAGTGTCTTCTGCAAGTACTTTCTTAAGTGCCTTGGGGTTTTCACTATAAATGTTCTTTACAACTTTATTTAGGCTTGCTCCAAGGTGTTCTTGTATCAACTGTAATGTTCTTTAACTGGCTTCTTTCTCAGCAAATTTATTATTGGTATGTAGCAAGGGTACTCATTTTTATTTGCTTGTGTTGTTTCCTGTTACTTTGCTAACAATGTTTATCAGATCTAAGAGTTGTTTGGTGCAGTTTTTAGGCCTATTGAGTATAGGATAATGCCTTCTGTAAATTGGGGTGTTTTGATTTATTCCTTTATCATTTGTATCACTCCTATTTCTTCCTCTTGTCTTGTTGCTCTAACAAAAATATTGATATCTACATTAACAACATTAGAGAGTTGTAAGCCTTGTCTTGTTCCTGATTTTGGAGGAAATGCTTTGATTATTTTTCCATCATTCAGTACAATGGGAGCTCTGTTTGTCATATATAGCCTTTATTATGTGCACATTGTTCATTCTATGTCTGGTTTCTCCAAAAATTTTACCAGGAAAGAATGTTGAACATTATCAACTGCCTCTTCTGGGTCTTTTGAAAAGATCCTGAAAATTCTACCCTTATATTACTTACATGTTCAGTTAAATTTAATGAGCTGTGTACACTGAAACAACCTTGCTTTCCAGCAAATCAATAAATTTGTTCTTGGTGAGTAACCATGTTAGTGTGCTCCCAAATTCCATTGAACATTTTTTTGTATTTATGTTCAGCAGGAAAATTGGTCTAGTTTTCTTTCCTTGTGTGTCCTTATACAGTTTTGATATACTTGCCTCATGGAATGAATTTGGTAGTGGTCTATGCTTTTCTCATTTGTAGAAGTGTCTGAGGAATATCAGTAGTAGCTCTTGCTTAAAGATTTGACAGAATTCGAAAATGATCCATTTGGGACTTTGTGGGAAGACATTTTATTTCTGCTTCATTATCACTGCTTGTTATAGTTCTGATTAAGTTGTTGATACGATCTTGATTACATTTTGTTCTGTTATAGATGATTAGAAATTTATCCATTTCTTCTATGTTTTTTAGTTGTTTTGGAATGTAAGTTTTCAAATTAATTCTTATTGATCCTGTGGATTGTTTTTCCCATTTTTTCTTGTTCATTTTTCTGAGACAAGGTCTCACTCTAGCTCAGGCTGACCAGGAATTCACTACATAACTCCATGTTGGCCTTGAACTCATGGTAATCTTCCTATATCAGCCTCCAGAGTGCTGAGATTAAAGGCATGCACCACCATGCTTGGTTGGACTTTGCTGAAATATTTGTAACACATTCATTTCATCCCTAATTTTATTACTATGGGTCATCTCTTTCATTCTTCTCATTAGTATGGCTAGGGGTTTGTTAATCTTAATTTGTTTTTTCAAAGAATCAACTTTTCTTTCATGGTTCTATGTAGTGTTCTTTTAGGCTCCATTTTATTAATTTCTGCCTTGATATTTCATGTCATCTTCTGCTCTTGATTTTGGCTTGTTTTTGTTTTTCTAAGACCTTGTACTGCATCACTGGATCAAATTTTAGAATCTGAGTTTTTCATGAAAGCACCCATAGGTATAAACTTTACACTTAGTTCTGTCTTGGCTCAATCCCTATTCTCATAAGTTTTGCTTTCATTTTCATTTGATTCTAGGAAACTTTCAATTTCTTTGCTGACTCACTCAATGTCCTGATTTTATCTGCTTGATTTAAAAGTTCAGTCTCCAAGCATTTATGTGGTTTCTCTTACTATGCATTTATTGTTTTATTTCACTATGATCTGATAAGATACAAGGAATTATCTTGATTCTTTTATGTGTATTAAGACTTGCTTTGTGGCCTAGAATTTTGTCTATTTTAGTGAAGCTTCCATACGCTGATTAGAAAAATGTGCATTCTGTATTTGTTAAATGGAATAGTTTGTATATATCTATTAAGTGAATTTGGTGCATGATATAGTTTAACTTGAAATATTTTTTGTTGAATTTTAGTTTGCATGACCTTCTGAAAGATGAGAATAGAGTATGAAAGTCACCTGCGGCTATTATATTAGTATCAATGTGACCTGACCTTTTAAGCCGATTATTGTTTGATTTATAAAATCAGGAGGATACTTCTGGCCAAGATGGCGACCGCCTAGCTGCGCTGCAAATCCCTGGGAAAGAAAAGCAAGATATTAAGGGTTCATTGTGGCTTTTAGGGGAGAGAAATCTGGGAGGGCACAGAGGTGGGGGAAACAGGGAATCGCGGATCCCCTCACAGACGGGTAGCCCACCCCTACCCCCAAATAACCTCCGTGTCCACAGCACCGCCGCTGCCGCCACTGCTGCTGCTGCGCGCCGATTGTTCCCTGTGTGCGGAAGCTTAGACTGCTCTGCACTCTCATCCACTCGCCCACTTACTGAGTGTGCCCAGTCCCACAGCAACTGCCACACAAGCTCAAACTGGGTCTCTCGCTTGTGCCAGCTCAGGTGCCATCCCCTACCTGTCTGCCGCGCCGGCTGTCCACCATTGTCCTGTGGCTGGGGAGTGCAGACTGCTTCCGGGTCCCAGTGTTCCCAGCCAGAGTTCGGGCTGCTTCAGTGCTTGGTGCCTCAGTGTCACTCCTACCTCAAATGCAGGCAGCTTTGGCACCTTAAGGCTTGAGAATTCAGGCAACTTTGGTGCCCCTGCCAGGCAGTAGATAGGCGGCTTTGGCAAGGGAGAGCCAAAGCCCAGGCTGCTGGGCAACTGCCCCAGGCTGCCGCAGATTCCCATTGTGCTTGAGCCCAGGCTGGTACACCCACCTACGTGCCCATACACTGTCATGGGCAGACCATAGCACAAAAGAAATAACATGAAAAATCAAATGCAAGAAAATCCAGTTAGATCATCCAGTCCTACAATGAATACATCTAACCAAAACATAGAAGAACCATTAGGATCAGAACACCAAATTGAAGCTATGAGCAATGCAACCCTGGCCAACCTACTGGTAGAAATTTCAGGAAAGCAACAAAGGACCAATAATTGTGTGGATGCTGCCATCACTAAACTAGAATTAATAGATAAGAAATTGGAAGGAGTTCAAAGAGAGTTAAGAGATTTGAGGGAGAATGAAAAAAAAAAAGAAGACCTTAAAAATCATCTGGCCATGCTAAATGAAGACATAAAGAAATGCAAGGATGAATTCCAAGAAGTATCAAGAAAATCAGAAAATGATGTGAAAAGGGAGCTTGACAGAGGGATGGAAATTATACATAGAAAAATAATAGAAAACGCAAACTTAATTGAACAAGTCCAAAACTCTAGAAGTTCTCAAGAATAGAGTCAGCCAAGTGGAGGATAGAAACTTGGATCTGGAAGACAAGATGGAAGAAACAGTTCGAGAGTTCAAAAATTTCAGTAAGTTCAAAAGTTCCTGTGAACAGAACATGAGGGAATTGTGGGATACACTTAAACGTCCTAATATCAGGATTATTGGAATACCAGAAGGAGAAGAAATTCAGACCAAAGGCATGGAGAACTTATTTCACAAAATAATTGAAGAAAACTTCCCCAGTCTCTTAAAAGAAAGGCCCATCAAGATATAAGAAGCCAACAGAACTCCAAACAGACTGGACCAAAGGAGAAACTCTCCAAGACATATTGTCATTAAGACTCTAAACATTGACACCAAAGAGAAAATCCTAAAAGCAGCTAGGGAAAAACAGCACACCACCTTCAAAGGTAACTCCATCAGAATTACTTCAGACTTCTCAACGGAAACCCTGAAAGCTAGAAGGGTGTGGAAGGAAACACTGCAAAGTCTAAGAACCTATGGCTTCCAACCCAAACTACTCTACCAAGCAAAAGTATCCCTCATAATAGATGGTGAAAGAAAAACATTCCACGACAAAACTGAGCTTTACAATTATGTGAACACAAAACCAAACCTACAGAGAGTATTTCAGGAAATTCTCCACAGAGAAGAAAAAAATATATGGTCTATTTTAGAGAATATTCCATGTGCTGCTGAAAAGAATGTATATTCTGCAGCATTTGGATAAAATGTCCTGTATATATCTGTTAGGTCCATTCCTTCTATGACCTCATTTAGTCCAGATGCCTCTCTGTTTATTATTTTCCAGGATGACCTGTCAATTGATGAGAGTGGGGTGTTGAAGTCACCCACTACCACTGTGTTTGGTGTTATCTGTGACCGTAGTTCTAATAGAGTTTGTTTGATGAATTTGGGGGCCCCCATGTTAGGTGCATATAGGTTTAGGATTCTAATGTCCTCCTGTTGGAGTGTGCCTTTAATCAATATAAAGTGACGTTCCTTATCTTTCTTAACTAATGTTGGAATGAAGTCTACCTTGTCAGATATTAGGATAGCAACCCCTGCTTGTTTTGTAGATCCATTTGCTTGAAACGCGGTTTTCCAACCTTTCACCCTAAGATAGTGTCCATCCTTTGTAGACAGGTGGGTTTCTTAGAGGCAACAAATTGAAGTGTCCTGCTTTTTAACCCAGTCTGTGAACCTATTTCTTTTGGCTGGGGCATTGAGGCCGTTGATATTAAGAGATAATATTGAAAGGTGTGTATTCATTTTTGCCTTTTTTTTGTAGTTCTTCCAGTTTTACCTTTGCTCTCTTGTGTTAATTAGTATTTGAGTATTGTTTGTTTTTTGCTGGTTCCTTATATGTGTGCTTTTCTTTTTCTTCAGAATGGAGGATTCTTTCAAGTATTTTCAGTAGAGCTGGTTTTGTCTTCAGATACTCCTTTAGCCTGCTTTTGTCGCAGAATATCCTTATTTCTCCGTCCATTTGAATGGATAGTTTTGCAGGATAAAGTCACCTTGGTTGACAGTTGTTATCTTTCAGGACTTGGAATGCATCACTCCAAGCCCTTCTGGATTTTAAAGTTTGTGTTGAGTAATCTGCTGTAATCCTGATAGGCTTGCCTTTGTAGGTAACTTGATTTTTCTCTCTGACTGCTTTCAATATTTTTCTTTGGTTTGTGTGTTTGGTAGCTTGATTATAATATGGCAAGGAGAGGTTCTTTCCAGGTTTTGTCTGGCTGGTGTTCTAAAGGATTCCTGTATCTGCATTGGCACCTCTTTCCCAGTTTGGGGGAAATTTTCTTCTATGATTTTGTTGGAGATGCCTACTATGCCTTTGGAGTGAAATTCTTCTCCTCTACTATGCCCTGAATTCTTATGTTTGATCGTTTCATAGTGTCCCGAATATCTTGAAATTCCCACTCATACTTTTCTATTAGTTTGTCTTTCTCTTTGTTGTACTGTATTAGATCTGCTACCTGGTCTTCTAGCTCAGATATTCTGCCTCTCCTTCATCCATTCTACTGGTGAGATTTTCTACAGAGTTTTTTTTTTTTTTCATTAACTGTGTTCTTCATTGTTAGTAATTATGACTTCTTTTTCTTTATTATTTCTATTTCCTTATTTATGTCTAGTATTGACCTCTTTATTTCATTAAATTGGTGTCCTGTGTTTTCTTTCTTTTTTTTTTCTCTTCTTTTTTTTTTTTATTTATTAGTCAGTTCTGTATTCAGCAAATACAGTCAGTTTGGTACCATTATTAGGCTCATCCGTGACCTACCCCCTCCCCTTGGCCCCTCCTTGTTGAGGTATACGGGTCATGCATTGTGGAGTTAGCCCACAGTTATGGCTAAGCTAAATGTCTCTGCATATCATGACCCAACATGTGACTCTGACATTCTTTCCGCCCCCTCTTCCGCAAAATTTCCCTGAGCCATGTTGGGTTCATTTTTGGTCTGCTTCAGTGATGAGGTGTTGAGGGCCTCTGAGGCTCTGGCTCTCTGATTTGGTAGGAGTTGATTTTTCTTTGATTCCTTTGATGTCCTCTTTCATTCCTTTGATTTCTTCTTTGACTTCTTTAAACATATTTATAATCATTCTTTTGAAATTTTTCTCATGCATTTCCTCTAACTCGTTCTCACTGGAGGTCATTTCTGATGCATTAATACTTTTTGGTGGATTTATATTGTCTTGATTTTTGGTGTTTCTTGTGTTATAATGTATATATTTTTCCATCCTGGATTATTTAATGATTGTATTTTCTAGTTAGCTGGGTATTATTAGATGTATCAGTCAATCTGATGTTATATAATTTCAGGGTAGGAGTTTAAGGCTTTAGGTGTGGCTCTCAAGACTCTCAGAGTATCTACAAAAGTGACCCAAGGTGTTGGGTTTGCCTGCTATCAGAGTATCCAAGTAGGCTGAATGGAACCAAATACAGATAGTTTCTGAAATTTAATTAAACAATGTACACTTTCAATGAAAAACACCTCAGAATATTTATCCAAGAGTAGGTATTATGACAACCAGATCCTCTAACTGTCCCTTAGTGTGTGTGGTGCCCCACCCACAGCCTTAATCCTGACACCAAGGAGGTTAAGAGTTCTGATCTGTTGAGGGTTCCAAGTCAGCTTGTGACCAAGTGAGACCCTTCCCTGGTGTAATCCCAGTTACCTCTGCTCCTGCTTGGGTCCCACTGTCGGTTCAAGTTGGCGTGGCCAGGTCCCTGGACCGCTGCTCTGTTCGCTGGAGCCGGGCACTGGCGATAGGAGAGGGGAGGCTGCGGATGCTGCTCTAGTTCTCTCGCTGTTCCACGTGTTCTTCTACCTTGTGATCTGCTCCTCCGTTGTTCACTGCCGTTCTCCCTTCACGGTTCTTGAGTTTTTGGAGAACTCTGGTGTGAGTGGAAAATACCCTCACCTGGCTTTTCCTGTGGTTCAAGCCGAGCCTGGTGGCTTTCTGGCTGCCACCGCCGCCGCCAAGGTCCGCACACCTGCCGGAGATTCTCCTGCTGGTCTGTGTGGGCTCTGGATGCTCTGGATCTCTACTACTTCTCCACTGCCATTTCAATTTGCTATACACCTCACTTTTTATTAAAAGTGGGTATTTTGCTGCGGGTTTTTTTTTTTTTTTTGGCTTTCCCCCACCTAAGCTGCTTTGGTGTGGTACCTACGCCACCATCTTAAACAGTAGTCTCCCACATTTATAGTTTTTTAATCATTTTGGTGATTTATCCCTTTTGTTAATAGATAGTGGGCTTCTTTATATAAGTTCTTGACTATTTTGGTGTAAAGTATACTTTATCAGATATCATAGTAGTTATGCTGTCTTGTTTTCAGTTTCAATTTGCTCCATAGATTTCTTTCCATACTTGGACTTTCAGTATCTTTGTGTCTTTGCCTATGAGCTATGTTCCTTGGTGACAATAGATATCTGGATATTGTTTTTAAATATATTTAACTTCTCTGTATCTATTTGTTGGACAGTTGAAGTAATTTCTACTTGAGGTTATTGATAGATGTTTAGTAATTGTTGACATTTTGTGAGCTGACTTTCTGGTTGGTACTATTATGGTTTTTTTGTCCCCTTTTTAGTACTGGGGGTTTGCCAGTTTATTGTGTGGGCCATGATGGATTCCTTCCCCATATCACTTCTTTGTTCAAGTTATTTTCTCAGGAAATTTATTCTTTTCTGTGCTTTCATGGTTGAGGCTGTCTCACTTTCTCCTCTGATCATAGTATCCCCTTTAATATCTTCTGAAATTCTGGCTCAATGGTCATTAAAATATCCTTATTTTGTTGGTTTGAAATATAAATTTTTCTTCTATGTTGCTGATATTTTAATCCATATTGCTGATTTCTCCTCTTCTTTTTTCTGACCTTTTTCCTCTATTTCATTGATTTTCTCTCCAAGTCCCAGACTGAATATGCTTGTTTATGTTATCTCTGAAGTAATTGATCTTTTCTTTCCAGTATTTCAAGGTAGGGTTTCACTCTAGCCTAGGCTGACCTGGAACTGGAATTCACTACATAGTCTCAAGCTGGCCTGCAACTCAAAGCAGCAATCCTCTGACCTCAGCCTCCCTCCCAAGTGCTAGAAATAAAGGCTTGTGCCACCATGCCTAGTCTTTATTGATCATTTTTATAAGTAGACTTTTGATTCTTTGTCCACACTTCACCCATTTCCATCTCTACGGATATGGTGATTGAAAATTTATAATCTTAGGACGTATCACATTTTCCCCAAACTTCTTGCTTGTGGGTTACAATATGCACATCTGTTAGCATTGATATTTCTGCCAGTTTTATTTGAGGTTCTTCTTATTGAGCAACCTAATCTTGAAGCCTTGAGCTTTAATACCACTCAGACAGGAGAAAACAAAGTGTTTTAACAGAAACAATATCAAGCCATATAAGATATAGGACTACAATTAAAGCCCATTAGTACACCATCAGTGATCATAGAACAGAAAATGGTAAAATGAATGCAGAACATGCTATGAAGTTAAAATTATTTAGGGTATCTATGGAAACAGTAAGTTAATAAGATAAAGTAGGAGGTAAGGAAGAGGAAATAAGAGGATAAGCAAGGTTAAATAAAGAAAAAGAAAAAAGAGGAGTGAAGACAGACATTATAGATGGAATGGAAAATGAGCAACAGTTTGGAAAAATGAAAAGAAAAAAAAACAAGCCAAAAGAAAATTAAAGGATCTTCTAATAATGAGAAAGTTTGAAAATTAAATTTAATTAATTAAAATTTAAATCACATTTTTTTTTTTGTTTTTGAAGTTAGGGTCTAACTCTAACTAGGACTGACCTGGAATTCACTATGTAGTCTCAGGCTATTCTCAAATTCACGGAGATCCCCCTACCTCTGCCTTCTGCCCCCTGAGTGCTGGGGTTAAAGGCATATGCCCATACCTGGCTGATAATTTTTATTCAATAAGATAAAACCTCAATACTACTAAAAGTACAGTAGGGGAAAACAAAACAAAAAGACAAAAGGAAGATGGGGCACAAGTAAAAAAGTGAACAATATTGTCAAACATCGAAGAAAATACTTAAACTTAGATAAATTCATGAAAGGAAAAAACAAAGCCATAAGGCATTTTTGAATACAATAAAATAAGTATGTTGCTAAAAATGTAGTAAAAATAAAAGCTTTCTGAATCTTCAAAAATCAGAGACTATCAGTGATATACTTAGGAACAGATAATTAGCTGGACTTGTGGATTTGTGTCTTTCTATTGTTTATGCTTCTATTCAACCTGTATTGGACAAGTATTTGATGTGTGCTGTAGTTGTTGCCAGATTGGTGGCTTTCGTTTTTTTCATATCAAGGTTCTCTTCAGAGAACACTAGTTTTGCTCTATATGGTTCTTCACCCGCTACACATTTGGTGGGTTGGATAATGTTCTAGCTGAGCGCTGCCTCCAAAATGTTTTAGGAGTGTGGGATGCCACCACAGCATTGAGTTACAGGCAGAGGATCTGTCTTCATATTGACAAGACCTTTTATGTGTTAATTGCCCAGCTAGAGACATACACATAAGATTTATATGGTTCTACAACAGTAAATGGCAGATAGATGCTTCTAGTGGCTGTTTCATCTCCTGATATCAGGCTTAGGGGTATCACAGTCCAGGGTTATTCTCAGTTGAGGAGGTCTGACCTTGGTAACAAGGGACTCTTAAAAGCTTCTACTTTCCAACCTGTCTGTGTCCAATACTCCTACTTAACAGAGTTGATTTGCAGGACTGTCTCTCACTGTAATGTGACACATATTTAAGCTTCTTGATTTGTGGTTGCTTCCTGTTTTCAAGCCTGCAAGATAGCTCAATTCTAAGCAATAGGTTCCCTCTCAAGATAGTAACTGGATACTGCCTTCTGTCTCCTGATATATTAGTTTTGGTGTTTTCCATAGAAACAAAACTGATAGAATGAATATGAATTATAAAGTGAATTTATTAGATTAGCTTTCAGGATAAAGGCTGGCCAGTCTCACAATAGGTGCCTTTAGGCCAGACAGAGAACCCAGTGGCTGCTCAGTCCATGAGGCTGGATGCCTCAGCAGACCCATTCTAGCACTGAATACCTGGAGGATTCCTGTAGAGCCATTGGTTTAAGTTCCACACTGCAAGTCTGATGAATCTTGTTTCCAATGTCCAGGAAGGATAGTAGCAACAGGGTAGATAAAGGTACTAGCAAGTAGCACAAGCAGCCAAGCAAAATGGCCTGGGTTCTCTTTCACCTTCTGTATATACATCTGTATATTTCTTCAGCATATACACTTGTATATTTCATATTCTGTCTATAACAGCTATGAGCTTGTCTCAAGGGTAGGATTGTCAGTGCCATCACCAAAGCCACTTGGCTTGCCTTTTGGAAGTGGCTTCTGGCTCCCCTTTTGATGCAGAACCATGTGGCTGGAGTTGTGTTTCATTTGTCTTATTTCTTTGTGACTGTTATTTTCTCTACAGTATCAGGTATCTTACCATTATCTACGTAAATTTAAAAATAGAATTCTCTCCTTTGCTTTTATGAATAATCTGTTCCTTCTAATAATGACACTTCTTAACCAAGTCACATGGAGAAAGTTTGTATTCCACCCTCTTACCAGAAAAACCCCTCTCTCACTATTATTTCTTGTATCTTCATCCCGTGCATGTTTCTTCTTATTCTGCTTCATCGTTTTTATTTTCTAATTCAAATTCCCATTCTTTTTAGTTTTATATGTTTATTTGAGAGGGGGCAGAGATAATGAATATGGGTGCACTAGAGTCTCCTGCCACTGCAAGTGAACTACAGACACATACGCCACTTTGTGCATCTGGCTCTATGTGGGTACCAAAGAATTGAACCCAGGCCACCAGGCCTTGCAAGCAAGTACTTTTAACCACTGAGCATTCTCTCTAGTCTCTTATTTTATTACATAATTATTAATACCTTTAGCTTTAATAAATTTTTAATCCTACTTTATTATATTACTATTCTAGCAACTTATTTTTCTGTCATTTGGGGTGCAATTAAAGTTTTCATACAGATGTATCCCTGCTAACAACATGCAAGATCTTCTTTATCTCCTCATTTGTGAAAATGTCATCTATTGGGCTGGAGAGATGGCTTAGTGGTTAAGGTGCTTGCCTGCAAAGAGAAAGGGCTTCAGTTCTATTCTTCAGGACCCATGTAAGCCAGATGCACAAGGTGGTGCATGCATCTGGAGTTCGTTTGCAGTAGCTGGAGACCCTGGCATGCCCATTCTCTCTCCCTCTCTCTCTCTCTCTCTCCTGCCTCATTCTCTCAAATAAATAAATAAATAACAATAAAATATGTTTAAAAAAAGAAAATAAAAAGGAAAGTGTCATCTATTGAATGATTGGCAATCACCCCGTGCATAGGTGTGAGATTCTACCTTATTTTGATTTAGATTATCACTTTCTTTGTAGTGACTGATGTTGAGCATCTTTTCCTACACTTGTTGATCATTTGTGTGTTACCTGGAAAATGGGTATTCAAGTCACTTGCTCATTTGTAGAGTTGTTATTTTTTTCTTACATATCATGTAAGAGTTCCTTAGATATTTTATACATTGAATATTTATCTAATGAGTAACTTATACATAATTTGTCCGATTAATATAGACTGAGTTTTAGTTTTTATTATTGCTTTTCTGGCTATGAAAAAAAATCATTGCCAAGACCATTGTCAATGAATATTTGACTTACATTTTCTACAGGGAGCTTTACAGTCTCATATCTATGTTTTACTATGGAATCCAATTTGAGTTGATTTTTATGTGTGAAATGTGGTGTATGTCAATTTTTGCATTCTCAATATCATTTAATCAATAGACTGTCTTTTCCATGTGTGTTCCTAACATCCTTGTCTAAATTTTGCTGACTTTATATGTATACATTTATTCCTAAGTTGTCAATTCAGTTTTAACTTATGCTTGATTTTTTTAAATTTTTATTTATTTATTTGAGAGTGACAGACAGAAAGAGGCAGAGAGAGAGAGACAGAGAATGGGCGTGCCAGGGCCTCCAGCCACTCCAAACTAACTGCAGACACTTGCGCCCCCTTGTGCATCTGTCTAACGTGGGTCCTGGGGAATTGAGCCTCGAACTGGGGTCCTTAGGCTTCACAAGCAAGTGCTTAAACGCTAAGCCATCTCTCCAGCCCTTTATGCTTGATTTTTAATTTTTTTATTTCTTTGCAAACAAAGAAAGTGAATGATGGGGGATGGGCACATTTATTTGTCACTTTAAACAAACTCTAGATACATGGTGCCACTTTGTGCATCTGGCTTTACGTGGGTACTGGGAATTTGAACCTTGGCCATCAGGCTTTACAAGCGTGTCAAGTTCCTTAACTGCTGAGCCATCTCTCCAGCACTTAAGCTTGCTTTTTTTTTTTTAGTGTGTAATGGTAGGATTCCAGTCTAGTCCAGGCTGATTTGCAGTTCACTATGTAGTCTCAGGGTGGCCTCTAACTTAACAGAGATCCTCCTGCCTCTGCCTCCCAAGTGGTGGGATTGAAGGCATGAGCCAATCATGCCTGGCTTTTGGCTTGTTTTTATATCACACTTCTTTAATAGCTATAATTTTGTAATACAACTTAAATTCCAGAAATATTATTTCTCTAAGTTTATTCTTGTCCCTTTCCTAGAGATTACATTGAATCTATAGGTCACTTAGGGTAGTATGGGCATTTTGACAGTATGTCTTTGTTACATCAACATGAAAAATCTTTCCACTCTTGTTAACATTCTTCCAACTTTTTTTTAAAGGTTTCAGTATCCACATTTTTCATTCCCCTTGTTAAATTTATACTGAAGCATTTTTTCTTTTAATATTGTTTTAAATAAAATTATTTTCTTAGTTTCTTATTCAAGTTAGTTGCTAGTATATACACACACAGGGTATATTTGTATGGTGACTTTGTGCCTTGCAATGTGATTGGATTACTATATTAATTCTAAACAGATTTTTGGTAAAGTCTTTGGGGTTCTCAAAGCATAAGATCATGTAAATTGCAAACTGATGATTTAATTTCTTTTCTATTTTAGAAGAACTTTTTATTTTTGTCTTATTGGTATTTCTTCATAGTACATTGTATTAGGGTTCATGAAGACAACTTCTTAGAATTATATATTGTATTTTGGGTGTATTCACCTCAGACCTTTCTCTTTCTTCCCCCTTCCCCTTCTTCTTCCTACTAGTGGTTCTACCTAGAACTTCAATTACTATCTGAAAAGCTTTGTGATCCTAGATAAATTAATTTCAGTCATCATACCTTAGTATGATATGATGTTATTTGTAGGCATGTTATATAGGGCCTAAGTGAGTTTGAGGTACATTGTTTCAATACCAAGTTTTTATAGAGATTTTTCATGAAAGAATATCTACTTTTTCAAATTCTTCTCAGAATGTATCAAAATGAGCTTATGATTTTTGTTCATCAGTGTATTAATGTGGTACACATTAATAGATTTAAACAAAACATATATTAAAGTATTCTTGTATCTAATGTATGAAACACACCTGGTCAAGGTGTATCATCTTTTTATTGTGTTACCAAACATGGTTTACTAATATTTTACTAATGATTTTTTATATTCATATGCAAGGAGGATATTGTATGATAGTTATATTTTCTTGTGAATGCTTGTGGTGCAAGGGAAAATTGATCTCATATACAAATATCAAAGTATTTTTTTTCTCCCAAAGTGTTGGAAGAATTAAGAGGGACTTTAACCATTCTTAAATATTTGAACAAAATTAGCAGTGAGTCAATTTGGTCTTGCACATTTTTCTTTGGAGACTTTAATTATGAATACAATCTCTTCCTATGAGTTTGTTCACATATTATATTCCACACTTCTGTCTTGCTGTATAGAACTAAGATCTCACAATTTTCTTCCAGGTTATCAATCTGTTATTATATTAAGTTTTCCAAGTCATTTCATGAAATTTTGTGCTTCTATTTTATCAGTTGTTTGTCTATAATGGCTCTTCTTTCTTTTATAGTATTATCTTTTTTCTTCATTTGGATAAACTTTAGACAATTTTATTTGTCTTTTAAAAATTAAAAATTAAAGATGGCTGAGCTCCTCCTGAGCAAGCCCCCTGAATCCACAACAGTGAGCCTGAGGGTAAAAGCTTACCACAATAAGATTGTAAATAAATGCTTAACAGGTGGGCATAGGCTGTTTTTGGTTGTTCATCTCTCCTGAAGCCTAAATCTCCAGGTCCTTGCTCTGGTAGGGTCTCACTGTAGCCCAGGCTGGCCTCAAACTCAGTGATCCTCCTACCTCTGATTTCCAAGTGCTGAGATTAAAGGCATGTGCCACCACATGCGGAAGAACTAAACATTTTCATTTAATTTTTAATTTTCATTTATTTGTTTGAGAGGGGGTTGGGGGAGGGAGAGGGAGAAAGAGAGAGAGAGAGAAAACAGGCCTTCCAGGGCCTTTAGCTGGTGCAAACAATCCCCAGACACATGTGCCACTTTGTGCATCTGGCTTATGTGGGTTCTGGGGAATCAAACCTGGGTCTGTTGGCTTTGCTGGCAAGTGCCTTAACTACTTAGCCATCTCTACAACCCAAAGAACTAAACATTTTCTAACAACAAAGAGAACCCCCTACACAAATAAAACAACTGGGAGCCAGAAGCATCTTCATTAATACAACAGTCAGGTCAGTTTTATTGTAAATTTGGTGACTTTAGCCAATTTGTCCATTTAGGACTACTAAGCTATATAGGATGTTTTCAAGTAAAAACCCTCTAATTGGTTTCAAAATTTACTGGAAAAGGAAAAAATAATAATTGTGGTACAAGAAATGCAGAAATCCAGACTTTTTTTTTTTTGATTTAGGATCTCACTATAGCCCAACCTAACCTTGAACTCACTCTGTAGTGCTGGTATGTCCTTGAACCTTGGTTGGTAGGATTTGCAGGTAAGTGCCTTGGGCACTAAGCCATTTCTCCAGTTACTACTACATTCACTTTTTTAAAGATGTTATTTTATTTTATTTTATTCATATATTTGAGAGAGGCGGGGGGAGAGAGAGAGAGAATGGACATGCCAGAGCCTCCAACCATTGAAAATGAACTCCAGACATATGTACCACCTTGTGTGTCTGTCTTACATGGGTCCTGGGGAATTGAACCTTGGTCCTTTGTCTTTACAGGCAAGTAGTTTAACTGCTAAGCCATCTCTCCAACCTCCTATATTCACTTTTTAAAGAAGTAAACATTAGCCCTGCAGCATAACTTGGCTAAGCTGGGTAGGACACAGAAAAGGAAAATATGTAGACTTTAGAGAAAAAGCTGAAGACCAGCTACCCCTAAGCCTTTTGAATTAAAAGTGAATCCCAAGATGGTGTGCTAACATTGGTCTATCTTCATTTGATAGGAAAAATTTTTACATAGTTTGAAATTGATAATCAAAGCTAATTAATGTTAATTTGGGAAACAATAAAACGTGACTTATTTCTGCAACTATTTGCTAGAAATTTTTAAGGTTTAAAAAACAGACTAATTCTTCAAGAGCATGCAATGAAGATCACAGGGTCAGATTGAAACTTTGTTGTTATGCTATTGTTGCTGTTTTGAGGTAGGTTCTCATTCTAGCCCAGGCTGGCCTGGAACTCACAGTGGTCTTCCTACCTCTGCCTTCCAATTATGTAGCTTCAGATTGAATCTTGAAAAGAATTCTCAGTGGGTATAAATGGAAACAAAATTTAGCAATTATCATTTCAATGTTCAAGCTACAATATAACTGGCAGAGTCTCAACCTCTCATAAGTTACAAAGCCACTCCTTTGATATGATGAAATAGGTTCACCTCTTGTATTTCCTGGATGTATTATTCAAGTGCCTACCAACTACTTCCCAGTGTTTTTATTAGCATTGTCCCACCTCTTATGGAAGACAGGCAGTAAAGTAGGACTATAAGCATGCTATATCTCCTGACAGAGCTAACAATCATGTCTCCATCACTTGCCTTTCATTGAAAATTGAGTCCACAACTCTGAGAACAGTGAGGAAAGCGTAAGGGTAAAAATGGTAGAGTTAGCAAAGAGGAGGACTCCTGATGGTTGAGTGGTTATCTGATGAGCACCTTGGGAAGAGATAGATGGGTGTTTTATTGGGGGAAGCGCATTAGAAAAAAAAAAACCTAGTAAAGGCTCCAACGTATGTACTAGAGACCACTCCCAACAGACTTTGTTTCTCACATAGAAGTGTTATGGGAATTTGGGATGTCTTTGAGAGCAGCAGAGACATTCTTGGCTCTTTGCTGGGTATTAACTCACATGTTAGGACCAGGTGGTCATGGTCACACAAAACTTCCACTGAGTTGGTGACCTCTAGATTCTTGTTTTATGATTATGGTGAATGAAATCCACAGACCATAGACAGGAAAGAAGGCAGAGCTCCTGCTGTAAGGCAAGAGGGGTACACCAAAAATGGAAAAACCCCATTAACAAAAGTAAAGCAGAATGCTCTCAATTGGGAAGAATATTCAATAGGGAAAATATGCCTTGTGACTTTGATGAGGTCTTTTATGGAGATTCATTAGATGGGGGCTGAATTGATGAGTTCATTCCCTATACCAGGTTTCCAAAAAAAGGAGTAATCCCATTTACATTTCTAGGAAAGGGGGGATTTTTCTGATATTTATGGATGTCAGCAAGGTGGTGGCTAAGAGGAAAAGAAGATCCCCTTACAGTATTAAGAACATTTTTCACTGTTAGTTTACTTTCTGGGGCCCTCACCTGCATCAGGAACCTGTCTGAGGGCTCAGTATTAGTTTTATTGAGTCCAAGGAAAACAGCAAGTATTCATCCTAAGGATACATTTCCAGAGGAGCTTGGGGCTTTCTTCTACTTTTCCTCTCAGAAGAGGTTTGGGGAGGGCCCCAGGGCAGTTCCTTCCTGCAAATAGAAGCTGATCTTGCAAGGCAAATTAGATAATTAGTAACAGGTTCATAAGATAAATCCTAATCTGATTTCTGCCTGCTTACAAACACAGTTGCTTATGTCACACATTTGCCCTGTTAGCAGCAGTGGCCACAGAGTTGGAATTATTCAGGTGCAGAATTCAAGCCCAGCCCCTTATGGACATTGCACCCAGGTATTCTGGCTCCTTCTGGATTCAGCTCTGGACCCAAAATATAAAACTAGTTGCTCAATATTCACTAGTTGGCATATGCCTCTGGAGTTCTTTGTAGTGGCTGAAGGCCTGGGTATGCCCATTCCTTCTCTCTCTCCCTCTCTCTCTCTCTCTCTCTCTCTCTCTCTAAAAAGCTTGGATGCTCACAAGGACTTCTGGATTCTGGCTTCTTTTAAGTTCCTGGTATGTTCATCTCCCAGCACCTAAGGTTTTCCAGACTGATAAAGTTTTGTCATTCCCAGACTAGGAAAGGACTTTTTTATTTTCTCTTGGCCCATAGACTTTTCTATGGGCCCTTAGACCATGTAGATATATCCACTACTCAACCTTTGGTTCTCAGACTTTCCCTTTCCCCATAAGACCTCCCCTGAAATGGAATAAATGTAATGGTTTACAAAAATAAAAAATAAATAAAAATAAAATTTAAAATTATACTATCTTCCACATGGTTGTAGCTCCACTCCAGTCTTTCCTTAAAAATCTCAATTTCTATTAAATAAATCTTACAGATTGTGCTGTGTCTTCCACATAATGGCATGCTTCCTACTTTCCACGGGTTTATGACTTTGTTCTAGCTTTATTTATAGATCCCAATTTCCCTTAAATAACCCCGAAATTTTGTGATTCCTCCATAAAAAAGCATAATAATTCATAATTTATCCTTTTTGAGTCCCATTTTATCAATTCTTTGTTAAAAATATGACAGAACTCAGCCTGGAGAGATTGCTTAGTGGTTAAGGTGCTTGTCTGCGAAGACTAGGGACCCATGTTCAACTCTCCAGATCCAACATTAGCCATATGCACAAAGATGAGGCAAGCACAAGGTGGCACAAGCATCTGGCATTTGATTGCAGTGACTATCTCTCTGTTGCTCTCACTAAAGAAATAAAAAAATAAAAAAGGACAGGACTCAAAATTGGTGTTCAGAAGTTTTGGGGAACCTTTCCTGAACTCCCAAATCCTGCAGCACTATCATACTCCCAGAGGAATCAACTGCCACACAGAGCTCTGCTTCAAGCATGTGAGCCTACTGAGCAACCCCTAAGAGACAATGCCTCATTTGGAATTTCTGCTGACTGAAGAGACCCTGAGAGGGGTCCTGAGCTGCTGTTCACAGAGAGGAGCAGGCAGAGAATGAAATGGCACCAGCTGCATTTGGCTCCTCCACTTAAAAGTTCAGCCTTTGGAAGATCAAGATGTCTGGAAGGGAAAAATTATCTCAATGTTGCTATTTTTTTTTGCTCTTAACTCTGATTAATAATGCTAAGATAATAGATCCCTGAGAATGTAAGGCATCATGTAGAGCAGTGTATTAGTTATTTTACTCATTACTGTGACCAAAATACCTGACAAGAAGCAGCTTAATAAAGGAAGGGTTTATTTTAGTTTACAGTTCCAGGGGCCATAGTCTATTATGATAAGACATAGCAGCAGGAATTTGCAGTCTGCTGGTCACATTGTGTGTATCTGCAGTTAGCCAAGAAGCAGGAGATACAGCAGGAATGGGCCAGGCTATAAAACCTCAAAGCCAACCCCTAGTGACTTACTTCCTCCAGTAAGGCTCAACCTCCTAAAGGATCCACTTCTTAAATAGCACCACCAACTAGTGACCAAGTGTTCAAACACATAAGCCTATGTGGGACATTTCATATTCAAGCCACAACAGGAAGATTAGAAGAAAATTCTTTGAGGGCAATGGATTTCACATAAAGTCTGGAGTCCCCTCCAAACTGAAAAAGCTGAGAAAAAAATGATTAAATCACATTAAAGGTAGGTAACATAACACACTTGGAAACACAGGGGAAAAAGAAGTTTCATAATCCTAAGAAAATACATGAGCTCAATTGACAATTGTATTCACCAATAATTTGTGTACAAGATGACAGAACATAAATGAAGTTTTATCTTTTTTTATTAGATTTGTACTCAGTGAATACAGTCAAGTTGGTACCATTGTTAGCCTCCTCTCTGTCCTTGCCCCGCCACAGGGACCCTCCTTGTTGGGGTATATGGGTCTTGTGTTGTGGTGTTAGCCATCACTTATGGGTAGGAGGAAATGTCTCTCTGTATCATGACCCAATGTGTGGCTCTGACATTCTTCCTACCCCCTGTTCTGCAAATTTCCCTGAGCCATGTTGGGTTCATTTTAGGTCCACTTCAGTGATGAGGTCTTAGGAGCCTCTGTGTCTCTGGATATCTGGTTTGGTGTGAGTTGGTTGTTCTCCGTGTTTATCTCCTTCACCCTTGTGCTTTTACCAGGTTTACCAAGAAAACATCACTCTTGCCTGTTTCCCCAATTATTAAATGAAGTTTTAAAAATTTATTTTTATTTATTGATTTGAGAGCAACAGACAGAGAGAGAGAGAAAGAAGCAGATAGATAGAGGATGGGTGTGCAAGGGCCTCCAGCCACTACAAACAAACTCCAGACGCATGTGCCCCCTTGTGCATCTGTTTTATGTGGGTTCTGGGGAATTCAGCCTCGAACTGAGGTCCTTAGGCTTCACAGGCAAGTGCTTAACGATTAAGCCATATCTCCAGCCCCATAAATTAAGTTTTAACACAAGAAGATTGTCTGAGGAGCGGCTTTCTAGGAAGCAGCACTGGAGACAGAGATCAGCATGAAGGAAGTTAATCAGGCAGCAGTCTTGGAATTGGGGAAAGGAATGGAATAGGCAGGACTGAACAGAGGGAGAAATAGGGCTATCAGGCACTATCAAATACCTCAGCCAATCCTGGTGAGGAGTTGTGAAGGTTCAATAGTACTGATGAATTGTTATGAAATAAAATAAGACAACCTACACAGCCTAATATGCCCCAATCAATCATTCAGTAAATGGATGGCGGCTACCTTGGAAAGTCACAGACGTGGGGTATGAGGATATGCTCTTCAACTATGACAGTCCACAAAAGTACTGGCAGATAAAGGCCAGCTTCATTGGCCCTCACAGTAGCCAAAGTAGTAATTTCTTTATTCCTCTGGATGAATGGAT
Organism: Dipus sagitta; assembly: GCA_036346955.1. Lineage (NCBI taxonomy): Eukaryota > Metazoa > Chordata > Mammalia > Rodentia > Dipodidae > Dipus > Dipus sagitta. Next base: position 67,711,660 of record CM070776.1, read on the forward strand.
AATGTACCACAGAATCTACTACCCAGCTAAAATATGATTTCCTAGATGTTCTGGTGAAATAGAATTGGTTTAGATTATGTGTTGGTTTATGTTTTTCTTTTTAAAAATTTATTTTATTTTATTTTTTGGAATTTAATGATATGGTTCCACTCTAGCTCAGGCTAACCTGGAACTCACTATGTATTCTTAGGGCAGCCTTAAACTCACAGTGATACTCTCACCTTTACCTCCCAAGTGCTTGGATTAAAGCATGTGCCACAACACCTGGCTTATTTTATTTTTTATTTTTAGAGAGATAGTGAGCAAGAGAGAGACAATTGGGGTGCCAGAGCTTCAGCCACTGTAATCAAACTCCAGACACTTGCACCAGCTAGTGCATATATGCGACCTTACACTTGCCTCGCCTTTGTGTGTCTGGCTAACGTGGGATCTGGAATGTCAAACATGGGTCCTTAGGCCTTGAAGGCAAGTGCCTTAACCCTAAGCCATCTCTCTAGCCCTTTTTTATTTTTATTATGCTTTTAATCAATTTATATATATGTATATATTTGATATAGTTTATTTTCTTGTATCCCTTCACCCCAAGTCACCATTTCTCTGAGAGCCCTCCTCAGTAAGGTCCTTGTTGTTCAGTGTGTCATAATTAGGGCCTCCATTGGTCTCAGGGGGGACTGTGCCTCAAAATATTTCTTCCAACCTTGTGACTCTTCATGCCCCTCTTCAATAGTCCCTGAGCCTTGGCAGGATTGCAAGCAATTAGGTATTTTTTGTGTGTGTCTTGAGTTCTCTGTAGACTCTGTGTTTCAGTTTTGATGTGTTTCAGTTCTCTACCATGTTTGTTGCTCTTTCCCTGAAGGCAGTTGTTAGGCTAGCACTGGGAGCAATATTTGTCACTGTTACCTCTGTAGATTATTCTGGATCCCTGAGAGCACATCTTATGGTAGGCAGTCAACTGTCATTTCTCATAGAATTGTTAGATTTTGAATCTTCCTTTTTTTTCTGCCATCTGTAAATTCAAACAGATCTTCTAACCAAGGGTGATAGCAGCTCAGATTAAGGGGTATATACATATAATTTTAAGAGACATTTTGATAAGGTTATCCACTCAACTTGTCCAGAAAATAATGGGGGCTTGTCTCTGGGGGTTGTGAGTTTCCTGTCTGTCCAACCAAAGGGCAATTGGTCACCAACAGAGGCTGTTTGCCATTATTGCACAAGTGTGTATTTCTTGTCCGGGTGGTTATTTATATGTACTGTTGGAGATCATTGTCACACAGAAGCTCCCATAACACATCTCAGTGCCATGAGGATTTGAAAAATAGTGTTTATACACTATTGTTTGGTGCAGACCTCGTTATGCTAAAATTATCTGGGGTTCTTTGAACTTCATGAACTTGAATGCTCTTTTCCTTCTCCAGATTTGGCAGGTTTTCTGGAATGTTCTTAAGCTTTCTAATCATTTCTCTTTCTCTGATCTCTACAACTTCCATAGTACATATGTGATTTTAGTTGATGTTATAAAATATCAATAAGTCTAGAAGACTTTCCTCTTTTTTCATTCACCTTTATTTTTGTTCTTCTGATTGTACAAATTTGAATGCTATTCCTTCTTGTTTGCAAATTCTTTATTTTTCCTTCATTGAATCTACTGCTGAAGCTCAGTTATTTTGTACTTCAGCTCCAGAATTTCTGTTTGGATCATTTTTTTGTGTGAGATAGGGTCTCACTCTAGCCCACTCTTACAGGAAACTCACTGTGTAGCTCCAGGCTGGCCTCAAACTGATGGTGACATTCCTACCTCTACCTCCCAAGTGCTGGGATTAAAAGCAAGTACCACCATACCCAGCTGTTTGGTTCTTTTTATTGATACTATTTCTAGTCTTAATTGGTGAAGTTATAAGTTTGTTTGAAGAAAGCTTGAATTGCAAATTCTTCTTTTCACAAGTGAGTTTGGTTTTAATAAAACTCTAGCATGTTATACTGTTTAGTTTCTCCTAGGGAAAGACTTTTTAAGAAGTGAAGAATGTCATAATTTCAAAATGGCTCCTTCTCTCCTCTGTATGATAAAAGCATGTTGAGATGTTTTGTTGATGTTGTCTATGAAAGTCTATTAAAATTCTAGGAAGTAAACTTCCAAAATTTGAGGAACCACCTGATGACTGGGATCCTATGAAAAGTTCATCTGTATGTCTAAGCAACACTGAGCCTCCAGTGATTTATCAGGTACTTTGTGTTTCCCTATTTTAGTACTGGTTTCAACAAAATTTCCTGCTTTGTTTACTTCTCTGAATTGTAATGTCTGCTTCACAAAATTAGGTAGTAGTATTCTGCCTGAAATCTGTTTTCTCTTACAAACCTAGGACTGTTTTTTCCCTTTTAAATTTCATCCTTGTTATAAAGACACAATAATGACTTCCTAACTTCTTAGAATGCAAGACTTATTTCCTTTACTTCCTTTTTTTTTTCAAGGTAGGATCTCACTCTAGCCAAGGCTGACCTGGAATTCACTATGTAGTCTCAGGGTGGCCTCGAACTCATGGTGTTCTTCCTACCTCTGCCTTCCACTGAGATTAGATGTGTGCACCACTGTGCCTGGTTTACTTCACTTTTAAAATATGATTTTTTTAAAAAACTAACACTCTTCCTGAAAGCTAAGATTTTCCTTGATAAGTTTCCTAATTTCTGTCCATTTCCTTCTTACTGATTATTTAAAATATCTCTCTGTGTGTTTTCATAGTAATGTATACATGTATAAAATGTATTTGTTTAAAATAAATGGTACAAATTAGACACATTTGTGTGATTTTTTTAAGTCTGTAATATATGCTGGAGATATTTACATCTGATTTAAAGATCTACATGTTGGAGATCTACATTTGGCTGAATTTCATTTTTAAATTACTGCTTATCACTCACAATTAAAATACTACAGCATATTTAGCCAATTATTATGCAGTATTATAGTGATTAAGCAGACTAGCTTGGGGCAAGCTAGTTAATCTGTGACTTATTTTGCCATCAATAAAATGCAGGTTATAATGTTGATGTGGGGATTTAATGTGGTGGCACAAGGTTATGTTATGAGACTAGTACCTGCCACATGAGAATCAGGCAGTAAATGTCAGTTATTACTTTATCATAAACATTTTCTCTATTCTTAATTTTACTTATAATACCACAATAAGAATAAAGTATATGCTTTATTGAGTACAAATGTGAGGGTTTTCTGAGGCAGATGCCATGTAGGAGGGAATATCAAGTCACAAAATATGTCTCTATCTGATTTGGTGTTACTTTGCATCTGTTTGGTTACTAGAAAGGTTGAAGACCCTTTTGTATATTTCATAGGATCCTTGACAAGCTGTGTTGTCTCTTACTATTTTGTGACTTTCCCTTACTTAAACTTTCCTCATTTTTATTATTTGATATGTAGAAAAAAAATGAAACCAGGTTGGGGAAATGGTTCACTAGTCAAAGGTACTTGCTTGCAAAGCCTGTTGACATGTGTTCAATTCCCCAGGACCTATGTAAAGCCAGATGAACAAAAAGTTAAACCACTTTAAAAAATTAAACCATTTTTGTCAGGTTTATATATTAAAAAATGTATAGTCTGAAACTTGTCTTGAAAATTGATGCTGTGACTCCTTCTCATTGCTAATTACTGCTTTCTTTCTTTATGGGTTCCTTTTCTATTCCAAGATAAAGATAATAGCCTTCAATAATTTGTTATAGTTTTTACAGTAACCTTCTTTTATGTTTCTAGCACCAGTGTACCTGGAAATACATTTTGTCAATGGCATAAACTATGACACTTAACTTTGCTTTCCATATGAACAGTCAGGTCTTCCAAAGCTATCTTTTTTTCGAGGTAGGGTCTCCCTCTGGCCCAGGCTGACCTGGAATTCACTATGTTGTCTCAGAGTGGCCTCAAACTCATGGTGATCCTCCTACCTCTGCCTCCCAAGTGCTGGGATTAAAGGCGAGAGCCACCATGCCTGGCTTACAAAGCTATTTTTTAATTAGTTAAACTTAGTCCAATTTATCATGCTTTGTTTCTGTTATACTGATGTCATTTACTTATACCACACATTAGCATAATGGTACATTTATACATACACACATATCTGTGAGTTTTAAATAGAGTGTACATTCTTTTTCCATTTGTAAAACCTCATTGTTTTAATTATAAAATCATCAAGTTAAAATTTTACATTTAGCTGGGAGTGGTGGCGCACGCCTTTAATCCCAGTACTCGGGAGGCAGAGGTAGGAGGATCACCGTGAGTTCGAGGCCACCCTGAGACTACATAGGGAATTCCAGGTCAGCCTGGACCAGAGTGAGACTCTACACCGAAAAACCAAAAAAAAAAAAAATTACATTTGCTATAGTAAAAAGAACCTTTTTATTATTCTCTTTTCAAAATTATTTTGGCTAATTTTAAATATTATTCTCCTATGTGAATTTTAGAATAAAGTTGACACATTTCCTATTACATACAGTACATACATTTTAGTGATGTTAATAGTTCATCAGTAATCTCTCTTTGATTTTCTATAGGGAAAGGCATTTATAGGCAATGATAATACTGCATTATCTCATTCTTGACACAAGGATTGTATTAGCTACTTTTCTTGTTGCTGTGACGAAATATCTGACAAAAGCAACTTAAGAAAACAAGGAAGATTTGATTTTACCTCACAATTTGAGGGTATAATGGAAGAGAAGGCATGAAGGGGGAAGTCTAAGGCAGCTGGACACTGTATCTGCAGTTATTAAGTAGAGAGAGATGAGTACTAATTCTTCATTTGATTTATCCTTTTTCATCCCATCAGAGGACCCATATCATCTCATAGTGCAACTGTCATTCAGAGTGGATCTTTCCACCATTAAGTCTTTATGGCAAGGTTCTCACAGAGACACCCAGAGGCTTGCTTTTCAGGTGATTCTTAATCCCATCAAGTTGGCTAATCAAGATGAAGCATCATAATGATTATATTCTTTGGCTCTCATCAGAGACACTCTGGATCATTGTTGCTCATACTGTACAAAAATGATTTCCCCCTCTGGGTCCATACAATTGGAATGTACCATCCATTCCATTCTTTTTCATTTCTGTATTTATTTACTTTTTTGTTCTCTGACAGTTTCATACGTGTATATTGTAATTTCCTTGTATGGATGCCCATCACCCTCTCTTTATCACCTCCCGCTTGCACTGAGCCCCTTCTCCCTGCCCATCCTAGTGGATCATCCTTGAGGAGAATGTCTCTCTTTCCCCCAGCAACCATTAACTACAAATAGCTCTTCAGGAGTGGGTAGGGACTCATAAGGCCCTCCCCTATCAATGATGGGCTGGTGACTGTCTATATCTTGACAGGTCTTGTGCAGATAATCACAGCTGCTGTGAGTTCATGAGTACAATGACCTTGCCATGTCTAGGTAAAAGAGTTTCACAGCCTTCTTTCCCTTCCTCCATTTCTTGCCTGTTTTTCCATCATAGTTCTGTGATGTTTCCTGAGCCTTGGAAAAGGATGATATAGATGTCCCATATAGGGATGAGCACTCATTAGTCACTTGCATTTATCACTTTCACTGGTTATGAGACCCTGTCTTAACCACAGCCCACTGCAAATAGCATGCATTTCTACCCAAAGCTGAGAGCAGCACTATTATGTGAGTATAAATATAAATCTTTAGAAGGCATTTAACCACACATTTGTTTAGTAAAACAATAGTAGCAGTTTCTCCCAGGGCCTATGGTCTCCCCAGCCCTGGTCTTTTGACTTGGCTTATAGTATCAGCCATGAATGCCCTCTTGTAGAGAAGGTTTCAAATCCAATCAGAAAACAGTTACCCCCATCATAGTCATGACACTTCTCCATCAATAAGTTGCTCCTGCCTGACATGCCAATATTATAGATCACAGAGTCCTTGGCTAGGTGATGCCATTGATGACTTTTCTTACCTGGCAACTTTCATAGTACCTTGCAATACTATGAGAGACAGCTGGTAGGGAAGAGATATGTAGTTCAGTTACAGCATGATTTTTCTACATCCTGCAACTATAAGTCATAGTCTCCAGCAACAGAGTCTTGCTGTTCACTTATGTTGAGCAACCAAGAGCAATGGGAGTAGCCTGTATTATTTTTGGGACCACTGGAATGTCCCTGACCCAAAACTTAAAGGAATGTATTCCACACCTGGCACGGTTATTTTCAATTAACAAATAACCCATGGGGGGCTGGAGAAATGGCTCAGCAGACTGGGTTGGATTCCCCAGTACCAATGTAAACCAGATTCACAAAGTGGCACATGAATCTGAAGTGCATTTGCAGTGGCTAGAATCCCTGGCATGACCATTCTCTCTCTCTCTCACACACTTTCTCTCTCTCTCCAAATAAATAAAATATTATAAATAAATAAATGATCCATGGCTTCCAGGAAAGGCATTATCAATCCATGCAAGGTAACTTTGTTCATTCCTTTATTTTTTAATTATATTTTTAATTTGTTTGTAAATTAGTAGATTTCCATATGGCTCTTTCCTATCTACTAAGGTTTTTAATGTTTTATTTTATTTTTTTTATTTGAGAGAGAGACAAAGAGAGACATAAAGAGACAGAGAAAGGAAGAGAGAGAGAATGGCATGCCATGGATTCTAGCCACTGTAAATGAGCTCCAGACGCATGCGCCACCTTGTGCATCTGACTTATGTGGATCCTGGGGAATTGAGCCTGGGTCCTTTGGCTTTGCAACAAGCACCTTGAATAATAAGCCATCTCTCCCATCCCTAACTCCTAAGTTTTGATTAGCCCACACTGCATTCCCTTCTTTAACTCATTCTTCCACTCTCAACCCTGCTCAACCTTTCCATTTCAGTATTCCCACTCCTAATTACTTTGATATCGCCTATGCTCTATTATCTCCTATTTAAGGGTTATTCCTCACTCTCTGACTTCACTACTTCACTTTATGTCTTCCTGATATCTATAGACATTCCAAGTAGACACACATATCTGGAAATTTGAAGCAGAGATTCTCATGTGAGAGATAACATATGGTGTTTTTCTATATTTTTGAGTTCCTTGCAGTTTCCTTCAAATTTCATTTTTTACAGCTGAACAAAATTCCGTTGTGTATATTACATATTATAAATTATCTATTCATTAGTGTATGAGCATCTAGGCTAGTTCAATTTCCTTACCATTGTTAATAGAGCAGCAATGAAGATGGATACATAAGTATCTATGTAGTGGGAGATAGAATCCTTTAGATATATGCCCAGGAGTGATTTAGCATGGTCATAAAGGAGTTTATATTTTAGTGTTTTGAGAAACTTCAACACTGATTTCCATAATGGCTCCATCAGTTTACACTCCTCCCCACAATGATAAGAGCTCTCTTTATCCTACATCCTCAACAGCATTTGCTATCATTTGTATCTTGATGATGTACCCTTTCTGACTGCACTGAGATGGATTCTCAAAGTAGTTTTAATTTCAATGTTCCTAATGGCTAAAGATGTTAAACACACTAATCATTTGTTATTTTGAGAGATGTTTTGTTTCATAGCCCATTTTTTATTAGGTTGTTTGCTCATTTAGTTTTTGACTTATTTGTAAATTATAGATATTAATCCTTGCCACTTATATAGCTGGTAAAGATTTTCTCCCATTCTGAAGGGCAGTTTCGTGTGCTGTGTAAAAGCTTTATAATTTTATGTGGTATCCATTTGTTGATTGTTTTCCTTATTTCCTGAGCAACTAGAGCCTTATTCAAAATATACTTACTTATGCCTGTACCTTGGAGTGTATTCCCTACTTTTACGTTCGATTCAGAGTTTCAGGTCTTGAATTAAGTTTCTTGATCCATTTGGAGTTGATTTTTTTGAAAAGGTGATAGATAAGGATTTAATTTCATTCCTTTTTTTTAAAGTATTTATTGACAACCACCATGCATAGTTTAATTCTTCTACATCTGAAAATCCAGTTTCCCCAGTTGAGGATGCTGTCTTTTGTTCATTGTGTATTTTTGGTGCTTTTGTCAAAACTCATTTCACTCTGGCTACATGGGCTTATACCTGGGTCCTCTATTTTATTCATCACTCCAGATTTCAAGTTATACAGCAGAGTGATAGTAATAAAAACTACATGGTACTGGCACAAAATAGACATGTAAAGCAGCCATTATTGCAATAATCTATTCACTTATAATTGTTCCCATTCCCCACCCCTCATCATTAATGTTTTTTTTGCTTATTTTTATTTATTTATTTGAGAGTGACAGAAAGAGAGAGAGAAAGAGAGAGAGAGAGAGAGAGAGAAAGAAAGAAAGAAAGAAAGAAAGAAAGAAAGAAAGAAAGAAAGAAAGAAAGAAAGAAAATGGGCATGCCAGGGCTTCCATCCACTGCAAACGAACTCCAGATGCTTGTGCCCCCTTGTGCACCTGGTTTATGTGGGTCCTGGGGAATTGAGCCTCAAACTGGGGTCCTTAGGCTTCACAGGCAAGTGCTTAAGCACTAAGCCACCTCTCCAGCCCAATGTTTTTTTTTTTTTTTTTTTTTTTGAGGCAGGCTCTCTCTCCCCCCCCACCCTCTGTCTCTCTCTCTAGCTCAGGATTACTTAGAAATCACTCTTTAGACCAGGCTGGTTTCAGTTTCATAGTGGTCCTCAGTGGAAGAGGCCTAACTCATTCTTCTTTTCTAATGATAATCTCTTTAGCAGTACTTGTGATTATCTCAACTATTACTTTCTTTTAAAAAATATTTATGTATGAGAGAGAGAGATTGAGAGAGGGAGGGAGGGAGGGAGAGAGAATGGGCACACCAGCGCCTCCTGCTGCTCAAAGAACTCAAGCTTCATGAACCACTCTGTGCCTCTGTCTTAGGTAGATACTGGGGAATAGAACCCAGGTCAGCTTTGCAGGCAAGTGCCTTAATCACTGAGCTATTTCTCCACCCCACTACCACTTTCTTAATAATCTGTTCCTGCTAATATCTCCATCTCTCTTTAGTCTTCAAACTGTGTCTAAGATTCCTCTCCTATTACATTGAAATATATTCAAATTTTCCTTATAATCTTACATTAGAATTGCTATAGTTTGAATGGTCCTCCAAAATTAATCTGTTGAAAAAATCATCCATGTGATAGTTTTAAGATATGGGAGTTTGTAATAAGTGATTAAGTCATGAATTTAAGACCTTCATGGATAATATGGGTAACTCTAATAAGGTAAGCCTTTGCATCTTCCAGCCCTTAATGAATTTGAAGGCAGCATTCATCTCCTTCAAAGAATATGGCAATAAGGTTCTACCTTTAAAGTGGAGATTAAATCATTGCTAAAAACCAAATCTGCTAGTCTTGGACATTATTGATTCTAGAACTGTATAAGACATAAATTTATGCTTCTTTTTTAATTACCTAATTTGATATCTTTTCTTTTTAAAAAAAGTTTTGTTTATTTATTTGAGAGCGACAGAGAGAAGGAGGCAGAGAGAGAGAGAGAGAGAGAGAGAGAGAGAGAGAGGGAGGCAGGGGGGGGGAGAGAATGGGCGTGCCAGAGCTTCCAGCCTCTGTAAACGAACTCCAGATGCATGCACCCCCTTGTGCATCTGGCTAACTTGAGTCCTGGGGAATCGAGCCTCGAACCGGGGTCCTTAGGCTTCACAGGGAAGCGCTTAACCGCTAAGCCATCTCTCCAGCCTGATATCTTTTCTTATATAGACACAAATGAGCATTGTGGATTATTGTGGATAGCCTTATGCATATGATACATAGACCTTAGAAGTCTTCTAAATACTTGTATTTGTTTCCACACATGCTTTTTTTTTTTTTTTTTGAGGTAGGGTTTCACTCTAGCACAGGCTGACCTGCAATTCATTATGTAGTCTCAGGGTGGCCTTGAACTCACGGTTATCCTCCTACCTCTACCTCCCAAGTGTTGGGATTAAAGGCATGCACCACGACGCCCAGCTTATTTTTTTTAATATATTTCAATGTACTATTTATTTATTCATTTATTTGAGAGAGATAGAGAGAGGAGAGAGAGAGAGGAAGAGTCAGATAGAGAGAAAGAGAATGGGCATGCCAGGGCCTCCCACCACTGAAAACAAACTCCAGAGGCATGTGCCACCTTGTGCATATGGCTTACATGGGTGCTGGGGAGTAAAACTGTGGCCCTTAGGCTTCCCAGGCAAATGCCTTAACTGCTAAGCCATTTCTCCAGTCCCAGATTAGTACTTCTTGAAGCCTTAGTCATAGAAGTCTTTACTACAATGGGAAGTGGTTAATGTAGAGATTGATTACTGGAATTGCTGAGAATCAGTGACTACTTGTGCTTAAAATCAAACAAAACACTTTATTCATCCCTTCATAAAATCAGGGTATTTTGCAGAAGAGGGGTGGAAAGAATTTTAGAGCACAATAATGGAGAGGAGGGTTATGAAATGCTGTCTTCTTCATATGATATGTCTGTTATACCCATGAATTCATAAGAACTATGGACTCTTACACATGACTTAGCACGTTAATATTTAACCATCGATGGGGAAAGGATACATGATACCCCTTCAGCTGCCAAAGTAGTCATAAGCAGCTAATCATTTCTGGGAGATGAGAGTTAGGTTCATCAGTGGTGTAGCCACTGGCTAGTTGTCCATTTCATAGTAAATAACCTTTTACTGATGTCTGCAAACGACTCTAATTTAACCCACCTCTCAGAGAATGTGTTTGGATGTCAGTCAATAAAATAAGTATTAGACAAGATTTGCATCCTTGTGTGTCAAGTGAGATTGTAGATAAAAGTTATGATTCTTTGCCTCACTGCCAGTATATGAAATAAGAAAGAATATACTCAGTAATGGGACAACAATCCCCATAATGGTTCCCATAAAATGGCACATATTATGGCAGCAAATGTCAAGGAAATATGCCCAGAAATCTCCTTACTTCATCTTTTTTTTTCTTCCTGCCAAATCAGTGATACAAAACAAGAGAGAGGCAATACAGATGTTAATACTATTTTCAAATATTGCAGCAAACAAAAACTAGTATTTTCTACTATGTCTATTGGATTTTGTGGGGCTGGAGACAAAATATAGCTCTTTTCTGTAGAATGACTACATTATTGTAACTTAATCAAAGGTATGAGGTTAATTTTACCTTCAACTCTAGATGTTGAGTCTTCATTAAATCAAATAAACACAGCTCCAACCAGTTCATAAAATGTCATCTGTATAGAAAATTCATCCTTTTTCCTCTATTTATATCTTTAAAGGAAATTCAAAAATAGCATACTTTTATCTGACTTTTACTTTCTTATGCTAAAACTATATGATCTTTTCTTCTCTATATTAAAATTGGTGAAGAGTGACCCTATTTTGTTGATTGCCCCTATTAATTACCTTGCCCTGTCATTCCATTTATGACATCATGTTAGGTGAACCTGGTGAGAAGAAAGTAGCCAGCCTTCTTAGTTTCTTTGCAAGTTAATATGCGTACCTAGAGGATCTGCCACATTGTTGATGTTTTCTGGGGATACAGTGTTCTGCAACCTATCAGTGTGTCATTTTTTACATTAGGAGCAAGTTTTAAACTGCCTACCATAAGAAAAAATAGACAAAATTACAGGTAGAATTTTTGAAATTTTGGAGGCAACATATACCACTCATGGCCTTACAACTCACTATGCCATCAATAAGAATGCCAATATTGAATGTGGTTGAGAGTAAGTGAATAGTCAACAGTAGTTCTAGCTACTAGTGTAAGCTTCTCTGACATTTGAGCCTTGTGACTCATTAGATACTTGACATAATAAGTTTATTTAGCAGACAAATATGAGCTAAGATAACTACAATGCTACTATAAATTGAGCATAAGGTCATGACCTCATCTTTCAATAACTACTTAACTTTGAATTATTCCTCATATCTTTCTAGCAGGCCTAGGAATACTGAAGGCTTTGACGATGTGATGTTAAGTGGTATGCAACTTTAAGTGCACATAATTAAAATAATGTTATTAGGTGCATTTAAAAATCCTATTTTCACAATTCAGTTATTGTGCCAGTTGGAAGAGCAACTTTTAAGTTGAGGTACTATCATTCATGCTAAACTTTCAAATATCAGTCAATGTAGAATGCTCTTTCCCTCATAGCCAGAGGTGGAATTTGCTGCTCTCATTATTGCAACTGAGAATTAAATTAAGAGATTTTTTGCTTCCTGTTCCCACAATATTTGTTTTGGTAAATTGAGAAGTCTTACTGTCAAAGGAGAGAACAGGAAACACAGTAATAATTCCATTAAACTGGAAGCTGAATAGATCCTTAGGCATTTGGAGTTTCTTACAAATGAATAGGAAAAGAAGGGATCCCTGTCCTGGCTGATCATTAGTTGTGTATGTCAGGTGAACTAGTGCTGTAAAATACAATAAAACCAAAGAAGACTACTACTCAACTACAACAGATTTACTGAGGTGCTTCTTTCATTTCCTTGCCAAATAACCATATTTAATGGAAAACTGTACCATAAGTAAGACTATAAAAACTTCAAATCTTACAGTGATGAAGGTTCAGATTCTTTCAATGGGTGAAACACAATGCCCTCAGTCAAAATGCTGCAAAGGAAAACAGGAGATGGGAGGTAGATTCTGAAATATAAAATCTAGGATTATCAATTTGAGACTCATAAGCAACTGGAAACCCAGGGGCTGAAGCAGCTATGATTTAGTTTTTCCCCTTTCTCTAAATCTATTGCCTTATGTAAAGAATAATGGTGACAAGTGACATTTTAGTTTCAGGAGGAAATATAAAATGGATATTAATCTGAATTGAGATTATAGGCATTCAAAATCCATGAGTTTGGGGGCATGAATATTCTGTCTTAAAGATCATGTGTTTGAGGAATCACCCTAGGCTACATGGTAAAAGCAAGAGATGAGAAAGAAAAAAGAAACATGAGAAAGAAAAGAGAATGAAGGAAGGAGGAAACGAAGGAAGGAAGGGAGGAAGGGAAGAAGGGAAGGAAACTATTATTTCCTTGATTCCATAGAACTACTCATCATTTTTTCTGCTTGTATTGTTGAGGCTGACTTTTGTGGATTGGATCAATTTTTCTTTCCCTTATGGGTTTTAGTTGGGTTTGGCCAATAGGAAAACCATTAAGAGTTTATAGTCCCAGTAGGGGATAGCCCTTTACCAAAGGCCATAAACTTCTGTAAGTGAATATTTTTATGTATAGCTAGTCTTTAGTCTATAGGGCCTGAGAATTAACACATTTCAAAGCTAGAGATCATAAGGTTCACCATTTCTTCCCTTCTTAGTAAACATCACTAAAACCCACTTGTTTTTATTAACCTGTCTAAAGCCTTATAATCTCCATTGTTTTCCAATTTCAGTGTGTCAAAGTTTTGAGCCATGACACTGAGAAATACATTAAATATCAATACCTCCCCATTTTCTCTGATTAAACTCCAGGATACACATTGCTTTTTTCACAAGAATTTTGTCCAGAAACCTGGAAAACATCCATGGCAAAGCCTTCTTACCACCAATCACTCTACCTATATATCCAACCTAAATTTTTTGTGTAAATTTTCAGCAATCTGTCTGTTTGTTTGTCTATTTGAGGCAGGGTATCACTCTAGCCACAGGCTAACTTACAACTCATCCTGTAGCCTGGACTGGCATTTAACATTCTGTGATCCTGCTACCTCAGTGAGATTAAAGGCACATGACATCATTCCCAGGTCTATCTACTGTCATTTTTTTCTCTTCTTTATTTTAGAGAGAAAGAGAATTGGTGCACAGGACCTCATCCACTGCAATCAAACTCCAGATACTTGCACCACCTAGTGGGCATATGAGACCTTGTGCTTGCCTCACCTTGGTGCATCTGGCTTACATAGGATCTGGAGAGGTGAACATGGGTCCTTAGGCTTCACAGGCAAGAGCCTTAACCGCTAAGCCATTTCTCCTGCCTTGATTTTTTAAAATAAATATTTATTTATCTGAGAGAGAGAGGGAGAGAGAGAGAGAGAGATGGAGAAAGAGGCAGATATATAGAGAAAATGGGTGCACCAGGGCCTGTAGCCACTGCAAACAAACTCCAGACACATGTGCCAACTTCTTCATCTGGTTTCACATGGATACTGGGGAAACAAATCTGAGTCCTTTGGATTTGCAGGCTAGTGCTATAACAACTAAGCCATCTCTCCCAGGCCTTCTACTGTCAATTTTATAGGAAAAATATATGGCAGTTTCCTCACTTTTTTTTTATCACAGTCACTTTCCTAGTCCAGTTTACTGCTACTTGTAGTATAGACTACTGAAATGTAGTTTTAACTGATCTTTCTATTTTTCCATCTATACCCTTGTATTTCCTTCATTGTAATAAAAATAATGTTTAAAAATACCATTCTGTTTTCTTGTATGCTTTGTTTTAAATTCTTCAATGTTTCCCCATCACTTCAGTATGAAATCATTTTTTTTTTTTTTGCAAAGTCTTCAGGGCTACAGGGCCCTGTGTGAGTCAGGGTTCTGCATATTTTCCAACATTGCTTTTCATGGAGTTCTTTTCACTCAATGTGCTATACTCAATTTTATTTCATGTTCTCTAGTAACCACACTCTTTTATGCTCTAGGAACTTAGCTTCCACATTCTCCTTCTTGAAATGCTGTTTTCATTTACCTTATTTCGGCTACTCACATTTCAACTCAAATTTCAATTTCCCATTCAAGACCTCACTAAATGTCCAAAATTGACCACACTTATAAACTGTAATAAACATTGTATTATTTTTCTTTATAACAGAATTTGGCTTTTTGTGGCCTCTGTCTATAATCTAAGTACTCAGGAGGCTATTTAGGAATATTAATGTGAGTTCAGGGGCAGTCTTGACTATAGATTGAGTTCCAGGTGTCCTGGGCTACAGTACTAAACTGCTTCAAAAAAAAAAAAAAAAAAACAAAGAAAATCTCTTTCTCTGACCTATTTAGAACTTTCTACTCCAGTATGGAGAAGACAGGGTTGGAGCAGGGTTAGCCAAAATTAAATATGTTACGGATAAGCCATACTTCATTGATAGATATTTAAATATATAGAGGTTTAAAAAAGGGTAGAAGTACACTGTAGGGGTGGATAATGCTAGGCTCAGAAATCCCAAGTTGTTACAGGTATATCCCAGTGCCAGGGTTGGGATACCTCCCAGTGACCTTTTGACCAGTTAGGCTCCTGAGTAAAAAAAAAGAAAAAAAAAATACAAGCTTTTGCCAAAGTTCTTAATTGACTAAAAGAACTAGATTATATGACTCTATTGTTGAAGACAACACAGGCTTCCATTAGAGGACACTGAAAATTCAAGCTGGAAGTGAGCAGGAAGACTGCTCCCTGCTGAGGAGCTATTACAGTGTTGGAACATGCTATGCAGCCTGTTTGGCAGAGGGGAAATCATTAGTAGTCTTAACCAGTAACATACCTTGCAAGCTACACAACTGGACAGCCAAGTAAGATCAACCCACTAGTGTAGTAGTGGCATATCTGTTATGGGAGTAACAAACTGATCTCTGATTGGATTTTGAGGATCCACTGGAAAGACTTAATGTCTGGTACAGAAAACCTAGCCAAATGCCTATGGCTAGGGAGAACATAAACCCTAGGGAAAGAGCTACAAGTGTTGTTAGACTAAATAGATATATTTTCCCACCAAAATGCCCTCTAAATATTTTGTTTATGCTCATATATTAGTGCCGCTCTCATTTTAGTTAGAGAACCTTCTCTTTTCAGATGGTGATGAATACTGAAGAGACTCAAAACACACCAATATGCTGAGAAGTGAAAATAGTGTATTCAGAACTAAATGAGACATCTTTATCACACCCTTCAAAGCTCAGGGACAATTGTGTAAGAGATGGTGGACAGAATGTATGAACCAAAGGATGGGGAAGAGTGCTTTGGATTGCTGTCTTCAAGACACAAATTAGTGGTTGCACTCATAACCTCACTGTGGCTATTGTTAATTGCACAAGACCTGCACAGTGCTGGACACACAAAAATGTTGTCATGGATGGCAGAGCAGGGCAAAGAAAATGAAATTAAAATACAAGAGGGACTATTTAAAAAGAAGAATTGTTGCAATGGAAAGTGTAGATAATAAGGAAGTAATATGAGAGCATTATCATCAAAATATATTATGTATACATATGAAAGTTTTCAACAAAAAATATTTAAAAAGCATGGCGATGGAGAGATGGCTTAGTGGTTAAGCGCTTGCCTGTGAAGCCTAAGGACCCCGGTTCAAGGCTTGATTCCCCGTGTTAGCCAGATGCACAAGGGGGCACACGTGTCTGGAGTTCGTTTGCAGTGGCTGGAGGCCCTGGCGCACCCATTCTCTCTCTTTATCTGCCTCTTTCTCTCTCTGTCTGTCGCTCTCAAATAAATAAATAAATAAAAATATTTAAAAAGCAAGACAGAAGGAGCAAAGAAGTATTTCTCATGAGACTATCTACCCAATACTGCATAGAATGATACTGGGAAAATGATAATATGTAAGTAATCATGTTAGAAAAGCTAAATTGATTGAAAAGAAAGGGGGCATTATTGTGAAACCTACAACTATGATCCCCAGAAGATATATTAGATATATGATTTCATAACATATAACAGCTTTCTGTTTGATACAGACAATATTTATTATTTTTTTCTCTTTTTCAAAGTACTCATTAGTAAACTTACACTGCTACATACTGTGTTAAGGACAGTTGTTTTTATCATTTAGCTACTTTTGCCAACACTATTTGATATGCAATGTGTCTTATACAGGAGTCTGTTGTGGCTTTGAATTTTCTATCTTATTTGAAAGTAGTTGTCCAAATTATTATGAATAATTTGGCTGCTGTGTTTTAGTAGCTGTTTATGACCGATACCTCTGTATCCAATTAGTTTTATTTTCTTTACCTATTCTTAATTATTTATGTTTCCAGGTGATGTGACAAATAATTTAACCAATTTTCAACATCTAATCTCCTGGAAAGTTGATTGAGATGAGTCTAAACAGATTAATTTAATTGAGAATTTATTCATTTTGCCATTCATGCTTTCCTTACTGTTTATGTAATTTTCATTTGTGTCCTTCACTTAGGATTTATGATTTGCTCCATACCAATTCTATAAAGATTTTTCTGTTATTTTATATTTCTGTTGCTATTGTAGACAAACGAGTAAAGGTTACAGCATGTGAGGTTCATAAAAGTCATTGATGTCTTACCTAAGACTAGTGTTTAGTGATTTGCTATCACTATATATAGTTTCTAATTTTTTTAATTAATTAATTTATTTATTTGAGAGCGACAGACAGAGCGAGAAAGAGGCAGAGAGAGAGACACACAGAGAGAATGGGCGCGCCAGGGCCTCCAGCCACTGCAAACGAACTCCAGACGTGTGCGCCCCCTTGTGCATCTGGCTAACGTGGGTCCTGGGGAGTTGAGCCTCGAACCGGGGTCCTTAGGCTTCACAGGCAAGCGCTTAACCACTAAGCCATCTCTCCAGCCCAGTTTCTAATTTTTGTATGAAAAGGAAACAACATTAAAATATTTTAAACTGCTGCAATCCAAAGGCTCTCATCTCAGTAGGCAGTTGAGTTTTACATAACAAGAAAATAATAGAATCTTCACAAAACTAATGGATATATTAGGCAAAAGGGGCAAAATATAGATTATAAAACATAAGTAAGTACAGGTAGGAATGGAGGCAAAACTCTTCTCATGTTTCTATATGTGATTCAGGTAAACAAAAGCTAAATAAATCATGATAATCTTCACATTAATTATCCAGCTAGTGGTAGAAATAAAAAAATAGGTTTGAATATGGTAAACTTTATTATAGGGTTGTAGAATTCATATACAACCAAAACTCCTTACAGCATTCAGCACCTTACAGTTTTATGGATTTCACAATACAAATATCACTGAGAAAGTATCATTACATTAGTAAAAAGTTACTCCCTCATGAAAATTGTTCACAGATAAGTCAGATTCCTTAAGAGCACCTAACAGAAATGAAAAACTGTAATTTCTAAAATCAGGAAAGTTGAGTAAAATGAAGAACAAAACAATGTCAAGAGATTTGAAATGCTTTACACAAAAACATCAAGAACAGTTTTAATTATTTTAAATTTAAAGCATGCTCTCCCATATGATTTTGTCAAGAGCTTGCTTTAAATAAAAACAGAGGATTTAATTTATTGTCAGGATGTTAGCTGACATATTCATGCTGCCTTCAGAAATCTAAACCCTATAAATTCAAAAGAAAAAGATAATTACTTTATTTGTTTCAATCAACAAGCAATGCCAATTAAACTAAAATTGGACAATAGCTTGCAGTGGTTAGTAGTTTCTTCCCCTTTTCCTTTCTCAGTATAAGCAATAGAGTAAATGTGTGAGTAAATATCTTGAGTATCCTACAAACATTAATGTCAAAGTCATATTGTAATTCTCTGACTTCCTATTACCAAGGATACTCTTGATCTGTTGTCCTTCACTCCTGGCAGATCTTGGTTTCAACAATAAATTCGTTGGGGAAGTGTCTAATCTTCCAGCACTTATCAATGGCACGTTTGTTGAAACCTGTGAGAAAATGCACAAAAAGGTGGTTTTTGAATTTTATTGTTCATATAAAGATATTTCTACATACTCTTCAAATTTCCTTTACACTCTACCTTCACTCTCTTCCTTTGACCTGATAACAATCCGTTGCTTACCCAGCAAGAGGTCTCTGCGACGAAGGCGGAAGGACTTTCTGTTGTTGCAAAGTTGGTAAATAAAAATACCAAGGTTACTAACATCACGAATTTCCTCCACAGCAACCAGATCTTCACGAACAACATAGGTATGAGGCAAGTATTTGCCACTCTAAAAAAAAATTGAAATAAGAAATTCTTAAAGACATGATTCAAATTCTTATCTATAACAGATACACTTTAAAAAATAGGAATTATTAAAATAGAATTCATGTTAGAGCAGTTTAGGTATATAGCATTATATAGTTTTTCAAGTTAATTGTGATATTTCTACAAATGTACATAGCATGCATTGCTCAAATCCAAAGTCATTTATTCACCTTCTTGAACTTCTAATAATCATTATTTTGTACTCAAGTCAACTATTTTAGCTTCCATATATGAATGAAAACCTAAGTATTTGTCTGCATGTCTGGCTTATTTTGCTTAAAATAATATATACCAGTCCTATCTATTTTGCCACAGTGCACATTCTTATTCCCAAATTATTTAATGAAATGTAATACTTGGCCGAACTCATGTATATTTAGGAGGAAAAATAGTTTTAAAATGCTTTTATAAAGTTGTGATCTCCAAAATACATACTGCCAGTTTGCCAAAGAGCTCCACCAGATTCTTTGGAGGCATAACAATGGAGGTATTGAGAGGCATCAGGTAGCAGTTCCCCAAAAGTAAGTCCAGGTAAGCAGTCATTCCCTATTGAGAAAAAAAAAAGATGAAAAATAGGAATAATATGGGTGGTATTAATACTGTAGGTATTCTATATTCCATTAGAATGAGGTGATATATCTTTCAAAATTAGCTTATAGCTATTCAATAACAGAAGAATGCAAACGCTCTGCTTCAGAAAGATATGTATTAATTAATAGATTCATTGTCTTTCAGTAAATGAAGACAAAGAGATAATTCTATAATAGATATAAGGATTAAAACACCACCTTCTCAAAGTCATGAATAATTGCTGCAGGATCACTATCAGAGAAACTGGGAACAGGTACATCAATAATTGCAATGTTGTCATCCTCACGAATATCAGCCTCTTCGGTCACAGGCAGGAAGTATGGCTCTCCTCCGTGAAGGGAATTTACAGGGTCCTCAGAATCAAAGAAGCACATCTCTCCATGGTAAATGGTACTCTAAAAGATAAAAAAAAAAAAAAAGAAAAAAATCTTTGTCATAGTCATGGCCAGGATAATTGAATTGTTTCTAAAACTCATATCAATTCATTGTGGGCGTGTTTATTAGAATTATCACTGTGAAGGCTAATGGATTTTATAGATCTAAAGGGAACATGAATTTTTTTCCTTAGGGCTTCATTTCCCTGATCATGACCATATAATTATTTAGGTTACTATGAAATGTATAACAGTTAGTAATTCAAAGTATCGAGAATTATAAATATCACCTTGGGCATGAAGTACTTGTAAATGCAGGCTCCACCAACAATAAGTCCTGCCAAGATGAATGAAAGGCCTAATAAAGTAAGCATGCATCTTCCAGAGGAGCCCTCTTTTTCCTGGGTGGCAATTCGGAGCTCCTATTTATTAAAAAACAAAATCAAAAAACAAAATTAGATTGCAGTTTCGGACAGTTGTTTTGTGTATTCTTTATCTTCCCTTAAAACACATCATATTTTTAAAACACATTGCCATTTGGTCTAAAATTATTTCAAGGAAATTCCTGACATCAAATAGATGTAAACTATCTTCAACTACATTAACCTTTTTTAGCATTTCAAAACTTTAATGTAGTTTAATGCGATGTTCTATTCTTTTTATTTACAAAACACTTAACATAATATCTATTATTCACAAATGTTTAATGCATTCAAAAGTAATGTTAACTATAAGCACGATGCAGTGCAGCTGTTTTTTTTAGAAATTATGCAGCATTGATAACTGGAAATAGTTAGTTTTTAACTTGTACAGTGTTATAGTCACTAATTTTCTAGAACATAGTTATGATTTGCTGCTTTTAAGCTATTTTTTCATAAAACAATTCATTTGCTACCTTAGAAGAGTATTAATATTATTTATTTTACTGGCTAAATTTTCAAAAATGTTTTGTAAAATTGGGGTTTAGAAAGAGTTCTAGAAGGCAGAGATATATTATTTTCTTTCATTTCAGAAAGAAAAATATTGAAGGTAGTTAATTAGCTTCAAATGTTCTTAATTGTGTCAAGAAATATGAAACTTTGTAGCATCACTCAATATTTTGAGCATTGCATTAATGAAATGGCATTTTCCAAGTCCTGGATTAAACACTATACTTTGGAGGGTAGAATGTGCTATACACAAAAGCTGTCTGTGAGGCCGATTTTTAAATTTTTGTTAAATCAATAACTTGCTAAGGAATTGTAACAAGGAAGATCTAAGGCAAAATGTAACTGATCACCATGGCCTTCCTATGGCTGAGAATTCAAGGCCCTACCATTTTCATTCTTGTATGTAACAATATATGCCCTTAACCTGTATTATTCTGCAAGGATAAAATAAATGAAGTCAAACAATGAAGTGTAAATTATCCAGGGCTGTATGTAAAAATAATTATTTTTGTTTTTGTTTCACTAGGACTTTTTCATGAAATTGCTACAATATTTATGAAGCTTAACTGTCCTTAATATGGTGAAACCACATGAATTTGAAGTTAATGGAAAAGAGAAAGACTGGGGAATAATTTCATGAATGCTTTGTTAATAAATATTTTTATTTTTATTTTGTTTTTCTTTTGGTTTTTCGAGGTAGGGTCTCACTCTGGCCCAGGCTGACCTGGAATTCACTATGTAGTCTCAGGGTGGCCTCGAACTCACGGTGATCCTCCTACCTCTGCCTCCCGAGTGCTGGGATTAAAGGCGTGCACCACCACCCCCAGCAATAAATATTTTTAAAGGTAAAAATTTGAGATTCATTTTTAGTTAAATATATTTAAGCTTGTTCCACCTATATATCTCGAAGGGTTTTCTCAATTCCCATGAATTTCAAAAACTATTAATTGCTGTATTAAAATAGAAACTAGTGTTAGCACTATGAAGATGAGCTTTAAATTTTGATTAGAAACCTGTAACCTAGGGCTAGAGGCAAAAATCATAATTTAGATAATTAAATTAAGGTGCAAAAAGATGAAATAGTTTGGTAATGGTTTAATTAAAATTTATCTACTGAATACATTTATTTTTCTTATTATTGAGACATGAAAAAACAACTTGCACTGTAATTTCTTTTCTCTTTCCAGTATCCAGGAAGTATATTATTAGACATGGTTAAGTATGAAGGTCTCATTTTCTTAAATTATCTGTACTTAGTGGGAATAAGAACCTTTTGTTTTCATTTGCATTTGTTAGAATTCACTTTGGGGGATGGAATCAATTATCATAGCTCATTTCTCTCTGAACTATATTTTAAAATTATTGTATGGAGCCTCCATATATTATTCCATCATGTTCAGTCTCTGGTGATCTGAATGATAAATGTATCACAATGTATTGTGGCAAGTATTATTGTCAATGTCATAAAATATCAAGATTAGGATTATACGGGAACATCTCTAAAACTTAACAAAAATATAAACAAAATGGAAATACTGATTATTTTTATTCCTCATCATACTACAAGCCTGGCAGAAGTAGTCCTTGAATATTAATTGAATCTATCTACAAGTCATGAAGTTTTCGGTGGTCAGGAAGAAAAAGGATTACTGTGTAGCTATATTTAACTACTGGCATCTAATTAGACCTCCCCCAAAATCTGGCCATGTTTCACTGACAAAGTTAGTAGGAAGGCAATTACATATTTGACCTTCTGTCATTTAATCCAAACCTCAACAATGCAAGGGGGTGTTACTTCTGAGTTCTAAAATGTATGATACACAAAAGCTAGTTTGATTGTAGAGTTAAATATTAAAAGTTTCCATGACGAAAATTCTGCACAAACACATTAGCATTTCAAATTGTGTGCATAATCAAGCTTACTACATGGGTTCTGGTCTTGCTCAAAGCATTTTTCAAATACCCAATCTGAACACAAAAGTTAATACTTCATAAAGAAAATGCCACAAGTTAGGACAGATTAAGCCCCAATATTGCAGATTCCACAGAACCGGAAGAAAATATGATCACCTCTTAAAACAGATTTTACTATGGAAAAATGAGTTTACCCACGCTATATACTTTTAGGTGCTTAAAGGAAGAAAAAATGGTGTAAAATAACTTGGTCAGGGGGACTTCTCCAATTCCTGGCAAAGTTAGATGCTTAAATTGCACCATTGGTCATGGTTTAGACTTTTATATGAGGAAAGCGAGGTTTTGCTCAAAGAAAGATCCAAAAGAAAAACTATGAGTATCCCAAATTTAATTTTTACAAAAGAACATTTTGTCAAGAAAATACCACTCAAAAACCATAACTCTTGCACTAAAAGGGCACAGTGAACACTCCGAATTTGAATTAAAACTAAGCTTTGGCAGCTCCTTTACCTAATGTTTTAACACCACCTGTAAGAAACTGAAAATACCCGCCAGCCCTTGTGCAAACAGACACACTTGCCCCAAGTCCCAGAGCCTGGAGTTAAGAGTTCCCATTTGTCTCCATGCAATTTCCACGAACAGCAATCCTAGAAAGACTTAGTTTCGTTTATTTTCGCTCACATTAAATGAAGGAAAGAGCTGCTCATCTTGCCCTAGTTCACCCAACGTTTTTGCTCTGCCCCTTGGAAGCTCTACGCATCCCTGGAGCTGGAACCAGAGCTGCGTGGCTCTGATCGATTCAGCAGCCCACTCCCCAAGAGACGGTGACATCCACTACCAGGGAATCTCCTCCAATTCCCTGCAACCTTCTTCTAGGATAGGTGGTGTTAATGGACGGATCATAGGATCAGAGTGCCACCAGCGTGGGGGCGCCCAGGGGGGTGGGTTGCCATGGGACAGAAAGTGGCCCTGGCGCTTGAGCAAACCCGACGGACAGTGCCCCAGGGGCCTGTCAGGGCCCCAGGGAAGGTAGGGTAAGCTGCATTTTGCTCTCTGCACTTGCCCTTTCCCCTGTCTCTCCACTTCCAGACCCTAGCAGGCAGACAGGGGCAGAGTTGGGAGAGCTACCTTGCCAGTGAGGATCTGAGCTCGGACGGTGCGACTCACGAGTGCCTCCACGTCCTGCCGCGCCTCCTCCTTCTGCACCGCCGTGGGGGTGTTGAAGGCGATTTTCACCATGGTGAAGCCTCGGGCTGCGCGGTAAGGCGCGGCTCGAATAAGAGTCCTGGGCTGCAGGTTGGAAGAGGGGGAGATCTTGCTTGTCCTAGAGGCACCTACTTTCTCCCTGTCTGTCTAAGGCAGCTGCAAGCCCAGGTCTGGGGATACTTATGACGCAGTCCCAAACCGAGTGGGAGACAGTGGGCGGGGCCAGGGAGGTGCCGAGGGAGGAG
The DNA here is from genome assembly GCA_036346955.1 of Dipus sagitta. NCBI lineage: Eukaryota > Metazoa > Chordata > Mammalia > Rodentia > Dipodidae > Dipus > Dipus sagitta. Next base: position 67,735,857 of record CM070776.1, read on the forward strand.
CAGGAGGGGGGCCCAAGTGGTGGAGTGGAAGAGGGTGGGGGTGGGAAGTTGCCAATGGAGAAGAGGGGGAAACTGGAGCCTGAGGCCAGCTCAAGCTAGAAGTGCCTCACCTGCACCCCAGGCATGCTCATACCACTCTCTGCACCCTCAGATAAGAGCAAAGCAGGAAGGAAGCCTGTCTGTCATGTCTTTCTGTCTCTGTCCAGACCACAATAGCCCTGGACTCTGACTGTGTTTTTCCCAAACTTGGGCCTAGCCCCCTGCGGGGCCCAGTACTGTAACTTGGCACCAATCCAAGCTTCCTCAGCTCCTCATCCACTCAGGCCAGAAAGCACAGTTCCCTGACTGTTCTACACCTTTATAATAATACCTTCCACTTAAAGAAAACCTAGAAACTAGTTTATAGTTACTTGGTTCATTCTCTTAACATTGCTTTTTTTTTTTCCTTTTTATTTTTTTTTTTCTTTCACAGCTGTAATTTTCCAACCTAAAGCGATGTTAGATGAGAAAGGAAAGACTGTTGTCTCCCAACTCCCCATTTTGCAGACAGGACATGATGAGATACAGAGGAGGGTGGAAAGCTCACTTGTAATGAATCAGTGAAACAATCCAGACTTTTTCTTTCTCCCTGGTCCTGGAAACCAGAGTAAGGTCTCAGCCTTGTGCCTGTTTCTCTTCAGCCACCGGCTGTATAACCACAGCGGGGGAGGGGGGTTAGGGGGGAGCAGGTATGTGTGTACCTAAGTGTTTAGGGAGATTTCCGATACAAAATTTAAGGAGATGCAAATGCAGCTCTAGAAAAAAAGAAAATACTCAGAGGGGCTGGGTTAAAAACAATTATGGGAACAGTTGCATGGACATGTACTTTCATACTGTTTCTTCAGTCCATTCTCCAAGACTAGTTACAGAGAACCTCACAAGTGCAGTTCAAATGGTGGAGTTGATGATTAAGAGTTAGTGGTACAGATTTTACAGCCTTGCCACAGAAGACATAATAGGAGCCTGTTGTTTGAAAGCGGTAAAACAAAACAAAACCCCAACAAAAGAAAATGAACAAAACAACAAAACAAAACAGTTCTTACTACAGACTGCCTGATCTACTCATTTACTTAGCTGAACAGACTGGAATATGTTGAGTTGCTCCCCCTTTCTCCAAGAAATTCTTTCCATTTTTCTCCACTGTAGGGCTTTTTTTCTTTCTCTCTCTCTCTGAAGACTTGTGTCTTCACTGTGGGTACCTTGCAAAGACAGCGTCATATTCTCTGACAGATCACAAATGAGAAAGTGGATGGAAGGGCAGAGTGAGGTGACTGTGCCTTACCTATGGTCAGAATCTTATAAAGCAGGATATTTGAGTTTATTCAGAAACACTGGCATATTTGCTGTTTCATTTCTTCTTACTTAAGCCTGGCTATTATAATTCAGCATTTGTCAGGCAGTCTTAGTTCAGTCAGAGAAGATTTCAATTTCCCAATTTCCCAGAATGTTTCTCTTTACAGTTAACTTCTGTTTGTAATCACCTTTATGACAAGTTAGCTAGGATATGTGTTAGTCTGGCGCTGTGATACACACAAAATGCATAACTGAGCAAATGGTTGTTCTTACACATTTATATATCAAGTTTACAAGCTGCTGTTTTATCATTTTATCTATTAGTATCAGATACTAATAGACCATCTTAGTACTGTCTTACCTGAAATATGAAAGGCAGGAGCTGTAGGAATTCCTTCCATTCTTTTCAGAAGAATTGACCCAAACTCTAATATCTACCATTGAGCAATCCACCTTATCTCTTCAGAAATCACTTCCTCCTCTCTATTATGGTGTTGTGAGGACTATGTATAAGAATAAGGGAAAAAATCATCTTTCTCGTCATTGGGAAAAGGATACAAACATGGAATGGTTGGATACCCTAAGGTTCTTAGCTTAGTCTCTAACACATTCATATTTCAAGCTCATAGGAACAATCTATTTTTGACATTTTATGTTCCTTCAGCTTCTAGAACTCTTAAGGTACCTCAGTGTACAGATACACATCTTCCTAGAGAAGGTCAAAATTCCAACAAGAGTCATGTACACTGTTATCTAACTTTTAAAAAAGAATTTGGTCATCTTTTCTATGCAAACCCATATTCCCTTTTCAGAATGTCACTTAAAGTACTGAGCTGCTATGTGGCAAAAAAAAACAAAAACAAAAACAAAAACAGGTGACCTCCTGTCACCTGTCATTGTGTCTGTATTCTCTCTCTCTTTCTCTCTCTCTCTGTATGTATGTATATACATATGTGTGTATTTACTGCATGTATGTTGGGAACATAGAATAGCAACAACATACAATATTAATATCTATTTATTAAATTTTAGCAAATAGTTCCTGCATGTTTTTGAATTTTAAATAATAAGCTGTTTGGTCATTGAGTTGAAAAGTCAGGAATACATTTCCATCTACTAAAAGTGAATAACATTAACTTGGGTCTTTATTGAATTCTCTCCTTCCTAGTAACAAATTCTTGTTTCTTAGAATCAATTTTTCTCACTTTCTTGTCTTTGGAAACCGTGGGGGATCTGGCTGCCATACCAATTCCAGCTCACATTGTTAATCATGTCTGAATGCACACCATTCAAGTTTATAAATGACTTCCCTGTTCTCACATGCCAGATGATGACTAAATTATCACAACTTGGGCTGAATGAAACATGTCATGCAATTGTATGTCAAGCAACAATGTCAACTCTCTTTGAATGCTGCTGTGAAATTACCACAAATTCAATCACACCAAGCTAAAGTGATTAGAGGCATCAGCGATATAATTTCTCTCATTAACTCATTTATTCTTTCATCAAATACTTACTGAGGACATAGTGTGTGTCCTACACTGTTTGACCATGGGAATATAATCATTAGCAAAACAGACACAACTTTCCCTTTCTATAGTATACTATCATTGCATGAATGGTAATGACATATCTGTCATGGACTCTCCAGTATTTATGGAGAGAACACTGGCCACATGCTTTTGAGTAGGGCACAGTAATTCTACAAAAAAACAAATAGTTTCACCTACAACCAATGTTATTATGAGTATATGAATCTTTAACTTACATACTATGGCTTTATACATAGCACTCTAAGAAAATTAATTTCTATACCTATATTTGGAAACCATTTAGGAGGCATTCTTACATATTCCAGGTGAGAGGTGGTGAGTCATATTGATGTTTGATGCACTGAAATAAGGGACAACTTCCACAGAAATTTAGGAGTCATATTTTAAAAGGTCCAATGCTGCAACATATGAAGGAGTAAAATAGAAAAAAAAACTAATTTTGGTTTTGAATGACAGAGCTTCACAGAATGGACAAAGGGTGAAATTTTTAATAATAATATTAAGCATTTATTAAACATGTTGAACGTTAGATTTCTCTGCTAAAGCCTTTTATCTGATTGAGTTATTTACTCTATTTTTAAAAGAAGAACAGCATTTTTTGGTTTATAGTTTCAGAGATTCTAATTCATGGTCAGCTGGCTGCATTGTTTCTTGGCCTATGAGTAGGCAAGACAATGGCAGAACCGAACTGCTTATTTTATGGTGGCTGGGAAGCAGAACCAGAGATAGGTCCAGGGCAAGATATAGTCTGCAAAACCATGCCCCAGTGTCCTATTTCATACAATTGTGGTCCACCAATTCCCTGTAATGCTTACATACTCCTCACAGCTTTTCACATGGAGGAATCACTCTGTTGTCTAAAAACTACAATTGGTCTAACCTGCTATGAAAAATGAAGGACTCAGGGACTGGACGGATGACATAGCAGTTAAGCGCTTGCCTGTGAAGCCTAAGGACCCTGGTTCAAGGCTCGATTCCCCAGGACCCAAGTTAGCCAAATGCACAAGGTGGCGCATAAGTATGGAGTTCGTTTGCAGTGGCTGGAGACCCTGGTGCGCCCATTCTCTCTCTCTCTCTCTCGCTTTTAAATAAATAAATAAATAAAATTTAAAAAAAGAAGGACTTAGCAGTTAAATGCCCTTGCTTACAAAGCCTGTAAGACCAGGTTTAATTCTCCAGTACCTATGTAAAACCAGTTATCAAAATATAATTAAATCACTGGATCAGTCCTTTGAGGATAGCAGAGACTTCATGATCCAATCATGTCTCAATGATTAGATTCCCAGGCTGAGAAGTCAGCCATCAACATATAAGACTTTTGTGGGTATACAACAGTTTCAATTTCATTAATGAGCAAACTGATTGATTCTTTTGATAGGTTGATAACGTGTCCAAAATCAAATTCTACCTCAGGTGATCTAATTACAGTGTTTGTACTACTTCCCATTATATTGTCTTGCTGCTACTAGAAGAAGTGGGCAAATCAAGGGAGGGCAATAATACACATATTCTCCAGGGCAATGAAAGGTGAACTGCTTGGTTATATTGTAAACATGGATTCCAACTTGGGACTTTTCTCAGTACTAAGTACATTTGCAGCCCTTTAGAAACTTCCCTGGCCTCCACATGACTATAGGCTACTGGTCCTAAATCACATCACTTCTGTATTCTGGAGCTGTTTCTCTCAACAGAGAAGTAGCTAAAGGCAAAGTTGGCCAGCCATTTGTTTCTGGGCACAATTCCAAGTGTTTGATTTAGCTCGTTAAAGAACCAGGCTATTTTCTAGATCCCTCCTTTCATTGCTTGTGTAGTCAAATCTTGGGAGCAGAACTAGAGCTCCCCACACAAGGTAATAGAAAGAAAACCTTGCTTTTATAAAGAGATTCTTGCTTCTGCACTGCATTTACAGTTTTTCTAGTGGATATGCCAGGTGGAGCACAGCTGTAATGGCAGCACTCAAAAAGGAGAAGCAAGAGGACTTGGATTACAAGGTTAGCCTCAGTTATATAGCAAGTTTGAGGCCAGCCTGGGCTACATTTGAGACTGTCTCAAAAGTGGGAAATAGGGCTTGAGATACAACAGTTTCATAAATAAGAGAATGGAATCTGAGCCCTACTTAATTTATAAAAATATTTTTCTTTTTTTCAATTTGTTCAAGTAAAAGGTTTACTCTTTAAATAAACCTTTGCTAAATTAAATAAAAATTCTGATACACATACAGCATATGTGTGGAGATCAAAGGACAACTTTGAGGTGTCTATGTTCTACATGCTTTCAGATGGGGTCCCTTGCCATTGTAAACAAATTGCAACACTGCAAAGGAAGGTCAAACTACTTGGCTTGTGAGCTTTGGATTCTTCTGTCTTCACCTCCTATTGTCACAACAGGTGACTTTGGATCACAGATGCAAGTGACATTTTATGTCTGGCTTTTTACATGGATACTGTGAAATTGAACCCAGGCCAGCAGGGTTTGCAAGCAAGTGCTTTTGAGTGCTCAGCCATATTCTCATTCCTAAATCATAGTCATGAATCAATATCTCTGTGTCCTACCAGATCAAACTTCATCTGAAGCCCTAGTCCTGAATAATAGGAGGAAGAAACTCAAGTCTTGCCCCTGGAGTGCTTTTAAAACTTTCCAATTATTTCAATTGCTCCATAATATAGCAAGTGACACTAAATTATATTTGTGAACTGGAATGACATTGCAAAGTGATGTTAAGATACATTTGTGGGGCTGGAGAGATGGTTTAGCAGTTAAGCGCTTGCCTGTGAAGCCTAAGAACCCCAGTTCGAAGCTCAATTCCCCAGGACCCACGTTAGCCAGATGCACAAGGGGGCGTATGCATCTGGAGTTCAGTTCGTTTTCAGTGGCTGGAAGCCCTGGCGCACCCATTCTCTCTCTCTTCTCTCTCTCTTTCTCTCTGCCTCTTTCTCTCTGTGTCTGTTGCTCTCAAATAAATAAATAAAGATAAACAAAAAAATTTAAAGATACATTTTTGACTTCAAAGTTTTGTTCCCATTCAAATAAATTACAAGCAGCTGTATATTCATTAATTTTTGTTAAGGAAAATGTTATTTTACCTATATATTTTGGCTTTATTGGCTCAATATATTATGTTCCTACTTTGTAGTTTAATTTTAAAGGACATAGAATTCTAAATTATTTCACCTCACATGGTTCACTTTCATTATTCTTGAAATTCTATCTTCATCTTCAATTTTGTTATGCTAACTTTTAATTGAAATTAACTCAGTCTATCAATATAGTAAGGTCTTCAAATATTCCAAATTGCAGTGGTAGCTTGGTAATATGGAAGCCAGAAAAGCATACTTAAAAAAAGAATAGTCTTTTTCCTCAAGTGGATGGCATATACTTTCTTCTTGTCAGTTCCAACATAACAAACCAGATCATGATTAGAAAATCCTGCCTGAAATTTCCTTAATTCAAATTCAAGAACCATAAATGGTTCTACTTATACATTAGTGTGATGGTCATGTTTCTCTGTCAGTGCAAAAGGGTGGGCTTGTATGAAAAAGCAGCTCACTCTATGACATATTCTGTGCTGTTTTTCACCAAGACATCAACTATATTTTTTTTCACTTTCAAGATAGGAAATTATTCTCTCAGAATTCTAAATTTAATTTTGTTTTAGAAGCTAAAGAATTCTATTAAAATATTGTATATACATCTTGGAAAGGTAGTATTTTATATTCTGTTTATGTTGCAATTAACACTACACAAATGGCTTCTTGCTACTGAGGTCTATACTTTGAAATATGCTACTAAATAAAGTAGACTAAAGATATGGATTTTTTTTTCTGTGTGAGCATAATGTGCATTTTTTTATTTTTTTAAATTTTTTGTTTATTATTTATTTATTTGAGAGCGACAGACATAGAGAGGAAGTGGCAGATAGGGAGAGAGAGAGAATGGGCGCGCCAGGGCCTCCAGCCACTGCAAATGAACTCCAGATGCATGCGCCCCCTTGTGCATCTGGCTAACGTGGGTCCTGGGGAATCGAACCTCAAACCAGGGTCCTTAGGCCTCACAGGCAAGCGCTTAACAGCTAAGCCATCTCTCCAGCTCCATAATGTGCATTGTTATTCATATGTTGTGTGCACATGTATGCATGTACATATGTATGTATAGGCTAGAGGTAAATGGCTAGTGCCTTCCTTAATATTTCTGTGCCTTATTTTTTGAGGTAGATACCCTCTCACAGAACCTGCATCTCTCCAATTCAGCTAGCCAGCAAGGTCTAGGAATCCTTTTGAGTCCAACTCAAAAGCACTCTGAGTACCGACTCCACCAGTCTTTTTTTTTTTTTTTTTTTTTTTTTTTTTTTTTTGGTTTTTTGAGGTAAGGTCTCACTCTTGCTCAGGCTGACCTGGAGTTCACTATGGAGTCTCAGGGGGGCCTCAAACTCATGGTGATCCTTCTACCTCTACCTCCTGAGTGCTGGGATTAAAGGCATAAGCCACCACGCCTGGCTCAGGCTCCACCAGTTTTGATGTGATTCTTGGCTTCTGAACTCAGGTCCTCATGCATGTGCAGCAAGCCCTTTACCTATTGATATATCTTTTCAGTCATGAGAATAACTGATTTTACAAAAAGAATAATTAGGTACACAAATGTCAATACCCATTCTAAAGATGGAGTACATTTTCTTCCCCATGGCATAGTATCCCTTGGTCTTTATACTTTAAGAAGACCTTCTATTTCCTTGGAATATGAAATGCTTGCTTTTGAAACATCTATAAACCTTAAAAGGCAGCTAAGGGATAGCTCATTCTGTAGTGAAGTCATGCAGTCTCCCTCTCAGCATTCTTTTGACATTGACACAGTTAATCTAGTCACATTAGTATATTATTTAATGGTTTATTTTTTAAGATTTACAGGCTAAATCAACTGTTAATTATTGCCAATACGTGCTACTGAATATCAATCAAGCACACACTGCTTTAAGAAAAATGATGTTTGTGTAGAAACACCCAGAAAATCAATTAAGAAACAAGTATATTATATGAAACTGTGAACTACGATGACATTGCAAAGTGACATAATAATGACATATTTCCAATAATGTTCAACATTATATATGATAAATGTGTTGATACCATGAGTAGAATATGATTGTGCCATCCATAATGCAAATTCTTCCAAAGACAACTCTGTCAAAGTTCCAAATTTCTATCCCAAATGCAACTACTGATCATTTAAGCAATTTAAAGCAATATAGTTAAAATATATTTATATAGCAAATTCAACAAAGTCAAAAAGTTCTGTCACTGTGTAAGTCATATTTCTGTTCCTTTGACAAACATTTGTGATAACCGATTTAGAGATATGGTTTATTTTGACTCATAGTTTCAGGGGTTTCAAGTCATGGTCATTTGGCATTATTGTTTTGAGCCTATGATGGTACAATATGCTATGGAACGGAAACATATGGCAGAGAAAGAAAGTCTGTTCACCTCATGTGGAGAGAGAAAGAGAAAGAGGGAGAAAGAGGGAGGGAGAGGGAAGGAGGGAGGGGGAGAATTCTAATAATTCTTCCAAACACTAAGGGCATGACTCAATGATTTAAATTTCTTACAGCAGGTCTCACCTTCTAAAGATTCCTTCATGTTCCAGTGATTGAGAACAACACACTGGCTTTTGAGATGCATTTAAGACACAAACTATAGTAACCACTGAGTCAACTAAGCACACAATTTGTTCTCACTTTTTCTGCCCCTTATTCCTCCTGTCTGTCTGTCTCTTCTTGCCTGTGTGCCCACTTTGCCTACTTCCTCAAGTCTATCTGTTTGTGCATATTTTAGTAAGTAGGTTCCTTTCAATTTAGTTTTGCTAAGTCACAATGCTATTAGCATCCAAGCAAGTTTTAACTAGAAACTTCCAATCTGCATTATTTTACCTTGAGTATTACTGATGATATATAACATATGATAATAAAGAGCTTCTATTGGATATTTGACCTTAAATTACCACAATATTGACATTGTTCATAGTTTTTGTTAGTTCCATGGTAATTTTTGTGATTACTGGGTGTAGGAGTGTCTGTGGAGTTTTTAGTTCTGGATTGTCAAGTATAAGATAAGAAGTTCCATTTTAAGGAGAAAACTCAAGGTCCCTGTGCTTCTGCACTGATTAGAGAGGTTCTGGAATTCATTTTTACCAAATAAAAATTAGGTAGGTTTGTGTAGTAATATTATTTTAAGTAGTGTCTCATGCACAATTCACACACACATATAATTATATGTAAGTTTATAATACATATATATTAAAGTATATAAAATTGTATATGTATCTGTAATCTTTCACCTGTATCAGCCTTTGTCTAACTTGCCTTTTAGTTTTGGTAGTGGAAGTATATTGAGCTTAGCCTGTTACCAAGATGAGACTTAGTAAACTTGCTTACTTGGGCTTAAATTATTGCTTCTTTCTGGAAAGAAACAATAAAAATAAATGTAATATAAAAGAGAATCATACTGCCTATATTGTTAGTCCTTATTCCACTGTGTGGTATGTCCACTGAGCTTCTTTAATATGTATGCACAGTTCAGTGATATTTATAAAATATAGAAATATGAAGTCTAGTATCCATTGTGATGACAACAAAGTCTTGTACCATAGAAGCATCATGTATTCCATCTGTATAGAATGGCATCTATTTTGTAGCTCTTGTTCACTTTTATCCTGTAAAACTTCTCCATTCATGTTTGCAAAGTTCTTCAACTTTTTTGAAACCAGGATTTACTAAGATTTCCAGGAGTTCAGACTTGCCCAGAGTCATAAAACCAAATATTATGTAGCAGAGTTTGGCCTGGAACATAGATCTCTTAACTCTGAGTCCAGTATTCCATCCACCACAACATGCTGTCTCAGGGTAGAACAGGTGTTCCTTGCCTTTCACCATCCATATCATATATCATCAGTAGCAGTCTGAAAATATGACCTCTAGTGCTTGCCATATGAAGCCTCTATCTCACTAGGGAATTTCATGTAAACTAATAGGAACACTATAAAACTTTCTAAATCAGACCATGAGAAAGGTTTCTAAGAGAAGTTGAATCGGTGGTTGTGAGGGCACTTTCCTTTTCATCACAGCATAGCTGCACATAACCCAGTGATAACAACACTGTTCCTTGGAATGAACAAAGGCAGTTTCATATTTGCTGGATTTATCTAGAACAAAACCAGTCACATGAAGATGGCTTGGTCAGTGCTTTCTATCTCAGTGTTGATGACTGAAAAGTCCAGTGGGATGGTAATAAATACAGGTTGCATTCTGGGGTCTTTCCCAGTGGTGCCTCGCCCTGTTTTCTTATCAACCCAAAACAGCATCATATGTTTATTCATAAATCAGTCATTAGCAGAGGTAATGGTACCTCTAAGATTGACTAAGCTTATGTAACTTTTTTTTTGAGTTAGAGAAAAGGGCAGGTTTTGAGGGCTAAACAAAAAGAAGAAAGGATACTTAAAGTTCAGTCCCATGCTTCTTTCAGTTTTAATTAGAGAAGCTTCTCTTTTCAAATGGTGGTGACCACTGGAATGACCCAAAAGGCACCATAGTACTGAGAAGATGTGATGGAGGAATGGCTCAGCACTGAAACATCTCTATCACACCTTCTGAGGCTCAGTCCATTGCAGAAAAGGTGATGAGAAGAATGTAAGAGCCAAATGAAGGGTAGGACTTCTTACAATGCAATCATCCAGACAGAAATTGGCCTTGATATCCATGACCTCCCTGTGCCTAGCTCTATCTTCACAAGAACTTCATAATAGGAGGAAAAAATGATGTTGTCAAAATAAAAGAGAGACTAATAGAGAGAAGGAGAGGATATGATGGAGTATGGATTTGTGAAAGAGAAAATGAGGGAGGGATGGGAATTACCATGACTTACTGTCTCTACGTATGGAAGCTGTCATTAAAAATAAATTTTAAAAAAGAAGATAGGAAATGTGAACCGAATACTTCTCTATAATTTTTGTTAGGATAAAACACAGAAAGGAAAGAAAGAAAAGGTATGGAGAGGAGAGTGGGAAAGAGGAGGGAATGAGAAGAAAGAATGTGTAACAGTATCTCTAATGAAATAAGAAGGCACTATTTCTTTATCTGAAAATCTCTGTAACTTTGGGACTTTTAAAGGGAAGAAAACATCCAAAAAATTCTTGCCTTACAATTCCTTTCAATCTCTCCATTTTGCATGCAAACTGATCTCACTGTAATAATAGTGTTTTGGTTGTGATAAAACAGCTTAGTTCTTCAATGTATAGGTTCAATATTTCCTTTTTATATTTTATTTATGTATTTGAGAAAGAGAGAGATAGAGAGAATGGATGTACCAGGGTCTCCAGCCACTGTAAATGAACTCCAGACTCATGCGCCACATTGTGTATGTGGCTTATGTGGGTCCTGGGAAATTGAATTTGGGACCTTTGGCTTTGCAGGCAAGTGCTTTAATCTCTAAGTCATTTCTCCTGGCCAACCCTTCATTTCTTTTTTTATTTTTATTTTTAGTTTTTGCATTTCCAACTTAAAATATTTATTTATTTATTCATTTATTTATTTATTTAGTGTTTTTTCTTTATTAGTTAGTTTTGTATTCAGCAAATACAGTCAATTTGGTACCATTATTAGGCTCATCCGTGACCTACCCCTTCCCCTTGGCCTCTCCTTGTTGAGGTGTATGGGTCATGCATTGTGGAGTTAGCCCACAATTATGGGAAAGATAAATGTCTCTGCATATCATGACCCAACATGTGGCTCTGACATTCTTTCTGCCCCCTCTTCCACAAAATTTCCCTGAGCCATGTTGGGTTCATTTTTGGTCTGTTTCAGTGATGAGGTGTTGGGGGCCTCTGAGGCTCTGGCTCTCTGATTTGGTAGGAGTTGATTTTTCTCTGTGTTGCTCTCCTTCCCCCTTGTGCTGGTATCCGGTTCATCATGAAAACAGCACCCTTGCTTGTTTCACCAATTTTTCTTAGTTTCAGCCGGGGCCCTTTTGAGGTATGATGGGGTGGCTCTCTCCTTAGGATCTACATCTATCTGAAAAAGAGAAGCAGATTCTCCAACAGAGAGTAAGTTAGCATCAGGACAAAAGAGATAACCCTTACTTTTTTATAGAGAATTTAATAGGTGTAGGCCCTCTTGTAGCCCATGATTGATTTTTCCTCATTTTCTTAGTGGGCACTGACCTGTAACTCCCAGTACTAGCATGGAGCTATCATCCACAATGAGCTTTTGATCAGAGATACCTAAAAGGTTTCCTAAAAGAAAGACAGATTTTTGTCAGAGTACTTGATGACCCACCAAAGGTTACTGGTAAGACCCTACTGCTGAAGACACCTTGTGTGGTTGACATGCAAAATAGAATGGCATGGCTGGTGGTTGGAAGACAGTCAGTCCCCAGACAGTCAGCGCGTCTAGTGCCAGAAGGTGCTACATGGGCGACTGGGAGAAACTGACCAATATCTGTCCAAGCAACTCATGGTCTAACCTACTTAGCAGCAAATAACTTATTGTGATGCCCACACAAGTGCAATAGTGGCACACAGCCATGGTGGGGAACCAACTGCTCTTGATTCGGCTAACTGATCCCCTCAGTGGTACGGGACCCATATCTGGAGCTGGGAAACAAGTCACAACCATATCCAAACATAAGCCCACTCGCCAATATCAAGCTACCAACTTTTTTTATTTTTTTAAACTATTTATTTATTTGAGAGAGAGAGAGGCAAATAGAGAAAGAAGGGGCATGCCAGGGCCTACAGCCACTGCAAATAAACTCTATGTGCATGCACCACTTTGTGCATTGGGTTTAAGTGGATCTTGGGTAATCGAACCTCTGTCCTTTGGCTTTGCAGCCAAGTGCCTTAACCACTAAGCACTCTCTCCAGCCCAACCCTTATAAGCATTCCTGCAGGAAATACAGGTTCACATGGAGGAATGAGGAAATACAGCTGTGTTTAGATTCAGAAAGAAAAGTCCAGATGAGTTTTTCTTTTTTTTTTAGATTTACAGTTAACAAAGTTACAGACTACAAGTATTTTGCTCTAGTTCTCAGCAGTAGTTATCAGAAATCAGCACACTGGATTCTGTAACAGTTCATTTTTAAGAGCAGTTTTCTTAAATTGTTTTATAAAGGGATTTAGCAATGTGAAATTTTTATTGTTTTCAGGGTTTTTTTTTCCCTAGAAAGGGAGAGAAGATATGCTTCACTAATCATAGCCAGAATTACAAATACAAAGTGCTCAGCTGGGCTTTGAATTTAGAAGTTATCAAGATCATTTCTGTAAGTGGTGACCTTTAAACTATCTACCGATAATGCAGATAACAGCGTCTGCTTGGGTTTAATATTGTAACCTAAGAAAGACATTTTTGCTCCTTCTAGTGGCTCACAACAATTAGGCTAAGTAGAATCTCCTCCCCTGCCTGTAAGAGAAGTGGGAAAACAGGTTAATGACAAGAAATAGGGTGGAGATCAAGCCCCTAAGGACTCAGAACAATTTCTCTATGACAGATCATCTAGACTAGCACAAAAGTATTCTATTCAAAATGAGTGGTTTCAAAGCTGAGGCAATCTTTACTTAAAGATTTGACTATATTAGTATTAAAATAAGATCTTTTTACAAGTTGAAAATTTGGAAGCAACTGGCTGGGTTTTGTAATAGTAGCTAAGAGTTTGGATAAGAGCTCTTCTGTAGGATATAGTATGAATTTCTTGACTATTTTAATAATATTCCCTTTGTGGACAAATTTGCTAGATCAGGACAGTAGATTTAGGGATAGTCCAAGGCAGTAAGTGGAAGTCTATACCTGTAAATGTAATGTAAGAAGAGTAAAGTAGTTGACATTGCCAGAGAATCAGAGAGGGCTAACATCTGTTCATGAGCACTGGATGATTGTATAACTCTTAGTTATTTCAATCTTAACATCAAATGGGTTATTAAATAATGGGCCTTTGTGGGTTAATTTTATGCTGTGCTTTCAATTACATCAAAAGTGTAGGACCCATAATGTAGGAAAAAAGAGGCATGAAGGGAAACGGATGAGCAGGGGAGTAATAGCCATGTGATATGAAAGTAGAAAGAAAAATACTGCAGTGGAAAAGGTATGCCATGGAAAGAGGGACATGGAGATGGGAAAGGGAGCAAGAAGGAGAAGAATCAATCAAAACAAACTATGTATGAAAATGCTGTAAAGGAATACATGACTATGTATGATGATTAAAAAGAATTAAAAATGTAAGAGTCAATATCTTCAAAACCTGAACTAAAGTATTGATAAGAATGGGGCCGTAAAACAAAATTTATAGAATGTAAGGAGATTGAGACCTGGAGTTACAATAGGGCTAAGAAAAGCCAAACTTGATGCTATTTCACCAGATTCTGACTACAAAACTAAGTTGAAAATTCAAGTTAGTGAAAGCTCCTGGTATAATATATTGCTTAATGAAAGAGCCAAGGAACTCTAAGGAATTTGTCAGTTGATTAGATTTTTTACATTAGACCATCATATTGCTGTTTACCTTTTGACCCTGAAACCTCTTTGCAAAATGTAAAAAATAAGTCCATCTCCTTTTCTTAGGGACTCATTTAGGAGAAATAGTATTTTGTTCAGAAACAGTTTATTCACTGACATTCATTATAAAATCAGAAGTATGTCTCTGGAGGTAGGGTGGAAGGAATCGTTTATTACCTTTAAGGCCTAAGGAAATTCCAGTTTCCCTTTTTTCTTCCCTCTCTTTCTAGACATAATCTAAGAAGCAAAACAAAACAAACAAAAAAAAATCATTGACCATGCTTTTCTTTCAAGCTTGGGTCTCCCTGTCTTCCCCACACGCTCCCTGTCCGGTGACTACATAGGATAAATTGCACCCACCCCCGTGGGTACCTAAGCCTAATGTCAATCACTGATCACCCCAACAGTATTCTAGGCCTCCCAAATAGGGGCTTTGGCAGTTAGCATGAAGAGAAGTCCATCAGAACTATAGATGCCTATGCCCTTCCTGCCAATCTTGCACCTTTTGTAGGGCATCTGCTCTGCAGTCACGTAGACATGTTACTAAAAGCTGGAGCTGCTCTCCCTAGTCTTCACATGCTGCCCCTTTATGTCAGTAGTCAGCCGAGCTAAGTCTGACCAGTTCACTATGGTCCTACCACCTATAATATGGGTGCTTGCTTTACGATGAGGACTTTTCACCTTTTTAGCATATACTTTTCTATGATGACTCAGTATGCAACTTCGTGGTATAGCTAGTGTGTGTAAGACCTTGGGTTCAATCTTGGGTTCAATCACTGGAGCAGAAAAGTAAACAAATAAATAACAAAAATGCCAGACAGTAGATTCTGTTTCTCTGCCCTCCTTTTCTTTGCTGATGGCCTGATGTTCAACAATATAATTATATAACTTCCTGCAAATGAGAGAGCATGTTTTGGGAATGGAGGGAAGAGATTTTGATCAAAAAAGTCAAAATCAAGGAATTCTCTTGACTCTCAGTTGCACAAAATATCCCCATTGCTCAAAGTGAAGGCTCTAAGATCATTAAACATGTACACAAAGACAAGATTATTGTTACAACTGTGCTTGTGCCTCCTCAGGAAAAGCACTACCAAAATAGCTATGTTTGAAGGATATTTCCCTTTTAAAAACAAACATAGAAAGAATGGGACCTCATGGAATCAAAATGACAGAGTTGGCAGGGACTTTTGAAGCTTGGTTCAATTCCTTTCTGGCTGTGCAGTGAAGGAGTGTCTTACTTGAATTTCCCAATCAGTTAGCAAGTCAAAGATACTGGAATCCCTTTCTCAGGCTCAACACAGGGCTCTTTCCATCTTGCTCAGCCACTCCTGGGTTTAGCATCTGGCCCAGCTGTTACAGATCATTAAACTTAGGCCATTTCTTCCCAAACACTTAAAAACTGACTGTTTCAACATTATAGAATTTTCTTCGTTCATAGCCAGATTTTCATTCAAAAACTTTCTTGGTATAGAGTTTGATGATGGTGATATTTCAATTTATTCCCACAAGATTTCAGGAAAAAGTAGAGTCTATAATATGTACTAAAAGGTTTTTGTTTGTTTGTTTGTTTTTTATTTGTTTTATTTTTAATAGCATTCAGTTTAGCATGACTGATATCAGTAACTGTGTAAATACCAAAGTAAGTAAATGGAAAGATAGATAAAATAAATTGCCTAGAGGCTGACTGCACACAAAAAAATGAACAGGTGTGAGGACAGGCATTGGAATCTGTAGCCTGGCCTTCAGGCTGATCAAATTCACATTGTGATGATTTACCTCTGGTCACAATAAGCACAGGTGCTGCCATCATGATCCAGCAGCCACTTGATATGATTCCATCTACAGTAATCACTAGCAAACATCAAGGCTTTTTTTTCCTGTTGCTGGAAGATCTCCATTCACCCTTCCAAACCTGTATCCCTCTTCATGTCTACAAACCTGCTAACTCTTTGTCTAGGCTAGGACAGCTTGGTTGTATGAATTTCATATGAAAGTAACCTGGACCATGCCCACTTTGGCCTGGGGCATATTCCAAAGCTTTGTTAGCATGACACTAATTGATCACATAAGTTAGGGATATTAACTCAAAGTCATTCTTTGAATGCTCACTCAGTGTCTGTGTGCCTATAGATATCTGATTTGTAAAAGACATTTTCAGAGAAATAAAAATATTGGTTGACAGTTTTTGTTTTCATCCCTGATTCATGAAGGAAATTTAATAAATCATGTTACCCTGTTTTAATATCCTCTGGTCATACTTTTAAAGGTAATGAGACAAGTGGGCCCCAGCTCATTGAATGGAAAGACTATAAAAGCTTCAGAGTATTTGACATAAAACTAATATATTATGTGATAATGTTTCTGGTAGAAACCAGAACCTCATTCATCATAAAAGACACTTCTTGGCTAAGTTCCATGTTGTTTGTTGAAGAAACTGTCACCCTCCTGTCACATCGCAGATTGTCATTCTCAGAGTGGGAAAAAACTAAAAATGCTATAAATAAATGAGTTTTACCAAACAAAGAATACTTAGGAAAACTTGTGGACTGAACCCTCCAGTTAGAGGGCCTTTTTTAGGGCCTTGATTTTATTTAATACAAAATAACATGAATCTGAGAATGTATGCTACTGATATATTGTACTTTTCTGTTTCTTAATACTAAACTCTGAAATTGCTCTACATGCTGGAGCTTAGCTTAACATTGATAGGCATTAACTATGGAGTTAGAAATAATAATTTTTTGCTTAGCACAGTACTGGTTTTGCCACACCCTAGTGGGTTTCTAATTGTCCCAGAGAGCATTGTGAAATTCTTGGGAGAAAAAAAAAAGGTACAAAATTCAATTTGAAATCATCTGAACTGAAAGCAGGAGCCAACAACATTTGTGTGTGGTTGATGGAAGGAGTACTCAAAAAAAAAAAAAAAATCAAAGAATGCATTCCCTCTTCCTCATCCCCATATCCAATCAGTCACCATAGCCTGCCAAGCCCTCTCATACAATATTTCTTGCATCTGTTCCTTTCCATTTGTTGCACTGCCATGGTCACTGCAGCCTCCAATCAAGTCACTCTTAGTTTACTTGGAAAATCCCTGGAGTATTCTCTCTGCTTGTTCTTGTCCATCTTTGACTATCATATTATTCTTTTGGAAATGCAATTGGTTTTAAAGAATAAGCAAAAGAAGAAGAAAATATGATTGTTGTCTTTTCCATTGAATTAAAATAACCTTTTGCTATAAAATTACTTTTAACTCCTTGGGCCACTAACTTTCCTCTACAGGCTTTAACTTTCACAGGCATCCTTTTGTCCAGCCAAACAGGTTTATTGACTGTTCCCTAAACATAGCTTGTAGTCTTAATTGTAACCTTAAAGCTTTTTTTTTTTTTTTAAATTCAGTGTTTGCATTTACTTGGGAACACTCAATCTATGGCCTTTACCTCTATGCCTTCTAGCTATGCTTGAAGCAATTACTCTCCCTTTGAATTCCACTAAGAATTATTCATTTGGTTAAAAAACACTTCTGATCCCTTAATTTGTATGTGTTTATAATTTTTCATTATAGAAACAGTAAAATATAAAATCAACTCAAGAAATAATGGTGATTAATGCCATGGGGAAATTGACCGGGAATTATAAACTCAACCTTGTTTTCAAAAGCATAGATTTTAAATGTAAAATATGTCATAGCTTATGACCTTTTGAACTGGAGATAGTACTTACCATCTTGAAATCTTGTCATTACCAGCTGGAAGACAAGAAAAATAAGATTTTTACTTCTAAGCGTTGTTGTAGTTATTCAATGAGATAAATGCAAAATGGTGAAGAAATAACTTAGACTTACAAAAGGATAAGTAAATTTTTGAATATTATTATTTTATGTTCCATTACAGATATATATATTTTCAGAGCAGGTATCATTCTTTTCTAATTTAACAATATAAACATTTCCTCCTTTTTTGTTACCCTCTTCAGGTAGATTATTTTATTCAGTTTTTGTTTGTTTGTTTAGGATCTTGTTATATTACCCTAGCTGGATTGGTGCTGCCAATACCTAATTCAAGGTAATAGGTTTATAGCAATCTGTTGAGTGCCTATATCAAACTTGCTTAAGCATGCCTTTATTGTTAAGTACTTGAGTTTCTCTTATTCTATTACTTATGGTATATGCTTTGTATTGATTAATAATTTTATGCATAAAATTTTCCTTCCCCTTGGTAGATTTCTTTGAAATAAATTTTCAGAAACGAGATTTTTTAGGAAAACAGTAGGCATAATGTCATGGTTCTTATGCTACTAGTTATATTCAAACATCAATTCTGTATATTGTCCTTTAATTATAGAGGCTGCATATTATTTCATTTTGTATACTATTGTAAATAGTATTTGATAATATTTTTTATTTTCAAACCACTATTTCATCCCTTTTTGTAAATTATATCTTCATGTTAGTTGACCATTTATCTATAAGGAACTTTGTGCCATAGGTTCATTCTCTATAGGCTATTTACATAGACCACAATGACTGGAGGTTTTTGTCATTTTTTTCTGCAATTTTTTGGCCCTTTATTGAGTGTTAACATTTTCTGAAGCAGAGTCTTTCTGTAGTCCAGGCTGATCTGTAACTCTATTCCCCAGGTTGGTCTCAAACTCATGGTGATCCTTCTACCTCAGCCTCTCCAGTGCTAGGATTAAAGTGGTGTTCCACCACACCTGACTTATATTTTATCATTTTAAAGTTATTTTCATGAAAGAAATGTATATTTGTGTGGAGTTTAGGATGTCAGTGTTTTCCAACAGGATTGCTTTCACTCATTCTCAGCTTACCTAGTTATCCTCCGCTCTACTGCATTTGACAGCACTTTTGTCAATATGCTGTGATTATTATTTTGGTCATTATAATTTAATGATAGTCTATGTAAATATGTAATAATAAACTCCCTATTCTGGCTTACAGAAAAGGCAGAAAACATATAAAACTGGCTTATAATTTTTAAGACCTGTTCTTGAGTCTGTGTAATCACTCTGTAACTTTATACATGCTAGTTAATTTCTTTCAGGTTCTATAAAATACAGATTTTACTCTGTGCTTTAAAAAGTCATTAGGATACAGTGCATGCCCAGAATGCATGAGAAAATACCTAGGTTTGATTCCCTAGAACTGCAAATATATATATGCATGTATAATAAAATATGCATATATAATCATAGGAAATCCTTAGGAGAAACAGGTATAGCAATGTATATATGAAAGTGTTGTGACCTCTAAAGAACCATTAAGCAAATAATTTATGTTTCGTATGCATATCAGCACCTAACATAATTCTGGCTTGATATTAAGGTAAAATTTGGTTTCCTGCAATCAAACAATTCTAAAAAGGATTGTTTAATTTGTATTTAATGGGAATAAGTATACACCAAGAAATAAAGAAAAGTTACTGTATTCTGTATTTGCATTAGCCATTATTATTATATATACATTCTAAATTTTCTAATATAAAACCAATTGCAAATATTCATCTAAGTTTTGTGTCTTAGTTTTATTTGGAAAGTGAGGTATCTTTGGCTCTGATCTTATTAATGGCTTTTAGCCAGATAATGTGAAAGTTAGATGTTTGATCTTTATCTGTGAACCAACTACAGAAATTTACTTTAAGGGGAATTTAAAGCTGTACTCTGTTAGAGCAAAAAGACTATCCAAATACATGATCTTCTAAATGAAAAATAATCTGAAGACCAATCAAGATTTTAAGCAGTGTTTAAGAACTCCAATGGCTGTTTTAGTTTATTTGCTTCAAACCCGCTCTTCAAACATAGAATTACTTCAGTGACCTAGCAGTGACAACATTTTGGAAATGGTTCAGTTATGTGAGCTTTGCAGCAATAAATGAAAAAACATAAAAGCTGTGGACTGATAATGAATAGCTTAGAGATCAACAAGGGGAAATCTCAGATAAGAGGTCTACCTTCATGCATTAAGAAACTCAACACCGTGAAGTATGAGCCACAACAGATACAACTTATTCAAACTTCAAAACTTACTCACTTTCTCAGCTTAGTTATAACTTCCTGACAAAAAACACACATATATTCCATATGTCATGTTATCTTCTATTTTTCTGACAAAGTACTTATGTACTACATATCTAAACATAATTTGAAAGACACAAAGAATGTATGTATATATTTAGTGAACCTGAGGGTTTGACTACAGTTTTAGAAATGTTAAATTGTATTCAACTTGAAGTTCAGTGACAAGATTACAGAAATATTCATTAAAACAAAATACAATACTGCTAAAGTCAATTCTAGCAGAGGTCCAAGAAATTGGAGGAAATGATTGGAGATGTACAAATGGATAGCAAATCCTTGCATTGGTCTCAAAAGGATGGTGAGAGTGAGAGCGAAGGGAATGAGCAGAAGTATTGGTAGAAATATAAAGTCCTTTAAAGATGGTGCAGAGAGACTGAATGCAGGTTCAGTGTGGTAAACAGAAGAGGTAAAGAAACTGACAAACAGCAGCAAAGAAGTAACTGATAAAGAAAGGTTCTGTCGAAAGTACCAAAAATTTAAGGGCATGACTGTTTTGGTGGCACAAAGTGGCCAGATGACATGGCATTTTCCCCACAGATGGTTTCCGATAGGATCTTAATTTTTAAGTTTTGAGATTTCATGAAGATTTGTTTTTCTTTACCATTATATAGCTGTCCTTTATTTTCCCCATGGTATAATTTTGCCATAGGTTTATTTGTGTTTTGGTCTCTTTGGCTTTCTACTGGACTCCCCAAATCAGCATCCTCTATTTCAGGACCTAGCATAAGAACCCGTAGGTAGGGTAGACACTCAGTATGAATTATATATAGATAACTTCCAGATGAACTGAATTGTATTCTAATATTAAAGTATTTCCCTAGTAATTCTATGTCTTTGAGGTATTTTTCATGCTTTTTAAAGTTTTCATATTATTTTTTCAATTGAAAGAGACATTTAAATAATGCATCTTCCATTCAGTATCTGGCCTTATGACTAAATATGTCTTAGAATATAAACAGAATAAAATATGTAAGTACACTAACAGTGAAACAAACAGTGTTATGGAAACAATAGTCAGAACTATAAACAAAATGACTCTGAAGGACATATAAACAGCAGAGTGAGAAAATGTAAATTAATTTTAGCACATTTTAGACATTTAATACTTATATATGATTAATGGTTAGATAAAATTTTATCTTCTTTACAAGGAAACTGAAGTACTGCCATGATTCAAAGCTTTTGCATGAGCCCTTTCTGTAAATTGGAAAAGCCCCAGTTCACACTTGTTCTGCTTAGCAAACATTTATCTCTGAAAGTCTAAATCAAATGGCACATTTGCCATAACATTTCTCAATCTCTTTTGATGAGATTAGTTTTACCCTCTCCCTCTGCTGTGCTCTCAGAAAATACTGTACTCCTATGTTAAATTTTAGAATCAGAAAACTGGAATTTTAGTTTAAGAAAAAAGAAATTTAAAAGGGGATTGGTGTGACAACTCAGTGGGATAAATGTTTGCAGCACAGCACGATGACCTGAGTTAGGATCCCCAGAACCCACAAAAAGTTTAGAATGGGGGCCCACACTCTTAATCCCAGTGCTGGGGAAGTCGAGGCAGGCAGATACCTAAGGCTTGCTAGCCAAATAAGAAATCAGTAAACTTTAGGTTAAGTGTGTGTGTGTGTGTGTGTGTGTGTGTGTGTGTGTGTGAAAGAGAGAGAGAGAGAGATAGACCCTGTCTCAAAAAATAAGATGGAGAGCAACTGAAAAACACACCCAAAAATAAGGTGGAGAGTGACTGAGGAAGATACTGAAAAACATCCTACACTGACATTTGACCTCCACACATGCCTACACACATATAAACATGCATAGAGATATTCACACCACACATTCATACAAACCCCCAAAATTTATTTATAAAAGGACCTTAAAGATAACTCAAAACTCTGACTTTATAAGCAAATCAGATAACTCACTATTACTTTTCTTTGTTAATAAATTTGATTGTGAGCATGGTCACTTTCCCCATTATATTTGGATTCCTTTAATAAATTTAACATTCTTTGTCTTCTCTTTTGGTACCCTATTAAAGAAATGCATATTGAGTAAATGTTTCAATAAATACTCTCTGGTAAAATGGCAAGGTAAGAATAACTTTATTTTTTAACATTTCTATAAGAATTGTTTCCTTTTTAATCATTTCCTACTCACTTCATGTCCTGAAAGACGTTTTCGTTATGCTGTTCCCTAATATAATCTAGATCCTCCATGTCTAGAAGCTCAGAATTGAGAGGGTATCCTTTTTATCCTTTCTCAATGGAAAATATCTACTAGCTGCTGAATCACTACTTTCTATGCAGTATGTAAGGTGGGGACTGGATTTCCTGGTCCCTGCTGTGTTCCATGACTATGTTGATGAGCCATAGCAAATCAGACAAACTTCACATTTTTGTCTTGTCTGATTTGGCTGCACTCAGATAAAGTTTCTTTTTTTACCAGGCTCAATGACCTTTCCCCTTCTACCATCCTGTTTATCCCTAACAAAGAACTTTCTTCTACTCGACTATTGTTAGTATTTGAATTAACAGTAAATTCTTTAACATCTATCCCTGCTCCCTGTGGTGACTTATTGTTCAGAAGTTCCTCAAAGGCTGGTACATTTCCAGAAAATATTCACAATCTAGAAGGAAATTACTTATTTTCAAAAGATAGACTAACATTGGCATATTGGTATGCAAAATTTTTAGAATCACTTGGAATAGCACACCAAAGTAAGCCTTTAAGGGGATAATGTCTTAGTGAGGAACATTACAATGTTAAGACTTAGAAATCATTGTAAATTTTTAAATAATGAATACAGCAAAATATAACTGTTTTCTATGAAACAGAACAAACTCTCCAACCAATAGTGAGAGAAACAATAAAACGGGATAAGTCTAGTCATTTAAGAGACTTTTGGATGGCTATATACACCAAAGACTTGGCCAAAGATGAGTGGAAGCTTCTTTGTGGAGTCTATGGCTTTCCTATCCATGAGATTCTGACTTGATTCTCAGTACCAGGTATCAGTTTTCTCCAATTGAGAGGGCCTCATATACAATGGGAGAGATGTTGATTACAGTTCTCCAATATTTCCCTCAGGTATACCCTCATTTATACAGCTAGATAGATATTTAGGATAGATATTTTAGAATTGGGAGTCCAAAGAATTTGTACATATTTTTCCTTTGAATCCCTTGTCCTAACCACAACATCCTTAATCATTGTTGAGAGGGAGTTGGGTAGCTTTGTTAGGCAGTTGGGTTGAAAGTAAAAAGCAGGAAGGTATGCCCTCGAAATCTGCACTTGCCAGAGATCAAAAGATGATCTGACATTTTAATCTCTTTTTAATCTCTTGCCTAGTTCCCTAGACTATACCTGAGCCCCTCCCTGGGAGGAAGGTCTTTTCCTAGAATTCAAAGCTAATCCTGACATTGTGGGTTGGTCAGTCTTAGACCCCAGAACTTGGTGTCATGGCTGGCCGCATCCTGAGCCAGCCTCAAGCTCAAACCAGTCAGCTACCTCTCTGGCTCTCTTGAGCCAGAAGGTGACACCTACCAAAATATGGTTATAAAGAGATGCCTAAGAGGGACAAGCCTCCCTCTTGGCTGCCTGACCACTCT
The DNA here is from genome assembly GCA_036346955.1 of Dipus sagitta. Lineage (NCBI taxonomy): Eukaryota > Metazoa > Chordata > Mammalia > Rodentia > Dipodidae > Dipus > Dipus sagitta. Next base: position 67,759,970 of record CM070776.1, read on the forward strand.
TGAACCTCCAGGTTCTGTGATTTTCCCTCCTCTAGGCAGACTGGACTGGGATGAGGGGAGAACCCCCTACCCCCTCCTCCCATATGGGCTCTTTACATTTTCTGCCATCCACATGGCAGGAGCTCTTTTTACTTTCTTTTCTTTCCTCTCTAAATTTCTTTTTATGGTTTTTCCAGGCCCACCACATGGGCTGTCAGGCTACGTGGGTATATTTCATTTTCCATGCCTTGTTTCTGTACTTCCTTCAATAAATATAATAATTAAAAAATTAGCCCTCTCTGTTTGGTTTGCCTAATTTTTTGGTTAAATGCAAACCTGAACCCAGGTTTGGGGTTCTAGAACTTTCTTGAACCCCTAAGACCCCATTTCAGTGTGATAGCATGCACTTGCTAATAGCCCAATCACAAGCAGATCTTTAAATCAATCTTCATGCCCTAGGAGATAATGAGTTCATTTGAACATAGTAGCATTTGCCTTTTACTAAGATGCAAATCAGTAAATTTGACCATTTTGATCTATAGACTGTATAGACTCTCATAATGACAGCAACTTTGTATTCAGAAAATTCAAGTAAATTCTTGTATCTTCTTGTCCCCTTTGACATAAAATTTTGGTACGATTCATATCCAAAGTCTATTAAGAACATAAAAATTCCTAAAGGAAGATATATCCTACAATACTTTTGTGTAGAGATAACTGGGGTACAATTGTACTAGAAGCATTTATTATTTATAGTAGTACCTACCAGGCAAGCTGAGTGCTCAAGTAAATTATTTATAATCTCATGTGATAGTTGAAAAATATAGTCATATAATGGTGAAAAGGGGTTTCTGTCCTTACATTACCAAGACTGGTTGCAATTATCTAGAGACCCCTGGATTATTTTCTACATTCCTTTTATTTAAATCAATCACAGATATTTTGGAATACAAATATTATTACTTGATTTGTTTCAAAGAGTAGCAGTTGAATCACAAAATGGAAAGGACAAGAACCCAAGAAATAATTGACTTTCTTTCTTCTGGATCTGGATAACTTGTTCAGATAGCCTGAGTTTAGTTCTCAAGCCACACATATAAGCTGCACACACAAAGGGATGAAAGCATCTGGTGTTCCCTGTAGTTGGCAAGAGGTCCCGTTGCCTCCCAGCAACACACAAATTTTATTTTTTTTGAAAAATATTCAATGAGAATCCAGGAACACAACTCTCAACTTCAAAAAGCATCAGTGATTTATTAAATTAATTTCATTTATTTACTAACAGTTAAATATTAGAAATTAGTGATTCACAAATTGTGTTATCTGTCCTCCAAATAATACTTTAGTTTCAGGCTGGAGATATGGCTTACTGGTTAAGGCACTTGCCTACGAAGCCAAAAGACCCCGGTTTGACTCTCTAGGACCCACATAAGCCAGATGCACAAGGTGGTGCATGCTTCTGGAGTTCATTTGCAGTGGCTGGAGGCCCTGGTGCTCCGTCTTTTTCTCCTTCTCTCTCAAATAAATAAATAAAATATATTTTTAAAAATACTTTAGTTTCTTTCTCAGAAAAGACATAAGAAAAGACATTCACATCAAAGCTACCATCATGGTACCTAGAAGTGAAGAACATATCATTAATTGTCACTTATTATGCAACCTCTATTCAAATTACTCTGCCTAAAATTTTTTCTTCCAATTTGAGTGTTTACATCAAGATCAAAGTAATTTTTGCTTTTATTTACAAATTATGCTTTTATATTATATTTTAAGTTGCATTTTATCCAGAATAGGTGTTTCTTCTTGCTCCCATCACTCCAACCCAATTTATTTTCTATGTCACTATTTTAATCAGATACAATTCAATTTGAGAATGTAAAGGGTAAAATAAGATGTTTTCTTAATTTTGCCACATTTCTGATTTGTCTGATAAAATCATATATACATTTATTAAGTAAACATGCATTTTGTGAGTGCTTACTCTGCACAAGGCATATGTCTGAGTACTAGAAATTCAGTAAAGATAATGACAAATATAGTACAGCCCTATATCATGGGGATTATAGACAGCAAAAGAAATAACTACATAATACTAGGTTAGTTGTTAATGTTAACATGATAAAACATAAAGCGTGGTAAGAAGATTGAATGGGGAGAGTGAGGAGGCTATTTTAGATAGGGTAGATTGATCAGAATTCAGGCTTATAAGTGGCTTTTACCTAGAAGAAATTGATAGAGAATGAGAGTCTTGATAAGTTGAAAGTTACTTTGAAGTTCACATAGTCCAATTCCTGGAACTAATTTAAAAATTATTATTTTCTAGGTGACTGCTCAAATAAGGAGATTGAAATGATGTTTCTTATTAGGAAGTTTAAAGGCTGTGAGCTGATAATCAAATGTATATGAAAACAGGTAAATATGTAAATATATTCACACCTATACATTTTGACCATATATTTGGCATAAAGTCTGAAATGATCAAGGAAAAACAAACCTGTAAATTCACATAAACTCAACTTACATTTCAAAACAATTTGTTGAATTGAGGATAGAAGTTTTATTCTTTTTTCTAATTTTCAAGGCAGAGTGTCTTTCCTGACGTGTGTGTGCGTGTGTGTGTGTGTGTGTGTTTGTGTGTGTGTATGGTTTTTCTTTCTTTGTGGGGTTTAGTACAGGATGTAGGGGAGATAATTCAACAAAGGTGTTCAGAGGAAGTGTCTTACACGCTTGCATGGCTAAGGCACCTGGAAACTTCAGAAAATGTGATGCTAATTTGGTATGTCATAAGTATTCTTGAAATGTATCTTAAATCTGTTGTCTGGTTTTGAGATCTACTATGTAGAGATAGTGGTAGATAAAAGAATGAAGGCAAATATAATATTATAGTCAAAGGAAACCAGGTACCTGAGAAAGAACTTTTAAAACATGCCTCATTTCAAACTTAAGTTTTCAAAATGATTTTTTTAATTTAATTGTAAGGACTAGTAGTATGTTCCACTAATTACTAGGCATTAAAATTTCCAATAAATTTAGTGTTATTTAACTTTATAGGTTCTATACCCCATAGAAAAATTGGAATTACTAAGTATGTTAAATACTACAGAGTAATAATCATATCATACAACTTGTTAAAGTTTTAAAGAAAGGAGATGTCATTTGGAGATGGCACCTTTGTGTATTGGGGGTTTGTCATACTTTGGGTCAGGCCATGTTTTGGCTTGGAATGTAAAATGTCCTTCATAATCTCATATGTTTGAACACTTGGGACCCAGCTGGTGACTATGAAGGTTGTAGAATCTTTAGGAAGTGGAAACTTGCTGGAGGAAGTGGATCATCAGGAATTGGTCTTGAAGTTTTGCACTGACCTCATGGCCTGTTCTTTCCCTACTTCCTGACTCTAATGAGATGTGACCAGCTATGCTCCCATGCCTGCTGCCATGAAGCGTCCTCTCAAGAATGTAAACTGAATTAAATCTGTTTACTTCCATAAGCTGCTTCCGGTTGAGTATTTATTCACAGGCACAAAAAATAGCTGATACAGGCCACTAATAAAGCAGGATGTTACAAAGAAGGTATTTGAACAATCTTCCCTAATAATTATTCCAAATAGATAAATTATATAAAATTAGCATCTTCTGTCCTTTCTCTCATGGCAATGAAATAGTTTACTTTAATCATAAATGATAGAAATTCCATCCTATTATTTCTCCAATTTTTTCTAATTTCACAATATGTGAGGTAATGCATTCATAGTTATGATTCATGTTGCTCTATGTGGTATAAAAATTCGAAGCCAGGTGTAGTGGCACATGCCTTTAATCCCAGAACTCAGTGGATAGAGCTAGGAGGATTGTGGAGGCCAGCCTGTTACTTCAGTGTGAGTTCCAGGTCATGCTGTGCTAGTGTGAAATCCTACCTCAAAAAATAAAATAAAAATTATAATATTTTGTATGTCCATATTTACCCTGTATATATTTTATAAAGCTAGATGACTCTACCCATAACCAGTTACCTATTACTTCCATATCTGGAGTTATCAGTTTCCTTTGTTGACATAATGATCCTTATATGAGATGAAATTTATACACATATATCATATCTATATGTATATATATCATATTTTGTATGGCTATATCATGTGTTGGTACCAATTTATCCCTTATCCCTTCCCTCATTCCGTTGTAGTCCCTCCCCAGTGGGGTTGCAGGTATTCCCTATGGGGTTGTGGGTTATGTGTTGTGGGAGCAAAACAGTTATTTTTGGGGGGGAGGGAATATCTCTGGGCATGATGCTACCCACAATGAGATGTTGATTGGAGAGACCTACACGGTACCCAAATCAAGACAGGTTTCTGTCAAAGCGCTTGATTATCCTCCTGAGGCTTAAGACACCAAATGCTGTTGACACAAAGCATGGAGAAACCTGGCTGAAATCTGGAAGAGAGCCAGTCCCCAGACAGCCCATCTAGTCCTGGAAGGTCTTTCACGAGCTGTTGGAGGAAAGTGGCAATAATGGTGTGAGCAACCAGAGGTCTAACCTACTCAGAAGCAAACACCCTGACAGGATGTACATGCCAATGCCATAGTGACACAGAGCCTTGGTGGGTAACCAATAGCTTTCTGAATATGGAAATATGATAATATAAATTTATGCAATTATTTATAAATCTTGGTGAAAGTATTTTAAAAAGAAGAGAAAATTAGAATAAAATTAGTCATTTAAAACCCATGTATTCTATCACATAATCACCCATAAAATAAAAATATTTATATGTTTCTTATGTCTTTGATAATAACTAAAATGTATTTTCCAACATTTTCACTATGATTCTCACATATATTGTCATAATTTACCTGTTTTTTAAGGAAAAAAATATTTGTTTATTTGCAAAGAGAGGGAGAGAGAATACATGCACCAGGGCTTCTTGCCACATCAAATGAACTTCAGATGCAAGCACCACTTTGTGCATCTGGCTCTACATGGACACTGGTGAATCAAAATCAAGCCATTCCAGGCTTGGTGGTACACGCCTTTAATCCTAGCACTCAGGAAGCAGAGGTAGGAGGATTGCCGTGAGTTCTAGGCCACCCTGAGACTCCATAGTGAATTCCAGGTCAGCCTTGGCTAGAGTGAGACCCACCTTGGAAAAACCAAAAATAAATGAATAAATAAATTAAATTAAATTAAATTAAATAAAAACCCAGGCCATTTGGCATTGCAAAAAAAAGTGCTAAGGCATCTCTCCAGCCCCTTATCTGCCTTTTTTTTTTTTTAAATGAGGCAGTGTCCTAACACTCACTCTGTAGCCCTGGATGGCCTTGGATTCATTGCAATCTTACTACCTTAGCCTCCTGAGTTCTGGGATCAAAGGTTGTATACCTTGATTTTGTCATCTTAAGCAAAAATATTAGACTCAAAATTTACCAGTGTTTTCAAATTTAGCATGAATATGAGCTGTGAATACTCAGAATCCTAAAAATTTTTACTTCATTACAAATGTGTACGGAAATGAAACAAATGTAGAAATGCTCATCTGAATTGCTGTGAACCCTCTAGAATTCATCCTAAAATTAAAATAGTACGCAAATAAAATTTTATCACACACTACAATTAAGTCATGAAAATAAATGAGGTCTGAAGCAATTGGCTTTGTGAGTATCTTTTCTTGTTTTTTTGCTGCTGCAGTTGGCTGGCCTTGCATGACGCTTGGAATTTATAGCTCACAGCTGAGTGGATCTGGCAAAGGCTTGAAAATGTGGTCCAAGAGAGAATTTGGGATGGACAGTGGATTAGAACAGGAATATGACTGACTAGATAACTGACTCAATAAACCTATGACTGAATGTTTGAATATTTAAATTAGTAAATACATAAATAAATAAATAAGTAACAATCAAAGGCTGAAGATGGAATGAAGGAAATGATGATAGGTTGAAAAATATTTTAATATACTATTTAAATTTAAAATATATATCCCTTTCTAAGTTTTTATTCCTTCTCCCTTTTGGTTATCAGGTTCTTTATTTTTAGAACAAGGGAAATAAATTATTTCTAGGTACCCCTCTAGCTATATATTGTGAATGATTTAATGAGATAAAAATAACAGGTCTAGAGCACAAATTCTAAGTCACAAGTTATTTAGGGGATGTTTGGCAATGTCTGGAGACATTTATGGTTCTCATAACTAGGAGGATGGTTGTTATTGGCATCTAGTGTGTGGAGATCAGAGATGCTGCTAAACATTTTGTAACACCCAGCAGGATAAACCTGAACAAAAAAGAATGATCTAAAACTAAATATCAACAGTATCAAGGTGGAGAACCCCGCTTCACTGCATATTGACAAATGACTACCTTTAACCCCTACTTTCCCCAACTATAGTATTTCCTAACTAAAGTAATAAGCTCTTGAATAAAGTATTCTCAAAATAAATTAATACTGCAGAGTTTTAATATTTTCCTACATTATTTGACTGGTGTTCTCCATGTCAAAAATATTAGCACCTTAAAATGTGGTCCTTAGTAAATCAGCTATAATAATTATTTTGAATGTGTCAAGTTAAAATGCATGTAAACGAATACATTAATTTTACAGAAATATCCTAGATATATTTAAAGCTTCATGGCATTAAGATATTTTTAGTAAGCATATATAAGAAATGTGGAACCATTCCAGCCAACAAATATTTCATCAAGAGAAGCAGTTTTCCCTGCTATTATTTATTATCTCCTTCATTCTTGCTTGGACTTTTCTTTCTTTATTTTCCTACTTATCTTAAAATATTAACTTTTGGGCTGGAGAGATTGCTTAGTGGTTAAGGCACTTTCCTACAAATCCCATGTTTGACTCTCTAGATCCCATGTAAGCCAGACACACAAAGGTGAGGCCAGTGCAAGTTTGCACATATCCACTAGGTGGTGCAAGCTTCTGGAGTTCTATTGCAGTGGCTGAGGCCCTGGCATGCCAATTCTCACTCTCCTTCCCTCTCTCTCTCACTTTTTCTAAAAAAAAAAAAAATATTAACTTTTACCATCTTTGATTCTTACTCTTTCAGGACGCAACACTTTCTGTCCTGCATTTGTTTTGTCAAAACCCCAGAAAATAAGGGTATGGAGGTTCATAATCAGACTGTCTCAATCAATTTTGAATGTTAGTCTCCTTTATTATAACATGCCACTAATTCATTCATATTGACTTGGTTTGTCTAAGACAACAATTTTTTTTTTCTGGGATTCACTGAAAAGTAAAGGACTGCTTATGCTATTTCAATTACTAGCTATATCTTTGGTTAAATGATGATAATGAGAAAGAGCTCTTTGAGGGACTCTAATGGAGTACTTACTAAAGTGTTGTGCATGTAAGGAGTAAAAAGATCAACTTTCTCAAACTACTTTGAGAAGCTAAAAACATACCTACACAAAGTTCTCCAGCTATTTAGAGAATGAAGAGAAGAATAAGGAATATTGTTAGGAGGAAGTTATTGTATAAATTTTTAACACTCACACTTGGATATTTCTTATAAGAAATTTTACAATGTTACAGATCAAATTTACTTTATTGCAATTTCTTATTTTATGCCTTTGGAAGTTGAGGTCAAAAGTTACCCAGAGATGATGAGGAGATTGCTCAGTGCTTTAAGGTGCTTGATTGCAAATCTTAACGACCATGGTTCAATTCTCCATGTAAATCAGACTGGCATCCATTTTAACTGATAAGAGACCCTGGCATGTTTACACACACACACACACACACACACACACACACACACACACAAGAATATCATAAATATAAACATGCCATTTAGAGAGTCTTATGCTAAAAGTGATAGGACATAGGGTACCTCTTATCTTGAGGGGGAAGATGTGTTTCCTATAATCAGTCAGAGAAATTCTGTATGTAATCACAGTCTATGTCACTTACATGAATTTTAAGAGCCTGCCCCATAGGAAGATACATGCTAAATCTATATTTATTTCCCCTAATGCTTATTTCATGTGATAAGCTCAGAAATATAACAAGTTGCTCTTGGTTAAGTGATTTCTGCCAGCAATGCGAAGCTGACTGCAACACTAAAGTTGGTACCAAGAGTGGTGCTGCTAGACACCTGACTGTGTGGCTTTGGCCTTTGGGAACTGATTTTTAAAAGAAATGTAGGATTTGAAATCTTGGCCTAAGAGACACCTTGCAGTGTTATAAGTACAGCTTGATGGACTATTCTGGCCAGAGTTGAAAGACCTGAATGCAATAAGAATTATGGACTGTGAGGTTTGGCATAACAGGGTGAGAAAGAGGTTTGCCTGGACTGGGATAGAAGCAGTTTGTGTGAGAGGCTTGCTGTTATGCCCATGTCCTGAGAACTTGTGCAGGGTTGCATTGCATAGAAATGGACTGGTGTGAGCAGAGGGATATATATGGCACAGAAAAGAAATCTTTTGGCCAAAACTGTTGCCCATTCAGCTTCAATTGTATGAGAGATGATAACCATTGAAATTGGGCCAGCTGACCTGCATTAGGACAAAAGAAAGAATGCAGTCTTTTGAAAGGGCCTGAATGCTCAAGGAGTGTCCTGTTCTCCAAAGTCTGATTAATTCCCCCCAGATTAACAAATTGGCACCCCACCTGATATTATGGAGTACAAGAAGTGAAGGAAAGAGAGGGTCATTGAATTTGCAACATTGTCTTGTGCTTTGGAACTGGCCATGGGCAGTGGGATGCAGGTTTGCTGGATGCCTGAATGGAGACCCAATGGAGCCATGGGGATGGACTGTGGATTGCAGTGGAGACCCAGTGGAGATGCTGGGACCATGAGATGGCTGCTAAGGAAAGCTGCTGGCCTGGAATGAAGTTTCTTAGTACAGTGAGTATCCTAGCTGGAGGGGTGGAACTGGAACTCCAAAGACTTTTTGCTGGTTAGAATTATCATACTTGGAGACTTGGAGATTTGTCACTGGCTAGAGTTGTTGGGCTTGGAGGTACAGAGTTTGATGTTTGCCCTGTTATTTTTTTAAATTTATTTTTGTTTATTTTTATTTATTTATTTGAGAGTGACAGAGAAAGAGAGAAAGAGGCAGAGAGAGAAAGAGAGAGAGAGAGAGAGACAGAGAGAGAGAGAGAGAGAAAATTGGCATGCCAGGGCCTCCAGCCACTGGAAACTAACTCCATATGCATGTGCCCCCTTTGTGCATCTGGCTTACATGGGTCCTGGGGAATCGAACCTCGAATCTGTGTCCTTAGGCTTCACAGGCAAGTGCTTAACCACTAAGCCATCTCTCCAGCCCTGTTTGCCCTGTTTTAATCTTGTATTGGTTGAATATTTCTTTGCTATGCCAAATGCCATCTTTTGCAGTGTGAGTGTTTGACAGTGTTTATTCTGTGCCATTATGTGAGGTTATTTTTGGGTTTATTTTTTGGGATTATGGCTCAGTTAAAAGACCTTGGATTATGGGGATGTTTGAATATTATTAGGATTGATAAAAACTATGGGGACTTTAAAGGTTGAACTGAATGCATTGCATTTTACATCATGGATGATTATCAATTTATGGGGGTCAGGGGAGGAATATGGTGGTTTGATTCAGGTGTCCCCCAAAAACTTAGGTGTTCTGAATTCTAGGTTCCCAGATGATGGAGATTTGGGAATTAATGCCTCCTGTAGGTAGTGTATTGTGGGGTGTGGTATTATGGGTATTATAGCTATTTCCCTCATGCTAGTGTTGGGCACACTCTCCTGTTGTCCACCTGATGTTGGTGAGGAGGTGACGTCCAACGTCTGCTCGTGCTATTGTTCCCCGTGCCATCATGGAGCTTCTCCTTTAGTCTGTAAGCCAAAATAAACCTCTTTTTCTCACAAGTCAATAGAATGTGGCAACATAGGTGCTTGCTTTTACTTATTCCTTAAAATAGGCTTATGATGAGGGTATAATTATTACTCCAATATAGAAGGAAAATGAGGACTTCAGAAAAAACAAATCCTAAATGACACATCTTCAGAATTCCAACTCAAATCTAGACCTGTTTGCAAACCCATTTCCTCTTCACTAGTTCTTTTTTCTACTTCCTTGCCTTTAATAATAAAATCATTTCTCATTCTGAATTCTAGAGTAGGAGTAAGAGTAACCACATAACTGATTCAGTTTCCTGCATACTTCATTATGCCAATTCAGAAACTAAAGCCATTAATGAGAAAAAAATGGTCTTCTAACCTTTTGTTCTGAGATTTCTCTAGTCCCATTGGTAATCTCATAGTTTGGCTGGAATGGTTCCAGAATATTCTTCTAATCTAATTGTATAAATTATGATATAAATAACTTAGCTATGATAATGTAATTTTCATCTCTACCTGTTAGGTTTTTATTGCTACAACAAATATCTAGCATAGCTAATTTATTAAGATAAGACCTTTATTCTGGGTGACAGTTTCAGAGGTCCCAGCCCATGTCCTGTTGCTTCCATCACTTTTAGGCCTGTGACAAGTCATCCCATTATGGAAGAGTAGCAAAACAAAACTACTCATCTGTTTCATGAAATAATAAGACAGAAAGTAGAATGTTCCAGGCTCCTACATTACCCCTTCTAGTTCATAGACCCAATGATATAGAAACCCCAAACTAGTTTACACCATTTATATGTTTCATGGCATCCGAACAGAAGTTCCCTAGTGGCCATTCCTTTAAAGCATGGGCATTTGAACATTTAAGGTCCCAGCTATTAAATAGCTTTCAAGTCTCTCTTCTTGTTTAGTTACTTTAAAAATTTTTTTAAATTTATTTATTAGAGTCAGAGAGAGAGAGAGAGGGAAAGAGAGAGAGAGAGAAAGCAAGAGTAAGAATGGTCTCACCAGGGCTTCCAGCCACTGCAAATGAACTCTAGACATGCACACCCCCTTGTGCATCTGGCTAGCCTGGGTCCTGGGGAATAGAACCTGGGTCCTTTGGCTTTGCAGGCAAGTGCCTTAAGCACTAAGCCATCCCTCCAGCCCTTGTTTAGTTACTTTTATTTTGTTTTTGTTTGTTAGTGAAATACCTTTTATATTTAAAATTTTTAAAAATTCATTTCATATATTCATTGAATGTGTTACTGTGTTACATAAGGACATTTTGTAAGCTTTCTCCTCCATGGCCCCCACCCCACCTCTCCTTTATCATTCCTCTCTATCACAATAGTCTGCTTTGTTTCTGTAAAGTTTCCGTATAGGTAAACCATGTCTTCCAGTGCTCAGAAGTCCTTGGCTCTCAATTATTCTAAGTTTATTGCTCACTATTTCTCAATATGTGATATTCAATTCAACGATGCTGATCTATTTACTTTTTCTCACTAAGTTATCATGCAAATGTCTCTTTTCACAGACTTGTTCAGACTCTGGTTAGTTGCAGTTCTCAAGTGTTTCCTGTCTGTCTTTATTTTGTGCACTGCACTGCACCTCACTTCTGAAACTCAAAGCAACTACTATCTATTTAGGACTTTCTAGAATGTGTCTTGTATCTATTAGAGCTTAAACTTCTTTGCTTCCTTGTTTGTTCCCCTCAAGCTAGGCAAGAACTTCCTCCACACAGAGATCACGGTGTATTTCTCTATGTTTATTTTCCAAAGCAAAGTTGCCTTGCATATAGTTGACACTCTATAAATATTTGCTGAATAAGTATGTGAACGAACTCAACAGACAGCTTTTTTTTAAACATATAACATTTAATATTTTCAAATATGTTGAACTAGAGGCGATAATAAAATACCAACACACTTACAAAGAGCATATAGCACAGTTATGCACTTTCTAAAGTATGACAGATAGTTCTGGAAACTATTTTCACTGGCTTCCTATATTTAATGCTCACTGTATATTCTTTGCTGGTTCCAATGTTAATTTTCTATAAAATGTTACAAGGAGTGGAGCATCAACTTACCAGTTTATATTTTTCCTCTTATCTCTTTAATAGGAATTATATAGGGATGCGGAATGTTACTTTCATCATATATCTATATGAAATTTCCAAAATCCTTTTTTCTCATTGTTGACTTCCAGAGAGGACTGGCTGAAATGTAAAATAAATGTCCACATTTGTATCCAACTTCTTTCACCTAAAGTTGAAAACCATTTACTTGAATTTTGACGTGTATAATATTTCAAATGGAACATATTTCTCTTGGGAAATAACTGCTTTTAAAGTTGTTGAAACATTTCTCCCTTTTGAATTTCTGTTTTGCTTGGTTGTCAATTCCCCTTCTAATAATACTCTCTTTTTGAGCAATTGTACCAAGTAGCCTAGAAACCTAAACTTAATGCTTCCTGAATTTACAAAAAATACAATTTGTTTATATATATATTTAGCATAAAGATATTTATATTTATTGAGAGACATGTAAGATTTGCTTTATTCTGTATGTGAAGGAGGATGAGAGAGAATGGTATAATATGAATTACAAATTTAACATTCATTTTGAATTGAAAGTTAATTTTTAAAATGAAGACATTTTAAAAATAAATGTTATGAGTTAATAAACCTTCACTGAAAATATGAAAAGTAAAATCATTCTCACGTATAGCATCAATTCCTTTGAGACACTCATTTTTACAAAAGGTATTCCTGTCCACTGTTAAACTGTTCTTGTCCGTTAAGGTGACAGTTGAAGGCGTGTTCTTATTAGTTTTTTTTTTTTTTTTCTTCATCGAGCAAATGAAGAGGACTTAGCTGTTTCAGGAAACAACGAAACCATTTTCTTAGCTCCAAATTCAGGAAAGAATATGGAATGACTTCATATTTAGCCAACTCTGGTGCTCAGTGAAACCGTGTTTTATAAAATAAATATACCAGTGGTGAAATAAATCACCTTTTCAAACAGCTTAAAAACAACTGTAAAAATTTTTAATCAAAGACCTTTTATATTTTATATTTTTTTAATTTGGTCTCCATGCGCCCCCTTGTGGTGAAATATAGGAGAAACAGAATAATTATGAAAATTAAAATGGCTTTCTAAACTATTCCTTTTAAATTTCTTCAATCACTTTTTAAAAACTGTTTTACTGACAACTTCCATAAATACAAACAGTATACCATTAGCATTATCTCCTTCCACCACCTTCCCTTTACCTCTATCCATCTCCTCACCAATGACTCTCTTCTTTCCCACTACTCTTCTATTTTGATGTAATTATTTTTCTCTATTATGGAGATATTGGTAGGTAGCATCAGCCATTGTGAGGTCATAAATAGGCCACTTTGTTTCTAGAAGACATATCGTAAGTACTCCTCTGCCTCTTTTGGCTCTTACATTCTTTCTGCCCCATCCTTTGCAGTGTCCTACGCATTGGGGGGTGAGATACAGATGCCTAATTTAGAGTTGGACACTCTACTGTCACTTCTCATCATTTTGTCCAGTTTTGAGTCACACCAGTGGTCACCACCATCTGAAAAAATAATTTTCTGTTACAAAAATGTTAGTAGTATTAAAATATAGACATAAACATAAGTAATTAGAGGGCAGATTGGTGGGTATAATATAGACAGACAACAGTAGTAGTTTCCCCCCTAGGGTTTATGACTTCCCAAGCCATAGGCTTTTCATTAGGTTTTCAGTACCAGGAAGGACTTCTTCATCATGGGGTGGGCCTCAAGTCCATTTAGAGAGCAGCTGGTTGTCCCACATTACAGACATGCTACCATTACATCAGTTGGTAAATTTGGCCTGGCTGGACAGCTGTAAAGCTTTTTTTTTTTTTTTTTGTAAATAGGCAATAAGATCATAGATGGTGTCAAAATTAAAAGCCCTGGGCTGGAGAGATTGCTCAGTGGTAAAGGCGCTTGCCTACCAAGCCTAAGGATCCAAGTTCGATTTCCCAGAACCCACGGGAAGCCAGATACACAGGGTGGCACATACATCTGGAGTTCATTTGAAGTGGCTAGAGGCCCAAACATGCTCATTCTTTCTCTCTATTTGTCTTTCAAATAAGTAAATAAATAAATATTAAAAGTCCAAGTTTTTTCACACAGAAAGTAAAACATTTTTTTTCTTAAAAATTCTGCCGGGCGTGGTGGCGCACGCCTTTAATCCCAGCACTCGGGAGGCAGAGGTAGGAGGATCGCCATGAGTTCGAGGCCACCCTGAGACTCCATAGTGAATTCCAGGTCAGCCTGGGCTAGAGTGAGACCCTACCTTGAAAAACCAAAAAAAAAAAAAAAATTCTTACTGGATTCTTTTTTAATTATTATTATGGACAACCTTAGTCTGGATATCATGTGTTAGCACCACTCTTTCCTTCATCCCTGCCCCCATCCCACTGAGGGCATTGCTCAGTAGAGTTGCTGATATTCCCTATGGGGTTGTGGGTTATGCGTTGTGGGAACATCAGTCAGATATTGAGGGGAATGCTTCTGGGTGTGAAATCCCAACCTGTGGCTCTTACAATCTTTCCTCTCGCTCTTCTCCAAAATTCCCTGAGCTACTGTGAGTGTGTTTTAAGTCTACTTCAGTGATGAGCTCTTAGGAGCCTCTGGATCTCTGCTTTAGTAGGTGTTGAGTATCCTCAGGGTCCATCTCCTACACCCTGGTGCTGATTATCAGGTTTAGCATGGAAGCAGCACTCTTGCTCATCTCCCCAGTTCCTCTGTGGATTCAGCTGTGGCTTGGCTGAAGTGCAAGAGGTAGTTTATCTTCTCAGGTCTCACTATCTTCTGAAAAAGAACAGATTCTCCAGTGGAGAATGAAGCCATCATAGTTTAAATGGGATAAGCATTATTAATTTTGGGAGATTTGATGTATGTAACCCTTCTTTCAGTGAAAGACTAGTGAGAGCTTAACACTGGAGAGCATAATCTTTGTCTCCATATGATTCTGATCTGGTTCCTAATTCCAGATATGGGTTTCTTTACACTGAGCAGATCTCTTAGCCAACCAGAAAATCACTGGTTATCCACCAAGAAATGTGCCACCACTGCACATCTTGTCAGGGTGTTTGCTTCTAAGTAGCTTACACACCTCGTTACTCACACCTTTGTAGGCCACTTTCTCCCAGTAACTCATGTAGTGCTTTCCAGCACTACATGGGCTAACTCTGGGGACTGACTCTCTTCTGGATTCCAGCCATGTCTTTCCGTATTCTGTACCAGCAGCATATGGTTTCTTCAGCAATAGGGTCTAACCTTTCACCTCACGTGGGTAATTAAGTGCTTTGACAGAAGTCTGTCATGTTTTGGGGACCTCATAGGTCTCTCTGAACAACAGTTCATTGTGGGTAGTAGCTGATTTCTGGTTCCGGGAGTCATAGGCCAGAACCAAAAGAAATTTTAAAGTTCATCCCATAGGCTTCATCCCACCCTCCCCAGGGCCCATCTTATCAGTCCTCCCCATACACCTGTAACGGGTTAATTCTTTTACTCTATCTTCAAGGATAAAGTTTTTTTTGGTGCCAGTTCATTTTGGGTTTAGTTTTGTGTTTGTTTAAACATTTTCTTTTTATTTTAAATAAAATATAACTATGATATTAATAAATTAATAATTAATTGTGGAATGAAAATCAATAGAAAGAAACTCAAAGTCATTTATTCCTTTCTATGGGGGGGGTTGATTTAGGGTTTTGCTATAGCTCAGGCTGACCTGGAATTCACTCTGTAATCTCAGAGTGGTCTCGAATTCATGGCAATCCTCCTACCTCTGCCTCCCCAGTGCTGGGATTAAAGGTGTGCACCCCCAAGCCCAGCTTCCTTCCTTGTTTTGATAAGCTATATTAAAATAATAGTTGCCACAGGAGGTCCCACTGCACCAAGTATAAGACAGAAGAGAAAACGTTACAATACCCAAAATGAGATAGCAAATCCAAGCTGGTTCTAAAGGTCATACATACTGAAGACATAGGAGAAATGTTTGTTCAAGTACGATCATTAGAGCCTAGGGAAGTGGTTTGACATATGAATATGACAAAATAAAGGATATAAAATTGTTTTACATAAATTGAGTGCACCCATATCCAGGCAATAAGAAAACTTTCAGCATCATCAGCTGCATTAAAACTTGTATCAACATGGGCTGGAGGGATAGATTAGGTTAAGGTGTTTGTCTGCAAAGCCAAAGGACCCAGGTTCAATTCCGCAGGACCCTCTTAAGCCAGATGCACAAGGTGGCTAGAGGCCCTGGGCGCCCATTATCACTCTCTCTCTCTCTCCTTCTCTGTCAAATAAATAAATAAATAAATAAATACAAAATATTTTTAAAACTTGCATCAACATATGTTGAAATAAATAAAAACACAGATCTGGTATCTTCCCAATTACAGCACTGTAAGACACACATTTTATTAGCATCTAAAATTCAGGACTGGGTCTGGAGAGATGGCTTAGCCATTAAAAGGTGCTTTCTTGCAAAACCTGTTGTCCCAGGTTCTATTTTTCAGTATCCACGTAAAGCCAGATAGAGAAAGTGGTGCATGCATTTGGAGATGGTTTGCAGTGGTAAGAGGCTCTGTCACATGCCTATTCATATCCCCCCTTTCTCTGCTTAGTCAATCAGTTGTGCATTAGTGTTACCAAGCATAGTAAGTAATATTATTAGAATGAATGACTTAGTGAACTATTCTCATGAAAAAGTGTTTACTTCAAAATGGATCTGTAATGAGATTATAAAAATATATTTTATTTACTTATTTGAGAGAGAGAAAAAAGAGGCATATATATACATATATATTATTAATTTATTTGATATATATATAGAGAGAGGATAGAGAAAGAATAATCAGGCCAGGACCCCTAGTCACTGCAAATGAATTCCAGATATATGTGCCACCTTGTGCACCTAACTTACATGAGTACTGAGTAATCAAAACTGGTCCTTAGGCTTTGCAGGCAATTGCTTTAACTACTAAGCCATCTCTCCCTCCCTGTGATGAGATTTTTTTAAACAATCTACAGGAAACCCTTTATATGGAACAAAAAATAGAAAAATGTATTCAATATTGTATTATGGTTGTTGCTTCTTTTAGGGTTCACACAAAACTCACATTCTTTCTTTTATGACTTAATGGTGAGTTTAAATAACATGTTTAAATAAATGTTTAAATAACATTGCCTCCATTTGTTATCTTAGATATATACCCATTGGTACATGCATATATAGTATGTGTATATGACTGAATAATGTACAAATGTGCGTGTTGATGGTGGGACACATGTGAAGGTCAGAAAAAATTGTGTTCTACCTTCATCGAGTCAGGGTCTCTTACAGCTACACATGAGTCTGGCCTGTAAGCTTTAGACTGCTTTTGTCTCTTCCATTGTCATAGACACAGACATGCTGGGATCACAGACACACGAGCCACTTTGAGTCCAGCTTTATATGGGTGCTCTGGAACTGAACCTGGCCCAGAAGACTTTGCAAGCAAGCACCTTTAACTGCTCTGCCATCTCTCTAGCCGAAGCCATTTTCTCCATCCTCTCTCTCTCCATGTATATACATATATTTACTGTATATGTTATAATTAATATGTGTATATATAGTAGTTGTTATATAGTATTGATATATAGATGCCCACCAAATGGTGATGATTTAACTTACAAATTTGTGATTTTTACAATGAAAATGGTATGTGTTCAACAGAAATGATATTTCAAACTTTTATCTTTCCATAGTATATTTAGCATAAAATATTCATATTTCTATCAATATGTGCAAATTTATATTTATATTTAAATGAATATTTACTATTCTGTCATATAGACTTATTTATCTAGTCTCTAGTTGGTTTTATTCTTTTCTTTATTAAACACAATGGAAACATCAGCATTCTTTTATGTGTGTCTTTTTTTTTTTTTTTTGGTAGGGTCTCACTCTAGCCCAGGCTGACCTGGAATTCACTGTGGAGTCTCAGGGTGGCCTCGAACTCACGGCAATCCTCCTACCTCTACCTCCCTAGCTCTGGGATTAAAGGCGTGCGCCACCACACCTGGCTTTATGTGTGTCTTTTTTAATATTTATTTTATTTATTTGAGAGAAGGAGGCAGAGAGAGAGAGAGAGAGAGAGAGAGAAAGAAAGAGAGAGAACGGGCACACCAGGGCCTTCAGCTGCTGCAAACAAATTCCAGATGCATGTGCCATCATGTGTATCTGGCTTATGTGGGTCCTGAAGAATTGAACCTGAGTCCTTTGGTTTTGCAAGCAAGCACTGTAACCACTAAGCAATCTCTCTGGGCCCTTGTATGTGTATCTTTATGGACAGAACAAGTAAAATATATATACCTAAGTGTAATTGCATGATAATATGTTTTGTACTTTTAACTTTATTCTGTACTTTCAAAATTGGCTACTTTGGCTGCACAAAATTTTAAACTTGCCAGCAATGCATAAAAGTACAGTTTTCCCATATGTTCTCTATGTTTGATATCCCCTGTTGAAATATTTCTGCTCAGATATTTCCCCTTTTACACAAGAGTCTCCATTAGAATCCCTTATGAACTTCTCATATTTAAAAAATATATTTTTATTATTTATTTGCAAGCAGAGAGAGTTGGAGAGAAGAGAGACAGGAAGAGAGAATGGGTGTGCCAAAACCTCCAGCCACTGCAAATGGACTCCAGATACATGTGCCACTTTGTGCATCTGGCTTTATGTGGGTACTAGGGAATGAAATTTGACTTGTTAGGCTTTTTAGGCAAGAGCCTTAACTGCTGAGTCATCTATTCAGCCCACTTGTAATATTTTGGTATTTTGTGCCATTCTATTCCATCTGGCTATTGTTTCCTAAGGTCCATATTAGATACCCAAGTCTTCATCATACTTTCTTAATCATCCACAGCTTCATAGCCCTATAATGTCATGTTCTCTTATGCTTCCATTTGGTGATCTAATGTCCAGTAGAGAATTATTAAGTGATTAATAATTAATTAATTATTCATTTCCTTGCATTTATACTTTAGTAGTTCTTGTTAAGGTCCCAACAGCTAAGAGCAGCTATTGGCCCATAGGCAGGATGATCCTCAGGGTGACACTGGAGGCACTTCAGAATGGCACCAATCATGTCATTCATGTTATATGGTTAGCCAACATACCTGGTGATGAAGATGGCTTTGATCAAATTAATTCTTTTCATATTCATATTAATTGAAAGTAACTAAAATCATCTATTACTTAAAATTTTGGAGAGTATGTCAACATGTTTCTTGGCTTATTCAAAGTGTTCTGGTTGCCATAGTTGAATATTTATGGACTCAGAATTTTTCAGGATCTTGGAGTCATTTTTCCAACCATCAATTGTCAGTTATCACAACCGAAGCTGACAATGGAAGTGGAAGCAATATGGCAACTCTACTGCGTATTGAGTCTGAGATCCAATTTGAAAAGTGCATTTCCTTTTGTTGAAGCAAAACCATTTATGTCAGTTGTGTTGTTTTTTTCCTTCATTATAATGTCTGTTTACTAATAATTGTGTAGTTTGTATATTATAACTTTATTTTTATGCTTAAGGAAGGTTATCTTAGTATAATTTTTGCCTACATGTATTTCATTTATGTCTTACACTTAAACTCAGCAGATATTTGTGCCCTGAGTGTATTAGTGACAAATCCATAGCAATATATTGGACAAGGCCAACAGAAAGACAGTTTGGACTTTGACATCAAGTATTATCTTCACATGTACAGGAACAGTAGTATAGTTGATGTGACTGAGAATTTGAATGAATGATTCCTCTGGTTCAGGAAGTTAGTGTTTTCCTCGGAAAATCTACCAAATCAATATTTTCTTTTGCAAAACGAGCAGAATGACTGGTCAGTTGGTGATGAAGGATCTCTGAAAAGTATTACCCTCCTGGTCCTTACCAGATAGAGGGCTCCATGGTGGATAATAGGAAAATATTCCTCTGCATTTATCACATGGGGAGCCCGAAGTCTTGGTTTCTTTTCTGAGCAATTATGGAGCATGCTTGGATGAAACTCACATAGATTTAGCTGAATGGGGCTTATTCTCCCAAAGCCAAAGACTGAATCATTGAGTACATGAGAAAGGAACAGCTTTTAAAACATAGTGGCAGCATTAATGTGGCTGGCACAATTCTATGTCACCGGGGGGGGGGGCAGTTTATTCAGAAAATTAGGTTTATTACTAAAGCTGTTGTCCTTACTTATATTTCACCCAATGGCATGAAAGGCTAACAAGTCAGTGTGGCTTCTTCTCCCTGGAACTGAATTCTGAGAGGCTACTGTTAGTTTTTCTCCTTTGTGTTCCTGGAAAGTTACTGGAGAGAAACTTACAGGTTTTAGAAGCAGTAGAAGCTTGGTTTAGTTAGCATAAATGGCTATGTCAATTCCGGGAGTTTGGAGTTTTAACTTGAAACTGATGAAAATTTTAAAAAGTCTCTTGTTCTCCCTTTCTCTTCTGTGTGAGTGTCCTTGGCCTGCTGCATTCTTCAGTCACTAATTCATGCAGTATGGTTTGCAAGGAACTTTAAAGCAATATTTTCCCTGCTGCTATTCCTTACATTTTCATTTGTGGCCTAAATGATCTATGTAGGAAATATTTACTTTGAGGCTTTGGTTTGGCTCAAAAAATGCCAAGTGATCAAATCCAGGCAATGTGTTCATTGATCTCAGCAATGAAATCTTTGAGTGTAGAATAACGTACAGTCAGGCCATTCCAAAATGATCCTAAATTAGGTTTGCAGATTTCATGACCCTAATGTTCTCCCATGTTTAAAAGGTAGGTAGAAAGTTCAATTCTTGTTGAATTTTATTTCTTTGTCTTTAGATTTTTCCTGAAACAAAATTAAAATATAATAGAAGATAAGGCATATATTTAATAGTTCTCATTGCCCTGTTCTCTGTGTCAACCCCTCCTTAATGGCTTATTTCTTTCTACTCCTTATTGGATTTGATTTTCAGGAAATATTTGTGGGTACAGACCTTATGCCTGTATTCTAAGTAGTCCTAATCTCTTATAGTGGGAAGGGAGTTTTAGGACCATTAAGTACTTTCAGATAATTGAAGTGAAGGGGCAGGGAGTTGAACATATTTAGTGGTGCTTTTAAATTCAGTAATTCTCTGTAACATTGAAACTATAATCCATAAGCATCTATGTAAGAATTCTTCCAATGTAACTTATATATAACCTTTTTGATAATTTTGTCTACTTTCTGCTAAAATAAACGTGCACATCTTCATGAGTCATTTAGGGGAAATGCACACAAAATATTGCATGCAATTAGAACATGTATAAAAAAATATGCATGGCAAAGTAAAGATTTTTTGTAGAAGTGTATTTTTATGAACAAAACAGACTGCAAACATGCTTATATAAAGTAAAAGAAGGGCTGAGAGATGGCTTAGTGGTTAAGGAGCTTGCCTGCAAAGCCAAATAACCCTAGTTCAAACCCCTAGTACCCACATAAAGCCAGATGTACACTGGCTCATGTGTCTGGCATTTGTTTGCAGTGGCTGGAGGCCCTGGCTTACCCATTCTCTCTCTCTGTCTCTCTTCTCTCCCTCTGTGCTTGAAAATAAATAAATAAAAATATAAAAGTTTTAAAAAGTAGAAGGAAATACTATGAGGGGATTGAAAGTGGTCTAAAAGGGAGGAGGGGGAAGAAGAGAGGGTCATGGGGGTAAGAGTGACAAAAATATACAATTTCTTCAGTGTTTGCAATATCTGTTTTCATATAGGAATGAATTATATCTAAAAAAGCTTTGTGCAGGTATGTATGTATAACATAAATAGCATAATAGGATATTGGTGGGACAAATAGGTCCTGCAAGAGGGAGGAGGAGGGAAATTGGAAGAGGAATTATCAAGAGCAAGGTATGATAATGTATGTGTACATACATAGCATAATGAAACCCATTTTTATATACTAACTAAAAATATAAGAAAATAGACTTGCAAGAATAATTTTTGAAATTATAAGCATGAAACTAAAATGGTGAAACTACACTTCAAGTAAAGTTGGTGTGCTTGCTGATTCTGCTTTATCAAATCTTACCATGAATTATGTAAAGCTCCTGATGAGGAAACATGAAAGGAAAATTGGTAGGATACACACAATGGACCCTCTTTCACCTCTGTTGCTTTCAGCACACCCCTGATAGGTTGTCCTGATATGTTATTCTTCAAGATACCACTTTTACAAAGGGAACCCCACAAAAGAACATGATTTAAATGAAACAACAATTTTCTAATAATGCAAGTGAAAATTATGGTGAGGCTTATTTTACATAAGATCAAAGACATAATTCCTGGTACCTTATGAATGAAAATATATTGACCATCTCCTCTGCAGGTCATCAGTAATAGTAATCCACTACAGTGCAACATGCATTATGATTTGTCTGCTCCCGAAGAAACTAGGAATTGAGAGTTTCCAGAGAAGAAGTGATGCCTAGAGGGACGTCCTTGGTTTTAAAGGGCACTACCCTTGACCCTTAGAAGGGTTTCAAACAGCTCACATGAGGCCCTTTGTTAATTGTCTGGAGAAAATTATTATAAAAGCTTGAGCCTAAGCCCACCTGTTCTATTTTCTCTTCTGAGAGTGAGATGTGAGACACTGCTCCCTCATGCACTCTTGACAGATGATGCTCTCAATTTCTCTGAGCAGAAAAAAAAACAACTATTTTACATCTGAAAGCTATGAGCTAAGTCAGCCTTTTTCTTCATTATGTAGCATTTCCATAGGTATATAATTGTGATAAAAACTGATTAACACAAGCCTGTTCACTGAACTGTCCATAGAGGTTTGAAGAATTAACTTCTCCAAAGGTCTATATTTCTATGCATATTTTATGACTCTTCTTAATTTTTAGTTGCCTTTTCA
Organism: Dipus sagitta; assembly: GCA_036346955.1. Classification (NCBI taxonomy): domain Eukaryota; kingdom Metazoa; phylum Chordata; class Mammalia; order Rodentia; family Dipodidae; genus Dipus; species Dipus sagitta. The sequence continues at coordinate 67,782,726 of CM070776.1, forward strand.
TTCTGGACTCAGACCACAGGAAAAGTAAAGTAAAGATAAACTCATATTCGTCTTATATAAATAAACATAGAGTTCATGAACTTGTTTCCATATTATTTAATTCTTCTCCTGCAAATTCAATTACACCACATCTAATTTCTGTTAGACTTCACTGCCTCATTACTTTTTGTTGATATATTCTCACACTCTTTCTGCTTCCTTTGCCTTCACATGTCAAAATGTGCAAAAAAATGGAAGTCCCATGGGTCTGAATTGTATGCCAAAACCCTAATGGAGAAGTCCAGCAGACATCGGGATACTGGAATTTTCCAGGGCAGCTCTCAAGTCAAACATGATTAAGAAATTGGACTCTGTACGGACTCAGTGGCCTGGCTTGCTTTAAGAGCCACATGAAAGGAGGAACAAAAATATAAGCAGAGAAAAGGGTCTTAGTTTGCATTGACCATTATGTGAATGTTAATTAAAATGATATGAATTGAAGTAAAAAATGTCATAAAGGCTCTATTGAAGTAATGTCATTACCTAATAGAGATAAATTACAAGTCCTAATATTGTTTCAAGGACAGAATGATTTGTTAAAATAAAAGAACAGAAATAAAACAAATCTGTCTTTTCTTTATCCTTTCCCAAATTCCTACACCCATGATTGCAGGTGTGTACATTCCAGGGTTTGATTTAAAACTCTTATGTCTAACTTGGAGAGAGTAGCATACTATTCTGGAGTTTTTCAGGAAATGATGAAAAATAGCAGATGATTCTACCACAGCTAACCCTTGGCAAAAGACAGAAGTAGAGGGTTTATCTTCAGTGCTTCATCTCTTCTTCAAATATTCATCTTGGCATCTAATTCTCTCACATCCCACCTTTCAGTGATGTTCTTCCTCTCCATTGAGAGTTATCATTCTGACTTGTTATCACAGAATCTTGACATGTTGAAATCATCTTTCCTGACTCAGGAGAGTCCATCGTCTATCCCTCATGCATGCAATCTATCAGTTCTATTTGTCTGGAAGTGCTGTTCCTGGGACCTGCCAGTTCTAAAGACAAAGAGAAAATTATGAGTGAGCCACGAACATAAAAATCCTTTGTTAAATTTTTCTGGTAAAATGCAGGTCACCTAACATTTACCATTAAAAAAATTTAAGTTGTAAAAGTCTGTGACATTAAGGATATTCAAAATTTGCTGCAATTATCACTACTCTAGATTTCAGTAATTGTTATCAAAAACCTTGCAAGCTTTAAACAATAATTTGCATTTAGCCCTCCCCATAGCCCCTGGTAATCAATAATCTTTCTGTGCCTATGTGTTAGAATTTCATATAAATGGAATCATGCAATCAATGAGCTTTGGTTTCTGGCTTCTTTCAGTTTTTCATGTTTATTAGGTCCATCCATGTTGTCACATTTATCACTATATTATTTCTTTTTGTGGCTGAAAAATCATCCATTGCATGAGTTTTATCACATTTTGTTCATTAACTCATCCATTGATGACAGTTTCTCTCATCCTTACTTTTTGTAAATAGTACTATTATGAATATTCACTTTCACATTATATTTTACAGCTTTTTTTTTTCAAGGAATGGTCAGACTGTAGCCCTGGCTGACCTGGAATTCACTATGTAGTCTCAGGGTAGCCTCGAAGTCATGGCAATCACTCCTACCTCTGCCTCCTGAGTGCTAGGATTAAAGGCATGTACCAGCATGCCCTGATCAAATTATTTTTGAACACCTACTTCAATTTTTTTATTCACACAAGTGGATGCATGTGTGTGTGTGTGTGTGTGTGTGTGTGTGTGCATGCCATGTGTGTATGGATGGGTGTACCAGGGTCTCTTTCCAAAGCAAACAAAGGCCAGGTGCATGTACCTCTTGGAATCCAGCTTTCTATGCATGCCCTGGTAACCCAAGAAAATTCAGCTTCAAAGATAAAATCCAGGGTGGACATGGCATGCTCAGAGTCTTGCACATTGAAAATTGTGACAGGAAAGTGTGATGGCATGGTAAACAGTGAAGATGGTAGCTGGTAGGGGTATACTGTACTCAGAAGTATCCCATGTTTAGGGCTGGGGACTGCCTATGGGAAGGCTGACTTCTGTGCAGGAATTAAATTCAGCAGAAAAGACAGAAAGGTCATGTGTACATATAGTCCATTCTGGTCTAACCAGTTTCAACTTCAAAGAGACAGTGCTAGTATAACCTGTTTCAAATATAGACACACAGGCATCTGCTCTCCCCCCCCCCAAAGATACCTCAAGAACAAGGGAACTTATACCCATCCTGGTTTTTGTTGTTATTTCTAAATTTAACTTTTGAATTATTAGTTTTCACTTATTTTAGCTTTCATGTCAAATACTCAGGTTCTACAATAGTTCTTTCTCTGCACCTATTCTATTGTGTTTTATTATTTCTCTTACAATCAATCCATACATGTTTCCTCTTTACTTCATCATTCCCTTTCCCATTTCCTTCCTATTTGATTTCTTGGGTAGAAGTTTTTGTTGTTAATCTTTAAATAATATTTAAATATTTTAGCTTAACAGTATTTTAGTCCCTAAATTCCTACCTGCTGAGGATGTATTTGTAGTATCTAATTGCCAGTGCCTGCATTTTAGTACTCAGTTGTCAAATTTTTCTCCCATTGTTGCTGTCTGCTTATATCCTCCATATAGTAGTAACAAGAATAAGTTAAGTGAGTGAATATTAACCATTAATATGGTTAAAATAATATAAGAATGGAGAAAAGGAAAAATGCAAAAATCAATAGCTCTTCTGTGTACCATTAATGACTATGCAAAGAAAGTAGGAAAACAATCCCATTCCTAACAGCAACTAAAGAAAAAAAAAACTCAAAAATAAACTGAACTAACGAAGTGAAAGCAAACTAAATAAACAAAGAATGAAACTAAATAACAGAATAGATGATACAAAGACTACTCATGTTCATGGATTGGCAGGATTAGCACTATATGTTATATTATATGTACTACTAAAAACAAGGTACAGATTCAATGTAATTTCCACCAAAATTCCAATGATAGTCTTCATGAACCTGAAAGACAAAATGCTGCATTTATTTATTTATTTATTTATTTTATTTTTTTATTTTTTTTGGTTTTTCGGTTTTTCGAGGTAGGGTCTCACTCTAGCCCAGGCTGACCTGGAATTCACTGTGGAGTCTCTGGGTGGCCTCGAACTCACAGCAATTCTCCTACCTCTGCCTCCCGAGTGCTGGGATTAAAGGCGTGTGCCACCACGCCCAGCTAAAATGCTGCATTTAATGTGCAAGCACCAATAGCCTAATTACAAAGCAGTCCTCATCTGAAAGAGCAATGTTGAAGGTTATCATGATACGTAATTTCAAGTTATATCACAGAGCCATAGCAACAACTACAACACAAATCAGAATGGGAGCTGGATAGATGGTTGAGTGGTCAAAGACACTTGCTTGCAAAGCTTGCCTTTAAGGTTCCAGTCCTCAGTATCTATGTAAAGCCAGATGCACAAAGTGACTCATATATCTGGAGTTCATGTGCAGTGGCAGGAAGCCCTGGGGTGCCCATTCTCTCTTTTACCCTCTCTCCCTTCCCCTCTCTCCATGCAAATGAATAAATAAAAATATAAAAGGATGCATACATGAATGGAATAAACTGTAGTACCCTGAAATAATATTTTATTTTTAAAATTATTATTATTATTAACAAGATGTTTAATATGGATACATCATGTGTTGGTACCCTCTTTTCCCTGTTTCCTGCCCCCCATCCTGTTGGCGACACTCCTCAGTAGGGTTGAAGTTATTACCCATGGATTGTAGTTTATGCATTGTGGGATCAGTAGTTAGTTTTTTTGGGGGGAAAGTAGGGAATGCCACTGGGCATTATGTCATAACCTGTGGCTCTAACAATCTTTCTCCCCTCCCTTTCCACAAAATTCCCTGAGCTGTGGTGGGTGAGTTTTAAGTCTGCTTCAGTAATGAGCTCTTAGGAGCCTCTGGATCTCTGCTTTGGTAGATGTTGAGTGTCCTCAGGGTCTGTATCCTACACCCTGGTGCTGAGTATAAGGTTCAGCATGGAAGCAGCACTCTTGCTCATTCCCCAATTCCTCTGTGGATTCGGCTGTGGCTTGGCTGAAGTGTGAGAGGTAGTTTAGCTCCTCAGGTCTTGCTACCTTCTGAAAAAGAAGAACAGATTCTCCAATGGAGAGCGAAGTCAGTATAGTTTAAATGGGATAAGCATTATTAATTTAGGGAGAATTTGATGTATGTAACCCATCTTTTAGCCAAAGACTGGTGAGAGTTTGACGCTGAGTAGCATTATCTTTGTCTTTGTCTCCATAAGATTCTGATCTGGATCCCAATTCCAGATATGAGTTCCTTTACACTGAGTGGATCTCTTAGCCAATCAGAAAACTATTGGTTACCCACTGAGGCTGTGTGCCACTATTGCACTGGGATTTACATCATGTCAGGGAGTTTGCTTATGTGTAGCTTAGACCTCTGTTTACTCAGACCATTATTGGCCATTTTCCCCCAGTAGCTCATCTAGTGCTTTACAGCACAGGCTAACTGTCTTGGGACTGGCTTTCTTCTGAATTCCAGTGAGGTCTATCCAGAGCAACCTAATTTTTGACAAAAGTGTCAAAAACATATGTTGGAGAAAAGATAGATGCTTCCATATGGTTATCAGAAAACTGAATGTCCATATGTAGGAAAATGAAACTCCACCCATATCTCTCACTCTTTTTATTTTATTTTTAATTTTTATTTATTTATTGGAGAGTGACAGACAGAGAGAGAAAGAGGGAGAGAGAGAGAGAGAATGGGCGAGCCAGGGCTTCCAGCCACTGCAAAGGAACTCCAGATGCGTGCTCACCCTTGTGCATCTGGATAACGTGGGTCTTGGGGAATTGAGCCTAGAACCCAGATCCTTAGGTTTCATAGGCAAGCGCTTAACCACTAAGCCATCTCTCCAGCCCCATATCTCTCACTCTTAAAAAAAACATTCAAAATGGAGGCTGGGGAGAGGGCCTAGAAGGTAAAGATGCTTTTTTGCAAAGCCTGCTGGACCAGATTCAGTTCCCCAGCACCCATGTAAAGCCACACAGACATTCTTTTGCAGAAGTAAGAAATGCTGTCATACCTATGCAAATACACAGAGACCCATACACATGTAAGTAAACAAATAAATATTTTTTTGAATCCTGAATGAATTAAAATGCTTAATGTAAGACTTCAAACCTGAAAATAGGAGAGGAAAACACAGAAAACACATTTCAAAGGAGTCAAAATCTATATGGGAATAGACAAGGACTTTCTGAAAAGAATTCCCAGTATTTCATGAAATAATTACAAAAATCAATAAACAGAAGTGCATATGATGGAGAATGGAATTCCAAAGGGGAAAGTTGGGGGAGGGAGGGTATTACAATGGGATATTTTATATAATCATGGAAAATGTTAATAAAAGTTGAGAAAAAAACTGAAGGGCTTCTGCATAGCAAATAAAATAACATAATAAAGAGACAGCATGCAGAATGAGAGAGAGACAGATTAAAAAAACACCTTTGATAGCTACAAATTTGACAAGGGATTAGTGTCTATAATGTGTAAAGAATTCAATAAATAAAACATCATGGACATCTAATCAAGAAGTGGACAAATATGGGGGCTAGAGAGATGGCTTAGTGGTTAAGCGCTTGCTTGTGAAGCCTAAGAAGCCTGGTGCAAAGCTCGACTCGCCAGTACCCACGTAAGCCAGATGCACAAGGTGGCACATGCATCTGGAGTTCATTTGCAGTGGCTGGAGTCCCTCGTGAGCCCATTCAATCTGTCTCTCTGCATCTTTCCCTGTCTGTTGCTCTCAAATAAATAAAAATAAACAAAAAAGAAGTGGACAGATATGGGCCGGAGAGATGGCTTAGTAGTTAAGGCACTTGCCTACAAAGCCAAAGGACCTCAGTTCAGTTCCCCAGGACCCAAGGTGGTACATGCATCTGGAGTTCATTTGTAGTGGCCAGAGTCCCTGGCATCCCCCCTTCTTTTCTTTCTCTCTCTCAAATACATAAAACTATTTTAAAAAGTAGTGGGCAAATGATGAACAAATAACTCTTAAAAGACAAAGTGTAGATGTCCATTTCATGAATTTTATTCATATAAATGAAAAAAAAATACTCAGAACCCTTAGCCGTCAGGAAAATGTCAATCAAACTCCTTATGTAATGTTTTTTTTATTAAAAAAAGTAAATCAACAACAATTGCTGGCAAGAATTTGGGGAAAAGGGAATCTTCATACAATGCTGGTAGAAACATAAACTATTATAATCATTTTATGGATATCAGTTTGAAGATGTTTCCAAAAAGTAAAAACAAAGCCATGCTAAGCCCAAACTATACAGTTCCTGGGCATATACTCAAAGGAATATGAGTCAGCTAACTATACTAACACCTGATCATCCTCTTTTTTATATTTTATTTATTTATTTATTTATTTGAGAGAGAGAAAGAGGGATGGAGGGAGGGAGGGAGGGAGAGAGAGTGAATATAGTCAAACAAGAACAAAAATATGAAATCCATTGCTTTGTAAAATGAATACACCAATAAAATGTTTTAAGGAAACCCTTATGGGAATAATGAAGTACATGTCTGCATTTGTGTATCTTTGGGGCATCTGATGGAAAATAAAGTATACATGAGCTGGGCATGGTAGCAATCACTTTTAATCACAGCACTCAGGAGGCAGATGTAGAAGGATCACTGTGAGATTGAGGCTAACCGAGGCCTGCAGAATAAGTCCTGGGTCAGCATGGGTTATAGTGAGACCCTACCTCAAAAAAATTGTATCTGACTTCCAGGTAAGATAGCAGCATAGGAGCCACCCCAATTCAGCCTAGTGAAGGATTTAAGTAAAACCACAGCAAGATACACCCCGCTTCTGAAAAGTGAAGGTGTATAGGCTTTTTATTAGCCATAGCAGAGAAGCAGGAGAGACCAAGATCTACCAGAAAGGAGGAAAACTGCCAGAATCCCATCCATGCAATCCATGCACCTGCCTAGCACTACCCGCCCTGTGCCGGGATTTTCCAACCTTATCAGCCTCTTTGCAAAGTCAAGAAACCTGAAGGGGAGACAAAAGAGATCAGCTAAGGAGCTACTTAAAGGGATACAGGTGGGACTGTGTGAGCAACTCCAGTACAAATCCAGGCTTCCTGCACTCTCCCATAAAACCAACCATCAAAAACACGAACCTCCCAAGAATGCATTCAGCCCCCAGTGGCAGGGTATCCAGAACAGTTTATCAGAACACCAGGGCCACAGCACAATACAGAGGGATCGAGGCGATCACTCAGCATTAGTGAGACTGGAAGCCACCACAAAAGGCAATTATGCCAACTGACCACAAAAAAAGGTACATAGGCCTACATTGGAAGTGCTAACCTTTCTTTCCATATCAGGTCAAGTTATGGGTTACATAATCTTGGCTGGATCTACCATTTTCAAATAAACTGTACTTGGGGGTTGACTATTGTTGCCTTTGATGTTTTCAGATTTTATTTTTTGATGTAAGGTCTCACTGTTGCTCAGGCTGACCTGGAATTCATTATGTAATCTCAGGGTGGCCTTTAACTCATGGCAATCCTCCCACATCTGCCTCCTGAGTGCTGGGATTAAAGGCATGTGCAATCAAACCTACCTGATGCTTTCAGATTTATAGGGCCTTTGTCTTTTGCTTCTGTTATTATTGGGGTCAGGGTCTGATTCAGATCCAGGCTGACCTGGAACCAAATTCAGAACAGAATTCTCAACCTCCCAGCTGACAGGATTAAGGGTGTAAAGCAACACACACAATTAGGGATTTTAGCTTTATAAGACTATTTGTTTGTTTTAATCCCTACATTTTCATACTCTGTGCTGGATTTTATTGAATGTTTATATTGCTCAGTTGAAGTTTGGAATTTTCAGTAAATTGTGTCAGCAAGTCCACTGGAATAGTTGCTTAGCAGGCAAACTCAACCCCAAGGATTACTTCTGCTGTTGGATTGGGGTACAAGAGCAACATGTGGCATCTTAAACTCATATCCTGAAGGTATATAAAGTTGGATCACCACACCTAAGAACACTACAGATAAGTAGAAAACCCAAGTGTCAAATCAATTCAGGATGCAAAAGTCATTACATTATAAGAAGCACAAAGAATAAAGACAATACAATTCCACAAAAAATTATAAGTCCATCAGAAATTACTCCCAATGAGACTGTTTTAGATGAAATATTTGACAATGATTTCAAAACAAACCGATTTTATCTATACTCAAAGAAATCAGAGAAGAAAACAAAGAGATTAAAGAAGAAAACAAACTCCTGAAAGAGAACACAGGAAACCAGCTTAATGAAATAAGGAGGTCATTAGAAGACATGAGTAAGGAAATACAAATCCTGATGAAAAACCAGGCTGAAATTCTAGCTCTACAAAACACAGTCAAATAAAAAATTCTGAGGAAAGTCTCACCAGTAGAATGGATGATGGCGAGAACAAAAGATCTAAACTAGAAGACCAGGTGGCAGACCTAATACAGTCAAACAAAGAGAAAGACAAGCTAATAGGAAGGTATGAATGGGAATTTCAAGATATCTGGGACACTATGAAAAAATCAAATGTAAGAATTCAGGGTATAGTAGAAGGAGAAGAATTTCAATCCAAAGTCTTAGTAAGCATTTTCAACAAAATCATAGGAAAAAAATACCTCCCCGAATTGGGAAAGAAGTGCCAATGCAGATACAAGACACTTTTAGAACACTAACTAGACAAAATCTAGAAAGAATCTCTCTTCGCTTTATTATAATTAAACTATTAAACACACAACCAAAGAAAATATATTGAAAGCAGTTAGAAAGAAAAGTCAAAGGCAAAGCCTACATGATCAAACCTACAAAGGCAAGCCCATCATGATCAAAGCAGATTACTCAACACAAACTTTAGAAGCCAAAAGGGCTTGGATTGATGCATTCCAAGTTATGAAAGATAACAACTCTCAACCAAGATTACTTTATCCTGCAAAGATATCTATCTAAATTGTAGAGAAATAAGGTCATTCCACAACAAAAACAGGCTGAAGGAATTTATGACAACTAAACCAGCTCTACAGAAATACTTGAAGGAATCCTTCATGCTGAAGATAAAGCAAAACATACACAGGAGGAAATCAGAAAAAATAAACCATATTCAAATAACAGTTAAAACAAGTGAGTAAAGGGGAAACAGGAAGAACTACAAAACAAGAAGAATGGTTAGAATAAATGCATACCTTTCAATAATAATTCTTAATATCAATGGCCTCAATGTCCCAACCAAAAGAAACAGGCTTGCAGACTGGATTAAAAGTCAGGATCTTGCCATTTGTTGCCTCCAGGAAACTCATCTCTCAATAAAAGATAGACACGGTCTTAGGGTGAAAGGAGAAAATGGTATTTCAAGTAAATGTGTATAGAAAGAAAGCAGGGGTTGCTATCCTACTATCTGACAGTATAGATTTCAAACCAATATCAGTGATGAAAATGAAGATGGTCACTTTATAATGATTAAAGGAACACTCCAACAAGAGGACATTATAATCCTAAACATATATCCACCTAACATGGCAGCTCCCAATTTCATCAAACAATCTCTATTAGACTTAAGGTCACAGATTACACCAAGCACAATTGTAGTGGGTGACTTCAATACTACACTCTCATCAATTGAAAGGTCATTCCAGCAAAAAATAAACAGAGATACATCCACATTAAATTATGTCATGGAACAAATGGACCTAACAGATATCTACAGAACCTTCCAACCAAATGCTGCAGAGTATACATTTTTTCTCATCATCACATGGGACATTATCTAAAATGGACCATATATTAGGGCACAAACCAAACCTTATCAAATATAGGAAAATTGAAATAATCCCTTGTACTCTATCTGACCACAATGGGATTAAACTACAAATTAGCACCAAGAAAAAGTACAGAGAATACATAAATTCATGGAGACTAAACAGTACACTATTGAAGGATGAATGGGTCATTGAAGAAGTCAGAAAGGAAATCAATAAATTCATAGAATCAAATTATGATGAGAATACAACATATCAAAACCATTGGGACACAATCAAGGCAGTCCTAAGAAGGAAATTTATATCTGTAAGTGAGCATATTAAGAAATTAGAGAGTTCACAAGAAAACAATTTAATGATTCACTTTAATGCCTTGGAAAAATAAGAACAAGGCAAACCAAGCATCAGTAGAGGGGACGAAATAATAAAGATTAGGGCTGAAATTAATGAAATGGAAACAAACAAAAATCCAAAGAATCAATGAAACAAAGAGTTGCTTCTTTGAAAAGGTAAACAAGATTGATAAACCCTTAGCAAATCTGACCAGAAGAAAGAGAGAAGAGAAAAAATTTAGTAAAATTAGAGATGAAAAGGGCACAATCAAAACAGATACTAAAGAAATTCAGAAAATCATAAGGATATATTTTTTGTTTATTTTATTTATTTATTTGAGAGCAACAGAGAGAGAGAGAAAGAGGGAGAGTGTGTGTGTGTGTGTGTGAGAGAGAGAGAGAGAGAGAGAGAGAATGGGCACGCCAGGGCCTCTAGCCACTGCAACCGAACGCCAGACATGTGCACCCCCTTGTGCATTTGGCTAACATGGGTCCTAGGGAATCAAGCCTTGAATCGAGGTCCTTAGGCTTCACAGGAAAGCACTTAAACACTAAGCCATCTCTCCAGCCCAAGGATATATTTTAAGAATACACATACATCTAAGTTTGAAAATCTGAAAGAAATGCATGCATTCCTTGATTCGTATGACCTACCAAAATTAAATCAAGATGAGATAAACCATTTAAATATACCTATAACAAGTATGGAAATCCAAGCAGTCATTAAAAAAGTCTCCCAACTTAAGAAGTTCAGGCCCTGATGTACTCACTGGTGAATTTTACCAGACCTTCATGGAAGAAATAACACTGCTGCTTCTCAAATTTTTCCATAAAATGGAAAAGGAAGAAATTCCACAGAATTCTGCCTATGAATCCAGCATCACCCTGATACCAAAGCCAGACAAAGAGAGAACAAATAAAGAACATTACAGACCAATCTCCTTCATGAACATAGTTGTGAAAATTTGCAACAAATATTGGCAAACCAAATACAAGAATGTATCAGAAAACTTATTCTCCCTGACCAAGTAGGGTTTATCCCAGAGATGCAGGGATGGTTCAACATATGCAAACTGATAAATGTAATACACTATATAAATGGATTGAAGGACAAAAATAAATGATCATCTCAATAGATGCAAAACAGGCATTCGACAAAATCAAACACCCCATCCTGGTAAAAGTGTTACAGAAACTTGGAATAAAAGGAATAAAAGGAACATATCTCAAAATAATAAAAGCTATTTATGACAAACCTACAGCCAACATAATACTAAATGTGGAAAAACTTGAATCTTTTCTACTAAAGTCAGAAACAAGACAAGGGTGTCCACTGTCCCCACTTTTATTTAATATAGTACTGGAAGTCTTAGCTATATCAATAAGGTAAGAGACACTCATAAAAGGGATGTAACTTGGAAAGGAAGAGATCAAATTATCATGATTTGAGATGACATGATTCTATACATAAATGACCCTAAAGACTCTACCAGAAAACTGCCAGAGCTGATAAACCCATTTAGCAATATAGCAGGATACAAAATAAACACACAGAAATCAATAGCTTTCCTATATGCTAACAACAAACATGTAGAGGATGAAATGAGGGAATGTCTCCCACTCACAATTGTCTCAAAAAAAGTACCCTGGGATGAACTTAACCAAGGAAGTGAAGGATCTACAATGAGAACTTTAAAACACTCAAGCAAGAAATTGCAGAAGATACCAGGAAATGGAAAGACACTCCAAGTTCTTGGATTGGAAGAATCAATATTGTGAAAATGTCACTCTTACCAAAAGCAATATATATTTTTAATGCAATATATATATTTAATGCATCACCCATCAAAATACCAAAGGCATTCTTCACAGAAATAAAAAAAATATTAAAATTCATGTGGAAGCACAAAAACCTTGAATAGCCAAAACAATTTTGAACAACAAAAGTAAGGCTGATGATATCATCATATCTGATTTTAAGGTACATTACAAAGCCATAGTAGGAAAAACAGCATGGTATTGGCACAAAGACAAACATGTAGATCAATGGTACAGAGGACCCAGATGTTAATCCAGTCAGCTACAGCCATCTGATTTTTGACAAAAATGCCAAAAATATTCATTGGAGAAAAGACAGCCTCTTCAATAAGTGGTGCTGGGAAAACTGGATATCTATAGGTAGAAGGCTGAAAAGAGATCCTTGTCTTTCTCCATGCACAAGAATCAAGTCCAAGTGGCTCAGGTACCTTAATATCAAACTTGAAACTCTGAAATTCCTACAGGAAAAGGTATACTGACATAGACTATGACTTTCTGAATATAACCAGCATTGCCCAGGAAATAAAACCACTAACCAACAACTGGGATCTCATGGAATTACAGAGCTTTTGTACCACAAAGAACACTGTGAATAGAGCAAAGAGACAACCTACATAATTGAAGGAAATCTTTGCCATCTACACATCTGACAGAGGATTAATATCCAGAATATACAAATAACTCAAAAAAGAAAACAAAAACTCAAACAACCCAATTAAAAATGGGCTATGGAACTAAATAGACAGTTCTCATTGGAAGAAGTACAGATGGCATATAAACATCCAAAAAAGTGTTCTACATCATTAGCCATCAGAGAAATGCAAATTAAAACTACTTTGAGATTCCATCTCACTCCCATCAGAATGACTACTATAAAGTAAAGAAATGACAATAAATGTTGCTGAGGATGCAGAAAAAGGGAAACATTTCCACACTGTTGGTGGGAATGTAACCTGGCACAGCCATTGTGGAAATCAATGTGGAGGTTCTTGATACAGTTAAAAATAGATTTATCATATTATCCAGCTATAACACTCCTAGGCATATATCCTAATGACTCTTTTCACTACCTTAGTGATACTTACATAACCATGTTTATTGCTACTCTTTCAAAATAGCTAAGAAATGGAACAAGCCTAGATATTCCTCAACAGATGGACAAATAATAAAGATGTGGTACATTTACACAATGGAGTTCTATTCAGCAGTAAAGAAAATTGAAATTGTGAAATTTCCAGGGAAAAGGATGGATCTGTAAGTGAGGTAACCTAGGCCCCAGAATCACAAATGTCACATGTTCTCTCTCATATGTGGATCCTAGCTACAAATGTATAGACTTGTGTGTGTGTGCTGGAACCAAAAATAGGTAGCAGAGGCCAGTAAGCTAGAAAAAATCTGTAAGGGAGGGAAGGACTTAAGCGGATTGTACTATATATATGTAAATAGAAGAAAAGATAACAGGGAGGGAAAAGACCTAAGCAAGGCCAGAGGAAGAGATTGTGTAAAAAAAAGGCAGGCAGAAGGATCAATCAAAATTCAAGATATTCTGAATAAGACATATGAAAACTGACTTTTTTGAATAACGGCACATATAGAAGATTGTTACTAGAAAATTTTCAGTGCCAGGGATGGGATACCTTGCAGTCAGTTGTTGGCCATGGAGGTCCCTGTTCCCTCCAAAACATTACAAGCTATTGCCAAGGCCCTCTGTTTCCCATGAGTAACATATGGTAAGACCCTATTCCTGAAGACTTCACATGCCTGAGTGGAAAGGTCACTGAGAAATCAAGCTGGGGCTGAGCAGAAAACCTTCTCCCTGTAGACTAGCCATCTGAAAGCTGGAAAAAGCTGCATTGCATGCAGCTCTATGGGAGACAGAAGCCATCAATGGTGAAGACAGTGGACACTGGAAGAACCAAGTTTGGCCAGACAGGCCAAACGACTGAATGAGGGAAATAGTGGTATACTTGCTCTGAGGGAAACCGACTGCTCTCTAATTAAACTGGAGGCCTGCTCTATGGGAAGGAATATATGCCTGGTACTAAAAACCTAATCAAATGCCTACGGCAGGGGAGGTCATCAGCCTTAGGTGTGTAAAACCTGCTCTTGTTTGGCTAAATGTATATATTCTCACCAAACTGCCCTGAAAGCACTACACTTAATGTTCATATTCATATATTAATGCTATTCTCACTTCTTGTTAGAGAAGCTTCTCTTTTCAGCTGGTGATGACCACTGGGATGACCCAAAAGGCAACATAGTACTGAGAAGAAGGGACAGAGGAGTATCTATCACTGAAACATCTCTATCACACCCTCTAAGGCTCAGGGTCCTTTGCAGAAGAGGTGGTGGAAAGAATGTAAGAGCCAAAGGAAGGGTTCCACTCCTTACAATGCAGCTGTTCACACAGAAATTGGCCTCGATATCCATGACCTTGTAGTGCCTAGCAATACCTTCACAAGACCCTCATAATAGGAGAAAAAGATCATGACATCAAAATAAAAGAGAGACTAATGGAGGGGGGGATATAATGGAGAGCAGAGTTTTGAAGGGGGAAGTGGGGGAGGAGAGAGAAATATCATGTTTTATTGTCTGTAAGTATAGAAGTTGTCAATAAAAAGGGAAAAATGAAAATACCAATAAAGTAAATATAGAAGTCATCAATAAAAATAAATAAAATTGTATCTGTAGAGAACCTTTTGAGGTAGTGCAATTATTCTAACCCTCCCATTCCATGGAAACAGTATATTTATTTTATTTAGTGTCTTAATTTCTTTAGTAACATTTTGTAGTTTTCACTATTATAGATTGTCATCTTTGTAGTCATATTAATTTCAAGTATTTTATATTTTGGTACTATCATATACTGTTTTCTTAATTTGCTTGCCAAGTTACTAATGTGTAAAAGTGTAACTTTTTAAAGTATTGACTAGATATTCTCCAGAATTATTAAGTTCATGAATTGTAAGAAATTTTATGAATTCTTTATAGTTTACTTTACATATGACCCGGAATTAAGTGTGTTGGTGCATGCCTGTATTCCCAGCATTTGGGAGGCCGAGACAAGAGAATCTTGATTTTAAGGCTTGCTTCGGCCACCCAGAGAACTGCTTTCTAAAATACAATAATACACATATATTTTAACACAGGTAGATTTAATTGTTTTATGCAATTCAGAAATTTATCTATATTTATTATTTTGGCTAGAACTACAAGAACAATGTCTAATAGAAGTGATCAAACCCATATCCTTGTCTTATTTCTGAAGTTGCATCACAATCTGTTACATCATTGCATAAGATAATACTGTTCTTCATGACGGCATGTATGGTTTTTTTTCCATGCTGTGGACTGTGGAAGTTTTAGAGGATATATATTTAAAGAGAGAGAGATGACACTGGTGAATTTTGAAGTTTTCACAATATCTATTTTTATACATAACTAATAGATTATAACTAATAGACTTTTTTTGTTTTTTTGAGGTAGGGTCTCGCTCTAGCCCAGGCTGACCTGGAACTCACTATGTAGTCTCAGGGTGGCCTCGAACTTATGGCGATCCTTCCATCTCTGCTTCCCAAGTGCTGGGATTAAAGGCGAGTGCCACCACTCCCGGTCTAATAGACGTTTTAAAATTGGGTTTTGCTATGTAGCCTACACTAGTGTGGAACTACCTATGTAGTCTAGGTTGGATTGAAACACATTATTCTTCAGCCCTAGTTTCTCAAGTGCTGAGATTATAAACATGTACCACCACTCCTGGTTATGATTATAATTAAATAAAAATATTTTTAAAGTAGGCTGTGAAACTACTTTAAAAATATTTTTATTTAATTATTTTAGACAGAGAGAAAGAGGCAGACACACACACACACACACACAGAGAGAGAGAGAGAGAGAGAGAGAGAGAGAGAGAGAGTATGGGTATGCTAGGGCCTCCTGCCACTGCAAACAAACTCCAGACATATGTGGCACTTTGTGCATCTGGCTTTATATAGATACTGGGAAACTGAACCCAGGTCATCAGACTGCACAAGCAAGTGCCTTTAACCACTAACCAATTTTACCAGTCCCTGATGGCCTACTTTTTTTTTTTTCTCGGGATAGGGTCTCACTCTTGCTCAGGCTGACCTGGAATTCACTATGCCCTCTCAGGGTAGCCCTGTACTCACAGCGATCCTCTTACCTCTGCCTCCAGAGTGCTGGGATTAAATGCGTGCACCACCACATTCGGCTTCATGGCCTACTTTTAAATAATGGTACATGTACTTGATTATTTTATTTCCAGACATTATGCAAAATTAATTTATTAATATGTATAAATTTTTATAAGCTAATACGAATATATTTTCATATATGAATAAATTGTTACATAAGTATTGTGAGTTTTGATTTTCCATGTATATAGCCATTCCATCTATTACTATGACCAGTTTAATGCGTCTTCTCTAATTATAATTGATTTTATGTATTGTTGCACTAAATAAATCCTTTAATACAATATTAAAGAGAAGTATCCATTGTCAACATGCCACTCTAAGAATTGGTGCTCAAGGTCTAGTATCTTCGTTGTTCATCTCATCTTCCACCTAGTGTATGATCAGTTTAATAAAATTGTCATCTTATACTTGGGTTCTATTTTTCCTTAATATGTCTGCATAGACACATTAGGGGATTATAGCTCCTTAATTCACAGCCATGTTTATTATTATCTAATGTTCTCAACATGCAATTTTGTGTATTTTGTGAAATCTTTATAATTATTTTCAGTGCATAATTTATTTTCCTCAAGCTACTCTGAACTACTGCCAAATGGGAACTTGTCCTCTGTTCCAACCCTCATTTTGCAGATGAGAAAAGTGAATATGTGATAATTTCACTGCTTAACTCATGGTTTCACTGATACTGAAAAAAAGAAAATTGGATATTAGTTCTTTTATATTGTAACAAATTGCCTTTCTTTTGTTGGTGTTGCTATTAGATGTTGTATCATTCATACTTTTACATATTTTAAATATATGTTTTTCATTTCTGATTGTTGTTCACAGTAAACTCAAAGGTTGCCCTTGTTCTTAACATAGTCTCCTCTGAGAGCTCTGGATTAAAGGGTAATATCAAACATACTATACTAAAATATATGGTCCTGAAAAACATGCATTTAAACTACTGACACAGTTTTACTTTACCAAATTTTCACTTAGAAGTTTTCTTCCTCTTAACTGTACACATTCCTCTAGAATTCTGTGCTGCTATGAGTTCTTTTCTTGTTCAGTTTAAAGATAAAAAAATAAAGATAATTATCTAACTTGACTTGTCAAAAGAAATACACTTTCATTAGAATAGTCCAATTTAGCATTAGTTGATGTTGATTGCTCTGAAAAACTCACATTTTTTAATGAAAATATACTTTAGGCACTTTGAGCAAATAAAAGATAAGTCTGAAATAATCTGTCTCCCAACAAACAGTTCAGAATACAAACAACTAAACTGGAAGGAAAATATAGTTCATTGTATGAATTAGGTATAAAGTAAATGGGAATGTAGAAAAGTTGATCATATAAGGCTGAAATAGTCAGGCAGTGTTTGACAAAAGAGGGGACATTTAACATGGGCTGTGATTAATTAATAGTGTATATAGAATATGGCTCATTCCCAGTTCAAAATATTTTAGGTTAGTCACATGTTAAGAACAACAGTCATTAATCTATATGGCAATGAGAAAAGAAACTATTAATCCAATATTAATATTTAGAGCACATGTTGAAATACTATGAGCCTTTCAGGAATGTTTATTTACCAATTAATAATATTTCCCACGGTGTCTGAAAGAGAACTATTATTTAATGTCAGGTAATATTAAAGGTAATTTAATATATTGTTTAACCCACTCAAGAATTAAATAAGGTTGTTGTCATTCCCACTTATTAATAACATAATTGTTACTCAATAATGTTGAATAAAACTTAGCTGGGATCACATTTTTTATTGAGAAATGATGAGATTCGCCTGTTTTTAAAGTCTGGGACTTGGGCTGGAGAGATGGCTTAGTGGTTAAGCACTTGCCTGTGAAGCCAAAGGACCCTGGTTCAAGGCTCGATTCCCCAGGACCCACGTTAGCCAGATGCACAAGGGGGCGCACGCGTCTGGAGTTCGTTTACAGTGGCTAGATGCCCTGGCGCGCCCATTCTCTCTCCCTCTCTCTCTCTCTCTCTCTCTCTCTGCCTCTTTCTCTCTCTGTCTGTCACTCTTAAATAAATAAATAAAAATAAAACAAAAAAAGTTTTTAAAGTCTGGGACTTAACCCTTTTACTGTGTTGTTAACCTAATGGTAAGAATGGAGTTGGTAAATAAGTCAGAACCATATCCAAAGGTAAGCCCACTCTCCATTATCAAGCTACCACCAATTGTGGGCTACAAGAGGGCCTACACCTATTAAATTCTCTATTAAAAAGTAAGGGTTATCTCATTTGTCTAGTGCTAACTTACTCTCCATTGGAGAATCTGCTTCTCTTTTTGAGATAGATGTAGATCCTAAGGAGAGAGCCACCCCATCATACCTCAAAAGGGCCCCGGCTGAAACTAAGAACAATAGGCGAAAAAAGCAAGGGTGCTGTTTTCTTGGTGAAAAGGGTACCAGCACAAGGGTGAAGGAAATCAACACAGAGAAAAATCAACTCCTACCAAATCAGAGATCCAGAGACCCAGAGGCCCCCAACACCTCCTCACTGAAGCAGACCAAAAATGAACCCAACATGGCTCAGGGAAATTTTGTGGAAGAGGGGGCAGAAAGAATGTCTGAGCCACATGTTGGGTCATGATATGCAGAGACATTTATCTTACCCATAACTGTGGGTTAACTCCACAATGCATGACCCATATACATCAACAAGGAGGGGCCAAGGGGAGGGGGTAGGTCATGGATGAGCCTAATAATGGTACCAAATTGTCTGTATTTGCTCAGTACAAAACTAATTAATAAAAGTCCTAAAAATAAATAAAAATAAAAAGAGAATGGAGTTGGTGATTACCCTCTGAATCATACCCAGTTTCTTAACTACTTTATAGACTCTTTCTTCCCTAACATGTACTTTTACATCACCACAGTTTTGAATCTACTCTCTTCTTCAGTCTGAGAACTTAGTAAAAGAATTGCCTGTGGCTTGAATCTTATTTTCAAGTCTGAGATGCCTGATGGTTTACTCATGGTGTAGCAACCTTGTTGTGCCTCTGGGGTGTGATCACATCCTGTCAGTGCTCAAGAGTAGGTTGGAAATGAATATTCCATCTTGACTTACAAAATTGGCATCATCAAGCCTATAATTTGATGTGCTTTTTTGTGTTTGTTTGTTTTTTTTTTTTTTACCATTTTTGACAATTGCTCAAGGTTAGTTGTCTCCTTTCCATAGTGAGAATTTGACTGTGCTAGTCCTTGGTCTTCTGGTACCATCTAAAGGACATTAGATGCCTAGCTCAATTTATGATCACATTCCCTAGATTATGCCCAGTTATAACGAAATTGGATGATGTGGTTCTCTTGTGAATTTCTCATTTAGAAGTATGAGAAACAAACTTAGACATGAAATGGTTTGGGATATTTTCTTATGCCCAATAGGGGATATTTTAGCTCCCTGAATTGAGATGGTGGTGGTGAGTGTAATGGGTAATCAACGCTTTGTACAAGACATTATTCCTTTGGTTGCCAGACTAACTTTTTTTAATTTTTAACTTACATGCAAGATAATACAACTACTGTGCAATAATATTTGAAATCCAGGATAAATTGTATATATATACACATTATATAAAATATATACAATATATATTATATAAATTATATATATATATAATTAAAGAGCACATCTAGATTTTAAGGAGATATTTTGAGAATAAGTGTGTACATGTAAGATTTATGAATAAATGGCAACTCAATAATATTCAGTTAACTCCTTATAAAAAGTCGGCCTGAAGGACCACCATAGCAACCATTTCTAATACACCTGTTGTACATGTCTTATTGAATTTATGTCTAGTCAATGATATTTGTATATGCCAGCATTGCACAAGGAGAAATGTATAGGTCTCTACCATTATTAGGTGCATTCTTTTCTTGGAGAAGCAGGTACTTTAACCTTTACTCCATCCTGCTTTTGAAATCATCTTGTTTCTTTCCATTGTGTATAATGGCAATGGAAGCAGCACTGAAATTTGTTGCTTTTCTCATTTTTTTTTTATAATTGGGGCTCACTATTAGAGAATAAAAAGATTTTACATTTAATTCTATCCTTACAAGTTGGAAGTTGATACCCAGTATAAAGAATGCTTACTGAGAAAATGAATAAAATAAATACATTGTCCTAATATTACTCAATTAAGCCTACTTCACTAAATACTAGAAAGGTATTGTCCAACAATAAACTGTAAGCATACATATTATTTTTTTGTGGTAGGGTCTCACTGTAGCCCAGGCTGACCTGGAATTCACTATGTAGTATCAGGGTAGCTTGAATATACATTAGTTTTCACATTCATTCAATGACAACTTACTGAGTCACCTATGAATATATAGTAGGAGCTAGTGGCATAATGATTTATCACATGCATTCAATATTTTATCATAGATCAAAGGTGGCAAGAACCATTTCTTACATACACACCTTGGTGGATTCAATATCATATAATATGGACAAAATCTTGATTTTATGGTCTCAACTACCAATTTATCTTTGTTCTTGTATTAATGAATGCTGATGATAGACATAATTTTCATCAAACTTTATATTGTATACCATTTTTGCAGTTGATATTGTTCATTAAATTGACTAATTTTCTGTGTTTTTAAGAAAAATACCTATCTTTTTACATTGAAGTACATTTGATATTTCTAGTTATATATCCATGGTGTTTGCAGTTCTTCCATCTATAATAGAAATTCTTGCCATATAGTCTGTAATGGATGATTTTTTTTAGATCAGGAGATAGAAAAATTCTCTTGTAATTAAAATGAGGTTTATCCTGAGAGAATGCAGTATATCCTGATATATCATGTAGATGGAGTCTTTATACTTACTAAGCTTAAGTAATATTTTCTTTCATATTTACAACTGAGTTTTGGCTTCTCTCTAACATAGTAAATATTCTGACTTCATCAATTCAGGTGTATAGGGACTTGCTGGACATATGTGTTTGTTTTTAGAACTGAAGTTTCAGTCATTACAGAAAGACTTAAAACTTTTCTTTGGCAAACATTTATTTCTCCACCAATTCCCCTGTCTCATATTTCAGTATTCCCTACTTTATATAAAGATGAACAAAACTATATCAAGAAACACCATTTTTCTACTAACCCCTAGTCTGCTTCAACTAGCCTATCAATCATGAATGTTACCTATCTGCCCTTCCTAGGTTCAATGACAGTCTGCTTTCAGGAGTAAGAAAACAGGACAATGTCTTTTTGCACTCAGTATGGATGGTGTGTTTACGCACCATGATGCCTTTTGGATTTTATTATGTCTGGGCCATTTTCCAATATTTTATGAACATGGTTTTGTCAAGATTTTCCTGGATTGAAACATGATTGTATATCTGGACAATATCTTAGTCTACTTATGATAGCACTGTCCAGATGGTCCTGGACTGTCTCCAACCGAATCAACTTTGGGCCAAAAAATGTGGAAGCATGGATTTTATGAAGTCCAAGTCAAGTTCCTGGTGTATGTAATCTCCTCACAAGGGATTGGGATGGACTTCTGGAAAGTCAAATCAGTACTGATTAGGACACACATCTAATTCTAAAAAAACTTTCAATAATCTTTCGTATTCCATCTATAATTACATTAGGTGCATCCTCCCTTCTTTGGCTCTAACTTTCTTGCAAACTAATCATTTGGAGAAGACACTATCCATTCCAGTGATCTTCTGAGTCCCAAGAAGCTTTAAAATAATTTAAATACTGGTTCATTTCTCTTTGCATCCTAGTATATTCTTACCATGAAAGACAGATATTAGCATTTAATTTACTCTATCAATCTTGAAAAACAAAGCATATTTTTTCCACTCTTTTGGAGCTATCTTTTCAAGAATGGTTGTCTGCACATGAACAATCTGTCATCAAAGTGTCATTATTTAGGCAATTCCCAGATACTTTTCAAACTTACTCTATTTACCTATTACTCCTCTAAAGCTCTTCTTGTCATGGTTGCAAATGACACATGCTGAACATTATACGGACAAAGTCAGTTTACTTCTCTTATCATTGCACACATTACCTCTCTATACTTTATTATAATTTTAATTGAAAGGTAAAATAATATTTATATTTCACTTATAAGATAATGCTTACTTAATGGATTAAATATGCCTAATTAGTAAATGTTTTACCTCAAATAAATATCAGTGTTTTTTTTTCATTTTGCTATGTCAACAGAAATTTCTAATTTTCCTTCTATAATTTCATGATTTTATTGGTTGTTCAGGAACATCTTGCTTAATATACGCACACACACACACACACACACACACACACACACACACACATATATATATATATATGTATATATATATATATATGCATTCACTAAGATCACAATCTTCTTTCATTTGAAAAGATTTATTTTTTTGCTTTAATATATGTTCTATCCTAGAAAACATGGCATGGGCTTTTGAGAAGAATGTATTCTGAGCTGTGGGGTGAAAGGTTCTTTATATATTTGCTAGAACTGTTTGGTCTAGAGAATATATTAAATCCAATATTTGTTAGTAGATTTCTCCATATGGAGGACCTTTCCATTGCTGAAGACATGATGTTGAACTTTCTTATTATTTTATGACAATATATTCCTTCATATTTATTAATAATTTCGTTTCTCCGAAGTTTGGTTTATATTTATTTATTATTCTCATATCATCTCGATTTATTGACCTCTTTCTTAGTGCATAGGTTTTGACTTAAGACTATTTTGTTTGATATAAATCTTGCTACTTCTGTTTTATTTTTGGATTCCCTGTACAGGGTATATCATTCCATATTTTCAGCACATCTTTCCTTACAGGTTAATTTATTTTAAATAACATGTACACAGGTCTAATTTTATATTAAGTCACATACTCTATATGTTTATGTAGGAAAATTTAACCACTTACATTCAATGTAATTACTGAAAGGCAAGGACTTATAAGTGCTATTTTTGTTCATTGTCTTCTAATCATCTTGTAGATCCTTTGCTCCTGTTTTACCCAAAGCTCTTAGTGTTTCCCTTTGTGGTTTATGTATTTAATGATGTATTTTGATTCATTGACTCTTATTTTTAATGTGTGTATACAAGCTTTTATTTTGTGGTTACAATTAGGCTTACAAAACCTTATGCTACAATGGGTAATTTTAAGCCAATAACAATTTAACCTTAATCCTCTTTCAAAAAATAAAAACCTCTAAACGTTAACTTTTTATCTATCTGCACTTTGTTTTTTTATGTAAGAATACACTCTTCTATATTGGATATATCTTAACAGATTATTTAAGCTATTAATAATTTACCTGGGAAATATTCATAGTAAAGATCAAAGTTATATGCATATCACAACTTCAATATTAGAATATTCTCTTTTCACTGTAGACATACTCTTACCACTGAATTTCCAAGTATATTCATATAACTTATTAGCGTCCTTTTATTTCACCTTTAAGAATTAAATTACCCTTAGAATTTATTGTAAAGTAGAGTTGATGGAAATGGACCTCAGCTTTTTCTTATCTGAGAATTTTTAAAAATTCATTTATTGTTGTGGTTTGAATGTGAAGTGTCCCCCTTAGGCTAATGTGTTTGAACACTTGGTTCCCACTTGGTGGCACAGTTTGGAAAAGTTGTGAAACCTTTAGAAGGTGAAGCCTTCCTGGAGGAAGTGGGTCACTGGGAACCAGCCTTACTGATTTGTAGCCTTGCCCTACTTGCTATTTGTCTTCCTCTGCTTCCTGCCTACCTATGTGACTATTGAGATTCCTGCTCCTGCCACCATGTCCTTGCTCAGCATGAACTTACTCTCAAAACTATAAACTGTAAATAAAACTTTTCCTTTCTCAGCATAAACTTACCCTCAAAACTATAAACTGTCAATAAACCTTTTTCTTCTTTAAATTTCTTTAGTTTATTTTGTCCCAGCAGTGAGAAAGTAACTGATACATTTATGAAAACATATTTTCCATAGTATATTTGGTTATATGTACTTCGCCTTCAGCACTTTGAATATGTCATCTCACTTTACCTATAAGGTTTCTACTGAAAAGTCTACTGCTAAGTGTTTTAGAACATTTTTATATTTCTTCCTTCTTTTTTTCCTATTGCTTTCATAATCCTTTGTTTACCTATAATTCCAGACAATTTTATTCTAGTGACTTTTGTATATGTTATTTGGGTTGAATCTAATGGGAACTAGTTGACAATCCTATAT
Organism: Dipus sagitta; assembly: GCA_036346955.1. NCBI lineage: Eukaryota > Metazoa > Chordata > Mammalia > Rodentia > Dipodidae > Dipus > Dipus sagitta. Next base: position 67,807,193 of record CM070776.1, read on the forward strand.
CTGGATATTTATACTGTATTCCAGATGTGGTAATTTTCTGCTACTATTTCTTTAACTATGATTTCTACTCTTTTATCTTTCTTCAATTCCTTTTGGATTCCAATGATATGAACACTTGCTCTTTTGGTGTTATGCCATGAATCCCATAAGCTTATCTGATTCATTTTTCTTTTTCTCCTTAGAATGTACGTTTTCAAGTATCTTGTACTCAAGTTCACAGATTATTGTTTTCTGATGGATTAATTCTACTGATGACATTTTCCATTGCATTTAAAATTACAAAATTATATTCAGTGTATATTTCATTTATAAAACTTCAGGTTTAAATATTATATCTTCTAAATTTCTCATTTTTGTAACACATTGTATTATAGGGTAGTCCATTTGTTTCTCCATGTCATTGTGGTGTTCAGTGAACTTTTTTCAAATTTTAATGTTTTTAATTTATTTATTTGAGAGGGAGAGAGAGAGAGAGAGACAGCGAGCACACCAGGGCCTCTAGCCACTGCAAACGAACTCAAATTGTATGTGACACCTTGTGCATTTGTCTTATGTGGGTCCTGGGTAATCAAACCTGGGTACTTTGGCTTTGCAGGCAAGTGCCTTAACCACTAAGCCATCTGTCAAGCCTTTCAGTGAACTCCTTTAAAACAGTCAATTTAATAGTGTCTCGGGCAATTTATTTATCTACATCTTTTTAGGGCTAGTCTTTGTCACCCTATTTTGTCCTTTTGCTAATGGTTTCCCCTCATTATTCTTGACTCTTACAGTTGTTTGCTGGTGTCTGTGCATTGAGGAAGTGAGTTTTATTTTGAATTTCTCAGTCTAATTTTACTTCTGTATGGTAATTCTATTCAGAACTTCTAAGCAGTTCATCTTTAGTGACTCCTAACCTTGTGACAGCTGCAGCTATTTCAGGACTGGAAAGAAAGTCTTCTAATTTCAGGACTGACACAGTGGCTATAATTTTTGGCTGTGATCTTATGTAGCTAGGCTGGACTTCAAGGATCATAGCTGTTGATTCATGCCTATAGATGAGAGTTATTAAAAGCACTGGACAGATATAGGCAGCTAGATGGAATTCAACCTAGGAATTAAATTTGTCTTGCTTGGGTTATAGGCACCTGTATTTTTATTTATTTATTTATTTATTATTTGGAGAGATAGAGAGAGAAATAATATGAGTTGGAGTGCCAGGGCCTTTTTCCACTTCAAACGAACTCTAGATGTATGCACCACTTTGGCTTACATGGGTGCTGGGGAACTGAACCTGAGTTGTTAGGCTTTACAGGCAGGCACCTTAACCACTGAGAAATATCTCTTTCCCCCACATGAATATTTTTAAAGGGGCCCAAGGGCTCAGTGTGAGGGTCGTAAAATAGATTCAGGGTTATTGGTCTTCCTCCTGACATTGAATTTTTGTGTGGCTAGCACAGTACTGGGTTATAAGAAAAAGCCATAAAGGGCTAGAGAAATGGCTTAGCAGCTAAGGCATTTGCCTGAGAAGCCTAAGGAACCCAGTTCAATTCCCTATGACCCATGTAAGCCAGATGCACAAGAGAGCACATGCGTCTGAAGTTCGTTTGCAGTGGCTAGAGGCCCTGGTGTGCGCATCCTCTCTTTCTCTCTATTTGTCTCTTCTATCTCTCAAATAAATAAATAAAACAAGGAAAAACAATTTTAAGAAAAAGCCATACATATAAGTGCACAGAGATTCTCTGTGTCATGTTCTTATTCCTATGTTCTTCAATGCATCTTTACTTGTTGTTTTGCTGTGATCTCTTCTGTAGTTTGCTTAGCTCGTGAAACAGTGTATTTGATCAGAGATAATTGTACAAGCAGATATTTCTGTGGAGGGACAATTGATGTAAGGTCTTATTCTCCCATGTTGCTCTGTCCTTTTGGGAATCTGCTTTGCTCTTCTTACTCTTGAACTACTATCTTCATTCGGATTTTATAACACTAAAACACTACTTTTATATACTCTTTCACAGTCTCTATCTAGCCTCCAAATATTGGAGTTACTTAGTAGTTCAACATTAGTCTTTTATTCTATGTTGGAATATCTTTCCATAAAATGACTCAGACATGACGAATTGGTTACCATATGGTGATTATTCCTAAATTTCTACTTCCATTTCTCAAGCTCAGGAATCTTATATTCATCTATCTACTTAGTACAGGAATTTCAATGTTTCTTTAAAAAGACAAACTGTAATTTGAAATTTTCAAGAAAGAATACTTCATAGCAATTTACTTCTCCAAGTGCAACAATTCAGAAAAACAATGTATTCCTCATATTATTTGCCACAGTTATAGTTTTCATTTGGGGCATTGTTAGGTAAATTAAGAGTTGTTTCTTTCACTATGTTGAAACTAGGAAATTATTGCTTCACTCCATTCATAATAGAGTTCAATAAATCTTTGTTAGATGAATTATATAATAATTCTAAGCAAAAAGATCATTTACCATATTCTAGTAATTATGGTAAAGGCTATAAATGAATTATCTAATTTAATGTTTTGCAATTATCTTGTGAGGAAAGTACTGTTATTATCTTAGTTTGTAATAGTTGAAGAAATTGGGAATCTCAAATGCCATCTAAAATATACAAATAATAAGAGGTATTATTGCTTAAAACTTTTTTTCTCCTGTAAAGGTCAAAAGTATCTGCCCTTTTTTTAGAAACAAACAACCATATTTATTAAAAACACAAGGTCTATCAGCTCAATTCTTCTAGACTTGTCTCTGGATATTTTGGTTGCTATCAGAAGAGCCATACAAAACATTATTTTTCCTGTACTCTGACTTCCTTCTAATATACTAATGTATATTAGTAGGTGAAATATGATGAACATGTGTTTTCTCTTCTCTGATTCACTTAGGCCGCAGCAAATTCTATAGAGAATGGTGAACAAAATAGCAGCTGAATTTGATCATGTAGTAAGTGTCTCCCTCCAGACCCAACAATCTGAGCAGGTCCTCAAGCATCACACTACCTTCATACAAATGCTAAAGAGAGTCAGGTGAGATATTATAATGTCCAGTTTAGGGATAAAAAGAAAAAATTTTACTGAGGAAGACATGGAGGAAAGGGTTGACAACATTATCCACCCTGAAATTCAAGTAGTCCATAGAGGAAAGAAATATCTCCTACTTTGGGGTAGGGAGAAAAAATTATGCAAAGCTATTACCCCCAACTGTGGACAGCAAATCAGGGATAAGACTACCTGCTGGAGAAGAGGACACATGAAGCTTTCATAGGAACATTAGAATTCACATGCATCTACCATGCTGAATACTTGCAATAGGCATAAACAAAATCTTTCTATATCCAGACCAAACCTTGCAGATGGACTCTCTGGACCTGCACTAACATTAGGTGGATACCTGTGGGATAGTTTTAAGTTTTTTTCTTATAAAATTGTCAACTTTGGAATGTACTTGGGACATACAAAACTATGCCAGTTCCTATAACTGAGAGGCTGAAGTACAATCCAGATTAACATCAGCTCTGTTGGCTAAAGGACTGTTTTCATGACTTCTCATGCAACTTTGGGAAACCAAGCTTTCCCCAGGTCCATATTCATTGACAGAGCCTCAAGACTGATACTGGCAACAAACTACTGGGGCAGACTCATATTTTTGCCTGCATTGCCAACAGTTGTGATATGGGTCTGTGTTAATGCCTGAGGCTGTGCAGGTCCTTATGGCTGTGAGATTAATACAAATTTAGAATCAGCCTTCCTACCAAAGGGGCTGTCTTTACCAACATTATACTAACTTCCATGAGCAGAGTACAGAGAAAGACTATTCATTAGAGGGAAAGCAGGAAAGTTAACTTAGAACTTTACCTTCAATCTCACTGCCTGGCTGGTGAGAAATAACACTAGGTGGATCCCAGTGATGCCTATCTCTAGGCCAGTGCCTACAGCCTGAGGCTCTGCAATTGCACCAGTACTACCCACATAGAAATATTCCTAGTCTATTTGACCTCTAGTCTTGCCAGTGTCTAATGTAGCTTGGTGAAACAGTCTTGACTCACAATTCTAATTCATCAGTAAGTCCATGGCCATGTGGTTCTTAGTCCTAAACCAGTGTTTTTCTTGTCTTGGTGGACTGTAGGGTCAGGGTATAAAACAGTTTGGCAGCTTTGGTGCCTACATGGATTACATAGGAGCCTAAGATCTGTTCCTCCATCCAAACCAGGATAGGATCCCTTGATGCTTTACCACAGATTCTTGACTTTGGATGAAGCAGCTATGTGTACCCTAGATGCATGGAAAACAATTGGTAGGGTTCACTACCATTTTTTGTCTACCTACCCAGCTCATGTTATGTATCAGAATAAATGCTGCTTTGTGATAGACTTGAATGTGAGTCATCCTCTAGTAATGAAACAGTAACATTACACCAGCAGTGAACTCTTACAACAAACATTAATTTAGGGTGCCGTGTAGTGATTGCATTGTAGAAGTAGCTATGGGCTCTGAAAATAAAGACCCTGTGTAGAATTTCTGGAAATATAGGCATAGATGAAAACTGATCATGAAGAATGGAATGAGTGTATAATCCTTCAGTTCCAAAATAATCCTATAAACCAAAACTGCAAGGAAAATACAGTATCATCTAATGGTCAACATAAGGTGTCAGACACTTGTGCAGTAGTGGCACACAGCCTCGTCAGGTAACCAACCGTTTGCTGATTGGGCATGAGGCCCACTCAGTGGGCAAGAATCCATATCTGATGCTAGAAACCAAATCAGAGTCCCATGGTCAGGAAATTCAGACCTTGGAAAGAAACCCCTACTGCTTTCTGAAGAAGAGAATAGAGAGGTGATAGCTAAATGGTTCAAATGTCAGATATCTATCTCTTTCTTTCTTTATTATATACTGTACAGCCTAGTGTCTATAGTTGGCAATATTCTATTGTGTACTTAAAATGTCCTCAGAAAGTAAACAGTGTTTTAAGAATTATTAACACAAAAAGAATAAAATAACAACAAATAACAAAGGGAATAATATTAACATAATGAGGTTTGATGATGGGGATGGCTTCCCAAGTGCATACTTATGACCAAACCTGTGAAATATGTTCTTTTCATTTACCAACCAAATCTCGAGTGTATATGTTTAAACTGAGAATCTTATACTTTATTTTATTATTTTATTTATTTGAGAGAAAGTAGAAGAGAGAAAGATAAAGGGCACACCAAGTGCTTTCAGCCACTGCAAATGAACTCCAGATGCATGTGCCACCTTGTGCATGTGGTTTACGTGGGTACTGGAGATTTGAACCTGGGTTCTTAAGCTTTGCAGGCAAGTACCTTAATTGCTAAGCAATCCATCCAGCTTCTGGGAATTTTGTACTTTAAATTATTAAAATTGTGTTGACCTCACTAGTTTCCCAACACTTTTGCATCCTGCATTTTTTCCTGGTTCCTTTTTTTAAGTTACTCATAGAGGAATCAACCTCTGATTTTATTTTGTGACTTTATTTCTATGACCATTACCATATTTCATCCTTTATTCTCCCTCTTTCTGCTTCGACACCATTCTTCCTAAACACCAACTTCTGTGTTGCTAATGAACATTCACTTGGGGATTCTTGCACTGTTCCAAAAGAATTTATGTCAGAAAACATAACTTGAATGTCAGAATAAAATAGCAGGAGATGTGAGTATAAACCACAATTGATATTATATGAGTTCAAAGTAGACATGGGTAAGATTGAGGGCGTGGTGGGATACAAGAAGCCACATTCTGGTACTGGAGTCAAAAAGTTGAACCTAATCACTGAAAAGAACTGATTAGGATTAGAAGTGATTAAATATGATGCATTCTCTGGAAACACAGGAGTATTATCCTGCTCCAATGGTGCTCATCTTCCTCATAGAGCTTCACAAAGGGCACCCACAAACGATCACACTACTTACAAGCACAAGCCTCAAGACAGAGATATGCTAAATTGCCTAAAATTACTTAGGGTTTGCATTTGTTTAAAAAAAATCTTTTCTATTGCCCACACATAAGCTTGAACATAATGTTGCTTCAAAAGGAGATAGAATTTTATTATGCCATGCCAGAACATTGCCCATCTTAGTAATCTGTTTACTACTTCACATTCTTTTCTGATTCCATTCTTTCCTCATACTTGCTTTGATTTCATTATAGCCTTTGTGCTAACCTTAATAATGTGATTAATAACCTAACTTGGCCCAGGATAGATTCTTGTTTGCTTCTTACACCATTAAATACATTGCTTCATTATTTTTTTCATGCTTTCTGACCCATTGAGTAGTAATAATTTTCTGTTCCACTCTTTCCTGTGCTTGAGGCAAGCACGGGGCTTTTTCTCATGACCAAAGTTCTTTTTAAAATGGTCTTGTTTGGTATTTTGCTGCCCTCTAGTGTCTGGTGTCAATGGTTGCCAGCCACACCGGAAATCTGTATCTCTCAGTTTGTCTAATGCAGTGAAGACAAAAACCTTAGAAAACCTGTCAAAGACAAATAGACTTTTAAAGAAAATAACTCAGAAATGTGTGAATAAACTTAAAAATACAAACTAGATGCACTTAATTATTTGAAGATAGAAAACAAAATTTGCTTCCTTTTCTACTGAAAATATCTCTCATGTAGTATTTCATCTTTACATGTTATATAGAAAGCTAGATGTTAGAGGAAATCATATTTATGAAAGTAACAAAAGATTAAGAAATATCAAAGAACAAAAGGAGTGTATACATCTATGTAATTAAAATAGAATAAACAGTATCCTTATTATCTTTAGAAGAACAGAACCATCCACTTTGTAGATCAGGATTTATTTTTCTTTTTGTTTATTGTTAGTCAAGGTCTCTGTTTCCATATCAATGACAAAACATTTTTACTTAAATAGTTAACATACTTAAAATATTTATTTATTTGCAAGGAGGGAGAGAAAGATAAAGGGAAATGGCCTAGGGCCTCTGGCCACTGCAAACACATTCTAGACCCATGCACCACATGGTGCATCTGGCTTTACATGGTTAATGGGGGATTGAACCCAGGCCATCAGGTTATGCAAATGAGCACCTTTAACCACTGAGCGACTCTCCAGACCTTAAACAGTGTTTTCTTATCATCTAAGAACCAAAATTCATTGCTTCCAGATATTTTTCTTGCTCCAGATTACTTTATCTATTCATAGTCTTTTAAGATCCCATATTAACTTCAATTTTGATTTTCTGTTTGTGTAAAAATTCACTCCAATTTTTATAAAGATAGAGAAGACTATGTATTAATTTAGGTAGTAGGTACTTTTTAATACTATTTATTATTCCAGTCCAGGGACATAGGATGAACTTCCATTTTTGTGCATGATTCAATTTATTGTGTCTTATAGTTCCCATTGTGAGAATTTTCCAACATCTTGATAAAGTGTAGTTGTTAATATTTGCTCCTTTCTTATAATGTTGTAAGAGGTATTGGTTCCGTGAATTATTTTTCAATACATAGTCTAGTATTATTGTGTATAATTATAAGTGAATTTTGGAACTACACTAAATTTGATCACTAATTCTAACTTTCTGTTGGACTCTATGAGGTGTGTGTGATGTTTGTAAACAGACACAATTTTACTTCCTCCTTTCAAATTTCAATGATTTTATTTATTTTTCTTATCTAATTCCTATACTGAAATTTCAGTACTTCAATAAGTAGAAAGAGGGAGAGTGGGCCTCCTAGTTTTCCTTGATTTGAAAAGAACCAATTTAAGATTTTCACAATTAAGTAAGATATGAGTTGTAAATTTATCACCTACCACTTTTATCATGTTGGAGATTATTGTTTTAATTTTTATAATTGAGAATTTTAATACATGAATGCATTGTAATTTGATCACAATTCCTCACAATACCTCATTAGGCCCTCTCTCTCATCCCATCCCAGTGAAGGCCCTGCTCTTTTCATGTGCTTCCTTTTCTATTTTGATTTCTCTTTCACTTTTTGCCCTCCATTATCATCTATGTCAAAATGTTGATTGGCACAATGTTATGTAATTCTTAAAGGAGGCAGCAACTTCCACTGTGAGGTTATTAATACACCTGTCCCTACATGTCTGGAGGGTAGTTTCCAAAATACTCCTCCCCACCTTAGAGCTGTTGCATTCTTTCTATCTCCTCTTCTGCAATGTTCCATGAGCCTTGTAAGGTGTTATAGAGATGTCACATGTAGTGCTGAACTCTAAAAAGCCTATTCTTTTCAGCACTTTGGTAGTTTAAATGTATGTCCCCCAATAGACAAATGTGTTTTATTAAAGCTTGTCTCCACCTGTCTGGCTAAAGGAGGTTTCACTGGAGGTAGATTCTGGAGTACAGCCCAAAGGTATAACTGGGGGCTGATCTGTTTCCCAGCTTAAAGATTTTGGATACTCTGAGCTCTGTTGTGCCTCTGCTGTCTTGCTGTCAGTTTTGTGTTTGTTTGTGGTGCTGGCTGTTTGGTTCTCTTTCTCTACTTGGATCTGTGAAAGGAGGCCAGCTTCTTCCTCCATCAATGGGACTTCCCCTGGATTTGTAAGTTTCAAATGAATCTCCTCCTCCAATAAGCTGTGTCATGATTGGAAGTGCATTCCTGAAAGGGGGAGCTGACTACAACATCCATTATTCACAGCCATCTCCAAAAAGGAACTTCTCTGATGTGAGGTATGACCAATACCAGCATTCTTTCTGCCACCTCCTTCACAATTTTCCCTGAGTCCTAGGAGATGTGATAGAGATTTCTATTCCAGTACTGAGCACTCAAGTTGCACTTCTTATCATCCTGTTATTAGAGGGAACTAGTCAGGCAGCTTTGTTAGGCAGGTAGTTAGAGAAAGGCTCAAAAAAGGGAAATTTTAGGATTCACTGACAAAGTCCTATTGCAGCAGAACTGGAATTCAGCATCTGATCCAGTCTCACCCAATCAGCTTTCCCTCTTTCTGTCCCTCTCTCTCTCACACACACACACACACCTTACCCAGGAGTGTATGAACCTCTTCTCTAAGCCACAGCTATTCACGTCTCCTGCTGTACCCAGGTGTACCAAAATTTCCTGGAGATAGTCCTCTGAACATAAGTTAATAGAGATGTACTGGGGGTCACCCTATCTATCCTGTTCTGGCTCTCTGGATGTTAATATTTCTTTTTTAAAATTTTTTTTTGTTATTTTTATTTATTTATTTGAGAGCGACAGACAGAGAGAGAAAGAGGCAGATAGAGAGAGGGAGAGAGAATGGGCGTGCCAAGGCCTCCAGCCACTGCAAACGAACTCCAGACGTGTGCGCCCCCTTGTGCATCTGGCTAACGTGGGTCCTGGGGAGTTGAGCCTCGAACTGGGGTCCTTAGGCTTCACAGGCAAGCGCTTAACCGCTAAGCCATCTCTCCAGCCCGGATGTTAATATTTCTATGTCTGAGTCTTGGGGGTCCCAATGCAAGTAACACCATGTCTTTCTTTCTCTGGCAGCCTGACTACTATCTTGGGAAAGGTCATTCTTTACTATTAATCTTATTGCCCTTTAATTTTTTTTAAGTGCAAGGCTTTTAAGAAAATGCCTTTTCATGTTTTTCCCCCCAGGCCCATGATTAACTCCCATATGGGCTCTCCCACCATGTGGGAGAATCCATCCCAGTTTTCTTGGTTCACAGACTCCCCCTTCCCTGACTCCTCTGAATAATTGTAATAGTTTATAAACTATCCTTATCAGTTAGTTTATTTCAATCATTTGTTAAAAACCGGTGAGAGCACAGTAAGGACTCATCTCATTACCTTAGAGATACTTGCTCAACCATGTTTATTGCTGCTCAATTTATAATAGCTGGGAAATGGAACCAGCCTAGATGTCCCTCAACTGATGAGTGGATAATGAAGATATGGCACATTTATACAATGGAGTTTTACTCAGCAGTAAAGAGAAATGAAGTTATGAAATTTGCAGAAAAGTGGATGGATCTGGAAAGAATTATACTAAGTGAGGTAACCCAGGCCCAGAAAGCCAAGCGCCACATGTTCTCCCTCATATGTGGATCTTAGCTAGAGATGATTGGGCTTCTGTGTGAGAAGGAAAAAACTCAGTAGCAGAGGCCAGTAAGTTAAAAAAGGAGATAGAAAGGGAAGAGAAAGAAAGGGAGGAGGGCTTTTATTAGGTTGGTATTGTATATATGTAAGTAGAAAGATTGAGATGGGGAGGGGATATGATGGAGAATGGAATTTCAAAGGGGAAAGGGGGGAGGGTAATACCATGGGATTTTTTTTGTTATCATTGAAAATATTAATAAAAATGGAGAAAAAAAAAACCGGTGAGAGCACAGTATTTGGAGTTTAAGGACTTTCCTGAACCCCACCAAACCCTTTTTTAATTTTAATTTAATGTGTTCCCATTTATCACCACCATCTGTTAAAATAAGATTCTCCAAAAGTGAGAATAGCACTAATCAATGGGCATAGGCATAAACATTTAGAAATAAATTTGATGGGCACAGTATATCCATTTGGCCAAAAATTAGTGCTACCTTCTACCTTGGGACCTGTGACTTTCCAATCCATAGACTTTTGCATCAGTGTTCAGTCCCAGGCATAAATTATCTCCCACAGAGGGGACCTCAAACCCATCAGAGAGCAGTTATTTACACCCATAACTTATATGCCACTATCACACCAGTTGACATATCTTACCTTGCTTGTTGGTTATGTACTTTGCAGGATGGACTGCTTGTTAAGACTATTAATGACTTTTCTCCTCCAGAAATCTGCATAGAAATTTCTAGCACAATGGCAGCTAGCCAACAAGGTGGCAGATTGCAACCATGTCTGGCTTGATTTCTCAAGTGTCCTGCCACTATAGCATGTAGTATCTTAAGCAATGGGATTTTACCATCTGGTACTTCCTTCAAGCCTCCTTCTGTGAAAAAAATTGCATTCTTACTAGCTTCAGCCTTCCATGGGTTGGGTTTTACCCTCAGGACATCATTTCCATTTTCCCATTGCAAGTCAGTTGGCCCACCTTTATTAGTTGTAATTTCCTTAACAATAGCAGCTTAATTGACCTAATACCAGTCTGTGTGCCTGTAATTTTAAGCTTCCTTACATTGTTTTCTGTGATAAACCATACATCTTTAGTATACATATGTTCACACTTCCACAAAGCACACTAGTACATTACTTTTAAATGCAACTTTACTCACAGTCTCACAACATGGACAGAACTATCCAGCATTTCCTTTAGTAGCCCAGTTCACACAAAGTTCCTAACTACCCTTTTGAAACTTCATAAGACAATATTTCACAGTGCACAATTCTCTATGTATTGGCATTTTCAAATTGTCAGAAGAATAGCCTATACAGCTCTGCTTACAACAATGCAAGGCTTATCATGTCCAAAGCACCAAATCCTTACACATTTCTTCCACAAACATGTTCCAAAACACTAAACACACATGGTCAAATTCATCACATAAATGATCCCACTTCTGGTACTAGTTTCCCATTGTAATTACCTTTTCACTAGTGGTACACTTCAGAACAAAAGTGGTTTATGACAAGAAAAGGTTCATTTCAGACTTATAGTTTTCAGTGGAAACTTCATCATGGAGAAAAAGGCTGGCTTATTTCATCATACATCCACAGCACAGAGATTGCTTTGCACACACAGTAAGTTAAACTTAAGATCTACCTCAAGTGACACACTTCTTCCAGCAAGGCTCTGCCTAATGGATGCAAAATAAGAAGCTTAATTAAAAATACCTGAGGCTATGAGGAATATTTACATCCAAACCACACAGTTCTTATGAGAGACCAAAAAGAAATAACATGCTACATCTGGCTTCTGTAATCTTATTTAATAGCGAGACAATAGTACCGCCATTTTAAAACAGATAGCCATTTTGAGTAAATAAAAAGCCCAGGCCTGGCTCAGAGGAGGAACTAGCTGACTAATGTACTATTTTTGCTTCTGTATCCATGCTTGCCTAACTATAGCTCCCCCCATTGATTCATGGGAAGCCTCCACTTCAAGGGCATTCAGAGAAACCTAGCCACAGGGGCCCCAGCCTCTTGCAAAAGATAAGTTCTGCAAACAAGTCACTGACCTAAGGTAAGTAGGCTAGAGTTCCCACGCACACCCTCTCTAGAATTCCTGCACACGCCCACATAGAACCAATCATTCTAAAAGTTGCAATATGATGTAACCTTGGTGGTCTTTTTCCTTTATAAACCCCTTCCCTCTGAGAGTCAGGGCTCTCTCCCTCACTACCACTGTGCCGGACTGTGTGGTCAGAGCCCCGGCCTAGGCTTGCAATAAAGAAACCTGCTTTGAGTGTCTCAGCTTCTGTTCCCTGGGTGACTCCTGGTGGTCAGGGGTCTTGGCACATCACCTTGGGGGCTCATCCGGGATCCCCAGAGACCCCCAATGAACCTGAGACCCTGAATATTTCTTCTCTGACTGGTCGGTAAGTTTTCCACTTGAGCACTCTCTTTTTACTTTCACTTTGTTGGCTAGCCGCATCTGTTTTGTGATCAGGTCATACGTCCTGGTGGACGCACCGTAAGGACAGACATGGAGGAGACACAAGATGTCCTGCCCCTCATCTGAGTGGGGCCTCTGTCCCAGAGGACGGAGCAAACCTGCTGGGGAGACCTGCTCCCATCCTTACTGTGTTTGGCATTATTGAGCTGTCCCCTAAGTACTCAGACTCTTCTGGCCACTAGGGATCTGAATCTGACTCTGCAGCATGCACATCTAGTGTTTGGGCCCTGTGTGTCTGTCTAATACTTGTGTGTCTTGTCATTGCCCTAATCCTATGGACGTTCCTCCCCTGACTCAATAACATGGGGCAAATTACTTCCTCCCCTTTAGGACTCTGCCTCGTGCACTGGAAGGACGTCAAAGCAGTTGCCCATAACAACGGGGTAAATGTTAAAAAAGACAGATGGATTACATTTTGTTCCTCTGAATGGCCTATCTGCAATGTAGTATGGCCACCAGAGGGGACCTTTCATCTAAATACTATACTTGAGGTTGAAAAAATTGTTTTTCACCCTAGGAGTGGACACCCTGATCAAATCCCTTATATTGTGACCTGGAGGAACCTGATAGAAGAGCCTGTCCCCTGGGTGAAGTCTTTCCTCCCTTCCTCACCCCCTCCTTCACAGGTGCTGGCAGTTACACCCAAAGGAGACATGAAGCCTACTGCTGAAGCCTCAGCCTCAATTCTTGCAGGGGACACTGAAGAAGCAGACATCTCCCCCCCTCACACACTCCTCCGCCTCCTCCCCAACCTCTGGCAGAAGCACAAGCCCCTGCCGCTCCTCCTCCAAACCCAGAGGGTCCAGCACAGGCCATACGGAGCCAGAGGGCAGCCACCCCACAATTCCCAGATGTCTCTGTGGCTCTGCCGCTCCATCCAGCCGGGCCCATTGATGCAGATGGAAACCAGCCCTTCCACTATTGGTCCTTTGCCACTAATGACTTGTACAATTGGCATTCTCAGAATGCTCCCTTCTCTGAGAACCCCAGGGAAATGATTAATCTGTTAGAAACTGTGCTTTTTACCCACCAGCCCACCTGGGATGACTGTCAGCAGCTCCTACAGGTCCTATTGACCACTGAGGATCAAAACAGAATCATTGAAAATGCCTGCAAACTCATCCCAGGGCCATCGGGAGACCCCACCCCAGACCAAGCTATTATTGACAGTACTTCCCAACTACCAATCCCACTTAGGATTACGACACGGCACAAGGTAAGGAGAGACTCCTAGTCTATCGCCAGACTCTATTGGCAGGTCTCAGAGCAGCAGCAAGAAAGCCTGCTAAGATGTCTAAGGTATATGACATTAGACAGGGACCTGATGAGAGTCCAGCTGCTTACCTGGAGAGACTTCAGGAAGCCTTTCATAGACACACTCCCTGTGATCCTGAGTCAGGAGAGGCAGCCAATGCTGTCATATTTGCCTTTATCAATCAGGCTGCTCCTGACATTAAAAAGAAATTACAGTCACTAGAGAGACTAGGGGAAAAGAACATTAGAGAACTAGTTGCAGTGGTGGAAAAGGTTTTTGATAGAAGAGAAAGTTCAGAATAAAAAGAAATATAATGAGAAAAAAAGACAGGAAAAAAAGTTTAACTAAGATTTTATAGTTACAACAGATGAAGCACCATAAAGAACTTAAGGAAATCCTGATGGCCATGGGAAATACTACCACCAAAGAAACCACCTATCGAAAGGGAAACAATACCAGTGCAAGACCTAAGGTAGGAAAGAATCAATGTGCTTATTGTAAGGAAGAAGGACATTGGGTCAGGGATTGCCCCAAGAAAAAACAGTGGGCAAACATCCTGGTGTCTACACAGGAAGATAGCGACTGAGGGAGATGGGGCTTGGCCCTCCTCCCTGAACCCAGGGTAACCCTTGAAGTGGAGGGGAAAAAGATAGCCTTTATGGTCAATACTGGGGCTGAAAATTCTGTATTATTACAAGCAGAAGGACCCATGACTAAGAAAACCACATGGGTCCAAGGAGCCACAGGTATAAAACCCTATCAATGGACAACTCAAAGGACTGTTAATTTAGGCACCAACCAAGTAACCCACTCCTTCTTGGTCATACTGGAGTGTCCATACCCACTATTGGGACGTGACTTATTGTCCAAAATGAAAGTCCAAATTTCATTCTCAGAACAGGGAGCAAAATTCTCAACAATGAGAGAGAGAGACACTCTGATACAAGTCCTTATGACCACTAACCTGACAGAAGAATATAGACTTTTCCAAAAGTGCACCAAAGGCCCAGAATCATTGGACCCTTCCTGGCTGACTGACTACCCACAGGCTTGGGCAGAGACTGGCGGAATAGGATGGGCACAACATAGGCCCCCCATACTGATAGAACTAAATCCTAGAAGCACACCACTCAGGGTTCGCCAGTACCCCATGCCATTAGAGGCCAAACAAGGAATTGCTCCCCATATCAGGAGGCTTCTTCAATCAGGTGTCTTGAGGCCAGTCCAGTCAGCTTGGAATACCCCCCTCCTACCAGTAAAAAACGCCCAATTCAAATGACTATTGCCCGGTACAGGATTTAAGAATAAGATTAATGGACATCCACCCTACAGTGCCTAACCCCTATACCCTATTGGGGAGTCTGACACCTGAACTAACTTTGTATACTGTCTTGGGCTTAAAAGATACCTTCTTTAGCCTACCCTTGGCCCCAGAGAGTCAATCATATTTTGCCTTTGAGTGGCATGATCCAGACATTGGAATCAATGGTCAACTCACTTGGATTCGATTGTCCCAGGGATTCAAAAATTCCCCTACCACCTTTGATGAGGCCTTACATGAAGAACTATCGGACTTTCGGGTACGTAACCCAGGACTGACTTTATTAAAGTATGTAGCTGATCTTTTAATAGGCGCTACTGACCAAGGGACATGTCTGGCGAGGACCAGAGACCTCTTGCGGACTCTGGGTGAATTGGGATACCGTGCATCTGCCAAAAAGGCTCAGGTCTGCAGATAGCAGATGACCTACCTGGGGTATATTCTCTGGGATGGTCAACACTGGCTATCACATGCACGAAAAGAAACTGTCCTCCGGATCCCAACGCCGACCTCAGCCAGACAAGTCAGAGAACTTCTTGGTACAGTGGGCTTCTGCCGTCTGTGGATCCCCAGATTCATGGAACTGGCAAAACCTCTATATGAAGCCACCAAGGAAAACCAACCGTTCCAATGGACAGATCATCACCAACAAGCCTTTAAAGGCCTAAAGGTATGCCTTTTAGAAGCCCCTGCCTTAAGCCTCCCTGACGTGACTAAGCCATTTCTGCTCTTTGTAGATGAGATGAACATAATGGGATAGCAAAGGGAGTCCTCACCCAAAGCTTAGGACCCTGGTGGCATCCTGTTGCGTACCTATCAAAGAAATTGGACACTGTTGCGGCAGGTTGGCCCCCATCCTTGAGAATTATAGCTGCTATGGTCCTTTTAGTCAAGGACGCAGAAAAGCTAACCTTGGGACAAAACTTTACAGTTGCATCCATCCATGCAATCGAAGGGGTACTGAAACAACCACCTGACAGTTGGCTCAGCAATGCTCGCATGGTCCACTATCAGACCCTGCTTTTGAATCCAGCCAGAATAACTTTCCAGACTCCCACAGCTCTGAACCCTGCCACCCTGTTGCCTGACCCAGACCTGGAGACTCCTCTCCATGACTGCGCAGAGATACTGGCACATGTATATAATGTGGGGCCAGATCTCAAAGACACCCCCCTAAAGGATGCTGAGGTGACCTGGTTCATGGATGGCAGCAGTTTTATCAAGGATGGACACAGGTACACAGGGGCAGCAATCACTTCGGGGACAGATGTCATTTGGGTGGAGCCCCTTCTGATGGGCACATCAGCCCAGAAGGCAGAAATTATAGCCCTCACTAAAGCTTTGCAACTGGGAGCCAACAAAAGACTGAACATATACACGGACAGCTGGTATGCATTTGCTACGGCTCACATCCATGGAGCAATATACAGAGAAAGAGGACTCTTAACAGCAGAGGGAAAGACTATCAAAAATAAACAGGAGATTCTGGATTTGCTTCAAGCCCTCTGGGGTCCTACACAGGTGGCTATCATTCACTGCCCAGGGCATCAGAAGGGAGACGGACTAATTGCCCAAGGAAACAATCTGGCTGACCAGACAGCCAAACAAGTAGCTCTCTCGGCTAAGGTGGCCCCTGTCTTGGTTGACCCTGGAGGCAGAAAACTCCTGGATGCCCCTAAATATTCTTCAGAGGATCTTGTATGGATCAGCCAACTAAAAGGAACTAGTAAGTCAGATGACTGGTGGAAAATGGCAGATGGCCACCTCATCTTGCCCCAGATGCTGGGACAAAAAATCCTAAAAAGGTCCATCACTCCTCCCATTTGGGAATCAAGCAAATGCAAGAGTTACTAAGAAATTACCACCTGAAAATACAGAATGCTAGTCAAATTATTGAACAAATTGTTTCCATTTGTCAACCTTGCTGTATGACTAACGCCACAGCTCTCCCCTCTAATCCAGGAACCAGATTGAGGGGGACAAGGCCAGGAGCCTACTGGGAACTAGATTTCACTGAAATTAGGACTGGTAAAATGGGATATAAATATCTCTTAGTATTTGTGGATACATTCTCTGGATGGGTAGAAGCTTTACCCACTAATGCTGAGACTGCACAGGTTGTTGCTAAGAAAATACTGGAAGAAATACTACCCAGGTATGGTTTCCCAGTCTCTTTAGGCTCAGACAATGGACCAGCTTTCATATCACAGGTAAATCAGGGAATAGCCACTGCACTGGGGGCTAACTGGAAACTACATTATGCTTATCATCCCCAGAGTTCAGGACAGGTAGGGTAGGAAGAATGAACAGAACCCTAAAAGAGACCTTAACTAAATTGGGTTTAGAGACCGGTGCCAACTGGGTGGCTCTCCTCCCCTTTGCCCTGTTCCGAGTTGGGAACTCCCCCTATCAACTAAACCTTACTCCTTTTGAGATAATGTTTGGAGCACCCCCTCCTATTATCCCTAGTTTACAGGTTGACCTCCTGTCAGAGATGGAAAACCATGACCTGATTCAATCTCTGAAGAGCCTGCAGCTGACCCACAAGAAAATCTGGCTCCATTTAAGGGCCACCTATGAAACTATTGACCCCCCCAAACCCCACATGTTTCAACCTCGAGACAAAGTCCTTGTCAGGAGACAACAGCGGAGAACTCTACAGCCCAGATGGAAGGGTCCCTATATCTTGCTGATGACCACTCCCATGGCCATAAAGGTAAATGGCATTACGTCATGGATACATTGGGCCCACATTAAGGCAATCCCCTGGAAATCTGGAGACACATGGACGAGCCACCCCGACCCAGAGGATTCACTCAGACTCCACCTCCACCGAGATGTCACCTCCCAACTTCCAGCCTCCTGAAGCTCCTAATTATTTGCCTCCTTTGCTGGGATGGGTATGCTACACCCCATGAACCTGTAGACATTACCTGGAAGATAGCAAATATGGCAAACGGGTTAATAATTAACCAAACAACAGGAAAACACCCCCTGTGGACCTGGTGCCAGAATTGCAGTTCAATCTCTGTCAATTAGTGGCAGGATCTTGGGATATAGGCAACTATGATCTAGAAACAGGAGGCAGACCTGAATGTCCTAAACCAGGCCAGGGATGTCATCTCAAGGCCTCCTGGTTGCCGAGAAGCCCTGGGTACAGCCACGTAACGAAAAGGGCTGCCTTGTTAAAGACACAATTTTATGTCTGTCCAGGATCAGGAAGGGCTGGGGAACAAACACGTAAATGTGAGGGAGCTGAAGACTATTATTGTAAGGCCTGGGGATGCGAATCCACAGGCAGCATGTCCTGGGACCCTCTCGAACATGATGATCTAATCCAGATGTCACGAATGACCCAAACCCAACTGAGTAAAAACCCCCTCCAGGGATGATGCTCCTCTTTTCTTTGTAACTCCATCTCCATAAGGTTTACTGACAAAGGAAAGAAAGACAAAAACTGGGGAAAACATAGAGCTTGGGGACTCTGACTTTACTGGTCAGGTCACCCAGGTCTTCTGCTCAATATCCAAATGACCTACACCAGACCAGGTGTTGCTTTAGGACCAAACTCAGTACTAAATCCTCCCCTTCCTCCCCTCCTGACACATGCCCCCCTAAAGACACATGCGCCCAGGACTCCAGCTAACAGTTCTACCCAGAACCCCAGCTCTGCACCCATATATGTTCACTCAAATCCCCCTAAAACCCACGACCTTGGTGTTATCAGTTCCCCTAAAACCTTATCACAGCTACCTAATAATCAGCTTTAGAACATGCTGCAACAAGCTTTTCCTTTTCTAAATGCTTCTAGGCCAGAGTTGACAGTCTCTTGTTGGTTATGCTATGATGTAGCCCCCCCTTATTATGAGGCCATTGCTATACCTGGAACTTTTTCTACCGCAAAAGAGCCCTCTCAGTGTAGATGTACCTCAAGACCTAAAATAAACCTCCAGCAGATAACTGATGGTCAAACAAGGGGAACACGCATAGGTAAAGTCCCAACTTCTTATAGCCACCTCTGCAATCTAACCTATAATGTAAACGCGACTTCATCATACCTGGTCCCCCATAATGATACCTGGTGGGCCTGCACTACTGGCCTGACCCCTTGCCTGTACATACCAACACTTAATCTCACAGGAGACTTCTGTGTTCTGGTGAGGCTACTACCAAGAATCTTGTACCATACAGAGGAGGACTTCTTCCAAACCTATACTGGTACCTATAGCCCTCATAGGACCAAAAGAGAGTTAGTCACCTCCATTTCCCTAAGCCTCCTGTTGGGTGCAGGGATAGCAGCTGGTATTGGGACAGGCACCACAGCTCTTGTAAAACAAGGACAGCTTTATTCCAACTTACAGGCTAGCCTCGATCAAGATATCCATGCATTAGAAGACTCTATTACTCATTGGCAGGACTCCCTGATCTCATTAGCAGAGGTGACCCTACAAAATAGATGAGGCTTAGATATGTTGTTCCTTCAGCAGGGAGGACTGTGCTCTGCCCTAGGAGAACAATGCTGCTTTTATAGTGATCACTCTGGTAGCATAAATGATAGCATGGCTAAGGTTAGAAAAGGGCTAGAAAAATGCTGACGGGAATGACAGGCCCAGGAAGGATGGTTTGAGTCATGGTACAATAGCTCCCCCTGGTTTACTACCCTAATATCAACCCTCATAGGGCCTCTGCTCCTTCTGCTACTGCTGCTTACCTTTGGCCCTTGTATTCTCAACAGACTAATACAATTCATGAAACAAATATTGGGCACCATTCAATTAATGGTCCAAAGAAATTACTCCTATCAACCCTTGACCACTAACAGAAAAACAGAAATATTCGAACTCCCAAATAGGGATCCTAGATTGGTCCCCAGAGTACATAGAGAGGGGGAAATGAGAGACCAAAAAGAAATAACATGCTACATCTGGCTTCTGTAATCTCATTTAATAGCTAGACAATAGTACTGACATTTTAAAACAGACAACCATTTTGAGTAAATAAAAAGCCCAGGCCCGGCTCAGATGAGGAATTAGCTGACTAATGTGCTATTTTTGCTTCTGTATCTTTGCTTGCTTAACTATAGCCGCACCCCCCTCGATTTATGGGACGCCTCCACTTCAAGGGCATTCCAGAAAAACCTAGCCACAGGGGCCCTGGCCTCTTGCAAAAGATAAGTTCTGTGAACAAGTTGCTGACCTAAGATAAGTAGGCTAGAGTTCCCATGCGTGCCCACTTAGAACCAATCATTTTAAAAGCCTCACTATGATGTAACCTTTGCAGTCTTTCTCCTTTATTAACCCCTTCCCTCTGAGGGTCGGGGCTCTCTCCGTCACTACCGCTGTGCGGGACTGTGTGGATAGATCCCTGGCCTAGGCTTGCAATAAAGAAAACTGCGGCTTTTACATTAGAGTGTCTTGGCTTCTGTGGCAGTTCCCTGGGTGACTCCTGGGTGACTGGGGGTCTTGGCTCCTGGTCAGGGGTCTTGGCACATCACCTAAGCTTGGGTTCTGGTACTACTTACTCTCAAGTTACTGAGACAACATCACCTAGGATCAGTCTTCTTTAGCACTCTAGAAATTTAAAGGGTGATCTGAATTCAGGTCAATGCGGCCCGTGATAGTTGTTGATTGTTCCCTTTCTGAAAACAACCTGACCTATGGACTTTCAGCATCTTTGATCATGAATTCAGATTGACTTCTGTCATATATCTGTGATTTCCTGGCTTTTTGCTCAAGAGGGATAATTGAGAAGAATATGTGTTCATTGTAAACAATAAAATTTGTGAGACAAAATAATTTAATTTCTTTCTGGAACACCAAGAAAAAAATTTTCAGTGTCATTTTGATATTTCCTATGAAAAATTATTTCTCAGTTAGATAGATTTGGAGCTATGAAAAAGGCCAGGATACAGCCCAGGTAGCTCAAGTACAGTGCATGATTGCACTGGCAATCAAAGATACCAAAGGATAGGTTGGTAGTTTTAATATGCTCTAGCAGTGCACTGGTGAGACACCAGCTGAGTATTAGCAGGCTGACTTGGAATTCACTATTTAGTCTCAGAGCAGCCTCAAACTCATGGCAGTCCTCCTGCCTCTGCCTCCCAAGTGCTGAAATTAAAGGTGTGTGCCACCATGCCTACCCAGTTTTCTTTAAAAATATTCTTCAACAAGTTGTGTTTGTTTTTGTGAGAACTGTCTATTAAGTTCATTTGACCATTTATTGATTTGACAGTTTAAAATATTTGGTATTTAATACTTGCAGTTCTTTATATATTCTAGATATTATTACATTATCTAATGTATAGCTTGTTAATTCATTTAAAATATCTTTATTTACTTATTTATGAGAGAAAGAGGAGAATGGGTGCCTTTTGCTACTGCAAACAAACCCCAGATGCATGTGACACTTTATGTGTTGGCTTTGCATGGATACTGGGGAATAAAAACAGGGCCATCAGGATTTGCAAACAAGTACGTTTAACCATTGAGCAATCTTTCCAGCCACAGATATATAGTTAAAAAGGTTTCCTCTCATTCTTTAAGCTATCTCTTCATTCTGCTGATTATTTCCATTACTGTGGAGAAGCTATTTAAACTTCATGCAATTTCATTTGTGAATTCTTAGGATAATTTACTGTGCTAGTGGAGTCTTTCAGAAAGTCCTTGCTTATAATTGTAACTTGAAATATTTTAACAATGTTTTCCTCTACTAGTTTCAATGTTACATTTAGGTGTTTGATACACCTTGAGTTGATCATTTTGCATGGTGAGAAGTATGACTCATTTCATTCTTCTATATAGATTGACAACCAGCTTTTTGTTTTAGCTCCTTTTCTAACCTCTAGATTCTTAGATTTAGTCTTGTGATTGCTTCCCAGAATTCTTGAGTTTTTTGTTCATCATGGTTTATTTTTTATCTTCATATTAATGAGTGTAGTATTTCCTTGACCATATTCTTCATCCCTAATTCTTCTTTTGCTTAGTCTAGATTGATGAAACTTTTCACGGTGGTTTGTGTTGGATTTACTGATCATTTCACTTACAATATTCCTATTAGCTCTTTAAAAAATAAATCTCAAAAGGGCCCCGGCTAAAACTAAGAAAAATTGGAGAAACAAGCAAGGGGGCTGTTTTCCTGATGAACCGGATACCAGCACAAGGGGGAAGGAGATCAGCAGAGAGAAAAATCAACTCCTACTAAATCAGAGAGCCAGAGCCTCAGAGGCCCCCAACACCTCATCACTGAAGCAGACCCAACATGGCTCAGGGAAATTTTGTGGAAGAGGGGGCGGAAAGAATGTCAGAGCCACATGTTGGGTCATGATATGCAGAGGCATTTAGCTTACCCATAACTGTGGGCTAACTCCACAATGCATGACCCGTATACCTCAACAAGGAGGGGCCAAGGGGAGGGGGTAGGTCACGGATGAGCCTAATAATGGTACCAAACTGACTGTAAAAAAAAATAAAATAAAAAATAAAAATGAAAAAAAAAATAAAAAAATAAAAAATAAATCTGAAAGTTGATGTGGTGGAACATGTATTTAATCCCAGAACTCAGGAGGCAGAGGTAAGAGGATCATCATGTGTCCGAAATCACCATTAGACTAAATACTGAATTACATATAGGTCAGCCTAAACTAGAGTGAGAGTGAGACCCTACCTCGAAAAACCAAAATAAATAAATAACTAAATCTAAATTTCATAGTAGAATTTTGCATCTATATTGATGAATTTCTTATCCATGTTACATATTTCTGAATGTTGTATATTTCTCTGTCCTGAACTGACTGGCCTATTTTATTTGTCCACTTGTTTGTATATTGTTTCATATCATTGATCATTTTTACATCTGGAACTTTTTGAATTCTTGGCCCATAATTTCATTTTCTTATATCTTTGGATTCAGTTATTTAGGAATTATGATATTTTTTTGCATGTATGTGTATTTTGGGGTGCTGTGTGATCTGGTGCATGTGAGTGATGAATGTATGTGTTCATAGAAATCTACTCACCCTGTGCCTATGTGTGTATAGCCAGAGGAGAACTACAAGTATCCTATTAAAATAATATTTTTTCAGGATGGAGAGATAGATGGCTTAGCAGGCTTATCAGTTAAGGCATTTGCCTGTAGAGCCAAAGGACCCCATTTGACTCCTCAGGACCCACATAACCCAGATGCACCACTGGACACATGCATATGGAGTTCATTTGCAGTGGCCCTGCACTCCCATTATCTCTCTCTCTCTCTCTCTCTCTCTCTCAAATAAATAAATAAAATATATTTTAAAATAATATTTTTCTTTATGTATTTGAGACAGAGAGAGAGAAAGACAGAGAGAGAGAGAGAGAGAGAGAGAGAGAGAGATTGAGAGAGAGAGATTGAGAGAGAGAGAGATCAGGCATAGATTCTGCCCCTGGAAACAAATCAAACCCCATACACTTGTGCCCCTTTGTGGATCTGGCTTTTTGTGGGTACTGGAGAATAAAATCTAGGTCATCAGAGTTTGCAAACAAGCTACTTTAAGCACTGAGAAAGCTCTCCAACCATCTGGTGCCTTCTTCTACCACTTATCTGTATATTTCCTTGAGATGGTATCTCTCTCTCAACCTAGAGATATCATTTTCTTGGCCAACAAGCCTCAGCAATTGTCCAGTCTCTGCCCGTGGAAGGACTAATCAGACATTCAGGGCTATTCTCAGCTTTTATTGGGGTGCTGAGGAATCAAACTTGAGCTTTCTCAGGCCCTTTAAAACCCTCATGCTTAAGCATACTTACAAACTGAGATATTTTTCCAACCCCAAAAGTTTTATATATATTTAATATTTCTATTCTCAAGCAGAGAGAGCTAGAAAGAACAGAGATAGAGAGAATGGATGCCTTAGGGCCTCAGCAACTGCAAATGAATTCCAGTTGTAGGTGCCATTATGTGCATCTGGCTTGACCTAGGTACTGGGGAATCTAACCCGGGTTGCTAGGTTTCATAGGCATATACTTTAACTGCTGAGCAATCTCTCCAGCCCCAGAAGTTACATTTTGAAGGAGTGATGTAGCTTCACCTTTTCATGTTTTGTGTGTGTGTTTGTGTGTGTGCACACACACATTTTATTGTAACTTGTCTATGTTGTGATGGATATCTCATTTCTGTTTTATTTGGTGATATTCTTTTTGAACAGATTTCCTCAAGTGCTTGATTCCCCACATCACTGAGTGAGATGGAAATAAACTGATATACCATCACCAACAAAAAATTAAGTCAAATTAGGTATAGAAATATGTTGAACATTTATTAAAATCAACTTCTACACCACCATGACCATAGAAAGAAAATTACAAAAAGTAATATTAATGTATGAAGTTAAAATCATTTCAGGTAAACATACAAATAATAATTTACTTACATCAATGAAGGGAGCATGGAAAGAAGAAAAAGAAGCAAAGTTAAGGGAAAAGAAAAAAATGCTAGAATGAGGGAGATAAAGAATCTACACATAAAATACTTTTACTTGCACAATAAAGAAAATTCATTAATAAAATTAGACAGATCTAAGAAGAAATTGAAAAACAGGAAAAACATAAAGGACGGTGCTAAAGAGATTTCTCAGTGGTTAAGGTACTTGCCTGTAAAGCCTGATGACCTGTGTTCAATTTCCCAGTATCCACATAAAGCCAGATTCACAAAGTGACACATGCATCTGGAGTGCATTTGGAGCAGCTGGAGGCCCTGGCACATCCTTTCTCTCTGTATTTCTGGCTTTTTCTGTCTCTTTCTCTGCTTGCAAATAAATTAATTAATTAAAATACTAAAAAGAAAAAACAGATCAAATATATTAAGAGTCTCATGCTCTACCAACTGAGCTAGCCTGGCACTTGGAGCAAATATATTAAAACATAAAAATAAAATGTGAAAACACAAGTGGCAAAACCTAAACAAAGCTATAAAATATTGACGTAGCTTCATTTGGGATCTTATAATATTGGAGTGTGCCAGGAGGAGCAGATGGACTGTTGAAATTGGAATATCTTGTGTTTCCTACTATTCAGGCTGATCATGAGCCTGGTCTAGCAATGTGCCAGTTGTCTGACTTGGTTGCATTTGCCTTAGGACTGTCACTTCTTTGCATACCATTGTATCCATTGACTATATTTAGTTTTGTAGCCTGTAGGTCAGTTACCCCAAAATATATGGAGGACATAGAGATTGATAGAGGAAAAGAAAGATAACTGATTGTATGTTGTGTCCATTGGCCACATCCATTTTTGTAACCTTCATCAAGTACCCCAAGATATACTGAAGATAGAGAAACAGGTAGAGGTAAAGAAAGATAACTGACTGTACTGTCTGACTGTCAACACCTCTTCTTTTTAAAAAAAATCTTATTGATAACTTCCCTAATTATAGAAAATAAACCATGATAATCCCCCCACATTCCCCTTTGCAACTCCACTCTTCATAGTATCCCCTCCCCCTCTCAATAAGTTTCTCTTTTATTTTGGTGATGTCATATTTTCCTCCTATTATAATGGTTATGTGGGGAGTGTCATATTCAGGCCATTTTGTGTCTGAAAGAGTGCACTGTAAGGAGTCCTACCCTTCTTTTGGCTCTTATATTCTTTCCACTACATCTTTTGCAATGGACCCTGAGCCTTGGAAGGTGTGATAGAGGTGTTTTAGTGCTGAGCACTCCTCTCTCATTGCTTCTCAGCACTATGGTGCCTTTTGAGTCATCTCAAAAGTCACCATCATCTGAAATAGAAGCTTCTTTTCCTGAATGAGAAATGTTGCTATTATATAAGCCAATCAGGTAAAGAAGAAATAGAGATTAAAAAAAAATCTCCAAACTCTGGCTAACACTGTCCTTAGGACCATGGGGTATCTTAGGAATTATTTGGCCTTGGCTACTACCATTACTCAGGCCATTAGTGGGGATATTTCTTTTACTTTGTATATCCCCATTTCATTGGAAATGAATTCAAAACCAGGTAAAAAGTCTTATACGTCACTCTTTCAATCAACTTCTACTAGCCTATCCCTCTTCTACTCAGTACCAACTTTTAGCCTCCTCAGACTTGACTCACCATTGCCTGCTCAGATGGGACTTGACAGCTGCTGACAACAGTGTTCCCTGAGACACCTGACCATGCCCCCTCACAGAAGGAAGCAGTAATGATAATCCCTGCCCCTTATCCTTAACAAAAATGCTAGGACATTGGATAGAACAAGAGTCCCAAGATAGAGTCCAGATGAAGAAGGAGAATTATAGCAGCCTGACTGATGCAACTTCAGATGTTTACATTGCCTAACCATATCTTGTGTTAGAGACAACCTGGCTCCTATTCTGATTGTAATCCATTCTCTGATTGATTACCTCCTCAGTTTGGTTCTTGCACTTGCCTGAATTCCTCAGTCCCTTTGTCTTCTGTATCACCCTCCCCAAAAGAAAACTCTATAAAAACCCAAACTATCCAGACTCATGCCAACTGTTCTCTCTCTCCTTCCATGAGACAGCCTGGCAGCTCGTGCCCCAATATACATCTTTTTTTCCTGCCTCAGAGTGGTCAGGCATGGTCTTTGGTCATTCACACACCATACGGAAATAAGAATGAGGAGGGAAGCAGAAGCACTTTACACCCGTAATGAGAAATTTAAACTCTATTCTGTGTCATTTACCTCTAAATTTTTCTAGGATATTCTGAGTTCCAAGGATATTCATAGATACTACTTCTTCTTTAATCATAAAAGCATTATTTTTCCTATTCTAGAGATTTATCATATTCCTCATGTAATAAAAAGCAAGAGTGGTATGGGTGTACTACACCTCAGACCGTCTTATTACTCATTAAATTCTCATCAATGCCTAGGATGGATTTGAATGTATAATTTTCTTGCCACAGTTTCCTGAGTAGTTTAGCTGGGATTATAGGACAATTCCTCACCAGAATCAGTTTGTGGGAGTAAAGAGTTTATTTCAGGTTTACAGATTCCAGGGGAAACACCATCAAAGATGGAGAAAACTGGCTCACTTCTATAGATCCATAGCAGAGACACCACCAGCAGCCAGAAAACACAAACAGCCAGAGCTCAAACTGTCTCTTTAGACACCTTAGGGCTAGAGTAAAAGATTCATCCCCAGTGACAGCTCCTCCAGTAAGCTACTGGAGGCTTAAGTTGCAAACTTAATTAAAAATACCTCAGGCTATGGGGGATATAAATTCACATTCCAACCACCACATTTTGCTCCTGGCTCCTCCAAAATGCATGACCATCTTATTGCAAATTGCATTCAGTCAAATTTCAGAGGTTCTCATGTTCTTCACCAACTCTGAAATTATTCAAAACTCCTAAATCTCAACTGAGATTCATCTGTCTCTTAACCATGAGCCCTTTAAACTCAAAATGTAACTTAAAAGTTTTCAATCCATAATAGAGCAGAGAAAATATTCTCATTGCAAAAAGGCCCAACAGAGACTGGACCAATGCTTCACCTTGCCCAGGGTCTATTTCCAAAAACAAAAACAAAATGATGTTTCACATCGAATGACCCTTTCTTTACAGCATTTGTTATACTCCATAATTCCAGGTGGGAATAAACCTTGACCTTGAAGAGCAGGTTGCTTATTTACAATTCTTCCCTCAAGCCTCCTTCTTTGGAAAGTATTTGTATTCTTAATAGCTGGAGCCTCCTATGGTGTACCCTTAGGACATCATTTCCACTGTTTCAATGTAAAATAGGTAACCTCCCCTTAAAGGTGGTAATCAATTTAACAATTGTAGTTTATGAAACCAAACTCA
This sequence comes from Dipus sagitta, assembly GCA_036346955.1. NCBI lineage: Eukaryota > Metazoa > Chordata > Mammalia > Rodentia > Dipodidae > Dipus > Dipus sagitta. Next base: position 67,835,101 of record CM070776.1, read on the forward strand.
GTACCAATAACTTCAAGCTTGCTTTTTTTTCCTGTCATGAAAATACATTTTTCATATCTTTCTATTTTATACCTTCCTCCAAGTATACCAGTCCATTATTTATTATTATTATTATTTTACTTTATAGAGTGACAGAAAGAGTGAAAGAGGCAGAGAGAGAGAGAGAGAGAGAGAGAGAGAGAGAGAGAGAGAGAGAGACAGAGAGAGAACGGGCATGCCAGGGCCTTTGTGTTATGGAACTCCAGACACATATGCCACCTTGTGCTCAGGTGCAACATTGCATGCTTTCATCACTTTTGCATCTCACTATGTGGGACCTGGTGATTCACTAAGCATTCTTTTTTAAAAAAATTATTTATTTATTTGAGAGTGACAGACAGAGAGAGAAAGAGGCAGATAGAGAGAGAGAGAGAATGGGTGCTCCAGGGCCTCCAGCCACTGCAAACAAACTCCAGACACGAGTGCCCCCTTGTGCATCTTGGCTAATGTGGGTCCTGGGGAATTGAGCCTCGAACCGGGGTCCTTAGGCTTCACAGGCAAGTGCTTAACCGCTAAACCATCTCTCCAGCCCTCACTAAGTATTCTTAAGCTTAGCAGGCAAGTGCCTTAACTGCTAAGCCATATCTCCAGCACACTCCACTATTTTTAAACTCAAATTCTTAGGGCATGGGTGAAAGAATGCAACCAGTCTTCCTGCCATTATCCATGCTCCAACAAAGGCCTTTCCTTCCCATTTGAATATTTATTTATAAGCCAAGTTTTCACAGTGCATAATTATTTCTATATTTAGCATTCTTTTAAAAATATTTTACTTATTTATTTGAAAGAAATAAAGAGTGAGATAGAGAGAGGCAGAGTGGGCATGTCAGGATCTCTAACCACTGCAAATGAACTCTATATGCATGTACCACCTTGTTTATCTGTCTTATTTGGGTACTGGAGAACTGAAACTTGGACCTCAGGCTTCACAGGCAAGCTACTTAACCAGGAAGCCATCTCTCCATCCTTTAGCATTCTCAAATCTCACCAGAATAACCCATAAAGCTCTGTTAATAGCACTGCAAAATTTCTTCAGTCCAAAGCACCAAGTCCTTTCACATTCCTCCCACAAAAACATTTCAAAAGACCAAAAACAACATGGTCAGATTTATCACAGCAATGACCCAACTACCAATTATCTGTTGCCATTACCTCTTCATTGCTAAAACAACTTCCAACAAGAAGTAACTTATGAGAGAAATAGGCTTAGAGAATAAAGGGGAAGCTCCATCATGCCAGAAGAAGCTGGCACACTCCAACATATATCCATAGCAGAGACAGAAAAACCTACAACAGCAAACATGAACAGCCAGAATTCAAACTGGCTTTTGTAAAGTGAGCAAACTGTTATATTTCTGTACATTTCTTTATATCTAGCTTAGAGAAAAATGGAAGTCACTTCCTTGTAGGAGCTCATAAAAGAATGGGTTGAAACATTTATTTAAGCAGATGCGCAGATGGGGATAGTAAATAAACAGGAAGCTCTGCTGGTCTGAATAGCATTACCTGGGACCTGCATTGTTGAACATACTCCTTAAGATAAGCAGGACTCCTGTTCACAGGCCAACCTCACACCCCCCAGGCGTTTCCTGTAACTGACCAACAGATCTGTTTACAAGTTCCTTTTTTTTTTTTTACTTTTATGGCTGTAACTGTCACATGTGAATTGTGATTTATCTTTTAACTTGCATCCTGTTTTTTTTTCCCTATAAAAGCTGACATTCCAAACAGTTCAAGGCTTTACTGTAAGATTTTGTGGTGCAGACTTGGTATAGCAGACTTTCTTCTTTTTCTTTTCTTTGTTTTTTACCCAATTAAACTTTTTCTCACATTCCGTGAGTCAATGGTCTTACTTGTGCAACACTGGACCCCACAACACTTTCAACATACCCAGTAGAGCTGGACAGATCTGTTCCCAGTAACATGCTCTCAATCAGGGCTTTGCTTGATAGAGACCTAAGTTGCAAACTTAATAAGAACTACCTCAGGGGCTGAAGAGATTGCTTAGTGGTTAAGGCACTTGCCTGCAAAGCCTGTGGTCCCAGGTCTGATTCCCCAGGACACATGTGCATGCATCTGGAGTTCATTTGCAACAGATGGAGGAAGTCCTGGAACAGCCATTCTCTATCTGCCTCTTTCTGTCACTTACAGATAAATAAATAAATAAACAAAATACCTCGGGCTTTGAGAGACATACATTCACATTCAAACCCCCAAAGGGGCTTTCACTATGAGGCCCAGCAAGAGTCATTTCTTTTAAATTTTAAGTATGTTTTATACTAATCTTCAAACTAAGATTTCATTTGTATATAATGGTCTATAGCTGAGGCAAAGTATGTTAATTCTATATATAGAATAACATTATATATTATATACTATCCATATATATATATATATTAAAAAAATTAGCCTTGCATTTTAAATGTGTTTAGGTCCACAAATTCCTTTGTCTGATGTGAAAGGTATTTTAAACCAGTGGACTTTTAGATATTTCCATATACTTATAGAAAATGCTATATTATCTACCTACAAAATGACTAAACAGGAACGCACATTTAAAAAAAAATTAGAGAGAAAGAATTGACAAGCCAGAGCTTCATCCACTACACTCAAACTCCAGATGCTTCTGCCACCTAGAGGGCCTATGTGACCTTGCGCTTGCCTCACTTTTTTGCATCTGGCTTAAGTATGATCTGGAGAGATGAATATGTGTCCTTAGGCTTTGCAGGAAAGCACCATAACCAATAAGCCACCTCTGTAGCCCTGAATGCACATTTTTGATTGAAGTCCCTCTTTGATTTATTTACTCTAGTGAAGTAGTTAGTATATTACCCTGGGGGAAATCATTGAGATATGAATAAGGTATATTAAAACCTTTTGAACATTCATATGTAAATGAATGCACTAACATAAATTCGAGTTTATAATATATTCTGAAATTTTAGGAGATATCAAAAACATGAAATTGCTGTGATCATCTTTATTATCCAACATTCAATATAAGATGAAATATTTTACCAAGAGTAATAACATATATTTATTTTAAGAAAAAGTGCTAGACATATTATTAAAATGAAAATAACATACCTAGAATATGAAAGCATATTCTTTACCTAATGACTTTATCTTTATGGGCATATGAAACACATGATTAATAGAAAGTATTTGGAAAAATTATTATTCAGTATCAAAGATAGAAGAGAACTTAAAATAATCTAACATAAGTTTTAATTTTAAATAAAAGAGTGAATACTGGCATTATTGCCAGAGATGGGACTAGAATGCAATTCAGTGTACCTTCCATTTATGTACACTCTTATGTAACACACACACACACACACACACACACACACACCTTGTCTAATACCATGCTCTCTGTTTTGACAATTGCCTATTCCTAATGATTATCAATACAGTATCTTTCTTATACTCTTTTTTATATGAATCAATAACTATGTTTACTCCATGCCTTTTTATTGTATGGAAATTTTAAGTAAAGTAATTTCATTCATTCAGTGGTTATAGCTATAGTTTTTCCAGGCATACAAAACTTCTTTGATAGCACAGGTAAAGAGCAATGCTCTGTTGTGGATCCACTTCAACACATAACACAATCTCAACACTAACACTAATGTGTGAAATAAAGATCTCAGCAAAGTAAAATTTCTTGTTAAATAATGCATAAAACAAAAATGTTCTTTTGAAAATTTTATAAGTTTCTGGAACAACATTTGTAGAAACAATATAGTGGATTGGTTGTAATAAAATGTTATTTACTTTTTTCCTTATATTTTTGGCTGAATGAGGATATTACAAAGCTTGGATACCACTTAATTGAACATTACCAATGTCTGGTAATGGACTCAGCTTTATATATATCCTATGGATACAAAAAAAGAATCGGGAAATTTTAGAATTATTCAATATCAGCTTCTTTCCCTGTGACTTTCTCATTTTTTCCCTAAAAAATGGACCTCAGTAAAAATAAAGAAAACAAACCTAAAATATAGCAAAAGACAACACTGTAGATTATACATTGATTGTAACTATTTGAGATTTGTAGTACTAAAGACTTTTGTTTTTTACTAATTAGTATTTTAGTAACTGAAATATTTTGGAGAGCCTTTTAGTATATATTTTTAATTAGAAGACTTTACTTTTTCATTCCATTTGAAAGATTATCTTTCCCAGTTATAGCTCTTCATCACTTTATTTCTACCTCTATTATATAATACGTATCACATTTGGCTGTGTTTTGACAACTAATTATGTATGTTTATTTCTCTCTGGATATTTGGTCCTAAATATTATTGTATACCACATTAATTTTATATAGTTATTAACCATATATTTATTTTAAACCATGGGTTATAATTTTCCTAAAGTTTTTAGAAAATGTTATTAATGGACTTGAACATAAGTTTTATAATTGCTACTACATCATTCTTTCCAATGGCCATACTGCCTCTCAATATTTTCCTAACAACATAGGCTGTATATGGAAATTTATTCAGGTTTTATGGGAGGATTTGTACAAGTAAATGATTGCACAAATAAATTTTAATTAGAATGTTAAGAGCACTCATTCAAGAAAAAAGGAAACCAGTAATCAAAAGTGATTAGAAGCATTTATGTAAAGTAGGATGCTTTGCATCTTAATCAGAACTTATTCTTTTGCTATCAAGTATTGCTACTTCAGAATAAAATTATTTGATATTTAATACAATTTGAAAGTAACTGTTTTATCCATGGAGGGAAAGTTCCTCATGCAAACCTTGACAGTACAAATAAGAGAATTTGTGTTCAAATTGTTTCATCGTCTTCTACATATCTACTTTTACTTAGAACTAATAGTTGCCACATGAGCCAAGGTCACCATGAATCAATGAGGTTTTGAGTAGAGGGTTCATATATTCTAAATCATTTCCCCAAAATTCTAATCTTCTATTAGCTTTTTAGCTGATGTTTTGATCATTTATATTTATTTCTAAAAGCCAGGAACTTCATTGTAGTTTTGCAAAAATGCATGCCAAAAATGAGTTAAAGAAGTACCGAGACAATGTTCCATTTAGGGATCAGCATTCTGCTACAGAGGTTGAACAACTTAGCACAGGCTTGCAGACCATAAACAGTCTGGTCTTTTGTCCCACAATATGTTTTTATTTTATTTTATTTTATTTTTATTTTAGAGAGAAAAAGAGACAGAGGGAATAGGCCCAGGGCCTCAGCCACTCCAATTGAACTCCAGAAACTTGCACCACCTAGTGGGCATGTGCAACCTTGTGGCTGTCTCACCTTTGTGCATTTGGCTTACAAGAGATCTAGAAAGTCGAACATGGGTGCTTAGGTCTTATAGGCAAGTGCCTTAACCACTAAACCATCTCTCCAGCCCCACAATATGATTTTTCAATGCATGTAATAATCATAGGATATTTAAAAATTAGTGCTGTTATCTGGAAAGCAATAATTGTCTAATTTTGTTCTTTAATATTTTACAAAATATTGTAAAATTTGTACTTGCTAGTATTCTTCCATGACTTGAATCACTGGGATTTGAGTATGAAATATGCAAGTATAGAATATAATAATTTCCTCTATATTACAAGGTATATTTAATTCTATATAAGATGGCTGTTTATCTATGAAATAATCAACTTCCTTTTAGATAGATGTCCTACAACTAACAGCTGCCTTTTGCAATATGGATTTTTTGTTATGTTTTATTATAAGCAACTATTATACTAACTTTCCCATCATTCAATCACATTACTTTTGATCAGATTAGTATTAAGTTATTCTGAAATGATTATTCTTGATTGCTTATGCATAGGTAGTTTATTATAAGCCAATTTTGTAGATGACAGAATAAAGACATCTTATTCCTTTAAAATTACATTTCCTTAGTAACTTACCATGCACACAGGTATTATAGTCTATGATCAGCAGGATCAGGCCAGTATTCATATAGATAAACACCTGTACCCCTGCCTCATAATTATCTGTTCTTCACTACTCTTTGTTTAGACTGCCCATTTCCATGCATATACACTTGGATTCACAATTATTAGGAAGTGATCCATTTTTGAAATAGCAAACATCAGACTCTTTTTCTCTGAATCACATTTTCCTTAATGACAGATAATATTTACCCATTCAAAATCCTGCAATACCATGAAAAAGAATGCACAATGAAGCAAGCTGAGGATATATATAAGATGTAACTGAATACTGATGAGAACACAGCCTCAGATACTCTCAAAAACATTTCTTCCTTCCTTTTTCTTTCTTTCTATTTATTTTTATTTATTTATTTGAGAAAGAGGGAGGAAGAGAGAGGGAATGAGAATGGGTATGCCAAGGCCTCAAATTGTTGCAAAGGAATTCCAGACATATGTGCCACCCTGTGCATATGGCTTATGTGGGTCCTGGGGAATTGATACTGGGTCCTTTGGCTTTGCACACAAGCCATCTTTCCAGCCCCATTCCTTTACTTCTTGTCTGAAATATATTTCCTTAGATATTTGATATCTATTTGATATCAGTCTAATTCCTGCTCCATTCTTCAAGCTGCTTTCTGTGATACTAATTCTATATTGTCAAATAGGTATCAAGAACTTCCAAGCTCCTTAATGTACCAGACAAGACATTGCATATTTTGGCTAATTTATCAATATGGTCTCATTTTACTTATTCCACATACATCCTTTAGAATGTTCTGATACTTAATAACATTATGTTTTTATAAATTGCCATTTTACTCCATGCGCTTGCGACATAGAGTGTTTTATGAATGCATTTATTCCACACTAAAATTTTTGTTGTCCTGGCCTGGAGAGATGGCTTAGTAGTTAAGCGCTTGCCTGTGAAGCCTAAGGACCTAGGTTCGAGGTTCGATTTCCCAGGACCCACGTTAGCCAGATGCACAAGGGGCCGCAAGTGTCTGGAGTTAGTTTGCAGTGGCTGGAGGCCCTGGCGTGCCCATTCTCTGTCTCTCTCTCTGCCTCTTTCTCTGTCTGTCGCTCTCAAACAAATAAATTAAAATTAAAAATATTAAACTTTTTGGTGTCCATGTCTATTTCTGTCTATATATGGCAATCTCTATGATCACAGGGATTTTTGTCTCACTTGAAATTGTTTTACATGATCTTCTGTACACTATGTAATTTAATGTGCATGGTGAGGCTGCAAAGGGTAGATGAAGAGAAAACAGTAAGGGAAAATATAGGAAATATGTAATCTGAACTGTAAGAAGAGGACAAATGAAGGTGGGAAGGGAAAAAGGTATGTAGGAAATTACACAAGGAAAAGGAAAGAAGGAAAAAAGGAGAAATAAACATATCCTTAATAATACATATAGAGAGTTTCTGCATTGATGAAAATTGAAAGAGGAGTATATTTTGGAATATTTGTAAAATCACTTAAAAAGACAAAGTAAAAATTTTATTATGTCATCATAAAACTTTAATGAACTTTTAATATCGAATCTGACCATTTCTTTGTTTACATTTACTTTATAGAGATTTGTTCTTTTACATGTATGCTAAAGTTTCTGCAGTTTAAATCCTCATTTGCTTGTCAATGAATTTGTAGAACAAAATTACACTCGCCAATTAGAATAAACTTAAAAAAACAGTATTATACTTTCCTTGTTGTGGGTAAACTGTAATTTAATGCAAAAGGCTCTGCCATTTTACATTTTCCAGAGCTTTCATTCATTCTTGCTTAGTAATTACAAATGGCTGATAAATAAACACTTGGGATGATTTCCCAAATGTTCTGTATTTACTTACAAGTCTGGTACTTCCATCACTAAGTCACTTAAGTGGTTTTGAAAGATTGTGTACAGGTTCATTTTACAGTGTATTTGAAGTTTGTAATCCTGCTTAAATACACAAAAATAGGAAGGATTAACAAACTGCTGCTTGGAGACCAAGAGAAGACAGAGCTAAGGGCAATCAAGGGAAAAAAAAATCTATGAGAAACATAAAATCAATTGGTCAAAAAGTGGAAGACTGTCAACAAAAATGATATGTTATGGGCCCTCAGGTTTTTTGTTTATGCTAGAGGAAGCCTAAAATAATCTGTGGTTTTTGATGCTTGATTTAGTTTTCCACAAGCCTAATTAACACCAGATTAAGTTTGCTGCCACTATAGTTTATTGCTGAGACCAACAAATACTTGCTATTTATTTGTCTGCTGTACAGAGAAATTGGCTGCAATAATGTAATGAAATATCAATAACACTGAAAACAATATAATAATGTCCATGGAAACAAATTTGTGGGGTATTATAATAATTTTAAAGAGTAATTTTTATAATAAAGAAAAGTATCCTGGAAAACAACTAAGTCATTTCATGTTCTTTTTAGGAGTGGCCATTGCTTGGTTACAAAATGCAACTAAAAACGTTCTTTCTGTCAAGATGGATTTCATTTGCAAAAATGACTGTGATGTCAATTTCTGTGAATTCATAGCTCAGGGTAAAATCTATACTTGATGGAGAATGTATGGGGAAGTTTTTAGATATTTGTGTTGAGAACAGAGCAGTGATTAAATGCACCATGATACTCTCTTTGTCAACTTCCACTCTGCTAAATTTAAGTTTTGTCAGTACCAGAAAAGACTCCCTAATCCCACCTCTGAAGTTGTTGATATAGATTACAATTCAAGGTCAAATTGGAATTATACTACTTATTTGATTTTCTTTGGATCTTTCAATTCTGTGCAAGAGTTCACAGAGACAAAATAAAACAGAAGATGTTTGTTTACATATGTGAACAAACTGGAGGCCAGATTTTCATCTTGCTCCCTGAATGCACTCTTAACTTCAAAGAGAGCTTGATACACATAGAAATATTCAAGAAGGTAAATCTAGGTAAGAAATTAGTATGAAATAACATAGTACTTTATTCACAGACTGAAGTATGACATTCAGCAGGCATAAACTCTCAACTGCCACTCCTGATGGAGAAATTAAGCTTGAATAGCACAAACTACAACATAATTGTTTAGTGCTATAATTTATGTACTCATGCACAAAAAGAAATACACAAGATTTTATTTGTTTCTTTCTGCCTCCTTCTGGTGTAGTATTTCCAACATCCATGACATAATAACATCTTAAATAACCATAAGATAAGGAATAGTTTCTTTGAGTAATATTAGGTGAGTCATCTCTATGCCTTAGATAATGTTCCATACAAAAAATGACATCTCCTTAGTTTCTTATGTTATTTTTAAAATATTTTATTTATTTATTTGAGAGAGAGAGAACAAGACTAAGGTGGGGGGAGAAAGAAAGAAAGAATGGGCATGCCAGGGCCCCTAGTCACTGTAAATGAATCCAAATCCATGTGCCACCTTATACATCTGGCTTTACACTGGTACTGGGGCATCAAACCTGGGTCCTCTGGCAAGCACCTTAACCACTAAGCCACTCCAGCCCTCATATTATTATTTTTTAAATTTAAACATGTAGATTTCCTTCTTTCATAGCCCTACACAACAAATGCCTCAAAACACTCATTGACCAAGAAAATTATACCAGTAAAAGATCTCTAAAGACACTTAACACCACCTCCTCTGTCAATATATATTTTCCTGATATAAAGGTGGCCATATAGTCAGTTATTAAAGAATTTCAAAGTCAAAGACAATAGAAGAAGCCTGTCTTCTGTTCAGCACTCAGTCTCTCTTTGTTCCCAATTTCCCTTAGTTAAACTGCAATAATTTTTGGTTGATATTATTAAGGTTTTTTCTCATAAATGATGTTGGAGCCAATGTGCTAGGATCATAACAAGCTTGAATGTTTGGCTCTTAAAAAAGCTATACTTATTTCTGTAATGATTGCAGCAGTTCACACTCCTATCAACAGTGAATAAGAGTTCTCTCCCCATATCCTCATTGACACACTTTATGTCGGTATTTTTGTTGACAAAGCCATTCTGACTGGAGTGAGATGAAATTTCAAAGCGGTTTTAATTTTCATTTCCATAATGGCTAAGGATGTTGAACATTTTTTGAAATATCTGTTGACTCCTTGTGTTTCTTCTTTTGAGAACTGTGTGTTCATTTCATTAGCTCATTGATTGAATGGCAGTTTTGGTCATTGTTTACTTTTTTGCAGTTCTTTATATATCCTGTATAAATAAGGGAATGTGAGACTGAATACAGTCTATAATTCTACATAGAAGATCAAAAGAGGGAAACAAGAGATAAGAAGTGGTGAAAAGACAAAATGAAACAAGTAGCATAAAATCATAAAGAAAGCTAAAGTTGTGGGATGGGCATACAGGCAAGAGGAAAAGACAGGAGAAGGGAAACAAAAATGACAAAAGCACCATAATGAAACTTAATTCTTTGTAAGCCACTAAAATTAATTTAAACATCACAAAAGAACAGTTATACAATTGACTCTAACTAATTCATTGAGTATGCTACTAAGTTGACTATGAACAAATACGTTGCAAAACATCAATATTGGGCATGTATATCACCTGCTTTCCTACACCTCTGTGAGATTAAAGATTTGTTTCTTCTGGGCTGGAGATATGGCTTAGTGGTTAAGACATTTGCTCGCAAAGGCAAAGGATCTGATTCAATTCTTTAGGACCCACGTTAGCCAGATGCACAAGGAGGTGCATGCATCTGGAGTTCATTTGCAGTTGCTGGAGGCCCTGGAGTGCCCATTCTCTCCCTCTCTCTCTCTATGCCTTTTTCTCTCTTTCAAATAAATATATTTTTAAAAAAGATTTGTTTCTTCTAATAATATTTTTGATGTATAACTAAAAGCAAGAAAAGTAGACAGATCTCAAGTTTACAGCTCAATGATTACTTGCACATATGTGCACAGACATAATTGCCAAACTGAAGACAGAAAATATCTCTGCACCTTGTAGTATATCTTATGTCTCCTCCTAGTTAGTTCTGTCTGTAGTATCTTACTGTATTGTCTATTACCATTGATTTATTTTTCTTAAAGTGAACTTCATATGGAGGAGGTTTTCAGGTCAGTTCCAGCAGGGTTTCTCAATGACCTTGCAGCCCAAGTATGTGGAGTCTTCAGCAATAAGGTCTTACCATCTATTCCTGTTGGGAAACTAAGGGCCTCTGCAATGGTCTGTAATGTTTTGGGGGCAACAGGGACCTCCTTGGCCAACAAATCACTGGAAGGTATCCCATCCCTGGCACTGAAATTTTTCTAGTAACAATCTATGGCTCCTGTGTGTTCAATTGTCCAAAACAGTAGGTTTCCATATGACATTTATATCCTCTTAGATTTTGATTAGCCCTCCCTCCACCTTTCCCTTCATCACCTCAGACAATTTTTATTCTTTAATGGCATGAGGAACATAGCATTATTATTATTATATAAACTCTTTTTGACTCCAGGGATTAGTTTTGTTTCTTGCATGTCAGATGCCTAGTGGTGCTGATTTCCTTTATTGAATAAAGTTGAATTATTCTAATTGGTCTAGACTCATCAGTATTCAGCATTGGAGCTAAAGATAGAATCATTCACATTCAAATATTGTGGCAGCCAACCAGTTGAGGAAGGATACAATTGCATGAAGAAGATAATAAATTTCCATTATGGGAAGTCTGTTTATAAGTCAGTCATTCTTCAGCTTCCCTTTAAAATGATACCTGTTGTTATCAGAAGATGTTTTCGTTGATAGCAACATAGAGGTGGAAGATAAGTAGGTCTGCAAGAAAAGTTCTTTCATGGGATAAAAACAGTTCAATGACTCCACATAAATTGGGATAGAGAAAAAGGCAAATATATATTGGTCACAAACTTTAAGATATAATGTCACGAACATAATAGAACAATCATAGTCCCCAGAAATAACAGTAACATATATTCACTAATCTATCACATTTCCAATATACTGCAACTAAGTAACAGTAGAAAGACTGCCTAAGAAGTTAAGAGCATGACAAAGCAAAGAACAAGGTGGTGAAGGGAATGGGGGATAGAAATGTAGTTTTCAATTGCTTAAAACTTAAACCCCTTCTATTGAACTATTACTATTCCTAAATTAGAATAAGTATCATCAAATAAATCTTATATGCATATGCCACTCAGCATGCGTCAGAACCCTAGAGGTCCAAAGGGTCAGGTAAAAATATTTCAAGAAAAGGAATATAATCATATCAAAACAATGATCTGCAACAGGCTTCCTTTCTATATAAACAATACTATGATGAGTGGAGTTAACAAATAACCAGCATGTGATTAAATGTTTACTCATATGTCACAACAACTTGTCTCCAATTTGCTTTAACATTGCTATCCTATATTGATATAGACAACAAAATGTGCTAAGAAATTGTACTACCTTCCTTCCAGGAAAAAGCCTTAATAGTATAACAAGCTTTGTAAGTGTAGGCTTACCTTCACTTCATTGTAAACTTGTAATCATATATTTTCTCTGTATTATTGTATAACACAATTTTACATGTCAAAAAATGAAATGTACTTTCAATTTAAATTAGGGAACTTGATTTGTTACTAATGATAAAGACAAAAGTCAAATTTTCAGATTTTTGAAAAGCCCACTCATCATATCTTGAATTATTTTGTTTCTATATATTTTCCCAGCATTGTAAAGAACTGAAAAGACAGGATATAATAGAGTTAGAATATATCAGAAACAGAAGAAATTCTGGCTATTATTTCATCAAGTATCCTTATTTTACTGAAAAACAACTGAGAAACAGGAAAATAATATGATTTGCCCACGACTCCACACATAAGTACTTATTAGAAAATTACCAAAACATTTGTGGAATTTCTTGTTGCAATAAAACTCTGGTTGTAAATATTATGATATAGATAGATGATACATAGATATAGATAGATCTCACCATCTCATTGGTAAAGTATGATCTTCCACAGCTAAATATGAGCTCAATGCTTCTGCTAAAATTGTTCATTGATCCCCATCGAACCATTATAGTGGCTCATCCTTGGTGTACTCATGACCAGTTTTGAACCTTGAAAACTGTTTTAGAAGTCTAAGTGTACCATCCACTAATACTTGGCAATCTTCCTTTTTTGAAATGCTTACCACATACTAATGAGCCAGTACTTTAACTTAATTTTGATTTTGCTCACCTAGTCATGATCAAATATACACAAAAATTTGGATACAAGTACAAACATTTTTAGTTTGTGTGTAGAGAGATCAAAACGAATATCTAATTCTTGACTTTTAGCAACTTACAGTTACATAAAAATGAATGTGACTTAGAAGCAGCCAGCAAGAAGCAAGTACGTAGTAAGAAAAAGATCACAGTTGGAGTCTCCAGGTACCAACAGGCCAGAACAAAGATAGCATCAGAGTGTACTTGGTTTAAGGGAAAGCTTTTTTTCCCCCCTTTAGGCTATGATTTTGTCATTGTCTACCAAATCCTAGAGAGTTTATGGAATATGTATCTGTAGTATATAATTTAATCTTCACAATGATATTGTTTATTATTATTAGTCTCACCTTAGTGATGAAGTAATAGAAGAAAAAATGATTAATTAGCTAAAGGTTATACAAGCAGAAAGTGGAGGAATAGGGATTGGAAACTATCTGCCAAAACCATCTCAATCGAGAATTTGTGTCTAATCACAAACCAAATTAAGAAAAGCTAATAGACAGAAATATTTGGTTTCACCCTATTGCCTCTAAGGAATAGGACCAGAAGGAGTCAGAGTTTAATTATACGTGAGAAGTGTATGATTTAATGGTGCAGTGTAGCACATTCATGATTATGTAACCATTGTCACTAATTTTAAATCACTTTTTAAGTTTCTTCATATATTTTACTATAATTACCAGCACATATCAATTGTGAAAATTAATGGGATTGACTATGTTCCCATGAATTAATATAGTGAGTATCAATAATGTCCATAAGACACTTTTTTTGTTGGTTTTTTGAGGTAGGGTCTCACTCTAGCCCAGGCTGACCTGGAATTCACATGTTGTCTCAGGGTGACCTCAAACTCATGGTGATCCTCCTACCTCTGCCTCCCAAGTTCTGGAATTAAAGGTGTGCACCACCACACCCAGCTTCATTAGAACACTTATAATTCCAAAAAGAAATCTTGTATCCACTAGTAATCTTTAAAAAAATTAAAATTATTATTATTATTATTATTAACAACATATTTCATATAGATACATCATGTGTTGGTACCTTCTTTTCCCTTGCCCCTGCCCCCATTCCATTGGGGACCCTCCTCAGTGGGGTTGCAGGTATGGCCCATGGGGTTGTAGTTTATGCATTGTGGGAGCAGTAGTCAGTTATTTTTTAATTATTATTATTTTGGCTTTTTGAGGCAGGGTTTCACTCTAGTCCAGGCTGGCCTGGAATTCACTATGTAGTCTCAGGATGGCCTTGAACTCATGATGATCCTCCTACTTCTGCCTCCTGAACGCTGGGAATAAAGGTGTGGGCCATAACACCTGGCAACAGTCAGTTATTTTTGATTAACCATCCATAATGCTTATATTCCAATTGTGTATCACCATACCCAACTCACTTTTAATGTTTTCAATATTCATTCATACTGCAGAGATGTCATTAATTCATTTATTGTTAGTTATTAAATAGTATTGCATTGTAACTATAAATTGCATTTTATTCACCCATTGACTAACTTATAGATATTTGGAGTTTCTACATAGTATATATTCCATTTCTATATATTAACAACAATAATATTATGAATAATCATGTAAGGGTGTTATGTCAATTTATTGAATACATTCCTAGGAGTTGAATTGTTGAGTTGTATAGTAACTCTACGTTTAACAATTTAGGGACTACTCACAAACTATCAAGATCTCTATATTTAACTTCATGTTTAATTACACTCTTAATTCTAGTGATTAAGTGGTTTATCTAAGAAATTTACTTATCCTAACATTAACAGTTCTATATAAATATTTGGAAATTTCATTTTTTTCTGTAGATTTCTGCTTGTAAATGCTTTTACTCTGTAGCTATAACATGATTTCATAAATATTATTAACAGTTTGGAAAGTATTGGATATTAAATTCTGTATGAAAGTTGTGTAGTGGAAAATGTTAAGAGTTGTTTCAGAATTTCAGATGTTCTTACGAATGGCTTTACACAGGACTGTTTGTTTCTCTGCTGTGAATGTTTTGACGGGAACCGGAAGAAAGGTAGCTCTTGAGAATTTCCAATGTGAGTGTAAACCTGAAGTGACAGAAATCCCATTTCAAAGACTGTTTTCCTGAAGCTTCCTAAACAAATTATAATCTCTAAAGGTGAGGCTCCTGATAAGTTGAATGCAAGCAATTAGTCTTAAAGTTAGGATTGTGACATTCCTTCCTCCTAGCCACTTGCCGAGAATGGTGAACATTAACATGCACGAAACATGACCTCTGTCTTTTCTTTGTACAGAAGATGTTCGTTGCCACATCCCTGTTGTTGCTCCTTGTCTTTAAAGTTCTGCATAATATAAATTTCATACATCACTCTCCTGGTTTTCAAATAAGACTCTGACCTATATAAACCTGAACCTGAATATCTGCTTTGTACATAGTCCTCTAATAGAATCACAAAGCTCTTTGAAAACAATGATTACCTCTACTTACCTATTTATGTGTATTAGAGTGCTTCCAGTCTATCTAGTAAAATACATTTACTGATTGATTTCTCTCAACTATTTTATATTCATTTATTTATTTGGGCTTTTTGAAGTTGGGTCTCACTCTAGTTCAGGCTTACCTGGAATTCACTGTGTATTCTCAGGGTGGCCTCGAACTGACAGCGATCCTCCTACCTCTGCCTCCTAAGTGCTAGGATTAAAGGCGTGTGCCACCATGCCTAACTCTCTCAACTATTTAAAAAGCAATTTTAGGGCTGGGGAGACAGCTTAGCGGTTAAGCGCTTGCCTGTGAAGCTTAAGGACCGCGGTCCGAGGCTTGATTCCCCAGTACCCACGTTAGCCAGATGCACAAAGAGGCGCACACATCTGGAGTTCGTTTGCAGTGGCTGAAGGTCCTGGCACGCCCATTCTCTCTCTCTCTCTGCCTCTTTCTCTCTCTGCCTGTAGCTCTCAAATAAATAAATGAAAAATCAACCAAAAAAATTTTAAAAAGCAATTTTAGATTTAAAGATTGCTAATATTAGGTCCCATGTGCTCTGGTAAATACCCCCCACTTGTGTTCTTTTAAGCAATCCTAATTAAACTGAGTGGTCAAACCCACGCACCAGATAAAAAAGATTCATTAATATCCCAGATTGGCCTCATTGGCTCTACACTATAATTGAGAAGAGGTAGACAACTGTGAAGAATGAAATTAGGTGATATGATATGTAGTAGCAGGATGATCACTAATAATCATATTTATTTATTTATTTATTTATTTTGGTTTTTCGAGGTAGGGTCTCACTCTAGCCCAGGCTGACCTGGAATTCACTATGGAGTCTCAGGGTGGCCTTGAACTCACCACGATCCTCCTACCTCTGCCTCCCGAGTGCTGGGATTAAAGGCGTGTGCCACCACGCCCGGCTAACTAATGATCTTTTGAGGCAGTAACATTTAAGCATACATCAGAGTGGTGAAAAGGAGTTAAAAATGAAACGAATAAAAGCCAGATGCACAGGTGGTGCATGTGTCTGGAGTTTGTTTGCAATGGATAGAGGCCCTGGTGCAACCTGTTCTCAATCTCTCTCTCACTCTCTCTCTCTCTCTCTCTCTCTCTGTCTCTCTCTTCCTCCCTTCCTCTCTCTCTCTGTCTGTCTCTTTCTCTCTGCCTCTCTTTCTATCTTTAAAATAAATAAATAAATAAATATCCTTTTTAAAAAATTATATGATTATAAAAGAACATTTCAAGCAGAAGGAGTTTTGGAGAAAAGGT
Source organism: Dipus sagitta (assembly GCA_036346955.1). Lineage (NCBI taxonomy): Eukaryota > Metazoa > Chordata > Mammalia > Rodentia > Dipodidae > Dipus > Dipus sagitta. Next base: position 67,852,030 of record CM070776.1, read on the forward strand.
CCAGAGGTGAACACTATTTGTACATTGTTGAGGAAAGATCAGTGTATTTTTGTACTGGTGAGTGAATGAGTTTAGGCTTCTTGATCATAAAATTATTTATTATGTGGAGAAATAGTATGAGACTATGTAAGTACCTCCAATGCCTATTAAACATTTCCATTTATTTATTTATTTCCTTGCTTATTTATAGCAGTATGTATCTATAATTCCTAATATATTCAATATGCTATAATCCATTTTTGTTATTATTGGTTTTATGGGAGCTATTCACGATGATTTCTCTTGTTATGTCCTCATGCCTCTTCAAGCACTTTCTTACTTTATGACACAGTAAAAAGATTCAGATTCATCATGTATCTTCTCTTCTTTCCTCAAACCCTGTTCCTTTTACTAGAGAATTATCTTACAAAACTGAAATCTAGGCATTAAGCGTGCCTATTAAGTTTTTTTTTCTTTTTGAGTAAAGAATTTTGTTACTTCTAGACCATTCTAACTTCCAGAGCTAGGAAACACATGTATAAAATATGTGCATTTTTGAAGTTATACTTTTTAAAATCTTCAAAATCACATGCTTTTGAAATAAACACAGGATTATTTCAGGTTGTACAAGATAAGAAAATTTTAATTGTTATCACTTTCACCTTATTATATCAATTACATAAAATTATTTGTAGATTTTATAGTGACTTTCATGTCATTTTTATATGTATGTAAATTTATTAATGTTGACTCAATGTAATTTATTTCTGTCTCTCACTATTTCTATCTCTTCCTACTCTCTCCTATGTTGATATAGGTTATTTTTGTTGGCAGGACTGTTTAATTTCACTAACATCTTAAAATCTCACCTTTCTTATTTGCTTCATCATGGGGGGTATGTGGTGTATGCATGTGTATAGCACTTGTCATGCCCCATATTCTCACCTGTGGTGTCTGGAGCAGAATCCTCAAATTTTGGGCCTCATTGCTCCTCCACATGACCTTGGTTTCTGGAGCTTTCAGGGATTTGTGGATTCTTGGTTTTCTGCTCCCTTGGGGATCTGGGATTATAGGTACATATGGTCATGTTCAGTTCTGTACATGGGATCTGAAGATTTGAACTCTGGCCATCTCTGGTCCCTTCAGGCTCTCATGCTTGCATAGTAAACTCACCTAAACTCTGAGCCATCTCTCTAGTCCCAAAGATATACTTCTTACTATCCTCCAGCAACCAATAACTCCTCATAGGGTAGTTTGGACATCATGAGTCCCTCTCTAACCCATGATGGAATGTTGATGGGCCCAATACTGTCCAGGTCTTGTGCAGGTAATCACAACTGTTATGAGTTCAGGTTCATGAGTGCAATGCTGGAAGACAGTGCTCATCAGCACTTCTTCTGATCCTCTGGTTCTTATATGCTTTCCATACCCTTTTCAACAATGTTTCCTGAACCTTAGAGGAGGTGACATATTTATGAATTATGGATTATTCTCAGCACTTTGATGAATGTTGAGTAGCCCTAGTAATTGCTGCCTACTGCAAAGAGAAACTTCTCTGAAAAATCTATGGACATAAACATAAATAACTAGAAATAGGATTAATAGTAACAATATATCCATTATAACAATTTAGTCAAACAACACTAGTAGGTAGCTTTCCTCCGAAAACCTATGACTTCTCCAGTCACTGGCTTTTAACTAGGTTCTTAGTACCAGAAATGAATTCTGTAAAGGGACTCAAATAAAATCACAAGTGACTTGGTTATTTTCATAATAGTCTTGTCACTATTGCACCAGTGGGCACCTCTTGCCTGGCTGGTTGGATAAATAACATTCAGGGTCCACTGCTGAATTATCCTTTTAATGATTTTTGTCCACTAGAAGCCTATATAGCATGTTTTGGCATTATTAAAGCATGCCAACAGGGAGGAAGCTTCTAGTTCAGTCACAACCTGATATCTCTGTGTGCTATTCTTCAACAATATGGTCTAGTTTTGTTGAGAAACCGACTATTGGCCATAATCTGTATTGTTTGGTGGCTTTGTGGGTCTCCTTGAGCAATAACTCACTGGAAAGTAACCCACCCTGGAACTGAGACTTTCCTTTAATAACCAGTGACTTCAGGGAGTAGCTTTATTCACCCAAGCAATGTACTGCTGTACAATTTTTTTTTTTGAGGCAAGCCCAACAGACTGGCCTTTTTCATGGAAGAAAGAGTGTATCAGACAGCTTCAGGTTCACTGAGATGAACTTCCAGACCAGGCACAGTAATGGAGGAAGGGATATTTATTGAAGCTTACAGATCCAGGGGAAGTTCCATAAATGGCAGAAGAAGCTGGCCTGCCTTCACAGGACAAACAGAGAGAGAGAGAAGCACCAGCCAAAATCCAAAGGCCACACAGTATGCTTCAGGAACTCCAGCTAGGCACACTTTGCATATCTTTAGATTGAAATCTGAAACCCACCACCACACCTTAAGATCCACCCAGTGACATTGCCTCCAGCCATGTGGCTAAAGATGCAAACTACAAACAAATAAACAACTGAATATATTGGGGGCCATCTATTCTATTCAAACCACCACAGAGAGCAAGAACAAGAGAGAGAGAGGGGTGGGATTGGCATGCAAGGCCTCCAGCCACTGCAATCAAAGTCCAGACACATGTGCCACCTATGTGCATGTGCAACCTTGCACGTTTGTTTCACTTTGTGCATCTGGCTTATGTGGGACATGGAGAGTAGAACATAGGTCCTTAGCCTTCACAGGCAAGCACCTTATGTGATAAGACATCTCTAAAGCCCTCAAATATTTTTATAATTATATCTTTATGTTGGCAAATAAAGAATTAGATTTCCATATGAAGTTTTCATCCATCTTAAGCTCTCCTATTCACCTCCATGACCTCTCTCCAACACAAATATACAATCTAAAATTTCAAATCTAGGATCTGCATATGAGAGATTATGTGATGTTTGTCTTTTTAAGTCTGGATCAGTCTGCTTAGCATAATATCATCCAGTTCCATCCATTTCCAGCAAATTTATTAATTTCATTTTTCCTTACAGCTTAATAAATTGCATTATGTATATGTACCATATCTTCATTATCCATTCATCAGTTTATGGATAGCTACACTGATTCTACTTACTAACTATTATAAATGGAGGAGTAATAAACATATGTGACAAAGTATCTCTATAGTATAGCAAAGATTCCTTAGTGTACATGCCAGGAATGGTATAGCTGGGTCACATGGTAGATCTATTCTTACCTTTTGGAAACAAAGCCTCCATTTTGATATCCATAATGGCTGTACCAGCTTGCATTCTCATCAACATTGAATTAGGGTCCATCTGTCATTTGCTTTATTTTTTTTCTTTATTAGTTAGTTTTGTATTCAGCAAATACAGTTTGGTATCAGTATTAGGCTCATCCATGACCTACCCCCTCCCCTTGGCCCCTCCTTGTTGAGGTATATGGGTCATGCATTGTGGAGTTAGCCCACAGTTATGGGTAAGATAAATGTCTCTGCATATCATGACCCAACATGTGGCTCTGACATTCTTTCTGCCCCCTCTTCCGCAAAATTTCCCTGAGCCATGTTGGGTTCATTTTTGGTCTGTTTCAGTGATGAGGTGTTGGGGGCCTCTGAGGCTCTGGCTCTCTGATTTGGTAGGAGTTGATTTTTCTCTGTGCTGATCTCCTTCCCCCTTGTGCTGGTATCTGGTTCATCAGAAAAACAGCCCCCTTCCTTGTTTCGCCAATTTTTCTTAGTTTCAGCCGGGGCCCTTTTGAGGTATGATGGGGTGGCTCTCTCCTTAGGATCTACATCTATCTGAAAAAGAGAATCAGATTCTCCAACGGAGAGTAAGTTAGCACCAGGACAAATGAGATAACCCTTACTTTTTTTTATAGAGAATTTAATAGGTGTAGGCCCTCTTGTAGCCCACAATTGATGGTAGTTTGATATTGGCGAGTGGGCTTATGTTTGGATATGGTTCTGACTTGTTTCCCAGCTCCAGCTATGGGTCCTATACCAGTGAGGGGATCAGTTAGCCAAATTGAGAGCAGTTAGTTTCCCACCATGGCTGTATGCCACTACTGCACTTGTGTGGGCATCACAACAAGTTATTTGCTGCTAAGTAGGTTAGACCATGCATTGCTTTGACAGATATTGGTCATTTTCCCCCAGTCGCCCATGTAGCACCTTCTGGCACTAGACACGCTGACTGTCTGGGGACTGACTCTCTTCCAACTTCCAGCCATGCCATTCTAATTTGCATGTCAATCACAGACCCAGTTATTCCCTTACTGGGCATCTACCCTAAAACCTTCAAACCACAGGATAGAGATTTGCTCAACCATGTTTATAGTGGCTCAATTTGTAATAGCTAAGAGCTGGAATGAACCCAGGTGTCCATCAGTAGAAGAATGGATAACTAAGATGTGGTATATCTACACAATGGACTTCTATACAGTAGTAAGAAAAAATGACACAATGAAATTTAACATCAACTTCTTAAATGTCAGGAAGAACTATACTAAGAGGTCAATTGGATACTGTCAGAATTTTTGACTATAAGTTTTTCAATCCTCTAATATTGTATCTCTTTTAAAATATATTATTTTTATTTATTTGAGAGAGAGAGAAAGATGCAGGCAGAGAGCGAGAGAGAGAGAGAGAGAATGGGGTGACAAGGTCTACAGCCCCTGCAAACGAACTCTAGATACATGCACCAACTTGTACGTAAGGCTTATGTGCATCCTGGGGAATCAAATCGATGTCCTTTGGCTTTGCAGGCACATGCTTCAACCACTATCCCATCTCTCCAGCATGTGTGGAGTGAGCACGACAGATGTCCCTGTTCGCTCTCTCCTCCTAGTTCCCTGGTCCCAGTTGTTTATCCTGCTGCTGACTTGGGGCACTCTGAACCATGAAAACTTGCTGCAGAAGCAAGCCCCTTGCTCTGCCTTCCTGATTGATCCCCAACTCCCATATCCCCTGCTCTGAAGGGTGTACACACAGAACGAGTAGATCAGAGCTCCAGATACTTTCCCCACCTCCCAGTTCCTTGGTCCTTCTGCTGCCTTGGGGTGGCCTGGCACCTGTATCTGGGTTGTAGAAGTAGGCCTTTTGTTCAGGTTTCTTGATTGACTGGTGACTGGGTACCCAAATCTCTATTACCCAGAGCCAGAGGGTGTATGGGCCCCTTTAGGAGCAGGCATTTGCCTCTGGCTCTACAGCTTCCCAGCCCCTGGTTCCAGAAAGCCTGATACCCATGTGCTAAATAGTACGTGCAAGTGGAGTGAGTAGGTCAGAGCTCCTACTTCCCAACTTCCCATTTCTTCTGGTACCTTTGATGTATTTGTAATCTCCACAATCTGCACATCTGTGGTTATAACCCCATTGTACACCAGTCTGGTTCACATTTAACAGAAAACATCCTCTGAAGATCCTTCAATGACAAATACTTGCTTCCCCCTCAATAGAATAAATCTTTTCCCCAAGATGGGTAGACCACAATGCAAAAAAAAAAAAAAAAAAAAAAAAAAAAACAAAAAAACAGCCAGAAAATTGAGAGATCTCAATCCCGGATGCCTAGCTCAACAATGGAAGCCTCCAATGAAATCACAAAAATCAACAGAAATTGAATACCAAAATGAAAACACAACAACCAATGTGACCCTGATCAAAATAATTGCTGAACTGGAAGGAAGCCATCAAAACACCAAAAATTGCATAAATTAAAGTGAGCAGAATCATCTCTTACAGCACTCAGCTTTTGACAGTAGGCTTAACTTAATTCAAGAAAACCTTAGAAGCCTCAACAGAGATATAAATAAATTGAAGATAAGTCAACAAATGGAAAGTCTCAATAACCAATTAACTAAGCTTAATGAAGACAAGATCAAACAGAAGAATGAATTCCAGGAAGCATCAAGAACTTGAACTGAAATTGGACCTCAAAAAATAAAAATGAAAAAAAAAAAAAGAGATGGACAAGATGCAAATTAACACAACAAAACAAAAATCAAATAGAACTTTTTAAAAAATTTTTTGTTTATTTTTATTTTTATTTATTTGAGAGTGACAGACAGAGAAAGAGGGAAAGAGAGAATGGGCGTTCCAGGGCTTCCAGCCACTGCAAACAAACTCCAGACGCGTGTATCTTGTGCATCTGGCTAACGTGGGCCCTGGAGAATAGAGCCTCGAACCGGGATCCTTAAGCTTCACAGGCAAGCGCTTAACTGCTAATCTATCTCTCCAGCCCTCAAATAGAACTTTTAAGAAACTCCCTAGAACCCCTCAGTAACAGAGTCACTCATGTGGAACATGGAACCTCTGAGCTGGAAGACAACAGAGAAGAAATTTATCAGGAGGCCAAAATCTTTGGTAAGTTCAAAAATTATCTGAACAGAATATGAGGGAACTGTGGGCTATCCTAAAATGACCACACATCCACACCATGGGTATACCAAATAGAAAGGAAATCCAGGTCAGATGCATAGATAACATATTCAACAAAATTATTGAAGAAAAATTTCCCAGTCTCTCAAAACAGAGGCCCATCCACATAAAAGAAACTCACAGAACACCAAACAGACAGGACAAAAGAAGAAACTCTCCAAGGCACATAGTAGTTAAAACTCTTTGCAATGAAAACAAAGAGAGAGAATGCTAAAAGCAGCAAGAGAGAAACAACTTACTACATGCAAAGGCAATTCACTGAGAATTGTCTCAGATTTCTTAACAGATACTCTGAAAGCCAGATGGGCCTGAAATGGATCACTTCAACGTTTAAAAAATTATGGCTTCCAACCAAAGCTACTGGACACAGTGAAAGTATCCTTCATAATAGATGGTGAAAGGAAAACTTTCCACTCAAACTACAAGAAGAGAACTCTCCAGCAAGGAATAACCAGTTACCTATTCATACCCATGGACTGTACAAAGAGAAGTTCTCATCACTTTGCTTACAACAAAATGACTGTTCCAGCCAAGAGGAAAAGTCAAAGTGGACGAGTCACAATTCCAGGAGCAGAGAAGTCTGGATAACCAAAACATACCAGACTAGTCAGTTTGTAGATCCCTTATCTCCACTGAGATTATCCTCTCTTTACACTATCCTATTTCCAGTGCCTATTGTTGCAGAAGTTCATTCTGCCCCCCTCCCCACTCTTATCCTCTACTGCTTCCTTTGCTAGTATGTGTAGGGGTGTATTTATATGTGGTTTTTGCTGTATGTGAATTTTTCACCATTGTTTTATTTTCTTTTTTCTCCTGCTTCCCTCTACATCTTTCTCTTCCAATGAACATATTCTCTTGGTTTGCAGGAACACTGAGTCATAGCCTTCTGAGAGATCAAACAATTTCACATTAGCTGTTAACATACCTTCATTTCTATTTCTTCAGTCTATCTTTCACCAAAATTATCCAATTGTCTCCCCTTTTCTCTCTTTTGCTCCTACAACTCCACCTTCTACTCATCTCCTCCTTTACTTTCTCTATAGCCATGCAATGCTAATTACACTTGTTCTGTTGATTTTTTCCCTTCTTTGTATTTTTCTCCCCCACAAACTCACAACAACTAATATTTTTTTAAATAAATCACCAATCATTTTTTTCATAATGGGTTCTTCCCAAGGTAGATATTGTTGTTCCAAGCAAGTTTCTACTCAAAAGAGAGAACTGAGGAGAGAGCTCTGAACATCAGTCTAACAAAAGAAGAAAACACATCAACCCTTCCACAAGCCCATCCCTTTTGAATATAGAAAATATCTTCACTGGAAAAAGGGAAGTGACTTAAATTTAAAAATAAAAGAAATTCAGCCAAGGATCTAACCTTTGATGTGAAAATCTCAACACACACACACACACACACACACACACACACACACCATAATATGAAAAGTTGAAACAACATGAGCCTTCCAGTACCTCTCATTTCCATAGTGATGGACTCTGAAAACAGAGACTTAAATGAAATTCTGGACAAAGAACTCAAAAGAATGATGATTAATATGCAACAAAAAGAGCTGAAATGATTCCAAGAAAACATAATAATCAGCTGGTTGAAATAAGAACGTCAATAGAAGAGATAAAAATTGAATTCAATAAAGAGAAATATTGAAGAAAACAAACTGAAATGATGCTGGAAGTGAATACAATAAGTTAAACAAAAGGCTCAGTAGAAAGCCTCACAATATAATGGATCATGTGGAGAACTGAGTATCTGAGTTGGAATAGAGGGTAGAGGAATTGATAGGTTTACTCAAAGAAACTGATAAACTTACACTAATATATGGATGAAGCATGTGATATCTTTGGGACACTATGGAAACAGCACATGTATGAATCATAAGCATAGATGAAGAGGAATAACAATACCAAGATAATACAGAACTTTTTCAATATAATTGTAGCAGAAAAATTTCCAAATATTGGGAAAGAGATGCCCATCAAGGTACAAGAGGCATATAGAACAAATAGATAGGAGCAGAAAAAAAACCCATTTCATAACATATTTAAAACACTAAATGTGCAAAACAGAGAAAGAATATTGAAAGCTACAAGAGTTTAACTCCAGGTCACCTGTAAAGGCAAACCCATCAGAATAACAGCTGACTTTTCAATGAAAACCTTAAAAGCTAGTATAACAACACAATTGCCAGCCTAGATTTCTATACATAGTGAAGCTATCAGTTATAGTTAAAGCAAGAAAAACCTTTCTATAACAAATGTAGACTTGAGGAGTTTAGGTATACCAATCCATCTCTTCAAAGGCCATCGGGAGGAATACTTCAGAGGGAACAGAAGAATAAACACATCCAAGGAGCTACAGGGAAAAATAATGATGCTGAGATAGTTAAGCAACTGAAGACTAAGAAAACGTAAAAAACCACAAAAGGACCAGAATCTATAAACACCTTTCCATAATAACCCTGCATATTAGTGGTCTCAATTCACAAATCAAAACTATAGGCCAGCAAAATGCATTAGAAAACAGGCTCCATCTCTCTGCTGTCTCGAAGAAACGCACCTCACCACTAAGTGCAGACACTAGGGCTGGAGAGATGGCTCAGCAGTTAAGTCACTTTCTGCAAAGCCTAGTGACCTAGGTTAAGTTCCCCAGTACCCAAGTAAAGCCAGATGCACAAAGTGGTGTATGTATCTGGAATTGGTTTTTAATTGCTAGAGTCCCTGGAAGGACAATTCTCACTCTCACTCTGTCTCTGTCTATCTCTGCTTGTAAATAAGTTAATTAAAAATATAGACATTAAATTAGGGTGAAAGTATGGAAAAACATATTCAAAAACATCAAATGAGCAGACATTGTTATTGTATTATTTGACAAAACATACTTCAAACTAAAATTAGTAGTGCTAAAGAAGTACACTGCATATGAATAATCCACCCAGAGGACATTACAGTTCTAAACACATACACACCAAGCACAAGTGCACCTAATTTCATAAATCAAATGTTATTGATATAATGTCAGAGAACAATTTCAGCACCATAATAGTCACAGACTTTCACTCTCACACTGTCATCAATAGACAAGCCACCTCAACAAAAAATAATAATAAACCAAGAAACATTGGAGCTAATTGGCATCAGAAATCAAATAGACCTAACAGACATTTATAGAACATTCTTTTAAACAATAAAGAATGCATATTCTTCTCAGTAGCCCATAGAATTTTCTCTAAAGTAAATCACATATTAGGAGACAAAGCAAGTCTCAACAAATATAAGAAAATTTAGATATTTTTAAAAATTCTATCTGACCACATTGGAATAAAGCTAGAAATCTGTAGCAAGGAAACATGAATGCATGGAGATTAAACAATACGCATGTTAATAATGGATGTGTCTTTGAAGAAATCAAGAAGAGAATTAAGAAGTTCCTATAATTGAGTGAAAATAAGAACATAACATACCACTCTTATGGGATGCAATGAAGGCAATCCTAAGAGGGAAGTTTGTAGCTCTCAGTGCCTGCATTAAAAATCAAAAAGAACTGATTGTATTTGCTGAATACAAAACTAATTAATAAAAAATTAAAGTTATAAAACAACAACAAAAAAATCAGAAAGATCTTAGAAAAGCAAGAGCAACACCAATACAAAGAATCAATGAACTAGAAGCTGATTCTTTGAAAAAAAAGAAAAGATTGACAAAACCTTTAGCCAATCTAACAAAAGAAAGTGAATACCTAAACTAGTAAAATTAGAGATGAAAAGGGAGACACTTCAACAGATAACAACAAAATTCAGAAAGGCATATAGATATACTTTAAAATTCTATATTACATAAATTGGGTAAACTAAAAGAAATAGGTGAATTTCTAGATGTGTAGAACTGCTTGAAAAAGATGAGATAAATAATTTATGTAGACCTTTAAGAAACCGTGAGATTTTAGCAATAATAATAAAAAAAAAATCTCTCAGCTGGGTGTGGTGGAGCATGCCTTTAATCCCAACACTCAAGAGGCAGAGGTAGGATGACTGCTATGAGTTTGAGGCCAGCCTGAGACTACATAATAAATTCCAGGTCGGCCTTGGCTAGAGCAAGACCCTACCTCAAAAAAAAAAAAAAATCTCTCAATCAAAAAAGTACTGGTCCTAATGGATTCACTGCAGAATTCTACTGGACATTTAATGAAGATCTAAACCATATACAGTCCCAATTATTCCATAAAATAGAAAAGGAAGGGGTATATTCCATCTTCTATGAAATCAATATTACTCAGACACCAAAATCAGATAAATACACACAATAAAAAGAAAATTACAGGGCTGGAGAGATGGCTCATCAGTTATAGGCATTGGCTTGCAAAATCTGAAAGACTGACATCCTAGGTTTGATTCCTCAGTACCCACATAAACCCTAATGCACCCAGTAACACATGTGTCTGAAATTTGTTTACAGGGGCAGGAGGCTATGGTGTGCCCATACAGACTCATTCTATTTCTGTCAGCCTTTTTTTTTCTGTCTCTCTCTCTCTCAAATAAATAAAATATTTTAACAATAAAATTATAGACCAATCCCCCTGGTGGACTCAAAATTTCCTCATAAAATACTTGCAACCTAAAGTCAAGAACATATCAAGATCATACATCACAGTCAACTGGGCTTCATTTCACAGATGCAGGGATAGTTCCATATATATAAAGCAATAAATGTAACATGGATTCAAGGACAGAAATAATATATCATCCAACTGATGTGAAAAACTCCTTTGACAATATCCAACATTTCTTTATTATAATAAGTCTGGAGAGGAAAGGGATGGACTGAACTTATGTAAGCATAATAAAGGCTATATATGACAAACTTTAGCCAACATTTACAGAATTGAGAAAAACTTGATGCTTTCCCACTAACATCAGGAAAAAGACAAGGGTGTAGACTCTCCACTCTTATTCAGCATAGTGCTTGAAATCTTACAGCAACAAGACAAGAAAATAAAATTAAAGGGATTCAAACAAGAAAGAATGAAAGTAAAATATCATTATTTTTATTTAATATGATACATAAGAGATCATAAAGATTCTCACAGTTAGCTCCTAGAATTGATAAACACTTTTAATAAGTAAACACCTTTTAATAAAGTGGCATGGAAGCCAGATACACAGGTTAGCACATGTACCTGGGGATCATTTGTAGTGGCTGGAGGCCCTGGTGTGCCCATTCTTTCTCTCTCTCTCTCTCTCTATCTCATAAATAATAAAAAAAATTAAAGTACAAAAAATGGTTGAAATAAAGAGGAAAATAGTAGAACGTCCATCAGAAGTTTGCTAGAAATTCCAGGAATAGGGAACAGATATAGCAATTTAACACATATATATCAAAGTACTGAAAGAATATTCATAAATATATTATTGCAATTTTGATATTAGACTAATGCCTGTTCAAAAAAGTTGATATAAAATAATCAAGCTACATTATTAAAATACTTTATTTTATTTTTACTTATTTAGAGAGAGAGAGAGAGAGAGAGAGAGATTGGCACACCAGGGCCTCCAACACCTGCAAACAAAATCTGGAGGCATGTGCTACCATGTGCATCTGACTTATGTTGGTTCTGGGGAGTAGAACCTTGGTCCTTAGGCTTCACAGGCAAGCCCCTTAAACACTAACCAATCTCTCCAGCCTACAAACTACATTTTTAAGCAATCATTGTAAACACAGAAGGTTAAGATAGGATTGTGAAAATATGGGGAAAGGGATGGATGAAGGATTAGGATACAGATGAGAGTCATGGTAAAATCAAACATCTCAATAGATAGCCTCCGATTTACATGGTAATAGAATACTACAATTAGAAATAAATTATTTTGAATTTGGAATGTTATTTTATCCCATCTGAATTTACTTAGCTAATAACTTAGGTATTTATTCATTATTTTTTAGATAAGGTCACTCTTTGTAGCCCAGGTTGACCTCAAACTTACAGTTCTCCTCTTCCACATCTCAAGTTCTCTGATTATAGGTATATACAATCACAACTGACTTAAAGTGTTGGATGTGATCAGATAACTTTGCGTTAGTTTTACTGTGCTCATTTTCTTTTCTTTTTTCCTGGTTTGATGAAGTAGGGTCTCACTCTAGCCCAGACTGACCTGGAATTCACTATCAGTTTTAGGGTGGCCGCGAACTCACGACGCTCCTCCTACCTCTGCCTCCCGAGTGCTGGGATTAAAGGATTGAGCTACCATGCCCTGCTTGTGCTCATTTTCTTGTTGCTATAACTCAGTATCTTTAAGCCTAAATCAAAATTTTCTTCCCATCAGCTTCTTTTTTTCAGCTGCCTTATCCCAGCAACGAGAAGGCAATTTTGGTTAAGATAACTGACAGAGTGAGTATGAGGAGGAAACTGAGGCCAAAAGAGTAAGAGATTCCTAAGATCTTACATATGTAACAATGGAAAATCATATATTTTTTGCATTAGTGCTCTTTCCTCCATCCTATCTAGCTAGCCACCACTTCTAGGTTTTGATCTGAATTATGATCTTCTTCTATGTTGCTATCTCTTCTTTTGCAAAGCAAATGGAAGGCCTAACACTTTGTTTTCACATTTCCCCTTATGTGTACTAATTTTGTATTTATTATAAATATTTGTACATGGTATTGCCTCAGTGCACTGTCCTATCAATATATTAGGACTAATCACCTTGCTAGCATATGTGTTGAACATGCTCAATGACCAGCAGGCATGTAGCTTAAATTCAATCATATTTATATCTTTGGGGCACAAAGTTATGTTTATTGTTAAGGGTAGTATGTGAATCAATGTTTAAATTAGAAAGAATCATTCTATATAGTTCAAATACGGATGATATTGTGTAAGATGTCAATTATAGAATAGCTGAAAGGGATTGAGGAGCAAAAGAAATGTGCTGGAGAAACTAAGACTCACACAAAAACATAGTTATACATTAAATGTTGATTGAGTAAATTGCTAGAGGATAATAGCCACTATGACCATGTGGGAAAGGTTGTGGACCACGCATATGGTTTGGGGGATGAAAACCACTGATACAATTTGTGAATGCATAGAATGTTGCGATAGTAGTAATTTTGACATGAAGTGTTCCTGCTGACAAGATACTGTGTCTTCTGCTTAAACATATTTAAACACAAACCAGTACAAATAAACACACACACACACACACACACACGCATGCATGCACACTCACATCCTGATTTTCTTTACAAAATATCATGAGTAAACTATTTGGGAGTCAAAAAAGTCATGCTACATTATTCATTATTAAACATGCAACAGGGATTCTCTAGCGGCTGAGTTCTCTGTAGGCTGCAAGGTTTAAAGACATTCCATAGCACATTCTGAGCACCATAATAAATGTACATGTTGTGAGAAACATGTGTTTTTCCTTTTTTTTTTTTTTTTTTGATTTTTCAAGGTAGGGTCTCACTCTAGCTTAGGCTAGCCTGGAATTCACTCTGTAGTCTCAGGATGGCCTTGAATTCTTGGCAATCCTCCTACCTCTGCCTCCCTGGTGCTGGGATTAAAGGCGTACACCACCACGCCTGGTGTAACATGTATTTTTCAATGAGAAGTCTTGAATAATTTTCTTAAGGCACGAATTCCAAACAGAAATTTTTCTGAAGAGAATTGACATAGTCCTAGAAAGAGACATTTTGGGGGCTATTTGGGGGATATTAAAAGATGTAGACATACTTAAACCAGTGAGTCTCATGGAGTTTCTCAGTGTGTCAGGGTTTTAAAAGCAGAAATATTGTTGACACCTAGTCAAAAGTGAGAGAGAGATCAACATCACACATTTTCATTATATGTGGATAATAGAATAATGATAACCAGAGACTCAGAAGAATGTTAAGGTAGAAAGATGTGGCGACAGTGGTTAATAGGTATAAGAATGCAGTGAGATAGGAGAACTATCTTCCATATGTGATACTAATGGTAGGATAGCTATGGCTGGCAACAGTTGACTAGTTCAAAGTAGCTAGTAGAGAGTATCTTGATTTTTCTCAACCTGAAGAAATAACAAGTGTGTAATGTGTTGTATTTGTCAGTTACTATGAGCTCATAATGTCACACGGACTACTTCAATTTAAATGTCACTCTAGACCTAATAACAATGTACAAGTGTATACATACTGAAATACTTCAACTATCCTCACACTAGATATATCATTCTTAAACTTACTTATATCTGAATCTAGGCACTATCTCTCTAGTTGAAGCAGTCTTCCCTCTTTTTTTTAAATTCCCATATATGATACATGCAGTATTTGTTAACTTTATTATTCTATGTTCTTGCATTAGTTTTGTGGTGTATTTTTGTAATACCTGATCTGGAACTAATTCTGAGTTCTGTTAGAAAAGGAGGAGCTATATACCTACATAACATCTATTTACCATATTAGCATTTATGATGATATCATCCATACTGCTTTGGTCTCATAGGTGCCAGAATTTTTTCACTCTATTTTCACATTATTTTGAAAACAAATATCTATACTATCTTTTTTATCATATATCTTTTGTTGTAGCCCAAGCCAAACTGAGCAAACTGAAAGCATTTTTTCTCTGATTAAATTATAGTTCGAAGACTTTAAAAAGCTCCACAAAAATTCAAAATACATGTGAAAATAGCTGAATGTGTGCTTTTATTGTTTATAGTATTTTTCTGTTTGTCTTTCTTCTTTACTTTTTCACTAAAGTGAAAAATGTTCCAATTGAAATATGGTATCAATGCTACTTGAAACATATATTGAGAGAGAATGGGTGTGCCAGGGCCTCTAGCAGCTGCAAATGAACTCCAGATGCATGCATCACTATGTGCATCTGGCTTTACATGGGTAATGGGAAATCTAACCTGGGTCCTAGGCTTCACAGTTAAGTGCCTTAGCCACTAAGTCATATCTCCAGCCCAAAACTTTTTATTTTTAAAAAATATGTATTTGATTATTTGAAAGCAGGCAGATTGTGAGATAGATAGAGACGAGAGACAGGAAGAATGGGCAAGCCAGAGCCTGCAGCTGCTGCAAATGAACTCCAGATGCATGCACCACTTTGTGCATCTGCTTTACGTGGGTACTGGGTTCTCAAATCTGGGATGTTACATTTTCTAGGCAATCGCCTTAACTGCTGAGCGATTTCTCCAACCCCTTGACTTTAAAAAAATATTTATTAAAGCTTTTTTTAAAAAAAAATTTCTGAGGTAGGGTCTCACTCTAGCTCAGGCTGACCTGGAATTAACTATGTAATCTCAGGGTGGCCTCAAACTCATGGCAATCCTCCTACCTCTGCCTCCCCAGTGCTGGGATCAAAGGCGTGTGCCATCATACCAGGATTATTAAGCTTTATATTTTTAAATTTCATGATTTACAAACATTTTAAGGATAATTTCTTTCAACCTCTTTGATATGAATGTTTTATGATTTATTGTAGAGTTCCAAGATTCTGTTTATAAGCTGCTTTTTTTCTTTGTAAGTGTTAATAAATTGTGATGCATTCAAAGAAATAAGTGAATAAAATGATTGTCTTTAAAATTATCCCTTTATTTTATTGCTCATAATTTTGATGGTTTGTGTTCAAAATGAACATAGCATATTATTTATATCCCAGAATCTATGTGGATAAAAACATGAAGTGCTCTATTGCACATACAGCTCTATTATATTATACCTGAATGACTTTCAGCTGACATCACATCTTCTATCTGTGATGCTGTGAAAAGGACCTCACCTACACTGCCCTTTCCTGGCTCCTTGTAACCAGCAGAAGAGAGTTTGCTTAATTTCATGTCCCTGAGGAGGGCCCCCAGTGGAATGGGGGCAGGGATGAGGGAAAGGATGGTAGCAACCCATGATCTATCCATACTTAATATGTCCGTAATTAATTTAAAAAAAAACAGAAAATAAAAAGTTTTGGCCTTTAAAACATTTAAGAACATGTAATTCAGCCACACTTCTACATTTGTTAAATATAGTACTTTTTATCTGGAATAAAAAACAATTCTTAATATTGTTTTTCCAGTTTAGGTTATTACATTAAGCATACATGCAATTCAATAAATAGGAGATGATTTCTTGGTTCCAGGAAAAAATACAATGTGATAAGACTCTGGGAAAAACTGATGAATAATTTCTAAATTTTGGAAATTCTTCAGTGTTACATGTAAAATGGTTTAATATTAAATGTAATTTGATAACGCAGTGAAAGTTATGCCTTTAGCTGAATTTGGTGCTCTGTGGAGAGCGGGTGTGGCGGCCATCCCAAGGTCGCCGCCCCAAGGTCGCCCAGGCTTCCTGCCAAGTCTCCGCGGGTATGGCGGCCATTACAAGATGGCGCCTGGGCTGGCTGCCAAGTATCATGACTAAGCACCACTTCCTGCTTCCCCTTCTGAGTAAACACGTACACACCGCAAAGTGCGCATGTACAGCGCTATGTAAGATCAGATCACCATCAGGTGGTTGGCTGCGCCCTGTTGCCTACGCCCACGTGGCAGCTGCTGATTAGGTCAGGCTGGCTATTTATAGGGTGGAGGGTTTGGTATCGGGGCCCCACACCCAGATGTAAAGGATTCCTTAATAAACTGCTTCGAGAAGGGTTCCGATTGCCGTTGCCTTATTCCGCTGGACGGGAAGGGTAGCGACAGTGCTCCAGCTTAGAGACCAAGATCACTTATTTATAACATTTATAATTTTAAACCATTATGTAATATGACTCAAACCATGGTATAATGTATAAATTAAAAGCCATAATAATTAAATTAAAACTTACTCTGCCAATGAATCAAAATGTAGATGCTTATTCATATTCTTGCATTTATCTCAGCATTTTACTCTATTTCATTCACTTCCTTTTATCTTCCTATTCACTTCTAGCTACTAACCAAATGTTTATAGTCTCTCTACATTTTATTTATACTTAATTATATATTTATACAGATGTGTATATTGCAGGCATGCATTGGTTACTTTAGCTTGCTTCCAAGCACTATGAAATTAGCAACAGGCTACATGTTGCCTTTTGTACCTTTCTGGCATACAATATTTTTGTTTTGAATTATTTCACAAGTTGTGAAGTTTTAATAATTTGACTTATTAATTTGAGATACATATATATACATGCCACTGAAAATGAAATGCAAACACGTATACCATGTGGTGGTTTAAATGTGAATATATGTTCAGCATAATCTCCAATTTTTTTAGGAAGGTTAATCTTCCTGCTTAAGTCTCCAGCAGCTTGCTGGTGGAAGTGGGGGCCAATCTGAGTTCTAGCCCAGAGGTATGGGGACAGCATTTTGAGCTCTAGCAGTTTGTGCTTGCTTTTTATGTTTGCGGTGCTGACAGTTTGTAGTTTCTGTCTGCTTGAATCTGTGAAAAATAACTAGCTTCTTCTACCACTGATGGAACTTTCCCTGTGTCTGAATGCTTGAAATAAATACCTGCCCCCCATAAACTGTGTCTAGTTGGATGTTCATCTCAGAAATGTGGTGCTGACTGCAACATACTGCTTTGTGTATCTGGCTCTATGTAGGTACTGGGGGAATGAAACTTGGGCTGAAAGGCTTTGCATGCATGCACCTTTAATCACCGAGCCATCTTCCCAGTGAGTTACTATACAATATTCATTTCACTTTGGTTTAGTAGTCCTTCCTGTGAATACAGTAAAAATGTATTTAGTCAATATCTTTGCATTGGCTATTATACTTCTTTTCATTATTTCTAATTATATCCTTTTAGGAACAATGTTTCTAGAAAAATACTGAGATATTTATCCTGATAAATAAGGCAGGTATATTTGTTTTTAAATTAGTGCAGTGGTTCACAAAAACTGGTACCAGGAACAAGAACATAAATACTACATTGGGACATATTAAAAGTGTTCAGCCAGGTGTGGTGGCACATGCCTGTAATCCCAGCACTGGGGTGGCAGAGGTAGGAGGATTGCTATGAGTTTGAGGCCACCCTGAGACTACATAATGAATTTCAGGTTAGCCTGGGCTAAAGCAAGATCCTACCTCAAAAAATAATAAATTAAAAGTATTCATTCTTGGGATCTAAATCTGCCCTACCCAATCAGATTTCGTATGAATAAAATCCAGAAATCTGTATTAACATATCTGTAACAGGTACTGACACATGCTGTTTGAAAATTCATAATTCAGGACATGCATCTATTATTAATAGAATTTCTTTGTCATAATAACACTAACTTGTTTTCTGGAGTGCACCAGCCAGCAGTGCATGAATTTCATTGCTTGAGCCCTCCAAATTATAAACCTTATTTTCCAGTCTAATAAGTAGAATTACATTTAACCAGTATTTTAGTTGTCTTATCTGTAAATGTTGATGAGGTTAAAAATATTTTGATTTAGGGGCTGGAGAGATGGCTTAGTGGTTAAGTGCTTGCCTGTGAAGCCTAAGGCCCCCAGTTCGAGGCTTGATTCCCCAAGACCCTTGTAAGCCAGATGCACGGGGTCACACACATCTGGAGTTCGTTTGCAGTGGCTGGAGGCCCTGGCACACCCATCCTCTCTCTCTCTCTCCCTGCCTCTTTCTCTCTCTCTGTCTGTCTCTCTTACATAAATAAATAAATATTTTGATTTATATATGTCAGTACTTCTGTGTGGTTTGGTTCACATATTTTGCAAATATTTGTGAATTAATTTTCTCATTTATTTGTGGGTGTTGTACATTGCACAAAATAGGTTTTTGACTGTTATGTGTGCAGAAATATGCTAGTTTTCAATGTGCATTTTCTGTATGTTCAAATAGTATTTTATTTATTTATTTGCAAGCAGAGAGAGGGGGAGGGAGATATTTTTAAATGATGTATTCTTATATACTATAGTTCAAATTCAACAATCATTACATATTGTAGTTACTGTTCTGTTGCTCAGACAAAACACTCAACCAAAAGCAACTGATGAGAGGAAAGCACATACCAGGGTCTGTAGCTGCTGCAAACTCCAGATGCATGAACCACTTTCATGTATCTGGCTTTACGTTGTTCGTGGTAAAATGAACTTGGGACATTAGGTTTTGAAAGCAAATGCCTTAAGTGCCGAGCCACTTGTATTTTGAGGAAGAGAGTACTTGATGCATTTTTGGATATTAAGAATATGTCCACTACCATGTAATATAATTGTATTTCTATACTGTCTCTGAAAAGTTTTATAATTTTTTTCACATTAAAATTTTTAATGTACTGTGGTGGTTTGAATCAGATAACTGATGTCTCCTGTAAACTCACGTGCTCTGCATTTTTGGTCCTCAGCTGATAGCAATTTAGGAGGTGGAGCCTTGCTGGAGGAGGTGTGTTGTTGGAGGTGGGTTTAGGCATGTTATAGCCAACTCTCCCTTGCTAAAGTTTGGCTCATTAGCCCACTGCTGTTTTCCACCTGCTGAGGCAGAACTCTTGTCCATATTATCCTCGGTCATGATGAAGCATCTCATCAACAGTGTAAACCAAACTACTTTCCTCTCATCAGTTGCTTTTGGTTGTTTTTTCTGAGCAACAGAACAGTAACTACAATATGTAATGATTGTTGAATTTGAACTATAGTATATAAGAATACATCATTTAAAAATATTTATTTGAGAGAAAGGAGATGAGAGAGAGAGAGAGAGTAGGCATGTCAGGGCATCTTGCCACTGAAAACGAACTACAGACATGTGCCATTTTGTGCATCTGGTTTTACAGGGTACTGGGGAATTAAACCCAGGCAGACAGATTTTGCAAGGAAGCACCATTAACCAATGATTCATCTCTCCAGATCCCAACTTCATTTTTTATAGGAAAAATCCCCTTGCCATCATATGTTAAATAGTTTTACTTTTCTCCAACAATCCAAAAGAACATCTTTATCTTTCTAAATTTCTTTAAATATATAGATGAATAGATTAAGGGCATTGTAAAGATTTCCATTCCATTTATTATTTTCCATGTGTTATTGTTCCAGAGAAAGAAATTAGAATGCTTGAATCCTAGACAAAACTTTTTAAAATTTTGTTCACAATTTTCACAATCCACATAATTCATTTTGATAATAATTCCTCCCATTTCCTTTTTCTGTCACTCACCTCTGTCCCTTCCTCCATTGAACCTTTTGTACCTGGCTCTATTCTCTTCTCATTTTTTGGGTCTTTTCCCCCTCCTTCATCCATGTTAAAATGTTGATGGGCTCAATGTTGTGTAGGCCTTCTGTAGGTAACAACCATTACTGTGAGGTCATGGATGCAATGGCTTCATCATGTCCTGAAGATACTGTTCCACAGCATTACTGCCCATTCACTAACTCATGCAATCTTCCATCCCCTCTTCCATTATCTAAACATCACTTTATGATTTGTATCAATGTTGCAGTTTTGCTCCTATGCACACAATAAATTGTCCTCATTTTATCCATAAAATATTTCTTTTGCATAGTTTTTAACCATACACATTTTATTGGATAACTTCATAGCATATATTAATTGTACAAAACAATGGGTTTCATTGTTGCATTTCATATATGTTTATAACGTACTCCTCACACTACCATTACTTTTTACTCTTATGCTTTTCTTGGTCTACTTCCTTAATAGTAGTTCCACTGTTATGGTAATGTCTTTTAGCAGTTAAGGCATTTGCCTGTTGTGCTGGCCTGCAACACGAGTTGAAACAGACCTCAAAGGCGGGAGTGGGAATGAATCTCAGACAAGAACACAAGGAATGGAGCCAAGACAAGTTCTGATCAAGGCTCAGGTTTATTCAGGCAGACACAAGCTTATATATAGAAGATAAAACTTTCTCTACAATGCCTACGTGCCTAAGGTCAGCTTCACCAGGGCCATATGGTAATGCCTCTATGTCTGGCGCCCACCTCATCTAGGCTGTATGTTAAATAATGCCATTGTAACTGGCGCCTTCTGCCTTCTACACCTAGGCCCACCTAGGTCATAGGATAAGGCCTTTGTGTTAAGAGATCAAAGACCACCTGCAGCTCCCGAAGTCAAAGAGCAGCTGCAGCCTGTGAAGCCTAAGGACCCATGTTTGACACTCCAGATCCCACATAAGCCAGATGCACAAAGATGAGGCAAGTGCAAGTTCACACATACCCATTAGGTGGCAGAGTGTCTGGAGTTCAGTTTCAGTGGCTGAGACCCTGGCATGCCAATTCTATCTCTGTATCTCTCTCTCTCTAAAAATCAAAATAAAATTATATATATACATACATATATATATGTATATATATAAATTTGAAAACAATGCGTTTATCTTTCCTTTTTGGCTTATTTCATTTGAGATGATAATAACCAATTCAATGATATTTCCTTCATATAACATTATTTCACTCTTCTTTATGGCTGAATAAAACTCCATTGTGTCATTGTGTATATGTACATTTTTTTATGCGTTTTCCTATTGAAAGGCTCCTAAGGTGACAAAATAACAGGTTTGGTGAATGACATGTAAATATATATGTTTATCCTGTTTTTACTTCTTTTCTTTCATTCTTTTACTCTCCCACCCTCTCTGTCTTTCTATTTCTGTCTCCCCCTGTTTCTTTTTCTTTGAGATAAAATATTGCTATGTAGCCTTGGCTGGGCTGTGACTTGCTGTATAGACCAGGCTGTCCTAGAATTTGCAGTGATTCTCTTGCTTCTGCTTCCAAGTACTGGGATTACACATCTGAGCCACAATACCCAGTCTATGAATTTTAGTCTAATATTTCTATCTGGTTTTATACTTCATTTCAAAATAATTATAGATTCAGAAGTAAATAGAAGAACAGTACACTGAGGTATCATACACCTTTGACCCAGTTCCATACAATGGATACAATTTATGTAACTATAATTCAATATCAAACTTAAGGATCAACTTTGACACAAAATGTGTCTATCTGTATATAGCTTTTTATAGAGACCAAGGAATACACTGGTCATTCACCTACTACAAAGATCTGCATTGAGCTACTTCTTTATAGTCATTCTACCCTCTCATTCACAACACAATTCCTTATTCTTCAGTACTATATTTTTGTCAATTTGAAAGGAGTGTAATCTATAATCTATCTATATATATAGATTCATATAGTATGTTGACTTTTAAATTTTGTTTTACCTTTAAAAATACCTTATTTCCCAACCATGTTTTGTTTTTTGTTTCTATCAGTAATTAATTTTTAATTTTTTAGATGTTTTATTTTTATTTATTTGAAAGAGAGGGAGAGAAAGAGATAGAATGGACACAACAGGGAGTCTAGCCATCACAAACAAACTCCAGATACATGTGCCACCTTCTGCATATGGATTTACTTGCATCCTGGGGAATTGAACCTGAGACCTTGGGCTTTGCAGGCAAGTGCTTTAACTGCTAAGCCTTCTTTCCAGCCCAGTAATTAATTTTTATTTTAGAGTATATTCCATTGCTTTGACACAGAATAACCATTATCTTGTAGGGGAATATTATAACTTTTTACAGTTCATGAATTTTAAGACTGAAACTCCTGTGAGAATCCTTATAGAGTTTTAGGTATGAACCTGTCAATTTATTTTCTGAATTAAGTAAGATTTGCTGTGTTTTATGATAACTATATATTTAGCATTATAAAAGTAAAGAATATGTCAATTTGCCAGAACTTCTTTTTTATATTTCAACAAGCAAGATTCATATAACCCAATTTGTTGAGAACTTCAGCCTTATGTATTATTGCCTTTTATTTTCTTTATAATAAGTATGTAGTAACATGTAAACAAATCTACTAAGAAAATTAAATATCATCATGACTAAAATTTCACATTCAAATAACATTGCTCAATTCTTCGGTGTTCTTACTCATTTTCTGTTCCATTTTCTCTAAATTTTTAAGAGATTGTTATTGATATATTTATTTACCTATTAAACTTTTATTGCCCATTGCAGTTTTCCTGTTCAGTGCATTACTGTTCTCTGAGTTTCATATGTACCCGCCCTTTCACCATTATTAATACTTTCAGGTTATATAGGCCTTAGTTTGTATGCTATTTCATAATATCTTAAAATTCTACATAGAAATTATGGTCTCTGTTTCTGCACCCTTGTATTCTCTTCATGTACTATACTTTTTATCACAATAATTATTTAAAGAGTGTTTCACTTAAGTCTATAAGTTGTCAAAAATAAAAAAAAATGTCAATTTTTTAAATCCTATATTATTATTTATTTATTTAATGAAGGCTATGGGATTTAGTCCCATGCCTCTTTGTACTTGACACACAAGTTGGAAAAGTTCTCATAGCACCTCCCCAACTTTGCTTTGAATTGAAGAGACAGGCACTGGAGGCAGAGAAGATGGTGCTGTTGTAAAGGATCTGTAGTAGTTGGGTTCTGTTCATTTCTAAAAATTAGCATGGTTTAGTGCACATTAGTAGCCCAGTAATTCTTTCTAAAGGGGACTATCTTCTAAATTCCCTTTGTTTCTGACAGTGTTGTAGAAATCAAAGAACATAACCACACAGAAACCAGACAAAATTCCACAATGACTTACATTTAGTCATAGAAATAAAGTCTCTTGCTTAACTACTTAAAGCTCATTTTAATATCTTTTCCTTTTTCCTTTATCATATCTCCCCATTTCCATTTAAGTCAAAAGATTAGGACAGTATTTGCTTCATATATATATATTGATTTTTCGAAGTGGGTCTTGCTGTAGTTCAGGCTGACCTGGAATTCACTATGTAGTCTCAGGGTGGCCTCAAATTCATGCAGTCCTTCTACCTCTGCCTCCCGAGGGCTGGGATTAAAGGCATGTACCACCACTCCTGGCTTAACTTCCTATATATTTTTTTATTTTTTTGTTATTTTTATTTATTTGAGAGTGACATACAGAGAGAGAAAGAGGCAGATAGATAGATAGATAGAGAGAGAGAGAGACAGAGAGAGAATGGGCACGCCAGGGCCTCCAGCCACTGCAAATGAACTCCAGATGCGTGCGCCCCCTTGTGCATCTGGCTAACGTGGGTCCTGGGGAATCGAGCCTCGAACTTGGGTCCTTATGCTTCACAGGCAAGCGCTTAACCGCTAAGCCATCTCTCCAGCCCAACTTCCTATATTTTTAATGTTGCTCATGTCATCTGAAAGATTCAGTCAGATTGTACTAATTTTTGAGAGTTAGCCTTATAAATATTATTTGAATTTAGTGTTAATACCAACAAATAATATTATTTACATAGATCATATAAAAGGGATTCATTCTATCAAAAGTACAGTGCAAAAGAAAGGAAAGCAACTTGATTAATTATAAGGGAAATAAATTCTATATAATATATTTCACACAAGACCTAAAACTATGTAATTTTTCTGACATGTGCAACCAAAAGCATTAAAAAGAACATAACATCATTGGCACCTACTTCAAAGGTCAAGTAGCTGTAGTTACTTGACATAAGGTCTGTGTCTTCATTTCTGTTCCATTGGTCTATATTTCTGTTTTATGCCAGTACAATGCTGTTTTTGTTACTATGGCTTTGTCATATAGCTTTACATTGAGTATAGTGATACCTCCAGAGGTGTTGCTTTTGCTGAGGTTATCTTTGGATATCCAAGGCCTGCTGACATTCCATATGAATTTTGAGATGATTTTTTCTCTATCTGAAGAATGATGCTGGAATTTTTTTGGTATTGCATTAAATCTGTGTATTGCTTTTGGCAGAATTGCCATTTTCACAATAGTAATTCTACCTATCCAGGTGCATGGGACTTAAGCCCTCCTCAACTTCTTTCTTGAGTGCTTTTATGTTTTCATTATATGACTCTTTCACATCCTTGGTTAGTGTTATTTCATGGTATTTAGTTTTTTGTGGCTATTGAAAATGAGATAGCCTCACTGAGATCTTTCTCTGTATATTTGTCCTTTCCATATAGAAAGGCTACTGATTTTTGTTGGGGGAAGTGAGAATGGAAAAGATGGTATCGTTACATTGATGTATCCAATCAACGTACGTTCTTAATAAGAAAAATTTAAATTAACAGTATATTAAGAAAAAATTAAAGAATATTATATATATGAAAACAATAAATACTTGAAAAAAGAGAATAACATGTATTCAGAAAAGATTTCCTAAATTTTCAAGTACATCCACCAAATAGCACCAACAATAACTTCTAGCTACATGCAGTAAAGATAAATTTCTGGTTAAATAATATTGAAGTAGTTTAGCAAAAAGGAAGCCAAACTACTATAAGATGCATAAATGACAAGATACATAAAATAAAAAGAAAGGAATTTGATATGGAAAAAAAGATATGGAAAAAATGACATAAAAGAAACTATATTCAAAGATATATTATATAGAGTAGACAGGTTCATTAAAAATTCAAATTTGAGAATAAGAAATTATGGCATGGAAACAAATTTAAATGCTTTAGTGATCTCCATAAGATATTTATTACAAATAATTATAGACTAAACAATTCTTTAAACTTTCAATTTATTTTTGACTGAAAATACCAAAATAGAAACATTGCTGATGAAAAAATAAAAAATTCAAAACCATAGAGCTGGGCTGGAGAGATGGCTTAGCAGTTAAGGTGCTTGCCTGCAAAGCCAGAAGACCCAGGTTCAATTCCTCAGGACCCACGTAAGCCAGATGCACAAGGTGCATCTGGAGTTTATTTTCAGTGGCTAGAGGCGCTGGTGTGCCCATTCTCCCCCTTCAAATAAATAAATAAATATAAAATACTGAAAAAGAAGCAGAAAGATAAATGAGTGCTGCTATACAGATAGCATTCTCCTTAAAAATTTCCATTTTTGACATTTTCATACATACATAAATACATACATATGTGCAATATATTTAAATCTTGTTTTTCCAAAATCACCCTCTTTTTTCCCCTTAACCTTCCACTAACAACTTTCTTGTTCAACATTAATCTCCATCTTACTTTCCATGTTTTTTATTTCACCTATTGTGTTAAATTAGGGTTGCTTGCATGATCTCCCAGCAAACATTAGCTGCCATTAGATATTCAGGGGAAGTGTGGGGGGGTCTCATGAACCCCTTTCCTGTTTATGGTAAAATAATGAAAGGCCTAAAATCATGCAGGAAACCCACTGCTGTTGTGAATTCATGAGTGTGATGGCCAAGTTGTAACCAGAAGACAGCATTTCAAAGCCTTTTCTTCCCTATCCTCCTGTTCTTACATTCTATTGATCCTCTCTTTTGTGAGGTACCCTGAGCATTGGAGGGGTGGTTTAGATGTCTTGTTTGAGGCTAAGCACATAATAGTCATTCTCAGCAATTTTGCCAGCTATATGTTCTGCATTAAGTTTTGTCCATTATAGTAAGAAATTTTTGTGAATGAGTCTTTGTTCAGTATGAATCTGTTGGTACAAATATGGATATTTAGAAGGCAGTTTAACATCTGTCCATTTATCTTAAATATAGTTGTACATTCCCCTTAGGGCCTATGTCCTTAGTCATAAGATTTTGGCTAAGTTTACAGTACAAGGCATGAATTCCTTTCTGTGGGGCAGGCCTCAAATCTAATCAGAAAGGTATCTGTTACTTCCATAACATTCATGCCACTCTTACTCTTACACCAGTGGGCATATCTTGTGTAAAAAGGTCTGTTGTGGAGTCCACAGGCACCACAGGTGGGCAGTACTGGTGATGGGTTTTCTCCCTCAGCAGCTTGTGTAGCATCTTCTATGAAGGAAGCTATCAAGCAGAGAGGTAGCTTCCAGTTTCATTTCTCTGTGTTCCACAACAGAAATGAGCTGTGTCTTCAGCAATAGGGATTTATCATGTAGTTTTGGTGGGCAGCCAAAGACAATACCAATAGCTTGAAATATTTTAGTAGCCTGTGTAGCCTTTCTGACCAACAACTCACTGAGAAGCATTTCTTGACTGTCACTGGAATTTAAGACTAGTGAATTATAGAACAGCTTTATTCACCCATGTAAGGGGACCTTTATCAAACACTTTTTAAAATATATGTTTTTTAATTGGCTTACCAAATAGTAGCAGTCTGGACAACCAGCCCATAGAATGGCATCATCCCCATTTAGTGTGGCTCTTCATTTAACCTAATCTAGAAAATCCTTCATATATATGCCCAGTGATTGGTTTTCATTGCAATTCTAAATCCTTTCAAGTTGACTGCCAGAGATTAACCATCACATCTGTCATGGTACGATATGCTCATAGGGTATACTCGTGAAAGTGAATGTTAAAATGTATGCCAAACTGCAAAACACAGCAGTTAAAATTATGTTTGATTCATTTAACTGAAAAAAATTGGTGAATAGTATAGAATAAGAGTCTTGTTTGGTACATTTATCCAGGGACTAAGTGTTCCTCTATTTTTCTTCTTTGCCCAATTGCTTGCTCACCATAACCATATCTGCACATTCAATTTCAAATGAAAAGAAAAAGAGAAATTGAAATAAAAGTGCTTTATTGTTGAAAGCATATGACCAAGACTTTACACACACCCTTTCCATTCATTTGCCATCACTTATTCACATGTCATTACCATAAGGGACAGTCTGTAATTGTACAATGTAGCTAAATGTAGTGTAGGGTTTCAAGAAGGTAGAAAAGGATTTTGTTTGAAGATGACTGGAAGTCTCTTCTACTGCGGCTTCTGGTTGTTTCAAACCATTTTATGGCATCGATAGAGATTTTTCTTTTTTACCTTTTCTATCAAATTCCACTGAGACACTTATGAATATCCAGAAAACATTGCAAAAACACAAACATTGAAAATTTAAACTGACATTCCACTCAGTGCTAAAGTTTTGAAGTAAAAGTAAATGCCTTTTGAAATGTACTGTAAAACACTCTTCAATGTTAATATCAATTTTGGAAGAAATTTTGTTCTGTGCTCAAAATTGTTTGGAGAATGTCAGGTTAAATCAATTTAAACAGGTTGATTTATTGTAGAACTGCTTAGAGCCTTTGCTACACTAACATATAGTATGAGTCTTTATGTTGTAGAGAATCCCATATCGAGCTTATGTGATTATAGAAAAATATATGTTGTTGCTATAAAGATAGTTCCAGAAAGTTTCTCTTCAGAATTAATAATAATTACTATTGTAAAATGAATGTCACTAGCCTAAAAGCAAAACAAGCCAAAACGTTCATCTAAGGATTGCCTATTTTTTTTTTTTTTTTGAGAGAGAGAGAGAGGCAAAGAGAGAAAGAGGGAGAAACACACAAAGAGAGAATGGGCACAGCAGAGGCTTTCAGGCACTGTGAATGAACTCCAGACATGTGTGTCCCCTTGTGTGCATGTGTGACATTGAATGCTTGTATCCCTGTGTCTGGCTACATGATACCTGGAGATTCAAACATGTGTTCTTAGGGTTTGCAGGGAAGCAAATTAACCATTAATTCATCTCTCCAGCCCAGTTTGCCTATTTATTTAAATTTTTTTCACTTATTTATGAGGGGGGAAGGAGGAAGAAAATGGGTGCGCCAGGGTTCTAGCCACTGCAAATGAACTCCAAACACATGTGACACCATGTGTGGTGTGCCTATCTTACATGAGTTCTGGGAAATCAAACCTGGGTCCGAAGGCTATACATGCAAATTCCTTACCTGCTAAGCCATTTCTCCAGTCTTTACATTTGCCTATTTTTGACTGAATAAAAGGCATACAGATGTGTGTATGCATTTACCATAGTGAAGCAAAGTAATACATCCCTATCTGCCTTAAAAATTATTTTTGACACTAGTGTCAAGATCAACAATGATCTATTCAATTACAAAATTTGCATACATTATTATTACCTATAATCGTCACATTATATATTACATCTTTATGCATTCTTTGTATCTGATACTTTATATAATTTGACATAATTTTCAATTTCCTCCCCCTCCTACTAGTGACCATTGTTTTACTTATCACCATAGTTTTGGCATGTTTTTAGGGTAACAATTTAGTGATATCACACAATACAAAAAGAGAACATCACACAAAAGATAATTTTTTTGTAACTAGACTATTTTGCTGAGCATGACATGTGTTCCCAGCTTATGAATGCTGTGCCCAGTGACAAACTTTTCTCTTTTTAAAAGGATAAATAATATTATATACATAGCAGCTTTTGTAACCATTCATTTTTCTTTTTTTTTTTTTTTAGGGTGTCACTCTAGCTCAGCCTGACCTGGAATTCACTGTGCATTTTCAGGGTGGCCTCAAACTCTCTGCAATTCTCCTATGTCTGCCTCCTGAGTGCTAGGATTAAAGGCATGCACCACCATGCCTGGGTCATTCATCTTTCTATTCATTAGTGGATACTTAACTGAAGTTCATATCTAGACTAATATGATACTGTTGTAATAAACATGGAAATGCAAATATATTTATAAGATGTTCATTGATTTCCTCTGAATGTATAACCAGGAGAAGCATTTCTGGCTTAAGTAGTAATATTATTTTCGCTTTTTAGAGACATTTATGTGTTTTCCCTAATGACCATACCAATTTATGTTCCAACCAGCAGTGCACAAAAATTCTATTTCTTTACATACTTGCCAGCACTGCTCTCTTATTTTTTTTCCTTTTTTGTTAGTTATGTACACAGTGTATACAGTCATGTTGGTACCATCGCTAGCCTCCTCCCTGCCTTCCCCCCTCCACAGGGACCCTCCTTGCTGGAGAATATGAGTCGTGCATTGTAGGGTTAGCCGTAAGTTATGGGTAGGAGGCAATCTCTCTATGCATAATGACCCAATGTGTGGATTTAACATTCTTTCCGCCCCCTCTTCCACAAATTTCCCTGAGCCAAGTTGGGTTCATTTTAGGTCTGCTTCACTGATGAGGTCTTGGGAGTCTCTGTGTCTCTAAGTATCTGGTTTTGTAGGAGGTGAATGTTTTCTGTGTTATTTCCTTCACCCTTGTGCTGGTACCAGGTTTACCAAGACAGCAGCACTCTTGCTTATTTCCCCAATTATTCTTAGTTTCAGCTGGGGCCCTTTTGAGGTATGATGGGTTGGTTCTCTCCTTAGGATAGGTGTCCATCTGAAAAAGAGAAGCGAATTCTCCAACAGAGAGTAAAGTTAGTGACAGATAAATGGGATAACCATTGTTTTGTTTTAGAGAGAATTTAATAGGTGTAGGCCCTCTTGTTGCCCATGATTGGTGGTAGCTTGATAATGGAGAGTGGGCTCATGTTTGGATATGGTTCTGACTTGTTTCCCAGCTCTAGCTATGGGTCCCATTCCACTGAGGGGATCAGTTAGCCAAATGAAGAGCAGTTGGCTTACCACCATGGCTGTGTCCCACTATTGCACTTGTGTGAGCATCACATAAGGTTGTTTGCTGTTGAGTAGCTTAGACCACAAGATGCTTGGACAGATGTTGGTCGTTTTCCCCCAGTCATTCATGTAGCACCTTCTCTCACTAGATGTGCTAACAGTCTGGGGACTGACTCTCTTTCAGGTTCCAGCAAGGTCACTCCATGTTAAGTACCAACAGCACATGGTGTCTTTACCAGTCGGGTCTTACCACTCACCTTTGGTCAGTCATCAAGTACTCTGACAGAAATCTGTCTTCTTTCGGGAAACCCTGTAGGTATCTCTGATCAACAGCTCATTGTGGATGATAGCCACATGCTTGTACTAGGAGTTAGAGGTCAGTGCCAAAGAAAAGAAGGGAGAAAAAGATAGGTAATGTGAAAGAGATAGAGAAAAGAGGGAGAGAGAGAGAAACAGGAGAATATTAAGGTCAGTCTTCATCATACACTCTCCAGGGCCTTGTTATTCAGGTGTTCCCTCTAAGGACCTGATAAGGGTTCCACCATTTAGTCTGTGTTTTAGGATGTAGAATTTTATGGTACCATTGCCATTTGGGTCCAGTTTTATATCCCTCACCCCCAACCTTACCTTCCCCTCCTGCCCCAACCACCCTATTGTCTGTCCTTGAGATGCTTATTAGGTATGTCAGCATCTTGGCTAGATTCAGGTTAGGAGCTATACATGAGAGAAACTATGCAACAATTATCTTTCTGTGATTGGGTGAGTTCACTGAGGATGATCTGTTCCAGGTTCAACCTTTTTTTTTTTCAAATTTCATTGTGTCATTTTTCCTTACTGCTGTGCAGAATTCCATCGTGTAGATATACCACATCTTGGTTATCCATTCATCTAATGATGGATATCTGGGTTCATTCCAGCTCTTAGCTATTATGAATTGAGCAGCTATAAACATGGATGAGCAAATCTCTCTGAACTGAGGCTTGGAGCTTTTACGATAAATGCCCAGTAAGGGAATAACTGGGTCTGTTGGTAACTCTATAGTCAACCTTTTTTTTTTTCTCACACCTTTATTTTTTTTTAGTAATTTATGCAGAGACACATTTTAAAGTGCCAGAGATGGGTTTTGAACCCAGCTCAGCTTAAGTCTAATTTGAAGGGTGTTTCCTTTATAATCAAAGCTTTGTGTACATTTTCTTTTTTTTTTCTTTATTAGTTAGTTTTGTATTCAGCAAATACAGTCAGTTTGGTACCATTATTAGTCTCATCCATGACCTACCCCCTCCCCTTGGCCCCTCCTTGTTGAGGTATACGGGTCATGCATTGTGGAGTTAGCCCACAGTTATGGGTAAGATAAATGTCTCTGCATATCATGACCCAACATATGGCTCTGACATTCTTTCCGCCCCATCTTCCGCAAAATTTCCCTGAGCCATGTTGGGTTCATTTTTGGTCTGCTTCAGTGATGAGGTGTTGGGGGCCTCTGAGGCTCTGGCTCTCTGATTTGGTAGTAGTTGATTTTTCTCTGTGTTGATCTCCTTCCCCCTTGTGCTGGTATCTGGTTCATCAGGAAAACAGCCCCCTTCCTTGTTTCGCCAATTTTTCTTAGTTTCAGCTGGGGCCCTTTTGAGGTATGATGGGGTGGCTCTCTCCTTAGGATCTACATCTATCTGAAAAAGAGAAGCAGATTCTCCAAAGGAGAGTAAGTTAGCACCAGGACTACCATCAATTGTGGGCTACAAGAGGGCCTACACCTATTAAATTCTCTATAAAAAAAAAGTAAGGGTTATAGTCAACCTTTTTAAGATTCTCCATATTGCTTTCCAAAGTATTTATACCATCTTACATTCCACCAACAGTGGATGAAGGTTTGTATTTCTCCACATCCTCACTAGAATTTATTTTCATTTGATTTTTAAAAAATGTTTGCTATCCTTACTCAGGTAAGGTGGAGTCTCACAGTTTTAATTTGCATCTCCCTGATAATTAGGGATGATGAACATTTTCTTAAGTGTGTGTTTACCATTTTTATTTCTTCCTCTGAGAACTGCCTGTGCAGTTCATTGCCTCATTTTGTGAGTGGGTTGTTTGTCTTTTTATTGTTCATGTTTTTGAGTTCTTTGTAGATTCTAGAAATTAGACCTCTGTCAGTTGGATAGCCAGCAAATATTTTCTCACATTCTGTGGGTAATCTATTGGGTCTGCTTATTATATGTTTGTCTGTGAAGAAGCTTTTCAGCTGATTAACTCAGGTGATTAACTTCTTCAGTGAAGTAGCAGGATACAAAATCAATGCACAAAAATCAGTAGCCTTTCTATAAGTAAAAGACATAGATACAGAGAAAAAGTAAGTGACATTTTCCCATTTTCAGTAGCAAGAAAAAAATAAAATACATTGGAATAACATAAACCAAGGATGTAAAAGACCTATACAATGAAAACATAAAAACACTAAAAAAAAGATATTGAGGAGGGCCTGAGAAAATGGAAAGACCTCCCATGCTCCTGGATAAGCAGAATTAACATTGTGCAAATGGCAATCTTACCAAAGGCAATATACAGAGTTAATGCAATTCCAATAAAAATCCCAACATTGTTCTTCATAGAGATAGAAAAAATTATCTCAAAATTCATATGTCAAGGCAGAAGGCATAAGATATCCTAGCATATCCTCAGCAAAAGAAACACCTTTGAAGGCATTACCATACCTGATCTAAAGCTATATTCCAAAGCCATAGTAATAAAAATAGTATGGTACTGGCATAAAAACAGTAATATAGTCCAATGGAACAGTATTGAGGACCCAGACTTTGGGTCAAGTAACTACAGCTACTTGATATTTGACAAAGGCCCTAACAATATAGGCTGGAAGAAAAACAGCATCTTCAACAAATGGTGCTGGACAAACTGGATAACCATATGCAGGAAATTGAAACTTGACCTACACAGCTCACCATACACAAAAATCGATCATGTCCAGATGGATCAAAGATCTCAATATAATACTGGAAACTTGGCTACTATTGGAAGATAAAATAGGAAGAACTTTCCATGATATAGGAATGGGAAAAGACTTCCTGAACAAACCCCCAGTAGCTCAGGATCTTAAACAATCACTTAACCGTTGGGATCTCATGAAGCTAAAATGTCTCATATTTTTGTAACTAGCTTTCCTAATGGGAATTAAGTGTTGTACCGTGTTCATAGTTACCTTCTCATTGATGGGACAAAACACACACTTGGTTTATAATTTCGAGGGGAAATTTCATTATGGTGGGGAAAGCATGGCATGAACAGATGGCTGAATGCCACATTTTGCCACAGTAGCAGCAAAGAAGCAGAAAGAGTGAGCTCATAGCACTGATAAGTGGACTAGAACATGAAATCATGAGACATGCCCATGTTGACATAACTATTCCAGCAAGTCTCCACCAGCTGAAGGTTAACTATGAGGTATAATCACAAATATATGAAGCTATGGGGGACACTACATTGAACCTAAACAATTCCTCCCCTGCTTCCCAAAGAACCATGGTTATTTCATGCAAAATACATTCAGTCCAACTTTAAATGTCGCCATCATCTTTACCAGTTTCAACATTGTTCACAAGCATAAAGTAGGGCTGGAGAGATGGCTTAGACATTAACATGCCTGCCTGGGAAGCCTAAGGATCCAGGTTTGATTCTCCAGGTCCCAACTAAGCCAGATGCACATGGTAGCACATGAGTCTGGAGTTCATTTACAGTGGCAAGAGGCCCTGGTATGCCCATTCTCACTCACTCTTTTTCCCTCTCTGTCTCAAATAAATAAATAAAAATAAATCTTCTTTAAAAGCACAAAGTCTCATCTCAGAATCAAAACATTCACTAGTGCATTTGTTAAAACTGAGGAGGCAATCTTGTGCATTTAATAAATTAAAATAATTATTTATGTTTCTTTAGTCTTTACACTATGTCCTTATTTTGTTGCAGCAAGCCATGCAGTATGCCATATTACATTATTTATCATGGCTTCTTAGGTACTTCTACTCCAACTCATATATTAAGGTACTGTTTGAGGATCTCAGAACTCTATGTACTGCTTGAAGAAGCAAGGCCTGGCCTGGGAAACCTGGCATAGCACATGATTTCATTTGTTGTCCTTTTCTATCTCTTTCTTTTTCCCTTAGTTTTCAATGTATAGTCCTTTCCTGAACTTAAAATATTTGTATTCTTGATTTTGTTATCTATGTTATAATTTTTGTATAGAAATTACATTGTATGCTGATTTTATATCCACAACTTTAGTTTATTTATATATAAGTTATAATGGTTTGTGGGAACTTTGCATTTTTAACATATAGGCTTATATGTACAATAGAGATATTTTAACTTCTTTCCTTTTGATTTGGACATGTTTTAAGTATTTTTAATTTCTGAATTCCCTTATTAATGCTACTACTTTTTTTAATTGTGGTGAGATTTTAGATACAATATTGAAAACATGATTCATGAAAGACAAAACTTAGTCAATTACACATGTTTAAACCTAAGTCTTACTCAACAGCAAATCGTGGTTTTGAAAAGATAAGGGACATGCAGGAGAAAATATTTGCAAATTACATACAAATTAATGTCTCATTCACATTGTATATTACACACTTAAAAGTAAATGTTTACAAAGCAAACGACTGAGTTTAAAACTAGCTATTATGATCTCCAAACTTCATCAAATAAATATACTTTTGGATAAGAATGATATGAAAAGTTGCTCACCATCATGTCTTTAGGTAACTGTAAGTCAAGTTAGTAATAGATGCATAATGTTGTATAGTAATTAGAAAGGTTTAGAAGAGATACTACTGATGCAGGATTTTGAGTCCAGGGAGGGACTAAATTCCATAAAGATGCAGGAAATCTTAGGCTCATAGTCCCCAACATTTGGGTTCCTTTCTGAGTAAAGAAAGAATAGAAAAACAGGTTCTTTCCCTTCCCAGCGAGGCTGCAAATAGGGAAGGGGAGATGGAGAAAAATCTCCTTCATATAATAACAATTCTGGGCACATGCACACACACACACACAAAGCAAAGTATGAGAGCCCAAGCTAAAAGGCCCCCTTCACATAGTGGGTTAAAGAGGATTAAGGCATATACAGGACTAAGAGCTTAAAAAGAGATCACATATGTAGCAAAACAGTGAAGTTCTCCAAAAAAGGCAGGCAAGCACACAGACAAAAAGATAGCATCACTGGGACGGAGAACAGCTTACTAAGCAAGGACAAAAAACATCAGGGACCAGGGGAATGAAGAGAAGGCCACAGAAAGTTTTACACATGTGGTTAGGATCCTTTATATGAGTCAGGCATCCAATGAGCCTCATCATCAGGTGATTGGTTGTTAGGATCAAAAAGGGCCACTCAGGAGGGGCCAGCCCACAGGTGTGCCAAGATGATGAAGAAGTAGGAAGCTGTTGCTGAGGCATTTCTTGAAGCCATCTTGGGTGAGACTGGATCAGACATGGGTTCTAGTCCTGCAAGGGCAGGGGAGGTGACACCTCTTGGGCCTCTGTCCCTGGATGACTGCCTATATAAAAACTTCCTCACTTACTCCCCTTTCCTAACCCACAATTATTCTAATGACTGACATCTAAAAATATGTGTACACCAGATCCTGGAAAGGATGCAGGACACATGAAAATCACCTTCATTCTTTGTGGTAATGCAAAATGATCAGCAAGTGTGAAGGCAGTTTGGCAACATATACTTTCCATACACTGTCATGTTTTAAGATTTATTACCCAATTCAAATGAAATATCATGTTCACACTTTAAAATGCACTAGTTTATACAATTTTTATTCCTATCATCCCAAACTATAAACATCCAACATGACTCTTTAACTGATGAATGGTCAAACCAAGAATGAGTTACTACTCCACAGAAAAAAATAAATGAGTTACACACCAAAACAATTTCAATGATTTTTTGATTATGTATATATATATATATATATATATATATATATATATATATATATATATAATGTTTGTGTGTGTGTGTGTAAAAGCTGCCAGTAGAAAGTTTTATATTATATGATTATACATTTTTACATTTTACAAGAATCAAAACTATACTAAGGAAAGAAAAGGATTTGATTTTATGAACCACAGTAGCTATTTTATTATTATTAAAGTATATTCTAGGGCAATATAATGGAAAACGAAGGACTATACATTCTTTTAACTCATACACTATTATAGCAAGATGAATGAACTTCAATGTCAGAAATTTTAAAACAAAGTTTTATGTATCAAAAACTAGAAAAAGAATATAGGCCATATTGAAAATATATGATATATCTTACTTAAAGTAGTATGGTAAAGGAAATGCTTATTTATATAACTTTGGAAATGATTGGAAA
Source organism: Dipus sagitta (assembly GCA_036346955.1). Lineage (NCBI taxonomy): Eukaryota > Metazoa > Chordata > Mammalia > Rodentia > Dipodidae > Dipus > Dipus sagitta. The sequence goes on from CM070776.1 coordinate 67,889,156, forward strand.
ATTTAAAAATAAAATAATCAATTGTTATTTCTTGTGGAGACGCATATTAAAATTATGAAACTTTGTTAAATGTACATCACAATTGTAAAATATGTAAATAGAGAGTAAGGTAACAGTTTATAATTAATAAGTTAAGAAGATACAAATGAGAGAAAAAGGAGTGAATCATGTAGTAATGGATTAGAAGTGAATAAGATGAATATGAACTCATATTTACCTAAATATTGAGATAAAAACTTAAACATACATGGAGTGACATGGCTGGAAGCTGTAAGAGAGTCAGTCCCCAGACAGTCGGCGTGTCTAGGGCCAGAAGGTGCTACATGGATGACTGGGGGAAAATGACCAATATCTGTTCAAGCAACTCATGGTCTAACCTACTTAGCAGCAAATAAACCTGTTGTGATGCCCATACAAGTGGAATAGTGGTTCACAGCCATGGTGGGAAACCAGCTGCTCTTGATTTGGCTAACTGGTCTGCTCAGAGGAATGGAACCCATAGTTGGAGCCAAGAAACAAGTCAGAACCATATCCAAAAATGAGACCACTCTCCATTATCAAGCTACCACCAATTATGGGCTACAAGAGGGCCTACACCTATTAAATTCTCTCTAAAAAAAAGGGGTTTATCCCATTTACCTGGTGCTAACTTTACTCTCTGTGGGAGAATCTGCTCCTCTTTTTCAGATAGACACAGATCCTAAGGAGAGAACCACCCCATCATACCTCAAAAGGCCCCCAGCTGAAACTAAGAATAATTGGCAAAACAAGCAAGAGTGCTGTTTTCTTGGTGAAACTAGTACCAGCACAAGGGTGAATGATCAACACAGAGATCAACTCCTACCAAATCAGATATCCAGAGACACAGAAGCTCCAAAGACCTCATCACTGAAGCATACCTAAAATGAACCCAACATGGCTCAGGGAAATTTGCTGAAGAGTGGGCAGAAAGAATGTCAGAGTAACATGTTCGGTCATTATAAACAGAGACATTTTCTCTTACCCATAACTGAGGGCTAACCACATAATGCATGACCCATATACCTCAATAAGGAGGGCTAGGGGAAGAGGGTAGGACATGGAGGAGGCTAACATGGTACCAACTTGACTGTATTCACTGAGTACAAAATTAATTAATAATAAATAAATAAAATAAATATTGTCAAATTAAAAATTAAACATATCTGTATACAAATGAGCTTACATGTGAATAAAAGATATATAGGTGTGCATTCATATGCATGTGTGTGTGCTGAGATAGAGAATGTGCAAGTTAATATTAGAGCATTTTTATATTAGAAAGAAAGAAAGCAATAGAAAGACAGAAAGGAAAAGCTACATAATACATAATAGTGGAGGTATGTCAAAGGAATAAATATTCTTACTGCAAGAGCTCATTATGGCCAGCTGGCATAAATTGAGTCCCAAAATGATGTAATAATGCAGAATTACAAACATTTATTTATATGGTCTTCTCAGTTAGGGGCAACATAATGGAACTCCTTAATTGTGACAAAATGTATGAGTATCATGAAGGAAGAAAGAAGCAAATGAAGAAATAATCAAATGAAGGGTTGCCCCAAACCACAATCCAAAACAAGTTTATAGAATAAAACCTGTCCAGGTAGCCAGGATTGATGCCAGTGATAAGTCTTATTAATAGCATGGACTGGGCTGGAGAGATGGCTTAGCAGTTAAGCGCTTGCCTGTGAAGCCTAAGGACCCCAGTCCGAGGCTAGATTCCCCAGGACTCACGTTAGCCAGATGCACAAGTGGGCGCACGCGTCTGGAGTTCATTTGCAGTGGCTGGAAGCCCTGGCACGCCCATTCTCTCTCTCGCTTTCTGCCTCTTTCTCTTTCTGTCTCTCTCTCTGTCGCTCTCAAATAAATAAAAATAAACAAAAAAAATTTAAGTAGCATGGACTTTTTCTATCATGAGAATTGCATTATATTTATGTGATATTGCTCCAAATACCTATTGATTTAAATTTTATCATGAGAACGAAATTCAGACAAATTTCATTTGAGGAACATTCTGCAAGATTTTTGACCAGTAGTACTTCTCCAAATTCAAGGTTAACAAACACAATATAAATCTAAGCAACTGTCACAGACAAGAAGAAACTAAGGAGACATGACAACTAATGTAATATGGTATAGTGGGATGTATGGTTGGGACAAAATAAGGATATAGTGTAAAAACTAAGGAAACATAAATAAATGATTTTAATTTATGAAATACAACATTTTGCCTTCTTAGTTGTAACAATGCACTAGTGAAAGATATTAGTGTTATAAAAATTACATGAGACATATAATAGGACTCTGAACTGGTTTTCTAATAATTATATAAAATTGACATCACTCTAAAAATAGAGTTGCTCAACCTCATGCTGTTGTTCTTGCTCAGGCTGACAAATAGTTATGGTAGTGATCTGGATCTAACAATACAAGACAACCTACTGGAATTTGGCAGAGTTGCAAGTTCAAAATATGTAACAGTTTAAATCTCATGAAATATCATTAGTTGATAATATTAAAAAAATTCCCATCTGATGGATAAAAAATTTTTCAAATTTTATATTTGTTAATAATATTTATCTTGATCATCTATCATATTTTCAGTGAAAACTTTCATTTTTATCTATGTGAATTATTTCTTCCCATTCATTGACTATTTTTCTTCTACTTTCACTGATTATTCTGTTCATCTTGCTTTCAATTCTAGTAAATAGATGTTTTTGTATATTTTCCAGTACTTTCACCTTATTTGCCCATCTTTTGGATTTAATGACTTAATTTCTTAGCTACAAGATAAACACATTTTTGTTGTCCTATTGATGTACTCAAATTGATCAAGCTATTACTTATTATATTGTGGCACTTTAACATTTTTAAATTTCATTTCTATTGCACAATTACAAATACATTCACCTTTACTTCATTGTAATACTTTACAATGAAAAATGGCTTTATTTGTTGGAATTTTGAGAATACTTCCCTCATATAGATATTTATAGTAGTATGAGATAGGAATTTGTTGAGGTCCCTAAGTCAGGGAGTATCTGGGTATGCTTGAAGAAGTTAAAAAAATCAGTATAGCTGCAACATTATAAGTTGAAGTAGAATGTGGTGGCAATATAATGAAATAGGCAGAAACGAAAAATCAAAGGGGTCTTTTGACATATGGCATGGGGAAAAAAGCACTTAGATTGGGACAAATTGAAAAAGAATAAAAAATGTATAGCTAAATGTACAGATAAATTGTATCAGATACTCCTAATACACTACAAGAATCAACATACCAAAGACACAGTTTGTGATGTTTAAGTCAATGCTACTGCTTATTTTGATACTCCTAGATTGAGGACTTCAATGTTTTCTCCCATTTTTACTTGCTCCTCTCATAAGCATTCCCTTGCATCCTTAAAATTGTGTTTACCAGATGCCAACACAGCCGGAGGGAAATTTAATCTGCCTAGAAGCAGGGCCATTAATTTGTATTAGGAGTCATAAGTTATCCAAGGAAGGGAAAGATAATAGCACTAATTAGTGTTTAGGGTCTGTAGGTTCTTCTCCAGTATCAAGAAACATCTTCAAGATATGGAGCTAATTATACAATGATCTTATTATATGAAGTTACTTCATATTTTTTCAGACAGTTGGAGAACAACATCTAGAGGATCATACTCAAAATGGTTTTTGCTTAAAAAGAACTAGTTCAAGTTAACCATTGTTTCAGTGTTGCCAAAATTAAGTTTTGGATAACATAAAAATTAACTGTAACATAGGTTTTTAAATGTAGACATTTTGAACAGATAAACTTTGTTTGGAGATACACATAAAGCCATAAATATATCTGGCAATAATGTAAGAACTTTCACAATGTCAGAACTCTGTCACAGACCTGAGTTTTGTGAGCCAGTGGCCTTCCTGCTAAAGCCTGCATGTTTTTCACTTGTTCCTTGGCGAGGATTGTACAGAATGATCCATAAACTCATACTTTTTCATTTAATTGCCCTGGAAATTTGATAATTTCATCCTAAAGGAGGGTTGAGGAAAACTCAGGAAGAGCTCCGATTACTGAAAACTGGAAAAAATTAATCTTGATTAAAGCACTTCCCCCATGAAAATAAGACCTTATGAACTTTGTGAGGGTTGATGACTGGAGGCCATTCTTCAGGGAATGCATAACTGTACTTATTCTAGAATTTTCCTGGAATATTGAATAGGGAAGACATCAAAATATGTTTAAAGGTGTAATTTAGTGGAATGTTGGCAGCAACTTATTTCAGTTTCTCTCAAAAATGAAGTGCCAAAATATGCAAACCACTTTCCAAAACCGTGATGCTTGTAAGGCATTTCTGTCAGCTGTCATCACCAATAAAGTTTTCCAGGTGAGAAAAAAAAATGAAAGTGGAGGATCACAGGAGATTTATTGTTCCCTTTAAAAAAGCATAGTATATATTAATCATTAGGGATCTGCTTGGTTTCTTTGTTACCCTTAATGATTTCAAACATAAGAACTAGAAGGAACTGGTAAAGATTAGATTACATACTTTTTTTATTTTCATGACTCTTCATCTTTACTATATAAATCAGTAAATGTAGCTTGAAATGTCTTACCACATTAACTCAGAATTATAAACTTGTTGCTTTCCATATGGCACAAAAATTTTAATCTACTGCAGTTCTCTGTTTCGGTCTTAATGCTGAAGTGACCTGAATTAATTTAGTTTGAGTAAAAAGGCTCTTCTTTGCTTTATAGGGCAATACAAATATAGGAAATAAACAGTTGTAATGTCTGGAGTCATTTTAGATGATGCTGCAGTGGCTCAAACGTGTATTGCATTCTTTAATTTCAACATATGGTATGAGTGACAGGAAAATTTTCTATTTCAATACCAATTATATCATTTTTCACAATGTTCTTTACTGCAATTTAGAAGCACTGTACCATCTCATTAGGTTCAATTAATGAATGCAAATATCAACCTATTACACTGTAAATATTTGGTATGCAGAATACGGATGGTTATAGTACTATCCTCAGAAACCTGAATATAATATTAGGCAAGTGCATTCTTGTTGGGAAGTACTAGGGCAGGGATGATAGTGTGTTTCAAGGTATCTTTCATATTGCCATGGAAGTTTTCTCAAACATTTTGAAAGTTACTTTGGAACAAACAACTAATATGGTGAACAATATTAGTAGAGTTAATTGAAGAATTATTTATTTGGAGTAAGACGAATCCTTTTGTAAATAAGTATTTATGGAAACTCAAGTAGAAATATTGCTTGTCATATGATAGAAAAAATGCATGCCTTTCCAGGAAAACAAAATAAAGCCTGAATTCACAAAACTTTAGCTTTGGAGGAGACACTACAAGTAGAAACCATATTTCTATTCTTTTCATGGCATTTCTAAAAGATGGTCATATGACATCTTTAACAGATGCTCATAGCTCTAGTTGATCATTCTCCAATGGTAGCTCACTGACTAAGGCAACCTATTTAATTGGATAATATCTGTATTCAGTTTTGCTTGAACTAAATTCAATGCTTTTCCCGGTAATTTCTGTTAGATTTATTCTCATGTTTAAATGCAATCCAAGATTGTTATCTCTTTTCCATAAGAAAATACTATTTATATTTGATGACAAAAGTTATGTCATTCAATCTATTCCTCTTTTTATGTATGTGTTAGGTTCCTCCCTATAATCCTATTTCTATGCCACTTATCATCACAATCACCACTGAAGATGACATGATTTGTTAGTGCTCATTTATATTACTTCCCTTTAAGCAAGAGCCCTGAATTGATTTTAATCAATACATGTCAATACTAAGCCAGAAAGTTTTGTTATCATTGTATTCTGATTTTATATGGCCAACTGTATTATACAGCACAGTTTCTGTCACTTAAGTGATATGGAATATTGACTTAGTGAAGAAAAGCTAATGCAGCTCTTTTGTCTTTACAGGGGAAGACAGCTGATCAAAGAGAATACATGAAAAAATCAGTAATATGTAATGCTCTTCTCATCCCACTACAGTGGTAGGACATACAGAAAGTAATTAATTTAGAGAAGGCCAATTATATGTAGAAGTTCTGAGAAGCATAAATTTGTAATTCAGATTACATAAAAATGGCAAATGGTTATACATGTTTTTAGCCACCTGAAGTTAGCACTAGTAATTAACTTGAAGGAAAGTGCATAAGTTGTAAAGTAGCAAAAAAAAAAAAAAAAAACAGGCTAGAGAGGGCTTGATAGATGGGTTAGTGGTCAAGGCTATTGTCTGCAAAGCCTAAGGACCCATGTTCTATTCTCCAGATCCCACGTTAGCCACACACCCAAAGGTGAGGTAAGCCCAAGGTTGCACATGCCCACTAGGTGGTTCAAGCGTCTGTAGTTCAATTATAGTGGCTGAGGCCCTGGCATGCCAATTCTCTCTCTCTTTCTCCTCTATGTCTCTCTCTCGCACTCTTTTTCTAAAAAAGAAGCAGGGCTACAGAGATATCTTAGTGGTTTAGGCACTTGCTTGCAAATCCTAAAGGTCAGGATTCAATTCCCCAGTACCCACATAAGGCCACATATACAGAGTGACACATGCATCTGGAGTTCATTTGCAGTGGCAGCATGCCCTGGGGTGTGCTTTCTCTTTCTCTTTCTGTCTCTATTTCTGACTCTCTCTCTCTCCTTGGTAAATACATACATACACACATACATACATACATACATAAATATTTAAGATAAGAATTAGTAACAACTAAATCATGATACCATTGACATGTACACTGACAACCCAGATTAGTTTGAGAAAAATACAAATGGTAAAGTAATGGGCAGCATAACTATATTTAAAAGATGCTTAATAGAAAAGTGGAGAATCTGCTGAGAATAGATTGTAGAAAAAATATAATTTTGGTCCATGACCTGTACAAAAGGAAACAATATGTCTTATATCTAGGTATGAAAAATGTGTCTGCAGAAAGAGAAACAATATTAAGTCTATATTCTATTTCATGCTTGGCTTCATTTTCCAGTCTCCCACAGACCTGCTCAATGAGAGAGGCTTTTATCTTTGCCACAGCTTATGTATAGTAGTGTCAAATCAGTGTTTTTGCACTATCAACAGAAAATTGGAGTAAAACATGGCAAATTCAAGTGATAGAAGTGGATAACAGCATATTTGTCTGCTAAGACAAATGATTTCATATTTTAAAAGTCACTGATTATAGAAGAGAAAACTTAGCATAAAGGTAGAACAGAAGTAGTAAAGAACATCCAGAACTGTTAATGCGTTACTCATATTACATATTTGCTAAAAAAGAATTGCTAAAAAAGAAAAGTCTGGGTTCAGCACACATTCAGTTTTCAGACTGAAATTTTTTAAAATTATTTATTCATTTATTTGTTGAGAGAGAGAGAGAGAGAGAAAATGGGCATGTCAGGGCCTCCAGCCACTGCAAACGAAATCCAGACACATGTGATACCATGTGCATCTGGCTTAAGTGGGACATGGAGAATTGAACCTGAATCCTTAGGCTTTGCAGACATGTGCCTTAACCGTTAAACCATCTCTCCAGCCCAAGACTGACTCCTTTTGATGCAGATGATCAGAAATGAGAAAAACAAGTCCATATTTTTAAAAACATCCTCACAGGAAATAAATACTCTCTGTTTGCTTCCTTTATATCTTCCATAAATGATATGAAAATATATAATATAAACATGCTGTGCTAATATAGGTAATAACTATAATGAAACAATATATTAACCAAGTCCATCAATGGGTAATGGAGCCCAATATAATGGACTATTACCATTCTGAATCACTAGGGATAACTAAAATAGAATTTCTCAGTTTCTCTTGCTTTATGCATAAAGAGGTATATGGAAGGATAAATTTTGGATTTGATAAATTAAATTAATATTCATTAAATTGTGCTTTAATTCAGTTCAGTCTCTCAAGTCTATTTTAAAAGCTGACCCACATTTGTTATTTTGTGAAAATTCATATCAATTACATTGGTTTCTCAAGACATAAATACCTTGGCAATTTTTTTATTGCTATTTTCCTACAGCATCATTCATTCTGAAGTTAGTATTAGAAGTTTGTAGAAAACAATAATTTATAGAAACTACATTAGCCATTTGGATCAGTAGTGATACTGTATTATGAGCATATTTTATAATTTTGATTGATTCATCATCTTTCTCATTTATTAAATATATTTTACCTAGGAAAAAAAGATGATATTAGATTTCCAAACATATGGACTTGTTGTTAAAGACATAATATCTGCTTAAACTCTCAATTATGCTTCAATCAGTAGTTTCTTAAATAACAGCCACTTTTTTATAAAACATTTCATTCATTCTAGAAAGATAGTCTTATTTTGCCAGAACACTGCCAAATGCCAAATGTATTACATGGACTTTTTCAAAATAAAAATGCATATTTCTGTTGAACTCGAGATTTTTGAAGATGCACATTAATAACCAAGGTAGTTTGTCACTAAAGATTTCACATCATGTTGTCTCTCTGTAAAAACTCGATTGTTTTCATCACTCAAAGAATCTATCTATCTATCTATCTATCTATCTATCTATCTATCTATCTATCTATATACATGGTGTTGCAGCATCTTTAAGAGAGTATGTGATTTATCTGTAATAAAAGGCAAGTGATAGCACAAAAATAAAACATAAGATAAAGAGTGATGAAAGTAAAGCAGTAGACAAAAACATTATCTCATTTTACTCAAGAACTATCCTTTTCCCCTTGGCCAAATTTTACTCATTATGTAAAATTGAAGCAATTAGACTGGATTGATAGTATCTGGTATAATTTCCACTTACAGTATCCTATGGTACTGAATAATAAGTAGTCAAATTAAGTATTTTGCAATACTATGTTTCTTGGTTTGGGATGATGCTTCAGGCCTATAATCAAAGCAATCAGGAGGCTGAGGCAGGAGGGTTGTCATGTGTTCCAGACCAGTTAGGGGACAGCATAGGATCCTGTCTCATTCCATGATTATTTTTATTTGTAGCCTAATTAGTTATTTTATTATAAAAAGTAGAAACATAAACAGAATATTTACCTTACCCAGGAAAATATCAAATTTAATATATATTCTCTTTAATACTATAGCAACATTACCCTTTAGTGGCCCGTAAGGGTTCTCATAAATAATATCCACAAGCCAGAGAGAAATAATAATTATACATATCCCTGCCTGTTCTCAACTTTTAAAATAATATTTGCCTATTTTTTATCTTGACAGAAATCTTGTGTGGAAGGACTAATATAATTCACATTTTTAAAATATATGAATGGAGGAATAGAATAATTTAATGATGTATTTCTAATCTCATAGTTAAATTAAACATGTCTGTAACCAAAATCTCTCCATTTCTACCTCTCTCTGCCTTTCACTATATTATCATCCAGCCTTGAATAAATATTAATGAGGAGGACTAAATCATCTTGTCATCTATACTACAGTAACAACAACTGTCAAATATCAGTGACTTGATACAAGCCAAACTCATTCCTTACTCATAGTTTAGCTGAAACCTCTGCATCATATTGAGTTATTCAGTGACAATACAAATGGTTGCTACACCATCTCGAACACAAAGCCTTCTTGATGAACGAGGCAGAAAACTATACAAGCATGAAAAAATATATTCATCTATTTATGTTTTGTTTTAGAAGTCATTATTCAGTACCATAAAATACTGTAATTGGAAATTGCATTGGATCATATCCATCTAGTCCAATTGCTTCAATTTTCTGTCTGTGCCCAACCTTCATTGAGACAGTCTCTTGCTGATACAAATTAACTACCAGACTGCAAATGAACATCAAAATAACTGGCCAACAAACTTGGACTCTTCTGGATCTGCCTTCCATTATCATAGGCATGTGAGGATCACAGATACATGCACAACTTTGCATTGGCTTTATGGTTTTGCATGATTCTAAGGAATTGAATCCAGGTGGCAGACTTTATAAGAAAGTGCCTTTAACTGATGAGCCATCTCTCTCTGTTATTGTCTTTTAGAAGGTGGACAGGTCAGCTGGACATACCCTACCATGAGTGGTGCAAAAATCCTTATATAAGAAGCTGGATGCAGTGTTCAGGTCTCTTGTCATTCCCTCAGAAGATGCAGCAACTGGTGCCAATTTGAAATCTAAGCACAACCTCAACCCCAAAACTGAATTTGTCTGTGCCTTGATCTTGGACTTCCCAGTCTCTAGAACTGTGAGATCAAAGCTCACCTTTTTTATAAATTACTCCATTTCAGATAATTGGCCAAACTAGCACAAATGAGTGAAGATAGCTAGTGTCACACAGATTCCTTTAAATAAAAGTCATCAAAATGACTTTACTCATTTTGTAAGTAAAATAAATATAATTCGGGGCTGGAGAGATGGATTAGAGGTTAAGGCATTTGCCTGCAAAGCCAAAGTACCCAGGTTCAATTCCCCAGGACCCATGTTAGCCAGATGCACAAGGGAGTGTACATGTCTGGAGTTTGCTTGCAGTGGCTAGAGGCCCTGGCATGCCAATTCTCTCTCTCTCTCTCTCTCTTTCTATGTCAAGTAAATAAATAAATAAAAATGAAAAAATAGAGCGATCTGCCCAAGCAATGCATGTTCTAACTTACTTAGCAGCAAACAACCTGACCTGATGCTCATACAAGTGCAATAGTAGTGCATAGCCATGGTGGGAAACCAACTGCTCTCAATTTGGCTAACTAATCTGCTCAGTGGAAGAGAACCCATAGCTGGAGCTGGGAAACAAGTCAGAACCATATCCAAAAATGAACCCGCTCTCCACTAAACTCTCTCTATAAAACAATGGTTATCACATTTACTTGGTGCTAACTTTACTCTCCATTGGAGAATCTGCTTCTCTTTTTCAGATAGACACAGATCCTAAGGAGAGAACCACCCCATCACACCTCAAAAGGGCCCCAGCTGAAACTAAGAATAATTGGGGAAAAATGCAGGGATGCTGTTTTCTAGGTGAACTGGGAACCAGCACAAAAGGAGGTAGACACAGAGAACAATCAACCCCTACCAAACCAGATATCCAGAGACACAGTGTCACCCAAGATCTCAACACGGAAGCAGACCTAAAATAGACCCAACATGGCTCAGGGAAATTTGCAGAAGAGGGGGCAGAAAGAATGTCAGAGCCACATGTTGGGTCATGACATGCAGAAACATTTCCTCCTACCCTAATCTAAAGGATAACCCCACAATTCACGACCCATATACCCCAACAAGGAGGGTCCCTGTGGAGGGGGAAGGAAAGGGGAGGAGGTTAACAATGGTACCAACTTGACTGTATTCACTGACTACAAAAATAAAAAATAAAAAAATAAAAAATAAAGAAAAAAAATGAAAAATAATTCTGTGAGTAATCATTTATTTATAATCCTCAAGTAGAGGCAACACACAAGTCTGTAGTCTAGTATAAAATAATTGCCATATTTATAAAATCTTGATTCTATGAAGATGATCTCAAATTCTTCCAAATACTATAAATGTTTTTATTATATGATTCAAAACATTTCCATTACATGTGTATAATTCATAGCTTAGAACAATTACATTGAAAACTATTTATAGCCTAGAATAATTAGAGTACTAGGAAATAGCTAAAGACACACTCAAAGTAGGTATAGAAATTCATCAGATATAGAAATATGGTTAGACTATGAGCATTAGCAAGCAATAACCTGTGTTAACTTGTTAATTATAGTATTTTATACAATGGTTTCTTTGGTAAGAATGTATTACTTTTATAACTTTAAAAAGAAATTTCTCACAAAATTTTGAAGCACAATATTGCTTGATTTTGTCTGTTTTTCTCTGATTCATAAGAAAATAAAAAAACTAAGTCATTTAATGCAAAAACAAAAATAGGGGCTGCATGGCATACTGTTAATAAAGCATTAAACATTTTATATGTGTTGCTTTGAATCATGCTACAGAGCATTAAAAGGTCTTATTTTTTCTAAGTTCACCTTAAAATTATTTTTAGCTGACAAATGGCGATAGAAATGGTATCCCTGTCAATTTGGCAAATTTTCTGTGTGGATTACATAATTTAATACATGAAAAACATTTTTAGAAAATTAAAATTGATCTACAAACCTAATTTATCCTGATATATGTTGTATGATGAATTAAATTTTTTGGCATGTGCCTAGGTATACTGACATTTGTCCTACTCCATAGCTTGCCATTTTCATCACTCACAGAAAGCAGAGAAAAATAGGCCAGAAATATCAGTTAATTCTGCAAATTTTTGTAGTGAATGAAAGACAAATCAGTAGCCCTATTCTTTGGGTGCTTTCTATGTACCAGGCACTAAACTAGGTACTTTTAGCGATATATTACTCCCGTATTTTCCATCTAACACTGACAGGTAGCCATTATTTCTTCCATCATAAATTTGAAGGAAGAAATTTTTAAAAAATCAGGGTGGGAGGAGTGTTAAGTAAATTGTCCAAGGTCACACAGCTGGTACGTAGCAGACACTGGCTTTATAACCAGGCCTGTCAGATTCTAAAACACTTTCCTGTATTTTGCATTGTCTTTAAGAGATCCTAATCACCAGTTGTGGCAATGTTCAATTTATTTTGGCATGAATACATGTTTCCCAGACACTGAAGTGGAATAGAATAGCATTTTCCTTTCTTTTCTTTTTTTTTAAATTCATAGCTCACTTGCTTTCTTTAACAAAATGAGCTGCTTTTTATGTCTGTTCTGTTGACCTTGTGTCTCTGTACGAATTTTTTTTTTAACTTGCCCTTTCTGTAAGGCTGAAATGTTTTTGATTGGATTTATCATACTCCAGAAATTTGGGGCCCTTTTGAGTTGAAAGTGTTTACAAGGATAGCCTTTTCTGCTGGATTTGATTATCTCATTGACAGCAGCTGATATCCTCATCCATAGGAATGTATTTACTTATAGGCACATAAGTAATTCATTTATAAAATTGAATTATCTGACTAGGGAGATTGTGTGTTTTGATTGTGTAGCAGTCCTTCTGAAACTGACTTACAATTGATAAAAGCCAGATGGAAAGCGGAAACAGTCCATTTCATGACTCTTTAAATGTTTAAGTTTGTTAACCCTTGCACTTCAAATTTTTTGAAGTTCAGTGGTAGGATGGAAACAATTTGTTGGTGAGTTTTAATATGCAAAATACCTAGTAAGTGCTCATAAAATTCTGTTCCAGGAGAAATAGTTTGGGCTTTAGGACTGCTTTAGGGACATTCTGTTTGTTATTTTTGTTTAATTTTTGTATATTTCATTAAATGTTTTTTACATGTATTCCATGTGTGCTAGTGCCTCTCATTTAAGATCTTATTTTTAAGCTATCATCTCAAATACAACAACATGTGCATTTCTAAATATGGTGTTTAATAGTTTCAACAATAACTAGAATAGTATGTAAGACCATAACCAAGAGATTTTATAGATTATAGATTTTCTTAAATTTTTTATTCACATTTATTTATTTGGGAGAGAGGAAGAGGCAGATAGAGAGAAACAGGATGGGCATGCAAGGGCATCCAGCCACTGGAATGAATTCCAAATGTATGCACCACCTTGTGCATTTGGCTTACATGGGTCCTGGGGAATTGAACCTAGGTCCTTAATATTCTCAGTCAAGCTCCTTAATTGCTAAGCTATATCTCTGGCCCTATTTTATAGATTTTTTATAGATTATATTTCTAAGGGTCTTGGATCTCCCTGGAATTTGCTGCCATTTGTAAAAAAAAAAAAATGATGCTTGTCTAACCAAAAGTGAGAATGGGATTAATCAAAGAGCATAAACATATTCATTTAAAAGGTTTTTTGTTGGGCACAATGTCTCCATTTAGCCAAAGAACAGTGGAAGCTTCCCTATAGGTATTATAACCTTCCAAGTCCCAGGCTTTTGACTTGTTTCTCAGTACCAATCATGAATTGCTTCCCACTAAGTCGGCCTCATGTCCAGTCAGAAAACAGTTGATTCCCCTATAATTTATGTGCCACTGCTGCACCCATAGGTTCATCTTGCCTGGCTGATGAATTTTGTAGCTTTCAGGATCTACTGCTTGTCCATTCAAACTGTTGATGGCTTTCTCTCCAGTAGCTCATAGATTTAATTACAGAAATCACATGATCATCTCAATAGATGCAGAAGAGACCTTAGACAAAGTTCAACATCCCTTTCATGATCAAAACAATGGAGAGACTAGGGATACAGGAATGATATCTTAACATAACAAAGCTATATACAACAAACCTAAAACCTATAGCATAATAAATATGAAAAAACATGAAGCATTCCCACTAAGATCTTTAACAAGGTGAGGGTGCCCACTATCCCTACTGCTATTTAACATAGCACTGGAAGTCTTAGCTAGAGCAATAAGAAGGAAGGAAAGAAAGAAAGAAAGAAAGAAAGAAAGAAAGAAAGAAAGAAAGAAAGAAAGAGATACAAATAAGAAATGGAGAAGTAAAACTGACCTTATTTAGATATTATATGATTTTGTGTTTAAAGTATTTGAACAGAGAAACACTTTCAGCAAAGTGAAAGAATATAAAATTAATGCACAAAATAGGTAGCTTTCTTATATACCAAGGACAAGCATATTGATAAAATAAATTTCAGTTCCATTTATAAGAGCCACAAAAGATTGAATATCTTGGAATATTCCTATCTAAGGAAGTGAAATACCTTTTCAATGAAAATATCAAGACAGTGAAGAAAAAACAGGAATATATGAGAAGATAGAAAGATCTTCCATGACCATGGATTAGAAGAATTAATATTTTCAAACAGGCCATCCTACCAAAAGTAATACACAGCATCAATGCAACTTCAATCAAAATTACAATACCATTCTTCATAGAAATAGAAAAAATAATCTTTAAATACATATGGAACCACAAAATGACTCAGATAGCCAAAGCATAAAGACTACTGCTGATGGTATCACCATACCTAATTTCAAGTTAAACTAAAAAGCCACAATAATACAAATAGCATGGCATTTGCATCAAAATAGACAGAGATCAATGGAATAGAGTAAAAGATCCAGTTATAAGTTTAAGTAACTATAGCCACCTGATTTTGATACAAAGTCCAAAAAGATGCCCTTAGAAGAATGACAGCATTTTGAACAAATGGCGCTGGGAAAACTTGAAAACTTTAGGCATACAAATGAATCTATATAAACCCTTTACTCTACCATGAACAATATCAGACCGAAGTGGATCAAAGAACTCAATGTAAGACCTGAAACTCTGATATAAGTAGATAAAACAGTAGGGAGAATCTTCTAAGATATACTCATAGGGAAAAACTTTCTGAGTAAGACTCCCATAGTCCAGGGAATAAGACAAACACTCAACTAACAGGATCTCATGATGCTAAAAAATGTTATTATACAGTGAAGCAAAACATCAACCAAGTCAATAGACAACCTATAGAATGGGAGAAAATCTTTTCCAGCTACATATCCAATAGAGGTTTAATATGTATAATATATAAAGAACTCAAAATACTAAGGATTAAAAAATCAATCAAGGGGGCTGGGGAGATATCTCAGTGGTTAAAGTTGCTTACTTGTAAAGCCTGACAGCCTGGGTTTGATTCTCCAGTACCTATGTAAAGCCAGTTGCACAAAGTAGTGATGCATCTGGAGTTCATCTATAGTAGCAAGAGGCCCTGGTGTGCCCAATACTCTATTTGGCTCTTTCTGTCTGCCTCTTTCACTCTCTCTCTCTCTCTCTCTCTCTCTCTCTTTCTCTCTCTCTCACACACACACACAAATAAATAAAATATTTTTTTTAATATCATTCAACACTGTCTCCCCCCAAAATGGGCAGGTAACTAAACACAGAGTTCTCAAAAGAAGAAATACAAATGGCCAAGTAACATCTAAATAGTATTCAACATCTTTAGACACCAGGGAAATGCAAATTAAAATTACTTTGAGATTTCATCTTACTTTGATCACAATGGCTATCATCAAAATATGAAATGACAACTAATACTGTGAGAGTGTGAGGAAACAGGAGCCCTCATCCCCGGCTGTTGGGAATGTAAACTGGTCCATACACTATGGAAAGTAATATGAATGTTTCTCAGAAACTAAAAACAATTGCAGAAGAGGGAGTGGAAATATTTTAAGAGACACAGAGTGGGTGGGAATACTCTGTGGCACAGTCCCCCACTATCCCATTGGGACTGACTGAGGCCTTCATGACCCCACAGTAAATCCCATAACCCCACTGAGGAGGGCTCCAGCGAAATGGGAACTGGGGAGAGAGAATTAAAAAGTATAATCTGTTAAAAATGAATAAAAATTCCTAAAAAATAGATCTACCATATGACCCAGCTATACCATTCCTGGGCATATACCCCCAAACTCTACACTTTTCTTTAGTGATATTTGTAAGTCCATAGGCTCATCAACTGATGAATCGATAATGAAGATACAATGGAGTTCTGTTCAGCTGTAAGGAAAAATGAAATTACGAAATTCAAAGGAAAATGGATGGTTCTGAAAAAAAAACATTATGCTAAATAATGTCATCCAGGTTCAGAAACATAAATCCTGCATGTTCTTTCTCATATGTGTATCCTAACTTGGAACAGTTAGATTTGTTTGTGACTTTTACTTTCTACTGCTGAACAGTCATATATTGGTTTGGACCTTTCCTTTCCTTTTTTCTTATTATACCTATGGTTATAGCCTCCTTCCCTTCCTTTTGAGAGGCTAAGCTTCTTAAGGTCATGATGTATATCTCCTTTTTTCTTTTTTGTTTTACACAGAACTAACCAAAATCATTATATTTCGTAGGTACTTACTATTTGCTGAAATTAATAGAAATAGTCCTTCAAGTTTGTAGCCTCTTCATCAAGGGTCTTAGGATATTGTATTATAAACGAGTACAGCATAAAGTTATTCAAGCTTCAATTGCAAGGGTTTTAATGTTGAAATCTGCAGAGGCAGGAGAAGGAAACTATGACCTAACATATAAACCATATAAAAATCCTTTTGTACATCTGGAACTTTGAAAGGCATTGACCCATGTACCTCATTTCTAAAATATAATAAGTTTCAATATGAAGCACAGCTTATTTACATAACCCCACAAAAATGACCACTTGGTCCAGTCTATTATCGTGCACGTAAAATTAGGGTTAAAGTTGATTTGAATTCAGCAAAGCTCTAAAGATTCAAAGGAAGGCTAGTGTTCTCCACATCCAGTAGAACACAAATCCTTTAAGCACAAAATGCAGAATTTGATTTAAAAAATTAAGACTAAGTCAAAAGCCTAGGTAATGAGTTGGGAAGGTACTGAGATGACAACCTATAAAACTGGGATCTAGACTTCATTATTTTACCCTTAACAAATTGTTTCATCCTGAGGTAGACTAAAAGTCCAGTTGTTTTCCCTAATACCTACCAAAGCTATGAGATATAAGTGCAAATTATTTTTGGAAAAATTATTCTAAATATAGTATCAACAGTTACTTTTACTATGTGCCTAATATTCTTTCTGATTTATAGATATTATCTCAATCATAATTAGAACCCTATGAGAGAATTATCATTACAGAAGAGGAAACTGAAGTACAGAGAGGTATGTAAACTGTCAGAGGCAACACACAGTGTGGTGTGATAGAACTTGAACTTGAACTTGAACGCATGGAAACCAGCCAGTATCTGATATTGGTCATTATGCTACTCTTTAATTCTTTCTGTATATTCTAAATACTAAGACCTTGTCCCTCTTATTAAAGTAAGAACCTTCTCAGGAACTGTGGACAGGTTTTCTCTTTCTGTCATGTTTTTCTCTTATCTTTCTGATCATCTAAGTCTACTATTCAGGTCTCAGAATAAATATCAGTTTTCTAGGGAGGTCTTCCCTAAGCACACAGTCTTTATTAGGTGTCCTTTATATACACTGTCAAAGAACCCTGTACTTGATTTATTCCTAGCACTTATCAGTCAGAACACAATGTGTTATATTCATGTTGTATTGATTTTCATATAATATACAGAAACTTGTAAATAATATGAAAAGTTATTTTATTATTTCTAGAATATAAAGTTCATAATATCAATGACTTTGATTTATTCACAGCTGCATCCACAGTTCATGGAATGTTCTCAGGCCCATAAAGGATGCTCATAATATTTGTTGCCTAAATAAATGAACATATAAAGCACTGCATATGAACTTACAGAAAATAATACTTTTTATTAAAAGTAAGTTTATTTTCATTCTATAACTATTAACATAGACTTTGGTTTATAGAAATCCCATTTTACAGATATAAGTTTGCATTTGTACATGGATATAATGATTTAATTTTAAGGGAAAAGAAATTTTGCAGTGATTACTCAAAAATAACTTCCTTATTTCAAGTTGAGCATAGAAGATGTACATGTCTTCTTCCTATTTCTAAAATTCATTACTTTTCAGTTTACTGAGATATAACAAAAATTTCTATACTTATGAAATTATTTTTTAATTTTTTTATTAATTAGTTTTGTACTCAGTGAATACAGTCAAATTGGTACCATTGTTAGGCTCATCCATGTCCTACCCCCTCCCCCTGGCTCCTCCTTGTTGAGGTATATGGGTCATGCATTCTGGAGTTAGCCCACAGTTATGGGTAGGATAAATGTCTCTGTATATCATGACCCAACATGTAGCTCTGACATTCCCAACACCTCATCACTGAAGCAGACCCAAAATAACCCAACATGGTTCAGGGAAATTTTGCAGAAGAGGGGGTGGAAAGAATGTCAGAGAAAATAATACTTTTTGTTTATAGAACATATTCCTTTTGGCAATAATTACTTGATTTATACTCAAGTCCATCATATGCTTAAAGAGGATGAATGGGCAAAGGCTAGATACTATTTATAAAAATAGCTTCCACATCCACTTCAATAATACCAGGTATTTATCCATGGAAAGTTTTGTCTTAATGGCTTATTGCCCTCTAGAGAATCTGTTTGGTTACTGAGGAAAAAAAAAATGTTTTTGAAGAATAAATTACCAGTTGGATGTGTGTTAGTAAGGAGAAGTGGGACAAGATAGGTCACTAGAAGGAACTAAAGATAAAAGTAATTATACAAAAGATACAAGAGCCATTCTGTGACAAGACACCAGTATGGTACTATTTTCATGCTCTCATTAGAGTAACTGTTATTAACTCCAAGGAACAGTTGCTGAGGAACATATTCAAGTGGTCAGTATAATTATACCTACCATGTCTTGGTAACCAAAAACACATCTTGCTATGTTTTCAGTAAACCTAATTTTTCTAAATGCTAGAATATATCAAGCAGTGAAAGAGGATTGGATTTATTCTCCAAAAAAATTCTTCTGGGGGCGAGTAGGTCCTTAAAACAATGGCTGAAAATATAATTAAATTATTGTAAAGTGATCAAATATTTAAAAATTTGGAGAGAGCAGGCATTGATTTCTGGCACATTTTTTCAGATGACCTAAGACAGAATTTCCTAAAATAATTCTTTGATTCATTTCCACCTGAAACCTGATGCCAGATGTCAAAAATTTAATTAAATAGCTAGATATCACATGTAAAGCACTTTACAATTGACAAAGTGCTTTCATGTATATTGACTAATTTAATTTATATTAAAATGTCATATTTAGCTGAAGCAGCAAGAATGTGCAGCTGATATTTTTCACTCAGTGATCTCTTTAATGCCAACCATTTAGGGAAGGCTGTACTTGCCAAGAATGACGTTCAAAATAAGAGCATGGATATGTTATCTGAAATTATAAACATATGCATTTGGAAGTATAATAGGTATGCAAAAAGGAGAAGTCCTTCCTTTTATTCTGTGCAACTGTCAAGGTAAGTGCTAATTCAAGCACAATGAGCCAGTTTCAAACCAACACTGAAACATGAATCAAATCACATGGCCTACTTGACTTTCAGAAAGAAAATTCTGGCCTCTCAAGGAATAGAAAAAGTTATAAAATTAAGGTCATTTTGTAAACAGTGTTCCCAGGGCAATTAGGTGTATACTACAATTTTCAGTCTTAACTATAAAATACACAATAATGATTTGTTAACTCAGGAATATAAATGTAGTATAAAATATTTTAACATATACATTTATTCCAATTCATCATCAGAGCATGTAACTATCATAATTTAGATGCAAAATTTGTAATTATATTTAGATCATATCTAAAAGCCTAAACAATAGGAATAAAAGTCTTGCACTTTATTTCACTCTCAGAAAGTGTGAGATTATATTGAAACAAGAGAAGATTAAAATAGATTAGTACACAGATTGAAGTAATTTAGCCATCTTGCTGATCTAATTTTCACTAATAAAATTTGTGTAAACTAAGTGATATCATGTAGCAGTTTAGAAAGAAAGAAGATGAACTGTATAGTGAGAACTGAAAGGGCAAGGCAAAAGAAACTGGAAGAATGATTGTTAATTATAAACATTCTTTGTCTATTTAATGAGAAATCAAATAACCTTCACATAAGCTAACCTAAGGAGAGATGAATGGCCCCATGCAGATAAGCAGAAAGATACAAGAGAAAATATTCTAGTTCCATAATGTGGTTAATATTAGAACCGGTCCTTACCTAGTACTCTTGTTCTGGTTTGAGTTCTGAAGTAGCTCTGTATATTTAAGGAGCCAATGACAAGAAAAGTGCATGCAGGGTCTGCACTGTGGTTTACTGATCTCAAGTTCTACTATTCAAAATCCAAAATGCACTTGGTCTCTTTTCGACCCACATCAGCCTCCATATTTTCCTAAACCATGCTAGATATATTCCACTTCTAAGCTTCTTTATTTTTCTTATGTATGGAACATTTATCCACAGTTTATAATCAATGTTTGCTCCTTCATCTTCTTCAACTGATAATTTGAACTACCCTGATACTTAATTCCAAAATAACTATCTCTTTTGCTTGTTTTATTATCTTTGTTTTATTTTCTTCATAGCTCTTACCAAGTAAAATAGTAAGTACATTATTTTTAGCAACACTATTTATTAATATATATCTTCCTTCAGAATGTAAGAAGGCAGTGAGAACCTAGGAGATAAACTACCCCAAACACTTAAGCCAAGCCATAGCTAAAACCACAGAGAAATTGGGAAGACAAGCAAGAGTGCTGCTTCCATGCTGAATGTGATAATCAGTGCCAGGATAAAGGAGACAGACCCTGAGGACACTCAACACTTACCAAAGCGGAGATCCAGAGGCTCCTAAGAGCACATCACTGAAGTAGACTTAAAACTCACCCACCATGGCTCAGGGAATTTTGCAGAAGAGGGGGTGGAAAGATTGTAAGAGCCACAGATTGAGACATCATGCCCAGAGGCATTGCCTCCCCCCCCCACAAAAAACCTCACTGCTGATCCCACAACACTAACCCACAATCCCATGAGGAATACCTGCAACCCCACTGAGGAGGATCCCCAGAAGAAAGGGGACAGGGAAGAGGTAAAAGAAGGTACCAACACATGATACATCCATACAAAATATGTTGTTAATAAAATTAATAAATAAAAGAATGTAAGCTATATGAAAACACTTTATTTTTAGTATTCACATCCCAAAATATAACAATGCTCTAGATACAATATGGTAGATGGTCCACACATAATTTGAATGAGTACACACCATGACAGGAACTTGCTCTAATTATCTAATAATTAAAACATTGCTGTATAAATAGAAGAAATATATCAATGGAAAAGGAAACATGGTGAAGGAAATACCACAGAAGAATATACACAAATATTAACGTTCATTTACTAAGTGAAAATATGGTATTATATAAGTGGCAACTGTATGAACTACTCAATACATGACATTAGGGCATAAGTCAAATCTAGAATACCTAGTATTTCAATAGAATATATTGCAATGAGTTGATGAGTGGACAACAGGGAGTCTTCATGGTTTGTCAGTGACTTCTGGCAGCTCAAACCCTGCCTGGATACTCCTAAAGCTGGTGAAATCACATCTATAACAAAGTGGAAAAGCCATCATATTCCCCAATTTTATAGTTAACCAAAGAAATCAACCTAGTCCTTTCAAGTGATAAAAGTAAACAAGAGCCCGTAAAATTATATGGGATAAAAGATTATTCTAAGATTATCATGCTATCATAAAATTGCAATGAAATGAGAAAAGTCCTAACGGGAACAAAGTTAAAAAGCACCATTGGAAATACTGGGAAAATTTTTGCATTACATTAATTTACAAATAATTATTTTAAATAAATAAGAGAACTACAAAACAGAAAACAGGAAAATCAATGGATAAGAATTTCACAGGACTAATGACCAAGTAGCTTAGTAAACCTGCAAGACATGCAAAATGATTCATGATTTCACTTGTAACTATTAAAAATGCAACTTAAGTAGCTGAGAAGTGACAATATTCTGTGTTGGTGAGGATGTATGGAAATGAGCCTCTTGGCTTACTCAAAAAATGTGCCATACTTTTCTGGCTCTGCACTACACTTATTTTCTTCAGTTCTTTCAAATAATCTTTGTTCGTATGTCCTGATTGACGAACGATATTTAAATGTGTTGCATTTACGAGATATGTGTCTAATCAATAAGAAAAGCAATGAATAAACCACTGAACCCAACTGACACCACTTTATGAACCTTGTAGTACTGACTTAACATCACTTCATTGAAGATGTGTGAGGTTTAAGTGCCTCTACCTACACCAAAGTATATATTAGTGAATTAATATGTCTACTACTTAACCTCCCTCTGCTTGATCCATCATACTGATATTTATGAGGGTGAAGGCTCAGTCCACTGATCAAGCTTCATACCACTTGGTTTAGTCTTACTATTACATGGAGATTTGTCTCCTTTGGCACACTGTTAAGGTTGGGGATACTGAAGAATCAGAATGTCAATGATACGGCTTCCTAGCACCTTGTTAAGTAAGTGCTGTTACTGGGTTATCATGGGGCTCAGTTCCTTACTAGACCCCACCAAGACTACAGTGACAAAGGAAACTGGAGTGCTAATTGCTGCCATCCTGTGGTGGATGGAAGTAAGCCTCCTGTTCAGTTCAGTCCTGTCATTTTGTTCAATGAAATTTTATTTTTTTTAAAGATTATACACTTATATCCCCTCTCACTCCCAATCTACATAGGGCCCTCCTTAGGGGGTCTTGAAGACCTCAGTCTCTGGGGTGGCGGGCGGGGTGACCATGCCTCAGACTAATCCTACCTACACTGTGGCTCTTATAATCATCCTGCTCCTTCTTTCACAACTTTCCCTGTAACTGTTAATCATTCTAGTGAAAGATCGTGAGAGGAACCTACTTCCAACAGGTAATTAATGAAAATCGGGTCATTGCTGAGTTATGTATATTTTATCTTTTTTCCTCTCAGAGTTATTTCAGGTGTTTGTTTGTTTGTTTTTTAACTGCACTGTTCAGTGATCCTGGGTTGGGAGCATCTCCAGTTCTTGGTTTGGAATATATGGCAAACAGAAGCAAACTCAGGGAGCTCACCAAGTCATCACTAAAGCCTCAATATTTCTAACCATTCTACTGTAGCCTTATCATCACTCAGTGTCTTATCCCTGCTTGTTGTATTATATTAAGAGAATTTTAGTTGTGAAACGGAGGACTAGAGAGTGATGGGACACTCATCTCAGGTGGAACTAGACATTGGAAAGACAACTGTAATACCAAATAAAACTAAGAAGGATAAAACCTTACAATATATATTTTTTTTTTCAGAACAAGGCTCCACTGTTCGGGACACCATGAGGAAAATTGTGCTGTAGCTCAGTGCCACTCTGGAGAATGTCACCAACCTACGACCAGTCGGTGTGGACTTCTGGTGGTACATGAAGATGAAATGTGGCAACTGAGGTGAAATGTCATAGCAGTGCTAATGCATTCAGCTGATGGACAGTGTGACATTAAAGAGGGACAGTGGCACTTTCTCAAAGGTCCAATAGTACAAGCTGTGTGCATTGGAAAACTCAATTGAGATTTCAAGACGATAGTAGAGTTTGAGTGTAGAGGCCTGGAGCCAATTGACTTCCAGCCCCAGACTGGGTTTGCTGCTGAGGGTGTGGAGTCAGGGACAGTCTTCAATGACATTAATGTGCAGGGAAATGACTGGGCAGACTATGATGAAAAGACCCAAGAGTCTGTAGGGATCTACAAAGCCTATACCTGATATAGTTTGCAAAAAATACAGGAGCTTTCTAGAGTCCTCCAGCTCTTGAGGAGTGGGCAGGTCAAAAGAGGATCAGAGGTGTCAAGGCCAGTGGCACAAAAGGCAGAAAATACTATGAAATGATGCTATTACACCAGTAGGCCTGTGATAAAACACAGCCCTGACTCTCCAGTAAAGCCAGGCATCTCTGCTAGCTGGTGTCACTGCACAACCCAAACCTTACTGTAGAGTTGACAGCCCACTCCTGAAACGAATCCATAACCTCCACAAAACGGCTGATGGTCAGTCTGCTCTCTTGCCGTGATGGGGTACACACTTCAGAAGAGTTAATTTCAGTGCTCTAAGATGTGGTCTCTTGCTGGTCTTGCTTTGTCCTCTGCTTGCAGACAAACATTTGGTGTGGTCTTATGAGCCTGGTTTCAAGGATCCAAGGATCTTGGCACAGTGTGCAGAGTTGCTGAGTGTATTGTTAGGCCATAGGATGATTTTCATGCTGTTGCACTGGAAAACCACCGTTTGGAAAACCTGTTACCACAGTCCTTATTCCCCAGTGTTCTTCTGGAGCCTGGAATTATTTGGAAGTAAAAATTAGTTCCTTGTTTCAAACTTTCTGAAGGTAGGAAAGGGTCTGCCAATCTGCAGGCTGACTGTGATGCTTTTACCAAAAGGATTCTACAGTTTCAGGCAAAGCTGGTTATAGATACAGGGATGGTACACAGATACCTTGTCCCCTTTCAAGTCGGGAAACCACACTGTCTCCTGTAGATCCCCTGTGAACCTGCTTCCTGGGTTCTTCTGTACCTGACACAGCAGTGTTTCCTCAGTCCTCCTCAAGCCAGTCTCCCACCCACTGGGCTCAGACCAAGCCACTGCTTCACTCAGAAACAAATAATATAGGAAACTCTGGGCTAGGGAAGTAGCCTCTCTTATTTCTAGTCTTTGTACAGCCAGTGTGTGTGAAGTTCATAAGTTTTTTTAAAGTTTTTTTCAAAGAAATGACCTTACACTATAATGTATTGTAACCAGTATGTCCTTTTTTTTCACATTTTACCAAGGACTATTGAATTCTGAGTCAAAAACCAGTAAACATATCTATGTTTCATCAAACTAATATGAGACATATCATATTCTTTTATACAAGTCTGACTTTTAAGCAATTCTAGTTTATGGGATGATTAATAACTACAGGGCTGGAGAGATGGTTCAGTGGTTATGGTGCTTGCCTGCAAAACATAACAACCTGGATTTGATTTCCCATGTACACCCAGATGCACAAATTGGCACATGCATCTGGAATTCATTTGCAGTAGCTAGAGGGCCTGGCATGCCCATTCTCTCTCTCTCTCTGTCTGCCTCTCTCTCTCTCTCTCGTCCTCCCTTTTTTTCTCTCTCCTCTGTCTCTTTCTGTATACAAATAAATAAATATTTTTTAAAGAGAATTGGAGCTGAAGAGATGTCACCTCTGACTTTAGAGCAGGAATATAAGTACATACATGAATAGATACTGAAAAAGATGCACAGATAATATAATATTAAATTGATCTTATGCATTTCATGTCTTATGAAAGGAACATGATATAAAATGGAAAGAAACAAATCAAATACATCTTACCACAGAATTTTTTTTAAAATGGTGTTTTTCCAGCTTTTAAGAAATGTACTTTTTGCTTAAATTGCAAGAAAGAAGTTTTGGAATTTATTAAGGAAAATAAAAATAATAAATAGCGCTGGCGGTTCTGTTTAGTAATTATTTCTAATGATGAATGCCTTCTACACTACTCTTCAGTGATCTTTCATAATTAATGTTAAAATTTTCAATATTGTGTCTCTACAAGTATTGTTTTTCCTTTGGATATGGCTAAGATCTTCATCCTCACATCGAGGTAGAGTACCCTATTTGGATAATGCATTGATACCTATCTTGCATAAAAACCACTTTGTATGTTTTATAACTACTCCAATTTTACTTATGACATACTGCATGAACTATTTTGATTATGTCTGCCCGTTGTGTTCTTGGTATAGTATTTTCTATATTTCTGTTTGATCTAGTTGGTTGATTTGCTCTAGGTACTGTATTTTGTGCTTCTTTTCCAGTCTCCTTGTATATGCTATTGAAAGTGAAGTATTGAAATCTTCATTAATTATTGTGAAATAGTTAATTTACTTTCAGTTGTGTTACTTATGTTTCCTACATTTTGATGGCCTGATTTGATTTTAGGTAAACAACGATTTATATTTATACAAATTCTTACCGTTTTAGCGTTTTCTTTTTCTTTTTCTTTTTTTTTTTTTCGAGGTAGGGTCTCACTCTAGCCCAGGCTGACCTGGAATTCACTGGAGTCTCAGGGTGGCCTCGAACTCACCGCGATCCTCCTACCTCTGCCTCCCGAGTGCTGGGATTAAAGGCGTGCGCCACCACGCCCGGCTGCGTTTTAGCGTTTTCTAATGTATAACTTATTTTATGTCCTTTCACTTTTGACCTAAATAAAGTTCATTTGTTCTGAGAGCATTACCATTTTTTCTGTCCATTGTTTGTTATTGTCATCTTTACACTTCAAATCTGTTTGTATCTTTGTATTTAAAATTATACACTGTAAATAATAGGTAGTGAAATAGTATTTTTATTTCTCCTGCCAGTCTGCTTTTTGACTGGATAGTTTAATCCATTACATTGAAAGTTTTACTGGTAAGGAGGAACTTCCTTCAATTTCAAAATATATATCTGGCTTTTTTGTCCTCCATTCTTTTCATCACTTTCCTCTTTTGTGTTTAATTGAATGAAATTTATGTATTTCAGTGACAAATATCAGTGAAATGTTTAAATTTGTTTCCTTTTGCATTTAGTACTTCATTGTTTTTTTCTTTTTTTGGTATTACCATAAGCATTACACTTAATATTCTCAAGTGATCACACTCTACTTTGAATTTATACCAACTTAGCTTCAATAAGATACAAAATCTATCCCCTTTACCAGTACATGTGTACTGTTTCTTCGGTTGATGTTGCAAAAGCATATCTTTTACATTGTTTTCCTGGTAACATGACTGATACTTCTTTTTAAAAATTTGTCTTAAATTAAGTATATAACAGAATGGTGTTCCATAAGCCAGATGCACAAGGAGGCACATGTGTCTAGAGTTCATTTGCAGTGGCTAGAGGCCCTAGCATGCTCATTCTCTTTCTCTACCTCTGCATCTTTCACTTATTCTCACTCTCAAATAAATAAATAAAAATATTTAAAAATTCATGGTTATAATATTACCTTTTATAATTGGACTTGTACTTAAAAATATAGAGATCTTTATTTCTACATATTGCTTCTTGTTTTTGTCTAGTGTCTTTTCAGTTTTACTCTTAGAATGCCTTAATTTCTCCTTTATTTTTGAAGGACAGTTTGGCTACACATAGGATTCCTCTTTTTTTTCTTAATAAATTTCAGCTTTTTTAAATAATAGCAGCTTATTCACTGTGCTTTAAAATTTCCAGATTAAAAATTCAGACATATTTTTCAAGTCTCATCATTTTCCTCATTTTGTTTTTGACATTTTAAAGCTTGATAACAATGTGCATTACTATGTACCTCTAACTTCATCTTACTGGGCATCTGTTGAACTTTATGAATAATTATTCTAAAATTGTCATCAAATTTGGGAGTTGTCAGTCATTGTCTCTTCCTTATGTTTTCCTCCTTTTCTCATGCTAGTAGTCCATCTTGGTCCCTTGACAGCATTGTACATGTTTCTTAGTCTCTGCTCAATTTTTCTTCAAAATTCTTTCTGTTTTTCTTCAGATGCAATAATTTTAATTACCAAGTCTTCAATAGTGATAAACCTTTCGTTATTAATATCTGTGTTTGAAATTGTTTACTGAATCATTTGTCTGTTTTATTTTTAGTTTTTATTGATTGTTGTCCTAAAACCATTTTTCTTCATTTTTGTCACATTTTATTGCTTTTAGTTATATATATTTTTTGAGGTAGGGTCTCACTTTAGCTCAAGCTGACCTGGAATTCACTATGTAGTCCCAAGGTGGCCTTGAACTCACTGTGATCCTTCTACCTCTGCCTCCCGCGTACCAGGATTAAACACCTGTGCCACCACTCCCAGCTGCTTTTAATTACTTTGACATATATCAAGAAGTTATGTTAAAAGCATTTGTCTTGGCAAAAGTTTATTTATTTTTTATTGATTATTTAATTTTTAGTATAAGTTTTAATATGTCCCCTCCCCTGGTCCACATATCCTTGTGGGCCCTCCTCAGTAGGGTTTTTGGTGTTTGCTTTTGGGTAATAAGGGCCTCTGTCTCTGAAGGGAACTGTGTCTACCTGCCTTGTGGCCCTTACAGTCTACCTGCCCCCTCTTCCCCAATAGTCCCTGAGCCTTAACAGGTATGTTATCAGTTGGTGTTGACTACTCTTCATCCTCTGTATTTCTGTTGTGATGGGTTTTGGTTCACCACAGTGATTGCTGCTATTTCCCTGGATGTGGATATCATGCTAGCATTGGGTACAATACTTATGTAGCTGCTTCCTCTGCAATTTCTTCCAGATCCCAGCAGATGTGGTAGAGGTAGCACATCTCCTTATGAGCATTCAACTGTCTTTTCTTGTGTTGATGGACCCTGGATCTCCCCCATATTCCCTGTCATCTGTAAAACATAGCCAATACTACAACCAAGGTTGAGAGCAATTTTGATTATGAGGATGTGCCTAGAAGCTTCTGAGACATTTTCATAAGGCTAACCACTCTTCTTGTACAGGGAGCACCAAGGGCTTCTTGGGTAATGTGATTTTCCTGTACAAGAGGGTGTTACCTTGGTTCCCAGGACAAGTTATGAATTCTCTCCCATTGAGAGAGCCTCATGTCCAATCAGATGGCAGTTAGCTACACACAAAGGCTTTGTGCCACTATTGCACAATGCCACAAGTTATTTTTTGAAGAAAAGTTGAAATTTATTTAAAAATAGGTTTCATTACAAATTTAAGCATGGGTATTATGAAAAAGAGGGAATCATGTACAAATAATATAGTAGTGCATGTCCTAGAGTGCATATGAGCTTTTCAGGGGAGAGATTCCCTGAGCTGAGTTCTTCATAAGCAGAAGTTTCTATTGAGTTAGCTTTGCTTTTCATTACAATGAATTATCCTTCCTTCTTGCTTTGATTGTCTTGTGATTTAAGTTAAAATCTAAACATTTTGGATCTAATAGTTAGTCCTTCCCTGTTGACTGCACCTATCTGAACAGAAGCAGAAATTAGTTAATCACAGAACAGATCACTGATTTTTGAAGTATGAATTCTTTATTGAATCAGGTGTTCCGTATAATTTCATGTGTTTTGAGTGCTTGTTCTCCAACTGGTGAGAATTTTAGATATGGAGCCCTTTGGGAGGAGGTGTGTTGTTCAGGGTGGGCTTGGGGTGTTATGGCCCGGCTTCCCCCTTCCCAGAGCTCAGATCATTCTTTCAGCTATTTTCCACCTGCTGTAACAAGGAGTTATGCATAACCTCTATACTTTCCATGCTTTCCCCTGACATCATGAAGTTTATCCTTGAAACAATAAGCCAAAATTAAACCCTGTGCTCCTATCGGGTACTTTTTGTCAGGTGCTTTGACCCAAAAACATAAATGTAACTATAACACTGGTTGTTGTATAATATACAAAAAATGATTTTGGAAAGCATGTATGGGATCTTGCTATAGAGTTTAAAATTAGGTCTGTGTTTGATCATCTCAATAGATGTTCTTCCACTTTTGACAATGCTAGAACGCCTTTATGGTAAAAAAAAAATATGAAGGCACTAAAAAGAAAGATAATATGCTTCAATATAACAAAGGCTATATATGACAAATATATACTAAACATTAGACTATATTGGGAAAAATGAAAGCATTTCCTATAAAATCAGAAATGAAATAAAGGGTCCATTGTCTGTCCTCTTACTCAATATAGCACTCATGGTCATAGCTAGGACAATAGGACAAGAAGGCATGGAAAAGAAATATGTATGTATATATATATATATATATATATATATATATATATATATATATGTGTGTGTGTGTGTGTGTGTGTGTGTGTGTGTGTGTGTACATATTGATGAAATTATTCCTATTGCTGATGACATTATTGTATGCTTAAAAGACGCAACTTCATCAGAAAACACTTAGATCTGAAAAACACTTTCAGCACATAACAGGCTATAAAAAAACAACTTCAGTAACTTTTTATATACCAATAAGCAACTTGGAAAAAATGAAATCAGAAAAAAAATCCTATTCATAATAGTCTCAACAAAAACAAAATTTCTCAGGAATAAATCTTACTAAGTATTTTAAAGATTTATACAGTTAAATCTTTAAAACTCTGAGTAAAGTAATTAGGGAAAACATTAGAAGATAGAAAAGGTATCCATGCTTGTGGACTGGCAGAGTTAATATTGTAAAAATGGTGATATAACTGAAAGAATACTACTGATTTAACACAATATCCATCAAAATTTCAATGACATTCTTCATATACCCAGAAAATAATCATAAAATTCATATTAAACAAAACTAGATGTGTAGAACAATAGAATGAATACAGGATCAAAATAAATCTAAAAAGTTACAGCTACCTAATATTTAGTAAAGAGGTCAAAACCATATCATGGATAATGGATAGCCTCTTCCAAAATTGTGGCAAAACCCCTGGAATTTATGTGCAGAAGAATGAAACTGGATTCATGTCTCTCATCCTGCATAAAGATCAATTCAAAATGGATCAGAGACCTTAATATAAGAACTGATACCCTGAGACTACTGGATGTAAACATTGGGTAAACACTTCAAACAAGCACTTGACTTTTTGAAAAGAATTCCAATAGCTCAGAAAATAATTCTAAACAAATGGTAAATAAGTTGCATATAATTATTCTCAACAGCAAAGGAAATAATTGGCAGTGCAGAGACAGTCTACAGAATAGGATAAAAATATTTGTATTTTATGTATCCATATGACAAGGGATTAATATCTAGACCCCATAAATAAATTTAAAAAATAAATACCACAAAACACCAAATTATTCTATGAATAAATGGAAAAATGAATTGAGTAGATATTTCTCAAAAGAAGAAATACAAATAACTCACAAATATTTTTAAAGATAATATCCTTAGTCATAAGGAAAATGCAAAATAGAACTGCTTTGCAATTCCATTGCACTTCAGTCATAATGACTATCATAAAGAAAACAAATGACAGCAAATGCTGCTGAGGATTTCTTAAAAGAGAAATCTTTATTAATTTCTGGTAGGAATTAAATGCAGCTCAATAATATTGAATCATTATTGTTGTTCCTCAAAAAATCTAAAAATAGAACTGCCTTGCAATCAGTTATTCCTCACTTTGGTGTATACTTGTAGGACACAAAGTCGTTATACCACAAGGATACTTGCACATCCATGTTTATTGATACACTATTTACCACAGCCAAAACATAGGACTAGCCTAGATGTACAAAAACAAACAAATGGATCAAATAAATATTGTTCACATATACACAATGGAATTTTTAAGAGATAATTTTGTTCTTATTTTATTATTTATTTATTTGAGAGAGAGAGACAGAAAGGCAGATAGAGAATGGATGTGCCAGGGCCTTCAGCCACCACAAACGAACTCCAGACACATGCGCCACCTTGTGCATTGTATGTGGGTTCTGCAGAATCAAACCTTTGCGGGCAAGAGCCTTAACCACTAAGCCTTCTCTCCAGCCAATACAAAATGCAATTTTATTCAGCCATAAGCTATAATGAAGTAATGTTATTTGTAGGAGATAAATAAAACTGAAGATATTCATATTGAGCAAAATAACTCATACTCAGAGAAAAATATTGCATTTTTTATTTCATTCAGAACTTAGACTTAAATATGTTACTTCATATTAAAATAGGATATGAAAAGGAGACTTGTTCATAGGAAAAAGTGGTCTATAAGGAAGGGAACAATAGATATTGGGAGAAAAACAAAATATTTCATGGCTTCTTTCATATGCACTGTGTGTTTATATGAATATATGTGGGTTTTATTAAATATTTTATTTATTTATTTATTTTAAAGAGAGATAGTCAGATAAGGAGATGGAGAAAGAGAGAGAGGGCATGCTAGGGCCTCCAGCCATTGCAAACAAATTCCAAACGCGTGTGCCACCTTGTGCATCTGGCTTACTTGGGTACAGAGGAATCAAACCTGGTTCTTTAGGCTTTGCAGGAAAACACCTTAACCACTAAGCAATCTATCCAGCCCTTTCCTTGTTTTTGTGTATGTGTGTGTGAAAAAAAGAGCAGGTTATGAGATAACTAATGGTGGGGGGTTGAGGAATAGCAAGAGGTAAGGGGAGTAACTAGGGATTGAATGTCAAATAAGAGATTGATAAAATTATAAGTGTTTATCATAAACATTATTTTGTACATGGAGTAAAATTTAATTAAAATATTTATCATTTTTATCTCCTATCAATGTTTTCTAAGAACCAAGATCTTGTAATTGTGAGTTTGTATAATCATGTAGAATTATTTTTTTTAGTTTGTAAGATATTTTGAATTATTGTAAAGTGTTCATGTTCTAAGTTCCATGTCTGTTCATTGTTAGTTCTACTGCTTCTTTTTTCTCTTTGTTTGGATCATCCTTTTCCTGCTTCTTTGCATACACTATAATTGCTTTGAAATTATATATTTTACCAAATCAAGGTATTATCACACTTCCTGAGTTTTCAGTTGCAGTTTGCCTCATCTTTTGTTTTGTGATGGCGTATTTGCAGTGTATTTCATTTGCACAACAGTGTGCCAACTTGGATTCTTCTTTCTAGAAGCTGGCCCTTCTGGTCCAGAAACCTTTGCTTCTAGCAATGACTGGTTTTCAGCTAGTTTCCCTTCAATTATCTATTTCCCTTATGTACCAGTTTTGTTGATGAATAATTTGTCTATGTTGCCTTTACACCAATACTTGAGCTTTCTGCATGTACTAGCAAAAATTTCAATATTATTTGAAGTTGTTCTGGATCACAATTTTCCTCAAAGTGTTTCACAATTATAGTTGGGTTCATTTGTGGAAGTAGTATTTAACCAAGCTTAGGTGAGCATGGTTCAGTGTCTCCCATCAAGATGAAACCTGTAGCTGTGCTGAGGGAGCCAGGCATGAAACAGACTTTGTACTTGACACCAGACTCCTCCCAGTACAGAGCTGAAAGCCGTCTCCTGTCACACGACAGTGTGACTGACACTGTTAGACTGGTTTGCAGTAGAGCTTGAAGAGCGCAAGGTGACATGATTACCTCTCTAACATTTTTTTTTAATTTTTGTACTCAGTGAATACAGTCAAGTTGGTATCATTGTTAGCCTCCTCCCTGCCCTCCCCCCTCCACAGGGACCCTCCTTGTTGGGGTATATGGGTCGTGTATTGTGGGGTTAGCCTTCAGTTTTGGGTAGAAGGAAATGTATGTGCGTATCATACCTCATGTTACTTCTGTCTCTTTGTGGATGCAAGAGCCCATTGACTTGTGAAAAATTTGCTACCCTCTTAAGAACATGCTGACATTGTTCTTGTGAAATTTCTTGCACATCTAACTCTTGTGGAAGAAACAATAAAACTATACCATGAGGAAATTAAAGGTGTTTACATAAAATCCGGGATAAAAAAGATTTTGAGGTTTAATATGAACCTATCGTTGTCACTGTTAGCTACCTTTTCTCTCTGTGAAATTTATCTGTTTCCTATCTTTAAATCCTTTTGGGGGGCTGGAGAGATGGCTTAGCAGTTAAGCTCTTGCCTGTGAAGCCTAAGGACCCCGGTTTGAGGCTCAATTCCCCAGGACCCACGTTAGCCAGATGCACAAGGGGGAGCACACATCTGGAGTTCGTTTGCAGTGGCTGGAGGCCCTGACGAGCCCCTTCTCTATCTGCCTCTTTCTTTCTCTGTCTGTCGCTCTCAAATAAATAAATAAAAATAAACAAAAAAATTAAAAAATCCTTTTTGTCATGAAGCTGCATTCCCTGTTTGAATTACTCATCACCAAAATTTACATTCTTTACAGATGCACTGTTTGGCTTAAAATTTACCAGATCTGTTTAAAGTTATAGCACTCTCTTTAGAGATTTTGTCTATCCATGTTCTTAGGACAGAAGCATTGCCCTGCAGCCTTGACAGTGTGCGCATATAGAATAGACTGATATTCTCACAATAACATTTTAAACAAGGCGTCCAGTAGCAGTAGTAGCCCTGGTTTTCTCATGATGCCTCTGTAATCATAAAGTCTTATCTTTTGAACATGCTGGAATGAGAATGATTGGGACCCTCAAACTGGGGAGAATTTCTTCCCTGTAAATGTGGCTGGGAAGCAAGAAAGGAGCTGCGTATGTCTGGAATAGGTATGAAACTCAGAACTAAAATGACAAATGACAATGGTAACTTTCTCCCAGGGGAGAGGAGAACTATCAACTTAGACATGGCCCAGAAGAGATTGAAAGCTCAGCTTTCTTGGCTGTCCTTTGCCAGATTATATTATTGTTACCATCACTATTACTGTTTATTATTATCACTATTACTGTCACACTATGAGGAGAGTTAATTAGCACATTGCAGCACAAATTCTCTTACTATTCTTAGTTTTAGTATATTTTCTAGAATCAATGTTTCCCCATTTGCTGTCTACACTTAATTCATAAAGATTCAATTTCTTCAGGACTTATAAATAGTATTTTTTACACAATATTTTGCTATGCCTGATCCCTTGTCAATTGATTTTAATAATAATGTGCACATTTAAATCAATATTTCAGTAATTTGATACCACTCCAATTGGACAATCAAAATCAATATCTTTGTAATACACTCTATATTTTATAGGTTTTAGGACTCAATATGACTAAAAGAATTCTTACATGACTTTATAAACCACTCTATTTCACTAAAACCATAGCAACAATCATCCAGACAGAATCTCCATTAAAGGATACTATAGACGTTTCTGACTTATTGTAATAACTACAATGGTAACTTTAATTTTATTTTAAGTTGTATGAGTAATAACTATTGTGGTCACTCTCTTTTGATAGACATGCCTAATTTTCCCATCTATAGGGTCAGGGAAATCTGTTTTTATAAGCAGGCAACATATAAAATTTCTCATTTAGGAGAGTTGAGCCAAATAATAAAATTTAAGTTTGCATTGCCTTGTGTTTTATTCCTCCATCTCTAAAACAGAACAGTTTCTCCAATCTAATGTGAGAACAGTTTGAATGAAAGGGGATAAGCCTAGTTATTGGAGAGATATATTGATGTGTATATCCATTCTTCTTAGTTAAAAGAGCAAAGGAGTTTCCCTCTGGAGCCTATTGGTTTCCTATTTTAGGAAATATGGCTTGGTTCCCA
Organism: Dipus sagitta; assembly: GCA_036346955.1. Taxonomy (NCBI): domain Eukaryota; kingdom Metazoa; phylum Chordata; class Mammalia; order Rodentia; family Dipodidae; genus Dipus; species Dipus sagitta. Next base: position 67,924,854 of record CM070776.1, read on the forward strand.
GAGCTAGATAGAGTTCTCCCCCACTGAGTGGGTCTTATGTCCAATTGGTGAGTAGTTACCTAAATCGACTGTGTGCCACTATTGCACAAATGTGCAATTCTTTCTTTGCTGGTTGATTTTTGTTCCTGGCAGAATCCCCTGCTTATTCAACCTGCTGGCAACCAGATGTGGAAAGTCCTCAGGGGTAGAGAAAGGTGGGCGTTTTACACTAAACTAATAGCAACATGAATCAATTCCATAGAAAACTTCTTCCTGGACACCAATTCACAAGTCATTACCCTCAATAAGGGGGAAGGGGGACCCAAATAGAAAAGCATAATAAAATGTGGAGAAAGCATAAACCTAAAACCATGGGCCCTAGTTGGTAATTCCCACGGCCAGAATTGGGTATCCCTCAAAGTCAGTTGTTGGTCAGGGAGCTACTCCTCCCAATAACATAGGCCATTGCCAAAACACTTGGTTACAGGTAAGAGCTAAAAAGTAAGTGTCTATTGCTCAAGACCCTACAGCCTGCAGCCACAGGATCAGGCTGAAAGAGAGTTCCTTCCTCCTAGCCCTCATAATGCTGGCAAGTGCTGTGAGAGGGACTGGAGAATAACAGTTGTCACCAAACACTTTATCAATAATTATTTTTTCCTGATATGTTTAATAACCAAGGGAGTGAAAACATAATTACACAGTCTGTGTAAATAGATAAAAGAAAATAAATGTGAAAATAACAATAAGAGATTCATGAGAGGAAAAGGGTGCCCACAAAGGTCAACAGGAAGTTAGGTGGTAGCAGTAGGTAAGGAATAAAAGAGAGAGAATCTGTGGTGCTGTCGTTTTGGTCTACACAATTGTTATTTTTTTTTTTTTTTTACTCTTCAAGATTATAAAGTGACTAATTTCAAGAAAGTTCACATTATGGAGAAACTTAGTGACTTTGACATTGCTCATTAAGATTCATTAGGACAGTAGCTATAGAGGGTCAGTGGAGTGAAGAATAAGGAGGACATGTCATAAACAACCTCATGGGATTACATGGAGAGAAGCATTTTGTCATGTGACAGAAATGAGTTTCAGATAACTGAAAATGATTAAAATAGATGCTGAAGAAAAAGTATATTAAACTAATTTATGATACCACATGACTGACATTATTCAATATTTTACATAAAACTCACTTTGTTTATAAAGCTGTCTTCTGACTATACTAACTCCATTGTCTCAAAAGTGGGATACAGAAAAAATGATTACTATGATAAACATATGATTTTTTTCCTTTTGTACCCATATACCTTTAAAAATATTACTTGCTAAATTAAGGGAAGTCTGAAAAGTGAATAATAAGCATTTTATTTTATTTGACCTTTTATTATTAACAACTTCCATAATTATAGCCAATAAACTATAATTCCCTCACCCAAATTTCTCCTTCACAACTCCACTTTTCATAATATCCCCTCCCCATCTCAATCAGTCTCTCTTTTATTTTGATGCCACAATCTTTTCCCCCTATTACCATGGTCTTGTGTAGGTAGTGCCAGGCATTGCAATATCATGGATATCCAGACCATTTTGTGTCTGGAAGAGTGTATTGTAAGGAGTCCTACCCTTTTTTTGGCTCTTATATTCTTCCTGCCACCTCTTTCTCAATGGACACTGAGCCTTGGAAGGTGTAATATAAATGATTCAGTGCTGAGCACTCCTCTGTCACTTCTTCTAAGCACTATGGTATCTTTTGAGTCATCCCAGAAGTCACTGCCATCTGAAAAGAGAAGCTTCTCTAACCAAAGGTAAGAGTAGCATCAATATATGGGTATGAACATTAAGAAAAGTGCTTACAAGGCAGTTTAGTATATGTAATATATACATTTAGCCAGACATCAGCAGGCATTACAACCCTAGGGCTCATGACTTCCATAGGTTTTCATTATCAGGCATGTATTCCTTCTCATGGAGCAGGTCTCCAGCCCAATGAGAAATCAGTTTGTTTTCCCCATAACAGACATGCCACTATTGCTCCCATTGGCTCATAACAGACATGCCACTATTGCTCCCATTGGCTGGCCCAAGTTAAGGCTTTCAGTATCCACTGATGACTTCTCTCTCTCCTATGTAGCTGCATGCACCATAGCCTTTTCCAGATTTCAGTCAGCTGGTCTACAGGGAAATTTTCAGCTCAGCTCCAGCAAGATTTCTGTGACTTTGCAGCCCAAGTATATGGAGTCTTCAGCAATAGTGCCTTACCATCTATTTCTGGTGGCAAACCAAACATCTTAGGAATGGCCTGTAATGTTTTGAGGACATCAGTGACCTCCCTGGCAAACAGCTCACTAAAAGGTATCCCATTTGTGGCACTGAAAATTTTCTAGTGACAATCTATGGCTTCTGGATGCACCATTGTCCAAAAAAGTAGGTTTCTATATGACTTATTCATACCCTGTTATATATCGATTAACCCTCCCCACAGCCTAATTTTACTCAATCTCTTCCCCTGACCTCACTTGGGCCTTTCCACCCCAAGTAGTCTTTTTTCTACTTACACATATACAATACCATCATCTTAAGTCCTCCCCTCTCCTCCCTCCCTTATAGCCCCTTTCTAGCTTACTAGCTTCTGCTACCAAGTTTTATTCCAACTCACTTATGAGCAATAACTTGTTATCATGGAACATCATTTGTGTGAGAAAAACTTTAACCATGGATAAGTGATAACAGTGGCTGTAGCTTTCTACAAATAATCAAAGTAGCTCAGACTATTTTCTTACCAGTGTCTTTTCCTAAAATGATCATAATCTCAAGAAAAATTTGGCTCCTTGGAGAGCAACATTATTTATTACCATTAAATGAGATTTGAACACAAATGCATGTACAGATATTATATATACATTTATACATACATACATGCATATACATATTTAGTGATTTATATATATGTGTGTATATGACATATATTTATGTCTATTAACTATATATAATGATATATATATATAATTTACTACTGCAGTTTCCTAAATATAACCGAAGGAGTAAATATTTTGCTTTAGATATTTTTAAGTGGCAAATGCAGAGTTGTATATATCAAACATGCTATCAGAGAAACAACAGGACACAGAATATTACATAGAGTCCATAGTGGACAAAAGTCAATAATTGGCCAGAGAGGAAACAAAATAAGAGCATGAGGATATACCCTGTAAGTACATTAAGAGGAGCTAATAAAGAATTGGAGATAGTGGCCATGTATCAGCACAAAAAGCAAGAGCCCAGGTTGGTGAAAATTGTGCTGAATTAATACTTACAACATGCTTGAGAACTATTTTATTGTAGCTGCTTTTGCCAATAGGAAGAGAAACCAGAAAGAGGATAATCACCATTTCCATGGTTCTCATGGTATCTATAAATTTGCAGAATATCTGTACATTTTTAATGACTTACATACAATAGAAAACCATCCATCTGAGCTGAAAAAATATAGCTTTTAATCCTGACTCAAATTCTAGGTTCTGGCTTCAAAACAAATACTTATGAGATGATAAATAATTAATTTTTAACTGAGAAATATGAGTTGCCAAGGACAGGTTTGATTAAAATAGTATGAGAATAATGGGTCTTGGGACGTAAGATAGCCTGAAAGAGAAAGAGTGGCTAATATAAAGAAGGTAAAGAGATAAATCATAAGTTCTTTAGACTTTTCTTGGCTGGCCCATTGTATCATTCCACAGGAAAACAAACTCATGATGGTAGTACTAGAAAAGATGGTCAAAGACAGTTTTTTTCTGTCACCATTCTAGACATACTCCACTAGGAGGAAGAATACTAACTTTGTTCAAATTCTTGGAACAGGTACACAGTCTCTGCAAGATATTTTATTAAAGATTAATTTTTACTACATGCATAACATAAAAGACAAACTATTACAAAGTGGGTCAAATTTAACAATTATTCAAATAACTTGATAAATGAAGGCATTTAAGCTTGATAGTCTAGATAAATCATTTGAAATGTATTTAGATCAATCAAGATTAACTGTAAAATTGACCAATATCCATTTCATTATGCATGATGTTGATTTATATTAACTGTCATGACAAATTTGCCATTGTGATTTCAATATAAAGTGAAATGCTTAAATGATGCTCTTAAATGAATTGTGGAAAGTACATATTTAAGCTATGTGAACACAATGACTAAGCATCCAGACAAACACACAAAATCATCACATTCAACTAATTTTGTCTATGCTACATTAAACATAGAGATTTGGTTGTACTGGGGTTTTATATATTTGTAAATGTACTGAATACTGGTTCTTTTTTACTGCAAGAATAAGGAGGTTTGTCTAATAGACTAGTAGTATTGCACTAAGCAAGTAATGATACTACTTTTACTCCACCATGATAGTAGTAAATTCAGTTCCTTCTGACAAGCCCCTTAATAATCTTAGTCTCTCTTTTTTTTGACTATGAAACTCACAGTAATCATGACTGTCATTTCTAACTCCTCAAGTTGCTATAGTTATCAAATTGTAACAAGTACAAAAGCATTTTAAAAAGTTAAAGGTGAAGATTAAATGTGAGGCATCCTCCTCTTTATGCTTAGAGTCATATCAATGCAGTATCTTATGTGAAGAAAGTACACAGTGAGTGAACAACACTAAATTGCAAATATTGCATTGTCCAAATGTATACAAAACTGTAAAAGTAAATTTTATAAGTAAAATGATTTCAGCTAGGCTTCAAAGTTTGTGCTTCAAAGATGTGGAAATGGAAAGATTCAAATTTCTACTCCCAAATTGGTTGTCTTATTCTCAATCCCATATATTAATGACAAAAGTAATCTCATGAGTTTTAATTATTTCAGTCATTCTATAACCAAGTAAGAGAGGTTTAGTTCATGAAGCAAGGGTTTAATTGTATTAATTTTCTGATGAATAACCTTTCATAATACCGAACACACTAAAAGATAAAATCCAAACAAGATTGGATGGTATTCAAGGCCCAACATAGTCATTTCATTGACTATGTTCTAGTCCCCTTTGATTTCCATAAGCCCTTTCTACAAACAGGGATTCTGCTTTTATTTCTTCTGTGCTCATGTTATACCCTCAAAATTAATAGTGTTTTTCCCTAGCTCTGCCTCTCAGTCTTATCAATTCTTTAATTTTCTGTGAAAATATTGTCTCTACTATGGACCTCAATCATGATAACCCCATTTAAATGGGATCTCTCCTTCCTGAATTCACATGACCTTTTGTGCCTCTATTTTAGCACATATCATAGTATTCTTCATTTCATCTGTATGCATTTATAAAGGTCTAAACCCTTTGGTGCTAAATTCCTCTAGGAATATGATTCTGTCTCTTCTGTCATTGTAAGATAGCTTCCACAGTATATTTTATGCATTTAGTCAAATTAATCATTTGATGGGCTAATAACATAATAATTGAATCCTATACACCATAATAGAAATATCATATATAGGTTAATATTCTTATTAAGGAAACAAAAATTGTAGCACATAAATATACCTTGACTGCCTACATTTAGAGATTTGCTAAGAATTTTAGCAGAATTAAACGATTATACAATTAAACTGTCACCATAATTTTCCCTGAATATTTTGCTTTTGAATAGAAAATAATATTTAAAATGATTGGAGAGCTGGAAATATTGCTTAGTAGTTAATGCACTTGCATGTGAAGCCTAAGGACCCAGGTTTTATTCCCCAGTACCAATATAAGCCAGATGCTCCAGGTGGTACATGTATCTGAAGTGCATTTGCAGTGGCTGAAAGCCCTGGTGCACCCATTTTCTATCAGACTCTCTCTCTCTCTCATAAAGTATTTTAGGGCTGGAGAAATGGCTTAGAGGTTAAGGTACTTGCCTGCAAAGCCTAAGGACCCATGTTCAACTCTCCAGATCCCAAGTAATCCAGATGCACAAAGGTGAGGCATGCTCAAGGTCACACATGAGCACTAGGTGCCTCAATCATCTGGAATTTCATTACATTGTCTGAGGCCCTGGCACACCATTTCTCTCTCTCTCTGTGTCACACAATCTCTGTCTCTAAAGAAAACAAATAAAAAATATATATTTTAAAAATGAATGGAGAGAAAGAGAACTATTTTTATATGATAACTATAATAATTATTTGGGCAGTTTATATAATGCAGCACTTTATTAATACTTTTGTTAAATGTAGTAGTTAAGAAAATAGTTACATGAGGGGCAAAATTCTTCTTTATCTTGACTTTGAAGCTTACAATTTCCTTTAATCACTGGAAAACTTAAATAACCCATAATTTGTAGTTCCATAATTGGTAAAAGAGTGAGCATAGGAATAACCAATTCATAGGAATATAAATAACTTTTCATAATTTATAAATTTTGATTATATACAACCCTGTTCATAGAAACATTCAAGCAGTCATGCTAAACAACTGATGATAAAAATCAAGTTTATAGCGACTAATAGTTTTGTATCAGAATGTGGTATCTATTTATTTATTTGAGAGAGAGATAGAGAGAAAGGCAGATATATATAGAGAGAGACAGATAGAGAGAGAGAATGGGTGCACCACGGCCTCCAGCCACTGCAAACGAATTCCAGAAGCATGTACCACCTTGTACATCTGGCTTAAGAGGGTCTTGGGGAATCAGACCTGGTTCCTTTTGCTTTGCAGGCAACCTAAACTTGCCATATTGACAAATATACTGCCTCCTTTTTTTTAACCATGCACAGTAATATGTATAGATGATCAAATATCTAAAACTTGCTTATTTATCTACTTTGTTTCCAGGTCATTTAAAGTTGGTCTGATACAAAAACAATATAGGAGGGACTTGAACTGTTGATGCTGATGACTATTACAAAAAATTCATAACAATGAGTTTTCTGGGACAGATAGATATAGATATAGATATAGATAGATAGATATAGATAGAGCACACTGGAGCCTTCAGCCACTGCAAATGAACTCCAGATGCATGGGCCACCATGTGCATCTGGCTTACTTGGGTTCTGTTGGGTTCTGGGATGTCAAACCTGTGTCCTTTGGCTTTTCTGGAAAGCACCTTAACCACTAAGCAATCTCTCCATCCCTGACACTCTTCTTTTTTAATAATCATTTTTATTATGATGAATTTTAGAGTATGAACATAGTGCATGTGGGAATATCAGGCTATACTATTATATCCTCTTTCTCCCATCCCATTCCACTGAAGGTCCTCCTCAGCGGGGTTGTTGGTATTCACTGAGGGGTCATAAATACACCAGTCAGTCTCAGTGTAAGGGATAATGTCTGGATATGCCATTCTACCCTGTGACTCTTACAATCTTTCAGCCTCCTTTTCCCCAATGTTCCTTGCACTTTGGCAGGAATGTTATGTCTCCTTTAATGTTGAGCTCTTTTCATCCTCTGAATTTCTGCTTTGACGAATTTGTGTCTTCTCAATGACTACCACCATCTCCCTGGAGGAGGTTGTTAGGCTAGGTGTGAAACCAGCACTTACATTTAAATCACTACTCCCTCTGTAGTGTCCCTTGTGCCCTGACAGATGTGATATAAATGGCTTATCTCCTTCCAAGGTATTGCAGACTACTATTTCTTGTCTATTGATGGATCTTGGTTCTCCCTGTTATTTTCCGTCATCTGTTAAAAAAATAAAAAAACAGATTCTACAAATTAATGAAAGTAACATGGATCAAAAGGAGTAAAATTATCCTTACAAAGACGTTCTCTTTTTTTTAAATTTATTTGTTTAATAATCTGTGTTTGGGAACTTTAATATATGACTATATTGCAAAGTAGTCATATTCTCATGAAGTTATCCTCATTTGTCCTCTTTCTACCACCCCCATTCCACTGAAAATACTCCTCTGGAGGGTTATAGGTAATCACTGTGGGGTCAGGTTCAGGGTTTTTTTTGGGGGGGGAGCAATGCCTCAGAATACAACTTCCCACCCTGTGGCTCTTAAATTATTTAAACTGCCTTTATCACAATGTTTCCTGAGCCTGGGGGAGCACATTATAAGTGTTCTGTAGTACTGAGTTCTAATCAGCCTCTAATTCCCTGCTTTGATAAATTTTGAGTCTCCTCAGTGTCTATTAACATCTCTCTGGAGGAGGTTCTCAAGACAGCAGTGAGAGTAGCACTCATATTTAATCTTTCACTTCCCCTGTAATGTTTTCTGGGCCATGGTGAGTGTGATAGAGATGACTGTCTAGTGCTAGGCACTGGGCTTTCTTGTCATTTTGATGAATCTTGAGTGTCTCTAGTATTGGCCTCCATCTGTAAAAAGCAGGTTCTCTAACAAAGAAAGAGAGCAGAATTAGTCAAATGGGGTAAAGATATATATTTACAAGGCTTATCTATAGGTATTAATGTCTCCATTTAGCCAAAGAATAGTGGAAATTTCCCTCTAGGGTTTATGATATTCCATGCCATAGGCTTTTGACTTGGTTCTCAGTAGCAATTGTGAAATCCCTTTCACTGATCATGCCTCATATACAGTCATAGAGTAGTTGATACCCCAATAATTTATGAGCCACTATTTCACCAGTGGGTATGCATTGCCTGATTGGTTGATTTTTTAATTTAATTTATTTTATTTTTTTCCTCAATATTTATTAACATCTTCCATGATTATAAAACAATATCCCATGGTAATACCCTCCCTCCTCCCACTTTCTCCTTTGAAATTCCGTTCTCCATCATATCCCCTCCCCATCTCAATCAGTCTCTCTTTTATTTTGATGTCATGAACTTTTCCTCCTCTTATGATGGTCTTGTGTAGGTAGTGTCAGGCATTGTGAGGTCATGGATATCCAGGCCATTTTATATCTGGAGGGAGCACGTTGTAAGGAGTCCTATCCTTCCTTTGGCTCTTACATTCTTTCTGCCACCTCTTCCAGATTAGACCCTGAGCCTTGGAAGGTGTGATCGAGATGTTACTCAGTACTCCAGTCACTTCTTTCCAGCACTATACTTTCTGAGTCTTCGAAAGGTCACTGCCATCTGAAAAGACAAGATTCTCTACCCAAAGTGAGAATTACATTAGTATAAGGGCATAAATATTAAGAGAAGTGCTTACTGGGAAGTTTGGTGAGCACAGTATATATATGTTTATCCAGACATCAGCAGACATTACACCCCTAGGGCTCATGACTACCCCTGTTTTAAGTTTTCAGTATCAGGGATGTATCCCCTCCCATGAAGCAGGCCTCCAGTCCAATTAGAGGGCAGTTAGTTTCCACCATGATAAATGTGCCTCTGTTGCACGCTTTGGCTCATAAGGCTTTCATTGTCCACTGTTGAGTATCTTCACTGGTGGTATCTCTTTCTCCCATTGAACTGCATGTAGAATGGCTTCTTCCAGCTTTCTGTCAGCTGTTCTACATGGAGGAGGTTATCAGCTCAGTTCCAGCAGGATTTCTCAGTGGCCTTGCAGCCCAAGTATGTGGAGTCTTCAGCAATAGGGTCTTACCATCTATTCCTGGTGGGAAACCAAGGGCCTCGGCAATGGCCTATAATATTTTGGGGGCATCAGGGACCTCCCTGGCCAACAACTCACTGGAAGGTATCCCATCCCTGGCACTGAAAATTTTCTAGCAACGATATACGGCTCCTGAGTGTTCCATTGTCCAAAACCAGAGGATTCCATGTGATTTATTTATATCCTCTTAGATTTTGTTTAGCCCTCCCTCCACCTTTCCTTTACTCAGTCTCTTCCTCTGACCTCACTTTGGGCCTTTTCACCCCCATTAATCTATTCTTCTACTTACATATATACAATATCAACCTATTAAGTATCTTCCTCCCTTCCTTTCTCTTCCCTTTATATCTCTTTTTTATCTTACTGGCCTCTGCTGCTGAGTTTTTTCCTTCTCACACAGAAGCCCAATCATCTGTAGCTAGGATCCACATATGAGAGAGAACATGCAGTGCTTGGCTTTCTGGGCCTGGGTTACCTCACTTAGTACAATCCTTTCTAGATCCATCCATTTTCCTGAAAATTTCATAACTTCATTTTTCTTTACCGCTGAGTAGAACTCCATTGTATAAATGTGCCATATCTTCATTATCCACTCATCAGTTGAAGGATATAGGCTGGTTACATTTCCCAGCTATTGTGAATTGAGCGGCAATAAACATGGTTGAGCACATATTTTTAAGGAAATGAGATGGGTCCTTAGGGTATATGCCTAGGAGTGCTATAGCTGTGTCATATGGTAAATCAATTTTTACCTGTCTTAGGAACCTCAACACTGATTTCCACAATGGCTGGACCAGATTGCATTCCCACCAACAGTGTAGAAGGGTTCCTCTTTTTCCACATCCCTGCCAGCATTTATGATCATTTGTTTTCATGATGGTAGCCAATATGACAGGAGTGAAATGGAATCTCAGTGTAGTTTTAATCTGCATTTCCCTGATAAAAAAAATAAGGCTGGTGGTATCATCATACCTGATTTTAACCATAGTAACCAAAACAGCAGGATACTGGCACAAAAGCAGGCATGTAGATCAATGGAACAGAATAGAGGACCCAGATGTAAGTCCAGGTAGCTATAGCCACCTCATATTCAATAAAAATGCCAGAAATACTCATTGGAGAAAAGACAGCATCTTCAGCAAATGGTGCTGGGAAAACTGGATATGTAACTGTAGAAGGATGAAAATAGATTCTTCTCTCTCTCCATGCACAAGAATTAAGTCCAAATTGATTAAAGACCTTAACATCAGACCGGAAACTCTGAAACTGCTAGAGGAAAAAGTAGGGGAAACCCTTCAACATATTTGTCTTGGCAGACTTTCTGAATATAACCCCAATTGCTCAGACAATAAAACCACAGATTAACCACTGGGCCCTCATGAAATTACAAAGATTTTGTACGGCAAAGGACACTGTGAATAAAGCAAAGAGGCAACCTACAGAATGGGAAAAAATCTTTGCCAGCTATATATCAGATAGAGGATTAATATCTAGGATATACAAAGAACTCCAAAAATTAAATAATAAGAAATCAAACAAGCCAATTAAAAAATGGGCTATGGAGCTAAATAGAGAGTTCTCAAAAGAAGAAATATGGATGACGTATAAACATCTAAAAAAATGTTCTACATCACTAGTGATTGGTTGATTTTTGTGGCCTACCAAACACACTGCTTTTTGTGTTTTCTTTTCAAACTGTTGAGAACTGACACTCTTCTGAGAACTTAAAATAAATTACATGTAAGTCAAATTTATGGTACTCACTATTTACCATGACATTAAATTTAATTGTGTTAATTATTCTCTGAATTTAATAATTAGTGTGGAATTTTGAGCATGCACCTTGTATTAACTTTTTTATTTTAAATATGAATGATAAGGAATAGTGTGACCAAAATATATCTTCCTCTAATGGGAGAAGAGAGATTATTAAAATTACAAACAGTGTTTATCTTTATTTGTCTATCTTCACATTGATTGTTATATCATTTGTTATTAATTCCATCATATGTGCCAAAAAATGAATCTTATTTCATGCATCAAAATGTTTTAGGATAGAGAGCCATAAACCATATGGATCTTGTTTGAAATTCTTCCAAATCATAAATATCCATATGCAACTGATAAAAGTCAATTTACGTGGTGGTAGGGGAATAGAAGGCTGCTCTCAACTGAGGTCCAGAGAAATCACCTTATAGGTTTTCTAGGTACTAAACTCAAGGGAAATTACTTCATCACAACTTGATCCAGGCCACAGTAACGAAGACTGTGATGTAGCCAGTGTTCAACTGTGTTGACTTTACAGTACTGGAATTAATCCATCAGCATTGCTGCTTAGTGAAATCATTTCCAGTCTGTAGTTGTTCTGAGGCTTACTTCATCATCACAGACCCAGATGCTGAACCACATCACCCTAAGAAATATTGATGTTAATGAAATGCTGTTCACCTTGTGATGATAATTTCTGTCTTTCAGGGCATAAGCCTGACAAATTTAGATTGATATTTTATTCCTATAATATGAAGCAATTTTTTTCAGTGGTAGGTAAAGTCATTACATATTTGCATGTATTGTGTGAACACAGATGAGGAATATGCCAGGAGTTAGCTATTTCTGAATTAATCTAATATTAGGGATTATTCTATGTATAACCTTTATATTAGCTGGGAACATACTTATACGTTACCTAACATAATAGTTCTACAAATTTTTAAATTTGAATCTTATTTTGTTCACTAATTTGAATTAAAACTAAAAATTATTGCCATGACAGTAATAGTAATAGCATCATAGCCTTAACAAGATCTGAAGCTCGTACTAAAGTGTGATGCATCTCTTTATTTCTACTTATTCCCCTCCTACGCCTTAAATGATTGTTCAAAGCTGTAGGTAATGAGGACTTGATAAAATATAGTAGACCATATTGCATCACTTCCCTGCTTAAAAACCCTCAGTGTTGTCACAATTTGTTCCAAGTTAAAAAAAATTCCTTATAGTGTCCAACAAAACATTACATGGACTTCCAAATTCATTAATCCATTCATTACATTCTGACTTCATTTCCAACCTTCTCCCCTTATCCACTCTGCTGTAGCCAAACGTTTCTCTTAGCAGCTTCTACCATATGCCAAGGCACATAGTGACTCTGTTATTGTCATTTCTACTCCCTTTGTTGAGGAACTTTTCTTCATGACCCTATTTAAATTTTCTGATTCCATTCTTCCTTTCATCCTATCAGTGTTATTATAGGTTTCACATTTATTTTATTGTCTTCACAACATTTAGCACATTCTACTATATTATCAAACCCATGTGCTTAAGTCTTTGTTGTTGTCTGACTCCCTACACTAAAGTGAAGCTCTATAATGACATTTTAATTGATTTCTAGCTCACCAACCCTAGAGCTATTGCTATTCTGGAATAAGAAAGAAAATCAATAAATATTTTAAAAGAATAATTTAATTATTTTCAAAGAGCACTTCCTTGGGTGATTAAATCCATGGAATATGTTTCTCTCACTGGCAAGTAATGGATGTTACTATAACTTTTTATTAACATTCTGAAAAATCTCAATTAATTGGAATCTAGTGGTTCTAGAGTTAGGTATTAAGAATATTAATTTTTCTAGGATGCTTGTCAAAACTTCCACTTTCTGCCGGGCTAGGTGGTACACACCTTTAATCCCAGAACTAGGGAGGCAGAGGTAGGAGGATTGCCATGAGTTCGAGGCCACCCTGAGATAACGTAGTGAATTCCAGGTCAGCCTGAGCTGGAGCGAGACCCTACCTTGAAAAACAAAACAAACAAACAAACAAACAAAAAAAAAAACCCTTCCACTTTCTGGGCCTCAAGCCTACTCAGTAATCTGTAACAGGAAACACATGAAACTGTTTTAATAGCCTTATATGATATTGTTTTTTTATTAAACTTTGAGAAAAAAATGTTTCTGAAACTGAAGAAAATGAGTTACCAATATAGTTCTGGTCATCCTTAATTTCTTTCAATTTTTCATTCGTTTAAAAAATGAAAGCATCCAGACATGGAGGCACATGCTTTTAATTCCAGCACACAGGAGGCAGAGGTAGGAGGATCGCCATGAGTGTGAGGCCACCCTGAGACTACATAGTGAATTCCAGGTCAGCGTGGGACAGAACAAGTCTTGAAAAGGAAAGAAAAGGAAACATAGTCGAGGCATTTTAGAAACTTTAATCAGCATACACAGCTGGTTCTGAGCAATTCAAAGTGATCAACACATGCTTCAGGATAAAAAAACCAGCCTTACAAGATTCTACCTGCTCAGAAGTGGGATAATTTTAAAAATCTTTCAAAACTTAATTTTCATTCATATCCTAAATCTGAAAAAAATTGAAAACAAAGTGTTTTATCTACAATCCTTGAGAAATCATTAACATTTAAGAAGCCTCTATTCAATAAAACAATCAGATAAAGTTCAAATGGATTTTTTTCTTTGTGCAAAATAACTAACATAATACAAAGTAAACTATAACTTAAATTTTATTTCAAAAAGAACTAATTTTAGGCCATAACACATATATTAAAATCCATCACAAAAATTCCATATAACACTTTTCATATTTTGTCTTAACATAAAGCTAATTTAACAAAAAAAATAAACCAATTACTATGCTAAAAGCTTTTTTTCCATATCAATTCTTTCTCACCTTGTTTAAACCATGTCATATAGTCATCACTTTGTAATAAAACATATGAGTGACCAATGAACCAATTTATGGCAGCAATACCATTAAATATTCTAGTATAATTATAATTTGATTTAGATTAATGTACAATTTATTTAAAGAAAGCTTACTATTTTTCCTTAATGATTTCACAAGCACAAAGCTAATCAATGTGTTTGCTCTTAAGTATACCTAATGATTTAGGGCAGGCTAACTTACCTTTACTTTATGTCCTTAAGAATTTACTTTGGGGCTGGAGAGATGGCTTAGCGGTTAAGCGCTTGCCTGTGAAGCCTAAGGACCCCGGTTCGAGGCTTGATTCCCCAGGACCCACGTTAGCCAGATGCACAAGGGGGCGCACGCGTCTGGAGTTCGTTTGTAGTGGCTGGAGGCCCTGGCGCGCCCATTCTGTCTCTCTCTATCTGCCTCTTCCTCTCTCTCTGTCACTCTCAAATAAATAAAATAAACCAAAAAATTATTAAAAAAAAAAAAAAAGAATTTACTTTGGCAGCTGCATGGTGGTGTAACCCAAGAATTTGTGAGGCTGAGGGAGGAGAATTGTGAGTACAAGGCCAACTTGATGTACATAGAAAGATCATGTCTCAAAAAGAAATCAGTGTGAATTCACAGGGAGTAGATATGTTACTCCAGAAAAAATAACAAATGCCACAGGCATATGTCATTAAGCCATTCTGAATACACATATTCACAGATAAATATCCATCAGTGGAAAATTTTAAAGCAATAATTTCAAATGCATAGCACTCTTTCTTCAAATTTATGTGGGAACCTAGCAAGTAAAACCTACTAAAACTCCATTATTCTGACTTGAGAAATAAGGTCCTCTTATCCAAATTCTGTAATACCTCCTGGGAACCACAAAGATCCAAAATGCAAAGTTTTCCAAATGTAAGGAATTAATCTGATAGGTATGCTACATTTGGTGTGGCAAGCCATGAATTGCCTCTTCTAAAGCAATTTCAAAAGTAATATTGACTTCATATAAAGACATGGACTTATTGGTTTTATTTCTTATAGATATTAGGAACCGGTTCTTACAAAATAGGTAATCCTGATTCATTTTTCTCAATTATTTTAAGAGTAGGGAAATACTTTTGTATTTTATATATTAGAAATTTTTAAATAAGTGAAAATATATGACATCCACATAAGGAAGAGTGGAAAATTTGGCAGATACCTTTTATGAAAACAACCATAAAAGTGGAGAAAATGTCAAAATAAGCTAAAATTATTATAAGACTCTGAAAAATTAATAGACAATCAATAATTGGAATACATTTACTGGAAATACAGTTAAATTTTAATATGAATATGAGAGCTCATGTTTTCTTTCACAGGGAGTTCCTCCTAATCCTTATGTACCAGGGAGGAATTGGCTAAAAATGAGCAATTTGCTGCCATAAGACTGAGTGATTTGTATTAAAGAGCAGAAAATGAATTCTAGTGTATGGGGAAAGCCTATAGAATTTTACCTTGTAGCTATAGACGTACTTAGGGTAAGAGGAAGATGTGAAAATAGAGAATGAAAGTTTTTAAGTTTTACAGAAAAGATGTTTAAGCACAATGACTGACCGATTAACTGATGAAATACTTGTAAAGATATAGAATGGATTCCTAGAAACAAAGACTAAAAATTGTAAAAGTTAAAATGAAATTATCAAAATTAAACAGACATTAATAAATATAATTCAAGGATGACACATTTGTAGGTAATAGATAAGTACTTACAAAATCAGAAACAAATAATGAATAAAAATTCTCAGAAGATAAAGATAATCAGTAGTTAGAATTTCTAGAAATCAGTAACATATATACTCAGTGTCTGTAAATTTTAAGAAATGCCAACATGGTAAGAAAGTATACTTCACACTGACAAAATCCGAGTCAGTGAAAATGATCTTTGAGTGGGCCTAGATGTTGGTTTTAGTAGTTGAATACTTCAAAGTGGCTGCAATAAATATGGTTATAAATGAGAAACGAAGCATTCAAAAATGACTAAGAAAAAAAGACAGGGAAAATGAACAAATTATCAAATAAGGGATGTCAGTAAAAAATTAGGATCTCAAAAACTCAAATGGAACTTTTAGAGCAGAGAGAAAACATAAAATATTTACTGAGATCAATAGGGGGTTTGAAATGATAAGAGTAATAAAAGCATGAAAATAATGTTTTCCAATCAAATGAAGAGGAAGGAAAGAGATGGAAGGAATATACATAACAACACAGACATGTGTGTCACCAAGGCTGCCAACATACATATAATAAAATTGGCAGAAGACATAAACAAAGAAATAATGTATTTGATGAAATAAGGGACAAATTTATAAGTCAGATTGGTTGCCATGAGAAATAAGGAAGCATTACAATCCAGTAGTTAATTTTGAGAGCTACAGGATGGGATGGAATTATCACATAGAAGTAATGACAATATCATTAACAGTTAACTAATTCAGAAGAGTAACTGATTTTTAATACTTAATTGAATCAGGCAAAAACTCTACATGCAACAAAATGCTTTGGGCAAAAGTGAAGGTAAATAAATTCTCTAATAAATAGTCACAAAGTGGAATGTTAAGAACTGTTACTAGAGGCTTTGCTCTTTTTCCTGGCTACCATGAGTTGCACATCTCTTCACTGTGATGAACTAAAACCTTTGAAACCAAAATATTCCTGTCTTGGGGAAAGTACATGAATGAGAAATTTGCAAATGAAATTGTAGCAAAACAGATCACAATTGTCTAGGTCAAACTAAGAAAGGATTAGATAAAAGGTTAAGGAAATATGGCACTAAGAAAGCAATAAAGATATAATAATAGTTGTGTATTACTACACCTTTCAAGAACTGCTGGATATGACCAAGAGACTAAACATAAGAATCTGTGATATATATATATATATATATATATATATATATATACATATATATAACATTTGTTTCTAACACACACACACACATTGTAGTGTCTCGGAAAACTCCAGAGAGTGCCCAAAGTAAACAGACCATTGAGTTCAGTACTGGCAGTAGGGATCCAGCATAACCAAGCAATTCTGATAGATAGATAGATAGATAGATAGATAGATAGATAGATAGATAGATAAGGAAGGGAGGGAGGGAGGGAGGGAGGGATGGAGGGAGGGAGGGAGGGAGGAAAGAAGAAATGCCTTGGAAATTCTATTTGATGGAATTGCAGCAGAAAATTACCTAAAAACAGGGAATTTTGTACACCCATATTGCTTCATACTGCTTCTGACTACCACATGGCCATACCCACCCCACATTGCAAAATGCACTCAGGCCATCATCAAAGTCCCTGTAGTCTTAATAGTTCTGGCTTTGCACAAAACTCACTACATTGGCCCTCTGTGTGCACTGTCAGAGCTGGAGCTACTGTTACATCAAAAGAGGTAAAGAGGTTGACCATAGGTGGGTCTGACAGTTTCTCACTCAGTTGAGAGACTCTGGGCACCTGGTGGATGTTGTAAATGCTCAGCTATAGTGTAGTGTCTCTGAAAACCTAAAAGTGCACAAAGTAAACAGACCATTGAGTTCAGTGCAGGCAATACGGAGCCACAGCAACCAAGGAATTCAGCAGTTTAAGTCTTGGTACCTTCATCTTACCACCCTTTAGAAAAGCACAAGTAACTGATCTTGCTCTTAGCCACAGTGGGTAGAGCTTCTGTCTACCTTTTAGCTTTCAAGATGCCTCTTCTTGGATTACAAAAGCTCTTCATCTCTTTCTCTGTTTAGAATATAGTTTTGTGTTTGTTTCCTTAAGTCTTCTCATAAAGAAAACTGGTAGAATTTCTTATTTAACATTAGTATTTCTAATTACTACCATTTTTAGGAGTAAATAAAAAGTATACAATATATAAAATATCATTTTTAAATTATTTAATTATTTTTATTTGAGAGAGATAAAGAGGCAGATTGAGAGAGATAGAGAAAGAAAGAGAGAGAGAGAGAATGGGCACACCAGGGCCTCTAGCCACTGCAAGTGAACTCCAGATATATGTGCCACCTTGAGCATCTGGCTTATATAGGCACTGGGGAATCGAAACTGGATCCTTAGGCTTTGCAGACAAGTGCCTTAACTGCTAAGCCATCTATCCAGCCCCTAAAATATCATTTAAAACATTTATTTTGCTCCAGTTAATATAATGATACCTAGATTTATTGTATGTGTTTATTGTCTGTTTGTAATTTGTTGGAAATAAAGTAGACTGACATTAAGTTTTTTAAAGTAAATTTGACTAACAAAATGTAAGCTGTGTGATATGTTTGTATGGTATGACATTATGAAAAACAAACATTGCAAATCAGTTTATGCTAGAATTGTGCCTCCTATAATTTACTGCATAGATGAAGCTCACAGAAACCTAGTTAAATGGATTGTGTCAGTAAATCTGGTGTCGTGCCTAAGATTATTCATTTATGAGAAATTTAGAATTGATGCTTACCTTATTGTGTATAGACCACCCTTGGATTTACAAGTATTAATAGCAGAAATTCCTATCCTAGATGATGCATTCAATTCACTTGAGGAGTTTTTCACATTACTTATTATTTGAATTGAATTGGAACAGCTTGGGTATCACAACTTTTTTTAGAACTTTCTTAGAATTCCCATTTATCTCTCTGTTCCAAACATCTGCAGTGTTCTTTTCTAATCAGTATACTATAACATAGTGGTATAGTGGTTACAATTAACAAATTTACATGGACACGTGTTTAGCATTCAATTACTATAGTTTGCATTAGGTTGGAATCTTAATATTGTATATTCTCTATGGGCTTTAACACATATATGTGTTATGTATCTATCAAAAATTGTTTTTTGTTGCCCTAAAATGTCCTGTGTTATGATTATTAATTTCTTCCTCCTCATAGCCATTATAATGTGTGTTTTATTCACTGTCTTCAGTTTTGTGTTTCCCAGAATGTCATAGCATCAGAATCATAGAATAATTAGCCTTTTAGAATGGATTATTCAATAAAGTGGAATTAAGTTTAGTTCAGGTCTTTTCATGGCCACTTCAGGTCAATAAATCAGTATTCCAAAGTACTATTTTCCATCCTGTGGGACTATTATTTTTCCCACCCCCTACTCTAGAGCATTGTTAAGCCTTTAGAGGTGTAGTAAAGATGTCACATTTAGCAATGAACACGCAATCATCACTTATCAGCACTTTGATGACAAGTGTTGAATCTCACGAGCAGTCACTTCCGTCTGCATAAAGAATGTTCTCTGACTAAAGGTGAACGTAGCACTAATCTATGGACATACAATAATATAAATATTTAGAGGGCCATTTGATGGGCACAACATATCCATTTAGTCAAACAATAGCAGTGGCTTTCCCTCTAGCATCTGTGACCTCCCCAGCCATAGGCTTTGGTCTAAATTTACAGTACCAGGTATGCATCCATGGATCAGGTGTCAGATCCAGTCAGAGAGTAGTTGCTACCTTCATGCTTGCCATGCTACTATTACAACAGTGGGAGCCTGTTGTCTGGCTGACTGGTTGTGTAGCATGCAGAATAGATCCATAGTTGGATAAGCTTGTTGATGACTTTCCTCCCCTAGCAGCCTGCATAACATTTTTCTGACCAAAACAAACCTATCATACTCATCGAGATCAAAAAGGCAATAAAAAAACCTCCCCCAAAAGAAGATTCCAGGACCAGATCGCTTATCAGCAGAATTCTATCAAACCTTCATGGAAGAACTCAAACCAATTTTTTGCAAACTGTGCCATACAATTGGAGAACAGGGAAAGCTCCCCAACTCCTCCTATGAAGCTACTATCACCCTAATACCAAAACAAGGCAGAGATGCAACAAGAAAAGAAAACCACAGGCCTATCTATCTCCTTGATGAACTTAGATGCAAAAATCCTGAAGAAAATCCTCGCAAACCGAATCCAACAATACATCAAAAGCATTATCCACCTTGATCAAATGGGATTCATCCCAGAAATGCAGGGGTGGCTCAACATATGGAAATCTGTCAATGTAATACACCATATAAACAAGGTTAAACACAAAAACCACATGATCGTTTGCTTAGATGCAGAAAAGGCATTTGGCAAAATACAACATCACTTCATGATCAAATCATTGGAGAGAAGTGGCATGGTCGGTCCATATCTTAACAAAATAAAGGCTATTATAAAGCTCCTAAAGGCCAAATAATACTTAATAGAGAGAGACTGGAGGAATTCCCATTGAGTTCAGAAACAAGACAGGGGTGTCCACTCTCACCTCTGCTCTTCAACATAGTACTAGAAGTCCTAGCTCAAGCAATTAGACAGGAGAAAGAAATAAAAGGGATACAATTTAGAGAGGAAGAAGTTAAGTTAGCTCTATTCTCAGATGACATGATTCTATATGTAAGAGACCTGAGAGCCTCCATCCCAAAACTCTTGAAGGTGATTAACTCATTTATCAAAGTAGCAGGATACAAAATCAATGAACAAAAATCAGTTGCCTTTCTATATGCAAATGACAAAGATACAAAGAAAGAAATAAGGGACATTGCCCCATTTTCAATATCAACAACAAAAAATACCTTGGAATAACATTAACCAAGGAAGTGAAATATCTATCCAATGAAAACATAAAAACACTCAAAAATGAAATTGAGGAGAACTTGAGAAAATGGAAAGACCTCCCATGCTCTGGAATAGGCAGAATTAACATTGTAAAAATGGCAATCCTACCAAAGGCAATCTAAAGAGTTAATTCAATTCCAATTAAAACCCCAACATTGTTCTTCACAGAGATAGAAAAAATGCTCTCAAAATTCATATGACAAGGTAGAAGGCCTCAGTTATCCAAGCATATCCTCAGCAAAAGATATACTTCTGGAGGCATCACTGTACCTGATCTAAAGCTATATTACAAAGTCATAGTAATAAAAACAGCATGGTACTGGCATACAAACAGGAGTATAGACCAATGGATTAGAGTCAAGGACCTGGAGTTTGGGTCAAGCAAATATAGCTACTTGATATTTGACAAAAGCCTTAACAATATAGGCTGGAAAAAAGACAAAACAACTATGAGATTCCACCTTATCCCAGTAAGGATAGCAAACACTGAGAAATCAAATGAAAACAAATGCTGGTGACATGTGCAGAAATAGGAACCCTCATCCTCTGGTGGTGGGAATGTAAGATGGTACAACCACTTTAGAAAGCGATATGGAGATTCCTAAAAAAAAAAAAAAAAAAAAAAAAAAAAAGCTGACTATAGAGTTACCAACACACCCAGTTATTCCCTTACTGGGCATATACCCTAAAAGCTCCAAACCCCAGGCCAGAGAGATTTGCTCAACCATGTTTATAGCTGCTCAATTCCTAATAGCTAAGAGCTGGAATCAACCCAGATGTCCATCATTAGACAAATGGATAAATAAGATGTGGTATATCTACACAATGGAATTCTACACAGCAGTAAGAAAAAAATGACACAATGAAATTTGAAGAAAAATGGTCCAAGCTGGAACAGATCATTCTCAGTGAACTCACCCAATCACAGAAAGTTAATTGCTATATAGTCTCACTCATCTATAGCACCTAACCTGAATCTATCGAACATGACAACATAACTAGCAAGCATCTCAAGGACGAGACAATAGCTTGGGTGGGGCGGGAGGGGAGGACAAGGGGGCGTGAGGGACACAAATCTAGACCCAAACAGCAATGGTACCATAAAATTCTACATCCTAAACCACAGACCAAATGGTTGAACCTTCACCAGGCCCTTAGAGGGAATACCTGAGTCACAAGGCCCTTGAGAGGATATGATGAAGACTGACCTTAATCTTCTGCTGCTTCTCTATCTCTCTCTCCCCCTCTTCTCTCTAACTCTTTTATATTACTTATCTTTTTCTTCCTTCTCTTCATGGGCACTGACCTGTAACTCCCAGTACCAGCAGGTGGCTATCATCCACAATAAGGTTTTGATCAGACAGACCTACAAGGTTTCCTAAAAGAATGACAGATTTCTGTCAAAGTACTTAATAACCCACCAAAGGTTAGTGGTAAGTCCCTACTTCTGAAGACACCATATACTGTTGTCACATAACATGGAGTGACATGGCTGGAAGCTGGAAAAGAGTCAGTCCCCAGACAGTCAGTGTGTCTAGTGCCAGCAGGTGCTTCATGGATGACTGGGGGAAAATGAGCAATATCTGTCCAAGCAACTCATGGTCTAACCTACTTAGCAGCAAACAACCTGTCATGATATTCACAGAAGTGCAATAGTGGCACACAGCCATGGTGGGAAACCAACTGCTCTTTTTTTTTCTTACTTAGCCCAACTTAGGTTGTTGATATTATTGATCTCTTCTAAGAATCATATTTTTCATTTGTTCATTTTCTCTGTTCAGTCCTATTTTCAACTTCTTTGATTTTGGTCTGATTTTTATGATTCTGTGTTGGTCTTTTTACTGATTCTTTAAGGTAGAAAGTTATATTATTAATTGTTGTTCTCTCTTGTTTTCTAAAATGTGCATTCAAAGCTATAAATTTCCCTTTATGTGCTATTCAGGTGCATCTCACAAATTTCTATATGCTGTGCCTTAATTTTTCTTTAGTTAAAACATTTTAATAGAAATTGTTTAATATCTAGTACGATTTGAAGTTTTGTGTCTCCCCATAATTCATATGTTGAATTATTATCACCAAAGCTCATATTAGGATGGGTGGTTGACTATTGTGAGGCAATTAAGTCATAAGGTATTTCTTACATAAACTAGACTAGTGCTGTCATAAAACAATCCAAATGGGAATTATTTATCCCTTTCATGTGCAGAAGCAGTGAGAATGAACTATGAGAAACAAGGCTCTTACAGATGCAAAACTTAACATTACCTTGATCTTAGATTTCTTATCATGAACTCCTGTTATTTGTAAGTCCTCCAATTTATAATGTTGCACTTTTCAAACCCCTGACTATGCAACTAAGGATGAATGATTTTTACATTATTTTGGGGATTGAGTCCAGGATCTCATGCTTTCTAGGTGTTTTGTTCCTACATATTTATCAAACATGTTATATTCAATGCCTACTAAAATAGCCTTTTAGTTACAGTTTGTTTCCACTTCTGAAGTGATAAGAAATACTTATTCAAAACTAATTATAGGGCACTTAATTAACTGTGCCGTTGTTTTAGATAATTGCAAACAAGATATTAACCACACAACTTGTTCTATAATCACAGGTGTTCTGTGAACATTATCCTTTAAGCAGATTCATATGACATACTCATTATAGGTACTAGTACTTTATTGATCCTAATGACAATATATTTATGAGTCAAAAATTTCAGTCCAAATTAAAGCCAGAGACAATTTTCTTATTGTCTTCATAAACATCCAGAATTTAGAGGGCTTGGCAAGTTCAACACATACTTCTTGGGGTCTTTGGATGACTTTTCATACTAATAAGTTCTTATAGGGCTTCTCATATGAGATGTCTCTCAGCCTCAAGCTACATACCATTGACGTAAAAAAAAAGTAACTGACTATCTTCAGGAGTTTTCTAGAAATAGAAATACATAATGACTCTATTTCTCAATCTTCTATTGCCATTATATGTTAGGTCATAGAAACGATACCCATAAGCTAGGCATTGCTATAGAGGCCTCCATTAGTCATCACTGAGTTAATCATGCCCCTCCAGTTTACTCCACAAGTAGAATGGGATGGCTTACCTCTTCCTTAGCCCCTTGTTAGATGACTAGAGGTCACCCCCCCACACACACACAGGTATTTTCACTGTCTGTGATGCCCTTTGTTATTCATTTAGTGGAGAGTGATATGGGCCCATACACTAAGTGAGTGATAAGTGCTGCCATACCCCTGGAGCTCAGTGAATGTGGTTGCTTTCCAACCCTCTCCCAGTGCATATCTAAAGAATAGTGGGACTCAGCTACACACTTTACTAAACTTTGGGTAGGCTTTGCCAGCTATCTTTCCCATCATCATAGCTATTGTTTAAATATGTTGTATATAACTGGGAAGACATGCTATTTCCATAGAATGGAAGAATTAACATTGTTTAGGTTCTAATAAACCCCAAACTGATCTGCAGGTACAACACATTCACTTTTACTATCTGAGCTTCCATAGTTGCAAAAATTACCAAACTTATCATAAAAGTCACATGAAAATGCAAGAGATATGAAATATTCAAATCTTTTAAAGTGAGGAGTTAAGATAACTCATAATTGAGAGTCTGTTATTTTTCTGAGCTTGAGTTAATTCACTTAATATAACATTCAATTTCTTCCATTTTCCTCTTAGTTTTACATTCTTTGTGCCTGAATAAAATTCCATTGTATATAGGTAAACAAGTTAAAAATAACTCATAATTCTTAATTCATAAACTCAAGTACAAATCCATAAGAATTATGGTACTAACAATGTGGTACTAACATCAAAATAGGCACTTAGATCAATAAAATAATATTTATAGTCATGAAACACAGTAATGGACAGCCAATTTTAGCATGTTTCAAGACAAATGGGGACAGAATAGTCTTGTCAATAAGCACTAATGAGGCAAATGCATATCCATGTGTAGACACTGAAAATGAACTACTATCACATACCATACACAAACACACAGTTCATTATGTGCCATAGATCTAACTATAAGAACTTAAACAGTAAAATATGTAGAAGAAGATAGGATTAAATCTGGATGACCTTGGAATGAGTAACCTTTTCCTTGATATGGCAACAAAGGAGACAGATTTTAGAGAAAACAGGACCATGTCAAGAATAAAATACCATGATCACTAAAAGACAGCTCACTCACACAGAGGATATATTTACAGTTAATAAATCTAATGAGGTTCTAATATCTAGAATAAGGACAATTCTTAAATTCAACAATAATACAAATGGCAACTTTTTTTTCATATACTGTCCCCAAAGAGGATATACAAAGTTTGTTGTCAAAAAGCATATGAGGCCTGGCATGGTGGGGCATGCCTTTAATCTCAGAACTTGGGAGGTAGAGGTAAGAGGATCACCATGAGTTTGAGACCAGCTTGGGACTACAGAGTGAGTTCCAGATCAGCATGGACTCGAATTAGACCCTACCTTGATAAAGCAAAATAAAACAAACAAACAAACAAACAAAAAACAAAAAACAAAAAGAAATTAAAATAACTCATAATTTAGAAAAATTATAGTATTTTTATTTCTGGGCCTGAGTTCACTCAGTTAATATAGTATTATTAGATTTCATCCACTTTCTGCCAAATTTCATTTTTCTTTATAGCTGAATAAAATTCCATTGTTTATATGTAAAATATTTCATATGAGGAATTACAATTAGGTGTTGAAGGAATTATGTATATCTTTGGAAGTTTGAACTTACTTTTTTGTGTACATGATCCCTGTGCCTTTCCCTCTGTAAATTTTGCTTTTATCACTTTCCTATAGTAAATCATACCTATAATGTGACTATAACTAAGTCCTGTGAGTCCTCCTAATCCCTTCAACCTGAATGGCAGTGGTGAGAGTTGTGAAAATGGCATGAGTTAATACATCAAATCCATGGTTTTACAAAATGCAGAATTAGTAAGGTGCAGATGATAAATGTCTCACCACAGAGTGTCTATAGAATAACAACACAGAAGCTTTCTTAAGTATGAAAATTTATGTATGACTTCACAAAATAATGTATTCAACCACAGATGAGTTGATTTAGAAGATTTCCTGTCTGCTTTTGGCTGTGAAAAAAAAGACCAACCTGTCCACTTTTGTTTTCAGTTTTCACTTACAGGTTAGTGAAGAAAAGGAACCAATGGGAACTATGATGAATCAAAATGTATTCAACAGGAAAGTCCAAGTAGGAGAGGACATGTTCAAGCTAGCTGCCAGATATGGAACAACGCTTCAATTAAACTAAAGGACAGAAGCTCTCTAATAGCTGCTGCAGTAGCACCCTCATGTGCATTCTGACTGAGGTTATCTCTATAAATGATAAATTACTGAAATGGCTTTCAACATACTTACCATGAAAACAGGAGTATTTTTTAATGACTTTTGCTTGGTGTTTTAGGATCTAGGTATGTAATATTGATGTAAGAAGTACGTTTATAATATCATAAGTGGTAGAAATACATCACATCAGGGAAAACTGCACAAAGATGCTAATGAAATGGCATCAATGCCTTGTTTTATGCTCCCGGTGGGTAGGTTAAATTTTAAATTCATTGAGTATTAAAAACAGAACAAGCTTCCATAAGTGATTGTGGTGACTTTGGTTTTGATTTAAAGGAAGCCAAATTAAATAAGACACATTTAAAGCCAAGTGTGGTGGCACACAGACTTTAATCCCAGCACTTGCAGTGGGGTGGGGAGGCAAGACTGAGATAGGAGGACTGCCATGAGTCCAGATCCAGCATTGGCTACAGAGTGAGTTCAAAATCAGTTTGGTGAGAATGAGACACTGCCTCAAAAAATTCACTTGGGGAGGTTTCAAAAGCAGTTCTCAGTTACCATGTTTTATTTTCTGCCTCATTAGATGCTAATGATTTTCCAAACAAGTATGCCTATTTTTGAATGGATTAAATTTAACTCTAATACTGACAAAAATTATTTTATGGTTTTGTCGAGCCTGGTGGTGCAGGCCTTTAATCCTAACACAAGAGTGGATTTCTGTTTGAGGCTGGCCTGGGACTAGAGTGAGTTCCAGGTCAGCCTGAGCTGAGACCCTACCTCTAGAAAGAAAAAAGAAAGTCTTGTCTGACATGAGGAACATATTTTTATTCCGGTGAAAAACAAAATGCCTCTGGAACCTTGAATATATTGATATTTATTGCTTCTACATGATTGTAAGTTAAACCTAATATTGTCTGCATGGAATCTCGTAGCTCCAGTGTAAACTACAATGAACTGAAAGCTGATATAAATTTATTGTTTCCTATAATTAGACACACCTGTGCAAGTTCATAATGTATACAAGTGCCATGGATGTCATCTGGACAACCTGGGTCACTTGCAGATTGTCACAGATAGGACTTGTTTCTGGATTCAACTGCTTTCTGATTGTATTTTTATTTCTGCTATAAATACTGCATGCATTTTTAATATGATTACTACTGAACGCTACAAATTTGGGTAAAGGATATCACAGGAATTATGAACCTTCCACACACTCCTGCCATTAGTAATTAAGTTCCTTTTTTTATTTAGAGAATACTTTATTAGTTTCTGTAATCAAACCCACGTATATAAGACCTTATATACTTAATACAGTGCGTTACCCCTGTACAAATGGAAAAAAAATTAAGTTTAACATTTCTAGACCAATATGGCTGTTAATTTCTGTACAAGTTCCTTTTTGGTATGCCTAGATGTTGTTGACTATTTGTGTTCAGCTTTCTGAATGAGTCACAGGTATAGCAATGAACTCAACATCATTCACCTTTCTCCTGGTACACACATCAGTGAAACAACTGATATTAAATGCAGCCATTCTCAGAAAGGGGTTGTCCTCTTGTAGGCTACTGCTTAAATTAGGAAAACAGGGAAAAGATTATGAGTATATACTCATTTTGAATATTTTCTAAACATCAAGATTTTGTCCTAATTCCTAAGTGTGGCATGCATTTATAATGATATTTTATGCAACTATTTTTTCCTTTTAAAATATTTTTGTTTATTTATTTGCAAGGAGAGAACAAGAGAAAGAGAAGGAGAATGGGAATCCTGCCAGGGTCTAGTGCTGCTGCTGCAAATGAACTCCAGACACATGAACCACTTTGTGCACCTGCGTTTAGGTGGGTAGCGGGGAATGAAACTCAGGTCATCAACCTGTGCAAGCAAGTTCCTTTACCCTCTGAGCCATCTCTGCAACCATTTTTCTATAAAAATGCATCTGTTGCTCTTGCATGCAATCCTTTCTGACGAAACACTCAGGGGAGAGTATGGGATAGTTGAAGAATGTAAACTTTTAGTACATATTCATATTGTAACAGAAAACAAAGCAGCAAAATTAACTTACCTAGAAATGCATGGAGAAGAGGAAAAGCATTAATTATTATTATTATTGTTGTTGTTGTTATATTATTTTGGTTTTTCAAGGTAGGGTCTTGCTCCGGCCCAGACTGACCTGGAATTCACTATGCAATCTCAGGCTGGCCTCGAACTCATGGCAATCCTCCTACCTCTGCTTCCATAGTGCTGAGATTAAAGGCGTGCACCACCATGCCCAGTAAAAGCATTAATTATTGTTGTTTGTAAAATTTCTCCTGAAAACCTTTCCTTCCTCTCAAAAAAAAATCTGTGCTGTTTTTCCAAGCTGTTGGGACTGCTGTAAATGCTTACTGACAGCTTAGCCTACACCTGAAATTTTGCTGACTGTGAGACAGCAAGAGGTGGCCTCAATTCTTGAAGTTTCCAGGCAGACCATCTCCAGACATTATGCACACAGATGGGGTAGATAAGCTGATGTCATGGACAAACAAGCTGTTTGAAACAAACTACCTTCAAGTATTCCTTCTGTCAGATAGACTGGACTTGAAGCCACAGATCAGGAGACCCCATATGGGAAAAATTGTCAGCCCTGTTCGCTTATGCTTCATGACCAATATATATATTATTTTGGTTGTCTTAATAATTGAACAGCTTTCAGTGTATGCTGTGTGCCCTTTGACAAGTACCATGAAGCTACCGCTTCAGACCTGGAAGACTTTGGTGTCAGGTTCAACTTACTGACCAGAAGTGTGTCATTCCTGACTTGATTCCTCAAAGTCAGTAAAGAATGTAACACAAAACTTGAATAGAAAGTTTCTTGAATTTCTAAGAAAGTTCAAAGAAAGACCTTTAAGATTAATAAGATATATTTTAGTTGGAAGTTTGCTGAAAGCGTTTATTACATCTAGGAGTTTTTGGTAGAGTCTTTTGGGATCAATTATTTATAGAATCATATCATCTGCAAAAAAGGCTAGTTTGAGTTTTTCCTTTCCAATTTATATCCCTTTTTGTTCTTTCTCATGTCCTATTGCTTGAGCTAAGACTTCAAGTACTATGTTAAATAGAAGTGGGGAGAGTGGATGTCCCTGTCTTATTCCTGAGCTTAGTTGGTCCCTTATGTATAGGTCTCGTTACGTTGATATATGGTCACTCCACACCTAGTTTCCCCAGTGTTTGAATCATGAAGGGATTTAGGGTTTCTCATTGGACTGGAGCACACCAATTAAGCTAGACTGGTTAGCCAGAAAAATCAAGGTTTTCGCTTGTACCCACCTAAACAGCCCAAGGACTACAGATACATGCCACAATATCTGACATTTACATGAATAGTGGAGATAGAACTTACATCCTCGTTCTTGCAAGGTACACACATTAATGTTTGAGCTTGCCTTGTTTTCTATATGTATTTTATTTCTGCATTATAATTTGTACATCTATTGCAATGAATGCCTTTTCCAGTTTTGTATACATGCTTTCTCAATGAGAAGGCTTCCTTTGGGTATCAATATTCACTACCACTCAGAGGAAAGAAAGCGTACAATGATAACATCAGTTAACAATCACCAAAAGGGCTATAGAGATGGCTCAGCAATTAAGGAGCTTGCCTGCAAAGACTAACAACCTCAGTTTGTTTCACCACTACCCATGTAAAGTCAAATACACAAAGTGGCACATGCATCTGGAGTTCATTTGCAGTGGCTGGAGACCCTGGAGTGCCCATTCTCTCCCATTCTTTTTCTCTCTCCCTCTCTCCCTCCCAGGAATGGTGAAGCAGGCCTTTAATCCCAGCACTCAGGGAGGCCAAGGTAGGAGGACCACTGTGAGTTCAAGGCCATCCTGAGACTATATAGTTAATTCCAGGTGAGCCGGGGCTAAAGTGAGACCCTACCCAGAAAAACAAAACAAGATATGTCAATATTATAAAAATTAATTGGAAACATCAACTGTATTTCCAATAAGAATAGAAAAAACTGGGGCTGGAGAGATAGCTTAGTGGTTAAGGAGTTTGTCTGCGAAGCTAAAGGACCCAGGTTCAATTCCCCAGTACCCATGTAAGCCAGATGCACAAGGGGGTGCATTCATCTGGAGTTCGTTTGCAGTAGCTAGAGGCCCTCTGTCTACTCTTCTCTCTATCTCTGTCCATTTGGAAATAAATAAACAAATTAAAAATAAATTAAAAAGTCTTTTAAAAAAAGAAAAAAGTTTTGAGATACTTAATAAGTACGAATTTTAACACTCATAAAGATAAATGTATTATCAATGAAAATAAATTTTGAAAGATAAAGAAGGGTAAAAGGAGAAAATGGAAGTCAGGAACGTATATAAATTGATGGTATAAAAAATAATAGTGAAGAATAACACAAGTAATTAAAGAGTACAAGACAAAACAATCAAAAGCAATGGAAATTGTTATAAAGACCAATCAATATTTTTTACTTCTTCTTTTTTTTTTTTTTTTGGTTTTTCGAGGTAGGGTCTCACTCTAGCCCAGGCTGACCTGGAATTCACTATGGAGACTCAGGGTGGCCTCGAACTAACGGCGATCCTCCTACCTCTGCCTCCCGAGTGCTGGGATTAAAGGCATGCGCCACCACGCCTGGCTAACATTTCTTGCTTCTTGGGATGATAAAGGATTATAAATATAATGGAAGGCAGGCTTACCAGTTTGCTGGGTATGTATTAGTGAGCCATTATTGTGTAATTTTATTTATATACTCTAAATATGTTACAGGCTGACTCCTGCCCTGCAGCTTTTACCATGGTGTGCACTACTATGAGTGCCCCTGGGATAAATTCCACTGGGGTTTCTTTATACGCCCCTGTCTTCACTGGGAATGAAGTAACTGCCTTCATACTGTACATGCTTGCTGAGTCCAAGGAGTGCCTGGAAGAATGTCCTGTTTGCACTGGAGATACTCTGTCGATGAATGCATAGGAATGGGATATGTCTAAGTTAGTTGTAATTCCACAAAGCGTCCCTTGATCTCTGAGCATATGTAATGAATTCAGACTAAAAGCAATGTGCTCAGTTGGGCTATGTCAGTGGGCCCTGAGTGTTCCTGTATGAGCCATGTTGTTTTCCATCCTATCTATCTCTACTTGTATTCACACACCTGGTCTTTCTCATCTTGACAGAGTTCAAACCACAGTTCTTTACTCTGCAGGATGGCCTACACTTCCACCAATTGGATCAGTGCCTGAAAATCTGCTTCCATGTCATCACCACTGTTTGAATGTATATCCCCTATTGAATAAGGTGTTAAAATCAAACTTACAACTTGGATCTCCAGCCACCTGGATAGAGGAGTTGTCGCTAGGTGTGGATCCTGGAGTCTAGCCCTAAGGTGTCACTGGGGGCAGATCTGAATTCCAGCCTAAAGGTGTGGAGAACAATGTAAGCTTGGGTAGGGGACCTGCTTGCTGCAGGTTTGTGCGTTCTGATTTTTCTCTTTGCTTGGATTTATGAATGGGATACAGCTTCTTCCAACCCTGATGGTACTTCCCTTAGATCTGTAAGCTTAAAATAAATCCTTTCCTCCCCCAAACTGTGTCTGGTTTGAATGTTCATTATTGCAATGTGAAGCTGTCTATTACAACAAGTTTCCTGATTGTTTGAGTGGTTGTTCATTTTCCCCAAGACAGAGGAAGCATTTGGAGCTTGGAAATATAAAAATTTAGGGACCTTTCTTCTATACCACTGAAAGATTTGACTGTGAGACTTACCTTAAAATTATTCATCCCCACAGTACCAGTGAGTAAGCCAAGAAGTACAGAGTCCTTTCTAGCATCTTCTCCATGCACAAAGTAAGTATCTCCCATTTTAAACCATGTTCTTGCAGATGGATAGGCTTTATACCCATGGCTAATCCAGGATTTCTTTTCTCTTGTTTAAAAGGAAAAATATGCTGATGGTATTCCTCACCTTGGGACTGTTTAGTGCTTTCTTTTACAAATCTAAAGTCTGTTATTTCTGGAGTTCTTCTGATCTTTAATTACCTTCTTATTCCCACTTCTTCCTGTACTACCTGCATTCAGTCATATACCTGTTGTTTAATTTCATATTTGTGGAGGAACAGGAAAGTGTTCTCAAAATCTCCATAGTCTCATTTGATCATCTCAGTTGATGATTTCTTCATAGTAACAATTTTGAAAATTTATATGTAGAAGGAAAACATGTTAACATGATTAATGATCTCATATTAACTAAGCAAACATCCAGCAATATGTTTCATCAGGTAAAGCTGAAATACTTTCTCTCACAAGGTATGGAAAAAGATATATTTGCTTACTTTTACCACTTTCATTAATCATGCTATTGGAAATCATGGAAAAAAATAATTGAGAAGAGGAAGGAAATGCAAGGCATACAAATCTTTAAAGAGGAGTAATTTATCACTGTTTGCTGATGTGATATAATATATAGAAAATAATCAACAGAAATTTCATCCAAAAGTATCAAAACTAATAATCAAATTCAGCATTCAAAAGATATCAAAATAACATACAAAATCAGTAAGATTGTATATGCCAGTGCAAATTATATAAAATATACATCAATAAAGCAATGCTACAAAATATAAAACTATACTATATAGCATCCATAATGAAAAAGATGGCATGGTTCTGGCACAAAACAACACATACATTAATAGAAAATTGGATAAAGGCCTGGAGAGATTGCTTAGTGGTTAAGGAGCTTGCCTGGGAGGCCTAATGACCCATGTTCGACTCTCTAGACCTCATGTCAGCCAGACACACAAAGGTGAGGCAACCACAAGGTCACACATGCCTACTAGGTGGTGAAAGTGTCTGGTGTTTGATTGCAGTGACTGAGGCCCTGGTACACCAATTCTCTCTCTCTTTTTCTCTCTTGCATGTGTTATCCCTAAAACAAAATAAAATAAAACTTTTTAAAAAAGAAAATAGGTCACTGCCTTCTGAAAAGAGAAGATTCTCTACCCAAAGTGAGAGTAGAATTAATATAAGGGTATAAATATTAAGAAAAGTGCTTACTGGGCAGTTTGATAAGCATAGTATATACATTTTTCCAGACATCAGCAGATGTTACACCCCTAGGGCTCCTGACTACCCCTGCTTTAAGTTTTCAGTATCAGGGATGTATTCTCCCCCATTGAGTGGGCCTCCAGTCCAATTGGTTTGTTTCCACCATGACAGACATGCCACTATTGCACTTGTTGGCTCATTTGGACTGGCTGGCCAATTGTAATGGAATTTCAAAGGGGAAAGTGGGGGGAGGGAGGGTAGCACCATGGGATATTTTTTATAATCATGGAAAATGTTAATAAAAATTAAGAAAAAAAGAAAATAGGATAGAGCACCCAGAAATAAACACCCAAAACTATGACCATGTAATTTCAACATGGTTGTCAAAAATATGCATTGAATAAAACACTGTCTATTCCAAAGATAATGATGGTGAAACTGGATATCCACCTGCATATAAATGATGTTATACCCACATCCCTCACCCCTCAGAATGATCTATTCAAAATATATCAAAGACATTCATATAAAGCCATAAATGCTGAAATTTGTAGAGGGAAACATAGTCAATGCACTGGATTTTATAGATATAGGAAAGAACTTTCTGAATAGAACATCAATAGCACAGAACATAGTCCCAAGAATCAACAGATGGGACTGTATGGAATTAAAAACTTTCTTCACAGCAAAGAAAACTATTAGCAGAGTAAATAGAAAACCTATAGAATGAGAGAAAAAATGCCAACTATTCCTGTAGCATGGTGTTGATATTTAGATTATATAAAGAATTATAAAAATTTAATACCAGGCCTGGAATATTGGCTCAGCAATTAAGGTGCTTGCCTGCAAAGCCTAATAACCCATGTTCTACATGTGTCAAAAAGCTAGAAGAGGTTGGAGAGATGGCTTAGCAGTTAAGGCACTTGCATGTGAAGCCTAAGGACCCAGGTATAACTTCCTAGAACCCATGTAAGCCAGATGCACAAGGTGACACATGTGTCTGGAGTTCATTTGCAGTGGTGGAGGCCTTGGCATGCTCATTCTCTCTCTTTCTATCTGCCCCTTTATCTTTTGCTCTCAAATAAACAAATAAAAATATTTTAAAAGACTAGAAAATTTTGAATTTTTAATCTTAACAATTTATAAATGTTTAAATGATTGGAGAGATATATATATATATATATATATATATATATATAACAAAATATGCAAAGTATGTAAAGTCACTGTAGAAAATTACATGGGAATTCCTCAATAATTTATAATATGCATATATATATGTATGTATATTGATCTATAAACTGTACACAATGCACATGTATACAACATGGGAACATTATATTACCCCTTATTGATGAGTAAGACATTTTGTGTTTATGTATCAGTATACTATGTATTTATAAGACATCCTGATAAATAGTTAATAGCAATCATTCATAAGCTCTTCTAAAAATCTGTAAGGAAATATTTCTCATCTTGTTGAATGAGACAAGCATTCTCCTGTCAGCAAAAGAAAATAAAGGTGACATGAGGAAGAAAATTACATGAGCAAAGGAAATTAATTAAAATAGATGCATAAATATCTTCATTAATATATTAGACAAATTTAATAGCACACAAAAAGGATCTTATACCATGGTCAAGTTGGAGTGTTGATATGCAAGACTTTTCCCACTGAAACAAATCATTTAATGTGTCATCTCATTAATAGAATTAATAACAAAACACATGATTACCTTAGTGGAAGCAAAAGAATTTGCCAAAACTTACCACCTTTCATGTAATAGACTTGTAGACAATTAAACATAGGAGAAATTCACCTCAACATAATCAAAGCAATATATCAGAAGTCTGCAATTAACCTCATACTCAATCTTGAAAATTTGAAATCTTATCTCTAATAACATGAGCTAGAGCAGTGGATTCACTCTTGTCACACCTATTCTATATAGTATCATGATTTCTGTCAAATGCAATGAGGTACAAAAAGAAATAAGAAAGGAAAAAGTGACATTTTCTCTGTTTGAATATTACAATATTTTTTATAGAGAAAGATCTAGAAACTCCACTAAAAAAACTATAAGGAATTTAGTTGTTTCAGAATTCAAAGTCAATATACATATAACAATCAGTAACATTCCTATACAATACTAAAGCATCAACAAATAAATTGAGAGCCTGGAAAGATGGCTTAGCAGTTAAGGTGCTTGCTGGCAAGGACAAAGGACCCAGGTTTGATCCCTAGTCCCCGGGTAAGGTGGCACAAATGTCTGGGGTTCTTTGCAGTGGCTAGGAGACCCTGGTGTACCTATTCTCTCTTTTTCTGTCCCCCTTTCACTCTCAAATAAACAAATAAATAAAATATTTTAAAAAGGAAATTGAGAAATAATGCCATTTGAAAAAAAAACAAAATAGTAAAGAATGAACTTAACAAGGAGGTAAAATACTTTTGAACTACAAATTTGCAAAATAATGTTGACAGACATGAATCAGACACACATAAATACATGAGAAAAAATCCCATGTTTATGAGTTGGAAGAATAGATATATGTAATGTTTTAGATATTACAGGTCCCCTAAAGGACCATATACCAAAGGCATGGTCCCTGGCTAAAAGTGCTATTCAGGAAAAGATAGTAAATTCTTTCCAAGGTAGGACCTAGTGGAAGAAATTTGGGTCATCGGTGGCATATCCTTAAAGCAGATTGTTTTAGTTACTTATCACATAACTGACCAAATTCTTGGTGAAAATCAACATAAAGGAGGATTTATTTTGGTTCACAGTTTGTATTGGCACAGTCTCAAAGTTTTCATCTCTGTTGCCTTTGAACATGTAGAAATAAAATATATTCCACCACCGCTCAGAAAACTTTGCAGAAGATGGGGCAGGGAGAAGGGCAGGTATGGTATGAATACATGATGCATCCATACTAAGTATGTGTGTAATAAAAAATTAAAAATTGGGCTGGAGAGATGGCTTAGCGGTTAAGCGCTTGCCTGTGAAGCCCAAGGACCCCGGTTCGAGGCTCAACTCCCCAGGACCCACGTTAGCCAGATGCACAAGGGGGCGCACGCGTCTGGAGTTCGTTTGCAGTGGCTGGAGGCCCTGGCGCGCCCATTCTCTCTCCCTCTCTCTATCTGCCTCTTTCTCTCTGTCTGTCGCTCTCAAATAAATTAATAAAAATTAAAAAAAAAATTAAAAATTAAAAAAAGAATGCTTCTCTCTACATGGAATCTGACAAGCAGTAAGATAAGTAATGAGTCAAGGTCCCAATATTCCTGTGATGGTGAAGCTTGTCAACTTGATGCATTTTGAATCTCTTAGGATACACCCCTTCTGAGAATGCCTGTGAGGCTATTTCCAGTAAGATTTCACTGAGAAGGGAAAACCTATCCTGAAGGTGGATGGTATCATTCCATCAACTGAATAAAAAGGGAACAAAGGAAGAAACTAGCTGAGCACTAGCATTCTTCTCTGTCTCCTGACTATGGATGCAATACAAACAGCTATCTTACATTCATACTGCCATTCAGGATTATGACCTCAAACTGTGAACCAAAATAACGTCCCCTTTATGTTGCTCTTCACCAAGAATTTGGTCAGAGCTATATAAAAAGTAACTAAAACAATCCATTTCAGGAGATGCTTCTAGTGACCTAACTTTCTTCTACTAGGTCCCACCTTGGAAAGAATCTACTTCCTCTCTGTCTGCTTGTATGTCTGTTTGTCTGTTTTTCTCTCTTATAAATAAAGATACTTTAAAATAAAAAAAAAACTAAAAATCACTCATGATATTTTGTTATATTAGCTTCATCTACACATGAATATGTATATCATTAGATATACACTCATGCACAAAGGAAAGATGGCAGCAATTTTCACTTTATTCTCATTGTTTTATTTTTTATTTCCTTACATATGGTGACAGTAATTTGCAGATATGAGGCACTTCATCTCTGAATGTATAATAATGTCATTTTTTAATAAATCCACAATGTAATAATTTCTTCCAAAATGTTAAAAATTCTCTAATATTACCTAGTAGCATAGATATAATTCAGTAATTGTTCACCAAGTGTAATTCATGTCATTTTGTTTAGACATAGGATTCAACCACTGTTCAAACGTTGCATTGATTATTATGCCTTAGGACTACTTTAGCATGAAGGCATCTACAACTTTAACTCACATAATATTAAATTTTAAAAGAAACCAGGTTTCCTGAAATATACTCAAAAATGCATTTTAAGTAATCAATCTGGGATTGTCTTACTCATTGCTGGTGGGAGAATTGTAAAGCTCCTATGTTCAAATTCTTCCCATCTTATTTCTCTTCCATTGTTGGCTTATTACTTAACTATTTATTTTCCTGATTTTAGTTTTGAATTGCTATTTTTTGTTTTGATTTACTGGCCTATCATTTTATGCATGCTAAAGGGTTTTTACTAGGAATCTATTCTGAATATTTTCTGTGTGGGACTTGTGAACATGTGCCTTGCAAAAGTAAATGAAGTGTAAAGCATATCCTTTGGCACACATAGATTGGTTAATCTAATATCAAAATCAAGATAATTAGTGTTTAGAGTTATTCTATAGTATATGGAAATCATTACTTATAATAAGTTCATCTGAATTTAACAAGAATATTGAACACTTTCTATGTCTATTCTTTTGGTTTCATTTAAGTATGTAACATGGCACTCCTCTAAAGAGCTCAGTAACAAAACAACTTAGGAAGAAGCACAAAAATCATGGAAAAAGAGAATAATAAAAGAAATCTGTCCAGGTAAAGCTGTAACCAAAGGAGTTTGCATTGAGAACACCGGTGCATTATCTCATCCCCAAAGTAATCATCAATGAAGGGTAGTGGAAAACTTCAAAGAGAACAGCACACCAGTTCTCTCCAATTAAAGTAATCTACTCAAATTGACCCAAACCAGATATTTCCTTTAATTTAAAAAATTATAATGCCTACTCACTTTAATCTTCTAGCTGTATAATGAAATCAGAGTTACTGCCACTAATAAGGCTGACATTACTAAACCAACTCCAAAGCAGCATTCTGACGATATAGTAACAACATACAGAATAATTCTCCAGATGTTTTAGGAAGGACCAGCACCTCACTCAATACCAAAGTCTATTGAGGTATTTTGATTTAATTTTTATCCAAATAGAAACAGAAAAATTATTTTTATGCCTAAGAAACTATATTTGACTTCCAGACTTGCTGTATTACTTCATTGGCAAAGTACAAGCTAATGGATATGAGTACCAATCATTAGTTTTTTCTATAGTCACACCTGAATTCAAATTTCTCTTCAGGGAATGTTAATCACATGAAATGATGCCTTTTGTTCTAATGTACAAAATAGACATAGTAAGAATGTTGGCTTATCTGTAAAATGAGATCAGAGTAATGGTCATATTGTCAGAAATGAGGTTATCTATTTTTCTAGGCTTGTAATAAGATTTAAAATTACAGGAATATGTGTAAATTTATAAGCAGGAAGTTATAAGGCAAAATTGATCACAGGTTTAATAAAAACATTCTTTTATTCTCATTTTAAGAGTTGGATTTCATTTCCAAATTACCTATGGTTTTGCAACTATATCATGGAACAAATTTCAAGGTACAAAAACTAAAGGCAACTTTTTAAATTACTTGCATTGTATATACTCATTGTATATAGCACTGTGTTACATAAAGGCATTTCCATAAAAGTAAGTTGAACATATTCCCCTGCATACTTCCCTACCTTCCCTTTTCATTCCACTCCTTCCACTAGTCTCCTTTGCCCCTAGACAGTTTTTCTTCTACTTTTATGTCATATATGTACATGATTTATGTATCTATATAAACTCTTAGAACCACAAATGAGATAAAACATGATATTTAATTTCTTGAGACTGGATTAACATGATCATTTCCAACTTCACCCACCTTTTCCTCAAAAAAGACATATAAAATGCACACTGTGACATATTAGTAATTTCTTTCCTAAATAAACAAGTTTGCATTGTCATTTGAAAGTCAATCAAATACTTTGCCTTAGTAAACCAGTTAAGTAAGAAAAATTAGACTTTTATGAATTCTTATATAAAATATACTTGACAAAATTCAAAACACACTTATGCCTAATTTTTAAAAAAAGCTTTTTTTGCAATTTGAAAGGAAATATTCAACTTGATAAAAAGTACCTATAAAACCAGGCACTAAGGAATCTGGGGTCGACATGAATTTGAGGCAACCCTGTGACTACAAGAGAGAATTCTAAGTCAGTCTGGTCTAGAGCAAGACCGTACCTCAAAAAAATAAATAAAAATAAAACAATTCCTATACAAAGCACAGGTAATGACATGCTTGATAGACCAAAAGAGTACATTTAAAATGAGAAGAGAAAGAAAAGATTTGTACTGTAGCTGCTTGTATTTCGCACAGTAACAAGAGGTTTACCACTGCAAAAAAGGCAAGAAAATGAATAAAAGGAATATGAAATGGAAATTGAGAAATAAAATTGATACTATTTACAGATAGCATCATTTTCTACATAGAAATTCCAAGGTTTATACTAAAAAGTCCTTGGATTGATAAAAGAATTCACCAAGTTACAACATCCTCATACATAAAACAACATCAGTGCTGGAGAGATGGCTTAGTGGTTAAGGCACTTGCCTATGAAGCCTAAGAACACAGGTTCAATTCCCCAGTACCCATGCAAGCCAGATGCACAAGGTGGCCCATATGTCTGGAGGTCGTATGCAGTGGGTAGAAGCCCTATCACACCCATTCTCTCTCTCTTGCGCACTCTCTTTCCATCATAAATAAATAAATAAAAATTTAAAAATCATATTATACTATACTTACCAATGGAAAACAAAATTAAAACACAAAATCTTTTTCAGTTGAACTGAAAATATTACACAGTTAAGTGTAAATTTAATAACATTTTCATGGGATCAGTGTGCTGAAATTTATACAATGTAATTACACAAATAAAAGAATAAAGAAAGATGTGTAGGAATGTCATGCTTGTGAGTTAAAATATCCATCCCAGAAAAGATGCCAATTTTCAGAAATTGATCTCTACATTGAATTCATATCAAAATTTCACAAAGTTTTTTTTTATTTACTGACAGTTATTCTAAAAGAATAGATGGTCCCCACACCACAAAGATTCAATTTATTATCTTTGACTCTACAGTTGTGCAAAATTTACACACTTTCATTAGAAACAATATTATACAATATTAAAATTAACAATAGTATAAGCAAGACTTACAAGCATAACATGAAATAGTATAATAAAATGGGAGAAACAACTCTATTGTATGTTTCAGCTCACACATATGGTTACAGAAACCAAAAACACTGTGGTGCTGGTAAAGAATAGATATAGAAATCAATATAACCAAGTAGATTCACACATAAATGAAGCTAAAAATTACCCAACTGCATTTAGTATAAGTACAAAATAATACAATAGAGAAAAGGGTCATTTAGCAGCATCACACTAGAGCAACTGGACAGCCATAGGCCAGGAAACCAGTTTTAACCTGTGCCTCACACTCCATGCAAATCTTAAGATGAAATGAATGCATAAATAAAACATAAAGGGTAAAACTATCGAATTAGAAGAAAACTAAAAACTAGAACTAGGCAAAGAGCCGGTAGATTTGACATCAAAAATAATATCAATAAGTGAAATAAATAAGTTTAGACTTCAACAATATTTTTTGTTTTGTAAATGTCTACATTAAGAGGATGGATGTAGCTATAAACTGTAGCTATAGACTAGGATATATTAATTTTCATTCACCTATCAGACAATGGGTATTATTTAGAATGTGGTAAAACTCAATCTCCCAGGCAGACAAAAGTCATCAATAAATATTTTACTGAATATATGCAAATGGAAAATTGGCATATGAAAACATAGATAGTTCACCCATTATTAAATGAATGAAAAAATAAGATCAAAATGAGATGTGGTTACACATCTATGAGAATGGCTAAGATAAGCGATGGTAAAAATGCAGGTGAAAATTTGAGTAAATTAGATAAGCATATTCTAATGAAAAAAAAGTAAAAGAAACAGTCATTTTAAGCAAGTTGACAGTTTCTTAGAAAAATAAACATGTAGTTACTATAAACTTCCACAATTGGACCTTTGAGTACTTGTTTCAGGAAAATCAGACTTGTGTTCATTCAAAATTCTACATATGAATGATGTAATAAATGTTTTAACTGTGGTAAAATGCACATTATTATTTTGAAAGTCTTTAAGTATTCACCAGCATTCAAAACTCAACATTCACTCTATTTTGCAACTATCATGAAACATCACAAATGACAACATTTTCATGTTTGAAAATTGAAACTCTGAGTCTATTAAGCAATAATTCTCTCTCACTCTGTCTCTCTCTCTCTCTCTCTCTCTCTCTTTGCCCTGTACTTAATTTTTGGATTCTTTGACCCTCTGGAACAGTGGAAAATTAAATGTGTTCTTTATATGTAATTGGTGTTGGTCCTAAGGATTGAATCCAAATCTTTGCAAATTCTATGCACATACATATCACGGAGTTACAATTTCAGTTCTCATGATATTTTATTATAGCAATACTAATTGATCAAAATAATAAATAAATTTAGCAAACAAGAGAAAAAACAATTTTCGAATTGGTTCTCAAATTTGTTTAATGAGAAAGTCATCATAATAGCCATTATGTTTCTAACACTATCTATATATCTGCATCTCTCTCTCTCTCTCAAATAAATAAATAAAATATTTAAAAATATGTTCAAAAGAATAGCAGAAGGTTTTCAAGGTATTGAAACAACTTGCTATCTACATGCAAAATTATGAACCTCAATTCATACGCTTTTTATTTTTTATTAGTTTTGTACTCAGTGAATACAGTCAAGTTGGTACCATTGTTAGCCTCCTCCCTGTACTCCGTCCTCCCCCATCCCCTCCTTGTTGGGGTATATGGGTCACGCATCGTGGGATTAGCCATCAGTTATGGGTAGAAAGAAGTGTCTCTGT
Source organism: Dipus sagitta (assembly GCA_036346955.1). Taxonomy (NCBI): domain Eukaryota; kingdom Metazoa; phylum Chordata; class Mammalia; order Rodentia; family Dipodidae; genus Dipus; species Dipus sagitta. The sequence goes on from CM070776.1 coordinate 67,967,112, forward strand.
GTATCATGACCCAACATGTAGCTCTGACATTCTTTCCGCCCCCTCTTCAACAAATTTCCCTGAGCCATGTTGGGTTCATTTTAGGTCTGCTTCAGTGATGTCTTTGGAAAATTCATACCTTTTACCACAAAGAAAAGTTGATTCAAGACAGATGAAATCAAGCTAAATATCTATAATTATCAAGTTTCTTGGTAAATACTTTCACAGTTTAAGCACATACATAATGAATTTACAAAAAAATGAACCTTGCATAAAGGAAGAAATGATAAATAGTATTTCCTCAAAATTAAAACCTTTAATGATCAAAGTACTACGTTTCCCAAATGAAAACCATAATTAGTCTCTATAATTTGACACTTAAATGAATTTAAATAAGCCAAATATTTCATTAGGCATTTCACAAAAGAAAATATATGAATAAGTAATTGTCACAAGGGAAAATGCCTTTCACCAAGGATCATCAAGATAAAATACATAAAACCTCAATGGATAAAATTTCATGTAAGATAAAATAAATAAACTTAAAAATGCAGGTGACAGAAAATGTTGTTGAGGAGGTAGAATAAATACAACCCCCAATACAAAATCTGATAGCCACTGTATAAAAATAGTTTGTTAGTTTTATTTATCTACCTATTGGTCCAGCAATTTACTCTACACAAATGAAAATACACATTCACACAGAGTTATATATTATTGTCCAAGATAGCTTTACTCAAAGTAGCTAAAATTGATAAACAATCAAGGTGCTTTACTTTATTTTAATTTGTGTGTGTGTGTACTCATGGGTGTTCCTGCATGAGTGCAGTTGTGGATGTCATGACATTTTTGTGAGGGTCTGGCTTTATACATGGAATCTGTGGCTTGAGCCATGAGTGTTTTATCCACTGAGAAATCCTACCAATCCCCCAAGAGGTCCTTAAGTGGGTGAAAGAATAAATAAACTGTAATTTATCCACAAAATAAGATACAACTCTGCAATGAAAAGCTATGTTTGTATGATAACAAGTGGGTTAATGAATCTCAGAATATTTTAAAACCAAAAAGCCAGGCATAAAAGAATAAATACTGTATAATTCAATTTATAAAATGTCTTGGTAGAGAAAAGGCACCCTAATGATTACTTCTCAGGGTTGAGAGTTAATCAAAAAGAGCCACAAGATAGTCAATAAGGTAATACAATTATTCAAAATCTTAAACTGGTGTGCTCTATTGTAGGTAATGCATTTTCCAAAACTCATTAAATTTTACATGTAAAATCTGAGCATATTATGTTACATGAATTAAAACTTTAGAGATAGAAGAATGATGAAAAAAAAAAGAGAATGAAGCCCAGCGTGATGGCACATGCCTTTAATCACAGCACTAGGGAAGCAGAGGTTGGAGGATCACTGTGAATTTGAAGCCAGCCTGAGCTAACATGAGGACCTACCTCGAAAAAGAAAAAAAAATAGGCTCTATACACACAGTCTGGAGAAACAGGAAGTGATTATACAAAAATGTGTATATATACTTTAAATCCTACACCATGGTACATTCCATAGGTATGTAAATTTGGTGACATAAACATATTTATATTTGTTGGCTGATATGTTTCGTTGAATCTGGAAGGAAGTCAGCTCCCAGATGATTAGTCCATATAGTGATGAAAACCATGACATGAAAGGCTGGGCAAAAATGCCCCACAAGGTTACAAGCAAGCATGGGCTCCTTCTATATGCAATCAACCATACTGACAAGATATACACACCTGTGCAATAGTGGCACCCACTCTAGGTAAGTAACCAGTGGTTTTCTGATTAGCTAAGAGATTGGCTCAGTGGAAAGTAAATCATAACTGGAACTGGGAACTAAGTCAGAATCCCATGGAGACCAACATTATGAACTCCAATGAGAAGCTTCCACTAGTCTTTGGCCAAAAGTAAGGCTACAACCATCAAAATCTCTCTAAATTAACAATGCTTATACCCTTAACCTATCCTGATCTCATTCTCCATTAGAGAATCTGTTTTCTTTTTAAGAAAGCAGTGAGAACCAAGGACAACTAAAATTTATCAAAAGGACAAGGATAACTTCCTCCATGTCAGCAGGTGAACCACTCCTAACTCATCAGCTAGGGTACAGGTGAAAACACAAAGGAATTGATGAGATTACCAAGAATGCTGCTTCCATGGTGAACCTGACAACCTAAGCCAGTGATTGGAGACAAACATTGAGGATTCTCAAAATGTACCAAAGCAGAAATCCAGAAGCTGCTGATAGCTCAACACTAAAGTAGACTTAAAGCACACCCACCAAGGCTTAGGGAGTTCTGTGAAAGAGAGGGTGGAAAAAGTGTAAGAGCCACAGGGTGGGAGAGAATAACCAGAGGGCATTGACCCCCCCCCCCATGACTGACTGCTGCTCTCAAGAGCAGAGGGAAAGGGATAAATGAGCACACCGGGGCCTCTAGCCACTGCAAATGTACTCCAGACCTATGTTTGTTCCACATTGTGCACCTGGTTTTAAGTGGGCACTTTGGGAATTGAACCCAGGATGTCAGGCATTGTGAGCAAGCCCCCTTAACCATTGAGCCCTCTCACCAGCCCTCAATCATGGACTTTTAATGCATGTTTTTGTCTATATGGATAGTGATCTGTACTTACTAAGAGTGCTTTAAACATGTTTATAAAGATTTGATTAGGAATCTCATGTGTCTATTATCTAGTCAGATACTAAAGTAAAGACAAAAAGAGTAGGTGGACAATCTTTAGCTAGCATGAGTTCCATTTTGTGGGGAAAAAATCTGAAGAAAGCAGAAAGTATAGTCAACTGCAAGGGAAAAACTACTATTAACTCACTGAAAATTCATTAAAAAATGTATGGTAGTGAAAGATAATAAACAGTGTGAAGATAATTAACAATTGTAGAAAAAGCAAGCACACATTCTGAAACATAGTAAAATATGTGCTTAAATAAAAGCACATTAGAAAGAAGGATATAGGTGGAAGAGAAACACTGACTCTGAAGAATCAGAGGATAAATTAGGATGATGGTCTCAAGGGATGATAAAGACGAATGCACTGATTAAAGAGAGGTGCAAGAACAAAGAATGTGAAAATCATTAGTATGAATGCAATCAAATTTTCAGTTTTAGTTATGGTAGATTAAAACAAGTTTCTCTATAATAAAATAGAGTCTTGAGGCTGATAGCTTGAAGGATGAGAAATAGAAATGGGGATGGAATGAGACATAAATATAAAATGCATGGTTGTTTTAAAACAACAATCTTCTCAGAAAGAAGACACAATATATAAAATAGAATTACTAAATGTTGGTCAAAATCTGAAATTTAGCACAACCAAAAAAACTTAGATTACAAGCTATAATAACTTAGTTTTAGGGCAACATTTAAAATATATATTCCAGGGCTGAGGTAGGAGGGTCACTGTGAATTAAAGGTCAGTCTGGAGCTACAGAGTGAGTTCCAGGTAATCCTGGGCTATAGTGAGGCGCTATCTCTCTCTCTCTCTCTCTCTCTCTCTCTCTCTCTATATATATATATATATATATATATATATATATGTATATATATATATATATATGCAAAAAATGGAAACTTGATGAACAAGGCAGAGTGGAGAAAAGATAACCACAAATTAGGAGATATTGCAAAGCTATTATATGAGGCTGGAGAGATGGCTTAGTGGTTAAGGTGCTTGCCTTCAAAGCCAGTGGACCCAGGTTTGATTTGCTAATGCCTACTTAAAGCCAGATATACAAGGTGGCATGTGCATCTGGCTTATGTGGGACCTAGAGACCACTAAGTCATCTCACCAGCCCAGAAAGATTCATTTTTGGTTTATAATTTCTAGGGGAACTCCATTACTGTCAGGGAAACCATGGCAGAATCAGGAAGCCAATATCACATCCTCACATCAGCAGGTAGAAAGTGAAAGGAAAGAACAGCAAGTGGGGATGTACCATAAAACCTCAAGACCCTCCCTCAGTGATATACTTCTTCCAGTGACGTTTTACTTATTAAAGATTCCACAACCTTTCAGAACAATGCCATTGGTTGAGGATTAAGCTATGGGGGTCATTTTACATTCGACCCACCATGATATGCTATTGTTATTATAGCCTGAAAGGTAGTTATGTATCGTTATCAACATATTGTAGGTGAGAACACTGAAGCACACAGCAAGTAAGAGATTTTCCTACAAACACTCTTCCAGAAAGTAACAAAATCAGAATTCCAGCACAAATTGATTTCAATCTAAAACCTGTGCACTCCTTACCACCAAACCACATAAAATACATTTGTTAGCTATTTTGTAAATGGATGAATGCTTCCTAGGATCTTATAAATTATGGAAATAAATAAGAGTGGATACTAGACAGAATGGATTTAATAAGAGAAAATCCTGAAGTGTCATTAATATGACCTTCAATAAATATCCAACCATGTTCCATACTGCTAAGAGGTATGAAAACACTATCAATAGGTTAGGTATGTAGAAAATGAGACATGAAATAGTAATAAAAATCTTTCTAAAATAAAATGTGTTGCCTTTTTGTATTGAAGATTTTAAACTATTGATGATCTTATGAAATTAAAACTATTGTTTGGGCTGGAGAGACGATTGAGCAGTTAAGGCATTTGTCTGCAAAGTCTATGGACCCAGGTTCAATTCCCCAGTACCCATGTAAGCCAGATGTACAAGATGGTGTATGCATGTAGAATTTGTTTGCAGTCGATAGAGGTCCTTGTGTATTCATTCTTTCTCTCTATCTCTCTCTCTTTGCTTCTCTCTCTCTGAAATAAATGGATAAATAAATAAAATATAAAAAACTATTATTACATATGACTAAATCATTTTCCAGAAAATATTTTCTAGAAATTATAAAGGGCAATGACTACATACATGATCTTATCCAAACAATAATACTGGGCTCTCTCCCTCTCTCCATATATATATATATATATATATATATATATATATATATATGCCAATATCACACATATATGTATACATTGAAAGATGTAACTAAAAATAAGTATGCACACAAATATACATATGTATGTGAAAAATTACAACTACAAATATATGGGACATAAGAAACATTAAAGAACCATTTTAGGACTAGGAAGATGACTCAGCAGTAAAAGAGAGTTGCTTACAAAGCCTGCTTGCTCCGGTTCAATTCCCCAATACCCATACAAAGCCAGATGCAGAAAGCAGCACATGTAACAGGAGTTTGTTTGCAGGATCAAGATGCTCTGAAGCACCCATACTCTTTGTGTCTCCTGTCTCTTTCACTCTCTTTCTCCACATAAATAAATAAATATTTTTAAAAGCCCCTTTCTGACATGCTGGGCTTTTATAACACACTTACACAAATATATAGAAAGTATAATTAGCCAATTAAATCTCATGGACAAACAAACAAAATGTTTTCATCTGATGCCTGGGGAAAAATGGATCTTGAAGTATTGATTAATGCAGGCATATGTCAAGACATATAGTATTCCAAAAATGATAGATACTTCAGCTTTGTAAAATGGCCAAATGAAAGGAACACTATCTTAAAATAATTAATCACTAATTATATGTAAATTTTAAGGAATAAACTGTAACAAATAAGGATTTCTTACTCAAACAATAATCATTAGTCAGAAAGGATGCAAATCATACTGGAAATAACAGCAGAAATCTAAAGTAAAATTTTCAAAGTTCAGGAAAGAGTCATGCTATAAGATGCAAAGATAGAAAGAACTATAATTTACCGAAAGGATTTCCCCTACAGCATGCCACAGTTAAAAGAGATTAACCAAAACGTAAAGGAAAGGCTAGAAGTATTCAAAATTGTGTTTTCATTTTATGCACATTAGCGCATGGCTTTCCCCAGCTCTTCAGGGTAGAGTTCACTTCAGATTTAATCTTACTTAGTAGGAGTCACAATAGTGCACTCAAGCACACGTTACATATAAATAAGAGGTCTGAAGTCCATAAAAATTCATTAAAGAAAAAGTCAATTCAAACACAAAATGAAAGCTGTGCTTTTTGGGATGTGACATAAAGTGAAATTATCTCAGAATAAGCTATGATATATATTCATCAGTGTGTACCTAACATTTGAGATATTTTGGAATGAAAGATATGTTCTTAAAATGTTTTATGAGTTTAATTTGATAATAGGCAATAATTGAACCTAAGTGTTCAAAACTCTCTAGTGACTCATCTCAAATGTGGTTTTATAAATGACAAAGCTTTAAAACACACTGCACTTCAGTAAATTATTCATTAATATTGTACTCATTTCCAAATACAAGTGCACATTATAGTGTTGTTTGTAAAATATTTCTAATATGTTTGTTTCATAGCACAAGTTCACATAATAAATTTTATTTTCTTCTTCTTTGATCATGGTAAATATTTAAACTATGCTGCAAGTTTTAATTAACAAAAAGGATTCTTGCAATAGACTTTATTACAATTAACTAATAAGAATATTAAATTAACTATTTTTGTAAATGAAATTGTCTATTAGAGACAGTTAAGATAATATAAAAAATTATGTGTTGGAATATCACTTCTAACTCCATGGTTTATTAATTTCAATTCTTAATTTTGTCCAATACATTTTCAGTCATGTATATTGCAATATCCTAATAATTACTTATTTCATTGTATCTCCAAATTCACTCTAATAGAAGGGAATTATTTGGTTCACTTTTGCATAGATATTGTTGTCATCAGATATTGAACTAATCTTAGCTCTACTTCTAGCAGTAAATTTGCTGAATTTCATCTTTTATTTTCTAGTTACAATAATCTTATTATGACCAATACCTTTATCCATGGTGTAATATATATTTTATAGAGAAAGAAAATTCTTTTTTTTTTCAAGGAAGAATTAAGTATCCAGGTAAGCAGCTGGAGCACAGCAAACCACATTACTGTGGAAGGAAGAAAAATTTTGATCACTGAAATTGAGCTAATTCCATTATGCTTATATAGAACTTACAAAATGCAGGACCTTAGTGTTTATGATGGCAAATGAAAAACATTCAAGCAGTCAAGCTTCAGGGGATTCAATTTATCTACACACTACAGAGGCTAAATCAACTGTGATGAGTTCTAAAAAGATGAAGCAAGAAATGGCTAATTTAATAACATTTTGTCATAATAAATGTTTTTTTTTAATTTATAAATCCACTACTACAAAAATAGTTCTAAGCCCCAGATGATGTTCCATAGGCATCATGATTTATTGAGCTGGTTACATGAAGATTTGCTACATAAGAGGAAAGTGATAACGACTTCCAAGCCATGTCCTTATGATAGTCACTCACTAACATGAAAAACAAACTGAACTATGCAATACCTTATTAGGTAATAGGAAAAACATAAAGAGAAACAGAAGCTTAGAGAACCCAGACCTCACCACAATTCTAAAATATAGTAAGAAACACAATATATGTGTGGGTTGGTACTTCAAATACAAATGAAGATCAGCACAAGTACTGATTCTGACCAGGAGAAAATTAATCAAAGTGAAAATATTTTATCCTTCTCCACTGTCAAAATTCTAAAAAGTAACTGCATCTGTGTCTTTACTGAAACTGATAAATCTCTCAAAATTACCCTTCTTGGGAATTTCAGATTAAATTCCAATATTTAATAATGTTAATGTAAATCAAAAGTAATATAACTTGACCATTTGTCCACTTTTAAAAATGATGCATGAGTGTAGTGTACTAGTACAATGCACTGTATCTACTTAAGATGATTTTCTTGGCATTAAGTGCACTTTTAACTCTTTGTCAGAAGTTTAAAACTAAACAAAGCAAAGCAAAAACAACAAAAAATGGCAAAAGACAGAATGCTCCCATGACAGGGACTGAAAATATGTTAATTGCAACAAGTAATCAGAGTATTTCTTTTCCATTACATAGATCAGATATATCAGGACTTATCAAGAAAATGTGATCCTGCCGTGCGTGGTGGTGCACGCCTTAAGTTACAGCACTTAGGAGGCAGAGGTAGGAGGATTGCTGAGTTCAAGGCCGCCATGAGACTATGCAGTGAATTACAGGTCGGCCTGGACCAGAGTGAGACAATACCTCCAAAAACAAAAAAAAATGTGATCCTTTTTGGCATGCTTCCTATTAACTTGAAAACCGCAAATGGCCATTTGAATAATGACAAAACTGCACTTCAATCTTTTCAGAAAACCCAAAATGGTGGTTATGAGGAGAAAATGAAATCAATGGTATATGATAATGGATATGACTGGTTTTTAAAATCGATTCAATAATATTTATAGTACTTGTGATCGACAAAAATTTGAAAGAACAGAAAGTCTTTCAGTAGGTGAGCAAACAAAGTCCAAGATTTAAAAAACTTTGGGCTGGAGAGATGTCTTAGCAGTTAAGGCACTTGCATGTGAAGCCTAAGGACTCAGGTTTGACTCCTCAATATCCACATAAGCCAGATGCTCATGATGGTGCATGCTTCTGGAGTTCATTTGCAGTGGCTAGAGGCCCTGGCATGCCCATTTTTCCTCTCCCAAATTAATAAATAAAATATTTTTAAAAATGAAAAAAATTCAATTCACACAATAACTGATAAATCTGCAGAAAATTGCACTGAATAAAAAGGTTCAATCCTCAAGATACCTCTCAAGGATAGAGGTCAGCAAAGTTGCACAAGGGGGAAGGAGATCAGCACAGAGAAAAATCAACTCCTACCAAATCAGAGAGCCAGAGCCTCAGAGGCCCCCAACACCTCATCACTGAAGCAGACCAAATATGAACCCAACATGGCTCAGGGAAATTTTGCGGAAGAGGGGGCGGAAAGAATGTCAGAGTCACATGTTGGGTCATGATATGCAGAGACATTTAGCTTACCCATAACTGTGGGCTAACTCCACAATGCATGACCCGTATACCTCAACAAGGAGGGGCCAAGGGGAGGGGGTAGGTCACGGATGAGCCTAATAATGGTACCAAACTGACTGTATTTGCTGAATACAGAACTGACTAATAAAAAAAAAGAATTAAAATAAAAGAAGTGAAAAAAAAGTGGGAAGATGCTAAGATCCACATATCAGCTCAAACATATGGTGCTTTTCTTTCTGTATCTGAGTTACTTCACTTATTATAAGATTTTCTGTTTCCACCTTAGAATCTTTATATACAAGTGTTATTGTGGGAGAGTAGTGAGTAGTTGCCAGAAAACTAGAAAGGAATCCATGAAAGAGGAAAAAGGAGTCATCAATGGACAAGGGTAGGAAAGGTAGCAGATCTTAAGTGATATGAAAGTCAAAGAGGAAATACTGGGTACAAGATTGGAAGCAGGGTATTTGAGCAGAGAATGGACAGGCTTATCCAAAACTAAGTATGTGCATTAATAAAGAATAAAAACCTATTGTAAAGAATCTTTGTGGTGACTTCTGTATTTAGGCAATACCACTGAACAAGTGTGACAAAGTTCCATAGAACTAAATACACATGTGGGCATATACACACTAATGAATGCATGTAAAACTTATGAAAGCTGAAATAAATCAGTAAGTCATAACAATTTCAATATCTTGCTTGTGCTGTTGTGTTTTTTTAAAAACATGAGGTCATCAATGGGATAAACTCTAAAGAGTCCTATAGGGTTTCTATATTTTTCTTATAACTTCACATAATTCTATAAATTCTTCAACATAATAAGCTTTATACATGTATGAGAAAAGAAGGCAGAGTTCATGATTCAGGGTTTTTTATGTTATGTCATGTTAGCTTTCGTTTTTATCAAAATATGGATGCTTCCAATGTTAGAGAATTTCACTTAATTTTAAACGATGGTCAGATTGTATTATAAATGATCATTATAGAATGACCCAAATTTAAACTTGAAAAAATACAATAACTTTAAATACTTCGAGAATTTTCTATTACGTATTGGACGTAAGTCAAGGAGGACTGTTGAGGTGATTTTAATGTATGTTCAATAAATGTACATTAGAGAGACAGGAAATATCTTTTCTACATTTAAAAGATGAGTAAATTGAGGTTCTGAGAATCTGGAGGAAGTTATGAAGCTTCCCATCAAGTAAGAAGTAGTAAGTTCAAACTTCTGAATGTTAATCCAGTTCTCTTTGCTAGCATGCTTTAACATCAATGCTATAATTTACCTATTGAAAGAACAAGGAAAACTATTACTTTTTCTATAATTAATTACAAAACTAAAATAATGTGATCCACTTGGGTCACATTATTTAGATGATAAATAAATATGATAAATATTTAGGCATTAACAAGTTTTTTGCTCTAACTTATAAATAAATATTGAATTGGGTTAATGGCATCATATTTTACAGTAGAAACTATGCAATATCAAATGTACGTCTAAAATACTGCATACAGTCATGGGTTTTACGATCATGAGGCATAAAAGATACTTATATCAGTTACCAAGTTAAAGACAGATGATTTGTCAAGCTGAACTGATGACCTGAAATAAGTGACATTATCCCATTTTCAATAGCAACCAAAAAAATAAAATACCTTGGAATAACATTAACAAAGGAAGTGAAAGATCTATACAATGAAACATAAAAACACTAAAAAAGAAATTCAGGAGGACTTGAGAAAATGGAAAGACCTCCCATGCTCCTGGATAGGCAGAATTAACATTGTGAAAATGGCAATCCTTCCAAAGGCAATCTACAGATTTAATGCAATTCATATCAAAATCCCAACATTGTTCTTCACAGAGATAGAAAAATTGATCTCAAAATTCATATGGAAAAGCAAAAGGCCTCGGATATCCAAGCATATCCTCAGGAAAAGAAACACCTGTGGAGGCATCACCATACCTGATCTAAAGCTATATTACAAAGCCATAGTAATAAAAAAAAGCATGGTATTGGCATAAAAACAGGAGTATAGACTAATGGAATAGAATTGAGGATCTTTTAGTTTTTTTAAATAAAATTTAAAATAATTACACACTCAGTATGAACATATAGAATAAGTAAAGAATAAGATACCACCTTTAAGGAATATAGATCACTTTCAAATAAACTAAATTAGCTCAGTGCCTTTTTTTATTTTTTGATTACTGACCAGAGTTCATACAGAGCATGAAACTAATTTGTGGAACTGTGTAAGATCTCAAGTCTCAATAGTGATCTGAACCAATCTATAATAAATAAGCTTTCCCCAAATTCAAGATAAAATGTTCTTCAACATACTATACAAAGCTACATTTTCTTCAAAACATGTTCCTGTTTGCATGATTCACATTTGTCTTTTTTGGTTCTTTTCACTTTTCACCATAGAAAATTTAAATGACTTATGGGCTGGAGAGATGGCTTAGCGGTTATGCACTTGCCTGTGAAGCCTAAGGACCCCTGTTCGAGGCTCGATTCCCCAGGACCCACATTAGCCAGATGCACAAGGGGGTGCATGCGTCTGGAGTTAGTTTGCAGTGGCTGGAGGCCCTGACATGCCCATTCTCTCTCTCTCTGTCTCTTTCTCTCTCTCTCTTTCTGTCACTCTCAAATAAAAATAAAACCTTAAAAAAAGAAAATTTAAATGATTTAGTTGGTCTTTGCCCAAATTTTTGAAATGTGTTGTAATGAAGAAATAAAACATCATTTGACATGCTTTAAAATAATATGCAATCTGATTTGAGATAAAGATATCTCTGTTGGGCTCTCAGTTATAGTAAAATAATCAATTCATAAGTGAAAGTAACTCTATAGCTCTTATTAAAATCAAATGTGCAATTAAATGTCATTTTAATGACAGCCATATTTGCTGTGGATGTTTTAATTGCACCTTTGAGAAGGAAGAATCCTGTTTATTTATGAAATAACTTAAAATGACATTGACATTATAATGATGCTTTTCCTCACTTTTTAATTTTCTTAATGATCAGACATATATAAACATGAAAACAACATATAATAAAGAAATTAAATGCTACACACAATAGGAAACTAAGAATTAGGAGAGGATCAGAAGCAATAAAGGTCTGTAAAACAATACATTTTTAATAATATTATACTTTGCATTATCATGCAACACCTTCTGTTATGTAAGAATGTCTTTATACTTTCACCAGAGATCAACACATGCACTATAGAAAATTTTTGAAGTATGGCTAGACTTTGTAAAATTGTTTCACGAAGTCATAACAATATCAATATCCTGCTTATGCTGTTGTTTTTTGTAAAACTAGAGGTCACCATTGGGATAAACTCTGAAGAGTCCTATAGGATCTCTATATTCTTTTCTAACTTCTATAAATTCTTTAACATAAAAAGCTTTATACATGTATGAGGAAGGAAGGCAGAGTTCATGATTCAAGGTTTTTATATTATTTCATGTTAGAATTACAGAATCCTGAAGCCTTTCTATTTAGTACAATAAAAGTTCCTGTAAATGTTTTTTTTTTTTTTTTTGGTGTGTGTTTATTCGTTTGTTTGTTTCAGACAGACTCACTGGAGCTTGCCTAGGCTGTCTTGGAACTCATACTGTAGCCTACTTCAGTCTCTCTAGTGTTGGAATTAAAGACATGATCCACTACACCAAGCTAAAATTTCCTTTAAATGTTGAAGGTCATTTTATAGCAACTGTCCTTGTGACCAAACCTCCCTCAGTAAATTAGATGTGCTGTTTAGTCTGGTTCAGTTGCTGTAATCACCCTAAGCACGAGATCCGTCATGTTTAATTCATGTTTGTTCTTAAAATAGGCATGAGTGTAGAATATTAAAAATAACCACAAAGGGCTGGAGAGATGGCTTAGCGGCTAAGCGCTTGCCTGTGAAGCCTAAGGACCCTGGTTCAAGGCTCGATTCCCCAGGACCCACGTTAGCCAGATGCACAAGGGGGCACACGCATCTGGAGTTTGTTTGCAGTGGCTGGAAGCCCTGGCGTGCCTATTCTCTCTCTCTCTCTCTCTCTCTATCTGCCTCTCTCTCTGTCACTCTCAAATAAAAATGAACAAAAAAATTATTAAAAAAGCACAAAAAGATTCACATATCATTATGTTAAAATATTGCATTTTAAAAAATTTGTTTATTTTTATTTGAGAGCGACAGACAGAGAGAGAAAGAGGCAGAGAGAGAAAGAGAGACTGGGCATGCCAGGGCCTCCAACCAATGTAAATGAACTCCAGAGGCATGCGCCCCCTTGTGCATCTAGCTAACATGGGTCCTGGGGAATCGAGCCTCGAACCAGAGTCCTTAGGCTTCACAGGCAAGCGCTTAACTGCTAAGCCATCTCTCCAGCCCAAAATATTTCATTTAAAAATTAAACCCAGGGTATGAATATATTTTAACATGACAGAGAATATACCTTTAACTTTATTTAGTAAAGTAAAATTATTTAAACCAGTTCAACACATTATTGTTAGGTGTGGAGAAATAAATGTAATAAAGAAATTGGAATATTTAAATTTCAGAGATTGTGGTTGTTTGACTCAGGTGGCCCCATAAACTTAGGTGTTCTGAATGTTAGGTTCCCAGCTGATGGATATTTGGGAATTAATGCTTCCTGGAGGCAGTGTATTGTTGGGGGTAGATTTATGTGTGTTATAGCCAGTTTCCCCATGCCACTGTTTGACACACTCTCCTGTTGCTATTGTCTATCTTATGTTGGCCAGGTGGTGTTGTCCACCCTCTGTTCATGCCATCATTTTCCCCTGCCATCGAGGAGCTTCCCCTTGAGCCTGTAAGCCAAAATAAACCTTTTTCCAGAAGCTACTCTTGGTTGGGTGATTTCTACCAGCAACAGAGTTGTTAAATTGCTTACCACACCATGAAAACCTCATATATGTTTTCATCACATCACATTAACATGACAAACAGACCGAATGTGCTTTAGGCTGTTGAGTGGAAAAGTGTACAGTGTTCCTCAAAGCAGTGGTTGCTTAGGGTTTACTAAAATGATAAAGTCTCATAAATGTTTTCAGTTTTGAAGTAATCCTAGAAAATCCTTGAAGGTCTTTAAAAATGATATCACTTTAAAAATTGATACACAGGGCTGGAGAGATGAATTAGCAGTTAAGGCACTTGCCTGCGAAGCCTAAGGACCCAGGTTCCCTTCTCCAGATCCCACATTAGCCAGATGCACATTGTGGCTCATACATCTGGAGTTCATTTGCAGTTGCTAGAGGCCCTGGCCTGCCCATTGTCTCTCCCTATCTCCCTCTGTCTCTAATAAATAAAGAAATGAAATAATAAAAAATAAAAAATTTTGATATACATAGATGAAAATTCAATGAAACTAAAACATACAACCTAATTTTCAGGTGTCTCTGGGCTTCCTTACTGCACTGTAACTGTTCAATTGTATTACTGAATATACAAGTAGTCAAACTGAACACAATTATTCATTTGTTTGAAGTGAAGAAGAATTCTGTCTGCAAATCTAATCATCTATTTTCCTATCAATCATGTCATATAGTCTTTTCTAAGAATGGTGACATTGGGCTTGAGAGATGGCTTAGCATTAAGGCACTTGCTTGAAAAGCCAGAGGACAGAGGTTTGATTCCCTAGGACCCAAGTAAGCCAGATGGACATTTTTTGCAGCTGCTGAAGGTCCTGACAGCCCAATCTCTCTCTCTCTCTCTCTCTCTCTCTCTCTCTCTCTCTCCCCCTCTCTTTCTCTTTCTCTCTCAATCTCTCTCTCAAATAATAAAAATAAATAAAAGTTTAAAAAAGAATGGTGACATTAAACTGCCTAACATCTTCTAATTTAAAATTAAGAGTGGCATGTTATTTTCTAGCAAGAGTTGACTTAATGGCATCTGAAAAGTTGGCTTCTTACAAAATCAAATTCTTAACAAATCAGTTATCTTATCATCATGTTCATTCAAAGATCTTGGTCCAGGGATATGGTAGGAAGTTGAGTAATGAGTCAAATGATAAAACTGGGTAACAAAGACTCTGGAGACGCTTGCACTTTAACTTTATATACAGTGTCTGTGCAGGAGCTCACGTGTTTCCCACTGAACTTTACTATATGAAGTGGCTGGAGGGAGGGGAGCTGACCATGACAAAAAGCCTTTGACCAATTTTGGAGCCCATGTGGGAGCTCTGACAAGCCACTACAGACCTGATTTTTTTTTTAAATCTGAATTTAAGCTTTACAGCAGCAAAGGACGAAAGAGAACCCCAGAGGCTCTCAGAATGAACCCGCTGGGTTAATAACTCCATGGGGTTTGTTCCAGGGTTTGGTGTCAAAAAGGCACAGGCCAGTGGATCATGTAAAACAATGTTTCCTGCCAGCTAGGAAAGACTGCAGCTGTGTTTAACGGAAACCCTATACAGTCCCTCCCTCCTATCCCTCCATGCCCCTGTCTCTTCCTCACTATTGCTCCCTCTCTCTCCATCCCTCTATCTCCTCCCTTCTCTTCTCATTTTCTCTCCCCCCTCCATTGCCTCCCCTGCTGCTTTCCTGCACCCTTTCCTCCCCCTTCTCTCCCTCCCCTCCCCTTATCCCCTTCCTCCTCCTGTTCTTCCTCCTCCTCCTTCCTCTCTCTCTCTCTCTCTCTCTGTCTCTCTCTCTGTCTCTGTCTCTCTCTCTCTCTCTCTCTCTCTCTCACACACACACACACACACACACATCATTGCAGGGGACCTGAGACAGGAGAATGGTATAATGAAGGAAGAGGGCAGAAGGTTTATAAATTCCTAGTTTTTTGTTTGTTTGTTTGTTTAATCTCAGAATAGTCCTTTTAGAGGGTCCTGTAGTTCTGGAGCGTGTCAGCTGGCTTATTATTTCATCTGGATAATGACGAGCTGGAATTACTTAAGGCACTTGCTGCTATGAAGATTAAGATAACACAAGAGTTTACAGATAGTGACAGTGGATATTGTTAGAGACCATATCCTGAGAGACTGTTGTCTTCCCAGAAAGCAACCAAGATCTCTTGAACTTTGTGTGGGAAACCACGTCCCTTTTTCTGTTTTATTTAGCTGCTTCCTCAAAATGCTTTGGTAGAAGCCACCAGGAGTTGATTGCACGTGACAGCCATACCTACTTAGGTGACCCATGTTCAGTGCCTTATGTATGTGTACCTGCTTGTGCTAAGACAGGGTTCTGGCACTTTCCCCCTAGCTACTGGATTCTGGGGATTTTTACAGAATGGTTTTTCGAAAAACATCACCGCTGGTTTTCAGGGACCTAAGAGGGAACACTGGAGATCACGACCATCACTGGAGTGAGGGAGAAGAACACAGTTCTCTGGTGTAGCTCGGAAAAAATTGGTGGGAGTGGCGTTTAGCCTCTTCAGCTCCAGAGGGCGGCAAGCCTCTGCCATAGGTTCTTGCTGACACTTGTGCTCAGCCCTCTTCCTAGGAAGACATAAAAAGCCTCCAGGGCATGTGTTTTGAGAATAAGTCTTGGCATGGGAATGGCATCCTTAAGATGCCCTCCAAAATGCTGGCCACTCACAGGCAAGAAAAATGGTTTCATTCATAACTAATCGTCTTGCACCCAATTGCAGAAGAAAAATAGTTACAAATTTCTTTGTTTTGCTTGGGAAGTGATCAGATTTGGTTGGTAATTGCCTGACTGATCAAGAGCCATTTCCTTCATGGTTAACCAAACATCTACTCCACTCCACTCAGCTGGGCTCGTTTTAAATATCGCCAAAAGTGAATAGCCCCAATTAGGACAGGAAACACATTTCCCAGACATGAAACATGGACCAGAAACAGATTTGTCCGCGTTTCAAAATGCATGTCGTCTTAAGGATGAGTTCACATGCTGTTCTTATTTAAAACTCCTCTCCTTTGCCCCAACACATACACACACACACACACACACACACACACACAGAGAGAGAGAGAGAGAGAGAGAGAGAGAGAGAGAGAGAGAGAGGGAGACAGAGAAATCTTTTTGAGGAATTGGGAGGCAATCTGGGCAAATTCCGTTTCTAAATTCTCTCAAAAATGAATATCTGGAATCTGTTTATCACAGTGATATTATTGAGCTTAAAATTTGGGGAAGGGGGTTCAAAGGAAAGTCATCAATGAAAAGTCGAATGTCCCTTTTACTTTCCTTGAGAAAAGGGAAATTTTTAGAGTGTATTCTTTGCTTTAGACAATGATAACTTTCATTGGAAATGATCAAAAAATGTTCAATTTTTGTGAGACAATTGTTAACAGGAAATTTAAAGAATTCAGAGTATTTACAGCCCTTTCATGTATCTCCTCCTAACCCTGACAAATTAGCGCTCAGCTTCAGTAAAGCAAATACAGCTCTCTTTCGGGGTTCTCCTTCCACCTGCCTGCACTATCTAAATCAGGGTTATACTCAAGAAACCTCTTGTTCTTCCAGTGACCCAGCATGCAGCTTGCTTGGTGAAAAAAATGCTGTGGCCAAGGTTTCCTTCTTTCCTTGAAAAGCATGATGTTTCCTGCAGTATAAAAATAAATTGAAAAGTGCTCAAGCACTGTTCGAATTAACCCGGAGACTCTTCAAGCAGAGGATAAAACTAACACCTTAATTTTTCAAGTCCCTGTGATTACTCCAGCTTGAAACCCTAACCCTTTTTAGTCCTTCTGAGGTACCCTGAGGAGATCAATCAACAAGTAAAAATCAAAAATGTTCTATTTTGCCTCAGGAAAATCATCCCGCCCATATATATGTACTTGTACTTTTATTTGTATTGCATTGTATGGCATCTTTCTTTGGTGAAGGGCTGTAAGGCTTGGACACATAACCTCTTGGAACTGAACTTAACCAGGTCCCTTGCATGGAGTCTCTGAGCCTTACTGAGTGACCAAGAAGCCTAGTACTTCTGCAGATTTCAAAATGCTGTGGAGGATGAAAATGTTTTTTGAACTGCAAGTGCATATGTTTGTGGTAGAAATGGACCCATTACATTTTAAGGTCAAGTCAATTGTAGATCTTTATGACCCTTCCTTAGGAGACCCTTGCTCCCTTCACTGTGCTAGCCTAAAACTCCAAGAAGGGTACAGATAGAGGGAAGATGAGAGGGTGTGGAGGACCAAAAGCCCTGATGCCTTAAAGGTTCAAATAACTGTCATTTTGCTTTCCTGGCTGGCTTAGAAACAAAGCAGGTTCTAGAACTGCATGGAAGAAGGTGCTGGCAGGGTCCTTTCTAGGAACTAGTCACTGTTGCACCTCCCACTGCTGGTAGAAACGAAGACCTCTTGGGCACTTCTCTTGAGCCTTACCTGTAGGCAGTGCGGCCTCTGGTCTCCCAGAAGAGCTATCATGGCTTATGTGAAGTGACAGAACTCAGCCTAAGACGCAACTGGCTTTACTACCACAGGCACAGAGACCCACCATGGCTTGTTGCTTACCAGGTAAAATCCACTGTCTTACCAACCAAACTGTGTGTTTTCTTTGGGTCCCTTCTGTATAAGGATTCCCTGTAGCCAGTGTCACTCTTGGTAGATATCACTAGGCAAGTCCATAACATTAGGAAGATATAACTGAAGTTGATGCCACCTTCCTTTATGTGGGAACTTTGACAGAGATTCTGAAATCACTACTCCCTAGTGGCTGAATATTAGACTTAGCCTGTCTGTTGAGTATATACTATTATACTTGAAGCACCCAGCAAAATTCTTCCTCTTAGACACTTTCTGGGACACTGCCAGAAAGCTCCAGAGCCTAGAAACTTGTGTTATTTTACTTAAGGATGACAGAGTTAACCTAGGGTACTAGAGATCGAAGGAAAGAGAGGTTTGTAACTTGCTAGAAAGTGAGGACCATGGCTAGCATTGAGGCCTCTTAGCTAAACGGATAGCACTGAGAAGTGAACCTGGCCAAAGACTTTGAACAATCTTGCTTTCTTCCCAGGCTTTTCCCTATGACCCCTAGCTTGATGAGCCAGAATAGGATTTCTGACTCCCCTTTGACTTCACGTAACTTCAGAAAGGAAAGCAGAGTATATCAAAGGGCACGGGTATTTTTAATTATTTTAAATTTCTGCTTGAACTTGCAATCTTCTCTCTCTCTCTCTCTCTCTCTCTCTCTGTCTCTCCCTCTATCTCTCTCTCTCTCTCTCTCTCTCTCTCTCTCTCTCTCTCTCTCTCACACACACACACACACACACACACACGTGCATACACTTTGCACCACATAGACCTGGCTTCAAGCTAGAACACAATATTACTGAAAGCACCTAGCAATGAAAGAGATATCAAGAAGGTTGCTATAAGTGATGTGGAAGAGTCTGTACAATTTGTTCCTCCCCCCGACAAAGCCTTACCTGTTATTGGACGTAGGAATGGAAAATATAGGTGGCAGAGAAAGAGACAGGGAGAAGGAAAAAGAAATCAGACCAACTAGAAAAGAGACAAAGAACACACAAAGGGAGAAAAAAAGAGACTATAAAGCAAGAAACTAGAAATTGAGAGACAAATGTAAAGGAGAAATTTTAAATACAGTTACAGAGATAATGAAGGAAATAAAGAGAGAAATACACAGACACAGACAGGGACATCAAATAAAGGAAAAGGAGAATTAGACCCACTTATCATTCCCTCAGTAAGCTGTGCCTGCATAAAATTTGACTAAAGTTAGTTTGTTACTTGTGGAAAACATGGAATAAACTGGGAGCATTCAAAGTGAGGTGTTACTCACAAGTCTGCTATAGTACCTAATGTTCTTTCTACTCTGGTTTATTAGTATGGCATCCACAAAAAAGTGAAAAGTGTACATGTGTTAGATAAACTCACTGCCACATAAAAGCATTTTACTTAATATTGACTTTAAAATATTTTCCAATGCCAAAGTCAAATAATGGAGAAAGGAAGGCAGAACTTCTGTCAAAAAAGAAATAACTCAAGGAAAATGCTACATATATCATTTTATGAATGTCCTCATACATATTTTAAATTAAAACCAGTGGTGAAATTTACAACATAATACACACACACACACACACACACACACAGCCCTATTATAAAATTTTCCATCTACCCCCCCCCAAAAAAAATCCAAAAGTGGATTAGAATATCAAGAGAGATTAGACAAAATAACATGTCAGATAGATGTTGTCATACAAGGAAAGAAGCAATATATGTGTGTGTGTGTGTGTGTGTATGTGTGTGTGTGTGTGAATGAATGAAAAATGACTAAAATCTCAAGCCAAACTAAAAATATTAACTAGTCATCAGTTCTGCATATCCTTGTCAAAGATCACATCTATTATCTGAAAACAGTAATCACTTGTGAATGCTGGTACCAATGCTGCTACTTCAGTATTAACTAAAATGCTAGCACATTGATTCCTATAATCCGACTATTTACCAAAGTATCACTTGTTTTATTACTTTGAAAAGTTAAAAACATCATTTTCCATGAGCAACAGCGTAAATTTGATTTAAACAGTTATGGATTCACAATCATAAAATATATAGGTAAGTTCACACTTTTCTACCAACTTTGTGGTGCCATGATGTGAGTCAAGTTTTAGATTGAATACACAACTGTTGAGGTTTGAGAAGTAGCAATTATTTAACTATTTTTCCAGAGATGATTTATTTAGTATACTAAATTAGCAGTAAGCAGAGTGAGGAATTTTAAGAATATACACCGTGGTGTGAAGACCCTATTGCTGACATTCTATCTGTTAACACACATGGTCATTGAATTTTCTCTTCCTTTTCTTATGTAGGAATTTAAACCTCGTGGAATCTGGTAGCATGTTTTTGATTGTTTTCATCAGATTCACCTTTGTGTCCTTCCTTATTTATTTTTCTTGCTTTATTATTGAAGTTGCTCTTTTACTCCTTGGAGCATAAATCAGCACGTCCTAACTATACACATTTACTTATTTGGGAGCAGCTTTATGTCAAGTAATGTTAATACAGGAATATTGGATAGCAAGGCAGTAGGTAGAAGTAGGCAGAGTTCAGATTTAAGCATGGTCAGTAAAGATCTTTACACTTGGTATTTTGACAGACTTTGGGAAAATTTCTCATTCTACTAAAAAATACTTTTTCCATTCAGTACTTCTTTGGAGGTTAAGAATTGACAAGTCTTGATCAAATACAGATCATTTGGGGGGATATAGAAGGAAGGTACTTAACACTTTATTCACCTGCCCTGAGCATGCTGGAGTGGAATAGCAAAGTAATAAGAGGACAATATATTGCAAATACACAAAAAGAAGCAAAAACAAATTATATGTGCATGTGATTTGGTGTGCTCCAATCTATGGTATGGAGAAAAAATCTTCTTAGTAGCGGGATATTCTTTATTGGGCTCAGATTAAACAGATCCAGAGGGAAATGGTCCATTGATTTGGAGTCAGGGAATGTGCTACATTGGTTGTGTATAAAATTATCTGGTGGGGGCTGTAAAGATGGCTTAGCAGTTAAGCACTTGCCTGTGAAGCCTAAGGACCCCGGTTTGAGGCTGGATTCCCCAGGACCCACTTTAGGCAGATGCACAAGGGGGCACACGCATCTGGAGTTTGTTTGCAGTGGCTGGAGGCCCTTGTGCGCCCATTCTCTCTCTCTCTCTCTCTCTCTCTCTCTCTCTCTCTCTCTCTCTGTCTCTCCCTCTTTCTCTCTCTGTCTGTTGCTCTCAAATAAATTAATAAAAATAAACAAAAAAATAAAAAAAATCATCTGGTGAAAATGTGTGGAAGAAGGGTATATAGCATGTTTGGCCTTGTTTTATGGAGATGCAATGATTTTCAATTAACATCATTTATTAAATAATTAATTAGAATAACAAACCTGGTATGTTCATATTCAAGTGATCTATGTTGGCCACATTTTATTTATGTATCCATTATCTATTCCTTTAGGTTTTGGAGGTTAGATATAAGGTCTTGTACATGCTAAGCATTAAGCAACATGGTCACACATCTATATTTTTAATATAATAACTTTGCATATATATGGGGTACAATATGATATTTTTATTTATGTGCACATTCATGGTTGATCAATTAGGGTAATTAGCATACCCATCATCTTCAACATTTTTTATAGTGGATGCATTCAAAATACTCACTTGAATCTTTCATTTTTAAATTATTCAACTGGTGCAAATAGCCATTTCTCAAATCCCAGACCACTTTCTCTGGTGCTGATTCTTAAGGCATATTTAGGGGTAACTCTGAGTCTCATTTTCTTTTAAAATATTTTATTTATTTGTTAGAGAGTTAGAGAGAGAGAGAGAACACCAGGGCTTATTTCTTTTCACTCTAAGTTTAACTCAAGGCCAAAGTTGTAATGAGGACTGTTTGAGAATCCAAAGATGCATGACACATTTACAATTATTAATTGTTTACACTATGCCAGATCCAAGGGAAGATGGAAGGTGACCATATACCACATATTCTGGCAATTTCTGGTGTAGAGTCACCTGTGGACTTGCTCAATTTATTATTTATATTTCTTCTATTCATCTATTTTGCCTAAAATTAGTCAAGAATAAAATTTTCCTGGCAGTTCCAGAGACAAAAATCCTGAGTTATAAAACTAAGAAAATATACTAACTATAAATTATCAACTGAATAGAAATACTGGGAAATGCAGTTGTATGTCTTTGAAATACATCAGTGGGAATGAGAACTAAAATGAGCTCAAGCCAAATATTGTAATTATTATCACAAGAAGGCCTTCACCATTTGATAGCATTATAAAGACATAGTAGAATTTAACAGAATAACTTTTCCTTCAGCTGTTTCTGCCCTTCCCTGTGAAAGGAACACAACTTGCATAGATATTAATTTATCTCTCTTCTCTTTCTTCCCCCACTCTTCCTAAGAACAAAGACAACATAGTTTTATGTGCATAACTCAATTTCTAGATAGATAATCCCATGAAACATCTCCTGAGACTATGGACCATACAGAATTAACCTAACCAGAAATGCAAGATTCCACCACAAGAACTTAATATTAATTAGATCAGTTTCTTCAACACCCTGGATTGATAACACAGCTATATACAAGTGGATTGGTATCAAGAAATTCACCTAAGGGCTGGAGAGATGGATCAGCACTTAAGATGATTGTCTGAGAAACCTAAAATAACGAGTTCAGTTCCCCAATACCCACGTAGGTCCAGATGCACAAAGTGCTGCACAAATTTGGAGTTTGTTTGCAAAGACTAGATGCACTGGCATGTCCATTCTCTCTCTCTCTCTCTCTCCTTGAATACAAATAAAAATAGAAATTCAACCAATAATGTAAAAAGAACATATACTTATATAACATTTATAGGGTACTAAAAATATCATTCTAAAAAACAAGTTAATGAAATCAGATCATGTACTCTTGTTAGACATTATTTCCCATGGACTTTTTTGAAACACAAATGCATTATGTTGTTTTCACCCACTAATTTTAATTATTTTAAAAGTTCTTAATTTTATTTAAGAAAGATAATATCTCAAATACAATTGACCTTTTGAATCTGATGTAAGATTTAACTACAAGTTAAAAAGTTCAAACATTGGCACAGATTTCTTTACACAGTATGCAGCCTGAAAGGATTTATAGCTGTAGGTAGTTGATAACCAAGATTAACATGTACTTGAAATTAAACTCCTCTTATCTCTTTAATGTTAAAAACAACTATGAGTACTATGTTCTGGGCATTGTGCTAAGGTTTTTACACAAATTATTTTACTTGAGCATCTGATACATATAATCAATTGCAGAACATACTCTACGATGACAATATTAGAGATGAAAGTTTAAAAGAAAATAACAATGCCAACATAAAGACTTTTGTATGTCACTCAGAAAGTTGCAGAGTCAGAATTTGAATTAGGTCAGTCTGAATCCAAAGTTGGTCTTCTATACTGCTTGAGACTTGTCTCATACTCCTAGGAATTCCAATTCCCCACATAAGATTCAAATTTGTATTGGAGGCTTATAGTCCTGAGAGGTACAGTAGATTATAGCTTTGCTATTCAAAGAACTAGTAGTACTGGAAAAGGAGAAAGAGGAGCGAGGGAACTAAATATCAAGGTGCTATTCCATAATTGTTAACATAACTGTATTCTTTCAAGATTTCCTTTTTTCTAAAAGTGATGAAACTTCAGCTGAAACTCACCTAAGCAAGAAAAAATGTATTGTTTTGTGTAACTTAGCAAGATCAGGCAATGCCAAACTCAGGTACTAAAATGATGTGGAGTGGAAGCCAACTTGGGCTTATCTAGGTCTTTTCCATGTGATGGCAAAAAACAAAGTGGTCACAAGGAACCTGTTTCGGATTCACATTGTGGAAGTTTGGAATTATGACAAGATTTCTTAATCACTGGTAGTGAAAATCAAGGGAGAAACAATAACAATTACAGGGAACAAACTCCATCATGCAGTTGCTAGGGCTTCTCCCAAAGGGAGCACTGGGTGTCTAACTAGTCTCAATGTTTTAATTTTACTATACTATATTTATAATAAAATGCATGTATATGCACCTACATATCAAATATACTTGAAAAGTTTATTTCATTCCTTCCCTTATAAATAAAGTGTAGAAATTGGAATATCTTAACATATAAATTTGGTATCAAACTTTACTTAGTAAGTACAGCAGAACACAGGATATATTTTCTCTAAGCATGCTAAGGCCATTAAAAATATAAGAAAGATTTTTTTCCAACATTAAAAAATGAAGAGGCTCTGAATCATTGTCTTTAACATGTCATATGTTTCTGAGAAATATAATATTTTAGATACTTTAATTTAATCCTTGACACCTACCTCCATGTACATACACTTCACCAGAATCAATATTTTAATTGTCATGCTTTGTTTCGTATGTGTGCTAATTATTAAGAAATTGGAACTTTTTTTGAGTTAGGGTTTCACTAGAGCCTGGAACTCAACTGTAGTTTCTATATCCTAATAACAGGATGAAGTATTATATTCAAGAACATTAATAAAGCATAGCACCTTTAGTAATATTTATATTTTTATCTCCATACATACCAAACAGATTTTATTTCTGCTAACCACACATTTCTTTTTTCCTACAAGTGGAGGGCTTCATTACCAGTCAAGATTTTTGACAATTCCAATCCAATCTTAATAGAAGGATTTCATATCATTAGGTGTTTTTATACAGTTTACTGTTCTTTCTAATGTGGGCACCAGTAAATCTCGCAAACTTTTCCACATTTCTTATTGCAACACCATGATAGTCTATTTTAAAACATTATGTATATTCCTGGATGAAACCTACAAACTGTAGTAAAGAGATTCCCAGATACAGAGAATGAATTGCTGCTGACATATGCATATGACAGCCCAGTGTATAAACAACTAAACAGACAATAAAGCTGGTTCTGAGATATTTGATTGTAATAGGAATTAATTGCACCTTGGTCTAGCACACTTGAGTGAGAGCTGAGCTACATTTCTCCCAGCTACATGTCATCAGATTTACTGAAATGGGAATGGAAAACGTTTAGGTTACACAAATAAAAAAGTTCTGGATGACTAAATTACATGCATGTAATAAATATTAAGAAAGACATTTCTTGTAATATAGGAACTTATATCCAAAGATATGCTATTTCCTTGGCTTAAGAAAATCATATCATGGTAGACAGCGTGAACTACTAGAACAGACATTGTAACAAACATCCTTTGCCTAACATTCATAAAAATCTGTTTCAAACCCCTTCTGAACAAAAATTCCACTTGCTATACCAGATATCCTGAATACCCTGCCTTTAAGTAAGAAAATGAGCCAGGCTTCAAAAGCTGGAAAATTCTCATAGTGGGAGACAATCCTAAAAATGCTGCATGGTTATTAACATGTTAAAATTAATACACTCAGTATTTCTGAACTGTGCCTTTTAGCCATGAACATGTTCTGTATAAAATATATACTTTCTGAATAAGAATGAATGGATAAATACTCTGCTCTCCTGCCTTTAATAGCTGAAGAAAGAAAGCAATTGTCCTGAGCTGTGGTAAAGATTACACCCAGACCTGGATGTTTTCAGCACAAATGTCTCTTAGAACCCTGGAACTGGCCTTGCTCTGTGAGCTTCCCTCTGCCTAACTAGGATAAGGATAATGTCTTCTCCAGGTCTGTATTGAATCATACCCTTCAGCAGCAGTCAAATTATAAGGATACCTTTATCATGATGATGATAGAGTATTTAAATCCAGACTCAATTGTGTGAAAATGTCCACTCAGTGGCAGAATGACTCACAATACAGAACTATCGTCCCTTGGAATTATCTATGCAGAATATACATGCAGCTACTTACTTGAAATAAAGAGGCCACACAAGTCTTACTCTCAAACTCTAGTTCTGAGATACTATACATTAATTCAAGTTCCATTTCATTTTTAATGGGGTGGGATTGACTTTGAATGTCCTTTGGCCAAACATATCAGAGGAAAAAAGAATTTTTCTTGAAATATACAAATGTCTCCAGTGTAGATGCTGCTTGCAAGAGTCCCAGAGCGCATGATTTTCTACTTCTGATGAAAAATGGGAAGTAGGGCTGGAGAAATGGCTTAGTGGTTAAGTGCTTGCTTGTGAAGCCTAAGGACCCCAGTTCAAGGCTCAATTCCCCAGGACCCAGGTAAGCCAGATGCACAAGGTGGCACATGCATCTGGAGTTCCTTTGCAGTGGCTGGAGGCCCAGGTGCACCCATTCTCTCTCTCTCTCTCTGTCTCTCTCTCACTCTCTGTGTCCCTCTCAAATAAATAAGTAAAAATAAACAAAAATGTTAAAAAAAAGAAAAGCAGGGAGTAAATCACATGCATAGGCAAACATCTCACAAACACACGCAGAAACATATTCCCTAGAAATAGTATTCTCTTCCTGATACAAAAATTTTCATCTTTTACCCATGTTAGGGAAAAGCAAAACCCAACCCCCCCAAACAAAAGGTAGCTCAGAATGCACCAGAACTAATGATTTAATGCACCATTTTGAAGGATGGCACATACATTCTTAGGAGCAAAGGCCCTGTTATGCTACTAGTGTCTCTGAGGTCAGTAGACTGTGGATTAAGCTGTGTGAGCTGGAAGAAGAGTTGCCTCTCTAGCTGAAGTTGGGCTTGAAGACACAGATTTATTCCAATCTTTCACAGTGGGCTCTTGTCATCCTTGTTTGAATCTTCCTCAAAAAAAAAAAAAAAAAGGAAAGGAAAGTAAAGGAAAGGAAAGGGAAGGAAAGGAAAAGAAAAGAAAGGAAAGGGAAGAGGAAAAGGAAAAGGAAAAGGAAAAGGAAAAGAAAAGAAAGCCATTTACCCAGGAGGAGATCCTATCTACAGAACCAACCAGCCCAGCAAGTTTGCACTCCTTTCTGGTGGTAGAGTGGTGTCACGGGAGAGTATTTCTTTGGATCTGGTTAAATGATATTTGCACTTTAGTTGGAAAAGTGGCCCCTCGTGTGCAATTATTTCACATGTCTGGGAGTTTTACCATTTAATGTAAAACAGTAACCTTGCATCTCTTTCTCCTCTTTTTTTTCCTCCTGGAGTCATTTTCCAACCCATCTGCAATCCCTTCTCCCTATCAGACTCTGAAGTGTCACTCATTGTGCTTTTTTGGTGTTTCAACGGATTCCAAAACAAACAGTGGATGGAGGCGTAACCACGGGTATTCACTTAGTTGGATGCAACAGTGTCTCCCAATCCCAGCGGCCTGAGACCCCATTGGCGGCAGGTCCGGTCCCTAAAAGGCCAGCATTTGCCAATTTGTGCGCTCTGGCAGGTCCCTGAATCCGGGATTTGAGAACTGATGGTCCGCACATGTCCACAGGGAGAGAGCAGAACGGATAAAAAAGAAAGGGTCTAAACTTCGGAGCATTTTAGACTCTCCATTAATCTTCTAATCCTTTCATTTTACCTATCCAAGGGCAAAACATATGTATACATAAAAAAGACACTTTTGTTTTTCTTAGACTACAGGTACACAACTTGGTTTTCGGATTTGGGAATCCTCCTCCACCCCGCCCCGCTTTTCCTCCAGTGCCTGTCATCTGCGCCCTCCCTCTCTCCCTCCCTCCCTAGCCCAGCTCAGGTTGAAACTTCGTCGTGCTCATTCACTTCTCCCCTCCAGGGATGGCTCTGAGCTCTCGAGCGCACGCCTTTTCAGTAGAGGCCTTGATGGGGAGACCCAGCAAAAGAAAACTTCAAGACCCAAGACAGGAGGTGCAGCTGGAGCGGTCTGAGAAAGAGGGCATAGAGAACGTGGAGAAGCCAAGCGGTGCTGTGGGGAAGAGCGAGCAGCCGGGTGAGTCCTGTGGTGCAGCCCTGGGCTGGCGCGCGGCTGCGCTGGTGTTTGCGTGGTGGGAGGGCTGCTAGTCAACCAGGGCTTCCAGGCCTAGTCTCACAGACCCCTAAGGGAGCTGCAGAACACCTGGACCACCTGACTGTGGTCAAGTCTGAATCCCGCTGAAAGCGCTGTGGTTCCTTTTGCACTGAAAGAGCGTCCCATATGCTTTTAGAAAAGTAAGACCCTCCCCTACAAAGTCTTAAGAGCCAGAGGGTGCCTGTTCCTCTCAGCAGGAAGCCGGGTGTGCTTCAGATGCTAACTTCTCCTGGAGTGTAAGGCTGGGCAGAATTTCAAGGGTCTCATGGAACACGAATTGGGCCCCTCTTTCTCCATTAAGGGACCACAGAGGGTGTTGTGAGGAGATTTGGGATCTAGTTCTTGGGGACCGGACAAGGTACAAGGTCTCTCTACTCCAAGATAAGTTCTTGAGAGAAGGGTGTGAGCAACGTGAGCAACTCACAAAACCTGGACGTCTCTGTATCCAGCAGAAAAGCGACCCAAGGCAGAGTCTTCAAATACTTCTTTCTCTGGCTCTGGCGGCGATAGCAACAGCCACGAAAGTCTGCAAGAAAAGGATGCTGTCCAAGTGGAGCTTCAAGGATCGGACCTGTGGAAGAGATTCCACGACATCGGAACCGAAATGATTATTACCAAGGCGGGCAGGTTCGGCTGGGGACAGATCTTTTCATGAATCACAGACAGTAGGCACTTACATGTGCCTTTTTTTTTTTTTTTTTGCCTTGGTGCTTCTCCTCTCTCTATTCCTTCGAAGTCATTAGAAAGCTACAGGCCTGTCTATCTACTGGACTGTGGTGTACCTAACTAGCCCCAGCAAATGGTTCTTTCTTCTTTCCTGAACATCCGTATTCTAACGACTCACTTAGCTCTTGCCTTCGTAGTAAATGTCAAAATACAGACCTGCCCTGGCAGGCAGGAGCCAGTTTTTCTAATTTCTTAGGCCATAGCCCAGCGTCTCAGTTTAAACTTTCCAGATACAAGCAGAGAGTACTCCATCTCACAGCACACCCTCCCTAGTCCAGGCCCTGCAAAGCGGACCTTTCCCCATGGCTAACATTTGGGGTGGGGCAGCCCGACCATGGCAGATGTGTGTTTCTTTTGGGGGTGGGGTCTTCTTAATTTCACCCCTTCCTAAGTTTGCCTCACATAGAGTTCTATCGAAATGAAGGAGAAAATCAAAGAATTTTCTGTCCTACTTTCTCTTTTATAAATTTTAATGCATTGTGGGTGGTTATGGACAAAGGCTTGTCACAAGGATGTTCTGCTCCACGCAATACTCTTCCTCAGCTAAAAAATGTCATTATCTGAACCTGTCTTGGAAAGGGAAGGGCCGTGCAAGTCCTATAACTTATCACTGGCATCAGTATTTATCCACGACTTTCTTCCTTCAAATCATTTCTAAAATCTCTCAAGACCAGCTCTGTTTTCTTTCCATGCTCCTATTTTTCCCCCACAGGAGAATGTTTCCCTCAGTTCGGGTCAAGGTGAAAGGGCTGGACCCAGGGAAGCAGTACTATGTGGCCATGGACGTAGTGCCTGTGGATTCAAAACGCTATAGGTAACTGATGGATATGAGCATACCCCAGTTTACATATCTAAGGCCAGAACAGTGGGTACCCTGAAAAGCTTCCCCAGTGAGGAGAGATAGATTCAGATCATCAGACCTGTAACTTGACAGAACTGTTTTTAAAAGCCTGTCTTGGGTGAGGGGGGTGGCCTTTCCTTAGGCTTTGATAGCTTAAAATCTGAACAAAGAATGAAGGAAGAGTAAATTTGTTCCTCACTCTGCAACTCTTTCATCTTCTTGTTAATTGGAAGTTTAGTATACCCCAGGCCTCTAAGCATACCCGCTGTTCTGACCATAGAGATGTAAACTGCAGAGGGTTTGTGTTCTGTCAGCCTGAAGGGAAGCAGTTTGCAGGTGGACTGGGGCTTCTGGGAACAGCCAGTAATTTAGGCTATTCTGCTTGGCACCAGGTTCCCAGAACATGCCAGGAGTTACCCTAAGGCTAGTGACAGGGTTTTGGAGGAGACCTGTTTCAGCTCATCTCTTGTCCTATCTTTCCATTTTTGCCTAAAGTGTTGGTCAGATCCCAGAAGGTACCAAGAGCCCCTTATACCCCTTTCTCTTTAAGCCCTTGGCTATTACTGGGTGTATGTGGACCAAGTGTTCTAAATCTAATTGGCCATTTTGAGCTAACAGCTCAGAAGCACTGGCATGCTGATGCTGATTCATGGATTCTACTGGGAGGGGATGCGAAAGCAGTCCTATGGCTGTGAGCTGTAAGTATTACACCCAGGGGTGAATGCGGTGTATGGCCCTCTCAGAAAGATCCCACTTAGTCCTATTGCTGGCAGTCCTGTCTTAAAGGCAAAGAGAGACTGTAACTAACTCATGGGCCAGCTGGAGCAGAGGCCTGGAAACAGCAGAACAAGCTACCTGCTTTTGGAGCTGCAGCTGGTGTGGGGAATGTGGAGCAAAACTGACAGTTTAAGATCATAAACAGTTCAAAAAACAATCCAAGGCCGAGCATGGTGGTGCACGCCTTTAATCCCAGCACTTGAGAGGCAGAGGTAGGTGGATTACTGTGAATTTCCAGGCCAGCCTGAGACTACATAGTGAATTCCAGGTCAGCCTGGGCTAGAGTGAGATCCTAGTCAGGAAAAAAAAAAAAAAAAATCAACCCAGACGCCTTACTGGGCGGGGTTCCTTGGTGTTTTGGGATGTGAAATTTAACTGGCAAAAGGTTTTTTGTTTTTTGTTTTAATTTTTTAGTGATGGAAGTCTTCCACTATGACTGGTGACTGCCAGCTGGGCACACACTGTGCTCACCCCTCCACTGCTTCCCTGACTCTGCCAGACTGAGGCTCTTGGATTTCTCAGGCATTGCTGCTTGACAAGATGAGATTGTTCCATTTCTGTTGTGGTTTCTGTGAGGAAATACAAATAAGACCCAAAGGTCCTATCACATTTTACTGGCCTTGGCACTTCATTGAATTATGATGGCATTTGCTTATTTACTGTTTGTTTTCTGCCTTCAAACACTCTGGAGTTATATCTTCAGCTGGCTAATCCTTGGTGCGGCCCTTTGCTGGAGAACCCAGCTGCATCTCACATTTTTGCTTTTCAGATATGTTTATCACAGCTCACAGTGGATGGTGGCTGGGAATACTGACCATTCTTGCATCATTCCAAGATTTTATATCCACCCAGACTCGCCTTGCTCTGGAGAGACGTGGATGCGGCAAATCATCAGCTTTGATCGTGTGAAACTCACCAACAATGAGATGGACGAGAAGGGCCATGTGAGTGAGCAGTCTGTCCCTCAGGAG
Source organism: Dipus sagitta (assembly GCA_036346955.1). Lineage (NCBI taxonomy): Eukaryota > Metazoa > Chordata > Mammalia > Rodentia > Dipodidae > Dipus > Dipus sagitta. Next base: position 67,998,713 of record CM070776.1, read on the forward strand.
GTACAGGCCAAGGCTCCTGCCCACAGGTAGCTCTAGAGGGGTAGATCTAAGTTGCAAGTGTTTGGGAACTAAGTTATAGATCTGTGAGTTAAAGAGACTAGAAAGGGCTCCCCTGTTCTTTGCAATCTGAGAGCTGACCTGTGTGAGTGATGAGAGTAAGGAGCTTGATGCCTTAAAGAGATCAGTTGAAATTATAACTAACCAGGAAGAGTGGGAAGGAACATTTCACCTGGCTGACAGACACCTTGGCTTTCTAGGCAACAGTGTGTGTTTTTTGTCTCTGCTCTCACCCCCTGCAGCCCACACATTTGTTACAGGGCATCTTTGATAAGATGTGGTGGTGGTGGCGGGGGGGGGGGAGGGGCGATACAAGGCCAGAAATGAGAGCCAAGCTGAAAATTTCCACAACGTGCTACTACGGGAGTCAATTCCTGCCTGTTTTCACGTTGTGTGGATCTCTAGCCTTCTCCTTAAGTACACTCCTGCCTCTACCTTGCCCACTCTAGTCTTGTGCTAGCCACAAAAGGAGAGAAGGAAACTACCAGGAGGTGGAGAACATCAGATTTCTGACCATATTCAGGGCCATGAGTTACTACTCAATGAACCTATATCAGGTGATCAGATTCCCATGACACTTCTAATACCACATTTGGAAGCAAGAAAGGACTCCAATCTGTATGTGGAATTTGCTACCTAATGTGGCTGAGGTGCCTTCCTCTTGAAAACCTTCAGCCTTGAAAGCCTCTTCTGGGCCAAAGGGCACTGGAAAAGGTCCTTGTCTGTAGTTATCTGAGTCTTTTGGTTCATTCTTACCTAGTTGTTTGTGTGTGCCTTCATTGGGGTAGTCATATGAAGGGGACCATTTTGGATTGAAGTTCATTTTTCAGGCAGCATTTAACATTTTCTTCCTCAGATCATTCTACAGTCCATGCATAAGTACAAGCCCCGGGTGCATGTAATGGAGCATGACAGCAAGGTTGACCTATCCAGGATTCAGTCACTCCCCACTGAAGGGGTTAAATCATTCTCCTTTAAGGAAACTGAATTTACCACAGTGACAGCTTACCAAAATCAGCAGGTAAAGCTAGCCAGGCTCTGGGCAAGGGGAGGTGACTTCAGATGTACATTGGGATAGAGGCAAGCAGAAGGATATGGGTTTCATTTTAAATAATGGAAAATTATGATCTTACAACATTGTTGTCTAGTGAAATTTGATAATGAATTGTGTGATGCTTGTGCTAGAAAGGTAAGCAGAACAAAGGGGACCAGTAAAGGAAATAATCCTCCCAAATTTGACTTACCTATATGCTTACATTTATTTCAAGTGCCACATTCAAATGTGTTCCTGAGAGCACAACTTGGATATTCTCTTTGTCTTTCTTTTGAATTCATAGATTACCAAACTGAAAATAGACAGGAATCCTTTTGCTAAAGGATTTAGAGATCCAGGAAGAAACAGGTAAGTAAAATGACAATGGTACTTAATATTTATGCATCCCTTTCCCAAGCAGAAGAAACAGGTAAGCAAAATAGCAATCATAGTGAATATTTATATGTTATTAAAGATAAGAAAACTGTGACTCAAAGACTCAAAATCTCTAACTTTTGTAGGCAGTAGGGAAGGAACCATACGTTTTATACTCCAAACTATGCCTTTTTACAACTCTCTCCCTTATCCAATATTAACGTATTGAAGAGTCTAGAATTTTGGGCTTTATTGAAACTTGCTAAGTAATATAGCTACAAGTGAAAATGATATTTCAGAAAATGACTCAGAAATATAAAAAAACGTTTATATAAATCATTTTCATGAAATGCTTTCAGGGGTTGCTGAAAGTTAAATTTCTTTTTTTAGGGGTGTATTGGATGGGCTTTTAGAGACTTACCCATGGAGGCCTTCTTTCACTATGGATTTTAAAACTTTTGTTGCAGACACACAAAGTAAGAAAACTTATAGCTTTCTGTTTTATTTTTACAAATTAATGCAATAACAATACCCAGAACTCCTATACCAAATACTAAAATAAATGTGTAAATACATGCCAGGAAATGGGCTTCCCAAGCAAGTAAGTATGCTTTTACTTTGGAAGTGTGAAGCAAACATGAAGAGAATAAAGCTATGTTAATGGTGGGTTTATTGACATCTCTGTTCTTGAATTATTTTGCATCCTTATCATGACACCTATCTTGGAATTTTCGCCATATCATTCTCTTATATTTAGGATCACTTGGGCCACTGGCCTATTTGTAGCTTGGTTTGCAAATATGTTAGCTACACAAATTAATATTTTTATTGTATAAGACATTTTAACAGGTTTGAATGACTTTATTTAAAGTGCATCATCATTTAGGTCTAATTTTTTGGAGTGATGAAAAGTAAATATTGAAAATAATACTGTTTTAATAACTAGTTTTATATGTGTTTTATTCATATTTTCAGACTCTTTAAAAAGTCATTGACCCTTTGATGCCAGATTAGAGCAATGTATTATGGAGTTTATAACAGTGTAAAATGCATGACAAGTTTGGCACAGAAGCTGAAAAGAAATAGATGCAAGCACAAAACTATATAGTTCTTATACCTGGAGTGGTATATACAACTTGAAGTTAAAGGGTAAATCAAAGATGTGTACTATGAAAAGAAAATAATAATTAAAAAGTTATGATAAAGCCACCAATGCTCACAGGCCTTACAAAAATGATATGGGCTAACTCTGGCACATATATGATATAATTTGCTTATGGTTACTATTCTATTCTTACAATGATTTTTAATATTTTTACACACTAAATGTGTTGTGTGTATTAGTGGGTAGTATGTGATGCATTGACACATACATACATTATGGAATACTTAAATTCATTTAATCATGTTTATCTCCTCAAACATTTGCCAATTTTATATGTGAAAATATTCAAAATCCATTGCAGTTTTTGACATGTACAGTAGTACATATCGTTATCTATAGCTACCATTCTGTGCAATAGCATATGGGAACTTTATGCTAGCATGTAATTATAACAATATCCTATATATTTTAATATCCTATATTTTATCCTATATTAAAATATTATATATTTTAATATAACTTATTATCCTATACATTTTTAATACTAAAATATAACTTAACTAATTATCATCTCCAATTTCCCATTCTATTCCCATTCTCCTCAGTTTCTCATAATCACCATTATACTCTCAACTTCTGTGAGATCAAAATTTTTGTATTCCTTATATAAGTAAAATTTTCCAGTGCTTGCATTTGTGCATCACAGCTAACTTAATTGCTACAAGCATTAGAAAATATTTGCAAGGTATTTCTTCTTAGGCAGGACATGACATTATTAGTGCATGATCATAATTATGAGACAATATAGATGTGCTGGTGAAGCAATATATACCTTGATTTAGTCAAATATTTAACTATGAGTAGATATTTTAAAATTATAAGCAGCATGCACTTTTCTCATTAATCTTTATTCCACTACAGTTTCTCATCTTTGAATATTATTAAACATTACAATTAAGAACAATTTTTCAGCATTATACATAGGTTGACTTTTACATGATGCCATAGCAACCATTTGAAATGTGAAGAAATTAAGTTTAGTTCCTTGTTGAAATACTTCACTGTGCTAACTGAACATTGCATAAAACAAACTATGCACAGCATTTAATAAAAATAAATTTAACAGTATTCAGGAAGCATTCTTTAAAAATATCCAAGTCAACATTGGCTATCCATTTTTTAAAAAGTTGAAAGTTTTTGTTAATTAATCATTTAAAATAGAAAGTTTCTTTTATCACTTAAGATTTCCAGAATGTACTCAAATTGGTAAGGAGTATCAGGTTTGAAATACATTTTTTAATGCTTAACTATTGAAGATATTTGAAACAAAATATTAGGCTATATCTACATATGCAAGGGGCTTAAGAAAAACATCAATGAAACGTCACAGCTTCATCAAATCCAAATTGTTTGATTAAATTAAGACACTTACAAAAGTAAACTTGAAAGTTTAGATTTTCCTGGACCATAAGTATAGAAGCTATTAAGTAATAAAATATCTCTAAACATCATCATGTGAACACTTTATCATCTTGATGCTTCGTAACTTGAAAAATTGGCTTTGACTTGCTGTAGCAAACCATGATGTTCTCACCACTTGTAGTTTTCCCATAAGAAAAATGCACTAATAGTTTTAAATATTTTTTCACTTATGAAAAACTATTTCCATATACACTTATTTTTCAAAGAATGAAAATATGATCTCAAACAAATCAATCTGTTCAATTTACTTAGCCATATATGTAAAGTTCAAAAAATAAGGGCTAGTTTTTCTTCATAAAAGATATTATTGGATGAGTAATATTCTGTAACTGTTGAATAAGTATGGCTCAAGTACCTCTAGAGTCCGTGACTATAGTGAATGTTAGTACAGAATACAAACTAGCAGTGGTAAAAGTAGACATTCTGCTAGGTAGTAGAGATTGCATTTAACTTCATTTAGGGGGGTGAACATATCCTGTTCCTAGGGAGCTAAAAGAACTGTAACCTTGCAAAGATAGCTAATTTAAGAATTAAACAGGGATGGTCATGGATAGAATTCCTAATTCAGCCAGAACATCTGCCTCACTGTTCATTGACTGTGCTGTCTTTCACAGGTAGAAGTAGTGGTTCATCTCCAGTGACCTCTAGTGGAGGGGCTCCTTCTCCTTTGAACTCCTTACTGTCTCCGTCTTGTTCTCCACCTACATTTCACGTACCTACAAGCTCCTTTGGAATGACCTGTCCAGAGGCATATCTGCACAATATCAACTTTCCTCTTTGCTACAAGATTTGTCCAACTAATTTTTGGCGACCACAGCCTTTTGTCTTGCCTTCCCGTGAAAGCCTAACAAGCTATAGCAGCTCTCAGTCTTTACCCCCAATAATGATGGATATGCCCATGGTATCTTCGATGGGGGTCAACAATTCCAAGAGTGAATCACCTGACGACTTCAATGAACAGTGTCTACAGACATCTCATTCTGCTAATCAAATGTTATATGGATTACAGTCACCTGGAAACATTTTCCAGCCAAATTCCATTGGGCCAGAAGCATTAAATTGTTCTTTTCATCCATCTTATGGCTTTTATAGGTACAACAATTTCTCTATACCACCTAAACTGGTAAATGCTGCTGACCATCTAAATGGGAATGACAACAATCAAACATCTTTTAAGAAAGGCAAATGTAATCATACCCATTGGCATCCAGCAATAAACCATTGCCTCTAATGGGGGCAACAATCACATTTGAAAAATAATTACATGTAAGCACCTATTTTCTTTATTTTTTAGCAAAATAAAGGTCAAGTTCTATTGAACTTAGAAACTTGGTTACCAGAGAGCATTACTGTCTTATGCATTTAAAGTACCTTAACAAATGCTCACAATAAGTTGTTTATAGTGTCAAATATGAGCTATAACAATATAATATTATAATGGTCTAGGGCCTCAGAATATGGTGTTTAATATTATTTGATGAAATACACCATTGGTTATAATCGTTGTCAAGTGACTAGGTCTCTAATAATAGGCATTGCACACTTACTATATGACCTGCCTTTTACTTATTGACAACTACCAAAAAAAGTAATTCCTGTAAAAATAGTGAAACTATTTTAGTCTTATCTAGGAAGATTGGTTTCATTGTAAATATCAATATAGCAATCATATGTGAAAATTTAATTGTTTAATTTATGCTCTGCTTTTGAAGGAAATTAAGGACAAAGTTTTAAGTATTCTTTAGTTAGTCATTGTGGTGCTATTTAATTCTGAATTAATTAAAAGATCAAATGAAAGGTGAACATTCTAAATAAATTTGATAGTTTGTTTCCTTTCATTTTTAGAGGAAATGTGGTAACTTATTCTTTTTTAAAATACTTGTATTTTTACACAATTTACCAAAAAAATGATTTTATTTTTCTGAGAATACTGAGATATTATTTAAAGGAGATAATATATTTGAGCCCCCAAATATAAAATGGCATTGCATTGGTAGAATTTCATTCAAGTCTTGTGCATTAGACATTGTAAATTAATGAGGCTAAGGTAAAAAGTAAGACTTCATCTTAGCTTATGAAATTGCACAATGTCCTTTAATCATGTATCGAAATTCTAAAAAGAATTACAAAGTACAACCTATACATATTAAGAATCAATCAGATAGTAGCATTTATTACAAGAGTCATAGTAATTTATTTAATTTTTATTTATTGATTTGAGAGAGAGATAGAGGGAGAGGGAGGGAGGAAGGGAGGGAGAGAGAGAGAGAGAGAGAGGGAAAATAAATAAGTATGGGCACACCAGGGCCTTTTGCCACTGCAAATAATCACCAAATGCATGTGCTACCTTGTGTATCTGGCTTTATGCGGGCATTAGGGAATTGAACCCAGGCCATCAGGCTTTGCAAGCAAGTGCCTGTATCCACTAATCCATCTGTCCAGTCCCATAGTCATATTTTAGGCTAAGGTCTTTCTTATCACAATATCATGACTTGAGTGTTTACACACCAAACAATTTGCTAAACTCATCTTTCTATTTTTCTAAAATAGATTAAGAAGAGCATATAATTATCCATGTTATTAAGACAGTTATTTCATCCTAACTATACCTTATAAACAGGACTTACTATATAGGTAATAAATATTATAACCCTCAGACCAGGGAAAACAGCACATGGTTATTTACAGACCAAATATTGTAGACAAGATAATGTATTGTCGCTTAAACTAATGAAGGACCTGTTGCAAAAATCTTTGAGGCATGAAATCTGTATTCTCTATTGTTTGTTAAGCCACATTTTAGAGCAACATGTAGACTTAATTTTTTCTGATTTCATAACAGGAAATCTATAGGCTAACTTTAGTGAAATAGAATATGATTTTGTAGAAGCTATTATCATGGAACTTATTCTGAGAGCTTTCATGTGAAAACCTCAGTTAAGGAACAATAAATGCTTAACTAAAATTTTGTGAAATCTCTGGATTATTCTTTAATGATTATTTAAATGAAGGTATTAGTTTTATATCTGTTTAAGGATATTTATATGTATATACATATATGTCTGATGCTTTGTATTTCTGATAATTTTGTTATATATTACTGACAAGATAACTGACAATTTCTAATTATATTAGTAATAGTAATTACCAAATTTGCAAAAACTTAAATGCTAAAAGATTGACATTTATCTTAAGTTATTTTATAAAAAGTTCACAAATTGTCATTTCACAATTTTAATTAAAGTAACCAAAAAGCCTGCATAGAAAATTACTTGGAAGCAATCTCAAAAGGTCTAGTAAGTAGTACCCCACCTCTTATTTGAGCAAGTGGTTCATCTGCAAAAATCTGTTAATACCACTAAAACCTGCCCATATAGATTTCATGCCCTTACTATTTACTGGATGATACAGCTCTTAGTAAGCTGACAAATTGTGGTAATGGAAAAAATTACTAAGAATTTCTATAATTTCAACTGAATTTTAGCTTGCTTTAAAATCCTAAAAATTCAAAAATAATTCTGGCTAGACAAGGTGTGAAATTTTTAGCAAATAAAAGTATACTTATGATACTTCTCAAGTCCCAAATTCAGATAAATATAACTGCTATTTCCATCTGGTTTGAAAATACATATATGCACACCCTCCAGATCCATTTTTAAGAAAACAACAGACCACATTTATAAATCTGATTCTTAACCTGACCTGGTTATGATTTACCCAAATAGTGATAGCAAAATTAAACCTTTCATCAATTCTGTAACATTTTCACAAGTCAGGATATAAGTGAATTTTACTTTATCCTTGCATAGATCTGTCAAGCTCAGACCCTTTATTAGAGTCCCTGGTCAGGAAGGTACTATTTTGTGGAACAGTCAATCTAGGTGAAAGTGATGACAAAATTGGAGGTTGATTTCAGAACACATGCCTTAGTCAAAAATTACATTAAATATTAATATAAAACTTTGGGGAATATAATGTAATACTTTATTAATGCTTTTATTTCTTTTCACTGCATAGGGTACTGTCTGCATGTTATATATTTAAACTCATAAGTATAACTCCTTTTAAGTTACATAATTTTAGAACCTTCAAATTAATTAATACTGTTGCTTCTATTCAGTGTACTACAAAAATGAAGAGGCTTTTTCCTTCAAAACTATGAGGAGATGTGTTCATGGTACTTCAGTCCCTCAAGATATGGTTTCCACATATTCTTTGGAACTGGACATGATTTCATTCTTTTGTGAAGCTGAAGCATACCTTTGGCATGAAGAGAAATGATCTGTTAGAATCAACAAGTGATGACTCAGTGAATAATTAGTCCTTGAACCATCAACATCCTGTGTGTTGACAACTTGACAAGGGGGCCAACAATCAGTAAAGACAAGCATCTGCACTGGACATTCATGGAGGATTTTCCTTTCACTCGCCTAATTATTTCAGTTATGCACCTTGGGGAAAATCTCAGTACTCACAGTGCAGGTAAAATGTATCTTTTAAATATTACTGGAATGCCAGTTTTCTGGCTGGGCCAGAATGCAGTTGAAATAATTTTTTGTATAAATACTTGACATATATTTTATAGAAGTCTATATGCATGCTGATGACAAATTTAGGTTTTTGAAACAATAGAATTGTATATGATGTATGAAAAATAATAATATGCACTTGTCTCTTTATTTAATCTCATATGAACTATATTCGTTGGAATATAGTTTGGTGAATTCCATGTCACACTAATATGTGTACATGCACACATGTATACATGTAATATGCATATATATATACATGTAATATGCATATATATGTATATATATATGTATATATACATATGTATATATATATATATACTCATAAAATCTCCCATGGGATTTTAGTTTTGTTTTAAAATAATTTACACTTCATTACTTTTTCTCCCATTTCTGAAGAGAGATGTTGCAAAAACTCTACATAATGCATACCTACATAAACTATTAATTATATATACTTACATGGAAAGGCAGGTTTAAATATACTTAGAAATGTCTAATTGCATGTACTATATTTTGTTAATTGAATTGACATAGTGGAAGTACAATGTTTTTACTCCAATTTAGAGTTATACTGTCTTTGTGATGAAAAATCTCCAACTAGCCAAAAAAACAATAATATCTTAGTATATAGCAACAGTTTACCAGTTGACTTCACTGAAATTTAACATGTTTATTGGAGCAGTTTAAAACAAACCAAATGTCTAGCTTAAGCATTGGTGGTAGTTGCTTTGATATAAGTACCTTGGTATACATTTAACCTCCTTAGTTTGGTCTGCAATTAAATGATAATTTATATTAAAATTGTATAAATAAACAAAGTTTAGATGACAACATAAAACAGAATCAATAGGCAACATAGAACATTGGAAACATATCCCATATTAAAACTATTTACATGTGTGGAGCTTGCCAACTTTTGACATGCTGTTTCAATAAAATATTGAGAGGAAAGAGACTAGTATCATTTCCTCTCAAAGTTTCAAATGTTCATGTTTACAAATTTGTACTGCACATTAATATGTAAACATACATTATAGTGAGCAGATGTACAAGGGAGTTTGTACTTAATTCAAATGTATATAGATGTCTATATTTTTATTAACTTCTTGAAAGAGTTATCACAGTTAAAGTTAAATATAATGGAAAATTCTGAAATTATAATACATTGTATTATTAAACTTTTTGTGAACATATCACCATGTTGTTTTTGTTAAAGATGTATTAAATTTGGCTTTTGATTTAAGATCACTTGCTGTACACATGATGGTGTATAATGTAATATTATAACTATGAGATATGTTATAAGTAACTCAAAATCTTACTAGAACATGAAAGCAATAAGGTCATGAGTTTGTATTGGATAAAAGCTGATGTCTTTAAAGAGTTTTTTTTTATTAAATATGTTAATTAGTCTATATTCCATTTTGTTGTCATTTTAATGTGGTCTTTTACATATAGTTTACCTGTGTTTAAATTTCATCTGGAGCTTTCATACTTCTTTTGTGACACAAAAATTTTGAAACTTTTTTATGCCAAGTATACTAATGCAAAATTATACTAGTTTTCTCCCTTTTTACATTTTATATACATTAAAAATGTTTTCATAGATACACCATTAAATAGACTTGTTTAAAAGAGGCATGGTTTCTCAGTAAAATTAAAGTTGAAGTAGAAAAGTTTGTCAAGTCACACCTATGCAAACATTGCATTTGTATTTAATTAAGGCAAGTCATAACCAAGCTAGTATTTGCCTAGTAGTTATGTTTTTCAAAATCCAAGTTTGTATCTTCCTCAATTCATGATACTAGGCAGGAGAGAAAAATGTTTGTCAAAAATATCATCACTGTGTTACTTGTCACCATGTTTCTTTTCTGTAGTTGCAACACTGGCTAGAAAAAATGGGGTGAGGTGTCACATTACAAAAGGTTCCATGAACCCACACATATGGAATTACGATAGACTAATCTGGTGCTTGTACTCAAATATTATAACCAAGTTTTGCAGGTCTCTAGGTGTGATGAAGCAAGGTGGGTACACTGAGCCCTTGGCTAGTCAAAATACCCAGCCTTATGAGTTGTGAGAGCAGCAGTTAGTCATTGTGGGGGGAGGGTAATGTTTCTGAATATTCCCTCCCACCCTATGGCTTTTATAAAAAATAAATAAAATGAATTTTAAATAATGAAATGGGAAAATAAAATAAAATAATACACATCCTTAAGTTGGGTAGTGAGCATGCATGACTGCATCAGCTTATGCTAACAACAGTTTGAAGTTTCACATGCACACGGAATATATTTTAGCTTACTTATTCATATGCACACCTTTCTTACTAGACTATGAGTTAAAGAAATGGAATATTTTAAGTAGTATTTATTTTTCATAGCATTTAATGACAGTTCATACCTTGTAATTAGCAGAACTCATTGTCTTATGTGGTACAGCATCAGGAATTAGTTTACCTAATTGCATCGTTGTACCCATTTACAAAATTCTTCCTACCCTTTTACTCTCCCTACTCCCTGAATGGCCTTCCTAGTCACTGGAAACCCTATTTTTATTCTATATTTATATGAAAACAGCTTTCCTTAAAACATAAAGTTGGTGAGAATACAAGGTAATTTTACCTCTGTGCCTGGGTGGTTTCACTTAATTTAATGTCTTCTAGGTTTATGTTGAGATATGTCTGCACTCCCATGTTTATCTTAGCACTGCCTATGATACCCAAATATGAAATCAAAATATCTGTCAACAAATAAATGGATCAATAAAATGTGTATACATATAGAGTGAAATGCTATTAAGTCAAAGGAAGGGCATTGATATTTTGATAGGGATTACATATAATCTGTAAATCAATTTTTTTAGTCATGTAGTGATGCTATTTTGGATCCTCCATGAGCATGGGGTATTTTTTGATTGATTAATATCTTCTTCAATTTTGTTCCTCAATATTTTATTTTCATTATGATATCTTTCACCTCTTTTGTTGAGATCATCCCTTCTATGATTTTGAGAGTTTTTGTAATAGATGATATATTTGCCATTTAGATATCTTTTTATTGGTTTATGTAGGTTAAACCAATGTCATATCCCTGGGGAGAATTCTACTTGATTACAGCAAATGATCCTTTTACTATACTGCTGCAAGATATATATATATATATATATATATATATATATATATATATATATATATATGTTAATATTTTATTGAGCCAGACCTGGTGGCACACACATGCAATCCCAGCACTTGGGAGGCAGAGGTAGAAGAATCACTTTGAGTTCGAGGCCAGCCTGAGACTACATAGTGAATTCCAGGTCAGCCTGGGCTAGAGTAAGACCCTACCTCAAAAAAAAATTGTTGAGAGGTTTTAAACATATATTTATGAGGTACACTGATCTCTAGTGTTCTTTCTTCATTGGTTCTACTTCTGGTCTTGTTATCTGGGAAACACTGACCTTGCCTTGAAAAGTAAATTTGGAAGTCCCTCCTTTTCAATAATTTTTGTAATATTTTAAGGAAAATTAGTATTAGTTCTTGAAATATTTTGTAGAATACAGCACTGTGTCTATCAGATTTGGGGCTTTTATTTGGTAGACATACTAGGTAGTTTCTGGTTGCAGTGACCAAATACCTGATAAGAAGCAACTTCAGAAAAGAAGGGTTTATTCCAAATTACTTTCTGACATTATAGTCCATCATTGTAGAGAAGGCATGGCAGTAACAACATAAAGTCACATTTAGTCCACAGTCTTATAATTTCCTTTTGATTCAGTCAAGGAACCCAGCATATAGTTAAGGTGGGTTCTCCCACCTCAATTAACCTAATCTAGACAATCCCTCAAAGACATTTACAAAGACTTTTTACATGGTGATTTGAAATCCTGTCAGGTTGTCAGTGATTAATCACCACAATGAGAGCCTTTGTTTTTTACTGATTAATCTAACTACATATTATTGTTCTGCTAGATTTTTTTGTTTCAACTTAACTAAATCTTGGTAGTTTATATGCATAATGGGATTTACCCACTTTTCTAAACTTAGCTGACATGTAATTATTCAAAGAAGTTTATAATTAACCTGCGTGTTTCTTTTTAAAAGTATTTTATTTATTTATTTGAGAGAGAGAGAGAGAGAAAGAGGGAGAGAGAGAGAGAGAATGGGTGAGCCAGTGCCTCCAGCCACTGCAAATGAACTCCAGACACCTGTGCCACCTTGTGCATCTGGGTTACTTGGGTACTGGGGAATGAAACCTGGATCCTTAGGCTTCACAGGCCAGCACCATAACCACTAAGCAATCTCTCTAGCCCAGTACTTTGTATTACTATGGCATAAGTTCTCATATCTCCATTTTGATCTCTGAATTTAAGACTTTTGCTTTCTTAGTCTAAAGTTTTGTAAATTTTGTTTATCCTTTCAGAAGACAACTCATCTTTTTGTTGAGTTTTATATTTGTGTTATGATCTTTAATATTTATTCTATTACAGTAATTTTATTTTGTTTGTTATTAATTTTGTAGTTCCTTGAAATGCAATAGTAATTTCTTTAATTGGAAACCTTTCATTTGTTTATTATATAGGCATTTAATTCTGTGAACTTCCCTCTTAGGATTTCTTTTGCTATGTCTCATAATTATTTATATGTTTCTATTTTCAATTGAATTTCAGATTAATTTTTTTATTGCCTCTTTCATTATCCAGGAGCACGTTATTTATTTTCCACATATTTGCGTAGTCTCTAAAGTTCCTACTGTTGTTGATTTCTCATTTTATTTCGGTATGTTCAGAGATGAAAGTAGGTGTAATTTTTACTTTTAAACATTTATAAAATTGTTTTATAGATTATCATAATATCCAACCTAGAAGATGTTCTATGTGCACTTAAGAATAAAAGTTCCTCAACTGTTGAAGGGAATGTTCTATAAATGTGTATTCAATCCATTTGTTTCAGAATGAATTTTTTTTCTGTTTGGTTTTTTGAGGTAGGGTCTCACTCTAGCCCAGGCTGACCTGGAATTCACTCTGAATTCTCAGGGTGGCCTTGAACTCACAGGAATTCTCCTACCTCTGCTTCCCAAGTGCTGGGATTAAAGGCATGCACCACCATGCCCAGCTCAGAATGAATTTTTATGTCTGGATAATAAGTCCATTGCTGAAAGTGATGTGTTGAAGACCCTTACTACAACTCTATTGTTCTGTATCTCTCTAGATTCGTTAATACTTACTCTTTGTATTTAGGTGCTTTGGTAATGGAGGAATACATGTTTATTACTGTTAGATATTCTTATTGTAGTGACCCAATTATCACCTTATAATTAGCTTGTTTGTCTCTTTATATGGGTTGTAAAATGTATTTTATCTATAGTTCACACTAATTTCTTTGGGTTTTCACTTTCATGGGCAATCTTCTTCCATCCATTTACTTTCAGTTCATTCATGCCCTTATTGTTGAAGTGAATTTCTTATAAACAGAATCTAGCTGGACCTCATTTTACCATTCATTCTATGACTTTAAATTGTTGACATATATTATTTGCCCTAATTTTGGTATAAAATGATCAAATCAGGGTAAGTAAATTGTTAAATTTTTACTTTATCTCTTCAAATATTATCTTCTATGTTAGAAGCCTTCAAAATCTCTGCTACTATATTTCAACTGATTTACATTCAAAATAACTATCGACTCATAAGGGGTTGATATTTCTAAAGCATTACTTGTTTTCTATTTTTGTAGACTTTTTATGTCTTCCAATGACAATTTATTAAAATTCATAAGTGGTTTTTATATTTTTGAAATGGCTTTTTCTATCAATTATTATAATTAGCTGACTTTTCTTCTTGACCTTGCTGGTGTGGATAGTTGTATTCATTGAGTTTAGAATGTTGAGCAAAACTTGAATACATAAAATAACTTGCGCTTTGATATAGTTGCTAATATTTTAATATTGATGTGATTTTTGAAATTTTGCTATTGATCTTAACACATAAACTAATGAGAGATATTTGTCTATAGTTTTTATTTTTTTAAAAATACTATCATTGCTTAGTTTTGATGTCAGGGTCAAACTACCCACATGAATGGAATGGATAAAGATTCTCCGTATTCTAGAAGATACTATGAAAAATTTGTGTAAATTCTTTACATACTTGGAATTTCTCAATGACAACTACTTTGGCCTATACGTTCCTCTTTTTAGAAATGTTTTTAATTAAAGATTTACTGAGTTAAAATTAGAATATTATAAAAAATTCTTTTAAAATATATATCTTGTATTAGTTACTATTCTTGTGACCAAAATACAAGACAAGAAACAAGAAAGGAAAAGTCAATTTGGCTTAAAAGTTGGAGGGAACAAAGTTCATCATGGCAGGGAAAAAGTGGCAGAAGGAAAAAGAGGCAGCTGGTACATTGCATCAAAAGTCAGAATCTGAGAAAGATGTATACTGGTGCTTAGCCTGCTTTCTCCTTTTCATTCACACTTGGCTCCAGTTTAGGAGATAGTGCAATCCACATCCAGGGTGAGTCTTTCTACCTCAGTTAAACCTTTCTGGAAACGTCCTCATAGACACACCCAGAGGTGTATTTCCACAATAGTTCTAAATCCAGTCAAGTTGACAGTGAAGATTAACCACCATGTGCTTCAATTGGCTTTTATTACATTTATTATGTTGTGAAACCATTATCATGATACAATTTCATCACTTCAAATATAAGCTTCATATCAATTACCAAAATCATCACACAAACTCTTTTCCCCATCATGCCACCAGAATTTTTTTTTGTGGATTTATCTACTATGCGCTTATGACGTAAGTGGAATTATATGATACGTCTTCTGTGACTACATTGTTACTAGCAAGTTTTCAGTGTTCATTTGTGTTACAGGATGTCATCTAACTGTTGTTTTAAATGCTTAAAATCATTCCATTATATGGTTATGTCACACCTATTTATCCAGTCATCCTAAAATGGACATTTAAGCTTCTATTTCCAACAATTATGAAAAAAATTGCTATGTATACTCATGTATAAGTTAGTTTGTGAATATATTTGACAACTCTAAGATCTATATCCAGGAGTGGAATTGCTAAATGATATGCATGAATCTACTTCTGACCATTTGAGGAACTGTCAGATTATTTCCCAAAATAATTGCACAGATAATATACATATATATATTGATTCCAATTTCTTCACACCTTTTCCAACAATTGGTATTGTCCATCTTATTTATTGTGGTCATTGTAGTGGATATGAGGTAATAGTATATTGTGGTTTTGTTTTGCATTTCCTTAATGACATTGATACTAAATATTTTCATATGCTCATGACTATATACGTTGCTTAAATTCACAAGTTACTTTTAGGGACAGTATAACATTTTACATAAAATGAACTTGGAGATTTGTTATGGGTTATATTCATTCCATAGATCGGTTTGGTAAGCATGCTATAATAACAATATAAAGTTTCTAAACTGTCAACAAAGAATTGCTTTATAATATATTTAATTTTTCTCAATTGATTTCATTTATATAGGTATTACTGCTTTTTTGTTGGCCCTAAGCTCTAGTGAGAACCTCCTATGCAGAGTAGAAGTAATCATGTGATTGTTGAGGGTGGTACATTAATTCCTTCACCAGTAAAAGTAATGTTTCATATCACTTTTGTTTTGTCTTGAAATGGTTCCTTTTTCATATTGTTTCATCATTGCTGCTATTAGTAAGTTTTGAAAGGGTTGACAAATATTTTACCTGGCTTTTATATGATCACATGGTTATTTTGTTCTAATAATAATATGATACCATTGGTTAATTTTCATATCAATCCAATTTCATTGCATCATTTATATAAATGTTACATATCCATTGTATATCATTTCTTTTAAATACTGATGTATTTATTTTTGCTAGTGCTTTGTTAAGTACTTTTTTCTTCATTTCTCTGTTTGTGATACCAGCATGATTTTGCCTTTGCAGAGTGAATTGGAAAATGTTACCTCTATTCAGAGAAGTGGTTCAGAATGCTGGCATTTATTCCTTAAATATTTATTGGAAAATACTCTTTATCTAAACCATTTAAGCCTGAGCATTTCTTTTTTATTATTAATTTTTACTTATTTATTTATTTGAGAGAGACAGACAGACGGTCAGACAGATGAAGAGAGAATGGGCATGCCAGGGTCTCCAGCCACTGCAAATGAATTCCAGATGCATGTGCCACCTTGTTCATCTGGCTTATGTGGGTAAAGCATCTTAACAACTAAGCCATCTCCCCAGCCCGAGGCACGAGCATTTTTTTTTTCGAGATAGGGTTTCAGTCTAGCCCAGGCTGACCTGTATTTCTCTAAGTAGTCTTAGGGTGGCCTCGAACTCATGTCTATCCTCCTACCTCTGCCTCCAGAGTGCTAGGATTAAAGGCGGGCGCCACCACGCCCAGCTGGCATGAGCTTTTTTATGTAGTTATTTCTTTCGCCATCTTATTCTCTTTATTTCCTGTTTTGTTTTATTAAGTTTTTCTACTTTCTCTTTATTTATTTGCATGAGCATATGAGCGCGCACGTGTGTGTGTGTGTGTGTGTGTGTGTGTGTGTGTGTGTATGTTTGCTGGGGCCTCTTGTTGTTGCAAATGTATGTGCTACTTTTGCATCTGGATTCATGTGGGTGTTGTGGAAATGAACTGGGTTCTTGCATACTTTGCAAACAAATGTCTTTATCCACTGACCAATTTTCCCAGCCTTGTTATTATTTCTCATTGTTGACATTTTATAGTTTCTTTTTTTTTAGTTTTTCTATTTCAATGTTTGTTTTTTTTTAACTTATTGGTGTAAAATTGTTTATAGTATTTCTCATAATCCATATTTTAGTTTGTAGTGATAGCCTTGCATTCATTCTAGATTTAAGTACTTTGTATGCATTCTCTGTTTTCTTTTTTTTAATTTTTTTGTTCATTTTTATTTATTTATTTGAGAGCGACAGACAGAGAGAGAAAGAGGTAGATAGAGAGAGAATGGGCACGCCACGGCCTCCGGCCACTGCAAACGAACTCCAGATGTGTGCGCCCCCTTGTGCATCTGGCTAATGTGGGTCCTGGGGAATCGAGCCCCGAACCAGGGTCCTTAGGCTTCACAGGCAAGCGCTTAACCACTAAGCCATCTCTCCAGCCCACATTCTCTGTTTTCTTCATTAGCACAGTGAAAGTGCCATCAGTTTTGTTAATCATTTTTTTCCAATATGTCACTTTGGTTTTATTGATTTCTGCCATGGTTTTCCTGTTCTCTATTTATTTCCATGGTAACTCATGATTTTATGCTGTCTGCTTTCTTTGCAGTCATATGTTCTTCTTTTTCTGGTTTCCTACTATTAAATTATTGACCTGACATCCCAACTACCTTTAATTTGGTACTGGAGATTGAAGTCAGGGCCTTGCACATACTAAGTATGCAGTCAACACTCAGCTAAAATTTTAGCCCTTTCATTCATTGCAACATACGCATTTACAGTCATGGATTTCTAATTGCAGAATTAGCTGCATCCAATGTTCTATAATTTGTTCTTTTATTTTTATAGATCTTGAAGAGTTTTGTGATTTCTATTATAATTTCATTTTTGATCATTGAAATTTTTAGCACCATGTTCTTTAATTTCCACACATTCTGTTTTCCCCTAAATTTATTTTTATTACTAGTATATAGTCTGTTTTAGGAAATGTTCCACAGTCAGTGGGGCTTGTTGTTGAATGGAATGTTATAAAGAAAACCATTAGTTCTAGGTGGTTTTAGTGGTTATCATGTCTTCCACCATGTTCTTAATGTTTTGCTTGTGTTTCATCTTCCTCTGAAAAGGAGGCAGACAAATGCTCAATGCTAACTGGTGAAATACTGGTGTCTTCTTTCAATCCAATAGTTTTGATTTCATGTATTTTGTAAGTTTGTTGTCATTGTTGTATTTTTTTTATATTTTTTGATGGAATGACTTTTTTTGTTGTTTTTTCAAAGTAGGGTCTCACTCTGGCCTAGGCTGACCTGGAATTCACTATGTAGTCTCAGGGTGGCCTCAAACTCAAGGCAACCTCTGCCTCACGAGTGCTGGGATTAAAAGTGTGCGGAATGGCATTTTTTGACACAGAGTCTGATGTATCCGAGATTGTTTCAAAAACCTTGTTTTTTTTTTGTTTTTTTTTTTCTTTTTGTTACTGGGGATTGCACTCAGGGCCTCATGCATACTAGAGTAGCATGCTACCACTGATCTACAACTGAAATGTTTTATAAAACTTTATTTTGAGAGAGAATTTCACTAAATTATTCAATGTGGCTTTGAACTTGCAATCCTTATGTCTCAGCCTCCTTTGTAGCTGATATTGTAGGACTACACCACCATGGCAGGCTGCTGTATAGTTTTATTACATGTCTTTTCTTGTTCTGTATTGAAAAGTATAGACTATAACATTTTATGTTGAAAAAGTAGCAGAATTCCCCAAATCACATGTGTATTGTGGATGAGTTACACGTATGTTGACTTTTGTATTCTCTCAGCCCTCATGGAGGTGGCTCAGGGCCTGAAGTGACCAGAGTTCTGGAGGTGAGGTGATTAAATCCCTGGGACAAGATGACCTCTTTGCTTCAGTGTGCCATTTAAGCTCTGTTATCATTCTCTATATGTATCATGATATGATGTGAGTAAGAAATCCTGGAACATTCTGTTTTGAGTACTTCCTCTGAATATTTTAACATGCGATATTCAATCAAGATCTGTGACAATGGAATTGTCTTAGGTGTTTTACATATTCAGTGTCTATGAAATATGTTAGAAAATTGTCCTAGAAACTTTCTTTGCTGTTTCATCCATATTTTTCAGTTATAAATGTATCAAATTGTTTGTATTCTTATTATAATTATCAACAATTAATAGTTACTATCCTACAAAGCAAAATTTTACCTATTTTTTGAAATAGAAATTTTTTTCTGTCAAAAAGGCTTAGGGCTTTACATTACAATGAAAACTTGCCTACTTTTAGTGAAAATAACATAACTTCCCACCATTCACTGTTATTATACTTTAAAAGAAAAAAAAAAAACATTTCTCTTTTAGATTTTAACTAGTAAAATGAGAACTGTAAATTCTGTGACCCGCAGTAACCAGTTATTGATTTACTCACTTTACAAATCCATTCTATGCATGATATCTTAGAGGAACAGAAGTATAAGACCTGATTTCTGTTCTCAAAATTTTATAGTATATCTGAAGATAAAAGACTTTGACATGTAAGTGTGTAAATAACAGTTATGGTAACATAGCATTAAACACAAAAGGAGTCTCAGAATAATGATATGTGAAAAAAGTACCAAGATGCTATGATTCTTCCTGTAAAGGGCATAAGCTAAATTGAGGAGAGAGGAAGAATGACTTAAGCATGTACTTATGTAGCAGGTACTTTGAGGCACTTTCTTCAGAATTTTACATATTAGTTTATTTAATCCCCACAATCACCCTAGGAAATACAGTTTTAGTGGCTATCTTACAGTAATATTGGTAGCAAGAGGCAGAATAAAGTGAAAGTATCTGTTTTGCCTAGTGTACTGTGGTGGGATACCTTTAGTAGATATTGAGAACTAGAGAAGCCCGTAGGAGACACAGTGTACTTTATTAATAATAGTGAGTTTGACAAAGACCTTATAGGCTTCTGGTAACAATGTTGCCTCTTCTTTAGACGTTAGGGCTCTCCTTTTTCTTAATATCTATGATCTAGGGTTGTCAGGACTCATTAACCACCCATGGATTTGGTATATCAAACTTACCTTCAGCCATTTTCTGTATCTTTAGTTTTTTTCTAGGATAAGGAACAACCATTTCATATGTGAAGTGATTATTGTCTTTTGTCACAGTGTGTTAGTACTTTGGTTTTGTAGTTTAGGTTGATACTTAAAATATGACTGCTAACAATTCTATCAGTTTGGACCAGTGCTATAAAGGTTGTGTGATAACTAGTACTATGTGGGTCTGGATTATTGGATCTTTGAGTATATTCTCTACTAGTATAAGAATTGGAACCCTTGGAAGCATCTAGTAAGAGATTACTGCAGAGAGATTAATTTTTAGAAGACCAAGTGAATTTTAAAAGACCATTCAAATTTTCAGTTTGCAATGAGATGCTTTAAAGTTCTGGCTGTCACCAACATTTGAGAGGGACCAATGCTAATAGTTTCATATAAGACCTCAATATTTCATTGAGTTTGCCTAAATATGTTCGAATTCCTTCACAGTATACACCTATATTTTTGAGGCAAGGTCTCACTCTAGCCTAGTCTGACTTAGAACTCACGCTATAGCCCAGGCTGTCTTTGAACTCATGGCAATCTTACTACTTCAGCCACTCAAAATTATAATTAAAGTTGTGAGCCACCATATTCAGGTAAACTTAGTTTTAAGCTGTTCAAACTTATTATAAACCACTCAGACTCTCTTGCTTATCTGGATAATTGAAAGAAAATACTTGGTAGTTTATGTTTTCACTTTTCATTTTTTTCCATTTTATTTGAATATCCAAGTAATAGAATGCTTATAATAATTCTATTTTCCTTAATGATACTTGCTTCAACTATTCTACAGTAAAAATGGGGGAAGGGTTTCTACAATTTCCTTGATGTCTATCCTAACAGCTGTAAGCATTTAACAACTAATCAGCTCAATTCAGCTCACCTGTGTGAGTGATCCTTGACAGCTCCATCTGCTTTGAGTCAGGGTTTTTTTTTTCCTTCCTTTTTCATAAAAGACTTAAAGGGAAAAGAACTAATGGACTTGGAGATTATCTTTAGCTATGTGACTCAATGTACAAATTTTTTTGAAAAATCCATTTACATTAAGATATTTTTAGCAACAGCTGACTACCATATAATTGGCAATAAATATTACGGACAACAAACACTGTACAAAAACAATCAGTAAGTTAGATATGGGTTCCAAAGAAATAGGGAAAATACTAGCTAAAAATCAAAATGAGGCTTCTATTTTTAATATTTTTAAAATATATAGTATTTATGAAACTCTTTACTATGGCTGTAATAACCATATAATTAAATTAAATGCTAAATCTTTTGTAAGAAAGGCAGGTCTTACCACTATAAGGATGCTGTTGTATTAAGCATGGATAAGAAAATCAAGATTAGAGAGAAAAACCATAGTACCTATGTTAAAAATAAGTAAGTAAGATAGAAAAAAATTTGACTTACTTCTACTCTTACTTGGATCTTTTGATCCACATTGCTGCTGTGTAGAAGATAACATCTGATAAAAAATACCAGAAATCTTTCCCTGCTAATAACAGTCTTATTCCTCCAGAAGAACAGTGAGTAGCTATTAACAATGAAATACATTTTGCATGTAGCCATGTATAGCTGTAACAAGAGCCTACTATTTTTAAACACCTTTACAATCTTACAATCTTACAATCAAGAACTTCAGCCAGCTTCACCTTCCCAGCCATGCATTTATCTCCTTTTATAATAGCCCTATATAAGTGAGCCCAACTGTTAGCTCAGTAACATCAAAGAAATCCTAGAGTCACTTGCCTAGAGTTAGTAACAATCAGAAATAGACTGCCTGGCTCAATCTAAGGTCCAGGTGCTCCCCATTAAGTATCAGTGCCCAAAATGACACAAGGTTAATACTTCTCCTGCCTAAGCCAAAGAGAGCTCTTCCACCTCTTCTGAATTTTCAGACAGAATTATGATGGACATAAATGCTGGACACTTTTTCTATCCAAAGAAGCAACTAAGGTAAGTTCATTGCTTGAATTTCAAAGTATTCAAGGATATTACTGCTGGAAGGGTCCTTTGAATATTATTTAGTGAAGTCCATCCTTCATTATACAGAAGGGAAACAGGTAAAGATTAATGGACAGAGTGATATAAATTTCCTAGAAGAGTTTTCTGCTAAACACCATAGGACACTTTCTAGGAAAGCTTCTCCCACAGATCTACCACACAGTGTTGTGCTCTGTGGAGCACCTGTGAAAGTATGACATTTCTCTTACTTTTGGGGTACTGAAATGATTTAATGCTTCTGTAAAAGTATGTTAGTTTAGAAAACAGACTTCCTCAAACAAATGTTATTTTCAAATACACCAGTCTTTGGCAAAAACTCTTCACTTCATATCTAGCCATTGTCTTCTGGCATTAAAGGCTGGGGTCATAGGCTAGAGAGATGGCTTAGCGGTTAAGTACTTGCCTGTGAAGCCTAAGGACCTCAGTTCGAGGCTTGATTCCCCAGGACCCATGTTAGCCAGATGCACAAGTGGGCGTGCATGTCTGGAGTTCGTTTGCAGTGGCTGAAGGCCCTGGCGCACCCATTCTCTCTCTCTCTCTCTCTCTCTCTCTCTCTCTCCTGGCCTCTTTCTCTGTCTGTCACTTTCAAATAAATAAATAAAAATAAAAAATAAAAAATAAAAAAAGATTGGGGCCTAAGAAACAATGTGTTTCTGGTCTTCCCCACCCCACTACATCTTGAACCCCAAGCTAGACAACCTCAATATCTCCAAAGCAGTTTTTGAAGTTGTTTATAGTCATTTTAAAAATATTGTGTAATCAATATTTTTTCCACTACTATAAACCAAAGGCGAAGGGATTTCAAGCACTGTAGTAAGCAAGTGCTGGGGGTAAAAACTATGGTAAGGCCATGGTCATATTCTTGGACAGACACAAATTCAGATTGACATCGTGACTGTATTTCCTGTATGTGACCAACCATTTTGCCTATTTACAAAATTAGATAGTTACTCTTTTGCTGACCATGTTGTCTATGGAATTGTAGTGAATTAAATTTTTTTTCTCAGAAATCTTTGTCAGATAAGATATAGTGGTTTTATTTACTTATTTTGCAGTTGGATAAGACACAGGATTTTTCAGGTGGATAATGTTGGGGCTGGAGAGATGACTTAGTGGTTAAGATACTTGCCTGCAGACCCAGGTTCAATTCCCCAGTACCCATGTAAGCCAGATGCATAAAGTGGTACATGTGTCTGTGTCTGGAGTTAGTTTGCAGTGGAAAGAGGCCCAGGCATGCACATTGTTTCTTTCTCTCTCTCTTTGTCTCTCTCTCTCTCTCTCTGACTCTTTATGTCAAATATATAAATATTTAAAAACTGGATAATATTTCTATTTGTCTCACAGCCTGTGGGCCATAGCTGATTTCATGACACTTTTGGAAGGAGATAATGCCTTAGACACTTTACCTTCAAATCTGGTATCAGAGCTTCTTTGCAGAACTAGAAATGTGATTATCCTTGACTTGGACACCATTATTAATTAACTTATCCATTTATTTAGAGTACCTTTCTCTGACAACTACTGATGGGAGACATATGATACAGAGATGAACACAACCGATAAAGATTTTTTATGACTTTGTTTTTATTATTTATGTATTTGACAGTGAAAGACGAAGAGACAGAGAGAGAGAGAGAGAATGAGAATGGGCTCGTCAGGGTCTACAGCCACTGCAAATGAACTCCAGATGCATGCACCCCCTTGTGCATCTGGGTAACGTGGGTCCTGAGGTATCAAATCCGGGTCCTTTGGCTTTGCAGGCAAATGCCTTAACCACTAAGCCATCCCTCCAGTCCCCCCTTTTTAAATCAGTATATTCTTGCTCACCCTCAACTAGTCGAGTCTTTAACTGGAAAATAATTACTTAGTTATGAGCCCTTATGGGGATGGATCTATACCTAATTTTTATTTTATACCTTCAGTATGTACCATATTTGGTACCAAGTGGGTGCTCAGTAGATATTTACAGAATGAATGAAGTATGTGAAAATAAGGAATACAGATGTTAGCAACTTAACTGATGAGGATCCTGTCATATGACCCTCAGAGACATTAAAAAATGTAAGGGGAAAAGGTATCATGCAGGCTGGAGAGATGGCTTAGCCGTTAAGTGCTTGCCTGTGAAGCCTAAGGACCCCGGTTTGAGGCTCCATTCCCCTGGACCCACATAAGCGAGATGCACAAGGGGGTGCACGCGTCTGGAGTTCATTTGCAGTGGCTGGAGGCCCTGGCATACCCATTCTCTCTCTCTGCCTCTTTCTCTGTCCGTCACTTTCAAATAAATAAATAAATAAAATAAACAATAATTTTTAAATAAAGGTATCATGCTTCACCTGCTTAAAGAGGAAACAGAGAATAGTGTTCAATAATATAGATATTG
This sequence comes from Dipus sagitta, assembly GCA_036346955.1. NCBI lineage: Eukaryota > Metazoa > Chordata > Mammalia > Rodentia > Dipodidae > Dipus > Dipus sagitta. Next base: position 68,023,500 of record CM070776.1, read on the forward strand.
GGACTTGACAGAAGCCAGGAAAGAAATGGTTTCCAATCACCAGTACCATTTGTTGTCTATGTAACCTGGACCAACTTACCTAAGCATTATCTTCCTTCTCTCTTTCTTTTGGTCAGATTTGCTAAGGGTTTATCAATCTTGTTTATCCTTTCAAAGAACCAGCTCTTTGTTTCATTAATTCTTTGTATTGTTTTTTTGGTTTCTATTTCATTAATTTCTGCCCTAATCTTTATTATTTCTTCCCGTCTACTGATTTTTGGTTTGCCTTGTTCTTCTTTTTCCAAGGCTTTAAGGTGAAGCATTAGGTCATTTATTTGCGACCTTTCTAATTTCTTAATATAGGCACTTAAAGCTATAAATTTACCTCTTAGAACTGCCTTCATTGTGTCCCAGAGATTTTGGTATGTTGTGTTCTCATTATTGTTTGACTCTATAAATTTTTTGATTTCCTTCTTGATTTCTTCATTGACCCATTCATCATTTAGTAATGTATTGTTTAGTTTCCATGATTTTGTGTATGCTCTATAGCCTTTCTTGCTATTGATTTGTAGTTTGATTCCATTGTGGTCAGATAGAATGCAAGGAATTATTTCAATTTTCCTGAATTTGTTAAGATTTGCTTTGTGTCCTAATATATGGTCTATTTTAGAGAATGATCCATGTGCTGCTGAAAAGAATGTATATTCTGCAGCATTTGGATGAAATGTCCTGTATATGTCTGTTAGGTCCATTCCTTCTATGACCTCGTTTAGTCCAGATGCCTCTCTGTTTATTTTTTCCCGGGATGACCTGTCAATTGATGAGAGTGGGGTGTTAAAGTCACCAACTACCACTGTGTTTGGTGTTATCTGTGACCTTAGTTCTAACAGTGTTTGTTTGATGAATTTGGGAGCCCCCATGTTAGGTGCATATATGTTTAGGATTGTAATGTCCTCCTGTTGGAGTGTGCCCTTAATCAATATAAAGTGACCTTCCTTATCTTTCTTGACTAATGTTGGAGTGAAGTCTGCCTTGTCAGCTATTAGGATAGCAACCCCTGCTTGCTTTCTGGGTCCATTTGCTTGAAACACCGTTTTCCAACCTTTCACCCTAAGATAATGTCCATCCTTTGTAGAAAGGTGAGTTTCTTGGAGACAACAAATTGTAGGGTCCTGCTTTTTAACCCAGTCTGCAAATCTATGTCTTTTGGTTGGAGCATTGAGGCCATTGATATTAAGAGATATTATTGAAAGATGTGTATTTATGCTTGCCATTTTTTTTTTTTTTGTGGTTCTGGTTCTACCTTTGCTCTCTTATATTAACTAGTATTTGAGTGTTGTTTGCTGTTTTCCAGGTTCCTTATATGTGTGTTTTTCTTTCTCTTCGGCATGGAGGATTCTTTCAAGTATTTTGTGTAGAGCTGGTTTTGTCTTCAAATACTCCTTTAGCCTGCTTTTGTCATGGAATGTCCTTATTTCTCCATCTATTTGAATGGATAGTTTTGCAGGATAAAGTAGTCTTGGTTGACAGTTGTTATCTTTCAGAGTTTGGAATACTTCACTCCAAGCCCTTCTGGCTTTGAAAGTTTGTGTTGAGTAATCTGCTGTGATCCTGATGGGCTTGCCTTTGTAGGTAACTTGATTTTTCTCTCTAACTGCTTTCAATATTTTTTCTTTGGATTGTGTGTTTGGTAGTTTGATTATAATATGGCGAGGAGAGGTTCTTTCCAGGTTTTGTCTGGCTGGTGTTCTAAATGCTTCCTGTATCTGCATTGGCACCTCTTTCCCACTTTGGGGGAAGTTTTCTTCTATGATTTTGTTGAAGATGCCTACTATACCTTTGGATTGAAATTCTTCTCCTTCTACTATACCCTGAATTCTTATATTTGATCTTTTCATAGTGTCCCGAATATCTTGAAATTCCCATTCATACTTTTCTATTAGTTTGTCTTTCTCTTTGTTGGATTGTATTAGATCTGCCACCTGGTCTTCTAGCTTAGATATTCTGTCCTCTCCTTCATCCATTCTACTGGTGAGATTTTCTACAGAGTTTTTTATTTCATTAACTGTGTTCTTCATTGCTAGTAATTCTGACTGGTTTTTCTTCAATATTTCTATTTCCTTATTTATGTCTTGTATTGATTTCTTTATTTCGTTAAATTGGTGCCCTGTATCTTCTCTGATTCCTTTGATTTCTTCTTTGAGTTCATTGAACATATTTACAATCATTCTTTTGAAATCTTTCTCAGGCATTTTCTCTAACTCGTTTTCACTAGAGGTCATTTCTGAAGCATTGATGCTTTTTGGTGGATTTATATTGCCTTGGTTTTTGGTGTTTCTTGTGTTATAATGTATATATTTTTGCATCTTGGATTAAGTTACTGCTTAGATTTTCCAGTTAGCTGGGTATCCTTTGCTGTATCTATTGATCTGATATTGTATATCTTCTATGTAGGAGATTAAGATGTTAGGTGTGGCTCTTACCACTCTCAGAGTATCTAGACACGTGGTCCTAGGGGTTAAGTTTGCCTGCTATGGGGGTATTCAAATAGGTTGAGTGGAATAAAATACAGGTATATTCTAAAATTTAACTAAGCCCTATACACATTCAGTCAAGAACAGCACCGAGCATTTATGCAAGATTAGGTATTATAAAAACCAGATCCTCTATCAACAAAGAAGTTAAGATTTCTGGTCTGTTGAGGGATCCAAGTCAGCTTGTGACCAGGTGAGACCCTTCCCTGGTTCAATCCCAGTTACCTCTTTGGATGCTTTTGGTCTCAGTCAAGTTGCTGGCTGGGATGTTGGGCCACTGTTCTGCTTTCTGGAACTGGGTACTGGCTTTTCCTGTGGGGCAAACCAAGCCTGGCAACTGTGGCCCTGCAGATTGGTGCCCCTGATGCTGGATCCCCGCTGCTGCCGCTGGAGCTGCCGCTGCTGGGACCACTGCTGCTGGATCCGCCACTGGAGATGCCGCTGCTGGGTCTGCCCCCGCTGATCCGCTGGAGCTGCCGCTGCTGGGTCCTCCGCCTCTGATCCGCTGGTGCTGCCGCTGCGGGATCCGCCTCTGCCGCTGAAGCCCCTGGAGCCTCCGCTGCTGGATTCGCTGCCCTGAAGCCGCTGTGGCCGGTACCGGAGCAGCTGATGGTGTTTTTGGGGCTGGAGTCACGACTTCCACCGCCGCTTCCGGCTTCCACCGCCGCTTCCGCTGCCGGGGTCTGAGCCGCCGCTGTTGGATCCCGAGTCGCCACTGCCGGAGCCCGTGATGCAGCTGCCGGTGCCCGTGCTGCCGCTGCCGCTGCCAGAGTCTGAATCGCCGCTACCGGGTCCCGAGGTGTCGCTGCCGGAGCCCAAGTCGCCGCTACCGGGTCCCGAGCTGCCGCTGCCGGAACCCGAGCTGCCGCTACCGGGTCCCGAGCTGCCGCTCCCGGAGCTGCTTCGGCCTGCCCGTGTGGGCTCTGGATATCTCCTACTTCTCCGCTGCTGTTTTAATCTCTTATACACCTCCCTTGTGTATTTTGCTGGGTTTTCTTTGGCTTTTTCTCCCCTAGGCTGCTTAGGCGTGGCTCCTATGCCGCCATCTTGACCGGAAGTCAGCATTATCTTCCTTACTTCATTCACTAGTAAGAGAATTAAGGCCAGTTATACTAATTTCACGGAATTAGCAATAAAATTATCTGAGATGAGTGATATTTGAAGTATTTAGCATGTGCACCTTTGCAAAAGGAGACATTGTGCTGTGAGGATGGGCCTGAACCTCATCCTCCCAGGCCTGCTCATCCATTCCAACCTGATAATCATTTTGTCTGCATTTTAACTGCCTGTAGTTTATTTTACTCATTATTTTTATTTTAGGAAACAACAGATAGAGAGGTTCTACCTTTATAAAATATAATGCAGAGGGAGGAGAGGGGAGGACTTCAGGGGATGGTATTTTATATGTATATGTAGGAAAACAGATTACTGCGGGTGGAAAGGCCTAAGTAAGGTCAAGGGAAGGACTGAGTAAAGGAATGGTGGCAGTAGGGCTAATCAAAATCTAAGAGGGTATGAATAAGTCATATGGAAACCTACTTTTTTTGGACAATGGTACATCCAGAAGCCATAGATTGTTACTACAAGATTTTCAGTACCAGGGATGGGATACCCTCCAATGAGTTGTTGGCTAGGGAGGTCACTGATGCCCCCAAAACATTACAGATGATTGCTGAGGTTCTTGGTTTCCCACCAGGAATAAATGGTAAGACCTTATTACTGAAGACTCCACATGCTTGGGCTGCAAGGTCATAGAAATCTTGCTGGAACTGAGCTGACAATTTCCAACCTGTAGACCAGCTTAAAACTGTGAAAAGCTATGCTGCATGTAGCTCCATGGGGGAGAGAGAAGTCATCAGTGGAGATAAATAACAGTGGGCACTGCAAGTCTTAAGTTGGGCCAGCCAGGCCAAATGAGCCAATGGGTACAATAGTGACATGTCTATCATGGGGGAAACCACCTGCTCTCTAATTGGACTGGAGGCCAATGCCACAGGAGGGAATTCATGCCTGATAATGAAAACCTATGATAGGGAAAGTCATGAACCCTAGGGCTGTAACACCTGCTGGTGTCTAAATGCATATATTATGTTCACCAAACTGCCCAGTAAGCACTTTTCTTAATGTTCATACCCATGTATTAATGCTACTCTCACTTTTGGTAAAGAAGCTTCTCTTTTCAGATGGTGGTGACCTATAAGATCACTCTAAAGGCACCATAGTACTGATAAGAAGTGACAGAGGAATGTTTAGCAATGAAACATCTCTGTCACACCTTCCAAGGCTCAGAGTCTATTGCAGAAGAGGTGGTGGGATGAATGTAAGAGCCAATGGAAGGATAGGACTCCATAAAATGCACTCTTTCTGACACAAAATGGCCTGGATATCCATGACCTAGCAGTGCCTGGCACTACCTACCCAAGACCAATATAATAGGAGGAAAAAATGATGATATCAAAATAAAAGAGAGAATTATTGAGAAGAGGAGGGGGTATAATGGAGAGTGGAGTTGTGAAGGGGAAAGTGGGGGAAGGGACTTATCATGGTTTATTGTCTATAATTAAAGAATTTGTCAATAATAAAAAATAAAAATAATAAATAAAAATAAAATAAAGCATAATACTCAAAACTACTAAAATAAATCCTAGAACAAAGAGGATCTGGGGTATATTCACCTAATGTTTGGTTTTTGAAGGCAATAAAAACAAGTCACAAGACAAAATGGAAATGCCTCTCTTTCAGGATTAAAACAAAATTTTATCTCAGAAAATTAAAATGAAGACAAATGATGACTTAGTAAAAAAGTAAAAAAAAAAAAAGAAAGAAAGAAAAGAAACTGGGCTGGAGAAATGGCTTAGTGGTTAATCGCTTGCCTGTGAAGCCTAAGGACCCCGGTTCGAGGCTCAATTCCCCAGGACCCACCTTAGCCAGATGCACAAGGGGGCGCACGTGTCTGGAGTTCGTCTGCAGTGGCTGGAGGCCCTAGCGCACCCATTCTCTCTATATATATATCTGTCTCTTTCTCTCTGTCTGTTGTTCTCAAATAAATAAAAAAATAAAATAAACAAAAATTTTTAAAAAAAGAAAAGAAACAAAGAATACACAAATAAGGCTTGTATAATAGCTCAGTTGGAGATTTAGCTATTAAGCATGTGCAAGGTCCAAGGCCCAGCATTTCATCTTCAGAACCAAATAATAAATAAATGAAAAAAGTAAGAAGGACACAAAACAAAACAAAATTCAATTGTACAGGTATTTAAGGGTTGAAGAATCAGGTATTACAATCAGGATACGGGGTAGCACCTTGGAAAAATTATGTGCTCAATCTTCCTGAAGTGATCTACCACATTTTAAACCCATCTTAAGTCACATATTTGCATTTGGAGCTCAGAAACTGATTTAGAAAAATGAGAAAAGAAACTTATAAATGTCCCATCCCAAATATCTACATACCAAGAGTTCACATGTATATGATGTGCTCCTAAGGCAACACTAAACAGGCTATATCATTGGTCCAATCTTGCCAATAAATATAAAGCAGTCTTAGACTGGTTAATTTTGTTTTCCATCTTTTGTTTTGCTGATTAGAGAACATAACCTAGCATCTATGGTCACACTACCCTGAACATATCTAATTTATCAGAATCTAGGTGTGATTGTAGTCAAAGGCTAGGTTTCACATATGACAAAATGCAATCCTTAAACTAAAAGAATAAATATACGGAAGGTACTATAGGGATATGAATGAATATTTGACCAATCATCACACTCTTCAGTTCCAGACCTAGCTTACTAGGTATATAAAAAGATTTAGAAAATTCTAATAATTACAAAAAATTCCTATATTTGGAGCTCTGCAAGTGCAGGGATCTGTTATTTTTTTCAATGTTTGAATTCTGAGGCTATCTGTAGTCACTGACACACAAGGGATACTCAGTACATGTTGAATAAAAGAATGAGTATGACCAATGTCAGTCACTCACATTCTCTTATGTAAGAAGACAGACTTTTGATGTTCTTTACATGAAGATAAGGAGTCATTAGGGAGGATGAAAATATTGGCCTCTCTTGGAAGTACATTGTTGAGTCAACCAGCTACCACTTCACTCTCAAGAACTAATAAACTGTTTTTAAGTGCTAAGCCCATTAGCCAGGAAGCATGTAACTAGAATCCTCCAATAATCAGGAATGACACAACTAGTGCAAAAATATTGATAGACAGATCCAACAAAACAAGATACAGCAGAACTTCCACCATTCTTAGCTTCGCAGACATGAAGGATGTGTTACGACAATCTAGGAAAGAACCATCAAAACTGTTCACCTTGAATGGAATGAGAATCTTTGAACCAAGAGCCTCAGACAGTCTGTCTGATTCTTCACTGGTGAGACTTGACACACTATAATATGGAATAAATGTTAGCATTTAACCAACACAACATATGTAATTACTTAAAAGCCTAAACTTAAATTGCATTAAATCATCACATGCTAGTAATGATTTTAAGGACTTATATTAATTGATTTTAACATTTATTAGTTCAGGCAGAAAAAGACTATTGCTTCATAAAGACCTTAAGAGATAATTGATAACATTGTTACCTTCATTGTACAAGTGACAAGACTGAGGCAAAGATAATTAAATTTCCCCCTCAGGATTACATAGGCAATAAGGTGGCAGAATCATATTTTGAATGCATGTAATTTTAGCTCTTAGACCCAGACCTTTATTCATCATTGCACATTGTTGTAGCTAGTTAATATTTTTAGGTTCTAAATGTGAGTGGGTATGGGCTGTGGTATATACATCAGACTGTTGTATTCCTTCCTTTTTCTGCCTCTTTCTATATCAGCTGAAAATATATCTCTACTTTTTGGTTCCCAGGGCCAAATTTAACAAAATTCTTAATGAGGTATAATCCTATCCACTTCACAGAATCTTTCAAAGTAATACATGTGGAAATATAGGATTGTCATTCAAAATGAAACATAACATTAGGAAAGTAGAAATAGCAGTGTGATATTAATTGCATACTTTAACCAGACCCAGGCTTGATTATGCAAATAAGCAGAAATCACATTCATGCCTGAAACTGAGTTAATGAAAAGAATGCTGACTAGCTATCTAAAAATGGCTACATAAGTCTAAAAACATAGTTAATTTATTTGATCACTTTTTTATTTTATTTATTTAATTATTTATTTTGAGGTAGGGTCTCACTCTAGGTCAGGCTGACCTGCCATTCACTGTAGTCTCAAGGCAGCCTTGAAATCACAGTAATCCTCCTACCTTTGCCCCCCAAGTGCTAGAATTAAAGTGGTACACACCTTGCTATTTGATCCCTTTTGAGGTATTATGAGGCCTAGTCAAATTTTAGCTTTTATTTCCACCACTACTCTCTCAAAGCAAAATATGCCTACACTGAAATTTATAAGACATATTGAAGTGACTATTATAATAATATATTTTGCATTACCTCTCACTTTTAAATAGTTTATTCTAGTAGTCACATGACATTGTATATATATGTAATATGTGTAATAATATTGTCACAGATTATATATATATATATAGTACATAATATATATAAATATATATTATATAAGATCTGTGACAATATATAATATATAATCTGACAATGATTTCATGGGTTTGAAGTGTTAGCAACAGACATGAATAACAAATAGCAGCAACAGCATACACATGAATATGTTACAGTGTCTGTTATTGTTGCTATTTCAGCTAAGCTCTGTGGGATTTGAGATTTTATGCTTTCTAGGGAGTGTGAAAACATAAAAATGTTATTGGTACAGAATGTTAGACACTTTGCAATTGTAATGGGAGGACAGCCTTGAGATGAGGTAAGAAAATTCCTGTTATGGAAGTCAGTGTCAAAGGTGGACTATATTCATCAAAAAAAAAAAAAAATCAGCCCTCATTTATTCCAAAAGCTACCTTCAGAAACCCTCAACCCTAACACTGAATAACCCTCTCATTTGAAATGTCCTCATACTTCATACTTGCCCCTTCACAGCTAACCACAAAGTGCAAATGTATTTGAAAACTAATTATAAATACTCTCCCACTTAAAAAAATAGAAAGATCACCAATCAGACACCACCCCAGTATTGCCTATTGTACTCTATAAAACTCATTTTCAGTCTAACACTCCAGTATCCCTGTAGAAATTAAAAGGAAAGCATATATATTTGAAGCTCAATGGTTATTAATAAAGAGGCTTTGTTATTTCATGAGATTCAGTTTTGTCTGTTTTATTTTTTAAACAGAGTATTCTAAATTGCCTTCCCTCTCCCCACTTTCCCCTTTAACGCTCCATTCTCCATCATATCCCCTCCCCTTCTCTATCAGTCTCTCTTTTATTTTGATGCCATGATCTTTTCCTCCTATTAGATGGTCTTGTGTAGGTAGTGTCAGGCACTGTGAGGTCATGGATATCCAGACCATTTTGTGTCTGGAGGAGCATGTTGTAAGGAGTCTTACCCTTCCTTTAGCTCTTACATTCTTTCTGCCACCTCTTCCGCAATAGACCCTGAGCCTTGGAAGGTGTGATTGAGACATTGCAGTACTGAGCATTCCTGTCACTTCTCTCCAGCACCATGTTGCCTTCTGAGTCATTCCAAGGTCACTGCCATCTGAAAAGAGAAGATTCTCTACCAAAAGTGAGAGTAGCATTAATATAAGGGTATGAACATTAAGAGAAGTGCTTACTGGGCAGTTTGATAAGCATAGTATATACATTTAGCCAGACAGCAGCAGATGTTACAGCCCTAGGGCTCATGACTACTCCTGTTTTAAGTTTTCAGTATCAGGGATGTATTCCCTCCCGTGGAGCAGGCCTTAGTCCAATTAAAGGGCAGTTGGTTCCCACCATGACAGACGTGCCACCATTGCACCTGTTGGAACTTGTCAAGTCAGTTTTTTAGTTTGATTCCTCTAATCTTAGTTGCATTCTTTGAAATGCCTAAATTATACTATTCAATTTAGTTTAAGATTGCCTGCTCAGTTTGTTCTGGCCTGCTTGCTGATGCAGTTATTATAGGGCATTAACAGTGGACCGTATTAAAGTAAAAAGTCAATATTGGGCTGGAAGGCTGGAGGGATGGTTTAGTGGTTAAAGTATTTGCCTAAAAAGCCAAAAGACCCAGCTTCAATTCCCCAGGACCTACGTTAGCCAGATGCACAAGGGGGCACACGCGTCTAGAGTTCATTTGTAGTGGCTAGAGGCCCTGGCGTGTCCATTCTCTCTCTCTCTCTCTCTCTCTCTCTCTCTCTTCCCCTCCCTCTTTCTCTATCAAATAAATAAATAAATAAATAAAATATTTTTTAAAAAGTCAATATCTTTCAGCAGCTTTGCCTTAAGAAAAGTCTCAGAAAAACCTTCGGATATACTCTGCATTTTCACCCCTTATTATATTTGAATCATAATGACTATTGTTCCAAATGAGTATGCACACTGACAGATTTTTTAAAAAATATTTTTATTTATTTATTTATTTGACAGAGAAAGAGGGAGAGGGAGAGAGAGAGAGAGAGAGAGAGAGAGAGAATGAGCACGCCAGGGCCTCCAGCCACTATAAATGAACTCCACACGCATGTGCCCCCTTGTGCATCTGTCTAACCTCAGTCCTGGGGAATCAAGCCTTGAACTGGGATCCTTAGGCCTCACAGGCAAGTGCTTAACTGCTCCAGCCAGCAATGATGGATTTTGCTCAGTGACTATTGAACTTAACAACACATTTAACATTTTTATGAGAAAAGGAAAAAACTTTCTATCTTGTTCTAGAAAAAAAGATCAACACAAAAATGATTATGGCAATAAAATATTAAAATATGGGGAAATATAATTGTAGAGTCAGAAAAAATATTTTTGTGTTTCATAATGTGATACGAAAATTATCTTGTTATAGACTGGTAGTTCTGGAGCATAACTTTGATATTTTGGGTTAATTTTTATTGCTTGAATGTTTTGCTCTAAAACACTTACAGTTGTATAAATATGTTAAATAAAAATCTCCTATTTATCTTGTGTTCAGATTGTAAGGAAAAACCATAAGCTTTGGGTCTGTGAACTTGACATCATAATTCTTAAGGTTACATGTAGCACATTAACACAGCTGTGACCAATAACTACACTATCTTTATTATTCTCCTATGATATGAAATTGAAATGAAGTGGAAATGTTTATTCCATAAATGGTAGGCAACAATATAAGCAGATAATAAAATCTAAGAATTTTCTTGACAGCAGAAAGTGTTCCCACATTCAAGCAAAATAAGAAGTGATCCAATTGATCCAATGCTAAACTTTTCTAAATAGGCATAGATAGCTCACCATACTATCAAGAGATTTAAGCCCATAGCAATATCTTCATTAAAGGGAATTATTTCCATCTCAGAATTCTGAGGTGCCGTGAAAAATTAAGCTTTGATTCTCATGGTGAATTGAATTAGCCCACTTAAGGAAGTCATGTTTATGTGAAGATAGCTTTTTTCATGGGACACTATAGATAAGATTATTTTGTTTTTTGTTTGATTCTACTTTGAAATTCCTTTGAAGCATGTTTAGAAGCTGCATGTAAAAAAATCTTTAGTTAGGTTGATAGTATTAATTCCTTGCTAAAAAGTAGACCTATCACATTTAATCACCTCAATCCTATGTTTTTAAACTTGTTTTTACCAATTAATAACTTGAACTAAATCAAATTATCGAAGGTTGTTAATTCTGAAGCAGATAAGTACCTTGTCCCAACATGTGCACCTGACATGCATTTTGTTTGAAACAAAATACCACTTCTTCAACAGACACATGCAAATCAATAGTACTACATGAGGAAATTCCATAACTACATAAAAATGACTTGCTTACATAGGTCTACAAATTGATCTTCAAGATGTTCAGTGATTTTGAGGATGGGAGAAAGACTACCATATGGTGAATAAAGAACTACAAGAGCTAAGTGTTATTAATTTGCGTTCCAAGTAAACTCAGATATTAATATATCACTGTTCAAAATACTGCCATCTGCAAACAGTATAGAAACTGAGAAATCCCGACACAGCTTGTTATGATCATTTTACTCCACTAGGTTATTGTTGTTGCTATTGTTGTTATTGTGGAATCAATGACTTTTGATAGGCTAGGCAAGACTCTACCACTGAGTAACACCACCAGTCCTTCTTTATTGAATTGAAACTATGAGAATCAGTCCTAAATAATTCCAGACAGCATTTTTGACATTTAGGAGAAAAATCAGAATTGCTGGATATGAAAGACTGAAGAAATGCTAAATGAAGATCTGAGAGACTGCAGCAAGCTGAGCAGCTTTTAAACCCAAACAAGTATACACAAAATGTTTCAGAGTGTCATTGTGTGCTGCATAGAGAGGGGACTTACAGAGTTGTGGGCCCTAATGTTCCTCAGTTTTCCTGGACCTGGCCTTAGAGCCCCATGAATTGGAGATGCCAAAGCAGTCTGCTGCTGGTACTTTGACAATGGCACAGTAACTGAGGCAAAGGAGGGATGATTAAAAGGTAATTTATTATCAGATTGTATTTAAAACCAAGTATTAAAATGTATTAAACAGCTGAAGTGCACATCTTATATATTGAGTTATGCCACAACTCTCTCTTTCTGTCCAAATGTAGGCACTCCCTTTGGCTGTGGAGTCATATTCTGTAGTCAGCTGTCACCGTGTTACTCTTTCTGCCTGTCTTAGATTTCATTTTCACTTGTGTTCAAGGGAATTCAATCCTAAGGTTCAGAAAGGTATATAGAGAGATTTCTTTGCCTCTTGTGGTAGTTCAAGATCCTGGATTCTTTAACAAAAGGTCCTCAACAGTTGGCTCCAGTCTATCTCTTGCTGTGTTTCTTACCTCATGCTGATAGCAAGATGTCATCATCAATACTTCATGGCAAATTAAAATCTGCTGTCTTCCATTTGGTAAACAGTGATTCTCCCTTCCCTACCTCAGCACTAAATACAGTCTAAATTCATTTGAATTTTCTTTTTTTTTAAATTTTTTGTTGTTATTATTTTTATTTATTTATTTGAGAGTGACAGACAGAGAGAGAAAGAGGCAGAGAGAGAGAGCGAGAATGGGCGCGCCAGGGCCTCCAGCCACTGCAAACGAACTCCAGACGCGTGCGCCACCTTCTGCATCCGGCTAACGTGGGACTTGGGGAATCTAGCCTCGAACTGGGGTCCTTAGGCTTCACAGGCAAGAGCTTAACCGCTGAGCCGTCTCTCCAGCCCCCTCATTTGAATTTTCTGTACAGGTTTCTTTAGCTGGGCTTTAGCTGAAAGATTTGAGATTTAGCAAATGGTACTATCGAACCTAGCCCAGGAAAGAAAATAATTGTTGATGGTTTGTGAATTCCATTGTAGGAAAGGGTGGCATTTTAGAGCTTCAAAGTTCCTTTCAAAAAGTTTGAAAATCCAGAAGCTCGGTTCCTTTGAGTTTAGTCATGACACATCTGGGATTGCTGTTCCAGAGTATGTTAAATGAATTGAAGCCATACTTAGCACATCTGTATCTGCGGGCAGTGTGTTTAGAAAATTATGTGATATATATATGACATATAAAGCATGAACTTAGCTATTAAGTATTTATATTGTAAGGAGATGAAAATGGTAGACTACTAGAATTGTCAGGAAAAAATTAGTGCAGATGTTAATTGCTATGGAAATTAGAATAGGAAGAAAGTGATTCCTCAGAGCTTCATTGTTCAGAGGAGGTTTCCAGAAGAAGATACAATTTGGGGTTAGCATTGGAGGGTTTGGGTAGGAGTTAAATAAGTGGAGGTAAGTATCAGGCATAGCAAAACAGGAGCAGCTTTAGCAAAAGCAGAGAGGCACATAAGGGCTGCTTGCTACCACTGACAATATAATAATATTTGCAGAAAATGTATTAAAACCAGTCATGTAAAACAAAGGTACTGGTTGATGTCATAGATGTACAGTTCCTTCACAAGACAAGGCTTAACTTCTATTTTATCATAATATTGTAATCATTTTATTTTAATAATGGAGTAGGCATGGAAAGGAATTCTCACTCATTTGTAAATGATTAAACTAATCTTGTTTCAATGTTATCTACACTAGGAATTATTAAAATTTATTATGCATTACATCTACCTGGAAAGTCTATTGAACATTACTGAGTCTCATCCAGAGGTTTTGTTGGTATCTGATGTAAGGTAATAATTTAATTCCTAACTATTTCCTAAGTGATACTGATGCTGCTGAACTGTGCATAATATTCTGTGGGATGCGTGCAACAATCAAAGCAAACAGTCCAATGCCATGGCCCTTAAGACTGAAATTAGCTTTCTGTGTTCAAGCAACAATTCACAACTTTGACAGATGATGCATGTCTCCATTACTTTGATTGTAGCCATGGAATCACAAGTGCTTGCATGTATCTAACTCATCAAATCGCATAATGAGATATCTTCAGTTCATTGCATATCATTTATTGCTTCCATAAATATGTTTTTGGAAAAAGAAAAAATGTAGAGCCCTCTTTGGCTAATCCAAAATGAGAAGGAGACCCAGAAATATGAAATAAGGTCAGAGAAGTAACAGGAGCCAGATAAAGGTATTTGGATGTCATTATCAGGTTTTACTTTTTTTTTTTTTCAGGTAGTGTCCCAATCTAGCCCAGTGATCCTCCTATCTCAGCATCCCCAGAGCTGGGATTAAAGGTGTGCACCACCATACCCAACTCAGAATTTTATACTAAAATTGAAATTCATGTGATTTCAATTTTATTGCTACATTTATAATAAACTGAAAGAGATTTTGGTGAAAATAAGAAAAGCAAACTAAAAGAACATTATTGCATTGATGCTTGACTATTTCTGGACAAAGGTACTAGCAATGGAAATATTGAGAACTATTAGACTGTGATCATACTTTAAATGTGGAGACATATTTACATTATTTACAACAAACTGTATTATTGAACAATGAAAACAATCACAGGTGGTAGAAACGTTTTCTTTCTGTACAACTAAAATAGAAATGACTAATGGTATAACATATTAAGAAGTGATAAAGTCAAGAGTCGAGTTTGGAGTATGAATAATATAGCCCAATTCATATACTTATGCAATATTACAACTGTTAGCAGCCATTACACTTATATCTTATTTCACCTGATTATTCATTTTTGAAGAAGTTAGCTCAGGTGGGGATAAAACTGGCCTAAATCCATGTTGTTGAATAGATATCAAACTAAGAGTAAGGCACCTTTAATTTTTCTTGTTGATCAAGAATATTCAGTTATTCTAGTACACATTAATCACTTTACAAAGATTTGTTTAAAGCTCTCATTAGTGCTACTTAATTTAACGTTCATAAACAATGTAAGGTTGAGGGGAATCAAAATCAGGTTAGATTCTTTCAACAGTAATTCAGAACTGTGATCTTGATACTGATTTTTTAGATTCTAAAACTGAAAGATATATTGAGTCTACAAATGCCTTCTCTGTCATTGTTATGAGATAACTTCCATATTCTGGATTTTCTATCTTGAAAATGTATCTATTTTCCACTAGAAATAATGTCTTTGAATACTGAATCTTGGAGAGTTACTTGGAAAATTCTTTCAACAGGTGAGTGACTGCTCTACAGGGACACAAAATACCTTAGCTCTGGCCTCAGATTTGCTATTACTACCTTTCTGAGGATTTGAGAAAGTCATTCTTCCTCCTGGGTTATAGTCCTCCCACCTGTAAAGCTGAGGTTTGGCCTACTTGACTCTATATTTACTATGGCCATAGGAAAACAGTTTCCGTGTTTATTTTACTTATTTTTATTTTAAGTATTTATTTATTTATGAGAGAGAGACAGGGAGAGAGAGAGAATAGGCACAACAAGGCCTCCTGCCAACTGCAAGAAACTCTAGATGCATGAGCCACTTTGTATCTGGTTTTACATAGGTACCGGGGAGCTGAACCCAGGCCAGCAGGTCTTCTAAACAAGTGCCTTCAACCTAACTGCTGAATTTTTTATTTGTCCTCAAAACTCTCTGTTTAGGAAGAAGTGTATTGATATACACAACTATGTGTGAGTGGTTCAGCATATCCAGTACAGTATAACATCCCACATTGGAAAAGGGGAAAACATAAACAATGTAGCAGAGCTTAGGTGTAGTTCAAGCATAGAGTGTTTGCTTAGCATGTGTAAGGACTTGTGTTTAATTGCTCCCCCCTGTGCCATAAAAAGTACAGAAATAAAGTAAGCATTACAAACTTTGAAGTCATAACTCTGTCTTTTCTCTACTTTTCACTGTCACCTAACATCAGACCCAGAAGATAACTGTTTACCTCACCACATAGGGATTATGTGATAACCTAATGTGAGAAAATGTAAAAGAATGTAGAAAAGAATTCAAAACATAAACATTGGATTGGGGGTATAGCTCGGTGGTAGAGTACTTTCTTAGACTCTATTAGTTACCTAGTTACAACAAAAAATAAAAATAAAAAATAAAGAAAAAATTTAAAACTAAATTCCATAGGTGGAGCTGGAGATCATTATGTATAGAGAAATAAGTCAAGGACAAAAAAACAGGTACCCCATGATCTCATTCATAAGTACAACCTAAAATTTTCATCTCACAGAAAGTGGAAATAGAATGGTACGTACAAGAGACCAAGGAGGAAAAGGTTGTAAAGGGATCAGACTAAACCTCAAATGGTCCACACTGAGTGACAGTTAGATAGGAGCAAAAAGTTCTGGCTGCTGTTGCATACAGGTGTAACTATAGTTAATAATTTGCTTTGTATTTCAAAAACCTAGATGAAAAGATTTTGAGTTTTTGCCATAAATAAATGATAAATGAGAAGAAAATATTAAAAGATTTGAAATTTATACAATGTATACATGTATACTGAATATCATAGTACCATATTAACATGAATATTTGTATTTCTGTATAAATTAAAAGCAAAAATTCAACTAAAATTAAATTAAATTGACTTGGTGAACACTTTGAGTCTGGTATCTTAGACCACTCAGCCATCCCGATACCCTTGACTTGTTATATAACAAAAATAACAATAGCTTTTGTTTTTCACCATGTATTCTCACTATGTTATATACTCCCTCATTTTGTTAAATATCACTTTCTTAGCATGGTTCTCTCTAATGACTCAGTAATTGTATATATCCATTCTTACTCTCATTTACATTATGCTGATTTATCTTCCTTGAAACTTATCACACACAAATATCTGACAGAACTTAGTTGTTTTATTATCTGTCTCTGCTAGGGAAGGGATTATTTTCATTCCTTCTTGGGTCCCCAACAATTTATGAAAGGTGAAAGATTGTACATTGTAAGTGAATACAAGCAAAATAAATTTCCTCTCTTCCCATTAAAAGTGTGTGAAGTCAATATCTTTACAAATCTTTGAGAATTGGTCAGTCCTCATACTGTGTAGGTAACTTGTTGGCAATATTGTTATTGTAGAAGGTCTTAAGATAAGACAACTCTCTTTTTTTTTTGATTTTTCAAGGTAGGGTCTCACTCTAGCTTAGGCTGACCTGGAACTCACTATGTAGTCTCAGGGTGGCCTCAAACTCTCTGCGATCCTCATACCTCTGCCTTCTGAGTGCTGGGATTAAAGGCGTGCACCACCATGCCCGGCCCTAAGACAACTCTTTATTTAGATAGAGTTACCCTTTGGAAGCCACTCTCCTAGATTAGGTATATATATATATATATATATAATTAATATTTTCTGATGGGATTGCCTAATGTAAGATTTCACCTTGAGGTTCAATGTCATTTCTTTCATGTATTAAACTATAAGATATTATTCATGGTATTTAATTTTCTGTAAGCCTGTTTTCTCATCTATCAAATGGGAATTTCAGTGGCACCTACTTTATATGCATGTTGAATGATCAAATGGAACATTATAAATCACTTGGAACACACAGTGTCTGCAATATTATAAGAGATAGAGAAATAGTTGTTCTCCTTAAGTGATGCCATTTGATTGGAGGGGCAGAGTTAGAAAGACTCCAGAGTCTCTTCTTCACAGTTGAAAGTGTATCTGATGTTCTATGAATAACCCTCATTCCTCCAAAATGCAAATATCCCAAATGAGCTTACCTATAGCGCCTGAGGTCAATTGTATCCCCATTCATAGGTACTTTATAAAAAAATAAAATAAAAAGATATGGTAGTCATGAGCCCTAGGGGTGTAACATCTGCTGGTGTCTGGCTAAATGTATATACTATGATCACCAAACTGCCCAATAAGCACTTCTCTTAATGTTTCTGCTTATATGTTAATGCTACTCTCACTTTTGGTTAGAAAACCTTCTCTTTTCAGATGGTGATGACCTGGGGATGACTTAGAAGGCACCATGGTGCTGAGAAGAAGTGACAGAGGAGTGCTAAGAACTGAAATATCTCTATCACACCTTCCAGGGCTCAGGGTCCATTGCGGAAGAGGTGGCAGAAAGAATGTAGGAGCCAAAGGAAGGGTAGGACTCCTTGTAACGTGCTCCTCCAGACACAAGATAGTCTGGATATCCATGACCTCACAGTGCCTGACACTACCTACACAAGACCATCTTAATAGGAAGAAAAGATCATGACATCAAAAAAAAAAAAAAAGAGAGACTGATTGAGAGGGGCAGGGGATATGATGGAGAGTGGAGTTTCAAAGGGGAAAGTGGGGGGAGGGAGGGAATTACCATGGGATATTGTTTACAATCATGGAAGTTGTCAATAAAAAAAAAGATATGCAGTGATGTGAACTGGAAAAATGTCTCACAGTTTAAAGTTGCTGGTTTGTGAAGCCTACTAGCCAGGGTTCAATTCCCAAGGCCACCCACACAAGCCAGGGTACAGGAAGTACTGGAAACATCTGGCATTTGTTTACTATGGCAAGAGGCCCTGGTGTGAGCAGGTGTGCATGCACAAGTACACACACACACACACACACACACAAATTAAAACAAAATTAAATTGTGTGAATGGATATCCAGTGGAAAGGACACAAACAGTAGATGAAAATTTTGAAATTCATTTTAACAACTCTATCAGATCATGGCTTGGATTATTGACCTCTAACCAAATCTCTATAAGGAACTATACCTAAGGCAAGTGTTCAAGAATAGACAGTGAAGGAATATTGGAATCCATGCCTTGGAAGCATTTCTCTGCCAACATGAATTCATAGCTGCCAAAAACGTGCAAAATCTTCCCGCAACAATTTAATGAAAGTATGCTGCCTTTACTTGGGTATAAATGTCCAGCTCTCTCATAGATGAAGCTATAATTAAACAACTTCACAGCCCATTCATGAATGGGTAGATTTCCCCTGGTTTAGAATTTCCTCCTTGATTGCTTTCTTTTCTCAGGTAAGAGGGACTGCAGTGGCATAAGTACCACCTACTCCGACTGCTTGACTAGTCAGTCACATGCAAATGAAAATCAAATAAACTCCACCCTCACACAAGGCATCAACATGGGGTAACCTTCCAGGCTAGAAAACATAATACAAGTGTACTCTCCCCTGGGGTAGCAGTCACAAGCTTCCACATGCCTATTTGGCCTCCCTCCAGATGGTTTGTGTTTGGAGCACTTCATGGGAGGTCATTAACCTACAGGGGACATTTGCTGCCTTTTGCTGTTTTACTTAAGGGAGATGAGTTTTAAGGTGAGTGTTTCCATATAGACACAACATTGATGACATGGATTGTGCCTTTTAAGGAAAATAGCTGAAGAAAGAATAAATCATTCAATTTGGTATAAGCCATACAAGTAATGTATCCAGTCTTCTTTCTGGGACTACTACAGGGTAAAATCTATTGTTCTGGCTTGCTTGTACAAGTATGCACACTTGCTACACTCATCTTTTCCATTGGCATATTGAATGCAGTTTACTCACTTACCCAGATCAAATAGCTGGATTATCCCAGACTCCTCTTTTCTGCACATCCATGTATGACCATCAATGAGTCATGCTGCTGATCTATATCCAAAATTTATTCAGAACACACACAAAAAATCTCAAATTATTTATAAGTAAACCATTCACAATAATATTGGCACCCAAAGCCAAGAAGATTGAGCTAAATTACTTTAAACATCAGTCCTTTCATTATAAGAACCTTGTGACTGAATCAAAAAACAAGATTTACTGGAGTCTGGATGGATATTTGAGATTTCAGAGATATAGTGGAAGACATGGCTCTGAAACATGACTGATTGAAACAATGTCTACCTAAGAACTCTGAGGCTCTGAGGAACATATATATGAAAGATGGAAAAAAGAAGACTAAAAATAGAACCTAATATGAACATTGTTTACTCTGTTCTGGGTGCTACTTTCTAAAACAAGAAAATAGTAGAAATTTTATAACTGGGCATATAAGAACATTTGCTGGAGTTCTAACTTATTTTTGACTTTGCACTACATCATATTCAGATTACTGTCCATGCTATCACATCTCAGAGATGAAGTTCATACCTAATGGCCAATAATTTAGAATATTTTTTCTATTTTCTTTTTGTTTAACTCATTTATTTCTCCAGAACACATTTATTGAAAGCCTACTATGAGGTAGGTAAAGTGATAGACACTAGAGACATA
Organism: Dipus sagitta; assembly: GCA_036346955.1. Lineage (NCBI taxonomy): Eukaryota > Metazoa > Chordata > Mammalia > Rodentia > Dipodidae > Dipus > Dipus sagitta. Next base: position 68,043,655 of record CM070776.1, read on the forward strand.
CATAGTGAAGAGACACACAGAGGAATTGGGGAGATTAGCAACAGTGCTTCTTCCATAGTAAGCCTGATAATCTGCATCAGGGTGAAGGAGACAGATGCTGAGAATAATTAACACATGCCAAAGCACATATCCAGAGGCTCCTATGAGCTCAGCACTGAAGTAGACTTAAAACACACCCATCATGGCTCAAGGAATTTTACAGAAGAGGGGGTGGAAAGATTGTAAGAGCCACAGGTTAGGACGTCATACCCAGAGGCACTGCTCCCCCCGCTCAATAACTGACTACTGCTCTCACAACACATAAACCAAACCCCGTGGGGAATACCAGTAACCCCACTAAGGAGGGTCCCCAGTGGAATTGGGGCAGCAGCAAGGGAAATGATGATACCAAACACATAATGCATCTGTACTAAGTATGTCCATAATAAAATAAACAATTTGAAATATGTATAAAAAAGAAAATTCAAAAAGTCTTTGACACTCATTCTTACAGTCTTCTCTCTCTATGACATAGGTAAATTTAAACATTGATGACTTTTCAATTTCCCAAATATGAAATTACAATTAACTGTCACTTTAATAAATTCATCTTGATTCAAAGAATAAACTATGACAAATCAATAAAGGGAGAAAATACAGGGAGGAAAGCCTGATGGGAGCTTAGGAGATTCCTCAGTTGGTTGAATGCTTGCTATGAGGACCTTAGGATGCTCAGCACCCACCTAAAAATGCCAGGCATGGTGGTATAGATCTGTAATCCCAGCTCTAGGGAGGTGGAAAAGGGAAAGACTCTATTTCAAAAAATAAAGTGGAGGTCCTGGAAAGATGGCTCAGATGTTAAAGGCACTTGTTTACAAAGCCTAATGACCCAGGTTTCATTTCTCAATACCTACGTAAAACCAGATGCACAAAATGGCACATACACCTAGAATTTGTTTTAAATAGCAATAGGTTCTGGCATGTCCATACTCTCTCTTGTTTTCTCTGTCTTCTTCTATATTAAATGAATAAGTAAATAAATAAATATTAAATATTTATGAATAAGATGGAGAAACACCCGATGTCAATCTCTGACCTCTATACACAGCACATGCACACATACACATGTGCACACTTGCAAAGACACGTGTGCTCACACATACAAATATGCACATACACACACATGTAAACCACAAACATACACAGCAAAAAGATGTTTGAGGAAAAGAAAAATTTAGTTTCTTTTTTTTCCCTCAGATAAAGTACATGCTTTGTCATGGTATAGAAAATATCACTATACCAATTCATTTGGGAGAGTGTGTCTTAGAAAACTGGTCAGTGCTTCAAAGTTTTTCATTCAAGCAAAAATAAAAGCTTAATGTGGTGGTACACACTATTAATTCAGCACTCTGGAGGCTAAGGCAGAAGGATCATGAGTTCAAAGACAGCTAGGGTTATGTCACCACACCATCACAAAATAATCACCACTATTACCCACCCACCACTACAATAACAAAATGCTCATGGAAGAAAATACACGTCCAATATATCAATCGTGTCTTTGGTTCCTTTTTATGTTTCCACTACCATATCTTGGTAAGGCTAAACCTCCAGGCAGATAGAAAGTATGATAAGAATCAGTCATGCTGGTTATATGTTACTATTTTTTGTGTGTGGTTCTGAGGATTGAACCCAGGGCCTTGCATATGGTAGGCTAGTACTCTACAATTGAGCTAGCCCTACTCTGATTACTACTACACACCCCAAATAGCTTCTACAAATTACCCAAACAATAAGCATACAATGCTTAATCATTCAACATTCTTTTAAGACAATAATATCTAATAACATGATTTATAAGGTGCAATAAATTTGACCAAGTTTAGTGAGAGAGACAACTGATAAATAAGCACCATACCTAGAAGGTCTCAGGGGCATGAGATCAATTTAACCCCTTCATATGTATCCAAAATATTTCTCTAATGACTTCATGTTTTAACTTTGACATAAAGTCCTCTTGCTTCTTACCAGACTTGCACCCAAGATGAAGTCAGCTTCGTCATATATGGTTCCAATCCTAATAACTGTTAACTTCATTTACATGTGTTTTTCTACATCAATGCCAGAATCATAAAGAGAGTCTTGGCATTAGGGTACTCTGCAATAGTTCCTGATCAGTTTGGCCTCTACTGAGATGTCCATTTTTTCCCTCAATTTTTATTAACATCTTCCATGATTATAAAAACTATCCCATGTTAATACCCTCCCTCCCCCTAGATGTACATTTTTTTTTAATCTACTGTATTCTTGACTTATCTCATGGTTGTAGTCAATAGATTTCAGAGGTCTCTTGAATTTTTCTTAGTTTATTTGTTTTTACATAGGGCTTCATGGACCTGCATACTCTTTTTATTTTACTAATTGAACTCCTTTTATTTCTATAATCTCATTTTGATACCTTTCCCTTCCCCTGCATAATATAGTTGAATTTTGCTCAGAATTATCCACTGAACGACTTCCTCCTTAAATGCCTTATTTCCTGAAAAGTAGAGGGCGTATTTCACATATCGTCCTTGCCTTCTCAGTATAAACTGTCACGGAGATGCTACAAACTACATACCCAGTGAATTTTACTTGTGGTTTATTGGTTGCTGGCTTATTAAGGAATAGTTAATAGCTTTTAGAAGTAAGGCTTTCTTTCAAAAATAAAAAGAATATGCAGAGAGTAGAAAATGTCTGTGTAGGAGGCACAAGCTAGGGATAAAGTTATAACAATGATTATCTTTCCCATGTCCTTGATTCTGCTTTGGGGAGGTCTATTCCTCCCAGGGAACATTTGGTGCTAGTTTCCAAAAAGTTGTCTCTGCAGATAAGCACATGTATTTTCTCATAAGTAATTAAAAATGACTTGACACAATATATTTCCATTTTTACATAGCTGCCTGTAATCTTAGAGATAAAACAAGGAAGATGAGATTTTATAAATAGAGTGTTGTTATATACATAGAGTATACAACACAGGCTGGCACAGAAGAGTTACTCAACTGATATTAATTCCCTTTAGGATTGGGGTCAGGTTGCAATAACTAATCTGAGTGCTGTAAGTAACATCCTTTCTGATTTCTTTAGAGCAATGCTTCTCACAGTGTGGTCCCTGGAATAGAAGCATCAAAATAACATGAGTTTATTACAAAATTAGACTTCATGTCCCACTGCAGATAAGCAAAAATAATCACTTGGAAACCGTGGAGCACTTTTGGGTACTTTCAGTGAATGGACACTCAGGTTTAAGAAGGACTAATGTAGATGACTCTACCATAATTTTTTTCTTTAAAATGTTTCATTCCATTATGTTTTAATAAATCACCTACTTTAAAGTGGTTAGGAAAATAATATATGAATCAGCCTAAAGTATGTTTTAAATGAATTGAATAACTTGGTACAAAGAAGATTTAATTTGAAATAAAATTCATTATAACTCTCTTTACTGCATGCCAAGCCCCCATGCATTGTTAGGTCCTGCTTTAGACAATTTAGGTAATTTGCTTCTTTATCACTTAAAATTGGTTCTTGTCCATATTGCTAATTGAAACTAAACTGCATTGAAACTGTCAAGTTATGAGTCCAGAATAATTCTTAATTAGGTCATGATAATGAATGAAATTCCATTTCAGAACTTCTATTTTCAATGTTTAATCTTTCTCAATCCTTCATTTGTAAAACTTTCCTTGAAGTCCACCAAAATTAGCACACCTCAACTTGTTATGTATCTTGAGGAACATCTGAGTATAGCTGTTATCTGTGCACAAACTGTTCTTGGCTATTGGGAATCTGGAGCTTGCAGAGTTCTGTTTTCTGCAAACACATGCCTCAGCCACCTGCAATAAGAGTACAAATTCCTCAGGCCCTGGTGGCTCCAGGTGGAAAGGTCCTTAAATTGGAAATCTCCCTGGTAATATGTAGGTCTGGTAGGGATGTTATGCCCTTATAAGGTCCGTTGAAAATCTGCTAACAAATTAATGGTCTAAAAGGTTAAGTGACAGTTTGACAAACATGTGTCTGGGAGGGAAGGCACATGCCAGAAGGGTGCCCTCCTGACACTCTGCCTGTGGGGGGGCAGTTAAGGAAGCATCAAGTTGCAAGCTTAGGGGCCAGTTTAAGTAACACAAAAGAAAACAGTGAAACATGTGGCAGACACAGACCCGCAGAGAGGAAAACAGCTAATAAAATGGGTGTGTAAAGCCAGTGGAAGTTCCCTCCCTGCTCACATCCCAATACTGTTACAATAATAAACAATTATAACATCCCCTTTGCTTGTTGCACAACTAGGAATCATAGAACCAAATGGATGGACTGGAAAAAAATCACTTCAGGCAATGTAATTTCTAACATGCGGTTATATCAAGTTTTATATCAAGTTGAACCTGCTGGTTCAACCAACAGGTTGGAGAACACTAAAAGAAACCCTTAACTGGCAAGAACAGCTTCAAGTTTTAGTTAGGTTGTAACACATTTTTGTTGGTTATGTGAATGTGAGATCTATCTTTGCTTGAAATTCTCTTGCAGCAAAATTTGTTGCTATTAAACCTTTGAGTTTTACTTAAGGCCAATGTAGCAAAAGAGCATATGAAAACTATTTCTATATGTTCAATAATATTGCCAGTTTAATACTATATAGACTGAACTTTAAAGACACATATAGTAAGTGATTGCTAGATAGAAAGTGCAATGCGAATCAATCATGATGGTTGATGCAATGCAAAATTCTGTGTTTTGATGCACCATATTTTACTAAGTATAGATTTTCTTGTCTGTAAGAAGGCACAAGATTTATTTCTTTCTGATTTCATATTACAGAATCTTAGAAGAAAACTTTAAACCAAGAACATTATGAGCATTCTGTTGGCTTATCAATATAGGCATAGGAAGAAAAAGAGAAAGAAAGAAATAAGAAAGGGAAGAGAGAGAAAGAAAGGATAAAAGAAAGAAAGATAAAATAAAAAGAAAACCCTCTAGAATAAAGTTAAGTAAGTATAATTGCAACGCATTGAAAACAGGTGTACGAGAATATCTTTCATATTAAATAAAATCCAAAAGTTCTAGGCAATAAAATAATGAGACACACCAACATAAAGTGGCATCAAAGTGGAGCTGAGCAAACTAGATTATGAAAGAAAAAGTATATTACAAAGGAGGGATACCAAGGAAAGAAAGTGCAGTTTAAACATTAAAAGAAATCTGAATGGGAGGAAATAGACAGAATACCATGGATGTGAAAGATAGGGACTGCAACCTCAACCTAATTACTCTATTTCAAAATAAAATGTACTGATTTGAACAGAAGTTATATTCAAATGTATAATTGATTAAAATTTGTAAGATGATTTTTAAACTTCAGTATTTTTAGTTGTAAAAAGCCTATCATTTTACAAAAGCAACCAACAAAAAGAAGCACATAGAAATATCTAGCCAAAAATTTTGGATTAATAGGATAAAGACAAAACTATACAAACACTACATCCCTTGAAGAAACAGCCTATGTAAAATGAACATTGAAAGCGTGCTCTTAAATTTGTGCTCTTTAAAAGACTGGGGGGATGATTCACTGGATAAAATTGTTTTCCATGTAAGCATAAGGGTCTGAGTTCAAATCTCCAGCACCCACCTAAAATATTCACGGAATCATGTACCTGTAATATCAAGGTTGTGTAGGCAAAAACAGGAGCATCTCTTGAGCTTACTGACTAGTGTGTTTAGCTCAATTGATGACCTTCACATTTAGTAAGAGAACCTGTCTCAAAAAAAAAAATGAGTTACTGACCAAAACACCCCATGCTGAACCTTGGCTTCCACATGCATGCAAACACATGTGCACACACACACATGTAATATGTATGATGTTCTCACACATATATAAGCACACATACACACATATAAAAGAATTATTTAATAACAAATGTTGGAAAATGAGGAAGCCAAACTCACAGTTTTGAGGGTAGGAAATCAAAACCACTATTTTTATTCCAACCATTTTACATGTAATGTGCATATGAAATAATAAGATAGTCTTTAATAGGATGAAGTTCAGAAAAAAATAGCATACATGTTCTGAGAAGTTAACTACAATTAAGAACTTGAGCCAATTGTGGTGGTTTGTGCCTTTAATCCTAATGTTTTGGAGCCTGAGGCAAGAGGATTGCTATGTATTTGAGGCCAGCCTGGGCTGCACAGTGAAACATGTGTGTGCACATGTGTTTTCATGCATGTGGAAGCCAGAGCCCACAAATGTCATATACCCAAAGATCAAAATGAAGAACAAAACCAAATTCATAAAAAGATTTCCAAGACTATAGTTTTATATTCAAGATATTTTATGATCCAAAGGAGACAGAAGAATAAGAACAATGTGTTGAAAGGCTAGAGGAATGATGCAGCAGGTAAGAGTGTTTGCAGGGAAAGCCTAAGACTTCTCAAGTTCAACTCCCAGCACCCAAGTAGAACATTAAGTTTGGCCATTTACACTTGTAACCCTAGTACTATATGTTTCAGACCACATAGAAACAAGGAATTAGAAAGTTTTCACCATAAATATGGTGATGTTTGAGGACATATTTGTCTTTTCTGATTTAAGCATTATGTAATATATACAGATATAGACAATTACTTGGCAATATTGCATTGTTATGTTCATTTTTTGTATATCAGCTTGAAATAATTTTAAATAGAAAGGTTACTGCTTGAAGAGAAATTTTTTATAACCAGTATGATTCCACAAATAAATGGAGAAAATGTACCATATCACATACTAAAATTCATATTGGTGCTCAGCCCCAAACCTCCCCTTCTCTAATTCACATGGTGATATTATGAAAAATGGAATGTAAAGGGACACAATAGACCTGGTTAAACATCCTCCTGTGCAGCCCTTGCCTTTAGGCACACAAAATGGAGGCCACCACCCATGGTGATCTCCCTGACAGATAAAGGAGAAGTTTCAGGAATCGTTATCACAGGCCTTATTGCAAAATGCACGTGTTTTCTGTTATCTAAGAAGTGTGATGACACCTCTGTGCAATGTACCATGACCTTCTTGTACCTCTGTTCTAAATAACTTTATGATTACATAGGATAGAATGTTTCTTGCCTCAGTTCCACCTGATTTGTATTTTAACTTCCATCCTATTTTTATAATGAACATCTTGTGGTTTTCTCCAATAAAAGCTGACACTCACAGCAGTTTGAGGATGCATCCTGAGATCCCAAACTCTGTGATGCAGACCTGATGCCCCAGCTTCCTTCCTTTTCTTTCTTTATACCCAATAAAACTTTGCCTCACATTCTGTGAGTTGATGGTCTTACTTGTGTGACATTGGACCCCATAACAATTAGTGTTGGGCATCTGAACCTAGCATGTATATTTTATTGGGTACTTATGATTAACTTTAGGAAATAATTGGATTAGAGAAAACTTAAGAGTGTCAGAAGCATTATCTCTACCTGGATCTGGGTATACAGTGATACATTCAATATTGGATGGATTGGGACCAATGTCTGTGCTTAGTGTTACTGGATATCATCTAATTGGCCAGTGGCCTGGAAAGACCTTAAAAAGCAGAGGATACGTGAGTTCTTAGGTTTTATATTCTAATTATCCTTCTCTCTCCCGCCTCTCTTTTTCTGAGATAATATGCTTCTCCTGACTTTGGACATCATAATTCCTTGCTTTCCAGTCTTTGGATTCTGGGACTTGCATTGATGGCCCTCTGCATTCTTAGGTCTTTAGATTCTTTCATTCCAAGTCCTTTGTACTGTTACTGAGCCATAATTCCAGGATTACAGGATCCCTAGTGCTCCAATAGCCTATAGTTGGACCCAGCCCTCGTAATCACATGAGCTAATTCCACTAATAGATTCCTTCTTGTTGATTTATTTGTCTATGTGTCTGGGTACCTATCTGTACTTCCATCCACCTACCTATCCATTCCACTGCCTTTGTCTCTGACAAAACCTAATAGCACACTCTATAAATAGGGGTTACTAGATGAAGCCTAAAATCAAAGACAAGAAGAAATGACTTGTTGCATCATTGTTTTTCTATTTCTCCCAATCATTTCATCCTGGCAGCACCAATTGGCTCCGGTTTCCAACTTTTAAGTTATGTCTTAGTCTCAAAATCAGTTTTGTTTTTACTTTTACTGATACCAGCATTAGCTGCTGCTCTCCTCATATATCTCAATTCTAGCTCTGTTGACCATGTACTTCATTTTATGGTACAGATTTCAGTGAGGAACTACCTCAGGGGACTGAATTTCAGCTGGCCTCCTTCAGGCTCCTAAGTTATCACAACCATGTATGTAGGAATCCTCCCCAAAGAGCTGAGCCCGCTTTTGCCAGGTCACTTCTCACAATTTCTATTAACTCAAGTCTCCCACCTTTGCTCTCTCGGCCTTGCAAATTATAGCCACTCCCTAAAGTGATTATCTTTGGTTTCACTTGGTGTCTCTCTCTTTTTACAAATCTACAGAACATTTTTAAACTATGCCTTCCTCATTTTAAATTTTCACTTTTAAAAAATCGCCACATAGTCTCACTCATCTACAGCACCTAAACTGAATCTACCCAAGATACCTTACATACCCAGCAAGCACCTCCTAGACTAGACACTAGGATGGAAGGGGAGGGAGGGGAGGGCATCAAAGGGGTGGGAAACACAAATCTAGACCCAAATGGCAACAGTACCACAAGTTTCTACTTACTAAAAGACAGACCAAATGGATGATCCTTCACCAGGCCCTTACAGAGAACACCTGAACCACAAGACACTGGAGAGGGTAAGATCAAGACTAACCTTAATCTTCTACACCTTCCCTCCCTCACTTCCCCTCTCCCTCTCTCTCTCTCTCTTATCTCTATCTCTTGTATATTAGTTATCTTTTTCCTCATTTTCTTAGTGGGCACTGACCTGTAACTCCCAGAACCAGCATGGGGCTATCATCCACAATGAGCTTTTGATCAGAGAGACCTACAAGGTTTCCTAAAAGACAGACAGATTTTTGTCAGAATACTTGATGACCCACCAAAGGCTAGTGATAAGACCCTACTGCTGAAGACACCTTATGTGATTGACATGCAAATTAGAATGGCATGGCTGGAAGTTGGAAGAGAGTCAGTCCCCAGACACTCAGCGCGTCTAGTGCCAGAAGGTGTTACATGGGCGACTGGGGGAAAATGACCAATATCTGTCGAAGCAACGCATGGTCGAACCTACTTAGCAGCAAATAACTTGTTGTGATGCCCACACAAGTGCAGTGGTGGCACACAGGCATGGTGGGGAACCAACTGCTCTCAATTTGGCTAACTGATCCCCTCACTGGTATGGGACCCATAGCTGGAGCTGGGAAACAAGTCAGAACCATATCCAAACATAAACCCACTCTCCAATATGGTTTCTGTTTTTCTGACTATGCTGCAACTCCTAAATAGATTTTATCCAACAGTCTTTGATATTTACAAATATTGCGAAAGAGAGAAAGCTAAGAAAGCATAACCCTACTGATATAAATAAAGACATACCACATGTGAAGTAAATCTAATATTTATCAGCCACCCAATTAATAGTATTTTACTTTAGCTGTTCGGATGGGTCAATATACCCCAGTAGAATATAAGCTTGGTTATAGTAGGAACCATGCCTATTTTGTTCATTATTGATTTTCAAGACTCTAATTTTTTTTTTATTTGCTTTTGCCTTTGACTATGCACTTAAGTATTTATTAAATGGAAAAGAATATACATATGTTAAACCTGATTTAAGCAGTGTTATATGTATGTGTATATACAAATAACCACATGGTACTCAATCATTATGCAAAATGTTTGCTTTTTCTGGATCAGTTAAAATAAAATTGAGGTCTGGAGAGATGGCTTTGTGGTTAAGGCACTTGCCTGCAAATCCAAATGACTCCAGTTCAATTCTCCACAACCCACATAGGCCAGATATACAAGGTAGAGCATGTGTCTGGAGTTTGTTTGCAGCTTCTGATGGCCCTGTTGAGCCCATTCTCTCTCTCTCAAATAAATAAAATAGACTATTAAAACATTAAAAAATAAATAATACAATTGAAAAAGGATGAAATATATGGAAGTATTAAAATATAATGCATAATGGGACAAAGTTGGGGAGAAAATTTAGAAATTAAGCCCAAAAAACTAGCATGGTAGTCCTTGTTTATTATAGTCAACTGAAATTTCAGTACCCTAAGTATATTAATAAAATAAGTACATATAAAATTAAACCTTCCATACTTAAACAAAACATCATAAAATGAAATAAGGTAGGTTTTTTCATTTTTATGCATCATTAAATAAAGGGTTAGATACACTAAAATTTATATGTATAAAACCTAATTTCCTTATTTTCTGTAAGGATTTTCATCTTTCTCTGAATTCCTTATTCTTACTTATGTGTGATAAGGTAAACTTGAACTTTGTCTTTTTATTTATTTTATTTTGCCTATTCTTGTTTGAGCCAGGGACTCATGCTATAGTCCAGGCTGACCACAAGCTCAAAGTGATAGCCCTGTTTCAGTTTACACTATGCTAGGATTTTAGGCTTGAGCCACGACAGCAGGTTTGTCTTTTTAAAGTAGCTTATTCTGGTTTAAAAGAGCAGTTCTCAGGCTTACTTGCTCTTCTTTTGAATATTCTTTCCAAAGATCTTTCTGTCCCTCCTAAACGATTAAGTTTTGCTATTGTTGTGGGAGTTTTTGACTAATTGTGATTGCTGTTTGCTAATGTAGAAGTTCATTATTTCAGCCTTATTATGCTTTAAGAGAGTCTCACTTGTTTTTCTGTCAATTCTGGAAGTTGCCAGCCAGCAACTCTTTCAAAATTTATTCTGGTCCTCGGGTCTTGGATCATATGGGAACAGCTGGATCCTCTGGCACAGATAGCTATAGTTATTCAAGGTTTTTTGAGTTTCATAAATTTTAAAAATTGTTTTTTCATTCTGTGTAGAAAATCATTGGAATTTTGATAAATAGTCCTATGAATCTATAGATTTCATTGGGTGAAATGGACATTTTAAGTGTATTTATTCCTTTAATCAATGACCAAAAAATCCATTTCATTTTTTAAAATTCTTCTTTAAGTACTTTTTTAGTGTTTTATCAACTTCATTAAGGATGTGTTTTCTTTGGTTAAATATGTTCTTACAAAATTATTTGGGCTGATTGTAAGTAGGATTCCTTCTTGATTTCTGTTTCAGACAATTTGTTATTGGAGCATACCAAACTCCTGATTTTTTATAATATTTTTGTATTTGTAAATCCCTTTGTCTAAGATATCCAGCTGTGTGTTTACTTCTTACAAATTTTTCTGCTCAGAACAGTGTTAGCTGCTGGCTAACGTTCACTGGTCTCTATTATGTTGGAATGCACCATTAAACCCATTCACCATAGCTAGGTATGTTCCTCTGAATTATTCCTCTGTACCTCAGTATATCACTATTATTCCCATTTCCAGAATATGAGAAGATTGAAAAATCTCTAAATTCTTCTGTGAATCTAGAAAGCCAGTAATGACTGCAGAGAAATGCATGTTCTAACCTCCATTAATACAGAAGCTTTGTACAAGCAGGAAGTGAAGAATACTAGGCCAGAGGTTTAACCACTATTGGGGACTAGAGAGATGGCTCAGATGTTAAGGTGCTTGTCTTCAAATCTTAATGACCCAGGTTTGATTCCCTAGTACCCACATAAAGTCATATGCACAAGGTGATACATGTGCATGGAGTTCATTGACAATGGCTGACGGCCTGGGCCCTTATCTCTGTCTATCTTTTTCTCTCTGTCTTTCTCTGTGCTTGAAAATAAGTAAATAAAACATACATTTAAAATGGGCTGGAGAGATTGTTTAGTGGTTATGGCACTTGCCTATGGAGCCTAATGATTCAGGTTTGATTTCCCAGGACCTATGTAAGCCAGATGAATGAACAAGATGGCACATGCATCTGGAGTTCATTTGCAGTGGCTAGAGTCCCTGGTGCACACATTCTCTTTCTATCTGCCTCTTCTCTCTCTCAAATAAATAAATTAAATATTTAAAATACACACACACATATATGTATATGTATATATATATACACCACTAATGCACTCAGCATGTTATAGATGCATAGGCTTTGTAGCTACAAATTTAATTGTTCAGAATATTTAAGGATATCGCTTATTCAAGTAAAAACTTAACTGGTCAAAATAATAATAAAAATATACTTAAATAACTTTTTTAGAAAAGTACTAAAACAAAAAAGAAGAAAAGCAACAATTAATAACCCCCACATGATAACAATAAATAATCTTTGTAGGAGAAATCTATTTTCACAGTTACTGAACTACACTATTTGAAATGTCCAAATTTCACTAAAAATAAGATATACAAAAAGCAACTCAAGAAAATAGTATTGTACAAGAGAGTACAGTAAATAAAGACAGTGTCCATGTGAGCAAAGTAGTTGAGTTTGGAAAAAGTGGACTGGTGTGAAGAAAAGATATGACACAGAAAGAAATGTAGATTTTGGGCAAAAGACAGCTTTACAGTTCAGGTGCAATGAGAGATCACCACCAATGAGATTGGGTCAGCTGTTGTGAATGGTACAGTAGGAAGAAGGCTGAAAGCATTTACATGTTCTTAAAAATCAGCTTTATCTTCCCCCACCCCTGCCTGGATTAACTAATTTGGTAACCTACCTTGTACTATGGATGTATAGCAAAAGCATGAAAGAAAGGGTCAGCTTGGGTCAGAATGAGACCCTATCTCGAAAAGCCAAAAAAAAAAAAAAAAAAAAAGTAAAAAAGAAAAAAGTAAGAAGAAAAAAAGAGTCACTGAATTCACAATGTGGTTTGTTCTTTTGGAAATGGCCACTGAGCTATGTGAGACAGGGTTGTATGAAACCCAGAGCGGAGGCTTGATTGATTCATGAGTATAAAACATAGGTTGCAGGGGAGACATGTGAATTGTTTTTAGACATTGTAGGACTGAAATGGCTACCAAGAAGAGCTACTGGCTTGGCATTATTTTTTCTATATAGGCTGTAAGCAGCTCAGCTAAAGGGCAGAATTAGGCAGAGACTACATCACTGGTTATAGATGTCAGACTTTTAGCTACAGGATTTGATATTTGCCCTGCTTGCTTTCAATCTTGTGTTGGTTCAATCTTTCCTTGATATGTTTGTTGAATGCCATTTTTAAACTGTGAATGTTTGTTCTATGCTATTATGTGTATTTAACTTGTATTTTTAATTTTACAGGCTTTCAGTTAAGAGGCAGTCATGAGTCTCAGATAAGACCTTGGAATTTGGAATCTTGAACAGTGATGGGATTGATAAAAACTATGGAGATTTTTAAAGTTGGATATAACACATTTTTTACATGTTGTTGGCCATGAGTTTATGGGGACCAAAGGCGGAATATGGTGGTTTGAATCAGATGTATCACATAAACTCATGTGTTCTGAATGCTTGGTCCCCAAGTGGTGGCAATTTGGGAGGTGGAAGCTTGATGGAGGAGATGGGTTCCTGGGAGCAAATTTTGAGGTTTATTACCTCCCACTTTTGCCAGTGCTAGCTTTGCTCACTCTCTCATTGCTATTCTCATTGGAAGATGATGCCCAACCTATGGTCATGCCATTCTTTCCCCTGCCAACATAAGGCTTCCCATTGAGACTGTAAGGCAAAATAAATCCTTTCTTCCCCATCAGTTGCTTTTTGTTAGGTGTTTCAACCCAGCAACAGAATGAAATACAACATTAATATATTTTTTAAAACATGAGAAATTATTACTGTACATTGTAGATTAATTTGTATTTTGATTAGTGTCTATGTTGACCATCTTTGACTCTGAAACTGAACGAATTATGACACATCAAAATAAATAAAAATATTAACTCAAAATAGATTATAAGCTTTAATATAAGAATAAAATTATAAAGCTATTAAGAGTTAATTGATGGGAGAAAGTATTCATGATCTAGGATTAGTCAATAGTTTCCTGTGCATGACAATAAAAGCACAAAGGACTATCAAATAGAATAGATAATTTGAAATTCATCAAATTTAAACTGTTATGTGGTTCAAAGACTCATAAATGAGGAGAGAAAACTCAAAAGTAGGAGAAAATGCATTCAAATCATACATTTCATAGTGTAGTTATTACCAAAATATTAAAAACTTAATTGCAATTCAATTACAGAAAGACTAAAAGTACTCAATTCAAACAAGAAAAGATTAAATATACATTTCTCAAAAATAATCTGGAGGGGCTGGAGAGATGGCTTAGCAGTTAATGCACTTGCCTACAAAGTCAAAGGACCTTGGTTCGATTCCCCAGTACCCCCCGTAAGCCAGATGCGCAAGGTGGTGCATGCATCTCGAGTTTGTTTGCAGGGGCTTCAAGCCCTGGCATGCCCATTCTCTCCCTAGCTCTCGCTCTCTCTCTCTCTGCCTCTTTTCCTCTCTCAAATAAATAAATAAATAATAATTTAAAAAATTATCTGGAGATATCCATTGAACAAATAAGAAGATGGTCAACAAAGACACTCATCAAAATACAAATCAATGTATTTTTTTAAAACTCTATAAAATGGGAATTATAAAAAAGATAGACACATATTCTGACAAGGACATGGAGAAATGAGAACTTTCACATATGGTGAAGATATGCAATGGTGTAATTACTTTGGAAAATTATTTAGCAGTTGTGTTGGTTAGTTTATTCATATCTTCAGGCAAATACCTCACAAGAAGCAGCATAAAGGAAGAAGGATTTATTTTGGATCATGGTTTTAGAGGTTATAGTTCATTACAGCGAGCAATACATACAGGAAAAAGCAGCTTGCAGCTTTAGTGGTGAATACTTGCTCATTACTAAGCACAATGAAGACATAAATAAATGCAGGGATGAATTCCAAGAAGCATTAAGAAAATCAGAAAATGACCCAAAAAAGGAACTTTACAGAGAAAGACAAAGAAAATAGATAATTTTTTTACAGAAAAAGGCAATAGAAAATGCAAACCAAATTGAACAAGGCCAAACCTCTCTAAATGCTCTCAAGAACAGAGTACATCATGTGGAGGACAGAACCTCAGAACTGGAAGACAAGACAGAAGAAACAGTTTGTGAGTCTAAAAATTTGAACAAGTTCAATTTTTTTTGTGAACAGAACATGAAGGAACTAAGGGTTACCCTTAAATGTCTCAACATTCAGAACATCGGTATGCTAGAAGGAGAATTTATTCAACAAAATTATCAAAGCAAACTTCCAATCTCTCAAAAGAGAGTCCAGTCAAGTTATAAGAAGCTGACAGAACTCCAAACAGACTGGAGCAAAGGAGAAACTCCCCAAGACATATTATCATTAAGACTCTAAAAACTAAAACAAAGAGAAAGTCCTAAAAGAGAGAAACAACACATAATATAAAATGGTAACACCATCAGAATTACCTCAGACTCCTCAATGGAAACCCTGAAAGCCAGAAGGGCCTGGAATGGAACACTGCAAAGTCTAAGAACCTATGGCTTCCAACCCAAACTACTCTACCCAGCAGAAGTATCCCTCATAATAGATGGAAAAAGAAAATCTTTCCATGATGAAAATCTCTACAACTACATGAACATAAAGCTAAACGTACAGAGAGTGTTTCAGGGAATTCTCCATACAGAAGAGTCAAACAACCAGTCTTAAGAGCCAATGAGAAGCAGGCCATAATAACCAAACTCAGAGAAGGTTCAAAAAACTACAAAGCCCAAGAAAGCACCAAACCACATAAACCACCACAATATGGCAGGGACAAAATCAGTCTTCACATTGATTACCCTAAACATTAATGGCCTTAATTCACCCATCAAGAGACACAAGCTAACAGGGTGGATCAGAAAAATAGACCCCTCAGGGACTTCCTGGTAAGATGGCAGCATAGGAGCCATGCCATACCAGCCTAGCAAGGGATTTAAGCAAAACTATAGCAGAAAAGTGAAGGTGTATAGGTTTTTTATTAGCCATATCAGAGAAGCAGGAGAGACCAAGTTCCTCCAGAAAGGAGGAAAAGAGCCAGAATCACACTAAGGTGCTTGAGGCCCCAATCTGCACAATCTGCACAATTTGTGTACTCTCCTGGTGCCACCCACCTAGTGCCAAGCTGCAGGAGCAGAGACCAAACAGGGGGATTTTCCAACCTCATCAGCTCCTTGGAAAGTCAAGAAACCTGAAGGGGAGACAGCAGGATCAGCTAAGGAGCTGATGAAAAAGATACACATGGGACCAGCTGAGCAGTTTAGTACAACTCCAAGCTTCCTGCATTCTCCCAAGCCACCAGTCATCAGAATTGCAAACCTCCGGAGAATGCCTTCAGCCTCCAGTGGCAGGGAATCTGGCACAGCTGATCAGAACACCAGCTCTACAGCACAACACAGAGGGATCAAGTTGGGCACTCAGCATTGGTAGGATTGGAAGCCATCCCAAAAGGTAACGAGGCTGACTGGCAGAAAAGCAGGTACATAGGCCTGTACTGAAAGTGCTAATCCCTCTTTCCATGTCAGGGCAGGCTATGTGTTACATGTTCTTGGTTGGCTTTACCATTATCAATTAAGCTGCATTTGGGGGTTGATTATTGTTGCCTTTGATGCTTTCAGGTTTATAGGGCCTTTGTCTTTTGCTTCTTTCATTATTGGGGGCAGGGTCTGATTCAGATCCAGGCTGATCTGGAACCCAATTCAGAACAGAAATCTCAACCTCCCAGCTGACAGGATTAAGTGTGTAGAGCAACACACACCCTTAGGAATTTTGGCTTTAGAAGGTTATCTATTTGTTTCGATCTCACACTTGCATACTCTGTGCTGGTTTTTATTGAATGCGTATAATGCTCAGTTGAATTTTAGAATTTGCCAGTAAATTGTTTCACCTAGCGCACAAGAATACTTGAATACCAGGCAAACCCAACATCTAGGATTACTTCTGTGGTTGGACTGGAGTGCAAGAGCTACACTTGGCACCTTAAACTCCTACTCTGAAGGTACATAAAGTTGGATTTCTAAATCTAAAAGTACAACAGATTATTAGAAAATTCAAGCATCAAATCAACTCAGGATACAAAAATTACAGCATTATAATACAAGAAACACAAAGAAGCAAGACAATACAATCCCAACAAAAATTATAAATCCATCAGAAATGATACCCAATGAGACTGTTTTAGATGAAATGCCTGACAACGATTTAAAAAAAAAAAACAAAACATTTTATCTATACTCAAAGTAATTAGAGGAAAAATCAAAGGAATAAAACAAGAAAACAAACTCCTGAAGGAATTCCAAGAGAACACAGGAAACCAGATTAATGAAATAAGGAGGACATTACAAGACATGAGTAAGGAAATGTAAATACTGAAGAAAAACTAGGCACAAATTCAAGCTCTGAAAAACGCAGTCTGCCAAATGAAAAAAATAAACTCTGTGGAAAGTCTCACCAATAGAAGAGAAAAAGGAGAGAACAGAATATCTAAACTAGAAGACCAGGTAACAGATCTAATACAGTCCAACAAAGAGAAAGGCAAGCTAATATGAAGGTACGAATGGGAATTTCAAGATATATGGAACACTGTGAGAAGATCAAACATAAGAATTCAGGGTATAGTAGAAGGAGAAGAATTTCAATCCAGAAGCTTAGTAGGCATTTTCAACAAATCATAGAAGAAAAATTTCCCCAAATTGTGGAAGAAATGCCAATGCAGATACAGAAAGCTTTTAGAACACCAAAAAGACAAAACATTGAAAGAACCTCGCCTCACCATGTTATAATTGAATGACTAAACACATAAACCAAAGGAAATATATGGAAACCAGTTAGAGAGAAAAAAAATAAGTCACCTACAAAGGCAAGCCAAAAAGAATAACAGCAGATTACTCAACACAAACTTTAAAAGCAAGAAGAGCTTGGAATGATGTATTCTATGTTCTGAAAGATAACAACTGTCAACCAAGAAACTCATCTCTCAATAAAAGATAGACACTGTCATGAGGTAAAAGGATAGAAAATGATATTTCAAGCAAATGGGAAACAAGAAGGGGTTGCTATCCTAATATCTGACAGGATAGACTTCAAACCAACATCATCGAGGAAAGATAAAGGAAGTCACTTTATACTGATTAAAGGAACATTCCAAAAAGAGGACATTGCAGTCATAAACATATATATACTTAACCCTGGGGCACACAATTTCATCAAACAAACACTATTAGACTTAAGGTCACAGATAACACCAAACACAATTGTAGTGGGTGACTTAAATACTGCACTCTCATCAATATACAGGTCATTCCTGGCATAAAAAGCAAACAGAGACACATCTAGATTAAATGATGTCATGGAACAAATGGACCTAACAGATATCTATAGAACATTCTATCCAAATACAGCAGAATATACATTTTTCTCAGCATCACATGGAACATTCTCTAAAATAGGTCATATATTAGGATACAAAGCAAATCTTAACAAATACAGGGAAATTTAAGTAATCACTTGTACTCTATCTGACCACAATGAGATTACACTACAAATCAGCAACAAGAAAAAATACAGAGCATACAGAAATTCATGGAGACTAAACATTACACTACTGAAAGATGAATGTGTCATTGCAGAAATCAAAAAGGAAATCAATAAATTCATTGAATAAAACCATGATAAGAATACAACATACCAAAACTTTGGGACACAATGTAGGCAGTACTAAGAGGGAAATTATAGCTCTACATGCATATATTAAGAAATTAGAGCATTCACAAGTAAACAAGTTAATGCTTCACCTTACAGCCTTGGAAAAAGAAGAGCAAGGCAAACTAAAAATCAGTAGATAGGAAGAAATAATAAAGATTAGGGCAGAAATTAATGAAATAGAAACAAAAAAATCCAAAGAATCAATGAAACAAAGAGTTGGTTCTTTGAAAGGATAAACATGTTGATTAGTTGTTAGTAAACCAGACCAGAAGAAAGAGAGAAGAGACAAAAATTCATAAAACTAGAGATGAAAAAGACACCATGTCAACAGATACCAAAGAAATTTAGAAACCATAAGAACATACTTTAAGACTATATATTACTCTAAGTTTGCAAATCTGAAAGAAATGCATGAATTCCTTGATTCATATGATCTACCAAAATTAAATTAAGGTGAGATAAACCAATTAAATAGACCTATTACAAGTACAGAGATCCACACTTTTATTTAATATAGTTACAGTTATAAAAAGTCTTCCAAGTAAACAAAGTCCAGACCCAGATGGATTCACTGGTGAA
Organism: Dipus sagitta; assembly: GCA_036346955.1. Taxonomy (NCBI): domain Eukaryota; kingdom Metazoa; phylum Chordata; class Mammalia; order Rodentia; family Dipodidae; genus Dipus; species Dipus sagitta. The sequence goes on from CM070776.1 coordinate 68,062,984, forward strand.
TTTTAGCAGACCTTCATCAAAGAACTAACACCACTGCTTCTCAAAATTTTCCATAAAATAGAAAAGGAAGGATTTCTACCAAACTCCTCCAATGAAGCCAGTATCACCCTGATACTAAAACCAGAGAAAGATATAACAAAAACAGAAAATTAAAGACCAAACTCCATCATGAACATAGATGCAAAAATTCTCAACAAAATATTGGCAAACATAATACAAGAATATATCAGAAAGGTTATTCACCCCAGCTAAATAAGCATTATCCCAGAGATGCAGGGATGGTTCAACATACACATATCGATAAATGTAATGTACTATATGAATGGACTGAATGACAAACATCACATGATCGTCTCAATAGATGCAGAAAAGACATTTGACAAAATCCAACATCCATTCATGATAAAAGTCCTACAGAAACTGGGAATACAAGGAGCATATCGCCACATAATAAAGGCTATTTAAGACAAACCTACAGCCAATATAATACTAAATGGGAAAAATACTTGAAGATTTTCCACTAAATTCAGGAACAGGACAAGGGTGTCCACTGTCCACACTTTTATTTAATATAGTACTAGAACTCTTATCTGTAGAAATAAGGCAAGAGACACACATAAAAAGGATACAAATTGGAAAGAAAGAGTTCCAGTTATCATTATTTGCAGATGATATGATTCTATACATAAAGGACCCTAAAGACTCTACCAGCAAATTGCCTGAGCTGATAAACACTTTTAGCAACATAGCAGAATACAAAATAAAGACACAAAAATCAGTAGCTTTTCTATATGCTAATAACAAACATACAGAAGATGAAATCAGGGAATCACTCCCATTCACAATTGCCTCTGAGAGCTTTAAAACACTCAAGTGAAAACTTGCAGAAGACACAAGGAAATGGAAAGACACCCTATGTTCTTGGATTGGAATAATCAATATAAAAATGTCAATTTTACCAAAAGCAATCTACACATTTAATGCACTCCCCATTTAAATTCTAATGGCATTCTTCACAAAAATAGAAAAAAAAATCCTATTGTTCATTTGAAAGCATACAAAACCTCAAATAGCCAAAACACTTTTGAGCAACAAAACATGGTATCACCATACCCAATTTTAAGCTATATTACAAAGCCATAGTAACAGTAACAGCACAAAGACAGACATGTAGATCAATGTAACAGAATAGATGATGCAGGTGTTAATTCAGGCAGCTACAGCAATCTTATTTTTGAGAAAATGACAAAAGTATTCATTGGAGAAAAGCCAGCCTCTTCAGCAAATGGTGCTGGGGAAACTGTATATCTATATGTAGAAAGATAAAAACAGATCCTTGTCTTTCTCCATGCACAAGAATCAAGTCCAAATAAATCAGAGACCTTAATATCAGACCTGAAACTGAAATTTCTAGAGGAAGAGGTAGGGGAAACCCTTCAACATATTGGCATAGGCAATGACTTTATGAATATAACCCCAATTGCTCAGAAAATAAAAAAAAGAACTAATCAGGGTTGGAGAGATGGCTTAGCAGTTAAGCGCTTGCCTGTGAAGCCTAAGGACCCCAGTTCGAGGCTCGATTCCCCAGGACCTACATTAGCCAGATGCACAAGGGGGCGCACGCGTCTGGAGTTCATTTGCAGTGGCTGGAAGCCCTGGCGTGCCCATTCTCTCTCTTTCTCTCTCTCTTTCTCTTCCTCTCTCTATCACTCTCAAATAAATAAATAACAATGAACAACAACAAAAAAAAATTTTAAAAAAAGAACTAATCAATCACTGGGATCTCATGAAATTACAAACATTTGTACAGAAAGGGACATTGTGAATAGAGGAAAGATACAACCTACAGAATGTGAGAAAATCTTTGCTTGCTATATATCTGACAGAGGATTAATATACAGAATATACAAAGAACTCAAAAAACAATAAGAAATCAAACAACCAAATTAAAAAATGGAAGATGGAACTGAATAGAGGGTTCTCAATGAAAGAAATACAGATGTCACATAAACATTTAAAAAAGTGTTCTACATCTTCAACCTTCAGGGAAATGCAAATTAAAATATTTTGAGGTTCTATCTTGCTCATGTCAGAATGGCTACCATCAAGAAAACAAATGACAGTAAATGTTGGCAAGGATGTGGAGAAAGGGGAACCCTTCTACACTGCTGGTGGGAATGTGATCTGGTACAGCCATTGTGAAAATCAGTGTGGAGGTTCTTTAGACAGCTAAAAATAGATTTACCATATGATCCAGCTATAGTATTCCTAGGCATATACCCTAATGACTCTTCTTACTACCTTAGAGATACTTGCACAGCAATGTTACTGTGGCTCTATTCACAATAGCTAGGTAATGAAACTAGCCTAGATTTCCCTCAACAGATGAATGGATAATAAAGATGTGGTACACTTACACCATAGAGTTCTATTCATTGGTAAGGAAAAATGAAATGATGAAATTTGCTGGGAAATGGATGAATCTGGAAAGGATTATATTAAGTGAGGTACCCCAGACCCAGAAAGCCAAACATGGCATGTTCTCTGACTTATGTGGATCTTAGCTGCAAACATTTAGACTTGTGTGAGCTGTTACCAAATAAATCAGTAGCAGAGGCCAGTATGCTAGAAAAAGGCTATAAGGGGTAAAGGGGTGAAGGATTTTAAGGGATGGCATTGTATATATATAAGTAGTAGAACAGATTACTGGGAGTGAAATGGCCTAAGGGAGGCCAGGGGAAGAGATTAAGAGAAGTGTAGGGGGAGGGTCAATCAAAATTCAAGATATTCTGAATAAGACATATGAAAGCCAAATCAATAACCTGACTGTCCACCTAAATGCATTAGAAAAACAAGAAGAATCCAACTAAAAAAGCTCCAGATGGAAAGAAATAATCAAGATTAGAGGAGAAATTAATGAATTGGAAACTAAGGAAAAATTATGAAAATGGATGAAACAAAAAGCTGGCTCTTTGATAAAATGAACAAGATTGATAACCCCTGGTCAATTTGATCAAGTGAAAAAAAGAGATGCTTCAAATTAACAAAATTAGAAATGGAAAAGGAGAGATAACAACAGATATAAATGAAATTGGAAGAATCATCAGGACTTATTTACAAAACCTGTACTCCACAAACCCGGATAATGTGGAAGAAACAGATAAATTTCTGAACACATACCATCTACTAAAACTAAACTCAGAGCAGATTAATCTCCTATCACATCCATCAGACTGAAAATGTGATCAAAACCCTCCTCAAAAATAACTGTGCAGAAACAGATTTTATCAGCCAAATTTTATCAAACATTCATGGAAGAATTGAAGCCAATTTTCCTAAAACTGTTCCACATAATTGGAGAACAGGGAAAGCTCCCCAACTCCTTTTATGAAGCTAGTGTCACCCTAGTACCAAACCAGACAGAGATACTAACAGAAAAGGAAACTATAGGCCTATATACCTGATGAACTTAGATGCAAAGATCCTGAATAAAATCCTCATAAATTGAATTCAACAACACATCAAAAGCATTATCCACCTTCATCACAGAGCCTTTCTCCCAGGAATTCAGGGTTGGTTCAACATATGGAAATAATATGTCAATGTAATATACCACATAAATAAGCTTAATCACAAAAACCACACAATAATTTCAATAGATGTCATAAAGGCCTTTGACAAAATACAACATCACTTCATCATCAAAACTTTGGCGAGAATCGGCATGGATGGTTCATATCTCAACACAATAAAGGCTATGTATAAAGCACCTAAAGCCTAAATAATACTTAATGGGGAGAGACTTAAAGAACTGATATCAGGAACAAGACAGTCGGAGGCCCACTCTCGCCTTTGCTCTTAAATATAGTACTAGAAGTCCTAGCCCAAGCAATAAGACAGGAGAAATAAATAAAAGAGATACAAACTGGAAAGGGAGATGTTAAGTTAGCCCTATTTACAGACAACATGATTCTATACATAAGTTACTTGTGAGCCTCCATCTAAAAAGGATGGAAAATCAACACACAAAAATTAGTAGCCTTTCTATATGCAAAGGACAAAGACACAGAGAAAGAAATTAGTGACATTGTCCCATCTTCAATAGCAACAACAACAAAAATAAAATACCTTGGAATAACACTAGCCAAGGATATGAAAGACCTATATGATGAAAACACAAAAAAACTCAAGAAAGAAATTTAGGAGGACTTGAGAAATTGGAAAGGCCTCCCATGCTCCTGGATAGGCAGAATTAACACTGTGATTAATGGCAATCTTACCAAAAGAAACATACAGATTTTATGCAATTCCAATAAAAATCCCAGCATTATTCTTCAGAGATAGAAAAAATTATCTCAAAATTTATATGGAATGGCAGTAGGACTCAGATATCCAAGCTATTCTCAGCAAAATAGATGCCTCTGGTGTCATCACCATACCTGATCTAAAGCTATATTACAAAGCCATAGTAATAAAAACAGCATGGTACTGGCATAAAAACAGGATTATAGACCAATGGAACAGAATTGAGGATCTGGACTTTAGGTCAAGTAACTAGAGCTACTTTATCTTTGACAAAGGACCTAATAATGTAGACTGGAGAGAAGATGGCATCTTCAACGAATGTTGTTGGACCAACTGGATAACCATATGCCAAGAAATGAAATTAGACCCACACATGTTGCCAAGGACAAAAATCAAGACCAAATAGATAAAAGACCTAAATATAAGACTGGAAACTCTACTACTACTGGAAGCAAAAATAGGAGGAAATTTCCATCATATAGGAGTCGAAAAAGACTTCCTTAAATAGCTCATGAATTTAAACAATCACTCAACCATTGGGTTCTCATGAAGCTGAGCAGTTTTTCATAGACAAACATACAATAAGCAGAGCCAAAAGACTATCCACGGAATAGGAGAAAAATTTTGCTGGCTATACAACTGAAAGAGGCCTAATTTCTAGAATCTACAAAGAACTCAAAACCTAATCAGTAAAAAGTTAAACAACCCACTCACAAAATGGGGCAGAGAAGTCAACTGGGAGTTCTTATAGGAAGAAATACAAATGGCAAGCATACACTTAAGAAAATGTTCAACATCCCTAATCATCAGGGAAATGCAAATTAAAACAACTATGAGATTCTACCTTACTCCAGTAAGGATAGTAAAAAAAAAAAAAATCAAATGAAAACAAATGTTGGTGAGGATGTGGAGAAATAGGAACTCTCATTCACTGATGGTGGGAATTTAAGATGATACAACCACTATGTAAAGCAATATAGTGATTCCTGAATAAATTAACTATAGAGTTAACAACAGACCCAGTTATTCCCTTACTGGGCATTTACCCTAAAAACTCTATGGCCAAGTTCAGAGATATTTGCTCAACCATGTTTATAGCTGCTCAATTCATAATAGCTAAGAACTGGAATCAACCCAGATGCCTATCTTTGGATGACTGGGTAACCAAGATGATGTATATCTACATGATGGAATTCTACTCAGCAGTTAGAAAAAATGACACAATGAAATAATGAGTGAATTTGGAATAGGTTGTTCTCAACGAACTCACCCAATCACCAAAGACAATCATTGCATGGTCTCACTTAGCTGTGGTTCCTAACCTGTATCAGCCCAAAATGCTGACATACTAAATAGGCATCTTGATGACCAGACAAGAGGGAGGGAAGGGCTTGAATGGAGGGTAAAGTGGGGGGAGCAGAAACACAAAAGTGGACTGAAATGGAACTGGTACCATAATATCCTATATCCTGGAAGACAGAGCACCTGAATCAAAGTGCCCTGGATAGTGTGAGATGACACCTAACCTTAAATTTCTCCTGTTTCTTTTTTTTTTTTTTTTCCTATTTTCTTCCTTTTTCTTCTTTCTCTTCCTTTGGCACTGGCCTGTAACTCCCAGTACCAGGATTCAGTTAACACCCACAATGAGCTGTTGATCAGAGAGACCTACAAGGTTTCCCAAAAGAGGACAGATTTCTGTCAGAACACTGATTACCTACCAGAGGTTCTTGGTAAGACCCTACTACTGAAGACAACATATGCTGTCGGTACAGAACATGGACAGACCAGGCTGGAATCTGGAAGTGAGCCACTCTCCAGACAGTTAGCCCGTCTAGTGTTAGAGTGTGCTACATGAGCTACTTGTGGAAAGTGGCCAACATGTGTCTGAGCAACTTAAGGTGTAAGCTACTCAGAAGCAAACATCCTGATGTGATGCTCACACAAATGCAGTAGTGGCACACAGACATGATAAATAACCAACTGCTCTTGGGCTGACTAACAGATCTGCTCAGTGGAAAGGAAACCATATCTGGAACTTGGAAGTAAGTGAAAATCATATCCAGATAACAAGTCTGTGCACAAATTTCAACCTCCCACCAATCCTGGGTTACAAGAGGGCCTACACCCATTGAATTATCTTCTAAACTAACAGTAGTTATCCCATTTAACCTGTGCTGACTTCACTCTCCCTTGGAGAATCTGCTTCTCTTTATCAGATGGAAGCAGTACCTGAGGAGAGAAACAGCCCATCATACTTCACCAGGGTCCCAGCTGAAACCACAGAGGAATTGGGGAAATGAGAAAGAGGGCTGTTTTCTTGGTGAACCTGGTATCAGCACCAGGGTGAAGGAGATAGACACTGAGGACACTCAAATCCTACTAAACAACAGATACAGAGGCTCCTAAGACCCCATCACTGAAGTAGACCTAAAAGAACCCTACATGGCTCAGGGAAATTTGCAGAAGAGGTGACAGAAGGTTTTAGAGCCATGAGTTAAGACATTATGCACAGAGACATTTCCTCTTCACCATAACTGATGGCTACTCCCACAATGCATGACCCACATTCCCCATAGGGATAACCAGCAACCCCAATGAGGAGGGTCCCTTTGGATGAGGGCAAGGATGAGGGTAAGGATGGTACCAACATGTGCTGTTTACACACTGAGTATGTCCATAGCTAATAATAAATAAATAGATACATAAATAAATAAATTTTCAATTATAAAAATACTTTAAATTCTAGAAATCTGGACTAAATATACTTTAAATTCTAGAGATAAGGACTGAAGGATAAGAAATATATTACAAGATATCTGTTTCTATTGCCTGATCCCTTATCTAAATAGGTCAGTTCTCTGACCCACATTTCTCATTTTGTACTCCTTAGGTCCTCTTCTATATTTTTTTGGAACCACGTGCTTCTTGGTTGAGAGTTTATGTGTGAATGTAGTAGGGACCCATGAGGCTTGAATGCCACTCTTTCTTTATGTAGGCACCCATCAACATAGGTCTTTATGCCAGTATAGCATGAGATAGTTCTGTGAGTATACAAGCAAGAAGTATATACTTTCCCAGTACCCTAGGGTATGTTTCTCTCAAAAAATAATGAGAAATTATCTTGGATTGACTCTAAAACTTTGAGAAAAGCTCATCAATGCCACATGGATTGAAAAGAATTCGCTACTAGTCATATCCCATTGAAAATTATGGAAGCTCTGTGTTCAATTTTCCAAACCTATTAGGTAAAATAGGAAAATAGAATTTTTCCTCAGGATGGAGCTAAGTATTGCCTTCTTTGGGATCAATCATAATATCACTATCTAAATATTCTCTAGCTTTTCTTAATAATCAGTGAAATTCCCTGTTGACGTAGACAGTTCTTTTATAGTTTATAATTGAAACTTATACCATTCAAGAATTCATTGATTATTATTTAAAGTTATTTCTCATTTGACTATTAAAAATAGAGATAAGGAGGCTGGAGAGATGGCTTAGTGGCTAAGGCATTTGCCTGTAAAGCCAAAGGACCCAGATTTGATTCCCCAGGACCCACGTTAGCCAGATGCACAAGGGTTCGCACGTGTCTGGAGTTTGCAGTGTCTGGAGGCACTGGCTCACCCATTCCCGTGCTCTCTCTCTCCCCTCTCTCTCTCTCTCTCTCTCCCTTTTTCTCTGTCAAAAAAATAAATACAAATTTAAAAAAAAAAAGAGAAAAGGAAGGAAAGCAGATGACCATTATATTCTAGTTTCTTCACATGTTATCTTGTTTAATATGACTCTTCCCATAGAGTTACTGTGTCAAAAGTGAGATAGACTAAAAATATGCAGTGTAAAATGAAGTTAGAAATGTGTACTTCTTTTCATGTTTGTGTGGGGGGAGGGAATGTATTGGGTACACCAAGGTCTTGTGCCACTGCAAATGAATACCAGACGTTTGTGCCATTTTCTTTCCTTTTTAGCTTTGGCTTTTAATTGGTGCTGGGGAACTGCAGGCCTGCAGAATTTGTAAACAAGCACTTTCAACCACCGAGCCATTTCCCCAGCCCCTGTAACATGTAGCTTTTGAAGTACAGAAGTTTATAATTCATCAGACAATAAATTTATCATGAATTAAGAGAAAAAACACAAAATTTAAATAAAATGGAAAGGTTAACATTCATGGTGCCACAAAGTCACAAGGCTAATTGCAGATAAACAATTATTCCAAAACTTCCTTTTTATTATTTGAAGTTAGAATATGTAAGACACTATCTCTTTAAGTAAAATAGCTGACATTATTCCCAAAGCTAAACCTTACTTATTAACCATTTCTATATGCATAATATGAACATTAGGTTACTAAGATTCTTAGAAACTGCACTAGGGATGTGGTATAGTGGCAGAGTGCTTACCTAGCATGACCTTAGCCACCCTTAGCACTACAAAGAGAAATAAAAATAAAAATAAAAATAATTAGCATGGATTTTTCATTCAGACATCTATTCATGTCAAGTACTAAGAGTTTTCTTAGTGACCTGTATTTCTCATATACTTTTCTTCTTTTGTTGAAGGATGTTATGTCTCAGGTAGTGTCCACAATGAAAAGTAATATATAAAATTATTGAATCAATGTGTTAGGCCTAGAACAAAATACTTCCCCCTAGTCAAAATCATTGGATTCATATGATATTCACAGCCATTTTTCTAAGTTACAGGAAGGGAAGAAAGTTCTTCCCCATTCCCACTATAGTTACTAAGTCTTGAATTTTGCATTCTATAGTTGGAGCTTCATTTCCTGGAGGAAATGGTGACCTCGTATATAGTATTCATAATAAAAAACCAAGGTAAGCATCTCAGACAGAAAAAAAGAACACAGTAGCATGTGCAAAGGTAGTATGATAAAAAACAACATGATCAGACATTATGAGTCATTAATTTTATTGAACTGTATTGGTAAATCAATGAGTGGCATTATCCTTCCTTTACAAGTAGAAGTTGAGTTCCTTAAAAACATAGATTCCCAAAGAATTTTGGTGCAGTATAGCAATGTTCAAAGAATAATCAATGCCTTCAGTTTTTGGTTTGATGCAAAGGAACCTGGACAAACTGAAATTTTCAAACCATTGACCATTTTCAAGCAGGGTAATATCAATTTGTCTGTTCTTTACCCCAGTGTCCTGAGTAAATATGACTATTTTGATGTATCCATGATATGAAACAGATTGAGAACTTTGGCTCAGAGGATTAAGTACATTTAAAAAAGAAGTATAACTCATAATTATAATTCTAGAGCTCTGGCTATATGACTAGGACCTTTTCCCTATCACAATATACTGTATTTGGGGGAAGCATTTTTTTTTTTGTTAAGACTAGAATTTTACATGCCTTCTAAATGAGCAAAGTTTCATCTCACTATTTGATGAAATAGAAGACATATGTGCTAAAATGAACCCAAAAGGTCATATAGTCACATTCTTTCCTGACTATGTCATAAAAGAGGCCCAAAGATGGATTTTTAAAAAATATTTCATGTAGCTGATTCTTTTTTTTTTTTTGTGGTTTTTTGAGGTAGAGTCTCACTCTAGCCCAGTCTGACCTGAATTCACTATGTAATCTCAGGTTGGCCTCAAACACATGGCGATCCTCCTACCTATGCCTCCCGAGTGCTGGGATTAAAGGTGTGTGCCACCACGTCCAACATGTAGTTGATTTTTTAAGAAGCATACAGATATTTATTTTTCAAAAGAAACATCATAGCAGTGATTACTGAAATAAAAACCTTTTGCCACCACAGTTTCATAATTATAACATTATTCCATTATTAGATATATCAAAAAGAAGTGATACTTCTCTTGTCTTTTCCACAAATACCGATAACTTGCCAGTGCTTCTCTATAAGAGGCTCAACAAGTATAATCCTTTTTATCATAAAAATCTGATCTTTTTTCACATGACTTATGACAGAGTATGGTGGGGTCTATTCAATCCCACTATCAATGGTAAGTTTTTAGAAATATTAAACTTGTTTCAGTATCACCAAAGAAATCAGTTATAGTAAGTCAAAATTCGTTTCAGATTACCCCAAATAAACCTGGCATAAATTTATGACTGGAAAGTTATGTTTACCATCAATATTTGGATAGCATTAACAATAATTTCAGGACAGCTTCTAAATGATAAATTTTGAAAATTCATATTTTGGTAGAATTTTAATACGAGGTGTCAGTGCTAAGGTAACTTTTGGAATGGTTACACTTGTTAGTGAAGAAGTGCAATCTTCGTTTGTACTCCATATGCCAGATAGGATTATGTACTCAAACACTGTTTTCCTGCCTTTAGTATAAATTCATATCAGTGTACCAGCCTGGAAGTTACTTTCTTCTTTGTCGACTCAGATATATTTAACCTATTCTTTAAGTTCTATTTTCATGCTCTTAATACTTTATTAGCCAGTGACTACAGACTGAATGACTGAAGTACTTTTTATATGTTCAATCACATAGGCAAATATCATTGACTTGTTTCACAGGTATGTGTATGTATATCTCTACCCACTGCTAGAAAATTCCTTGAATGTAAGATCATCTTAAGTCTGTATCTTCCACAGTACAGTATACTTTATACAAAGTTCTATATAAATAAATGCTTTAAAATTTTGTTGAAATGAGATTATAATAAATCTCCAAATTACAGGGTTGTGTCTCATGTTAAGTCTAGGTCAAGGACACTCTAGAACAGTCTCAGGCATGTTTGTCATTTGACATTGGGACACAATGTTGTTATCACCAGTTCATACTCCATAACTGAACAATATAATTACAAAATGTCAAAGAATCTTCTGTTTTAAGTAAGTTGATTATTTTATATTTGGTCGCATTCATAACTTCTCTTAGCTGTAAACAACCACATGTGGTCATATGTCACAATTTGAACACCTTTCCTAGATCTTGAAGATTTTCATTTTAAGACAAGAACTTGGAATCATTATTCACAATGGTAGCTGCTAGTATAAAAGGCTATTTTAGGTGTAAACACACTCTATAATATAATTTTGAAAACTATCTAAAATCATGCATCTTCAATCCAAAAAATATACAATCCTCTGTTAGTTTATTTATATGAGCAAAATTATTGTATTAGTTATTAAATTGTAAATATGATTTAGGTATCACATGAACTAAAGTTTATGTGTCAAAAAAACCAACTACTAAGCTTAAAGTAAGAATGCCTTTGCCTTTCAGAAGATAAATTCAAAATTCAATAAATACTTCTGAGTTGCCAGTGCCAGGAAGTGGATTCCTCCTAGTGGCTTGTTGGCCAGAGAGGCTCCTAAGACACCCAAAACAGTACAGGCTTTTACCAGTGCTCTTGGTAGCTTAGCAGAACTAGATGGTAAGACCCTGTTGCTGCAGACACAATATACTTTTGCTGCAGGACAGTGACAAATGAAGCTGAAACTGAGTAGGAAGCCTCCTCCCTCCTGTCTAGCTGTCATATTGCTGGTAGTTGCTATGCAGGTTGCTGGGGGAGAAAAGTCATTAACAGTCTTCACCAGCAGTTAACCTGGTGAGGTGTCTGCTCTTATGGATCTTGGACTGTAACTAGGAGAGAAATAAACTTGCAAATAATGAAGAGGACAATATGCATTATCAATGGATTATGGTAATAAGAAAAAATAATGTCACATAAGGGAATATGATGAATGTTGACACCCAGAAAGACTACAGGTTCAGGAAATTCTTCATTGAGGCAATGTTTGAACTAAGACCTGACTGGAAAGAAGCAAATATGTGAAGGTTTAGAATCAGAATGCTCTGGACAAAAAGAATAGAATGTTTCAAAATGTGATCTTTGTAGAAAATCATGATCATTTTTGCTGAATCAGATTAGTGGAAATATGATAGAATATTGTGGGAAGAGATATCCTTTCTTCAGGTTAAGTAACTTCTTGAACAGTGCAGTAAATAGGTTTGTTGTAGTCTTGGTAGCAGAAGAAGCTGCAAGAAAGTGTCAATCAGGAGATTGATTTTTTTTTCAGTTTTACTGATATATGGTTGATAAAATTTAAAGTATTTAAGATACCCAACATGATGACTTGATGTATTTGTATACTATGAAATGATAACCATAGTCAAGCTAATTAATGCATCCACCATCTCACAAAGTAAAATTTTACTGGTAAAAGTATTTCAGGAGATCTTCATGCCCAGATACCCTGTGCCATAGGGTGTGCACAGCAGGCACAGGATGAATAGGCCAGATCCCTGTTTCCTGGGGCTTCTCCCTTTTTCCTGGTCCCAATAGGTCCCCTGCATCTGGCTTGGGGCTGCTTAGATCATGCAAGCTTGCTGCTGAAGCAGCCCCTTGCTGTGCCTTTCTGATCCAGTTGTCCCCTGGGTCTCCATTCCTGGATACCAGAGAGAGCACATGGAGGTCACAGAGTGAGTAGGCAAGATCCCTGTTCCCCATGACTCTTCCCAGTTTTCTGGTCCCTGTAGGCCCCTCTGTGCCTGACTTGAGGAAGCCTGGTCCCTGTGTGGGGGCTGTGGAAATAGGCCTTTTACTCTGGTATACTGACAGGCCTATGAATATGGACATCCCCATTGAGTCAGAGGGTGTACAGTCTACTGTGGGAGCAGACCTCTTGCCACTAGCTCTCCAGCTTCCTGGCAACTGATTCCCCAACATCTGATCCCTTGTGCAAAAGAGTACTTACAAGTGGAGTGAATAGACCAGAACTCCCAGTTCCCCAGGTACCTTTGATGTACCTGCAATCTCCACAATCTGTACATTTGTAGTTTTAAACCTATCATGCACAAGTATATCAATCCAGTTCACATTTTAAAACAGAACACCTTCTGAAGATTCTCCAAGGAAAGAAGCTTGCTTCCTCCTCAAGAGACTAAAGTATCTCCCCAAGATGGGTACACCACAATGCAAAAAAAGCCAACAAAAGTCAGAAAACTGAGAGATCTCCACCAAGGATTCCTAGCCCCACAATGGAAGCTTCCAGTGAATTCATAGAGAAATCAACAAAAATAGAATTCCAAAATGAAAATACAACAACCAATGAAACCCTGAACAAAAGAATTGCTGACTTGGAAGCAAACCTTCGAAAACCAGCAATTGTATCAATGAAATTGAACAGAATCATCTCTTAGAGCTTTTAGCTTTTGAAAGTAGGCTTAACTTAATTGAAGAAAACTTTAGAACCCTCAAAAGAGATAGGAATGAATTGAGGACAAGTCAAGAAATGGAAGATCTTAATAATTGATTGATTTAGCTTAATGAAGACTTGATCAAATATAAGAATGAATTCCAGGAAGCATCAAGAAAATCAGAACTTGAAATGAAATTGTACCTCAAAAAAGAGATGGACCTGATGCAAAATAACCAGAAAACAAAAATAAAACAGAGCTTATAAAAACATCTCTAGAACCTTTCACTAATAGAGTTACTCATGTGTAAGACAGAACCTCTGAACTGGAAGACAAGACAGAAGAAATTGATCAGGAGGCCAAAATTTTTGCTAAGTTCAAAAAATCAAGTAAGTGGCTGGAGAGCTGGTTTAATGGTTAAGGCACTTGCCAGTGAAACCTAAGGATCCAAGTTAAAATTCTCTAGATCCCATGTAAGCCTGATGCACATAGTGGCACATGCATCTAGAGTTTGTTTTCAGTGTCTAGAAGGCCCTGCTGTGCCCATTCTCTCTCTCTCCAGTGAATAAATAAAAATAAAATACTTTAAAAAATCGAGTGAATATAATATAAGAGAGCTGTGGGATACCCTAAAATTACCAAACATACAGATAATGGGTATACCAGAAGGAGAGGAAATCCAGGCCAGAGGCATAGAGAACATATTCAACAAAATCACTGAAGAAAATTTTCCCAATCTCAAAAGAGAGTCCCATCCAGACACAAGAAGCCCACATGACAAGGAAACAGGACCAAAGAAGAAAATTACTAAAGCCAACGATAGTTAAAACTCTTAACAATGCAAATAAAGAGAGAGTGCTAAAAGCAGAATGACAGAAACAACTCACAACATGCAAAGGCAATTCCATCAGAATTATGTCATATTTCTGAATGGAAACCCTGAAACCCAGAAGGGCCTAGAATGGAACACTTAAAATTCTAAATTCTAAAAAACTATCGCTCACAATCCAAACTACTCTTGTGCATGGTGAAATGTGTGGATCAAGTTTAATTTTCTTGAATATGGTTATCCAGTTTGTCCAGCACCTTTTGTTGAAGATGCTGTCCTTTTTTTACCATTCTACATTGTTAGGGCCTTTGTCAAATAAGCTTAAACACAAAAACCACATGATCATTTCAATAGATGCAGAAAAGGCCATTGACAAAATATAACATCACTTCATGATCAAAACATTGGAGAGAATAGGCATGGACAGTCTATATTTCAACATAATAAAGGCTATATATAAAGATCCTAAATTCCAAATAATGCTTGATGGGGAGAGACTGAAGGAATTCCCATTGAGATCAGGAACAAGACAGGGATGTCCACTCTCACCTCTGCTCTTCAACATAGTACTGGAAGTTCTATCTCAAGCAATAAAACAAGAGAAAGAAATAAAAGATATACAAACTGGAAAGGAAGAATTTAAGTTAGTCCTATTTGAAGACAACATGATTCTATACATAAGTGACCCAAAAACCTCCATCTCAAAAGTCTTAAAAGTGATTAACTCCTTCAATAAAGTATCTGGATACAAAATCAATGCACATAAATCAGTAGCCTTTCTATATGCAAAAGACAAAGATATAGAGAAAGAAATAAGTGACATTGTCCCTTTTTCAATAGCATAAAAAAACCTGGAACTAATATTAACCAAGGAGGTGGAAACCTTTACAATGGTAACATAAAAACACTCAAGAAAGAAATTGAGGAGGATTTGAGAAAAAGGAAAGACCTCACATGCTCCTGCATAGGCAGAATTAACACTGTGAATAATGGCAATCTTACCAAAAGCAATATATAGATTTAATGCCATACCAATAAAAATCCCAACATCTTTCTTCACAGAGATAGAGAAAATTATCTCAAAATTCATATGGAATGCAGAAGGATGCAGATATCCAAACATACCCTCAGCAAAAGAAAAATGTCTGGCTGCATCACCATGTCTGATCTGAAGCTATACTACAAAGCCATAGAATACAAACAACATGGTAATTGCATAAAAAACAGGAACAGGAACATAGACCAATGGAACAGGATCAAGGACCCAGACTTTGGGTAAAGTAACTAGAGCTACTTGATATTTGACAAAGGCCCTAACAGTGTAGATCAACTCGATGTAATGGACATCTACAGAACTTTCCAGCAAAACTCTACAGAATATACATTCTTCTCAGCAGCCCACAGAACCTTCTCCAAAATGGATCATATATTAGGCCATAAAGGGTACCTCCATAAATTCAGGAAAATCTATATCCCTAATGAAGTTAGATGCAAGGATTCTGAACAAAATCCTCCCAAACCAAATTCAACAACACATCAAGAGCATTTTCCACCTTGATCAAGTAGGCTTCATTCCAGGGATGCAGGGATGGTTCAACATATGGCAATCAGACAACGTAATGCACCAAATAAATAAACTTAACCATAAAAACCACATGATCATCTTAATTGATGCAGAGAAGGCTTTTGACAAAATACAACACCACTTCATGATCAAAATGCTGGAAAGAATGCACATGGAGGATTTATACCTCAACACAATAAAGACTATATATAAAGCACCCAAAGCCAAAATAATACCTAATAGGGAAAGATATAAGAAGTTACCACTGGGATCAGGAACAAGACAGGGGTGCCCACTCTCACCCCTGCTCTTCAACATAGTACTAGAAGTACTAGCCCAAGCAATATGTCAAGAGATAGAAATAAAAGAGAATCAAATTGGAAAGAAAGAAGTCAAGTTAGCCCTATTTGCACATGACCTGATCTTATACATAAGTGACCCAAATCTCCATCTCAAAATTTCTAAAGGTGATTAATTCCTTCAGTAAAGTAGTGGGATATAAAATCAATGCACAAAAGTTAGTAGCCTTTCTATATGCAAAGGGCAAAGATGCAGAGAAAGAAATTAGCGACATTGTCCCATTTTCAATAGCAACAAAATATTAAATACTTTGGAGTGACACTAACCAAAGATGTGAAAGACATATATAATGAAAACATAAAAAAAAAAACTTAAGAAAGAAATCTAGAGGATTTGTGAAGATGGAAAGACCTCTCATGTTCCTGATAGGTAGAATTAATATTGTGAAAATGGTAATTCCAACAAAAGCAACAAAAATATTTAATGCAATACCAATAAAAATACTGACATAATTCTTCACAGAGATAGAAAAAATGACCTCAAAATTCATATGACATGGTAGCAGGTCTCACACATCCAAACATATCCTTAGCCAAAAAAAAATAATCACCTCTGGAGGTATCACCATACCTGATCTAAAGCTATACTGCAAAGCCATAGTAACAAAACAGCATGGTATTGGCATAAGAATAGAATCATAGACAAATGGAACTGAATTGAAGGCTCAGACTTAATCAAGTAACTATAGCTACTGGATCTTTGACAAAGGAGCCAATAATGTAGACTGGCAAAAAGACATCATCTTCAACAAATGGTGTTGGACAATTTGGATTACCATATGTAGAACAATGAAACTAGACCCACTCATTTCTCTATGCACAAAAATCAAGTCCAAATGGATTAAAGACCACAATATAAGGCCTGAAACACTTCTACTGGAAAAAAAATAGGAGGCTTTCTCCATGATAGAGAAGTGGGGAAAGACTTCCTAAGAAAAACCCCAGTAGCCCAGGCAATTAAACAATCACTCAACAAATGGGATCTCATGAAGTGAAAAAAGCTTTTTCACAGACAAACACACCATAAGCAGAGCCAATAGATTACCCACTGCATGGGAGAAAATCTTTGCCAGCTATACCACCAACAGAAGCCTAGTATCAAGAATCTACAAAGAACTCAAAAAAATATCTATAAAAAATCAAACAACTCACTTTAAAAGTGGGGCAGAGAACTGAATGGGGGTTCTCACAGGAAATATTACAAATAGCTAACCTACACTTAAGAAAATGTTCAACATCCCCAACCATTAGGGAAATGCAAGTTAAAACAACCATGAGATTCCACATTACTTCAGTAAGGATGGCAATCATTAAAAAGTCTAACAGCAGCTGGGCTTGGTGGTGCATGCCTTTAATCCCAACCCTTGAAAAGCAAAGTTAGGAGGATTGTCATGAATTTGTGGGGCCACTGTGAGAATACCGAGTGAATTCCAGGTCAGCCTGAGCTACTGTGAGTCTCTACCTTGAAAAATCAAAAAAAGAAAAAAAAAATAAGAAAGAAAGAAAGACAAAAAAATCTAACAGTCACAATGTGACAAATGTTGTTGAGGATGTGGGGAAAGAGGGACCCTCATCCATTCTTGGTGGGAATATAAACTTGAATAACCACTATAGAAATCAATTTGGAGATTCCTGAAAAGGATGAACATAGAGCTACCACCAGATGCAGTTATTCCCTCACTGGGCATTTATCCTAAATGCTCCATGCATCAATACAGAGACATTTTCTCAAACTTGTAGATAGCTGCTGAATTCATTATAGCTAAGAACTGAAATCAACCCAGATGCCCATCATTGGATGAATGGATAACAAAGTTGTGGTACATTTACACAATGGAATTCTACTCAGCAGTAAGAAAAAATGATACAATGAAATTTGTAAAAAAAAAAACAAAAACAAAAACAAAAAAAAAAAAACAAAAACAAAAACAAAAACAAAAACAAAACCAAATTTACAGCGTTATAAGAGATCATACTCAGCGAACTCACAAATTACAGAAAGACAAGCACTGCATGATGTCACTTATCTGTGGTTCCTAACCTGGACCTGCTCAAGTTGCTGTTATACCTGATAGGCAACTCAAGGCCCAGATAATAGGGATGGAAGGGTTTGGGGGATGGGAGGGAAGTGGAGGGGGGAAGCAAACACTAAATTAAACCCAAAGTGAGCTGGTACCATAGAAACCTTTATCCTTGGAGATAGCCTAAAAGATATAACCCTCAAATGGAGTAAGGGGGATCACCCCAAAAGTAGAGCTCTGGTGAGGGTGGGATGAAGCCTAAACTTAAAATAAATTTTTTTCTGTCTCTGACCTTTAACTCCCAGTACCAGAGATTGGTTGCTACCCACAGTAAGCTGTTGATAGGAGAGACTTACAAGGTCCCCAAATCAAGACAGATTTCTGTCCAAGCACTTGATTACCTGTCTGAGGCAAAAGCTAAAACACTATTGCTGAAAACACCACAGGCTGCTGTCACAGAGCATGGAGAGACCTGGCTAGAATTCAGAAGAAAGCCAGTCCCCAGACAGTTACCCTCTCTAGTGCTGGAAAGTGCTACATGAGCTACTGGGGGAAAGTAGACAACAGTCTGAGCAACCAGAGGTCTAAGATACTCAGAAGTAAACAGCCTGACACGATGTAAATGCCAGTGCAACAGTGGCACACAGCCTCAGTGGGTAACCAATAGCTTTCTGATTGGCTAAGAGATCTGCTTAGTGTAAAGGAAACCATATCTGGAATTGGGAACCAGATTAGAATCCTATGGAGATAAATATTATGTTCCCCAGTGTCAAGCTCTCACTACTCTTTGGCTAAAAGAGGTGTTACATACATGAAATTCTCCCTAAATTAATAATGCTTATACCATTTAAACTATACTGACTTCACTCTCCCTTGGAAAATATGTTCTTTTTCAAAAGGTTGCGAGACCAGAGGGGATTAAACTAACACTTTCACTTCAGCCAAGTTGCAGCTAAATCCACAGAGGAATTGGGGAGACAAACAACAGTGCTGCTTCCATTCTGTTCTTAATAATCAGCACCGGGCTGCAGGAGACAGACCCTGAGGATACTCAACACCTACCAAAATAGAGATCCAGAGGCTCCTAAGAGCTCATCAGTGAAGTAGAGTTAATACTCACCCACCAGAGCTCAGGGAATATTGCAAAAGAAGGGGCGGAAAGATTGTAAGAGTCCCAGGCTGAGACATCATGCCCAGAGGTATTCCCTCCTCCCCCATAATAACTGACTGCTGCTCCCACAATGCATAAACTACAACCCTATGGGGAATACCTGCAACCGTTCTGAGGAGCAACCCCATTGGAATGGGGGCAAGGATCAGGGAAAAATCAAATCTTAAAAAATGTATTTCAGGTACATTATCTTAGCCAATTTCAAGATTAAGATGCATTATTATTAGCTACAGTCACCATATTATAACTAGGTCTCTAAAGTCTATTAGTTCTATAATTGCGAGATTTTCCCTTTTGTTTAAAATATCACCATTTCCCTTAACTCTCCATGCATTGGCAACTGCACCTACACTATCTGTTTCTTTTAGTTGAACATTTTCAATGCCATATATAAGTAAAATTCAGCTGTATTTTTTTAATCTAGGGTGTGGCTTATTTATTTTAACATGATATCCTCTAGGTTCATCCACGTTGTTGCAAATGGCAGAATTCCCTTCTTTTTAAATGGGTAAATAATCCCTTGTCATATTTTTGTTTCCTATTCATCTATCAATGGATACTTGGATACAAATTGTTTCCATTTTTTGGCTATTGTGAATATAGGAATGAAGGTATGGGCAGGTTTTACAATTTATTCTCTGGATAAGGTTCCCATCATCTTTCTTCTCATTTAGATGTACAGCTTGTTTCTATATTGATTCTCACACAAGCTGAGGAGGTAGTGGATATACCACACAGAAGCCCATTGTATGGCTGAGGGAGCTTCATGGTAATGCCTACATTCACACTTTCCCAGATGGAGAAATTGCAGGCAAAAATGGCTTTTCTTACCATTGTGCTGTATTGCTTTGGGAAAAGGGTTTGCAGGTAAAGAAAAACTGTTCCCCTTAACATTTTCAAAACTTGTATTCTCAAAGTTTTGCCAGGAGAGGAGCCAATGCAATGGATAGTCTTTTTGGGACAGAAAAAATCTTTATAACAAATTCTGTGTAATTTAGTACAGGGGTTCAGTGGGTCATCTGGTGGGGCACCAGCATGTAGTGGGCTCCACAGTTTGGGCATTGTTGAGTCTTGCCTTTGTGCAGGTAGAACCAGATGACAGCAGAGTTGTCCTCTTCAAAGATGCAGCCAACTACTCCCTTGTTGGTGATGGATGGAAGTAAATTAGGATTTTCCTTGGTGCCTGAAGTTGCCTTTGGGGAAAACTTATTATATGGGTCCAGGCCCTTCTATGAAGCTATCATGATCTCCCTCACCAGCCCAGTAGCCTGCTCATCAATAAGAACACCCTCAGGGCCCATGTGGCCAAAGCCTTGGCTTTGGCAAGTAACATTGAAGCCATTTGTCTTTCAACAAGCAGTCACACTCTATTCTCAGGTTTCATGATCCAGTGCTGTACTGCATATTTTTGCGGTGCTATGAATTGAACCCAAGACCTCAGCATGTGTGACAGGTTATCTATAACTAAGCTATATCCCAAGCCTATCTATTGCAACATTTTGTGGGACTTCTGCAAAGGTTATCTCAATTTTGGGTGTCTAAATCAGTGCTTATGTAGGGGAACCATGATACAAAGCTGCTATTTTTTAATCGTACAAAATAAAGAGTGTCATTATTTACATGCATACATATAATGTACTTTGATCATATTCATCATCTGTATTACTGTTATTTCCCTCCTCCTTAATAGCCTCCTTTTACTTTCCATGTCTTCTCCCTGCCAGATTCCACATGTGAGGGAAAGCATGTGACACTTCTTTGAGACTGGCTTATTTAACATGACGATTTTGAGTTCTATTTATTTTCCTTCAAATGACATAATTTCCATTTTCTTTGTAATTGAATAATATTCATTTATGTCTTTATGCCACAGTTTATTTATCCATTCATTCATTGATAGGCACCTAGACTGATTTGATAACCTATGTATTATGAATATGTGTCATAATAAACACAGCTATCAAAGCTGTTATCTTGCCATTTCATTGGCATCCCCTCTTCCTGATGAAATATTACTGACATTTTTAAAAACAACATTGACTATAGAAAATGCTTTTATTGTTTTAGCAAATATAAACACATCATACTGAGGCAGATGTAGACTGCCTATAATGCATTCACACATCACTCTCAAAATAAAAAAATGTTTAATAAAATTTTGCCAAATGAAACTTGAAAACAAAATCAGCCCAAAAGAAATGAAAAGAAATCCTCAAATGTTTAAAATTGTTAGGGATATCAAAAGTAGAGTATCCAACCTATAATATGTGTTATATTGAGTCTTGGAGGCTAAAGTCCATGGTTTAAAAATGGTCATGGAGAGCCGGGAATGGTGGTGCACGCTTTAATCCCAGCACTTGGGAGGCAGAGGCAGGAGGATTGCTGTGAGTTCGAGGCCAGCCTAAGAAGACATAGTGAATTCCAGGTCAGCCTGAGCTAGAGTGAGACCCTACCTCGAAAAAACAAAAGAAAAAGGTCATGGATTTGTATTAGCAACTGAAGCAGAAGCCATCTGAATGAAGTTGAAACACTGAAGGAATACCATCATAAACAGGAAACTAGAAAAACTGTATTCCATCATCTGGCATCAGTGAGGATGATATCATTTGCCAAAATTCTGAAAGAAAAGATTTCTATAAGAACTTAAATTCTGAGACTGTTTTATATGAATCATACTTAAATTAGTTTTATGGGTTTATTAATATATATTAATTATATAGTAATGGGTTTATATTGACATTTTCATACGTATTTCAATCATATTCATATTGATTATCCTTTATTGTACCTATCCCATTTGCTAAAACTCTTCCTTTTTCCAACTTGACTTTCTTCTACTTTCACATCTTCTTTTATTTTTGGTGACCCAATGAGTTTTATTGGGGTTGCTTATAGGAACGAGTATATTTATAGGAGAATAGGACAAGTTACTGTTTTTGTCCTTTTGTAACAGTTAGCTTCTCTTTTCTAGTTCAAAACCCCTCACCATAAGCAGGTTTTGGGATGAAATGATTTATTTCAAACTTTAGGGTTTTTTAAATATTTTATTTTTTTTTTAATTTATTAAAGATAGAAAGAGGAAGATAAGAGAATGGACACACCAGGGACTCTAGCCAATGCAAATGAACTCCAGATACACATGCCACTTTGGGAATGTGGCTTACATGGGTACTGGGGAATCAAACCTGGGTCCTTAGGCTTCGCAGGCAAGAACCTAAAGTGCTAAGCCATCTCTCCAGCCCCAAGGTTAAGTTTTGAGTGGAAACTCCGTTTTCATAAAGTAGAGCTTGACAGCTGGCTCATAACTTGAACTATCTGAGACAGAGAGAGAGGGAGAGGGAGAAAGTAAGAAAGAGAGAGAGAGAGAGAGAGAGAGAGAGGGAGAGAGCCATCAGAGTGAGCTGGTTCTCAACAGTAAATGGGCTGGACTAAATCAAACCCAAGTTTCACCTCCTATAATATACCTTCTCTAGCAAGGCTCCACCTCCCAAAGACCCTGTCTGCTTGGTACTAAGTAGGAAGTCTAATCAAAAACAATTGAAGCTATGGAGAACATTTTATATTCAAATCACCACAGTTTTAGATACCAAAGTAAGGAATTAGAATTAAAAACAAAAACCTGACTTGGGCTAGTGAAGCCATTGGTATACTGGCAGTAGTAAACACAGAAACATTTGGTTAAGAATC
The DNA here is from genome assembly GCA_036346955.1 of Dipus sagitta. NCBI lineage: Eukaryota > Metazoa > Chordata > Mammalia > Rodentia > Dipodidae > Dipus > Dipus sagitta. The sequence goes on from CM070776.1 coordinate 68,086,060, forward strand.
TTCTCCAATACCATGCTAGCTAGATATGTTTACAAAAAAGATAATACACAAATATGTGTAAAATAAAAATACAAAATTAAATGTATAGGTAAACTATCCACATGGAGATAGCTTATGCATACACATATACACTGATACTGTGATACTACACTCCATTACGCATCAATTTCTCCATCTTGCATTTTTCATTCCTCCAAAATCAGGACCATATAGGTGGTGCTACCAAATTCTTCTGCCACATCTGAGTGAAACCCAACCCCTTCTTTTAGGAATTTCTCTTTCAAAAGAATTTCCATTACTTTAATCTTGAATTTTAATGGGGTTACGTTTACCTGAGTATCTCTCTTATTGTCTCCATGCAGAGATTTCCCTTTAATGAAGGTAATTTCTAAAAACAATTACAGCTGAAATGGCTATACAGAACTTTCAGCTTACATTTCTTTCCATGCCAAACTTGACCTTGTTCATATCTTTCTGTTCTTCATTTTGCTCTTTCACTTTAGATTTCTGTTAGGAGGCTAAGAGAATCCATGCCACAGACTCATCAATGTTATTCTGCCTTAAAATTTCCTTGGCCAAACACAGTAGTTGATTACCTTCAAATTCATCCTTGCTGACATTAGGACAAAAGCAGAATGTAGCTGTGTCTATCCTATTTCCCAACAGAGTCCTTATTCTCCTCTGAAACCACATTAGTCAGGCCTCCAAGGTCCATATATTTCTTTGACTTTAGGTCTGTCAATCATACAACAGAATGACCCATTACATCCTGCCAACAACATTGTAAGGCTTCCCTAATACAAAGTTTCAAATTCTTTCACATTCTCCATGCACACCAGTTCCATAACACTAAGGACCAAATAGTCAGGCTTATCACAGAAATGACCTCACACTCAGTACTAAATTTTGTATCAGTTATTTTCTCATTTCTGTGAACAAATACACAAACAGATGCAGTTTAAGGAAGAAAATAGTTTGTCAGCCTAGATTTTCAAGGGGAAGTTCTTGACAGGGTAGGCAAATGCAGGCCAGAGCAAGGATTCAGCATTACAATGCCTCAGCAATCAGGAAGCAGAGGAAGAACAGCAAATACAGCAGAGTTATAAAATTTCAAAAACTATCCCACAAGGATCTTCCTCCAGCAAGACTCTACCACCTAAATATTCCACAACCTTTCCAAATAGCAACACCAGTGGGGGATTAACTACTTGAACACAGAAGCCTATGGAGATATCTTACATTCAAACCACCACATGGTGCTTCATGGACAATTTTAATGGAAATTTGGAAGACAAGATTGCTGAGAAAATCATGGAGAATGAAGGATCAACTCTTGAGATTTTGCAGGGAAACAAGGACTCCATCTGGAAGTGGTTTAGAGGAAATCCATATGAAATTTTAGCAAAGAAACTGGCTGCATTTTCTGCCTGTGTCCTGAAAACTTAGGTGAGGTTGAAACTAAAAGTAATGGACTGATGTGTCTGAAAGAGAAAATTTCAAGGCAAAATGGCATTAGGTTTGTGCAGTGATTTTATTAGGTGTTCTGATTCAGATCTATAGTGAAAGAGCAAAATATAGGTCAGAAAGATTAAAAATGTGAAAGAAAGAAATTAGACCAAGTTTATAAAGTTACAGGCAAGGAGACTACAGCTAACCTGTCTTTAATTTCAAGGAAATGTGCAGCATTAAAGAGCAGCCTAAGGCTTTCAACTGTGTTAATAGCAAAGATGTTCTGAGGGAAAGACCCAACTGATAGAAGATTCTAGTTTTTAAGAATGTGAATTTTTAGTAGGATAATGTGTGAGCAGAGAATGCTAAAGGAGACCCTGTTCCCCACAGTAGCATACAGAGGTTGCTACAACTATGGTCAAAGGACAGACTTTTTCCTGAGCTGTCAGCAGAACTTTGCAGTGTTGTCCATGTGTTGCTAGTTTTTGATGAGTGAAAAATTCAAGGTTTATAGAATCATGGAATATTTTGTCACAGTTCCAGTGAGCTTCTAAGGGTAGGCAATGTATTGAAGTTCATATTCCCTGCAAAAAGACCCACTCTGTGTAGCTGTGCAGGTGAACCCTGAGTTGCTTTGAAGAGCCTAAGATGTTGATGATGCCAGAAGCATATGACATCCATGAAAACTATGAACTCAGACTGGATCTGGCCCAAGAGAGAGACCATGTGTACTACAGTCAGCACAGATGGAGGGATAGAACTAGAACTACCCAAGTCTTTTATGAGAGGTTCCACATGCTACACATAGAGCTAGAGGATTTTTTTGCCCTGCTGGGTTTTGTTCCTGTTTTTTCTCAGTCTTCCTATTCCCTCATTCTTTCCTTTTCGAATGGGAACGTTTATTCTATGCCAGTATATACTAGAAATAGGTAACTTGCATTTTGACTTTATAGGTCTCATAGTTAATGAGTCTGCCTCAAGTCTCAAATTAAACCACAGACTTTTTAACAGTATTTGGATTATGAAGGACTATAGGGGACTTTTGCATGGATGAATTTCACATTATGAGATGGCCATGGAGCCTATATAAATCAATGACAGGATGTGGTAGACTGGATGTATGATACATCACATAAGCTTATGTGTTTGAATACTTGTTTATCAGCTAGAGGCACTGTTTGGAAAGGTTGTGAAAACTTAGCAAGTGGAGTCTTGTTGAAGAAAATGGGTTGCTGGGGTCAGGGCTTCAGTTTTGGTAGCTCATTCTGGCTTCCTTTTTTTCCTTTGTTTCTTGTCTGCCAAAATGATGATATGGCAATCAGGTAACTACTCCTGCCAACATACCATCCCCACCATGAACTTTCTCCTTCGAAATGTGAGCTGAAAATAAACCCTTCCCTTTCTCAAATTGCTTCAGGTCAGGTACTTTTTCATACCAATGAGAAAGTAACAGATACAATGACACTTACGTAAGTTGATCATGTTGATTCCCTGACTTTAGACTTCTATCTTCTAAACCTATCAGAAATCTGTTGTTTAAGCCAACAAGACTATGCCATTTAAAAAATGTATTTATTTGTAAAGGTAGATGAGAGAGACAGTGAGAATGGGCGTACTAGGGCTTCTTGGCACGGCAAACAAACTCCAGATATTTGTGTCATTTTGTGCATGTGGCTTTACGTGGGTACTGGAGAAGCAAACCAAACTGGGCCATCAGACGTTGCAAACAAATGCCTTTAGCCTCTGAGCCACCTATCCATCCCTAAGAATATATTTGCTGTAGTTAATTTTGCATACCAACGCATATTAAATGTAAAGTGGTTAGAGAACAGAAAGAATCCTAAAGAAATTATTCTCCAAACCCAGACAAAGACATACATCTTTCTACTGAATAGTCACAATTATTTATGAATAGAATACATAAAAATAAGTATAAGTGCAGAGACACTGTACTGTACCTGCAGAATTATAAGACAAAAAATATTAAAACAATGAGAAGAATTCAATTATCTATAGATATTTATGTATAGATAAATAATTACATTGGTGGTATATTTGTCATTAGTAGCAATTAGCTGCAACAGGATATTATTATCAAAACATGAAAAAGGAAAATAATTACTAGAATAGAATTTTATAGCTATCGATTTTATCAATCAAGTGTGATGGTTACATAATTGTTTCCAATAGAAAATGACAAGGGAATTTCCCATTTATCGACTTTTGCTGAAACACTCACTCAATGATATCCATCAATAAGAAATATTTTAAACAAGCATTTCATCTATTTATTTGAGAGAAAGAAAGAGGGAGATAGAGACAGAATGGGTGCACGAGGGCTTCTAGCCACTGCAAACAAACTTCAGATGCATGCACCACCCTGTGTTTTATGTGGGTACTAGAGAATCGAACCTGAGTCCCATGACTTTTCAGGCAAGCGCCTTAACCAATAAGCCATCTTTCCAGCCAAAGAAATACTTTAAATCCAAAAAATGTGTGATATAAGATGAAAGAGGAAGGGGAACTGGATATACCTAAATAAGACTTAACATTTAACAAAATACACATGCAATAATTGGTTCGGGTGGATCCATAACATAGTGTAAATTTGTTTTAGTTATCATATATGTAAAATAGATTCAATTGAAATGATTGGGCTTTAAAATTTTTAAAGTTATTTTATTTTTTAAGGAAGATGTTTAGCAATACAAATTGATTTGTCACATTTAATCAATGAAAAAATTAAAAATACACAACTCCAGGCATAAAAAAACTTACTGAATTCAATGGGATATAAGAGTAAAAATAAAGAAACAAAGGAAAATAAAGTAAATAGAAAACACAAGATGATATGGCATAAATCAGTACAAATATACCAGTAATCACAATAAACATATTTTCATTTTGTTAACAAATAGATTGTAAATGGGATGGAATATGATCATTATCATTATCTTAAATGTCTTATTATGTATGGGATATGGACTTTATGAAAAGAAGAAAAAGTGTGAGTTTCTAAATTGATGAAAAACTTATTAAAGGATCCCTGTTGCTCTAATATTTTCTTTTATTTATGAATTATTTCAGTAGGCAATGTTCTTATTACAAAGGGGAAAGTGATTTTTTTCAAAGCAGTATTTTTTTTAACTAGCATACAAAGTAGTGGGATTTATTATGACATTTTCATGCACATTTTTCTTTTGTTAATCCTTTTCCACTACTCTCTTCCCATGTCTCCTCCTAAATCCCCTCGTACTGGTCACTGTCCTCTCCCTAGAAGCATCCATTTGGCATTCACATCATATGTATTTTGTTACCAATCTTTTATCGTCTCCCTCCTTTAAGACTTCTTTTATCCATCTCATTGTTCGCTTTCTAGTTTCTTTACCTTTACCCACACCCATCTTCTCACAAATACACATATACAAAAATGTACACTATGCTACCATATGACTCAGCTACATCACTCCTGCTTATTGCTCAAAAGATTCCAGGTCCTACCACAGAGGTGCTTATACATCCAAGTTTAATGCTTTTTTACTTGCTATAGCTAGGAAGTAAATACTGTCTAGATGCTTATCAACACATAAATAGAATACAAAATGGAATACAAAATGGAATTTTATTTGAGCATAAAGAAGCTAAATCATAACAATTTTTGGCAAATGGATAGAACTGGAAATTATTAAACTAAGCAAAGTAACCCAGACTCACAAACATGATTCTTACATGCTTTTCTCTCATTGTAGTAATCTTAATAAAAGAAATCTGGAGACACAGCCAGTCTGTGAGTGGCTAAAGAATATATGATATAACCATAGTATACTATAACCATCTGTGGAAATCCTAATAGCAATATAATGGGCCAAATCATTTAAATAGACAATGAAGGAAAGTTATATAACGACATGTATAGTGTGACACCAAGTGTTATAATGTGCTAAAAGTCAGTTTATAAAATTTACACTAAAGACTATATTTTATGAGTAGTTATATAACTTTTAAGTCACAAAAAATTATGAAACACTATGCATCATATCAATAAAACAATTTTAAAAAATTGTATTTGAAATTTATTTATTGTTATTTTCTTTTAAATTAAAAAATCATATTCATTTACATGTCTGTGTATGCACACATGCAGGGCAAGGTCTCTTGCTGCCTCAGATGAATGCCTACCCACCTGTACATATGTGGCTATGGAATTGAACCCAAGCAAGCTGACTTTGCAAGCAAACACCTTTAACCACTAAGCTAATTACCTAGTTCCTTTACCTGCTTTATATTACATCTTCATGCAAGTATGTGGTGTATTTTGATTTTAGCCCCATTACAAAGGTTATCTTCAATGAAAAGTATAAGGATTGGATTTACAAGTCCCATTCAGTCAGAAGGGACTGTAGACTTCACTTAATTTTTAAGTTTTTATAAACAGAATATTTATATTAACATATTGGTTCATAAGTATTTTTTAGATATTGTTACATTTAATGGATGCTTATGATGTAAAATTCCTGTTGGGACAAAGACCTGGTGTCTTTATTTATCATTCTATTGCTGAGAAGATCTCATGCCTAATTTGAACTAAGAGTCTATTCTATTTCCAGTGAGCTCTAGCCTGTCAATTGGAACTGCAGACAACCCATTGTCAAAGCCCAATAGAGTTTTCCAGGTGAATAAAATTTTAAATAAAACTTATTGGGCATAAGTCAAGTACTTGTTCTTCAATTTTTTAGCCATATTTCATATAGACTAGAAGAGTTTCATATCAGTGAAGAAAACAAGTTTTCAACAAGGCTTCATCTTCATAGTTTGAGAAAAATTCAGCATCCTTCCCAAATTGCTGCTGGAGTGAGAAGGAAGTGAACTGCAGAGTGAGCTGTCAGCAACTCCCCAGGATCTGAAGGAGTCCAACACATGCTCTCCACATTCTGACCTGGCCTGTCAATCACCATTCACCAATAGCCCACTCTTCTTATACAATTATCATATGTTCCCCAGACATCAACATTTGGATATAATTTTTGCAGGCTGTCATTTATCATTATTTTGGGGGAAAAAGAGACTGTAAAGCATTCTTCAGAGTGTGTATTTCCTCTAAGTTCCATGTATTCTTGACTTGGAAAAAAAGTTTCTTCCCTTTTGTACCTAAACACATTTAGCAATACAAACCTTGAACTGAAAGTCAGTTGTTATAGAAACCTCAGCTACTACACCAAGGATGCTTTAACTTATACTAAGCCATACAAGGCACAACTTTTACTGTGTTAACCCAAGAAAACAGTGAAGAAGCACAAACACAAATACAACACTACCATTTTAGTAATTCATTCAATTATATAGTTTCTTGCAAGAAAAAGGAGCTTGCACAAAATTATAACCATTGACTTAATTCACATCAAGTAACCTGGAAAGCCTATAAACTATTTTCCCCCATTTTGAACACATCTGCTTTCTGATTTTCTTAATCATCTATGTGTCAAGAATGATCTTAATTCAGTACTCTAGCCATACTAGTCTTCTAAGTGCCTTAAAATTGTTTTTGCTTTAAGTCTCCAAAGCCCACAGAGTTTCAGTACTTTTTATGAAATGGAATGAAGACTCCTTCTATCAGAGTTACAAAGCAATTACTTTATTGAGATAATTACCTAGGATTCAGAAATAATAGATTATTCTAAATAATTCAATGCTTTTGTATATAGCTATGCTCTAATCATAAAATGACCTTTCCTTAACTATTGGTACTGTTGTCCTTTTTCCTCAGCTCTATATGGTTATATTTATTTATACAGCATTTTGTATGTCAGAATGCATCCGTTTTCCAAACATTAGCTCATACATGGAAGGCTTTACAGAAAGGCAAGTGAAGAAAAACAAGGCATAAAAATCATAGAGTATTATATATTAGATAAAGAAGAGAACTTAGAAATTATTTCTACATTTTTTAGATTCAGCATCTGAACTTTAAAGGTGAGCTGCTTAACCAGGAGCACATATGAATCAGTGGGAAGATTGAGACTGGAATGTGAAACTAATTTCTTCACTACTTTCTTTTCACTAGAATATGGTAGGAAAATACTTATAGAGTAAAATCAAAGGAAAGGGTGATTAAATAATGTGTTTTATACCACTTTAATATATAGCTTTAATCAGAATATCATAGATATTCAATTTGAGAAATACTTCAAAGCTGACATGGCAATACATTCAGATATCTTGGGAGCTATATCATGGAAGAAAGTGAAATACATAGTTATCTGAGAAGTTCTAGTCACCACAAAATAAGTGAAGTTTAAACAAAAAAAATGTCATAGTCAGGTATCCCATGAGGCACTTTGGCTTATTTCCCATCAATCTACTCTCAGTCTTTAATAACCACCATTTGGCTGTGGTTTTAAGAGATTTTTTTTTCTAGATTCTTGAGGTAGTGTCCCCCTCTAACTCAGGCTGACCTGGAATTCACTATGTAGTCTAAGGTTGGCCCCAAACTCACAACTGTCCTCCTACCTCTACCTCCTGAGTGCTGGGATTAAAGGTGTGTGCCACCACACCCGACTGCTTGGTTATTTTTGATACAACATACAATATGGCTTATTTCACTTAAATACTAACTTCTAGTTTCATATATGTTGTCACAAATGATAGGATTTCCTGTTTCTTTTAGTATTTATTATTTATTTACATGAAGACAGAGAGAATGGGTGCACTAGGGTCTCCTGTCACTGTAAGCAAACTCCAAATGCATGCACCACATTATGCATCTGGCATTATGTATGTGGGTACTGAGGAATTGAATCAGACTATCAGTCTTTGCAAGAGAGGGCCTTTAACCACTGAGACATCTTTCCCACCCCAGATTTCATGGTTTTGTGTTGAATAATATCTCATGCATATATACAACCGTACAAAAATCTATTCTTCTGTTCATGGACATTGAACTTGTTTCCATATCTTGGGTTTTGTGAATAATGCTGCAATGAACATGGGAGTACAGGCTAATCTTTGACATACTGATTTCAATTCATTTGTGTATATATCTAGTAATGGGATTGTTGGATCAAATTATATATATATATATGTAAATTGTTTTTCGAGGTAGGGTTTCACTCTAGTTCAGGCTGACCTGGATTCACTATGTAGTCTCAGGGTGGCCTCGAACTCACGGCAATCCTCCTACCTCTGCCTCCTGAGTGCTAGGATTAAAGGCATGTGACACCACACCCGGCCACAAACTATATTTTATGAGGAATCTTCCTACTTAATACAAATGGGTGAAATAACTTAAAATACCACCAATAAGTGAACAAAGGTTCCTTTTTTTCTCATTATTGAAAATGTTTTTTTTTTAATTTTTCATCATTTTGTTTGTTTTTTGTTTTTCTTAGACATCATGTGTCATTGGCTTAAATCTTAGATTATCCTCATTGCTTCATGTGTTTGTGATTGAGCTTAATATTAATAATCCTCAGCTGGTGAAGGCTTTGAGAGATGGAGCCTTACTGGAGGAGGTGTAATATTGGAGGCTGTCCTTGGGATTTTATATTCCAGCACTGTTCACCAGTGTTAGCTAGCTTTCTCTTATTTCCTCCTTGTTACTTGGAAATGTGATACTTCACACTCTGATTTTGCCATGCTTCCCTCACCAAGATGAACATTCCCCTCAAAATTATAAGCCAGAAATAAACCATTTCTTTCCAGACTCTTCTTCTGGTCAAGTATTTTGACCCAGAAATGAGAAGGTAACTTCTATAGAATGTCATAGTGCAAGCTAGCCACAAACCTGCTAGGTAGCCAGATATAGATGTGGAAAACAGATTAGTAGTTCTCATGGTTTAGATGTGGGGTAGTGCAAAGAGACATCTTTTTTGGCCATAAAATAGTTGTGTGTGATAATTGCAGTGGGGCACACATAGGAATCTACATAATATGAAAAAATGGCACACAAGTTGACTCAGATACATAAGTATAAAGGAAATAAAGATGAAAAATTGGTAAATTTTGAAATAATCAAGATAAGAGCAGAAATTAATGACTTGGAAACTAAAAAAATGATTAAAAATTGATGAAACAAAGAGCTGGTTCTTTGAAAAAATAAAGAAGATTGATAAAACCCAGGCCAATTTGATCAAGCAAAAAGGAAATAAAAGACAAGTCTCAAATGAACTAAATATCAAATGAAAAAGGAGAGGTCACAATACATATCAATGAAATTAGAAGAATCATCAGGACATAATTCCACAACCTCTACTCCACAAAATTGGATAATCTGGAAGAAATGGATGAATTTCTACTCACATACCCCCTGCCAAAACTAAACTCATAACAGATTAATCTCCTAAACAAACCATCCCCAAAACAAAAGTCCAGGACTGGATGGCTTTTCAGCTGAATTCTATCTAGTCCTCATTGAAGAACAGAAACCAATTTTTCTCAAACTGTTTCACATAATCAAAGACCAGGGAATCATTCCCAACTCCTTTTATGAAGCTAGCATCACCCTAATACCCAAATGAGACAGAGATACAAGGAAACTATAGGGCTATATCCTTGATGAATTTATATGCAAAGATCCAGAACAAAATCCTCCCAAACCGAATTCAACAACATATCAAAAGCATTATCTACCTTGACCAAACAGGCTTCATCCCAGGGATGGAGGGATGGTTCAACACATGAAAATTGGTCAACATAAAATACCACATAAATAAACTTAATCATAAGAACCACATGGTCATCTCAGTTTATGAAGAGAAAGCCTTTGACAAAATACAATACCACTTCATGATCAAAATTCTAGAGAGAATAGGCATGGATGGTTTATATCTCAACACAATAAAGGCTATATGTAGAACACCCAAAGCCTAAATAATACTTAATGGGGAAAGACTCAAGGAGTTCCCACTGAGATTGGGAACAAGACAGGGGTGCCCACTCTCACCACTGCTCTTCAACATAGTACTAGACGTCCTAGCCCAAGCAATAAGACAGAATAAAAAAGAAATATAGGGATACAAACTAGAAAGGAAGAAGTCAAGTTAGCCCTATTTGCAGATGGCATGATCTCATACATGAGTGACCCAAAAGACTCCATCTCACAACTTCTAAAGGTGATTAATTCCTTCAGTAAAGTGTCAGGATACAAAATCAATGCACAAAATTAGTAGCCTTTGTATATGCAAAGGACAAATATACATAGAAAGAAATCAGCAAGGTTGTCTTATTTTCAGTCACAATAAAAAAATTGAATACCTTGGTATAACACTAACCAAGGATGTGAAAGTCCTATATATTTAAAACATTAAAAAAAAACTCAAGAAAAAAATCAAGGAAGACTTGAGAAAATGGAAAGACCTCCCATGATCCTGGATAGGTACAATCCTGGATAGGTATTGTGAAAATGGCAATTGTACCAATAGGAAATTTCCTGCAATACCAATAAAATACCAGGATCATTCTTCACAGAGACAGAAAAAAAAATGTTCTCAAAATTCGCATGGAATGGCATCAGGCCTCAGATATCGAAACATATCCTCAACAAAAGAAATACCTCTAGAGGTATCATTGTACCTGATCTAAATCTATATTATGAAGTCATAGTAACAAGAGCAGCATGGTACTGGCATAAAAACAGAAACATAGATCAGTGGAACAGAATTGAAGACCCGGACCTTAGGTCAAGTAACTATAGCTACTTGATCTTTGACAAAAGTGCCAATAAAATAGATAGGAGAAAAGACATCAACAAATGGTGCTGGACATATTGAATAGCAATATGGAGAAAAATGAAACTAGACCCACTCATCTCACCATACACAAAAATGAAGCCCAAATAGATTAAAGGCCTCAATATAAGACCTGAAACTCTTCTCCTACTGGAAGAAAACAAAGGAGGAACTATCCATGATATAGGAGTGGGGAAAGACTTCCTGAACAAAACACAAGTAGCCAAGGAAATTAAATAATCATTCAACCAATGGGATATCATGAAGCTAAAAAGCTTTCACACAGACAAACATACCACAAGCAGAACCAATAGATTACCCACTAAATGGGAGAAAATCCTCGCCAGCTATACCACTGAAAGAAGCCTAATATCTAGAATCTACAAAGAACTGAAAAAACTAATCAGTTAAAAAATCCAACAACCCACTCAAAAAATGGTGCAAAGAACTGAATAGGGAGTTCATAGAGGAATAAATACAAATGACTAACACACACCTAAGAAAATGTTCAACATCCCTAATCATTATGGAAATGTATCCATGAGATTCCATCTTACTCCACTACGGATAACAATCATTAAAAAAATCTAACAACAAAAAATGTTGGTGAGGATGTGGGGAAAGAGGAACCCTTCTTTCACTGTTGGTGGGAATGTAAACTTGTGCAATCACTATGGAAATCAATACAGAGATGACTGAAAATGATGAATATAAAGCTACCAACGGGCCCAGTTATTCTCTTACTGGGCATTTATCCTAAATGCTCCATATGTCACTACAGAGATATTGCTCAAACATGTTTCTCGCTGCTAAGTTCATTATAGCTAAGAACTGGAATCAACCCAGGTGACCATCATTGGATGAATGGATAACAAAGTCGTGGTATATTTATACAATGGAATTCTACTCAGCCATAAGCAAATACAATTACAATGAAATTTGTAGAAAACTGGACAGACTTGGAAGAGATCATACTCAGTGAACTCACACAATCACAGAAAGCAAATGACACATGGTCTTACTTATCTGCAGTTCCTACCATGGACCAGCTCCAATTGCTGACATACCTGATAGGCAACTCAAGGCCCAAACAACAGGGATGGAAGGATCTGGTGGGACAGGAAAGGGATGGTGGGGAAAAACTAACAAAAACTAAATCCAAAATGGACTGGTACCATAGAAACATATATCATTGAAGGTAACTAAAAGATATAACCCTCAACAGGAATAATAGGGGAACACCAGAAAAGAAAGGCCCTGGAGAGGGTGGGATGAAGCCTAAGCTTAAAAATATATTTCTTGGTCCCTGACCTGTAACTCCCAGTACCAGAGATTGGTTGCTACCCACAATGATCTGTTCATCAGAGTGACCTACAAGTTCCCCAAAACGAGACAAGTTTCTGTCAAAACACTTCATTATCCACCTGAGGCAAAAGGTAATAACCTGTTTTTGAAGACACCATATGCTGCCAACACTGAGCATGGAGAGACCTGGCTGGAATCTGGAAGAAAGCCAGTGCCCAGAGAGTTAGTTGTCTAGTGCTGGAAAGCGCTACATGAGCTACGGGGGTAAAATGGCCAACAACAGTCTGAGCAACCAGAGGTCTAAGCTACTCAGAAGCAAACACTCTAACAGGATGGACATGCCAGTGCAATAGTTACACACAGACTTGGTAGATAACCAATAGCTTTCACCTTGCCTAAGAGATCCACTCAGTGTAAAGAAACTCCTATCTGGAAGTGGGAACCAGATCAGAAACCTATGGAGACACAGATTATGTTCTCCAGTGTCAAGTTCTCACTAGTTTTTGGCTAAAAGAGGGGTTACATACATCAAATTCTGTCTAAATTAATGTTTATCCTATTCAAACTATGCTGTCTTCATTCTGCATTGGAGAATTTGTTCCTTTTCAGAAGGTAGAGAGACCCAAGGAGATAAACTACCCCTCACACTTCAGCCAAGCCACAGCTGAATCCACACAGGAATGGGGAGGTGAACACAAGTGCTGCTTCCATGATGAAACTAATAATCAGTGCCAGGTGAAGGAGACAGAGTCTGAGGATACTCAACCCTACCAAAGCAGAGATCCAGAGGCACCTAAGAACTCATCACTGAAGTTGACTTAAAACTCACCCACCTAAGCTCAAGAAATTTTGTGGGAGAGGGGGTGGAAAGATTATAAGAGCCACAAGTTGAGAAACCATGTCCTCAGGCATTCCTTCCCCCTAAAAATAACTGACTGCTTCTCCCACAACACATAAACCATAACCCCATAGGGAATACCTGAAACTCTGAGGAGGGTCCCCAGTGGAATAGGGTCAGGGACAAGGGAAAAGTGGGTAGCAACACATGATGTATCCATAAAAAATATGCTGTTAATAATAACAATAATAAAACAAAAAATAAATGATAAAATTGGAAAGGTATATATATATACACATACATACATATACACATATATGTATATATATGGATAGTTTTTAAAATGTTTAAAGTATTTTAGCAAGCTGATTATAAAAATGAAATCTTCAACTTAGAAATTATCTATTTATGAACATTTTTAATGACAGAAAAATCCAAATGATAAATGCCTTGGTTATCAATAAAATATCTATCAAAACAATACATTTTTCTCCTAAACAACTGACAAAAATAAAGGATATAGAGAAATAAGGACTATTGAAAACTGCAGGTGAGTTTGACCATATCTATGGAAGTTTAAACTGTGTCTTCACAAACACGTATAGCTACTTCTTGCAAAGAAACCATGCAAAGATATGGTAACTATGACAAATGTGTATGGCTGTGCACAAAGAAACATATACAAGAATGTTCAGCATTGTTTATGACAGTGAAAGCTGGAAGTATACTAAATGTCTATTATAAATGGGTTGATTGAGAAAATATTATATATATATATATATGTGTGTGTGTGTGTGTGTGTGTGTGTATGTATATATGACTACTGTCCATGAATTACAATGTTTAGTAACATGGAATAATTAACGTAGGTTGATAGGTAGCATATATGCTTATCTGAATTAAAAGCAAGCCACAGGATATTATATTTAGTACAGCAATATACAGCCACATTTCCATGGTTATACATGTGCATGGAAATGTATAGAGAGTTTGTAAGACACCAACCAAAAAGAAGAAGAGCTAGGAATGTTTATGTTTAAATACTTTACTTTTTTTTTTTTTTACTTTTAAGGTAGTATTTCAATCTAACCCACACAAACCTTGAACTTACTCTGTAGCACTAGAGTTGCCTTGAACTCACAGAGATCCTCTTACCTCTGCCTCCCAGGTGCTTGGATTAAAGGTGTGTATCACCACATCCTGCTAAATACTTTAATTTCTAACAAGAAAACAATTCATTATACTAAATGTGAAATTGAAACATAGGATGCCCATGAAACCAGTCATGTAGGGAGGCAATTAAATCATTCACCACTAAAGATCAACTTAACCTTCAGACCCCTTGTTGTACTGGAGTTTGGAAGACTGATCTGTTAAGTCCCAGTCCTTTAACCCTGCCTTGTTTATTTCTTTTTCCTTCAGTAACCAACCTCCATCCTAAAGATAGCAAAGAACTGTTAGCTATCAGTCAACTCAATAGCATACAAAAATACACTTTCATTTTTTAATTTAAAAAATATATTTATTTATTTACCAGCAGAGCCAGAGAGGAGCGAGACAGAGAGAAAGAGAGACAGAGAGAGGGAGAGAGAGAGAGAGAGAGAGAGACAGACAGACAGACATAATGGGCTTGCCAGGGCCTCTAGCTGCTGCAAAGGAACTCCAGATGCATGTACCGCTTTGTGCATCTGGCTTTACATGGGTACTGGGGAACTAAACCCAGCTCGTTAGACTTTTCAGGCAAGTGCCTTAACCACTAAGCAATCTCTCTAGCCTTCAGTTTGAAAATTTAAGGGATTTAGTCATTGTATACTAATATTAAGTACAAATTTATATTAACACAAAATCAAAGGCAAATAATTACGTACAGTAATGATTTATGCACAGGAGAATATTATCCTAACCATGAATAGCCTTTTAAAACTGATTAACCACTACTTACTTTTAACAAACTATAACTAATGATTCAAATACTTTACAACAATTTCATTTAATAATTATAACTTGGTGGTGAAAAACAATTGTCTAGAAATATTATCTGTATTATTTTTCCCTTACTAATACTGAACAAAGCCACAGTGCCCATTCACTCACTGTGTGTTTTGAGTATTGTAGCAGTGGTAAACTTAACAAATGAAGGTCTGGAGATTTTTTTCTTTATTGTTTTGAGGATAGATACTGTTTTAGTATGCTTCACTATTCTCTAGAAGAACGGAACCAACAGAATGAATATGCATTATAAAGGAGATTTATTAGATTGATTTACATGGTATGGGCTGGGCAGTCCAACAATGGCTGTCTGAAGGCTGGAGAGTCTGAGAATCTGGGAGCTACTCAATTTACAAAGTCCGAATGCAATGCTGAGAGCCTGGACAATTCCTAGAAGTGCCATGATTACAGGCGTATATTACTGTATTTGGCTGATTTTATTTTTATTTACCCTTAAACTTTCTTCATCACAGCCAGATTCATATTATTAAAATATCATTTTTATTAGAGTTATTCAAAGTACCATTCCTATTTATTATGCCAATTTCTAAACAGTTATGTTGAATTGCCCTAGATTTGGTAGAACTTGGTATTTGTCTCTTTCTGTGTCTACCTACCTACCTATCTGGTCTTTTAATCTCTAAAGCATGAGAATATGTTGCCTCACATAGCCAAAAGGCTTGTTTTGGTATGATAATGGTGTGGGCCTTCATTTAATGAGATTTTCCTAGATCATATTCATAGTTCCAATCAAATTGCCCTCAAGTACTCTGATCTCCTACCAGGAGGACAGGAATAATGGCTACCTCAAAATATTCTGGCTACACTAAAATGAATATGGTTTCATATTCTCAAAAAAAGGATGACCTTCCAACTTTTTCTCCCTTAGTCCAATTATTTCATCACACTAATGTACCATGGCCAGCCTATAAATTAGGGATGTTTCATGTTTGATTATCCTTTTGGAGACAGACTCTACCTATGTCTCCAAAGGCCAGTTTGAGTAGGATCTCTCTTTCGTTATGCCTGCAGCCTCTGTAATTTATTGGGAACTTTTTGTTCTAGTTTTGCTTACTCTGGTAAGATTTTCAGTGAACTAAAGACACCCAGGGAGCAGAACACTTAAGATTTTTATATTTCTTGGCACACAGGGTCAAAAGATCTATATGTAGCAATATTCAAATACAGCTATGCCTCTTTAGTAAACCTTGGAAAATTCTTTCCTTTGGTATTTGCCTGGAGTCAATGCACATTCCTTTGGCACCAACAGCTGAAAATTTAACTGCAGGAAAGATAGCTCATATTTTTCCTTGTCTCAGGAGTGTGTTGAACTGCAGAATCTTCTTTACTCTTCTCCCCTTCACTCACCATCTTTGTCCCTTTAGTATCTCAAGGGAAAGCTACTGTTGCCTAAGCAAAAGCTTATAATCGCCATCTACTGGTCACAGGGTTTAAGTGCACGATGTGACCTTGCATGCTGGTTTGTTCATCTCCAGGTGATCCTACCCTTTGATTGTTTAGTTCAAAGTGCTTCCTGATAAAGGTGAACTTGCTGTTTATTAAGAATACTTTTTCATAGTGCAACTGAGTGATTTTAAAATTACAATGACTGAATTATACTTTACTAAGCCTCTCCAGATGATTGTCCACAGGACGAATTTAATGAGTGCACTTGAGCAATTGTAGAATTGTTCTCTGATTCAGAAACAAAGATTCTTTTTTAGTTTCCACCAGTCAACTGGCCATAGCAATAACTGCCTAATTAGATTCCCTATATCTAACTCATTTCTCTCCGATTCAACCAGCATTGGATGTTAGGTTAATTTTCCTGAAGCTGAGTTTTTTGTTGATACTAACATACTTTTAAGTTTTCACTAACTCCTAGAATGAGGCTCAAAATCTTTCCTTGACTTTCACATGCTCTCATAAATCTGACCTCAACCGAATTTGTTCATTTCAACTTCATTTCTCATAGTCCTCCTTCACAAAATGAATTACTCTGAAAATACTCTGTTCATTTAACTCTCTGCCCTTCTATTCAAAATTGTACTCCCCTTCTTGTTCTGCACTTTGCAAACGATCCTCTTCAAGTTCGTATTAATTCGCTTCCCTCTTAAATCTACCTTGTCATCAGCAAGATAAACTGAAGTGTCCTCTCGTGCTTCACTGATTGTAGGGTAGTTTCTCATTGCTCTTTATTCTCAATATTTTTATTTATTTATTTGCAAGGAGAGAGAAAAAGAGAGAGGAGATGCAAGGGGAAGGGAGAGAGAGAATGGACACAGCAGGGCCTCCTGTCATTGCAAAAGAATTCCAGATTCATGTGCCAATTTGTGCATTTGCCTTTACTTAACTACTGAGGAATTGAACCTGGGCTGTCAGGCTATGCAAGCAAATACTTTTTACAGATGAACCATTTCTCCAGACCCTAGGTTTTTTTTTTTTTTTAATCTTGTAACAATGAATTTGTTTGGTCCCCTTACAAAATATAAATGACAAATTTGCCAATAACTTTGTTTTCCCTTTCTTTATCAGCATCAAGTACTTGAACCACTGCATGCATAAAAGTCTCAGTGGCAAAGGACACTTACCGGCAAAGCCTCCTAGCCCAGGTTCAATTCCCTAGCACTCAGAAAAATGCAGACTACGAAAGTGGCACATGTCAGGCATAGGTGTCTGTCATTCATTTGCAGAGACAAGAGGCCCTAGTGAGCCCATACACACACCAACATGTGCAAATAAACAATTTAAAAAAAAAATTCTCCCAGGAAAGAGGGGAGAGTATATAAGATAATAGAAGGGCTTAATATAATCAAAATTTTACATCCAAATATGAAATTGATATAATGAAATTAGTTTATACAATTCATATACTCCAATAGAAGTCAAAGCATATTTCAGTAGTACGGAAATAGGAGGGCTGTCCACGAAGAAATTGGCCTGTGTTCAGTAGGTAAAATTTAATAGAGAATAAGAAATAAATGTTTGCCATTGTCTGATTGGTCTTCTACTTTACTTCCTCTTTTGCCTTATTCCATTTGATTTCCTTTGTTCTTTTCCCCCTTTCCTGACTTGTCACTTAAAGCATAACCTCAAAGTTCTTCAATACTGTTCTCAACATGATTCAGGGTATCCAATTGTTCTATTAATAGCAGATGAGCCTCATTACATGCTTTTCTTTCTTGGCACGTGGGATCATATTGCAATGAAATGGAGGTCAAGACACAATTATTTATTATTTTTTCCTTTTCTTTAAAAATGTTGGGGTGAAATTAAGGAGTGGTGACAAGTAATTCACATAGAAAACAGCCACCTAAAGAGAGAAAGCTTTCAAATGATCAATTATCCAGAGGGAAAGAAATAGAAAACATGAGATGATTTTCTCCACGTTACGGGATGGCAGCAAGCAGATGTGGACCTTCACAGGTCTGAGTTAGATAGATTTCATGACTGTCCTTCTATTTCTTCATGTCTCACTTTAATCTACAACCCAACATTAATCACTATTTGGAAGCATCCTATATCACTGCTGCATAATCCAGCTCTGTGATTTAGTGTCTGATGCTTTCAGCTCCTGTTTTCCTCTTGTTTTTCTTTCACGTGGGGTAGCAGAGGTCAGTCACCCCAGGATCTGTAAGTAGCAGTCACTTCACTTTCCATTTGTTGCTGTCAGTCCACACTGCTGCCTCTCCCCACAGACCTGCAAGATGTGTTTCCGCTCACCAACATCAACATGGTAATTAATTTGTAGAAGCCCTGTTTTCAGTTCCGTTTAGGTCACCTACCAGCTTTGCTGCTCACTGTCAAAGAAAATTTAATTAACACACCACAAGTGTGACAGACTCTCCAATGTTCAATATACCAGCTGTGTTGGGGTTTCTGGACCATCCTTAACTTGACTACCCAGGAGGCCCAGGAATAGAGGGAAGTCTCCTCCATGTTGTTTCTCCCCCCCCATAAGGTTCAGGAGTGACCAAGACCACAGAGACCACACTGAGGCAGAGATGGAAGCTTTTATTTGGGAAAAACATGAGCTTCCAGAACTGACTCTGAAGAGCGGAGCAGTCCACTTTGAGATTACAGATAGTAATATAGGTAATATTATAGTAATATATAGTAATATAGCGCTATATAGGGCTCTTCAGTTGGGGGAAGGAGAAGGAGGGAAGGAACTCCTTTGTTCCTTACATTAGCCATAGGATGTGAGACCAGACATGACCAGGTGGGAGATAAGGGGGCAAGAAACCTAGACCTGGGGCATTGTTAGGCAAGGAAGGGATAATGGCTATGCAATTTCTTGAGGAATGTGGATGACCCACTTTTTTATGTCTCTGTCACCATCCTGCTGTTTTTAGTGACTCCATTTTGGGAAGCCCATCTTGACCTAACACCTTCTCTCGATTTTCTTTTTTTCACTTATCTGATGGAAAAATGATTTGACTTGTACACCAGAGAGCTATACGTTAATATGATCAAAGGGAGAAAATATTGAGTTCATTTTTAGTTGAAGCAAAAGAAATATCAGGAAATGATGAATGCTACATTATTATCAAACAGTGGACTAAACTTTGTGAACATTGTTCCACACATTCCATGCTTTCTGGATGTTGCCAAAAGCATCTCATAAACCTGTATTCTCATTTCCAAGATTTTATATAAAAATCTAAGGTGATATGTATATTAATGTGTCCAGTCAGATTTTCAAATAATAGTGCATTTAGAAAACATTCCTAAATTTAATATCTACTGTCTATCCATGTCTGTGGATCTCAGTACTTTGACCTTGTTCAAACAACAGTCAATGCATTTTAATGAGAGGATGAATGTAATAATGATACTTTAAAAGAGAAAGGGAACAAAAATCAAACAACTAGTTATGATTCACTGAGTTCACTACTGCAAACACCATGTTTTGCCAGGTCATTTCTGACAACAAATGAGATCACACGTATCACCAAGAGGAGAATTATGCAATGTGAATGTGCTTAACCTGGAAATTACATTTGCTTGAAACATCTACCAAGGTCTTTATCTGTGTTATTTTGTCAACAAAATTAGATTTTAAAGAGAAAGATACCAACAATATCTTCACTCCAGTTTTAAGCTTATCTATAGGTTATAAATCAAAAGCAATTTCTTAAGCTTAGATGCCATCATACCCATTTCTAAACAATAGAATTAGAAACAGGGACTACAGGTTTCCGTCATAGGACTGTGAATTTCCAGCTCTATGGCCCTGGGGCAAGGAAATGTGACCTTATTGCTATAGCCAACCCCTAAAGTTGAAGATAGAAACCTGACACTTTTCTCTTTCAGATAAACTAAAAACTTAAAAATTTGATTATCTTTTTGTTTTTCTTTCTGAACCATTGGAGGATAGGTTGCAAAAATCATGACTCTTCACCTCTATGTTTCAGTGTGTATTTCCATAGAACAAGCACAAAATCACATAAAACAATGGTACAATTATCAAATGAATAAACAATCCTATCCTATGTACAATTCATTTCCAAGTGCTATAAGTTGTAGGCTGTAAGGATGCCTTTAAGAAATGATGTAAATAGAGGGAAAGAGGAATATGTCTAGGTTAGAGGAGGAGATGATGTCATTGGAAGGACTGTGTGAGCTTCAGAAGCTTCACCTTCAGTCAAAATACCCCACACAGCATGCTGATCTAGACAGCTGTTCTGCCTTCTCTACCCCTCTGCCCTTGTTCCTTATCCTTGTCAACCCAATTAAGATTCAATAAAAAGTAAGATTCTATAACTTTATAGCTCATAAAATAAAGATATCCAAATAAAACCATTATTGCTGAAAGCTTAAAATTCAAGTTGAACAGGATGGTATTAAGAATTCAAAAATAGCAAGTTAACCTGACAAGTTATGATCACATGAATAAAAGTATGCAGATTCCTTCTTGGATTAACAACAAGGAATGAATGCTTCAATACAATTAACAACAGTGCCTTTTCAATCTCTTCCACATTTTTTTCAAAGTTTCAGGCAGCATACAGTCTAGGTTCTGATGTTAGATAGAGGAGGCCACTGAACACCAGAAGCATATCCAGAATATGTTAGCACAAGCACTAATATGCCAACAAAGGCTGACGTTTAACACTGTATCATAAATGTGACTGACTAGAAATAGTAGGTACTAACCTAAATATTAAACATGCTTTCTAAAATATCAAAGCTTCAATTGTCAACACTGCCTAGATGCTAACTGCAAGAGTAGGATGGATGGGATTTTGGGGGACAGATTGCCAGGTAGTCATGTATCTTTACCATCTAATTAGGTTGTGGGAGTCTCTGAGACAGCTCTAGGAATGCCTGAAACTCAAAGAATGAAAATGAGAACATATGATGGTAGTGTGTTTGTATCTGGGATTCAAGTTGTGGATAAAGGATGCTCATCTCAGTATCTTCTTAGGTACATGTTATCCATATCTACTGTGACCCAATATTTTTTGGGTACCAATCCCAGCCCTACATATTACTTGCTGTTTAATGTTGAAAAAATTACTTCATATTTCTGCATACCAATTTCTGGACCTACAATACAGAAACATATCCTTATTTTTTAAGGTCATTATGATAATTATATAAGCTAATAGCTTTAACACAAGCACTGGTATAGCCAACACCATGTAAATATTTCTTATTCAAATAACTGGTGATCTTGGGTCAGATAATTGTTAGCAATATGATGAGAAGATATCGGAGAACACCTTGTGAAGTAGTGATTGGTGATATTTGTTTTATGTGATAGGTCCTTTGTCAATCATTACTGTGGGTATTGCCTCTGAATGAATGAACATTGAAATAAAAACCAGGGTAAAGTGGTACAAAAGAAATGCTAACAGGAGATTAGAAAGGAAATTAATGAACAGAAAATTCATCAGCTAAGGGTCTATAGTAGAGAACTTCAGGCAATTCAAGAAGCTTGGACTGAAAGCACCAAGCCGATTTCTGTCATTTCCTTTTTCTTCCCTTAGAAAGCCAAGCTTATACGAATCTGTTCTATGCCTTTATCCCTATCCTTCATGCTGCTTACTACCTGGGATATCTGCCCATTCCTCTAACTTACATCCTCTGAGGTCCACTTTCTTCACAAAGCCCTCCGATTCCTCAAAGTCACACTGCGAAGAAGTTTTAGAAACATTGAAATGAGACTAGGAGATTATAATTTAATTTGCCATTTTCTAGCTGTATGATTTTAGAATAGTTACTTAATCTAAGTTTCCTCATCTGTTAAATATTAATACATACCTATCATCAGTCTTGTGTGGAGATTAGAGGAGAATATATATTTACTGAATATATACATCTTTCTGAAAACACACATTAACACAATTATATAATAAAATTAGTCTTTGTTATGGTTTGGAAATGATGTGTCCGCCAAGGGCTCATCTGTTGCAGGATTGAACTCTGACTAGTGAATCCAACCATTGAGAGTTGATCAGTTCATGAGGTTGCCGAAATAACCTATGGATTATTCCACTGATGGATTCCTAATTTGATAGCATTATTAAGATGTGGGGAGAATACTTTCAGAAGTAGGGCATAGTTGAAAATAGTTGGCTGGAAGAGTGTTCTAGGGAACTATACTTTGTCTTGGGTTGTTCTTTGTCTCTTTCAATTTTATAGTTGCCATGAATCTTCTCCAATGCATCCTCCCCAGCCTACAATATGACTAATATCCTAGGTTCCTACAATTTGTATCATCCCCAAAGTGCACTTATACGGTGAAAAAAACATCTTGCAAAACCTTGAAGGGAACTATCTTGGAGCAGCTATCTTGAATATCAGACCATATTCAGCTCCCTCAACTTTTACTTATGGTCATAATGAAGTAGCGCAGGCCAGATACACCCATTCTCTTGTCTAAAACAGTTAAAGCAACAGATAAAAATACATAAAATATCAGTTTTTGCTAAGGTATCAGGCAACAAAGGAAAGTGATCCCCGAGAAATATGAAACAGATGCTGTGAACCACAGAATTGCCAGTTACTGTCTTAAAGAGTTTCCAGGACACATAAGAAGGAACCAAGGCTAACCAAGCACTCCATAATAATATAAACGAGCTGCATGTCCAAGGCGATCAAATTGGCTACAGTCTACAAGACAAAACACCAGAGAGGAGAGATGCCCAGAAAGAATTTAGGACAGTAACTATCAGGGCATGCATATAAGGAAAGTACTGGGGAAAAATAACTATCCAGTAGCATTACAAAGGGTTAGGATTAGTGTCCAATACTCTCAGGCTGGAAAACCTCATAATTCACATTCAGTAACTCATAACAGGTTTGCTGAGAGATCGGATATAATGAATATTGAACCTAGATTTGAGACTAAAACTGTTCTGTTTCTCTATATCAAACCCTTTCTAAGTAAGTTAATTTTAACATTGTTCATAGGAACTAGCGTCTAGGAGATACTAATAAAATCAGCATTCATGCAAAGAAGAAAGTGCATAGGGATAAATAGTAAAATGTTTCAGCAGTGATACAAATGTTAGAAGGAACACAGATATTACAACAGTTGTAACTGTATTCTGTATATTTAAAGGGCTAATTAGAAAGAAAACATAACAGCAAATCCAAGCCAAACTTCTGAAGATAAATACTTGAAATTTAAATATACTGACTGGATTAACAAGTTACAAAATTACATATCATAGAGGAAAAATAGTGAATTTGAAGACATAATAAAATATGTTCAAAGGAAAATACAGACAGAAAAACACATGGAAAAATAGAAAAGGCATAAGTAAGCTTTGGGACAAATTTGAGAGGTCATGCTTTAGCATTTTTAGCTTAAATATTCAAAGAAAGACCAAAAAGTATTTGGAGACACAATGGATGAAAAATTGCTAACCTTGATGGAAATCATAAAGTCAGAAATCCATACGAGAAACTCAAGAATACAAACCACAAGGAGCATGAAGAAAGTGAAAAGACAATTCCTATTTTAAACATCAATGATAAAGAAAACTGTCAGGCTGGAGAGATGGTTTAGCCATTAAGGTGCTTGCCCTGACATGCCCATTCTCTCTATCTGCCTCTTTCTCTCTATCTCAAACAAATAGAAATATTTTTTTAAGAAAAGAAAAATCTTATAATAAGTCAGAGATAAAAGGCACATAAAAAGGCCAGAAGATAAAGATGACATATTTCACCTGGAGAAAAATACAAACAGGAGAGTGTAGCAACATCTTAAGCATACAGAATGCAAAACAAAATGCTATCGAGATATAATACCAGACAAACTTAAAATATTTTTTTCAAAAATGAAGATGTAAGAAAGCCTTTAAGATAGAGAAAAAACGAAAGACTGCATTATCATCACAGCAATGGTATAAGCAATATTAAAGGAAGTGCTCAAAGTAGAAGGAAAGCATTACCAAGAGGAAATGTGACTGCAGAGTGGCAACAATGAAAATAACCGAAATATTGGTGACAACATTAAGGAATGGACATACAACTATACACAAATATGTATAAATATCTTTGAAATATGTAGATGAATGAATAATGAAAATATGGTACATATATACAATAGAATTCTATTCAGCAGTATGGAAAGATGAAATTATGAAATTTGTAGGAAAATGGATGGAACTTGAACAAATTACATTAAATGAAGTGACCAAGCTCAGAAAGACAAAAGCTGCATCTTCTCTCTTATATGCAGATACTAGTTTATAATATCTGTAAGTATGCATATATAAGGGGACGGGTAGATGGGGGAAGTTTTGGGAGAGGAGAAGGGATGAGAATCAAGCAAAACAAATGTTATTTGAAAATGCCAGATTGAATGATACCTACATCTCTGTATGCCAACCTAAATAAAAATAATGCTATCAGTTTTTTTAATTAATTAATTAATTTTTTTTACAGTCAGTTTGGTACCATTATTAGGCTCCTCCGTGCATGCTATCAGTTTTAACAATCAAAAAATTCCAATAAACTATGATCTACTTAAGCTTAAAAAATATAATGAACCCTTTAAAAATAACTTCAATGTCATGTGGTACCTATAGCATGTAATAAAATGCAAGACAATAGTATAAAAGCTATGAGAAGAAAAATAGAAATTACACTACATATTAAGTGATACGTATTTTAAGGTAGATTTTAACTAATCATAGCTAATAAGTCAATAAAACAGCTAAAATGTCATTGCAAAAAATACTGATGTAATCCAAATGAATGCAGACAAAAATGAAGGGGTCAATTAAGAGATGGGACAGACTGAAGCCAAGAGGGCATACTTAAGGCTAACCATGTGTTTAATCATGTTAAACAGGAATAGTGCCCCAAGTTACAAAGCAGAGACTGTCATGATACATAAAGAGAAGCAGACCAAAGTTCACTGCAAATACAAAGTAATAAGTTAAAATGTAAAATAATGGAAATACATGTACAAGAACTTCATTTAATAAATTAAAACTGGAGTGCTTAGTATCTTACAAGAATTTGACAACAGAAGTACTGTTTTCACAATATTCACTTGCATATGGCACTAAGCAAGTGGCCAAAGCTGATAAAGATTTAAGAAGTGACTTTCTGACAGAAAATTAAATGAAAAAGTCCTGATACACTGTGATGTGTGCTCTTTCCATGGCCAATTACAAGGTACTTGAAGTCAACTAGGCCCCAAATTTCCTGAAAACTTAAACAGGCTCTCTCATGAGTCAGTTCTGGACAGCTTTAGCATACAACTAATTCCACGTGAATATATTCATCTTATTCTTGCTGAGTGTCCCTTTGAGACAAACGCACTTAGAACTGTTATTTAGGACTCAAATCCCAAGGAATTACAGGACATACAAAGAATTCATGTTCTATAAATGGATATGCTCTAACTTTGAAAGAAGACTTCTACCAGTATCCAGTAACTCCTTTTTTCCCTTTTAAATAATTTACCTTTGGATGTATTGATATAATAAATCCTGGAACTTATTGCACTAATCAATAGAAATTTGATAGGACATTAACATTTCATCATGGAAACTAGGTATGCCTGTAGAGGATGAGAAGACAAGCCTTTGGGGATGCTCAAAGTGATTCTCTGTGATAAATTCTTGAAAGAGAAGTTACTGTAACTGTCATGGATTTTATCAATTTTCGGGTCATATCAATTCGTCTCAGTCTTTTCTAACAGACTGTAACTAATGTGTAACACTGATGGAGGGCAAATTAAGGTTCCTCATGATTTATGATAAAGGAAATCTTGATGGATGGTGACTTTTAAATTATTTATTTATTTGTAACTTCATTTTTTAGTGTGTGGGGCAGGGAGAATGGGGATATATATGGATAAGTTTTTGTCCCCTTTAACTTAACAGTATTTATGAATAAGATGAGGTAGTGACAATGAATTGATGATAATGGATTTCAAGAACTGTACCTTAAAAATAAGAGATTTTAGCTGGGTGTGGTGGCACACACCTTTAATCCCAGCACTCGGGAGGCAGAGGTAGGAGGATCACTGTGAGTTCGAGGCCACCCTAAGACTACATAGTGAATTCCAGGTCAGCCTGGGCTAGAGTGAGACTTTACCTTGAAAAACAAAACAAACAAAAAAGAAAACAAAAAAAAGCTTTTTTCCCCCTCATAAATGGAACTTTTAAATGACCAAACACCTGCCTGGCATAAGGCTAGCCTTAATTTAGAAGCATATACACTATCCTTCCTTTAGCTCACTCTTAACCCCCATATAATGAACACTTCAAACTATCATCTAATTCTAACAAAAGCAAATGGCATTTCTGGAAGCTACATAAGCACGATAGTAAAATTTTGGCTCAGCATGAGGGAATCCAGACAGTGTGTACTAAATGAGGTCCCAAAGATCAAACTGTTAAGAAATGTGCCATCATCCATTTCTCAGATCAGAAGGATTCCTAAGTTCCTAACTTGTACAATCTGTACTTTACATTGCCTGTTATGGGAGATCTTAATTGATCACATGAACTCTATGGCCTGCTGTTTAATGGTTCATGGCAGGTCAGCCTTCATGTTTACAATTTGGCACATGAAGAGCTAGGGTAATGTGGAATAACACAGGGACAAAGAAAGGTACAAAATGAAAAGTGGTGGCAAAAGCCTGGGACCCAGCATGAGTTATCTCTGAGTTATGCCACTATTTTCTGGGGAGGCTGGGTATGTCTATTTCCTCTATGATTTCCATTTGTATCATATAATCAATGAATGCTAAAGGCCTTTTTAGTTCTAAGATTCAATAGTCCGAGGGATGCCTTTAATCCTGACAATGACTCACTCTACCTTTACCTTCAGGAGAATAAGACTTTATGACCCTTTTCTTTTGATATGGCAGAATTGAATTTACAGTGTGCTCTCTGATTACATGTTATTTGATCCCAAAAATAGCCTTCTTAGGTAGAAGAATATCTATATTCTCAGCTGGCAGCTGAAAACAACTGAGGAATAGAGTCTAACCCTCAATCAAAACATGTTACATGGATCATCCCTGACTTAGTCCTCAAAAACTGACACTTTCAGGACTTTCATAGTTGCTAATGCAATACACACACACACACACACACACACACACACACACACACACAGATATTTTGAGGTAGAGTCTCACTCTAGCCCAGGCCCACCTGAAGTCACCATCTAGGGTGCTAGGCTGGCTAGCCTCAAACTCACAGTAATTATCCTACCTCTGCCTCCCTAGTGTTGGAATTACAGGCACGGACAACCTCACCCAGTTAATTTGTATTTTAGTAAATTCCTGTTTGCTTTTTTTTTTTTTTTTGAAGACACTGAAGCACAAAGAAATGCACTTATTTCCCACCATAATTTAGGTACAAATACCTAGGTTTTAGACCTCTGTAGTTTTTTAAAAAAAAATATTTGCAAGAAGAGAGAGATAGGGAGAAGAGACAGGCATATAGAATGGGTGTTCCAGGGCCTCCAGCTGTTGCAAGCAAACTCCAGATGCATGTGCCACTTTGTGCTTATAGCTTTACATGGGTGCTGGGGAATTGAACCCAGGTCATTAAGCTTTTTAGGCAAGCACCTTAAGCCATATCTCCAGCCCAGAGCTTTGCACTTTAAATACGCCAGACACTGCTTCTCTTATAAAAAGCACAGATGGAGCTGCAGAGGTCATCTCTTGGAGGAGGTTCTAAGACAGACTATGAGTACAATGGAAAGACTGGCAAACATCTTTGCAGCATATACCCCTACCTCTTTTCCAAGTCACTGCTAGACACTGCCCTCACCTTACCTAGCCCTGGACTCCAAATTTCAATCCACGCTATTTATAGGCAGTATGCCTGATCCATACTACTCTTCACCGCAGTCAACATCTACTACAGTTATTTTCTCTGGCTAGGACAAGGCATTTGAGTTGCTGTTAGATGTTTGTAGGAAGGAAAGTAGCACCAGAAGAAGACAACTGTTCAAGTGCCCTCCTTTCCAGCTCAGAAGGGATAGCACAAAGGTCACAGAAGAAACAGTGGTTCTTATTGGAGGTTACACTTTGGAATTTTCTTGACTTGCTCCTTCCCAATGAGCTTCCAGTGGAATATTCACAAGTTGCAGAGACCATCAAGCACAGTGCCACACTGGACTATACCAGCTCTTGCCAGTAGTAGGAAATGACTGTTTGGTCCACAGTAACTATTCCAAAGACTCTGATCCAGGATCACTCCTTTTTAAGTCCTGCTGGTGAGGAACTGCTCACTCAGATCAGTCTTTCTAAATTGGCCCTGATATTCGTAGCCCTCAGCACCTACCCTGCAATACTAAAATAAATGAATAAAGCCTGCTCAAAGCCTTATCTATGAAACTTTGTGTTCAATTCCCTCAAACCTTAACAAAATGCTATTCTCAGGCATAATTATGAGATTTATTTTCAATTTGGAAATTATAATACCTCTATTTTTAAGGTCATTCCTCTCTGAAGTGCCTCTTTATTCAGTGGAAAAAAATATTTTAGAATTGTTCTCTGTTACCTACCACTGCTATCCCATTCCCTAAATCAATACAACAACGGAATAACTTGAACCCACTTTATGCAGGGATGGTCATCTGCTCATTTTAGCATTTGCTCTGTTCCTGATGCAAGTTGTACTGGGTAACCAGGGTCATAGAATCTGCTCAGCTTACAGTCATGCATTTGTGAGGATAGCAGGCTAGGCAAGCGCTCTATTACTGAGCTTTGTGCCTGCCCCATAATACTTCTTTTTAACTTACCAAGAAGTCATTGATCTACGAGAAAACCTTCCTCCTACAAGTGTCCAAGTAGATCTACACCTGAGCAAATTTTTTTCTGAGGCTGGACATAAGGGTAGGAAGTTACTAGACTCAAAATGGCAACACTCATTAAAGCAAGAATTTTTTTCATGAATTATTTATTTAACATCACAATGCACAAAGCCCAGATCAATGTCTCACAATGAAGAATATTTAAAGATTTTGTAAGGGTAAGAAAGTGATAGCCAGCATACATTAAATATCAAATATATAGTTGTGTATGTACTTTATAAGATACTTCATTTAATCCTCCCAGTAATTTTATGAGGCGAACATAAACCCAGTTTACAAATAGAAAGAAAACTTGAGAAGCTGTTACATATCCAAACTAGTGAAAGGATAGTTAACTGTTTGGTCACGTACATGTGCCAAGTACTATCCTAACCATTCTGCATGTACAAGCTCTTAAACCTCATGAATCTTATTTTACAGAGCAGAAACAAGTGGTAGGGCAGAAGTTCATACAAAATATTTCTTAGTTATTATGGATCTAGATATACACAGATTTACCTCTGATTGGTACAGAAGAACAGAGGGCAACACACAATTTGAATATTTTCAAAATTATGTTTCATAAATGACTGTATTTTTATGTATTTAAGATATAACAGTACCGGGCTGGAGAAGATGGCTTAGCAGTTAAGTGCTTGCCTGTGAAGCCTAAGGACCCCAGTTCGAGGCTCGACTCCCCAGGATCCATGTTAGCCAGATGCACAAGGGGGCGCACGCATCTGGAGTTTGTTTGCAGTGGCTGGAGGCCCTGGCGCGCCCATTCTCTCTCTCTATCTGCCTCTTTCTCTCTCTGTCTGTCGCTCTCAAATAAATAAAAATAACAAAAAAACAAAAAGATATAACAGTACCATAACAATCTAACAAAAGATGTAGTACCAATTCTAATTGTTTACTGCAGCTGATGTCTGCTGCTCCTGCCTCTAGTGTGGCAATAGTACAGTAATTACCATTGGAAACCTATCCTGTTTCTACTGCACCTGTCAACATTCATTATCAGTCATTATTTTCTATGCCCTGATCCCATTCCTTCACCACAAATTTCAGATTGTTTGAGATAGAGAAATGATGAACTTAGCTAGTCATCCCCTGGGCTCTGTATGTTTTCCTGTGACACTACCCCATAGCCAATTTAAAAAAAAAGCCCATTACATGCCAGTAGGTGTGGGATGGTCACCCAAGGACAAGGATGCCTTCAGCAGGGCCTTCAGAAGCCCTCAGTGAGCAAAGAAAACACTCATCAAAACTAGGGCCAGAACATATACGAACTGCTTTAAGTCTGATTCTGGCCTTTTGCTTTTATAGTCTATAGAAGAGCCATTCTGAATTTGAAAGAAGTTGTCATTGACAACCTTCATTTTCCACAGAAAAATGAACTGAGTATGCTTATAGTATTCTATCAGTCACTTGTCTTTGCTCATCTTCAGATGCTCCCTCCTCATAACTTTCTAAACTACAAATCAAACTCACCTCAGCAGTGTCTCCCCCTTTTATCTTCTATTTCTGTTTTCTTTATGTGATAGTCTTCAGAAATAGGTTAACCAGGTAAAATAAATGAGCCTACATTTACTTAAAAAGGTTCACGAGAAAGTGAATAGTTTTAGACATCCAGACACCTGAACACAGGAGGAATTACTGTCAGTCTCCTGCTCTAATGGACGAAAGTGCAAACAATGTATTTAAAAATATATATGACCTTATATGTTCAACCCAAAGATATTATCAAACACTTAGTCAAAACATTACTTTTCTATTTTTTTGTGACAGTAGAAGCTGACATGTTACATTTCAAATTGCTGAAGCAATTATCAAATTAGAAGTATAATGATATTTTTAAAAGCCAGGGGGTTATTAGTTTAAGAATAAATTATTAGAAATAATTTTAATTATATTTATAAAGCAATGAATAGATGACTATATAAGTGTAAAACTTGGAATCTAAAATGTTTCTGAAATGCAAATTTGACTTGGTTATAACATAAATGAATCAGTAGCCAACCATATAGTAGTCATGTAATTTCTAGATTTAAGTGATATTCTCAATCTAATCATTTTCATTTAAAAGAACAAAAGCTACATAATCCCACCAATGGAATATAAATTCCATATATCATAGATATTATATTCCATAAGTCTCTTCTATGGATTTCTAGGTTATACCAATGCAAAAACTTACATTTTACGTGGAAGGTCAAAACATCCTTTATAAATAAAATAGAAAACTCCTACATTAATGTCACAACCATATAGCTTAATATAATGGAAGTTAAACAGGTTTACCCCAAATTAGCAAGATAGCAATTCTTCACCTATGAGCCAGCAAATATAGACTTCACTTATATATATCCTCATGCATGGTAATACATATTATATATAAATAGTTAACACTTAGTTTAAAAGTGTCTCCACAATTCTTGAATACCTTTATGACTTCTAATGGAAAGACTGTTTATTTTTCCTTCTGTGGTGCTGTGGATGCAACCTAGAGTCCTACACTTAAACAAAGGTTTCTGAACTGTTGTAATACTTTCATGAAAGTCTTTCAGTCAGTAAGGAAAAACAGATGGTTAACCTAAATTAGCAGTATACTTGGTAAAAGATAATTTGGTCAATTGTCTAAAATCAAAACTACGATACCAATAAAACTCTAGGCACATGCTAATTTGTTCATTTTTGTTTGGTAACAGAGAAAAATTCCTGAGGATATTACAACTAGTATAGCTGCTCATCACATGCTTTTCCAAGGGTTATAGTCTACCAGATCTGCTCTTTTTATAAGGCTATGACTTTGGTGGCTGCACAACTCCATGTTGTTCTCCCAATTCCCATTGGAATAGAAGTTACTTGTATGACTGAAGAAAACATTTTACTTATTTCAAGGTTGCTTTTAATTACTAAAAAGTTATTTTTTTGAGGTAGGGTCTCACTCTAGCTCAGGCTGACCTGGAATTCACTATGAAGTCTCAGGTTGGCCTTGAACTCAGGGCTATCCTCCTACCGCTGCAAATCAAAGTTCTAGGATTAAAGGGGCGTGCCACCATGTCCAGAAAGAGTTATTGATTTAAGAGAAAAGTCTGAACACCTTTTAACTAGGACTTCTATTAGTTATAAAACTTGAGTTGGTTCATTCTGGTTTTGTTATTGCTGTGGTTATTGTTATTTTGTTGGCTGAGTTAAAATCGCATACCAGGGGCTGGGAATATGGCTCATGGGTTGAAGGTGCTTACTTGCAAAGCCCAAAGCCTAATGGCTTATTTAGGTCAGGGTTCAATTCCTAGACTTGATGTAAAAATCATGGCACATGCATCTGGTGTTTCTCGATAGTGACAAGAGGGTCTGATGTGCCCATACATATGCACACATGCATGTACAAACAAATAAATTTAAAAATTAGAAAGAAAACACATACCCCTTGACTGTATTCTCTGAGTACAAAACTAATAAATAAAAAAACAGAGATGCATCTAGATTAAATGAGGTCATAGAACAAATGGATCTAACAGGTATCTACAAGACATTTCATCCAAAGGCTGCAGAATATACATTCTTTTCGGCAGCACATGGAACATTCTCTAAAACAGATGACTTATTAGACTATAATAGAGCACCCCAAGGTCTTCAGCCACTGCAAACCAACTCCAGATGCATGTGCCACTTTGTTCATCTGGCTTTATGTAGATACTGGGGAATCAAACCCAGGTCATTAAGCTTTGCAGGTAAGTGCCTTAACCACTGAACCATCTCTTCAGCCCCTACTCTCACTTTTGGTTAGAGAAGCTTCCCTTTTCAGATGGTGCTCACCACTGGGATGATTCAAAAGGCACCAAAGTGCTGGGAAGTGATAGTGGAGTGTTCAGGACTGAGACATGCCTGTAACACCTTCCAAGACTCAGGGTCAATTGTGGAAGAAGTAAGAGAAAGAATGTAACAGCCAAAGGAAGGGCAGGACTACTTACAATGCAATCTTCCAGACACAAAATGGCTTGGGTATCCATGACCTTGCAGTCCCAGGCACTACCTAGACAAGACCATCATAATAGGAGGAAAAGGTGATGAGAAGACTCATTACCTTGAAAAGGTGAAGAGAGACTAATTGAGAAAGGGAGGAGATATGATGGCAAATGGATTTGTGAAGGGGAAGAAATTATCATGGTTTATTGTCTATAATTATGTCAATAAAATTATGTCTACAATTATTGTCAAAAAATAATCACATAGAAATATAAGTGTACTAATACCACATAAATTAGCTTCTTTTAAAACAAAGAATAAGAGTTGAGTATAAATACATTAATCATTAAAATGTGCTTTAGAATTTCACTTCAAAGTATGAAGAGTAATATTATTCTAAGACTTTTAACAACTATATTTAGCAAAGGAAAACATTAATAATAGGAAGTCTATCTTCTTTGAATTCATGTTGTAGAATTTTTCTAGTTATATAAGAAAATTATTATTATTATTATTTTTTTTTTGGTTTTTTTTTTTTGGTGTTTCGAGGTAGGGTTTCACTCTAGCCCAGGCTGACCTGGAATTCACTATGGAGTCTCAGGATGGCCTCGAACTCACCGGGATCCTCCTACCTCTGCCTCCCGGGTGCTGGGATTAAAGGCGTGCGCCACCACGCCCGGCTAAGAAAATTATTAATGATTTCTTTTTTCTTCTTTTTTTGTGATGCTGGACCTTGAACCCAGGGCCGTGCCCATGGTTGACAAGTAGTGAACATTATCAACCCTCAATAAAATACTTGTTAAAAATTTACAAAACTAAAGCATCAATTTTTAAA
Organism: Dipus sagitta; assembly: GCA_036346955.1. Taxonomy (NCBI): domain Eukaryota; kingdom Metazoa; phylum Chordata; class Mammalia; order Rodentia; family Dipodidae; genus Dipus; species Dipus sagitta. The sequence continues at coordinate 68,120,453 of CM070776.1, forward strand.
TTCCTAGGTATAATAATGATTTAAATTTAAATTTAACAGCTGATAAACACAGATTAAACATCTATTGCATTTCTGCTTTCAGAACAAAAACAAACATAAATTACAGAAAAAGAGCTGGGAGTGGAGGCACACACCTAGAGACTGAAACAGGTGGATCACTGATTTTGAGGCCAGCCTATACTACTCTGCATTGAAAGCATACAAACCAACAAAAACAACCCAGAAAAACTCAGAACAAAACAAAAAAAAAAAAGATCACAGAAAATGATATTACTGATTGTGTGACACTAAATGAGGTGATTTGGGCTATGTAAACATATTAAGAAAACACACTTTTCCTGTTTTTATTATAAACCCTATTTCACCATAGACAGTGAACAAAACCTTTATTCTACACTTTATTCTGTAAAAAGTACTTCACTCAGTAGTACTTTGGTGCTAGATACTTTAACATTTGTGGAAGATGTGTAATATACAGAAAACTAATACTAGGTTTGTCAAAGAAATCTACAAAAATATGTTCCTCACACTTTCACACATAATATACAGTACTATAAAATCTGTCAGAGTAGAAACTCCTTGGAATTTCTTAATGCACTGGAAAGTACACAAGTCAAAAGAAAGCATTTTACACAGATGATGTTTAAGCATTCTGGCATAAATTGTGTTTTGTGTTACTGGACTGCAACATATCTATCTACACACAAAGGGTATTTTAGAACAAGTGAAGGAAATAGTAGCACCAAGTTCTTTACATTACACTTGATCCCGAAGACGAGCAAGCCTCTGTGATAGTTCATCCTGGAGGAAGCAAATTTTAGAAGTCACGAAGGTTGTAACAAGTTGAAATTACTAATATTTTAAAATGTTCACATTTTAAGTAAGAGTTAGTATTTTGTCTCTAAAATTTACATAAAACATTAAGAGTTTAGTTTCTGAAACATCTCCAAAAAATTGAGAACTTATAGCAGTAGGTATCAAGGGTAGCAAACACAGCTATAAACAAAATATTCATGCAAATTGAAAATGTCCATCATCCTGGAGCTAACAGCTCAGAGCATGTTAGTCAGCACAATTTATAATGATGTGTTAGAGTAGAAAAATACTTTATGAACAGGTAAATATATGTTTACTTATATAAAAATACATACATAAGTTTAACTCATATAGCATATACATTTCATGAATTAAATATACATCAAATATATATGAATCAAAACAAAACCCAACCTCTACCTGCTCCACAGAAGCAACACTTGTGCCAACAGAACCTGTCTGACCCTGTGGTAGTTCCATGTTGAGATCAAGGCTAAAAAGAAATTTTAAAATCATTAGCATAACAATAAATAGCAATATAATTCTAATAAATAAGCAAAGTAAATTTGCATACTGTACCCTTTCTAAACTGAAATAAAAATAAATTGGGTTTTATGTACGTAAATAGAACTTAAACATCTTCTAAATGATCACCATACAATAAATGAATTTACTAATCATAAAGTATTTTCCTTGATCCCAAATATGATCCCTAAGCTAATTAAAGATTGAGAAATGGGGCTGGGGAGATGGCTTAGTGGTTAAAGAATTTGCCTACAAAGCCTGAGGACCCAAGTTTGATTCCCCAGAACTCATGTAAGCCAGATGCACATGTATCTGGATTTAGTTTGCAGCAGCTGGAGGCCCTGGAGTGCCTATTCTTTTCCCCTCTCCCTTCTCTATCTCTCTCCTTGCAAATAAATAAATAACATATTTTTTAAAAATTTAATAAAGATTGAGAAATGATTTTCTAGGCAAAAGACCAAAATAATAGTTATCTGATATACTATATTTACTAGAGATTATTTTCTTTTAGAGTTAAAATCTGTAAGTTGGAAAAACTGCAAAACAGGCTAGATAAGTATAGCCTCAGGATCTTTCTATAATTTGAGTTGATTTCTATTTAGTGTTTAGCTTCTGGCTGTTCTTAGTATGAACAATGATTGGCATCCAGCCACACAACTGAAAAGTTATTTCAGCTGTCAGAACCACCCTAGTGATAGAGAAACAATGGAAAGAATCAAGATAACTGTTACAAAGCCTTTGAAGCATAACTACAGAGTCTGAACCCAGGACCTAACTAACATATGCTAAATGAGCACTGAGGCCACACCTCTAGCCCAATATTAAAAGTTTTATAACCTCCACAGATTAAATCATGATTACTGCAGAGCACCTGAATAACATCTTACCCAGCTTCATCTGCCATTTCCTGAAGCAGCAAATCCACTTGGTTCTGCAATAAGAAAGTATTAATTCATATTTTGATAGCATAAGCTTTTGATTTTGACTTAGTTTTCAAAAGGGGAAACTGATCTCCAACTTTAGAATAAACCTCTAAAATACTTTTCTGGACGCTAGAGGGCGCTGCACTATTCAGAACATGACATGTTAAACTCTAAACCCTTATACCTATAAGGTTATTTGAAAAGTATTAACAGAGAAATTCATTCATAATTCACATCTCTGAGTAATATAGCAGTCTTATCTAGTAACCCAACTTACATAATCCACTATAATCCATTTTACTTTTTTATTGTTGTTTTTCGAGGTAGGGTCTCATCTGGCTCAGGCTGACCTGGAATTAACTATGTAGTCTCAGGGTGGCCTCGAACTCATGGTGATCCTCATACATCTCCCACCCCAGTGCTAGGATTAAAGGCATACACCACCATGCCTGGCCATTTTACTTTTATTTAAAGTGGAATAAATTTAAATTTTAGATTAGAATAACTGTTAAAAGTTCCCTCTTCTGGGGCTAGAAAGATGCTTAGTGGTCAAGGCACTTACCTGCAAAGCCTAAGGCCCCAGGTTCGAGTCCCCAGTACCCACATAAGCCAGATGCGCAAGGTGGCACATGTGTCTGGAGTTCGTTTTCAGTGGCTAGAGGCCCCGATGCACCCATTTTCTCTTTCTCTCTGCTTCTTTCTCTCTGTCTCAAATAATTAAATAAATAAAATATTTTTAAATGTTCCCAGGCTATACAGATGGCTTAATGGTTAAGGTGCTTGCCTGTGAAGCCTAAGGACCTAGGTTCGATTCCCCAGTACCCATGTAACCACATGCACAAGGTGGCTTGTGCATCTTGCGTTTGTTTGTAGTGGCTAGAAGCCCTGGAGCTCCCATCCTCTCTCTCTCTCTCTAATAAATAAATAATATTTTTAAAAGTTCCCTCTGTGAATTGATACAAATCTGATATTAAATGATTATTTTAATAAATATCTATAGATAAATAAAATATAACTGAGTTTTATATTGCAGACCTAGCCAATTTTTTTTATTAAAACCATCTCTAAAAGAAATTCTGTTGTACAGACTCCCATGTCATTATTCTCTCAACAATGCAGCAAATTAACTATTGATATAGACTTTACATTGTATTAGGCATTATATGTAGTTCAGAAGTGATCTGGATTACATAAGAGAATATACAAGCTATAGGCAAATACCATGACTTTATGGAAGAGGATTGAACATCCTCAAATTTTGGTGTTTATGGAGATAATAGAACCAATTCCATATGGATATGTTTTGGATATTTGTTGTTGTCTTGAGATAAGGTCTCACTATACGGTAAGTTAGACTGATCTGGAACTCCTGAAACATGAAGTCCATTATCTCCATGTACCAAGTGCTGGGCTTATAGAGTCCTATAGATATGTGCTTAGGAAATATCGTCTCCTTAATCAAAGCATCCTTTCACTTTAATAGTTACTTGAAATAGTTTGAGCAAACAAGAGAAAGTTCTAAAATGTTCTCACAGTTCTATCAGCAGTAAGATGCATGATGTAAAGCAAATCACTAGCCTTAATTTTAGGACTTTTACTTTCTCTTTTTCTTTCATGCACTTCCAAAACGTTTCCAAAAGGCAGAAGAAGTTCAGAAAATAATAGACCACGTAGGTGCTGAGGAGATGGTTCAGTGAATAAAGTGCTTATTGAAGAAGAATGAGGACCAGAGTTCAGATCCCCAACACCCACATAAAAGCCAGACAGGTTCAGTAAGAGATTCTTAGTCAAACTACAAGGTAGAGAATGATTAAGAAAGGTACCCTATGTCAACCTCCTGAATTGCACACAGGGACACATATGTGTCCCTGCACCTGTAAACACATGTGCACACACAGACATATGAACACATATACACATACAAAACCAAAAGTTTAGAGCAAAGCTGGAAGGATAACAATATCTGATTTTAAGGAACATCACCAAACCTTAGTTCCCAAGGAAGTATGAATAAATAACACACAGATGAATGGAACAGAATAGACATCCCAGAAATACAGCAAACACACTCTTGACAAGGACCCAAAAACATACAGTGGAAAAATAACAGCCTCTTCAATACATGAAGCTAGAAAAACTGATTTTCATATTAAAAAAAAAAACCTGAAACCAGACCTCCTGCCTTTCATACTGTATAAAAATAAACTCAACTTTAAGCAAAAATATAAACATAAGACATGAAAATATTGGAAGGAAACATAGGGGTAATATTTCAATGATTTCTTTGGATATGACCACAAAGCCACAGTAAACAAACAAAAAAATAGACATGTAACATGACATCAAACTAAAAACTGCACGTAAAGGGAACAATTAGCAAAGTGGTGGGCTAATGGAGAGAAGAAGAAAAAGAAAAAAAAAACTTGTCAGCTGCTGGTTTCACAAAAGTATCCAGAATATACAAAAAAAATCCCAAAATCTATATAGTAAAACACAAATAAGCCAACTTAAAATGAACAGTATTTCTACAGTAGTTATTCTCTGTCTGTCTGTCACTTTCAAATAAATAAATAAAAATAAACAAAAAATTTTTTAAAGTGCAAGGAGAAAACATCAACTCAAATACAAAGGGCAGCAACATCAGAATAACTTCAGATTTTGCCTCAGCTATCCTAAGAACTAGGAAAGCATGGAACAATATATTTCAGGCCCTGAAATTAAACAACCTCCAACCCACAGTGTTATACCCACAAAATTATCTCTTGAAATTGAAGGAGAAATAAGCATATTCAAGATGTCAAGATAACACAAATCATGACAACCAAACCAGGACTGCAGAAAAATTCTCAAAAGAATATTATACAAATAGGAGGAAGAGAAACTTTCATCCACAAGTACACATGTAATAATACCGACCCAACAAGAAAGGGACAGGTCAATAAAGAAGAAACACCAACAAATTAATCCTGTCAAACACAGCAAGCCAGTAAAATATCAAATCTAACAGGAGAGGGAAAAAAGAAAAAAAAAAACATTAACATGAATAACCAGAACCTTACCCAATAAAATCATAGAAAAAAAAAAGGCTCAATAATAAGTTAGGCTGAGTGTGGTGGTGTACGCCTTTGATCTAAGCACTTGGAAGGCAGAGGTAGGAAGATCACTGCGAGTTGGAAGCCAGCCTGGGACTACAGAATGAGTTCCCTATCAGGCTAGGCTAGAGTGAGACCCTACCTCAAAAAAAGGAAAAAAAAAAACTTTAAATATTAATGATCTCAACACATCACTAAAAAGATGCAAACCAGCAGACTAGACTGAAAAACAAGATGTAATAAACACATGTAGCTAACAATGACATTCCCAAAAATGAGTATCAAACGATGGAATGTAAACTGTAAAGCAATTAGAAATACTAAACAAATAAGCATGGCTATTCTTGTATCTGATAAACTTTACTTCAAATCAAAAGAGACAAAGAGGGACATTACATATTAATAAAGAGAAAAATTCATCAAGAAGACATAACAATTATAAACATTAATACACCATATACTGGGTCACCCAATTTCATAAAACAAATGTTAAAAGGCATAATAGTTCACATAGGTCTAGACATAATATTGGGAGATTTTACTATTCTACTCACATATTTAGATGGACCATTCAAACTGAAAGTCAGCAATGATACTTCAGATATAAATTACAGCACAGATCAGCTAGATTTCCTATTTACAAACCTAACACACAAGGGATATGGAATAAACATTGTTTTTAGTAGTACATGGAAGCTTTTTTTAAAAACTGACCACTTTATAGGCCATAAATCAATCCATAAGAAAAGAAAAATTGAGATAATCTCTATATTCTATCAGATCATAGGAATAAAACGAGAAATAAATAACAACATAAACTTCAGCAACTACACAAACACATGGAGACTAAACAATGCAATTTTGAAAGAACAGAAATAACAGGAGGTCACTGAAGAAATCAGGGAGGAAATTATTTTTTTTCTATAAATTAATGAAAATGGTAACACAATGAACCAGATCCTAAGGGATGCAATAAAGGAAGTCCTAAGATGAAAGTTTATAGTCATAAGTGCTTAAAGTTCCTGAGAGATCACAAATAATCTAATGATTCAATGTAAGGGGCTAGAAAAATAGCATGATACAAACCCAACACCTAGAATAAGAAAGAATATTAGGGAAGAAATTAATGAAAGAGAAACCAAAAGAATAATACCCAACATCAACCAAAGGGTTGGTTCTTGGAAAGTTAACAATATTGATAAACCCATAGCCAAAAAAAAAAACAAAAAAAAAACAAAGATAACCAGAGAGAAGATACAAATAAATGAAATTAAAGACAAAAAAGAAGTAGTTACAAGAGACCACATCTATTCCCATATTATTTGAAAACCACAATGAAACGGTTAAATTTTTAATTTCATATGACCCATCAAAATTAAAACCAAAAGATATAATTTAATCTGAGCCTGTAGTAGATAATATGTGTTGCCTCACAGTCTCAGGCTTGAATCTTGAGTCCCTAGTGGGCGGACCCTTACTGTGGAAGAGGTAGTTCACTGAAGATGGATCTTGGAGGGCTGGAGAGATGGCTTAGCAGTTAAGCACTTGCCTGTGAAGCCTAAGGACCCCGGTTCGAGGCTCGATTCCCCAGGACCCACGTTAGCCAGATGCACAAGGGGGCGCACGCAACTGGAGTTCGTTTTCAGTGGCTGGAGGCCCTGGAGCGCCCATTCTCTCTCTCTCTCTATCTGACTCTCTCTCTCTCTCTTTCTCTGTCACTCTTAAATAAATAAATAAAAATGAACAAAAAAAATTTTTTAAAAAGATGGATCTTGGAATCCTCCTGTAAGGTATGTTAGGGAGCAGGTCTTGAATCCAGCCCCAATGTTTGTAGAAAAGCTTGAGTTCTAAATGTTTTTTTTTTGGGGTGATTGCTGGTGGTGTTTGCTTGCTTTTTGATGGTGTCTTTCTGCTACAATCTATAGACAACAGCCAACATTTTCTGCCATTAATGGTGGATTCCCTGGAATTTTTAAGCCTCCAATAAACTGTGTCCAATAAACTGTGTCTGGTTGGGTGTTGTTCCAGCAATGAGGAACTGACTAAAACAGTAATTTGGTACCAGAAGTGTGGAGTTGTTAATACAATGATTCTGAAAATGGGATTTTGGTTTTGAAGGGTTAACAGCCTTCTCTGAAAACTAAAAGGTACTGAAGAGTCAATAACTCTCCCTAAGACAAGCAGGCAATAAAGAAGCCCCAGAAATGTGTGGCCTTGACAGGCTCCTCTTCTACCAATTGATAAACTTCCCTTAGATGAGAAAAACTTGAGGGAACAGAAACCATCTGGTGGGTTATCCTCCTTAGTCAATTTTGCAAAAAAAAAAAAAAAAAAAGCTGACTCTGAGTAAAGACACAAATAACTATAGTTGCTTATCTACTTCTTTGGACCTGCAGCTGATCCAGTTTGTTTTCTTAGGATTCTCCTTTTAAGCTTGCACCCCAGCCTGGCTTAGTGCTTCAGACTTTATCCCATAGGAAGGCTGCTGCCCCTCACTGTTTCTATCAATGGACAGTCTGTATAGATCTGCAGGTGTTCCCTTTTGCTTTTCTCTTATACTTTTCTTAAATTTGGTGCTGTGACTCAGTTTGGAGCCCTCTAGGGCTTTTGAGCCGCACCCTCTCCCCTTCTCTTCCCCACCTCCCTGCCAGTGTTTCATTCCCTTGGGAGCACAGACACTCGCTGAACTCACTACTCTGGACTAAACAGCCACCAGTCAGACCTAAGAGCTTTGGTCTTTTGTGGCCTTCATATATGTGAGCAGTGTAGGTTCTGTTCAGCCTCACAGCTCAGGGAACTTTATTGTTGCTCTGTGTAAACCCAGCTTGATATCTGGAAGCTTTCTCCGGTTTTCCCTCTCACTCTGACTCTCAGATTGTGTGAGCTTGGTGGCTCATTTGTGGAGACTGAGGAATTCTGGCCAAGGCTACTCCCTGGTGAATGTCCAAAATCCCTCTCTGAGTTCAGCCGAGTCTCTAACAGCCCTTTGGGTAATCCAAAGGATCATATTTCTCTCTCCCTCTCTTATCCCCCTGGACTTTTGAACTCCAGACTAGAGGCCTCTTGCCATCTGATCTGTTGCACTCACACCTTCATCAATCACAACATTCAGGACAAGGTACTCACTATTGGTCTAGAGTGGCAGAGATGACCCATCTCAGACCTGAGAAACTCCAGGATTTTCTCACTTTTTGGTCCATGGATGACTGGAAACTCCAGGAACCTCCTGTGTATCATTCCACTGGATACACCAAGCACTATGAGTGCAAGGACGCTCCCTCCTACTCCTTAGATTTTGTTTGCCCTCTGTAAGCCTGGGAGATGTCCCTGGTGGCAGGATTGGCCAATCTAGTCCTTGTCCTCCAAAATGGACTCTAAATTATCTGTTCCAAAAGATACTCCATTGGCATGTCTCCAGGCTAATTTGAAGGAGCTTGAAATTCCTAAACTCCTGCCTGCCAAATTACTCAGGCTCTCTGTTCAAATCAGAGCAAAGTATTTCTTAATTCCCACCACTGGCCTGAATTTGGTACTTCTGGTTTTAGTATTCTTATTGATCTTGATAACTTCCTCAGAAAACATGGCAAGTGGTCTGAGGGACCTTACCTTGAGGGCTTCCTTGCCCTCCATTCCCACTCTTCCCTTTGTACTTCTTGTTATACCTATCACATTCTCCTGTCACCAAAAACCCTCTAAAATCCTCCTCAAGAGAAAGTCCTTACAAGACTACCTTCTTTTGACGTAGCAGATGACCCCCTCATACCATTCTCCCAACCCCCCTTCTGCTGCTCCTGCTCTTCTATATCAATCTCCTGAAACTCCCCCTTCCTCACCCCCTCAACCCCCACGCAACTCCCTTTGTGCACCTGCTTCTCCCCAATCCCGATCTGCTCTTCCCCTCCTGTCCTCTCACCTCAGCCCCCTGAAACACCTAAACAGGATGATCCTGCTAATACCATATACTCCCCTCCCCGTACTCACTCTCCTCTCCCCTCCCCACTCCACAATAAGTCATAATGTGGGGGAACCAACAGGGGGCTTTGGATGTTTACTTTATGTGAGGAAGCAGGGACAGACAGACATACTCATGTCAACATCCCTTTCACTCTCAATGAAATGGACTGCACTGAATAAAATTTGGGATATTTCTCAGAAAATCCTCTCCATTATAGAATTTACTTCATTAGACTCACCCAAATCTATTCTCTCACCTGGAGAGATGTTTTTCACATTTTAAATTCAACCCTTACCCCTGATGAAAGGGAATGCATTTGCAAGGCAGCCCAGACCCACGCTGATAGACTGAGTCAACAGGACCCTCAATACCCTCCTGGAGTTGAGGCTGTCCCCTTACAAGAACCAAATTGGGACTACTAAGCAACAGGTTCAGGCTCAAAGCAACTCCAGCATATGGTAACTTGTCTCATTGAAGGGATGCACCAGAATGCCCATGACAGAATTAATTTTAAGAAACTGAAAGATTTACCCAGGGCCCCACTAAAAACCCAGCCCTTTCCCTCAACCGCCTATCTGAGGCTATAACTAAGTTCTTCATTAATGTAGATGTAAACTCCCATGAAAACACCTTGGTTCTTCACGTTTACTTTCTAGGATAGCCTGCCCCCAATATCAGATGTAAACTCCAAAGTCTTTAAAAGGGACCTATGACCCTCCAAAATGAATAACTTGACCTGGCTTTCAAAGTCTTTAAAGGTAGATAGGAGGAGGCCAGAAAAGAGAGAAAAAGAGATTAGGAAGAGACGAGGGAAGAGTGCCAGGCAGATTTAAAATTCCTGGCTGCTACCTTACACCATTCCCAGCCACAGCCTTCATCCTCTATCTTTGGGAAGTGGGGTCAGTCCTCCAGTTCCTCTTTCCACTGTGGCCAGCCTGGCTATTGGGCAAAAGACTGCCCCAACCCTCAGCCCCCTTCCAGGGCTTGTCCAGTCTGTGGACAAGGGAACAATGGAAAATGGATTGTCCACCTAGCTGCCCAGGTGGCTCTTTTGGCAACCATGATAAATCCCCTTCTCATGCCCTTCTCTTGCTGGCCCCCAGTCGAATTAACACCTGGCTCACCAGAACTCAGGGTAAAAGGCATAGTGGCTGAAGAGACCTCTTTCATCTCAGACAGTAGGACCTCTTATTCTTTACTCACTTCCTGACTGGGACACACACTCACCACCATAATCCTTATTACATGGGTTTCAGGGACCCCTCATAACCCCCACAGCACCCCACCTGTTCTTTGCCAATTTGGGGACCTAACTTTAACTAAACAGTTCATTGTCATGCCTCAGTGTCCATTCCCTCTCCTTGGCAGGGACCTCCTATACAAATTTAAGGTTTCCATCTCCATACCCCTCTAAAAACAACCAGCATTTTCCTCCTACACATTGATCCATGTCTACCTAAAGTCTGTTCTCAAACCACTACCTCTCCCCCTATTACTCTCAGTCAATCCTTTAATATGGGACACCTCCCTTCATGACATCACCTCCCACAACCCCCTATCCTCATAAAATTTAAAGATCCTTCTACCTACATCTCCCAAGAACAATACTCCCTATCCCTTACCACTCACCGAGGACTAAAACCCATATTTCAACATTTACTCTCAGCCTCTCTACTTACCCCCATCCATTCACCCCATAACACCCTCATCCTGTGCATAAGAAAACCTAATGGATCCTATGGCTTAGTACAGGACTTCCAAAAAATTGCTATCATCCCAACCTTTCCAGTTGTCACTAACCTATACACTCTCCTCTCTTCTATCCCACCTTCTTCAAAATATTTTTCTGTTTTTGATCTCAAAGATACCTTCTTTATTATCCACCTACACCCTAAGTCAAGATCACTTTTTGCCTTCACCTGGGAAGACCCTGACACCCTGCTAGCCCAACAACTGACCTGGACAGTCTTGCCCCAAGGTCTTAGGGATAGTCTGCACTTTTTGGCTAGGACTCACAATGAGACCTGGCCACTTTAGACCAGAGACCTAGCTTTCTCCTCCAATATGTAGATGATCTCCTATTATGCAGCCCTTCCAGGGATCTCAATTTAACACACACTACCGTGCTTCTCAACTCCTTGGCTTCTTGGGGATATAGATCTTCTAAAGATAAGGCTCTAATATATAAAAACTCTGTCCCCCATCTCAGTCTTTCACTGTCACAGGAAGGAAAAACTATTCCTGCCTCCAGAATTAGTGATCTCATTAATTATCCCTTACCCCATGCAAATGTAAACTCCTTCCATTGCTTGGTCTGTTTAATTTTTTCCATATTTGTTTTTTTTTTTTTTTTTGGAGAACCAATCAGTTTATTGGGCTTACTTACAGAGCATTCATGAGAGGTTATTCACAGGATCTTGGGTGACCCCCAGACTGCTGCATCAATAATGACCTTACGAAAGTTTCATCCACTGCAGTATCCCTCCTTTACTTCATTAATATACACTCTAGCTCTCCAGAGTTCACTTGCAGCCTGGGGACGGTACAGGAGCAGTGCTGGCTGGATGCCCAGGTGAAGCTCCTTTGAGTTTGCCCTCCTCCAACATTTTCAGGGACACAGGTCCTGGTGGGATTTTCTGAGTGAAGATCTGACCCTCGTTTCCTGGCAGGTTATTGTTTTCTTTTTTTTTTTTATTTTTTTCTCCATTTTTATTAATATTTTCCATGATAACAAAAAAATCCCATGGTATTACCCTCCCCCCTTTCCCCTTTGAAATTCCATTCTCCATCATATCCCCTCCCCATCTCAATCTTTCTACTTACATATATACAATACCAACCTAATAAAAGCCCTCCTCCCTTTCTTTCTCTTCCCTTTCTATCTCCTTTTTTAACTTACTGGCCTCTGCTACCATATTTGGATTCCAAATTTCTCTCTCATAACCCATACTCTATATGAGGGCACCAAGGGGTCCCTTGATAAGACACTCCTATTCACCACGTCCTTTCAGACCCCATATACCTTCTCAAACAATCTTTATCCACTGTCACCAACGTCTCCCTACCTGACATTAACAAGCCTCTTTCTTTTCTTACAGGTCAGTCAGGGACAAGCCTTAGCCATTCTCTGCCAAAAAGGAGGTGACACTTTTCTCTCCCTAGCTTCCGTTTCCAAACAATTGGATATGATAACATGGAGTTGGCCCTCTTGCCTCCAAACACTTGTAGCAATTGACCTACTTGTCCCTAAGGCTAATGAAATATCCAACCATAGTCCTCTCCATATTCTCACCTCTCACTCTCTAAAAGACCTCCTGAGTCACCGAGCCTTTCTCTTTCTCTCCCCTTCCCATGTCCAGATTCTCCATGCCCACCTTTTGATACCAATCTCCTTTTTGAACAATCACCCCTTCTGAATCCTGCTACTCTCTTACGTGCCACACATTGCTCTATACCATATGAAAGCGCCATTCATGTCTGCACAGATATTCTAGATTTTTTTCTGAAACCACTCTCACACATTCACAACTCCCCCTAACCTGATGCGCCTGACTGGTTTATTTATGGCAGTGCCTTCAAACAGGAACCCTTTACAGGAGGCTATGCTATCCTCCATGGTGATCCTCAACATCCCCAACACCCACAATCATAGACCCAATGTTTCTACCTCCGCATACTACACAACAAGCTGAACTTATTACTTTAATCAGCGCTCTCACCAGGGCAACCACTTGCAATGTGAACATCTACACAGATTCCAAATATGCACATGACATCATACATTCAAATATTCTAATCTGGAGAGAGAGAGGCTTCCTTATACAGAAAGGGTCCCCCATCATCAACTCAGCTCTTATCCAAGAACTCTTAGACTCAGCTCTATTACCCACCCAAGCTGCTATCATTCATTGCAAAGGCCACCAGCGAGATAAACAGTACATTTCTATTCTCAATCACCATGCAGACATTCTTGCTGTCCAAATGGCCTTTGCTTACCCACAGCACTCTTTGAAATAGGCTAACACTTTACTCTGCCCACACGGAACTACACCTTTATTCGTAGCCCATAATACCACTCACAGCACTTCTAGCCCACCCACTAAGGAGATGCTTTCCTACCTATACTTCCTGTTTCATCCAGCTGACAACAGTTTGATTTCCTTCCTTCAGGACTCATACAACTTTACTCCTGAAGACAGTTTCTCCAAAACAAAACAAAAACAGCTTCTTGCTTTATCGGTTAGAAAACTAATCCTAATTCTAATATACGTCCCCCCAATTCCCAACCCATCAATGAGGGGAACCTGTCCTGCAATGGACTGGCAGACAGACTTTACTCACATGTCCTCTGTCAAACGCTACTGATATCTTTTGGTCTTTGTTGATACCTTTTCAGGATGGATAGAAGTTTTCCTCATGATGAACAAATGGGCCTCAACAGTTGCTAGACTCCTCCTTACTGAACTGATTCCTGATTTGGTTTACCCTCGTCTCTGCAATCTGATAATGGGTCAGAATTTATTTCTGCTGTTACCCCACATGTAGCCACAGCCCTTCATATACCTTGGAAATTTCATACTCCCTATGGCCCCCAATCCTCTGGGAAAGATGAAAGGGAAAATTGCTCTCTCAAAGGAATCTTAACTAAACTAACTCTGAAACTGAAATTTCACTGGACCAAACTCCTACCCTTAGCTCTCCTTCGTCTCTGTGCCCTTCCCCATAAACCAACTAACATCAGCCCTTTTGAATTAATATATGGCAGACCCATCATCCCCCCTGACCTTCATCCCACAAACTTTAATCTGCCCTCTACTTTTAACCAAGATTTTCTTTCTTTCCTCAGAGAACTGTGGAAGTCTGCTGATTAAAACCTCGCCAAAGGCTGGAGAGATGGCTTAGCAGTTAAGCACTTGCCTGTGAAGCCTAAGGACCCTGGTTCGAGGCTCAATTCCCCAGAACCCACTTTAGCCAGATGCACAAGGGGGCACACACATCTGGAGTTCATTTACAGAGGCTGAAAACTCTGGTACGCCCATTCTCTCTCTCTCTCTGTCTCTCTGTCTCTCTGTCTCTCTCTCTCTCTCTCTCTCTCTCTGCCTCCTTCTCTCTGTCGCCCTCAAATAAACAAACAAACAAAATTAAAAAAAAAAAAACTTCCCCAAGCCTATCCCTAATGCTCCTCTTCCCTCTCTTCAAGTTGGAGACAAGGTTTATATTTCTAACACCCACTCCTCCTTAGAACCTAAATGGCAAGGACCTCATAAGGTTATACTCCTTACCCTTACAATTGCCAGACTCCAAAGTACTGCACCTTGGTTTCATCTTTCATGCCTCAAGAAAGCACCTCCCTCCCACTCCTCTACCATTCTAAATTTCACCAAATTCAAATTTTCTCATCTCTCATCAATTCCTGAAGAGACAACTGAGACCACTATTAACCTATGCTTCCTTTTCCAGATCCACTGAATGACCCTGAGCCTTCATCAGTTTCACCTTTACCTGAATGACCTACTAGTGGGCATCTGGTTAATACCATGGCTCATCTACACCTTTGATCAACTACTCGAGGCTACTGAAATCCTTTGGTTACAGGGCACTTTTATGTCTTTTCAGCCCCATCAGATTGAATTCTTCACTCTTACCCCTCATTTTGCCCTTTACTAGGATTGCTCATGTTCTGCCCCATCCTTCCCTTTGTCCTCGCTCTCATCACAGCTGCAATCTGTACCACTGGACTAATCAAAGCCAAACCATCTAGCTGGTCCCACACTGAAAAGGCAGCTCTCACCCTCCTACCATGATCATATTTCATTATCTTTATAATCATAAAATGTCACCCAAAATTCTATTCACATTAGTCTTTCTACCATACTCTACTCATTTCCAACTCCTCCCAAAGATTATAATTTCTGCTTAGATATTATCTGACACATGTGCCCCTCTGTATCCATAATAGGACCTGCCAGTGCAGGATATCCCAGCTAAACTGCACCTTTTCATGTCCTGACACCACAATTGGTCCTATTAGATGGTATATGGATGATTAAGAAATATTTCATCAAAGTATCATGCAGGGACCATGGAAAAATCTCACAGATCAATCTAAAAGAGATAACATAAACCATGGTATCAAACTCTTGCTAACCCTCAAGACTCAGGCATATATTCTTGTATTAAACTTAAAAAGGGATTTCCCACAGATACAGTTTACTCAAAAGCTACCTTGAAGATAAGTATCTCCATGAGCCCCACAGAGTCCTTGAATACTCAAAACTTCTGGGTATAATTGGATGTTGACACAGTGAGCAAACATTCCTTTTGCCTACAGGAAGAAAACTTAGTCCATCAACTGTTAACTAATAACCTCATGGCTCTGTACATCAGATATAATGTCACTGGGGACAAAATTACAACACAAGACTATCCTATGCTCCATTCTGAGCCAGCACTCCCAATCTAACTATCTAACAACACTGTTTATGAATCAACTGTGCCCTCCTCCTAACTTCTCATAAATCTTTAACTCCTGTTTTATTGAAAGTAATATTTCTTTGCCTTCTGGAAAACATTTACCTAAGGGATGGGTCTTCTGCAACCAAACAACCTATCAAGTTCTTCCTGCAAAATTTTCTGGAATCTCTTTCACTGGACATATCCTTCCCTTACTACCTTCCCTAACACCTTTCTGATGAATTATTAGATCCTTGTTCTCCAACTGTGATGATAATTTAATCATATTAGATCCAAAGCAGGTAGCCATTGCATCAGCCTTTGTCCTGCCTGTTCCAGGCCTTGTGACAGGAACACAAAAGGAAGTCTAAAAATTTCAGTAAGACTGCTAATCTCACTGCATGAGTTCTGACAGGAATTAACCAAAAAATGAAAGAGCTCTGAATCTCAATATTACAAAATAGACTAGTATTGATTTCCTATTATTAAAACATCATATTGTATGTCAGTAATACTCTGGAGTATGCTGCTTCAACACTACAGATAATTATATTATTCAACAAAAGATAAATAAAATCATAGAAGAAATTAACAAAATCCATGAGAGTAACTTTTGGTTAGATTTAGGGCAACAGTTTCCATGGTTAAGCTCTTTACTGGGCCCCATTATTATGATTCTCTTAATTCTCCTTTTTGGTCCTTGCATACTCAGTGCCTCACTGAATTCCTCCAAGACAGAATACATGCCTTCACTTCACAGCGGGTCACTGAATTCCTCATGACAGCCACTGAATATCAACCCGAGAACATTCAACTTCCACCGGACTGTGTGGGACACCCTGAGAGATCTATTGCCCCTCCAGCAGGAAGTAGTTGGAGAAGATCTCATCACCCCTGTTCTAGCCCAAGCAGTGCTCCTCCAAATGCCCCACTCATCCCCAGTTCTCCCCAATCTTTTTTATCTTTCCAGAGATGCAGCTTCTGTAAGTCTCACCTATGCTGGGATGGACCTTTTGGTAAGATAAGCTGAAATCAAGTGGAATGTGCTCTTCTAAGTAACCCCAGTAAACTCAGTGATTGGACAACTTAGAGTTTGGTATAATCATAACTTTGGTCTACTGTGTATGCCCTGAGTGTAAATAGGCCTTTGTTTGTATCTCTTCAGGAAAATTTAATACAGTATAAGTAGAAAAATTATTCTTACTTGTGGGGTTGTTAGGGTTGTTGTGCTACTCATTGTATCTTCCATTTGTTGTGTCTGAACATCCAGTGTTTCAAACTGATGTTCAAATTTGTCCATCAAGGCAGAAATCTGTAAAATTATGGTTATAATAAAAATGTAAAGAGAGATGTTATTTGAATACCATCTAATAATTATGAGTATTCATTTATTTTACCTTCTCAAGATTCATACTCCTCAATGTAGCATCCATAGATTTAACTACACCTGCCATGGACTTTGTTACCTATATGAAATAAGAAACAGATTTAGCAGCATAGAAGGTGTGTAATTTTTTAAGTGTATTACTTATATATCCACCTTTTCCATAATAGTAAAAATTCATTATATACTTTGGCTCAGGACAAGTCATTATCTAGTTTATATCTTTGCCACGTTACTTAATTATACCTCAGTTTAAAAGTCTATTGACAAAATCATTTCCCTCATCAAGCTTCATTTTCCATGAAGGCTTTTACCAGTACCCTGCAACACCTTGCAACACATTCAGATTTCTATTTGAAAATTTCTTACTTTCATTAAACTTCAATCATGCCTTCTCATTGCTAACAGAGGCTAAATGTTACCTTTCCCATCGTTACTGCAGTTTGGACTCTGGCTGCCACAGCATCAACCCTAGCACTCATCCTCAAGAAATTGATTGCTTGGTTTTTCTGGCGGATTGCATTTTCAGCATGTATTCTTGCAACTTCTGTATTTCCTTTCTGAATAGCCTGTTTTAAACGAAGTAAAAGTAAAGTGACTAATGTTGAAATGAGAACAAAAGAAGATATTGGTGAAGACAAAGAGAAAAGTAAAAATATTTTACACAGTAAAAGACCCTAAATCTAACTATAATCTGTAAGAGCTTTTATAATAGCAATTAGAAAATAATTATGATTAAATTATTTAAAGGATAATTTATAATCCTTCAAATTTATAGCCTCATTAGAAAATGCATGTGTATTTATAGATTAATAAATTAGAATATAGGGAAATGAAGTTGCCCATAATCATATAACTGAGCCATTTCCACTCTTGATTTAGTATACAATATTTTAATAAGACATATATTATTATATAAAAGTATTTGTTAAAAAAGTACATATGAAGAACATACTATTTTAAATCCTTTTTTCTCAGATATTAAAAATACCACTTTAAGATGGGTGTGGTGGCACACACCTTTAATCCCAGCACTCGGCAGGCAGAGATAGGAGGATTGCCGTGAGTTCAAGGCCAACCTGAGACTGCATAGTGAATTCCAAGTTAGCTTGGGCTAGAGCGAAACCCTACCTGTAAAAGCCTATATATGTATATGTATATAAATCACTCCAAGTTGAAGGCATGTAAATGTGTGTGTGTGTGTGTATATATATATATATATATATATATATATATATATATATATCACTCTAAGTTGAAAGTATGTAACTATACCATCAAATCAAAGGGCTGTATAATACAGGTGCACCATTAGTCAGGCTTTTCACACTTGGTAAAAAGACTATTGATAGGACATGAAATGATTCTATATCTTACACATACATAAGTGGTTTCTGTACACATTTACTAATTATATGTATGAAAGGATGTAACTAGCAGAAATGTATACTTTTCTGTTAAAATATGTTAGATATGGAATAATAGTGAAAGAAAATTATTAAATAGGTCAGACAGTACTCTAATATAGTAATGTGAAGAAAGCAGTACAGAAATAACTGAAATTTAAGACTAAGATCCAAATTCTTCAATGATATAACAACAATTTTATAATTCTCCTACTATGTGCAACCTTGCATCCTTTCCAAGTATTTTGATGAGATAAATTTCTAGATATAATATTACTGGACACAGAGGTATATTCAATTTTAATTGTATTTCCTACAATGCTGGTAACAATTTTCATCATGCCTTAGAAGGTTCCTGTTTTATTTTCCACAAGTATACTTATAAGATTATGACATTATTATTATTATTATCATATTCTATCATTTACTAAGAGGTAAAAAGTGGTACTTCATTGTATTTCTTTAATATATGCTGGTGAAAATGCAGGAAAAAAGAAACCCAAAATACTGATGGTAAAATCATGAATTCCTATGGGAATTAATATGGAGGTTCTAAAAAAGGAGATAAAAATAACACATGATTTTGTTTTACCACTCCTGGGTATACATGTTTTTATTGACAACTTCCATAAATAAAGACATGTTACAATACTAAACTTTCCTAGCTACCCTCTAAAATTTCAAAAACCACAGTCCTAATTTTTCATACTGTAATGTTCTGCTTTTATTTTTTTTCTCAATGTCTAGGTTAATTATCTTGGTTATTTTCATAAACTCTAATCAGAAGGTATGTTCTATAAGATAAACAAATCAGTTACGGAATTACAAACTTACAACTGAATCCTAATTGCCTAAAATATAGTCTTCCATGTGTGAAGGATTTTTTGTGGTTTTTTAAAAAATAATTTATTTGTTTGCAAAGAGAGAGAGAGAGGAGGACAGGAAACATCAGGGATTCTAGGTACTACAAATGAACTCCATATGCTTGAGTCACCTTGGCTTTAAGTGGGTACTGGGAAATGGAACTGGGGTCATTAGGCTTTGCAGGCAAGCACCTAAACCACTGAGATATCTCTCCAGTACCTTTTGTACTATTTTCAAATTCATTAAAATGAGGGAAGGTAATTAGGCATGAAACAAAATCCTTAAATATATTAAAAAGTAATTCTTCAATGAGTAAAGCACTAACTGTTGGAAAACATTAAATAACACAGTGTTGCACTCAGGTTCGTATTGCTGGTAGAAATCACCCGACCAAGAGCAGCTTGTGGGAAAGAGAGGCTTATTTTGGCTTACAGGCTTGCAGGGGAAGCTCCATGATGGCAGGGAAAACTACGGAATGAGCAGAAAGTGGACATCACACCCTGGCCAACATCAGGTGTAAAACAGGAACAGGAGAGTGTGCCAAACACTGGCAAGGGGACACTGGCTACAATACCCATAAGCCTGCCCCCAACAATACACTGCAATACAGGAGGTATTAATTCCTAAATCTCTATCAGCTAGGAACCTAGCATTCAGAACACCTAAGTTTAAGGGACACCTGAACCAAACTGCCACATTCTGCCCCTGGCCCTCATAAACTGACAACCACACATGATGTAAAATGCACAGCATTCATCCAACTTTAAAAGTCCCCTTAGTTTTTACCAGTTCCAATGATGTTCATACATTACCATAGTCGAAGATTGTCTAAATGAGCCACAATACCAAAAAATCCCTCCAAAACCCATAATGGCACAGTATAAACATTCACACTGCAGAAGATGGCATTGGACATAGCAAGGAACCAATGCAAGAATTAAACAGGGCAAATATTAAACTCTAACTCCAAGTCCAACAACTCTAGCCAGTGACAAACATCCAAATCCAATAATTCTAACCAGCAACAAGTCTCTGAAATTCCAATTCTGCCCTGCCAGCTGGGCTGCTCACAGTCCTGGAAAACTTCACCTGGGGCCAGCAGCTCTCCTTGGCAGCCATCCCATGGTCCCAGCATGTCCACTGTGTCTCTACTGCAACCCATGGTTCATCCTCATGGTCCCATGGGGTCTCCAAGCAGGCATCAAGGAAACCTGTCTCACACTGTGCATGGCCATTTCAAAAGCACAAGACCACACTGCTAACTCAATGACCTTCTCTTCCCTGCGTTTCTTATACTCTACAATACCAGGTAGGGTGCTAATTTGGCAATCCAGGGTGGGAATAAAGCAGACTTTGAAGAATAGAACACTTCTTCAGCACTCAGGCCCCATCAAAAGAGCCTACATTCTTCCTGTTATCCCAGTGCAGGTCAGCTGGCCCAATCTCAAAGGTTATAATCTCCCAATTGCAGATGAACTGGCAGTAGTTCACCCAAAGATTTTTCTTTCTGTGCCATACCCCTCTGCTCACACCAATTCATTTCTACAAAAAGCTACCTTACACAACTTCTCAGGACACAGGCATAACAGCAAGCTTCTCATAGAAACTGCCTCTAGCCCAGTCCAAGAAAAGCCTTTTCTTACCTTCACAAGCGAAACCTCACAGTCCATAGTTCTTACTACATCCAGGTCTTTCAACACTGACATGCATTGTCCATGAAGCTGGACTTACAACACTGCAAGGCGTCTATTAGGCTAAGGTTACAAATCCCTCCAAATTTCTCTTGAAAATCAGCTCCAAAAGACCAAAGCCACATAATCAGGTGTCTAGCAGCAATCCTGCTTCTAGGTACACCTTTAATGGTGCAGTCAGGATCTCATTACTGACAAAAATCACTCCACCAAGAGCAGCTTGTGTGAAAAAGAGGTATGTTTTGGCTTATAGGCTCACAGGGGAAGCTCCATGATATCAGGGAGAATGATGGCATGAGCAGAGGTTGGACATCACCCCATGGACAACATCAGGTGGACAACAAGGACAGGAGGGTTTGCCAAATACAGGCAAGGGAACACTGACTAGAATATCTATAAGTCCACCTCCAACAATACATTCCCTGCGGGAGGCTTTAATTGCCAAATATCCATCAGCTGGGAAACTAGCGTTCAGAACACACAAGTTTACAGGAGATGCCTGAATCAAACCACCACATTCCACTCCTGGCGCCCACAATCTGACAACCATACATGAAGTAAAATGCAGTGTATTCAGCCAACTTTAAAAGTCCCCTTATTTTTTACCATTTTCAATGATCTTCACACATCCCCATAGTCCAAGATCGTCTCACTGAGCCATGATACCAAAAAATGGCCCCGCAAACCATAATGGCACAGAAAAAACAATCACACTGCAAAATATGGCTTTGGGTAAAGCAAGGAAACATTCAGCCAGTACAAGAATTTACCAGGGCAGACACCAAACTCTAACTCCAGTTCCAACAACTCTAGCCAGTGACAAATCTCCAAGTCCAATATTTCAAACCATCAACAAGTCTCTGAAATGCTAATTCCACCCGTAGAACTGGGCTACTCACAATCCTGGAAAGCTTCACAGGGGCCCAGCAGCTCTCCTTGGCAGCCATCTCATGGTCCCAGCATCTCCACTGCAACCCATGGTTCATCCTCATGGTTCCATAGGCTCTCCAAGCAGGTACCCAGCAAACCTGCTTCACACTGCCCACGGCCATTTCCAAAACACAAGACCGTGTTGCAAACTCAATGACCTTCTCTTTCCTGAATTTCTTATACTCCACAATACCAGGTAGGGTGCCAATTTGGTAGTCCAGGGGTAGAATAAAGCAGACTTTGAAGAACAGGACACTTCTTGAGTACACAGGCACCTTCAAAAGAGACTAGGTTATTCCTGTTGTCCCAGTGCAGATCAGCTGGCCCAATCTCAAAGGCTGCAATCTCTGAATTACAGCTGAAAGGGCAGAAGTTCACCCAAAGATTATTCTTTCTGTGTCATATCCCTCTGCTCACAACAGTTCATTTCTAAGCAAAGCAAACTTGCAAAACCTCTCAGAACACAGGCATAACAACATGATTTTCACACTAACTGCCTCTAGCCCAGTCCAAGCAAAGCTGCTTCTCACCTTCATAAGCCAAACCTCACAGTACATAGTTCTTACTGCATCCATGTCTTTCAGTTCTGACCAGAATAGTCCATGAAGCTGGACTTACAGCACTGGAAGACATCTCTTAGGCTAAGGCTTCAAATCCTTCCACATTCCTCTTGAAAATGAGCTCCAAAAGACCAAAGCCACACAGTCAGGTGTCTAGCAGCAATCCTACTCCTCGGCACTTTACTGTTGCAGTCAGGTTTGCATTGCTGGCAGAAATCACCAGACCAAGAGCAGATTGTAGGAAAGAGAGGTTTATTTTGGCTTACAGGCTTGCAGACGAAGCTCCATGGTGGTAGGAAAATGATGGCATGAGAAAAGGGTGGACATGACCACCTGGCCAACATCAGGTGGACAACAGGGAAAGGAGAGTGTGCCAAAAGCTGCTAAGGGGACACTGTCTACAATATCTATAAATGTGTCTCCAAAATTACATTGCCTGCAGGAGGCTTTAATTGCCAAATATCCATCAGCTGGGAAACTAGCATTCAGAACACCTAAGTTTACAAGAGACGCCTGAATCAAACCAGCACATTCTGCACCTGTCCCCCATAAAATGACAACCATATATGATGGAAAATGCACTGCATTCACCCAATTTTAAAAGCCCCCTTAGTTTCTACCAGTTGCAATGATGTTCATACATCCCCTTATTACAAGATTGTATAAGTGAGCCACATTAAAAAAAATCCCCCCAAAACATGGGTATGACATAGAATAAACATTCACACTGCAAAAGATGACTTGGGCATAGCAAGGAAACATTCAACTAATAAAACAATTTAAAACACAGACACCAAACTCTAACTCCAAGTCCAACAACTCTAGCCAGTGACAAAACTCCAAGTCCAGTAAATCTAACCAGCAACAAGCCTCTGAAATTCTGATTGCATCCCTCCAGCGAGGCTACTCACAGTCCTGGAAAACTTCATCTGGGGCCAGAAGCTCTCCTTGGCAGCCATCTTGTGGTCCCAGTATCTCTGCTGGGTCTCCACTGCAACCCATGATTCATCCTCATGGCCCCATGGGGTCTCCAAGCAGGCATCCAGCAAATCTGTTTCACTGCCCATGGCTATTTCCAAAACACAACACCACATTGCAAACTCAATGATCAACCCTTTCGTGCATTTCTTATACTCCACAATACCAGGTTGGGTGCCAATTTGGTAATGAGGGGGAGCACACGTGGAAGAAAAGGACATTTTTTGAGCATTCAAGCCCCTTCAAAAGAGCCTATATTCTTCCTATTGCCCACTGAAGGTCAGCTTGTGCAATCTCAAAGGTTATAATCTCTTAATTGCAGCTGAATTGGCAACAGTTCACCCAAAGAATTTTCTTTCTGTGGCATATCCCTCTGCTCACACCAGTTCATTACTGGGAAAAGCAACCCTGCACAATTTCTCAGGACACAGGCATAACAGCAAGCTTTTCACACAAACTGCCTCTACCCCATTCCAAGCAAAGCTCTTTCTCACCCTCATAAGCCAAACCTCACAATCCATAGTTCTCACTGCATCCAGGTCTTTCAACTCTGACCATAAAAGTCCATTAAGCTGGACTTTCAGCAGTGCAAGGCATCTCTTAGGCTAAGGTTTGAAATCCCTCCACATTTGTCTTAAAAATCAGCTCCAAAAGACCAAAGCCACACAGTCAGGTGTCTAGCACAATCCCACTCCTTGTTACCACTGTTCTGTTGCAGTCAGATTCTCACTGCTGACAGAAATCACCTGACTAATAGGAGCTTGTGGGAAAAAGAGGTTTATTTTGGCTTACAGGCTCAAGGGGGGAAGCTCCGTGATGGCAGGGAAAATGATGGCATGAGCAGAGTAGACATCATCCCCTGGCCAACATCAGGTGGACAACAGGGACAGGAGAGTGTGACAAACACTGTCAAGGGGAAAGTACCTTTAACATGCATAAGCCTGCCCCCAACAATACACTCCCTCCAGGAAGCATTAATTCCCAAATATCCATCAGCTACGAACCTAGCATTCAGAACACCTATATTTATGGGGGACCTGAATCAAACTGCCACACACAGGATGTTCAGACATAACATACGGAAAAGACATTGTTGGGATAGAAGAAGGGTCGAAACAAAGAGAACTGGAAGCTTACTGCAACAAGTGAGGTAAGAATGATGACTATGATGGAGGTAGGAACACTGAAATTGATAAGAAAGGATGGAATTCTGATTATTACTGATTTTTAATACCTTTCAAAGATTTGCTGAGATAAAATCTGTAGGGTATGAAATAAATGAGAGGCTAAGTATCACCTCATTCTAAGGCTACTATTTTTTTTTCCTCGGAATATTGAATCCTGCATTTGAGGATGGGAAAAATTTTGTCCCCTCCCCTTCCCTTCGGACAGCCAAGTGGAAGCTAAGCAGTTAGATGCAGGAGTGTGCTGTTTAGGCAGAAAGACTAGGCTACATTTGCACACTCATTATCCAACAGCATACAAATAGTATATAAAATATAAGTCTAGATGAACTTACTTATAGAGTCACTATAGATTGAGAAATTTAAAAAATAAAACAAGGGTGGGGTGTGGTAGTGCATGCCTTTAATCCCAGACTTTGGGAAGCAGAGGTACGAGGATCGCTGTTAGTTCCACCAGCCAGGATCTACCGATTTCCAGGTCTCCCTGGGCTAGAGTAAGATCCTACCTCAAGAAAAAAAAAAAAGATTAAAATAAAACAGAATTACAGCCTGAGCACTGGTGGGTATGTTGTCCTGGAAGCCAAAGTGAGAAAATGTTTGAAGGAGGAAGGAGTAATGAACTGTGACAAATGGTATTGGTAGAGATGGAGTTAAGAGAAAACTTTGAAAAGTTTAAGGATTTTTGTGTGCCCACAGAATTTATACAGTACACAGGGGAAAATAGTAATGTAAGAGAGAACTGGCTGGGCATGGTGAAACATGTCTTTAATCCCAGCACTTGGGAGGCAGAGGTAAGAGGATCCCTGTGAATTCAAGCCTACTATGAATTGCAGGTCAGCCTGTGCTAGAGTGAGACCCTACTGAGAAAAACCAAAAAACAAAAACAAACAAAAAAAAACGTGTAAGGACCTGGGACACAAGAGATGACCTTTACGAGAGACAAGGTCAGTTCTTCTGATGTGAGAGAAAGGAAAGGATAGTTTATGGCAGAGGAAGCAGACAAGTATTCAATGATTTCTCATGAAACAGAAAACAACATAATCAGATGAATTTGAAAATGAGAAAAGGGCATCTTGAAATTTAAAAAGAAAAGTTGTCACTTAAGTGAATGTTGGAATAAATGATTAAGAAAGTAAGATGCAATCCATCACCAAGTCATTGTGAGTACCATAAGTCTCTTCTAAACATAGTAATTTAGAAAGATGTACATAACATTAAATATACTCTGGCCCAGAATTTTGATGAAATTAATTCTAAGGATGGAATCAGAGATTTCTATAGTTATATATAAGACTATGATATTAAAATATCAAAAGCTTGCCATTATATAGATACCCTCAAAATAGAGTAAAGTTTAGAATTATAATACATTCATACTATAAAATAATATTTTATTAATACATTAACTATTTCAGAAAATTAGCTATTGACATGGTGGAGAATAATCATATAATAACAATAGGAGGACACAGGTCATTTCTTCATGCATTTATCTATTTTCCAACAAGGAATACCTACTGTGTATCAGGTACTAGTTTTGTAGTACTAAGAAGAGTGCTCTGCTGGAAGGCAACTACCATCTATAACAAGTTCTTTAATAAAAATAAAGCAGAACAATGTCACAAGGTAATAGAATAGGTGGACCTGCTGAGTAGTTAGGGAGTCACTTGAAAGAAATGACATTTAATCACCAATTTACTAGACACTACATTTCTGAATTTTTACCTTGAGGATTTTGTATTAGCTATGTCCTTTGCCTGGATAGATTTTTTCCTCCCATGTATTTATAAGGCTGGTTCATTCTGGTCACTAAGTTTTAACCTTAAAGTATATTTCCTTCAGGTGACTATTCTTAAATGGCTATAGAGATCAATAAGGGACACAGATTAGACCAAATGAATGTTATGACAATAGGACAGGCAAGAAATGATGTGTTCTGACTTAGGGTACAGGCAGTGTAAGTGGTGAGATCTAGAAAAGTTCAGGATATATCTTGAAAATAATCTTACTGTGGACAAGATATGAGCTAAAAGATTAATAATGACTCAGAAATCTAGCTTGTAAAAATGGCAGGTATAAACAGACCCAGTTATTCCCTTACTGGGCATCTACCCTAAAACCTTCAAACCACAGACTAAAGAGATTTGCTCAACCATGTTTATAGCGGCTCAATTTGTAATAGCTAAGAGCTGGAATCAACCCAGATGTCCATCACTAGAAGAATGGATAACTAAGATGTGGTATATCTACACAATGGAATTCTATACAGCAGTAAGAAAAAATGACACGATGAAATTTGAGGAAAAATGGTTGAACCTGGAACAGATCATTCTCAGTGAACTTACCCAATCACAGAAAAAAAATCGCCACATAGTCTCACTCATCTACAGCACCTAACCTGAATCTACCGAAGATACCTTACATACCCAGCAAGCATCTCCTAGATTAGACACTAGGATGGAAGGGGAGGGAGGGGAGGGCATCAAAGGGGTGGGAAACACAAATCTAGACCCAAACGGCAATGGTACCATAATCTTCTACTTACTAAAAGATAGACCAAATGGCTGATCCTTCACCAGGCCCTTACAGGGAACACCTGAACCACAAGACACTGGAGAGGGTAAGATTAAGACTAACCTTAATCTCCTACAGCTTCCCTCCCTCACTTCCCCTCTCCCTCTCTCTCTCTCTCTCTTATCTCTAACTCTTGTATATTAGTTATCTTTTTCCTCATTTTCTTAGTGGGCACTGACCTGTAACTCCCAGAACCAGCATGGGGCTATCATCCACAATGAGCTTTTGATCAGAGAGACCTACAAGGTTTCCTAAAAGACAGACAGATTTCTGTCAGAGTACTTGATGACCCACCAAAGGTTAGTGGTAAGACCCTACTGCTGAAGATACCTTATGTGATTGACATGCAAATTAGAATGGCATGGCTGGAAGTTGGGTGAGTCAGTCCCCAGACAGTCAGCACGTCTAGTGCCAGAAGGTGCTACATGGGCGACTGGGGGAAATTGACCAATATCTATCGAAGCAACGCATGGTCTAACCTACTTAGCAGCAAATAACTTATTGTGATGCCCACACAAGTACAGTGGTGGCACACAGCCATGGTGGGGAACCAACTGCTCTCAATTTGGCTGATCCCCTCACTGGTATGGGACCCATAGCTGGAGCTGGGAAACAAGTCAGAACCATATCCAAACATAAGCCCACTCTCCAGTATCAACCTACTATCAATTGTGGGCTACAAGAGGGCCTACACCTATTAAATTCTCTATAAAAAAAAAAGTAAGGGTTATCTCATTTGTCCTGGTGCTAACTTACTCTCTGTTGGAGAATCTGCTTCTCTTTTTCAGATAGATGTAGACCCTAAGGAGAGAGCCACCCCATCATACCTCAAAAGGGCCCCGGCTGAAACTAAGAAAACTTGGAGAAACAAGCAAGGGGGCTGTTTTCCTGATGAACCGGACACCAGCACAAGGGGGAAGGAGATCAGCATAGAGAAAAATCAACTCCTACCAAATCAGAGAGCCAGAGCCTCAGAGGCCCCCAACACCTCATCACTGAAGCAGACCAAAAATGAACCCAACATGGCTCAGGGAAATTTTGCGGAAGAGGGGGCGGAAAGAATGTCAGAGTCACATGTTGGGTCATGATATGCAGAGACATTTAGCTTACCCATAACTGTGGGCTAACTCCACAATGCATGACCCGTATACCTCAACAAGGAGGGGCCAAGGGGAGGGGGTAGGTCACGGATGAGCCTAATAATGGTACCAAACTGACTGTATTTGCTGAATACAGAACTGACTAATAAAAAAAAATGGCAGGTATAGAGTTTCTATTTATTGAAATAAAAATAATGGATCAGAATCAGGTAATGTTTTAGTATGTACAGGAAGTAGAATCACATATGTGGCTTGGGAAAATATTAAGTTTGAGAAGGTTGGTAGAAACCCAAGAAGGTGTGATACTATGAATGTCAGATTCATAAACCTAGCATAGAAGACAGAAGTGAAGACAGCAAAGATAACTATCTGCTTATACTTTCCTTTCATTCACATCACAACTTGATGTAACCAGTACTTTACCTCTACTTCACTGGAATTTCTCTTGCTAAAAATCACTGTTTTTGCTGGAAATATCCAATACAGTTTTTAATCTTCTTGCCCTGCCAAACATTTTTTCCATGACTCTATTTTACTCTAGGTTTTTCTAATTTTGTGGTTGTTTCTTTTTCTTTTTGTTGATTACTCTCTCTCTACCTCCTCTCTCCAATCCCACTGGATGCTGTTTCTTAGATAAGTTTTGTCAACCTGGTATGGTCTTTACTTCTTACCCTTCTCCTGGATGAGTCCCATGTATATATAGGTAACTATAAACTGTAAAATATATTATATCCAGATGAAATGTGCCTCTTGAATTCCCATTAAAAAAAAAAAGACTACCTTTCTTATTAGGCCACTAAATCAGGACAAGAATCTCCCATTTAGAAAACCCAAAATTCAGAAACTCCCACTTAGCATACCCAAAATTCAACATTCTTCCTTAAACAAATCTATTACTTTAAAGTAGTTATCCACTAAAACAAAAGCTAACACCATCCAAAGAACTGTACAAGCTATAATTCAGAGTTTTTGTCATCTACACATCTGTATCAATTATTTTCTCATTGCTGAGATAAAAATACCTTAGCATAAACATCTTATGGAAGGAAAAGGTTTACTTTGCCTTCCAGTTTTGAGGGGAAGTCTCATCATGGTGAGGGAAGGATAGCAGAAACAGGAAGCCTAAATTCCATCAACCGGGTGGAAGTAGAGAGCAAGTGGGGCTGAACTATCAAGTCCCAAGGCCTTTCCCAATGACACACTTTATCCAACAAGGACCCACTTTATAAAGGCTCCACAAGTGTCCTGAATATACCATCTAGGGATTAAGTATTGAAACACGTGAGTTTTAGGAGGTCAAATTACATTCAAACCATCTCATATCTGATAGAGACATGCTGCAGCAGACAGCTTCAGGTTCGCTGAGATGAACTTCCAGACCAGGCACAGTTATGGAGGAAGGGATATTTATTGAAGCTTACAGATCCAGGGGAAGTTCCATAATGGTAGAAGAAACTGGCCTGCCTTCACAGGCCCAAGCAGAGAGAGAGAAGTACAAGCCTAAAGGTCAAAAGCCACAGCACACTTCAGGAACTCCAGCTTGGCACACTTTGCATATCTTCAGATTGAAACCTGAAACCCACCACCACACCTTAAGATCCACACAATGGCACTGCCTCCAGCCAGGTGGCTAAAGATGCAAACTACAAACAAATAAACAACTGAAATATATTGGGGGCCATCTATTCTATTCAAACCACTACTCATGCTATCTAGAATAGACAAAAAACTCAAAAAATTAAACACTAAGAAAATCAACAACTGAATCAACTGGGCTATAGAGCCAAATGGAGTTCTCAATAAAATAAATACACATGATCAATAGATAGTTTTAAAAAGTGTTCAACATCCTTAGCCATCATGGAAATGCAAATTCAATCTACTTTAAAATTTTATCCCACCTCATCAGAATGGCATATCACCAAGAAAATAAATGACAACAAATCATGGTAAGGATATAGGGGAAAGGAATCTCTTATTCACTGCTCTTTGGAGTATAAACTGCAGCAGCTATTATGGAAATCAGTGTGGAGGTTCCTCAAAAAGTTATAAATAGAGCAATTGTATGACCCAGTTATACCACTCCTGGTATAAGAACTCCACAGCCTACAAAAGGACATGAATCCAACAGAAGAGGATTCAGCCCTATGACCTATCACCACCGAGTAGCCCTTCTCCCCACATCACATTAATGATTACATTTTAGCTCATAAGTTGTAGGGACAGAGGCACAACCATTCAGTCCTCTATAGTTCATCTGCTTGTTTCCTTCAGACAAATCTCTAACTGAACTCAGAGCTCCCGTTTTGTTTTGTTTTGTTTTGTTTTCAGTCAGACTGATTGATCATCAATTCTCTGGTCTCCATAAATGGAGCTAGAAGCTGTGTGTGGCCACAACCAGATGTTTATCTCGGAGCTGGGAAATTGAACTCAGAGTGAATCAGGACCCTCAAGCCCTCATATTTGTGTGGCAAGTACTCTACACGCTGAGCCATTGTGGTGGTTTAATTCAGGTATCCCCCATAAACTTAGGTGTTCTGGATGCTAGGTTCCCCAGCTGATGACAAGTGGAAATTAAAGCCTCCTGGAGGTAGTGTACTATTGGGGGCAGGATTATGGGTGTTATAGCCAGTTTCCCGATGCCAGTGTTTGGCACACTCTCCTGTTTCCATTGTCCACCTTATGTTGTCCAGAGGATGATGTCCACGCTATGCTCATGCCACAGTTTCCCCCTGCCATCATGGAACTTCCCCTCGAGTCTATAAGCCAAACTAAAACACTTTTTTTCCCAAAAGCTGCTCTTGGTCAGGTGATTCCTGCCAGTAATGTGAACTTGACTACAACAGTAATGTTGGTACCAGGGGTGGGATTACTGCTAGACACCTGACTGTGTGGCTTTGGCTTTTTTGGAGCTGATTTTCAAGAGGAATGTGAAAGGATTTGAAACCTTGGCCTAAGATACACCTTGCAGTGATGTATGAACAGCTTTATGGATTCTTCTCGTCAGAGTTGAAAGACCTAAATGCAGTAAGAATTACGGACTGTGAGGTTTGGCTTATGAAGGTGAAAAGGAGCTTTATTTGGACTGGGCTAGATGCAATTTGTGTGAGAGGCTTGCTGTCATATCCGTGTCCAGAGAAGTTGTGCAGGGTTGCAGTGTGTGATAGTTAAGGTGTTGTCAACTTGATCTGTTTAGTAATCCATAGGTTGCTTCTAGGAAGGATCAACTAAAGGAGGAAGTCTTTCCCCCAGGGTGAGCCCTTCCCCCAGAATGGGAGGCCCCGCCAAGAGGGGGACTTGATAGAAGGAAGCTCTGGGTAAAAAGAGTCCCTTCCTTCCTTCCTTCCTTCCACTTGGCTGCCGGAGCTGCTCGCTACCTTCCAGCATGGATTGAAGATCAGTGCAGACTAAAGACCAGCATCAACCGAAGACCCCCGTGGATCGAAACCCAGCGGCTCCTCAGGAAGCCTCCAGGCTTTCCAGCACCATCTGAAGTGCTGGGTCGGGACTGCTGAGGCATCTGGCCACGAGGACTGAGCAACTACCAGGTTTGGTGATTCTTGGGCCTGCAACTGCTATTGGACTACTGTATGCTGATCCAATAAATCCCCTTTTAAAATAATTCATTCTAGCAGTTCTGTTCCTCTAGAGAACCCTGACTAATACAGAATTTGGTACCAGAAGTGGTTCTAGAGAAATAGAATTGTAAGGATGGGTTTCTCTAGTGCGCTTAATGCTATCTGGGGTTGGCTCTCCAATTTCAATGCTGCTAAAGGCCCTACTGGTGATAAGGAGAGCGCTTTTCCTGGAAATAAGGGGAGCACTAATAATCCATGGTGTGCAATATTTCAAGAACTCCGTGAGATAGATGTATTTGCTGACCCTGAGTCATGTCTTGTGAAGAGCGAGGAATTTAGTGACTCTGTATTTAAAACATTTCAGTATTTGTGGAAAAGTAAGACCAATTATGAAGCTGGTTGGTTGCTTTTAGCATCTCTGGACAAACTAGTGAGGGAACAGCAGAAGCTCAAAAAGGAAAATTCTAAGCTTAAGACCCACATACACGATCTCAAGGTTTCTAAAGGTGCCGTGGAGGAGAGTCTCCTCTCTAGCCAGAACAGGGCTCAGATTGCAGAAAACCAAACCCAAGCTCTCATTGTGAGATTGGCTAATTTGCAACGTAAACTCAAATCCCAGCCTCACCAACTATCAGAAGTTAAAGTGAGGGCACTGATTGGAAAAGAGTGGGATCCTGTGACTTGGGATGGTGATGTGTGGGAAGACCCTGAAGAACCTGGGGACATCAGAAGTGTTAGATTCTGAAGAAGATGTTTTGGATGAAAATATGACCTGCCCTCCCTTAGCAGCAGTTGTATCCCCACCCCCACATCCTGAGGTATTACCCTCCCCACCCTTGCCTGAAGGAATTCATCCCTTTTTGTCTGGGGAATCAGCAGGAAGTGCTGGTGCTTCTCAGCAGTTCCCACCCATCTTTGCCTCTATGCCTATAACCAGATGGAAGGCTAGGCAGTCCCCTAAAGGTGAGATATAAAGTGTGACACAGGAGGAGGTGAGGTACACCCCTAAGGAACTTCAGGAGTTTTCTAACTTGTACAGGCAGAAGCATGGGGAATGAGTGTGGGAATGGATTTTAAGGGTGTGGGATGATGGAGGAAGGAATATAAGATTAGATCAGGCTGAATTTACTGAATAGGCCCATTGAGCAGAGATTTTAGATTTAACAATGCAGCTCGTGCTGTTGGAAGGGGTGCCAAGAGTTTATTTGATTGGTTGGCTGAAGTATGGATCCAAAGATGGCCTACTGTGAGTGAGCTCGAGCTGCCTGATATCCCTTGGCTTAATGTCGATGAAGGGATTAAAAAGCTCAGAGAACTTGGAATGCTGGAGTGGATTTGCCACGTAAACTCATCTTTACCCCCACAATGGGAGCATCCAGAAGATGTGCCCTTCACTAAGACTATAAGAAACAGATTTGTGAGGGGAGCGCCAGCATACTTAAAGTCTTCCATCATTGCTCTTTTATGTAAAGAAGACCTCACAGTGGGAGCTGCAGTTGCTGCATTAGGTGATTTAGATGCAATGGGCACAACTGGATCTCGGGGTAACAAGGGTCAAGTGGCAGTGCTGAATCGCCAAAGGCGGGGTGAACGTGTTTTTCATAATAGACAGCATAGGCAAAATTATGCACATAAAGGTATGACTTGTATGGACCTTTGGAATTGGCTGATTAATCATGGTTTTCCCAGAAGTCAAATAGATAAGAAGCCTACTGAATTTCTTCTTGATCTGTATAAGCAGAAAAGTTCCAGAGCAAGGGAACTTAAAGCCACTTTGAATTATAGTGACAGAGAATCAAGACCTCTTAATCAGTTTCCAGACTTGAGCCAGTTTACAGATCCTGAGCCCCTTGATTGAAGGGGTGGCCGGGTCCCCTTGAGGAAGGACCCTCCTGCAACCGCCAAAAGTTTCAATATTAAGCTTACACCTATCCTTCCTCAGAGGGACCTGCGGCCTTTTGCTAGGGTAACTGTACACTGGGGGAAAGGAAATAATCAGACCTTTCGGGGCCTACTGGACACTGGCTCTGAATTGACGTTGATTCCAGGAGACCCCAAAACGTACCATGGCCCTCCAATTAAAGTAGGTGCTTATGGAGGTCAGGTGATCAATGGAGTTTTGGCAAATGTTAGACTGACAGTGGGTCCCCGAACTCACCCTGTGGTTATTTCCCCAGCCCCAGAATGCATAATTGGGACAGATATACTTAGGAGTTGGCAGAACCCTCACATTGGTTCCCTGACTTGTGGAGTGAGGGCTATTATGGTTGAAAAGGCCAAATGGAAGCCATTGAGGCTCCCACCACCAGGGAAAATAGTGAATCAAAAACAGTATTGCATCCCTAGAGGGATTTTGGAAATTAATGCCACTATAAAGGACTTGAAGGATGCAGGGGTGGTGGTTCCCACCACATCTCCCTTTAACTCTCCTATTTGGCCTGTTCAGAAGACAGATGGATCCTGGAGAATGACAGTGGATTATCGGAAACTTAATCAGGTGGTGACTCCAATTGCAGCTGCTGTACCAGATGTGGTTTCTTTACTTGAGCAGATTAACACATCTCCTGGTACCTGGTATGCAGCTATTGATCTTGCAAATGCTTTCTTCTCCATACCTGTCCATAAAGACCACCAGAAGCAATTTGCCTTCAGCTGGCAAGGTCAGCAGTACACATTTACTGTTTTACCTCAAGGTTATATTAATTCTCCAGCCCTGTGTCATAGCTTAGTTCGCAGGGACCTTGATTGCTTGTCCCTTCCACAGGGTGTCACGTTGGTCCATTATATCGATGACATAATGCTAATTGGATCAAATGAGCAGGAGGTGGCAACCACTCTGGAGTTGCTGGTACAGCATATGCGCATCAGGGGATGGGAAATAAATCCATCCAAAATTCAAGGACCTTCCACCTCAGTGAAATTTCTAGGAGTTCAGTGGTGTGGGGCATGTAGGGATATTCCTTCTAAGGTGAAGGACAAGTTGTTGCATTTGGCCCCTCCTACCACTAAGAAAGAAGCACAACGTCTAGTGGGCCTATTTGGATTTTGGCGACAGCACATTCCTCACTTGGGTGTCTTACTCCGTCCCATATACCAAGTGACTCGGAAAGCTACTAGTTTTCAGTGGGGCCCAGAACAAGAGAAGGCTCTTCAACAGGTCCAGGCTGCTATGCAGGCTGCTCTGCCCCTTGGGCCATATGATCCAGCAGATCCGATGGTACTTGAGGTTTCAGTGGCAGACAGGGATGCTGTTTGGAGCCTTTGGCAGGCCCCCATAGGTGAATCACAGAGGAGGCCATTGGGATTTTGCAGCAATGCCCTGCCATCATCTGCAGACAATTATTCTCCATTTGAGAGACAGCTGTTGGCCTGTGAGTAGCCTAGCTGGAGGGACAGAATTAGAACTCCAGAGACTTGTTGCTGGCTAGGATTATTGGACTTAGAGACTTGTCACTGGCTAGAGTTGTTGGTGTTGTAGCTACAGAGTTTGATGTTTGCCTTGGTCGTTTTAGATCTTGTATTAGTTGAATATTTCTTTGCTTTGCCCAATGCCATCTTGTGCAGTGTGAATGTTTATTCTTTGCCATTATGAGTTTTGGGGAATTTTTTGGTATTGTGGCTCAGTTAAAAGATCTTGGACTATGGGGATATATGAACATCATTGGAATTGATAAAAACTATGGACACTGTGGTGGTTTGATTCAGGTGTCCACCATAAACTTAGGTGTCCTGAATGCTAGGTTCCTAGTTGATGGAGATTTGGGAATTAACACCTACTGGAGGCTATCTGCGTATTGTTGGGGACAGACTTATGGGTTTTATAGCCCGTTTTCCCATGGCAGTGTTTGGCACATTCTCGTGCTGCTATTGTCCACCTTATTCTGGCCAGGGGGTAATATTCACCCTCTGCTCATACCATCGTTTGCCCCTGCCTTTGTGGAGCTTCCCCTTGAGTCTGAAACAAAAAACAAAAAACAAACAAACAAAAAAAAAAACCTTCCTTTTCCCAAAATCTGCTTTTGGTTGGGTAATTTCGCCGGGCAAGGTGAACCTGATTGTAACAGCAATGTTGGTACCGAGAGTGGGGTCATTTGCTGCTAGACACCTGACTGTGTGGCCCTGGCCTTTTGGAGGTGA
Organism: Dipus sagitta; assembly: GCA_036346955.1. Taxonomy (NCBI): domain Eukaryota; kingdom Metazoa; phylum Chordata; class Mammalia; order Rodentia; family Dipodidae; genus Dipus; species Dipus sagitta. The sequence continues at coordinate 68,156,603 of CM070776.1, forward strand.
TTTTCAAGAAGAATGTGTAAGGATTTGAAACCTTGGCCTAAGAATGCTTTGCAGTGCTATAAGTACAGCTTGATGGATTATTCTGGTCAGAGTTGAAAGACTTGAATTCAGTAAGAATTATGGACTGAGAGGTTTGGTTTATGAGGGTGAAAGAGCTTTGCTTTGACTGGGCTGGGAGCAGTTTGTGTGAGGCTTGCTGTTATACCCATGTCCTGAGAACTTGTGCAGGTTTGCAGTGCATAGAAACAGACTGGGGTGAGCAGAGGAATATGGCACAGAAAAAAAAAAGAAAATCTTTGGGTGACCTGCTGCCTGTTTAGCTGCAATGAGAAATTACAACCTTTGAGATTGAGTCAGCTGACCAGCACTGTGGCAACAGGAAGAATGTAGACTCTTTTGAATGGGCCTGAGTGCTCAAGGAGTGTCCTGTTCTTCAAAGTCTGCTTTATTCCCCCTTGGATTAACGAATTGGTACCCTACCTGGTTTGTGGAGTATAAGAAATGCAGGAAAGAGAGGATCACTGAGTTTGCAATGCAGACTTGTGTTTTGGAAATGGTTATGGGCACTGTGAAGTAGGTTTGCTGGATGCCTGCATGGAGACCCCATGGGGCCATGAGGATGAACCGTGGATTGCAGTGGAGACCCAGTGGAGATGCAGGGACCATGAGATGGCTGCCAAGGAGAACTGGCAGCCCTGGATAACGTTTTTCAGGACTGTGAGTAGCCTAGCTAGAGGGGTGGGATTGGGACTCCAGAGACTTGTTGCTAGTTAGAATTATCGGACTTGGAGACTTTTCACTGGCTAGATGTATTGGACTTGGAACTACAGAGTTTGGTGTTTTCCCTGTTTAAATATTCTATTGGTTGAACATTTCTTGGCTATGCCCAATTCCATCTTTTTCAGTGTGAATGTTTATTTTGTGCCATTGTGGACTTGGGGGATTTTTTTCCTTTGGTATTATGGCTTAGTTAAAAGACCTTGAATTATGGGGATGTTTGACAAAAGTTCTGGGAACTTTTAAAGTTGGACTGAATGCATTGTATTTTCTGTCATGTATGATTATCAGTTTATGGGGGCCAGGGGCAGAATTTGGTGGTTTGATCCAGGTGTCCTCTGTAAACTTAAGGTGTTCTGAACGCTAAGTTCCCAACTGATGGAGATTTGTGAATTAATGCCTCCTGGTGGCAGTGTATTGTTGGGAACAGGCTAAAGGGTGTTATATCCAGTTTCCCCATGCTAGTGTTTAGCACGCTCTCCTGTTGCTATTGTCCACCTTATGTTCGCCAGTGGGTGATATCCACTCTCTGCTCATGCCATTGTTTTCCTCTGCCATCATGGAGCTTCCCCTCGAGCCTGTAAGCCAAAATAAATCTCTTTTTCCCAGAAGCTGCTCTTGGTCGGGTGATTTCTGCCAGCAATGTTAACCTGACTGCAACAGCCATCTCCCTCACTCACATGAATGACTTGTCTATTAACTACTCTGTATCCATTGCCTCTTTTAATAATTTTTTGCATTTTCCTTAATAATTCCACATTTACTATGTAATAGTTTTTTTTAATTTTTAACACGTGAATGTGTGCTATATACATGTGTGTATGCATGTTCATCTGTGTGGGTACAGATGTATAATGTGACATGTGAAGGCTAGAGGTTGACAGCAGGTTATTTTCCTTTTTATGTACTGAGGCAGTGTGTTTCACTCGAGTCTAGAGCTCACACATTTGGCTAGTCTAACTAGTCAGCTTGACCTAGGGATCCCTCCTCTCCTCCTCTTAAGTGCTGGAATTAAAGCCAGCCTGGCATGTCTACTTGACATTCACTAGGGTTTTGGGGAATTGAACTCAGGTACTCACACTTCTAGGACAAGCACATTAGCCACTGAGCTATCTCTCTCACCCCTATAAATAATTTTAAGAGCACATTATACACATTAGACCATCTGTTACACTGCTATAAATGTTCTTTCCTGTACATTTTTCCTATTGACATTTTATGGAATTTGTACATTTAGCTGTTGTCATTTTTATTTATTTATTTGAGAGTAACAGACAGAGAGAGAAAGAGGCAGATAGAGAGAGGGAGAAAGAATGGGCGCGCCAGGGCCTCCAGCCACTGCAAACGAACTCCAGACGCGTGCGCCCCCTTGTGCATCTGGCTAACGTGGGTCCTGGGGAGTCGAGCCTCGAACCGGGGTCCTTAGGCTTCACAGGCAAGCGCTTAACCACTAAGCCATCTCTCCAGCCCAGAATTTGTACATTTAAAGATTTTTTTTCAACATAGTTATCAGTCTTCCTTATATGGTTTTTAGTCTTTGTATGGTTCAGGCTCCAATCCAAGGTTATAAAAAATATAACTCCTGTCTCTTCTACTATGTATGTGGTTTTATTTTAAGCAATTTTACTTTTAATCCACACAAAATATTTTTGGCATATATATTTTCATTGAAATTTATTTTAACACATTCTAATTAACAAATAAAAGATTGTGGTAAACAATATGTTGGAATATATTCAGAATACAATAAAGAGTGAAGAATAAAAAGCTAGGGGGAGTAGAAAATAGAAGAAAATAAAAATTTAATTGTAATGAAATTTACATGAGGAAGAGGATAACCATAGTGCACTAAATACAAGGTCAAGAAGCACTTCTCCCTGTCTACAAATGGCTTGCATAAGAAAAGGAATGTATATTATTCAATAATGTATAAAAATTAGTAGTTGTCCTTCCCTGAAATTTGATAATTAAAAAACATTTCTGATTATTTCTAAAGTCCTCAGTATGTAAAAATACTAGATCAAAAATTTTAGAAGGTTTCTCTTTTCTTTTTTTTTTTTTTTTTTTTTTTTTTTTTTTTTTTTTTTGGTTTTTCGAGGTAGAGTCTCACTCTAGCCCAGGCTGACCTGGAATTCACTATGGAGTCTCAGGGTGGCCTTGAACTCACGGCGATCCTCCTACCTCTGCCTCCCGAGTGCTGGGATTAAAGGCGTGCGCCACCACGCCCGGCTGGTTTCTCTTTTCTTGCTATAGTTGGATATATGTTCTAAGAAAAATAAAATCCTAACATCAATTTTGAGTTTACTGTTTCTTTTAACTCCATGTAAGAACTTCCATGTCTTTTTATAAGTTTTCTACTTGTATAGTTTTCTTAAGTAAAAGTAAAGATTAAGTATCTATAGTGATTCAAGTTGAGAATCAGGTGTGTTATTAAAATTATCTGAATATGAAAAATAATATAATTCGATTATTATAATATTTAATAGTATACTAAAACAGATTTTTAATTTACTTGTACAAAAACTAACATAGTAGGCATGATCCTTTTGTCCTTCGAATTTTCCACTTGTAAGTCTGGCTCTTGGCTGACAACTAGTAACTTGTATTTGGGGAGAAAGCCCAGAACTGAGTGGCTCACTACCAAGAGATCAATGATCCAAGCAATAAATGACCTAATGACATGAGCTTAAAATACTCAAAGATGGAGGAAAAGTGGCCTATAAATATACAAAAAAAAGTGGTCATCATCCTTAGATAACTGGGAAGTGCAAATTAAAATAACATTAAGATTCTATCTCATACCAGTGAGAATCTTTAAGAAAACAATAAAAAATGCTGATGAGGATGTTAGGAAAAGGGAAATGTATATACTATTGATAGGAATACAAAATTTCCAGCCACTATGGAAATCATATACATTCCTCTAAAAACTAAATGTATTTCTATCATATGACCCTGTTAATCTACTTTCAAGTATAAACCCCAAGGAGTCTAAAACAATATATAACATACATACCTGCACATCTGTTTCATATATATATATATATATATATATATATATATATATATATATGAATGAATGAACTGACTATTGGCTTATAGGGGTACACTATGGGTGAGGAAGGGAGGGGCAAGCCAGGAGGAGAGGGACGGGAGAACTAGGCAAATCAGGTTTGACCTGCACTGTGGTGCTTTTAGCTGGTGCAGGTCAGTGGTATAAGTGAAAAGCTGGAGTGAGTTAAGAGAAGGGAGGTGGAGGAGGTCAGGAACTGAGCCAGGAATCTGGGCCCTGGGGGGGGGGGAGAGATGAAACATCAAACAGATGGAGAGAAAAAGGGTATATCTATACAAAGGAAAGCAGATGAGAGTCTCAGTCAGAGACAGAGGGAGAGTGCTGTAGAGATACGGCCAGAGATACAGAAACATGCATCTTCAAGAAAGAGAGCCAGCACTATTCGTAATAGCCAAAATCCACAGTAGCAAACTAGATTGATAATAATCAACAGATGAATGGATAAATAAAATGTGTTGTGTGTGTGCATGCACACACACACGAGTTTTATTTAGACATAAAGAAAAACAAAATTATGTTGCTGGCAGGAAATGGATTCAAATGGACATCATTATATTAAGTTAAATAATTCAGACTCAGTAAGACAATTGCATGTTTTATTTCATTTGTAGATCCTAGATCATATATATACAATCATATGTGCATTAGCACATAGAAGTATAAGAGAGAATGTCTAGTGCAATGAATGGAAAGGGGTAAAGGGAGGGTGGAAGTGTCTAAATATGTTCAAAATACACATTTCAAAATGTCTTTACAAAAGCCATCATTGTGTACAATGTATATACAACAATAAAAAATCATGTCTCAGGCTGGAGAGATGGCTTAGCAATTAAGGTGCTTGCCTGTAAAGCCTAAGGACCTAGGTTCAATTCCCCAGTACTCAAGTAAGCCAGTTGCGTCATTATCCCTGAACTGTTTGTGCAAATAATGGTGTTTGAGTGAAACAAATGGTTTCCTTCCAGAATTTTGGTATATTGTAGGCAAAAGTACCAGCATGACTAGCAAGCAAGAAAAACTCCAGACCAGTCCAGGAGATCTTCCTTGATAGACAACAGTTCACATGTGCTAACAGAACAAGCTGGAGATTTGACTGGGAAAGAACTGATAAGTGTGGGCCTGAGTCTTTCAGTCTGACCCATATACTTTTTTCCTTTACTGGTTCTTTTTTGAATCCTACCCCTGAGTGTAACTGCCTACTTAGGTAAATCCTGCTAGTAAGAAGTCAAAACATAGTATCTACTAACTACACACAATGCTTATAAATGAAACTTTAAAAAGTAGAAAGACATTAAGGTTAGCCAAAGTGTAAGAAAACTTACATAATTTTATAAGCCATATTTGCATATATAAATAATTAACAAACAGTTAAGCATAGTTGAAAAGCCATTACTATTTATGACAACAATTCATTTACATAGACACTTTGTTTAGCATGCTCTAAAAACAATTATTTTCCTCCAAAATATATTATATACAGTTCACCATGCTTTCATTAGTGCTTGTTTTGTAAATGAAAACAGTAAAAATATTAAAAGTGGTCTACCTTTTTAATTTTTGCCTTTTCAGCCTTTTCTTCTTTATCACATTTCTTGGCATTCCTATTAAGTTCTTTGGCAGCAAACTTCAAATTAAATAAGTGTTCTGAAAATATAGGTTAAGGCTATTCAAAAATCATTTTTCCAATATAAGTGCCTATAAACAGGTTAAAATTATTAAAAAAATAGATCTGATTTGATTTTAACCAATTAATCCCAAAGCTTTTGTAAAGCTACAACAAATTTTATCTGTTCTACATTTTTCTACATTTCATTTTTTGACAGTCAAAAAGTAAAATATAGTGTTTATTAATTACAAGGGGAAAATAAGTACCATGATGAAATTAGGAGGAAAAAAACTTTAAGCAAGGTTAATGCTATCATTAATAAGGCATGTCAATGTAATTTCCCTTCAAAATGATGGCTTGAGGAAAACTCATCCTACATCCCTTCCATGGTGGTGTTGCTAAAAACTTCAAAGTACTCAAAACAAAACATTGAACAATCCTGAACTAAAAGACATTTATTATAAATGACTGGCATAGTCTTGAAGTATCAAATTAAAGAAAATCAAGGAAAGACTGAATTGTCACAAACTTCTGAAAACTACAAACACAGGGTGACTAAATGCAGCATAGAATGCTGGACTAGATCCTTACGCACAAAAAGAATATGTCAATGATGAAATCCAAATGAGTTTAGTTAATAACATTGTAATGATACTGTTTTTCTTTCTGTTGACAGATATACTAAGTTTATATAAGACAGCTAGGTAAAGACTAGTAAAGAGTATATAGTGATTTTACTATTTTTGTAAATTTTCTTCAACTCTAAAATATTTTAAGAATAATTTTTTAATAAAATGTCATTAAAACAAAGAATAAAAATTAAAAACAAATAAGCAAAAAGAAAGACAAGACAAAAAATGGAAAGAAAAACACTCCCTTCAATAACACTTCAATAGGCAGTATTACTCACATTCCTTACTGTTGGACTGAGTGTGACCAGCTTCTGCAACCTAGTATATCCTGTCATGATGGACTCAAAACTCCCTGCACAATAAAAAGAACCTGAAGGAGAGAACAAGTGGGGAACAGACAAGGTGCTCTGGAACACCTCTAGGTGGCACTCCACAGCTTTGTCTCCATCATATGCAGGCACCAGGAATACAACCCTTGATTGCCAGAAGTCAAGGGATCCCATTCACCTGTCCTACACACAGCATCCAGACTAGCTGACAGATCTAGCCAGCTGAGACAAGCCCATCATGTACCAAACAGGGAACCTACTTAACATCAATGAGATAGAAACTCACTTGAAAAGCCTTGCTCATTTGTCCACCAAAACTTTTGAAGTCAGAGGACCACTACTGCTAATTTACTAGTAGGGCATTCCCATAGGAGACACTTCCACCAGCTTTGTTCTCTCTTACTGTTATTCTTCTTCTTTGAGAATAATACAGGGGCCACACCTGACACTGCGCTCTTGCTCTGACATGTAACTTCTGACCTATATGTCTAAGAATACAGATAATACAACAAAAAGAAAATCCAAACAAAGAAATAACTTGAGATGTGAAGATCCCAACTCAGAAAGAAACACACACACCCTACCTCAAGGCAACAAAACTCTGCTAAAAAGCATGAATCCCAATACTAATGACCTCCAGTGAGACTGATACAGATAAAATGCCAGACAAGGAATTCAAAAGAATGAATGAATGATTATAAGTATATTCAAGTAAACAAAGAAATGAAATAAGAAAACAAATTCCTGAAGGAACACCAAGAAAACACAGGAAGGCAGCTAATGGAAATAAGGAGATCAATAGAAGATAAGAGCAAGAAAATAGAAATACTGAAGAAAACGTAATCAGAAATAGTGGAAATGAAAAACACAGTGAGGCAAATTAAAAAAAAAAAAAACTCCTCTGTAAAATGCCTCATCAACAGAAGGGAACAAGGAGAGAACAGAATATCTGAGCTTGCAGACAAAGCAGAAGATTTGGAACATTCCAACAAGGAGAAAGATAAATTAATAAGTGTGGGTCTAGAAGGAGGAGAATTTTCAACAAAACCATAGAGGAAAACTTCCCAAAATTAGGGAAACAGATGCCATAACAGATACAGCAGGTATTTAGAACACTAAACCTGCAAGAACAGAAAAGAATCTCTCATTATATTATAATTAAACTACTAAATACATAGACCAAAGAATATATTGAAAGTAGCAAAAGAGAAGTACCTATAAAGGCAAGCCCATCAGAATAATAATATATTTTTCAACAGAAATTTTAAAAGCCAGAAGTTTGGAGTGATGTATCTCTAGTTCTGAAAGGTAACAACTGCCAAGCCAGACTATAATAACCAGCAAATCTCCTTGTCACGGTTGAAGGGGAAAGAATGACATTCCATGATAAAATAAAAACAAACGAAAAGAAAAAAAACAGGAGAAAGTAATAGATGATGAGTAAACTAGCTATATAGAAAATACTAGAAGGAACCATTTAGACTAAAGAGGATGAAAAATCACATATATAAAGCCACAGAATAAACCATGCCAGAATACTAGTTAGCACAAGAGAGAAGCAGAAAAACACTAAGCAATACAGAAACAACAAGAATGATAGGCATTAATACATACCTTTCTATAATAACTCTGAATACTAATGGTTTCAATTCCCAAAAAATAACACAGACTAGCAGGGTGAAATAAAAGGCAGGATCCTTCTGTTTTCTGCTACTGACAAACTCATTACTCCATAAAAGATACATGATACTTTAGGGTGAAATGTTAGAAAATGGTGTTTCAAGCAAGTGGGGCTAGGAAACAAACAGTTCTTGCTATTCTAATATCTCACAGGACAGAATTCAAACTGACATTAGTCAGAGACATAAACAATGTAAGTTCAGGGATGGAGAGATGTCTCCATTTGCCCATAAAGCCTAAGGACCTGAGTTTGATTTCCCAGTACCCACATAAAGCCAGATAAACAATGTGAAACTTGTGTCTGGAGTTCATTTGCAGTGACTAGAGGCCCTGATGTGCCCATTCTCACTCTACCCCTTCTCTCTGCCAGGAGGGTTGATGCACACCCTTAATACCAGCACTCAGGAGACCAAGGTAGAAGGATCTCTGTGAGTTTAAGGCCAGCCTGACACTAAATAATGAATTCCAGGTCAGCCTGGGCTAATGTGGGAACCTATGTCAAAAAAACAAAGCCACAGAATAAAAGAATGTCACTTCATACTGATTAAGGAACAATCCAACAAAAGGACATTACAACTCTAAACATTCATGCACTCAACATGGGTGCACTCAATTTCATTAAGCAAACACTACAAGCCATAAATTCATAGATTAACCCCAGAGCAATAGTAGTGGGCAACTTCACTACCTTACTCTCACCAATTGAACAATAAACTCACCCTCCCAAAATAAACAGAGAAGCATCTGAATTAAATGGCATATAACATATAGAGCTAAAAAGACAACTTTTATACAGCACAAGGCACTGTTAAAGAGAGGCAGCATACAGAATAGAGAAAATCTTTGCCAACTATATATCTAACAGAGTTAGATTAACACAGTATATACAAACAACACAAAAACCTAAGTAACAATAATCCAAACAACCCCATCAAAAAGTGGGTTATACAACTTAATAGACTTCTCAAAGAAATACAAGTGACCAATAAATATTTTTTTCAATGATATATATCTGTATTTTATCTGGGAAATGCAAATTAACACTGCTCTGAGATTCTACTTCACTCTGGTCAGAAAGGCTATCCTCAAGGAAGCAAATAACAGATGCCAGTAAAGGTGTGCGAAGTAAAAAGGAACCCTTATTGACTGTTTTGGGGAATATAAACAAGTGGAACCATTATAGAAAATAGTGTGGAGGTTTCTAAAACAATCTAAAAATAGATGTAGCACATGACCTGGCTATACCACTCTAGGGCATAGGACTATACACTTTACCATACAGATACTTGATATTCACATCCATTGCTTTTCTACTAACAAGAGCTAGGAAATGGCAGCCTAGATGCTCTTCATTAATTACTGGATAATGAAGACGTGGTACATATACATGATTTAGCTCTCTTCACTGCAAAGAAACATAAAATTATGAAATTTGCAAGAAAATGGATGAATGTACAAAAGATTAAACTAAGGGAAGTAACCTGGGCTCACAAAGTCAAACCATGTTTTCTCCCATATACAGTTCCAGATTCAATTTTTAAAGACTTGTTTGTGAGCTGAAGAAATAGTAGAGTCCAGGGAGCTAAAAAGGGGGAATGATGGAAGAGAGAGGAAGGCTCCAGGGATGGGGATAATATAGGGGTAGAATTCTAGGAGAGAAATAGTCTTGGTCTAAGTGGTGTCATAGGAAGGAATGGAAGAAAACAAGGTGTGGAAAAAGTTTAATCAAAACTAAAGATGCTATGAATATGTAAGCCTACTTCTTGTTGGCTAATTAAAATATGTATTTTTTAAAAGTGAGAGCTGGGCAGAAGTAATATTGTGCCCAGAAGCCATAGCTTATTACAAAAAAAAAATCCCATACATGACAAAGAATGAGGTAGTGAAGTTAAATATGTGAAAATCTTAGTGGAGTTCAGAAGAATTGTGTCTCATTAACTTTAATATTGACAATGCATGTTACAATGTCAAGAGTACTGCTAAACTAGCATGTTACTTCCAAAGTAATAAAGGGAAAATGTGGTAATTATTTAAAGATCTAAAAGGGCAGCAAAGGAATCATGAATCCAGAAATAAAAGGCCATACAGAAATTATATAATAAATGAACAGAAATATTTCCATGTCATAATGGATTAAAAAATAACAAAAGTTAGCTAGGTGCTTAAAACAGGATGTCAAGATATAAAGACAGAACAATATATGTTGAAAAGCAGAAAAAAGTATCCTAAAATAAATAGGACTGAGTTTATTAGTACCAATCAAAATAATATATAAAAGTATAGTATTATGAATTAAAACCAGGGTCATAATACAAAAGTAAAACTTCATAAGTTAATTTAACAATTAAAATTGTCATATGCCTCTAACATAGTATCAAACTATATATATGTATATGTATATGTATATATATATATACACACACAGACACACACATATCTGAAAATAAACTAATAAATCTTAACTGGGACAAACAATCTGACAAAATCAAATAAAAAGAGACTATTACCAATCTTAAAAAAATTCATTGTGTTAAATAAAATAACCACTTTTTTCATGTGGACTGTAAATATACATATACACACACACACCACATATGCATACACACATATACATGACATGAACATTGAAAGGCAATTATTTATAGTGGGAAGAAGGGAATTAAAAAGAAAGGAACTGAAAAGGTAGTTGGGAAAGAGACAAATGGCATTTTCTCTTATTTGTCAAAAGTGGATTTAAATACATAAATATATACATACAGAAGACATGAAAATAGAAAGGAGAATGTTTGAGGTTATAAAGAATATCTAGATTGTGATGCTAAAGGGAGGCTAATGGGATGTAGTAATACAATCAATGTACAATGATCTAATTGTATGAAAATACATACTACTAAAGTAAAAAAAAAATAGAATTATAGCCAGTATTACTCCAACCACTTGAGACTACACATCATCAAGCATATTATACCTATGAAAACATCACTTATTGGGCCACCAAGAAAATCTGAAATAAATATCTGAAAAACTTGCTGTCTAACCATGATACAATAATTGTTTATTGTTTTCAAGTTTTTCTGCACACATCAATAGTTAAAATGAAAATTATTGAAGATATTCAAATTTCTTTTAAATGTCCATATGGTTAAAGAAAAAGAGAATATAGCTTATATATTTAGAATTGCATGGCAATGAAATGTCTTATGACAGTTTTTGTTAGGTATTAAACTCAATTATATTGAGACATACCTTTCAGTGAAAGAAAATTATTAACAGGGCTGGGATATTTTTCAGCAGGTAAGAGTACTTGTTGTGTAAACATAAAGATCTGGCACCCATGGAAAATCCAGGCACAGCCATGCATACCTGTAACCCTAGTATGACCAGAGCAGAGAAAGGAGAAATACTGGAGCTTGCTGGTCAGCCAGTCAGACCAAAAAATGGCAGCCCCGGGTTCAGTAAGAGACCCTGTGTCAAGAAAATTAGTTGGACGACCAATAGTGTGAGCACCTGACCTTCTCTGGCCTTTGCATATGTGCATATGAGGTATGTGCACCATACATACACAACTGACAAAAAAAAAAAAAAAAAAAAAAAAAAACTAGAATAACCAGTTGGGTTGTTGTTGTTTTCCAGGTAGGGTCTTACTCTAACCCAGGCTGACCTGGAATTCACTCTGTAGCTCAGGGTGGCTTCAAACCGACAGTGATCCTCCCAGCTGTTAGTATTAAAGTGTGTACCACTACACCCGGTTCAGTTGTTTCGTTACTGGAATTCAAACAGGGCAGGTTATATAGAGCAAAAGCAACATGCCTTATTATAATAGGAAACCAAACTACTTTCAGCACTATTACCCAAAATCCTTCCAAAAGATCTTGGAAAATAGCAATTTTTAAGACTATTTGCTCATATTTGAGTATGTTCAGGACTACAATTTGTTAGACACTACCATTTCCTTTTACCTTCAGAAATACTTTTATAAAGTTGGACGGCCAGGTAGTATGCCTTACAGACAAGTCAATGTTTGATGATGAGAGTATATGTAACTTGCCCTAAGCCCAGGCTTCTTAAAAGGAAATGTAAATAATAATTTATATTCACTTATAGGTCAGCGCTCTTCTCTTTACTATACCAAGCAAAACTACACTTCTTTTAGTCTTTATCGGACAGTGACAACTGGGCCTTTCTTAGTTATCTATTCTGTTCATAAGAGGACCTCCAATATTTATTTTTTGTCTATGTTGATCAATCCAGCAAATAGGGTTTTAGCAGCATTTTATTTTGTCATAAAATACCTCCATTGTCTGTCTTTCAGGCTTAAGTTAATGAAGGCAAAAGTGTTTTAACATGAGCTACCAAATAATTAACATTACCCATATTTTATCATTTTGCCAAACTGCACTGGGAATATAACAATTTATTCTATTTTCTTTAATGCCAACTCCTGCAAAAGGCAAGCATTATAGCAACATGGAGTTCCTGTGATGGAATTTCAGTAGTGAAAAACAGTTTCATATTTCCCCAGTTCAGGTTGTCACATGGCTTGGTTCTCAGTTCCCAAGTAATTTCTTAAACAGCACGGGTTTGGAGAATGGATTTCCTAGCTTTAAGAAGAAAACGAGTTTCTTTATGTTTTAAACCAACAAGCACTGTCATTAGGAAGCAAGAACTCATCTGAATTTGGAGGGCTGGTAGTAAACGCTCCCATTACCAGTCACCTCCATTCAGAAGAGGGGCGCAGTTCTCCAAAACCTATTTGTGCACGTAGTATATCATAACCTCCACCTCCACCTTCACCCCAAACCTTCGGCAAATCCCGGCCGCCTCTGGTCCCGCACCACTCCCTAGCCATTTCAAAGAGGTCACAATTTACTGCTATGACAGGTGACAGAAGTCCTCAATGAGAGGGTTCGGACTCCGTAAGCTCACATCAGTCCAGAGACTCTCCAGCCGAACCACTTTCTCCAATTCTAGGATGGCGGCGGCGGCTGCTGCTAGAAAAAAATAAATAATAAATAAATGGCAAAACCCAGGCTGTGGGAGCCTAGCCCACAGCGCCGGAGCCCACGCTCCACACAGGGACTAAAAAGGTCACGGCCACCGGGCTCGCACTGCGACCGCGAGCCCGGGCCCTTCCCACGCTCCCACGGCGGGAGCGGCAAGCGCCTGGACACACCGAAAGGATACTCTCCATATTAGAGACGGCTCCACGAGACCGCGGGGCGCGGGGAGGCAGCGCCTGGGTCAGGGGTACCAGCTAGCTGTTCGTGGGGACGCACCCAATCCCGTGACGGAGCCAACCTGGCCGGCTCGCCGTAGAGGTGGCAATCCCACTTCCTGTTTCGGTGCTCGGAGTGGGCGGAGGCCAGGGCCCGAGGGGCGGTTCCTGGGGCTACGCCAAGATGGCTGCGGCTAGGAGCGCTGGTTAGGCTCCGGTCGCTGGGGGGCGGTGGAGGCCCGAGAGCTGCGGTTGAAGTCCCTCCCCGTCAGATGCTTCACGTGCGCTTAGGAAAACCGCCTCACCTTAAGGGTCCGGCAACCAACCAACATTCTAGTTCTTTCCTCCGACCTCTCGGATTCTTCTTACCCTTCTGCCCAACTTTTTCCCTCAGATTTAACACTATCCATCCTTGACCCCTCCCCTCTTTCCCAGCTTTAGTCTAAAAGGATGAAGACAAAGGTATAGGACTTTTAAAGTACTTTTTGAAAATTATAGTAGTTTAAAATACGGGCTTATGGGTTGTCGTGGTTGGCAGTGTGGAAGCTTTAGGCTACAAGGGGCAGAAAAGTAAGTTCGAGACGATGTTTCTGTGAAGAACATTCATACTAAGTACTTTTCTGTACCATAGAAAACTATAATTTGGTAAAGTGATTTATTATAATAGCTGATAGTGGTAGACATTTTCTTTGTAACTTACTAAAATGCCCAAAGGTTATATTAGACACCGAGTCTTGGTTTAGCATAAGGAAGGACTGGTTGGCTTTGGGGTGGTGGGGTTTCAAACTAAACATCATAGAAATTTCGATGATGTACTAAGATGTTATTTTTGTCATCTTTAAAATGTCACTATATGAAAATCAATATATAATTGGGAAGGCTTTTTTATCCTTAGGATTACTTCCACTTTAAGTGAAATGCTCTAAAACTAATGTTTTGTTATGCTATATTAATAATGATTGGACATACACTTCATACTTCTCTAATTGTAAACTCAGCACGTTACTTTAAAAGAAAAAAAAATGCACCATTAAAATACACGTTTCTGAAAAAGTACAGCCTGTAAATCACTTTCATAGGCAAAACTGCAGTAAAATTAGTTTTGGTTTAATACCTCATAATTGAGTTACAAGGCTTATGGAAGCATAAAATTTTGCAGGTTGCATCAGTTTCTGTGCAAAATCAACAATTACGTTTCATTGATGAGAAACTAAGTTGTTTTTGGTGTGAAGATAATTTTTTTTAAAAAAGTTCTTCCTTAAGCACTTAATATTTTTAATAGTTATTTCAGTAAAACCATACATATTAGGACAATACACTAAACTTGATCATTTCCAAGTTTTATAAAGTGGTTAAGTTTTATATGTATATAATGCATAATTTTTAAGTGTGTTTGAAGATTGCATGATTTCTTAAGATGCATCCTTAGGATAGATAAGGTCATTTTAAATCAGATATGAAGCTGTTTGTTCAATTAGAGCAAATTGTTGTTGGTGGGCACCATACTAACACTGAACTACTCTAGATGCTAAGGAAGTTTTTATTTGCCCACATGTTTTTGTGAGCCTCTGATTACTTAAAGCTAGATTTAGAAAAATCAGTATTTTAAGTGCATATATGTTGACTTATAACTGTTGTTGAAAAATTCATATCTTTAAAAATCATAAATCTCATAACAAAATATTGAAAAAGAATATAATGTTAAATGATTTTAATTATTGAATACTTCTAAAGTATTGTACAATAATTTGGTACACAAAAAAGAAAACAATCACTTGTGACTAGTCAACCAATTTAAGAAAAAAGAACCTTATAATTTTCTACAAATTCACTTATGTACATTTTTTTAACCATATTCCTTCTGACTCTCGAGGCAGCCTCTGTCTTGAATTCATGCCTACTCTCTATTTTTCTTATTTTCTATAATGTTTGCATATATAAATAATACATTACTTAGGTTTACATGCTTTTGAACATTTTTGTATAAATGAAATAATACTGCTTTTCTACTCTGTCTTGTTTAGAGCTCATCATAAAGTTACTCAATTCTGTTAAAGTATATAGCTATGATGCATTTACTTTTCTCTGCTTAAAAGTACCCCACTATTATCTTTTACCTAATGATTAATATTTGGATTGATTCTAGGGAAATATAGTTTCTAAGAATATGTTTACTTTTATCATTTAACATATATTTTGATGTAGGGTAAAAATTACAAACCAAATAATATCTTTAAAAATATAAATATAATATTAGACTCATTCATTTATTGTTTATTGTATTCATATTTCCAAATGTTTTGGATTATTTTAATCCTAGCCTTTTTTCTTCCTGTTTGATGTACCAAATCTTCTACCCTGTCTCATCTGAATAGAAAGACACCTATTTTATGCTTTAGCCTACAAGTTCTCTTAGCCAATTTAACTTTTTCTATGAAGGTTGAAATAAAGCACTATCAACCACCTGTTGATAAACTAGTTTTCTGGTTAATTTCATCTGCTTCTATCAGAAATTATGCATTTTATGTACAGTGAATTTTAACTTGGATAATAGGGATAAAAGAGTACAGTATCTTAAGGATATATTAGTAATTGTATGTGCTAAAATTTGTCATAAACATAGCTGTATGAGAAACTATAATCATTCCCTGGGAAATTAAGTTGTTTTAATGATTAATCTTGGTTGGGTCAGCAATCCCGTGTGTTCTAAAGATTTTTTTCAATTAAATGCATTTATAAAATCATTTTCCCTAGGAATGAAATTACTTAAATTTTAATATTTTATAAGACTTTTATGTCACTTTGTCTTTGTAATTTTTATAAATGATTTTGAAGTAGTTAGAAAATTTAATGGTACATCATAGCTAAACTCCATTGAAGTGAAAAGAAGTGAATTACCAGAAATGAGAATGGCATACTTTCATGTAGTATTTCTCAAATGTTGTTGTCTCTGTAAAATTATAGATGGATAACCCTTTCCTCCATAGATTCTGATAGAATAAATTTGTAGTCTAAACAAGTGCCTGTATTTCAACTCTATTTACACAGTGAAAATGAATGTTTTAATATAGAATGTATAAATCCATATCTGGCTGGTATAGCTTTTTTTAAGGGGAATTTAGTTTACAAAAAGTACCTCATATAATATTATTTGATTTGATATGTAATATTCTGTGGTAACAAGGGTGGGCATTATCTGGTTTATCAGCAAGAAAACAATGACAAACAATAACAATAAAGAAAACCTTAAAAAGGATGTTTTGTCTAAGCAAACTGATAATACAGAGTTGGTGTTACCAAGGTTTCCTTAGTTTCCGTTCTAGTATTTTGAATAAAAATAGCAGATTGGCAAGGAAGAAACACAAATAAGGCCACACTTGTTGCTGCTTTTTGTATCTCAGATAACTATTTAGTATATGATTAAAATGAATTGTTTCAGCTAGCTTGCAGTTTTCTGCAGTTTCTATACAGAGATACAAAGTTATTTTTTTAATAAGTTTTAGAGAAATGTAAACTGAATGTCTTTCTTGTTCATGTTAGGAAAACTTTTCCCCCTAGACAAAGATCGCCTTACTGGTCTCTCTGTTCTGCCATTTCAGATTTGATTGGCAAATTGTACTAGTAAAGAGCTGTTCAAGTGACTGATGAAAGAGATTAGAGGTACAAAAGAGGATAAAGCTCTATCTGCCAAGGCAAATATGAGACTAGGTAGGGAATAATCATTAATAATAATAATAATAATAATAATAATAATAATAAAATATCTAGGTAATGGGACATGCCTATAATCCTAGCAATCAGATGGCAGAAGCTGGAGGATTGTTGCAAGTTAGTCAGCCAGGGCTATGTAGATAGACTTTGTCTCAATAAACACTCCACCCCAAAAGAAAGAAAGAAGAAAATAATACATACATACGTACATGCATGCATTCATACCAAGAGGAATGGGTTTGAGTAGTTGACAGAGGGGACCAGAAAAAATATTCAGTTTATGATTAGGAATTAAGAAACACAGAATGAGAAGTTGAAAGCAGAATTCAAGTTAATAAGAAAAGTACATTATTATAAATCTTAGAAGATTGAAAGAAACATGTTTACATATTTACTGTGTTGTTATTTAAGTAATAAATGGTAATATTTAGTAATTATAATATTTAGTTATCAGAAACAATATTGATCTAGCAACTTTTTGTTGTTGTTTCTTTTGAGGTAGGGTCTCACTGTAGTCCAGGCTGACTGGGAATTCACTATGTAGTCTCTGGGTGGCTTCGAA
Organism: Dipus sagitta; assembly: GCA_036346955.1. Taxonomy (NCBI): domain Eukaryota; kingdom Metazoa; phylum Chordata; class Mammalia; order Rodentia; family Dipodidae; genus Dipus; species Dipus sagitta. The sequence goes on from CM070776.1 coordinate 68,174,185, forward strand.
CTCACATTGATCCTCCTACCTCTGCCTCTGTGTGCTGAGACTAAAGGCATGTGCTACCATACCCAGCTGATACAGCAAATTTTGACTTCAGTTGAGCACACATGACTTTAAAATTTCCCTTTGTCAGAAAATATTCAATTCTGAAATAATCAATATAAAATTACATTTTATCATTAAGATATTGGATTGATTCTTAAAGGATTATATAGTAAAACATTAGAAAGGCTTTATGATTATTAGAGATATTATAGGATGATTCCACATTAACTTTGGAAATCATATCATTCAGAAACTTTTTTTTTTTTTTTTTTTTTTTTTAGTTTCTCGAGATAGGGTGTCACTCTAGCCCAGGCTGACCTGGAATTCATTCTGCAGTCTCAGGGCAACCTTGAACTAAGGTGATACTCCTACGTGTGCCTCCGAAGTGCTGGTATTAAAGGTGTGCACCACCACGCCTGGCTTATGAAACTCTTTAATTCATGCATAAATGTTTGAAGGAGTTCATGTCTAAATAAATGTTTTCTTTATCTTTATTGTTAATTTTTATCATGCAGAAGCTGTTTGAAAGAAACTGGAAGAAAAATCAAAAATAAGACACTTTGATCAAAAGCATAAATGAAGAAAGGTATGGAAAAAATAGATGTCTCAAAAAAAAAAAACCATTTTGTTGCCTATATCCCATTTTGCTGACCACGAAACCTGTACATTTACTTACAGATAGTGAATTTATTTACTAATTTCTTACCTCCATACTACTTACTCCTCACCTTAAATTGATTCTGGAGTCTCAAGTCAGAACTCTGTCAAAATCATTTTCATGGCGTTTTACAGTTTTATCAAATAAATTGGTTAGAATAAAGCCTAGCAGGCTTTGCAAAATTTTGAGTTATCTGTGTTGTTATATACAATCTGTGGTTTTGGATATCATTTTCTTTCTTTTTATTCACAAATTTTACTTCTTTATCAAGGTTTCTCAAATTGTGTTGTAATTTCCTGTGTAGGATGTTTCGCACCTTCTTTGACCTCAGCCTGTGCAAGCAAGGAAACAGTAGCCTCTCCCAAGTTAGGATAACCAAATATGTCTTCAGATAATACCAAACATTCTTCAAAGGACAAAATCACTCCCAGTTAATATCTACTGAATATCGCTTTAGAATCATGTATCATGGATTCTGTAGTAAACCAGCAAGACTGACAACAATAGCAACAGAAATATTTTCAGACTATTCTCTTACAGACTTTATCATAGCAAGAACCTAGCAATCGTACTATTCCTGACGTTTGAACTATCAAGGTTGGTAAAATGAGAATTTTAAAGAGATTTTGAAGTCACCTTAACTTTTTATATATACTATAGAGGCCATGAAAAGAACTAAGTATTGGGTGTCATTCAGACCTAGGTTTAAATATCTATTCTTAATACTTAATCATCTTTAATATTAATCATCTTTGAAAACATGAATAATAATTATTTGATAGGTTTGTTGTGAAGATTAAATGTGATTATACCATAATATTACAGTGGTCAAACTAGAGGACCTGAGTAATACCAATAGCAATGGTCTCTGTAGCCAAAAATCTTAACAGAGTTAGTGATCATTGACAATGATGCTTGAAAGAGTGAGGAGAAAAAACTACTAATTGAAAAACATGGTGGGGCTAGGGAGAAAGAAAGTAGTTGAAGGCGCTTGCTTGCAAAGACTGTGAAGCCTGCTGGCCTAGGTTCAAGTCCTGTGCAATTCATGTAAAGTCAGGCAGGTATTCATCTATAGTGGGAAGAGATCCGGGTGTGCTCATACATACATACAAACACACTCATACACGTGCAAGTAAATTATTAAAAGCATAAGACCTTAGTACTTAAAAAAGATGAACATTTGTGTTTATAATTCTACAAGAAACAACTCATGTCTAAAGAGAATTAGAGAAAGCAAGCTAAAATGGATGTCATAAAGGCTTTGATGTGGTAGATTAATTAATATATATGAAAAGAACAGATAAAGGTTGAATCAAAAAGTGTAAAGTGAATGAGTATGAGAAGACTATATTTGATTTTGTTCCTAGGATCTTTAGTAACTAAGAGTAGGTATTCATTTTTATTAGCATATTCTCTCAGTATTCTGTGAGATTTTTGTGGTTCTAAGAAGGTTTTAATAAACCATTCAACTTTGCACAGAAAAGTTACAGGCATTTACATCACAAGGATATTATACATTATTATTTCTGTTACTTCTGTTATCACCATTCTTTTTACTTTCTTGAGTATTTAATTTTCTTTTTTGGTTAATTCCTATAGTTATTTTCAGTATAAATTTGAGGTAAATTTATTTTATTTTCTGGGATTTTTATTTATTAATTTGCAAGTAGAAAGATACAGAGAGAGGGGATGAGAGAATGAGAATGGTCATGCCTGGGTCTCTACAAATGAACTCTAGATGTATATGCCATTTTGTACATCTGGCTTTACATGAGCACTGGGTAATTGAATCCAGGTCATCAGACTTTGAAACAAACATATTTAAACACTGAGCCATCAGCTCAGCCCTTGGGGTACTTTAAAAACTCAACTGGACAAAATAAACTAAAGCTAATGTGTAGTATCCCCTAGAATGCAACTGTAGTTGCTCCATAAATCATTAACATTAATTTTTGTGCCTTTTCTATTAGTTACATAATAATACATAATAATAAATCTTATTTGTAATTTTAAAATATGAACATATTGTACATTGGTTGTATTCTCACTGGTTGTCCTTTTATGTCCCATCTCCCCTGCCTGTATTCCATGCTGAGCCCTCTGCAATTGGAGTATCCATAATTACAATGGGGTCATGAATACAGCAGTCAGTTCCTTTGGGAGAGACAATATCTCACAGTAAAACATCCCACCCTATTTTTCTTTAAATTCTTTTAAAAAATGTTTTATTTACTTATTTGAGAGAGTGAGGCAGAAAAAGAGAGAGAATGGGCATGCCAGGGCCTCTAGCCCCTGCAAACGAACACCAGACATATGCACTACTCTGTGTATCTGGCTTATGTGGTCATTGGAGAATTGAACCTGGATCCTTAAACTTATCAGGCAAGCACCTTAACTGCTAAGCCATCTCTGCATTCCACATTCTTTTTTCTTTCTTTCTTTCTTTCTTTCTTTCTTTCTTTCTTTTTTTTTTTTTTTTTTTTGGTGTTTTAAGGTAGGGTCTGTCTCTGACTCAGGCTGAACTGGAATTAACTATGTAGTCTCAGGGTGGCCTCGAACTCATGGCAGTCCTCCTACCTCTGCCTCCCGAGGGCTGGGATTAAAGGTGTGTGCTACCATGCCCAGCTTTCTTTCTTTTTTAGTACCATTTTTTCTTATATTGTTTCTGTCTCCTCTTCTGCAATATTCCATGAGCCTTAGGTGGCATGTTATCATTAATATTTTTTAGTGTTGAGCTCTCAGCACTCTCTGATTATCTGCTTTGGTGAGTGTTGAGTCTCCTCAGTGTCTGCTACCATCTCCCTGGATAAGCTTCTCTGGCTAGACTTAACAGTAGCACTCTTATTTAATCAGGCATTTTTTCTGTAATGTTTCCTGGGCCCTGGTGGATGTGACAGAGATAACTTGCCTGGTGCAAGTCACATGACTTTCTCTTCTCATCATTCTAAAAGTCTTGGGTCACTCCAGAATTAACCACCATCTGTAAAAGGCAAGTTCTTTAACCAAAATAGAGGCAGCATTGATCACAGGGGATAAACATGCATTTAGAATACGTGACGGACATAAGCTGTCAGTTTATCCAAATAACTAAAAACTAAAGCATAAGCTTCCCTCTAGAGTCTATGACCTTCTAAGCCACAGGCTTCTGACTTGGTTCTCAGTATTAGCCATAAATTCCCTCCCGCTGAATGTGCCTCATTTCCAATCAGAGAACAGTTTATAACCCCCATAACTTATATACCATTATTGTACTGGTGGGTTCATTTGCCTAGCTAGTTGATTTTGGAGCTTGCAGAATCTACTGCTTATTGATATTACTGGTGACTTTTAAAAAAATATTTATTTATTTATTTATTTATTTGAGAAAGAGGGAGATAGAAAGAGAGAATGTGTATGTCAGGGCCTCCAGCCACAGCAAACGAGCTCTAGATGCATGTGATACCTTGTACATCTGGCTTTAAGTGGTTACTTTTATCCCCAGCAGGTGACATAGTACTTTTCAGCATTATGAAAGCTAGCCAACAGGGAGCTGGCTTCCATCTCAATTCCAGCTTGATTTCTCAGTGTCGTTTAAGCATGTCTTTAGCATCAAATCATTTTATGTCTTAAATGACTTTCAATGCCTGAAACTATTTCTTGTCAGTAGGTGAACCTTAGCAGCTTTTAATATTAGTGAGGCATTATCATGTTTTAATTCAGGCTATCAAAAGTTAGATCTGGGGCTGGAAAGATGGCTTAGCGGTTACACACTTGCCTGTGAAGCCTAAGGACCCCGGTTCAAGGTTCAATTCCCTAGGGCCCACAGCCAGATGCACAAGGTAGCACATGCATCTGGAGTTCATTTGCAGCGGCTGGAGGCCCTGGCATGCCCATTCTCTCTCTCTCTCTGCCTCTTTCTCTCTCTGTCTGTCTGTTGCTCTCAAATAAATAAATAAATAAAAATGAACAAAAAAAACATTAAGCTAGATCTATCTCATTTAGAGAGCTGTTTCCATATGCAGTTTTGTTTTTATAATTGAGAGATATATGCAGAAATTCAAGAAGAAATCTAGAAGTGATAAATAATGAAATGTGAGGAACTCTTAGTTTATATTTAGTATCCAAAATTGTATCTTTAAATCATATTTCTTCTGAAGTGACTTATTCAAAACAGACAACTTTGTCTATATTTAAATTGTCTATATTTAAATATAATAGAAACTTTTGATAACTATAACTGAACATAAATGTGCATCCAACAAAATTAACAGTATAAAATACTCATTAATTTCAAATGTCTGGGTTAATAATAATAAAAATTAATGAATTTCATGCTAGCAAAACGCTTAATTTTATGATTGTAATATCTTTATGAATGGGATAACTACAAGGTATTTGACTAATGATCCTATAATTTCACAGCTATTAAATATATATTAGAGTGCCTTTCTCATTTGCTTCTTAATGGCAAAATTTGGCCCCAACAAAAAAGAACACTGGCACTATGAATACCTCAAAGGACCTCACCATACCATATTGGTGTTACTGGAAATAGGTTTTATTTTATTATTTTAATGATATGAAGTATTTTAGTTATAGAAATGTAAAAAGAACATGAAAAATTATTGTCTTCTATAAGATGGAATAGGAAAAATACTTTTAAGTTTATAATCATAAGAAAATGAAATCACAGATCAGAAAATACACATTTTATAACAACCAGCTGTTTACCTAGCTGCATATAGTTGAATTATTTGGGAAACTTTCTTCTGATGAAACATCTCCATATAATATTTTTGTATTAATGTCATAATAGTTCTTTAATTAAATTACTATACATTTTATATGTCTTTTTAGAGTTGAAGAATCTTTTCATAGTTTGTATCACTGATTTTAGAATTTTTTAAAATTTATTATTTATTTATTTGAGAGAGTGAGAGATAAAGAGGCAGAGAGAGAGATAGAGAGAGAGAGAAAGAGAGAGAGAGAATGGGCGTGCCAGGGACTCCAGCCACTGCAAACGAACTCCAGACGCATGTGCCACCTTATGCAGCTGGCTTACATGGGTCCTGGATAATTGAACCCAGGTCCTTTGACTTTGCAGGCAAACACCTTAACCACTAAGCCATCTCTCCAGCCCTGATTCTAGAATTTAACAGTAAAAGTTCCTGTGCAAAATTACTAACTACATGTGATTTAAATAAAAATTATGAAATAAAATAGCTTAATTTTGAATTGATCTAAATTCAAACTGGAAAATAGGGCAGTTGTGATAGACACTGTGGTCACTTAAAACTCATCAAAGCAGAAATCCAGTGCCTGCAGAGAGCTGAACACTAAATCAGACTCCTAACATGCATACCAAGGGTCAGGGAACATTGAGGACGAGGGGGAGGAAAGACTGTAAAAGCCGCAGGGTGGGTAGGAATACCCTTAGGTATGCCCCCACACACACAGAGACTGAGACTTTCATGACCTCACAGTGAATATAAATGACCTTAGTGAAGAGGGCCCTTAGTGGAATGGGGGCTGAGGAGAGGGGATATAAGAGTATGACTTATAAAAGTAATTTAAAAATAGAACATATTTTATTAGTAAATTATGAGTTGTTTTCTTAAAGTCATGGAACTGAAGAAGTTTCTAGGAATGCTTCAGACTGTTGTTAGCTATATGAGATATGGGAGAACAATGGTGTGTTGTATTGAATGACATGTTTTCAAAGAGTTCATAAAACAGTAGCTCAGCTTCTGTACATATTTGTGATAAAGGTATAAAAAAAAATCAAGGACTGTCTGGTTTGGGACAATCCTTGTGGCAGCTAGTCTGGAGAAAAGGAAGGTGATTCTATACACAGAAATGTATAACAACTTATGAACAATTTTATAAAGCTATTCAGGGCTTAATACAGAAGACACTACTCAAAAGGTAAAATTTTGAATTGTACGTTTGTAGTAGCTGCTTGCTTTTACAAACTTGTAGTTTTAACTTATATTATATATAAATATATATTAGTGTTTCATAGGAATGAACTCTTTACTTTGTGACTTTTGCTATAAATCACTTTGACATATGAAATTTACCTTACTTTATTTATTAGAAAAATGTTAGAATATTTTCAAAATCAAGAGAATTAGTCTATAGAGACTACATACTTTGGTTCCTAAATGTGCAACACAAAACTAATGTGCAAACAAAGTATTAAAGAAATGAAAAAAGCTATGTACTACATAGAAATAAATACAATAAATAAAACATACTGAATTTTAATTGTTTTTACTATGTTGGGTCTCAGTTATGCTATTTTTATTTATTCAGAAAGATGTGTATCTAGGTTTAAGCAATACATTCTCTAGCTTGAGTAAACTATACTGTATTTTACTCATGTGAGTCATTACATATAGTGTTTATAGACTCATATAATTAGAAAATATTTGAGATCTTTAGCTGGACAGTATGAATTACATGCTGTAATCTTTAACTGGAATGATATGAACTAATTTGATGAGTGACAGAAAATGAAGACTTATTCTGTAGAGGCAAATATATATATGTTTAAATGTTTAAGGTAGTACTATGTTTTCTTTTCACTAATTTTTAAATGTTCCTACTAAACAATGGGTTACATTATGGCATTTTCATAAATATATGACATATATGTCAATAGTTTCTGTATATAACATATAAGAAAAAGAGGAACTTAGAGACGGAAATTTAAAAAAAAACCTGGGCTGGAGGGGTGGCTCAGGACCCACAAAAGACAGTTGCACAAGGGGGCACACACTTCTGGAGTTCGTTTGCAGTGGCTGGAGGCCCTGGCATGCCGATTCTCTCTCCCTCTCTCTCTCTGTCACTCTCAAATAAATAAATTAATTAATTAAAAAAAACTTAAACCCCTTGGTTTTGAAATAAGTGCAGAAAATACATTTTGTCAGAGCATGTAATTATATATATACATATATATGTACATATATACATACACATATATGTTTGTGTATATATATTCAAAATTCTATGTCATTTCATAAAATTAACATCTTTTTAAAATTGTAATTTTGAATTCATTTGTGAAATAATTGACCAATGGAAAAATGTAGCCTTACCTAGTATGTCTTTTCGTTTGTTTTAAAGCAGAGTCTCACTCTAGACCAGGCTGGCCTCAAACTAACAGCAATCCCCTTACCTCAGTCTCCCAAGTGCTGTGACTAAAGGCATGAGCCACAATGCGTGGCTAGTATGTCTTTTATATTAATAAAAATACTGATAAGTAGCTGCATTTATAGTGTGTGCTCTCTATAAGACTTTAAAAGATAGGTTGGCATTTTGTACATTTACAGTTAAGTTGGTTTAGGATGTATGTAAAAACTTGTCTACAAAACTACTACTATTCTTCTATATTCCAGTTATAGTTATTATATATATGGCCTACATATCTTTAGTGTTAATAGGATTATAACATCAAGATACTGTAGATCCTCAATTTTCTTGGATTCCATATTTGAGAATTTGCCTTCTCACTAAAACCTAATTTGACCCCCAAATTTTAAGGTATTTTAAAAGTATTCTTTTGCCAGCATGTGGAGCGATTTATAAAAATCAAGTTACACAATTTTCAACTTTAGTAACTGAGATCAAACAAATTTATGGTATAGTGTCAGGCACTGCCAGGCACTCGGTGGAGCCTTCAGGAGAGGGTCCTGAGCTTCCAGGCATGGCTATTGATCCCCAGGATACAGGAGACCACTCCCTCTCTTAAACCTGTCACACCTGAACTTAGGCTCTGCCCATAGCCCTGTAACCTTTGGCCAGTTGCCTAGGAAACTCCATATCAGCCTTCACACAGCCCATCCTCCTGGGACCCTAGATCATCTGACCTCCCCTGCCATTACCTAAGTGCTAGAATGAATGTTCCTGTATGCTAATTAGGTATCAGAAATGAACTTGGTACGTCCAATCGCCTTAGGACCTTTTACCCCACCCTCAGATGCTTATAAACCCATTTCACTGACAATAAACTGAGAGAGGTATTCAACTTCCTCCCGGGAGTGTTTCTCTTGTCATGCAATCACCCACCTCCGGTTGCCTGGATGCCTTGAGGGGGGGGGACTGCGGCCAGCCCCTGGAGCAAGAATCCTGGAACCCGGGGCTGGAGAGATGGCTTAGCGGTTAAGCGCTTGCCTGTGAAGCCTAAGGACCCCAGTTTGAGGCTCGATTCCCCAGGACCCACTTTAGCCAGATGCACAAGGGGGCGCATGCATCTGGAGTAGGTTTGCAGTGGCTGGAAGTCTTGGCACGCCCATTCTCTCACTCTTTCTCTGCCTCTTTCTCTCTCTGTCACTTTCAAATATATAAATACAAATAAACAAAATAAAAAAAAAGAAGGTAGTAGGAGGGGAATCTAACCTTCCTCCCTTCCTCTCTAAAATAAAAATAAAAATAAAAATAAATTTAAAAAATCTTGGAACCCACACGGTAGGTGCTAAATTTCTCAAGCTTTATGCCATTTGGGGCAATTTCAATGTTGAAATGGTTCCCAAACACATTGCTGAAATGGTGTCTAGTGTTTCTAAACTAATGACTGTGAGGAATCTTACAGAAGAAATATGTATGTTAACTTATCTTCATTCAGGCATGGGATTATAATGCTGTTGGCTGTAAGCTCAGTGTTAATGAATAGACAATGTATATATGAAGATACCTTAAAACAGAAATTGTCTTTGTAATAAATGTTATAACCAGAAATTAGAAGAAATTTAATCTCATATTTATCTCAGGAGAAAGACTTAGTATTTTCCAATTTATTTATAGGGCCATGAAACATAATTACTGTAAATAATTAGTATCTGTCATATATAGTTACAGTGTTTTTACTGCTTGCTTAATCTGATGGGAAGTGAATCTGTGTATTTCTTTAGTCACTTCTTTCTAGACAAGTAAGGCTGCATAACTGCTCTACATCTTCAGTGTTTCTGTGGAATTATCTCTGCTTTCCATATATTTTGAGTTCATAGGCTGAATTTTGTTTTATATTATTTGTGTGCTGTGTGTACGTGTGTGCATGCATGTATGCATGCATGTGTGTTTGTGTATGTGTGTGGGTATGCATGTATGCATGGGCATGTCATTGGCTCTTGCTATTGAAGACAAGCACCTGTCTGACTTTATTTAGGTGGCTGAGGAATTGAACCTGGACAAGCAGGCTTTGTAGGCAAGTGCCTTTAATCACTGAGCCATCTCTCTAGTCCCTGAAATTCATTTATAATGATCACTTAATCGAGTATATTTTTGTTTTATAGTTTTAATGTATTATTAAAATTAATTATAAGAGTTTTGTGTATAGTGGCATACACTTTTAATCTCATCATTTTGGAGGATCGCTGTGAGTTTGAGGCCAGCCTGGAGCTACAATGAATGCCAGGTCATCCTGGGATAGAGTGAGACCCTACCTCGGAAAGAAACAAGAAATTAATTATAAATAGAAGTATAATTATATATATATATCACATGAATATGTTTAATATTTTAACATTTGATTTCTATCTAACATTGACACAAGGACAAATGTCTGAAGCAAACATCTTAAATATTTTCCACTCATGATTTCTTTTTACCTGAGAAATTTTTCCATGACCCTGGCAACTTAGATATATAAAATAGGTTTGCAAATAAACAATTTACTGATAATGAAACATAAAGAAATTTATTCATAAATTTCTTTGGTGAACATGTGATTTTACCATTTATTACATTTTAAAGCAAATTGCCAACTAATAAAATAAATGTGTTTATTTAGTTTTGCCTAAAGAATTAAATTCGAGCTAAGTATTTGATACTTCAGGACACAGAAGATCTCAGCTTTTCTCAGAGTTGATTCGTCAATGCTGCAAACACCATTTTGCAATCATATAGTGCAAAATGGAAGAAATATACTGAGAATAATTCAAAAATTGTTGACAATTCTGCTATAGTCCCACATCAAAATTCAATTAACATTTTTTTTTGAGGTAGGGTTTTGCTCTACCCTAGACTGACCTGGAATTCACTATGTAGGATCAGGCTGGCTTTGAACTAATGGTGATCCTCCTACCTCTGCCTTCCAAGTGCGGGGATTAAAGGCGTGCACCACCACACTGGGCTTCAGTTAACATTTTTATGAAATTCAGGTTAGCAATTCAAATAGCAACACTTTTTTTTTTTTTTTTTGGTTTTTAAAGGTAGGGTTTCACTGTAGACCAGGCTGACCTGGAATTCACTGTGTAGTCTCAGGGTGGCCTCTAACTCATGGCGATCCACTTACCTCTGCCTCCTGAGTGCTGGCATTAAAGGCACGCGCCACCACACCCAGCTGAAGTAGCAACACTTTTAAATTAATCATTATATCACATTTCAATCTGAAGGTATACTAATTTGATACGTGTATGTGGAGGAATTATAGTAGGAAAATATTAGAAGGCTTAGTTTTTGATGATTAAACCCTTACGTTTTTGTAAAAAGAAAATATGTTTTGCTAAAAGTAGAACATTGAAATTCATAACATGCATTAACATGCATTAATTTCTTTTTAAATTAACAACATACTTATTATGGGTACATCATGTGTTGGTACCATCTTTTTCCTCATCCCTACCCTCATTCCACTGGGGGCCCTCCTCAGTGGGGTTGATGGTATTCTTCATGGGGTTGCGGGTTATGTGTTGTGGGAGTAGCAGCCTGGGTATTACTTCCAAACCTGTGGCTCTTACAATCATTCTGCTCCCTCTTCTGCAATGTTCACTGAGCTGTGTTGGGTGTGTTTTAAGTCTACTTCAGTGATGAGCTCTTGGGAGCCTCTGGATATCTGCGTTGGTAGGTGTTGAATATCCTCAGTGTCTGCTTCACCCTGGCACTGATTGTCAGACTCACCACAGAGGCAGTATTCTTGATTGTCTCCCCACTTCTGTGGTTTCACCTGGGCCTTGGCTGAAATGTGAGAGATGGTTTATCTCTTCTGGTCTCGCTACCTTCTGAAAAAGACAGATTCTCCGACAGGTAGTAAGACAGCATTGGTTAAATAGGATAAATGTTATTAATTTAGGAAAAGTTTGATGGAATTAGCCCCTGTTTAAGCCAAAGACTAGTGGGAGCTTGACATTGGAGAGCATAAATTTTGTCTCCATAGGATTCCGACCTGGTTCCCACTTCCAGATATGGGTTCCTTTCTACTGAGCAGATCTCTTAGCCAATCTGAAAGCCATTAGTTATCCACCAAGGCTGTGTGACACCATTACACTGATGTAAACATATTGTCAGGCTGGTTATTTCTGAGTAGTTTAGACCCTGGGGTACTCACAGCATTGTTGGCCAGTTTTCCCCAGTAGCTTATGCAGTGCTTTCCAGAGCTAGATAGGCAAACTATCTGGAGACTGGCTCTCTTCTAGATTCCAGCTGGGTCTCTCTGTGTTCTGTATCAGCAGCATATGGTGTTATTAGCAATACGGTCTTACCATTTACCTCATGCAGATAAGTAATTGCTTTGACAGAAGCCTGTCTTGTTTCGGGGGACCTCGTAGGTCACTCTGATCAACAGCTCAATTTGGTTAGCACTACATTCTGGTAATGGGAGTTACAGGACAGAGCTGAATTTTCTTTTAAAGTTAAGTTTCATCCCACCCTCTCCATGATCCTTCTTTTCAGAAGCTCCCCCTATGCTCCTGTTCAGGGTTAAATCTTTTATTCTGCCATTAAAGAGAAAAGGCTCTATGGTAACAGTTCATTTTGGGTTTAGTTTTATGTCTATTTCCTCCCAATTTCCTCTTCATCTCCCCCGAAGCCCTTCTATACCTATTGTATGTGCCTCAATTTGCCTATCATGTATGCCAGAATCTCAATCTGATTCAGGTTAGGAACTGCAGATGAGTGAGAAATTGTGGCATTTGTCTTTCTGTGATTGTGTGTGTTTGCTGAATATGGTAAGTTCTAAGTCCATCCATTTTCCTACGAATTTCATTGTACCATTTTTTCTTATAGCTGAGTATTCCATTGTGTAAATGTGCCATAACTTTGGTATCTATTCGTCCAAAGATGAGCACCTAGGTTGGTTCCATTTCATAGCTATTATAAATTGAGTAGCTATAAACATGTTTGAGCCAGTATCTCTGTAGTGAAGCATGGAGTATTCAGGGTAAATGCCCACTATGGGAATAACTGGGTCTTTTGGCAGTTCTATATTCATCTTTTTCAGGAATCTCCATATTGGTTTCCATAGTGGTTGTACAAGTTTGCATTCCCACCAACAATGAATAAGGGTTCCTCTTTCCCTCATCCTTGCCAAAATTTGTTTTTGTTTGAGATTTTAATGACTGTCATCCTTTCTGGAGTAAGGTAGAATCCCATAGTTGGTTTAATTTGCATTTCCCAGATGGTTAGGGGTGTTGAACGTTTTCTTAAGTGTATGTTAGCCATATGTACTTATTCCTCTTGAGAACTCCCTATTCAGTACTCTGCCCCAATTTATTGAATGTGTTGTTTGATTTTTGAGTTCTTTGTAAGTTCAACATATTTGGTCTCTGTCAGTAGTATAGCTGAAAAAAATTTTCTCCCATTTTATGGGTAATCTATTGGCTCTACTTATGGTATGTTTGTCTGTGTAAAAGCTTTTAGGATTCATGAGATATCATTGGTTGAGTGATTGTTTAATTTCCTGGGCTACTGGGGTATTATTCAGGAAGTTTTTCCCCACTCATATAATGGAGAGTTCCTCTTTTTTTCTTCCAATAATTTAAGAGTTTCAGGTCTTATTTTAAGGTCTGTAATCTACTTAGAGTTGGTTTTTGTGCAGGGTGTGATGAGTGGGTCTAGTTTAATTTTTCTACATATGGTTATTCAATTTTTCCAACTCCATTTGCTGAAGCTGTTGTCTTTTCTCCAGTCTGTGTTATTGATACCTTTGTCAAAGATCAAGTAGCTGTAGTTACTTGACCTAGGGTCTGGATCTTCAATTCTGTTACACTGGTCTATTATGCCAACACCATGCTATTTTTGTTACTGTGTCTTTGTATTATAGCTTTATATTGAGTATGGTGATACCTCCAGAGGTGTTTCTTTCGCTAAAGATATGTTTGCATATCCTAGGCCTGCTGCCATTTCATATGAATTTTGAGATCATTTTTTCTATCTCTGTGAAGAATGATGCTGGAATTTTTATTGATATTTATTGATATTTGGTATAATTGCCATTTTCACAATATTAATTCTACCTATCGAAGAGCATGGGAGGTCTTTCCATCTGCTCAAGTCCTCCTCAATTTCTTTCTTGAGTTTTTTAAAAATGTTTTCATTATATAGATCTTTCACAACCTTGGTTAGTGCTATGCCAAGGTTTTTTTTTTTTTTGTATATGTATTGAAAATGGGGCAGCCTTGCTAATTTCTTTCTCTGTATATTTTTCCTTTGCATATAGAAAGGCTGCTGCTTTTTGTATATTGATTTTGTATTCCACCACTTTGCTGAAGTAATTAATCACCTTTAAAAGTTTTGAGGTGGAGAATTTTGGCACACTTATGTATAAGATCATGTCATCTACAAATAGGGCTAATTTGACTTCTTCCTTTCAAATTTGCATCACTTTTATTTCTTTCTCCTATCATATTGCTCAGGCTAGGAGTTCTAGTACTCTGTTGAAGAGCAGTGGTGAGAGTGGGCACCCCTGTGTTGTTCCTAATCTCAATGAGAACTCCTTGAGTCTTTCCCCATTATTATTTGGGTTTGGGGGTGCTTTATATATTGCCTTTATTATGTTAAGATATAAACCCTTTATGGCTATGCACTCTAGTGTTTTGATCATGAAGTGGCGCTTTATTTTGTTGTAGGCCTTCTCTTCATCAATTGAGATTATCATGTGTTTCTTGTTACGTTTATTTCTGTAGTGTATTATGTTGACCAATTTCCGTATGTTGAACCTTCCCTGCATCCCTGGGATAAATCCTGCTTGATCAAGGTGGATAACGCTTTTGATGTGTTGTTGAATTCAGTTTGTAAGGTTTTTGTTCAGGATTTTTGTTCATCGGGGTTATAGGCCTATAGTTTCCTATCTTCTTATATCTCTGTCTGGTTTTGGTATTAGGGTGAGGCTTGCTTCATAAAAGGCGCTGGGAAACTTTCCCTGTTCTCCAATTATGGGAAACATTTTGAGAAAAATTAGTTTCAGTTCTACAGTGAATGTTTGATAGAAATCGGCTGAGAAGCCGTCTACTGGACTTTTCTTTTTGGGGAAATTTTTGATTACCTTTTCAATCTCTATGGATATGATAGTTTTGTTTAAGATATTAATCTGCTCTGAGTTTAGTTTTGGTAGGTGGTATGTGTCTAGAAATTCATCTGTTTCTTCCAGATTGACCAATTTTGTGGAGTAGAGGTTTTGAAAATATGCCCTGATGATTTTTCCAAGTTCATCGATGCTGGGACCTCTCCTTTTTCACTTCTGATTTTGTTAATTTGAGACTTCTCTTTTTTGTTTAATAAAATTGGCCAGGGTCTTATCAATTTTTTTAATGTTTTTAAAGAACCAGCTATTCATTTCATCGATTTTCTTAATTGTTTTCTTAGTTTCCAATTCATTAATTTCTGCTCTGAATTGATTTTTTTTTCCATCTGGAGCTCTTAGGGTTGGATTCATCTTGTTTTTCCATCACCTTTAGGTGTATGGTTAGGTTATTAATTGAACTGTCTCCGTGTTTGTTATGAAGGCATTTAGTGCTATAAACTTCCCCTTAGGACTGCCTTCATTGAGTCCCATAAGTTTTGATAAATTGTATTTTTATTATCATTCATTTCTAAAAGTTTTTACAATTTCTTTTTTTGATTTCTTCCACAACCTTCTTTAACAACATTCTTTAAGAGTGTGCTGTTCAGTCTCCAGGAGCTGGTGGAGTTCCTGATGTGTCTCTTGTTATTAATTTCTAGCTTAAAACACTGTGATGAAATATGATATAGGAAGTTATGTCAATTTTCCTGAAGTTATGGAGGCATGCTTTATGGCCTAATATATGATCTATTTTGGAGAAAATTCTATGGGTTACTGAGAAGAATGTGTATTCCATAGAATCAGGGGTGGAAAGTTCTGTAGATATCTATTACGTTTAGTTGATATGGTGTTGTTGAGCTCTAGTACTTACCTGCTGATTTTTCTGCTTGAATAATTTGTCTATTGATGATAGTGGAGTATTATAGTCCCCAACTATGATAGTGTTGGTGTTAATTTCTGTTTTGTTGTGAAGAAGGTTTCGTTTTATAAACTGTGGTGCACCTGTGTTTGTTGCATATAGATTTATGATTGTGATGTCCTCATGTTGTATCATTCCGTTGAATAAGAAGTGGCATTCTTTGTCCTTTTTGATTACTTTTGGTTTGAAAGTCTATTTTATCAGATATTAATATAGCAACACCTGCTTGTTTCTTATTTCCATTTGCTTAGAAAATCATTTTCATCCTTTCACCCTGAGGTAGTGTCTGTCTTTAGTGGTTAGGTAGGTTTCTTGAAGATAGCAGATAGAAAGGTCTGTTTTTATATTCACCCTGTTAACGTGTGTCTTTCAATGGGTGAACTAAGACTCTTTATATTTAAGGTTACAACTGTGAGGTTTGATTTAATCCCTGCCATGATGGTATGCTTTTGGGGTTGGTGCTTTCTTGGGCTTTTTACTTTTTTGAGCTTGCTCTAGTTATGGTTATTGTGATCATATTCTTGTAGGCTCTTGTGATTGGTCTTTTAACTCTTCTGGGTGGAGAATTCCCTGAAGTATTCTTTGTAGGTTTGGCTTTGTATTCATGTAATCATAGAGCTGACCAGTATCATGGAAATTTTGCTTTCACCATCTATTGTGAGGGATACTTTCACTAGGTACAGTAGTTTGGGTTGGAAGCCATAGGATTTTTAGCCTTTGACGTGCTCCATTTCAGGCCCTTCTGGCTGTGAGTGTTTCCATTGAGAAATCTGAGGTAATTCTCATGGGATTGCCTTTGTATGTAATGAATTATTTCTCTCTTTCTACTTCTAGTACTCTGTTTTCATTGTTAAGAGTTTTAACTATGATGTGTCTTGGAGAGTTTCTTCTTTGGTCCTGTGTGTTTGTTCTGTGTGCTTCTTGTATCTGGATGGGTCTCTCTTTTGCAAGACTGGGAAACTCTGCTTCATTAGCTTTGTTGTATATGTTCTTTATGCCTCAGGCCTAGATTTCTTCAATTTCTGGTATACCCATGATCTGGTTGTTTGGTCATTTTAGGGTATTCTACAGTTCCATCATATTCTGTTCGCTTGATTGTTTGAACTTAGAAAAGTTTTTGGACTACCTATCTATTTCTTCTGTGTTGTCTTGTAGCTCAGAGGTTCTGTCTTCCACACAAGTGACTCTGTTAGTGAGGGCATATAGAGAGGTTTTTAAAAACTCTGTTTGATTTTCATTTTCTCCTGTGGTTTTTTTTTTTTCTGCATTGTGTCAATCTCTTTTTTGAAGTATGATTTCAGATGAAGGTCTGATTTTCTTGATACTTCCTGGAATTCATCCTTGCATTTGATCTTGTCTTCATTAAACATAATCAGTAGGTTATGGAGATCCTGCACTTGTTGACTCACCTTAATTCATTTATCTCACTTTTGAGGCCTCTGTGATTTTCTTCAATTATGTTAAGGCAACTGACAAAAGTTGTGTGCTCAATTTCATTTAGGGGATTGTTGGTTTTTGATGATTTATTTCTAATTCAGCTATTGGCCTGGTCAAGGTCACATATCTTGTTGTGTTTTCATTTTGGGATTCAATTTCTCTTGTTTTCTCTGTTTTCATTGGAGGCTTCCATTATGGGCCTAGCAGCCTTGCAGTTGATCTCTGTCTTCTGACTTTTTTTTTTTTTCATTTTGCTCTACCTATCTCAGGGTAAAAGTCTTATTTTATTAAGAAGGAAGCAAGTGTTTGTCCTTCTAGGATCTTCAGTGGGTGTTTGGGAGCTCTGGTCTACTCACTCTGGGGTCACCTTCCAGTGTAGGAGATCCCAGAGTTTGGGACCAAGGGACCATTCAGTCAGGAATTGAGAGGCAAAAAGCAATATGCAGTAATTTCTAATGTGAGCTTAAGTGTTTTACCAACTGATATTGTGTGGACTGATGATGTGAAAAGTATAAAGGCTGTGTGTGCAGACACAAGGCTATGCAAAATCTTGCAATGCAACATGGACAGACACTGTCCAAAGCACCTCAAATTAATCACATATTTTATTTTGAATTAAATTTTGGTCATAAACATTCAGAAACATTTTATTGTTCCCAAATTTTTCACTATACCCATGTTCAGTTATACAACTTCTTATGAAGTTGCAACCCACTGTTTAAGAAGCTGCTGTGTAAAGCACTAATAAATTTCAGGCTATTTTAAAAAAATACTTATTTATTTAGTTGTGAGCAGAGGGAGGGGAAGAAATTGAAACTAGGCACGTCAGGGCCTCTTACCACATGCATCTACCGCTTTGTATATCTAGCTTTACATGGATACTGGGCAGTTAAAAATGGGACAGCAGGTTTTGTAAACAAGTGCATTAACCAATGAGCATTCTGCCTAGCCCTCATGCCTATTTTTCAAAGTAATTATTTAAATTCTCCTCTTCCCTTTCCCTAGTAGCTGAGTTACCAGCATTTCTGGGGTTTGGCCTTGGCTTTTATATTTCTCTATCTATGGATTTTCTTGCCCATTTCTCCCACGAACTTAGTACCTTGTCATTTGATCATGTATTTAAGCAATGAAGAATCTCTACTCTACATACTTAAGATATTACTATAGCTCTTCCTTTTTTTGTCCACAAACCCCCTTGCTTTATTGGGATCCTTTCTCATTTAGTCAAGAAATCATCAATGACATATGTTATGAATTGTTATGAAATTAAGTGTAGAATCAGCCAAATCCGTTAAACAAGTCTGTAATTAATTACTGACAGTACACTCCTATATTAATTATGCCCATTGTCTTGAAGAAAGGGTGCTTGTAAGTAGAAGTAACTTTTAAAACAACAAAAAAGATTCACTGAACTGCTTCTCTAACAGGTTTTGAGATAAATTAACATATAAAAAATTGGTATATTGTTATGCAATCCAATTGAGTCATATAGTATGCATCTTATTTTGTTTGAAGTATTAGTAATTAAATAAAATTCATGTAATTATAATCATAAATTTTGAAGGTATTAAAAAGTGCCAAATCCCTGGTAATCAGAAGGAAAAAATTTGCCTTTATGATGCTGACTTATTTTAACTAGCTATAACCTTGTTTTTGTCTGTTCTTCATAGGAATACAATTTTGTAAGTTCTTTGTTAATGCAACATATAAAATATCATGACATTTTGATATATAATTATTGATATGATTATATATCAAATGCTACATTTCTTAACTTATAACCAATTTTATAATAAAGCAAAGTTTCATGATACATTTACAATCTAAATACCAGTTAAGGCACAGTCAATTTTTTTTGAAAGAATACATGTTAAAACATAATTTGACCTATATATATATAAATTTTACATTTCAGTAGCATGAATTATTTCAAAGATAATAATTTGTTTTAAAGCCTTCAGTAACAGTGACTTAAGTTCATAAATTTAAAATTTTCCTATACAAAATTATAGTGGACTATTTTAATGTTTTATTTGATGAACCATTTATCCAGTTTTTTTGTATATACCATACTATTAAGTACATGCTTCTTTGTAAAACATTTCATGTCTTTCTATGATAGCAGACTCTGTAGTTTGCCCCTGCCTCTCTGTCCCCTTTCCATTGGCTCTTCCTTGTCTATCTGCCTAATTGCTGTCTAAAGTAGTCATACATAAATCATTTGTTCTGACTAATTAACTCTTCTTATACTTTTTCTTCTTAGATAGATTCCTCCAGTTTCAGAACTGAATTTTTGGAGGGACAGCTGGCCTAATTCAAGATCCTTCTGCTTCAGCCTCCCAAGTACTTGTATTAAAGGTACAACCACACCTGACTCTAATCTTTAACAAAGAGAAATTGTATATATTTAAAGTATACAGTATGATATTTTGATGTAGGTTGTA
This sequence comes from Dipus sagitta, assembly GCA_036346955.1. NCBI lineage: Eukaryota > Metazoa > Chordata > Mammalia > Rodentia > Dipodidae > Dipus > Dipus sagitta. The sequence continues at coordinate 68,193,939 of CM070776.1, forward strand.
CCATGTGTAATGATTCACCACAGTCAGTTTTATTAGCATACTCATCAACTTACATAGCCAATTTCATGAGGCAAGAGCACTTAAAACCTACTCTCAAAAAATTACAAGTAATGATTGGTTATTACCTATGGTTTACCATGTTGTACATAACTTCTATAGAATTTATCCATCTTAATGAAAAATTGTATCATTTTTACTATTTTCCTAACTTTTAGTGCCATTTATGTACAGACTTATTCTAATTTAGATTTCCAGGCTAAATATTTCACCTGAACTGTATCCTCAAAAACCTCACAGCCTACTTTAAAAGCTAATGCCTTTCATGAATTTTAAAATCAAGTTATATGTAAACAAACTAATTATTCCTTTTACAAACATACATAGAATACACTTATAACATACATCTGTCTTTATCTTCTTTGCTCTAATTGAGTGAAAAATATAAAGATTTGCCCACATTACTTAAGCCAGAAGCAAGAATTATTTTTCCCTCCTTAGATTTACAGTGAGTCCTGTGAATAATATCTCACAAACATATTGTTAATTTATCTCCATGTAAAATCAAATATACTTGAACACTGTTCCTTAAGTTTCTCAAAATATAGTGCCTATTTGTACATCTCAGTATAGTCAGTATGGGAGAGAAATGTTGGTGGAAAAAGTTAGCTTTGTAGTGCTAGCATGGCTTAAGCCTACACTGTTAGCATTTAAGAGGAAGAGTTCAAGGCCAGGCTGGACTATGTAATGAGTTCCAGTCTAGTCAGCAACACAGTGTGAAGCTTTATCTTAAACACAAGCATTACCTTTTTAAAATTTATTAATTTAGGATTAAAGGTGAGAATATGGAGACTGATCAGAGGAGCATAGGTTAAAAATCAGGGCACTTTTCTTTTTGAATGGGTTCAATATCTATCTATCTGTCTATATGTATGCATATATACATACATATAATTTAAATACAACTACATGTAACATCTTACTATATATTTGTGAGACTTTTATTTTTTAATTATGAAAGGAACATAAGTTTTGAAGTGTTTTATATGTATGTATGTATATATGTATATGCTTAATATATCTATGCTGAGGATCAAATGCATAGCCTTGTACATACTAGGCAGTGTTTTACTCTTGAGCCCAAGATTCCAAGATTCCAAGCCCATTTAAGAAGGTATTTTAAAGAATATGAGATTTTAAATTAGACCTGGATTTTATATTCTGCCTCTGCCACCTATGAATTTTGGGAAATCAAATGTCCCAACTATAAAATTAAAGTAGGAATATCTTGTCCATAGAGACCTTATAAGGATGAAATAATATTATTTACTTGAGGTACTTAACCAGACTATAAGAAATACAGTTAATGTTCAATAAAAGTTAGGGGAGGCAATTTTATCACTAAGAGCAGAGACAGCAGTAGAATAATTGTAATAGGAGTATCTTCTCATACTTTGTTGTGCCATTGCCTGTGAACTTTTTCTTAGTTGAGTTTTAGTTAGTCTGACTGACTTTTAAGACTCACATATGGGGGCTGGGAAGGTGGCTCAAAAGTTAAAGATTTTTTTTATTGCAAAAAAAATTCCCCAGTACCCACATAAAGCCAGTGGCACACACATTTGGAGTTTGCAGCAGCAAGAGGTTCTTGAGTACGTATTCAATCTCAAATCTCTCACTTTCTCCTTGCAAATAAATTAAAAAAATGTTTTAAAATTAAAAAAAAATACTCTGTCATGGTTGTGAACCCCTTTAATCCTAACACTCTGGGGAGGCAGAGGTAGGAGGACTGCTGAGTTCAAGGCCAGTCTGGAACTACAGAATTAGTTCCATGTCAGCCTGGGTTAGAGTGAGACCCTACCTCAGAATCCTCCCCCCCCCAAAAAGACTAACTTATGCTTTTCAGTAAGTTTTCATAATATGCCAAGAGAAGTTGAAAGTATCCTGTCAGCATTTATAGTACTAAATAGACTGCTCCAGTGGTGATTGTGAGTTACATGTATGCATATATTTTTTATGAAACTCATTACACAAAGACTATAAAGCCTTACTTTTACAACAAATCAAATAATGAAATGCTATTATTAAAAGAATGTGAAGTGCATTATTTCCTTAGTATTTTGACTTTAATATAGATTTTAATATCATTCATTATATAAGCCGCATTAAGGATTATACAATTTTATCACAGTATACGTAAATTTGCATTCAATGTAATATATTCCAAAAAGTTGAAAAATATGCTTTGGGCTATAGTTCAGTATTTTTGTAAGGACCATCAATGCTATTCTTCGTGTTACAGCAAGAACAAAAGTTAAATGTTTCTTCTTTGATATTTTTATTTTGTTTGTTTAGGTTTTTACAAATATATATATTTGTATATATACATATATAACATGTTATATTAATATATAATAATATACATATATTTGAGATAGAGAATGGGTGTGCCAGGGACTCCAGTCACTGTAAATGAACTATAGAGACATGCTACCTTGTACATCTGGCTTATGTAGGTCCTGGGAACTGAACTTGTGTCCTGAGGAATTGAACCAAAGTCCTTTCGCTTTGCAGGCAAGAGCCTTAACCTCTAAGCCATCACTCCAGCCCTGATTAGTTCTTAAGATAAGATTTTACCTTCTTTTCCAGGCTGGCCTTGATTTCGTAATAGCTCTCCTGCCTCAGCTTCACAAATCCTGGGATTACTGATGTGAGTTATCATATCTAGCTCTAATTTTTTAAACTTTTTATTGAAAGCTTTCATAAGTGTATAGAATAAACCATGATAATTCCCTCCCACCACTCCTATTGCTCCCCTCCAAACCCATCCACTATTGCATTTCTCTTCTTTCCAATTATTATTTCTTCTATTATCATGTCATTATTGATTTCTCCTATTATGAAGATCTTGTGTTGGTAGTGTCAGGCACTGTGAGGTCATGAATATCAAGGTCACTTTGTGTTTGGAAGATAGAACTGTAAACAGTCCTCCCCTTCCTTTGGCTCTTACACTTCTTCCTCAGGGTCCTTGAGCCTTGGAGGGTGTGATAGAGATGTTTCAGTGCTGAACTCCCCACCCACTGTCACTTATTCTCAGCACTATGATGAGTTTTGAGTCACCCCAGTGGTCACCACCATTCTAAAGAAAAGCTTCTCTAATCAAAAGTGAAAGTAGCATTAATATGTGGCCATAAACATTAAAAAAGTATCTAGAGGGAAGTTTGTTAGGCCTAATATATGCATTTAGCCAGGCACAAAATGTCATTACTCCCCTAGGGTTCATGACGTCCCCAGCCATAGGCTTTTGATTAGGTTTTGAGTACAAGGCATGAATTCCCTCCTGTGGAGTGGACCTCCAATCCAGTTAGAGAGCATTGGGATGCTGGAGAGATGGCTTAGCAGTTAAGGTTCTTGCCTGCAAAGCCTAAGAACCCACGTTCAACTCTCTAGATCCAGGTAAGCCAGACACACAAAGGTGAGGCAAGTGCAAGGTCACACATACCCACTAGTTGGCACAAGTTTCCAGAGTTTGATTGCAGTGGCTGAGCCCCTGGCATGCCAATTGTCTCTCCCTCTGTCTCTCTCTGTCTAAAATTTAAAAGTGCAGTTGTCTTCCTCCATATCAGACATGCCACTATAGTACCAGTTGGCATAGTTGGCCTGTCTGGCCAGCTGTAAGGCTTGCGGGGTAAGTTCGATTTTTCTTTTTCTTGAAATATGATCACTAATTGAGGTTGCTTGGGAACATGTAGCCCAAGCCTGCCTTGAATTCATGGCAATCCTGTCTTAGCCTATAAAAATGTGTAAAATTAACACTTCTTGAAAAACATTCATATGTTCTCTTTTATTTATAAGGAATGAATAAGTGTTGAAGTTTTATTGAAGGTTTATCATTAATCTTATTTAATCATATTATGATCATATGAAGAAAATAGTTATTACTCCCATTTACAGATGATAAAACTAAGACATATGTGTTTGTGTATATATGTGTGTGTTAGTAACCATGGCAACATCATTTAAAAATTATAGCTATTCAGATTATATCCCAAATATATTAGGATTCTGAGGCTATAGTTCCTTTTGTACTGTATAATGGTAACTTATTTATTGAAAAGTCTTTATTGTTTAAGATACTAAGCTGGACATTTTACCTAATACACTAATTTTACTTTCTATAACATCCATATGAGATATGAATTATGCTCATTGTATAAGTGAAAGATGTAAAGTTTTAGTAATTTAAATATTTAACCCATGATTGCATAGTTATAGACAACCAAACTGGAATTTGAATCTATAATATTATAATAATTCTAGTCTAGTACCTATCATACTTTTAAATCAAGATTGTAAATGACAAGTGACAGAACTCCAGCAGTTCTTTTTTGGTTCTAATTGTAATACAATATAACTTTCATGATACATTTTGAAAGTTGTCTCAAAATTAACATTTCAGTTCTAAATATGACTGAATTTTTACATATTAAAGAGTACATGGGCTAATAATGAAAATAGTTCCAGAATGATTTTTTTGCCTTATTATTATTATTATTATTTTTTTTTTTACAGTCAGTTTGGTACCATTATTAGGCTCATCCGTGACCTACCCCCTCCCCTTGGCCCCTCCTTGTTGAGGTATACGGGTCATGCATTGTGGAGTTAGCCCACAGTTATGGGTAAGCTAAATGTCTCTGCATCTCATGACCCAACATGTGGCTCTGACATTCTTTCCGTCCCCTCTTCCGCAAAATTTCCATGAGCCATGTTGGGTTCATTTTTGGTCTGCTTCAGTGATGAGGTGTTGGAGGCCTCTGAGGCTCTGGCTCTCTGATTTGGTAGGAGTTGATTTTTCTCTGTGGTGATCTCCTTCCCCCTTGTGCTGGTATCCGGTTCATCAGGAGAACAGCCCCCTTGCTTGTTTCTCCAATTTTTCTTAGTTTCATCCGGAGCCCTTTTGAGGTATGATGGGGTGGCTCTCTCCTTAGGATCTACATCTATCTGAAAAAGAGAAGCAGATTCTCCAACGGAGAGTAAGTTAGCAACAGGACAAATGAGATAACCCTTACTTTTTTTTTATAGAGAATTTAATAGGTGTCGGCCCTCTTGTAGCCCACAATTGATGGTAGCTTGATATTGGAGAATGGGCTTATGTTTGGATATGGTTCTGACTTGTTTCCAGCTCCAGTTATGGGTCCCATACCAGTGAGGGGATCAGTTAGCCAAATTGAGAGCAGTTGGTTCCCCACCATGGCTGTGTGCTACCACTGCACTTGTGTGGGCATCACAACAAGTTATTTGCTGCTAAGTAGGTTAGACCATGCGTTGCTTCGACAGATTTTGGTCATTTTCCCCCAGTCGCCCATGTAGCACCTTCTGGCACTAGACGCGCTGACTGTCTGGGGACTGACTCTCTTCCAGCTTCCAGCCATGCCATTCTAATTTGCATGTCAATCACATAAGGTGTCTTCAGCAGTAGGGTCTTACCACTAGCCTTTGGTGGGTCATCAAGTACTCTGACAGAAATCTGTCTGTCTTTTAGGAAACCTTGTAGGTCTCTCTGATCAAAAGCTCATTGTGGATGATAGCCCCATGCTGGTTCTGGGAGTTACAGGTCAGTGCCCACTAAGAAAATGAGGAAAATGATAAATAATATTCAAGAGTTAGAGATAAGAGAGAGAGAGAGATGAGAGGGAGAGGGGAAGTGAGGGAGGGAAGATGTAGAAGATAAGGTTAGTCTTGATCTTACCCTCTCCAGTGTCTTGTGGTTCAGGTGTTCCCTGTAAGGGCCTGGTGAAGGATCAGCTATTTGGTCTGTCTTTTAGTAAGTAGAAAATTATGGTACCATTGCCGTTTGGGTCTAGATTTGTGTTTCCCACCCCTTTGATGCCCTCCCCTCCCTCCCCTTCCATCCTAGTGTCTAGTCTAGGAGGTGCTTGCTGGGTATGTAAGGTATCTTGGGTAGATTCAGTTTAGGTGCTGTAGATGAGTGAGACTATGTGGCGATTTCTTTTCTGTGATTGGGTAAGTTCACTGAGAATGATCTGTTCCAGGTTCAACCATTTTTCCTCAAATTTCATTGTGTCATGTTTTCTTACTGCTGTATAGAATTCCATTGTGTAGATATACCACATCTTAGTTATCCATTCTTCTAGTGATGGACATCTGGGTTGATTCCAGCACTTAGCTATTACAAATTGAGCCGCTATAAACATGGTTGAGCAAATCTCTCTAGCCTGTGGTTTGAAGGTTTTAGGGTAGATGCCCAGTAAGGGAATAACTGGGTCTGTTGGTATCTCTATACTCAGCTTTTTCAGAAGTCTCCATATTGCTTTCCAAAGTGGTTGTACCATCCTACATTCCCACCAGCAGTGGATGAGTGTTCCTACTTCTCCACATCTTCGCCAGCATTTATTTTTATTTGATTTTTTGATGTTTGCTATCCTTATTGGGGTAAGGTGGAATCTCATAGTTGTTTTAATTTGCATTTCTCTGATGATTAGGGATGATGAACATTTTCTTAAGTGTATGTTTGATTTTTTAAGTATTTTAAGCATTTCCTTTTATTTAAAAATACTTTATTACAGAAGGGTATGTTGTTACATACCTGTAATCCCAACACTAAGGAGCCAAAGACAGGTGGATCACCACAACTTCAAAGAGAGCTTCATTTACATAGCTCCAGACCTCATGGGACTATTTATTGAGACCCTTTCTCAAAAAAGCAATAGCACCAAAAAGTTATTAATAGTATTGTTTGTTTTAAATATATTTATTTATTTTTATTTTTTGAGAGAATAAGAGTGAGTATTGGTACAATAGGGACTCTTGCCACTGCAAATGAACTCCAGATGCTTGTACCACTTTGTTCATCTGGCTTTATTTGGGTACCCCTTGGTCGAATCTGGGCTGGCAGGTTTTGCAAATAAGTGTATCTAACAGCTGAGCCATCTCTCCAAACTCCAAGTCATTAATTTTAAAAATATGTTTCTGTTCTAGTTTCATTTTTTCTTTTTTTTTACATCAGGGTCTTGCTATGTAGCCCTTATTGGCCAAACACTCACTGTGTGACCCAGGATCTCCTCAAATGATGGCAATCCTCTTGCTTCAGTCTTCTAAGTGCTGAGTTTAGCTCTGTGCCAATATACCTAACTAATTATAGAAGTCACTCAGCATTATCCAGTGTTGTAGAATTTGTTATGTATAGTATTCTAAATATCTCTGTTTACTATGTTATATCTGTTCAAATACCCATTAAGTAAAGTTTGTATAAAGGTATGTTACCACAGTATGTATGTAGGGGAGAGGGAGATAAATAAGTATTTCCCATTTTCCAGGGCTACGAAATGTAGCTCAGGTGGTGCAGGACATGCCTAAAATGCATAAAGCCCTGGATGCAATCCTCAGCATCTCATAATATGCATAATATACATAATAACAGATGTGATGACACACTGGGGAAGGTGGAGGCAGGAGGATCAGAATTTTAAGGTCATACTCAGCTACATAGGAAGTTACAAGCCAGCTTGGTATGCATGAAATCTTTTTACACACAAAAGAATAGAAGACTAAAAACACATCAAATAAGTGATACAAATTCTTTAACATGCTTTTTATCATTAAGGATTTTGAAGACAGTAGAAACTTCTGAGCAGTCTCTGTAAATACCAAAATTCATGCTGTGCTCTGGTACATGTTTAATATGTTATGCTTTCTGGCCTTTCGATATACTTGTGATTGTATTGCACCAGCATTTTCTGATTAAGTCATTTAAGTTTGAAGTATAACAACTGCTTAAAGTTAGATAGTTATTGAATATACACTAATTACCTGACATCCTGTGTTTTTGGATTAAGGCAAATTTTTTATTTAAAAACAATATATTTGCAAACATAATTATATCAACTCACAAATAAGCAATGAAAACAGGATTCACAGATTAAATGTAAACTTATGTAGATATATTTTGTTAGTTATAATTATCTCTTACTGTGAATTGTTTTTAGGTGATGGCAATGAAGGGTTGATGATAACAAGACATTAAAGTCCATGTTCAATAAGATATTATACTTAATTTACAAATGAAAAAAGAATTGAAGTTGTATTTTATTCACTTTTTTGGTGATTATAGTTATCACTATTTGAAAGGTGACAAGAAATGGTTTGATAATTGGTGTCTGGAAAGATCAAGTGATTTAAAGCTTTCAAACAGTGGCGCTGGAGAGATGGCTTAGCAGTTAAGGTGCTTGTCTTCAAAACCTAATGATCATGGTTTGATACCCCAGTTCCCACATCAAGCCAGATACACAAAGTGGTGCATGCATCTGAGGTTCACTTGCAGTGGCTGGAAGCCCAGGCATGCCTATTCATATTCTCTCTCTCTTTCTCTGCTTGCAAATAAATAAATAATTTACTTACTACAAATATTACAGTAGAAATAACAATAATGTTAGGTTATCAATAGGACAACTCTCTTCCATGGCTTTTTGTGATTTTTGCATTTTCTTCTTATGTGGACTATTTTGTACTTTATGATCTATTACTTATGATGAAGTAGATAAAAGCTATAAGTGCATTCTATATTTTTTCTCTTTGAGCTCCATAAGTCCATTCCAAAGTTTTCTTTTTTTTTTTTTTTTTTTTTTTGGTTTTTCGAGGTAGGGTTTCACACTGATCCAGGCTGACCTGGAATTAACTCTGTAGTCTCAGGGTGGCCTTGAACTCACGGCAATCCTCCTACCTCTGCCTCCAAAGTGCTGAGATTAAAGGTGTGCACCACCACACCCGGCCAAAGTTTTCTTTCTTGAGCTCCACAGTGTATTTTGTAACTATTGGAAGGCTTCTGTCCCAACAAGTACTTTCAGTATCTCAAAAATTGAACACATCATTTTCCCCTCAAAAAGAGTTTGTTATTCAGTGCATGCTAGGAGACAGTACAAATCCTCTCATTACTGGCATTAGTATTCTACTACTTCTCATTTTTTTATTATTATTAAGAACTTACATCATGTGTTGGTACCAGTTTTCCCTCCTCCCTGCCCCATTCTACAGGGGCCCTCTTCAGTGGGGTTACCTGTATTCCCCATGAGGTTGTGGCTTGTGGGTTGTGGGAGCAACAGTCAGTTATTGGGGGGGGGAATGCCTCTGGGAATGACTTCCCAGCCTGTGGCACCTGCAATCTTTCCACCCCCTCTTCTGCAAAATTCCCTGAGCATTGGTGTGTTTTTTTTTTTAATTTAATTTTATTTTTTCTCAATTTTTTAAAACATTTCCCATGAGTATAAAAAATATCCCATGGTAATACCCTCCCTCCCCCCCCTTTCTCCCTTTGAAATTCCATTCTCCATCATATCCCCTCCCCATCTCAATCATTCCCAATTTTATTTTCATGTCATGATCTTTCCCTACTCTTATGATGGTCTTGTGTAGGTAGTTTCAGGCACTATGAGGTCATGGATATCGAGACCATTTTATGTCTGGAGGGAGCAAGTTGTAAGGAGTCCTACCCTTCCTTTGGCTCTTACATTCTTTCCCCCACCTCTTCCGCCTTAGACCCTGAGCCTTGGAAGGTGTGATCGAGATGTTATTCGGTACTCTAGTCACTTCTTTCCAGCACCATGATAACTTCTAAGTCGTCCCAAGGTCACTGCCATCTGAAAAGAGAAGATTCTCTACCCAAAGTGAGAGTAGCATTAATATAACGGTATGAATATTAAGAGAAGTGCTTACTGGCCAGTTTGATAAGCATAGTATATACACTTATTCAGTGATGAGCTCTCAGGAGCCTCTGGATTTCTGCTTTGGTATGTGTTGAGTATTCTCAGGGTCTGTTCCCTTTACCCTGGTGCTAATTGTCAGGCTCACAATGGAAGCAGCACTCTTTCTCATCTCCCTAGTTCCTCTGTGGTTTCACCAGGGCCTTGGCTGAGATGTGAGTGGTGGTTTATCTCCTCGGGTCTTGCGACCTTCTGAATAAAAAACAAAACAAAACAGACAAACAAACAAAAAACAGATTCTCCAGCAGAGAATGGAGTCAGCATAAGTTAAATTGGATAAGCATCATTAATTTAGGGGGATTTTGATGGATGTAGCCCCTATTTTAGCCAAACACTTGTGGGAGATTGATATTGGGGAGCAAAATCTTTGCCTCCATAGGATTCAGACCTGTTTTCCAGTTCCAGATATGGGGTTCCTTTCCACTGAGTGGATCTCTTGGCCAATCAGAGAGCCATTGGTTACTCACCAAGCCAGTGTGCCACCATTGCACTGGTAGAGGAATATGACCACCAGCATGTGAGCAAGCAGGAGTCTAAGCTACTCAGAAGTGACTAGCCTGACAAGAAGTACTTATTTTATTTTTTTTTCATGCACTGATTTGATTTGAATATTTACTAGATCTATTCTTTCTACTCCTCCCATAACTTTTCTAGTTGAAACTCTCTTTTTTAAAAATATTTTTTTTATTTGTGAGGAGAGGTAGAGGGAGAGAGGAAGAGAGAGAAAAGAGGAGAGAGGAGATGAGGGGGAGGAGTTGTTGTTATTAATGGACAGGAAGGGCCTCTTTCTACTGCAAACAAACTCCATATGCATGCACCACCTTGTGCATCTGGCTTTACATCGGTACTGGAGAATTGAACCTGGGCTAACCCAGGGTAGCATGTATTACCAACAAACACCTTTAACCACTGAGCAATCTCCCCTGCCCCACTTTACACTCTCATCATTTCATGTATCGAATATAACAACTTTATCCCTGTAATACTATGTAACTTTATCAAAATATTTTATCAGTTTTCTTCCCTCCTTTCAACTCGTCTACTACGTTGCTACCAGAAAGCTTGATCTAAAACATAGTCTGACAATATCATACATCAGTATAAAGGCTGCACTGGTTCTTCATCATTTGTAGTATAAAATTTACTATTCTTACCATCTTATCTTAAGACTTTCTATAATCACAACTCTTTCTAATTCATATAACCATATTTACATAGTGCTTTAGAGCAGCAATACAGAAGTGTTTTTTTCAATTCCATATAATACTTTTTATCATCTCTGTCTCTTATCTTTAGACTTTCATTCAGCCTTGGGTTCTTTCTTTCTTTAAACCCTAGGAATTCTGGTTCTTCATTTAAGTCTTGGGTCATATGCTAATCATAGAAACTTTTTCTTGGCCACTCTTACCACTTTGCATAACTATATAATTCTCTATAATGACAGATTATATTTATTTTTGGCTAATGTTTCCCATATGCTGAAATATTTGAAGGCAGAGAGTCCATTCTTTACTGTCTAGGGGCTGTCATCATGCTTTGAGTCTACTAGGCACTGTGAAAGCGAGTATTGTGACAATGGATTTAAAATTTATGTGTATCTGTCCCAGGAAACTTATGTATGACTCATATAATAGCCCTATAAATTGGAGATAATAGTCTCCAAATTTTGCAGACTGAAGCTTATTTAACCCAGTCTTACTCAGAGAGCTAGCAAGCACTAGAAACTAGAAGCAAATTTAAATATGCTTCAGGGCCTCATCCATTTTAGAATTATTTTTTATTACTTCTTTTTATATACTTTTTATTACTTTTTAAAAATAACTTTGTTAATTTTACATTTATTATTTGCTAAGTGATTCTCCCTTATCCTTCACATCCCCTTGCTCTTTCTACTACTCTTTCTTTTACAGGACTTGCTCTTTTTCTTTTCTCTTGCATCTATAATACCATCCCTCTCCTCTCATTTGTTTTGTGTTCATTTCATAAAACATTGACTCCAAATTCTCACTTTCTGTAACATATTCCCTCATGAGCAACATCATATTCTAATCACTCCTTCATGAATAAGTAATGTACCTTTATAGTAATTTATTGCTTTGTTCAGTTTTGTTGCTTTTTAATTGAATTTACATCATTGTCAGGTGTAATTTTTTTCTCATTTTTAGTGCATATGTTTTGCTTGTACAAATGTGAAAAAGAATTTAGTTAAATTATAATTGAAGTTGACTAGGGAAATAACTAAAGAAACTCAGTAGGAAAACATTTTCTAATGTAATCACATAGTAAGTCATTTTACTGATGTTTTGTTTGCTTAAGGAATATTTACAAGATATATTTATTTAACCTACATTCTCTTATGTTATATAAAAAGTATTTGGCTTTAATCCATGATATGTTTCTATATTATGGGTAGCACATTTAGGTTTATCTCATATGTTTCGATATATTTTAAGAGAAAAGGATAATAGTCCAGTTTTCATAAATTATTGGTCCTAGAAAATAAGAAGAGCATATAGAGAAATGTTTCTCACTATTGCTTGGACAGTAGAATCATTTAGGGTCTTCTAGCACTCTCAGTGACCAGGGCAATTCCATCAGAACCTTTTAGGTAAAATCCAAAATTTAGCATATTGTTAAAATCATCATGACACTTGTAACAGGTGATCAAGAAAAACTGCTGGGAAAAGATAATGGTTAAAATAATAGATGATTGCAATTACAGAGCATGGATACTTGTGTTTCCTCCTACTTGGATTAAATATCTGATCTATAACTACTGAGGATTACTTTAGCTATTTGACCTGATTCCTGGTCTGTGCATTATAAATTAGAAAATCTACTCATGGAGTTGCAGGGCAATGAATGAGACAATGTATGTAAAGTTTGTCTGTGTTAAGAGGTACTAGTACCCTTTAAATATATACATATCCACTTCATTTTAAATTAGTTTGCTACTTCTCTCCCAATGATGTCTTGAATATTCTTATTTTGATATGTTGCAGTACACAACCTGGGAGCAATCTAAGAACAAGATGCCTCCTTAAGTCAGGGTTGAATCATATCTGGATGAATTGCTAACCAATAAATTTGGTTGGTAAAGGATTTTTATATATCTGTCAGTGCATCACCTTTTACACACAGGATAAATTCATTGTTTTTAAAATAGAAAGTGTTTCATTGAATCTAAATCCAGCCTCTTTCTGTTTCCTTAGTACATAATAAAAGTAGATATTTTTGTTTATGTTGCTCAGTACTTGATGGAGTCATACCTTGTCAATTGTCTTCAATTTAAGCTGAAGTTAATAACCATGCAAGATAAAACAAAACACCCTGGAAAAATTAACATAAAAAGGTGTTTCTTTCAAAATCAAATTCTTTCCACAGTGATAATAAGATACCTGCACAAACAACTTTAAATAAATACAGGCTATGTGAGAAGTGAACCCTGAAAGCTGAATAACTTTTGTGTTTAGCAAGTGGCCTCCACTATGTTCCTGTCTTACACTGCTAACTTATGAGCTCCTTATGTTACAACACAGATGAACATGTGATATACAAAGTAACAGTTGGCAGCATAGTGACACACCTGTCAGATAAATTGATCTCTGCTTCCTCTTAGCTCATGTCATGTAGAGCTGCAAATTTTGTATTTAAAATATTTTATTTTTATTTATTTATTTGACAGAGAAAGAGGGAGAGAGAGAGAAGGGGGGAATGGGTGTGCCAGGGCCTCTAGCCACTGCAAACGAACTCCAGACGCATGTGCCCCCTTGTTCATCTGGCTAACGTGGGTCCTGGGGAATTGAACCTGGATCCTTTGGCTTTGCAGGCAAATGCCTTAACTGCTAAGCCATCCCTGCAACTCCCAAATTTTCTATTTATTAGTATCCATTTTATCCAAACATTATTATCCAAACATTCTGATGTTTGGTGTTTTTTTTTTTTTTTTCCTTCTCTGATAGTGACTTTGTAATAGCTATCCATCACATAGGTGAATGAGTACTGTAAGTATTTTGGTTATGACCAAATAAATTACAAGTGTAATTTTTTAAAGAATTTATTTATTTGTAAGAAGGATAGGTAGAGATAGAGCAGAGACAAAGAATGAGTATGCTGGGATCTCCAGCTGCTGCAAATGAACTCCGGATGCATTTACTTTATGTATCTGGCTTTGAGTACTGGGGAACCAAACCTGGGTCTTTGGCTTTGCAGGTGAGTGTCTTAACTGCAGAGCCATTTCTCTAGTCTGAGACTAGAATTACTTTTGTTTAAATATTTTATTTTTATATATTTATTAGAGAGAGAATTAGGCAGATAGAGAGAGAATGAGCCAGCCAGGGCTTCTAGCCACTGTAAATGAACTCCATACACATGAGCCACTTTGTGAATCTGGCTTATGTGGGTGCTGGGAATTAAACCTAGCTTGTTATGCTCCATAGGCAAGTGTCTTAACAATTAAGCCATCGTTCCAGTCCAGCAAGTGTAAATTTGAAGCTTGCACATTGGCACATTGTATTTAATTTGTGGGCAGGAAACACAGTTTAGACTATTGATCACAGTGATACTTGATTAATTTGCCACAGATGTGATTAATAGTTTATCATTTCTTGGAGAAATAATTTATAATGAAACATATTGAGAATATACTTAATATTTTCACAGGCTCTCAGGATCATATGATATGTGATGCCACAGTTAGAGGCTGTATAGAATACATAGTGGGTTTAATACTACTAATCCTATGATAATTAAATTTTGCTCTGCTTCCATGAAAAATATTGTACAAAATATAAGAACTTCATTTGCCTTTATGCTATTTAGAATATGTTGTTTCTCTTCTTCAAGTGTCTTCTATTAATATGCTATTCATACTTCAACACAATATAGATAAACAGAAAGAAAACACCCACTGTGGCCTATCTTAAGGAGTTAGACCTGATCAGTGATTAAAATAAGAAACTTTAGGTAGCTTTCACATCCAGGGCTTCTACACTGCATCATTTTTAATGGTCAACTTTTACACTGCTAGTGTATACCACTTGTGTCATTTGGAGGCAGTGTATACAATGTTTGCATTGGCAAGCTGATATTTTTCTAATTTATTGGACTTTTAATCACTGATATTTAGCATAATCAGGTCTGGTACTCGTAACATCCCAAACAAAATATTGTACAGAACCAAGCTCAGCATAAGAAGAATTTGAATCACCTTCTACAAAAAGACATGCATAGAAGAATCACTTGTAATGCAAGTAAATAGGCTAACATCATAGAAATATAAAGCTAGAAATTAAGAAAGTATATCTCTAAATTTGAAAATAAATGCTTTAAATATATTTTCATTAAATATTTGTATCCAGATATAACTATAAATAAATTATATATGTATATATAGAGAATACATAAGTACACATATCAATTATCTTTCTTATTTTACCCATGTAGTATTTTTTGAGACATGATTTCATGTAGCTGAGGATGACCTTGAACTCCTGATCCTCCTCCATTTCCCATGTACTAGGATTATAGGCATGTGCCAGCACATCTATTGCAACATTGCATTTAAAAATGTTGGACTCTTATTTTAAATTTCACATACATGGTTCCTTGTATTCAATGAAGTGCCAAATGCTATAGAAGTTATTTTTAAGTTACCAGGACAAAACAGCCAATGAGAAGCATATTATGGAAGGAAAGGTTTTATTTATAGCTTATAGATTCAAGAAGTTTCATCATGGGGAAAACATGGCAGGAGAAGGCAGCCTGGCATCACATCTTCACATCAGTAAGAAGCAACAGTGAACTGAGTGTAACAAGTGGCACTGGGATATAATACCCCAGTGCCTGCATTCAATGACACACATCCTTCAGAAAGGCTCCAAAACCTTACCAAACAGCTCCACCAGCTGGGAATTAGTTATTAGGTATGAAGTTTAATCATAAACATATCAGGCTATGAGAGTTATTTTACATTTGAACCACTAAACTGTACCCCCAGTCCTTAAAGATGCATGACCATCTCATGAGGCAAAATGCCTTCAGTACAACTTTAAAGGTCCCCATATTTGTTACCAGACTCAGCACTGCTCAGAAGTCCACAGTTCACAGGTTCGTCTGTGACTCATGACAGCCACTTAACTGTGTATCCTATAAATTCAAAGCACAATGCACATACTTCAACACATAATGGCACAAAGTAGCCATTTCCATTCCAAAAGGGAGGAATGGAAGCATAGCAAGGAAATATTGGACCAACGCAAGATCAAAATCTGCAGTTCCGTATCCAGCACTTGGGACCCATGCTGAAATATCCCCAGCTCCAAAAGTTTTGTGTAGTTCTGCCTCTCTTCCCATGGACTTTTGTTTTTCTCATTAGCTTGATCTTAATCACAAACACATGAGGCTATGGGGGATACTTTACATTCAATTTCTACAAATATCAATCCCTATTTTAAACATTTAATCAAAGCTATTAGGAAAATACAATTTCTAGAAATATTCTGGAACATTATTTGTACCTAGGGTACAGTGAAAAGGCTATTGGATGTAACAAATTGTACTCTTTTTATAATTTATTTAATTTTTTGTTAATTAGTTTGATACTCAGTAAATACGTTCAAGTTGGTACCATTGTTAGGCTCGTCCATGCCCTACCCCTTCCCCCTGGCCCGTCCTTGTTGAGGTATATGGGTCATGCATTGTGGAGTTAGCCCACAGTTATGGGTAGGAGAAATGTCTCTGCCTATCACGACCCAGTGTGTGGCTCTGACATTCTTTCCACCCCCTCTTCCGCAAAATTTCCCTGAGCCATGTTGGGTTCATTTTTGGTTTGCTTCAGTGATGAGGTGTTGGGAGCCTCTGGGTCTCTGGATATCTGATTTGATGGGAGTTGATTTTTCTCTGTGTTGATCTCCTTCACCCTTGTGCTGGTATCCGGTTCACCAAGAAAATAGCACCCTTTCTTATTTCACCAATTATTCTTAGTTTCAGCTGGGGCCCTTTTGAGGTATGAATTTTATTCTTTATACAGAATTTAACAGGTGTAGACCCTCTTGTAGCCCACGATTGGTGGTAGCTTGATATTGGTGAGTGGGCTCATGTTTGGATATGGTTCTGACTTGTTTCCAGCTCCAGCTATGGGTCCCGTTCCAGTGAGCAGATTAGTTAGCCAAATCAAGAGTACTTGGTTTCCCACCATGGCTGTTTGCCACTATTGCACTTGTGTGAGCATCACGACAGGTTATTTGCTGCTAAGTAGGTTAGACCATGAATTGCTTGGACAGATATTGGTCATTTTCCCCCAGTCGCCCATGTAGCACATTCTGGCACTAGACGCACTGACTATCTGGGGACTCTTATAGTCACATTTCTATTTTTAATTTCCTTGTCTATATATCTATCATTTGTTATGTATTATGCATTTTTATTATTATATACTATACTTCATGTGCTTACTATTATCATGAAGTAGTCTGTAATTTTTATCAAAAGTGAATAACCAGGACTCCTGCAATCAAGGAATATTGAGGATGTTTCACTTTTATAACTTAAGATGTTATAGTTAAGATAATATGAAATGTAAACAACTAGTAATCTCACTTTAAGTATGTACCCTCTTCTAAGAAATGAAGTTTTTAATAGAAAATACTGGTCTTTCTTTCATCTTTGAATCTTCAGTGACTGACAATGTGCTTGGCCAATAGGAAACTTCCTACGTTAACAAGAATTATTTGTAGAATACTATGTACACGTCATTATTTTATTTGCTTATCAAGTATCAGTGAACAGAAACACTACTATTACTATAGTAGGAGATAAAAAAGATAAATAAAAATAAAATAAAATAAAGAATGTGAGTCATGCTAAGAAGAATTTCAAGTAAAAGAGAAAAGATAAATATAGAGGCCTGGGGGAAGGAAAGTAAGTTGTTTTATAAAAAGTAGCCATGGAAAGTCTTGTCAAGAAGGCAACATTTTTTAAGTTCTCCTGTTTATTTATTTTATGAAATCACATCCTAAAACTATTTCAAGCAATAAATCATTTCCAACATTTGTCATAATATGCTCCACCTGGTGTAAAGCCTCTGCAGTCAAGAAAAAATGTGGCCCTGAGACCCTGGAATCTTTTGATCTCAGATGAGAAACAAAGATGGCACTTAGAGTAGTTTCCTCTCCAGCAGCACCTGCTGGACTTGATGATGGTATCTATCCAGGGAAGAGCACATCACTTAGGCCCCCAGACACACAATAATTCACTCCACAGAGTAGAGAAGTAGCCTAGGCTCAAAATTGGCTGCGATGCATGTAGATGCCCAGCTGCTGGTATTGGAAGAAGACAACTTTAAGAGAGAGAGAGAGAGAGGAAGCTAGAGAGAATTTGCACACCAGGGCCTGTAGCTGCTGCACCCGAACTCCAGACACATGTGCCACTTTGTGTATCTGGTCTTACTGGGGAATCAAAACAGGGTCCAGTGTTGCCAGGCTTTGCAGGTAAGTGCCTTAAGCTCTGAGCCATCTGTCCATACTGCAAGAAGGCAACTTTTAAGACCTGAAGGAAGTGAGAGAAACCAACATGTGGATAGATGGTAGAAATATATTTCAGAATAGATAATTCTTTGTGACATTAGTGAGTTAAACATATGTAATAAACACAAATTAGGCAAACAGAGCTAGAGTGTATACAGAAAGAGTGGTTGATACAGGTTTGATAAATAATAGATAAAGCCCTTATCATCATATTCAAACTTGATTTTTATTTTATTTGATGTGGCTTATTATGGTGATGATTGTTAGTCTAGAAAATTTGAGCAGAATGGTCATATATTAAGAATTCAGTTTTTATTTTTCAAAGCTGGAGAGACATAAAGCATAAGCAGGGGATCCAACTAGGAAAATATTACAGCAGTCTAAGTGAGATTATATGGCCTGGATTACAGTGGAAGTTGTATAGTGGCAAAAGGTTATTGCTGCTCTATTCACAATAGTTAGGAAATGGAACCAGCCTACAACTCCCTCAATAGATGAATGGATAATAAAGATGTGGTACATTTATACAATGGAGTTCTATTCAGTAGTAAAGAAAAATAAAATTATGAAATTTTCTGGGAAATGGGTGGATCTGGAAAGGATTATACTAAGTGAGGTAACCCAGGCTTAGGCCAAACATCACATGTTCTCTCTCATATGTGAATCCTAGCTACAAATGTTTAGGCTCGTGTGTGAGCTGGAACCAAAAGTTGGTAACAGAGGCCAGTAACCTGGAAAAAGGCTATAAGAGAGGGAGGAGAAGGAAGGATTTTAGGGGATGGTATTGTATATATGTAAGTAGAAGGACAGATTACAGGGAGTGAGGCCAGGGGAAGAGAAGGGTGGGGAGGGTCAATCAAAATTCAAGGTATTCTGAATAAGACATATAAAGGCCTACTTCCTTGGATAATGGCACATCCAGAAGCCATAGATTGCTACTGGAAAATTTTCACTGCTGGAGATGGGATACCTACCAGTGAGCTGTTGGCCAGGGAGGTCCCTGTTGCCTCCAAAACATTACAGGATATTGCCAAGGTCCTTGGTTTCCCACGAGTAACAGATGGTAAGACCCTATTGCTGAAGACTTCACATGCATGGGCAACAAGATCACTGAAAAATCAAGTTGGTGCTGAGCTGAATACCTTCTTCCTGTAGACCAGCTGACTGAAAGCTGGAGAAAGCTGCACTGCATGCAGCCCTATAGGAGACAGAAGTCATCAGCGGTGAAAACAGTGAACATTGGAAGCCTCAAAGATTGGCTCTGCTCTGGGGAAAATCAACTGCTCTCTAATTGGACTGGATGCCCGCTCTTTGGGAGGGAATACATGCCTGGTACTGAAAACCTAATTAAAAGCCCATGGAAGGGCAGGTCATGTGCCTTAGGGTTATAAAGCCTGCTCTTGTCTGGATAAATGCATATATTTTTCTCACCAAACTGCCATGAAAGCACAACACTTAATGTTCATATTCGTACATATTAATGCTACTCTCACTTTGGTTAGAGAAGTTTCTCTTTTCAGATGGCACTGACCACTGGGATGAGAAGAAGTGACAGGAGTGCTCAGCACTGAAACATCTCTATCACACTCTCCAAGGCTCATGGTCCATTGCGGATGAGGTGGCAGAAATAATGTAAGAGCTAAAGGAAGGGTATCACTCCTTACAATACAACTGTCCAGACAGAAATTGGCCTCGATATCCATGACCTCTCAGTGCCTAGCAATACTTTCACAAGACCCTCATAATAGGAGAAAAAGATGATGACATTAAAATAAAAAAGAGACTAACAAAGAGGGAGTTGATATGATGGAGAGTGGAGTTGTGAAGGGGAAAATGAGGGAGGGGAAGGAAATATCATGGTTTATTGTCTGTAAGTATAGTAGTTGTCAATAAAAAAGTGACTTAATACCTAATTATATTTTAAAAAGGGAACTCAACACATTTTGATACTTTTGAATATTTTTCAGAAGTTATAGCGTTGGGTCAAGTAAAAATTCTATCATTCGGCTGGAGAGATGCCTTAGCAGTTAAGGTGCTTGCCTGCAAAGCCAAAGTACCTAGCTTCAACTCCCCAGAACCCAAGTAAGCCAGATGCACAAGGTGGAACTTGTGTCCGGAGTTGGTTTACAGTAGCTAGAAGCCCTGCCCTGATGTACCCATTCTCTCTGTAGTAAATAAATAAATATGATAAAAAGGTTTTTTATTCTATTTTCTTTTCCATTTTTTGACATAGTGTTTCACTCTAGCCCAGGCTGACCTGGAATTCACTATGTAGCCTCAGGGTGGCCTTAAACTCACATTGATCCTTCTACCTCTTTTTCAAAAGTGTTGGGATTAAAGACAGGCACCACCACACCCGGCTTATTATTAATTTTTTAAAGATACTATGTACTGATTTTCATAGACTGTAATAATTTACATTGCCACCATCAGTATGTAAAAATTTCCCCACTTCCTTATCAGTATTATTATTATTATTATTATTATTATTATTTTCTTTTTAGTTTTTCAATGTAAGGTCTCGCTCTAGCCCAGGCTGACCTGGAATTCACTATATGGTCTCAGGGTGGCCTTGAACTCATGTTGAACTCATGGTGATTCTCCTACCTCTGCCTCCCAAGTGCTGATATTAAAGGCCTGTGCCACCACACCTGGCTGTTGTTTGTTTTCTTGATAGTAGCTATTGTGACTAGGGAGACGTGAAGTAACTGTAATTTTGATTTCTATTTCTCTCATAGCTAAGCACGTTGAAATTTTTCACCTTTATTGAGCATTTAAGTTCATTTGAGGTCTTTGAAGTTCTTTATACATTCTAGATATTAACCCTCTTTTATGGAGGAAGGGGTTTATTTCAGACTTACAGAATCTTGAGGAAGCATCATTGTTGAGGAAGAAGCTGGCTCACTTCCAATGTCCTTTTGAGTGGATATTTAGTAAAAAAAAAAATTTCTCTCGCTGGGCATGGTGGCACACACCTTTAATCCCAGCATTTGGGAGGCAGAGGTAGAAGGATTGCCATGAGTTCGAGGCCACCCTGATGCTACATAGTGAATTCCAGGTCAGCCTGGGCTAGAATGAGACCCTACCTCGAAAAACCAAAAAAAAAATTTTTTTTCTCTCATTCTGTGGACTATCACTTTGTTGTCTTTTTGGCTTTGCAGAAGCTTTTTATTTTTATATAGCCCAATTCGTTCATGTTTGCTTTAATTTCCTGAAGTGCTAGAGAAATCATAGCAAAATAAAATGTCATTTGCTTTTGTTTTATTAGTCATATTCTCTATTTTTAGTTCTGCCAGATAGAGAACATTTTTTCATCAAATACATCATGATGTTTTAGTTCAAGGGTATAGGTATTAATTTTCTGGAAGGTTTATTAGTATAGTAAATATTTAAAAAACAATAATATGAGTGAAAAGGAACCCTTTTCAACAGCTTTCTTTATGTTATAAAATAACTTTACTAAAATTGAATAAAACGTTACATTTTGTGATTTCTTATGATCTTTAACTTTCTATTAACATCTTTTATTTTAAATGGTAATCCTAAAGAATATACTAGAAGTTATGATTAATAAAAGTTCCTGTTAATATTTCCATTGTAAGATATTTTTGCTGAATCTAACTAAAATTAGAAGTTATGTGGCTCTCACATGTAGAAGATTAGGGAGTAGAAATTAATCATAAATTATAGTCCACCTTTCTAAGTAGGAACAACAAAAATCTTTGTATTCCACAAAATATATTCATTTATAAGTTTGATAAAGAAAGCATAATCTTACCAAAGTAAATTTGAAGTACAAATAGAATTGAATGGAAAACTTATGCTGTTACATTTAATCCTATTACAATGCTCCTCAAAGCATAATTCAAGGAAACACCTAGAAGTCTCTGAAATATTTCTAGGAGTCCACAGGGATGAGAGCCCTTTTCATAATAGTACAAAATATTTTCCTCATTTATTGTGTTTGCATTTTATACAATATTCACAATTATACATAAAAGTACTAATGCCCTAGCATGAATCTTAGGACTGGGAGTAAGCTATTTAATTCCTGAATTCTTTGCTAACTTAAACAATGGAAAAAGGGAATCTCTACTTCAGAATGTTCTTGATGCGGTAAAAATATTTTTATTGTATCTAGACCCTTGGTTATTAAATGTATTCTTTTACTAATCTTTGCAACAGGTGTAAAGTAGGTAAAATCATTTCTGTCTAATACCATGTATACAATATTCACAATTATACATAAAAGTACTAATGCCCTAGCATGAATCTTAGGACTGGGAGTAAGCTATTTAATTCCTGAATTCTTTGCTAACTTAAACAATGGAAAAAGGGAATCTCTACTTCAGAATGTTCTTGATGCGGTAAAAATATTTTTATTGTATCTAGACCCTTGGTTATTAAATGTATTCTTTTACTAATCTTTGCAACAGGTGTAAAGTAGGTAAAATCATTTCTGTCTAATACCATGTATTTATATGATTGTTTGCATTGTGAGAGTTTCCTACTAGCTTCTTCCATTTCCCTAAATGTACTACTAATAGACAAAGTATGATTATTCTATCTTGGTATTTGGCACACATTATTTTTCAAAAATGTATAATATAACTTTCTTACTTCAAAGAATGCAACTGACATTATTCGTCACATGTGATATCATGTAAGATTCAAATCAAGAATTCAAATTTTAAAATATATTTTTAATTCTGAGTTTTCATTTCTGATAGAGAAATCTAGATAAACTGTCATATGCAAAAACAAAAGCACTTGGTATTCCCAGTTCTTAAGAGTACAAAGAAGTTCAGAGACCATAGTCTTTAAGGATTACTAATCTCATGAACTAGTGACCTTGATTGCTACCTTCTTAAGAAGCAGTTGATATGTTTTCATAATTGCTTGTTTATGTTCTACCTACCACCTTTAACTTTATACTGATCCTGAACTGGTCATTGAGTACAACTCAGCCATCTTACCAGGATGGCAAATGTACAGGTCCTAGTTTCTTTATAGTCATTCTGTGATATTTCTCTTTTCAAATTTTTGTTTTGGAGGAGGATCTCCATAAGTTCTAGGGCCATCCTGAGACTACATAGCAAATTCCAGATCAGCATGGGCTAGAGCAAGACCCTACCTAAAAAACCAAACCAAAAAAAAAAAAAAAGGGAATTTTCAGTGTATAGTGGTGCAGTCCTTTTTTTCTTTACAAAATATGTTGTTCAATTTTATTCAGACTTCTGCCTATTAAGCTATTTAGGCTGCTTACCTCATATTTTAATATCTGTATTGATTTGTAACATTATCTAGATCACTTTCCTGCAGTTACATTTTAACTTTTTAGCAGTTAAGAGCTTGTAGCATTAAAATTATACTTCCATTTTTATTGTGCATATACGATAGTCTTTGCAAGGCCACATACAAATCTGTGTCTTGAAGTGGATGAAGGTACTTCTGAGATACTATAGACAGACCTCAAAACACTGAGCAGATATATAAATGTACCCTAACTATCCTGCCCAGCAGTTTAACTCTTTGGTTTTCATTTCACACACATTGTCCTCCACATTAACTGATTATATTGGTGCAGCTCTACAAAAGGCACTGATGAATTAGTAGATAGCAATCATTTCCCCTTACTTGTCTGTCATCCATGAAATAAGGTGGTATCTTTTCATACTTTTTTTAATCGTGTATATGTTGAAAAGTTGTGAAATACAAAACTCTTATTACTGTTAAGTTAGCTTGAGTGATTAATTATGTATTCTCAAGATAAAAATAGAACCTTTAAATTTAAACTGTGTATGGTTTCCATTATTAGTATTCTAATAGGATTATAAATATTAAAATAGATATTAATCTACCTGTGGGCATTTATAGGTTTAATTGTATAAGTATCTTAAGCAACATGCTGATTTTGCATAATAAGTGTACATAGTAGGGCTTTCTTAAATATTTTTTCTTTAGCCAGTGAGATTTTTAACCTAATGCTGTAGTTACCTTTGCATACTAGAACAAACCACTTGACCAAAAGCAGCTTTGGGGAGGAAAGCATATATTTTGGTTTAATGTCTTGAGGGGAAGCTTAGCTTCATTGTGGCAGGGAAAGGATGGTATACCAAGGCTGGATATCCTACCTTGTTGCAGCAGCTGATAGGGAGCAGCAAGAGTGTAACCTGAGCTACTACTGGCAAGGGGAAGTAATGAAGCTCAAGGTTTGCCTCCAGTGACATACCTCCTCTATCGAAACTCCACGTTCAGTGATTCAAAATACAAGAGGCTATGAGGGACATTTTACATTCAAACTCTCACATCTAAAATCAGTAATTACGTACAAATCAAGAGTCCTTTATCCAAAATTGAGAAATGAAAATAAAACTTCTAAAAATTAAATTGTTACCATATTCAATTTCGGTGATAAAGCCTGACCTATCAGGAATCGGTTTGTTACCAAATCTTAGGAATATAAGATGAAAATTACGTTTATTTGTCACACTGAATAAGAATGTTAATGAAGCCGGGCGTGGTGGCGCACGCCTTTAATCCCAGCACTCGGGAGGCAGAGGTAGGAGAATTGCCGTGAGTTCGAGGCCACCCTGAGACGACATAGTGAATTCCAGGTCAGCCTGGGCTAGAGTGAGACCCTACCTCGAAAAACCAAAAAAAAAAAAAAAAAAGAATGTTAATGATTAACTACAGAAATATGAATATGGTTTATTATATGATGCCTCCATTCCCAATTAAGGTGTTGCACAATAACAATATATGAAAACAGAGTGTATTATGCATGACCTTTTCTAAAACTTGAAATATCTGAAATTTGAAAAGATATATATGTCCTTCTCTTAAATATTACATATGTGTGAATGTAGTAACATGTACAGTCTCCACTTTCCTTTGCACTCCAAGTACATACTTAACTGACTTAAACCCAGTAAAGACTGTTTGATATACAGATAGATATTAGAAGACAAGGATACAGCTTTATACTGTTTATCACAAAGTTTACATTGTTTCCAAGGATCTAATTTCTTTTTTTTTTCTTTTTTTCTCTTTTTTTTATTTTTGTAGTCAGTGAATACAGTCAAGTTAGTACCATTGTTAGCCTCCTCCCTGTCCTCCACCCTCCACAGGGACCCTCCTTGTTGGGGTATATGGGTCATGAATTGTGGGGTTAGCCTTTAGGTTTGGTTAGGAGGAAATGTCTCTGTGTGTCATGACCCAACGTGTGGCTCTGGCATTCTTCCAACCCCTCTTCCGCAAATTTCCCTGAGCCATGTGGGGTTCATTTTAGGTCTGCTTCAGTGATGAGATCTTGGGAGTCTCTGTGTCTCTAGATATCTGGTTTGGTAGGGGTTGATTGTTCTCTGTGTCTATCTCCCTCACCATTGTGCTGGTTCCTGGTTCGCCAAGAAAGCAGCATTCTTGCATGTTTCCCCAATTATTCTGAGATTCAGCTGGGGCCCTTTTAAGGTATGATGGGGTGGTTCTGTCCTTAGGATCTGCTTCTATCTGAAAAAGAGAAGCAGATTCTCCAACGGAGAGTAAGTTAACACCAAATAAATGTGATAACCATTAGTTTTTAGAGAGAGTTTAATGGAGAGCAGGCTCATTTTTGGATATGGTTCTGACTTGTTTCCCAGCTCCAGCTATGGTTTCCATTCCACTGAGCAGATCAGTTAGCCAAATCGAGAGCAGTTGGTTTCCCACCATGGCTATGCGCCACTATTGCACTTTTATGAGCATCACATGAGGTTGTTTGCTGCTAAATAGGTTAGACCATGAGTTGCTTGGACAGATATTTTCTCCCAGTCGTTTATGTAGCACCATCTGGCACTAGACACACTGTCTGGGGACCAAGGATATAATTTCTTATTCAAGATATTTGAGCACCGTCAGCTAGTTATCTTTTCTCTTGAAAAAGTGATGGAAGCCCAGCCTGGTGGTGCATGTCTTTAATTCTAGCACTTGGGAGGCAGAAGTAGGAGGATCACTGTGAATCAAGGCCAGCAAAGACTACAGAGTGAGTTCCAGGTCAGACTGGGCTAGAGTGAGACTCTACCTCACCAGAAACAAACAAACAAAAAATGATGGTAAATGGATATTGATGTTTGAATTTTTAGTAAAGAATGTAGATTAAATGTAATTTTTCATTGCCATGGTATCTGTTCTGAAGAACCAATCAATCTGAACCAATAAAACAGACTGGCAGATTATATGTGAAAGCTATAGTTGCCACTTCAAAATACAGTGTAGCATATTAAAAATAGTAGAAAGATTTTTGAGACTTCTGGTTAAAGTCAGATTTATAAAGCAAATAAATATACAATACTATATAAACTATATATAAAATGACTATAAAATGATATAACATAGATGTTTTTTTATAATTGTTACAAATCTAATCATGATATTTTGGGATGTCTTCACAATACTTCTTGCTTGTATATTAGATAACTCAAGACACTTGACCTTTTATTATATTTAAAACTTCTCTTCACTTGGTGTTTACCTATGTAACTTTTAGTTCACCTTTAGCCATTTACTCTATTACTCTATTCATGAAGTATAATTTATTCTTAATTTTTATCTGGATATTTGTATCTTCTGATTTTTTTTTACATTCTTTTGAATGAATTTTAAATGACCTAACTTAAGTACTTAGAGCTCATTACATTACAAGCATTATATAATATTCAGTCATTGTTACATTTACTTATGCTTAAAGTTCTACTGAAAAGGTTTAAAATCTGTATTCGGTTTTGTATAAAATAAAATGCCATGTATATTCCATATTTTCCTTTAAAAACACATAGAAATATTTCTTTAAAATTAAGCTCTTATTTAACTAACACATACTCTTTATATACAGCATTTGTAGTTTTATAAACTATTAAGAAAATACTTGCTTTCTTTAACATGTACCATAGTGACAAAAATTAAGCATTTGTATTGGTTCACCTTTTGGGCTTACAAAATACTCTTAGACCTTCTTATATTTTCCTGAAAGAAATGCCTTAGATAGGCTATCTAAAATGTATTCCATGGATAATTGACTCTACCAAATAATTTGCTTCCTATTAATATTTAGTTGAGTCTCTTCTTAATATTAACCTTTCTATTAAAAGTTATTGAATAACAGTCACAAGATAACAAGATATTCTACTGGGACAATCTCTCTCTGCCTTTTAAGGTTACTCTTTAGGGAGTTATTAAATTCAATTTCAACAAAGTATTTTATCAATAACTTGGCAACATCTTGTTTAAAAGGAATTTTATTTTTCATTTTGGAACTCAACACAAATTATTAAATGTTTGTCAGAATGCATTTTGATGTTTAAGGGTATTTTAAACAATGTTAATTTCCGGATTAAAAATTGAATACACATTACTTATCCAAAATTTGTATTTCAAAAACTACCATTTAATTTTGAGTTCATCAATAGACATTGCAAAGCATATAGAACACTATTAATTATTTAGCTACTTGAATATATACACACACATACATCTGTGTGTATTTATCAGTTTATCATTTTAAATTCATGTCTATTTTTAATCTTTAATCTACACTATATTGCTTTTCTTTAGACTTAGAAATCAGAATTGCCTCATTTACATTTCTCATTTGAAAATGCTTCTAACTATAAGAACATTTATGATGCAATAGTAATATTCTTTGTCTCCTAGCAACAGTATCCATGGGATTGTGTCAATTGAGGTGCAGAGAATGTGGGGACGAGATCAGTTGATGGGGAACTCTAGTGAAGAAAGTCTTCAGAGTCAGAGCCACTATTAAATAAAATTCAACAGAGTGTGTAATCAAAACATGTGGTGAGATCCTGTTGAAAGAGAGTTTCATTACTGTTTCTTTTAGTTTCTACTATCTGTGGACATTGAAATTGCCATTTAGTTTGCCTTATTCAGAAACTTGCTCTACTAACATTAAATTCTATAGTGAATACCATAGGAAATATATCAATAATTATGCCAGTAACTATAACTGGTAAAATTGAGCCATTAGTTTGATGAAAAAATTGATCAGTTAGAAAACAATATAAATTTTTTAGTATGAGAGGAAGAGAAGAAATTCATAATCAATATATAGATGTAGTGTCCAGAATATCATCTGTTCATAGTTCTAAGTTAAAGGCACTATAAAATTCCCCTGATTGACTGTGAAAGAATGATTTTGCTAATTTATCTAAAGATATTTCTGAGCTAAACTATGAAGTAATAGTCTATGGCATGGTCTCTCTTTGAGATATCAAATGTCCTCAATTTCAGTGAAAAATATGATAAGCATGTTTACATATTTATGTATTTTTATATTCATAAACATTCAATGTACATCATTTTTCCTACGGAGTATTCATAACTTTTCTTTATAGTCGTTAAATAACTTAAAAGTGAGTTAACATTATTTTCCTGTAGCAGAACAATTTAAAGCAAGTAAGTATCTGAAACAATAATCAAATTAATAATGCACTTAGTGGATTTCATTTAAGCAATTCTATTTCAAATGTGTAACGATTGTATTTTCAAATTATGTCTTTAAGAATACCTTTGTACCACTGTTTAAATGATTGCAGATATTGGAGAAAACATGGAAGAACTGAATATGTCTAGCCAAACCAAAAGCAAATAGTGTTGAAGGGAGGGAAATTTGCCACAGTAATGGAAGTTAAGAAAAAATCTTCTAGGAACAACAACAAAAACAAATGGCACTTTATTTTAGACATCCTGCCTCTGAGCATAAACTTATTGCACTTATGTTGCAAATGATTTAGGAAGCTCTGGCAGAATGAGGAATGTGTGTATGCGTGTGCATGTGAGTGCTTACACACATGCACTCACACCCAGGAGAGTGCATGCGTGTGTGTGTGTGTGTGTGTGTGTGTGTGTGTGTGTGCACGCATTGTGAGTGGGAGATGGAAAAGCCTGTGAGACTAGGCAACGTTTGGGAGGAAAGGAGACACTGATTTTCAGACTGGGGAGGGAAAAAGGGTAGTATTATTGCACCAGAGAAAGTTCAGCACTAAAGGAGAATGGGAAGTAGTAGAGAGATTATCCTTCCTGGGGTATGAAAAACTCACATGACTCGATAGTCCGGACCACCTTAAATTGTGTGACGACAGGTTGCCATGGAAATGGTTTTACGCTACAAGAGGGGGATGAGCCTGGGAGGAAGGGAAGTCTGTGGAGTGGGTGAGTGGGACTAGAGGGGTGTGTTGAGGAAGTCATTTCAGCACCCTGTAGCCCTTGGACAGCAGCGTTTTTGCAGCCCTGGCAGCTGTTGCAGGATCTTGCTTTCTGTGCTCTTATTTCTTCTTTAAGCTCATTCTTTCCTTCTTCCTTTTTGCCTTCTTTTCTTATTCCTCTCCATCTTTCACATTATTTTTTATTTCTTTCAATTTCTCTCTTTAACTCCCTTCTCCTGCGTGCTTAGCAGCAGACTTCTTCAGGAGCCTCGCTCTAATACCCCTTCCCCTCCTCCAGTTGCTCCTTGACTGGTCGGATTTGAAGAGAGCAGCAGTTGGTAAAGTGAGTTCTTATGACTGAGAAGGTAGGGTGAGGGGCTGGGAAGAGCTGTGAACAGAGGTTTTTGTTGTTGCTGTTTGTTGAAAAGGTTGTTGTTGTGTTTCCTTTTCCTGAAGCATTGTGGTGAGCTCCTACTTTTTTTGCTGCTTTGGATAGTATTTGTGAGCCATGTGTATATGGTGTTGACTATAATACTAGAGTTTCCTTCTGTCTCTGTATAGCTCTTACTGCTTAGAGTCATGACAGACATATCCACAAGAGGGATTAGAGAACTTGGATGACTTGGTAAATGCTGATGAGGCTAATGGGTTTATTGTGTGGGCCATTTGAGTTGAACAGCATTGTGTGGAAAGGGGGTGGCATTTTGGCCTTTCTGTGGAGCTTTAGCTTCTGGCTTAGGAAGCACTTTTCAGTGATATCCCCAGCCATCCGCTCCATTCAAATGCAAGTGGAGTTGCCTCTGGCCAGTTCATCTCTCTGAGTTTTTGGAATCAGTTCCCAGAGGCAGAAACTGTGAATCATGTAGCATAAGGAGCAAAAGAAGCCCAATACATGGCTATTTAATTTTCACAGTGATCACTCTCTTTCAGGAGGAGCAGAAGGAGGCTGTCATGCCTCCTGCTTACATTCCCCACTTTAAGGATTGGCACTCTATAAACATTTAGAGGGACAGGAGATGGTTTTCTAGAAGAGTGTACCCCTCTACACCTTCAATACAACAGAGAAGAGCCACATAACAAAAAACAATAAAAGAAAACACAAAAAGTGATGTATGTCTGTTAGACAAGAAGAGAAAGTGTTAGGATTTTCCTGTAATTAAAGCACAGGTTGGGCCTGAAGGGATGCATTTCTTTTAAGTTTATGAGCACCATAATTTTAAATCCAGAATTTTTTTTTCTTTTGGGGGCCTATTTGATAAATTTTAGGTAACTAGATGCCTAGCATATTTCTCAATTATTGTACTGAACATTTCACTAAGCCTTTTAATTTTGGTATGATTCAAATTATATAGAAGAATTTTGAGCAATTTCTTCTGTATAAAGCATGGACAGGATATTGGAAAGCTGTGTAAATTCTCAGTCAATAACAATTCTTTGACTCTTTAA
This sequence comes from Dipus sagitta, assembly GCA_036346955.1. Taxonomy (NCBI): domain Eukaryota; kingdom Metazoa; phylum Chordata; class Mammalia; order Rodentia; family Dipodidae; genus Dipus; species Dipus sagitta. Next base: position 68,224,878 of record CM070776.1, read on the forward strand.
ATTTGAAGTGGAACTAAGCATAATACTTGAAGGATATGATCATAAAATAAAGAGAATAGCAGACCAACATGTAAATAATATTAAACTATAAAGTGCCACCATGTGTTATTGCATGTCTACATAGAATGAAAACCTTTAACAATGGCATCATCTTTTAGTATAAGAGATGTACCAAAGAAATTGGCATTGTCCCTCTTCTAGCAAGGAGCCCAAGCATAATTATAATAGGCCTATTTATCTTCCTGAGAACTGTGATATTTCTAGTAGTTAAAATAGGTATAGTAAGTTCATTTGCAATGTAATTAAATATATTGATTTTTAAAAATTGGGGAAATTAATAAATCATTACCCTTCTTAAAAACTTCAGAGCTATTTTAAGGTCCATTTGTGAGTGGCTGTAAAATTTTTGAAATGAATCCATTTATCTCATTAATACTATCCAGGCAAATGGATCATTGCAAATATTTTAGAATATGAACCATATTGAAACTAAAATCTGTTTTGAATTGGTCTAAATTGTAACTATTTTAGCATCAATAGTGGTGTGATTCACTTTTCAGAACCAGATTTGAAAGTGACTAATGCCAAATGTGAGCACTACTGAGAACGCCTTAGTGAATCTTTAAACTAGACACATAATATCAATAGTTCATTATGGTACAAGTGACACAGCACTTTGTAATATAATTATTTTTCTAGAACTTCATGATATAAAGTTATATGCACACAATAGTAAATAAAACTTCAATTAGCTTAACAATACTATAGTTCCTCTGATTGATTTGAGCTGTTGTATTTGGCTACTAAAATATCACATATCTACATTGTAATTTCGAATTCAACCATGCAAAGAAATAAACATTTGGACATATAAGGTAGTTGTCCATTTAAATACTTATACATTTTTAATTGAAAACTTTCACCTTTTACTATTCCTTAACTGAAATATGTTTTAGGATTGTTTTTAATATTTTAATTCAGTGAACCAACAAATCTCCAAAAGGCATAAAATAACACTTTATTATAATTTTTAAAAAGCTGGTCAAAATATTTGCTTGAACACATTATTAAATAGGCACCTGTCTAGAACAACTATTAACACTTTGTAATTATGGTGTTATAATAAGTCCTTTATAGATTTTTAGCCAAGTTTTTAAAATATATTTTATTTATTTATTTATTTATTTGAGAGAGAGAAAGAGGCAGAGAGAGATATTGGGGGAGAGGGAGAGAATGGGTGTGCTAGGGCCTCCAGCCACTGAGAACAAACTCCAGTTGCATGTGCCTCCTTATGCATCTAGCTTACATGGCTCCTGGAGAATCGAACCAGGATCCTTTGGCTTTGCAGGCAAATGCCTGAACCACTAAGCCATCCCTTCAGCCCAACAAAGTTTAATGTTAGTATTACTTCTTGTTAGAGTGATAAAGTTCTTTAAATATCTTACATTTATGTTTGGCCTATAAACGTAGACATTTATGTATTTCCTTTGTAAGGAAAACCTACATTGATGTAGCAAAGTGATAATTGATTGGAAGGTTAAAACTACATCTTCAGAATATTTTAATTTCCATTTTATTTTATACATATTTTAAAAACTCTAGCCATCACTGGCCCAACTTAGTGTAACAGCCTTAGAAAACCAGTCTTCCTCATGGTGTTCCAACTAAGAAGCTTTTCTTTTATATTCGTTTATTTATTTGACAGAAAGAGAGGGATGGGGACTGGGATTGAGTGTGAGCATGCCAGGGCCTCTTACCATGGCACATGAACTCCATATACATGTGATATTTCATGCATCTGCCTTTATGTGGCTACTGGGGAGTCAAACCCAGGCCATCAGACTTTTCAAGCAAATACCTTTAACTGATCAGCCGTCTTTCCATGGAGCTCACAACTAATAATATTCATTGAAATAGGGGTTTGTATATAATTGTAACTATCCTATATAATCATTTCTGTCTCTTTGAAGAAGCATATATTCTGATTTGTTGACTGTTCTTGACATCACTTTAGGATTCTATAGGTAGATGTAGTTGGTAATCAAAAGAACATGTATAATTACTTTGGATGCCATTTAGAGATAACTATAAAATATCTATGACTTACTCAAAGCACAATGTTTTATGTGTATTCATTGTCATTCCCCTTAATAATTAATAAAATGTAGACTGCTTTTAGTTAATTTGTTTGCTCTATAATCATACAACTAAAGCCCTGTAATTTTCTTTTGTTACAGAGATTATTTATTCACACTTAAAAAAAGTCACTTTCTTTTATTCTTACTACTTTTACTAATTTCACTATCCTTGTTTACAGTGTTGAAGAATGAAAAAAAATCAAGCCTATTTATTACTATAGTTTTTGTAACTTATTTTCTTTCTTTCTTTCTTTTGTTGTTTTTTTTGTTTGTTTGTTTGTTTGTTTGTTTTTGAGGTAGGGTCTCACTCTGGTCCAGGCTGACCTGGACTTCACTATGTAGTCTCAGGCTGGCCTCGAACTCATGATGATCCTCCAACCTCTGCCTCCTGAGTGCTGGGATTAAAGGTGTGTGCCACCACGCACAGCTGTAACTTATTTTCTTTATAAATTTGCCTATCCTAAGCAGCTATTAAACCAAAGAATATGTTTTGAGCAAGCAAAAGGACATGACAACCTTATTTTGAATGCCAAAAAAGTAGACATCTTAGATTTTCCATTATTGATCCAGACACAAAGAAGTAATTGTGACTACATAGGCTTCTTTTTTTTTTTTTTTTTTTTTTTTTTTACCTTTTTCTCTTTTGGTAATTCAGAGGTAACACAATTCGTGTTCTGTTCAGTATTCTTGTTTTAGATTTATGTAACTCAAATATGCGTCAGAGTTTTCTCTTCAATTTTTCCATAGCTGGGAATTGAACCTAGAGACTTGCATATGCACTATACCACTGAGCTACAACCCTCATATCTTAACATTTTTAATAGTTTTGTATATAGTTTATACAGTCATGTTGGTACCATTGTTAGCCTCTACCCTGAACTCCCCCCTCTGCAAGGACCCTCTTTTTTGGGGAATATGGGTCATGTATTGTGGGAATAGCCATCAGTTATGGGTAAGAATCAATGTCTGTGTGCATAATAACCCAATGTGTGACTCTAACATTCTTTCTGTCCCCTGTTCTGCAAATTTCCCTGAGCCATGTTTGGTTCATTTTAGGTCTGCTTCAGTGATGAGGTCTTGGGGCCCTCTGTGTCTCTGGATATCTGGTTTGGTAGGATTTGAGTGTTCTCTGTGTCTATTTCCTTCACCCTTGTGCTGGTACCAGGTTCACCAAGAAAGCAGCACTCTTGTTTATTTCCCCAATTACTCTTAGTTTCAGCTGGGGCCCTTTTGAGGTGTGACAGGCTGGTTCTCTCCTTAGGATCTGCGTCTGTCTGAAAATGAGAAGCAAATTCTCCAATGGAGAGTAAAGTTAGCACCAGATAAATGGGATAACCTTTGTTTTTTTAGAGATAATTTAATAGGTGTAGGTCCTCTTGTAGCCCCTGATTGGTGTGAGCTTGATAATGGAGAGTGAGCTCATCTTTGGATACCGTTCTGACTTGTTTCCCATCTCCAGCTATGGGTTCCATTCCACTGACCCTATCAGTTAGCCAAATCAAGAGCAATGGGTTTCTCACCATGGCTGTGTGCCACTATTGCACTTGTGTGAGGATCACGTCATGTTGTTGCTGCTGAGTAGCTTAGACCACGAGTTGCTTGGACAGATGTTGGTCATTTTCCCCCAGTTTCTCATGTAGTACTTTCTGGCACTAGATGAGCTAACTGTCTGGGAATTTACTGTCTTCTAGGTTCCACCCAGGACACTCCATGTTCTGTACCATCAGCATATGGTGTCTTCAGCAGTAGGGTCTTACCACTAACTATCATCAAGAACTCTGACAGAAGTCTGTCTTTTGGGAAGCCTTGTAGGTCTCTCATCAACAGCTCATCGTGGATGTTAGCCACATGCTGGTACTGGGAGGTACAGGTCAGCGCCCAAGAAGAGAAGAAAGAAAAAGATAGGTAATATGGAAGAGATAGAAGAGGGAAAGAGAGAGAGAGAGAGAGAGAGAGAGACAGAAACAGGGAAAGATTAAGGTCAGTCTTCATGAAACTCTCTTCAAAGCTTTGTGAATCAGATGTTCTCTCTAAGGGCCTGATGAAGGTTCAAACATTTAGTCTGTCTTTATAGATTTTCAGCAACACTTTAAAAATATATTTTATTTATTTATTTGAGAGAGAAAAGGAGGCAGAGAGAGAGAGATTGGGAGAGAGGGAGAGAATGGGCCTCCAGCCACTGTGAACACTGGGGAGGCAGAGGTAGGAGGATCACCATGAGTTCAAGGCCACCCTGAAACTACATAGTGAATTCCAGGTCAGCCTGGACTAGAGTGAAACCCTACCTCGAAAAAATAGTATTTTTTTATTAAATGGAATTAGCCAATTGATAAGGTGTTTATTCTTATTGATTAATGTCTCTTCACCGTTCTTCCTTAGTTTCCTTTAGTGTAATGATTTTTAAACTGTCTTCCCCTCACCAGCAAAATGTGCATCATCTGGGACATTGTTGAAAATACAAATGTGCAGGCTTCTGACCTGCTAAGTCAGGGCTTGCTCTCTGCATAACGGTGATACATTCTGAAGTTGGAAAACCTATATATTTTGTCCCTCTGTGTGTATATATACCTGTATATAATTTGTACGTATGTGATCAAGAATATCAGATTACTCACATATAACAGCCATCAAAATATTGTGTTGTTTTTTTTCTTCTTTAGACTGGTTGCTTCATGACTTTATTCAGTGATAAGATGAAGATTGTCTTCTTTGGAAGAAACACTGACTCACCATAATTGACTGCAGTGAATCTTTGAAAGTTATCTTTACAATGTAAGTCTTAAATCCTTTCTCATTTTCTTGTAATTGGAAAATTGTGATTGACTCTCACTTTTATTTCCATGATCAGATTGCTAAGGTTTATGATAAGGAGAACTGCTGCAGTTTATTATGCAAATATTCATAATCCTATGTGAGATCCTAACAACTCAGTTTACTTGCATTCCTAGGTGAATTTAGCCAATCAAATAAAAATAATTTTGTTCAATTTCAAAGTTTACTACACCCATATATAGCATAGGCATACTCTGATATTTCATTATTCTTCATGCACAAAAAAAACATACTTTTAGGAATTGAGGCTCCATTTACACAGCATAATACAGAAAGCTATTTGGATGTTCTTATTGGAGATTTTCTAAAAACTTTTTATTTTTTATCTATTGACTACTTCCATAACTATAGACAATAAAACATGATAATTCGCTCCCCCTCATTTCCCCCCTTCACAACCCTATTCTCCATAATTTTTACCTTTATTATGACAAACAACTAAAGTTTATGTTGTGTAGTGCTTCTTAAAAATTTCAGGCTTCAGTGATGAGGTCTTGGGAACCTCTGTATCTCTGGGTCATTATGGACAGAGATATTGCCTCTTACCCATAATTAATGGCTAACCCCATAATGCACAACCCATATTCTCCATCGAGGAGGGTCCCTGCAGAGGGCGGAGGACGGAGGAGGCTAACGATGGTATCAACATGACTGTATACACACTGTGTATATAACTAATAAATAAAAATATCAGTCTGGGCATGGTGGTGCACGCCTTTAATCCCAGCATTTGGAAGGCAGAGGTAGTAGGATTGCTGTGAGTATGAGGTCATCCTGAGACTACATAGTGAATTCCAGGTTAGCCTGAGCTAGAGTGAGACCCTACCTTAAAAAAAGAAAAATTCAGTATGGGCTGGAGAGATGGCTTGGCGGTTAAGGCAATTGCCTTCCAAGCCTAAGGACCCAGGTTTCATTCCCCAGTACACACATAAGCCAGATGTACAAGGTGGCACATGTGTCTGGAGTTCATATGCAGTGGTTAGAGGTCCTAGAGTACCCATTCTGTCACCCTCAAATAAATAAATATATTAAAAAATCATCAAATTCAAATTATTTTCTATAAAGTTTTCCAATACCCTTTTTGTTTGTTATATAGGGGGACTGATTATGTCATATGACTTGTAAGTTCTGATCTATAATTTACACATGAACGTAATATACTGATATTGTATGTTAGATAAAATGGACAGTAACTGTGTGAGTGAAGCTTAAAATTAGGATAAAATCTTAATTATCCATGTTTACATATATTTGAGCAATCATGTGAACACATATTAGACTCCAAATTAATAAAAGTTACTTACATTTATTCAGCCATGATATATTTTATTACATTTAGTATGCTTATATATTTATATATGTATGTGTTCTATGTACATTGCATATTATTATAATTATTTTTCATTTAAAATATGTTATTTATTGTTCATATTCAAGAAGACAGAGGGAGAGGGAGAATATGGGCAGGACTGGGCTTCCTGCATGGGCATACCACCTCCAGATTCATGTGCCACTTTGTACATCTGGCTTTGTTTCGTTACTGAGGAACTGAACCCAGGCAGCAGGCTTTGCAAGCAAGTGCCTTTAACAACTGAGACATCTTTCCAGCCGTAATTACTAGTTTTACATTTTTGTAATTTGCATTTCCTGAGTACATAGCAGTAGACGTGATTAGAAAATTAGTAGTTCAGGAATCTTCTCTTAATAATGGCATGCTAATTTAATTAAAAAGTAGACTGTTTAAAAAATATTAGCTTATTTAGCTGTAGCAAGGGAAAGGTGAAAAAGTTTAACTATTAAAAATATTATTTTGGGCTGGAGAGATGGCTTAGTGGTTAAGTGCTTGCCTGTGAAGCCTAAGGACCCCGGTTCGAGGCTCAATTCCCCAGGACCCATGTTAGCCAGATGCACAAGGGGGCACACGCATCTGGAGTTCGTTTGCGGTGGCTGGAGGCCCTGGCGCGCTCAATCTCTCTCTATCTGCTTCTTTCTCTCTCTGTTGCTCTCAAATAAATAAATAAATAAATAAAGTAATAAAAATCTTATTTTGATAATTGAAATACATGTTGGTCAACCTGTTAAACCATTTCCCATATTCTAGCAATTAAAATCCACATTTTTTAATTAAATTAACATGCTAGTAGTACAATTATATTTATATTATGTTATATTATATTATGTTCATTTATATATAATTATATATATGGGTAATTCTATAAGCTAGAATATTTGGAATCATTAGCATAGGTTATGAAGTGAAAAATGGCATGTTGTACATTGCTGGTATACAGTAAAATTAAATGTGAAAATTCTTTGCTTTGAAAAATTTTACTATGATTCTGTCTGAGAAAGAAAATTTTGTCCCTTGCCTTTGTCCTCTAATATCAGTGAGTAGAGCCAACTATTAAGTGAAGTTTTTTTTTAAATTTAATGTGAGAGATGTCTTTGTGATTAATCACTTTTTTATTATTTATTTATGTATATGTTGGGAACATGTTTACCATGCCATGTATCATAGCTTCACCCTGTTGGGATGAACCTCTAATCCAGACACAGTTTATGGGAGGAAGGGATTTATTTTAGGCTTTCAGGGGAAGTTTCATAATGGTGAAAGAAGCTGGCCCCTTTTACCAAATCCACTCAAGAGAAAGACCACCACTACCACCATAAGCAAGCATACTCTGGGAACCCCAGTCGTAACTCAAGCACTCTGCATACCTTTAGGCTAGAATTCAGATCTGCCCCCAGTAGCACCTTAGGGCTGGACCACAGGATCCATCCCTATTGACACCTCCTCCAGCCAGGTGGCTGGAGATCTAAGTTACAAGCTTTAATAAACTCCTAAATCTATTGTAGGATATCAGTTTAAAGTACTACTCCATGTGTGGATGTCAGAGGAGTCTTTGCTATACCTTCTTTGGAACAGAGTCTCTTGCAGTTGCAAATAAGCTATCAGACTGCAAGCAAACATTAAACTAGCCAGCCCACAAGTTTCAGATTCTCCTGGTTCTTCCTGCCATTGTTCTAGGTTCTAGGTACATTGGACTCACAGATGGATGTTGCCATGTTGCATTGGACTTTATGTGAGCAGTGAGGAATTGAACCTGGGCCATCAGGCTTTTCAAGCAAGTGTTTTTAACTGTTAAGCTATCTCCCCAGACCTCAATCACTTATTTATTCTGGCAATTATATAATTTAATCATGTCTGGATGATTTTTTATTTTTGATTTCCACAAAATATTCTGTAAAATTATTTATTAAAATAATGCAATTTAAGAAAGTACCTTTAATAGCATAAATATTCTATCATAGACAATTTGTATAGTGATTATAGGCCTAGGATTATGCTATTTTTAAATTTTTTCATTAACATTGGAAAATGAGATTATCATACAGGAAATAGAAATTTCTATTTGCAGAAAAATATTGAAAATTAAGGAATATTAAATATTACTCAATTTAGATTGTAAAATTTATGTGATGATTCTAGAATATTTATCAAGCAAAGTGTTGCTCTTATTCATAAAATTATTACAATGACTCCAGATATAGTTATAAACTTTTATTTTTCATATTGAGAATTTGAGTAAAACTTACTGTGTTAGCTTATAAAAATTTGGTGATGATTTCAGGAAAATAATTCTAAAATAGAATTATCAGTTTTTATTGCACATCTTATTAGTTCTTGTAAAATCTTGTACTTTTCAAAGTGCACAAGGCGGTGGGAAGGACTTTCAGTAGATGGGTGAATTATTAATGTCTAATAACCTGAGGAATCATGGTCCATTCATCCTCTCCATCTTTTAGGGTTGATTTGGGTATTGACATAGTTGGCCAAACTGTACAAATAATTGTGATTAAGGTGGTTTAAAATCACTTATTACATAAACCATTTATCATATAATAAAAATAAATATATAGCCTTTAATTTATATTCATAATGATAAAATTGGTTAATTTTCTCCCTCATGCAGGCCTATTGCTGCTTAAGTGGACTTTTGAAAATTTAAAAATGATTGAAATACCCAAGTCTGTCTTACAAATGTCAAGATAATCCTATTGATGTAGTCCTACTGGGGACATATCTAGTACTAATTTCTGAAGATCTCAATTGCTCTGCAAGCTCCCTATATAAGAAGATATAAATGCCTTCTACATACATTTATCTTAAGCATAATAAAGGTTTTATTCCTGGAATTAGGGAAGGATACTTATTTCCAAAATTGTATCCATAGTGAACTTGATTGAATTTCCTAGATATATTGGCTTAAATAGCTTAATAATGTGTTTGAAGATCAACGTAATCAGTGAAGTACCTATTTATATAACTATATGTAATTGCATTTAAAGCATTAATTTTCTTTTTAAAATACTTTATTTTATTATTTAGTTATTTATTTGAGAGAAAAAGAGGCAGATAGAGAAGGACAGACAGAGAAAGAGAGAGAGAGAGAGAGAGAGAGAGAGGACTAGGCATTCCTGGGCCTTCAGCCTCTGCAAACGAACTCCAGATACATGTGCCACCTTGTGCATCTGGCTTACATGGGTCCTGGGGAATCAAACCTGGGTCCTTTGGCTTTGCAGGCAAGCACCTTAACCATTAAGCAATCTCTCCAGTGCACATTATTAATTTTCTAATGCTTCCCAGTTGTAAAAATGTTTTAGCATATGATATTACAGATCTGTATTAAATATGTTTAAAGCCTAGTAATTGAATGTTTGTGGATATACTTGTTTTCATTTGGGGTTCAAATTTGGTAGTTTCACTTATTTGTATTTTGAAGCAACATTCATTATTACTTTTGAGTTATATTTCTTAAGTGATTTCTAGGTATATTGGAGAGGTTATGAATTATGTACTGTCCTTATTCTCAAGTAACCCAAGGATTTAATAATCCAATAAAAACCTTCAATAATATTCTTTAAAATGAAAGCAATAAAATATATGAAACCAAATAATATATTTGAGAATGCCTTTATGCTTTTGAAATAAAGTATTTAACAATGGTTTAAACACTATGGAATTCCTTTCATTTGGGTCTAACACAGACACAGGCTGTCTAGCCTCAATTTAAGTTAATGACAATTGAGTTCAGTGATATTATTATGATTATGCCATAAATGATATTTATAACACTAAATGATATTATTACACTATTTACATTCAGAATGAATGGAAAAATACCACCATATCTGTCAATAATACAGCTCCAATTAATCCTGAGAAATTACACTCACCAATGAATTAACAAACTTAATGTAATCACTGTGACTTCTATTTCACCAGACTGAAACATGATTGTATACAATAATAAAATTCTTCTTAGTTTTACTTTGTTTATATTAAAGGTAAGTTTAATTTGAACTTTTTCATATTCTTTATGTATAACAAACATTATTTTGAGATGCTAACATTTTTTTTCAATATTTTGCTTTGCCCCTTAGTTGATCTGTTGACTTCACAATGTCGGAGATCAGATTCAGCAATCTTACTTGGGATCACATTGTAACACTAGATCGTGTGTTAGATGAAGTGATTCCAGTTCATGGAAAGGGAAATTTTCCTACATTGGAGGTAAAACCAAAAGATATAGTTCATATTGTGAAAATTCAACTCATAAAACAAGGGATAATTGTTAAAGATACCCGATTGAATGGTTCTACAGCAAGTTATATTCTCGCAAGCCATAATGGAATCAGCTATAAAGATCTGGACATTATTTTTGGTGTTGAACTACCAACTGATCAAGAATTTCAAGTTGTTAAGGATGTAGTTTTAGGTTGTCTACTTGATTTTTTACCAAAAGGTGTCAAAAAAGAAAAGATTACCCTAAGGATTATGAAAGATGCTTATGTGCAGAAAATGGTCAAAATTTGCAATAACAGTGATCGTTGGAGTCTCATCTCTCTTTCAAATAACACTGGGAAGAATGTAGAACTAAAATTCGTGAATTCACTCCGACGACAGTTTGAGTTTAGTGTAGATTCTTTTCAAATTCTTTTGGATTCCATGCTAGACTTCTATAGTGCCCCCAATGCTAAGCTAACCAAAGAATCTTGTCCTACCGTGGTAGCTGAAAGCATGTATGGGGACTTCCAAGAAGCAATGATACATTTAAAATACAAGCTTATATCTACCAGAAAACCTGAAGAGATCAGAGGTGGTGGCCTTTTGAAGTATAGCAATTTGTTGATTCGTGACTTCAAACCAGCTTGTGAAGCAGAAATTAAGACCCTAGAACGTTATATGTGTTCTAGATTTTTCATTGATTTCCCTGATGTAGCAGAACAGCAAAAGAAAATTGAGTCATACCTTCGCAACCATTTCATAGGTGAAGAAAAGAACAAGTATGATTATCTAATGACTTTACATGGAGTGGTAAACCAAAGCACTGTCTGTCTCATGGGATATGAAAGAAGGCAGACTCTTAATATGATCGTGCTTTTGGCTTTAAAAGTACTTGGAGAACAGAACATTTTACCCTGTACAGACAATGTAACTTGCTTTTATCAACCTGCTCCATACTTAGTTCTAGAGGGTGGGTACCCCAGTTACTATGTATCATCTGGGCCACCATTTATTTTCTTCCAACCCTATAATATAGCACACTATACTGTGCAAAATGGTATGATGTAAGAAACATACCCATCAGAAAGTATGCTTAAACAACATCTTAGAAGTAATTTTCCAGATTCTATGAAAGTCAAGATATATTTTTAGTGCTGTTGTCAACTATTTTTCACCAATTACAAATTAAACCATCATAAACATAATCAACAGCATATCACCAGTAAACTTTAATTTCTAAAAATGATTTTCAGAGGTTAGAACAATATAACTTCCAAATGCTGTGACATACTTGAATTGATTTTCAGATCTTACTCATAATTAGGACTTCATATTTTGTAACCAGTATGTCCGAGATGCCTGTATTTTTGACTAATGTATAAAACAACAACTCTCATGTTTGAAATCATGAGATATAGTGAAGGCAAGTATCAATATTTCTTATATTTATTCAATTCCTTAGTTATACTCGTTTTTTCTAATGAATAATACCATGGATTTTTCAGTGTTTAATTAAAAGTCCATACTCTCAAAGATAACAAATTCAAAAGAATTAAAATCATGGACTTTGTAAGCCTTTTTCCCAACTAAATTATTTTTTGTTTCAAATATGACAGAAATTTACTAAACACTAACAAAAGAGTTCTGGAAAACACTAGACATTAGTAATTTATCCTCCATATAGTAAGACTTTTATGATAATTTGTTGATCTGAAAAATAGCATCCAGCTGAACAACCAATGCAATTGCCAGTTATGCAGAGACCCCTTTTGCATCTATATAAGTTGGAAAGAAAGAAATGACCAGTTGTGAGTATAAAAGTATTTTATCATCACTTGTTAAGAAGAAACGAGATGGAAAAAGTAAAATAGCAACAATAAGTTAGAGATTTTTAGCCATGGCATTTACTATTTTTATGAGTTATTTGACTAACATTCTGGTATGTCTGGAAACTTGCAGTATTAGTAAATGAAAGTGATTTCATTGCCAGTAAATGAAGCTCTTCTTCATTTTCCCATTACCAACAATTAGTTTCTAACATGCTTCCTCAATGTTAGATTTTTGCATAGCACTGGGTTTTTTCAGTAACTGCACATATTTACTATTATTATGAGTATATACTAACTATATCAGTATATCACAGCAAATCTACAAGTTGGATTTAAAAGCTGTTCTGAATGAGGATCAATAAGGCCATCAGAAAACTTGAACATTTTTCTATCACAGCATGGCCCAACAGTCATGATCTGCAAGTGTGGTACTTAGTGACTGTGTTTAGACTGTCTTCTTTGTATTACAGTGCTGAACACAAGTATACTTTATATGGTATTTTCAAATAACCAATATTTCTAATATGTTTTATACCACTACAACACTGATTATCTATATATTTTTAAGTAATTATCACATAACCCTAAGACTTTACAGTATTTGTAATTATTCCTTTTTGGGGGAGTGGAATAAAGACTTTATAAATACTCCCTAAAAAACATGAAATTCTCTGTATATTGTATTAGTTAATGTTGAATGATCCTTCAGTCTGTCCTAAATATGGTCTTTAAGTTTTAGTGAGTTGGAGTATACATACATAAAATTAAAGGTATTTGTGAGTGACAAAAATAATTCCAAAAGATACAGCAAAATAATTATATTAGTGATGCTAATGTTAATGGCTCAGTATTTCCCATAGTAGAGTTTTATACTGAAGTTGTTTGGAAGCATCATATCCTCTTTGTGATCCCATACTAACTTTGAGCTTACTGAGATTCAATTTCCTTCTCTTTTTTGGCAGTTGTTCATGGCATTATCCCATAACTTTAAGTTGTAATAGGATAATTACTTAAAACATACATTTTTCTTTCTAATGTTTCAAGCATGTGTTCTCTTCTGAACAAGTTCATCATTTGGGTCTATATTTTCTCAGGATAGAGAATCTAAAAGTGTGGAAAGGGAATCATATCAGAGAAAAGCCATATTATATTCTTCAAGAGTTTCTTTCTGTAAATGACATCAAGCTAAATATTCCATTATTTCCAGCTACACAGAAAAATTATTTACATTAAATATCATAGTGGTATCTGTCCAGGATTAGACTAAGTGGTACTATCTCATTATGTCCACTGGCTTAATGAATGTGAAATTTTGTTCTAGAAATAAGTGGGTGCTAACCTTTTTACTTAAAGTAGTTAATGGAAATTATTTAGTTATTTTTAATCCCCACTCATGCATACATCCTTTCATTACCAGAGAGGTCCCATACTGCCTTCAACAACTTTAATCTATGGTACAAATCCAAGAGTAAGCTTGGTTCTTGCAGTAGTTTTTGTTTTCTTTGTTTGTTTGACACCCCCTCCACAGCAATCTACACAAATCAAAAAACCAAAAAGTTCTAACATACATATCTATGAGATAAATTAGATGTGATCAACAGACATATACTCTTTTAAGCCACACCATTTTTAAATTTTATTTTTAAATTAATACTCAAAGTAGTAGATCTTATATGTGACATTTTCAAACAAAATTCTTCTCCTTATTCTTTTTGTTCTCCATCCCCTTTTCAACCCCAGCCTCCTTTCTGCTTTCCTATTGCAGAAAAGGCAGAACATTCCTATGTTTCACAAATTTCCACATATCTAAGATTTACTAATACGGAATTGAGAACATTTAAATACAGAAATGTTCTTCTGATGGCAACTGATGTCCACCTTAGTCAAATAAAGATGAAAAAGTAGGATTATTTTGTTATCTTGTTTTGAGAGGTAGCATAACAATTAGAGTATATATTATTGGGAACTACTTTAACACAATCATATATATATGTATATATATATATATATATATATATATAGAGAGAGAGAGAGAGAGAGAGAGAAAGCGAGCGTCTTGGAGATTAACACCGTACACTTTTTGTTTTGTTTTGCTTTATTATGGGAGACTATGGGTTTATTCACAAATACATATTTTGCGATAATGGTGCATGTATTTTATTAATGTTTGAAAAAATAAGAACAAAATTACTTTTATAGATATATTCCTTGAAGGAGTAGCACATGATTTATACGTGATTTTTTTTTGCGCATACATTTTGTGAGTATTCCAACAGACAAAATTTCTTATCCTATAAAAGGAGTGTCATATAGATATACTTATTAATTCCTCAGTAAAAATTTAATAACCCCTGTATGCACATAATTTCCCTTAGAGCTTGAACAATCCTGGAATTTTAGGCAAAATAAGTGAAGAAATCACTTAATTGTCTTCTATCATTTAGAGTTCAGATCAACATAATTTATAAAGTAACTACTTTCCTAGTAAAGTTTCAATGTCATTATATGGATTATGTGAACTTGCATAATTCCTGGTATTTTCTTTTTTTCTATTTTCTAAAAGATGGTTAAGTCATATTTCAATTTAAATTCTAATACATAATACTATCAAACAAAACACTAAGTTTTTAAAATCAAAACACATCAAGTTTGGTTTAGTACATAAATGTATAATTGCATACAAACTTTCACATTTTTAAATTAATGTATAGTATTACATTAAAATATAAGACGATTGATAGAAAATTCTCCTTTATAAATTATACTGAAATATAATATTTACTGAATTATTAAATTCAGTATATTTATTCATAAACCCTAACTCTTTTATAGTAAAAATTGAGAATAACCTGTTTAGTTATCTAAATATTTTAGTCCTAAGTCCATCATCATTGTATAATTTTGTTATGTCTATGTTTTCACTTTGCCTTGAAATGACTTAGAAGGGCTTAGTTTCCCATTGTACAGCTGATTGATACTCAACCATAAAATGGCATTGCAAACTCAGACTTGATCTTTAAGCCTTTCTCCTATTTCAGGAAAAAAGCTTATGTATCTTAAAATTTTCTTCCACTTTATTTCTACACATTGCCCTAGGATGTGTGTAGTCTTTTCTTTGGCAGCTAGCATAATTGTAAATCATTACTTAGCATTGCTTACATTGAGTAAAATGAGTGTTAATAGCTTTTCCTTCTAGTTCAAAAAGTATTAAGAAATATATTTTTTTCTTTGTTCTTAAAGATGTTAAGTAAATGTCTTGGTCTATAAAACATGAAGGGCAATTACTGAAATAATTTATACCAAAACCATGCCCCTAAGTGTTGTACAAAGAAAAATGAGTCTAAATTGTTTATGACCACACCATTGAATTGTGTTTTTACCCATTAAAACAGAAAAAAATATTAGATACGAGGAAACACTTACAATGTCATTTCAGTAGACAAAACAATTGATCTGATAAAAAGAAGGTATATATCAAAGTGAAGCAAACTGCATCCATAATATTTTTCTTCATGATATTTTTCAAAATTTCAGTTAAGTCAAACTAAAATGTTTAGCATTAAAGAAAATATCACTGAGTACAAAACTAATAAAAAATAAAATAAAACAAAATATCACTGATTATGGTCAGAGTGGGAAAATAATATAACCATCTAAATGTACTTGTCGAGGTCCAAGTAAAATTGCTATTAGTATTTCCTGTAGTACTACATCAAGAAGAAAGTTTTATATTTTAACATTAAACAGTTCAAAATTTTGAGGAAAGCAAGAGTTAATAAATATAGCTTTATAATGTTTGAGGTGCCTTTCTATTTTTATAGCTTACATCACCACTTTTAGTCTTTTAGTGCAGACATTTTGAAATGTTCTAAAACCTACCATGTTTCTGTAAATGAAAATTTTCAGGAATTTTTCAGGAGTGGTATATTTAAAGAGATGTCTGAAATGTCTAAAGTAGAGTGAAATGTACATGTTTGTATTAATGTTGAATGTATATTAAATAAGAGATTTTTTTACTATGTTATACAGTGTTGAGACTTGTATGTACTATTTTGGAAAGATAAATTTAATATAGGAATATTAAAGTATCTTTTGGTGGAAACTATTTTTGAAATTGATAATATTATAATTGTATACTTTATTATTCATTTAGTAACTCTCATACATGTTTCATTTGCTTTGTTTTTGCTTTTGTGTACTTTGTGAAAAAATCAGTGTAGATATTGTTATGATTATATTTTTGAAATAAAATCACTTTGAAACATGCAGCAGTACACCAACTGTAAGATGGGTAAATTGTCTATTATTTTAAAAACTAACAAATCAATATTTAAAATATTTTAAAACAATTCCTAAAGATTTTTCCCATGATTTTTATAGAATGGCCACACATTGCATTAGAGTTTGTACATATGGCAAATGGGAAAGAGCTTAAGTATACCTTAAGTATAGTTGACTCTCATAATTTATGACAATTTAGTCAGAAAACACCATTCAAGAGATAATACTACACACAAATCCTAATTATAAAAGTGGTTTGTATTCATTCATTTCCTTCAAATTCATTCTGTATTTTCATTGGCAAAACTTACCACCTTCAGCATTCAAACTAGTCTTTAGCATTCAAAACATAATTGATGGTAGAATAAATAAAATGGAAAAATCATTCAAAAATTGGTCAAAATGATATTACAAATATTATATGTAAACTTATACACAGATACATCATACCTTTACTAGAGCTAATGTTTACTGTGTTTCTGGTTCTTTGCATGCTGACCACCTATCCAAGTAAGGACCATGAGGGATTACATCATGAAAAATTAGTTATAAATATAGCCTTTATTAGAAGAATAAACACCTATAAAAGTAACTGGAAAGATGATACAACATTCAATATAGTTGTCTTAAAGTTTAAACAGCCTTAGCATCAGCCTAGCTACTCTGTAGAAGTTTAAATTATTGGGAACAAGAAGTAATAAATAACCTTAATAAAATCATAATTTTCTCTACATAATGTAAATGATTAGATAGCTTCAGCTTGAAATAAAATAGATGATTGTAATGAAAAGCCAAAATGTTTCACCAACACAATCAAGACAATATTTCAACCCTTTAATATTCAAGGATGAATTGTGTCTTACCTAGCTAGTCCTGAATCATTGCCAGAAATCCTAGAAACTGTACTCACTGATAAAATACACAACCTTAAATTT
Organism: Dipus sagitta; assembly: GCA_036346955.1. Classification (NCBI taxonomy): domain Eukaryota; kingdom Metazoa; phylum Chordata; class Mammalia; order Rodentia; family Dipodidae; genus Dipus; species Dipus sagitta. Next base: position 68,242,462 of record CM070776.1, read on the forward strand.
AGCACTAAGTTGAGGTAAATAAAAAGTCCCAATGTATCCCTGTATGTATCTCATGGTATTTTGTTTGTAACATTCAAATTGAATAAAGGGTGATAAAGACATGTCACCAGCCGGTTGTGGTGGTGCACACTGGTAGGATATTAGGGCGTGGTGGCACACATCTTTAATCCCAGCACTCGGGAGGCCAAGATAGGAGGATCGCCACAAGTTAGAGGCCACTCTAGGACTACATGGTGAATTCTAGGTCAGCCTGGGCTAGAGTAAGACCCTACCTCAAAAAATAAAAAAAAGTCACTATATTCATTGGTATATTTTATCAAGCATAGTAATGCCATTTCATTATTGAACATTTAGCAAAAGCCATATTTATCAACTCTGTTACCCTGACAATGATGCCATTAAGTTACTTACATAAAGTCTAATTTCAGTTTATACTGAGTGATTACTATATTTGGTTTCTTTCCCCATTATTTTCAGCATTATAATGTTGTGGTCCAGAAGTACTGTGTGTATATGTGTGTGTGTGTGTTCATTCTCTCTTCATACCTGTCCAAAGTATAAATGGTTTCTATAAATATTATCTAAAAGTATTTAGTATATGATTTAAGGTTTTACTTTATCTTAAAATTGGAACAGATTTTCCACATCCCTAATGTTTTATGAAGTTGAGCATCTTTTCAGATGCTTATTTTCATCTTGATACCTTCTTTGATGAGATATCTTTTCACTTATTTCACTAATTTTAAAAATGATTGTTCTTTTATTATTGTGGCTTTCAGAGTGTTCCTTCCTTACAACTAATAGCAGTGTTTTCTCAGATGTAGAGTCATTACTTACTAATGTAGCAATTGATTCTAGGACCCATCATGGATACCAAACATTTGGCAACTGTATATGTCCTCCTATTCCTATATACTTTAAATCAGCTCGTGATTATTTATAATACCTGCTATATAAATACATATTATAATGTATTGTTTTAGAAATAATAAGAAAAATCTTTCAAATTTCAGTATAATCTTTAAAATGTTTTAATCCATGGTTAGCTCTTTTTCCATGGATATAGACCACATGCATATTGAAATGTAATTGTATATACTCCAAGTCTATGGCTTTCCTCTCCTTCTCTTGACGTTGTTTTCACAACAGTTTTTGGGTTTAGTGATGTCCATCTTGCCAATTATTTTCTTTATGGATTTTACCTTTGACGATAGTGTTGGGTTGACAAGTACAATGCTATCTAGATTTTCTCTCATTTTATCTTATAAGAGTTTTTTAGTTTTGAACTTTACATTTAAGTCTGTGGTCCATTTTGTATTACCTTTGTGATGTCTGTAAGGTCTAAGACTAGACTTGTTTGTTTGAAGTTGTTAAGTACTATTTGTTGAAAAGACCATTTTCTCTTCATCGTATTGACTTAGCTCTATTTTCAAAAGACCAGTTCACTACATTTATCTGGATCTGTTTCTAGGCTCTTTATTCTGTCCCACTGATCTGTTTGTCTGTTCTTTTCCAAATACTAGACTGCATTTATAAATGCACATTTACAATAAGTGTTGAAAATTAGTAGTGTTTGTCCCCTGTTCTGTCAATATTTTTTGGCTATAATTTTTCTTTCTTTCTCCCCATAAACTTCACAGTCAGTCTATAACTATCCACAAAGTAGCTTTATATTATTTTGATTGCTACTGCATTGAATCCATAGGACAATATGAAAATAACCTATACTTTGAGAGAGTGTATCTTTCCTGTCTATGATATAAACTAGTTTTTCTTAGATTTTTAATAAAAAGTATTTTAGTTTTCCCCATATAGATTTTTAAAACAAAATTTTAAATGTCACTGTTAATTCCCTTGTTTTTTGAATTTAAAACTCTCTTTGCTTATAACTGCTTTTATATATGTATATAATATATATCTAATTGATTTTTTTCTTTATCTACTTTTGCATGCTTTTGTGTAATGTGCATGTGCATATATGTGTGCACATTCATATGTGTGTGTGAGTACACATGTGTATGAGTGCACATACATTCGTGTGTACAGGTCTGTGTAGAATACAGGTTAATGTCTGGTATCTCACTCTATTGCCCTTCACCTTACTAATTATAACAAGCTCTCTCACTGAATCTAGAGAGCTCATCAACTCAGCTATTTTCTTTTGTGTTCTTAATTCTCACCATGACCCTAGCTAAGAGTAGTGAGTAATAATTATTTCACGACCTGAATTCTGGACTTCCTTAACTTTTTATCCACCACAGTAATTAGTACATCATCTTTATACTCAGCCTCCCACCAAATATGCACAAATTGTAAACAAGTTATTTTCCAAAATATAACATTAGCCTCCAGTCCAATTTCTAATAGAGTCCTTCTTCTTGTCCGAAGCCTCAATCATTACAGTATTTACTGTCTGTATTCCTACTATTATTCTAATCTTCTTAGATCCCAACAAGATTAACCATTAAACTTTGCCTTTAGCATTGTAGGCTTAACCTAGTTCACTTTTCCAAAAAAAAAAAAAAAATCCAAATTCCTTCCACTAACCAAATCCACAGATTTCTGAACCACATTGTCATAATCCCAACAATGGCCCCAGGGTTAGTACATATGCCTTGAAAAAATTCAGTTATGTCAGAAAATATAAAACAAAAAACATGATTTCTGAAAAGATTAGCACTTTTTAAATTTTTTTTGTTTATTTTATTTATTTGAGAGTGAGAGCGAGCGAGCGAGAGAGAGAGAATGGGCGCGCCAGGGCCTCCAGCCACTGCAAACGAACTCCAGACGCGTGCGCCCCCTTGTGTATCCGGCTAACATGGGTCCTGGGGAATCGAGCCTCGAACTGGGGTCCTTAGGCTTCATAGGCAAGTGCTTAACCACTAAGCCATCTCTCCAGCCCAAGATTAGCACTTTTAAAAGCAATACAAGTATATTGCTTGGGATACTAGTAAAGATGTCTCAAAGGCATCTCAAGAACTGGCCAGTGATCACCTATCAAGGCCTAAAGCTATGGACAGCAAACCTATTTGGAAGTATTTCTTTTGTGAAAAAGTGCCTCCTAAATGCTCTCCTCATACAGGGATGCCTAAGTATGTGTTTCCCCAAGATTCATTTTACCATGTTCATCTTGTCTGCCCAAGCATTCAGAGGCTGTTATAACTGTGATCCAAGGACAACCAGGTATTTCTCACTTTTGTAACAGACCTTTGTGACATTAACATGATCACATGATGCTGGTTTTGTTCCCTTAGGGAATAGGAATGCTTATCCTATGGAATAATTGAAAGTATATAGCTTGCTTTATAAATTTTACAGGGGTCAACAGAAAAAAGTTTTCTCTGAGTTTCAGAAGAGTACTGAAAATAAAATTTGAGCAATACTGCAGTGAGATGAGGATCCCCGAATTAGTGTCTTTTTTTCTTAGTTTTACACAGGGAAGTTTTATTACACTGTGCAAAATTATGACTGTCATTTTATTTATTTTGAAATTGACCATAACTTTAGGAGATATGTTTGGATATCAAGTTTACAAGGAGTTGGACTTGTTAATAATGCTTTTTAATTTGATTGGATTGAGAAGTGTTTAGGAGATTAGAAATGCACACTTTTAATGAGTTTTTGAGGACATTACTAAAGATTATTAAATTAGAAGTAAACAAATCCAAAGAATGAAAATTTTCTCTGATTGAAGACAATATAGTAATATATGTATAATATCATAAGGGGTACACAAAAAAACTCTTAACTGATATTTAGTAAAATTTTAAGCTACAATATCACCATCAGAAATTAAGTTGAATATTTTTATATTAGGAATGATATTCCAACAAAGAAATTAAGAAAATAATTCTATTACATACTTATTAATCAACAAAGAATTAAAAGATCTTGACAATGCAAATTACAACTGAAATAAATAGAAGACAATCCTTCCATTTGTGACAACATGGGCACACTTTGAGGACAGTATTCTAAGTGAAATAACCCCCTCATAAAACTGCATGTTTACTCTTATATGAATTATCTATAATTATTAATCTCATATAATACCAGACCATATAAGAATAATTGCAAGGGATTTTTAGAATTGGGAAATAGGACTGTTATTTAATAGATATAAAATTTCAGCTTTGCTAAATGAGTTCTTAAGATTTGCCATATGGAATAGATAAAAGTACTTTTAGATAAAAATACAGTATTGTGCAGTTCAAAATTTTTAGCCTGCTGAGTTCCTTATAGCATACACAAAAATCTCACAAAATTAAAATAAAAATTGACACACAGGAATCTATGAATACGTTAGATATTTATATCACCTTGCTTATGGTGATGGTATCATTGGAGTTTTATTTGTCCACACTCATAATATTGTACATATTGACTAAGTCTGTTTCTTTGAATATCAAAAACTCCCTATGTATATTTTGAAAAGGAAAGTTAGTGGGACAAAAGAAAAAACCTTATATGAGGTAGGAAAGGCTTTTATTTCAGATTACAGTTACAAATGGTAGATTCAATCATGGTGGGGAAAGCATGACAGAAGCAGAAAGTATGTGTCACATCACATCATCATCACATCAGCAGGGAGGAAACAGAGAGAGTAAAGCAAATAAGATTTCACTATACTACCCTGAGGTTTGACTCTTGTCTCTTCCTCCAACAAGGCTAGGATTCCTAAAGGTTCCACTACATTCACAAATAGTGCCACCAACTGGGGACCAATTATTCAAAACATGAATCTATGAAGAATATTTTACATCCATATCACCATATTCTTCCCATAACTCCCATAGACTACATGGGTATATCATGATGCAAAATGCATTTAGTCAAACTTAAAAGTCCCCATAGTCCTTATGAGTTCCAACACTGTTTAAAAGTCCAAAGTCTCATGTGAGACTCAAGGCAATCTTTTAACTGTGAGCTCTGTAAAATTAAAACACAACTTACATACTTCCAATATATAATGGCACAGAGTAACCATTCCCATTCCAATACTGAATAATGAGGAGCTAGCAAGGAATGAGAAAACCAAACCAAGACTGAAACACAGCAGGACAGACTTAAAAACTTGCAATTCCATGTCAGGTATATATGACTTTTGATGAAATTACCTGGGCTATAAAAGACTAGGGTAACTCCACCACTGCAGCTGTACTACCTGTTTCCTATCACCTGTGTAGGATCCACCTCAAGCCCACAACTTTCCTTGGTGAATATCCCATGATTCCTAAATCTCTAACATCCAGAGGTTTTCATTGAAACTTACAGCTCACCTTCACAGCTTTACACAGTGGCCTCACAAGGCATATTTGCAGGGATTCCAACCGTGCATCATGATGCTTACCTTCAGCAGGTGTCTTGAATCATGGTGCAATATTCTATGACACACTGCCTCTTACAAATTTTAACCTTCCGAAACCAATACCATGTGGACAATGCTGCTGTGTTCTCCTGTTAGATTGGGATGAAGAGTGGCATCCATGCCTTATAGCTACAATAGCCTATGTATGCTGACCTTGAAGAGCAGGGAACCCATTTAGCATTTTTTTCTGTCAGGCATTTTCTTTTTAAAAGTTTTTTTTTTTTGAGGTAGGGTCTCACCCTAGCACAGGCTGACCTGGAATTCACTGTGTATTCTCAGGCTGGCCTCGAACTCACAGCAATCCTCCTACCTCTGCCTCCCAAGGGCTGGGATTAAAGGTGTGTGCCACCACACCCAGAAAAAGTATTTTATTTCTTCCTAACTTAAGCCTTCAATGGGTTGTGTCTTGCCACCTTGCCACCATCTTTCATATTGTCACAGTACAGAGCAATAAAATTGCTTACTTTTCTTCACATGCTAAACTTTTTACATATTTTATGTGTCTGCTCTATATTTTGCTGTATTTCATTATAGGTCTGAATGAGAACAGATAAAAGAATCCACACAACAAATCCAATGCTATTCTGCCAAACACATTAATATATTACATTAACATTTTACTTCAGTAAAGTTTCTCAGGACATGGGTGAATGCAGGCATACTTTTAAAATATTTAATTTCATTATTTGAAAGAGAGATAATGGGCATGCCAGGGCCTCTAGCCACTGAACATGAACTCCAGATGCATGCACCACCTTGCACATCTGGCTTACCTAGGTACTGGGTAGTAGAAGCTATGTTCTTAGGCTTTACAGGCAAGGTGCTTAACCACAAGCCATCATTCAAATTTCCATATCTTTCCCCATTAGTCCCACACAGCAGTTCCAAAAGACTAAGACCCACATGGTCAGGTTTATTGCAACAGTGGCCCCATTTATTTGTACAAACTAAGTTCCAGACTCTGAAATAATGAGAATAAGATTCTATTCAATAAGAATATTTTCTCATTCCTGGGACAAAATACCAAGCAGAAGCAGCTTATAGGATGAAAAGATTTAATTTGGCTTATAATTCCAGAAGGTGAGGTCCATCATGGTGAGGAAGTCATGGTAGAACAGGAAGTTAACGTCACATCAAGAGTGAGTAAAGGTGGCGCACACCTTTAATCCCAACACTAGGGAGGCAGAGTTAGGAGGATCGCTGTGAGTTCGAGGCCACCCTGAGACTATATAGTGAATTCCAGGTAGCCTGGGCTTCAGTGAGACCCTACCTTGAAAAAACAAGTTAAAAAAGAGTGAGTAATTAGAGAAAAAACATCAAGTGGGGCCATGCTAACAATCTCAATGTCCATCATCAGTTACCCACTTCTACCAAGGCTCTACTTCCTAAAGGTTCTTTGACCTTCCCAAGCATACCACTAACTGAGGAATATGTACTCAAACACATCAATCTATTGGAAACATTTTACATTCATAGCACTACAATAAATAATTATACTCCCAATTAAGACGGCCAGATGAGATGATAAAACTGCCTACATAGAGGGAAAATTTTATCTTTGAAGCTGATAGATATTGAAACAAAAGACAATTTCTTGATTCCAATTGTGGTAGATTGTTATTATTTTTTAAAAAATAATGTATTTATTTACTCAAAAGTACGGTGAAAGAAAAACTGAGACTGTGTGCACCAGAACTTCAGATACATGCACCACTTTGTGGGTCTGGCTTTATGTGGGTAGTGGAGAATTGAACCTGGGCTGGCAGACTTTGCAGGCAAGTATGGTCAACTGCAGAGAATCTCCCCAGAGGTGATATTCTTAATGCATATAATCTTCCTCTCATTATTTCACAGTCTGGAACTTAGCTTGCAGGGAGTAACTGAGACAATATTATGGTTTGCAGGACTAGGTAAAAGGGAAGTTTGTTCTGTCTTAGCAACAAGAAGCCTTTTCAGGTAAAGCAAAACTATGAGAAGTAGAAAGTGTCTTAAATATCATTATAATGGATAATCCTCATAGCATACATCTTCCACATCCATCTTTCCTGCCTATATGCATCAACAGTTAACATCCGTTGTGGATTGAATTGCAGCCCCTATAAACTCATAAGTTTTGAATGTTAGGTCCCTGGCTGGTGGAAATTTGGGAAATTGGCATCTTCCTGGAGGAGGTGTGTAATTGAGGGCGAGCTTAAGGCCAGTTTCCCAGGCCAATTTTGGGCTCACTCTTCTGTTGCTGTTTTTCACCTTCTGTGTCATAGCTGATGTCTAGCCTCTGCTCATGCCATCCATTCCCCTGCCATGATGGAACTTCCCCTTAAGTCTTTCCTCCCATAAGCTCCTTTTTGTTCAGGTGGTTTGTGCCAGCAATGGGAATTAACACCATGTTATGACTTGTACACTTTGGCAAAAACAGTTTTAGATCCCAAAGAAAGAAGTTTGTTTTAATAATGTCTAATTCAGAAGGAAGTCACTCATGGAAACATGGTGTTGTGTGATAGGAGGTGTTTATACACAAATTTCTAGGTAAAGCGTAAGTTTTCTATAAATATTAGTCATCTGACTCTGATGCAGAACTTTCAGTGGTATCTTAGAGATGATTATCAAAATGCCACTCCTTGAATTTTTTTTTCTAAAATGACTCAGATCAACACTTAAGTTTAGGATTCATATGTGGCCAATACAATGAAACTCATACTTTTCTCCTATCATAAGGGGGCATAATATTTGGCTCTCATTACAACTCCTTGCACTGCCGACACAGGTTATTGCAGTTTTTAGTATATTCAATTTAAAGATATTAATCAGTGCTAGTTGTATTCTCCATACTTAAGCACAGCACATTACATGGTTAAAATAATGTTCTGACCATATTCTTATGAGGTCCTGCATGGAGTTTGAAACAACAACCAAGACACAAATCCCATAGTGCTCTAAATTTTTTTAAAAGATTTTATTTGTCTATCTCTCTTCAATTTCAGTTATTTTATATGCTGGATATGGGATGCAGGGATAAAGTTTGAAAAGCTAGTACCTCCTCTGTAATTCATGTTTTTATTTTTTTGGTTTTACAAACCTTGAAGGATATTTTGATGCTGATTTATTTCTCAGTTTTGAGGCCTCAACAAAAATGCAATACAGATTTCCTTTAACATCTTGTTATAAGTTTATTTAGAAAGATAAGGTTATCACTAACACAAATTTAAAAATCATATTTCTGGCTCTACAGAGAAATAAAGCATAAAATGAAAAACTATTAATACAGCAATAGTGTTGAAATTTAAATATGAAATATCTTCCCACAGTATCATATGTTTGAATATTTGTTCCCCAACTTGTGACACTATTTGAGAAGATTGTCAATCTTTAAGGAGGTGGAGTCTTGCTGGAGAAAGTGGGTATTTTGGGGAAGGACTTAAGATATTATTAACCTGGTCTCACATCCTGTTTATCTTTGTTTCCCTGCTGTGGGTGCAATGCGACTAGCCAGCCTACGCTTGCTGCCATGCCTTCTCCACTATGATGGAATGTGTCAGCTGGAAATTGTAAGCCAGAATACTCATTACTTCCTTAAGTTGCTTCTGGTCAGGTCTTGTCCCATCAATAAGAATGTAACTAACACAAATATCTTCATATTTAAATAAAATTAAACAATGAAATGTAGGCATTAATAAATGTAGTTTACAAAAATTAGTCAAAATTAATTCCTTGAAAAAAAAGAACAGTTATTTGTGATACACGGATAGCAATACAATATTTGGATATCACTTTATAGTTTAACATTCAGACGGATTCTTAATCAATATTCTTTCATTTTGCTTCAATGATACTGGCATCAAGAATCTTAATATATGTGATAAAGGTAAATATAACAGAATGTAACTCTGCTTACCTCGGGGTTGGTAATTTAAGAAACCTCTAAAAAGGTGTATCTCATAACTAGAATAATTGCCTACCCTAGCAACCTACACGGAAAAAATTAAAGAAAACCTTTGACTTTGAAAGAACCTTCCAATTTCTCTTTCTAAATACTAAGAGCTTGAGCTAAGGCCTGAAGCAAAGTTTAAACCAAGATAAATCATTAAAGCTAACGTGAGTTTTTAATGTCTTTAAACATTTATTTTCTGTCCACTTAACTGTCTTGTTTTGTGGGGGAGGGGTTTGGAGAAAATATGATGCTCTGTACAGTTAAAGTATTAATTGTATGACATGTCATCCATTTTCCTGGGATATATTCCCCATTGTGCTGCTAGATTGTAGACTACTGTTAAAGGTTTAATAAGTCATCCCAAGTATCTGCAAGATGCTTAGACTTAACAAGAAGCACAGACAGAATTGCTGCACATATATTTCATGTTGCCTATGCTACCTGACCACCTCATACGGAATACTTTCCTTTGTTTTCATGTGTGTTATATTATGGCATGGTGTCTGGGTGTGTATGGTGTTGTGTGTGGTGTATGCACTCATATATGCTAGTGTGGTGCCCTGTGTGATAAACAGAATTGGCTGGAAGAAAAACATGGCGTTTTACTCTCCATCACTCATTCACCGTTTTTTCCCCTTGTGACAGTCTCTTACTGATTTTGGAGCTTGCTGTTTGTGAGCACCAGTGATTCTCTGGTGTCCACATCCCACAGGTCTAGGGTTCTAAAACATGTGTAGCAATGCTAAGCTGTTTACATCTGGTTTGTAGACTAAAACTCAGGTGTTCTTAGGCCCTCACGCTTGCACACTAAGTGAACTTAGCTGCTGAGCCATCTCTCAAACTGTGATGGTTTGAATTAGATGTTCTCCACAACCTCATGTGTTCTGAATGCTTGGTCCTCAGCTCATGGATGACAATTTGGGAGGTGGATCCTTCCTGGAGGAGGTGTGTTATTGAGGGTGGGCTTAGGGTTGTTATGGCGAGCTTTACTTGCTAGGGTCAACTCACTCTCTTGCTGCTGTTTTCCACCTGCTATGGCAGAGGTAATGTTCAGCCTCTGGTCATGCCGTGCTTTCCCTGCCTTCATAGAGAGTCCCCTCAAGACTATAAGCCAAAATAAAAACTTTCTTCCTATCATCTGCTTTTGGTAGGGTGCTTTATCCCAGCAATGAGAAAGTATCTATAATACCAACCCAATATTTTTTCTTTTACTTTTTTGTGCATGTGTTTATGGTGCATATGTGTGTGTATGTGTGAATGTGGGTATATACATGTATGCCATGACATACATGTCAGTGTCAGAAAGCAACCTCAGATGTTGGTCTTCATTTTCCACGTTGTTTGAAATAGGACTTCTATTGTTTACTGCTATGTATGCCAGGTTAGCTGGCTCATAACCTTCCAGGAGTTTCTCCTGTCTCTATCTCCCATTTCTGGAACATCTATTAGTCTTGTGGTGGCCATTTTCATTGTCTTTCTGCCTCTTGAATTTATTTTTATATTTTTCAATTGTATTCCTCTCTCTGACACATTTTAAGTTTTATTCCAGAAGCAGTTTATTAATATAATTTATTTTAATCACCCTAACAACCCATGAAGGCCAATATTTCCAATTCTACTTTTACAGATACATTAATCTGTTCAAGTACCAAAGCATATACCATAGACTGGGTTGCTTAAGCAATAAAAATTTATCTCTCATGGTTTTGGGGGCTGGAGTTGTAAGATCAGGGTGCCACCTCTGTAGAATTTATGTGAAGACCTTTATGGATTGTAAATTGATACCTTAAACTAATCAAATATAATCACAGTCCAAACCTTATGACTTCACTTAGCTTGATGTACCTCATCACTCCAGATTATTCCCTTTTTCCCATTGGAGGTTAGGATACCAACTTACAAAGTTAGATGGGACACATTTCAGTACTTAGTAGTCAATGAAGGTTCTAAAGCCCAGTGTACTTGCTTTTCACAATGCTAAACAGCTAATAAGTGTTACAGCCATTAGTGAACCAAAGTCTTTTATTGTGTTGGAATTCCAGGGTTTTAATGAAATCTCTTCATATTTTTACAAGGATCAGAGATAATCTTAATTTTTTCATTTTTTAGGAGATGTAAGGTAATTTGTGATACTAGAAGATAAAATACACAGAATTTAAAAGAGTATGAATATGACTCATAATCCCCCTAGACAGCCATAGTTGCTAGCACTTTTTGACCTATTTCTTTATCCTTTTAATCTCCCATACTTTATTTACACTGAATTTTACTTTATGTATAATTTTAATTCCCTATGATTATTTAAGTATTTAAAATATTATTTTATAAATAATTTCAATAGCTATATAATATTTCAGCATATTAATGTTGTTATCAATCTCCTTTTGTTAGATGATTTATAGGTTACATTTTGTAATTTTTCTAAATAACTTGATAATAAAATAAATTTCCATACAAATAAGTTTGCTTCAATTATAGATACTTTTAATAAAGTGTTAGAATTTGAGATTTTATTGTATGAATGTAGAACAGCACATTTGCTAACTATAACATTTCTTGAACACTTTGTTTCACCATTGTATTTCTAGAATATGAGCTCTTTCATCTTGACCATAATTCTGCCTGCTACATATGGTTGCCAGTGGGGTGGATCATTGGGGGAGGGGCCCATAATCAAAGCAAAGAAAACAGTTATTTCTGTAGAAAATGTTTCGTTCTCACCTTCTATGGCTTAATATTGTCTCTGGGGAATACAAAATACATCAATAGAACCCAGGCGTGGTGGTGCACACCTTTAATCCCAGCACTCGGGAGGCAGAGGTAGGAGGATCACCATGAGTTCGAGGCCAGTCTGAGAATACGTAGTGAATTCCAGCTCAGCCTGAGGCAGAGTGAAACCCTACCAGAAAAAGAAAACAAAATAGTACAGCAATAGGATGTGAGAAAATGCACTTATCCAAAGGGCCAGTTGGCATTGGGAAGCAGCAATGTTGAAGTCATATGATATGTAATAGCAAGTACTATTGGAGAATTCCCTCTTATGTGGAGTGGACAGAAAGAAAGGCTAGAGTAACCTTCTTGACTGCTAAAAGTGGGGGTCACACAGGAGAAGGGATGCCTGTGGCTTTCAGGGGATCTTGACTGAAGTGTGCAGTCAGAATGTGGAGAAGTGAGAACGAGTAAGTGGGCCTTCACATCTTGTTTAAAGTCCAAGGGCAATTAGAGGGTTTATGTATGAAATTAATGAGAATGATTCAGAATCAACATATCAGCATTGTGCTGTACCCAGTGCCACTGTACCCCACAAAATAAATTTTATGCTTACTAGATTGTGAAGTCATCAGTCTTTCCTCCTGAATTTTGACCTGGTCCCAAGATTTTGGAACAAATCCCTTAAGAGTTGTTCACATGAGTGCTGGAGAGATGGATTAGCACTTAAGGTGCTTGCCTGTGAAGCGTAAGGACCCAGGTTCAATTCTCCAGGTCCCACGTTAGCCAGATGCACATCATGGCACATACATCTGGAGTTTGTTTGCAGTGGCTAGAGGCCCTGGCACATGCCCATTCTCTCTCTCTCTCTCTCTCTCTCTCTCTCTCTCTCCCTATGTATCTAAAAATAAAAAAAATAAAATGATAAAAAATTAAAAAGAAAGAGTTGTTCACATGATCAGAAATCCTGTTGCTTTGTGGTATTTGATCAATCCTGTGTGTGGAGTAGAGTCAGAGAGTGTCCTCAGTGTCAGAATCAGAAATCAACATCCATCCTGGTCTGGATCTAGGCTTGGAATAACTCAAGCAATCCAGCTGCTTTCAGCCATTAGAAATGGATTAGTGAAATTCTGAGGAAGGAGGCTTTTTAGGTTTTGGATATACACAGTACTAGCTTTAATTTGGGACTACATTTCATGGATGGCATTGCTGCTTCACTCATTCATAGGAACTTACTAAGGACTGATTGTGTTACCTCAAAACTATTTGGGATTGTGATTATAATAAGTAATCAATTAATCGTACATTCCAAAATTGCTTAAGAAAGTTCATTTCAAGTGCTGGTGTTTGGAGATGGGTCCTTTCATTAGTAATAAGTTCATGATAACAGTGCCCTTTTATGGAATTTGTGCCTTCACAGGAAGATGCTATTTCTTTCAGCTCTTTTCACTGTTAAAAGGCAATGGGAAGATGTCCCTTTGAAAAGCCAATAATGGGCCCTTACCAGGCACATCTTCCACCCCTTGAACTTGGACTTTAAGGAATCCAGAATTATGATTAATTAGTAGTTATTGTTTAAGCTGCCCACTTTATTATAATTTGTTATAGCAACCAAAATTAAGAAAGGACTTTAATAATTATAAGTAAGATGCTCCAAAGCACAGTGCCTATGAGATGTGGGTTCCAGAGAAGGATTCCTGGATTTCCCAGTTCAAAGGGTAGTACTAATACATGGGTGCTAATTTCTGAGCACACTGAATGCTTTTTATTTAGGGCATCCTGCAACTGGATTCTGTCAATTATGAATTGTAACAGCAACATATGGGTATGTTTATATGAAGATAACTGGTTTTTCTTTCAGCTTTGTCCTTTCCACTGGACTTTCTGATGAATTAGAGCACTTGTTCCAGCATAAGGATCCTTTGGTAAATACAAGAGGAGTAAAGAACCTCTTAAGAAAGAAATTATGGCTGGAAAGATTGCTCAGTGGTTAAAGGAACTTGCTTGCAAAGCCTCAAAGTCTGATGGTCCTGAGTTCCATTCTCTAGTATCCACATAAAGCCAGATGCACAAAGTGGCACATGTGTTTGGAGTTAGTTTGTAATAGTATACACATTCATTCTCTCTCTCACAACTTTCTCAAATGAATAAAAATGTTGAAAAAGAAGAAATCAACTCTTTTATTATAACTTCTTCCAAACTTAAAAAAAATAAGATGTAAACTTTCTTTCTGAGAATTTTAAGGTTAAAAAAAAATGTCAACCTTTCACATGTTCAAATAATTAACAACTTTTAAAGTAGATTAGTTTCCTAATTGGGACTTCAAATACTTTTTGACTCACTGCTATAGTTCTCTGAAAGTGCTGATTAAACATACCATGAGTGCTGTATTCTCGGCTGAATCTGAAATACTTCCCAATAGCTGTAGCCAGTTATTCAGCAATGACTTTTCTCTCAGTCAGTGCTAGGATTACCACAGTCTCTGTGTTGTCTCTCCTGAACTCTCATCAGAATAAATAGAAATAGGGGTTTCAAGGAAAATCAGTGGAATAAGTAATTTAATAAGTCATAAGGCTTTCGGTGTCTGACATAGTGAACCTCAGTCAGATGTAATTCAAAAGTACAGACTCACAATAGAAGCTGAGATACTTGGATATTCCATGCTGAAGTAAAATATTTTCTATCTGTGCCATTCATGCTCATGTCTAGATTGCTAGAGGAGGATACAGAATGGATTAGACAGCCTTGCATGTTCTTAATAAGTCTCAGGAAGAGTTCCCTATTGAGTACTTCCTATTACATCAGATCTTAATTCAAAGGTTCCTATGGCCTATAGAGCAACTCTTAAACCCTGGACCATGGCCTAATATTCTGGCTCTTGTCAGGTTTTCCAGCTTCATCTCACATGTACTCCATGTAACCTCAGTTCTCCTGCAATCTGGGCCTTCCTTTGAATTTCTCAAATGTTATGTTAGGTATCTTTCTATTACTGTAAAACAAATACTTGTAATAATCAACTTAGAAAGAGGAAATGTTTTGTTTAGCTTACAGCTTTGGAGGTTTCAGTTCATGTCTGGTTGTTTCTGCTGTTTTGGGCATGTGGCAAGTCAACATCCAATGGTTCGGAGCACATGGCTGAAAAAAGCCACTCACTGCATGGCCAGAAAGTAAAAGAAAAAAAAGGATTAGAAAGAGCCTAGCATCCACCATGCCCTTCAAGGGAAGGCCCTCCATGTCCTGAAACTCCCCTAAGGCCCCAAGTCTTAAAGTTTCTATTACCATCCAGTACTTACCCTAGACTGGAACCAAACTATTAAAAAGCAAAACTTTGGAGGACAGTTCAGATCTAAAGTATAACAAATTGGATTGAATGTATTTTACTTTGCTTCAAAATTTACACATATTCTGTACTTCCTGTTTGGGATATGATTTTTTTTTCCTTTCCAGCAAATTAACATCTAATTATTCCATCACAGTTCTAAGTTCTTGTTGTTTCCTGACTTCAGACATTAAGGTAGTAACCCTTGTAAAATATCTGTGGGATCCATATTGTTTTTTATAACTCTTACCAAACTCTGTGTTCATAAACATATTTATTTCACCATTTGAATAAGAACAGCTTTTCCTTCTCTGTTCCATACAATTGTATACTACAAAAGCTTTTGCTTTTCATTGTGCTCCCAAAAGTTAGCACAGTGCCTGTTAAGTATTTAACATTAATTATTTTAAACTTTGAATTGGCTTTTCAACTCATTCCTACACTTCAGTTTCATCATGAATGAAGTAAACCTTAAATTTAATCACAGTCTTCCAGATATTTTCTAATGGTTATCTGATAAAGTGAGAACTGTATCAAGGGCTCACAGACTTCTTTAATCTAGTCCTTTCTTCCCTCTTTACTCTCACACTCAAATGATTCTAAAGTCCTATAGTCATCCTGCCCCATATCTTTGTTTATCTACCTAAAATTCCCTCATCTCTCCCTTGCTTTAATGTTTTCTTGCCTACTGAACAACTTCAGATATTACAACTTCAAGAATATTTTCTCTGCTAATTCAGCCTGAATTTGAAGCTCTCAACATTACACAGATACCTCCCATGCTTCCCAACCCAACTCTGTCAGTAATAAATCCCCTTTGTGCTCTATTTGCCTCTCACAGTTGTAGTTTAATACCTGCAAGTTTCAGCAATGATGATTTGTATATATTAGAGATTGTTGGAAGTATGAGGGAATAGCTTTGGTTCAGACAGTGTTAACTCACTGTTCTGTGGCTTAGAACTACAATAGATCAGTTTTCGCCTATAAAATAGAAAATGAATGAGATAGTAAGAGAAAAGAACTTCTTATTTCTGATATTCAATAATCACCACTAAAAATGATAGCCCAGAGTATGGCATGGTGAAGGCAGTGATGTGTGGGTGAATTATATTTCAAAGCTCTGGGGATAGGGAGATGACTTAGTAGATAAAACACTTGGAGTGAGAAGACCATGTTTTATATCTTCAGCACCCACATAAATGGTGAGGTGGCATAGCAGTCTGCCTCTAGTCCCAGCAGTAGGGGAACAGAAACAGGAGATCCCTTGGGCAAACTGATTACCTCAACTAGCACAGTCAGTGAACTCTGAGCTCAACTAGAGACTGCCACAGTTAATAAACTGCATAGCTAGCAAGAGAAACATGATGTTACCCTCTGGCCTCTACATGTCCATGCACCTACACACACATGCACCCATATGTATACATGCATGCATACCATACACATGCAAAACATTTTATTTATTTACTTGAGAGAGGGAGGGAGAGGCAGAGAGAGGGAGGAGGGAGGGAAGGAGAGAAAATTGGCACTCAAGGCCCTCTAGCCACAGCAAAAAGCTTCAGACACAAGTGCTACCTTGTTACTATGGCTTTACATGGGTAGTGGGGAATCAAACTTGGGTCCTTTGGCTTTGCCAGAAAGCACCTTAACTTCCAAGACATCTCTCCATTCAACTAATATTTTTTTAAATAAATAAAACGATCTCTGGGATGGGGAGATGGGTAACTGGTTAAGGTGCTTGCCTGTGAAGCCTAAGGACTCAGGTTTGATTTCCGGGTGCCCACATAAGCTGGATGCACATGGTGGCAAATTTGTCTGGAGTTTGCAGTGGCTAAAGGACCTGGCTCACCCATTTTCTCTCTGTGTCCCTCTATCATCTTCTCTCTCTTTCTCTGAAATAAAAAGATTAAAAGTATATAAAAATAAGATAAAATAAAATTCTTATGTGTAGCACTGGCCATTATCTGCCATAGGTAGACTTTCATCATATTAAATTCCAAGTAACAATGAGTTGTGCCTGAATTTGAACTTCTGTGAAGTAATAAAAGAGTGAGCCCTCACAAACCAATAGATGGCTCGCTCCAAGATAGCACTAGATTGAATGAATATGTTCAAACAAGCTATTTCAGTTAAGGAAATATTCTTTGTTTCCAAGGCTATCTATTTGCCAGTATTCTACTTCTCCTGTACCTTTTTCCTTCTATGTATCCCTCTTATACCACCAAATATTTTCTTTCCACTGTTTCATTTTTCTATGAGTACAAACATATCTATGCATTTCTTGCTCTTTGAGTTTCATTCTTCCTTTCAATACCTCTATAGCTCATCACTTTCTTATTTATAAATGTGATAAGTGTATTTGAGTCTTCCCCTGTGACTCAGGCCTTGATCTAAGCAGCTCCCATACATTACATCTCACTACATTGTATTTATTTCAACTACGCATTCATGCCAATTTCTTTCCTTTCTCAAGGACTTTGCATATGGGTTTCCTTTTTCTTGGAAATATCTTTTATACCTTATTCAATTTTATCTATAATGGCTCAATGCTTCAATGTCACCTCCTCAGAGAACTATGTGTTTATTGCCTGCTCAGTTACAAGGTCTCATAGAATTTGTTACTTCTGGTTTGTAACACTTAATATAGTTTGTAAGAAAATAATAATTTTGTGAACTTTTCATTAATGTTATTGTATTTCGCTAGACTATGAGCTCCATGATGAAAGTAACCCTGGGACTTTCAACCCCTAGCATAGTACTTAGTGGTATTGAATGGATGTTTAAATGAGTAATGCATTATATTACATAAGGGAACAGAAATTACCTCCTAATAGTATGTTAGGAAATTTAAACTGGTTTGGTTTTCTTATCTATAAAGTGAAAAATACTGCCAATTTATTGTCCCAAATCTAGTACAACTTAGTAATTTAGGGTACTGTTTTAGAAAAGCAAAGGTGTTCAGTTTGTGTCCCTGATTAAAACCTTAGTGACTTAATAGTGCTATTATAATTCAGCCTAAATCCTTCAAAGAAACCTAAGAACACTGATATATATTTCTCTATCTGGCTTACTATTCCCATCTCATCTTGTCTGTACTAATCACAACGCTTCTAGGCCAGTCGTGGTGGCACATGACTTTAATCATAGCATTCGGGAAGCAGAAGTAGGAGGATTGCCATGAGTTCAAAGCCACCTTGAGACTACACAGTGAATGGCAGGTCAACTTGGGCTAGAGAGACCTACCTTGGACAAACCAAAAAAAAAAAAAAAAAAAAAAAAAAAAAAAGACTTCCTGGGGAGCTGGACAAATGGCTGAGCAATTAAAGGTACTTGCTTGTAAAGCCTGATGGCTTGTGTTTGAGTCTCTACTACCTACATAAAGCTATGTATGTATGTATGTATATTTTTTAAAGACTCCTGGAGCTGGAGAGATGGCTCAGCTGTTAAAAGTGCTTGCTTGCGATGCCTGATGGCTGGCATTTGATTTCCCAGTACCCATGTAAAGACAGATGCACAAAGTGGCACATGGGTCTGGAATTTAATTGCAATGTCAATAGGCCCTGGAACACTCATACTCTCTCTCTCTCTCTCTTTCTTTCTCTCTCTCTCTCTCTCTAATGAATATTTTTAAAAGGCTTCTAATCAGTCCCTTGGATGTCTCATCATGATGTTGGTTTACTGTGGACCACTTGTACTTGCACTTTATTTCATGTAGATTATCTTTCCCAGAACACATACATAATGTTTTTTTTTATTACAGTTTTGAGCTGTAATCTCAGTGGTAACTTTCATAGATAAAGCTTCCCTGATTCTCCAGCACAGGTGTGGTAGTTTGAATGT
This sequence comes from Dipus sagitta, assembly GCA_036346955.1. NCBI lineage: Eukaryota > Metazoa > Chordata > Mammalia > Rodentia > Dipodidae > Dipus > Dipus sagitta. The sequence continues at coordinate 68,261,626 of CM070776.1, forward strand.
ATGTCCTCCATAGACTCAGGTCTTTTATTAAAGCTTATAACTTAGGTCTCCAACCACCTAGCTGGAAACGGTGTCACTGGGGAAGATCCTGGGGACCAGGCCAAAATGTGTTTGGGGACAGATCTGAATTCTAGCCCAAAGGTATGTAGAGAAGTCTGAACTCTGGGGGATTTTTTGTTGTCTGCTTTAGGGTGTTTGCTGGCTGGTGGTGGTTTTTTTCCTTGCTTGGATTTATGAATGGTAGCCAGCTTCAGAAGCCAAAAATGGAACTTTCCCTGAATCTATAAGCTTGAAATAAACCCCTTCTTCACATAAAATGTGTCTTATTTGGATGTTCATCCCAGCAACATAAAACTACCACAATAGGTAAACTTTTTTAAAAAAATTATTTATTTGAGAGAGAGGGAAAGAGGCAGGTAGAGAGAAAGAGAGACAATTCCAGGTCATCCAGCCACAGCAAACAAACTCCAGACATGTGGGCCACCTTGTGCATCTGGCTCATGTGAGTCCTGGGGAATCAAACCTAGGTCCTTTGGCTTTGCAGGCAAGTGACTTAATCGCTAAGCCATTTCTCCAGCCCAGGTAAGCTCTACACAACCATAGTTTTCCTTTCAGAGTATTTATTTGATTTTCATTTTATACTCATTACTGCATTTATTTGAGGAATAATAAATATTGACTAATGTCCGAGAGCATTCATGTTGCTATAACAGAATGACATAGAGTGAGTGGTTTATAAGAAACAAGGATTTATTTTAGAGTTATGGAGGCTGGCAAGTCTAGGATAAAGATGTGTAGAGGTTAGGTTTATGAAGAGGGCCTGATTCATGGATAGTTGTTGTCTTGTCATGCGCTGATATGGCAGAAGAGGCAACAGAGTCTTTGAAGTCCTTCTATAAAGCTACTCATAATTATGAGGCCTCTGCCTTCATGACATAGACATTTTCCAAAGGCTTCACCTCATCATACCATCACATTGGGGATTAGATTTCAACATGTGAATTGTGGAGGGGTACAAATATTCAGTTTGTAGCAGTAGGCTGCTGTATTTTGTATTTTGGTTGACAAGAATTAGAAATATATGTTTTGTTTATTGGTTTTCTTTAAATGGGATATGTGACTTGAGATAAGGAAAGGATTTAAGAAACAAATTTCTGTTGATGTCTATCAGGAAAGAACACCTATGTTGAAAAGAAAGAGAGGCTATCAATGTAAAAATAAAAGGTGAAAACATAACTTGCAAATTGAGCTACACATTAAGCTGCCTACCTCCAACTGGACAAAATCCAGAAAAATCATAAAACAAATATATTAGATATGATTATTAGCTTAAAAGTAAGAAAGAGAAATAATCAGGCGCCAGAAACCATTGGAAATTCAAAACCAAGGCTAAGAAATGTTAAAGCTTAAAGGCCCGTGGACACACCAGAAGTAGATATGAAACTAATGGGAATGGACTTAGCCTGAAACCAATAAGCTTCAGCATCAGGACTCTTCAGGTTCACCAACCTTTTCTAAGACCCAGGAAGGAGGTATCAACACTACATAAAATGTCTTCATGCAATCACTAAACCCCACTGTGTCTTCCCAATTTGTTTACATTTTCACTACACTTCTCTTTTTTGTTGAGTGTAACAATATTGCATAAATATTATGAATCACTGTAAGCTTTATAAAAATGGGTAGAGAGATATTCTATGGATGTTATATTCTCATAAAATCAGAAGAGAGATCAAATCACAGATCTTATGTGGAAGCATATTCAAAATATTCATAAAGGTTAAGTTCACCATTTATATTGAAAATTGGAAAGAAATTTTCATGTGTTTTAATACAATAAATTAAAATGTATAGAATCCTTGGTTCAACACATACAGAATTAGAGTGGTATACCTTTATGTGTGATTTTGCTTTTCTTAGTTTCATTTAGTTTCAGTCAACTGAAATTCGAACATGTGAAGTTAAAAACTCAAAACACAATTTACAAGTTTGAGATGATTTCTATAGTGCCATAGTAGTTCTATTCAATTATCAGCTTTAGCTTTTAATCTTTATACTGTGTTTACTTTATTACTTTTATGGGTTTTTAATTATTTATTAGCATATAGCATATTAGCAATAGGTTTCATTGTGATGCTTTTAAACAAATTTTGGCTTTTGTTTCCCTTCACTCCTCTTTGTCCCCTCTATTCCCCCTTATGCCATCCCCATAACATAGTCTCCTTTATGCTTTCATACTAATGCTTCCTTTCCCCTCTCATGGTCTATCTGAAATCATAGCCTATACTCACTCTCATATTTATATAAACAAACATAAAAAATAGAAAGAAGACATTTTTTGTCTTTCTGGGCTCACACTATCAAATCTTTTTACATCCATTTTCTTGCAAATTTCATAACTTTATTGTTCTTTATGAAAAGTACATGAAACACCTACTCCATCGTGTATATGTACCACATTTTCATTATCGAGTTATCAGTTGATTAGCATCTAGGCTAATTTCATTTCCTAACTCTTGTGAATAGAGCATCAATGAACATGGATGTGCAAGTATCTCTGTGGTAGGATATAGAATCCTTTGGGTATATGTCCAGAAGTAGATGAATAATATGGTAGTTCTATTATTAGCTTTTTGAGAAGCAGCCACAGTGTTTCCATAGTGTCTGCACAAGCTTACACTCATACCAACAGAGAATAAGTGTTCATTCTCGGGCTGGAGAGATGGCTCAACAGTTGAGGCACTTGCCTGCAAAGACTAATGACCCGAGTTCAGTTCCCCAGTAACCCACATAACAGCCACATGCACAAAGTGGTACACACATCTGGAGTTAATTTACCGTGGCTATATGCCTCTGTCTCTTTCTCCTGGGAATGGTGGCACACACCTTTAACTGCAGTACTGGGGAGGAAGATGTAGAAGGACTGCTGTGAGTTTGAGGCCAGCCTGATACTGCATAGCGCATTCCAGGCCAGCCTGGGCTAGAGCCAAATATTACCTTGAACAAACAAGTAAAAAAGAGTTCTCTTCTTCCCACAACCTCACAAGCATTTGTTGCTTATATTTAGTTGTAGACCACTCCTGCATTTAGCTTGTGATCCTGGATAAAGCTTACTTCTAGAAGATAGATGCTGGTTCATGTGTAACACTGGAGCCTAAGGAAGGTCTTGAACTCAGAACACCGCCCTGTACAGGGTTATGCAGGCAGTGTGTTGGGCATGATTGTTGCCCAGTATTGCTTCTCAACAGTCTAAGTTGCTTGGAGTATACCCCAAACACAGGGCCCTAGGGTATTTTTCTGCTGTCTGGATGTTTTCTACACTGTCCAAGGGGCTAGTTAGGTGGTGGGGATCACTTTCTGCAGCTATATTATCTGTGGGTCTCCCACATAGGCCAGGTGGGTGGGCTAAGGCTAGGGCTGTGCTTACTTTTTCATATGTATACTTGTATGGTAAAAACATAGCATACATAGGAGTCAGTACAGTCCATGGTTTCAGTCATCTATTTGGGATCTTGGAATATATCTCTCATGAATAAGAGTGAGTTACTATATTTTGGCCATTTTTTCCAAATCTTTTTTTTTGTGAATGTGTAAATCAAAGTCCAGAGAAAGTAAAGTACTTATTCTAGGTGGAATATACAGGCAAAGCAAGTCAAAGCAGGATAATAACTCATGTGTGTGATGCCTGGTGTCAGTTTCTTTCAGGACTCCTCTTAGTTAAATTCACTATGAACTAGACATTTTAAATGTTTATCCTTACTAAGTCATTTGGAGTACATGAAAATTGATGTTTATCTGAGAATAGCATGGCATGTGCAACACATATTCACATCCTATAACAAGTAATGCTCAAAGGAAATCTTCAAAACCCACTCCCAATCTCAAATTTCTTGCTTGCTTGTCCTTTGTTTACCTCAATATGATTGTAGACGAGTTTGGTACATCTCTTTCCTGACAACATATTTTCTTCTAGATTCTATGCACTGAAACCATAGCATGGCAAGAGTAGGAAGAATGCTAAATGTCAGAGAATGCAATCTTTATCTCCATTTCATGCTTACACCTTCTCTTTAATATTATAATTCCAACCATAGTCATAAGGAATGTCCTTCTTCAAACCAAGTTAATTATTACCATTCATTCTAGGTCTCATGAAATTGAGCCACCTGACAGATATGCTTGCTGACTCTGCCTCAGCTTCATGTGAAACAGCAATCTGTAAGACTGGGTGGAGGGAGGCAAGTCTAATTGAGATGAAGCTGAAAAGAAGTACAAACTATAAGATCCATGGTAAGAAACTGAGTTCTTGGGAATAGGTTCTTTTTTTTTTTTAAAGTAGAATCTTGTATGGACACATCATATGTTAGTACCATCATTTCTCTCCTCCCTGCCCCCATTCCACTGAGGGCCCTCTTCAATGTGTTTGCAAGTATTTCCCCTAGAGTTGCATATTATGAGATATAAGAGCAGCAGTCAGTCATTGTAGGAGGGGGGTGCCAGTGGACATTCCCTTCCACTCTTTGGCTCTTACACTATGTCTTCCCCCTCTTCCACAATGGAATATTACTCAGAAGCAAGGAACCATTATATAATGAAACTTGTAGGAAAAGGACAGATTTGGAACAGATCATACTAAGCTAACTCACACAAGCACAGAAGGACAAATGCCACATGTTCTCCCTCATCTGTGGTTCCTAACCTGGAACACCTTGAGATGCAGGCTTATCTGTTTCATTGTATGTTTCCTTGCTGCTGAGTAGAATTCCATTGTGTATATGTACCACATCATCATTATCCAATCCTCAAACAATGGGCACCTGGGTTGGTTCCAGTTTATAGCTATTATGAATTGAGCACCTATAAACATGGTTGAGCAAATACCTCTGCAGTGAATAATGGAGCCTTTAGGGTAGATGCCCAATAGAGGAATAGCTGAGTCATTTGGTGGCTCTATTTTCAACTTTTTTCAGGAGTCTTCATATTGATTTCCATAGTGGTTGTACAAGTTTACACTCCCACCAGCAGTGAATGAGGGTTCCTCTTTCCCCACAACCCTGTCAACATTTATTGTCAGTTGATTTTTAATGATGGCCATCCTAACTGAAATAAGGTGGAATCCCATTGTTGTTTTAATTTGTATTTCCCTGATGGTTAATGATGTTGAACATTTTCTTAAGTGAGTATTAGCCATTTGTGTTTTTTTCCATTCAGTTCCCTGCTCCATTTTTTGAGTGGATTTTCTTTTAAGTTTTTGTTTTTTGAGTTCTTTGTAGATTTTAGGTACTAGGCCTCTGTCAGTGGTATATCTGGTGAAGATTTTTCTTCCATTTTGTGGGTATTCTGTTGACTTTGCTTATGGTATGTTTGTACAAAAGCTTTTAAACTTCATGAGATCCCACTGGTTGAATTATTGTTTAATGATTGTTTAATTTCTTGGGCTACTGTAATACTGTAATAAAATAATACTGTAGTATTATTTGGGAAGTCTCCCCATTCTTATGTTGAGGAGAGTTCCCCTTAGTTTTTCTTCCAGGCAACTACGAGTTTCAAGTGTTGAAGCCTTTAATCCATTTGGAGTTGATTTTTGTGCATAGTAAGAGGAGTGGGTTTAGTTTTTTACATGTGATTATCCAATTTGACCAACACCATTTGTTGAAGATGCTGTCCTTTCTCCAATGAGAGTTGTTGGCTCCTTTGTCGAAGATCAAGTAGCTGTGGTTGCTTTAATTAAGGACTGGGTCTTCTACTCTGTTCCATTGGTCTATATGTCTGTTCTTATGCCAGTACCATGCTGTTTTTATTACTGTAGCTTTGTACTGTAGCTTTAGATCCGGTATGGTGATACCTCCAAAATTGTTTCTTTTGCTGAGAATATTTTTGGATATCCAAGGCCTTTTTATATTCCATATGTTTTGTGTGTGTGTGTGTGTGTGTGTGTTTAACACTACTGAAAGAAGATTCTTTTTATTCTATATAACAAGGAAAGACAATTAAATTCCAGTTTTCTCTCTGTGAAAATATTTCATCCATCTCTGAAGATGTAAAGACAAAGTGAAAAGTGGTTATGGGAGCATTAAAAGGAAGGAGGGAAATGAAGACTATGAACTATGTGTATTCAAGAAGTATTATCTCATAACAAAATGAAATTGTCTTTCAAACATTATCTTTTTCTATTTTTTATTTACTTACTTGACAGAAAGAGAGTGAATGAGAGAGAGAGAGAGAGAGAGAGGACCCACTAGAGCCTCTAGCCAGTTCATTACAAACAAACTCCAGACATATATGTCACTTTGTGCATCTGGAAAATTGAACCCCAGGCTGGTAGGCTTTGTAAGCAAGTGCCTTTATTTACTGAGCCATGTCCTCAGCCCAAGAATTATCTTTTAATTTTTTGTATGTTTGTGGGGCATGTCTGTGTATATGTGTACATATGTGTGTGCTGATGAATGGGGTGTGTGTGTGTGTGCACACTAGAGGATAGTATCAGGTATCCTCCAATATCACTCCCCAATGTGTTTCCTTGAGATGAAACAACTCTGTACATGGAGCTGCTGCTTTTCAGTTACACTGGATAACCAGTGAGCCCCAAGGATATTCCAGTCTCCACTTCCCATGGGACTGGGGTTACAGGAGTGCATTGTCATGCCCAGCTGTTTACATGGGTGCTGAAGAATTGAACTAAGTTCAAATCAGGTCCTCTTAAACCCTCATGCATGTGTAGAAAGCACTCCTACCTGCTCAGTCTTTCCCCAGCCCTAGCATGACCCATTGCAGCTATTCACCCTAACAAGTAGGGGAAAACTCACAGCCAGAAGACCTGGCGAAAGCTTACTTAGCAAGAACCAGCTAATGGCCAGTAAAGCCCAGGTGAGAATGCAGGGAAAGCAGCCACACTAGGCCATGTGATAATTTCTGGGCAAATAAAGAGGAAAAAATCAAGCCCTGGCTTCAATCTCTTCATACTGGACTGGGAGATAAACACTGATAAAGTACAGATTTCTTTCTTTCTTTTTTTTTTTTAAAAGTATTACTGATATAAAATTCACATACCACAAACTTGTCTGTTTAAAGTATAAAATCCAGTGACTTTTACTGTATTAAATTTTAACTGAACATTATAAACTATAACAAGATTTGCAATTTTAAGTGTTCAGGGTGATTAATTTACATTTACATCTTTTTTCCATTCCATGCTTTCATTTTTGATTTTTTAATTTATTATGGACATAATTAGTATGGAAACATCACATGTTGGTACCATCCTTTCTCATCCTTTCCGAGGGGGGCATACCTCATTGTGTTTGCAGGATATCCCCATGGGGGTAGTGGATTATGTGTTGTGGGAGCAGAAGTCAGTTACTGGGGAGAGGCAATGCCTCTGGGCATGATGTCCCAATTTGTGGCTCTAAAAGTCTTTCTGCCCCCACTTCCACAAAATTCTCTGAGCCATGTTGGGTATGTTTTAAGTCTACTTCAGTGGTGAGCTCTTAGGAGCCTCTGGATCTCTGCTTTGGTAGATGTTGAGTGCCCTCAGTGTTTGTCTCCTTCACTCTGTTGCTGATTGTCAGGTTCGCTATGGAAGCAGCACTCCTGCTCATCTCCCCAATTTCTCTGTAATTTCAGCTGAGGCTAGGCTGAAGTGTAACAGGTACTTTATCCCCTCATGTCTTGCTCCCATCTGAAAAAGAGAAGCAGATTCTCCAAAAGAGAATGAAGTCAGCACAAGATAAATAGGATAAGCATTATTAATTTAGAGAGAATTTGGTGGATGTAGTCACTCTTTTAGCCCAAGATTAGTGGGAACTTGATGTTGGAGAGCAAAATCATTGTCTGAATATGATTCGGACCTGTTTCACAGTTCCAGATATGGGTTCCATTCCACTGAGTGGATCTCTTAGCCAATCAGAAAGCTACTGGTTATGCACCAAGGCTCTTTGCCATTATTGCACTTGTGTGTACATCATTACAGGGTGTTTAATTCTGAGTAGCTTAGATCCCCAGATTGTTTGGACAGTTGTTGGCCACTTTCCTCCAGTATACCTCATGTAGTGAGTTCTAGCACTAGATGGGCTGTTTGGGTCTGACTCTGTTCTGTATTCCAGTCAGGTCACTCAGTGTTCTGTGCAGACAGCATGTGGCATTTTCAACAATAAAGTCTTAACATTTACCTCAGGTGAGGAATCAACTGCTTTGACAGAAGTCTGTCTTGTTTTGGGGATCTTGTAAGTCTCAGATCAACAACTCATTGTGGGTGGTAACCACATCTTGGTTCTGGGAGTTACACACTAGAGCCAAGGGGAAAAAAAAGAAAGAAAAGAGAAGAAAAATGTTAACTTTAGGTTTTATCCCATACTCTCCAGGATCCTCTTTTCAGATTCCCCACCCCCATGCTCCTGTTGAGGTTTCAACCTTTTAGTCTGTCCTCAAGGACGAAGGTTTCTATAGTACCAGTTCATTTTGGGTTCAGTTTTATGTTTTCCTCCCCTACTTTTCCTCTCCTCCCAAGCCCTTTCTTCCCTATTGTCTGGCCTTCAAGTTGCCTATCAGGTATGTCAGCAACTTGGGCTGATCCACGTTCAGACTGCAGATGAGTGAGACCATGAGGTGATGGTCTTTATGTGATTGTGTGAGTTTGCTGAGTATGATCTGTTGTTCCAAGTCCAACCATTTTTCTACAAATTTCATTGTGTCATTTTTTTTCTTATTGCTAAGTAGAATTCCATTGTGTAAATGTACCACAATTGTGTTATCCATTCATCAAATGATGGACACCTTGGTTGATTCCAGTTCTTAGCTAGTATGAATTGAGCAGCTATAAACATGGTTAAGCAAACATCTCTGTAGTGAAGCATGGAGCATTTAGGATATATGTCCAGTACAGGAATAACTGGGTCTTTTGGCAGCTCTATATTCATCCTTTTCAAGAATTTCCATATTAATTTCCATAGAAGACAAACGTACAAGCCCACCAATAGTGAATGAGGGTTCCTATTTCTCCACAACCCCGCCAATGTTTATTGTCAGTTGATTTTTTAGTGATTGCCATCCTTACTGGAGTAAGATGGAATCTCATAGTTCTAATTTGCATTTCCCTGATGGTTAGGTATATTGAACATTTTCTTAAGTGTGCGTGTTACATTTGTATTTCTACCTCTAAAAACTCCCTAATCAATTCTTTGCCCAACTTTGTGAGTGGGTTGTTTGATTTTTTTATTGTGTAGATTTTTGAGTTCTTTGTAGATTCTAGATATTAGATTTCTGTCAGTGGTATAGCTGGCAAAAATTTTCTCCCATTCTTTGGGCAGTCTATTGGCTCTGCTTATGGTATGTTTATCTGTGCAAAAGCTTTTTAGCTTTATGTGATCCTATTAGTTGAGTGATTGTTTAAGTTTCTGGGTTACTGAGGTTTTGTTCAGGAAATCTTTCCACACTCTTATATTGTGGAGAGTTCCTCCTGTTTTCTCTTCCAATAGGAGAAGAGTTTTGGGTCTTATAATGGGGTCTTTAACCCATTTGGACTTGATTTTTGTGTATGGTGAGATAAGTGGATCTAGTTTCATTTTTGTACATATGGTTATCCAGTTTGTCCAGCACCATTTGTTGTAGATGATGTCTTATCTCCAGTCTACCTTATCAGAGCCTTTGTCAATGATCAAGCAGCTGTAGTTACTTGACCTAAGATTTGGGTCTTCAGTTCTGTTCCATTTGTCTATATTTCTGTTCTTGTGCCAGTATCATGCTATTTTGTTACTATGGCTCTGTAATATAGCTTTAGATCATGTATGGTTATACCTCTAGAGGTGTTTCTTTTGCTGAGGCTATGCTTGGATATCCAAGGCCTGCTGCCATTGCATATGAATTTTGAGATCACTTTTTTATATCTCTGTGAAGAATGATGCTGGTACTTTCATTGATATTGCATTAAATCTGTATATCACTTTTGGTAGCATTGCCTTTTTTTTTTTTTTTTTTTGGTTTTTCGAGGTAGGGTCTCATTCTAGCCCAGGCTGACCTGGAATTCACTATGTAGTCTCAGGGTGGCCTCAAACTCACAGCGATCCTCCTACCTCTTCCTCCCAAGTGCTGGGATTAAAGGCGCACGCCACCACACCCAGCTAGCCATTTTCTTTATGGTATTAATTCTACCTGTCCAGGAGCTTGAAAGTTTTTTTACATTTTCTCAAGTCCACCTCAGTTTCTTTCCTGAGTGTGTTATGAAGGCATTTAGTGCCATGAATTTTCCCCTAATGACTGCCTTCATTGTGTCCCATAAGTTTTGATAATTTGTGTTCTTATTATCATTTAAATTCTAGAAATTTTATAGTTTCCTGTTTTTATTTCTTACACTACCCATATATTGTTTAAAAATCTGTTGGTCTATCTCCAGGAGCTGATGAAGTTCCTGGAATGTCTTTTATTGTTAGTTTCTAGATTTACATCATTGTGATCTAATATCATGCAGGAAATTATGTCAGTTCTCCTGAATATATGTAGGCAGGCTTTATGGCCTAATATATGACCTATTGTGGAGAAGGTTCCATGGGTTGGTGAGAAGAATGTGTATTCTGTAGATTTTTGATATAATGTTCTATAGGTGTCTATTAGGTCTAGTTGACCTATGATGGTGTTGAGCTCTCTTACTTTCCTGTTGATTTTCTTTTTGAATGGTCTATTGATGATATTGGAGTATTGAGGTCCCCACCTATTATGGTGTTGGTGGTGGTTTCTGTTTTGTTGTCAAATAGGGTTTGTTCTATAAATTGTGGTGTACCTCTGTTTGGTGTATATGGATTTATAATTGTAATGTCCTCTTGTTGGATCATTCCCTTCATGAGTAAGAAGTGTCATTCTTTATCCTTTTTTATTACTTTTGGTTTGAAGTATATTTTATCAGATATCAGCATAGCAACTCCTGCTTGTTTCTTATTTCCATATGCTTATAATATCATTTTCCATCCTTTCACCCTGATGAAGTGTGAGTGGTGAGGTGGATTTCATGAAGACAGCATATTAAAGGGTCCATTTTTCTGATAAATCCTGTTAACTTGTGTCTCTTGATGGGTAAATTAAGGCCATTAATGTTTAAGATAGTAACTGTGATGTTTGATTTAATCCCTGATGTTTGGAGGTAGTTTATGGGGTTTGGTGTTTTCTTGGACTTTATACCTTTTTAAGCTTTCTCTAGTTTTGGTTATTGTGGTCTGCTTCTTGTATGCTCTTGAGATTGGTCAGTTGACTCTTCTCTGTGGAGAATTTCCTGAAATATTCTCTGTAGGTTTGGCTTTGTGTTCAGATAATTGGAGAGCTGGCTTTTATTATAGAAAGTTTTTTCTTTTGCCATCTATTATGAGGAATACTTTCACTGGGTATAGTAGCTTGGGTTGTAACTCATAGCTTTTAGACTTTGACATGTTCCATTCCGGCCCCCTGGCTTTCAGCATTTCCATTGAGGTAATTTTGATGGTTTTTCCTTTGTATGTCATGTGTTGTTTCTCTCTTGCTGCTTTGAGCACAATCTCTTTGTTGTCATTGTTTAGAGTCTTAATGATAATGTGTCTTGGAGAGTTTCTCCTTTGGTCCAGTCTGTTTGGAATTCTGTTAGCTTCTTATATCTTGATGGGACTCTCTTTTGAGAGGGTGGGAAAGTTTTCTTCAATAATTTTGTTGAATAAGTTCTCCATCTCTTTGGTCTGAATTTCGTCCCCTTATGGTATACCCATGGTCTGAATGTTTTGACATTTTAGGGTATCCCACAGTTCCCACATGTTCTGTTCCCCAGAATTCTTGGACTTATTAAAATTTTTGGACTCCTGAACTCTGTATTCTATCTTATTTGCCAGTTCTGAGGTTTTATCCTCCACATGATTAACTCTGTTCTTGAGGGTTTCTAGTTGGTTTGCATTTCCCATTGCCTTCTTCTGGATAGTATCCAACCCTTTGTCAAGTTCCAATTTCAGGCCAATTTTGGATTTTCTTAATACTTCTTTGAATTTATTCTTGCATTTTATTATGTCTTCATGGAGCTTAACCAGCTGATTATTGAGGTCTTCTATTTTGGCTCAGCTTCAGCTCACACTCTTTTTAATTTTTTTTTAATTTTTATTTTCCATTGACAACTTCCATGATTGTAAACAATAACCCTTGGTAATTCCCTCCCTCCCCCCACTTTACCCTTTGAAACTCCACTCTATCATATCCCCTTCCCCTCTCAACAAGTCTCTCTTTTATTTTGATGTCATTATCTTTTCCTCATACTATGATGGTCTTGTGTAGGTAATGTCAGGAACTGAGAAGTCATGGGTATCCAGGCCATTTTGTGTCTGGAGGAGCATGTTGTAAGGAGTCCTACCCTTCCTTTAGCTCTTACATTCTTTGTGCCACCTCTTCTGCAATGGACCCTGAGCCTTGGAAGGTGTGATAGAGATATTTCAGTGCTGAGCACTCCTCTGTCACTTCTTCTCAGTACCATGGTGCCTTCTGAGTCATCCCAAGGTCACTGCCATCTGAAAAGAGAAGGTTATCTACCAAAAGTGAGGGTAGCATTAAGGGTATGAACATTAAGAGAAGTGCTTTCTGGGCAGTTTGTTGAGCGTAGTATGTACATTTAACAAGACAGCAGCAGACATTACACCCCTAAAGCTCATAATTACCCCTCTTGTAGGTATTCAGTATCAGGGATGTATTCCCTCCCATGGAGCAGGCCTCCAGTCAAATTAGAGGGTGGCTGGTATCCCCCATAACAGATGTGCCAGTATTGTACCCGTTGGCTTATTTGGCCTGGCTGGCCAAATATAAGGTTTTCAGTGTGCACTGTTGAGTATCTTCACTGGTGATTTCTCTCTTTCCCATTGAACTGCATGCAGCATGGCTTTTTCCAGCATTCTATCAGCTGGTCTACATGGAGGAGGTTTTCAGCTCAGCTCCAGCATGATTTCTCAGTGACCTTGCAGCGCAAGCACGTGGAGTCTTCAGCAATAGTGTTTTACCATCTATTCCTCATAGCAGACCAAGGGCCTCAACCACTTAATTCTCGTTTGAGGTCTCTCTTTTTTTTTTCTATTAGGTCCAGCCTAGTGAGGACAGCTGTGTGGATTTCATTTACATGATTGTTGGTTTTTGTTGCTGTTGTTGTTGTTGTTTTGCTGCCAGTTCTGTCATTTGTTTTATCAGGGTCACATATCTTGTTTCTTCATTTTGGGGTTGTATTCCTGTTGTCTCTTCTAGGTTTTGATGGGAGACTTCCGTTGTGGGGCAACCTTGTTTGGGTTCATTCTGTTTGATGTTTTGTTTTGTTTCTTTTGTGCTGTGGTCTGCCCATCAAAGTGTGAATCTTATTTAATTCAGGAGGAAGCAGGAGTTTTCCTTTATAGTGTAGAAAGGAGGGGCCTGCATGAGGTCAACTTGGCTCAGGAGGGGGGATGGCACTTGGGCACTAGTTCCTGGAGCCTGCAGGTAGCACAGCAGAGAACCTGGTCAGGGGTGGAGCAGCCAGAACAGGTGGTTGAGGAGGTCTAGGGGTCTAGTGGGCCACCCCAGAGCATGAGAATCAGCAGATTTCCTACTGTGTCTTTCTGTGACCTCTCACTGGAGGTTTACTCAGACTTCCTCACACTGGAGCCCCACAGATCTTGCCTGATATTATCTAGGGAGCTGATGTGTGGTTAGGTGGACGCCAGCTTGACCCCATATAAATTTTGAGATTATTGTTTACTATCTCTGTGAAGAATGATGCTATGCTTTTTATTGGTATTGCACTGAATCTGCATATTGCTTTTGGTATGACTGACATTTTAACGATATTAATTATACCTGTCAAGGAACATGGAAGGTCTTTCTATCCTCTCAAGTACTCCTCAATTTTTTCTTGAGTGATTTTATGTTTTCAGTATATAGGTCTTTCACATTGTTGATTAGTGTTATTCCAAGGTATTTGATTTTTTGTGACTATTGAAAATGGGACAGCATCACTGATTTCTTTCTCTATATCATTGTCTTTTGGACATAGGAAGGCTACTGATTTTTGTGTGCTGATTTTGTATCCTTCAACTTTGCTGAAAGAATTTATCACCTTTAGAAGTTTTATGGTAAACTCTTTTTGGTCAGTTATGTATAGGATCATGTCATCTTCAAATAGGGCTAGTTGACTACTTCCTTATGAATTTGTATCCCTTTTATATCTTTCTCCTGCTTTATTGCTTGTGCTAGGATTTCTAGTACTATGTTGAAGAGCAGTGGTGAGAGTGGCACCCCTGTCTTTTTCCCAATCTTAATGGGAACTCCTAGTATCTTCCCACATTAAGTATGATTTGGGCTTTAGGTGCTGTGTATATGGCCTTTATTATGTTGAGATATAAATGCTCCATGCCTAGGCTTTCCAGTGTTTTTATCATGAAATGATGTTGGATTTTGTTGAAGGCCTTCTCTGCATTTATTGAAATGACCATGTGGTTCTTTGTTTAAGTTTATTTATGTGGTGTATTATATTAATCTATTTCCACATGTTGAACCATCCCTTCCTCCCTTGGATGAAGCCTGCATGATTGAGGTGGATAAAGCTTTTTATGTGTTGTTGAATTCAGCTTGAGAGGATTTTTTTCAGGACTTTTTCATCCAAGTTCATCAGGGATATAGGTCTGTAGTTTTCTTTTCTTATTGTATCTCTGTCTGGTTTTGGTATCAGGGTGATGATAGCTTCATAAAAGGAGTAGAGGAGGGTTCCCTATTCTCTGATTATGTGAAATAGCTTGATTAAAAAGGGATTTAGTTCTTTGATGGCAATTTGGTAGAATTTGGCTGAGAATCCATCAGGTCCTGGAGTTTTCCTTGTGAGGAGGTTTGTGATTACATTTTCAATCTCAAAGGATATAATGGGCTTGTTTAGGTGATCCTTCTGCTCTGAACTTAGTTTTAGTAGATGATATGTGTCTAGGAATTGGTCCATTTCCTCCAGGTTATCCAATTCTTTGGATTAGAGGTTTTGGAAATATGTCCTCATGATTCTTCCAATTTCATTGATGTCTCTTGTGACTTCTCCATTTTCATTTCTAATTTTAATTTGAGAATTCTCTTTTTTTCATTTGATCATGATGGTGATGGGTTTATCAATCTTGTTTATTTTTTCAAAGAACAAGTTCCTTGTTTTGTCAATTTTCTTGTTTTCTTAGTTTCCAATTCATTAATTTTTGGCTCTGATCTTAATTATTTCATTCCATCTGGAACTCCTAGTGTTGAATTATTTTTTTTCCAATGCCTTTACGTGGATGGTTAGGTTATTAATTTGCGATCTCTCTGTCTTTGTTATGAAGGCATTTAGTGCTCTAAACTACCCCCTTAGGACTGCCTTCATTGTGTCCCATCAGTCTTGGTATATTGTAATTTTTAAAATCTTTTATTTACTTATTTGAGAGAGAGAAAGAGGCAGATAGAGTGAATGGGCATGCCAGGGCCTCTAGCCACTGCAAACAAACTCCAGATGCATGTGCCACCTTGTGCACTTGGCTTTATGTGGGTGCTAGGGAATTGAACCTGGGTCCTTTGGCTTTGCAGAAAAGTACCGTAATCACTAAGACATTGCTGTAGCCCTGTTGTAATCTTTTTAATCATTCAGTTCATAAAATGTTACAATTTCCTTTTTTACTTCTTATTTAATTTCTACTTTTAAAGAATTATCAGCTGGTATGAAACAGGAAGTAATGTCCATTTTCCTGAATTTATGGAGGCATGCTTTATGGCCTAATATATAATCTATTTTTGGAGAAGATTCCATGGGCTGCTGAGAAGACTGTGCATTCTGTAGAATTGGGGTGCAATGTTCTGGAAATGTCAGATATGTCTTATTAATCTGTGGTGGTATTAAGCTTTATTATTTCCCTGCTGATTTTCTTCATGGATGACCTATTGATGATAGTGGGGTATTGAATTCCCTCACTACGATGGTATTGGGATTTATTTCTGATGTGTTGTCAAGTATTCTTTCCTTTATAAAGTGTGACACACCTGGGCTGGAGAGATGATTTAGCAGTTAAGCACTTGCCTGTGAAGCCTAAGGACGCTGGTTCAAGGCTCGATTCTCCAGGACCCATGTTAGCCAGATGCACAAGGGGGTGCACACATCTGGAGTTTGTATGCAGTGGCTGGAGGCCCTGGCACACCCATTCTCTCTCTATGTATCTGCCTTTTTCTCTCTCTCTCTCTGTCCATTGCTTTCAAATAAATAAATAAAAATAAACAAAAAATTAAAAAAATAAAGTGTGGCACACCTGTGTTTGGTGCATATAGATTTATGATTGTGATGTACTCTATTTTATCATTCCCTGGGTAAGTAAGAAGTGGCATTCTTTGTCCTTTTTGGTTACTTTTGTTTTGAAGTCTATTTTATCAGATATTAATATAGCTGCAACTGCTTATTTTTTATTTCCATTTGCTTTGAATATCATTTTCCACCCTTTCACCATGAGGACATGTCTATCTTTAGTGGTGAGGTGGGTTTCTTGAAGACAGAAGATAGAAGTGTCCATTCTTCCAATCTACCCTGTTACCCTGTGTTGTTTGATAGGTGAGTTAAGACTGTTAATATTAGGTTTGATTTAATCCCTGCCATGCTGGAGGGTTCATGGTGTTTGGTGCTTTGAACTTTTTTATGCCTACTCTAGTTTTGGTCATTGTCTTCATCCTCTTATAGGCTTTTGTGGTTGGTTGGCCAACTTTTCTGTGTGGAATATTTCCCAAAGCATTATTTGTAGGTTTGGCTTTGTGTTCATATAATCATACAGCTTGCTTTGTTCATTGAAAATTTTCTTTTCTCCATCTTTTATGAGGGATACTTTTACTGGGTAAAGTAGTTTGGGTTGGAAGCCATAGTTTTTAAGGTATTGACGTGTTCCATTCCAAGCCCTTCTGGGTTTTATGGCTTCCATTAAAATATCTGAGGTAACTCTGATGGGATTGCTTTGTATGTAATGAATAGTTTTTCTCTTGATACTCTTTAGAACTCGCTCTTTGTCTTCAAAGCTTTTTTGTATTTGGATGGGTTTCTCTTTTGTGAGATAGGGAAATTTTTCTTCAATGATTTTGTAGAATATGTTCTCTATGCCTCTGGCCTGGATTTCTTCCCCTTCTTGTATACCCATAATCTGGATGTTTGGTCATTTTAGGATATTCCACAATTCCCTCATATTTTGTTCACATGAATTTTTGAACTTAGCAAAGATTTTGGACTCCATGATCAATTTCTTCTGTTTTGTCTTCCAGCTCAGATGTTCTGTCCTCTACATGATTGGCTCTGTTAGTGAGGGGCTTCTAGAGAGATTTTTGAAAACTCTATTTGATTTTTCTTTTATTTTGTGGTTTTTATTTTTATTTTTTTGCATGGTATCCGTTTTTATGAGAGGGAGATCAGGAGAATTGGTATGCCAGGGCCTCCAGCAACTGTCATCAAACTACAGATGAGTGCACCATCTTATGTGCATTTGCAACCTTGCACACTTTTGTCACCTTGTGTGACACACTTGTGTCACCCTTTATTTGGGATCTGGAGAGTAGAACATGAGTTTTTCGGGCAAGTGCCTTGACTGCTAAGTCATCTCTTCCACCCTATTTATCTCTCTTTTGAAGTCTATCTTGTTTTCTTCAACTAAGTTAAGCCTAGTGGTAAAGGCTGTGTGCATTTCAGTTATGCCACACAAAGGCAAAAGTTAGGGAGAATTCAGGAAATAATTTGGGAAGCATTGCTTTCAGGTATTTACAGATCTGGTAGAACTTTGCAGTGAATCTGTCTGGACTAAGATTTAAAATATATATGAGGTGTTTTTATTACCACTTCAATCTTACTGCTGATTCCAGATCTGTTTTAAACTATTTAACTCATCTTGGTTTAAATTTTGTAAGTCATGTGCATCTGTATGCATAAACTAGATTTAAACAAATCAAAAAAAAGTTGGCTCATTGAAAAGATAAACAATATGGGTGAACCTCGAGTAAAACTAACCAAAAAAGAAAAAGACCCAAATAAATTAAATTAGAGATGAAAAGGGAGATATTAAAATATATACCAACAGCTGGGTGTGGTGGTGCACGCCATTAATTCCAGCACTCAGGAGGCAGAGGTAGGAGGATCACACTTGAGTTTGAGGCTACCCTGAGACTACATAATGAATTCCAGGTCAGCCTGTACTAGAATGAAACCCTACGTTGAAAAAAAAAAAAAAAGGAAAACCAAAAAAAGGATACTGTTGCAGTCCAGTTCGCATTGCTGGTAGAAATCACCCAACCAAGAGCAGCTTCTGGGAAAAAGAGATTTATTTTGACTTACAGGCTCGAGGGGAAGCTCCACGATGGCAGGGGAAAATGATGGCATGAGCAGAGGGTGGACATCACCCCTTGGCCAACATAAAGTGGACCACAGCAACAGGAGGGTGTGCCAAACACTGGCAAGGGGAAACTGGCTATAACACCCATAAGCCCGCCCCCAACAATACACTCCCTCCAGGAGGCATTAATTCCCAAATATACATCAGCTGGGAATCTAGCATTCAGAACACCTAAGTTTATGGGGGACACCTGAATCAAACCACCACATTCTGCCCCAAATTATTTCCTGAAATAGAAAAAGGAATTCTCCCTAACTTTTGCCTTTTTTTTTTTTTTTTTTTACAAAGTCAGTCTTACATTAACAGGGAAATAAGATAGAGACACAATGAAAAAGAGAACCATAGACCAATTCCGCTGATTAACTCAGATGCAAAAATTCCCAAGAAAATATGTACAAACTGTATTTGAGAATATCAAAAAGATTGTGGACTGGAGAAGTGGCTTAGCAGTTATGGTGCTTGCCTGCAAAGGAAAAGGACCCCTGTTCTATTCTCCAGGACCACATATGCAAAAGGTGGTCATATCCACCCTCTGCTCATGTTGTCATTTTCCCTGCCATCATGGAGCTTCCCCCCTCAAGCCTATAAGCCAAAATAAACCTCTTTTTCCCATAAGCTGCTCTTGGTTGGGTGATTTCTACCAGCAATGCGAACCTGACTGCAACAGTAAAGTGGTACCAAGGGTGGGGTTATTTGCTGCTAGACACCTGAATGTGTGGCTTTGGCTTTTTGGAGCTGATTTTCAAGAGGAATGTGGAAAGATTTGAAACCTTGGTCTAAGAGCCGCCTTGCAGTGCTGTAAGTACAGCTTGATGGACTATTCTGGTCAGAGTTGAAAGGCCTGAATGCAGTAAGAACTATGGACTGTGAGGTTTAGCTTATGAGGGTGAGAAAGAACTTTACCTGGACTGGGCTAACAATTTGTGAGGGAAGCTTGCTGTTATGCCTGGGTCCTGAGAAGTTGTGCAGGGTTGCTTTGCATAGAAATGAACTGGTGTGAGCAGAGAGATATGGCACAGAAAGAAAAATCTTTGGGTGAACTGCTGCCCATTCAGCTGCAATTGAGAGATTACAACCTTTCAGATTGGGCCAGCTGACCTGCACTGGGACAATCAGAAGAATTTAGGCTCTTTTAAAGGGGCCTGGGTGCTCAGAAAGTGTCCTTCAGTGTCTGCTTTATTCACCCCCCTCCACTTGATTACCAAATTGGCACTGTACCTGGTATTGTGGTGTATAAGAACTGCAGGAAAGAGAGGATCATTAAATCTGTAACACAGTCTTGGGTTTTGGAAATGGCCATGTGCTTAAAGCAGGTTTTTTGGATGCCTCCTTGGAGACCCCATGGGTCCATGAGGATGAACCTTGGGTAGCAGTTGAGACCCATTGGAGATCTTGGGACCACGAGATGGCTGCCAAGGAGAGCTGCTGACCCCAGATGAAGTTTGCCAGGACTGTGAGTAGCCTCACTGGAGGGATGGAATTGGAATTTCAGAGACTTGTTGCTGGTTAGAATTACTGCACTTGGAGATTTGTCACTGGCTAGAGTTGTTGGACTTGGAGATAGAGTTGTTTAATAAAAATTCTTTTATTAGTTGAATGTTTCCTTGCTATGCTCAGTGCCATCTTTTGCAGTGTGAATGTTTATTCTGTGCCATTGTGGGTTTTGTGGGGATTTTTTTTTTGGTATTGTGGCTCAGTTACAAGATATTGGACTATGGGGATGTATGAACATCATTGAGTTTAATAAAAACTGTAGGGACTTTTAAAGATGGACTAAATGCATTGCATTTTATATCATGGATGGTTATCCGTTTATGGGGGCCAGGGGTGGAATGTGGTTGTTTGATTCAGGTGTCTCCCATAAACTTAGATGTTCTGAATGCTAGGTTCCCCAGCTGGTGGATATTTGGGAATTAACTCCTCCTGGAGGGAGTATATTTTGGGGGGCAAGTTTATGGGTGTTATAGCCAGTTTCCCCTTGCCAGTGTTTGGCACACCCTCCTGTTGCTATGTTCCACCTTATGTTGGCCAGGGGGTGATGTCCACCCTCTGTTCATGTTTTCCTTTTCCCTGCTATCATGGAGCTTCCCCCTTAAGCCAAAATAAACCACTTTTTTCCCACAAGCTTCTCTTTGTTGGGGGATTGCTACCAGCAATGCAAACCTGACTGTAATACTACCCATGGATCTTTTTGTTTGACTTACTGCATTTTGCATTTATAGGTTCATTAATTTTTTTCTTCAGTATTTTTATCTATATTGAATTATATTTTAATATTCTGGTTTATATGTTTCATTTATCTGTATGTATTGTCTTGCAATTTATGTACATGTTTTTCCTTCTTTGAATTTATTCAGCATTTCAATCATATGTTTAACTGTATCTTCTTTGAATTCTTTGTAAATATTTTAATCATTCTTGTAAGTTATTTGTAGTTTTCTGAAAGTATCTCTCATGGAGGTGTCTACTATGGAATTGGTAAGTCTTAAGGAACACATATTCCTTCATTTTTGTGTTGTTTTCATAGAGAATTATACATCTAGAGATAGTGCATTGGTCAGGATTTTTTGCACACTTGTGTTAAATGAACATTTAGAATAGTGCTTGGTGTTTCATTGTGTTCACTTGTCTTTCCTACAGCTTTTTGCTGCTTGGAGTTCAATCATGGCCATATTTGGTGTTACATAATGAATGAGGTGTGTGGGATAATCTTAGATTGGCTTATGTTGTGTGCAAACTCCTGCCTAGGACCTCAGTTCCAATAATTGAAACTCCATTGGGGTCAGTAAGGGAAAGGGGAGAGGGCATTATGTGCAAGCAGCTTTGTCCAAATTCCAGCACATGTCCCTAATGCTAATGGTGGATATGGCAGCACTCAGGAAGAGGAAATGTAAGAGGGTACTAAAGGAAAGCATATGCACCCAAACTCAAGTGTGGGGAACTAGTTCCAAAGGGAGAAATGTTGGCAGCTTGGTAAGGGGGGAAGGTGAGAGCCCTAGGAGCAAAAATCTCTATCCAAACTCATGCCCATGGCTCCAATAGTAGAAATATCTGTGGGTACGGAAGGGTAAGAGAGTGGGCACTAGAAAAATATGTATCCAAGTTCTAATAGGGGACCCAGTCCTCTCTGCTGTAGTCACCATCTAGTTGCTGGGATTAATCACCTGAACAAAAGCAGCTGATGTGAGGAAAGGTTTTATTTTGGCTTACAGTCTCAAGGGGAAGCTTCATGATGACAGAAAAGCATGGCATGAGCAGATTCCAGATATCACCTATGACACAGCAGGTGGAAAAGAGCAGCAAGAGCATGAGCCAAGCTAACACTGGCAAGGGGAGCTGGCAGTAATGCACCAAAGCCCACCCTAGGAATATAATCCTTCAGCATGCTTTTACATCCCAAATTGCCACCAGCTGGGTATCAAGTATTCTGAACACATGATTTTATGGGGGTACATATGATGTAAACCACCATATTCCATCCCTGGTCCCAAAAAACTCACAACGATCTCAAGATGTCAAAATGCATTCAGCACAACTGTAAAAGTCCCTATAATTTTTAAAATGCCAACATTATTCAAAAGTCAAAAATCTCACCTGAGATTTAATACAGTCTCTTAACTATAAGGCTGTAAAACTAAAACACACACACACAGCACCTAGATCAGCCCTATAAAATATCAAAATACAATGTGGCATCATTTGAAAAACACTAAGTATGAATCAAGGAGTTGATACAAGAAATATATCAAAGAGCATAAGTGAACACTACAAAGCTTCCTGAATAGAGAATAGCATTTAAAGGGACAGAGAATACATGCAGCACTGAGGAAAGTCAACAGCATGAGACACAGAAAATCTCTAGTACTAGGGAATAGGCACAGGATGCTCACCACTCAATAACTCTACATCATGGAAGATATAGAAGCTAAGGCTATTTGGACGTATGTCAAACTGCATAGTCCAAGAAGAGTGATCGGAGTTCAGAATGTTGTCAGTGGGAAAAAGTGAAGACATTTTTTGTACGGAAATAAAATGCTTAAAGTCATGTTCATAAGTCCAGTAGGAGAAAAGGAATGCAGTATAGAGTAACCTACTGCAGAAATGTACAAGTTATCAGGATGATATGAAGAAAAATGGAAATAAAAGGCATGATTTAATTTATTATGTCTGAAGGAGGTAAGTATAGTGTAGCTTTGCAAACCAGGACTCTACTCAGTTTGAACAAAATACAAATCCTTTTCCTAAAAATGCACCTAGGAATTGGGACCCCCCCCCACACACACACACATGCCTTGAGTTGCATGTATACTCTACTGAAAACAATGAAATAGATCACTCCTTCTTCAGCAACCTTTGATAATTCCCATTTTGTGGTGAGTTTTTATTCAAAAATTACCCAAACATATCCAAAAATAGAAGGCAGGGGCAAATGTTTTAGGTACATGTACAGTACTGAAAACTATATCTTCTGGGTAAACTTTAGGCAAAAAAGAAACAATTACCATACTGTGCCTAGATATGTATGAACACATTATATGATTACAATCAGATGCATCATGAGAAAGGATATTCACAGTAGTTAAAGCCTTACTTTAGCCAAGCCTGTCAATCAAAATAGAGAACTACCCGATTCTATGCTCCTTAGGAACTAAATCTTCTTGTACCCCATAACAAGAAACCCCAGACTATAACCTACTGCTTGTAGATACTCTAGCTCAAGTATCCCACCGCTCCCTTACAGTATATTCTCATAGTGTTTAAATGAAACCTCTTGATTTGGGGTGTGTGTGTGTGTGTGTGTGTCTGTGTGTGTTTTCAATTCTTATAAAAAAATGTCAAGAACCTGGAAACCCACAGGACAAAGACTACCAGTAACATACTTGGTGAGCCAGCAGCCAAGAGTTAATATTAATATTTCAACTCAAATTTTCACTAAATGCATTCAAAATTCTCTGTCTTCATGCACTGGCCCACTGATCTCCAGTCCTTTTTACATTCGTATATCTGTGGCTGACAGCCTGCTGACTGAGTTAACCAAATTGGTCAGAGAGCCTGCAGGCTGTAGCCTCTCCACTCCCTTGCCTGGCTTTCATAATGAGAAAGGAACTACACAGATTAAAAGAGACTGCACGTCCAAAACTCAGCCCCTGAGAAAAAGCAGGTAGCTGCAGCCAGACACTCTCCACTAGGTGTTTCATCTTAACCAGATAGACCAAAGAAGAATAAGGAGGGCAACAGATGCCTCCCTAGCCAAGTCTCAGAACAAACCAATTTAATGGCTGGACATTTACGACAACTTAGACTTCCCCATCCATTCCAATTCTGGCTCCACCTGCTGCAGTAGAACCAAACTTTGCTGACACTTGCATTTTGAGGTTTTATTTCTCTTTTCCTTCTTTCCTTGTTTTTCCTTTGACCTTTTATGAGCTTGAGCTATAGAGTGTCACATCCTAACAGGATCTAACAAAGGTTTAAGGTAGCCCTGGACTATATGTTGTCTTGAGGATAGGGAAATAAGAAGATAGAAATCTTCATGGTCAAAAGTTGAAAGAAAAAATTACAAGCTATTGTTGTGCTGATCACATGAAAATTTGGAAATGAAAGGGGAAGGGGATTCTACCTCTGACCCTGGGTCTACACAAAGGCAAATCACCCTTCCATGGCATGATGTTTCCCTCATCTCCCACATATCCTCCAGGAAGTAAGCTATAGGATGAGGTCCATTTTCTCAACTAGTTTGCTTGAATACAACTTATGTCTTTAAAACTTCTGTTGGCCATCAACCAGTGGGCATGAATCAGAAAGCTAATGGCCATTATGGCTTTTGTTCCTATAAGACTTTCATGACAGGCTAACCAGGTCATAGACGTGGAAAAACTTGGGCCCTCCCAAAAGCAAGACAAATGCATACATCTGTCATGCCAGTGTTTGTATGGCCAATATGAATGATTTTATCTTCCTTGACTTCTTGTGTGATGTCTTTAATCATCTCATTAGTAAACGCTGAGCAAATCCACTTTTCCCAAAATAATACAATCTCTGAGTTCAAGGACCCACAGCATAATCCTCCCTCCCTAATTAGGGAAGAATTTTCTCTTAATTAGATCAAAATAATGAAGAAAAATCTTATGAATTTCCCTTCTCTCATTTTCTACCCATATTATGAGACATAAGGTACTATCAGAACATCATATTTGATTGAACATACAGTTTGCCCAAATCCTATTGTATAATGGCTAAAAATAACATGTTATTCCTGGCCATAGATACAGCTTCTCCTGCAACTCTCATTCAGACAATAACCTGATCCATGTGTGAATGTGTTTCCTTTGGAGCTCATTAGGATAAGATCAGGTCCTCTAATTGTAGGGTGACAAAAATCTACAGTATATACCTAGGGACACCACAACTGGAAAAAAGACATACGTTATGGAGAAACTCAATTCAAAATAAATGAAACAAAGGCATTGCACAATGTCCACCATGGGCAAAGAATGTAGATATCCAACACCCAAAGGAGAGATTCCACAGGGGACATCCCAGGAATCTACACATTCACCCTGCTCTACCTTCTCAAGGGCATGTGATTTTTTTCTTTGCTTTTTCAAGGCAGAGTCACACTCTAGCTTAGGATGACCTGGAAGTCACTCTGTACCTCAAGGCTGACCTAAAACTCACAGTGATCCTCCTACCTCTGCCTCACAAGTGCTGGTTTTAAAGGTGTGTGCCACCATGCCCAGCTCATAAAGACATTTTCACCTTCACTCTCCATTACCAGTCACCTTAATCATTGGCAAAGTTTGACTCAGATAGCCTTGGAAAGGCATTTCACTTTATTGCAATACTTCCTGGCAAAGTGGGGAGTGTAGAGAAATGGCCCCAGAATTACAGCCTCACTTATAATAACATTGCTTAATCATATCTTTTCTGTAAAGTGAGGAAATGGTCTGAAATCCATTATGATCATGCTGTTGTGATATTCTACTGAGACTTCTACATTTACAAAGATGCCAGAAAAGCCCAGAAAAAGGAAATTCCAACTCTGACCCTGACATTGTAGATGGTCCACTCGAGAGGTCTGCATGTCTCTTAGGAGGATCCACATACCATTCTATTGCTGTTCCCCTAAAGCTTAACCCAAAGGCTAAGAATTTCGTCAGATAGTCTCTGAGGGTGTAACAAAGATTTCTCCACTTTGCTATAAACTGCCTACCCAATATTCCCAGCAATGTGTTTAAATATGTCTTTGTTTCCTCCAATATCTAACTAAGATAAAGAAGGAAATGTTCGGGAGGAAAACAACCATTTAGTAATCCAGCTGGCCTTATGATTACCTATTATTTTAATTCACCTTTCAAGTATTAAAAATTGGAAAAACCCAACTAATGATCCTAAATAGCTTCTCACACATTAAGCAAAGTCCTAGGTAATAGAAAATAAACATATAATTATGTAAAGAAAATTCAATATGTCCCTAAAATTCCTAATAAACAAATAGCAAAATCTGTGGCTACTTCATAAGAGTACTATTTTTGTATACCTACTTAAGATGTGTGTGTATAATCATTTTGAGCGTGATTTCTGTCTGCGATTAACTCCTTTGAAAAACCTGTTTATCTTGACCAAGGATAGGTAAAATGCAACTCTAAAAATCTGGAACTAAAAAAGAAAAAAAAGTCATTTTGAAACCTGTTTAACCTATTAACCTACTTAAAGGCATACCAAGGTACCTGAAGGTTTAAAAATGATTCTAATGGGTTTTATTACATCATGGTTATAATTTCTTTCTGGAAATTGACTTTAGACAATAACCCATTACTCTAAGGATGAGTACAAAAGTATAAGTAAGTAGGGAGTGGGGAAAAGTATAATTAAACCCTAGAAAATATGAAGTCATATGGAAATCTACCTTACAAACTAATTTAAAATATAATTAAAATGAAAGAATGAGTAGAGGTATATGCACAGATGGATAATTCTGCCCTCAGATGCCTAATTGTTATTAAATAAAAAATAGCAGTGAACTATTGGACATGGAATTTCCAGAGACCCCCAAAACAACACATGCTATTACTGGTGCTCTTGTTTGCCTACCAGAACTGAACATCAAGACCATATTACTGAAGGTTCCATACCATCTAGCTGTAGTTTGTTGAGAAATCAAGCTGGAACTGAATTAGAAGCCATCTTCTTACCAGCTAATTTTCATAGTGCTAGAAGGTGTTTTGTAGGCTGTTGGGGGAGAAAGGTCATAATTACCTTGCCAAGCTGTGAAACCTATGAAGTACGATACTGACCTGCCAGGCAAGAGGTGCTCACTGATGTAACAGTGGGATGAGTGCTATGGGAGAACCAAAGCTTTCATATTGGATTTGTGACTTGCTCTGCAGAAGAGAATTCATGCTTGCTTGACACTGCAAGCCAGGTCAACAATCCAAGGCTGAGAAGGCCCTAGGTGCTAGGGTTTCACTAAACAGGATGTAGTGTTAAACTGCCTCCTTGTTGTAGTTACCTTCTGATTGCTAGGATAAAACACCCTACAAAAGCAGTCAATGGGAAGAAAGTGTTTATTGCAGTTTACAGTTTTAAGGAGAAGTATTATGATGGCAGGGAAAGATTGGTAGAGCGGAGGGTGGACCTCAGCTCTTACCTTAGTAGCTGGCGGAAAGCAGTGAGTAGCCTGAGCACTGGCAAGGGAGAAGCTGGGACAATAGCACCTAGAAGCCCACCCTCAGAAACATACCTATTCCATCAAGCCTCCACCTTGAAAATTGCTACCAGCTGAGAACTAAGCATTCAAAACACATGCATTCATGGCTGATATCTGTTTAAAACTGCCATATTACTCAATATTCTGTGTTCATACTAACAAGATTAATGCTGCTTTCAGCCTTGGACACAAAAAGATTGCTGTTTTCAGTTGTCTGCAGTTAATGCAGTGTTTATAACTGATCTGAGTGCTGAACATAAGGGATTTTCCTGTCTCTGTCTTCCCAGCACTCAGATTACAGGTGGGTGCCACTGCACTCAGCTTTATTTTATTTTATTCTATTTTATCTTATTTTACTGTTATACCATTGGTCCTGGGAATACAAACACAGCTCTGCATGCAGCTTGCACAGCTAGCACTTACCCACTCTTTCATCTCTGTAGCCCCCCCCCCACATTATCATTTTCTTGAGGTAAATCTAGTCAAAAGTTCTCTCTTCTAGTTATTCAAAACACAATGGTATAGATAACATTAAAACCTATGAACATATATAATATAAACATTAATAAAAATCAGATTAACTATGTGGTATAAAGTAAAAATTTACTTTGGAATGATGAAATTTGCTGAGGACTTAAAGGACATTACATAATGAAGAAATGATTAATCCACAAAGAAGATATGCAGCTTTAAATATGTAAAATTTTAAATAACCTGATATATTTGAAGCTAATTGCTTCCAGGATCTGCATTGTTGGTTATTCTTATTGCATTCAACCCACCTATTGGGCCAAGGAAGAAAATAAATTGCTCCTATAGATTGATGTTGGATTGTCATAATTTTGAATACAGTAGTACCTTGTGTCTAGATGTGGTTTCATTCCCTGATGTGATTAACACATACCTTGTACCTGACACATAGCTATTCAGCTATCATGTGGATTTTAACATAATTCTTTTTAATAAATACCACAGAAACAGTTTTCAACTGAATATATACTTTCCCAAAATACTTTCACTATTTTTCTTCAGTGTTATATTAGTTGTCTAGTCTTATGTGGCAATTTAGTTGGCAGGGGACTTGATTATTTTTTTCCAAAAAAGATATTACACTGTGCATTATGTCGATGAGATTAAACATATTAGAACTCAGTAGTTATTGTAAGACACATGAGCATCAGAGAGGGTATAAATTTGATATAAAATCATATGGTTTCTATATCAATGTAAATTCTATGCATGCAGTAGTATAAAACATGTTTGAGATGACCCTTCTAAGGGGAAAGACAGTTTGGTACATCTGGTGTATCCTATCCCAGGTGAAACAATGGCAATCTCAGCCGAAATTTAATAATGAAGAGACAGGATTATCCATTGAGAAAAGAACAGTCATATGCTTTCTTTAGACATTTCTTTTCTCTGTGGAGGTTTGAATATAAAATGCCCCCAAAAGACTCATGTATTTGAATACAAAATCCCCAGTTGGTGGCTCTGTGGTACAGAAGTTAAATTATATCCACATGTTTTTGCTCCTAGAAATTTGTTTTCTAGTTATAATTCTTAGGGATTTTTTTCTGGATTAGGGATCTTAGTTCCAAAGGACGTGTTTGTTTATCTGTTTGTTTGCTTACCAGAAGCCACAACAGCCATTTCAATGAACTGCGTCTAAGTTTAAGCTCACATTTGTCCACTTCTGCCTCCACATGACTGCATCACCAAGAAGTGTTACTCTTCAGACTGACATGACTGACCTTGATTACTAAAGGAAAACTGGACTGTTATTTCACAATGGAAGTAAGTTTGTTTGGAATAAAAAGGATCCTCTAGTGCACCTCCTCTTGTTAGTCAGCCATGGTATGGATCTAGAATGCACCACACATGTGTTAAAGGCTTTGTCATCAGTTTGGTGTTTCTGAGAGGTAGAGTCACTCTTAAGAGGTGCATCCCAGTGCAAGGGAGTTAAGTGATTCGCAGAAAGCATGTGGCCACCAGGACTCTTCTGTTACACATTTCTACCATAATGTATTGTGCTGTCACAGGCCTACAACAAGACTATCAACCCACCAATCTTGGATTGGAAACATTGAAATCATGAGAAGGAATTTATCCCTTTCTCCTGTTAACTTATTCATCTCAAATATGTTGTCACAGTGGCAGAAAGCTAACATCATTAGAAGACATAGAGTCAGAGCCTAGAATGTACCTGAGAAAATGTGGTTCAGATGTTTTCGGAACTGGTTTATAGAGATAATTGGAAAAGTTTAGAGAAGTAGGCTAGAGAATACCCAGAATTCTATCACTGTAAATTAATTGATAATTATCTTGAGGACTCACAAGGCATGAATACAAATATGAATATAAGCAGTAAGGCTATGCCTATGTGGTTTCAAGTGGAAATAAAAAATCTGTTAAGTAAATTTGGGGGCTAGAGAGATTGCTCAATGGTTAACAGCATTTCCATTCAAAGCCTGACAGCTTAAGTTCAATTCCCCAGTGCCCCTGTAAAGTTAGATGCAGAAAGTGGCACATGCATCTAGACTTTGTCCCCAGTAGCAGGAGGCCCTAATATGCCCATCCTTTCTCTCACTCACTCTCTCTCTCGCTCTCTCTCTCTCTCTCATAGATATATGAATAAATATTGAAAAAATAAATTTGAGGCCATTCATGTTATATTCTGGAATGAACTGCTTTACATTCTTCACAGTCTCCATGAGTGCCTGTGGAGCTAACTTTGAAGGTAATGGACTGGCTCCTCTAGCAGAGGAAAGTTTTAGGCAACATAACATTTGAACCATGGCATGGCTGTTGCTACAGACTTTTAGTCATATTTACAGTGGGGAAATAGAAGTGAAAAGGAAAAGAATGGAACAATTTAGAAAACAACATTTGGCAAAAATTAATATGTACAAAGTTGTGCCCAATTAGGGTGCAATTAGTAAAAAATATTAGCACCATCCAAAAGAAAGCAAACACTTTGCACCAGGAAAATAGGAGACATCCCTTGATGGCATATAAGAAATCAGCAGTGCCCACCTATAGCAGATTTAAAGGTGTTACAATATAAGCCTAATGTAAAGAGAACTCTTGAGAAATCCTGCTCACACAGGGCTGCCAAATAAATTATTTCTCCAACATCTATTTTCTATGTTTAACTGCCAAGTTACCAACTCATGGTTTCAGTCATGGATAAAGTAGAACAAAGTTGAACTTGCTCAGGCACCACATGGAACTGGTTTGGTAGTCATGTTGAATGCAGAGGTCATGCAGGCCTCTACCAAGATTTCAGAGGCAAGCCTGAGAAGCCAGGCATTGCATGACAGGGCAATTCACAATCCCTGCAACAAGTCATTGACAGAGCAATCAATGTGTGAAGCTGTGAGACTGAAGTTGAAGCTGAAGTAGTAATCCCAGAAATTCAAAATGTCTGGCAATTGAAGCTGCAGACAGAATTCAAAAGCAACCCAAGAGAGAGACCTTGGGGGTTTCAATCAGTAAAGTCACAATGGTAGTTATGTGGAAGCCCTTTGGAGGTCATATCCCAACACCATGTGCACCAGATCCTGGCATAAAATAATAGGTTTAACATTTTGCTGCATGGTTTATCTCATGCTTCAAATCATTCTTTCCTCTCTTCTTTCTTTCTTCCTTTCCTTCTTTCTCTCTTATTTCTTTCTTTCTTTCCTTCTTTATTTTCCCTCCCTCCCTCCTTCCTTCCTTCCTTCTTTTCTTTCCTTCCTTGTTTCTTTCTTTCCCTCCCCCCTTAATCCGTCTCTTTTTCTTCCTTCCTTTCTTTCTTTCTTTCGTTTCTCTCTTTTATTGTCTTTCTCCTACTAGTCCCTTTTAGAATGGGGATGCTTTCCTGTACCACTACATATTGGAGGTATATAACTTTTTCCAAGCTTTTACAGATATCCAACTTTCCCTTGAGTTTCAGAAGAGACTTTGAAGTTGGAATTTTAAGAATGCTAAGATAATTAAAACTTTAGGGAATTTTGTACATAGAATAAATTCACTTTTCTTTGTAAGATGGACATGAAACTTTGGAGGGCTAAAGACAATGCTATATATGCAAAAGACTTCTTCCTATTCTTAGTACTCTTGGGAAACGGTACAACCTTTGCATTGGGGCCTTTGAAGTTAGGTCATTTTGAGTATGCCCTTGAAGGAGATGTTGGACTACCTAGTCTGTCTATCTCTCTCTCTCTTTCTTTCTTCCCCCCTCCAAGGTAGGGTTTCACTCTAGTCCAGGCTGATTTGGAATTCACTATGTAGTCTCAGGGTGGCCTCAAACTCATAGTGATCCTCCTACCTCAACCTTCTGAGTGCTGGGATTAAAGGCATGTGCCACCACGCCCGGCTTCAATCTCTCTTTTTCGTTAAGGTAAATGAACTTCTGCTTAATGCTCATGTTTTGATGTACTGGTGCTGCCACAGGGCCAAAGCAATAGGATGAAGTGACCATGGGCTGAAGCCTCCAAAACTATTATCCTAAACAAATCTCTTTTCTTTATAAGTTTTTATCACAGGTATTTTGTCACAGTGACAAAGAGTTGACCAAGATGCATGACTTATGATTAAGGATAATTAAAAAAACATAAAACTACTCAGAGACAGTGCTACTGATTGCTAAGCCCATTTAAAAAGACATTCCATAAAAAGACATAAAAATATCATTCCACCAGATAAAACACCACAATCATCTAATGTACTTGCTGAGGTCAAAGGAATACAGAATGGGTAGTTGAAGGTCATTATTCATTTCAGCTATGATCATGTGATCACTGACAGAAAAGGAACTGTAATTGTCATGGGAATTTCCTCCTTAGTTGATACTGATTTTTTTTTTACTTTTATTTATTTATTTAACAGAAAGGAAGAGGGAGAAAGAATGGGCACATTAGGGCCTCTAGTCACTGTAAATGAACTCCAGAGGCATGTGCCACCTTGTGCATCTGCCTTGCATGGGTTCTATGGAATCTGACCTGGGTCTTAGGCTTCACAGGCAAGTTCCTTAACAGCTAAGCCATCTCTCCAGCCCTTATATTTTTTATTTTTACATATACGTGTATTTAAACATTGCTTTATTTTGTCTAATATGTTCTTACTTTATAACAAAATATATCAATTTTATTTCATAGTATTTATATATTGTTAATATCCAATAATATTTAATTTACAGGATATTAATGAAAATATCAGTATCAGTAAGACTGCATCATATTCTGGAGAAAACATTAGTGTGTTTCATTTGTGGATAATGTTAGACAGAGGCTCAACCTTGTCATTTCCTTTATTTAAGCATCAAGTTTAGTTTAGAAAATATGATTGTTCCAAGCTGAGAACCCACGAACTGTGATGGTTAGTGTATATGTGCTCCAAATTGACAGGCCATAGACTGCAATGGGTTATGTGCTTATTGCATTCAGTTTTTAGTCAAACAATAATGCAGATAAGGCTATTATTCATTAGATGTAATTAACATTTAAATTAGTATACTTTAAGAGAAGTATAGTATTCCCCTATAAAATACTGAAGTCCTATGATAAAAAGGTGCTTTTCCTCCAGATTTCATTTGCATTTGAAACTACAGTATCAATATTCTGGGTCTGCAGCCTTCAGTCCTGCCATTTAGTTTCAAAGGTACCAAAACCTACAAGCACATAAGCACACATAACATGAGATAATTTCTCTCCCTCCCTCCTCTTCTTCTTCCACCTGTGTACTGCTTTTGGTTCTTTAAGCAACCCTGATTAATAATCCAATGAAATATAATCAATGACTGAAAAAGAAAGGAAGAAAGGGGTAGGAAGTTATGAAGGAAAGGGAAAAAGGAAGAAAAGGAGGAAGGAATTGAAATATAAGAAAAATTTTAAAGGGCTGGGAAGATGGCTCAGTGCTTAAACATGCTTGCTTACAAAAACTGATGGCCTGAGTTTTATTCCCCAGTACCCACATAAAGCCAAAGATGCACAAAGGGGAACATGCATATGGAGTTCATTTGCAGTGGCAACAGACCCTAATGTGTGTGTACATATGCACACACACACACACACACACACATTCTTTCTCTCACACGCACTCTCTATTCCCATGTTACAAGCATTCATTACTTAACATTGCCTAAAATGTTCCATAATAAGAGTTGTACCATTGTATAATAATTTAAAATTAAATTAAATATTTGGTATAAAATTGGCTTCCTAAGTCTTTAAAAAGAAGGTAATTATCTCATTTCTAACTACATGGATGAAACTGGAGGCCATCTTGCATTGAAATACGTCAGAAACAGAGAAACACACACTACATTATCTCACTTATGTGTGGAATCTAATGAAATCAATTTAGACTGAAATCTAATTTACAAAAATCATGACTAGAATGGTAGTTACCACAGGAAGAGGAGAAGGAATAGGAAGATATGGTCAAAGGATTCAAAGATTCAGTATGACAAGAGAAATATGGTTTAGTATTCTTTTGCACAATATGGTTACTATAGTGAAAATAGTAATGTATCACAAATTTCAAAATTATAATAAAATAAAATTATAGGCTGGGTGTGGTGGTGCATGCCCTTAATCGCAGCACTCAGGAGGCAGAGGTATGAGGATTACCATGAGTTCAAGTCCACCCTGAGACTACATAGTAATTCCAGACCAGCCTGGGCTAGAATGAGGTCCTACGTCAGAAAAAATAACAAAATTAATAAAATTATGATTTGTATTTATATTCATTTCAAAACATATATCATTAATATATATGAATATTTTTCAAAAATAACAAGTTGGCTTGATATTCTGGGTGACAAAGCCCTTTTCATTTAAGATAATATGGTCCAATGAAAATTAAGACAGCTTTCAAGGAAACATCAGATATGTGACTTAGTAAGTGAAGAGCTTATTATCCCCATGGTGTCTCCATTAAGCAGTTCAATTTGGCCTAATTTTCAACTTGTAAAGATTGAGTGCTATCTCACAGCAGATGGTTTCAACTTTAATGATGGAATCTATTCATTATGTCTCCTTTACCCTACACCCAATAACATTAAAATAATTGAATCTCCAATGTCAGATACCAGTAAATATTTTACTATCAAAATATATTTTAATATATTTTGTTCATTGCCCTTTTCAATGGCTTCTCACCTGCATTTTGCATTCCCTTCTAAAAGCTATCCACAGGATAACTCAGCAGCCTTGCCACCACACATAAAGTGTGCAGGCAATGTCATAACTACATCACACTTGTCCAGGATCACTAGCATGACATTTCATTGATGAGCTCCTCTTACAGGAAATTTCATTTAACATAAGCATTAAGGATATATAAATACCCATGAAATGGCTTGTGAAAAGCAAACGAATCATTGTCCTACACATAGGACAAAACCTGGACCTCCATTAACTTCCTAAAATATTTTGATAAAACAAAACACTGCTATACTCTTGAGAGTGTTATAAAATAGCTATTGAATACCTCAGCTTGCACAATATTTTATAGACATATTTGTGCTCTGAATTTCCATGTGTTTCCAATAGGGTAATTTAACATATTTTATGTTAATATTATGAATTGTTTTTTGAAATAATTTGTCCATTTTTCTACCGAATTTTCTTTTCCTTATGTGTAGAGATTTTCTATCCCTCAATATTTTATTTGTTCCTGATCTTTTTGCTTTAATTATATTTTACCATTTATGCCATATTCCTTTTAGAAAATGGTGTCATATGTGTCTATGTATTTATTATTTTTTACTGTTTTTCTTTGGAAGGTCATGATTATTTACAGATTATACACATTCAATCATATGTTCTATACTCTGATATTTCTTTTTTTATGTTTATTTTTTTTATTTTTTTTATTTTTTTATTAGTCAGTTCTGTATTCAGCAAATACAGTCAGTTTGGTACCATTATTAGGCTCATCCGTGACCTACCCCCTCCCCTTGGCCCCTCCTTGTTGAGGTATACGGGTCATGCATTGTGGAGTTAGCCCACAGTTATGGGTAAGCTAAATGTCTCTGCATATCATGACCCAACATGTGACTCTGACATTCTTTCCGCCCCTTCTTCCGCAAAATTTCCCTGAGCCATGTTGGGTTCATTTTTGGTCTGCTTCAGTGATGAGGTGTTGAGGGCCTCTGAGGCTCTGGCTCTCTGATTTGGTAGGGGTTGATTTTTCTCTATGCTGATCTCCTTCCCCCTTGTGCTGGTGTCCGGTTCATCAGGAAAAACAGCCCCCTTGCTTGTTTCTCGAAGTTTTCTTAGTTTCAGCCGGAGCCCTTTTGAGGTATGATGGGGTGGCTCTCTCCTTAGGGTCTACATCTATCTGAAAAAGAGAAGCAGATTCTCCAACGGAGAGTAAGTTAGCACCAGGACAAATGAGCTAACCCTTACTTTTTTTTTATAGAGAATTTAATAGGTGTAGGCCCTCTTGTAGCCCACAATTGATAGTAGGTTGATACTGGAGAGTGGGCTTATGTTTGGATATGGTTCTGACTTGTTTCCCAGCTCCAGCTATGGGTCCCATACCAGTGAGGGGATCAGTTAGCCAAATTGAGAGCAGTTGGTTCCCCACCATGGCTGTGTGCCACCACTGCACTTGTGTGGGCATCACAACAAGTTATTTGCTGCTAAGTAGGTTAGACCATGCGTTGCTTCGATAGATATTGGTCAATTTCCCCCAGTCGCCCATGTAGCACCTTCTGGCACTACACGCGCTGACTGTCTGGGGACTGACTCTCATCCAACTTCCAGCCATGCCATTCTAATTTGCATGTCAATCACATAAGGTATCTTCAGCAGTAGGGTCTTACCACTAACCTTTGGTGGGTCATCAAGTACTCTGACAGAAATCTGTCTGTCTTTTAGGAAACCTTGTAGGTCTCTCTGATCAAAAGCTCATTGTGGATGATAGCCCCATGCTGGTTCTGGGAGTTACAGGTCTGTGCCCACTAAGAAAATGAGGAAAAAGATAACTAATATACAAGAGTTAGAGATAAGAGAGAGAGAGAGACAGGGAGAGGGGAAGTGAGGGAGGGAAGATGTAGGAGACTAAGGTTAGTCTTAATCTTACCCTCTCCAGTGTCTTGTGGTTCAGGTGTTCCCTGTAAGGGCCTGGTGAAGGTTCAGCCATTTGGTCTATCTTTTAGTAAGTAGAAGATTATGGTACCATTGCCATTTGGGTCTAGATTTGTGTTTCCCACCCCTTTGATGCCCTCCCCTCCCTCCCCTTCCATCCTAGTGTCTAATCTAGGAGATGCTTGCTGGGTATGTAAGGTATCTTCGGTAGATTCAGGTTAGGTGCTGTAGATGTATACTCTGATATTTCTTTTCAATTTTTAAAACATTATTTCATGTTAAATTTAAAAAACTTTATAAAATTTATTAAATATTTATTTATTTGAGGGGGGAGAGAGAGGAAGAGCAGATATAGAAAGAAAATGGGCGCACCAGGGCCTCCAGCCACTGCAAACTCCAAACACATGTACCACTTTGTGCATCTGCCTTACATGGGTACTAGGGAGTCAAACATGGGTCCTTAGGCTCCTCACGCAAATGCCTTAACCACTAAGCCATCTCTCCAGCCCTATGTTGAATTTTTTTAGTGTGGTATAATAATTTAACTTTTATAATTAAACTATTTTCTCATATTATTCATAGAATTGTACATTTCTGCACATTGACTACAATGATATTTTCTTTTCTTTTTTAAATTTATTTATTAGAGGTAGAGAGAGGGGGGGAGAGAGAGAGTGAGAATGGGTGCGCCAGGGCCTCCATCCACTGCAAGCAAACCCCAGAAGCATGTGCCACCATGTGCATCTGGCTTACATGGGACCTGGAGAATCGAACCAGGTCCTTAGGCTTCGCAGGCATGAGCCTTAACCACTAAGCCATCTCTCCAGCCCTAAAATGATATTTTAACAATACACTTTCCTATATGCATATGTTATTCTGTTCTCTAGATTCTTTTTGCCAGTTTTAAAAATATTTTTTTTATTTTCACTTAGTTATTTCAGAGAGGCAGATAGCGATAAAGAGAAAGAGAGGGTGAATGGATGCGCCAAGGCATCTAGCCACTGCAAACAAACTCCAGACACATGCACCGCCTTGTGCATCTAGCTTACATGGGTAATGGGAAATCAAAACCTGGATCTTTTCTTTGCAGGCAAGTGCCTTAACAGCTAAGCCATTTCTCCTGCCCTGTTTTTCTAGAGTCTCTCTAGATTTTTCTAGATTCTTGGTTGTTTCAAAAGTGGATGTTAACAAGATTTGTGCTAGAAAGTATTATTTTTATATAGTTTTGTACAATTCCTTGATAGAAAAATATCTCTTTGTTTGGCTAAATGGGTATGTCAAGCTGTGGTAGTTTGAATAGATGCCCCCCAGTAGATTCAGGAGTTTATTAAAACTTCTTGGATTTCTAGCCACCTGGCCAGAGGAGGTGTCACTAGGCAGTCCAGCCCAAAGGTGTGATGGTGGATTGGACATTCCAATCTAATGATATGCAAAACATGGAGTTCCTCCTGGAGTCCCTGAAATGGACTATGTGGTTTTGATTTTGGCTTTTGCCTTTTTCTTTCTCTGCCTGGTACTTTAAGAGGGGGCCAACTTCTTCTACCATTATAGAACTTCCCCTGGATCTGTAAGCTTCAATAAATCCCTTCCTCCATAATTATGCCTGGTCTGGAAGTTCATCACAGTGACCTGAAGCTGTTTGCTACACAAGCCTATCAGATTCCCCTCTAAATATTCATGTTTATGACCCTAGTTTAGTTCTAGTCTCACCTTTGGTCCAAAAAGCTTCTTCTTGCAAATGGTGATAACCACTAGGGAGACTCAGAATTCATCAAAGCACTAAGAATAAGTGACTGTTGAGAGCTCAGTGAGAAATGGGACTTCTACATCACCCATCCATCATTCAGGAAACATTAAGGAAGAGTGGTTAGAAGGATTGTAAGAGCAAGAGGTGTGAATGAACTAGAAGAATGAACTATATAAATGAACTCTGGGAAAGAACTAGGAATATCTCCTATGGACCTTACAAATAGTGGTTGTGATATTATTGCTGTGAAATGCTAAATTCCTTAGTTGTAACTTGCTTTAAAGTTAATCTCACAAGGCTGGAGAGATAGCTCAGAAGTTACGGTGCTTGCCTGCAAAGCCTAATGACCAGTGTTCAATTCCCCAGTAACCACGTATAGGCGATGCACAAAGTGGTACATATATCTGGAGTTCATTTGCACCAACTGGAGACCCTTGCACACCCATTCTCTGTGTATTTGTGTTCTCTCTGTCTTTATCTGCTTGCATATAAATAAATAAATAAATAAAAATAACAAAAAGTTAATCTTAGAACTATGTAACCTACTTGCTTAAAGCAATGTGACTATGTTTCCTCTGTTTTAGTGCAACTTTGGCCTGGACAGACAGATAACCAATATTTACAAGCAATATTTAGTGATGCTGACTGATCTTAAGCTGTGATCTATGTTTCTTTCCTCAGAGGCCTGGTTGGAATCTCGACTCAGAACAAACATATGTGTAAAAAGTTCTAACCATAGCATTGAAGACAATATCAGTAACTAGGGGCCCACAGATATGTTGAAAGTGGACTTACTGCGATTGCTCTTGTGATCAGAGTGTATGTGTGTTCTGGATCATCAGAGTCCTGCAGGTCATACCCCTAAATCTCTTCCTTTGAAAACTGTTTGCAGCTATCCAAAGTTAAAAGTCCCTTACCCTTTGCTCTAACAATGTACTGATTGCCATATATTTCTGGATTTGCTGTTCAATAAAAGTGTCAATGAGTATCTGTAAACAGAAGAAGTCATAGCTGCAGTAACATCAGAACAGCAGTGGGTTTACTAATAGCTTAAGCTAAACTTTTCTTCAGTTTCTTTTTTCCTCAGGCTACTGCTAGAAGCAGCTAGCCCACTCCTAAGATGAGGATACCAGGAGTTAACTCTCCCACCTCTCAGGCTCTGCTCCTAGAAGTAGTTTGTCCACTTCTGGATAGGAAAGTTCCAGAGGTTAATCTTCTCTAAATTAGGCCTGTGCCCCCTCAAATAGGGCAAGAGGCTACTGAGGAGTCCAGTGAGATGCTTTCTTTTGGACATGAAATGGACATTGCATTCATGACCTCACAGTCACTGTTGTTACATGAATATTGGCCCTATCAACACTGTAGCATGAATGGTGGAAAAGGGTAATGAATACCACAGTAGGAGAGAGTATTAGTTGGAAAGAAGAGGGAGTTCAGTAAAAGGGTGATAGGGAAAAAGGACAAGAGAAGGGTATGTAAGAGATTTATGATGGAAATGTACTATGTATATACATTAAAATTGTCAAAAAATTAAAAAAGAAAAATAGCTCCTTCAGTTTTCCAATCTATCTTTTTTTAAAAATTTTTCTGTTTTATTTATTTTTTGAGAGTGACACAGAGAGAATGAGGCCGAGAGAGAGAGAGAGAGAATGGGCTCGCCAGGGCTTCCAGCCACTGCAAACGAACTCCAGATGCGTGCGCCCCTTTGTGCATTTGGC
Source organism: Dipus sagitta (assembly GCA_036346955.1). Taxonomy (NCBI): domain Eukaryota; kingdom Metazoa; phylum Chordata; class Mammalia; order Rodentia; family Dipodidae; genus Dipus; species Dipus sagitta. Next base: position 68,301,246 of record CM070776.1, read on the forward strand.
TAACGTGGGTCCTGGGGAATCGAGCCTTGAACCAGGGTCCTTAGGCTTCACAGGCAAGTGCTTAACCGCTAAGCCATCTCTCTAGCCCCGTCCAATCTATCTTGTTAGTGTATTTGATGATATAGAAAAAATATTTTCTATTTATTTATTTATTTAGAGAGACAAAGAGAGGAGGAGAGAGAACTGGCACATCAGGGCCTCAGCTGCTGCACTTGAACTCCAGACGCTTGTATCACCTAGTGGGCATGTTCAACCTTGCGCTTGCCTCACCTTTGTGCATCTGGCTTACATGGAATCTGGTAAGTCTAACATAGGTCCTTAGGCTTCAAAGGCAAGCACCTTAACCACTAAGCCATCTCTCCAGGCCTGTTTTCTATTTTAATCTTTAAGTTTATACATATTTAAATATATTAAAATGTTTTTATTTATTTATTTGCAAGCAGAGGGAGAGAGAGAGAAAAGAGAGACATGCAGAGAAAGAATGGTCATTCATGGACCTCCAGCCACTACAAGCTACAGATGCATGTGCCACTGTGCATCTGGTTTTATGTGGGTACTGTGGAATCAAACCAGAGTTGTTAATCTTTGCAGGCAAGCACTTTAACCACTGAGCAATCTCTCCAGCCATATATATATGTATACATATGTGCATACATATACATATGTATATATAAAATGTACTTTTGAGTCAAATGTTTCTCCATCATTTGTAACAAAACAACCATTTCAATTTCTTATTGGTTATTCTCTGAAACAATCACATTTTTCTTTATTACATTTATGTATCTAAATTTCTACAAATAACATTTCATGCATTGCTACTTTAAATTCCAATTTTAATCATTTATTATTAATTTCTAACTATGGAACAGAAGTTAGTTTTTTGGCCTTTCCCTCCAATCCTTATTGTACTTGCATAGTACTTTCAATCATCCATCCTTTTATCAGGTTTCATACTGCTCTTTTGTGTCTGGGTTAGTGAAAAGTTTCTCTATCCACCTCCTTGTGGCATAATAAATCATCCCAGAGTATTTAATTCCTCTTCTGCCTCCACACTATTACTGCCCATTTCAGTAACCTCTATTCTACTAAAACAAGTATTAATGCTACTCTTATTATCTACAGAATTATAACAGATTATTTTCTTCTTGAAACATTCAAGATCTAGACTAGTTTGCACATACCTGTGTCACATGTTTCTTATTCCTTTCCTATCTATCTTTCTTATCTTCATCTTCAGTCTTGCCCAGGAATATTCTTTGAATTTTTGAGTTTCTTAGGGCTCAAAATATTTATGATATTTTGTGAGTTTAACCAGCCCTACAACTTTAATTTACGTTGGAAACCTACTAAAACTTATATTTTAAAATCATTTTGGAACATATCTTAATTTTGAAAATTTCATATAGAAACATTAAACTCTCAAAAGTAGAACAAGGCTTTAGTCAATAATTCCTCATAAAATAAAGAGCAAAAAACAGACAGCAAAAATATGAAAGGTTGATTGTTCCTATTCCTTGAGATGTATTCAAAGAGGTATAAATTTATATATGTTTTTTGAGTACACGAAGGTATTGAGACAAAGACACTGATTGCTCGGACTAAGTATTATTTGAAATTGAATTAAGGTTTTTGATAACCTCAATATTTCAATACTATTATTCTCAGTGTTCTTTACTTGATTCTTAGCTTTTTTGGTTAGAGTTTAAGAAAATGTGAAATATTTATTTAGCATGAAGTATGCACTAATAATTTCCTGGTTGGGTGGGTGGTTAGTGGTAGATTCTAGGGGAAAAATTTAGAATATTAAAAAGGTTTAAAAGGCCTGTACTGGTGGCTCATACATTTAGTTCTTATATTTAGGCGGAAGTAGAGGTAGGATGATCCTCATGAGTTCAAGGCCAGCCTGGACTACATAGTGGGTTCCAAGTCAGCCTGGACTAGAGTGAGATCCTACCTCAAAAAATGACTTAAATATCACAGAATAAGACAATAAATGTTAGAGTTTACATTACTTGTATTTATTGATTTACTTTTCTTCTAGCCATTCTACATCACTGTCTGATTTTTCTGAATTGTATCCCATAGCTTTACGGCGGAACTGAATAATAGCCAGTTCATTTTCAGCAATCTCCATTTTTTGTTTGGGTAAATACTGAATTTTGGTCTTGCGTAGCAGAACCCCTCTTCTTATTGCTTCCATCAATGCTTTCCTTGCTTTAGTAACTGTTGGCAGGATTGATTGAGATTGCTTCAGACCAGAGAGTATTGGAACTGTTGTATACTGGAATAAGGATAGAGCCTTAGAGCTTGCAATGAGAGATGATGATTGAAAAGATGATGATGACTGGAGACTAGAAAGTTTTGTAGCATTCAAAGTTGATGATTTTGCTTGTGGTGAATACAAATGCCTTTTTGATTTTATAACTGAAGATCTAGGTGACTGTGCTTCCCTATGTCTTGACAATTGATTCAATGCATGTCTTGGTAATGGGTTTGAAGATACTGGTGTTTGTGGACATACAGATGATACTGGAACTGAATGTTGTGGCTTTTGTAGGGTTGAAGATCTTGGTTGTGGTGCAGTTGAAGACATTGATTTATGTATAGCTAAATTTTGTGGTCTGTGTGCAGATCTTGGTTTTGATAGAGGTGAAGATACAGGTGATTTTGCAATTGAAGGTCTTGGTGACTGTGCAAAAGAACATTTCACAGATAGAACTGAAGATCTTGGTGGTTGTGCAACTGAAACAAAGTCAACAAGGTCCATAACTGAATTCCTTGACTGAATATCAGTTGAAATTGCTAGAGGTGATACAGATGGGGAAATCCTCTGCTTTTTACCTTGCGATGTTATGTCTTCTTGTATCCGTTCATGAAATTCAAAAGTTTCAGGTTCTAGAGTAATGAACTCAGCTTGTGGTGGTATAACTGGAAGATCTTTATCAGTAGTCTGCAGACAATCCAGAGGTGATACTACTCTTGTAGTTTCCATAACAGGTGATGAAGACTTCATCGCAGAATGTGTGATTTCAGGAGGATCTGACCTTTTAGAAGCTGTTAGTAGAGCTAACCAATCAGGTAGTGATAGAGGTGCCTCTTGTGCTGTAGGACTCACAAAGGCCACTGTTTTATGAGTTACAGTTGGAGGTGGAGGTACCACTTCTCCCTTTCCAGTTCCATAAATAACATAAGGATGGGAATCGTACTTGTCTCCAATTCCATGAAGTAGTTGGTATGGATGACCATGTACGATGATGAATCTTGCTGGAGGCTTGTTGCTTGCATGAAATGGGTAAGTGGAAAATGACAAATGTTCATTTGGTTGATATACATATGAATGTGGCACTTTGCCACACGCTGCTGTCTTATGATCAACAGGGACATCCTCTTTCATCAGTTGACATGTTGGTACAGTTTTTGGTTCACTGAGATGATCTGAATTCTTGTTTTGTGTGAGCTTTTCCTTCTTTTGTTCTTCATTCACAGATAAAATATTTTCTTTCAAAAGTTCAGGGTAGTGTGAACATGATTGGACTGAATCATCAGAAGACATCATTAAACTTGCCATATCATCTTGCTGATAAGAAGTAGTCATCTTTAGGGGTGGTATCAGTGTATTAGCATCATTTCTTTCAAAATTCTGAATAGGCGATGATGTAGAGGAGTAAACTTGCTGTGCTTGAATAAACAAACTTGAAAAATTCTTTCTTAATTTCCAATCCTGCATTGGCAGTTCTGTATTTGGAATCTTGTGGCTAATAACATCTGCTAGCTGGACTACATTTTCTTGTAAAGCCTTGAGCTTAAAAGTAATTCTGTCAAGCTCTGTAGATACTTTTCCAAATAAGTGTTCACTATACTTATTTAGATCACATACCTGTCTCTCTATGTTGTTTAAGGATGTAGGGATTATATAGACAAATTCATCTTTACTTTCTATGATTGTTGCTGGTGGACTTGTACGTTCTTCATCTTTTTCTTCATTAAAAGACATTTTAAATTTGTGTTACTTCAGAATAAAAGTGAAATGAGATACCTTCATGAAACTCTTTCAAGCATCCACAACTCTTCTCAGACCCATTCCAGAAGTCTCCATCTGATTTTCAGCTTGGCCAGCAACAGCTGGGAATGGTGAGGCCTGAGGCAGATCTGAAGTTATAAGGTCCTGCCTTCAGTTTTTGATCAGTAACTTGTCAGCCTTACTATTAGGTCAGAACCATTTGTTAGCTCAGGCGCTGAGAACACAATGTATTATGTCATCGTCATTGCCACACCCCTTTGCCTGCCCTCTCAGGGGACTAATTTCCTAACCTTGAGGGGATACCAGTTGGAGAGGAAATGGCAAAAATGTGGTGTGTTCTATCATTCACTGTTTCTCAAAGCATGACCCTAGAATTTAGAGCAAATAATTATATGTGAGCTCTGTCTTAAGAATGATCTGCTCTTTAATTCCAAAATTATCTTCAAGTTCCATTTTTTTTCCTGGGCTCTACTTGATTATCACACAGTCATCTCCACCTTATATCTGTTCTCTAAATATTCACACAGATCTACCTTTTTTCCCCTGCATCCTTGTATCTCTAAATAGGGCAATTTCAGCCATTTAGTTGCTCGTGTCTAAATTCCTTTTAATTAGCTTTTTATGCTTGTATTTTATTTTCAAGTTCAGGCACAATGTCAGAGAGTTCTTACCACAAACTATATACTATACTGCATCTATCTATTTCTTTTCACCCCTCCCATAACCACTATAGTAAATATTCCCACAATTTCTAATCAGGATGGCTAGAGCTGCCCCCAACCAGGTCGTTCTGATGTGTTTTTCTTCTTTTCTTCAATGTTTTCACATTTGTAGCAATGTCATGTTTCCTTAAATGTCTAATATACCTATGGGAGAGGAAATAAAATTACATTAAGACTTTAACGAAATGATTCTAATATATCAGCACCAATAAAAGAAGTGATATCATCTCTTAACATGCACTCTGCAAAGTGATGTGGAACTACTGAGAATGCAGAGAGCTCAGAGGCTGGCACATAATTTCTCTCCATGTTTTATCGACTTATTGTTGAATGGTGTGAATAACTAGAAGAATGTTAACAAATTTGAAAAGACTCACACGGAACTGTAAATGAAAAAGGAGTCTTGCTTGAGCTTGAAGTAGGATTGCCCCTTTTGGCAAGTGAAGTTTCAGGAATAGAGATACAAATTATTCATGTATTCTCCTCACTTAACACTGATAAGCAGTAACACACAAATGAATGATCAACAAAACAAAAACTTGTCCGTGCTTCTTAGAAGAGAGGAAGATGGAAACAGTAAGTCAGGAGTTCCTAATTGAGGAAGATGGAAAAGATGTCAGGAGGTCCTAATTAGCCAGGGCCAATTTGTTATAATAATTATCATGATTTTAGGAAATTTGAAAATAAAATGGATAGTAAATTGAATTCTGTGTAAATTTTATTTTATTTTTTGATTGTGGGCTAATAATGATTTGGCCTATCCATAAACTGTGAAAGTATAGGTTTAAAATAAAATGTTAGTTCCATAAAATTGTAAGTTTACATTGAGTACTACAAATAAAGTAGAAATTGAGAGACAGGGGCTAAAAGTTGAGAGGAAGTTGATAGCATTCTACTTTTCTTTTATTAAAAAAAAACATTAGGGGCTGGAAAGGTGGTTTCTTAGTTAAAGGTGCTTATATTCAAAGTGTGATGGTACTCTTTCAATCCCCCAGTACCTCCATAAAGGCAGATGCAGAAACTGGTACATAGATGCATCTGGAGTTTGTTTGCAGCAGCAAGAGGCTATTCACTCTACCTTTCTCTCCCTTTCTTTTTGAAAGCAATTTTGTTTATTTGAGAGAGAAAGAAAGAGAGAGAGGGAAAGAGGAAGAGAGAGAATGGGTGCATCAGGATGTCCAACCACTGCAAATGAACTCTAGACACATATGCCACCTTGTGCATCTGGCTTATGTGGGTAACTGGGGACTTGAACCTGGGTCCTTAGGTTTCACAGACAAGTGCCTGAACTTCTAAGCCATCTCTCCAGCCCTCTCTCTCTGTGTGTGTGTGTGTCTGTCTCCTTGTGAATAAAAAAAAAAAACCTCAGTTTCTTCTATTGGTGACTTCTATATACTAGCTGTAGTAATTGACTTACTGTGATGCATGGGCACACAGTATGTTCACTCATAAAATAGGGTCTCCTTTTACTTACCCTTCCTCTCACAACCTTCCTGACCTCTGACAGCTATTACTGTACACTCAGGTTGATGTTTTAAAATTTCCTCATGAAAAAGAGAATATATGACACATATTTCTTTCTGTGTCTTACTTGTTTTCCTTAATGCACTGTCTTTCATTTTCATCTATTTTACTGCAAATGGCATTTGTTTCTACTTTATAGTTGAAGAATATTCCATTTTTATTTGCCATATTTTACTTATCCACTCATCTGTTACTAAACACCTACATTATAGATACTGAAATAAAGGGACTGAGATTCAAATGCAGTATAAAATTGCTAATATAAGAATTAATTCATTCAACAGCATCCTAGAGATTGCCATTCAGACATAACAGTATATGCAAAACTCTTGAGTCAAAGAAGTAAAATGTCTACTATGAAACTCAACAAGAGGACTTGAGGCTAGGAAAGTAGTTTGAGATGAGATCTGAGAGGCTGACAAATGTACTTGAAAGGTGTGATGAGGAATTTGGATTTTGAATCTAAGGTATAGGAGACTAATTGAAGTATTAAAACAGGAGATAAATATCTAATTTATTTTTGAAAATTCATTGTGGCTTCTTGATAGAGACAATTCTAGAGTCTCCAGGTTACCCAGAGATACTGCTAATGACTATATAGCTAAAGAAAATGAAATCAATATGCTGGAGACTTCTGCACTCTCATGTTAATTGTAGTATGAATCACAACAGCCAAGAAATAAAAACTTGAGTGCTCAGGCTCAAATAACACAAGGCACAAACAAAATTAGACTCTTGGAAAGTTCTATGTTTATCCTCTGAATGTAATAAAGTGAGGTGTATATATATACAATGAAATACTAGTCAGTCATTAAAAATAAAATCCAGTCATTTGTGGCAACATGACTGGAACTGGAGTTCATTATGGTAAGAAAATACCAGAAAGGTAAGTACTATGTGATTTCTCTTATCTGTTGAATGTAAAGAGTTAATCTTTTGACCTTGACACTGCAAAAAAAAAGTTGATGTCATAAATCTGAGAGTAGAATGGTGTTTTCTAGAGTCTGGGAAGAATAGCTACTAGGAAGGAAGAAGGGAACAGGTTGATAAATGTAAGAAGTATTCTAAGGAACAATAGAATAGCTATAGATAACAATAATGAACTGTGCATTTCAAAAATCTAGAAGAAAGAGTTTTAAAATATCACCATAAAAGCATGATAAATGAGATAAATATGCTGGCCACATTTAAACATTACACAATGTACACATGTATCCAAATTCACATAGAACCCTATAAGTTGTGTGATTTGGGGAGGATGATGTAAAATTAATACTTGCCCCTAAACTGGGAAAGCACCAGCATTTCAAAGAATAACTCAAAGAAGATTACTTTCATAATTAAAATGAGTATACTATGGTTTACATAGAGAGCCCTGGAGGAGTATAAACAGTGGAGTTTTGCAATGTCACCAACTCCTCCCACTACCACACTCCTATTTTATGTGACTCTAAGTCTACAGCAAAAATAATGAAAACCCGAGTTTAGAGCACTGCTTAGTGGTTTAAACAGCAAAGGAGATTATAGCCTCAACTAACATAATGCACAGGCAAAAACAGATTCTAGGATGTGTAGTCTCTCCTCACTCTTTATCAGCCATTCTCCTAGTCTTGGAAAGTACTTCCAACTGTGGAGAGTATGGCTTATTTTGTAGTAAACCATCATATAGTAGAGCTAAATTGTAGCTTGCTACAAATTAGACTTATTATGTCTATAATTCAGAGAACTATTCTCACTACACTACACTCTTTCCTCTGGGTCTTACAATCTTTCCGTCTCCTCACCTTCAAAGTTGCTTGAGCCTTAGAGCAGAGTATTGAGGCATAACACTATAGCAACAACATATTTGACAGCAACATGTATTTATTCTCAGAATAACACAAACATGGGTCAAGTGTGCATAACCATAATTACCAAAAACATGTATCCTCCAAATCAAACCATTAGTGGTATGAGCATAGTTATGGAGTGTTCTCACCATAATCATACTCAGGGAAATGAATTTTTAGTGTTGTCAAGTTTTCAGACTGGGTAGGCAAGTAGATATGGCCAGGAAATAAAGCCACCTAAGTGTGCATCTGCTGATCTAGTTATATAGTAAACATGGCCTCAAGTGATTTTTCTCATATCCACTATATGACTGGTGGTTCAAAGTGAGCTCCAAATTGGGAAAGACATAACACTGTAAGGAATGTCTCCTTGACTGGATATGTGGCATTTACTTCATACCCAATAGTTTTACTTGAAGGTATCCACTATAGTTACCACCCATGATATGGTGTATAAAAGTAGTACACCAAAATGTCAGGAAGCCAAGAAACACTTGTTACTTCACATTTATTAGTAGAGACTCTTGTAATTTTTTTCTCAGTGGCTTTTAGGCCATTGAGAAATTTTATGGCAGTGCCAGGCCCTTGAACTTCATGTGGAATGAACTCACATCCTTGCTACTTCAGGTGTATATCCTAACATCCTCCAGTTATTTTGTATAAATCTGTAAGATGCTCAGAAGTGACCATGGCATCATGAAAGTCATGAAACATATTCACAGTAGGAGGGCAATATAACAAAATAATGTCTGAGATATTATGCTGTGGCAAATGGTGAGACTGTGTAGATAACATATTGGAAATACTACACTCCAAAGGTCCATTGATGTCCATTCTTGATGAACATAAACTGGTTCTATGACATAGAAATAACTGAAACAAAATGTATGAACACAATAGAAAAGCACATGCCAAGATCCCATCACACCATTAATCTTCCATCAGGAGAAATTTTGGGTATAGCTGCATGGAGAGAATGCACTACATTATTTGTATATTACTAGTGGTGACTACCTTGTTTGGGCAAGGCAGTTCTACTCTCTCCCACTTTTCCCAGCCATTTGTTTATGGCTTTATCACTCATACCCTCAGATGAAATACTCCAACTATGATGTGCAAGATATGTCTCCTAATATGACTTCTTCTTCTTTTTTTTAGTTTTTCAAGGTAGGGTCTCACTGTAGCCCAGACTGTCCTGGAATTCACTATGGAATCTCAGGGTGACCTTAAACTCATGGAAATCCTGCTACCTCTGCCACCCAAGTGCTGGGATTAAAGGCATGCGCCACCATGCCCGGCCTAATCTGAGGACAGTGTAGTCCTGTGCATTGGAGCATAGTAGCCCATCACTAGGATAAGCTTCTCTTTCACTTGTACTAGTCTATCTGCATTTCCCTCTAAGCTATATATTGTCCATTATACATTTTACTTTTGGGAGAATTAATATGAATTCAGATACACTCTGTTTGGTGTCTCCTAGAGCCATGTGGTCTACACAATAGTAGGCGATCAATATATTGACAGTTCAATATGGGTCCTCAGGATATCCTATATGTCCCTCACTTAGAAGCAAGGTCATTTATCAAAAGAGGCATTAAGGGGATCCAACACCATAAGTTCCTCTGCTTCCACTATGGAAATCACTATAAGTATCTTTCCTGCCTTGGTAAATAGCCATTCTAGGTTTAGAGACTGCCGTAAACTTATGAAGACAACATTGAGTTTTATATCAATTATATATCATGGTATGCTTACATGGTACAAAACCCATCGTATCCCCCTGTGACACAATCTTAAACTTATCTCTCTCTTGTTTTTTTTTTTTTTTTTTTTTTTGGTTTTTCGAGGTAGGGTCTCACTGTAGCCCAGACTGACCTGGAATTCACTATGGAGTCTTAGGGTGGCCTCGAACTCACGGCGATCCTCCTACCTCTGCCTCCCGAGTGCTGGGATTAAAGGCGTGCGCCACCACACCTGGCTTCTTATCTCTCTTTTTAATATGCAAAATAATTTATACAAAAGATGTAGCCATGAGACAGAAAAATATAATTAATCCACTAAATTTTAAGAGTTGAGCTAAAACTATAGCAGAATAGCAAGAGGAAATAAAAAAAAAAAACCACTAAGATCACCTGCATCTGAACTACAAGATTTTATCTGCTGTATGTCTTAGTCAGACTTTATTGCTACTTGAATTTCAAAAGGTTCTGTCACATATTTTTCCCCTTGGTTGAACATGAGCTTAAGAGTTAGAGAACGGTATATGCCAAAGAAAGTTGGCTAAGATAACAAAAGTACTAAGTGTTCTTGAAGAGCAAGCAAGATAGAAAAAAGTGAAACTGCACAGAGGGCCTGAAAGTGTTATATGTTAACCCTAAAACTGCACCTTAGGATAGACAGAAAGGAGAATAGTTCCACGAAAGAGTGGGAGAGATAGCAAAGACCTAGTTTCCCTTGGAGGACCAGGGAAAAATGAAAGATTTAGCAGCATGTGATGGATAGGAAACTTGATATTGCATTCCATGATGGCCAGCTAAAGCCCAGAACTTGTTTCTTATCCAAAAGGCACCCTCCCTCCTTTTTATTCCTTTAGAAGTCAGTGGCTTACACCAAGAACACTACTCTCATAACCTTTACAGAGAGAGAATATTCCCTAATAGCCACAGTTTCCTGAATAAGATCATTGTTAAACATCTGACACCATGTAGAATTATGAACTTCCTCTTTCTCTGTACTAGGGGCCAAGCTTTGGTGTATTTTCTAGGGTTTTCATCTTCCTACTCACTATATGGCTCTTTCCATGGATTCCAAGTCTTTGAATCCCAAGTTAGGCATCCCAATACAATGTGGACTGGTATTTTTCTTTCCTTTTGCCATCCCCAAAGTGTATAAACTGGCAGGAGAGAACCTCCATCTTGTCCACTCATTGATATAATGCCCCTGCCAGGTCAAAGGTAGCATGGAGGATTAACAGTCACATGAATCCCTTTGTAAATGCAGGTCTTCCTTTAAGACAGCAATTTCCCTCTGGGGATGCAGCTCAATTTTGGACAAATATCTCACTTCCCAGAGTAGGTCCTTCAGTATGGGTATCATAGCTCTCTTGCAATTCTACCCCATAAGATTGTTATTAAGGTATAATGACATGTTTTCTGGTCTACTAAGTACTTCAGGGCCTCCACATGCTTACACAGTGCACCCCATTCATATGTGAGGTATGCCATTCCATATGGAGGAGAGCCATCTGGAATTTCCTCCATGAATTCTTCCCCTTGACTCTTCTTTGCTTTTGTTACTGCTCATGGGCCCAGTAGTGCCAGATTCATTACATTCATTACCACTTGATTGGTTATCTCTATTAAGGGTACTGTGTAGCTTTTGGAAGGAGATGAAAAACAACATCTCTTCCTAAATGGAGATTTCAGTAACAGACATTGTAACTTATACAAGTTTATCTTGATGAGGAAAACTAGTTGATTAGGAGTTTCAAAGAGAACCCTAGAGGACTACAGACAGCTATATTTTCCCCAAATTGGCAACCTCCTATTTTATGTGTCTTAAAGTCTACAGATTTAATTACTATAAACTTGAGTTTAGAGCACTACCCAGTGTTAAAGCAACAGACATGACTACAGGCTCAGATAGCAAAAAGCACAGAGAAAACCAGTTCCCAGGAAACTTTCTTGTTTATGTACTCTCTGTCCTTTCCCTTATCAGAAATTCTGCTTGTCTCAGCATACACTGTTCAACCGTGGGAAAGATGGCTTATCTTGCTGAAATCTTGCATGTAGAGCAGCTGAATGCTAGATTCAAGCATGGAGGAGTTACTCTTGCTAGCATTCAGAGGCCTAATCCTACCACACTTTAAATATATTTATTTTATATATTTGTCAGCTAAAATAAATTTAATTAAAACGTGATTCACTCACAAAAATCAGAAGGACACGGCAAGAATTCAGCAAGCAATGATAATGGCTCTGTCATGATGGTGTCAGTGAGAAGCATAATAAGGAGTGGTTTAAATAGAGATAAAGTTGGGAGTAGAACAACATAATGAGGACAAGGTATGTTAAAGTATAGAACAAATAGTAAGTTTAGTCTGGAGTTCTACAGAAAGTCTGAACCTAGAGATGAAAATGTTGATAGCTGTTAGTGGTTGTGGGGGTTTGATTCAGGTGTCCCCCATAAATTTAGGTGTTCTGAATGCTAGGTTCCCAGCTGATGGAGATTTGGGAATTGGCACCTCCTGGAGGCAGTGTATTGTTGGGGGCAGGCTTATGGTGTTAGCCAGTTTCCCCTTGCCAGTGTGGGACACACTCTCCTGTTGCTATTGTCCACCTTATGTGGTCCAGGAGGTGAGTCTACCCTGTGCTCATGCCATCATTTCCCCTGCCATCATGGAGCTTTCCCTCGAGTCTGTAAGACAAAATAAACCTTTTTTATTTTCTGCAAAAGCTGCTTTTGGTCAGTGATTTCCGTCAGCAATGTGAACCTGATTGTGACAGTGGTATTGATGTTATTTAAAGACATGGGACTAGATGATACAATCTACAAGGAAAGTGAAGATAGAAAACAATGATGTCCTTAAAATTATCAGAAAGAATATGAAATACACACATGAAAGTATGGCATAGATAAATGAAGGATTAGGGGCTGGAGAGATGGTTCAGTGGTTAAGGCTCTTGTTTGTAAACCCTGATGGCCCAGGTTTAATTCCCCAGTACCTAGGTAAAACCAAATACATAGAGTGGCACATGCATCTGCAGTTCCTTTGCATTGGCAAGAGGCCTTGGCATGCTCTTTCTCCATGCAAATAAATAAAAATATTTTGAAAAAGAAAAAATAGATTAAAAACAATATTACAAAACAATGTGTGAGAATTAAAACAAGGTTACATTTTATATCAGTAGAGTTCCACAGTATAAACTCATTTATTCAGAGAAATTGGTAAAGTGTCTGAAGCATCAAAGAAACAGTAATGGACAGAAGAGATAAAGTATCAACCTTCATGTGTTTTACATTCTACTACATACAATGAAAATAAACTATATAATTTCAGGAGATATGAGTGTCAAAGAATTCAGAGCTAGCTGCAGAGATAAATAGTTGTCATAGAAATCTTTGAAGATTTTATGTATATATAATTTGTTTATATTTTAAGTTATAAAACCTAAAAGTTTTAAATACTTAAAGGGTACCATATGATGTCTGTATGCATGTTTAAAGTGTGAAACGTTCACATCACGGTTAAAGTATCAATATCATTAATTCACTATGAAATTCACTGGGAAAGAATCCTTAATTCAAATTGGTAAAGGCTCCTTAAACAGTTGAGGCAGAAAACTGTAAGTAAAAGGATAGATAACACCATCTATAATGAGTGCTGTTTGATGATATTAACACCAGACAAGGGTAAATTTGCACATATATGTTAAGTATGAGCGAAATACTTCATTATAAAGATCATGAGTCTCTCCTGGTCAAGATAGTGTCCGCCTAACCTGCTGCACCTCACCGGGAAGAAAAGGCAAGATCCTTAAGTTTGGGGGGGTATTTTTTGTTTAGGGGTTTGCTGATCTTAGTTAGTTTCCAGTGGGAGAGTATAGAGGAGCAAAATAGGGAATCCACTTATTCCCACACTCTCGGGTAGCCCACCAGTTCCCTGATCCCCTCAACTAGCTGTCCTAGCTGCAGGCGTGGTAGGAGGATACTCCTACACTAACTGCAGGCCAAGTGGACCCAAGGTAGTAGGCCAGGTCCTCTGCCCTACACTTTCCCACAACTGGGCAGGCCTCCATGGATGTGATTGGCATACCACTTTTCCTGCCCAACCTTGCTTTCCCCCACGGGGGGAGCGATTGCTGGTCTGCTCCTAGCCTTGCTGTCCCCCACCCACCTGAGTGATCACCATTCCCTCCCAGTCTTGCAGTCCCCCACCTGTATGCAGGATCGCTGTTCCTCCCAAGCCTTACAGTCCCCCGCCCATGTGTGTGATTGCCATTCCCCCCAGCCTTGCTGTCCCCTGCGGGTGCAGGTGATCACCATTCCCACCCAGGCTTGCTGTACCCCATGCACAGTTGGGTGGCCCACTCACCACCCCAGCCTTCCTCACCCCAGCACATCTGAGCCCAGCACTCAACCAGGGACCAGGCTAGTGTCTCTACACTAGCCTGTCTAAATTCTGTGGGTGACCATCATCCCACTCACTGCTGCTGCCCCAACCCTGGGAAGCAGGCTAGCATTCCACACACTAGGCTTTCTGAAAAATTGTGATGGGCAGACTACCAGGAAAAAGGAGTAATCAGATGCAAATAAATCTGGCCAGATTGCCCAGTGGCACAATGAATGTCTCTAATCAAAACATAGAAAAGACAATATGATCAGAACCCCAAAATGAAGTAACAAACTATGCAAACCTGGCCTAGCAAGTAGTATAACTTGCAGAAACTGAACAAAGGACCAATAATTGTATGAATGTTATGCTCACTAGATTAGACATACTAGAAAAGAACCAGGAAGGGTTCAAAAAACCAGTTAAATGATCTGAAGGAGAGCGGGAAAAAAAGAGGTCCTCAACCAGCTGGTTAAGCTCAATGAAGACATAAAAACATACAAGGATAAACTCCAAGAAACATTAAGAAAGTCAGAAAATGATGTGAAAAGGGAACTCGACAGAGGGTTGAAAACTATACATTAAAAAGCAGTAGAAAACATGAACCAAATTGAACAAGCCCAAAACTCTACAGAAGCTCTCAAGAATAGAGTCAGACATGTGGAGGATAGAAACTCAGAAATGGAAGACAAAACAGAAGAAACAGTTTGAGAGTCCAAAAGTTTCAACAGGTTCAAAAATTTCTGTGAACAAAACATGAGGGAACTCTGGGATGCCCTTAAGTGTCCCAACATTCGGATCATGGGGATACCAGAATGGGAAGAAATTCAGACCAAAGGCATAGAAAACTTATTCAACAAAATTATCAAAGAAAAATTTCCCAATCTCTCAAAAAAAAGTTCCAGCAAGTTACAAGAAGCTAGCAGAACTCAAAAACATACCGGACCAAAGCAGAAATTCTCCCACACATGTTATCATTAAGATGCTAAACATTGATACCAAAGAGAAAGTCCTAAAGGCAGCTAGAGAGAGACAACATGTTACATATAAAGGAAAACCCATCAGAATTACTTCAGACTTCCTGATGGAAACCCTAAAAGCCAGAAAGGCCTGGAATGGAACACTGCAAACTCTAAGAACATATAGATCCCAACCCAAACTACACTACCCAGCAAAAGTATCCCTCATAATAGATGGTGAATGAAAAATTTTCCACAATAAAACTCAGATATACAACTATATGAACACAAAGCCAAACCTACAGAGAGTACTTCAGGGTCTGCTCCACACAGAAGAATCAAATAACCAACTTCAAGTGCCTAAGAGAAGCAGACCACAATAACCAAACATCAAGAAGGCACAAAAACTGCAAGAAAACACCAAGCCACATAAACCACCACAATATGGCAGGTATTAAATCAAACCACACAGCTATTACCCTAAATATTAATGGTCTTAATTCACCCATCAAGAGACATAAGCTAACAGGTTGAATCAGAAAACTAGACCCCTCAATCTGCTGTCTTCAAGAAACCCACCTCACCACTAGAGACAGACA
Organism: Dipus sagitta; assembly: GCA_036346955.1. Lineage (NCBI taxonomy): Eukaryota > Metazoa > Chordata > Mammalia > Rodentia > Dipodidae > Dipus > Dipus sagitta. The sequence goes on from CM070776.1 coordinate 68,317,015, forward strand.
CCTCCTGAGGGTGAAAGGGTGGGAAATGATATTCCAAGCAAATGGAAATAAGAAGCAAGCAGGTGTAGCTATACTTATATTGTATAAAATAGACATGAAACCAAAAGTAATCAAAAGAGGCAAAGAAGGCCACTTCTTACTTATCAGGGAAATGACCAACAAGAGCGTATCACAATCATTACTCTTTATGGAACAAATACAGGTGCACCACAATTCATAAAACAAAACCTACTTGACAATAAAATAGAAATAACCACAAACACCATCATAGATAGGGACGTCAATACTCCACCATCAACAATAGATAGATCATCCAAACAGAAAATTAACAGGGAACTAAGAGAGCTTAACAATACCATAGATCAATTAGACCTAACAGACATCTACAGAACATTCTACCCAAAATCCACAGATTAATCATTCTTATCAGAAGTCCATGGAACCGTCTCTAAAATAGATCATATACTGCTTCACAAAGCCTGCCTCCATATATTTAGGAGGATAGATGTAATTTCCTGCTTGATATCAGATCACAATGCTGTATTGTTAGAAATAAACAACATAAGATGTGCCAGGAACCCAACCAACTCCTGGAAACTGAACAACACACTCTTAAACAATAAGGGGATAGGGTAAGAAATTAAAAGTAAAATTGCAAAATTTATAGAAATGAATGGCAATAAGAACACAGCGTACCACATCTTATGGAACACAATGAAGGCATTCTTCAGTGGAAAACTCATTGCAATAAATGCCTTCATAACAAAGACAGAGAGATCCCAAATCAATAACCTAACCATCCACCTAAAGGCACTGGAAAAACAAGAAGTATCCGACCCCAGAATCTTCAGACAGAATGAAAGAATTAAGATCAGGGCAGAAATTAATGAATTGTAATCTAAGAAAATTGATGAAACAAACAGCTGGTTCTTTGAAAAAAAATAAACAAGATTGATAAACCCCTGGCCAATTTGATCAAGCAGAAAAAAAGAAAGAAAGAAAGAAATGCTTCAAATTAACAAAATTAGAAATGAAAAACAAGATATCACAACAGACATAAGTTGGGAAATTGGGAGAGTCATCAGGATTTACTTCAAAAACCTCTACCCGACAAAATTGTATAATATGGATGAAATGGATGAATTCCTGGATGCATACCAGCTACCAAAGCTAAACTCAGAGCAGATTAATCCCATAAACAGATCTATCATAAACACCAAGATTGAAAGGTTAATCAAAAACCTCCCCAAAAAGAAGAGTCCAGGACCAGATGGCTTCTCAGCTGAATTCTATCAAGCCTTCATGGAAGAACTCAAACCAATTTTTCAATCAGAGAACAGGGAAAGCTCCCCAACTCCTTCAATGAAGCCAGTATCACCCTAATAACAAAACCAGGCAGAGATGCCACAAGAAAAGAAAACTACAGGCTTATTTCCCTGATGAACTTAGATGCAAAGATCCTGAACAAAATCCTCACAAACTGAATTCAACAGCACATCAAAAGCATTATCCACCTGGATCAAGTAGGCGTCACCCCAGAAACACAGGGATGGTTCAACATACAGAAATCTGTCAATGTAATAGAACACATAGGTAAGCTTAAACACAAAAACCACACGATTATCTCAATAGATGCAGAAAAGGCCTTTGACAAAATACAACATCATTTCATGATCAAAACTTTGGAGAGAATAGGCATGGACAGTCTGTATTTCAATATAATAAAGCCTACATATAAAGATCTTAAATCCCAAATAATACTTAATGGGGAGAGACTGAAGGAACTCCCATTGATATCAAGAACAAGACAGGGATGTCCACTCTTACCTCTGCTCTTCAACATAGTACTGGAAGTTCTAGCTCAAGCAATAAGACAGGAGAAAGAAAAAAAAAAATAAAAGGGATACAAATTGGAAAGGAAGAATTTAAGTTAGCCCTATTTGCATTTACCCCAAAAGCTCCAAACTTCCACTCAGAGATATTTGCTCAACCATGTTTATTGCTGTTCAATTCATAATAGCTAAGAGCTGGAATCAACCCAGATGTCCATATTAGACAAATGGATAACTAAGATGTGGGATGTGGTATATCTACATGATGAAATTCTATGCAGCAGTAAGGAAAAATGACACAATGAAATTTGAAGAAGAATGGGAAAACTTTCAACAGATCATTGTCCATGAACTCAACCAAGGTCTCAGTCATCTGTGGCTCCTAACCTAAATCTACCCATGATGCTGAAATACCCAATAAACATCTAGAGGACTGGACAATTGGAATGGTGGGGTGGGAGGGGAAGTTAAGGATGAGGGGGACCAAAAACTGGACCCAAATGGAAATGTTACCATAAAATTCTACATCCTGAAAGACATACTAAAAAGTCAAACCTTCATTATGTGCTAAGAGAGAATACTTGATTCACAGGGGCCTGGAGAGGGTATAGTAAAGACTATCCTCAATGTTCTTCCATTTCTCTCTTTCTCTTTTATATTACCTATACTTTTCTTCTTTGTTATCCCTTGGCACTTACCTGTAACTCCCAGTACCAGCATGTGGGTAACATCCACAATGAGCTGTTGATCAGAGAGACCTACGAGACCTTCAAGGTTTCCCAAAAGAAGAAAGAATCCTATCAGAGGACTTAATGACCCACCAAAGGTTAATGGTAAGGCCCTACTGCCAAAGACACCATATGCTGTTGGGATGGAACATGGAGAAACCTGGCTGGAAACTGCAAAAGAGTCAATCCCCAGACAGTTAGCTTGTATAGTGCCAGAAGTTGTTAGATGACTAACTGGGGGAAAATGGCCAACATCTGTCTAAGCAACTCGTGGTCTAAGCTACTCAACAGCAATCAAGTTGATGCGATGCTCACACAAGTGCAATAGTGGCACACAGCCATGGTGGGCTACCAACTGCCCTTGATTTGGCTAACAGATCTGCTCAGTGGAACAGAACCCATACCTGGAATGGGAAAACAAGTCAGAACCATATCCAAAAATGAGCTTTCTCTCCAATATCAAGCTGCCACTAATAGTGGGCCACAAGAGGCCCTACACCTATTAAATTCTCTCTAAAATAAAATGGGTATCCATGTATCTTGCACTGACCTCACTCTGTCATAGAATTTGCTTCTCTTTTTCAGATGGACACAGAACCTGAGGAAAGAATCATCCCATCACACCCCACCTAGGTCCCAGCTTAAATCACAGAGTTACTGTGGTAATGAGCAAGAGTGCTGCTTTCGTGGTGAACCTGGTACCAGCACAATCGTGAAAAAAACAGACACAGGGAACACTCAGATCCTACCAAATCAGTTATCCAGATACACAGAGACTCCCAAAACCTTGCATCACCGAAATAGACCTAAAATGAACCCAACATGGCTCAGGGAAATTCGCTGAAGAGAGGGTGGAGAGATTGTTAGAGACACAACTTGGGTCATTATGCACAGAGACATTGCCTCTCCCCCATAACTGAAAGCCACCCCCACAATGCAACAACCGCAATCTGTAGGTGGGGGAAAACAGGGAGAAGGCTAATGATGGTACCATCATGGCTGTATAATCACTATATACATAACTAATAAAAAAACAGCCTCCTAAAAGAAAAAAAAATCATGATTTCTAAGGGTCTTAAATGTGTGTAGAAAGCAAAATGTTAAATGCATAAAACAAAATAAACAAAAGAAAAACAGAAACAGAAGAGATACAAATTTAATGTATTTGCAAAATAAAAATAAGTAATTTGAACAGATTTGATTAAATAGATTGCGGTGCTTTGGGCATACAATGTGCCCCATTGGTTCATGTATTTGAATTCTTTGTCTCCAGATGATAGTGCTGTTTGGAGAGGCTATGAAACCTTTAGGAGGTAAGGGATATCTGAAATAATTGGGTGACTAGGGGCCAATCTTTAAGTGGTATAGGCTGGCACCACTTCTGAGCTACATTTGGTTCCTGATTGCTTACCCCATAACATGAAAGAGATGCACACTCCCATGTCAAGCACATAGCCTTCTGCCATGCTTTCCCTATCATGATAAAACAGTACCCTCTAGATCCATTAGTCAAAATAAATCCTCAATTCCTTAAGTTACTAGTGTTGGGGATTTTATCACAACAACAAGAAAGGTAATACATAGATTTCTTGTTGAATATGTTAATATATGAACATACAGTAATTTGATCATGAGCCTATCCATTTATCCTTTCTTTTGGTGCCCTCTCCCCTGCTTCTCATCTCCTGTGGACCTTCTTCTTTCAAGTAGGTTTTCCTCTGTTTTGTTGCTTCATTACTTCTGTCCTTAAAATGTAACTAGTTTATGTGCCCTTGGAATATTTACATATTTTATATCCATTGGGATTTCTATGAAAATCTCAATAAATGAATAAAATAAAACAATAAAAACTACATGTTTTATAATACCTACTTATAATTGTTCTAATATTTACTTTGAATATGGTAATGCCATTAACTTATGATAGGTATATCATTCTAAAGTTGATGCTTCAATATTATTGTTTGACTATGTAGACCTATTGTTTTGATCTCTGAAATTTATCATGTCCAATACTAAATCCATTACTTGAATGGTAGATGTATCATTTGTTTCCATCAATTTTTAGTTTCAGAGGTGTACAACAATGATTAACAATTTAGGTTTTGAGGGCTAGGAAGATTGCTCAGTGGTTAACAGTGCTTGATTTCAAAGCCTTCTTACCTGAGTTCAATTCTGGAGCTACCCTTGGAAAGCTGGATAAAAAAAAAAAAATTGGCACAAGCAGCTGGTATTTGCTTGAAGTAGCAAGAGGTACTGGTATACCCATACATACATGGATGCACACACATACACACACACACACACAATTACATAAATAATTGAAAGACATAAAAAAGAATGTAATTTTTGAAAGCAACCTTCTTCCCAGTTTAAAATTTAAAACCATTCCCTAGTCTATGGTAATTATGAGACACAGGAAAAGTTTCTTGTTCCTTAGTTCTGTTTTGTAAAGTGCTATTATGATAATACTTTTCCCATATATCTTGTGTGACATATAAAGAATGTCATACATGATGGGCTGGAGAGATGGCTCAGTGTCAAGCTTGAAAGCTTGACAACATAGGTTTGATTCCCCACCATCCACATAACGCCAGATCCAAAAAGTGGCACATATGTCTGGAGTTCATTTGCAGTGCCAGGAGGCCCAAGTGTGCCAATGCTCACTGTCTTTCTATCTGTATCTATCTATCTATCTATCTATCATCTATCTATCTATCTATCTACCTACCTACCTACCTACCTACATACATACCTATCTATCTATCACCTATCAAATTAATAAGATTAAAAAAGAATATCACACATGGAAAGCATTTAAGAAGAATGTTTGGTTCCCAGAACTAGATGATAAAATTGTGTTGCTAGAGACACCATATGCTTCTGTCCCAGGACACTGAAAAATCAAGCTATAACAGAGCTGAAAGCCTCCTCCCTGCTAACTATCTGGCATAGTGCAAGAAAGTACTATGCAGGCTTCTGGGGGAGAAAAGTCATCAATAGTTTTAACCAGCAGTGGACCCTAAAAGCTACAATGGACATCCAGGAAAGATGTACCCACTAGTGAAATAGTGTTATGTCAGCTATGGAGATAACCAACTGCTCTTTGGATTTGAGGCCTACTCTATGGGAGGGAATTCATATCTGGTACTAAAAGCCAAAACAATAAAAAAAATCTATGGATTGGAAGGTCATATATCCCAGTAGGGGCTGGGGGGAGCTACTACCACTGTTCTTTGGCTAAGTGGATACTTTGTGCCCATAAAATTGTCCTCTAAGTATTTAGGATTATGCCATATATTAGTGCTCTTCTCACTTTTTTGGGGGGGGTTGAGATAGGGTCTCACTCTAGCTCAGGCTGACCTGGAATTCACTATGTAGTCTCAGGGTGGCCTCGAACTCGTGGTGGTCCTCCTACCTCTGCCTCCCGAGTGCTGGGATTAAAGGCATGCACCACCACGCCCAGCATCTTCTCACTTTTTGTCAGAGATGGTTCTTTTGGAAGATGGTGGAGACTGCTGAAGAGACTCAACACTTGACAAGATGCTAAGAAAAAGTGACAGTTGGGTACTCAACACTAAATGAAACATCTCTATTATACCTCCCAGGAAACAATGTGAAGGAGGTGGCAGAAAGAATATTAGTGCTGTACTCACTGCTGACCAGAGAAGCATCTTTTATTGGAGATGGACGTTTACACTAGGGAGACTAAAAACTCATTAAAGTACTGAAAATCAGAGGTTGTTGAGAGCTCATCGCTAGATGAGAAATCTTTATCACACTCTCCAAGGCTCAAGAAACATAGGAATATCACTGAAGACGGTGGATGAAAGAATGTAAGATCCAGAGGGTGGGTAGGAGTGCTTTGAGGCACTATCCACTGGCATGAAATGACTATGACCAGTGCATTGATGGACCTTATAGTGGCTGTAGCCTGTCGTTACCTCCACAAGATCTGCACAATATTAAGCCCATCAACATTTTGACACAAATGATGAAGGACAGCAAAAACAGACATTGAATTAGTAGAAATACCTGGAAAGAGGAAAGGCTCAATGTGATGGGGGTGGGTGAAGGGGAACAAAAGTGGGTAATGGAAGGGGATTATGGTCAAATTACAAGTATGTTAATATATTGAAATTCTCTATAAAAAAGAATTTCTGGCATAAAATAATCCCCTTCTGAACGTTAGCTATTAGTATAACCTTCATTATTTGTCACCATTTTAACTGTGTCTCTAGGGGAAGAATATAGTAATAATATTTTCCCTACCAATTCAATTTTTTTATAGTTAAAAATTCTTTGGGGCTGGAGAGATTGCTCAGCAGTTAAGGTGCTTGCCTGCAAAGCCTAGTGACATGGGTTTGATTCTCCAGTACCCACATAAAGCCAGATGTACAAAATGGCGCATGCATCTGAAGTTTGTTTGCAATGGCTAGAATCCCTGGTGCACCCATCCCACCCCCCTCTCTGCCTTTCTATCCCCTTGTAAATAAATAAAATATTTTTAAAAGTCTTTGATGCTTATATATTTATAATATTTGTGTATTTGATCTAAATTATGCCTGTTTATTTGACATTTTTGTTCATGTATCATTTTAATTATTTTTTTCCTTTCATTTTTATCTCGAGGATACCTTTTCGTAATTCCCATGGAGCATGTTTGTTAATGATGTATTTTATTATTTGAAAAACGTCTAGGAAGTCATGAATTTATACTTCATTTCTGAAGACCAAGCTTGCAAAACCTTAGATCAGTTTTTTTTTTCTATTTAGCTCTTTGTAGGACTTCAGCCTTCCATGGTTTCTGATAACAATTCATCTGTTAATTTATTGAAGATTCTTTGTATGTGACAAGTTACTTATTTCTTTATACTTTCAAGATTATTATCTTTGCTTTTCATCAGTGTGCTTACATTTCTGTATAAAAACCAATAACTTCACACAGCTATTTTGTACTTAAACTTCTTAAATGTGGAGATTAATCATTTTCATCAAATTAGGGAAGTTTTTGTTTTCATTTTCTTCCAAAATTCTCTTGGTCTTTTCTGTTTCTTCCCTTCCCTGAAATAGTCATCACCCATATGTCAGTATGGTACATGGTGTCTCACAGGTCTCTAAGGCAATGCTTAGTATTTTTTTTAATTCCCTTTTCTCTTTATGTCCCTCAGATTTTATCAGCTAAATTATATGTCTTTTTAAATATTTCAATTTACTTGTTTATTTGAGAGAGAAATATAGAAACAGGCAGACCAAGTGACAAAATGAATATGGTGTGCCAGGGCTTTCTACCACTGCACACAAACTCCAGATCTATATACCATTCTGTGCATCTGGCTTTATGTGGGTACTGAGGAATCAAACCCAGGCCATCAGCCTATGCAAGCAAGAGACTTTAACTGCTGACCCATCTCTCTAGCCCCTAAATTATCTCTTTAATTTTGTCACTTAGCTCAATTAGTCAGAGCTTGGTGCTCATAAATTGTCTTCAAAATTTTCATTTCTTTTTCTGTCTGCTGAAATATTTTATTGATTATTGTAATATTCTTTTCATTTTCATTGTTAGATCTTTCTACTCCAGACTATCAATTTGATTCTTTTAAAGTAATTTATAATTTTTGGTCACATTCTCAATGAGAAATTGTCTTTATCATTTCTTTTAGTTTTTCAGATATGGTTTTCTTTGAGTCTATCTTCATTGCTTATATAAATGCTTATTTAATAAATATAACATTTATGTTTCCTCAGTGACAGTTTGTAATTTTTTCTATAGATGGATCATATTTTTCATCATTCTATGTCTCCCAAGTTTTTGTTGAAAAGTAGACATTCCATAGGATATAAGTAGTATCTCTTTTATCAATTATTTCATTAGTAGGTATTAATTGTAATTGTAATAGTTTCATTGTGATATTTCATACAAGTGTACAGTATATACTGATGAAATCCAACCACCCTTTTCTGACTCAGTCTCACATCTTCATTAAATTATTTCAGCTGATTTATTTCTCCAATACCATGAGAATTGAGACTTTTTTCACCAAAGAAGCTTACATTTACATCAAATGACAGCACATGCTATTAATGGAGCCTTTCAAAGGGGTTGCAAGACTATCCATATAGTGATAGTCCTCTTGGGATTAGACTTTCTGAGGAGTGTCAATACTAGTCTGTATACTTTTCAATCCTATTTCACCCTGAGAAGAGGTTGTTTGGAACTAAACAAGTTCTGGTTTCACTAACTCCTGTAGTGTTTCTTGAAGCACTGTTCCTTAGATCCATACATAACTTTACATAATTTCCCAGGTTATAAAAATGCCTCAAAGGGGGCTACTGAGATGGTTTGAATGTAAATAACTCTTATAACTTCACATGTTTGTGATTAATCTTTCTACTTAATTCCAAGCTGGTGAAGTCTTTTGGAGTTTAGAGCCTTTTTGTAGGAGGTTTATTGCTAAATCGTGGACTTTGAGATTGATCAGTCCAGTCTTCTGTGTGTTCAGAGCTAGCTAATGCTTGCTGTTCTCTCTCTCTTCTGTGGATGTATTATGCTGTGAACCAGTTGCCTTTCTCTGCCATGATGAAATTTCCTCTCAAAACTATAAGTCAGAAATGAACCCTTTCATCCCATAAGCTACTTCAAGTCGGGTGCTTTGACCCAAGAAGAAGGTAACTACGACATAAAATTGGTACCAAGAAGTAGAAACATTACTGCAATGCATCTGACCATGTGGGTTTTGGTCTTTTGGAACTTGTTTGCAAGAGGAACATTAGAGGATTTGAGAGTTTGGACTAGAGTAGCCTTGCAGTGCTATGAAGAGAAATTGATGGGCCATTCTGGCGTGAGTTTAAAAGACACAGATACAGAGAGAGTGTGAACTGAAAAGCCCTGGCTTATGAAGCTTTAGAGGGCAAAGAAAGGACATTGTTGGAACTAGATTACTGGTGGAAGCTGGCTACATTCTGCCTATATCTTACATTAATGTAGCTATATCCAGGTAGTTTGCTAAATTCACAGCAGTGTGTGTGTGTGTGTGTGTGTGTGTGTGTAAAATGAAAAAAATACCTTGAAAAAAGTATTGGCATCAGAAAGTTATGCTTTGAAAACACTAAAAAATATATTTGTAAATTTATTGAGATTGATTTAAGACTAATAACTCAGGTCTCTATTACTCTAAATGTCAAGAGAGTGTCAGCTACACAGCTCAAATCCAGTGAATTTATACGAAAAATGTCTATAACCTAAGGTTTTATTTTGAAGCCAGAGGCTTCCTGTCAGAACAAGAGATGACACCTTAGGAGGAGAAAATCATACACAAATGCCAGTTACATTTTATACACAATAGGTATTAAACCTGAGAATGAGACAAACATACTGTCGTACTGCTTCTTATTTGTTGCTTGACAAGTTTGATTATCCACCACTTTCAGGTTTTTGACAGTCACCTCCAGAATATGACAGTCTTTGCTTCATCCCTGCAATCAGGCAGCCCCATTAAAATGTCTCACTTTTTATTACATGAAATAAAATACTTTTATTTTAAATCAAACCCTTATATATCTATAAAACCATAAATGATACAACTGGATGTAAATAATTTTATACAGTAAATACTTGACAAGTTCTCCAGGAATAGTCAATAAAAGATTATAATGAGCAACTAGTCAAAATGGCATTTCCTTTCTTGAATATTCTAGAGTATGTATTTTTTGCATCCCTTATTCCATAGTATGTGTGTGTGGTTATTTTTATATTGCTGTCTTGTCTTATTATTTTCTCATTTACAATACTATGCCATTTTTTACACACACTTCTTACACCAATCTAGCCCCAATGATGTTATCAATGCCTAAGACTTAAAACTTCCAGCCATGCTTCTATCAGCAGACCTGGCTCATCTTAAATTCACTGTTATCTGTAGATTGCACCTTTATCTGAGGAAATTTGTTATTTGAAACAAAAAAGTAAAAGGCAAATTCATTCTCAGAAGCATGTCTTCTCTCTTCAGTTCCAGCATAATGCAGTACAGGAATGAGTCATCCAGTGGCCCCAGTGATTCATAATTAGAGGCAGCTACAACACAACACCCAGGAAAAAGGAGTGAGTACTTTTCTTCTTTCTAGTAGTATTTTTAAAGAGCATTATGCACACATGCACACAAGAAAGTCTTTTCTGATTGGAAAGATTTTCACAAACTTTGAAGTTCATATTTGGATTGTATATAGTAATATTTAGATTCTATAATACAAATTAAATACTATTGCAACAAATTTGGAAAGGCATGTTTTTAATTATCAGCCAAATATACAGTATTCACTTGGGAAAAAGGAATGAGCTGTGGATATGTTTAAAGAGACAGGCATCTAAACAATAACATTCTTTGATAAACCCATATGATTATTACTTGGAAGAAGACATTCTATTAATATTGATATTTCATGGGCACAAAACACAAATAGTTGATTTTGAATTAGTCCTAAAATTGAAAATCCAAAGTACTCACACTGAATTACAGGGGATTAATATAGGCTATGGTACTTCTTACAGAAGCAATTTAACATATCACTTATCATGGTAGTAGAGCAAATTGATTTACTCATAAGTGCCAAATCTATCAAGCTATATATCATACAAGGGAGGATAACCATAAGGATATCTTGAAGAAGATAGAATATAATAACCAAGAAGAAACTTTTTATCAGTGATATAACATATATTGTAGGTCAAGCTAGGCAAAAAGGAGTATCAGAAGCAAGATAAACAGTAAAAGATTACACGAGCAACTATTAGGGACACAGGCAGGAAAGTATTAGAGATACAGGTGATATTAAGGATGTTGTGGTAGCAGAATCTTTGTTACCACATAATGATAGTTGAAGGCCTGGAAATCCCTTCCACATTGTGTTTATTATGTTTCCACTAATTTCTTTCAATGATTTTTTCTCAGTCAAATCTTCATATTCTTTTTCAGTCTCTTATATTACATTGCATATAATCTGCCACTTAGCACATTGAACAATTAGTAATATTCACTAGGAATTTGTGCAAGAAAATGTTGATTCTTGGTCATAAATTTTATTTCCACTATTTATCAAATATTAAACTTATTTTCTTTCTTCAATTATTTTACCTAATTATATTCAAATTATTCTAATTTTAACTATAGCTAGTTTATTTATATAAATGTATTTTTTTCAATTTACTATAGCTATACTATTGTGGTGGTTTGAATCAGGTTTTCCCTATAAACTTAGGTGTTCTGAATGTTAGGTAACCAGCTCTTAGAGATTTGGGAATTAACTCCTCCTGCAGGCAATGTATTGTTGTGGGTGAGCTTATAGATATTATAGCTAGTTACCCCTTGCCAGTGTTTGGCACACTCTCCTGCTGATGTTGTCCACCTGATGTTGGTTAAGAGTTTATGTCTACTCTCTGCTCATGCTGTCAAACTCCCCTGCCATCATGGAGCGTCACTTGAGTCTGTAAGCCAAAATAAACCTTTTCTTTCCCACAAGATACTCTTGGTTGGGTGATTTCGGCCAGCAATGAAAACAGTTAAGTTGGTACCGAGAGTGGGGTCATTACTGCCTTAAACTTGACTGTGTGGCTTTGGCCTTTTGGAGCTGATTTTTAAGACGAATGTGGAAGGAATTAAAACCTTGGCCTAAGAGATGCCTTGCAGTGCTGTAAGTACCACTTGATGTACTATTCTGGTCCGAGTTGAATGTCCTGAATGCAGTAAGAACTAAGGCCTGTGAGGTTTGGCATATGAAGGAGAGAAAGAGCTTAGACTGGACTTGGCTAGAAGAAGTTTGTGTGAAAGGCTTGCTGTTATGTCTGTCTCCTGAGAACATGTGCAGGGTGGATTTGCATAGAAATGGACTGGTTTGAGCAGAGGGATATGACACAGAAAGAAATCTTCGGGATGAAACTTCTGCCTGTTCAACTGCAATTGTATATCTCACAACCTTTGAGACTGAGGCAATGGGAAGAATGTTGACTCTTTTGAAGGGACCTGAATGCTCAAGGAGTATCCTGTTCTTCAATGTCTGTTTTATTCCGCCCCTCCCTTGATTAACAAATTGGCACCCCACCTGGTATTATGGAGTATAAGAAATGCAGGAAAGAGAGGGTCATTAAATTTGCAACACGGGCTTGTGTTTTGGAAATGGCCATGGGCAGTGTGAAGCATGTCTGCTAAGAATTGCCTGCATGGACACCCGATGGAGCTGAGGATGGACCATGAGTTCTAATGGAGACCCAGTGGAAATGTCGGGACCACAAGGTGGCTGCTAAGGAGAGCTGCCAACCCCAGATGATATTTTCCACTACTGTGAGAAGCCTAACTGAAGGGGGAGAATTAGAACTCCACAGACTTGTTGCTGGCTAGAATTATTGGACTTGGAGACTTGTTACTAACTAGAGTTCTTGGACTTGGGACTAGAGTTTGGTGTTTTCCCTGTTTAAATCCTGTATTGGTTGAGTATTTCTTTTCTATGTCCAGTGCCGTCTTCTGCAGTGTGAATGTTTATTCTATGTCTTTATGGGTTTTGTGTGGGAATTTTTTGGTATTATGGCTCAGTTGATCTTGGATTATGGGAATATTTGAACATCATTGGGATTGATAAAAACTGTGGGGGCTTTTAAAGCTTGACTGAATGCATTGTATATTATTATATCATGTATGGTTATCAGTCTGTAGGGGTCAGGGGTGGAATGTTGTGGTTTGATTAGGGCATCCACCATAAACTCAGGTGTTCTGAATGCTAGGTTCCTAGCTGATGGAGATTTGGGAATTAATACCCTTTAGAAGCAGTGTATTGTTGGGGCAAGCTTATGGGTATTATAGCCAGTTTCCCCTTACCTGTGTTTGGCACACTCTCCTGCTCATGTGGTCCACCTAATGTTGGTCAGGAAGTGATGTCCACCCTCTTCTCATGCTGTCATTTTCCCCTGCCATCATGGAGCTTCCCATCAAGTCTGTAAGCCAAAATAAACCCTTCATCCCACAAGCTACTCTTGGTTGGGTGATTTCTGCCAGCAATGTGAACCTGACAGCAACAACTATCAACATATACTGTATACTGAAAATACAGTGAGAAATAATAAGAGGTGGAATCATAAATGAGGAAGTTTCTCCTACATAGAAGGGAATTTTGATGTTTAGTCAAGTTCTTAAAATGAAAAATGTGAGTGAGAAGTACCTTAGTTTTGTCTATAGTGTTGAATGCTTTTGATCAAAATGTTTCATAGAATTGGTTAGTATAGATATTAGACTGAGATAGATTGCCAAAATGTGAATGAAAGAATAAAAAAATGACTATATATATATATATATATATATATATATATATATATCCTAATCTAGAAGGCAAAGGTCAAAGACTGTGAACAATTTTGTATCACTGTCAATATCCAGTCTGACTCTTAAAACACAATCGGAATTCTGGAAAAGGTTGTAACATAACAAACTAACATTTGTGGGCTGAAATGATGTTTCAACGTGCTTTAACATATAATGTCTTATTTTATCCTTATAATGCCCAAAATATTTATCTTCAAGTGAAATCCATCTATGATTTGAACAGATTGACTTGGATTAACTTACGGTACTATAGTGGGCATTGATGATTTGTGATGAAAATCACTTCCTGTATTATAGTGTACAGGCTGCTTTCAAATTAGATATCATATCATCTGTCTATTGTTTAGCAGACATAACCTCATTCTATTGTATTTTAGGTTTGAAACAAACCCATATGTACCCAGATAGATAGATAGATAGATAGATAGATAGATAGATAGATAGATATAGATGAACTACACCTAAACTGGTTTGTGGGGAAAATGTGGAAGAGTTTGAAGTTGTAGTCTCTTGTGAGACTTTGGAAGACCAGAATGCCAATAGAAGAGTGTATAGTAGAAGCCTGGCTTATTAGGTTTTAGGGAGGAACAGAGACTCTATCAGAAACAAGGCTAGATGTGGCTCATGCTATAGTCTAACAATTTAATTGCATTCTGCTCATGTCTTGAGAACTTTAATGAGACTGAATTAAAAGTTTAGTGGACTAATTTGTTTGACAAAGGGAATTTCAAGCCAAGATAACATTCAGGCTATGCCAGTGTTTCTGCACATTTCTCTGATCCAGGATTACAATGAGAGAAAAAGGGAGAATTTAATATTTAAGACCAAGGTGGAGCTGGGAAAACAGATTTATGTAATTGTTAAGGATATTAGCACTATCAAGAGGACTTAGTCCTCCTAGTCTGCGGCAACAAGAAGAATGCCCTGAGGGAAAGAAACTACCAATTGAAAGCTCTGTCTGTGCAAAAATGCAAATTTATTTAAAAGCAGAGGGCCTGTGAAGATACTAAGGTGAAGCCCACATTGCAATGGAGACCTCGAAATGTTGGAGATTACAGAATCATAAGCCATCCACTCACTGAGGACAGTTGCAGGCATGGAGTGAAACCAACCCAAAAGAAAGGCTGTGTGTACTGCAGGCAGTAGTTGTAATGGTGGAGCTACTCAACCCCACTGGGTCCTAGACGTTTCTATCATGACCCCCAGATGCCAGACTTGGTTCTATAGGGTTGGGTGTTTATCCTTCTGAGCATCAGGCTTGCTTTGGTTTGGTCTCATTTCTTCTTTTTGAAATGGAATGTTTAACAGTGTCATTGTGTATTGGAAGTATATAATTTGTTTATTAATTTTATAGGGACACTAAGCAATTGCTTTGAACAATGTTGGGACTGTTAGACTGCAAGAATTTTTGACATTGGACATAGTGTATTTCGATGACCAAGAGTCTGTGAGAACAAGGGGTGGATTGTTATGGCTTAAAGGTGATGTTTGCTTGTTTTGGTTTTTCATCTCTCTTGACCTTCTGGGCCCTTGCTTTGGTTTGGGCTCATCTCAGCCTGGCTGGGCAGAGACGTGGGGATACACCTATTCCCATGTGTGTTCTCTATCCCCCTCCTGCATTATAAATGGGAGGAACTCTCTGTTTTCCTTCTCTTGATTTACTAAACCTTACTAAGTCAAAAAAGTAAGATGTTTGGATATCAAGTTGACACAGTATATAATTTGATAATTTCTATTATCAACTTGATTGGATTTAGAGTCACCAAAAAAGAAAAGCCTCTGGGTATGTCTGTGAAGGAATTTATGGATTACATTAATTGAGTTTGAAAGAGCCACCATAACTGTGGGCCCTATTGTTACATGGGTTGAGGTAATGGATTAAGTATAAAGGATAAATTGAGCTGATCATGACCATTCCTGCTTCTTGATCATTTATGCAATGTGAGCATTTCATTGAGCTGGGACTTTTATCTGGATGTTAGTGCCAAGGATAAATGCCAATAAGAAATCTAAACTGTGAGGGGCTAGAGAGATTGCTCAGTGGTTAAAGTGCTTTCTTGAAAAACCTCTTGGCTTGAGTTTAATTTCTTAGTACCCACATAAAGCAAGATGCACAAAATGGCCCATGTATTTGGACTTGCATGTACAGTGGCAAGAGTCCATGAGTCACCAATGCTCTCTCTTTCTCTTCTTTTCTTCCCTCTTTGCAAATAAATTAATTAAAAAGAAATCTATACTGTGAATATAAAGCAGAAAAATATAATCTTGCATGGTATAAAACCTAATGTATTCATTAAATATGTATAAAAGTAAAATCCTGGCTGTAGGCGGCACTCGGGGCCGCCATGGCGGAGGTGCAGCAGCTGCGCGTGCAGGAAGCCGTGGATGCCATGGTGAAGAACATAGAATGAGAAAACATCCGGAAGATGCAGGGCCTCGTGTTCCGGTGCAGCACTGGCTGTTGTGAAGACAACCAGGCATCCATGCAGCAGGTGCACCAGTGCATCGAGCGCTGCCATACGCCTCTGGCTTAGGCCCAGGCTTTGGTGACCAGTGAGCTGGAAAAGTTCCAGGACCGGCTGGCCCGGTGCACCATGCACTGCAATGACAAAGCCAGAGATGCCATGGATGCAGGGAACAAGGAGCTGCAGGTAAAACGGCAGCTGGACAGCTGTGTGGCCAAGTGTGTGGATGACCACATGCACCTTATCCCAACGATGACCAAGAAGATGAAAGAGTCTCTCTCATCCATTGGGAAATAAACAGCTTTGCCAATAACCATTGGAACTGAGGGCAGGAATCTGTCTTAAAAGAGTGGAAATGTTGTCTTTTAAGCCAAGATTATGAGTAGGGAAAACCACAATGGCAACAAATTGAAGCAGCTCATTGGTCTTTAAACACTGGTTTCTCTATGTTTTGATCCTAGGAAGTGAAATGGGTAAAACTGGTGCTAAATGTTGGGTCAGAGATTGCACACATGCGTGTTTAGACCCTAAATTTCATGTGGCAAGTGCTTGTCCCTGACAGAGACTGCCCTCATACCAAATCAGAGACCACGATCCCGGATTCTCTGACTGCACAGACACCCACAGGCTGGCAGTTTCCTCCAACTGGCCTATGATCTAGAGAAATGGGAGGAGGAGTGTGTCTGTTGCCAACCTGTTTACCAAAAGTATCACCACACCATTTTGTGTAAGCTATAAAACAAAATTTAGGGAAAAGGAGCCAGGCATGGTGGCACACGCCTTTTAATCCCAGCAGTCAGGAGGTAGAGGTAGGAGGATCGCTGTGAGTTTAAGACCACTCTGAGACTACGTAGTAAATTCCAGGTCAGCCTGAGCTAGAGTGAAACCATACCTCGAAGAAAAAAAACAGATGGGGAGTCTAGATCTTAATTTCATTGTTGTTGCTTTGTTTTATATACAAGGACATGGTGTGGAGTTGAGAGGGAGGACAATTTGAGTAAGTATATTGAAAGGTTCCTTGTGTTTATCTTTTTCTGGTCAGTTCTTCCATGGCATCTTTCAATCTGGTGACCCACGAAAAAGCATGGTAATGTCACACTGAGGGTGGAAAACAGCTTTCTTCACTAGTTTATAGGGCTTGGAGACTTTCTCCAATAGAATGACAGAACAATCTTGCAATGACATTTTCCCCCTGAAGAGAAAAAGGGGTTTGGTTGTGAGATACACACATCAGAGACCCCAAATTCCAGGAATAAACAGCAAAATAAGAACTGTTGACAAATTGGGAAGTATTGCACTCGGGGAAAAAAATCTGTATTTCATAAAGGCCTGAACACCCAGCATTATGGAGCCCCCTGAATTAACAGAGCTTTGTGGAGGTAATCCTCTGACAACCAAAAGGCCAAACAGTACACACCTTAAGCTAAGAAAAGCTGGGACTGCTATAGAGCCAAAAGGAGGCACACAAATCCCTGTGCCAAGTTACATTTTTGCCTGGGGTCATTGCACCATGCAGTGTGCCTACCCCCAACATGGCACCTTATCTTTTGAATGAGCACCATGTTGTCTTTTTTTTTTTTTAAACCAACTTCTTACTTGAAATGGCAATATAGCCAGTGGATTTGCTGTGTCAAAGCTGTGGTCTATTTTCCCAGTGGTTTGATTTTTAAATAAAGTTTCATTATCTCCACAAAAAATAAAAATAAAAGTAAAATCCTGCTGAAAATAAAATAATGTCAGTGCGATGAACAACTCAGCAGCTTTTAAAATAATTGTTGTATTTCTTGAAGTGAATAGTAGCTGAGGCATGCTGATTAAATGAATATATCTGCATCATGCTGGTATAAGTGAAAAATATGATATTAGATTCATATTTAAATTGTTCAAGTATGACATTTTTGTATTATCAGTCTTTAAAATTTTCTAGATTATTATGCTATGGTATTAGGTTAAGAAATATTTATATCAAAAGAGAAATTTTATGACTTTTGAAGTAGAAATTATGCTTATGCTTTAATTTTATATTTAGTCAGTAAAGAATTTATATACCCACTGTAACCATTTATACTTATTCCAGGGACAAAAACATAGAAATAAGTTCTATTTTAGCATCAGGTCATACTGCACTAATAGATTTATTCAACCATTCATTCTGATTCCTCATGCACCTGTTCAAACATCTCCTTCAGAAAATTTTGAGTCATTTTCATGTCCATGTTATTATAGATATAATCTTATTGTCTATATTTTCAGGGTTGTGTTAAGATATTGTAAATTCATGAATGCTAAGCATAGACATTTTTGCTTACTCATTTAAATAATAAAGTAACTGGACTAATATATGCCTTTTTGATTAATACATGTAATCGTTCACAATATATAATTTCACCAAGTAAAAAATGTCTATTTATTATCAGTCTAATGAATATAATTAGCCTATGTGTTACAAGAGAAAACATGCTAGAAATTTATTGATTTCACTTAACAACATGGAAAAAAGTTAAAACCATGTAAAATGTTATATAGAAGGTTTCAGAGAATTTACATTATATGTAGTTGTGTTGCATAGGACACAAGTGAAAAATCTGTGAGCAAATATTGTTTTCTCCTTCAGTTTATTTAAATAAAATTCAAAATCTACTAATAAGATTTTAGTTCTTATTTTCTGTCCTAACATTACTAATATAAGCATAAAAGAAAATATCATATGCAGTAAATTATTCAAATCTTTCTTGAGAACATTATACAATCATCAATCTCAACTCACTGTCAGTATATCTTAAGGTCATGTTTTAATGTATGTTTCCATGGTTATATATTGCTATAATGGGAATAAGTTTAAGCAGGTATATTTAAAAATATTTATTTATTTGAGAGAGATAGATAGATAAAGACAGAGAGAGAGAATATGGACACTCTAAGGCTTTTTGCCACTGCAAATCAACTTCAGATGCATGCACCATTTTGTGCTCCTGGCATTATGTGGTTACTGGGGAATTGAACCTAGGCTATCAGGCGTTGAAAGCAAGCTCTTTTAACTGCAAAGTTATCTCACTAGCCAAGACATATTTTTCATCCAAATGGCATAAATTTTGAATGCTTGTTCTTTCATTTAATTGGTTATTATTTATTAAATATACAATTATGCATCAGGATATATGCCAAGAAATTCACATACTAGGGTCTCATTAATGGGTCTATAAAATGTATATTGTTTTCTCCCTGTTGTGGATAAGGAAAATACATCTCAGAATGACTAAGTGGTATTCATAGGAGCTCAGATATTGAATGCAATAGCTACTGTAAACCAAAAGTGAAAAACTGAACAATGTCTTGAAAATTAAATTCACAACTAATATCATTAAGTAATAGTATCATATAACTTCAGTGGACACTGCGTTTAAATGCTAATGTAGTAATATATTCAAAATTTTATTATAATTATCCTATCTAATGTAATTAAAATTATTGTAATCTTTCCATTTTAAGTAAAACCAAATGAAGAGTCAAGTAATGCTGATACTTTACATGATGCCATAAGGGTCTCATTGCATAGGAACAGGTTTCTGTGAAGGGAATTTACCAACAGAACATGGAAACTTAAGCAGTACTATAGTTTAGAATTTATGTCCCTATATCAGGAGAAATACCATATACTATGGATAATTTGCTGTATGGTCTTTAGTTATGATTAATAACTCAAAACTGTGGTTGGAAGTTATAAGAATGACAGCTTCTTAATTAATCCAACACATCTATATATTTTAAAATGATTTTAATTATATCCAAAAGAACCTTCCAGAAGAAGAAACCTGTATTGCATCAGATTGTATATGTCAATGTTACCCTGGTAATGCTATATGGAGCACATTTTGCATTAGCTATGTACTATGTCACCTACTCCCACAAAGGATTCTGAAAGTAAAATGCAGGTAAGTTCAGGGCAAGTGAGGGTGGTGACACAACAAAGAATTCATGCAAATATCCAGAATTACATACAGGGGAGTTACTCTTGAATCTGGTAGCTCCTTCTCTAGAAAGAGCATAGTCCAGTGAATTTCATTTCTAATATACTACAGAATCACACTTCTGGTCTGCCTGTTTACAATGTATGTGTTGTGGCATTGATATTTCTGATAAACTTAGTTGGTCATATGGAAGGAAGAAGCCTTAATAGAATAGTGCCACTATATCCCTCAAACAAATAGCCTGAAAGAAAATGGAGAAACTATATTCACTTTGCTCAAGTATCTCATGCTTCCTCAAATTTTTGTTGTCTTGTACATGTTTTCTTATGTTTTTATTTCCTTAAAGGTCCTCTTCCATATTATCTCTTCTCTATAGCTTAATCTTTTCTGTCTTTTTGTTTTTTACAATATTGTTACTACTTTTTTTTCTTTTCTTTTTTTCTTTATAAGTTAGTTTTGTATTCTGCAAATACCATCAGTTTGGTACCATTATGAGGCTCATCTGTGACCTACCCTCTCCCCATGTTGAGGCATATGGGTCATGCATTGTGGAGTTAGCCCACAGTTATGGGTAAGCTAAATGTCTCTGCATATCATGACCCAGCATGTGGCTCTGACATTCTTTCCACCCCCTCTTCCGCAAAATTTCCCTGAGCCATGTTGGGTTCATTTTTGGTCTGCTTCAGTGACGAGGTGTTGGGGGCCTCTGAGGCTCTGGCTCTCTGATTTGGTAGGAGTTGATTTTTCTCTGTGCTGATCTCCTTCCCCCTTGTGCTGGTATCCAGTTCACCAAGAAAACAGCACCCTTGCTTGTTTCTCCAATTATTCTTAGTTTCAGCTGGGGCCCTTTTGAGGTATGATGGGGTGGCTCTCTCCTTAGGATGTACATCTATCTGAAAAAGAGAAGCAGATTCTCCAACGGAGAGTAAGTTAGCACCAGGACAAATGAGATAACCCTTACTTCTCTATAGACAATTTAATAGGTGTAGGCCCTCTTGTAGCCCATGATTGATGGTAGCCCATTATTGCAATTGTGTGGGCATCACACCAAGTTATTTGCTGCTAAGTAGGTTAGACCATGAGTTGCTGGGACAGATATTGGTCATTTTCCCCCAGTCGCCCATGTAGCACCTTCTGGCACTAGACGCGCTGACTGTCTGGGGACTGACTCTCTTCCAACTTCCAGCCATGCCATTCCATTTTGCATGTCAACCACATAAGGTGTCTTCAGCAGTAGGGTCTTACCACTAACCTTTGGTGGGTCATCAAGTACTCTGACAGAAATCTGTCTGTCTTTTAGGAAACCTTGTAGGTCTCTTTGATCAAAATCTCATTGTGGATGATAGCCCCATGCTGGTACTGGGAGTTACAGGTCAGTCCCACTAAGAAAATGATGAAAAAGATAACTAATATACAAGAGTTAGAGAGGAGAGAGAGGGACGGAGAGAGAGAGGGAGAGGGAGGAAGGGAAGATGTAGAAGATTAAGGTTAGTCTTGATCCTACCCTCTCCAGTATCTTGTGGTTCAGGTGTTCCATGTAAGGGCCTGGTGAAGGATCAACCATTTGGTCTGCCATTTAGTAAGTAGAATTTTATGGTACCATTGCCGTTTGGGTCTAGATTTGTGTTTCCCACCCCTTTGATGCCCTCCCCTCCCTCTCCTTCCATCCTAGTGTCTACTCCATGAGATGCTTGATGGGTATGTAAGGTATCTTGGGTAGATTCAGGTTAGGTGCTGTAGATGAGGGAGACTATGTGGCGATTTTGTTTTCTGTGATTGGGTAAATTCACTGAGAATGATCTGTTCCAGGTTCAACCATTGTTCCTCAAATTTCATTGTGTCATTTTTTCTTACTGCTGTATAGAATTCCATTGTGTAGATATACCACATCTTAGTTATCTATTCTTCTAGGGATGGACATCTGGGTTGATTCCACCTCTTAGCTATTACGAATTGAGCCACTACAAACATGGTTGAGCAAATCTCTCTGGCCTGTGGTTTGAAGGAGATGCCCAGTAAGGGAATAACTGGGTCTGTTGGTATCTCTATAGTCCACTTTTTCAGAAGTCTTTATATGCTTTCCAAAGTGGTTGTACCATCCTACTTTCCCACCAACAGTGGATGAGTGTTCCTATTTCTCCACATCCTCGCCAGCATTTATTTTTATTTGATTTTTTGATATTTGCTATCCTTATTGGGGTAAGGTGGAATCTCATAGTTGTTTTAATTTGCATTTCTCTGATGATTACTGATGATGAACATTTCTTAAGTGTGTGTTTGCCATTTGTATTTCTTCCTCTGTGAACTGCCTGTTCAGCTCTTTGCCCCATTTTGTGAGTGGGGTGTTTGACTTTTTACTGTTTAGATTTTTGAGTTCTTTGCAGATTCTAGAGATTAGGCCTCTACCAGTTGGATAACCAGCAAATATTTTCTCCCGTTCTGTGGGTAATCTATTGGCTTTGCTTATTGTATGCTTGTCTGTAAATAAACACTTCCACTTCATGTGCTCCCATTGGTTGTGTGTCTCTTTAAGATCGTGAGCTATTGGGGCTTTGTTCAGGAAGTCTTTCTCCATTCCTATATATTGGAAAGTACTTCCTACATTTTATTCCCATAGTATTCATGTTTCTGGTCTTATATTGAGGTCTTTGATCCATTTGGACTTGCGTGTAGTGCATGGTAAAATGTGTGGGTCAAGTTTCACACTGCTGCATATGGTTATCCAGTTTGTCCAGCACCATTTGTTGAAGATGCTGTCTTTTTTCCAGCCTATATTGTTCAGGCCTTTATCGAATATCAAGTAGCTATAGTTTCTTAACCCAAAGTCCGGGTCCTCATGTCTATTCCATTGGTCTATACTCCTGTTTTTATGCTAGTACCATGCTGTTTTTATTACTATGGCTTTGTAATATAGCTTTAGATCAGGTATGGTGATGCCTCCAGAGGTATTTCTTTTGCTGAGTATATGTTTGGAAATGCGAGGCCTTCTGCCTTTCCATATGAAATTTGAGATCATTTTTTCTATCTCTGTGAAGAACACTGTAGGGATTTTAATTGGAATTGCATTAAATCTGTATATTGCCTTTGGTAGGATTGTAATCTTCACAATGTTAATTCTGCCTATCCAGGAACATGGGAGGTCTGTCCATTTTCTCAAGTCCTCCTCAATTTCTTTTTTGAGTGTTTTTATGTTTTCGTTGTATAGATCTTTCACTTCCTTGGTTAACGTTATTCCAAGGTATTTTTTGTTGTTGTTGTTGCTATTGAAAATGGGACTTTGTCCCTTATTTCTTTCTCTGTATCTTTGTCAATTGCATATAGGAAGGCTACTGATTTTTGTGCATTGATTTTGTATCCTGCTGCTTTGATATAGGAATTAATCACCTTCAGGAGTTTTGGGATGGAGTCTCTTGGGTCTCTTACATATACAATCATGTCATCAGCGAATAGAGCTAACTTAACTTCTTCCTTTCCAAATTGTATCCCTTTTATTTCCTTCTCCTGTCTTATTACTTGAGCTAGGACTTCCAGTACTATATTGAAAAGCAGAGGTGAGAGTGCACAACCCTGTCTTGTTCCTGATCTTAATGGAAATTCCTCCAGTCTCTATCCATTAAGTATTATTTGGAACTTCGGAGCTTTGTATATTGCCTTTATTATGTTAACATATGAACCAAGCATGCCAATTCTCCCCAATGTTTTGATCATGAAGTGATGTTGTATCTTGTCAAAGGCCTTTTCTGCATCTATCGAAATGAACATGTGGTTTTTATGTTTAACCTTGTTTATGTGGTGTATTACATTGACAGATGTCCATATGTTGAACCACCCCAGTGTTCCTGGGATGAATCCCACTTGGTCAAGGTGGATAATGCTTTTGATGTGTTGTTGGATTCGGCTTGCAAGGATTTTGTTCAGGATCTTTGCATCTGAGTTCATCAGGGAAATAGGCTGGTAGTTTTCTTTTCTTGTGGCATCTCTGCTGGTTTTGGAATTAGGGTGATACTATCGTCATAAAAGGAGTTGGGTAGCTTTCCATGTTGTCCAATTGTGTGGCACAGTTTGAGGAAGATTGGTTTGAGTTCTTCCATGAAGGTTTGATAGAATTCAGCTGAGAAGCCATCTGGTCCTGTACTCTTCTTTTTTAGGAGGTTTTTTTTATTATTTTTCAATCTCCACTACTGTGACAGGTTCATTGAGGTGAATAATCTCCTCTGAGTTTAGCTTTCATAGATGGTATGCATCCAAGAATTTATCCATCTCCTCCACATTATCCAGTTTTGTGGAGTAGAGGTTTTTGAAATAAGTCCTGATGATTCTCCCAATTTCACTTATGTCTGTTGTGATCTCTCCTTTTTCATTTTGAATTTTGTTATTTTGAAGCTTCTCCTTTTTTCCTTGATCAAATTGGCCAGGAGTTTGTCAATCTTCTTTATTTTTTCAAAGAACCAGCTCTTTGTTTTGTCAATTGTCTTAATTGTTGCCTTGGTTTCCAATTCATTGATTTCTGCTCTGACTTTAATTATTTCTTCCCTTCTGGAGTTCTTAGGATGGGGTTTTTCTTGTTTTTTCCAGTGCCTTTAGGTGGATGGTTATGTTATTGATTTGGGATCTTTCTGTTTTTTTTTTATGAAGGCATTGAGTGCTGTGAATTTTCCCCTGAGGACCGCCTTCATTGTGTCCCATAAGTTTTTGTACAAAGTGTTCTCATTGTCATTCAATTCCAGAAGTTTTGAAATTTCATTTTTTTATTTCATCCACCATCCATTTATTGTTTGACAGTGTGCTGTTCAGTTTCCAGGTGCCGTTGGAGTTCTTGATGGGTCTTTTGTTGTTGATTTCTAGCAATATAGCATTGTGATCTGATATCATGCAGTGAATTATTTCAATCTTCCTAAATATGTAGAGGCAGTCTTTTTGACCAAGTATATGGTCTATTTTAGAGAATGATCCATTGGCTGCTGAGAAGAATGTGTAGTCTGTGGATTTGGGATAGAAAGTTCTGTAGATGCCCGTTAGGTCTAAGTGATCTATAGTTTTGTTGAGCTCTCTTACTTCCCTGTTGAGTTTCTGTTTGGATGATCTGTCTATTACTGATAATGGTGTATTGAAGTCCTCAGCTGTGATGGTGTTGGTGGTTATTTCTATTTTATTGTCAAGTAGGTTTTGTTTTATTAACTGTGGTTCCCCTGTGTTTGCTGCATACAGATTTATGATTGTAATATCCTCTTGATGGATCGTTCCCTTGATAAGTAGGAAGCGGCCTTTTTTGTCTTTTTTGATCATTTTTGGTTTGAAGTTTATTTTATCTGATATTAATATAGGTTTGCCTGCTTGTTTCTTATTCCCATTTGCTTGGAATATTGTTTTCCACCCTTTGATCCTGAGGAGGTGTCTGTCCTTAGTGGTGAGGTGGGCTTCTTGAAGGCAACAGACTGAGGGGTCTAATTTTTTGATCCATCCTGTTACCTTGTGTCTCTTGATGGGTGAAATAAGGCCATTAGTATTTAGGGTAATGACTGTGAGATTTGATTTGATCCCTGCCATATTGTGATGGTAGATGTGGGTTGGCAGTTTCATGGACTTTGAAGTTTTTTGTGCCTATTCTGAGTTTTGTTATTGTGATCTGCTTCTTGTAGGCATTTGAGTTTGATTATTTCTTTCTTCTCTGTGGAGAATTTCCTGAAATACTCTCTGTAGGTTTGGTTTTGTGTTCTTATAATTGTAAAGCTGAGTTTTGTCATGGAAAGTTTTTCTTTCACCATCTATTATGAGGGATACTTTTGCTGGGTAGAGTAGTTTGGGTTGGAAGCAATAGGTTCTTAGACTTTGCAGTGTTTCATTCCAGGCCTTCTAGCTTTCAGGGTTTCCATTGGGAAGTCTGAAGTAATTCTGATGGGGTTACCTTTGAAAGTGGTGTGCTGTTTTTCCCTAGCTGCTCTTAGGATTTTCTTTTTGGTGTCAATGTTTACAGTCTTAATGACAATATGTCTTGGAGAGTTTCTCCTTTGGTCCATTCTGTTTGGAGTTCTGTTGGCTTCTTATATCTTGATGGGCCTTTCTTTTAAGAGACTGAGGAAGTTTTCTTCAATTATTTTGTGAAATAAGTTCTCCATGCCTTTGGTCTGAATTTCTTCTCCTTCTGGTATTCCAATGATCCTGATATTAAGACGTTTAAGTGTATCCCACAATTCCCTCATGTTCTGTTCACAGGAACTTTTGAACTTACTGAAATTTTTGAACTCTCTAACTGTTTCTTCCATCTTGTCTTCCAGATCAGAGTTTGTATCCTCCACTTGGCTGACTCTATTCTTGAGAGCTTCTAGGGAGTTTTGGACTTGTTCAATTAAGTTTGCTTTTTCTACTACTTTTATATGTATAATTTCCATCCCTGTGTCAAGCTCCCTTTTCACATCATTTTCTGATTTTCTTGATGATTCTTGGAATTCATCCTTGCATTTCTTTATGTCTTCATTTAGCATGACCAGCTGATTTTTAGGGTCTTCTTTTTTTTCACTCTCCCTAAAATCTCTTAACTCTGTTTGATCTCCTTCCAATTTCTTATCTCTTAGTTCTAGTTTAGTGATGGCAGCATCCACACGATTATCGATCCTTTGTTGCTTTCCTGCCAGTTCTACCAGTAGGTTGGTCAGGGTTGCATTGCTCATAGCTTCAATTTGGTGTTCTGATCCTAATGGTTCTTCTATGTTTTGGCTAGATGTATTCATTTTAGGACTGGGTGATATAACTGGATTTTCTTGCATTTGATTTTTCATATTATTTCTTTTGTGCTATGGTCTGCCCATGACAGTGTATGGGCACATAGGTGGGTGGATCAACCTGAGCTCAAGCACAATGGGAATCTGAGGCAGCCTGGGGCAGTTGCCAAGCAGCCTGGGCTTTGGCTCTCACTTGCCAAAGCCGCCTATCTAGTGCCTGTCAGGGGTGCCAAAGTTGCCTGAATTCTCAAGTGGTCATGTGCCAAAGCTGCCTGCATTCGAGCTAGGAGTGACACTGAGGCACCAAGCACTGAAGCAGCCCGAGGTCTGGCTGGGAACACTGGGACACAGAAGCAGTCTGCACTCCCCTGCCACAGGACAATGGCAGACAGCCAGCATGGCAGACATGTAGGGGATGGCACCTGAGCTGGCGCAAGTGAGAGACACATTCTGAGCTTGTGTGGCAGTTGCTGTGGGACTGGGCTCACTCAGCAAGTGGGCGAGAGGCCGAGTGTGTGGAGCAGTCTAAGCTTCCACACGTAGGGTTCGATCGGAGCGTGGCTGCGACAACGGGGGCACCGTGGACACAGCGGTTATTTGGGGGGAGGGGTACGCTACCCACCCACGAGGGGATCCGCGATTCCCTGTTTCCCCCACCTCTGTGCCCTTCCACTGACAATCTATTGGATATTTCTCTCCCCTAAAAGCTCCAGTGAACCCTTAATATCTTGCCTTTCTTTCCCCGGGATTTGCAGCCCAGCTAGGCGGTCGCCATCTTGTCCGGAAGTCTTGTTACTACTTTTTACAGTACTTATATTGCAGGTGATTGTGTTTAGATGTGAATTTTCTACACATTATTAATCTAAATGAAACAATAAGATATGTACTGGTAGTTGGTGATGTTAGCTTTAGTGAGGTTGCCAGGCATGTCCAAGTCTCTGAATTCAATACCCATCACCAAAGAATTAAAACAAGCATACAAAGCAAAAAAAGAAAAAGAAAAAAAGATCAACTGTTTTATTTTTCTTCTGGGTCAGATTGTATCACCCATGATCTACAAAGCAGTGTGTCTTATCAAATGTCACCTAGTTACTAAATGAAAAAGTTGAGATGAGAAACCAAGCTATTTTATTACTAGCCTACAGCCATTGTAGAAGGTCATGTAATTGATATCATTTTGTTCTAATTCTGCTAAATATTTCTCTTCATAACTGATACACTAATCAAACATACCATGAGTAATTATTATATTTCCTAATGGCAATCACACTTACAGCTTTTCAAGTTATTTTTCAATAGTTTGGATGTGACATATTCCATTAGATCTAATGAACTTTGTGCTCTACTTTTTTTTAAACAAAGGTTCCATATCTGAGGGAGAACAAAGCCAATTCTTGGCAAATGGAGATATTAAGCTAGTAAATTTATGTTTTTCCCCACTATTTGATTTGTGTGTACATAGACCTGCTTACATAAATATATTAGTTAGTTTGTTTGTGTATGTGTCTGCATGAGACTGAAAAATAAAATTAACCTTCAGTTATATAATAACTCACTCAAATGTCTGAAAAATGCTAAAGCTACATCACTTTTAATGAGAAGTATTATTTCAAATTAATATCACATAGCAAATTTTAAGGATTTTTATTTTATTTCTACTGAAAGACATATATCCATATTATAATCTTGTAAAGTAGCAAAACAAAAATCTACACACTTCCTAAAGTCTCAATAAATCAAAGCATAGCTAGAATTTGGGTAAGTTCTAACCGTAAGGTATGAAACATACAAATTACAAGCAAAAAAAGAAATGGCCTTATTAGTATCCAGCCAAAATGTGTATCATTTAGTTATGGGAGAAATTTGTTGGGATGTAGAAAAGCTTGTGCACAGCTATTCTCAGAGTTGTGAAGGTGGAAAGGGGTTAAAAGCACTTAATTGCAAAGTTCATGCTCTAGCGCTCAGGAACGACTGCAGTATCTATCAGTAGTCAGAATACAAAGGTCTTTGAGACTGTACACTAAGATGAGGAACACCACCCTCTGAGGAGCCACAGAACAAAGAAAACTGTTTAATATTTGCAGCCTTCAGAGTAACATTCTGGGTATGATTTAAAAAGAGCCCTGCTGAGAATAAGATGATGTTTACTGCAAATGGAATCAATGAAAATAGTCTCTGATCTTAGAAATACTTTACTTTCTATGTTAATCCACATGTATTCTGAAGAAGAATGACATATTGAGAGATGAGAACAGAAGTGTGCTTATTTTCATTATACTTCAGAGAAATGACTTGAAGTCTTACCAAATTATCAGTATTTATTACAATATTCAAATGTGATAGTATGCATCCTGTCTAAGTTTTATTCCCTTTTTGATATACTATTATACACAAACTATAATCTTGTGTCTGATATTATTCCTCAATTTTGTCTTCAAGGGTTTTTGTGAAACTCCTGATAACTAATCCATATCTGCAAAAATGTTACCAGCATTCCAGTATGAGAAACAAGTAACAAAAATAGTTGTTCTAAAACTAGAACTTGTATATATCCTTCTTATGCTTAAAAATATGATTTTCTTGAAGGATAATGTGAGAGTTATTTTGCATTGCTAACATAAAACACTCCTGGCACATAGAAGGTGCTCAGATATTTGTTTTAGAAAGAATGAGGAACATTTAAAGACAGACGCCTGCTGTCTTGTTCTAGTCACTACTTAAATATGATGCGACATTTACTCTACTATGAATTTTAATAGGTCTCAGATAAGGGCCACATTATAGAAGTAAACCCTTGACAATGATACAGAAGTAGAGACATGTTATTTTGAGTCATGTGTATTCCAATTACTATAAACTGAATACTAAACATTGTGCTTTGTAGCTTGTCTGAAGTCCAATATAAAGTCAAAATAGATTTGAAATTTCTGTTAGTGATAATTTTGGAGAACTGTACTGGAAAGTAGATGTGAATTCTCAATGTACAACCTTATGGAGAAACATAAAATTGTAGGTTACAGATACTGAAATTAAAATAAAATAACTGAGTTGGGTTTCCCCCTACATAGTGAGCTGCTGGCCAGTGAGACCCATGAAGTCCCCAAAACAATAAAGGCCATCGATTAAAAAAAAAAAACTTGATTACCTGCCAGAGCTAAAGGGTAAGACCCTATTACTGAAGACATCACAGACTGTGGTCACGGGACATCAGATTACCATGCTGGAACTAAAAGAGAAACTAGCTCCTTCCTCGATAGCCCTTACAGTGCTGGAATGCACAATGGGAGCTGCTAGAAGAGATGGCTCAGGGGTTAAGGCACTTGCCTGCAAAGCCTAATGACTCTTGTTCAACTCTCAACAATAAATAAATAAAAATAAAGTATTTTATAGAACATAAGTGAAGAAATGTCTTCATTAGCCTTTAAGGCAGGTGATCACTTGAGCTTAACCCTAAATACTTTCAGTGTTTGAGGAATTTCACTGTCTCACCAAGGATACCATTAAATTTTTTGCACAGCTTTAAGTGAGTGTCAGAAATTAGAGGAGACGGTGATATGACTTATTTTGACTTTTACTTATCAATTATTGCTTTTTCCACTGATACCACAAAATATAAACTTCTTTTGACCCAGTGTGGAAGCTTTTTTGATACTTGTTGGTAATTTCTTTTGATGTTTTCTAAATAATGCTAGGTGACTTAATGTATCATTTTGAAAAAAAAATGAAAAAATGAAAAAATGAAAAAATGAAAAAATGAAAAAAATAAAATTATCTTTATTTTCTCTCATATTTTCATTTCTCTCATATTTATGATACACCAGATTTCCCCTTTCTTCCCGTCTTTTCACTTTTCTTAGTAGTTTAATACTCATTCATGACAAATGCTCAATGTCAATAAGTTCTCCCAAGATTTTCTAAAATAGCCTTTTTCACTTACTTGGTACTGGGGATTAGTTACCAATAAGAATTTAAAGTGGTTCTTAGCTTTTCTCCCTTAGAGTGATTAATATTTAATGGAGATCAAAGTTTTGTGTTAAAATTGAAGATCTGGTAATAGCATTTCAAACAAACATCAAAATTGGAAAGTTCTAGCACAGTGCTACTTCAGATTGTTCTCATATCACATTCTGCATACAGTTGCTATCATTGGCTGATTTTGCCATTGCTTCCCAAATTTGTATCTTGAAGTGCTAACCCCAATGTGACTATACTTGGAGATAAATACTTAAGAAGTAACTACAATTAAGGAAAGGAATAAAAATGGGATTACTGATAGTGATAATTTCATATGACTGGAATTATTATCAGAGGAAGAAATGTCATGGAATGCACGCTGAGCAAAAAGACCATGTGAGAGAAAGCAAAAATATGGTCACCTGCAAACTATGAGAGAAATATCAGAAGAAACTAAGCTTACTGAAAATTTTGCCTTGGACTTTTAGCCTCTAGAACCATAAAAAATACATCTCTATGGTTTAAGGCAATGAGTTTGTGGTATTTTATTATAATCTGAGGAAACTATTACCAACTGATAGGACAATCAACCCGTTAAGTGCACTGGTAAATCCACCCTATCAAGATGTGGTGGCTTGAGTTAGATATTCCCCATAAACTCATGTGTTTTGAATGTTTACACTTCAGGTGATAGTAATTTGGGAGATGGAGCATTGATATAGGAGGAGTGTTGTTGGAGGAAGGTTTATGATGTTACATCCAGTTCCACATTGCCAGACCTGGGCTCACTCTTCTGTTGCTGTTTTACACCTGTTGTGGCAGATGTGATGTTCAGTGTCTGCTTATCCCTTGCTTTCTTCTGTCATTATGAAACTTCCCCTAGAGACCTGGATCCAAAATAAAATTTTCTTTCCATCAGCTACTTTTGTTTGGGTACTTTATCCCAGCAACAAGATAGTAACTGCAAAAGAAAATTGGTACCAGTAGAGTGGAACAATTGCTGCTACAAAAATTACTGTGTTGCTTTGGGCCTTTTGGAACTGATTTGGGGGAGGAATGTGGAAGGATTTAAATCTTGGTCTAAGAGACAACTTGCAGTACTTAAGGCAGAGTTTGATGGGCCATGCTGGTCCAAGTTGAGGGACCTAAGTTAAGTAAAAACTGTCAACTGTAAGGTTTAGCTTATGAAGGGAAGAAAGTTTCATCCCAGCTGGGCTGGAGGCAGTTTGTATGAGCGGCTAGATTTTCTCTTCTTATGTCCTGAGAACTTATACAGAATTGAGTCTTAAAGAAATGGACTGGAGTGGGCAGATGGATGTGGCACAGAAAATAAATGAATGTTCTGTTTGAAGACATGGCATTCAGCTGCACTTGTTTGAGAGATTACCACCATTGAGACTGGGGAAGCTGTTCTGCTTTGAGACAGAAATAAGAATTCTAACATTTTTGAAAGTAGGGCCTCGAGTACTGAAAGAGTGTTTTACTCTTCAAAATCAGCTTTATTAAACCCCTATATTAATAAATTTAGTAGCCCATCTTCTACTATGGAGTATAACAAATGAAAGAAAGAACAGGTCATTGGAATTGTAACATGGTTTGATTTTTGGAAATTGTGACCAGGTGATGTGAGGCAGTGTTGCTTAAATTTCTCCATGGAGATCTGATGGAGCCATGAAAATGAAAAATTTGTTGCATTAGAGAGTCCAGGACTTCTGGAGATTCCAGGACTATGGGACTAAGCTAAAGATAGCTACTGGCTCATGATGGAATTTTCCCTAGGCTGAGCACCACAACAGAAGGGATGGAATTGGAACCCAGAGACTGTTACAAGTCACAGATGTTCAACTTGTAATTAGAGGATTTGATGTTTGCCATGATTGTTTCAGATTTTGTATTGGTTCAATCTTTTCTTTCTAGAGCCAGTGGCATTTTTTTTTAGTGTGAAAATTTACTCTGTGCCATCAAGTTTATTTTTCCCCCCTTTGGTCTTAAAACTCACAGTTAAAAGACCTAGCACCATGGTAATGTTTGAATAGTACTGGTACTGAACAAACTGTGGGAACTTTTATACTTGGAATTAATTCATTGTATTATATTTCATGGATGGCTATGACATTTGGGGGGCCAGGGGCCAAATATGGTGATTTGAATCAGATGTCTTCCATAAGCTCATATGTTTTGAATTCTTGGTCCTAAGGTTAAGGCAGTATGGGAAGTAGAGCCTTGCTGGAGATGTGTTGTTGGGGGCAAGCTTAAGGGTGTTATAGCCACCCTGCTTGTTAGAGTTAGGCTCATTCTTCTCCTTTTATTTGCCACCTGCTATAGCAGAGGTGATACCCAGCATCTGTTCGTCCCGTACTTTTCCGACTTAATGAAGCTCCCCCTCAAGGCCATAAGCCAAAATTTACAAAAAAAAAAAAAAAAAAAAAAACTTTTCTCCATTCAATTGCTTTTGGTTGAGTGCTTTATCCCAGCAACAAGAAGGTAAGGACAACACAAATCCCGAGTTACTCATGAAATTAAGAAAGTGAATAATTAGCAAATTTTGTGCATTCTGAGGCAGATCACTCTGGGGGCATGCAGATATAGAAGTTTAAGACCTGGAAATCAATTGCTGTTAGGTACAGGTAAGGGCCCTGGGCTGCTGAAGGTTAAAGCCGGCCTGAGCTGTCAGGCACAGCTAAGGACCCCAGGCTACAGGAGGTCTCAGGAGGCCTAGACCCCAATAACCTTAGGTACCAAGGCTGGCTGGAGTGAGGCCACTCCCTCCCACCAGCCTGGGGCATCTGGACATCCTGATAAGACTTAGGTTTCACTTTCCCCAGAGCCTTGTGACCTTTTGCTGCTTGCCTGGCATGTCTTTATATGTTAATGAGATATTAGCCAAGAGCCTTCACACAGCCAATCCCCTTACAACCCATACCTATACCTTTTCCTGCCACTACTTAGACCCTGTGACCCTTTCCTGCTCACCTGTGATGCCACTACATGCTAATTAGGCATCAGCAGGACCTTTGAATTAACCAATCCGCTTATGACCCATATCTACCAGTACCTGTTCCCAGTCTTTTACAAACACTTATTAACCCATTCCCCTGGCAAATAAACAAGTTGTTCTCTGAAGCATTGTCCCAGGTGTTTCTTCTCATCACACTCACGGCCGCTCAAGACCTTGCTCCATAGTTGCCTGTACGCCCCTGGGAAAATGATGTGCAGTGGCCCAAGGGTGGCCAGGAACAACAAATTACCTTATAAATATCAAAATATATCTACTCAATGAAAATATTTGAAAAATATACTTTAGAGTACATACAACTCAGTTGAAAGGAAGACTCCATTTTAGTTTGGTACTATCTGAAAACTAAAGCAGCTAAAGCAATGTTTTAATGAACAAGGAATCAAAGTAAAAAAAAATTAGCAGGTATTATATAGTAACTTGCTATATATATATATGTGTGTATTAATCTGTGTTGGTACATGCACACAGGCAGGCAGGCACATGTATATGTATTTGGCACACTACATATCACAGTAACATGACCCTCACTCTCTAGTCTCTAATCATATCTAGAGGAAGAGTATTGATATGTATTGATATGATGAACAATCTCAGTTGGCAGATTAACCAGATGTAGAATCACCATGGAAACTAATCTCAGGGCATTTATTTTTTAGATTTTTTTAGATTAGGCTAATTGAAGTGGGAAGATCCAATGTAAATGTGAGTGGGCTATGGGTTATGAACTGTATAAAAAGTAGAAATATAATTGAGCACCGGCAGTCATTGGTCTCTGCTTCCTGAATATGGATGCAATGATACCAGCTGCTTCATGCTCCTGCCAGAATGCCTCCCATGCCATGATGGTTGTAAACTCATAATGTAAGCCAAAATAAACTCTTTCTTTCTTGAGTTGTCAGATATTTGTCACTGCAACAAGAACTGTAACTAATGTAGTCTAGTAGGAAGAAACTTACAATATGGCATAACATGTGCTATAATGAGAAAGCTGTAATCAATCTTTTGAGAAGAGGCTATGTTTTACAAGAGGAACTGATATCTAGCATCAGTCATAATGAATGAGAATAAACGAGAAACAACTGTATCCCAAGCACCCATAAGGCTGAGGAACAAGGAACATAATTTTGAAACTAGCATTGGTTACATAGACATACCTTGACTGAAAACAAAGAAATGGAATTTTGAAGTGAACATATGAAGGGGACAAGAACATGAGAAAAGAAGCATACTTGACTAAAAAGTAACCAGCACGTACAATTGCCAGAAAAGTTTCTTTTTTTTTTTTAGCCCAGGCTGGCCTGGAATTCACTGTGTAGTCTCAGGCCGACCTTGAACTCACAACTATCCTCCTACCTCTGTGATTAATAGTGTATGCCAACACACCTGGCAAAAGGTTTTTTGTTTTTTTTAATAAAGAATTTAGCGCAATATATATACCTCAGCGATCTAAGGGCACAGATTGTAAAAGAAGAACATGGGAAGGAAAATTAATCAAGAAATAGTTCATAGTGACCCTGTAAACTATGTTAGGAAGTTCTTCCTAAGGGCACTAAGAACTCATCAAACAATCTTAGAGGAATGATAATTAGATTCATGTTTATTTAAGATCACCAGGTGTGCAATACCAGGAACAGATTTGAAAAGGAGATAAGATTGAGGGCAGAGAGGATAATCAAATGATACATTTTAATGAAAAGCTAAATTGGGGCCTTCGTAGTGGATTTTTAAAAAAGAAAATACATAAATAAGGAGATATTTTTGTGACTTGTTGGCTGAGTTAATAAAGTAGTACAAAACAGTTGTGATTGAAAGGTGTTTCCCAGGTTTTAAATTTTGAATGATGGACAGATGTTGGCAACATATTGAATTTATCCTAGGAAACAGATTTCCCATTAGTGATTTCATTCTTTTTTAAAACCAAACATCGGAGTAATGGCATAAACACACACACACACACACCAATGTAAAAGAACAGAAGTCCCCAGAATCAAATTTGTATATTTATTTAAATACAACTAGTTTTAACTAGTTTAAGACCAAGTTACTATGAACATACATTGTGGAAAGTTCAGTCATTTTAGGAAATAATTGTGAAAAATTTGGATAGCCATAAGCAGAAGAAAAAAACTAGGCACCGATCTCTCACCAGTTACAAAAATAAACTCAAAATGGATTGAAGACTTAACTGTATGGCCTTAATGTATGAGAGCACTGGAAATAAAACAAAGGAAATATTTCAGATACTAGAATTGGCATGAGTTATGTTTGACAAGATTCCACATACACAAGAAACAAAACAAAAATAAAAGAGATCATAATAAATACCCCCATACTCAAAGATAGTCCATAACATAAGAAACAATTAGAAAGAAAAAATACTACTACAATGTTTGTATTTAACCATCAAAGAATTAATATTTAAAATATATAAGGAATTCAAAACCCAAAATTAAGCAACTTTTAAGTTCATCTTTCTTCCAGATGCTAGAATTAGCTAAACTTAAATATCACTGCTTCTTTTGTTCTAAATATACAGAAAAGAAATTTCATGGAAAATCAACAGCAATATCCAGAAAAATCAAATAATTTCCTTTCCAAGGTATGGTGGAAAGGAGTCATTAGCCTCAGTTCCTTCCTGGAAAACCTAACACCTTCACCTCTTTTCTCACACTCAGGAACTACATCACAATTATCCCAAATAGTTCATTCATACAAAATTGACTTGTTATTGATCTGTTCCTTAGGAGACAAAAATTTATATTTTAACTCTCCTGGTTTCATAGAAAATGAACACTTGCCAGTTGGCAATTCTGGCCAGTGACCTCAGAAGTGGCACATGCCATGGGACCATTGGAATTCCTGTTGGTCCTGGAGGACACCACCGTGGCTGCCATACAGCTGATATTGAAGATGCTACAGGGCTAGAGGTGCAACCTGCACATGCCACAGGACGAGCTTTTGTCTAAGCTGAAGCAGCTGGTCTCCACAAAGTTGAACATCCCGTTGTGCCAACAGCATCTGCTGTTCAAAACCAAGACCCTATCAGATGAGAAACAACTATCATATTACAACATTAAGTTCAATTTAAAGCTCAACATAGTCATTAAACCTCTGGAAGAAGGTGCTGCTCAGGGGCTGGCTGACTCTCACTACCACCCAGATGGCAACTCATCTCCAATGTCCTGGCCCATCACTTCAATGTGGCAGATACCAACAAGGTCCTGAAAAAACTACAGATGTATCATGACAATTCACTGAGCCACCTGACTCTGGATGACACTGACCTCTTTGCCCACCACTTTGTGCACCTGGAGGTGACTGAATTTATGGAGAATGGTTCTTCAAATAGCATTCATGGATGGAGAGGAGGTCCAAGGCCAAGCCACATATTGCAATAAATGTGTTTTCATGTTGCTGTTTGGCTCCATAGTCATATGCACTTGGCTCTTGCTAGGTGCTGGGCACTGCTTACAGCACTAGATCTCTTCTGCTGCCTGCTTAAGAGGTGACACTGCACAGTAGAGGCACTTGGCAATGGTGTAGGATGGCCACGTAGGTTCAACCAACCTGAAGAACTGCCTCTGAATAAGAAAAAGGGGGGTTGGGAGGCTGGGCCTTAGCATTCACGTTTTGTACATCTTGGGTGACTCTGACAAAAAGCAGCTGGCTCTGTCAGCTGAATGCTAGTGTGTCTGACATAGGCAATTCCCCACAGGATAACTTGTAGCCATCCCTGGGCCCCTCTGCTGCTGAATCCAGTGTGCTCTTGTAACAGTACAAGCAGATTTAGGACTGGAGTGTCAGAAAGACACACTCCTATGAGGAGAACCCCCTGAGCAGTAATGGCTGAAAGGTAGCTGCATGCATACAGCTCCTGACCCTCAACTTCTGCCAAGGGAACCCACTCTGAGTGTGGTCAGAGCTACATCTGCCTTCCCTACCCAAATACTCCCTGCCTGGACATTGTGGGGAAAAACCTGAATCCCCACAGTAAAAAGATGAACAGACATGAGGCCTGAGGGTAAAGAACAGGTGATAGCTCCTGGCCTTCCCTGAAAGCTAGAGTACCATGGCTGGGATCTGCTTGCAAGCATGGGTGACTGACAGATCAGATGATAAACTTACCAATGTTACCACTAATAATTTGAATCAGGGAATGTACCTGGAAAATTAAACAACACTAATGATATATGTGAGAGGTTTGACCAAGAGAAACATTATTAGTTAGGCTGATTCTGGGTTCCCAATAATTGATTTAACAATACAGGAAACTTAGTGGCTTACAAAACCAAGCTGTCTGCAAGCTTCATCAGAGAACCCTTCCTTCACTGCCAGAAAGAAACATTTTACTGACCAATGAAAAACAGCTTTTCTTCGCTGGATCATCTGAGCCAGTAGTACAGTTTCTGGATCAGATGCCCCAGTAAAGAAACATTATTTTTTATTGGTCAGAAAATAAAGATCACTGAATACCTTAAAATATTGCCCCTAGTTATGTTTACAAGCACTATTAGCTATAATAAACCATAAAGCACTAATTCAAATTTCAAAGGTGCCAAAAATATTGTATTTTAATGATATTTTTTTCCATAGGAGCAAACAATTGTACCTAACATTAACTAGCTTGTAAGTACAATTAGTCATTCAATTCTCAATTTAAGAGTGCAGTTAAGCCTAAAACACACTATTTATTAATTGATGCCTCATTA
Source organism: Dipus sagitta (assembly GCA_036346955.1). NCBI lineage: Eukaryota > Metazoa > Chordata > Mammalia > Rodentia > Dipodidae > Dipus > Dipus sagitta. The sequence continues at coordinate 68,355,775 of CM070776.1, forward strand.
ATATTCATTTAGGTGCTTCTACTTAGTTATCTATAAAGGAGATGTGATATTCTTAATCATCTATTTCTGAAATTTCTGTGTTCCAGTTCTGGACTAAGAATTAACCAGCATGAATCACACTTCACACCTTGAATAACTACTATAATTTTGGAATTTACTTTGTTCTACAAATATTTTCACATGCTTCCAAAGGTCTATGATATCCTTTGCACTTCTGTGGTATCAGTTGCAATTTTTTATTTTATTTCTGTTTTTAATTCTGTGTTCTCTCTTTTTTTCTGTCTACTTAAATGAGTATTAATTTTGCTTACCTTTTAAAATAACTCGGATTCTTTGTTCTTTTGAATATTTTATTTATTTGAAAGAGAAAGAGGTAGATATATATACAGAGATACAATTGGTGCACTAGGGCCTCTAGCCACTGCAAATGAACTCCAGATGCATGCACTACCTTGTGCATCTGGCTTATGTGGGTACTGGAGAATTGACCTCACTTCTTAGTCTTCATAGGCAAGCGCCTTAACCTCTAAGCCATCTCTCCAGCCCTCTTTGTTCTTTTTCATTGGTTTTCTACTTTCTAATTTCATTATTGCTACTGTAGTCTCTGTTATTTCCTTCCATGTAATGATTATTGACTTGGTTTGTTCTTCTTTTACTACTTTAGTTCAAATATTCGGGTGCTGGTTTGAAATCTTTTTCATTTATTAATTTACAAGCAGAGAAGAGAGGAGAAGGAAAGAAGAGAGACAGAGAAAATGGGGGTGCCAGGACCTCCAGTTACTGCAAAGGAACTCCAGATGCATGCACCACTTTAAGCATTTGGCTTTATGTGGGCACTGGGGAATTGAATTCCAGTTGTTAGGTTTTGCAGGCAAGTATGTTAACCACTGAGTGAACTCTCCAGCCCTGAAGTCTTTTTTTAAACCATTTTATTTATTTATTAGAGAGAGAGAGAATGGGCATACCAGGGCCTCTAGATGCTGCAACTGAACTCCAGACGCATGCACCACTTTGTGCATCTGGCCTACGTAGGTCCTGGGGAATTGAACCAGGGCCCATTGGCTTTGCAGGAAAGTACCGTAACTGCTAAACCATCTCTCTAGCCCATGATTTTTTTTCTTTATTTATTTTTATTTTTTTAATAAGTAGAAACTTTGCCTGGATATATTATATGTTGGTACCACCATTTCCCTCCTCCCTGTCCCCACTCCACTGAGGGCCCTCCTTAGTGGGATTGCTGATATTCACCATGGAGTTGTGGGTTATGAATTGTGAGAGCAGTAGTCAGTCATTGGGGGTGTGGCTATGTCTCTGGATATTCCCTCCCACAATGTGGATCTTTCTTTTTTTTTTTTTTATTAGTCAGTTCTGTATTCAGCAAATACAGTCAGTTTGGTACCATTATTAGGCTCATCTGTGACCTACCCCCTCCCCTTGGGCCCTCCTTGTTGAGGTATATGGGTCATGCATTGTGGAGTCAGCCCACAGTTATGGGTAAGCTAAATGTCTCTGCATATCATGACCCAACATGTGACTCTGACATTCTTTCCGCCCCCTCTTCCGCAAAATTTCCCTGAGCCATGTTGGGTTCATTTTTGGTCTGCTTCAGTGATGAGGTGTTGGGGGCCTCTAAGGCTCTGGCTCTCTGATTTGGTGGGATTTGATTTTTCTCTGTGCTGATCTCCTTCCCCCTTGTGCTGGTGTCCAGTTCATCAGGAAAACAGCCCCCTTGCTTGTTTCTCCAATTTTTCTTAGTTTCAGCCAGGGCCCTTTGGAGGTATGATGGGGTGGCTCTCTCCTTAGGATCTACATCTATCTGAAAAAGAGAAGCAGATTCTCCAACGGAGAATAAGTTAGCACCAGGACAAATGAGATTGCCCTTACTTTTTTTTTTATAGAGAATTTAATAGGTGTAGGCCCTCTTGTAGCCCACAATTGATGGTAGCTTGATATTGGAGAGTGGGCTTATGTTTGGATATGGTTCTGACTTGTTTCCCAGCTCCAGCTATGGGTCCCATACCAGTGAGGGGATCAGTTAGCCAAATTGAGAGCAGTTGGTTCCCCACCATGGCTGTGTGCCACCACTGCACTTGTGTGGGCATCACAACAAGTTATTTGCTGCTAAGTAGGTTAGACCATGCATTGCTTCGATAGATATTGGTCAATTTCCCCCAGTCGCCCATGTAGCACCTTCTGGCACTAGATGCACTGACTGTCTGGGGACTGACTCTCATCCAACTTCCAGCCATGCCATTCTAATTTGCATGTCAATCACATAGGATATCTTCAGCAGTAGGGTCTTACCACTAACCTTTGGTGGGTCATCAAGTACTCTGACAGAAATCTGTCTGTCTTTTAGGAAACCTTGTAGGTCTCTCTGATCAAAAGCTCATTGTGGATGATAGCCCCATGCTGGATCTTGGAGTTACAGGTCAGTGCCCACTAAGAAAATGAGGAAAAAGATAACTAATATACAAGAGTTAGAGATAAGAGAAAGAGAGACAGGGAGAGGGGAAGTGAGGGAGGGAAGATATAGGAGATTAAGGTTAGTCTTAATCTTACCCTCTCCAGTGTCTTGTGGTTCAGGTGTTCCCTGTAAGGGCCTGGTGAAGGGTCAGCCATTTGGTCTGTCTTTTAGTAAGTAGAAGATTATGGTACTATTGCCGTTTGGGTCTAGATTTGTGTTTCCCACCCCTTTGATGCCCTCCCCTCCCTCCCCTTCCATCCTAGTGTCTAATATAGGAGATGCTTGCTGGGTATGTAAGGTATCTTCGGTAGATTCAGGTTAGGTGCTGTAGATGAGTGAGACTATGTGGCGATTTTTTTTCTGTGATTGGGTAAGTTCACTGAGAATGATGACAATCCTACCAAAGGCAATTTACAGATTTAATGCAATACCAATTAAAGTCCCCACAGTGTTCTTCACAGAGATAGAAAAAATGATCTCGAGCCGGGCGTGGTGGCACACGCCTTTAATCCCAGCACTCGGGAGGCAGAGGTAGGAGGATCACCGTGAGTTCAAGGCCACCCTGAGACTCCATAGTGAATTCCAGGTCAGCCTGGGCTAGAGCGAGACCCTACCTCGAAAAACCAAAAAAAAAAAAAAAAAAAAGAAAAAATGATCTCATATGGAAAGGCAGAAGGCCTCGCATTTCCAAACATATCCTCAGCAAAAGAAATACCTCTGGAGGCATCACCATACCTGATCTAAAGCTATATTACAAAGCCATAGTAATAAAAACAGCATGGTACTGGCATTAAAACAGGACTATAGATCAATGGAATAGACTTGAGGACCCGGACTTTGGGTCAAGCAACTATAGCTACTTGATATTCGATAAAGGCCCAAACAATATAGGCTGGAAAAAAGACAGCATCTTCAACAAATGGTGCTGGACAAACTGGATAACCATATGCAGCAAAGTGAAACTTGACCCACACATTTCACCATGCACTACACTCAAGTTCAAATGGACCAAAGATCTCAATATAAGACCAGAAACTCGAATACTACTGGAAGAAAATTTAGGAAGTACATTCCATGATATAGGAATGGAAAAAGACTTCCTGAACAAAACCCCAGTAGCTCATGAACTTAAACCGTCACTCAACCAATGGGACCACATGAAGCTGAAGAGTTTCTTTACAGACAAGCATACAATAAGCAAAGCCAATAGATTACTCACAGAATGGGAGAAAATATTTGTGGGTTATTCCACTTACAGAGGCCTAATCTCTAGAATCTACAAAGAACTCAAAAATCTAAACAGTAAGAAGTCAAACACCCCACTCACAAAATGGGGCAAAGAGCTGAACAGGCAGTTCACAGAGGAAGAAATAGAAATGGCAAACATACACTTAAGAAAATGTTCAGCATCCCTAATCATCAGAGAAATGCAAATTAAAACAACTATGAGATTCCACCTTACCCCAATAAGGATAGCAAGCATCAAAAAAATCAAATAAAAATAAATGCTGGCGAGGATGTGGAGAAGTAGGAACACTCATCCACTGTTGGTGGGAATGTAGGATGGTACAACCACTTTGGAAAGCAATATGGAGACTTCTGAAAAAGCTGAGTATAGAGATACCAACAGACCCAGTTATTCCCTTACTGGGCATCTACCCTAAAACCTTCAAACCACAGACTAAAGAGATTTGCTCAACCATGTTTATAGCGGCTCAATTTGTAATAGCTAAGAGCTGGAATCAACCCAGATGTCCATCACTAGAAGAATGGATAACTAAGATGTGGTATATCTACACAATGGAATTCTATACAGCAGTAAGAAAAAATGACACAATGAAATTTGAGGAAAAATGGTTGAACCTGGAACACAATGTGGATCTTTCAATCTTTCTGTTCCCTCTTCCACAAAATTTCCTGAGCCTTGGTGGGTGTGCTTTAAATATACATTGATGATGAGCTATCAGCAGCTTCTGGATTTCTTCTTTGGTACATTTTGAGTATCTTCAGTGTCTATCTGCATCACCCTGGCCTAGGTTGTCAGGCTCACCTTGGAAGCAGCATTCTTACTAATCTCACCATTTATTCTGTTGTTTCACATGAACCCTAGATGCTGGGTGAGGGGTGGTTCATCTCCTGCCAGGGAGTTAGTAAAATATTTTTTGATATGAGTATTTTTAATACAAACTTTCCGTTTAGAACAAATATGTTTTGTCTCCTAAATTTTGGTAAGTTGGGTTTTGATTTTCACATTTCTCAATTAATATAACTCCATTGCTTGAAAGTCATTTTATGTCCCTAGAGTATCATACATTCATATACTCTTAAACAAGTAATACAAAACAACTAAACAATTTAACTACACAAACCAAGATAGCTCTGAGAATTAGAGGGAAGCTCATATAATTATCAAGGGAATGAAGCTGTGCTGGGGCATTGCTGTCTTTACTGGACAATATACAGCAATACACCCTTGACTCATTCTGGATTGATAAACTGAATATCTGAGACAATTTTCATTTATTCTCAAGGTCATGTAGTGATACAGTGGCACAGCTATAACTATTACACAGACTTTCTGACTTCCAGCATGGGCTTCTGTAACTACACTGTCAATAACCCAGAGGTACTAAGTTCACCCTTACATTCATAATACAACTTCTGCTTCAGAGGAGGTATGTTGTTGGAAGCAGGCTTAGGAGTGTTATATACATCCCTCATTTGATAGAGTTTGGCTCATTCTCCTGTTGTTCTTTTCCACTTGCTGTGGCAGAGGTGATGTTCAACCTCTGCTCATGACATGCTTTCCCTTGCCATCATGAAGTTTCCCTTTGAAGCCTAAATAAAAACTTTCCTCCCATCAGCTGCTATTTAAAAAAATGGTTTATTAATGAGAGAGTGAAGGGGAGAGGAAGGGATAGAGAGACAGAGAATGGGCACGCCAGAGCCTCTAGCCACTGCAAACGAACTCCAGACACATGCATCATCATGTGCAGCTGGCCTACATGGGTTCCGGGTAATCGTACCTGGGTCCTTAGGCTTTGCAGGCAAGCATCTCTACCACTAAGCCATCTATCCATCCCATCATCACTTACTTTTGATCCAGTGCTTTATTCAAACAACAAAAGGCAACAACAACAAGACCAAGACAAAATAGTACAAACCATTTAGTAGTTATCAAACAACTTCTTTCTCAATGTAAATCATATCTGGGGATGTAGCTCTGTGATAGAGAACTTTCCTAACATGCAAGAGGTTCAAGGTTGATTCCTTAGCACCACAAGAAAAGGGAATCTGTTGTGTTGAGGTTCACATTGCATGTAGAAATCACCCAACCAAGAGTAGCTTGTGGGATAAAGAGAGTTTATTTTGTCTTACAGGCTTGATGAGGAAGCTTCATGATGGCAGGGGATAATGATGGCATGAGCAGAAGGTGTACAACACCTCCTGGCCAACATCAGGTGGACAAGAGGAACAGGAAAATGTATCAAACACTGGCAAGGGTAAACTGCTATAATACCAATAAGCCCACCCCCCCAAAATACACTGCCTCCAGGAGGTGTTAATTCCCAAATCTCCATCACCTGGAAACTTAGCATTCAGAATACCTAAGTTTATGGGGGACACCTGAATCAAACCACCACATTCTTCCCCTGGCCCAAATAAACTGTTAACCAACCATAATGTAAAATGCAATTTATTCAGTCTAACTTTAAAAATCCCATATTGTTAATCAATCCTAATGATGTTCAAACATCCCCATAATCCAAGGCCTTTAAACTGAGGCATAATACCAAAATTCCCCTAAAACCTATAGTGACACAGAATAAACATTCATACTGAAAAAGATGGCGCTGAAAATAGCAAAGAAATATTCAACCAATGCAAGATTTAAACAGGGCAAACATCAAACTCTGTAGTTCCAAGTCCAACAACTCTAGTCAGTGAAAAGTCTCCAAATCCGATCATTCTAACTAGTAACAAGTCTCTGGAGTTCCAATTCCACCCCTCCAGCTAGGCTACTCATAGTACTAGAAAACTTCATCAGGGCCAGCAGCTTTCCTTAGCAGCCTTCTCATGGTCCTGGCATCTACACTGAGTGTCCACTGCAACCCATGGTTCATCCTCACAGCTCCACAGGGTCTCCATGAAGACAATCCAGTAACCCTGCTTCACACTGCCCATGGCCATTTCCAAAACCCAAGACTGTGTTATAAATTTAATGATCCTCTCTTTCCTGCATTTCTTATATTCCACAATACCAGGTAGGGTGCCAATTTGTTAATCCAGGGGGAAATAAAGCAGACTTTGAAAAAGAGCATGTTCCTTCAGCATTCAGGCCCCTTGAAAAGACTGCAATCCTTTTGTTATCCTAATGCAGGTCAGCTGGCCCAATCTCAATGGTTGTAATCACTCATACAATTGCAGCTGAATGAGTAGCAGTTTAAGCCCAAAGGTTTCTTTCTGTGCCATATCCCTCTGCTTACACCTGTCCATTTCTGTGCAATGCAACCCTGCAAAAGTTCTCAGGGCATAGGTGTTACAGCAAGCCTCTCACACAAACTGCTTCTAGCCCAGTCCAAGCAAAGCTCTTTCTCACCCTCATAAGACAAACCTCACAGTCCATAGTTCTTAATACATTCAGGTCTTTCAACTTTGACCAGAATAGTCCATCAAGGTGTACTTACAGCACTGCAAGGCATCTCTCAGGCCAAGGTTTCAAATCTTTCCACATTCCTCTTGAAAATCACCTCCAAAAGGCCAAAGCTACACAGTCAGGGGTCTAGCAGCAAATGATACCACTCCTCGATAGCAACATTGCTGTTGCAGTCAGGATCACATTGTTGGTAGAAATAAGCCAACCAAGAGCAGTGTGTAGGAAAATAGGTTTATTTTGGCTTACAGTCTTGAAGGGGAAGCTCCATGATGGCAGGGGGAAACGATGGCATGAGCAGAGGGTGGACACCACCTCCTGGCTAACATCAGGTAGACAAAAGAAATAGGGGAGTGTGCCAAACACTGGCAAGGGGACACTGGCTATAATACCCGTAAGACTGCCTCCAACAATACACTGCCTCCAGGAGGTATTAATTCCAAAATCTCCATCAGGTGGGAACTTACCATTCAGAATATCTAAGTTTATGGAAGTCATAAATCAAACCACCACAGAATCTCACCATAGTGGTTTGAATATGAATGCATACCCTCAATAGACTGAGGTATTTTGATTAAGAATGAGATTGCGACTTGAGTCTCTACCAGGCAGAGCCCTGCTGGTGAAGAGGTGTTTTGCTGAAGGCTGATCTTGAATTCAGTCCCACTAAGTATGTAGAAAGCAATTTTGGTCTCTGGTTGTTTGTGCTTGCTAGTTGTTGTTTTTTTAATCTCTTTTTCTGTTGTGGATGCTGAAGTGACCCAGCTTCTTCTGCCATGGTAAACCTTTCCCTGGAATTTGTAAGCTTGAAATAAATTCTTTTCTCCCATAAACTGCCTCTCATCAGATGTTTGTCCCAGAAATGAGATGGTAACTGTAACACTCACCAAAGTAAATCAAAACCAGTAGCCAGGTGTGATGACAAATACCTTTAGCCCCAGCACTCAGGAGGCAGAGGTAGGAGGATTGTCATGAGTTTGAGGCCACTCTGAAAATATATAATGAATTTCAGCTCACCCTGGGTTAGAGCGAAACCCTACCTCAAAAAAAAATAAGCTGTGTTCTATTTCTTTATTTTTAGTAATTAAAAAAAAAACAACTGGAATGAAACTGTACATATTTGGGGCTAGATGGATGGTTCAGTGGTTGAGGTGCTTGCTTGTGAAGCCTAAGAACCCAAGTTCAATTCCCCAGTATCCACATAAGCCAGATGCATGAAGTCTGGAGTTCCTTTGCAGCACCTAGAGGCCCTGGTGTGCCCATTCTCTCTTTTTCAAAACAAATAAATAAATAAATTATTTTTTTACAATGTACATATTCATGTACATATGAGATATATTGATGTGCATAGAATAAGCAATGATCAAATCAGGATAATTAAATATTTATCAATTCTTTGTATTGGGAATATGCATATTACTCCCCTAGCTACTTTTAAATATACAATAAACATTCTGGGTTAAGACATTCTCTAAGATGGCATCATTGTGCCTGTAGGGAAAAAGCCTATACTACAAAAATAGGCTTTCAATACTTTTATAGCACAGCACAAAGAAGTCCCTTGATATTTAATTTTTCTTCAAATCTTATATTAAAAAAGTAATTCTCTGATTAGTAGAGGTACTTACTTGCATATTTACTGAGTGAATAAGAAGTATAACTTTTAGTTAAGGGTAAAATTCACTATTCCTATAACTCAACATATTTTTCTGAGAATATTTCACCAAGACTGAGTACAGAAGCCATTAACTGAAACTGGTTTTCTGAGTCAGAGTTGGGTTTATCATTTTACAATCTTGAAGAATGATAAATGGCAGTTATTGAAGATGGGCAAGCAAATTAGGTTTAATTAAAAGTGACAAGGAAGAAAATCTTCCTATGATGGTGAGGGGTCCCAGAAAAAAAAAAAAAAGAATGGCCATAAAGCATTCTAGATTGGTGGCTTTTCTGTAGTGAGAATGATTCTGTCCTTGACCCATATGAAACTTAGGTTTCAAGTTGGGATGAACTTTATTGGTTAAGCTTAAATGTATAGAGAAGACTTTGATTAGTTGATAGAGAGAAAATTACAGATTCATAAAAATTCAAAGAATTGGGCTGGAGTGATGGCTTAGTGGTTAAGGTGCTTGCCTATAAAGCATAAGGACCCAGGTTCAGTTCCCCAATATCCACATAAGCCAGTTATTCAAGGTGGTGTATGCTTCTGGAGTTATTTATTTATTTATTTATTTTGCAGTGGCTAGAGGCCCTAGCATGCCCATTCTCTCTCTCTCTCTCTCTCTCTCTCTCTCTCTCTCTCTCTGTTTCTCTCTCTCAAATAAATAAAATATTTTAAAATTAAAAAATCCTGATAGACAGTAGAGAATATGGACATTTTAAAGCCAGTTTTGTTAAATATTTTCATGAGCAGGTCAGTATCTGTGAATTTAATTTTAACCTTCATATCATGAGACATGTAAATGTAAACAAATTTACCAACTTATTAAAATAGTTGAATCTGGGCTGGAGAAATGGCTTATAAGTTAAGGTGTTTGTCTGTAAAGCCAATTGAGCTGGGTTTGGTTCCACAGGACCCACGTAAGCCAGATGCACAAGGTGGCACATGCTTCTGGAGTTTTCAGTGACTGAAGGCTCTGGCGCACCCATTCTCCCTCTCTTTATATCTGCCTCTCTCTCTGTCTCTCATAAATAAATGAAAAATATTTAAAAAATATAAAATAGTTGAATCTGTAATATATAAATATATACATATATACATATATATATATATTCTATCTCACAAAATTCTGATAACTACATTTTTACATTTTTGCAAGAGACAATAGAACTGACCTATATTGTGACATCTCCAGTTGAGAAGGTTGAGCATCCTGACTCCTGTGTTAAAGGGGCAAGGTTAGATCAGACTATATTCAGCCTAAGAACATTATTCAGAGGGGTATATTTGATGCAGAAGAAAAGATTCCTGTAGAGGATTGGGAGTAAAAAAAAAAAAGGCCTTTGATCAGGGTGCAGTATGGAGTTGGGCCATTTAACTAGCAGAATTGAATCATATCTTAAAGAGAGGAACAAGGGCTTGGCCATGGTTAAGGTTTCAGAAGGCAACAAACTCAGGCTCCTCAAATATCTGGAGTCAAAACCTAAAAGCAAGCTGGGAAGGGGAAGCTGGGGATCATTAGTATCGTAGTTATCTTCTCATTGCTGGGGCAAAGCACCTGGTCAACAGCAGCTAATGGGAGAAAAGCTTTAATTCTACCTTACAGTCCTGAGGGGAAGATAAATGATGGCAAGGGAAAGCATGGCAGAAGGAGAGGTTGGACTTCACCTCTGCCACAGTAGGTGGAAAACAGCAGCAGCAGGAGAGTAAGCTCAGTTCTGGCAAGAGGAATTTGACTATAACAGCCCTAAGCCCACTCCCAGAAATACACCTCCTCCAGCAAGACTTCATGTCACAAGTTGCCATCAGCTGGGGACCAAGCATTAAGAGCATACGTGTTTATGGAGAATAACTGATTCAAACCACAACAGTTGGGCATTCCCTAAAGCAAAGCATTTCAATTAGCTCTTGGAAAAATTTGAAAGTGAGACATTATCTATCAATAGCAGATGGAAAATGAAATATGGGTACATGGTAAGCAAAATATTTTGTACTCGAGAGAATACAGGATCACAGTAAGCAAAATTAAGGTTTTCATATTCTAGAGAATACAGAACATAGAAACTTTGCCGTACAGCTGGAAAGTGAGAGATAGAATTAGAAAAGCACCTGGCACAGAAGCTCAAACTAACACAGAGCAGGGAAGAAATATGAGTTGATGCTTGGGATGTTGATTAGGCAGAGCATAACTACTGCCAGAATCCTAGAGTCTATTTGGCACCTTTGGGATAAATTTGGCTTATCCCTCAAAGCAGAGAAGGTCCAAACATATGTGACCTCAGACCTCATTGTGTTCTCTGTCTACAAAACAAATCTAACTAAAAGCTGGTGTTATAGTTAATACTTCCCTTTGGGGCCATTTTCCTTATCCCTCAACAGATAACCATACTAAGTTCTGATGTTGAAGAATATCATACACATTTTCTTTAAAATCTGGAGGTTAAAGAGCTTGCAATGCCTAAAAATGGATCCCGGGTGAGGCTGGTAAATCCCCTAACTTTCTCTCTCTAAGTTACAAACAGGAGGACCTCCTTTGAGTCCATGCTGCTGAAGAGAGGTTCCCCATACCACATTGTGTTCTGGTGAGCTACCTAAAGGCAGAAAACCTGGGCATGATATGTAGCTCTTTTTGAATATCTTTTGTTTTATTTTATTTATTTGAGATTGAAAAACAGGCAGATAGAGAGAGACAATGGCCACACCAGGGCCTCTAGCCACTGCAACTGAACACCAGACACATGCGCCACCTTGTGCATCTAGCTTATGTAGGTAATAGGGAATCAAGCCGGGGACCTTTAGCTTTGCAGGTATGTGCCTTAACTGCTAAGCCATCTCTCCAGCCTGCTTTTTAAATTATTGTTGGGGGCTAAAGTCTGTAAGATCACTTTATACTGTAAAAACATAGTCTGTATGGGAGACATCTCAGAATTTCAACAGAAATAGGCATTGTGGTATAAAGAAGTCTTGCCATTCAGGTAATTAGTGAGGAATCATTTAGGAAATCCTCCAGAGAAAATTTGACCCATCCTGTATTATATTCCAGAGGGTCTTCTATATACCACCCCAGTAACAATGCACCAAATGACAATAAAGTAGAGTCATTTATTTCTGAATATCTATATTTAGATCTGGCCAGATACCTCTGCTGTCTATTTTGAGGTGATTTGACCCAAGTGATAATATATCTCTTTAGAGTGGTGGTTGTCAACACACGACCACCCTATTTCACCATGGGTAACAAAGACAGTTAAGGGCAATCTGTCTGGGCCCCTCAATTGTCTTCCTAGTTTTCCCTCGAGGCTGTGCATCTGCAAGGATGTCAGTCTGCAAGAATTTGGGCCTTCTTCTGGCCAATATTCTAGACTCCAAGTAGGGTCAGGGAATAACTAGGAAACCTTAAATCCAAGTCTATGAACTCAGTAACTGTGCTAATCACACTTATTTGGCCAATGAGTGCACAAAGTGGTAGTGACAGATATTAGCTACAAGAACAGGTGAAAAGATTGTAAGATTAGCAAGTTAACTTACCCTTCTTCAGATCTTGGTGGAACCTCCAAAATGTTGCCGATTTTCATGCTGTCAAATTCTCTGTCGCGTGACCATGAAAAAATAGGCACTCTGGCAATGCAGCATAAAACAAAGAAGATTTATTGAAGAAATGAAAAGCCTCAAAGGTCCAGGGAAAACATGCTTAGAATTTCAACCAACATCCAAAGAAGAAAAAGAAAGAGGAGGAAAAGCTAGGAAAAGTTATGAAGCCCTGGTCTCTCTTTTTCTCCTTACCTTCCCTTGCAAATAAATAAAAATACTTTCTATTATTTTATTTTGATTTATGAGAGAGAGAGAGAGAGAGAGAGAGAGAGAGAGAATGGGCACACCGGGATCTCTAGTCACTGCAAACAAACTCCAGACGCATGTGCCACCATGTGAATCTGGCTTACGTGGGCTCTGGGGAATTGAACCTGTGTCTTTAGGCTTTGCAGGCAAGTGCCTTAACCATTAAGCCATTTTTCCAGCCAAAAAGTATATTTTACACAAAGTTACTGTATTTGAGTTAGAAATGGCAGGTTCCATAGTGAGCATCTGTGAGCAACTGCACCAAGGGAGGGGCTTCTACAGGTTTAAGTGCATGTCTGTAGATGACAGGTGTTCTCTTGGTCAGGTGATGAATAGATTCAGTTGTATTAAGTCTTAGGGGAGAGGACTATCAGCTAATGGTTTGGGGAGTTTAAAATATCATATTCTAAGAGCCAGAGGTAAAACTCAAATTAGCTTTCCCTCAACAAAAACCTTTTTTTTTTTGCTTTCACTTTCCTTCCTTTCATGTGGTACTTTAAATCTTATAGAAGAGTAATGGTGGTGTTTCCCTTTCTAATAGAAGCAGAGAAAGAAAAGGTTGGATCATCAAGCCTACTGTGTGTCTAGGTATCATAACTACCTGTTTGGATCTTATTTCCTTCCTTTGCAGTTTAGTTCTGGGTCTAGATTTATATCTGATCCAGGTAATATAATCTTCGGCTCTAACATTTTCTGGATCTATGAGAATTTTATTGAAATTTAATGATAAACACACTAAGAGCTATGGTTACATATTGGTACTTTTCATAATTTTGTGTAAAAATCACTGTCATCCCCATCTGATTGGATGGAAAAGCTGAGGTTCACAGTGGCTTTGCTAAGATGTGTAGTAACTACTTAGTTGGGGGAAGGCACATTCTATGTGATTCTAAATTCGAGTGAATTCTGCATAATAAAATTTTTTCCTTTGTCTTCTGTGAATTTTAAATATTCTTGTAGGGGTAGGTAAAGGTATAAATTTTATTTTAAATTATCTGAAACTAGAAATAAAATCAGTCATGTTTATAAATATGGAATACTTTTTAAAAGTTGTAAAGTAAATTGAATAGACAACAAATGTAACAAATGCATAAATTCATGAAAGAGTATATTCATTTTGCTTGGAAATTTACTGAGAGATTTTCATCATTTCAGAAAATTATGTTACCAATAGCAATACCCCTTGTGATATTTGAGTCACCAAATTAACATAACTGTGTCATTTGTACTTGTAATTTGCTTTGACAACAACTCTGCATCTAGATATAACATCTGAGATTTCAATTATGCCATCTGATATAATTGTGCCCAAGCATTTGTTATTAGGTCACATATAATTTTATTACAATTTAACCAACCTTGCATTTGTCCTTTTTGTTATCTCAAAGTTATTTGTTTATTTTTTATGAAAATAGTTAGAATATAATACATATGAATTACATTTCAAGATCAGCAAAGGAACATTTCAGTATATAATTTTGTCTCAATAAGGATAGAAAAGGTGGGCTAGAGGGATGGCTAGGCAGTTAAGGAGCTTACCTGCAAAGCCTAATGACCTAGGTTCCATTCCCCAGTACCCATGTAAAGCCAGATTCACAAAATAGATCATGTATTTGCAGTTTTTCTGCACAGGCTAGAAGACCTGGAATTCCCATTCACTCTCTCTTGCCCCCTGCCTCCGCCACCTCTGTCTCCTTGGAAATAAATAAAAGGAATACAAAAACTGGTCTAGAAAGATTTTTGGTGGTCAAAGGTGCTTGCTTGCAAAGTCTGATGGCCTGAGTTCAATTCCTCAGTACCCATGTAAAGCCAGATAGCCAGATGTACAAAGTGACACATGTATCTGAAGTTCATTTGCAGTAGCAAAAGGCCCTGGTGTACCAATTCATTCATTCTCCCTCCCTCTCTCTCTCTCTCTCTCTCTCTGCTTGCAAATAAAGAAATAAGATATTTTACTAAAAAATGTACAAAAAAGAAGCATGTTGGGACTGACATAAATAAGAAAATAAAATATTTGCTAGTATTTAGCTTTAGAGGTTTTTTTTTCCTCCTATATGTATGAAGGATACTTTAAGTTACTTAAGAACAATTTTATAAATGTGAAAATTATTTCAAAATATATCTGAAAACCAAAGTCTAGCATGTAATTTTCATTAAAAGTCCAAAGTCTGTATCTGTTCAATAAATATGTGGTTTTAAACAATTAGGCAAACTGTTGGCAACCAAATATGTGCATATTGAGCATTGTTTTTCCTCTTGCTTATTTATTCAAATAAATTGATTGGATTCCTGAATTCAGAATAGTCATGCTAGTTTTGCTTAGAGACTTCCCAAGCATCTGAATGAAAATAGAAATAAACTTATAACCTAGATAATTTATTACAATTACTAGTCTAAGGAAATGAACTTCAAAAATAACAAATATAATATAAAAATTAACAAAAATAACACCCCATCTCTTCTTTAAAACTACTTAAAAGTTTAAAAAGGTGGAAACACAAGAACCTCTAATAAGAATTTTGTCAAATCCAAGCAAATGTATCCATGTATGGGTGACATCACTGTTAATAACATGCTCTCCAATCACTTAAGGTCTTTTTAAAAATGTAATCACTATTTTCCTGTGAAATAGTTTTCCCCTGACACTCACTTCAGATTAGAAACTTAGAACAAAGAGACAGACAGTTCTTGAATTAATAAATCCACAGTGACTGATGTTTTATTTTCTAATGATTGTAAATGAATGGGATATTTCAGTAATGACTATGTGCTCAGTAAGTAGTGAGGCTCATTGTCTCTTAATTGTATGTATTTGGTAAATTAGTTTTAAAGGTCACATTGGTATTCATTAACAACAGCCTCAATGCTGCTCTTCTAAATTATACTTTTATTAACAAAATACACTATCTGATTTTGATCAAAAGAAGGATAAGTTACAATTCATTGCATAGTTTCATATCAAAGTATGAAAAACATATGAACTACTTCTTGAGCAAGTATTTTGGAAAAATTCTGTGTGAGTTACTGTGATAGTTGAATAAATTTGGGAGCTTTTTAATGCTCCTTACATTTCTAGCTACCTGGCTGGAGATGTTACTGGGTGAATCATAGGGTCCAGCCCTAAGGTGTGGTGGTGGATTTGGAATTCTAGTCTAAAGATATATAAAGTACCTGAATTCTGCCTGGAATTCCTAAGTGTGCTATGTGGTTTGGTTCCTGGGTTTTGGCTTGTGGCTTTTCTCTCTCTGTTTGGTCCTTTGAGAGAGGCCCAACTTCTGCCATTATGGAAATTCCCTTTGAAATGTAAGCTTTAAATAAATATCTCTTCCTCCATTACTGTACCTTGTTTGGAAATTCATCTCTGCAAAATGTAGCTGTCTACTACAGATACAAATTTTTAGAATCCAAGCTTCAGGACACACACTAAAGTTGGTGTTTCTCTTTTTATTATCTTCACTGAACCTAATAAAAGCATGGTTTAGAGGCTTATATTATTTCATATCTTACAAAATACTTTACTATGTGTATTAAATACTGTATGACATGATGAATTACTACACAGTTGTTAGCTTCAAACAAATGAAACATATTCTGTCATGTTTCTGGATCCCAGAAGTCTTGTATTTTTTTTGAAAGGGGGAAGATGAAAGAGCAAAGTGAAACAGACTGGCCAATAAGGCCACAAAAGAGGCTGCACTAGACTCCACAGCCATGACCTTGGTGGCTACGGTTCCAACAGGGCTTCCTCCAACCCCCCATTACAGCTCCAAAGATAAGGAGGACCTAACCAAATTCCAAGGACTCTTTTGTAAAGAAGGAATGCTTCATACTGCTGAGGGCAGAATAATTCACCCTTCAGAATTTGCTCATTCATCAGATTCATCAAAATATCCATCTGGATCTTAGGAAACTTAAGGAGCTGCTAAGAAATGCTAACTACAAAATTTTTCACCTAGGGTCCCACTGTAAGGCAGTAAATCCCTTGACTGTAGGACAAAAGGCCCCAGCAAACCGGCTACGCAGACAGAGACCAGGCACAAACTGGGAAATAGATTACACCGAAGTCAAACTGGATTTACATGGATACAAGTACCTTTTAGTTCTTGTAGACAACTTTTCAGACTGGGTGGACGCATTCCCCACCAAGAAAAGAGACTGCCACCATAGTGGCTAAGAAGCTCCTAAAAGAAATTATCCCCAGGTATGGACTGCCTTCGCTGTTGGGATCTGATTATGGAACTTCCTTCATATCTCAGGTAACACAGTCACTTGTTAAGGTTGTGGGGACCGATTGGAAACTTCATTGTGCCTACCATCTCCAGAGTTCAGGCCAGGTAGATAGAATGAATCAGACCTTAAAGGAGAACTTAACTAAATTAACCCTAGAAACTGGTGGTGACTGGGTAGCCTTCCTTCCTTTTGCCCTGTATAGGGCTAGAAACACCCCTATTCCCTAGGCCTAACTCCCTTTGAGACACTATGTGGGAGGCGCCCTCCCCTTCTGCCTAACCTTCAACCTGAGATCCTAGCAGAATTTGACCATCAAAAATTCATGGAATCCCTGCAAGCTCTCCATAAGGTCCAAAACAGATTTGGCCAGATGTATGCCAAATCTATGATTCAGCTCCCCCTCCTAACCCCCATTGCTTTTAACCAGGTGATGAAGTCTGGATTAAGAGACACAATCATAAGACTCTTGAGCCACACTGGAAAGGCCCTCACATGATAATCTTGACCATGCCCACACCCATGAAGGTTGATGGAGTCAGAACCTGGTTACATCACTCCCATGTCAAACCTGTGAGATGAGAGACCACTCAACAGTTTCAACACCAACAGGAGAGGCCTCCTGATGACTCGACTCCAGAAGGATGGAAGATTACCCCATCCACTGGACCCACTAAAGCCAAGACTTTACAAATCCTAATCTTAATCTCTGCTATGGGTTTGGCCCTTACTGGACCTAACCCTCATGAGCCATATAACCTCACATGGGTGGTTACTAACACAGTTACAGGGATGATTGTTAATTCCATGTCCCACTCAGCCCCTATTGGAACTTGCTTCCTTGACATAACATTTGATTTGTGCACATTGACTGAAGGGGATTAGGATACATATGCTGAACTCTAAAATTGCGACCAACCAGGCGGGCACAACATCGTGTGACACACACCCTTCTATGTCTGCCTGGGGGCAGGAGATCCCAGTCTCAGAAAACCAAATGTGGGGGGCAGAATCATTCTTTTGTGCAAGCTGGGGCTGCAAGTCAACATGAACAATCTCTTGGGACCCCCCAGTTAAGGATGACCTTATTGTGGTTAAACAGAGCCCAAGGTCAGACTCACCAGGATGGGGATATGGACTGCAGCCCAAACTCTACTCAGATGGTTTTGGTGGACCATGAGCTTCTAATACCTGTAATCCAATCACTATTAAGTTTACCCAAAAAGGTAAAAAAGCCACCAACTGGGGAGCAGGAAACACATGAGGACTAGGGCTCTATAAACCAAATAGCGATTTTGGTATATTATTCACTATTCAGCACCTAACTCAAAAGATAAAATTTGGGCCTGAAGTACCACTAGGCCCCAACCCGGTCCTGCCACCCATTAAAATGTCACCACAGAAGCAGGAGGCCATGCCTACTGAAAGGCCCAACCTACAAAATAAGCCTAGGGTGATCTCTATCCCATCCAGGAGTCCTGCCCCAAGTCATGGGCCCCAACCCCTACACAGACCTTGGGACTTACTCCAGGCCACCTACCAAGTGATAAATAACTCAAGACCTGAACTCACTGATGACTGCTGGTTCTGCTTAGATGCAGGGCCTCCCTATTATAAGGGAATAGCCATCCTTGGGAATTTCACCACCTCTGAGGATAATGGGGTCTGCCACTGGCACCACCTGGGCATCGGGAGGTTAACTTTGGAACTGGTTGAAGGGAATGGACTCTGCATTACAGGGGGCCATAAACCTGCCCCCCATACTCATAGACACCTATGCCACACCACACGAAAAGCCCCAATTCAGAAGATGTACCTCATCCCTCCAGATGATGCCCTGTGGGCTTGCTCTACTGGGTTGACTCCTTGTGTTCATACTTTTACTCTCAACCACACTGAAGGATTCTGTGTGCTGGTCCAGCTAACTCCTAAGATCCTTTATTATTCAGGTGAGGACATGGAGACTCTACTCTCCCCTCTCCTGACCAGAAGTTCAAAATGGGTGGCAGTCACTGCAGTCCTAGTCCCCACCCTGATTGGATTTGGCATTGCCGGGGCCACTGGTATGGGCACCTTGGCCCTAGTTCTCCAAGATAAAAATTACAATGCCCTAAGCCTAGCAATAGATGCTGATATATCTGAGCTAGAAAATTCCATCTCACATCTTGAGACTGCTGTATCTTCACTAGCCATGAGTTTGAGGCCACCCTGAGACTACATAGTGAATTCCAGGTGAGCCTGGACTACAGCAAAACCCTACCTCAAAAAACAAACAAACAGGGCTGGAGAGATGGCTTAGCAGTTAAGCGCTTGCCTGTGAAGCCTAAGGACCACGGTTCAAGGCTCGATTCCCCAGGACCCATGTTAGCCAGATGCAGAAGGGGGCGCAGGCATCTGGAGTTCATTTGCAATGGCTGGAGGCCCTGGCATGCCCATTCTCTCTCCCTATCTCTGCCTCTTTCTCTTTCTGTCTGTCGCTCTCAAATAAATAAAATAACAAAAAAAGTTTAAAAAAATTGTTCATTGGAGCTGGATAGATGACTTAGCAGTTAAGTGCTTGTCTGTGAAGCCTAAGGACCCCCGGTTCTAGGCTCGATTCCCCAGGATCCACATTTGCCAGATGCACAAGGGGGCACACACATCTGGAGTTCGTTTGTAGTGGCTAGAGGCCTTGGCATGCCTATTCTCTCTCTCTCTCTCTCTCTCTCTCTCTCTCTCTCTCTCTCTCTATCTGTTGCTCTCAAATAAATAAGCAAAAATAAACAAAGAAAAATTTTAAAAATTGTTCAATGGTAAAAGGTACTTATTTAAGAAATTGCTTTGTGGGCTGGAGAAATGGCTTAGCAGTTAAGCACTTGCCTGTGAAGCCTAAGGACCCCGGTTCAAGGCTCTATTTCCCCAGGACCCATGTTAGCCAGATGCACAAGGGGGTGCACATGTCTGAAGTTCATTTGCAGTGGCTGGAGGCCCTGGCATGCCCATTCTTTGTCTCTATCTGCCTCTTTCTCTCCTGTCTGTCACTCTCAAATAAATAAATGAAAATAAACAAAAAAATTATTAAAAAAAGAAATTGCTTTGTGTCTGTCATATTGTCTCTAATAAGGCTTGCTTAACTCAACAATGACTGAGTTTTATTTTATTCTTAAGCTATGTATAAGGTTTCACTCAACTAGTTGTCTCATTTCTGGCATCTTAAATTCAATGCTTATAGAAATATTGATACTTAAGACTTGTTTCCTGCCCTAAAAAAATCTTTTAAATTACTGTTCTACTTCCAGTTTCAGGGGTAATTGGTACTTGCTTGGTATACAGACTAGCCAATGTTTTTTCAAACACAGATTCTGAGTTTTTATACTGTCTTGTCTTTTCCTAACTTACAATTCCTAGATTAAATCAATTGCCTTAAAGTTATTGATAAAATATTGCTTTCAGGGCTACTAAAATGTTGGGCCTATACTTATAAGTGACAGATACTTAAAAGATAAAATGTGTATGCTTTCTATGTCCCAGATAGAGCTTGCACTGTCACCTAACAACTAAACTTAAATATTAATCAAAATGATTTTAAACTATTGTGTCATTCTCTAACCAGACTTACTTTGCTAACCAGATACTAGTCTGTTTTGCTAATCAGATATGTACAGTCTGCCTGAGTGATTAATAACCACATGTAGAGGCAAAAATCAATTGGAAACATTGGAGTTAAAAGGACAAGCAAGCCGGGCGTGGTGGCGCACGCCTTTAATCCCAGGACTCGGGAGGCAGAGGTAGGAGGATCGCCGTGAGTTCGAGGCCACCCTGAGACTCCATAGTGAATTCCAGGTCAGCCTGGGCTAGAGTGAGACCCTACCTCGAAAAACAAAACAAAACAAAACAAAACAAACAAACAAAAAAAAAAAGGACAAGCAATATTTTGGTTCCTGCTCCTGGGTCAAAAGGCCACAGGAGGTGATGGGACACTTGAACTTCTAGCCTGTAGTAGGTTATCTGTCTTCTTGATTGGAGAGGATGTAGAGACCCAGAAATGAATTCCAAGTCAGTGTATTTGCAACAGGAGAGTCACATCAGAGGAAAATCAGTCTTCCAGGCTTCCCTAAAGTGGGAGGACCACTTAGTCATCATGGCCTTGACGTATGACAATGCTGAGTATCATAGAACTCCCCACAGGTCCCTTAAAGTCTCTCCTGCAGTGCCATTATTGAACTTCAAAATATACAGTTAGTACTGGCAGTCTACATGGTCTTAATCACCCAGTAAGAAAAATATAACTACAATATAAACAATAGTTCAAAGTAATAGGTTCCCCCATCTGATGCTGACTTACAATACTAGACTCTAACATTAACTCATGCCTTCGGCCTCTACCTGACCCTGATTAACTTCACCTTCCCTGACCCCAGGTCCTCCCACTTGTCTTAGCCAGAATCAGAGTTCTTCATCAGGCCCCCTCCTTCGCTAGCCCTTACCCTATCTCATCCAGGGATAAGTACACTGCCACCCCAATGGACACTCTCAAACTAAAACTCTCTTGTGTTCCTACTCTTCCCCTGATCCCAAAATACCCCTCTGCCTCCTCTTGCCCTGAGCCCTGTATCTTTCTCGGAATGCTCATCCGCCCTTTAACAAGCTCCTTTATTCTCATCTGTCTTCTCATGGGGTACACAGAGCCCATATCCCTCATCTTCTTTATAATAGGTGTCTGTCAGTGACTTCCATGAAGCCAGCTCTTTATAGGGACTGTATGAGAGAAGTCTGCTTCACTCACGACAAAGTAGTAACAACACGCTACACTGACGCTATGGATCTCACCACTCTGCTAACTCCAGCCACCATGAAACTGCCTCCTCATCACCTGCCCTGAAGAGACACCCATTGACCACATTATCCAACCCCCTCTCCCCCATAAGAACTCATCACCCTTATGGTCAGCATGATAAAATTAAACTTTATCTCTTATCATTACCATAAGGCTGTAATGTTAGGTCAGGACAAAATGGAGTCACCAAGGACAGCAGGAAGGCAAGAGAGACACAAGGAAGTAGGTCATCCACCTTCCTCAAGGAACCACGCAGCCATCATCTCTTCCTTGCCTAACAATGCCCCAGGTCTAGGTTTCCTGCCCCCTTATCTCTCAGGACAGGAGATTACTGTTCTGCTGTCACACCTTGGCTATCTTAGATCTCCCCTAAAGAAACCTTTTCTTTACTTCCCCCTTCCTCACCTTCCTCCAAGTGAAGAACTCTATATAGCCCACTATCTGTAATCACAAGTTGACTGCTCCACTCTTGAGAGTCAGTCCTGGCAGCTCGTGTTTTTCCCGAATAAAAGCTTCCATCTTTGCCTCAGAGTGATTTCTGGTCTTGGTCACTCCTGAACCTTACAGTTCCATAATGGCAGAAGAAGCTGGCCTCCCTTCACAAGTCCAAGGAGAGAGAGAGAGAGAGAGAGAGAGAGAGAGAGAGAGAGAGAGAATCACAAGCCTAAAAGCCACACCACACAGCACAGCCATTTCAGGAACTCCAGCTAGGAACACTTTGAACATATTTAGATTGAAATCTCAAACCCACTACCACACCTCAAGATCCACCCAGTGACACCACCTCCAGCCAGGTGGCTATAGATGCAAACTACAAACTAATAAAACACTTAATATACTGGGAGCCATCTATTCAAACTACCACAGCCATTTCTCCAGCCTGGATCACAGAAGTCTCAAATCAAAGTGTGTCAGTGCCATTCTGTTTCAACATAATCTATGTTGAACATTTTACTTGCTTTCTCCATCTTCTGGTGAACCCGATATTTTTGGATACCTGAATCCAACATTAATCTGTTTTTTTTTTTTTTTTTTTGTTTTTTGAAGCATGGTCTCACTCCAGCATAGTCTGGCCTCAAACTCATGGTGACCCTCCTACCTCAGCCTCCCAAGTGCTGGGATTCAAGGCATGCACAACCATGCCTGGTTAACCAACATAAATCTTATCAGTCCCTCTGTGTTTATGTTATCTTCCAATATATGTATCTAAGTTAATGTATCTTCTCTTATTTTATAAAGACACTTAAAAATGGACTTAAGATTCACTAATTCCAGAATTATTTTGTTTCAAGGTCTATTGCTAATTCAATCTTAACAAAAGAATTTAATTTTAATATGATCACATTCTAAGGTTTTGGGTGAAATTGGATTTTTGGAGGAACATTATTTAACCAGTTACAAGGTATATTGCTTTTCCTAAACTCACTGCTGCTCTATACTATGATGGAATATTAGCATTTCTATAAGTATACAGCTAGTTATAACATTGCAAGGATGAGCACAAAGGTCAGCATGATGTCAAATGCTGTGTTCTTTCCCTTATATACAACTGTCAGCTCTACCGCTTGTTGCTATGGGACATTTCTATGTAAAAAGTAAGGCATAAAGTATCTCTCTATCTCTCTCTCATCTCTCTTTCTCACACACATGCCCTATTGATTCAAAGATGATGCACATTGCACTGGGCTGCCCTGCCTGTAATACACTCTTTAAAAAAAACAATAGCCCTAGAGCCCCTACTGCCTAGAGCCTAGGTAGTAAACATTTGTACTAATTGATATCCCTGTCTCCAATATTTGTCCCTTCTCTAGTTGGTTACAAATGACACAATAAAATAATTACCAATTGATTGGCAGGGTAAAGAAAAATCAAAGTTTTCCCATAACTGTGTTTCTTTTAACAAAATAAAGGAATTTCATAGCTAAAACTAGGAAAATTATAAATTAATTCTTACCTGTAAAGCACTTAGAGAAGCATCTAACGCATATAAGTAATTTAGGTAATTATTTTTCCCTGTCCAACCATCATCCATTTTCTAAATAGCTTACATGTTCACTCTTACTGTTTATCATGGGTTAGGGTGAGGCTCTCACAATTTCTATCACTTTCTTATGACTTCATTTTTAAAATGTTTTTTCCTTTTATTTATTTATTTGAGAGATATAGGGAGAGGAGAGAGAGAGAGAGAGAGAAAATGGGTCCCAGGGCCTCTAGCCACTGCAAATGAACTCCAGACGCATGCACCACCTTGTGCATCTGGCTTACGTGCGTCCTGGGAAATTGAACCTGGGTCCTTAGGCTTTGTAGGCAAGTGCTTTAACCACTAAGACATCTTTCAAGCTCCTCTTCTGCCTTCTATCCAGCTTGCTTATTCCATCTAAATCCTTGGGCACTTGACTTGGTAGCCCTGCTATAGTTATCTATTTCTTCTTTTGGGGTTTTTCTCCCCAGTACTGTCCTCCTAATATCCCTCCAACTTCCAAAGTACACATTAAAGACAGTCTTCTCTAGAAAATTTTCTCTCTTCACACTCTTATTATGTATTCTTCCCTATCTATATAGTGTGTTATATATCTATATCTATATCTGCATATCTTACAAATAATATAATATACTGTGTTCACACTAAACTGAAAACATTTTGGAGGAATCCACCTTGTTCCTGTAGGTAGTCTCATAATCTAACAGTGTTTATTTCATTTTACTTGAATATTTCTTTTACCATTTCATGTTATGAAGATCTCTTGGCAATTGAATATTTCAATATTTAATGTTACAAGTCTAAAGACATCATTTGCCTTGTGTTAAAATATTTTATTTTAATTAATTTATTTGACAGAGAAAGAGAGAGAAAGAGAGAGAGAGAGAGAATGGGCACGCCAGGGCCTCCAGCCACTGCAAACGAATTCCAGATGCATGCTCCCCCTTGTGCATCTGGCTAATGTGGGTCCTGGGGAATCTAACCTGGGTCCTTTGGCTTTGCAGGTAAATGCCTTAACCACTAGGCAATTCCTCCAGCCCTGCCTTGTTTTTAAAGAATTTTTTGGAGGGCTGGGTGTGGTGGTACATGGCTTTAATCCCAGTATTTCGGAAGCAGAGGTAGGAGGATAGCTATGAGTTCAAGGCTCCCTGAGACTACATAGTGAATTCTAGGTCAGCCTGGGCTAGAGTGAGACCCTAGTGAAAAAAAAAAAAAAAAAACAGAATATTTTGCAGACTACAAAGTCCATTTTGACAGATTTTTTTTTAATTTCAACTGTTTGCAGGTGATATTCCTTTGTCTTCTATTTAAAAATAAATATGTTATTTATTTATTTGAGAGAGAGAGGATAGAAAAAGGAATAGGTGCACCAGGTTCTCTAGCTACTGCAAACAAATTCCAGACACATGTGCCACCTTGTGCATCTGGCTTACGTGGGTACTAGGGATTCGAACATAGGTCCTTAGGCTTTATGAGCAAGAATGTTAACTATTAAGCCATCTCTCTAGCCCTATCTTCTATTTATGCATGTGTGTATGTGTTGTACATGTGTACATGTATATGTTTTGTATGTATGTGAGTGTGTGTGTGTAAATCTGAGGTTGATGTTGATCAGGCATCTTCCTTGATTTTTTTTCTACTTTATTTACTGAGGTAGGGTCTCTCACTTGAACCCAAAACTGATTTGTTAGTATAGCTAGCCTGGGGATCTCCTGTCTCTTCCTTCAATTGCTGGGCTTCACGGAGGCACCTACTCCCACATAACTTTTAGGTGGGATCTGAGCTCCAATCTGCATGCTTGCACAATAAGCACTGCTGAGCCATCTTCCCAGCTCCTCCCTTGTCTGCAAGATTGTATTGTTTCCAGTGAACTCAGAAATATTCTTCTTTGTTCTTCCATATGTATTGTATCATTTTTCTTTAGATATTTATAGGAGCATCTCTTTATCACTGCTTTAATTGAATTTACTTCACATTTCTTATCATTTAGGTGTCATGCTTCTTGGATTTTCATTACATTTTGAAATTTTTCATATACTACCTATTCAAATACTCACCTTCACAACCATACTTCAAGAAATCCAATATCTGCATGCAATTCTGCTTAGAGTTATCTCATATATCACCAATGTTCACTTATTTTCTTCTCTTCTCATCATGGATCATTTTTTGTTATATTTTCATTGTGTTTTAATTATAATATATAATGCCATGTAATACTGATCTTTTGTCTTGGATATTTAATTTTCATTCACAACTAAAAGTTTGATGTGGTTCCATTTATTTATATTCATTTATTTATTTATTGGTTTTTCAAGGTAGAATCTCTCTCTAGGTAAGGCTAACTTGAAATTCACTCTGTAGTCTCAGGGTGGCCTTAAAGGCGTGTGCCACCAGGCCCAGCTGTAGGAATTTTTTTACATCACTGATATGTACACTTATCTTTTTGCACAACTGGCATGCAGTTATGCTACGTTTAATGCCATCACTAAATCAAATACCTGTGTTCATTTAAGATGACTTTCATTTGATCTGTTTCTCTTCTGATAAGTCTTCTATTATGAGGGTCTTGTGTAGGTATTGCTAGGCACTGTGAGGTCTTGGATATTGAGGCCAAATTCTTTCTGGACAGTTGTATGTAAGGAGTGATACCCTTCCTTTGGATCTTACATTCTTTCTGCTGCCTCTTCTGCAATGGACCCTGAGCCTTGGAGGGTGTGAGATGTTTCAGAGCTGAACACTCCTCCATCCCTTCTTCTCAGCACTATGTTGCCTTTTGGTTTATCCCAGTGGTCATCACCATGTGAAAAGAGAAGCGTCTCTAACCAAAAGTGAAAGTAGCATTAATACATGAGTATGAACAGTATGAAGTGTAGTGCTTTCAATGCAATTTGGTTAGAGTAATATGTGTGTTTATCCAGACAAGTGCAGGCTTTATACCCCTAAGGCTCATGACCTCCCCTGCCATAGGCTTTTGAGTAGGTTTTCAGTACCAGGCACATATTCCCTCCCATAGAGTGGGCCTTCAGTCCAATTAGACATCAGTTGGTTTCTCCCAAAACAGACATGCCACTATTGCACTCGTTCAGTCATTTAGCCTATCTGACCAAACTTGAGGCTTCCAGTGTCTACTGTTTTCACTGCTAATGACTTCTATCTCCCATAAGGCTGCATACACTGCATCCTTTTCCAGCTTTCAGTTGGCTGGGCTACAGGGAGAAGGTTTTCTACTCATCACCACCTTGATTTCTCAGTGAATTTGCCGCTCAGGCATGTGAAGTCTTCAGCAATAGGATTTTATCATCTCTTTCTCACAGGAAACCAAGGGCCTTGGCAATAGCCTATAATGTCTTGGAGGCAACAGGGACTTCCGTGGCCAACAACTCACTGGAACATGTCCCAACCCTGGCACTGAAAATTTTCTAGTTACAATCTATGGCTTCTGGATGTGCCATTATTCAAGAAAGTAGATTTTTATATGTCTTATTTAGAATATCTTGAATTTTCATTGACCCTACCCTACCCCTCACACTTCTTTTATACAGTCTCTTCCGCTGACCTCACTTAGGCCTTTTCTCTCCCTGTAATCTATTCTTTTAAAACAAATGTGGAATGCTTCATGAATTTTCATGTCATCCTTGTGCAGGGGCCATGCCATGTTTAATGCCATCACTAAATCTAATACATGGATTCATTTAAGATGAGTTTCATTTGATCTGTTTATCTTCTGATCAATCTTTTATTTTCCTGCTGGTTTTTCAAGTTGGTTGTATTTGACTAGATGCCAGACATTGCAAATTTTTTCTTGTGAATATTGGATTTTTGTATTTCTATGAATGTTCATGTGCTTTATCTATGAATCTAGTTAAATTTTACAGGGAGTTTATCTTTCATAACTTAAATTTAAGATTTGTAAATAAACTTTAGTATACTATTCATTTTAAGGCTAGATATAAACCAATACTGAAGTAAGAGTAGTATATGTCTACAGAACCCCCAATGGATTAGGAAGAGTAGATAATTGGAATAGGTATTTCTCTTGGCTCAAAATGCAGCCTGGATATTGTACATCTAATATTATCATACAATTAGATTTACTGCATTGTACTTCTTCCTTATTTTAGTAATCAGCTGATTTCACCATGACCACTTTCTATAATGTGCTGGATTTCTAATCTGTGTATCTCTTTCTTCTCTTCTCTTTCTTCTTTTCTCTTCTCTTCTCTTCTCTTCTCTTCTCTTCTCTTCTCTTCTCTTCTCTTCTCTTCTCTTCTCTTCTCTCTCTTCCATGATCCTGTATAGCAAACACTACTTTCTTCCATTTTCTTAATCATCTTACACCCTCACCTCCTGTTTCCTCAAATCCTGAAGATTTCTGGAATTCATGTGATTTTTGTCCCTTTCTCTTTCCATGGTTATAATGGTTAATTCTAGTGATCAACTTGACAGGATTCAGAATCACCATGTCTGTGAAGGGTTTTATAGATTAAGTTAAGTGTGGTTACAGAACCCATCATAACTATGGGTGGGGAACATCCATTCAAACTGCCACACTACACCTTCCTCCCTTCCTTCCTCCCTTCCTTCCTTCCTCCCTCCCATTGGTTCTGATCAGGTATTTGAAATGAGAAGTAACTTATAAAAATAATTAATACATGGTCTAGATATAAAGTATCATGAGGAAATTAGCAAGGGCAGTCATAGGGTACATTTGCTTTTATCCTATCAGGAATTCATGCATTTTTGCTTTTGTTGGTAAGCCCATCCCTGTTAACCTATTTCACTGAAAATCAGAACTGTTTAAGGTATCTTGTAGTTACCTGAAAAATAACTGACATTTCTACCAGGCCATAACCTTTCTTAATAATAGCTGTTTACATTTCTTGTAGACTTAGCATATGCCAGAATTTTCATTGATACTCTATATGTTATATTTAATTGAATCTTCACAAAATTCTTATGGTGAATTTTAATATAATATCTATTTCATAAATGATCAAGTTAAGTTACGTTCATGAAAACTAAGAAACTGGTCTGAGGTGTTGATATTATTCACTGACATTAAAAAATCAATAAAATACGCTGGGTGTGGTGGTGCACTCCTTTAATCCCAGCACTCAGGAGGCAGAGATAGGAGGATCACCATGAGTTCAAGGCCACCCTGAGACTCCATAGTGAATTCCAGGTCAGCCTGGGCTACAGTGAGACCCTACCTCAAAAAACCAAAAAACAAAAAAAAATCAATAAAATACTAAAATGTACAACTTAAGTCATTATTACACTAGTTTCTATTTGACCCTTTTAGAACTTGTTGAAAAATGCAGATGAGATCCATTTTTAGGGATTCATTTTTTCTAGAAGTCTGACACAACATCTCAGAAATCTGTACTCTATCAATCCCTTCTAAAACCTAGTCTGCTTTACACTATGTCCTTAATGTGCCCAGCTCAAAAATCTATCTCATTAATTAAGCCCTCAAATTAACATCTCCTGTTTTTAGTCACGCCAGAAACTCTTTATATTGATATCCTAATCTCTGTGAAAGAAAAACAGGATAGATAATGCTCTTTGTTTTGCAGCATACTTTTCCTTTGTATGTGGTACTAGCCATAGGTTCCAGAGTCTAGAGCCCACAAAATATACACTAGGTAGATTGAGATGACATTCAGCAGTTACATAGAAGTCTAGTGAACAGAATTTTGTTTGTTAGAAAATGTATTTGTGGAGCTGAGGAGATAGCTCAGCTGGTAAAGGTGCTTATTTTCAATGTCTGCTGGTTCAGGTTTCTCAGTACCTATGTAATTTATAAAGAAAAAAATGTATATGTGGATGGAAATAACAATTATGGTTCATTCTTCTATCAGTACCCTAGTTTGAGGCTCCTATATTATAATATGCATTAAGTTATATTAAAGCCATTGGAATGTATAATTTCTTGGAATGACATTTCTTCAGTGTAGCTAGAAATTTGAAAGCTTGACTTAACCACTTTGAATTTTTTGAATGACATATTGTCATTTACACATGTTCTTTTTAAAAAATATATTACTGAACATTTATTTTTTATCACCAGAGTTTGGTAGCCACAAAAATGCACAAACTTCCAGATTCAGGAAGTAGTACTCTAAAATCTGTGCTATGAAATCCTACAATACATCTGCATCAAATCATCTAATGAGAAAATGCTTCTAGCCAATAACTGAGCATGACAGAGATAACTAAAGCCATCCCATCTCTGGGAGATACAGAATTATACCTAACAGACAATTTTAATTCCAGCGGCCACTGACAGCTTTGCTAAACTGTCAGCGGAGTAAAATAAATTATATTTTTTCACGTGGGCTCAGACTCACATAATATTCTGAGCAGTGACAACCTTTTTCTAGCACATCTGTTTCCCTTAGTATTCATTGTCCCTAAAATATCTTTTATACATATCTCTCATCCTAATTGGCATGCTTTTCAAAAAATCAGGGCTAATATGCAAGATATTTATTCTTAATAATTCATTTATTGAACATTAATTTGGCCCTACCTACATGCCAAACAACATTTTAATGCTTTATAAACATTAATTTATTTAATCATCATACAAAGGTATAAGATTATCGTTGATATATTACAAAAAATGGAGTAAAGTATCTAAACCTCAAATGGAAGAACATAGTTTTGTCCTTTTGTTTTATAAATGAAACCAAACCAAAAAAGAAAATAAATAGGATATGGAGGAGACTGCATGAAGACACTTTTAACAAGGTAGTTCTCTTGTATTCCTGACAACATCTCATACCTGACCTTTTGAGTAGCAGGACCTTTCTTGTGAAAATCCTGAGAAACAACAAAGGTTTGGATATAGGGAAATGCACTCAAACATAAATGTGACAGTGTCTGTTGTGAAGGTCAAATGCTGTACTGGGAACTGAATGATAGGAAAAACTATTTGACAGAATCATGAAATTTATAAAGAAAAATTAAGTAGAATTAAAAATCCTCTCTTTCTTCTACCTCTGAGCTAAATCGCAACATCAGAAACATAATGTTTTATCCACACAGTTAGAGTGTGGCTTCTCTGAAAGATCTGAAATGCCATGCCCAGTGACATTCTGTTGATTCATAATATTTGCAGTGCTGTTAACATCTACGTACACATGCAATCCCAGAAAAGAAAACAAAAACCCTTGCTTTTGAAAGGTACTCTGTGAGTCTGTGATATATTATCTTCTCTGGGGAACAGTTGGAGGGAGTAAATGTCCTTTTGGGACAGCATCCAGGTAGGAAACAGTGTTCTTCAAATCTACCCATTAAGCTTAAATGGAATAAAGTGTAGTATATATCATGATGCTCACCTAATACTAACATCCTTGTCTCTGTTTGTGAAAGACCAATTTCACCTCTCTGTGTATTTGAATTGAAGGAAAAGAGCCTCTGCAAAGAAAAACACTCATAATATGTTTATAATTGGAAAAATTACAATATCCATTATTAATGAATTATACTTAACAATAGAACTCTCCTTCCTTCATCCTCCCTCCAAATTACTGGTGACTTAGTCCTCTGAGATTCTCTTAGAGGAGATAAAATTTAGAGCTAGATAGAGTGACAAAAACTCTGTAAGGTAGATAGGATAATAGTCTATCTGTTTCAATGATGGGGCAAGGGAGGGTCAGAAATATAAATGTGCATAATGGTGAAGGATGGTAGAGGCACAGGAAAAAAAAAACAGCACCTTTTATCACTTTATCCCAGAAAAAGTACAAGTGTAAGGGAGAGCATGAGTGAACTAAAAAGAGGGCCCTCATCTCTGGAGGGCCCTTCTCTCTGCATTTTCAAGTAAAATTTGTTTTAGTAATTATTTCTCGACTCCTCTTCCAACATCAATGAAATTTATGTATGTATATACATATATGTATGTGGTATATAAGAGTTACTACTTTATAAAAATGATTGTGGAAAAGCAGATATACACAGTACACCCCTGTTCCATCTGGATATTTGGGTTGAAAGTGAACCTAGAATATATTTGGGTTTTGAAAATTATATACTGATGAAATCCAAGCTCACTTCAATAGTAGATGAATAAAAAGGTGGCTTCCATTTTGGGATGTTGTGAATAGCACTTCAATGAAGATGTGAGGGTAAATGTCTCTTTAGCATAGTGAATCAATTTCATTTGGATATATACCCAGTAGTTAGAATGTGGGATCAGATTTTTATATTTTAGAGGAATTTCCACATTATATTCTATACTGGCTATATCACTATATATTCCCACCAATAATATATGCATTTTCAAATTCTATGTATTCTTGCTAATGCTTATGTTTTTATCATGGTA
Organism: Dipus sagitta; assembly: GCA_036346955.1. Taxonomy (NCBI): domain Eukaryota; kingdom Metazoa; phylum Chordata; class Mammalia; order Rodentia; family Dipodidae; genus Dipus; species Dipus sagitta. The sequence continues at coordinate 68,387,749 of CM070776.1, forward strand.
GTCTTCAAATACATGAATGAATGAACCCATCAAAAATTATGCTATATGAAATATTCCATCCCCAGAAGCTCACTGTTGTCTGAACTTGAAAATAGCTTATGAGCACTTGCTCCAACAGTCAAGAAACCCCAATATACTAATTATCAATCCATCAAAGTTTATCCTGGCAATCCAACGAGTTTATTGGGCTTCATTACAGAGCATAGGTGAGGGGTAAACTAGAGGAGCATGGGACCCCCAAACAGTCAGATCAAATCTTCTCATTCAAACACGGATAATAACTTCCCCATAGACCATTACATAGATAGTTGCAAAAAGAATATGAATGCTGCTCTCACTGTAGCCAGAGAACCATCTCTGTGGAGATGGTATTAGACACTAAACAGACTCAAAATTCATCAAAGTAGAAAGTAAGAGGCTGTGGAGTGTCAACGCAAAAGGAGATTTCTACCACAGGATGAAGTGGGCAACTAGTTTTAAATAGTATAATTTTCTAATTTGTAAAATGAAAATATTCTAATGGTCTGATTCAAAATACAGTATCTATAGTTGCCAAGAATAGTGCACACACCTTTAATCCCAGCACTCAGCAGTCTGAGGTAGAAGGATCACAGTGAGTTCAAGATTAACCTGAGGCTACAGAGTTCCAGGTCAGACTGGGCCACAATGAGACACTACCTTGAAAAAAAACAAACCAATAATAATATCTATAGCTAACAAAAATGTATTATGCATTTCCTATAGCTCGATATTACATCACATACTAAGGATTCTTTAAAAAATCGCTTAAAAGTACAAAAACAGTTTTGAGGTCATTATTATGTTCAGTACCTTTGTTACAGAGATAGTATAGTGAGTGGATGCATCTGTCCAAACTTATCAAGATGTACATTTCAAACATGTACAATTTTGTGCATCAATTTGTATTATATATATATTTAATTTATTTATTTCAGAAAGAGAGAGAGAGAAAGGGGGTGGAGAGAGAGCAAATGGGTGTGTCAGGGCCTCCAGCCATTGCAAATGAACTCCAGATGCATGCACCACCATGAGCATCTGGCTTATGTGGGTCCTGGGGAATTGAAACTGGGTCCTTAGGCCTCGCAGGAAAGCACCTTAACCACTAAGCTATCTCTCCAGCCCTCAATTTGTATCTTGAAGGTAAAATACTTTTGTGTTCCTCCTTTCAGACATTGATATATCATCTGCTTTCACTGTAACCATCAACCCTGTACTCTAGCCAATTAAAAAACTCCTTTAAGCTAAATATAAGTGTTCTTAAACCTACATGTCATTACATACACATATTTTCCTTGTCTGCTGTTATATAAAATTAAATTTAGATGGTTTATGACCCAATGACAAAAAATTTAAGAATAAAGTTAATAAAGAGGGTGTGATGGTGTATCTATATTTACAATACTGGGGAGGCAGTGGCAAGAGGACTGTGTGTTTGAAGCCAGCCTGGGCTACAATGCAAAGTCTGTCTCAAAAACCAAAAGGCGAAATAAATGAATATATTGAATGAAATTAGAGAGAGTACCTTTGACTTTAGGAATGTGGTGCTTTTAAAACTATATTTCCAAAATACAAACAAAAACTAAAGCGTATTGATGAATTTTACTACACTGAAATAAAAACAGTGTTAAGTAAAGGATGACATAGACACACATATGAGAGACAAAAGGAAGGCTTAAGAATTATTTGCAACAAGCTGGTGAGATGACTCAGCAGTTAAAGGTGCTTTCTTGGGCTGGAGAGATGGCTTAGTGGTTAAGCGCTTGCCTGTGAAGCCTAAGGACCCCGGTTCGAGGCTCGATTCCCCAGGACCCACGTTAGCCAGATGCACAAGGGGGCGCACGCGTCTGGAGTTCGTTTGCACTGGCTGGTGGCCCTGGCGCGCCCATTCTCTCTGTCTCTCTCTCTCTCTACCTGTCACTCTCAAATAAATAAATAAAAATGAATTAAAAAAAATAAAATAAAGGTGCTTGCTTGCAAAGTCTGATGGCCCCAGGTTTGATTCCCCAGAACCACGTAAAGCCAGATGCACAAAGTGAGATCATTTGCCATGGCAAGAGGCCTTGGTGTACATGAATACTCTCTCTCTATTTCCCTCTCTTTCGGAATCCTACCAGGAAGAGGGCCATTCATATGCAGGTCTTAAATCTTTAGCCTTCATGACCGTGCACCAGAATAACACCATTTTCCTTTGAAGCTAATTTAGTCTATGGTATTGTGTTATTACTAACAGAAAATGAGCTAATTTGTACACAAACAAAACATGTTAGAGTCAGTGACAGTGTGTGAGTAGATAAAGGTGATAACTGTTTGACAGTGTGATGTTGATGATTCCTTGCAATAATGTCTATCATTAATTTACTATACTCTCTATAACAAGTAGAAAACATGTTATCCCTAGTTCTTTTACTGCTTCCATATTTCTTCTCCTACTTGTAGATTCTTGTGGTGTAGATCCACGGTCATATATCCAGTAGTGAGGAAGCCAGTGATCATTGTCAAATATATGGTACTGATTTCATGAAGTTATTCACTGCTCATTTTGAGATCATGTTTTCTTTCTTTCTTTTTTTTTTTTTTTTTTTTTTTTGGTTTTTCGAGGTAGGGTCTCACTCTAGCCCAGGCTGACCTGGAATTCACTATGGAGTCTCAGGGTGGCCTCGAACTCACGGCGATCCTCCTACCTCTGCCTCCCGAGTGCTGGGATTAAAGGCGTGCGCCACCACGCCCGGCGAGATCATGTTTTCAATGATGAAAAAAAAGTATAACTTAGTCAATAGGGAGTAAGGTTTCATATTTTAGAATTTACCTTTAATTCTTCTAACAACACAAGTAGCATTCCGTCTTTCAGTGCAAGTGTTTTATAAAGAGATGATACAAGAAGAAGAGAATAAGAAAATATGGCAGGCTTCATGACAGTGTTTACACAATTATCTCTAGCAAATATAAACTCATTTATATAATACGGGTGAACAGTTTTGGCCTAGAATATCAATTTGTGGGTGTTTAAGAATTATGCTTGCTGCCATTGTTAAGAACTTCATTTTTTTTCACTTCGTAACTGTGTGGAAAATGAAAAGAAACATTTTTAATGGTTTTGAGTCAGTATCCAACCAAGAGAGAACTGAAAAATAAACAATACCCTAAAATCTAAAAATAGTTCAAACTAAAGCAGAGGCCAAAATATCTTCAATGGTCTTCTTCCATTCTGGTCTTTTCCATGTTCAATTTATACTATCCACACAGATAGAAAATACAGTTTAACGAACAATATTTCCTGTTCTCCAAACATCTCCATAAGTTTCTGCTTGAAAATGAGGATTTTTTTAAATTGTTAAATTATTATATTTATTGAGGGAAGTACAGAGCCAAGGAAAGGGACACACAAGGCTAAAGATCCCATGTGGAGGGCATGGAAAAACCGTGGAAGGAAAAGAGAGAAAAAGAAAGTTCAAGGAGCTCTTGCTATGTGGGGAGCTGAAAGGGTAAAAAAGCCCCTATGGACAGTAAGGGCTAGGGGGCTCTCCCCTCAGCTCAGCATGGCTGGGTGTGGGCCAAGCCCAGGCTCAGCCAAAGGAAAAACTCACTCACAGCTGGAAGTTCCCAAGTGGTCCAAAAGCAAGGATTTGTCAACAGCATGTATTATTCAATTAAAAAAAAAGCAACTCTATAAAATAGGATAATTGTAGTATGTGGAAAATAGGAATGTTCTCTTCATGATTTTGTGGTGCATGTACTATTTGGAAATCGAACTTTTCTTATTGAAACCCTAGTTGTGTTTTCTTCCTGCTGTGAATCTTTAGATAGATCACTTGTGGCTTTCTTTTAAAAGGACTTAAAATACAACTAATATTGCTTATTTACTTAATATACCTACTTGATTTGCATTATGTGAAGTGCTTTCTATATCACAATTCTATATATTATTATTTTGTTTATTTATTTGGAAAGAGAGAGAGAGAGAGAGAATGGGCAAGCCAGGGCCTCTAGCCACTGCACACAAACTCTAGATGCATGGGCTACTTTGTACATCTGGCTTTATGTGTGTTTTGGGAAATCAAGCCCAGGTGGTTGAGCTTTGCAGGCAAGTACCTTAATGTCTTAGCCATCTCTCCAGCCCTTTGTTATTGTTTAAAGAAGGTCAGCATGTGTGTATTTGTGGAAAGTAGATGTGTGTATATCTACATATGTCTAGATGGCCATATAAATGCATTCTAGGTGAGTTGCAAATATGCACCCAGTGATAAGATGGTAATATTAAACATTACAAGAACATAATAATAAAATGGACAGAGTGGCACAAATCTATAATCCCAGCACTTCAGAGGCTAGGATAAGAGATCATGAGAAGGAGACCCACCGTATTACATAGTAAGACCCTGTCTCAAAAATGTATTCTTTGGGTGTGGTGGCACACAACTTCTATCCCAGCACTTAGGAGGCAGAAATAGGAGGATCACTGTAATTCTGAGGCCAGCCTGTAACTACAGTGAGTTCCTGGTCAGCCTGGGCTAGAGTGAGACACTACCATGAAAAAAACAAAACAAGTATTATTGATGTAAAAGTAAAAATAATTCTGGAAAGTTAATAAGTATGGAATGAAGTTGAGAAAGAACAAAGAAAAAAATTTAAATAAAAATTTCAACAAATATGAATGTAAAAACCTACAAAAATAAAAAGTAACATTTTGTTTGAAGTTAACAGCTAATTTTTTCAAGTTGTTTTATTGAGTTCTTTTGATGCTGACTTGTTAGTACATTTAAAGTGAAGTCCTGCTTGAAATTCATTATTTAGGGTTGAATGATATTTTGTTTCTCTACTATTTATGTTTATGTACATGAATTAAATTAAGAAAAATACATCAGCTACTTAAAATACACATGATTGAGACATAAGTCACATAGGATGGAATGTGCCAGTTTTATGTGCACAGTTTGATGACTATGAAAAATGTATATAAATGTATACACAACCATAATGATGACATAGAAAATTTCTGACATATTTGAATTTTCTCTTGTACATAATCAACTCCTTGTTTTACATATCATACTTCATCCTATTCTAGTGTCATGTAATTGTAATAATGTAGTTAAAAATCTTTCTCATTTTAGCTTAACATGGCATTAAGCTTATATTTCTCAATGTTGTTCTAACAGGAGTTTCTTCTTTTACTGTTTAGTCATATTCACTGTATTTATTTGTTCATTATGTCTTGGATAGTGTGAGTAGAAGTCTTATGACCATTCATATACTTTCATTTTTATCATTGTGTAAATTTGTGGGTAACATTACAAGAAACTGTTAAAGGATTTTAAAAGAAATTTATACTGATATCAATATAATAGATCTCTGGTGTTTCAAGTACCTGTTACTAGTCTCTTAAACAAAGATAATTATAGTAGCTATAAGGTGGTATGTCATTGTGGTTTTAATTTGTATCCTTCCATGGGTAATTATGAGCAATATTCTAAGGCACTTATTCTTTGGCAAAGGGTGCATTCATGTATCTACTAATCTTTTAGCTTGGCTATGTATCATGGTTTACACACACACACACACACCATAAATGCTTAAACAGGCTTTTATCTAGCCTGTTGTTTGCTATTTTATTTACATAAAGATAAATGTATTAAAAAGTTTTATCATCCTTAATAATCTTAACCTACTTTAAATTCACTGTTAATACTTTTGTATTCTCTATGTTTTCTTCCAGAAAATTTAGCGTTAAAATTTATAATTACTATTCATTTTAAATCGACATTGTGTATTATGTGCAAGAAAGATGTAGGTTCAATTATTCTATGTGAATATCCAGTTATTGTAACATTTGTTAAAATATTTTCTCTTCCCACTGAATAGTTTCTGCTCTTGCCAAAAGTCAAATGATTATATCTAGTGATAGTTATGGACTTCCAATTCAATTCCAATGTAGCATCATTTATACTTATTCTATCAGCACAAATGTGATTGTTATAACTTTGTGTTAAATTTTGAAATCAGGTAATTCTGACATTATTCTTTTTAAAACTTGTCTTGGTATTATAGGTAGTATGTATTTTCATACAAATGCAATAGGATTTAAGCCAGCTCAAATGTGGTTATTTCCCCTTAAGTAAAAAAAAGTCTGATGAGTTTTTGTGTAATAAATTTAAAGATTAATATAGACAAAATTAAAACCATTATATTGAGTTTTATCTTTCATAACAATTTACTTAGCGCTCATGCATGGTGGTACATGCCTTTAATCACAGCACTCAGGAGGCAGAGGTAGGAAGACCACTGTGAGTTTGAGGCCACCTTGAACTACATAGTGAATTCACATTCAGCCTGGTCTAAGGCAAACCATACCATTAAAAAGAAAAAAAAAATATTAGGTATTTGATTTCTAGTTTTATAGTTTTCAGAGATACAAGCTTTGAACACACACACACACACACACACACAAACACACACACACATATATATATATATATTTAACTTATATATAATTTATATATTATATATTTTAACTATATATATACATATATGTATATATATATAGTTAAATTTATTTCTGCATTATTCTTTTTTAAAATTTTATTTATTTGAGTGAGGGAAAGAGGCAGAGACAGAGAATGGGTGTGCAAGGGCCTCCAGCCACTGCAAACAAAGTCCAAATGCATGCACCACCTTGTACATCTGGCTTACGTAGGTCCTAAGGAATCGAACCAAGGTCCTTTGGCTTTGCAGGCAACCACATTAACTGCTAAGCCATCTCTCTAGCCCTCTGCATGATTCTTGGTGTATGCCATTTTAAATAGCATTTTTGAATTTTTAATATCCAATTACATGTTAACATGTGGTGGTTTGAATAGATGGCCCCGAATATATTCAGTTTTTTTTTTTTTTTTTTTTTAGTTTGTAGTTTGCATCTGCAGCCATCTGGCTGGAGGCAGTGTCACTGGGCAGATCTTAAGGTGTGGTGGGTTTCAGATTTCAATCTTAAGATATGCAAAGTGTGCCTAGCTGGGGTACCTGAAGTGTGCTGTGCTGTGTGGCTTTTGGCTTGTCCTTCTCTCTCTGCTTGGACCTGTGAAGGCAGGCCAGCTTCTTCTGCGATTTATGGAACTTCCCCTGGCTCTGTAAGCTTCAATAAATATCCCTTTCTCCATAACCATGCCTGGTCTGGAAGTTCATCTCAGCGAACCTGAAGCTGTCTGCTACAGAGCTTGGTATGGAGGAGTGGGCTGAGATAATCCTGACCATGTGGATGTTGATCTTTTGGAACCTTTGTTTTGGAGGAATAGGCATGGACTTGGTGCTTGCAACTGAAGATGCCTTCTGGAGTGATCAGCCAAGTTTTATGGACTATTCTGATGAGAGTTTGAGAATGCTAAGTGCAGACAGTATTGAAAATCGAGGCTTGAGTTATGAGCTTCCTAAGGGGAAGAAAAGACTACAGAGGACTTTGTTGTAACTGGCCTACTGGCATGAAGGCTGGCTGTATTCTGCTGCTGAGGCCTAGAGAGTTTTATCAAGGTTATATTTGTTATGGACTGATGTGCTTGGCTAGAGATATTTGACTGAGAGATTTAAGATTTTTAAGCTGGAAAACTTCAAACAAGTTAAATTTACTGGCAGGAAGACTGGTTTGAGGTTACTAAAGCTGCTATTGTCAATACATTAGCAACCTTAAGGAAAATGGTCCAATTCCTTTACATTAAAACAATGGAAAGGATGCCTGAGGAATGACTATCATAGAAATGAAAACTCTTTTGGAAACAGTTGACTGGAGAAGGAACCTGCTTTTCAAGGCTATGATTTATTTCATCCCTGATTGAAGAATATGGCAGTGTCCTGACAGCTGGTATTGGTTTCAGAAGCATGAAAGATGTGAGGAGTGGTCATGAATTGCACAAGGTTCCAGGAGCCACTGCTGAGATGTGGCATGAGGCATGATGCCCTGATCGGTTGAAAGAGCCTTTGCAAGATGGACCATGGTTTGCATGGAGACCTGAAGACATTTTGGATATAACAGGATTGTGCAAGGGCTACCGTGGAGCCCACTGAAGTGTTCCCTGGCTACTCTGCCCAGCTGGAAGGGTGAATTGGAAAATCTGGAGACTGTCAGTCTCTGGTTATATTGAACTTGAACTGCAGAAGTTGGATGGTGGTTGAGTGTGCATTGTTTCAGTCTCTCCTTGCTATGCATTATACCAGTAGAAAATGTTTACTCTGTGCCTTTAAATATTGGAAGTATTTAGCTTGTTTGATTTTACAGGACTTACTATCTTAAATTGGTCAAGACTGTGGGGGCCTTTGAAATTTAACTGAGTATAATTTACAATGTGTGATGGTTATAAATCTATTGGGGGCCAGGGGCGGAATGTGGTGATTTGAATAGATGGCCCCAAATATATTCAATATTTTATTAGTTTGTAGTTTGCATCTGAAGCCACCTGGCTGGAGGCAGTGCCACTTAAGGTGTGGTGGTGGGTTTCAGATTTCAATCTAAAGATGAGCAAAGTGTGCCTAGCTGGAGTTCCTGAAGTGTGCTGTGCTGTGTGGCTTTTGGCTTTAGGCTTGTGCTTCTCTCTCTGCTTGGATCTGTGAAAGCAGGTCAGCTTCTTTTGCCATTTATGGAACTTCCCCTGGATCTGTAAGCTTCGATAAATCCCTTCCTCCATAACTGTGCCTGGTCTGGAAGTTCATCTCAGAAAACCTAAAGCTGTCTGCTACACATGTAAAATATAATTTTTATATTAACATTAAATCATTTGACATTAACTCCTAGTAATTTTCCCATGTATTACTCATTATTCTATATATAAAATCATGGACTTTCATGTAGAGATTAGTAGTATTTCCTCCTTCCAAATATGAATAACTTTTTTCATTCTTTAGCCTGGAACAATACTTATTGTGCAAGGTCTACAATGATAAACAGACAACAAATAAGGTTTTAAAAAATGATGCACTTTATAGATGTAAGGAACAAGAGAAAAGCACCAAGGAGAGAACTTTAAGGTATATTTTTGTCATTTTGTTTATCAAGAATTAATGAGACAAAATACTAGAAAAGATAATTGTGACTGGCTTATAAAGGGGCTTTGAAAGCCAAAGTTAGAGTTAGAGCTGTAAAGGAAGACTAGAAGATGGTGTTCAATTAGGGAAAGACACTAATGATCAGAAGTCCCATGAGGACAGGAGAGAAGCTGGTCTATAGAAGCTCAAAGTCTGCCTCCAATAACACATAAGCCTCTGCCTCTCAAATTTTGACCAGCTGAGGGTCAAGCATTAAAACACATGAGACTATGGGGGACATCTCATTTAGATAGCCACATTGGGGCTCACTAGTCATCCAATCTGACTGAAAAAAAAAAAAACAGTGCAAGCTCTAGGTTAAGTGAAAGATTCTGTCTCAGGGAAATAATGCAGGAAAGTAATAGAAGAGGGTATTCAATATTGTCCTCTGTCCTCCACATGCATTCACAAGGGACACATATATCTGCACACCCATGTGGACACATCACCTGCACTGCACTTTTTAACATACACAGAAGCACCAAAATCTCTCTGTATTTCTCTATTAATTTCATTAATTTCCTTTTGCAGTAAAAAGAAGGTGGCAGGAACAGTTTTTTGAGTTGGATAACCTCTAAAATTTCTATTTTATTTTGATTCTACTTTTCATCTTTGTGCGTGTATGTGTGTGGACTTGCCATGCCATGTATGTGGAGGTTACAGGACATCCTTGCATGTTTTTCCTCATCTTCCAACTTGTTTGAGACAAGATATTTTGAGTTTTATTGCTACCTATGCCAGGTCAAGCTGATCAGTGAGCTTCTGGGGATTATCCTGTCTCTGTCTTCCATAGCATTCTAGGAGAGCGAGGTTACAGATGCTTGCTACACAGGACTTTGTGTGAGTTCTGGGATCTGAACTCAGGTCCGAATGCTTGGCCACAAATGGCTTACTAACTGAACCATCTGCCCAGTCCCTTGTTTTGTGCTTAATATTTTGTCATCAGAAAGTATCCTGTTGACCTATTTTCCATTGTATTGTTAATCTTTTCTTGAAATGTTGATAGAGATAAAGTTATTAAACTGAGTGCTTTATGACATTGTGGTAGTTTTTGAATCAGAAACCAGTGGGAAGAGGTCATGGAGTGAAATTAATGAGTCCTGCAGATACCTTGAAGGCTCACTAAGCAAGCAACAAAAGATTTGCTCAGTTCCCTAGTATTCAATTGTAAACTTTAAGCTTCTCCTCTCCTAGATCTCAATATGTTTTTGTGAGTAGAAAGGATGTTGAAAATTAATAAAGGTATTGAATTTCCCATGTAGAACAAAGTAAAATGATTCAAAAATGATGTGTAGGGTATGATGGGTCTTTCTGTAAATATTTTAGAAATGTAGAGCAAAGAGAAAAGCACGCTAAAACCAAAAAAAAATTCAAATGTCTCTCTTTCCAAGAGATAAAACTAACCTAGAATATTTGCGTTGAAGTATGTACAGCTGTACTGAGAATCCAAGTGATATTTATTACCATGAGTATTTGATGGCTTTTTTCTATGAGACTATATCTTTCTCTGGTAATTTTTGCTAAAACAACAAATTAAATAGTCCAAGTTTGAAGAAATGTTTAGCAATGCATTACAAAAATAAGCAGGGCATGGAGGATGCTAGTAAAACAGTGACTCAGAATTGGTAATAAATGGAGAATGGTATTGATAATAGGAGCTGAGTCCATGGTCAGGTTAACACGAAAACATCAATCGTGGTATTGGAAAACAAACCACTGAGGTGAAGAATGAGTGGTAAAGAAAATATAAGTAAAGTTCAAGGGTAGATTTTAGGATTTTAGTATTGTTTCACTTGTATGAAAATTAAACTCAGTAGTACACACACACACACACACACACACACATACACACATGCACAAACATCAAAGGAGAAGGGGGGGCTACATGGAAAAAGAATGTGTTCAGTGGGGGGGAGGGTAAAAGACAAGGTAATGGGAAGTAATTATGACCAAGTACATTGTATACATACACACATACACAAAAACGTCAATTAAAAATAAAATGGCAGGGGGCTGGAGACATTGCTTAGCAGTTAAGGTGCTTGACTGCAAAGCCAAAGGATCCAGTTTTATTCCCCAGTACATACATAAGCCAGATGCACAAGGTGGTTCATGCATTTGGAGTTCATTTGCAGTGGGTATAGGCCCTGATGCACCCATTCTCTCTTTATCTTTCTCTCTTTAATAAAAGATTTAATATTTTTAATATTTAATAAAATATTTTTTAAAATGGGGCTGGATGGTTAAGGTGCTTGCCTGAAAAGCCTGATGACATGACTTCAATTCCCAGGTACCTATGGTGTTGCAGTTAGGTTAGCATTGCTGGCAGAAATCAGCAGACCAAGAGCAGCTTGTGGGAAAAAGGGTTTATGTGGCTTACAGGCTCAAGGAGAATCTGCACGATGGCAAGGGAAAATGATGGCATGAGCAGAGGGTGGACATCACTCCCTGGCCAACATCAGGTGGACAATAGGAACAGGAGAGTGTGCCAAACACTGGCAAGGGGAAACTGGCTATAATAGCCATAAGCCAGCCCCTAACAATACATTGCTTCCAGGAGGTGTTAATTCCTAAATCTCCATCAGCTGGGAACCTAACATTCAGAACACCTAAGCTTATGGGGAACACCTGAATCAAACCACCATATATGGAAAGCCAGATGCACAAAGTGGCACATGCATCTGGAGTCCATTTTCAGCAGCTGGAGGTCCTGGTTTGCCCATTCTCTCTCTCTGTCTCCTATCTCTCTCTCTGCTTGCAAATAAATAATAAGTAAATAAAATATATATTTTTAAACTGAGGGGATGTCGAGATGGCTGAGCAGTGAAGGTACTTGCCTGTAAAGCCCGAGGACCCGAGTTCAATTCCCCAGTACATGCACATGGTGGAGCGTGCATCTGGCATTTTTAGTGGCTAGAAACCATGTCACACACACACCAACACTCTTTCTCTCTCTCTTTCTCTCTGTCTCTCTCCCTTCTACCTCTATCTCTGAAAGAAAGAAAGAAAGGAAGGAAGAAAAAGTGGGACTCTAGTTTCACTCTATCATACACAGAAAAAGTCACCAGAAAATGATATTTGTGAGAGTAAAGAGGCATAATTGATAGGATAAGCTCTCTCTGGGAATTTAAATTAGATAATATATTTTACTGATAGAAATAATGATATTTTTTCTTTAATAATATAGTCTTTTCTTTAACCAGTCCTTATTATATAACTACTATGTGTATCAGATAGCCACTTCTAAAACCACAAAAGACCCACAAACAAAAATCATATATATATATATATATATATATATATATATATATATATATAAATTAGTTTGTACTCAGTGAATACAGCCATTGTTAGCCTCATCCATGTCCTCCCTGCTCCCCTGGCCACTCCTTGTTGAGGTATATGGGTCATGCATTGTGGAGTTAGCCCACAGTTATGGGTAGGAGGAAATGTCTCTGCATATCATGACCCAACATGTGGCTCTGACATTCTTTCTACCCCCTCTTCTGCAAAATTTCACTGAGCCATGTTGGGTTCATTTTAGATCTGCTTCAGTGATGAGGTATTGGGACCCTCTGTGTCTCTGGATATCTGATTTGGTATAAGTTGATTGTTCTCTGTGTTGATCTCCTTCACCTTTGTGCTGGTATCAAGTTCACCAAGAAAACAGCACCCTTGCTTGGTTCTCCAATTATTCTTAGTTTCAGCTGGGGCCCTTTTGAGGTATGATGGGGTGGTTCTCTCCTTAGGATCTGCGTCTATCTGAAAAAGAGAAGCAGATTCTCTAATGGAGAGTAAAGTTAACACCAGATAAATGGGAAAACACTTATTAATTTTAGAGAGAATTTAATAGGTGTAGGCCCTCTTGTAGAGCACAATTGGTGGTAGCTTGATAACAGAGAGCAGGCTCATTTTTGGATATGGTTCTAACTTGTTTCCTAGCTCCAGCTATGGGTTCTGTTTCACTGAATGGATCAGTTAGCCAAATCAAGAGTAGCTGGTTTTCCCCCATAGCTGTGCACCACTATTGTACCTGTGTGAGCATCACAACAGGTTATTTGCTGTTAAGTAGGGTAGACCATGAGTTGCTTGGACAGATACTGGTCATTTTCCCCCAGTTGCCCATGTAGCACCTTCTGGCACTAGAAGCGCTGACTGTCTGTGGACTGACTCCTTCCAGCTTCCAGCCATGTCACTACATATTACGTGTCAACTGCACATGGTGTCTTCTGCAAGAAGGTCTTACCACTAACCTTTGGTGGGTCATCATGTATTCTAGTATTAGTACCATTGCCGTTTGGGTCTACATTTGATGACTATAGTATTATTGATAATGGTAGCTGGATAATGTTGAATATAAACTTTTTCTCTCTTTATTTTCAATCCCTTACTTTGATTTCTCTTATCATATAATGCTGAACAAATCATACCTAAAGCCTTCAAATGGGGTTAAGTAATGTAGTCATACACACCAGGGTAAGACTAACTGCTATGGCCTAGAGTATTGTATATGACCTGAATCAGGTCAAGGAGCTTGGATATAGGGTGAAAAGAAGAACACATAGCAGCACATGTCAGAGATGATGCTTTATTAGGAGAAATTTCAAGCAGAAGAGTAGCCTAGGAAAAGATGTCAGGGACTAAAGTATATGAAGGTAACAGCCATGTTCATACTATCAACTTTCAAACAATGCTATAGGTTGTGTCTCTGTGGAGTTGTGGGGTGAAGAGAGTATCTATGTAGTGTAACAATGAATACTGGTGGTGAAATATGTGTTTTCTTTAGATAAATTAATCAAAAAGTGATTTTAATATGAATAATTTGTGACAGTGTTTGTGGTAGTTTAAATAGATGGCCCCCAATATATTCAGTGTTTTATTAATTTTTATTTTGCATCTGCAGCCACCTGGCTGCAAAAGGTGTCACTGGGTAGTCCAGCCCTAAGGTGTGGTGGTGGATTTGAAACTCCAATGTAAAGATATACAAAGTGCCTAGAGTTCCTAAAGTGTGTTTGTTTGTGGTGTGGTTTTAGGGAGTTGGCTTATGGTCTCTCTCTCTCTCTCTCTCCTTGGACCTGTGAAAGCAGGCCAGCTTCTTCTTCCATTATGGAACTTCCCCTAGACTCTAAGCTTCAATAAATCCCTTCCTTCCATAACTGTGCCTGGACTGAAAGTTCATCTCAGTGCCCTGAAGCTGTCTACTACAAAAATTGGTACCAGAAGTGAGGTGAGATGAACCTGATTGTGGATTTTGGTCTTTTGGAAATTTTGTCTTGGAGGAACAGACATGGACTTAGTTCTTCCAACTGAAGACACCTTCTGGAGTAGTAAGCCATGTTTTACTAACTATTCTGATAAGAGTTTAAAAATACTAAATGCAAAAAAAATTAACTTGGAGGCCTAGTTTATGAACTTTGTAAGGGGAAGAAAAGCTACAGAGGACATTGTTGGAACTGATCTACTGGCATAAGGGCTGGCTGCATTCTGCTGCCCAGGCCCAGAGAGTTTGATCAAGGTGAAATTTGTAATGGGCTGGTGTGCTTAGCTAAAGATATAAGACTGAGAGATTTAAGATAGAAAACCTCAAACAACTTAAAATTCCAGGCACTGAGACTGGTTTTAGTATAATAAGCTGCAATTGTCAAATACATTAACAGTCTTAAGGAGGATGGCCCAACTGCTTTACATTAAAATGATGGAGAGATTGCCTGAGGAAAGACTATGATAAAAATACAACTCTTTTGAAAAGAGTTGAGTAGAGAAAAAACTTGCTCTTCAAGGTCATGTTTTATTTCCTCCCTAAATTAAAAATATGGCTATAAAAGAACAAATTCTCCAATGGAAAGTGAGTCATCATAGTTTAAATGGGATAAGCATTGTTAGATAAACTACCCTAGTGCTTCAGCCAAGCCATAGATGAAACCACAGAGGAATTGGGGAGATGAGGAAGAGTACTCCATGGTAAGCCTGACAATCAGTGTCAGGGTGAAGGAGGCAGACACTGATGATGCCCAATACTTACAGAGTAGAGATCCAGAGGCTCCTAAGGGCTCATCACTGAAGTAAATTTAAAACCCACCCAACATGGTTCAGGGAATTTTGCAGAAGAGGAGGTAGAAGTAATGTAACAGCCACAGGGTGAAACACCATGCCCAGAGGCATTCCCTCCCCCCCAAAAAATACTGACTGCTGCTCCCACAGCACATATCCCACAATCCCACAGAGAATACCTGCAACCCCACTCAGAAGGGTCACCAGCAGAATGGGGCAGAGACGAGGGAAAAGAGGGAATCAATACATGATGTACCCATATAAAAATGTTAATAAAAAAGGACAAAAATATGGCTATGTCCTACACACCTGGTATTGGTTTCCAAAACATGAAAAATGCATGGAGTGGTCATAAAACACACATGGTCTCAGGAGCTGCTGCTGAGATGCAGCATACAGACAGGGTGTGATGACCCTTATAAATAGACTGAAAGAGCCTTTGGAAAATGGACCATGGTTTACATAAAGACTCAAAGATGTTTACATATACCAGCACTAAACAAGGGCTACCATGGAGGCTTTTAACTAGGGATAAAAGCTTTCCCTGCTGGGCGTGGTGGCGCATGCCTTTAATCCCAGCACTGGGGAGGCAGAGGTAGTAGGATCGCCATGAGTTCGAGGCCACCCTGAGACTACATAGTGAATTCCAGGTCAGCCTGAACTAGAGTGAGACCCTGCCTCGAAAAGCAAAACAAACAAACAAAAAAAAAAGCTTTCCCTGGCTGCTTAGTCAGGGGCAAAATTAAAAAAATCCAGAGACAGTCACTGGTTATGATTAAATTTAAACTATAAAACAATTAATGTTTGCTTGATGATGGTTGAGTTTACATTATTCCAGTCTCTCCTTCTTATACCTTATACCAGTTAAAAATCTTTACTCTGTGCCTTTATATGTTAAAAGTATATAACTTGTTTGATTCTACAGTACTCATAGCTAAGAGACAATCTTAAATCTCAGAGGAGAATTGGGACTTTTGAAGTACCTTAAGTTATTCAAGACTCTGGGGACCTTTAAAATTAGACTAAATACAATTTACAATATGAGATGGTTATAAATCTATTGGGGCCTCCAATATATTCAGTGTTTTATTAATTTATACTTTACATCTGCAGCCACCTGGCTGAAAAAGGTGTCACTGAGTGGTCCAGCCATAAGGTTTGGTGGTGGATTTAAAATTCCAATTTTATTTTTTTAATCATGGAAGTTGATAATAAGGTTTCCTAAAAGAAAGACAGATTTCTGTCAGAGTACCTGATGACCCACCAAAGGTTAGTGGTAAGACCCTACTGCTGAAGACACCTTATGTGGTTGACACGTAAAATGGAAGGGCATGGCTGGAAGCTGGAAGAGAGTCAGTCCCCAGATAGTCAGCGCGTCTAGTGCCAGAAGGTGCTACATGGGCGACTGGGGGAAAATGACCAATATCTGTCCAAGCAACTCATGGTCTAACCTACTTAGCAGCAAATAACCTGTCATGATATTCACACAGCACAATAGTGGCACACAGCCATTGTGGGGAACCAACTGCTCTTGATTTGGCTCACTGATCCCCTCACTGGTATGGGACCCATAGCTGGAGCTGGGAAACAAGTCAGAACCATATCCAGACATAAGCCCACTCTCCAATATCAAGCTACCATCAATTGTGGGCTACAAGAGGGCCTACACCTATTAAATTCTCTATAAAAAAAAAAGTAAGGGTTATCTCATTTGTCCTGGTGCTAACTTACTCTCTGTTGGAGAATCTGCTTCTCTTTTTCAGATAGATGTAGATCCTAAGGAGAGAACCACCCCATCATACCTCAAAAGGGCCCCGGCTGAAACTAAGAACAATAGGCAAAACAAGCAAGGGTGCTGTTTTCTTGGTGAACTTGGTAGCAGCACATGGGTGAAGGAGATCAACACAGAGAAAAATCAACTCCTACCAAATCAGAGATCCAGAGACCCAGAGGCCCCCAACACCTCATCACTGAAGCAGATCAAAAGCGAACCCAACATGACTCAGGGAAATTTTGCAGAAGAGGGGGCCGAAAGAATGTCAGAGCCACATGTTGGGTCATGATATGCAAAGACATTTATCCTGCCCATAACTGTGTGCTCACTCAAGAATGCATGACCCATATATCTCAAAAAGGAGGGGCCTGGGGGAGAGGGTAGGTCATGGATGAGCCTAACACTGGTACCAATCTGACTGTATTCGCTGAGTACTAAACTAATTAATAAAAAAAATTCATTCAAAAAAATAAATAAATAAAAATAAAAATTTGAAAAATAAAATTCCAATCTAAAGATATACAAAGTGCCTTGAGTTCCTAAAGTATGTTTGTTTGTGGTGTGGTTCTAGGGATTTGGCTTGTGGCTCCTTTGTCTTTCTGCTTGGACCTTTAAAGTAGGCCACCTTCTTCTGCCATTATAAAACTTCCCCTAGATCAGCAATCTTCAATAAATTCCTTCCTTCATTAACTGTGCCTGGTCTAAAAGTTCACCTCAGTGACCTAAAACTCTCTAATACAGTGTTCATATTGTTACACAATAGAATGACAAAGTTAAAAAGGTCCCCAGCCTACCTATCTGTGAAGAACATGTCAGCCAGGACCCAAAAGCAGCAGGCCAAGCTCTTCTCTTCAGCTCACCTGGATGACCAGGAGACATTATCCAACACCCAGGAAGAACACACTCTGCACCCTAGTCCATCCAGTTCTGTAGAATACAGCAGTCAGTACCCTGTAGGCTCAGGCCCTGACCAATCCTGCCAGGCACACAGGAGTTGACAGTCAGCACCCAGTGAAAATAGGCTTTGTATTCTAGACCACTCATCTGGAAAGAAATTCTAGCCAGTGCCTGAGATACCTCTCCTATGTACCAAAAAAGGGTTTTTCAGAGCCCTCTCTGGACCCTAACACCTCACATGAACCAACATCAAATTACTGAAAAAGAACCACATGAATTAGTCCCAAGAATCAACAAATTGAACCATAGGAAATTAAAACTTTCTGAACAGCAATGGAAACTTGTAGCAGAGTGAACAGAAATACCTATAGAATAGGAAAAAACATTTACTGGCTACATATCTAACAGAGTATTAATATTTATAATATTGATAGAACTCAAAACACTAAATAATACAAAAACAAATGTCTTGATCAAAAAATGGGCTAAGGAACTGAAACATTCACTAAAGAAAATGTACAAAGGGTCAGACCACATTTTCAAAATATTCAACATCATTAGGCAACAGAGAAATGCAAATTAAAACCACTTTAAAATTCCATCTCACTGGTCAGAATGGCTAACATTTAAAAAAAGGCTAGTAACGATGTGGGAAGAGAGGGATTCTTATTCACTGCTAGTGAGAATGTGAACTGGTGTACCCTTTATGAAAATTAGTGTGGAGGATTCTCAAAAAGTTAAAAATTATACCATGGGCTCTTACTGGTTAAGCCCAGGCCTAGAATTGGGTTGGCCCCCACAGTGAGCCTTTGGCCAGGGAGACAGATATGGTTCCTAAAACAAAGCAGGAATTTTGCATAACACTTGATTACCTTCCAGAGATAAAAGGTAAGACCCTATTGCTGAGCACATCACACGCTGCAGTCACAGGACATCAGAATACCATGATGGACCAGATAGGAAAATCAGTGCCCTCTTGGCTAGCCCTCATGGCTTTGGAAAATACTATAGAAGTAGCTGGGGGACAATGGCCATCAACAGCATGAATAAGCAGAGGACATTAAAAGCTACTAAATCACTCAGCCAGGCAAGTACTCACTTGTGAAATAGTGGCATGCAGAGATTGGACATGAGGCCCACTGAATGGGAGAGAACTCATATTTGGTACTGGAAATTATGTCTGAATCCCATTCTCAGAAAACTCATAGACTCCAAAGAGAAGCCCCCATGGCTCTTTGGATAAGAAGAGTGGGCTTGGGCTGGAGAGATGGCTTAGTGGTTAAGGCATTTGCCTGCAAAGCCAAAGTACTCCAGATGGATTCTCCAAGACCCACATAAGCCTGATGCACAGGGGAGAACATGCATCTGGAGTTAGTTTGCAGTGGCTGAAGGCCTTGGCATGCCCATTCTCTCTCTCTCTACCTCTTATTCTCTCCCTCTCTCACAATTAGGTAATTTTTTTTAAAGAAGAGTGGGCTTAAACACCAAACCCTCTTGAAACAATATGCACATCCCCTTTGATCCAAACTGCTCTCACTCTTGGTTGGAGAATCTGTTTCACTGTACAAATGGCAGAGAAAACTCAGGAGATTCAAGATCCATAAACATAACCAGGAAAAATAGCAGACTGCCTACCATAAAACATGCCACCTCTATCACATACGCTGGGGCACAAGAGAAAACGCAGAGAAAGCAGCAGTACATGTATTGCCATTCTGCTCCCACTGCTAGCCTGACAATCAGCTCCAAGGTGATGGTGATAGATATGGTGAGTCATCAACACCAAAGTAGATATCCAGAAGGTACAGAGAGCTCAACACTAAATCAGACTGCCAAGGCTCAGAGATAATTGCAGAAGAAGGGGCAGAAAGATTCTAAGAGCCAGAGTGGGTAGTAATACCTTGAGGCACAGTTCCCACCTCCCCCACAGACACTGACTGAAGCTTTCATGACTACACAGTGAATAGCATAACCCCATTGAGGCAGGTCAGCAGGGAAGCTAGACTGCTATCTGACTCATCAATGCTCAGGGACCATTGTGGAAGAGTGGGCAAGAAGATTGTAAGAGCCATGGAGTAGGTAGAAATATCCTGTGGCACAATACCATCTGAGTAATAATGGACAGTCCCATAAAGTATATTTTTTTTGCTGTTTAAATATCATTTTACTGGAAGGAATTAATGCTTCTTGGAGAAATACTAACTCTTGAAATGTACATGTAGGGGCTGGAGAGACACCTCAGTGGTTAATGGGCTTGCTTACAAGTCTTAACTACCCATGTAAACCAGAAGCACAAAGTGGAGTTCATTTTCAGTGGCTGGAGGCCTGGGCATGCCAAGTCTCTCTGTCTGTGTTTAATCTTTCTTCTATCTCTCACTGTTTGCAAATAAATAAATAAAAGTAAAGAAAAATAAATGTATGTATAATGGGGACTTATCAAAAACACAGAAATTAAGAGCAACAAAGAAATTCAGACCAAGGCATGGAGAACTTATTTTTAAAAATTATCGAAGAAAACTTTTCCACTCTTTCAAAAGAAAGTCCCATTGAGTTACAAGAAGCTAACAGAACTCCAAACAGACTAGACCAAAGGAGAAATTTTCCCAGACATATTATCATTAAGACTCTAAACATCAATACCAAAGAGAAAGTCCTAAAAGCAGCTAGGAAGAAATAAGACATTACATATAAAGGTAACCCCATCAGAATTATTTCAGACTTCCCAAGGGAAACCCTGAAAGCCAGAAGGGCCTGGAATGGAACACTGAAAAAATCTAACAACCTATGGCTTCCACTCCAAACTACTCTAGCCAGCAAAAGGTATCCCTCATAATAGATGGTGAGAGAAAAACTTTCCACAATGAAAGTCAGCTTTACAACTATATTAACACAAAGCCAAACCTGCAGAGAGTATTTCAGGGAATTCTCCACACAGAAGAATGAAATGATTAACCTCAAGTGACTACAAGAAGCAGATCACAATAAACAAACTGAGAGAAGGCACAAAAAACTACAAAGTCCAAGAATAAACCAAACCACATAAACTACCACCATATGGCAGGGAATAAATCAAACTTCACAGTCATTACCCTAAATATCAATGGCCTTAATTCACCCATCAAGAGACAAAATCTAACAGGGTGGATCAGAAAATTAGACCCTTCAATCTGTTGTCTTCAAGAAACCCACCTCACCACTAAAGAGAGATACCTCCTCAGGGTGAAAGGGTGGAAAATGTTATTCCAAGCAAACATAATAAGAAACAAGTGGGAGTAGCTAAACTAATATCACATAAAATAGACTTCAAACCAAAAGTAATCAAAAAGACAAAGAAGGCCACTTCCTACTTATCAAGGGAATAATCCCACAAGAGGATATCATAATCATCAGTCTTTATGCAACAAACACAGGTCTACCACAATTCATTAAAAAAAAAAAAACCTACTTGACAACAAAACAGAAATAATCACCAACACCATCATAGTTGGAGACTTCAATACTCCACTATCAGCAATAGGTAAATCATCCAAACAGAAAGTTAACAAGGGAGTGAGAGAGTTCAACAAAATCATAGATCAATTAGATCTAACGAGCATCTACAGAGCATTCTCCCCAACATCCACAGACTACACATTCTTCTCAGCAGTCCATGGAACCTTCTCTAATGTAGGTCATATACTGGGTCATAAAGCCTGTCTCCATATATTTAGGAAGATCAATATAATTTACTGCATGATATCATATCACAATGCTGTAATGCTAGAAATTAACAACAAAACATACACCAGGAATCCCATGAGCGCCTAGAAACTGGACAATATGCTTTTAAACAATAAATGAGTAGTGGATGAAAAAAAAAAAGAAACTATGAAATTTCCAGAAATGAATGACAATGAGAACACAGCACACCAACACTTAGAGTCACAATGAAGGTGGTCCTCAGGGGAAAATTCATAGCACTAAATGCCTTCATAACAAAAAGAGAGATCCCAAATCAATAACCTAACCATCCACCTAAAGGCAGTGAAAAAGCAAGAATAATTCAACCCAAATAGCTCCAGATAGAAAGAAGTAATTAAGATTAGAGCAGAAATCAAGGAATTGGGGGAAAAAAAGCAATTACAAAAATTGATGAATCAAAGAGCTGGTTGTTGAAAAAATAGACAAGATTGATAAACCCCTGGCCAATTTGATCAAGTGAAAAAAGAGACACTTCACATTAACAAAATTAGAAATGAAAAAGGAGAGATATAAGTGAAATTGGGAGAATCATCAGGACTTATTTCAAAAATCTCTACTCCACAAAACTGGATAATATGGAGGAAATAGATGAATCCCTGCACACATACCACCTACCAAAGCTAAACTCAGAGCAGATTAATCTCCTAAACAAACCAATCAGCAAGATTGAAAAGGTAATCAAAAACCTCCCAAAAAAAGAAGAGTTCAGGACCAGATGGCTTCTCAGCTGAATTCTATCAAACCTTCATGAAAGAACTAAAACCAATTTTTCTCAAATTGTGCCACACAATCAGAGAACAGGGAAAGATCCCCAACTCCTTCTATGAAACTAGTGTCACCCTAATATCAGAACTAGGCAGAGATGGCACAAGAAAGAAAACTATAGGCCTATTTCCCTGATGAATCTAGATGCAAAAAAAACCTGAAAAAATTCCTTACAAACTACAGCGCTCAGGAGGCAGAGGTAGGAGGATTGCCAGGAGTTCAGGGCCACCCTGAGATTACATAGTGAATTCCAGGTCAGCCTGAGCTAGAGTGAAACCCTACCTCCAAAAACAAAAAAAAAAAAAAAAAAAAAAATTCGTGCAAACCAAAACCAACAACACATCAAAAGCATTATCAAGTTTGATCAAGTAGGCTTCATCCCAGGAATGCAGGGGTGGTTTAACATATGTAAATCTGTCAATGTAATACCCCACATAAATAAACTTAAACACAAAAGCACATGATCATTTCAGTAGATGCAGAAAAGGCCTTTGATAAAATATAACATCACTTCATGATTGAAACATTAGAGAGAATAGGCATGGATTGTTTATATCTCAACATAATAAAGACTACAAATAATGCTCCTAAAGCCCAAATAATACTTCACAGGGAGATACTGAAGGAATTCCCACTGAGATCAGGAAGAATACAGGGTTGTCCAGTCTCACCTCCACTCTTCAACATACTACTGGGAGCACTAGCTCAAGAAATAAGACAGGAGAAAGAAAAAAGGGATACAAATTGGAAAGGAAAAGTTAAGTTAGCCCTATTTACAGATGACATGATTCTATACATAAGATACCTAAGAACCTCCATCTCAAAACACTTAAAAGTGATTAACTCCTTCAGCAAAGTAGCAGGTTACAGAATCAATGCACAAAATCAGTAGCCTTTCCATATGCAAAATACAAAGATACAGAGAAAGAAAGGCAATATTGTCACATTTTCAATAGCAACAAAAAATAAAATACCTTTGAATAATAGTAACCAAAGATGTGAAATACCTCTACAATGAAAGAACAAAATAAAGAAATTCAGAAGGACTTGAGAAAATAGAAAGACCTCCCATGCTCCTGGAGAGGCAGAATTAACATTGTGAAAATGGCAATCTTACCAAAGGCAATATACAGATTTAATGCAATACCAATAAAAATACCAACATTGCTCTTTGCAGAGATAGAAAAAAATGATCTCAAAGTTCATATGGAATTGCTGAAGGTCTTGGATATCCAAGCATCTCTGTAGCAAAAGAAACACCTCTGGAGGCATCACCATACCTGATCTAAAGCTATATTACAAAGCCATAGTAATAAAAAAAAACAGCATGGTACTCGCATAAGAAACAGGATTATAGACCAATGGAACAGAATGTAGGATCCGGATTTTGGGTCAAGTAACTACAGCTACTTGATATTTGTCAAAGGCCCTAACAATGTAGGCTGGAAAAAAAAAGAAAGACAGCATCTTCAACAAATGGTGCTGGATAAACTGGATAACTGTTTGTGAGAAAATGAAACTTGATTCACACATCTTGTCATGCACAAAAATCAAGTCCAAATGGATCAAAGACCTCAACATAACAGCATAAATTTGGCTACTACTGGAAGAAAAAATAGAAAAAACTTTCCAGGATATAGGAATGGGAAAGGACTTCCTGAATAAAATGCCAGTAGCTCAGGAACATAAACAATCACGCAACCATTGTGATCTCAAGAAGCTGAAAAGTTTCTTCACAGACAAACATACAATAAGCAGAGCGAACCCATTACCCACAGAATGGGAGAAAATTTTTGATGGCTATGCACCTGACAGAGGCCTAATTTCTAGGATCTACAAAGAACTCAAAAACCTAAATAATAAAAAGTCAAACAACACACTCACAAAATGGCACAAAGAACTGGACAGGCAGTTCTCAGAGGAATAAATACAAATGGCAAACCCACACTTAAAAAAATATTCATCATCCCTAATCACCAAGGAAATGCAAATTAAAACAACTATGAGATTCCACCTTACCCTAGTAATGATAGCAAACATTAAAAAAATCAAATAAAAACAAATGCTGGCAAAGCTGTGGAGACATAGCAACCCTCATTCACTGTTGGTGGGAATGTAAGATGGTAAAACCACCATGGAAAGCAATATGGAGACTCCTAAAAAGGTTGACTATAGTGTTACCAACAGACCCAGTTATTCCTTACTGGGCATTTACCCTAAAAGTTTCATGGCTCAGTTCAGACAGATGTGCTAAAAACATGTTTATAGCTGCTCAATTCATAATAGCTAAGAGCTGGAATCAACCCAGATGTCCATCATTAGACAAATGGATAACCAACATATGGTATATCTACATAATGGAATTCTACATAGCAGTAAGGAGAAATAACAATGAAATTTGAAGAAAAATGGTCAAACCTGGAACAGAGCATGCTTAATGAACTCACCCAATCACAGAAAGATAATTAGCACATGGTCTCACTTATCTGTGGCTCCTAACCTGAGTAGGCATAAGATGCTGACATGCCTAATAAGCCTCGAGGACTACACAATAGGGATGGAGGGAGGTGGAAGGGGAGGTTAAGGGTCGTATGGGACATAAAACTGGACCCAAATGGCAATAACACCATAAAATTCTACATCCTAAAACACAGACTAAATGGTTGAACCTTTATCAGATACTTAGAGGAACACCTGAATCACAGGACCCTGGAGAGGGTAAAATGAAGATTAACCTTAATCTTTTCCTGTTTCTCTCTCTCTCCCTCTTCTCTCTCTTATATCTCCTTTATATTACCTATCTTTTTCTTCCTTCATTACCTTGGCACTAGCCTGTAACCCCCAGTACCAGCATATGGTTAACATCCACAATGAGCTGTTGATAAGAGAGACCTACAAGGTTTCCCAAATGTAGAAAGATTTCTGTCAGAGTACTTGATGACCCACCAAGTGTTAGTGGTCAGACCTTACTGCTGAAGACAACATATTCTGTTGGTAGGGAACATGGAGTGACCTGGCTGGAGTCTGGAAGAGAGTCACTCGCCAGAAAGTTAGCTCCTCCAGTGCCAGAAGGTGCTACATGATTGACTGGGGGAAAATGACCAACATCTGTCCAAGCAACCCGTGTTCTAAGCTACCACCAGCAAACAACCGGACATAATGCTCACACAAGTGTAATACTGGCACACAACCATGGTGTGTAACCAACAGCTCTTGATTTGGCTAACTGATCCGCTCAGTGGAACGGAGCCCATAGCTGGAACTGGGAAACAAGTCAGAACCATATCCAAAAAAAAAACAGCCTGCTCTCCACTATCAAGCTCCCACAAATCATGGGCTACAGGAGGGCCTACACCTATTAAATTCTCTCCAAAGTAATAATGGTTATCACATCTATCTGGTGCTGACCTCACTGTCCATTGGAGAATGTGCTTCTCTTTTTCAGATGGATGCCATTCCTGAGGAAAGAATCAGCCCATCGCACTTCAACAGTGCCCCAGCTGAAACCAAGAGCAATTGGGGAAATGAGCAAGGGTGCTGTTTTCTTGGTGAACTGGGTACCAGCACAAAGGTGAAGAAGACACAGAGAACACTCAACTCCTACCAAACCAGATATCCAGAGACACAGAGACCCCCAAGACCTCATCACTGAAGCAGACCTAAAAGGAACCCAACATGGCTCCAGGAAATTTGTGGAAGAGGGGTTGGAAAGATTGTTAGAGCCATATGTTGGGTCATTATGCACAGAGTCATTGCCTCTTACCCATCACTGATGACTAACCCAAAAATGTATGATCCATATTCACCAATGAGGAGGGTTGCTGTGGAGGGGGGAGGACAGAGAGGAGGCTAATGATGGTACCAACATGACTGTATACACACTGTGTACATAACTAATAAAAAAAAAGCCACAGGAATCCACTTTAAGGAAATTCAACTAGCCTAATACAAGATAATTTAAATAACAAAATAAATGATAGTAATGGTTTAAAATCTATTGAATAATTTAGAAAACCTGAGTACATACATACATAATTAATTAATAATAGAATTAAACAATCACATAGAACTTTTGAAAATGAATGAAATAACTTATATATTTAAAATATCTCCTTATAACCTAATTATAAAAGAGAAATATAATAACTTTCCAGTGCAAAAGAATAATGCTCATGTATAATGTGAGCATGACCAACATTGAGGCAAATAGAAATCTTTCAGCATTTGATTGTATGCAATGAGAATACAGCACATATTCTGTGATATTCCTTCCAAAGAGATATAACCTGAATTGGGTTATCACGAAATCATCATAACATTATTTGGCAGGTATTCTACATATGATCTGTTTCTGAATGGAAGATTCTAAATAATGCAACACATATCTCTCAACTTTATTCTTCTACTTTTTTTTTTAATGTGGCACTGGGGGGGGGTGGAACCCAGAGCCTCACGCGTTAGACAAATACATTTTGTTTGTTATTTTTATATATTTATTTGAGAGCGACAGACAGAGAAAGAGGCAGATAGAACGAGGGAGAGAGAATGGGCGCGCCAGGGCCTCCAGCCACTGCAAACGAACTCCAGACGCGTGCACCCCCTTGTGCATCTGGCTAACGTGGGTCCTGGGGAGTCGAGCCTCGAACCAGGGTCCTTAGGCTTCACAGGCAAGCGCTTAACCACTAAGCCATCTCTCCAGCCCTCTTCTACTTTTATAAAAGAAAATATTGGGACACATAGAGAAATTTGAGTGAGGTGTAAGGATTAGATGATGGTAATGCAATGTTAACTTTTTGATAAGGAGTAGTTGCATGTGATTATATGATTGTCCTTGTTTTCAAGAAACTTCATGAAATTATTCAAGCGTGACAGGGTACCATGCCACTAAATAACCAATAAGTGATTTATAAAATATGTTCTATGTTTAAATTTGTTTTATAATTTTGTTACTTTTCAAAATAATAAAAAGAATTTTATTTCATCCATATGGCCCAAGTCAGCACTAATATGGATAAATTATGCATAAATTCCTTCCAAAAATATTCTTCTGTGACTATATTACCTTTTTAAAATATTTTATTTTTAAATAATTTTATTTTATTTGTTTATTTATTAGAGACACAGAGAGGGAGAGAGAGAGAGAGTGTGTGTGTGTGTGTGTGTGAGAATGGGTGCATCAGGGCCTCTAGCCACTGAAAACAAACTCCAGACACATGCACCATCATGTGCATATGGCTTACGTGGGACCTGGAGAATTGAACCGGGGTCCTCAGGCTTTGCAGGCATATGACTTAACTGCTAACCCATCTCTCCAGCCCTAAATATTTTATTTTATTTATTTATTCATTTCACAGAGAAAGAGAGAGAGAGAGAGAGAGAGAATGGGCGCACCAGGGCCTCCAGCCACTGCAAATGAACTGCAGACACATGTGCCCCTTTGTGCATCTGGCTAACATGGGTCCTGGGAATCAAACTTCATCCTTTGGCTTTGCAGACAAATGCCTTAACCACTATGCAATCCCTTCAGTCCCAATATATTACCGTTTTTTACTTTCAGAAGATAACTTGTGATCTAATTTTGGCTAGAGGGTATAACAAATACTTCAAAATTTGTTTTGGAAAATGAATTAATTTGAGTTTACATACTGCAGATAAAATTCATATTCTGTTTCCTTTGCTTTTTTAAAAATATATCTAATTTACATACTAATATTTGTATTTACTCATGAATTTCAGTATTATCATTTAATAGATGTATATAACATACAATGGTCAAGTCAGAACGATTAGCATTTTCAAAATTTTAAGTATAATCATTTATAAGTCTGAAGAATGTTAAAGCTCTTCTATAGTTATTATGAAGCATTTAATTATTTTATGCTGTCATTGCCCTACCATGCTGTAGAACATCAGAATTATTTCCCTTTCACTAACTATTTTGCTGCCCATTATGCATTTCCCATCTTCTTCCCATCCCCATTTCGAGCCTTTAATGAGCTCTATTTGTATTTTTATTTGTAAAATTTTTTAACTTGTATTTATTTGAGAGAGGTAAAGAGAAAGAAAGAGAGAAGGGAGAGGGAAAGAATGGGTGCACTAGGTCCTTCAGCCACTGCAAACAAACTCCCGGTGAATGTGTCACCTTGTGCATCTAGCTTACATGGGTACTGGGGACTTGAACCTGGGTCCTTAGGCTTTGTAGGCAAGCACCTTAACTGCTAATCCACCCCTCTAGCACTAATATTCAACATTTCTTTGAGGCTTTCACCAGAAATTTTTAAGCCATTGCACAGCACACCAATATGAGAAGAATATGTCATGAGGATATATGAATGTTTCAACTCAACTTCAGTATTATGAACAAACTTTTCAACATTTTAGATATGCTAGGGCTATCAATTCTTCATTTATCTGCTATTGTAAGCATTAGGGCTATTTCTCTTGTCTTTCTAGTCATGTGGGGATTATACTTCTCATATCCTTATAATGGATTCCTGGTTAGCTTGGTTAAGGAAATATGAATAGAAATGATATGCTGGTGAAAACATATAGCAATTGGTGTGTGATTTCTTGCACTCTGTTTTGCCTGTTGACAAGTGAATGGGATAGGTTTGTGAGTGATGAAGACTTGCTTAATCTGGATCACCATTTAAGGACAGTTGCCTGGTATCACAGTAAACATTGAGGAAAGAACATTAAAAAACTGCTTGAGATACGTCACAGAGATTTTAGGTTTTTAACCTATATAATAATAATCCAAACACAGTGAGCGAGTGAGAGAGAGAGAATATGAATTAATACAGGCTCAACATTTAACTCTGCAGTAAATAATATTCTGATAAAGGCATGCTTTTCTTAAACGTTTGATTTAATACATTTTAATTCAATTTTTCATCTGAATTCTACAGTGCAAGCAATATAAAACACTAAATTCTGAAGCTCTTTGTATTATTCTATTAGTTATTACTATATGCACGGGTGAGTAATCTGGTCCATCACTAAGAAACTCCCATTTCTTCTCTCAAAATATAAGCAGCACTGTAGAAAAAAAAAAACAGGCATGACTGTGTCATTCTGGGTAAGAAGCTAAAAGGAAAAATATATGCATATATGTATGATGATGTAAAGTTCATATCCCTTATGTATGATGGGGAATGTAATGACTATAGTTACTATAAAGCTAATTTGTCTCTAAAATACTTGACTATATATATATATATATATATATATATATATATATATATATATAGTCTACTCCCCTAACTTTACAAGAGTTATTATAGTTCATATACTCATATTTTATCACATCATAAGCATTTTTGTCTGAGTAATAAATCAGTTGATATTCATAGTGTTGCTTCTATATCCTGAATGCTAAGAATATTGGTCCATACCACCTCAGGACAGGACAGCTTTTCTACTTCTATATTATCCCTTAGTGTCTTCTCTTCCTTTACATCTTTTCACAGTTCTTCCAGTTCTTTCCCATGACCTAATAAAATAATATTTGTTATATTTTTGTTCTTTATTCCAATAATGATATAGGCTTGGCTATTTATAGACAGTATCTTCACTAAACCCTTTCTATTATGCATAAATTGTCAGAAAGATTAATGCATTTATAGACTAGACAAAGAATTTGGAGTAAGAGGAAATAATATGATAAATTAAATATTTACAGATTCATAGCTGCAAAATGCATAAAGGTTCTATAAACCTTTTACCCAGTATCCCTCTATGTGTGGATTCTTATATAATTTCAGTACAGCATCAAAATATTGACATCAATACAAGGTACCGACATTGTTTAGATTTCATCAGTTTTCTATGCACTCATATGCATATATATACATATGTGTGTGTGTGTGTGTGTGTGTGTGTGTGTAGCTTGGTGTGACTTTATCACATATATAGATTTGTGAAATATGACTACCCTTAAAACTGTCTCATTTACCACAAGCCTTCTTCGTGTAACACCTTTGGTAGTTTTACTGACTCCACTCACCATATAAGTTGCAGTAAAATTAATGGAAATGGAGATCATCAGATTAAGTTAACTAAGCCAGACCCAAGATAAATAGTACACTTTATAGTATATGTGGAATATAAGATTCTAAATATATACATATTTGTATAAAAAGCACACATATACATACATGTAAGGAAAATAAAAATAAGACTATGTGGAGGCACTGGAAGAGAAATAGGAGAGGATAATAGGGAGTTAATATAGTCAAAGTACATGATATATTTAAACAATTCTATTGTAAAATCCATTGGTTTGCATAATGAATATACACTAAAAATGGTAACCACTATTTTGTTATTCCTCTCTATGGTATTTTAAGAATGTAGAATAAGTGTATTCATATACTATATATACCTGTTGATACTGGGTTTCACATCTTTCATAATTTTCTTGAGGTTTATCAGTCATTGCAGTCATCAAAGATTACTTTATCGGTATTGCTGAATACTATTTTACTAGATGGATTGGCCAGTTTGTTTAACCATTCTCTCAGTGAAAGATATCCATTTGGGGGATGCTGTGAGTATACCCATGGAGTAACCTCCCCCATTAACAATTGTGTGAACTTGTTTTCATTTCTGTAAACTAAATGCTCAGGGGTGTAATTGCAGGGTTATATGGGAGTTTCATGTTTAGTTTTTCGAGAAAGTCCAAGCATTTTCTAGAAAAAAATGTTGTTTTATATTCTCATTATAAATTTATTAGAGATATCATTTCTTTATAGCCTCACTAACATTTATTGGTGTCATTTTAGTCATTTTAATAATTGCATACTGATAGACTATTTTGGCTTTGTGGTTTTAATTCCACTTCCCCAGTGAATAATGATGGCTAATATCATTTAATATGATTACATGCCATCTGAATGTCTATTCAAAATGTTTTTATCATGTCATTATTTTCTAATTGAATTTTTTTGCTATTGAGCTTTGAGAGTTTTTTAAAATGTATTCTAGATACAAATCCTTTCCTTGAAATATGTCTTTTAAATATTTGTTCTAAGTCAGTAGCAATTTTTATTTTCATGGCTAACATGTTTGTTGACATGTCTGAGAACTCTTTATAAAGACTTACATCACAAATATTTTCTCTTATATTATTTTCTAGATGTTTGTTTTTTTTAAGTTTTACATGGTACATTTGAGTCAGTTTTAATAAGTAATTAAGTTTATTTTTGCTTTTTTATTATAACTTAATGAAAAGATTACCAATATTAAATTGAACTGTATTTGAGACTTTGTCAAAAAGTAGCTGTTCATATTTTTGTTGGTCTGTGTGAGTTAATCTTCCTTGTCAAGTTGACATGATTTAGAATCACCTAGCATATTAGTAAAGCATACCTGAGGGTGTGCCTGTGAAGATGTTTCCCAAAAGATTTAACTATGGAGGAGAAGGCCAACTCAGAATGTGTATTGCCCTGTCCTATAGGCTAGAAGCCCAGACAAAATAACAGAAAGGGAAGGAGAAAGACTACAGCACAGGCATTCTCTCTCTCTGCTTCCTGGTCACCATGATATGAGCAGCTCATATCTGCTATACCCTCTCTTCGATAAGTAAATGAAAGCTCTGAAATCGATTCAAAGTAAACTTCCTGCTTTAAGTTATTCGTGTCTGGTTCTTTGTCATAGAGATGAAAAAGTTAACTAAGAAAATGGTGGAATTAAACCTGGGTAGAGTAAGTTCTTATATGGGATGCAATTGAATATTAGTTTTTCTATGCCTTCATAGAAAACTTCATTAGATTTTTATAAAATTACACCAAATATGAAAATTAATTTTGGGAGAACTGAAATACACAATATTAACTATTTCAAACTATGCATGTGTTACATTATTAAAAAGTCTTACTTGATTTATTTATAATTTTTATTAATGCTATATACTTCTACATATACACATACATACCATATATATTAAAACCAAATAGAAGTGACCTAACGGTAACTCTCAATTCCATTCTCTATGTGGAACACTGGCCTGTTACTGATCCATTCTTAGCAGTAACGTAACCTCTGTTGTAATTCATCAGGTTTCGTCCACTTTTCCAAGTGTTTTTTCACAGAGGGAAGTCTTTTGCCATGTATTTGGTACGCTTTGGTATTTATTGTTTATGTTGCTTGGGAGTTTGGGTTGCAGGCTTCTGTGATACTCAGCTCATTAAAGATAAAAAGAAGTTCTTGAAGACTCAACATGTCATCATGCCTTAATTTCTAAAATTCCTCATCAGTCTGTATCGTTTATATCCAACTTTAAGATATCTTTCACTTTAAGGTTATTTAATCATATTTACAGAGGATTTTCAGGGAGAATACTATAAGCCCTCTTGTTTTATAATCATAATAACTTGGCATATGTTTATAAACTAGATCAGAAAAGAATTTTCTGTTTGTCTATGAGTCTTTTAGAATTCTCTCTAGAGCTCATCATCAGGCTCCTCCCTTCTAAAATTGGTTCCAGTTGGGATATAATCCAAGCTATCTCAGAAGGCCACATGTTGGTGCTCCAGTTTACAGTTCAAGCTCAGTTAATCTCTTAAATCACCATAACCAAGACATTAAGTGTGTGAAAGAAAGTACCTTAAAGTAGGCCAGGTATGGTGGTGTGCACCTTTAATCCCAGCACTCGGGAGGCAGAGGTAGGAGTATCACCCTGAATTCGAGGCCACCCTGAGACTACATAGTGAATTCCAGGTCAGCCTGGACCAGAGTAAGACCCTATCTCAGAAAGCCAAAAAACAAAAGCCAAATAAAAAAGAAAAAAGAAAACACCTTGAAGTAATTCCACCTACCACATAAGTCACTCACAGCTATAAGAATCATGGATTTTGAGGTCTTGACTGTCATGGAACAAAAATTCTCTCTGTGCTCAGTTTATTTTCAATATCTATAGAAATTATATGACCATAATGATAAGATTTTTGATCCTTGTCAAAGTTTGGAATGGTTGGTTATATATCAAATTGTACAAAGATAAGTAGAAGAAATTATTACTTTTTTTGGTTTTTCAAGGTAGGGTCTCACTCTAGCCCAGGCTGACCTGGAATTCACTATGTAGTCTCAGGGTGGCCTCGAACTCATGGTGATCCACCTACCTCTGCCTCCCGAGTGCTAGGATTAAAGGCATGTGCCACCAAACCCCGCTTAATTATCACATTTCTTAATTTAAAGTACATCATTAAACTGGAATTTGTGAAAGTAAAGAAAAATTAAATAATAAAACTGACGATGCATATTTCTTATTAATTATGTCTATAAGACTATATTCTAGAAGTGATAACATACTGACAATGACAGGATTCTACTTGATAACTTAAAATCAATTTTTTCATATTTTTATTAGATATGGACATATTTATATGCAAACAACAAATGTTGGTACCATCCTTTCCTTCTTCCCTGCCCCTTTTCTGAAGAGGCCTATCTCATTGGGGATGCAGGTCATACCCATGGGGATTGGGGGTCATGCATTTTTGAGAGGGAGAGGCAATGTCTCTGTGCATAATGAGCCAATTTGTGGCTCTAACAATCTTTCTGCCCTCTCTTCTACAAAATTCCCTGAGCCATGCTGGGAGCATTTTAAGTCTACTTCAGTGATGGGCGTTTAGGAACCTCTGCATGTCTAGTTTAGTAGTTGTTTAGTGTCCTCATTATCTTTCACCATCACCCTTGTGCTGATATCAGTTTAACTAAAAAGGCCATACTCTTGCTCATTTCCCCAATTCCTCTGTGGTTTCAGGTGTGGCCAGAGTAGATTAAAATCAAATGCTAAAACAACTACCTTTGTTTAGAGTGAAAGATACCATAAGAATATACTTTTAAAGGACAGGAGAGATCGCTTAGTGGTTAAGGTGCTTGCCTGCAAATTCTAATGACCCAGGTTTGATTTCCCAGTACCCATGTAATCCAGATGTACAAGGTGCTGCATGAGTCTGGAGTTTGTTTGCAGTGGCTGGAGGCCCTAGCGTACCTATTCTCTCTCTCTCTCTCTCTCTCTCTCTCTCTCTCTCTCTCTCTCTCCCTCTTTCACTCTATGTCTAGCTCAATAAATAAATAAATATATTTAAAAAATAGAGCTGGAGAGATGGTTTAGTTGTTAACGGCTCTTGCCTTTGAAGCCTAAGGACATGGTTCAATTCCCCAGATCCTGCATAAGCCATGGAACATGCATCTCGAGTTCATTTGCAGTGGTTAGAAGGCCTGGTATGCCCATATTCATTCTATCTCTCTCTTTCTATCTCTCTTTCGCTCTCATAAATAAATAAAAATAAAATACTTAAAAAATAATATACCTTTACATAGATATTTTTCCACATGGACAATTTTAAAATAGGAAGCAAAATGCTTTTTCCCATTTAGACAAACAATTATAGCTCTATTTATTGACTAAACGTTTTTCTTCTTAAAATTATGCACTATGGGGCTGGAGGAATGGCTTAGCGGTTAAGGCGTTTGCCTGCAAAGCCAAAGGACCCAAGTTCTATTCCCCAGCACCCACGTTAGCCAGATGCAGAGAGTGGCGCATGCGTCTGGCTTTTGTTTGCAGTGGCTGGAGGCCCTGGGTCTCCCATTCTTTCTCTCTCTCCCTCTTTCTCTCTGTCAAATAAATAAATAAATAAAAATAAAAAAATGTTTTTAAAAATTATGCACTATAATACTATGGCAGATAGTAAATGTTCATTTGATTTGCAACACAATATTGTTATAGAAATGTCTAGGAGACATTTAAAAACATGTTCACAGTGAGTCACCAGAACCATGTTTTCTAGGGATTAAAATACAACCAGGAAAAGACTTCAAATAGCCTAATATAAGCTCTTAAAATTAGTCCAAGTTCTATGGCAATTAAACAAATCTTCAAGAAAATGTCATAATCAAAATACCAAGAAATTTTGTAGGAGTTTTATTTGCCTTTTCCCCACTTTTTCCTTAATGTGGCTCAGTGTGGTAAAAAGAAGAAATATAGTTATGCTTTATTTTCCAAGTGCTGTAAGGAACAGAACAGATACTAATTCAGTCATTTTAATTGACTGTGTGATATAAAGAAACTGGTTCATATTTTCATGAGTGGAAGTTCAGTCAATATATTTCAGTCTGAAAAGGGCTGCTAAAGACAGAAGTAGGTAACATAGAATAGAAAAGCTGAAGGGGAACAGCAGATAGGTAGATAGGTAGACTTCAGGGACAAAAGATTATAGAACATTGTAAGATATCATGTAAGACAAAGTAGGTTGGGCTCAAACTCATAGGACATTTAAAAGCAGTCATATGTATGAGTAGAGTTTTTTTTAAAGCATACAAGCAAACCAGTTATGAAGGACATGTTCAGAAATCTAGAAAAGGCCAGAATCTTTAACTAGCATGATTTAAAAGTTCAGAACAGCGTAGTTAATTACTGAAAGTCTTCCCTGCCAGTCTATAAACAATCAGAAGAGGTGAGTGCTTTTAAAAATTCTTGAGTTTTAAGAACAGATAAAAAGTGCCACAAAGAAATAGGAAAACCAATCCTATCTAAAAGAACAAAATAAACTGGGCATGTTGGCGCACACCTTTAATCCCAATACTCGGGAAGCAGAGGTAGGAGGATGGCCGTGAGTTTGAGACCACCTGAGACTCCATAGTGAATTCCAGGTCAGCCTGGGCTAGAGTGAGACCCTACCTCGAAAAACCAAAATAAATAAATAAAAAATAAAAGAACAAAATAAATTACCAGGAACCATTCTTGAGTCATACAAATGAAAAGGATGTTCTGTAGTAGAAACTGAATTTTAAAAAAAAATGGAAGTATGCTGGACAATAATTCAAAAGATATAAAGTATGTTTTCCTATAAAGGTAACTATCAATAAAATAAATATTATTTTAATTTTTGTTTGTTATATCAGTTATTTTAAATTTAATTTCATGAGAGAAGATACATACTGATTATATTAGTTACTTGTTTTCATTGTTATGACAAAAATACCTAACAAAAACAAGATTAGGAAGGAAAGTTTACTTCAGCTTTTAGTTTCAGGGGTTATAGTCCATCATAGAAGGGAAAGCATGGTGGGAGGAGCATGAAATAGCTGTCACATGCAGCCCAAAGTCAGAAAACAAAGCAATAACTGCTGGTGCTTGCCTTGCTTTCGCCTTTGTATACTGTCTAGGACCCAACCCTGTAGAATGGTATCACCCTCATTTATGGTGGTTTCTCCCACCTCAATTGACCTAATCTAGAAAATCCCTTAAAGACATGCCAAAGTATTGATTTTCATTGTATATCTATGTACTGTCAAGTTGACAACAGAGAATAACCATGATACTTACAAATATAGTTTGTCACTGAATATTATCCATTCATCTGTTGATGGGGATCTAGATAGATTCCACTGCCTTGCTATTGTGATTAGTCCAGCAATAACATAGATGGACAAAGTATTTCTGTCATGGTGTAGAAAGCCTTTGGGTGTATTACCATGACTAGTCTAGATGGAGTATGTGGAAGTTCAGGTTTTTTTTTTTTTTTTTTGAGAAATCACACTGATTTCCAGATTGGCTGTACCAGTTTATACTTCCACCAGCAGTCTATAAGGACTCTTATTTCCCTTAATCTTTGGGGTAGCCATAAGGAAGCTAGACTCTCACCTAAAACAGTATATAACATTTAATTTAAAATGAATACTAGCCCTAAATCTAAGACTTATATCTTAAAATATCTTTGAAAAAATATAAAGAAATAATTGCATAACATTGGATTTGACAATGATTTGTTGAATGAATTAATTCCATTCTCCAAGCAAACACACACATACAAGACACAAAAGGACAAATAACATATGAACTCACTCTTGAAGAAGTTAAAAGGTTGAACTCAAATATTGATAATACAGTAACAGTTATCTGAAGCCAGAGAGAGTAGAGGGTGGAGAGGGAAAATGATTGATGGATAATAAGTTGCAATTAGATAAAAGTAAAAAAAATCATATATGCTATTCCACAACAGCATTACTGTAGACAAGGACAATGTATTACATAGCTCAAAGGCTAAACAAAATGCCATGTAATTATTTCTTTATATTTTCTCTATTTTTTCAAAGATATTTGAAGCTATAAGTCTTAGATTTAGGCCTTTGATTCATTTTAAATTAAATGTTACATATTGTTTTAGGTAAGAGTTCAGTTCTACAGCTACATAATGTATATATGTACAGAAGTTTCACATCACTAATATATATAACTGTTGTGATTTATATATAAAGTAAAAATTATTTAAAATATGTCATTAAATTTTGAACTAGGGTTTATGACTATTCTATAATGTCCACATGCATTCTATAAACTTAATGAGAGTCCATAATAATAATTTATATAACTCATAATTTCTAAAGTTCAGGAATTAAGGAGTTGACTAATTGCATTTATCTAACATAAATAAACCTAGTTTAGAAATATTAGTTTGTAGAAATGTACATAGATGATTCCTGGAAAAAAGTTTAGTGATAGAAATTCAAAGTAGACTATCATATTATATATATGTATATATATATATATATATATATATATATATATATTCAGAGGAATTGTTTAAAGCTGAAGACTTTGGTAAAGACAGTAATATTGGGAATAGAAACTGGTAAGACATGCATTTCCCTTCTACTTTTTATTTTTTAGTACTAGAGAAGCATCTGTTTATCTTAGTTTGGAAAGTCAATAATTGTGATATTCTTCTAGCCATGGGCTATATATTCCTGTGCAAATCTTAGGCTCTTTTTTCTTGAATTTTCTGAGTGGAAATGTTTCTTTGAGTTGAATTTTTTATTTTTCTAATATGATCTTCAAAAACATTTTGTTAGGAGAATAGTAAATATTTTCACTAAAACCATTGTCCTACCTGATGTTTGCAAGTAATACGAACCTACTGTCTTTAGTAAAATACTCCACAGAACACTAGTAGACTCTGAATCCAGGCCTCTAGTCATGTATTTTCTAGTAATTACCAGTTTCTTAGTAATTATGGGTGAGTGTATAGGTTGGAGTTCAAAATACATCAAATTATTGAAATTAAGTTGCTCATATTGGTTTACAGAAAACTTTCCACTAATTGTATGGATAGCTCATATTATTCCTTAAGCTAGTTATCATTCAAGAACTGAACATTAATGTTAGAGGTAAAATCTATACATAAGCAAGCAAAGTTATAGTGGGTGTTCAAACCAATTGTGATTTTGGAGGTTTCCAATAATTATAATTAAAGGCTTTTGTCTTTGTATTCCTGACAATAACATTCATTTTAGTATTAGCACAAGTACACCTTGCTGCCTTAGATGACTTACATAATTGTGGCAACTTTGTTTTTATGCTGATGACTGCAAAAGAAAAATGTTTTTAATGACAAAAGGGAGACTACAATAATCCTATGAAGCATTGCATTGGGACATGAGTCAGAAATAAGCCTATAAACTTAAAAAAATAATGACGCTTAAGAGTAATTGCCTGTGTTAGAGCAAATTATCAAAGTAAACAAAATGACCTGGGGGGGGGGGGGCATCAAGCTTTTAGTATATACATTTTCAACATAAACTGTGACCAGTTAGGTTTTTTTTACCTTAGCAAGATGAATAATGTCCTTTTCAAGGCTTTGGACTTATTAGTTACCAATAACTACCTTAGTTTTCTTTTTATTGTTCACTTTTAAAGAAGAAGAATTAGTTCTACAAGAACAGAATATAAATGTCTCAGGTTTTGGAAGAGCAAAAAACTGGGTTGCTTTTTATTTGTCTGAGTGTCTCATTCCTTCATATACTGCTAACAATCTATACACATTAGTTATACATTTGAGGATTTTAGTGATTAGAAATTACTCTTTGGGAAGTAGAATCAGACAAGCTTATCTAGAATATCTTTTATCAGTGACTTACTTTCCAATCCTTAGAAACATATATTCATATCTTTCTTCCCTACTTTTTTTCTGGCTCTTCCACTGTAAGATCTAGGTCATTAAACTATATTTTTCTACAACTTAACTGCCCCTGTCACTTTCCATGTATTGGGCTGGGCCTATTAGTTATGTAGACCTGTAGCCTGTTACTCATCCCAGACAGGACAAAACATGTTATGTATGCAGTAGTTGGACCAGGTATATATTTGTAATATAAGTAAGGCCAAATAAAGCCTTTGGGTGAAAGGACAGCATACATACTGGAGAAAACTTTATATATACTTTAATATATAGATAGAGATAGATAACATAGACAGAGATGATACCGCTAAAACTAGATATTGGAGTTCAGTCCTTATTTTTGTTCTGTAAAAATAGTCTATTGGGACTGAGGAGATAGCTCAGCGCATAAAGTGCTTGCTATGCAAGCATGAGGTACTGAGTTTGGAACCCCATAACCCATGTCAAATGCTCAGTGTGGTGGTACACACCTGTAAACCAAGTGCTGGATTTCTTGCCAGCAAGCCACTCTAGCCAAATCCATGAGCTCTAGGTTGAGTGAAAGAACCTATCTCAAAACTAAGGTGGAGAGTGATTGAATGTTTACAATTGACATTGACCTCCAGGTTCTACATACACACACACACACACACACATGCACACACACACACAATTATGAACACACACATGCACATACATATCCACACCCACCACGTGATCTTTGATCAAAAATTTTAAGATCTAAACACATCTATGTTTTCCTATCAAGAAAGTCTATTACATATAGAAGGGTGTCTCATATATTCTTCTTTTTAAAAATTTTGTTTGTTTGTTTGTTTGTTTATTTATTTGAGAGCGACAGAGAGAAGGAGGCAGAGAGAGAGAGAAAGAGAGAATGGGCACGCCAAAGCTTCCAGCCTCTGTAAACGAACTCCAGATGCGTGAGCCCCCTCGTGCATCTGGCTAACGTGGGTCCTGGGGAATTGGGCCTCGAACCGGGGTCCTTAGGCTTCACAGGCAAGCGCTTAACTGCTAAGCCATCTCTCCAGCCCATACATTCTTTTTAAAAACTTTCTTGTTTTTTTTTTTTTTATTTATTTGAGAGTGACAGACCGAGAAAGGAAGAGGCATATACATAGAGAAAGACAAACTCCAGATGCATGCACCACCTTGTGCATCTGGCTTAAGTGGGTCTTGGGGAATCAAGCCTTGAGCCGTGGTCCTCAGGATTCACAGGCAAGCACTTAACTGCTAAGCCATCTCTCCACCCCTATTCTCTTTTTTTTGATCTTCTATTTCTTCCTCTGATTATGATACAAAATTTTACATAGTCAAGTTGTGAATAAGAGATAATGTTTGAGTCCTTCTATCTATCCCTTATAGTCTAGCTGATAAAACCAGATAGATATAAAGTCACTATCTAATGATGCTTGAAAATAATTTGATGTTGACACTAATGCCATGGACAATAAGTATCAGAGCTCAGAGAAAGAATTACTATGTAGGCTGAAGTAATGGGTGGAGACTTCATTAAATTCCAAGTGATTTAAAAGGGAAAAAAAACCTTAGAGATCTAGAAGGATGTGGATTGAGAACTGATAGTAAGTGCATAAGGAAAGTGAGTCTAGTGTTTTATATTTGTAGACTGAACTAAAGAGTTGGTATGGAACAGGGATAATTATGGGATGGAGTAGAGATGAGGTACATACATGTCCTGTAAACACAGAAAAAATCAGTTTTATTTACACTACAAATCCCCTATAGTCATAATTCTACAATATTCCAATATCTCATTGTTCACATGATATGGGAAGGTTAGAAATAAGTTATGAGTTTTCTAATTCATAGTTAAGTTCTGTTTTCTGCACTCCCAGAAATGGTATTGTTGGACCATATGATATCCACTTTTATGGGGTGCTGAGAAGGATAGAGCTCAGGCCAGCACATCCACAAGCAAGTGCCTTTAACTGCTTAGCCAGCTTTCTTGCCCCTCAATCTTTCTTTATCAATTTGCAAAACATATAAGTCATTTATTTACATGTATTGTCCCTTCCACCCTCCCTTCCTTCCTCCTTTTCTTTCTTTTTCTTATTTTCTTTTTTTCTCTCTTGAGACAAGGTTTTCCTGTATATTTAAAATTAGCTTCAGACTTTCTTTGCAGTACTGAGTATTCTAAATGCTGGAGTTATAGCTGTGTACCACTATGGCCTCGTTTTATGTTATTTTTGTTAATGCATATTAACAGTACATACCCATATGTGGTTTAACTAGATTGTCTGCTAGATCTCTTTTCATTTTTATGAGCAACCCTAACATTGTTCTCCATAATGGCTGTAATTTAATTTCCCCCCAATAGTGTATGAGACTTTCTTCTTTCCAACATGCTCCTCATACATTTTATCTTTTTAATTATAGCTATTCTTACCAGGATGTGGCTTTTAATTTGCATTTTTGATTATTAAGTGATATTTATCATTTTAAGTCTTTTTTTGGAAATGTCTAATCAGATCATTGGCTTATATTTAATTGGATAATTCGGAAGCGTTATTAAGTTTTTTGAGTTTCACACCTGTTTTGATCATGAGTCCTTTGTTAGATGAGTAGTTGCAAGCAATTTGCCCTATTTTTCAAATTGTATGTTCACTCTATTGATGTGTTTTCAGCTATAAATAAACCTTTTATAATTATTGTTACAACAGAAAATTTTAACATTTTGTGGAGCTGGGGATTGAATCTATGGCCTTGCAACCCTTTGGCAAAAGCCCTGTAGCTGAAACCACATCCTCAGTCTTTTAGACACTTTTCTTCTGAGATTCAGGAAAGTCTCTTAACTTTAAGTCCCATAAAATCAAAACACAAGTTTCGTACTCCCAAAATATAATGGAAGACCATAAACATTCCTATTCCCAAATGGAAGGAGGAAGCCACAGACAGATAAAACTGGACCAGAGTAGGTAAAAACTCAGAGAGCAAATACCAAATATCATGCTTCATGCTGGGTTTCTGGGACTTGTGATGACTTCATCTGGGCTTCAAAAGGTTTGTATAGCTCTGCCCCTCCAGCTCTACTGCTTATAGCACAAATGGTCTCCACTCTTTTGAGACAGATCTACTCTGAGACTGCAGCTTTCATTGGCAGATATCCCATGGTCCTGGCATTTTCAGCATCCTGGGATCTCTATGGCAACTTAAAGCTCACACTCACAGTTCACTCTGCTGTCTCTCAGGGTCTCCTAACAGGGATTTTGACCCTGACATATAGTTTTAGCAAGTGCTTCTGGAAAGCTATTAGAAAAATGCTCTATGACCTCCTCCATCTTGCATCTTTTTTTTGTTTGTTTGTTTGTTTTTTTTGGAGGTAGGGTCTGCCATGAACAAAAAACTATTTATATGTGGTTGATACTGCCAAGTGTTGGTGCCAGCATTGGATGGAGTCATAGCACCCTCCATGTGCTGACCCTGGGGATCAGGGAACTCTTTTAGCATTCTCCCTTCTGGCCTTATCAAAATAATTCTCACTATTACAACCTAGACCTTTCCATGAGTGAGGTTTGGCCCTCAGCACATCTTTCCTACTGTTCCAATGCTTCTTTTTAATGTTGCTTATTTCCTTAATAATTACAACCAATTTATTTGGAACTTTGAACTTGCTCACATTTTTTTTTTTTTGGTCAAACATCACATTTTTCCTATCTTTCAGCCCTGTATTTTACTTTGATTCACTACAGTTCTGAATCAGAGCAGTTAGCAACAACTGTGCCTTATAAAAATAAATCCAAATTGTATAAAATAAAATGCTATAAGCTAGGAAAAGTTACTGCCATACTAGATTTTAAAACTAAATGTTAGCATAGAAATGAAATTTAAAACTGTAAACTCAAACACAGGTATCACTCAAGTTAAAAAGTTCAGCAGATGTTCTACCAACACAATGATTAGCAAGAATTTGGGGAAATAAATAATTTTCATTGTTGGTATGATGGAATGTATCAGATTTCCACATCTATGAGAACAAGGTACATATCCTATATTTCAAAAAGTTGTTCTATGACAGTTATTTTAGTGAAATATTTCCCTTCACTAAGTCATAAGCAGGATAATTTTATGTACAGTTGTAAATAATGTAACTTCCTCCAACTTACCTTTGGTCAATAATTTTGTTACTATTTCTTTAATTGGTAGGTGTATAGGTGTATTTTCAACATTTTAATATGAGTTACATTTATTTATTTATTTATGAAAGAAAGAGGGAGAGAGAGTGAGAAACAGAGAGAGAATAAGCATGCCAGGGCCTCCAGCCACTGCAAACTCCAGATGCAAGTGTCACCTTGTGCATCTGACTTGAGTACTAAGGAGTTAAACTTCGGTCCCTAGGCTTTTCAGGCAAATGCCATAAACACTGAGCCATCTCTCCAGGCCCTGTCATAAACTTTAAAAAAATTTTATTTTATGCACCTTTATATATTTGAGAAAGAGACAGAGAGGAAGAATGAGAGAGAGAACGGGCACTCCAAGGCCTGTAGCCGCTGCAAATGAACTCCAGATGCATGTGCCACCTTGTGCATCTGGCTTATGTGGGTCCTAGGGAATCAAACTTGGATCCTTTGGCTTTGTAGATAAGTGCCTTAACTACTAAGCCATCTCTCCATCCCTATTATAAACTTTTAAATTAAAGGTTAATTATCTGAACTATCTTTAAATTGAATTCCTTGCAATGTTTTGATTATTTTGGTGGTGCTGCTACCAATCTTACCAACATTAGTACTTGTTCTAGAAATGTGTTTTTGAGATATATGTATTATATAAATTTGTTGGTGACTACTCCTCTTCAGTTTATTTTTATCATTTGTAGACTCTTCCTTATTTTTCATTTCATCATCATCACCACCAGATTCATCTGACAGAATTTCAAAAAATTGGTGTATCTTGATATTCCTTATCATTCCAGAATTATTTTTTTATTTTCTTTGGTGGGTTTTTTTTTTAAGTTTTCCAGAATGCATTGGATGCATTTAGAAATTCAAGATTCTATTTACTAACTCATAATCTACATTGGACTATATATATGTATATCTATATATACCTTGATGATGCTGTTTAAATGGAGTTGGTACAACTTTTTAAATTTTTTCCATTTATTCCCTCTTTACATTTTGAAAACTTTCTTTACCAAGAAAAAAGCCACTGAATTGAACCATAGTCTTCTTTAAAGAAGGCACTGTGCCTGCTCTGTTGCAAAGCAGTATGTATAGATTTCTCAGTTCAATTTATTTTCTCTTACAATTAAAGCAGGGTATCTTTTAAATTTGAGAAAGTTTCTCTTCCTTTCCTTCCATAATTGTAAATGTCTCTGTTTGGAAAGGAAGACGTTTGTCACCTTCTCTAGCCTTTCTTTTTCCTGTTGTCTTAGACAATGAGACTCTTTTTCCTTCTTCCTTGTTGTTCTTCTCAGTCATCATCATAGTTCTCCTCCTCACTCTTCTCATAGGGACTGGACAATCTGGGTGGACATTCCCCTTTTTATAACAGAAATGTCCCGAGAAAACAAGCTGTAGAATGGTGC
Source organism: Dipus sagitta (assembly GCA_036346955.1). Taxonomy (NCBI): domain Eukaryota; kingdom Metazoa; phylum Chordata; class Mammalia; order Rodentia; family Dipodidae; genus Dipus; species Dipus sagitta. Next base: position 68,432,567 of record CM070776.1, read on the forward strand.
TGCTGGACACCATAGCCCAAAATGGTTCTGGAAGGAGATGTAAGACTTTGCCAAGGAGGTGTGGGGGCTACTCTCCAGTGAGACATCTGTATATCTGGCCCTCACAGTCAGAAAAATTTTCAAAATACTTTGATATAGAAAGAAAACACCCTCTCAGCTTGGGTAGAAACAAATCCCTTGAGTTGGTAAGAGAATATTTAAAAATTACAAGTACAAAAATTGTTAATAGTGAAAGAGTCAATCATTCCCCCAATACAGTTAAAAATAGAAGATTCCCCACTGTCAACATTTCTATATGTCATGGATGTGTAGGTAATAATGAAAGAAAACAAAAGTGCATATTGGAAATAAAAAAGTAGAAAATCTAAATTTCTAAAATATAGATTCTAGGACAAGAACAATTCAGGGCTACATGATACAAACCTAACATTTCAAAATTTTTTAAAAATATTCATATACTGGCTTAGATGGAATCATTTTTGTCCTAACCACTTGTGTTTGTTTCTATTTAAAATGACCCCCATAAACTCATGTGTTTAATATGTAATCCCCAGTGATGGTGCTGTTTGGGAAGTTTATGGAACCTCTAGGAGGCAGAGCCTTGCTGGAGGGAAGTGTGTCACAAGAGGCAGGCCTTGAAGTTTTCGAGTTATTCACCCTTTGATGTTTTCTTTATATATACTTCCTTATTGCTGATGTAATGATGTGATGCCACTTTCCTGCTCCTCCTATGCTTTCCCCTCCATGATGGACTCTATCCTCTGGAAATGTAAGCCAAAATAAGCTTTCCTTCCCTAAGTTGATTTGGTCAGTAATTTACTCTCAGTGATAAGAAAAAAACTGATACAGAAAATTTGGACCATGAGTGGGACCATTGCTGGGCCAAAACAAAGCATGTGGTTCTTGGTCTTTTAAAACTGGTTCATGGGAGGATTATTAAGTTTTTGGAACTTTGTATTCTAAAAGTCTTATAATGCTGTAAACAAAGCTTAATGGACCATTCTGGCAGGAGTTTGGGAGACTAGAAGACTAATAGAAATGAGAACTGTGAAGGTTTGGCTCATGATGAAGTTTCAGAAAGGAAAAAGGAATTTAATGGGGATGGGGCTAGAGCCAATTGATGTTATATTCAAATAAGAATATGACTATGGGCAGGGGAAATGGCGTAGTGGTTAAGGCATTTGTTTGCAAAGCCTAAGGACCCCAGTTCAATTCCCCAGGATCCATGTAAGTCAGATGCACAAGGGAGCACATGCATCTGGAGTTTGTCTGCAGTGGCTGGAGGACCTGACAAGCCCATACTCTGTTTCCCTCTGCCTATTCCCCTCTCTATTCTCTAAAATAAAATAAAATAAAATAAAATAAAATAAAATAAAATAAAATAAAGGCATGAGCCACCATTCCTGAAAATTAAAAAAAAAAAATCTGGTCATATTTGAGAATTTCAGTGAGGTTGAATTTAAAAGGAATAGACTTATAGGCCATTGCCGAGGCCCTCTGTTTCCCACCAGGAATAGATGGTAAGATCCTATTGCTGAAGACTCCACATACTTGGGCTGCAAGACCACTGAGAAATCCTGCTGAAACTGAGCTGATAACCTCCTCCATGAAGACCAGCTGAGAGAAAGCTGGAAGAAGCCATTCTACATGTAGTTCAATGGGAGAAAGGGATACCACCAGTGAAGATACTCAACAGTGGACACTGCAAGCCTTATAATTGGCCAGCCAGGCCAAATGAGCCAACAGGTGCACGTCTGTCATGGTGGAAACCAACTGCCCTCCAATTGGACTTGAGGCTTGCTCCATGGGGGGGAATACATCTCTAATACTGAAAACTTAAAACAGGGGTAGTCATGAGCCCTAGGGGTGTAATATCTGCTGATGTCTGGAAAAATGTATATACTATGCTTATTAAACTGCCCAGTAAGCACTTCTCTTAATATTTATACCCTTATATTAACACTACTCTCACTTTGGGTAGAGAATCTTCTCTTTTCAGATGGCAGTGACCTTGGGATGACTCAGAACATATCATAGTACTGGAAAGAAGTGACTGGAGTACTGAGTAACATCTCGATCACACCTTCCAAGGCTCAGGGTCTAATGAGGAAGAGGTGGCGGAAAGAATGTAAGAGCCAAAGGAAGTGTAGGACTCCTTACAACGTGCTCCCTCCAGACATAAGATGGCCTGGATATCCATGACCCCATAGTGCCTGACACTACCTACACAAGATCATCATAAGAGGAGGAAAAGATCATGACATCGAAATAAAAGAGAGACTGATTGAGATGGGGAGGGGATATGATGGAGAATGGAATTTTAAAGGGGAAAGTGGGGGGAGGGCGGATAGCACCATGGGGTATTTTTTATAATCATGGAAAATGTTAATAAAAATTGAGAAAATAAAATAAAATATGGAAGAGGGGCTGGGAAAATGGATCAGTAATTAAAGGCTCTTATTTAAAAAGCCTGCTATCCCTAGTTCAACTCCCAAGCTATGAACATAAGCTGGACCCAATGCACAAAAGACTTGTATTTGTTTGCAGTGACACACACACATACATCACAAATAAATAAGTAAATAAAAATTTAAAAAATTAAAAAAATAAAAGGAATAGACTAATGTGTTTTGTGGAGTAAATTCAAGGCAAAATTATACTGAGCCTATGGTATAGCTTCTTTTAGATTCCCTGATTCATATATATATATATATATATATATATATATATATATATATATATAGTAAAAGAGAGCAAAATATAGAGCCAGAAGATAATCAAAATATAAAATTTTCATAGAAAGAAATGTAAACAAGCTTAAATTTACTGACACAAAAATTAAAATGGCTTAGGCTTTACTTGTTAAAGATGTTACTTATCCACTGTTATGGAAAACTTAACTTGTCTACAATGGGGCAATAGGGAGTATGTCCTGAGGATAAAACCCAACACACTGAAGGTTCAAGATAGTAAGAATGAAAATTCTTTTGAAAGGAAAAGACCTGAAGAGAGAATGCAGGTCTCTGTTTCCTAAGGTTAGTTTACATAGGCTGTTAATGGTTTGTTCTATTGACACCAAGCTTCATTTCAATTTGAGAGCAGAATTTTGCAGCATCACCCACATGATAGCTTTGGAAGAAGGAAAAATGTGAATGGGATATTTCACCATGGTTCTAGAGAGCCACCATGGATAAGTTGTATGAAACAAAGTCACAGTTCCTGTATAGAGATACTGTGAAGCCACTGAGTGAAGCTGTGAAGGTGGACCTTAAATTGCAATGGAGAACACAGGATGTTAGAAATGCCAGGACCATGAAGTGGTTCCTAAGAAAAGCTGCAAACTTGGGGTGTTTCTCTCCAGCAAATAAGCTACAGGCAGCACAGTTAGGGGGGATAACTATCCAAACCTTTTGCATCCCACAGGATTTCATCATGAATTCCAGACACCAAATGTGGAAACATGGAGCTATAGTATTTGGTATTTGCCATGTTGGGTTTTGAGATTTCTTTGGTCCAATTATTCCCTACTATGTCCCCCTTATTCCCTTCTTGAATAAAGGATATTTATGCTATTATATTTTGGAAGTATATATCTTGTACTATGATTTTATATGACTCACAGTTGAGAATACAATGCATCTGAGAGGAGATTTTGTGCTTTTAAATTTAGACTGAAAAGGGTTATGGGGATTTTTAATGTTTTACTGAATATATTTTACATCATGAGATGTCTGTGAGTCTATGTCTATGGAGACCAATGGCAGAATGTAGTGGTTTGAATGTGATATGTCTCCCATAGGCTCATGTGCTTGAATCTTTAATGCCCAGTGAGTGGTTGTGGTAGTTTGAATAGATGGCCCCCGATATATTCACTGTTTTATTAGTTTGTAGTTTGCATATGCAGCCACCTGGCTGGCTGCAGTGTCACTGGGTGGATCTTAAGGTGTGGTGGTGGGTTTCAGGTTTCAATCTAAAGATATGCAAAGTGTGCTAGCTGGAGTTCCTGAAGTGTGCTGTGCTGTGTGGCTTTTGGCTTGTGCTTCTCTCTCTCTGCTTGGTCCTGTGAAGGCACGCCAGCTTCTTCTGCCACTATGGAACTTCCTCTGGATCTGTAAACTTCAATAAATCCCTTCCTCCTTAACTCTGCCTGATCTGGAAGTTCATCTCAGAAAACCTGAAGCTGTCTGCTATAGAAGTTGGTACCAGGAGTGGGGTGAGTGTACCTCACCATGTGGATATTGCTCTTTTGGAACCTTTGTTTTGGAGAAATGGCCATGGACTTGGTGTTTATAACTGAAGATGCCTTCTGGAGTTGTAAGCCAAGTTTTATGGACTATTTTGATGAGAGTTTGAGAATGTTAAGTGCAGGCAGTACTGAACTTCGAGGCTTGGCTTATGAGTTTTCTAAGGGGAAGGAAAGACTACGAAGGACTTTGTGGGAACTGGGCTACTGGCATAAGGGCTGGCTGTGTCCTGCTGCACAGGCCCAGAGAGTTTGATCAAGGTTAAATTTGTAGTGGAATGATGTGCTTGGCTAGAGATATTGGACTGAAAGTTTTAAGATTTTAAGTTGGAAACCTCAAACAAGTTAAAATTACAGGCACTGAGACTAGTCTTAGGTTATTAAACCTGCTATTGTCAAACACATTAGCAATCTTAAGGAAGAGGGCCCAAATCCCTTACATTAAAACAATGAAATGGATACCTGAGGAAAGAGTATCACAGAAATACAAACTCTTTTGGAAAGAGTTGACTGGAAAAGGAACTTGCTTTTCAAGGTTAGGAATTATTTCATCCCTGAATTAAGAATATAGCTATGTCCTGCACACTTGGTATCAGTTTCAGAAGCATGAAATTGCAAGGAGTGGTCATGAATTGCACACAGTTCCAGGAGCCGCTACTGAGATACAGCATGAGGTAGGGTATGATGCCCTCATAGGCTGGAAGAGCCTTTGGAAGATGGGCCATGATTTGCAAGAACATCTGAAGATGTTTTGTATATACCAGGACTATGTAAGGGCTACCATAGAGTGCACTGTTGGCCTAGGATAGAAGTGTTACCTGGCTACTCTGCTCAGCTGGATGGGTTGAATTGGAAAATCTGGAGCCTGTCCGTCTCTGGCTATATTGAACTTGAACTACAGAAGTATGATGTTGTGTGATGGTGGTTGAGTTTACATTGTTTTAATCTCTCCTTGGTATGCATTATATCAGTTGAAAATGTTTACTCTGTGCCTTTATAGTATATAGTAGTTAGAAGTATTTAACTTGTTTGACTTTACAGACTTACAGTCTTAAATTGGTCAAGACTGTGGGGACCTTTGAAATTGAACTGAGTACAATTTACAATGTGTGATGGTTATAAATGTGTTGGGGGCCAGGGGTGGAATGTGGTAGCTGAATAGATGGTCCAAACATATTCACTGTTTTATTAGTTTGTAGTTTGCATATGCAGCCACCTGGCTGGAGGCAGTGTCACTGGGCAAATCTAAAGTTGTGGTGGTAGGTTTGATATTTCATTCTAAAGATATGAAAAGTGTGCCTAGCTGGAGTTCCTGAAGTGTGCTGTGCTGTGTGGCTTAAGCTTATGCTTCTGTCTCTCTGTGTTTGGTCCTGTGAAAACAGGCCAGCTTCTTCTGCCATTATGGAACTTCCCCTGAATCTGTAAGCTTCAATAAATCCCTTCCTCCAAAATTGTGCTTCTTCTGGAAGTATATCTCAGTGAACCTGAAGTTGTCTGCTACAGTGGTGCTGTCCAGAAAGGTTGTAGAATCTTTAGTAAGTGGTGCCTTGCTTAAGGAAGTTTGTCACAGAGACAGTCTTTGAGGTTTTATGGCCTGGCCCCACTTCATTTTTCAATTTCTCTCTACTAACTCCCTGCTGATTTGTTGATGTGACACTGTTTTCCTTCTCTGAGCAGGTAAGTATAAAGTAAAGAGGAATAAGAAGAGTTGATCAGTGTATAAGAAGTCATATTTAGGTAAGAACATTAATTTTTGGTGTGCTATTCTAAATAAAAGTGACAATTGATAACAATAATTTATTCTGTTTCAAAAAGAACAAATAATTTTGAAATTTTTCACCATAAGAATGATAACTGAGAAGCTAGATATGAATAAACTGACTCAGACAATACACATCTTTGTACATGTGGATTGTGAATGATAGTATTTGAAATTTTTATTTTTATACATCAGCTAAACATAAATTTCATCTTAGAAAATATTGCTCAGAACTTTGACTATGGGGGCTGGAAAGATGGCTCCAAGATTCAATGTCTTTGTTTGTCTCAGATTAATTCCCTAGCGACTCATGTGAAACTGGACAGGTGTTCATATTTAGTGGCAAAGGATTATGGTATGTACATAAAAATGTAAATAAATAAGTTGATTTTGATTTTTTTGTAAAAAAAAAGAAAAAGAACAGTGACTACAGTAGATAAAAATTTCTTTCCAGAGAGACATAGAAATGTTTGGTCATTTCTGTGTTGTGCTATCTGGGAATACGAATATCTCACTTCATCATTTTCTTTCCTAAATTTGTCAAATGATATTAGAATAAACAAGTAAATCTTATTACACTCACTTTGAGACAAAAAAAACTGTCAAAGATGTAATTTATGTAGTCATCCATATTCTTTTTTTTTCTTTTTTTTTATTGACAATGTCCATAATTGCAAACAATATCCCATGGTAATTCCTTACCTCCCCCCACTTTCCCTTTGAAACTACACTCCTCTCCAATGTTTTGATCATGAAGTTACGTTGTATTTTTTCAAAGGCCCTTTTTGTGTCTATCGAAATGATCATGTGGTTTTTGTGTTTCATTTTATGTATGTGGTGTATTACATTGACAGATTTCCATATGTTGAACCACCCCTGCTTTCCTGGGTTGAAGCCCACTTGATCAAGGTGGATCATGCTTTTGATGTGTTGTTGAATTCTGTTTGTGAGGATTTTGTTCAGAATTTTTGAGTCTAAATTCCTCACAGAAATAGGCCTATAGTTTTCTTTTCTTGTGCCATCTCTGCCTAGTTTTGGTATTAGGGTGACACTAGCTTCTTAGAAGGAGTTTGGGATCTTTCCCTGTTCTCTGATTGTGTGACACAGTTTGAAAAAAATTGGTTTCAGTTCTTCCATGAAGGTTTGATAGAATTCAGCTGAGAAGCCATCTGGTCCTGGACTCTTGTTCTGGGGTAGGTTTTTGATTACCTTTTCAATCTTGATGAGTATGATTGGTTTGTTTAGGAGGTTAATCTGCTGTGAGTATAGCTTTGGTAGGTGGTATGTTTCTTGGACTTCATCCATTTCCTCCATATTATCCAGTTTTGAGGAGTAGAGGTTTTTGAAATAAGTCCTGATGATTCTCCCAATTTCACTTATATCTGTTGTGATCTCTCCTTTTTCATTTCTAATTTTGCTAATTTGAAGCATCTCTTTTTTTTCTGTTGATCAAATTGTCCAGGGGTTTATCAATCTTGTTTAATTTTTCAAAGAGCCAGTTCTTTGTTACATCAATTTTAATTATTTTCTTAGTTTCCAATTCATTATATTCTGCTCTGATCTTAATTATTTCTTTCTGTATGGAGCTTTTTGGATTGGATTAGATTCTTCTTGCCTTTCCAGTGCCTTTAGGTGTATTGTTAAGTTATTGATTTGGGACCTTTCTGTCTTTGTTATGAAGGCATTTAATGCTATGAATTTTCCCCTGAGGACTGCCTTCATTATGTACCATAAGTTTTGGTATGATGTGTTCTTATTGTCATTCATTTCTAGAAATTTCACTTTTTTATTTTGTCCACTATCCATTTATTGTTTAAAATGTGTTGTTCAGTTTCCATGAGCTCATGGGATTCCTTGTGCATCTTTTGTTGTTAATTTCAAGCATTACAGCATAATAATCTGATATCATGCAGAAAATTATGTTGATCTTCCTAAATATATGGAGGCAGGCTTTATGACCCCTTATATGATCTATTTTAGAGAAGATTCCATGGGCTGCTGAGAAGAATGTGTAGTCTGTGGATTGGGGACAATGTCGATTATTTCTTTCTCCTTCTCTTTCTCTTTCTCTTTCTCTTTCTCTTTCTCTTTCTCTCCTGCATACAGAAAGGCTACTGATTTGGGGGCATTGATTTTGTATCCTGCTACTTTGCTTAAGGAGTTTATCACCTTTAGGAGTTTTGAGATATTCTTGGTGTCTTATGTATAGCATCATGTCTTTTGCAAACAGAGCGAACTTAACTTCTTCCTTTCTAATTTGTATCCTTTTATTTCTTTCTCCTGTGTTATGCAGAAAAATGAAACTCGATCCACACATCTGTCCATGCACAAAAATCAAGTCCAAATGGATCAAAGACCTTAATATAAGACCAGAAACTTGGCTAATACTGGAAGAAGAAAAATGGAGAAACTTTTCATAATATAGGAATGGGAACAGACTTCCTGAACAAAACCCCAGTAGCTCAGGAACTTAAACAATCACTCAACGATTGGGATCTCATGAAGCTGAAAATTTCTTCACAGACAAACATACAATAAGCAGTGCCAATAGAATACCCAGAGAATGCAAGAAAATGTTTGCTGGCTGTACAACTACAAAGAACTCAAAATCTTAAACAATAAAAAGTCAAATAACCCACACACAAAATGGGGCAAAAAGCTAGACTGGCAGTTCTCAGAGAAAGAAATACAAATAGCAAACACACACTTAAAAAATATTCATCATCCCTATTCTTCAGGGAATTGCAAATTAAGACAACTATGAGGTTCCAACTTATCCCAGTAAGGATGGCAAACATTAAAAATCAAATGAAAACAAATGGTGGTTGGGTTGTAGAAACATAGGAACCCTCATTCACTCTTGGTGGGAATGTAAGATGATATAACCATTATGGAAAACAATATGGTGACTTGTAAAAAGTCTGACTATAGAGTTACCAACAGACCCAGTTATTCCTTTACTGGGCATTTATTCTAAAAGCTCCATGCCTCAGTTCAGAGAGATTTGCTCAACCATGTTTATAGCTGCTCAATTCATAATAGCTAAGAGTTGGAATCAACCCAGATGTCCATCACTAGATGAATGGATAACCAAGATGTGGTATATCTACAAGATGGAATAATACACAGCAGCAAGGAAAAATGACACAATGAAATTTCAAGGAAAATGGTCAAACCTGGAACACACCATTCTCAGTGAACTCACCCAGTCACAGAAAGATAATCGTTGCATGGTCCCACTCATCTGTGGCTGCTAACCTGAATCTACCCAAAATGCTGACATGCCTAATGAGCATCTCAAGGACCAGACAATAAGGAGGGTGGGCAGGAGGGGAGGGTAAGGGAGTGGGGAACACAAAACTGGACCCAAATGGCAATGGTACCATAAAATTCTGCATCATAAAACACAGACTAAATGGTTCAAACATCATCAGGTCCTTAGAGGGAACACCTGAATAACAGAGCCCTGGAGAGGTTGTGATGAAGACTAACTTTAATCTTCTCCTGTCTCTCTCTTCCCCCCCCCCCTCTCTCTCCTTCTTCTCTCTTTTCTCCATTTCTCTTTTATATTATCTGTCTTTTTCTTCTTTCTTTTCCTTGGTGCTGTCCTGTAACACCCGTACCATCATGTGGCTTACACCCAAAATGAGCTATTGATCATACAGACTTACAAAGTTTCACAAAAGAAGACAGATTTCTGTCAGAGTACTTGATGACCCACCAAGAGTTAGTGGTAAGACCTTACTGCTGAAGACACCATATGCCATTGGTATGGAACAGGAATGACCTGGCTGGAATCTGGAATAGAGTTAGACCCCAGACAGCTAGCTCCTCTGGTGCCAGAAAGGTCTTCATGGATGTCTAGGGAAAAATGATCAATATTTCTCCAAGCAACTCATGGTCTAAGCTACTCATCAGCAAACAACCTGACATAATGCTCACCCAAGTGCAGTAGTGGCACACAACCATGGGGGAGCCAATTGCTCTTTATTTGGCAAACTGGTCTGCTCAGTGGAATGGAACCCATAGCTGGAAATGGGAAACAAATCAGAACCATATCCAAAAACTGAGCCCACTCTATATTATCAAGCTCCCACAAATTGTGGGCTACAAGAAGGCCTACACCTATTAAATTCTTTCTAAATAACAATGGTTATCCCATTTCACTGGTGCTGACTTCATTCTCTATTGGATAATCTGCTTCTCTTTTTCAGATGGATGCCTCTTCTGAGGAGAGAATCAGCCCATCGCACCTCAACAGGGCCCCAGCTGAAACCAAGAGCAATTGGAGAAATGAGCAAGAATGCTGCTTTCTTGGTGAACCTGGTACCAGCACAAGGGTGAAGGAAATAGACAAAAAGAACACTCAAATCCTACCAAACCAGATATCCAGAGATACACAGAGGCTCCCAAGACCTCATCACTGAAGCATACCTAAAAGGAACCCAACATGGCTGTGGTGGTTTGAATAGAATAGATGGTCCCCAATATATTCAGTTGTTTATTTGTTTGTAGTTTGCATCTCTAGCCATCTGGCTGGAGGCAATGCCATTGTGTGGATCTTAAGGTGTGGTGGTGGGTTTGAGATTTCAATCTAAAGATATGCAAAGTGTGTTTAGCTGGAGTTCCTGAAGTGTGCTGTGGCTTTTGACCTTTAGGCTTGTGCTTCTCTCTCTCTGCTTGGTCCTGTGAAGGCAGGCCAGTTTCTTCTGCCATTATGGAACTTCCCCTGGATCTGTAAGCTTCAATAAATCCCTTCCTCCATAACTGTGCCTGGTCTGGAATTTCATCTCAGTGAACCTGAAGCTGACTAATACAGAATTTGGTACCGAGGAGTGGGCTGAGATGTACCTGGCCATGTGCATGTTGATCTTTTGGAACCTTTGTTTTGGAGGAATAGGCATGGACTTGGTGCTTGCAACTGAAGATGTCTTCTGGAGTGCTGAGCCAAGTTTTATGGACTATTCTGATGAGAGTCTGAGAATGCTAAGTGCAGACAGCATTGAACTTCGAGGCTTGGCTTATGAGCTTTCTAAGGGGAAGGAAAGACTGCAGAGGGCTTTGTTGGAACTGGGCTACTGGCATAAGGGCTGGCTGCGTCCTGCTGCCCAGGCCCAGAGAGTTTGATCAAGGTTAAATTTGTAATGGACTGATGTGCTTGGCTAAAGATATTGGATTGAGAGATTTAAGATTTTAAGCTGGAAAACTCAAGCAAGTTAAAATTACAGGCACTGAGACTGGTTTTAGGTTACTGAACCTGCTATTGTCAAACACATTAGCAATCTTAAGGAAGATGGTCCAACTGCTTTACATTAAAACAATGGAAAGGATGCCTGAGGAAGGACTATCATAGAAATGCAAACTATTTTGGAAAGAGTTGACTGGAGAAGGAACCCGCTTTTCAAGGTTATGATTTATTTCATCTGTGAATTAAGAATATGGCTGTGTCTGGCACACCTGGTATTGGTTTCAGAAGCATAAAAATACAAGGAGTGGTCGTGAATTGCACATACTTACAGGAGCTGCCGCTGAGATGTGGCATGAGGTAGGGCCTGATGCCCTGATAGGCTAAAAGAGCCTTTGGAAGATGTGAAGAGTGGTCATGAATTGCACATGGTTCCAGGAGCTGCTGCTGAGATGCGGCATGAGGCAGGGCATGATGCCCTGATAGGCTGAAAGAGCCTTTGGAAAATGGACCGTGGTTTGCATGAAGACCTGAAGATGTTTTGTATATACCAGGACTATGCAAGGGCTACATGGCTCAGAGAAATTTGCGGAAGAAGGGGTGGAAAGATTGTTATAGCCACATGATGTGTCATTATGCAGAGAGACATTGCCTCTTACCCATCACTGATGGCTAACCCCAGAATGTAAGACCCATATACCCCAAATGAGGAGGGTCCCTGTGGAGGAGGAAGGACAAGGAGGAGGCTACCAATTGTAGCAACATTACTGTATACATACTGTGTACATAACTAATAAAAAATTTAATAAAAAATAAAAATAAAATCACAGTATAATAAAAAGTATCAGAGATCTCAAATAAATAACTTAAAAATGTATATGAAGACCTTAAAAAAGATTGAACCAAATGTAGTATTTAGAAATAACTATTTCAGAACAGAAATTAATAAAATGAAAACAAACTATAATTAAAATAGTCTATTAATCGAAGTGATTCTTTGAAAACATAGACAAAATTCACAAACCCTTTGCCAAATTTGCCAAAAGAAAGAGAATACACCCTTTAATAAGATTAAAAATGAAAACACAGACATTACAACAGACACCAAAGAAAACATGAATATAATGGCATACTTTAGTGGTTAAATGTTTGCCTGCAAAGCCTAAGGACCCAGGTTCAATTCCCCAGAACCCTTATAAGCCAGATACATAAGGTGGCACATGTTCTGGAGTTTATTTTCAGTGGCTGGAGGCACTGGAACACCCATTCTGTCTCTCTCTCTCTGTCTCTCTCTCTCTCTCTCTCATACATCAATAAATAAAATACTTTAAAAATAAAGAAACCAATCTATGGAATTGGAAAATATGAAAGAATGGATGAATTTTTAGTTTCATGTCACTTACCAAAGTTAAACCAAAATAAGGTAAATAATTTATACCAAGTAACAAGATAGAAGCAGCATAAAAAACTATCCTGACTAAAAAAAAAAAAAAAAAAAAAATCCAGGTCTGTAAGGATCCATTGCATCATTTTACCAGACATTTAAAGAATAACTTAACAGAAAAGGAAAGAAAACTTTCAGAGTCCATATATGCACCCAGTATTACACTGATAGCAAAACCAGGTCAACATGACAAAAAAGAAAATTATAGATCAAGTTTCCTGATGAATATAAATGCAAAAATTCTCAATAAGATGTATAGTAGTTTGAATCAGATGTCCCCCATAAATTCATGACTTCATTTCAGGGATACATAGATGAAAGTTAGTAAATATAATTCATTACATAAATGGACAAAAGGAAAAAAAATCATGGGATCATCTCAATAGGTGCCAAAAGGGCCTTTGACAAAACCTGTTAATAATAAAACACATTGAGATTAGGAATAGAGGGAACATATCTCAACATAATAAAGGCTATAGATAATAAAACTAGAGGTTACCTCATTTGTCCTGATGCTAACTTACTCTCCATTGGAGAACCTGCTTCTCTTTTTCAGATAGATGTAGATCCTAAGGAGAGAGCCACCCCATCATACCTCAAAAGGGCCCCAGCTGAAACTAAGAAAAATTGGAGAAACAAGCAAGGGCGCTGTTTTCCTGATGAACCGGATACCAGCACAAGGGGGAAGGAGATCAGCATAGAGAAAAATCAACTCCTACCAAATCAGAGAGCCAGAGCCTCAGAGCCCCCCAACACCTCATCACTGAAGCAGACCCAACATGGCTCAGGGAAATTTTGCGGAAGAGGGGGTGGAAAGAATGTCAGAGCCACATGTTGGGTCATGATATGCAGAGACATTTAGCTTACCCATAACTGTGGGCTAACTCCACAATGCATGACCCGTATACCTCAACAAGGAGGGGCCAAGGGGAGAGGTAGGTCATGGATGAGCCTAATAACAGTACCAAACTGACTGTAAAAAAAATAAAATAAAAATAAAAATGAAAAAAAAATAAAAAAATAAAAAAATAAAAATGAAATATTTAGAAGAAAAGAAAAAAAATTTGAATGGAGATAACCTGAATGGATGTGTCATGCACCTCACAAAAGTCATAAATTATTAAATCAAAATCCTAGTGCCAGGTATACCTCTGAATGAGTTGTTGGCCAAGGATGATCAACAACTATAGGTTACTGTGATTGCTTTTGGTTGCTTACTAGAATTAGGTGATAAGACCACACACTTTTGTTGTAGGACATCAAGCTGAAACCGCTTGAATCTTCCTTCCTGCTGGCTTGTGTTCACAGTACAGTTCACAACTGTTGCCCATCTGTGGATCCTGAATGCTACAATAATGACCTTCCAAGCAAGATAGGCTTACTGGTGCAACAGTGTCATTACCCTTTTGCACCAGTAAGCATATCTTGATTAAGGATAACTTTAAAGAAAGAATTCATGCCTGCTACTGTAAACCCGATCAAAAGTCCATGACTTGAAAGATCACTGATCTTAGGAGGGAATATACTACTGTTGTTTTTATAAATGGACATGATGTCAAACCACCTTCTATATACTTTATGTTTATACCCATGGACAAGTGCTGCTTGCAGTCTTGATCAGTGAAACTTCCCTTTGCAGTGGGAAGCAGTTAATATTAGAGAATAGTAACTCTTCAAAGTGTTGGGAATAAGTTGTTTCTGTTGAGTGTTCTGCCCTAAATGGAACATAGATATCACCTTCTCCAAGGTTCAAGGAACATTGTGGAAGAGGAGATGTAAAAGATGGATAAGTATTATGAAATGCTGTCTTCTGGAGATAACATGGCCACTTTAATTAATGACACACAAAAATTGGGGTTGCCTGCACCAGACCAGCACAATATTGGGTCCATCAACAGTCCAAAATAGATGGTAGAGGGCCTCAAACAATGACTTATTGAGAGTTAATGGTTGCCGGTGAAGGAGGAGTTATGTATTATATGGTGTAGCCACTGATGAATTGGCCAGGCTCTAAAAAATATAACATTCTGCCATGCACCCATGTGCATGGAAACAATCCTAATCAAACTTATTTAAACACACATGCACATACACAATACACAATGATTGAAATACACTCCATACATATATAAAAGAGTCAAACAAATAAAAAAAAACTTCATGCAATAAAAAAAGAAATTTAACATAAACTTTTTAATTTATTTTTGAGAGAGAGACTAAGGCAGAGAGAGAGATATATAATGGGCATGCCAGGGCCTTTCAGCTACTGTGAACAAACTCCAGACATGTGTGACCCTTTTTGGCACATGTGTGACACTGCATGCTTGTGTCACTTTGTGTATGGCTGATGTGGGACCTGGAGATTCAAACATGTGCTCTTAGGCCTCGCAGGCAGATGCCTTAACCACTAAGCCATCTCTCCAGCCTAACATAAAGTCTATAAATACAATTTGCTTTCATTTATTTTATAGTCTTCTTTAAGTACAGAGTATTATTTAAAGTAATAATTATAAAATCATTTGACATGATAATAGACATGTAATATGCATAACACTAAAAGAGAGAAGAAAACCATTTATATGGGGATTTCTATTAATGTTTCTACTAATGTTTGGGAGTAAGACATTATGAATCTTAAGAAGACTTTAATAAAGGTTTTGTATGGTGAGCCCTAGAGCAGCTAGTAAAAAAAATGCAAAAATGTAATTAAAATAACCAAAATGTTACATAAGATAGTGACAATAAAAAATAAATGAAATAGGGGAGCAAAATAGACATTAGAAACAGATAAGAAGATATATATCAGGTACAAATTGAACCTTATCTAACAGAAACTAACAGCCTTTGAGAAGATTAACATGTTTATTTGTTTAGTCAACTCACTAATTCTACTTTTAAAAATTTGTCCATACCAATAGGTGTGGATTACTCTATTATTTTAGATTAAGTAATCAAATAAAAGGCATAAAGGTACATATTTCTAAAATTCTAGATGCATGCTGAAAACAAGAGACAAAATTTAGATTCAAAACTAAAAGTGAGCTAAGCATGATGGGTCACACCTGTAATCTCAGCACTCAGGAGACTGAAACAAGAAGATTGACTTGAGTTCAAGGTCTGCCTGATGAATTTCAGGAAAATCTGGCCAACAGTATGAGATCTTATTTTCAAAAACAAGTTTAAAACTAAATACAGTAAATGAATAAACATAATGAATTGAACATAAATTGGTAGAGGTAACTCTGTCCCATAAAGTGATAGTCACAGAAACTCAAATGTGCTGAACAAATATCAGATAAACTAAGTATTAAATATAAAGATGTACAAACAAGTGTATTTTAAAACAGCCACCATATATACAATTCAAACCTGAGAAGAGGTAATTATTTTAATAGTAATAGATATTTTCATATCCTACTTTAAGTAATGGAAAGGATAAGAAAAACAAGTCACTTAAAACAACAATACACATTACATATTCCTAGTATAGTCCAAATGTGAGACCACAAAACAAGCCATACCAAATACAAAAGGATCAAAACTTTGCAAAATCTGTTTCTTCACACAAAATCTGATGAAAATTTCAAAACAAGAAAGTGAATTCACATGTATTAAATTAAACTCTCTTAAACAACCCAACCAATGGGTCAGAGAAAATTGCAACAGAAATTAGAACACATTTTGAGATTGTTGACATAAATAATCAATGGAAAGAATTTCTCCAAATATGAGCTCAATCACAAATAGCAGAGCTTTGCAACCGGAATATGACTATCATACTAAACTGAGTGTATTCAGGAAGGAGAAGAAAGATAACGTTTTGAAAAGGGCAAACAGGGATAGGGAATTTATTCTGAGACATAAAGAACACTGGCTACAGATGCATATTTCAAGAGATAATGAGTACAGACAGTATGTCAGATAAGTTTCCATGTGTATACAATTAGTTGTACTTGTGACTTAGGCAGCCGCTTGTAGTCCACAGAGCCCTTAAATATAGTTCTTTTTACACTGTATGAGACTAAGAACCTCTCAGGGAGTTTTGCTATTAGTAATTAGCATAGGTAGCTGTGTTTGACAGCTCTCCCTTCTTAACATCTCACATGCAATTATGTTTTATTAGATTTTAATAAAGGCAACTCCATTTGGATTATTACTACTTTCACATTTAATGGTACACAAAAACATCAAAAGTAGAAGGTGCGGTCTGGAGAGATGGCTTAGCAGTTGAGCGCTTGCCTGTGAAGCCTAAGGACCCTGGTTCGAGGCTCAATTCCCCAGGACCCACGTTAGCCAGATGCACAAGGGGGCGCACGCGTCTGGAGTTCATTTGCAGTGGCTGGAAGCCCTGGCGCACCCATTCTCTCTCTCTCTATCTGCCTCTGTCTCTCTCTGTCTGTCACTCTCAAATAAATAAATAAATAAAATTTCAAAAAAGTAGAAGGTGGGAAGAAAGCTGTGAAGAGAAGTATACTTAGGGTATAAACATCTACAATTCAAATGTAGGAAGATTTCAAGTCGATAACAAACCTTGAAACTCAAGGATTTACTTTATAAAAAAAAAAAAAACAGTTATTGGGCTGGAGCAATTGGACAGATGGCTTAGAGGTTAAAGGACCTTGCTTACAAAGCATGACAGCCACGTCTTGATTCCCCAGTACCTACATAAAGCCAGATGTACAATGTGGCACATGCATCTGAAGTTTGTTTGGTGCAGCAAGAGGTCTTGGTGTGCCCATACTCTCATTTTCCTCTCTCCCCCCTCTTTCTGCCTCTCTCTCTCTTGAATAAATAATACAATTTTTTAATAAAAAGTTATACAGGTGGTGGTTAGTGGTGGCACGCTAATATAGTCCCAGCTAAATGGGAATTTGAAGAAAGATGATAAATTAAGCCAAAGACTTTGACACTAGCCTGGAAAAGAGACATACCCTATCTCTAATACATTTTAATTTTAAAAAGATAATTCGTATTAGTGGAATAAAGGAATAATAATTTCGACAAAAATGTAAAATTTAAAAATAGAGAAAATGAAAAGTAAAATCAATGAAATTAAATATTTTTGAATAAAAATTAGCAAAGCACTAGCTTCATTTAACAAGAAAAAAGAGAAATACTCAAAACCAGAAATGAAGAAGAAATACCGCTATAGGTACAAATAAAAAAAAAATTATGACCAGTTACACTCCAACAACTAGATAACTTACATAAGATTGACAACTATTGTAAGAAGAAATATTCCTAAAGATGAAGAAGTATCAAAAACTGATTGAAGAAGTAATGAATATCTGAGTAGATTTAACATAGAAAAATATATTGAAATCATAATGGAAATGTCAAAATGATTAGTCCAAAGTGCTTTGTTGATGAGCTTTACAAAGTGAAAACTATTAAAGGTAATCCTTTGTACACTCATCTAAAAATTAGATGAAAATGACTGCTTCTAACTCTTTTATGAGGCCTGATGACACTATAAACAAAGGAATCACAAGAAAAAAAAAAACTATGAACAAAAATATCCCTATTAAATCAAGATGCAAAAATCCTAATAAAATACTAATATAATAAATTCAGAAACATAACAGATGGGTCATACATTGTCATAAATGAGCATTTCTTCAGAAATTCCATGTTGGCTTCATATATGCAAATTAATTAATGCATTAATTCATTTTTATGAGGGAAATATTTTATAATTAGCTAAACAGATGCATGTAAATCATTTGAATGAATTTAATTTTCCTTCATAACACAGTTAAACACTCTTTCACATGTGCTATACCCACTACAATGAATATACTTAATATATTAAGAAGATAATAGAAACATCTTAGTCTGAAAAGTCTATCCATATAATACCCCTAGGTGCCTTATATTTCTTGGTAAAAGATCATATACTTTCCTAGCTGGACGTGGTGGCACATGCCTTTAATCTCAGCACTTGGGATGCAGAAGTAGGAGGATCACCATGAGTTCGAGGCCACCCTGAGACGCCTTAATGAATTCCAGGTCAGCCTGGGCTAGAATGAAACCCTACCTCGAAACACCCCCCACCATAAAAAAGATTATATACTTTCCCACTAAAACAGAAAGAAGATAAGAATGTCAATTGAGCAACTTCTGTGCAACATCATATTAGAAATTCTAGCCAAGGATATTGGGAATACAAAATACATATCTGAAAGAATAAATATTTTATGGAAATAGAAATATATTTCTTTGCAAATGACATTATTTTATATATAGGAAACCTGAAGTAATCAACTATAGAACAATTAGAATCTAAGAAAGGAACTCAACTATGAAGTAATATCATAAAGTTTACATACTAGTAGATACAAGCCTCTCCACAAAAAAATTAACATTTGTGAATTTTTCTATAATGATAATAACCATTAGTCTTGTGAGGTCTGAAGAGTCCATTTATGAACCAAAAACAACACAAATGCTATAACACACACACACACACACACACACACACACACCAAATGCACCCAAGACCATTGGGGAGATAGGCATACAAGAGATATCTGGAGATAGTTAGGATCAAATAAATCCAGGGCTATCAGTGCCAGGCATGTTGCAAGTGCTACTTCTCAGAGGTCTCCTCTACAGTAAACGCTGTTATCGTTTGTCACTGAAGTAACTAGCATCCATTTCTCCCAGATATCTCTCACAGAGAGAAACATGATCAGACTCATCTCTACTGACAAGAAGCTGGTATTACATCACCCTATGACCAGAACTGTACCCAACCAGGTTTCATAACTATAGGGCCACAAGTTATTCTGTTTACAACCACATTCTAGACACTGGAACTATGGCTGCATTTTACTTACCCACATTCCAGACCTGGGCTCTGTGGCTACAGCATTCATATCTCTGATACCAAAGTTAGGTCTGCTATGGGCTAACACCAACATGATCCCTAGACCCTTGGTCATAATACAAGATTATGTTATGTGAATCCTAGCTTCACACCATCTCTGACATCTGAACCAAAGTTACAGAGATGTAAATTACTCATAGACACTGCAGTCCCTATAGCTCCACATGTGCAGCTCTCCAGACAGTGGCTTTCATGGCTACAACACATGTGCCCACACTTCAAGCTCAGAACACTTCCACTATTGGTTAGTCTTTATCCTACTTCCTAGAGCCACTGTATCCCTTGACACTGAAAACACTTTAGCTCTGTAACATATCCACACTCTGGACCCTCAAATGCTGGACAAGCATTCATGCCTCACACACCACTGTAGATATGTCAATAGATAGTTCCACATCACCATTCCTGACATGAGAGCAAGTGTTCCTCTACATGTATCTGTACTTAAGACACAAGTTATGTGATCACTTCATGGACACTAAGCAACAGATATGAATGTTGATACCCCTGCAAACACAATGCCAAAACTCACCAACAGGGATCCTGTAGGCCATGCCTCTTCCAGTAGCAAAGAATAAGAAAGACATCAGGGGACTCCCTGACCCAAATAGCAATCACTAATTAAGACCAAAACAGCTCTACCTATGAACATGGACACTTACAATTTTGACCTCTGATTATTCTTTCTGCACCCTTACAAGAGCCACCTCACTGGTGACCTTGCTTCCACACATAAGGAAAAGAATGCCTAAATCTGAGAAAGAGGACTGCTAGATCAATGCTCAGAACAAAGTGCAAGGCAATAAGGAACATGAAAGACTAAGGAAACATAACATCATCATAAGAACACAGTATATATCTTAGTAATTAAGAGCAATAAACAGAGCTTTATTGATCCATTTACCCAAAATTTGAGGCTATTATAACTAAGCTCAGTAGAGATAAATAATACAGAGATATCACAAAGTGATAATAGAAAAACAAACTAAAACTAAAAGTTTAACAAAACTATAGAAAGAAAATAAGCAAGAGCTAAAACTATAACAAAATAAGTAGCCTCAATAAAAGACTCAGTCAAGAATAAGAATATGTATTCAAAGACAAATTATTTATGACCAAAATCTTCCCCATCTAAGGAAAGATGAAAACATCACATACAGGCAGCTCAAAATTCCAAAAAGATTAAAAAGCAAGACAGCATAATAATAAAACTAAACTTTCACAAAGAGAAAAAGAAAATTGAATGTAGTGAGAGAAAATAGTCTTAATAAAACTGTTAGCAGAATTCTCAATGTCTTACCCTCCCGTCAGCAGCCATTATCTGCTAGTGGTCTCACCAGGAGTCGTGGGGTTTCATAATCTTCTCCCTAACCATGATGGAATGTTGAGGGGCCCAATGTTGTACAGTTCATATGCACAAAACCACAGTTTCTATGATTTTATGAGTGCAGTGACCATGTCATGTACACAAATGTGTTCCATACCACTCCTTACCTTTCTCTGGATTTTATATTCTTTCTGTCTCCTCTTCCATGAGTTGCCCTGAATGTTGGAGGAGGTGATATCGATGCTCCATTAAGTAATGTACCCTGAACAGTCATTTATTCTTAGTACCTTCAACAGTTATGAGACTCTGTAGTAAGCGCCATGCAATGCAGAAAAAAAAAACAAAAAACACTTCTCTGATGAAAGGTAAAAGTAGCACTAACTATGGACATAACCATCAATTTTTTTTCATTTTTATTTTTTATTCTTTTTTTTACAGTCAGTTTGGTACCATTATTAGGCTCATCCGTGACCTACCCCCTCCCCTTGGCCCCTCCTTGTTGAGGTATATGGGTCATGAGGCAGTTTGATGGGTACTACATCTCCAGTTAACAAAAAAAAAAAAAAAGAAAGAAAGAAAGAAAAAGAAAAAGAAAAAGAAAAAAACAGTAGTAGCTTTGCCACTAGAGCCTATGACCTCTTTAGACTTGAGCTGTCAGCCAGGTTTGCAGTACTCCTATGGTCTGGGCTTCAAAATCAATCAGAGAGTGGTTAGTTACCCTTATAACAGCCATTATTATTGCACCAATGGGCACATTTTACATGGTCATTCAGTAGTGTAGCACACAGGGTCCACAGCTGAGTAAGACTGCTAATAACTTCCCCAACAGTTGGCACAGCACCTTCCAACACTATGACAGCTAGCCAGTAAGAATGAAGCTTCCACTGCAGTTCCTGCTTGATTTCCCTGCCTTGCAAGCAAAGTGTATGGTGCCTTCAGTACTAAGGTTTTACAATATAGTTCTGGTACACAATCAACAGCAGTGGCAATAGCCTGTGTTGTTTTGGGGACCACAGGAGTCTTCCTGATCAACAACTCATATAGAGCTCTCCCATCTGTGTTACTGGGATTTCTGTTTAATAACCCATGGCTTCTAGGAACAGCATTATCTACTCATAGAGGGTTTCTGATTTTGAAATCTATTAGTGATCTTATAAATTAGTAGTATTGCATAGGTATTTTTATACATCTCCAGTTTTTGTTAATCATATCCTTATCCCCTATTCTTCCTACTGAATAGATATTTTTAAAGACCTAAAAACATGATACTTACAAGTCATGCCAAGCCTGAAAGTAAAATGATTGAAAAAATATATCCCAGGAAAATGGAAACAATAATAGGAAAGGGATAGCTATAGTTATGTCATACAAAGTGAATTTTAAATTAATAACCATTAAGAACTGAAAATATATATGCATCCAGCACTTAATCATATAGCTATCATAAATATTAATAGAAATAAAGGCAGATATAAGCAACAGCAAACTTGACAAGAATGTGAACAAGGGAAGATCATCCAGAATTAAAGTTAGTAATGAATCAATGGACTTAAGCCTATAAATCAAATGGAACTGTGTGACTTATATAGAACATTTCCACAACTAGCATTGGAACATACCCTTCTCACAGAAACAGAATATTTATTCTTCAAGATAGATCATATATAAAGTCACCACAAGTCTTAACAAATTGTAAAACATTGAAATCAAATCAAGAAACTTTTTGACAACATGGATATGAACCTGGAATGTAAGAACAGGGAAAATTTGGGAGAAAAAATAAAAATAGATAGAATTAAATAACATGTCCCAAATAACCAATGAGGACAAAGAAGAAATTAAAAACAAAACCAGAAAATATTTGGACACTTACAAAATTAAAACACAAAATGCCAACACTCATAAGTAGGAGCAAAATTTGCATTAAGATAAAAATATATAATAAAATAAAATAAAATAATAATAATAAAATATATGTCAATAGATATCTATTTTAAAAAATAAAATAGATTCCATATTATTAAATATTATAGCTCAAATAGCTAAAATAATATCAAAGTAATCTTAAATTACAAAGAAATACAAAAATTAGACAGAAAATAATTTAAGAAATTATAATGATGCACAGTATATATGTAACCAAGAGTCTATGTGTTAAATGTAAATAAAATTGACAACCCTTAGGTAGATTAATCTAGAAAAGAAAATGCTAAAATCTATAAAGAACTAGTGGATATTAAATGTATCTACTGAGCCAGGCATGGAGGTGCATGCCTTTAATCCCAGCACTTGGGAGGCAGAGGTAGGAGGATCGCCATGATTTCAAGGCCACCCTGAAACTACATAGTAAATTCCAGGTCAGCCTGGGCTAGAGTGAAACCCAGCCTCAAAAACAAAATGTATGTACTAAAATGTAAAGGAAATTAAGTAATGACTATGAATTAGTTAACAGAATAGTATCAAAGAAATGTGCAAAACCCTAGTAATATATAAACTACTAGTATCTATGAAATCATGAAAGTTAAGATATCACAACACAGATAATAAATAAAAATTAGACCAGTAATTTTTATCCTTTCATCAGAGAAATGTAGAAGACTTGGCTTCACTGCTGAATTATATATTTAGAGAGCTTATCCCTTAAACTCTTCCAATAACTGAAGAAGAGGGAATTCTGCCAAGCTCATTTGATAAGTTAGGAATTATAATGTCACTAATACCAGACAAGGGCACTACAATAAAAACAAATTATAGGTTAATTATCTTGATGAAAATAGATGACAAAATCATCAACAATGTTCTAGCAAACCAAGATCAACTCTATATTGAATGGGTTATTCATTATTATCAAGTAGTAAATATGGTTCACCAGTTTAACAAGATTAAAAAAATTACAATTCCTTCAATGGATGCATAAGCAGCATTTGATCAAACTTACCATTCCTTATTAATAAAAATTCTCAAGAACTTTTTACAGATGTGGTGTAACCTCAAAACAATAAAGTTCATTTATCACAAACCCAAAGTTAATGATATGATACATGGTGAACATGATTTCTCTGTAACTTCAAGAGCAATATTGTGATTGTTGTAGTTATTTTCTGGTTGATGGGATAAAGTGCATGACAAAAAGTAGCTAACAGGAGGAACTTTCGGCTTACAGTCTCCAGTGGAACCTTCATGATGGCAGGAGAAAACATGGCATGAGTACAGGCTGGACATCACCTCTGCCATAGCAGGTGGAAAACTGCAGCAGAAGAGTGAGTGGGACAAGGGAGAGCTGGTTATAATGCCCCTTAGCCTATCCACAATAAGACACCTTCTACAGCAAGGCTCCATCTCCCAAATTGCCATTAGCTGGGGACCAAACATTCAGAACACAAGAATTTATGGAGGACATCTGACTCACAACACCACAGTATTATTCATTTTGACTTATTTTATGCTTAATATCATACTAGAATTCCTAGCCAGAAGAATTAGAAAATAAAGGAAATGAGAGGTATCCAAATCCAAAAAGAAGAAAATAATCAGCATTCTAGAGGCAGAGAGGTAGGTACATCACTGTGAGTTTGAGGCCTTCTTGAGACTAAATAGTGAATTCCAGGTCAGTCGGGACTAGAAAGCAAGATGCTACCAAAAAAAAAAAGATGAAAATAAATTGTTTCTGTTTGTAGATTACATTCTTTTTTTTTTTTTTTTTTTTTTTGGTTTTTCAAGGCAGGGTCTCACTCTGGTCCAGGCTGACCTGGAATTAACTCTGTCATTACATTCTTATATGTAAAAAATGTAAGGATACCATAAAACTGTTAAAAGTAATAATGGTCTAGGAAGAGTGGTTATCAGGTGCTGAGGTGTGGGTGTAAGAAGAAAGGAGAGATGATGATCAAAAAGAATAAAATATAAATATTCTCACTTCAAAATATAAGCAGGAAGTGATGTGTATTATGTGTAGACTGATTTTACTATCCTAGTCTCCATGAGTCATAATATCACATGTCAAGCCGGGCATGCCTTTAATCACAGCACTGAGAAGGCAGAGGTAGAAGGATCACCATGAGTTCACAGCCACCCTGAGACTACATAGTGAATTCCAGGTCAGCCTGGGCCAGAGTGAGACCCTACTTCTAAAAAACAAAACAAAACAAAACAAAACAAAAAAAAAACAAAATCACATGTTATACCACAAATTCAAATTCACAATAAAATGAAAAGAAATAAACATTAGTATAAATGTGCATAACAAAAAATTGCTTTTTCTTTCTTATAAATGTGAAAAGGTTTTTTGATTATCTACTTTTCATTTGAGATGCTGCTCTTTTAGCTTTAGATAATGCAACTTGGAAACAAAAGCTATCATGTCAGAATAAATTTGTTTGCCTTATGTGAATATTTATCAAGGCCTTAAATACATTAAGGCATCTCATCTCTGCCACCATAAGAGAGATAAATTATTTTTTAATCTTCATTACTTCCATTATTTGTGTTTGAATTCCTTGTCATTTTGTTTAAATAACTAACTACAAATTGTGCCAGAACAGTCTGAGTTTGTTGAATGCTAGAATTGAACTCATAACGTTGTACATGCTGAGTAGGTGCTGTACTACTAATTTATAGCCTGCCCTTAAGATTTTATTTGATGAAGCATCCAAACCATTGACATTTTTGATAATTTTGCCTTCCAAAAATAAATCCTAAATAAAGTCTTATCATCAACCTGTTCAGATGTTGTAAATGGTCACTTGAAAATCTCAAATGCTTTGTTCTTCACCTTAAAATAATATATATATTATAATATTATATATTATATTATTATTATATTATAATATCATATATATTATAATATATGTATATATGTAGAGAGAGAAGAGAGAGAGAGAAATAACTTCTATACTTTCATCCAATAAACCATGGTATTTCCCTCCCCTGCTTTCCCCTTCATAACTCTGGTCTCCATCATATCTCCTCCCTCTCCCCATTAGTCTCTCTTTTCATTTGATGTCATCATCTTTATCTCCTATTATGAGGGTCTTCTGTATGTATTGCTAGGCACTGTGAGGTCTTGGATATTGAGGCCAATTTCTGTACGGACAGTTGTATGTAAGGAGTGGAACCCTTCCTTTGGCTCTTACATTCTTTCCACCACCTCTTCTGCAGTCGGCCCTGAGCCTTGGAGGTTGTGAGATGTTTCAGTGCTGGATACTCCTCCATCCCTTCTTCTCAGCACTGTGTTGTCTTTTGGGTCATCCTAGTGGCCATTGCCATCTGAAAAGAGAAGTTTCTCTAACCAGAAGTGAGAGTGAGAAGCATTAATACATGAATATTAACATTAAGTGTAGTGATTTGAGGGCAATTTGGTGAGAGTAATATATCCAGACAAGAGCAGGCTTTATACCCCTTAAAGCTCATGAGCTTCCCAGTCATAGGCTTTTGATTAGGTTTTCAGTACCAGTCATGTATTCCCTCCCATAGATCAGGCCTTCAGTCCAATTAGAGAGCAGGTGGTTTTCCCCATAGCTGAAATGCCACTATTACACTCATTCAATCATTTGGCCTGTCTGGCCAAACTTGAGGTTTCCAGTGTCCACTCTTTTCACTGCTGATGACTTCTGCCTCCCATAAGGCAGCTTTCAAGTTGGCTGGGATGCAGGAAGAAAGTTTTCCACTCAGCACCAGATTGATTTCTCAGTGAATTTGCCACTCAGGCATGTGAAGTCTTTAGCAATAGGGTCTTACCATCTCTTTCTCACAGGGAAACCAAGGGCCTTGGCAATAGCCTATAATGTTTTGGAGGCAACAGGGACCTCTCTGGCCAACAACTCACTGGAAGGTATCCCATCCCTGGCACTGAAATTTTTCTAGCAACAATCTATGGCTTCTGGATGTGCCATTATTCAAGAAAGTACATTTTTATATGTCTTATTTAGAATATATTGAATTTAGATTGACCCTACCCCACACTTTTTTATACTATCTCTTCCCTTGACCTTGCTTAGGCCTTTCCACCCCCTGTAATCTGTTCTTCTATTTACAAAAAATATGGAATACTTCATCCTTGTGCAGGGGCCATGCTAATCTTCTCTGCATTGTTCCAATTTTAGTATATGTGCTGCTGAAGCAAGCACTGTTCTTCACTTTTGTAGAGAATTGTTAAAATTAAAATACAATAGATTGATTTACAATTTTGAATTCCACCTGGTGTGGTGGCACATGCCTTTAATCCCAGCACTCAGGAGGCAGAGGTAGGAAGTTTGCTGTGAGTTTGAGGCCAACCTGGGGTTATAGAATGAGTTCCAGATCAGCCTGGGTTAGAGTAAGACTCCACTCAAAAAAATTGGGGGGCGGGGCTAGAGAGATGGCTTAACGGTTAAGCGCTGCCTGTGAAGCCTAAGGACCCTGGTTTAAGGCTCTATTCCCCAGGACCCACGTTAGCCAGATGCACAAGGGGGCACACGCGTCTGGAGTTCGTTTGCAGTGGCTGGAGGCCCTGGCACGCCCATTCTCTCTCTCTCTCTCTCCCTCTTTCTCTCCCTCTTTCTCTGTCTGTCACTCTCAAATAAATAAACATAAACAAAAAAAATATTTTTGGAATTCCTATTGAAGGCTTCACCCATAAATCTTTACTCATTATCCTCTTCAGATATGTCTGGAGGAGCTCTGACACTGTTCCACATTGCCTGCCTTCTCTTGCTTCCCTTTACAACCCCCATTAGACAATAGCTCTTGCATTTTGCATACTTGAAAAAATAAGCACCATGTGAACAATGGAAACATCCACCACCAGCAGAAACAGTAACTGGACCCACCAGGACCCAGCTTCTAATGGTTTCCATGTATCTGTATAATAAAACAAATCTTAGGTGCCCCTTTGTGAACAGAATGCCCCAGAACTGGTTTCTTCTGAAGAGAGTCTTATGGGATGGGTAGCACATGGCAAATTCATAGGGTACCTTCAAGGCATTTTCCCTATTACACCAGTACAAAACATTTGGTTTATGTCTACTGGTGTTAATATATTCAGATACCATGCCGTCTTGAGCCCCAACAATACATGGACTTTTCTGGCTAAATGGTATTTGTTTTAAGTATTTTTCTCAGTGTTTTGCTCTAATTTATCCCTGTACACATAGCTAAAAGCAGTTAGCAAAACCTAGGTTGTACATTGAATTCTAAGTTTTCTTGAAACTTTATTGCCACCCTAATTAATCTTTCACTCTTTAGATGCAGCTTTCCTCAAAGTTTCATGCCATGGACAAAATATAGACAATTTATTTGCCAGGCTATAGCATAAGTGGTCTGTAGTGCAATTGCCGATAGAATTTTTGCTCCTATATTAAACCCTATAAACCTGGGCCTTCAGCATCTGTACTGCTGGTGGTGTTTTAGTCTCCAGAATTCCCACAAGAATTCCCAAATAAGCTCTATTCATGACATTCTATGACATCTTTAGCCCACATTTCCAAAACATTTCTAAATTCCTCCCACAATTCACTTTCAAAGGCTTAAGGATCACTCATATTTGTTCATAGCAAGGACCCTCATTTCAGTTTGCCTATGTTCTATATTAATTTTATTCTTGCTATGATCATATGCTTGGTAGAATGAAACTTAAAGGTAGAGATTTTATTTTGGATCTTGGTTTCAAAAGGCATGGTCACCTGGGTCCACGTGCTTGAGAATAACTCAGGGTAGCAGGAATATGGCAGACAAGATTCTTCACTTCATGTTAAAAAGAACCACAGGATAAATAAGGGACTAGGGACATGATATAATCTTCAAAGGCACATCCTGAGTGACCCATTTCCATAAGTGAGGGCCCACTATTCACTACCTCCCAAAATGATGACATAACTTGTCTCACCAGATCTACAACCACTCTGTTTTAGTCTTTGTTATTCATAGGTAGTAGTTGATTTACTGTAATTCTACCAGAATATACATCCAATCAATCTAATTACACACAATAGTACAATATGTTAATAAATTAACCAACTAAAAGTCCAATAGAAAGAACTATTATGGAATGTTCTTTCATACACGAATTATTATTTATTTTCACCTCCCCCATTAGTTTTATAGGGTTTCTGTAGGAATTGGGTAAAGTTGCTGAGATGCATCTGACCATGTGGATTTTGGTCTTTTGGAACTTTTGTTTTGGAGGAATGGGCATGGACCTTGTAATTGCAACTGAAGATGCCTTTTAGAGTGATAAGCCAAGTTTTATGGGATATTCTGGTGACAGTTTAAAAGTGCTAAGTGCTGAGAGAATTGTATTTGGAGGCTTTGCTTATGAACTTTTTAAGGGGAAGGGAAGACTGCAGAGAACTTTGTTGGAATTGGGCTCCTGCATAAGGGTTGGCTGCATTCTGTTGCACATGCCCAAAGAGTTTAATCAAGGTTAAATTGGTAATGGATTGACATGCTTGGCTAAACATATGGTACTTAGAAATTTAAGATTTAAAGTTAGAAAAACTCAAACAAACTTAAAATTTATAAGCACAGACTGGATTTAAGTTACTAAAGCTACTTTTGTCAAATACATTAGAATTTGGAAAGAAGATGGCCCAAATAGTTTGCACTGAAATGATAGAAATGATGCCTGAGGGAAGACTGAATGGTAGAAATGCAAACTGTATTGAATGTAGATCTGAAAGGAAGGAACTTGCTCTCCAAGGTCATGATTTATTTTGTCCCTCAATTAAGAATATGGCTGTGACTTCTGGTTAAGATAGTGGCATAGGAACCACGCCAAAGCAGCCTAGGGAAGAAAAAGCTGAAAAACAAAAACCAGCAAAAGACACACTTTTACTAAAAGGTGAGGTGTATAAGAAATTAAAAAGGCAGCAGAGAAGTAGGAGAGATCCAGAGCAGCCAGAGCCCACACAGGCAGGGAGAAGCAGCTTCAGCAGTGGCAGCACCAAGTCCATGGGGCCACAGCAGCCAGGCTCGGCTTGAGCTGCAGGAAAAGCCAGGTGAGGGGATTTTCCACTCACACTGGAGCTCTTCGTAAACTCAAGAAATGTGAAGGGTGAATGGCAGTGAACAACAGAGGAGCAGAACACGAGGTAGAGTATCATGTGGACCAGCAAGAGAACTAGAACCACCATCAACAGCTTCCCTTCCTCCACCACCAGTGCCCAGCTCCTGCAAACAGAGCAGCAGTCCAGTGACCAAGTTAGCCTACTTGAACCCACAGTGCACCAAAGATGGAGCCAAGCAATAGCACAGCATAAATGAGAACAAAATCATCCCAAAAGGTAACTAGGATTACACCAGGTCAGTACCCGCCTAGTAAACCTGGTATATAGCCCTGAAACGGAAGTGCTAATTGCACGTTTCATATCAGGATAAATTATATGTTAAATCTGATGAATAGTCAGATTTGCCATTCTTTTTTTAATTTTTGTTTTATTTTTATTTATTTGAGAGCGACAGAGAGAGAAAGAGTGAGAGAGAGAGAGAGAGAGAGAATGGGTGTGCCAGGGCTTCTAGCCACTGCAAACGAACTCCAGATGCTTGCGCCCCCTTGTGCATCTGGCTAACGCGGGTCCTGGGGAATCAAACCTTGAACTGGGGTCCTTAGGCTTCACAGGCAAGCTCTTAACTGCTAAACCATCTCTCCAGCCCAGATTTGCCATTCTTAAATAAGCTATATTTTGGCTTCTTTTTTGTTGCTTCTTGATTTATAGTGGCTTTGTTTCCTCTTCTGTTATACATTAGGGAAGGGTCTCACTTGGTCACAAGCTGAGTTGGAATCCTGAACAGACCAGAAATCTTAACCTCCTTGTTGATAGAGGATCAGGTTGTCATAATACCTACTCTTGCATAAATACTCTGTGCTGTTTTTCATTGAATGTGTACATTGTTTAGTTAAATTTTAGAATCTATCTGTATTTTGTTCCACTCAGCCTACTTGAATACTCCCATAGCAGGCAAACCCAACACCTAGGTTCACTTTTGTAGATACTCTGAGAGTCTGAAGAGCCAAACCTAGCACCTTAATCTCCTACGCTGAAGATATATAATATCAGATTGATTGATACATCTAATAATACCCAGGTAACTAGAAAATCCAAGCATTAAATTAATCCAAGATGCAAAAATATATACAATATAACACAAGAAACACCCAAAATCAAGACAATATAAATCCACCAAAAAGTATTAATGCATCAGAAATGACCTCCAGTGAGAACGAGTTAGAGGAAATGCCTGAGAAAGATTTCAAAAGAATGATTACAAATATGTTCAAAGAAGTCAAAGAAGAAATCAAATGAATGAAAGAGGAAATCAAACGAAAGAAAGAGGAAATCAAAGGAATCAAAGAAGACACAGGACACCAATTTAATAAAATAAAGAGGTCAATACAAGACATAAATAAGGAAATAGAAATAACGAAGAAAACTCAGTCAGAATTACTAGCAATGAAGAACACAGTTAATGAAATAAAAAACTCTGTAGAAAATCTCACCAGTAGAATGGAGGAAGGAGAGGACAGAATATCTAAGCTAGGAGACCAGGTGGCAGATCTAATACAGTCCAACAAAGAGAAAGACAAACTAATAGAAAAGTATGAATGGGAATTTCAAGATATTCGGGATACTATGAAAAGTTCAAACATAAGAATTCAGGGCATAGTAAAAGGAGAAGAATTTGACTCCAAGGAATAGTAGGCATCTTCAACAAAATCAGAGAAGAAAACTTCCCCCAAATTGGGAAAGAGGTGCCAACGCAGATACAGAAATCCTTTAGAACACCAACCAGACAAAACCTGGAAAGAACCTCTCCTCGCCATATTATAAACAGACTATCAAACACACAAACCAAAGAAAAAATATTGAAAGCAGTTAGAAAGAAAAATCAAGTTACCTACAAAGACAAGCCCAGCAAGATCACAGCAGATTACTCAACACAAACTTTAAAAGCCAGAAGGCCTTAGAGTGATGTATTCCAAGTTCTGAAAGATAACTGCCAACCAAGGTTACTTTATACTGCAAAGCTATCCATTCAAATAAACAGAGAATTAAGGACATTCCATGACAAAAGCAGGCTACAGGAGTATTTGAAGGCAAAACCAGCTCTACAGAAAATACTTGACAGAATCTTCCATGCTGAAGAGAAAGAAAAGCACACATATAAGGAACCTGGAAAAAAGATACAATACTCAAATACTAGTTAACACAAGAGAGCAAATGTAAACCTGGAAGAACTATTAAAAAATGGCACATGTTAATACATACCTTTCAAAAATACCTCTTAATATCAGCAGCCTCAATGCCCCAACCAAAAGACATAGACTTGCAGACTGGGTTAAAAAGCAGGATCCTTCAATTTGTTGCCTCCAAGAAACCCATCTTTCTACAAAGGATGGACACTATCTTAGGGTAAAAGGTTGGAAAACAGTGTTTCAAGCAAATGGGCCTAGAAAACAAGCAGGGTTGCTATCCTAATATCTGACAAGGTAGACTTCAGTCCAACATTAGTTAAGAAAGATAAGGAAGGTCACTTTATATTGATTAAAGGCATACTCCAACAGGAGGACATTAGAATCCTAAATGTATAAATACCTAACATGGGGGCTCCCAAATTCAACAAACAAATGCTATTAGAACTAAGGTCACAGATAACACCAAACACAGTGGTAGTGGGTGACTTCAACACCCCACTCTCATCAATTGACAGGTCATCCTGGGAAAAAATTAACAGAGAAGCATCTGGACTAAATGAGGTCATAGAAGGAATGGACCTGACAGATATATACAGGACATTTCATCCAAATGCTTTAGAATATACATTCTTCTTTTCAGCAGCACATGGAACATTCTCTAAAATAGACCATATATTAGGACACAAAGCAAATATTAACAAATACAGGAAAATTGAAATAATTCCTTGCATTCTATCTGACCACAATGGAATCAAACTATAAATCAATAACAAGAAAAGCTATACAGCATACAAAAAAATCATGGAAATGAAAGAATAAACTACTAAATGATGAATGGGTCAATGAAGAAATTAAGAAGGAAATCAAAAAATTCATAGAGTCAAACGATAATGAGAACACAACATACCAAAATCTCTGGCACACAATGAAGGCAGACCTAAAAGGTAAATTTATAACTTTAAGTGCCTATATTAAGAAATTAGAAAGGTCTCAAGTAAATGACCTAATGCTTCACCTTAAAGCCTTGGAAAAAGAAGAACAGGGCAAACCAAGACAGAAAGAAATAATAAAGATTAGGGCAGAAATTAATGAAATAGAAACAACAACAACAACAACAAAAAACCCAAAGAAGCAATGAAACAAAGACTTGGCTCTTTGAAAGGATAAACAAGATTGATAAACCCTTAGCAAATCTGACCAAAGGAAAGACAGAAGAGACACAAATTAATAAAACTGGAGATGATAAAGGCAACATCACAACAGATACTATAGAAATTGAAAAAATCATAGGGACATACTATAAAAACATATACTGCACTAAGTTTGAACATCTGAAAGAAATAGATGATTTCCTTGATTTATATGACCTACCTAAATTAAATCAAGATGAGATTAATCAGTTAAATAGACCTATAACAAGTATGAGATCCAAGCAGTTATCAAAAATCTCCCAACTAATAAAAGTCCAGGCCCAGATGGTTTCACTGCTGAATTTTACCAGTCCTTCAGGGAAGAACTAACACCATTGCTTCTTAAGCTTTTCCATAAGATAGAAAAAGAAGGAATCCTACCAAACTCCTTCTATGAAGCCAGCAACACTCTGATGCCAAAACCAGGCAAATATAGAGCAAAAAAAGAAAATTATAGACCAGTCTCCCTCATGAACATAGATGCAAAATTTCTCAACACAATATTGGCAAACAGAACATAAGAATATATCAGAAAGATCATTCACCCCGACCAAGTATGTTTTATCCCAGAGAAGCAGGGATGGTTCAACATATGCAAATCGATAAATGTAATACATTATATAAATGGACTGAAGGACAAAAATCATATGATCATCTCATTAGAGGCAGGAAAAGCATTTGACAAAATCCAACATCCCTTCATGATAAAAGTCCTACAGAGACTGGGAATAGAAGGAACATATCACAATATAACAAAGGCTATTTATAACAAGCCTATAGCCAACATATTACTAAATGGGGAAAAATTGGAAGCTTTTCCATAAAATCAGGAACAAGAAAAGGGTGTCCACTTTCCCCACTTTTATTTAATATAGTACTGGAAGTCTTAGCCATAGCAATAAGGCAAGAGACACACATAAAATGGATACAAACTGGAAAGGAAGAGATCAAGTTATCATTATTTGCAGATGACATGATTCTATATATAAAGGATCCTAAAGACTCCACCAGCAAACTGTTAGAGCTGATAACCATCTATAGCCATGTAGCAGGATACAAAATAAATACACAGAAATCAATAGCCTTCTATATGCTAACAACAAACACACAGAGGATGAAATCAGAGAATCACTCCCATTCACAATTGCATCAAAAAAAGGACCTTGGAATAAACCTAACCAAGGAAGTGAAGGATCTATACAATGAAAACTTTAAAACACTCAGGAGAGAAATTGCAGAAGACACTAAGAAATGGAAAATCATCCCTTGTTCCTGGATCAGAAGAATCAATATTGTGAAAATGGCAAACTTACCAAAATCAATCTACACATTTAATGCAATCCCCATCAAAATTTCAATGGCATTCTTCACAGAAATCGAAAAAACAATCCAAAAATTCATTTGGAATCACAAAAAACCCTCGAATATCTAAAATAGTACTGAGCAACAAAAATAAGGCTGGTGGTATCACCATACCTGATTTTAACCTATACTACAGAGTCATAGTAACAAAAACAGCATGGTACTGGCACAAAAGCAGACTTGTAGATCAATGGAACAGAATAGAGGACCCAGATGTGATTCCAGGTAGCTATAGCCACCTGATATTCGATAAAAATGCCAAAAATACTCATTGGAGAAAAGACAGCATCTTCAGCATATGGTGCTTGGAAAACTGGATATTTATCTGTAGAAGCATGAAAATAGATTCTTCTCTCTCTCCATGCACAAGAATTAAGTCCAAATAGATAAAAGTACTTAACATCAGACCTGAAACTTTGAAACTGCTAAAGGAAAAATTAGGGGAAACCCTTCAACATACTGGTCTGGCAAAGATTTTCTGAATATAACCCTAATTTCTCAGGCAATAAAACTACAGATTAACCACTGGGACCTCATGAAATTACGAAGATTTTGTACTGCAAAGGACACTGTGAATAAAGCAAAGAGGCAACCTACAGAATGGGAAAAAATCTTTGCCAGGTATGCATCTGATAGAGGATTAATATCTAGGATATACAAAGGACTCAAAAAATTAAATAATAAGAGCTGTGCGTGGTGGCGCACACCCTTAATCCCTGCACTCGGGAGGCAGAGGTAGGAGGATCGCCGTGAGTTCGAGGCCACCCTAAGACTCCATAGTGAATTCCAGGTCAGCCTGGGCTAGAGTGAGACCCTTCCTCAAAAAATCAAAAACTAAAATTAAATAATAAGAAATCAAACAAGCCAATTAAATAATGGGGTATGAAACTAAATAGAGAGTTCTCTAAAGAGGTAATTCAGATGGCATATAAGCATCTAAATAATGTTCTACATCCCTAGTCATCAGGGAAATGCAGATTAAAACTACGCTGAGATTCTATCTCACTCCTATCCGTTTGGCTACCATCATGAAAACAAATGACCATAAATGAGAGGATGTGGAAAAAGAGGAACCCTTCTACACTGTTGGTGGGAATGAAATCTGTTCCAGCCATTCTGGAAATCACTGTGGAGGTTCTTAAGACAGCTAAAAATTGATCTACCATATGACCCAGCTATAGCACTCCTAGGCATATATCCTGAGGACTCATCTCATTACCTTAGAAATACTTGTTCAACCATGTTTATTGCCACCCAATTCACAATAGCTGGGAAATGGAACCAGCCTAAATGTCCTTCAACTGATGAGTGGCTAATGAAGATATGGCCCATTTATACAATGGAGTTCTACTCAGCTGTAAAGAAAAATGAAGTTATGAAATGTGCAGGAAAATGGATGGACCTGGAAAGGATTTCACTAAGTGAGGTAACCGAGGTCCAGAGGGCCAAGTGTCGTATATTCTCTCTCATATGTAGATCCTAGCTACAGATGATTGGGCTTCTGTGTGAGAAGGAAAAAAAAAAACTCAGTAGCAGAGGCCAGTAAGCTAGAAAAGAGATATAAAGGGAAGAGAAAGGAAGGGAGGGGGTACTTAATAGGATGGTATTGTATATATGTAAGTAGAAGAATAGATTAATGGGGGTGAAAAGGCCCAAAGTGAGATCAGGGGAAGAGATTGAGTAAAGGAAAGGTGGAGGGAGGGCTAATCAAAATCTAAGAGGATATAAATAAATCATATGGAATCCTACTTTTTTGGACAGTGGAACACTGAGGAGCCATAGATTGTTGCTAGAAAATTTTCAGTGCCAGGGATAGGATACCTTACAGTGACTTGTTGGCTGGAGAGGTCCTTGATGTCCCCAAAACATTACGGACCATTGCCAATGCCCTTGGTTTCCTACCAGGAATAGATGGTAAGACCCTATTGCTGAAGACTCCACATACTTGGGCTGCAAGACCACTGAGAAATCCTGCTGGAACTTAGGTCATAACCTCCTCTGTGTAGAACAGCTGAAAGAAAGCTGGAAGAATCCATTCTGCATGCAGTTCAATGGGATAAAGAGAAATCACCAGTGAAGATACTCTACAGTGGACCCTGTAGGCCTTATATTTGGCCAGCCAGGCCAAATGAGCCAACTGGTGCAATAGGGGCACATCTATCATGGTGGTAAACAACTGCCTTCTAATTGGACTGGAGGCCAGCTCCATGGGAGGGGGAATACTTCCCTGATACTGAAAAACTAAAACAGGGATAGTCATGAGCCCTAGGGATGTAACATCTGCTGCTGTCTGGCTAAATCTATATACTATGCTTATTAAACGGCCCCGTAAGCACTTCTCTTAATGTTCATACACTTATATTAATTCTACTCTCACTTTGGGTAGAGAATCTTCTCTTTTCAGATGGCAGTGACCTTGGGATGACTCAGAACATATCATAGTACTGGAAAGAAGTGACCAGAGTGCTCAGTACTGCAATATCTCTATCACACCTTCCAAGGCTCAGGGTCTGTTGCAGAAGAGGTGGCAGAAAGAATGTAAGAGCCAGAGGAAGGGTAGGATTCCTTACAATGTGCTCGCTACAGACACAAAATGGCCTGGATATCCATGACCTCACAGTACCTGACACTACCTACCCAAGACCATTAAGAGGAGGAAAAGATCATGACACCAAAATAAAAGAGAAACTGATTGAGAAGTGGAGGGGATATGATGGAGAATGGAGTTTTGTAGTGTTCTTTTCCTTTCTATTTCACAGAGCATTATTGTCATGTTTAT
Organism: Dipus sagitta; assembly: GCA_036346955.1. Classification (NCBI taxonomy): domain Eukaryota; kingdom Metazoa; phylum Chordata; class Mammalia; order Rodentia; family Dipodidae; genus Dipus; species Dipus sagitta. The sequence continues at coordinate 68,469,912 of CM070776.1, forward strand.
GGCTGCACTGATTTACACTTTCATCAATTTTGCACAATAGTTTGTTTTTCCTGCATCCACACAATAATTTGTTGTTCTGACTAATGTTGAGATGCAATCTCAAAGTAGTTTTTATTTTTCTTCCCTGGTAGCTATTCATGTTTTTGTTTGTTCCATTTCTCATTGCTGAGATGATATAGCAGGTAGACGTAAGCAAGGAAGGGGAAGCAAGGCAAAGGGCTCAGTCCATGGGGGCAGGAGCAGGTTGCAGCTACTTATCATATGGTACCAGCCAAGAAGCAGAGAGCTCTGACAAGAAGCAAGACCAGGGGCTAGAGAGATGGCTCAGTGGTTAAGGGGTATGCCTGTGAAGCCTAAGGACACAGGTTCAATTCTCCAGGTCCTGCATGAGCCAGATGAGCATGTTGGCACATGCATCTGGAGTTCATTTGCAGTGGCTAGAGGTCCTGATGTGCCCATTCTCTCTCTTTCTTTCTCTCTATCTCTCTCCCTCTCTCTGTCTCAAATAAATAAATAAATAATAAATTTTAAAAAAAGAAGCAGGACCAGGTATGACCCCCAAGGCCCAGTAACCAGCAAACCACTTCATAAGGGTTTCATAATCTTCTAAAAGAGTGCCATGTGCATATGAAATAAACATGCAGTTTTTATTTTATTTTCACGTCTATCTTATTGTGCTATCATTATCATCTCCAGTTGTAACCGTAATTCTGAAAATGACATAATTTATTCTTCCTCACAGCAGATAAAAAGCATTATGTATTTATACATATTCTTTATCCATTCATCTTTTGACTAGTCTCATTCTTCTACATGCCAGGATCCCATTTTCTCAACACCATTTGTAGAAACAAATTTTTACTCTTTAGTATCATTGTAATAATGGCTTTGTGGAATGAGCTTCATAGTTTTCCTTTCCTTTTTATTTGAAAGAGCAGTTGGTATTACTTCTTTGGTGGTCTGTTAGACTTTAACTGGACACTACACCATTCTTGGGGTTTTCTGAGAACATGCTACTACTTTGATCTCTGTTATTTATAGATCTCCTTAAATTGTCTACATTCTCTTGTTTGAATTTTGGTAGGCATTAAATGGGTAAAACATTAACCATTTTTCTAGATTTTCTAGTTTGTTTTATTTTAGGAAAGTTCTTTAATGAACTTATGTATTTCATGATTATAAGATGTAGAATCACCCTTGCTATGTATAATTTTATTAATATGTATCTTTTCTCTCTTTTTGTTAATTTGACAAACATTTTGTCAATCTTTTGTGCCAACTTTTATCCAATGGTCCTTTTTATTGTGCTTTTAATTTATTTCATTAATTTCAACTATGATATTTCAGACTTCCTTCACTATACTATCTTTTGTTTTAAAATATTTTCATTATTTTAATAAAACAAGGAATATGAACAGGTTAATTACTTGAGATATATCAGATTTTTAATATAAACAACCATATGTATAAACTTCTTTCTTAGAACATATTTTGCCATATTCCAAATGTTCTAGTAACTTGAATTTTTAAATTTAGCTCTAGGTGCTTACATTTTCCTGCCTAAATTATTTTCATTTGTTCCTGTGAAAATATACTGATCAATCTATATATTCATGTATTTCCTTTAACTTGTATCACTATTAAGTTCTAATTTTATTACATTATTATTTGATATTATAACTGAAAATACTTCATTTTTTAAAAAACAATTATTACAACTTGTTATGTGGCCTTAAATATGATCTGCTTTGGAAGAAATTGTATGAGCTTCTGAGAAGAATGTCTAGTCAATAGATGTTGGTTAGAATATTCTATAAAATGTGTTAATTTAATTTGATGTATAGTAAAGTTTATATTTTTTGGATAATCTATCTATTGATGAGTATATTACTAGAGTATCATACTACCATTGTGTCTGGACCCATCTACCTTTTCATGTCCTTTAGTGTTTTCAGTCTTTCTTATTGTCATATATGGCCAATGGAATTGCAAGTTCATTTTTTTTCTATAGTCAGAAAATACTCTCAGAACTAAAATGGCTTCTGTGATACTTATCTATTTATGTTCATGCTTTCTCTCAACTTCAAGTATTCATTCTGTTGTCATCTAATCATTTATGTCAATAGCTTGAATATATATCATGTGCTTACTATATATCATTTTTACTTTCAGTGAATAAATTTGCTCAAATATCTAATGTGTACTCATTGGAGTATATAAGAAAGTAATGACTTTAAGGCTTAATTGTCTGATAGGTTAAAAATAATTATTCCACTTTAAATAAAATCCTTCTGCATCTTCTCTTCATACACAGCTATGAGTTTTGATCCGCAGTGATTTTAAATTACTATTGGTGGTGGTTAGAATCAGATGCCCCTATAAACTCATGTGCTTTGGATGGTCGGTCCCCAGCTGATGGGAATTTGGGAGAAGTATGGAGGTGGTGTCCTCCTGAGGACAGGCTTTGGCTTGTTATAGCCAGATCCCCTTGCGGAGCTCACTCTCTTACTGCTTTTTTGTATCTACTGTGGCAAGATTTGATGTCCATATTCTACTCCTCCATGCTTTCCTCTGCCATGATGAAGGTTTCCATCAAGAGATTAATCCAAAATAAACGTTTTTCTCTTGTTAGCTGCTGTTGGTCTTGTGTTTTGTTGTAGCAACTAGAAAATTGGTACCAGAAGAGTAGGGACATTACTTCTAGAAAAGTAACTATAGATTTTGGTCTTTTGGAATTGATTAATGGGAGGAATTTGGAAGGACTGTAAACCTTGCTCTAAGATATGCCTTGCAGTGCTGTAAGTAGAGCTTTGTAGGTTATTGTGAAAGACCAAAATTCAAGAACTGTAGACTATAGAAGCTTGGCTTATGACGGTAAAGAAAACTTTGTCAAGACTGATCTAGAAATAGTTTATGTGAGAGGCTGTCTGAAGTCTACCTGTGTCCTGAGAACTTGAGCAGGGTTGAATTTAGAAGAAATGCATTGCTATGAACAGAAGAATAAGGCACAGAAAGATATGAAATTTTCTGGCTGGTGACAATAAATTCAGCTGTAGTTGTTTTAGAGGTTAGAACAATTGAAGACTTTTAAACAGTATTGGATTGATTAAAAAATGTATGGGGACTTTTAAAATTGGGCTGAATACATTTTGCATTTTGCATCACAAAGTAGTCATGAGTCTACTGGGGGCCAGAGGACAGAATGAGGTAATTTGAATCATATGTCCACATAAACTCATGTTATTTGAATGGTTGGTCTCAAGTTGATGGCAGGTTATGAGGTGGAGCCTTGCAGGAGGAGGTGTCTTCCTGGGTATGGGCTTTGAAGTATTATAGACAGTTCCTCCTTATCAAAGATCAGTTTACTCTCTTGCTGCAATTTTCTACCTATTGTAGCATGATTATGATGTCCAGCTTCTATTCATGCTAGGCTTTCCCCTGACATCATGAGACTGTTAGGTAAAATAAACTCTTTCCCTTAATCACCTGCTTTTGGTCAGGTATTTTGTCTCAACAATGAGAAGGTTACTACAATACTACTAAAGTGAAAATATTTTATATATATATATGTTATATATATAGTTAAATACATATATATATATACTATATATATAATATATATATTTTAAAAACTATAATATATATTTTTTAAAACTATATATATAATATGTATATAGTTAAATATATATATATATTTTATATATATAAACTATATTTATATATAATATATATAGGTTTTCAGTATTTTGAGGTAGGGTTTCACTCTGGTCTAGACTGTCTTGGAATTCACTGTGTAGTATCAGGGTGGCCTCAAACTCGTGGTGATCCTCCTACCTCTGCCTCCTGAGTGCTGGGATTAAAGGCATGCACTACCACTCCTGGATTGAAAATAGAATAATTTTAATATCACTTCTGTTAAATCCACTTGTTCCTTCTAAGCACTGTTCAAATTATTCTTATAAAACCAGTGTTGTATTATAGAGACCAGGACCATATAGTAAATAGAAAAGTAAAAGTAAGTGTTGAGAGAAAATGATGAGCATTGTAAAGTCTACATAATATACCCACACTGGGAAAGTGAAAGGACAGGTTACAATTTTGACATTTGAAACATCATTTAAAAAGGCTTAAAGATGACAGATAAAATATTGGATGTGCCTTCATTGTATTTATCTAATTGAATACAGGTGTTTCCTAATTGTAATTTCCTCAGTGTTTGAAAATTCTATAGACTCCATCATTTGTTTCATTCAAATCAAAGAACAAAAGCAGTATTTCTCTATGTTGACACCTTTGTTTTCTATCATTAGTCCTTTCACATGGGGTATGAACTATGTGGTATGCAGTTTAGACACCCATTTTCTTTCTTAACCCAGCTACTGTCTCTCCTTCCATGAAATTTTCCTGATCATGACAATCATTTAATACAATATTATTGTGTTTTGTTTCTGTAATTTATATCTATTCTGGCACTCATCTGTTATGAATTGTCAATAGATATCTGTAATGTTTTTTTTTCCTGTCCAATCTGCATTATACAGTATTTAGCACAGTGCAATGAACATACTGTGTTCTACTTAGAAATGATGATTTTTTTCTCTCTTCCTACTTGTTCTATTTTTATTTTTCTACTAATTAAATACTATCTGGCCTGTGAGATGGAGAGCTCAGAGCACATATGGGCATAAAACTGTTAATTACACTATTATTATTTTCCACGTATCTTCTGAACAATTCATTTACTGTGGATATCTTGATTGATAACACTAATTTCAACAGGATATTGAAACTAAGGTCTCTAACAGTTTCTTTTCATTTACAATCACAGAATGTTAAAAAGCCATCTGCTGTCTCCATAATTATATTTACTGCTTATTCCCAATTATCATAGGTTAAGCTATTCTCAAAAATCTATAACCTAAGAGAGAACAGTTCACTTATCTTTGTTTCTTCCACTTGAAATGTGTAATAACTCCATTTGGAAGTTGGTTTCTGTGCTGGATGGTATCTTGGCTATCTGTTGATTTTACTTCTGTCTCTGAGGATTAACTGTGTCTTGAATAGAAGGACACCTCACAAGGGTAAGAGGATATTGAAAACTATATTAGACTTAAAATACAAATCCAAAGCATCATAGCCAAGGTAGAGAATTATAAGCATATTTAGTACAGTTAGGGAAACTATCTGAGAAGATAATATCTAAGAGATGGAGTCAAGATGAAAATAAGAAGAAAGGTAAGTCATTTATACAAGCACAAATAAGTTACTCTGGGCCCTTTTGGCCCCAAACCACTAGTTTTGGCTGTATTATGCCTTTCGGATTAGCAAGTTAAAGGGTAAAATGGGACTAAATGAAGTTGGGGATCATACCTTCTAATTTCATGGATAAAAATATCAAAAGTTTAGAACATGTTCTATTGGAAGATTATTAAGAACTGAGAGGCAGTATGATGTGATAGAAAAAAAATAAACATTGTTGGATTCAAACTAGAAATCTTGAAATGAACTTGTAATAGCTTGACTGTTATCCTTACTATATATCAGATGTAAGTTAATAAAAAACTAGGTAACCTACTTCAATAAATCCTTACAAAACTTGGAATTATTGCTCTAGTTCTAACAAAAACCCCTGTATTAGGAAATTGACTTATTTTTCTGAACTTTGGGATGCATTCTTATAAAGTGAAAATAAAGCATTATATGATCATTATAAAGAATAATTAATTACAATATAATTAAATTCAGCCCATTCTTTCTTCTTTTTATTTTTATTTATTTATGAGAGAAAGGCAGAATGAGAGAAGGGGCATGCCAAGGCCTCTAGCAACTACAAGTGAACTTCAGACACATGCACCACCTTGTGCATCTGGCTTATGTGGGTACTGGGTAATTGAACCTCGGTTCCTGGCTTCGCAGACAAGTGCCTTAACTGCTAAGCCATCTCTCCAGCCCACATTCTTCTTGAAAGTATTAATGACAACTGAATTACAAATTGAACTGTTCATAAGATAATCTCACAAAATATTCACCTTCAAAAGACAGAAAATACTCTATATTAAAATGAGTGCTGCTTTCACAGCTACCCTGTGAACTTCCTCTAAGGAAATGGTAATAGACAATGAGGAGACTCAAAACTCATCAAGACAGAGAATTAGAGGCCACCTAGAGCTCAACACTAAAGAATATTTAAATACACTCTCTAAGACTCAAGTAACATTGAGGGAGAGGGAACAGAAAGAATCTAAGAGCAGGGTGGGACTGGCACATTCATGACCACACAGTGATTACCAAAAACCCCCATGAGGATGTCCCTCAGTGGAATGGGTGTGGGGGAGATGCAACAAAATATAACCAATTGAAATATGACAAAATTGTAATAGATTCATATATTAACATACTCAATAAAAATCCCATTATACATTTAATGCCTCTATTTATTTTGCTTAAAACATATGAAACTTATTTATTAAGTGAATAGTATCTAAAATAGTCTGCAGGATCATTTGGGAGCTTAGCAATCATTCTGATAGGCAAGAGAAGATTACTGTATTCTAGAAGTGTTCCAATGAAATTGTGGAAATTCTCTACCACTATTGTGGTATAACTTTACTTTACATGTAACATAACAATTGACACCACAGAACAGAGATTTATATGGTGTTATAAAGAAATTTTTTGACCAACCGTCATGGAAATGAAATAAGCAAAATGATACCATTGTATCTAGGCGTACATTGTAGTAATATAACTACTAACATGCGTTTGTAAAAGGAGACCAGGGAGGTCACCAGACACTTGCCTGAGATTCTATTTGCTGCTTCTGATTCTGCCCTATAGCTACCCATGTTCTTGAGTGGTTCTAGAGTACATAAAGGGATGGAAGCTTAATGGGGAATGGGACTCCACTGAGGCAGCTTTTGTGACTCACTATCCATGCTAGTATGGTACTTTTACCAATACAGTTGCTTTTGAATCACCTATGCACTTGTAACTCTTCTATTGTACTTCTGTAAGCAACCTTAATATAGCTTGTTGGTTCATGAAGCTAGACTTAGATGGAATTTTTTCTTTGCTCTGTTGCTGGCAAATATGGGGTGAATGATATTTTGTTAAGTCTCTCCAGGAAATATCATGTGATAAATTGACAATGAACAAGGACAAAAGGAAACCAAAGATAAGTCTGGGAGGATCCAATGTATGGCCCTTGTTATGGATTGGAAACCATACAAATAAAGCTAAGTGGTCTGCCCAGAGGGGAAGTCAGGTTTGACCATCTGCATCTTCAGGATAAATTTCTCTGGTGCCAATTTTTTCTGTGTATTATAGAATGGTGAACCTCTTTGATGAATGTGATCTGCTAAGGAGTATAGGAATATCCCCTAAATGGCTAATGACCTATAAAATACATTTTAATCCCCTAAAGAGCATGGGATAGGATTTTTAGCTGGCCATAATGGTTCATTCTGGTAGGCTATTTGCTAAAGAGAATGAGGTATATATAATAGTGAGGTAACTAGAAGTGAGACAGATATGCTTGACAGGACTATGTTTACAGGAGAGTTAAGAAAATTGTTAATTACACAGGGAACTCAAGAATGGTATGTGATTTTAGTAGTTTTGCTGGACTACATTGTTCCACACAATGTTTATGAAATAAAAGATGCTTTATCAAAGCCAAGTTACTTAGAGCCGTTATGGAAACCATGTTTATAATGTAATCAAGTGGGAAGGCAAAATTAAAAGAAAATAAAGGAGACTTTCCATTTTACCTCAGGCCAACTATGGTAATACCTGGGCTTGTATCAAGTCAGTTTCTGGGGGAAAGATTGGTAGAAGGTAAGACACTGTGCTTGTGAGCTTCTGGAAGGCTTTAAAGCCTGAATGACAGTATACTGAAGGGTTAGAAAAGCAGGTGATTACCAACCTGCTCACTGCTGTAGAGGAAGGAGATTTCACTGGATAGGAACTTTAGTTATGTTACTAACAAGATAGACAGGGTTGCCTACAGGCAATGGCCACACACAGTAACCAGTAGTCTCATGTTAAATTCTGGATTTGTCAGTCCACTAACAATGTGAAGAAAATGTAGCCTTTGTCAGAGGCTGGGGCCAGTTGTGCCTTGGCTCATGTTACTCAGCAGGGCATGGTGGCACACGCCTTTAATCACAGCATTCAGGAGGCAGAGGTCGGAGGATAGCCATGAGTTTGAGGCCACTCTGAGACTACATAGTGAATTCTAGGTCAGCCTGAGCTAGACTGAGAACTTACCTCAAAAAAAAAGATCAAAGTCAATGAACAGCAGTGAATGTGCAGAACAATGGACATGGAGTGGGAGTGGGAAATGTATAAAAAATTAATCTAATTCTATCAGTTAGCAATTATACTCTAGGAGAGTATACTATGTGTATTTTTCTCATATTAGAATGTGTATTATAGCTGGATATACTGTTTGGCTACGCCATGCATACCACTGTTGGGAAAGTTTTGTTTGATGATGTCAACTGTGAAGGTGTGATTGGGAGAAATGAAATCCTGTAAAGGGGAGATTATTCATCCATCCTAAAGTCCTTTAAGCAGACAAGTGTGGCCATTTCAGAGGCTGGCAGGCTATGGATTATAGAAAACTAAAGAAGGCAGTGCTGCCATCCATTGCTCTTTTGACAGAACATATGGAATATATTCATACTGGAATGATGTTACTAATATTTGTTTTTAGTAATGCCTTAGTTGATAAATTCCAAGACTGTTGCAGTCTGGTTCGCATTGCTGGTAGAAATTACCCAACCAAGAGCAGCTTCTGGGAAAAAGAGATTTATTTTGGCTTATAGGCTTGAGAGGAAGCTCCACGATGGCAGGGAAAATGATGGCATGAGTAGAGGGTGGACATCACCCCCTGGCCGACATAAGGTGGACCATAGCAACAGGAGAGTGTCCCAAACACTGGCAAGGGGAAACTAGCTATAACACCCATAAGGTCACCCCCAACAATACACTGCCTCCAGGAGGCATTAATTCCCAAATCTCTGTCAGCTGGGAACCTAGCATTCAGAACACCTAAGTTTATGGGGAACACCTGAATCAAACCACCACAAAGACCAACTTGGACTTTCTTGGAAAAGATAGCAGTGAACCTTCAGAGATCCTGCTGAACCTTTGTAAAAAGGTTTCATTACATTAGTTATATGAAGTACCGAGATATCTTACAGCTTTGGGAAAGAATCTGAAAGAACATAAAAACCAGCAGTTACAGTGTTTAAATGCACAGGGTACAATGCATTAGTGGTAAAGTTTAGGATTGCACACTATAAAGTTATTGGATAAAATTCTATTGCTAAGGGTGGTTTATTTTATTGTGATTTAAGGTCCAGGAAGGTTCCTGAGATCCAATAATATTAAATATCTGTGGCTCTTGCCACAGATATTCAAAGTATGATAGAACTAGATGGCAAATCACTATTGCTAATGATACCATATCTTCTGCTTGTAGTATTTAGAGAAATTGATCTGGTGCTGATGTGAAAGCCTCCTTTAGTCAAGCTAGCATTCATAGTGCCTGAAGGTACTTTGTAAGTTTCTGGAGGAGACTGAGCATTAACAGTCTTGCTCAGGATGGAACACAAAATTAATGCTATTAGCATAGCAAGCAAGATGGTGAAACAACAGTGTCACAACTGTTATGAGTGTAATTAACTATTTTTCAGCTTAATTTATGGATCACACTATAGCAGGAAACCCATGACCTTAAGAAAGCTAGGAAAATCATGGCTGGGAAAATCAATAGATCCTGCATAGGCTACTACTAATGTTTTTTGTTCCTGTCAAATTTCCTTCTAATACATTTTTGTGTATATATTGATGATATTGTCAGTCTTAATCAAAGGAAGCTTTTATTTACAGATTTCAGTGTGGAGACTCATTACAGATCAAATTACTGGGCCACTGAGAATAACTGACCATTGCTGTGGCATAGCAGCCCGGTGCTTTACAAAAGATATACATATATATATATATATATATACATTCATACATATGTATGTCCTTCCATAGTTAAGGGACCATCACAGAAAAGGGCTGAAAAAGACTGTAAGAGCTGAAGGAAGGGATGGAGTGTTGTGACATATATATTTACTTGAGCAGTAACATAATTACTACCTGCTCCCTCTGAAACTGTATTTTGGGGGAATGTTAGTGTTTATAGGAAAGAGAATGTTGACTAACAGTGGGACTCCAGTGATGCAGATTTCCCAGTAGGAGTACTGCAGTCAGATTTGTATTGCTGGCAGAAAACACCAGACCAAACACAGCTTGTGGGGGGGAAAAAAAGGTTTATTTTGGCTTACAGATTTGAGGGGAAACTCCATCCATGGCAAGGGGAAATGATGGCATGAGAAGAGGGTGGACATCACCTCCTGGTAGATATCAGATGGACACCAACAACAGGGGACTGTGCCAAACACTGGTAAGAGGAAGCTGGCTATAATACCCATAAGCCCGCTCCCAACAATGCACAGCCTCCAGGAGGGAAAGAGAAAGAGAAAGAGAATGGGTATGCCAGGGCCTCTAGCCACTGAAAATTAACTCCAGACATATGTTCCACCTTGTGCATTTGGCTTATGTGTGTACTGGGGAATCAAACCTGGGTCCTTAGGCTTTATAGCAAGTGCCTTATACACTAAGCCATCTCTCCATCCCCTATTATTCTACTTTACTCTACATTGAGGGAAATTTATTTCTGCAGAAGTGAGGTCTAGCATGAAATGTGTTTCTTCCTGCATTTAATTTATTTCATTTTACACAGTGTCTTCCATAGCATCTATTTTAATACAAATGGTAAGATTTCATTATTTTATGACTAAATAATTTTCATCCATATACATTCAAGAAAGAAAAAATTCAACATATCCTTATTTGCAGATAAAATGATTTCATACATATGAGGCCTTAAGGACTCCACCAGAAAACTCTTAGAACTGATAAACACTTTCAGTAGGGTCACAGCTTACAAAATTAACATGAAAAAACATGTACCCTTTATATTTACCAATGGCAAGCAAGCTGATAAAGAAATCAGGGAAACAACTCCATTCACAACTGCCTCAAAAACATTCCTGGAAATAAACCTAATCAAGGAAGTGAATGACTTTTATAAGGAAAACATTTAAAATCTCAAGACAGAATTTTCAAAAACCATCAGATGGAAAGAACTTCCATGTTTGTAGATTGGAAGAATCAATATTGTGAAAATGGCTATCTTACCATATCAATTCATATGTTCAATGCAACCTGCCTCTTCACAGAAATAGCAAAAACAACCTTGAAATTTGTTTAGAGGCAAAAAAATCCTCAACTATCCAAAACAATCCCAAGGAAGGGAGGAATAAGTGAGTGGTATTATTTTACTTGATTTCAATCTGTCTTACAGATCCATAATAAGAAAAAAAAAAGCAGCATAGTGCTGACACAACAATAAGAAATAGAAAAATTGTGGCCAGATTTTATATGTGTACCTATATTTGTATGTTCAAATAACATGAACAAATTAATATGAAAATTATTTTATGCAGGTAAAAATAAGATAAAATTCAAAAGAAAAAAACAAAAGTATAAAATAATTACACAGAATGAAAGAACATTAAGATGATTTGCATACCTTGAGCTAGATAATTGTTTATACAATTGCCAGAAATCATCATTGCATAAAATACAATCTTTTTAGCAAATGATACTAGAAAAACTTGATATCCACATGTAGAAGAATGGAACTTGATCCTTATCTCTCACCCTTGTACAAAAATCAACTCCAAATTGATCAAAGATCTTAATATATGGCCTAAAACACTAAAAATGATAGGGAAAATTATTATGGAAAACCCTTAAAGATATGGGCATCAGTAAAAACTCTGAATACAATTTCAGTCACCGAGGAAATAAAATCAACTGACCTATGGGACCTCATGAAATGAAAAACCTTCTGTACAGCAAAGAAAATCATTAACAAGTAAAGAGACAGATTAAAGAATGGGAGAAAATCTGTGCCAGCATTATTAAAATATTAAAATATAGAATATACAAATAAATTAAAGAGCCAAACAACAGGAAAACAAATAGACCAATAAAAAGTGTGCTAAGGAACAGAACAGAGTTTTCAAAAGAATTGCAAGTGGCCAATAAATTTATTGTGGAAATTCAATTTCAAATTCCTTTGAGATTACATTTCATCCATGTCAGAATGACTTTCATTACAAAAACAAATAATACAAAGCCTGGAGAGGATAGAGGAAAGGAGGAACCAATATTGATGGGAGTTTTGTAAACTGGTATAGCTATTCTGGACATCTGTGAGCATATTTTTCAAAAAGCTAAAATTACAACTACCATAAGACCCATATATACTATACCTGGGTATGTACCCAACAAACTCTATACGCTACCACAGAGATACTTTTTAAATCATGCTTATTGCTATGCTCTTCATAATAGCAGGAAAATGGAATGGCCTAGGTTTTGATCATTCCAGGCATGGCTAATGAAAATCTGATACATATATACAATGGAATTCTATTCTACTTGAAAGAATGAAATTTGCTGGAAAATAGAACTAGAAAATAATCTATTGAGAGAGGTAATCCAGGTACAGATGCACAAATATCCACATGGTCTCTCTCACAAGCAAATCCTGCTTTAGAGCACACAGTGTGTGTTTGTCATGTTATTGTGGTAGTGAGAATGTGTATAAACCAAGAAACTATAGAAGGGACTGTGGGAGGGATTAAAGGAGGCTTCATGTGAGAAGTGTAGCGAAGGTGGTAGATCTTAAGTGATATAAACTCAAAGGGGTGATACTGGTGATGGAAGTGTGAATGCAGGAAAGGGAGGAGAAAAGGGAATGAGAGGGTATGGAGGAGAGGGATGGTTAATCAAGAGTATGTATATATATATACATATATATATATTGTTGTGGTTACATTCTCATTGCTGAGAGAAAGCACCCTACCAAATGCAGCTTGTAGGAGGAAAGTGTATATTTTGGCTTACAGATTTGAAGGGAAGCTTCATGATGGTAGGAGAAAACATAGCATGAGTAGAATCTGGACACCACCTCCTGTCCAACATCAGGTGGCCAACATTAGCAGTAGAAGAGTGTGCCAAACACAGGCAAGGGGAAGCTAGCTATAACACTCAGAAGCCTGCCTCTAACAATTCAACCTCCTTCAGTAAGGATTCAATTCCCAAATTTCCATCAGCTGGAAATCAGGCATTCAGAACACATGTTTATGCGGGACACACAATTCAAGCCACCACACTCCATTCCTAGGCTCCATAATTTGATGATCATACATGACATAAAGTTCAATGCAGTTAGTCCAACTTTAAAAGTCCCCATAGTTTTGATTGATCCCAATGCTGACCAAACTTCTCCATAGTTCAGGCTTTCAGTACTGGATTTAGACTGCTGAGGCATTCAGCTATATGGACTGAGCAGCTGCTGGATTCCTTGACTCTTAAGCCTGAAGACTGCTATTTTGAGCTGCCATAAACTAATCCAATAAACTTCCCTTATTATAATTCATTCTATCAGTTACGTTCCTCTAGAAAACATTTATACTGAAAAAGATGGCACTGGGCATAGCAAAGAAGACTGAACTAATACAAGATTTAAAACAAACAGGTCAAACATGAAATTCTGTAACTCCAAGTCTAACAATTAACCAGTGACAAGTCTTCACGTCCAATAAGCAGTGGTGAGGATACTCTCTAGAGTTCCAATTATACCCCTCCAGTTGGGCGTCTCAACAACACAACAAAAAAACTCCATGCAACTTTTCACATCTCCTTAGAAGCCATCCCATATATACTGAGTTTCCACTACAGCCCATGGCTTACCCTCATGGTTCTATTAGGGCTCCACACAGGGGCTTCCAACAACCTTGCCTCTCATTGACCATAGCCATGTCCAAAAAAGAAAACCATGTTTCCAATCCAATGACCCACTCTTTACTGAATGTTAATCTCCATAGTACCAGGTGGGCTACCAATTTATTAATCTGGGGGGGGAATAAAGCTGATTTTGAAGAGAAGGACACTCCTTAAGAATTCAGGCTCCTTACTTCCAACAGTCCACATTCTTCCTGCTGTCTTAATGCAGATCAGATGACCCAATCTCAATAGTTGTAATCTCTCAAATGATTGCAGCTAAACCAAACTATTGTCTATAGCCCATAGCATTCAGTTCTTTCTGTGCCATATTCATCTTCTCACACCAGTCCATTTTTATGCACTGAAACCATGCACAAGTTCTCAGGATGAAGACAGGCAGAATTCAACAAGCCTCTCACACAAATTGCTTCTAGACCAGTCCTGACAAAATTCTTTCTCACCCTCATAAGCCAAACCACATATCCCATAGTTCCTTCTACAGTTAGGTCTTTCAACTCTGACCAAAATCCACCAAGCTATACATACAATACTGAAAGGCATCTCTTAGGCCAAGATTTCAGATCCTTCCATATTCCTCCCACAAATAAGTTCCAAAAGTAAAAATATACATAGCCATGTTTCTAGCAGTCATTATCCCACTTCTTATTACCAATTTTACTGTTGCAGTTACCTTCAGGTTGCTGGCACAAAGCACTCAACTAAAAACAGCTTGTGGGAAGAATAGGGTTTCTTTTGCCTTACAGACTCCAGAGGAAGCTAATTACGGCAAGGGGAAACATGGCATGAGCAGATGCTGGACATTACCTCCTGGTCAGCATCAGGTGGATAACATCAGCAGCAGGAGATTGTGACAAACACTGGAAAAGGGAAGCTGCATATAGCACCTATATGATTGCCCCAACAACACAACTCCAGTAAGGATTCTATTTCCAAATGTCTATCAATTTGGGATCAAGCATTCAGAACACATGATTTTATGGGGGACACCTAATTCAAACCACCACCACATGTATTAAAAAATAAAGGAAGAAAAATAAAAGAAATTTAAGAGAAATGAGTAAATTTCTAAATTCATGTGACCTATTGAAATTAAAACCAGAATATATAAACAACCTAAATGGACCCATAACAAGCAATGAGATTTTAGCAGTAATTAAAATATCCCTTTAAAGAAAAGCCCAAGGCTACATGGATTTATTGCCAAATTCTGCTATACTTTCAAACAACATCTACTATTAACATCCCACAAACTAATCCAAAAATCATGAGAAGGAACACTATAAAACTTATTCTAGGGATGGAGAAATTGCTAAGTGATTAAAGCTCTTGTCTTTGAAGCCTAAGGACCCAGGTTTGACTCCCCAAAACCCATGTAAGCCAGATGCACAAGGTGGTGCATTGTGTCTGCAGTTTGCAGTGGCTAGTGGCCCTGGGGTGTCCATCCTCTCTCTCAAATAAAAAATAAGTAAAAATATTATATTTTTTAAAGTTATTCTAGAAAGCTCATATAACCTTGGAATAAAATCTGGACAAAGCCACAACCAAATAAATAAATAAATAAAAATAAAAAGGAAAGAATAAAACTTACAAACCAATCTCCCTGATGAACATAGAGGCAAAAATTATCAACAAAATACAAACCAAATTCAAGATTAACGGTGCTAGAGTAATGGTTCAGTAGATAAAGTACTTGTTACATGAGCATGAGAATCTGAGTTTGGAATCCCAGAACCCACATAAAAGCCAGTGGTTGTAGGGGCCTATAATCCCAGCACGGGTGATCCAGAAACAGATGGTTCCCCATGGAAAGCTGGCTAGCTGAACTGGTGAGTGCTGGATTCACTAAGAGACCTTGTCTCCATGAGTACCAATAGATAATGTGGAAGCAATAAAGAAGACACTTGGCAGTGATCTCTGATGTCCACATGCATGCGCACAGGTACACATACACCTGCACACACACATACACTCACATAGTATGGACTTGTAAACATACATATTTTCTCATTGCTGGTGGTACTGTTGAGATGGTTGTTGGCGTTTAGGAGATGAAGTGTTGGAGGAATTGGGTCACCAGTTGAAGGCCTTGAAATTTTATAATTTGACCCCAATTATTATTCTCTTTCTTTACTTCCTCTCTGCTGATACAACAATGTAATTCTGTTTCTTAATTTGTTGTTGTTCCTGGAATGCTTTCCCTGCAACATTGGACACTTCCCTTTGAAAATGTAATCAAACCCTGTTCCATCCATAAGCTGTTTCTGGTTAGGTATTTTTTTCCAGCAGTAATAATGTAACTGATACAAAAAAAAATGGCACTAAGAAGTAGTGCTGTTACTATATAAAACTGACTATGTGTTTCTTAGTTTTTGGAACCTATTTGTGACATGCATATGGAAGTCTTTGGAACTTTGGCCTAGATAATTTTATAATGCTATAAACTGAGATAAATAGGCCATTCTGGTGGGAGTCTAGAAGACCAGAAGGCTAAGAAAAATGTAGACTTTGGAAGCTTAGCTCATGAAGCTTCAGAAGGAAACAAGTGTAGAATAGGAGATAAAGATTGTCTAGGCAGTTTGAGGTAACAGGACCCCAAAGTGAATAGCTTTCTCCTTGACTAAATATCAGAATTATCCTTGAGCATGTAAGGAGGACGTAGTTTGCTTTTTTTTTTTTCTCTTATATCTTTCTTCCTGGAAAGTTATATCATCTGGGAAAGATTCCTAGAGGATTAAGTTTATATCCTTCCTAGAAATTCTACTTTTTAACCAAGATTTCTCGAAATATTGCCTCTTTCTCAAAAATTCTTACCCCTACCTAGATGAACCTTGAGATTTCTGAGAATTTTGTCTGTTTCCCAAAAATCCTGACTCCCTATATAGAAACTTGTTTAACCTGGTTATTTGCTCCTAAAGGAATTTCTCTTCCCATAAAATTCCCAATAAGAGTCATTTGGTGATTCTCCTCTTCATCTCTGGAGACACTGTCCTGTCTCACAGGAGCCCCTCCCTCCTCTCAAGTTATAATAAACTCTTTCTAAATTTCATCCTACTGTGGTCTGTGAAATTCATTCATCAAATTCATAAGACAAGAACACAAAAGGCCACTGATTCAGTGGAAGTTTTGTGTAACTATGATACTATAGCACCCTAACTCCTGGGATAAAGCCCAACTAGGGTAAAGAAAGGCTCTGTCACTCTCAGACACTCCAAATTTCCATTATCAAAAGGACTCTATCAGTAACTGGGCTAGAAGTAGTTCATGTGATATCCTGGCAGAGAAATTGACTGCATTCTGCCCATGTTCTGAGAATATGAGCAAACTTGAATTTATTTTCCTTTTTAATATTTATTTTTATTTATTTATTTGAGAGAGGGGGATAAAGAGGCAGATAGAGAGAATGGGCCCACTAGGACCTCCAGCCACTGCAAACAAACTCCACACACATGTGCCACCTTGTACATCTGGCTTACCTGGGTCCTGGTGAACTGAACCTGGTTCCTTTGGTTTTGCAGGCAAATAAATGCCTTAACCACTAAACCATCTCTCCAGCCCCAATGTTGAATTTAAAAGTAATGGAATAATGTGTTTAGTGGAGGAAGTTTCAAGACAGAAAAGCCTTGAGTCTGTGCTTAGTATTCTCTTGGTTGAATTCAGTTCTACATTGAAAAATGCAAAATATTGAACAGAAAGATATGACAAATACAAAATTTGGCACAGAAAGAAATATAAACAAGTTTGAAGGTCTAGGCACAGAAACTTCAAGCTGCTTCAGCCATAATTGTTGAAAAGAGTACCACCAAAAAGATATGCCAACTGCTCTGTACTGAGACCATAAGAAAAAAGACCTGAGGGAAAGACTCAGCTCAAGATACGAAGAATATAAATTCTTTTAAGGGGAAAACGGCCTGAAGGAAGAATGTAAATTCTTTTGAAGGACAAAGGCCTGAGGGAATCATAATAAAGTGGCAGTTTAGAGTCAGCCTAAAGAGGTTCCTACAGCTGAATTACAAAGCCACACTTCATCCCTAGCTCATAGTATATCTTGGCAGTGTGGTCAACATGGTACTGATTTTGAAAAATGAAAGACGCAGGATGGAACATTGTTTCTTAGCTCCAGAGATCCAGTGAGGTTAAACAATCTGATACAGGATTAAAGTTCTTACAAAGAGGCCCTATAAGGACTCCACATGAAGCTGTGAAAGTGAACCCTAAATTGCAGTAGAAAACCCAGAATGTTGTAAATGCCAAATCCATAGGAATTCCACAAACAGGATTGAAGTATCAGGTTAGATCATGCCCAAGAGAGAGGCTACAAGCAGCACAGCAGGTAGAAAGAGGCTAATCAAGTATTTTGGAGCCCAAATGACTTCATCACAAATCCAAGATGCCAGACATGGATATGCAGGACTTAATGTTTCCCCTGCTGGGGTTCAGTCTTGTTTTGATCTAATTGTTTCTTGTGGTGTACCCACTTCTCCCTTTTGAAATGAGAATATTTATTCTGTGTCATTATATGTTAGAAATATGTAACTTGCACTTTGATATTATAGGCCTCACAGCCTATAGTCTCAGGTAAGAATTTGCACTTTAGAACAGTGTTGAGCCTGATGAAGAATATGGGTACTTTTATAGTTGGAATGAATATATTTAGTATCATGAGATGTTGAGGAGTCTCTGGGGGTCAAAAGCAGAATGTGGTAAATTGAATAAAAAGTGTTTCCCATAGGCTCATGTGCTTGAATACTTTTAAGTTCCTTTCTGATGATTTCCACTTCTAATGCATTGTGATAAGAAAAGATGCATCATGAAATTTGATTTGTTTTCAAATTCTGTAGAGATTTGATTTGTGCTTTAATAAATAATTCATCATATAGAATATCCCATTAGCTAATGAGAGCAAGATATATTGTGCAGCTATCTGATAAATGTTCTGTAAATGTATATAAGGAGCATTTGGTGTCTGGTATACTTTTAAACACTGATATTTCTTTTTTGTCTGGATTATCTGTATATCATTAAAAGAAAAGTATTGGAATTCACTTCCCATATTGTATTGGGCTGACTCTCCCTTAATTTTAATATTGGATATTTTATAATTTTTTGATTCTTCAACCCTAGGTATGTATATATTTATAGTTGTGTTATATAGGCATATAATATTATATATAAATTTAATATATATTATAAATAATATGTACATATACTACTGTTTAATTGATCCCTTGATAAATGATGCAGTAATGGTGTTGGGAAAACTGGATATGTATCTGTAGAAGGATGAAAATAGATCCTTCTCTCCCTCCGTGTACAACAATTAAGTCGAAATGGATTAATATCAGACCTGAAACTCTGAAATTGCTAGAGAAAAAGGTAAGGGAAACCCTTCAACATATTGGTCTCGGCAAAGACTTTCTGAATATAACCCCAGTTGCTCAGGCAATAAAACCACAGATTAACCACTGGGACCTCATGAAATTACAAAGATTTTGTACGGCAAAGGATAGTCTGAATAAAGCAAAGAGGCAACCTACAAAATGGGGGAAAATCTTTGCCAGCTATACATCTGATAGAGGATAAATAAGTAGGATATACAAAAAAGTCAAAAAATTAAATAATAAGAAATCAAACAAGCCAATTAAAAATGGGCTATGGAACTAAATAGAGAGTTCTCAAAAGAAGAAATTCAGATGGCATATAAGCATGTAAAACAATGTTCTACATCCTTAGTCATCAGGGAAATGCAGATTAAAACTACATTGAGATTCCATATCACTCCTGTCATATTGGCTACCATCATGAAAACAAATAACCATAAATGCTAGCGAGGATGCAGAAAAAAAGGAACACTTCTATACTGTTGGTGGGAATGCAATCTGGTCCAGCCATTGTGGAAATCAGTGTGGAGTTTCCTAAGACAGCTAAAAATAGATCTACCATATGACCCAGCTCTAGCACTCCTAGGCATATATCCTCAGGACTAATCTCATTACCTTAGAGATACTTGCTCAACCAATTTATTGCTGCTCTATTCACAATATCTGGGAAATGGAACCGACCTAGATGTCCCTCAACTGATGAGTGGATAATGAAGATATGACACATTTACACAATGGAGTCCTACTCAGCAGTGAAGAAAAATGAAGTTATGAAATGTGCAGGAAAATGGATGGATCTGGAAAGGATTATACTAAGTGAGGTAACCCAGGCCCAGAAAGCCAAACATCACATGTTCTCTCCCATATGTGGATCCTAGCTATAGATGATTGGACTTCTGTGTGAGTAGGAAGGAAACTCAGTAGCAAAGGCCAGTAAGCTACAAAAGAGATACAAAGGGAATTGAAAGGAAAGGAGGGGGGACTTAATAGAATGTTATTATATATATGGAAGTAGAAGAATAGATTAATGGGGGTGAAAAGGCCTAAGTGAGGTCAGGGGAAGAGATTGAGTAAAGGAAAGGTGGAGGGAGGGCTAGTCAAAATCTAAGAGGATATAAATAAATCATATGGAAACCTACTTTTTTGGACAATGGAACACTCAGGAGCCATAGATTGTTACTAGAAAATTTTCAGTGCCAGGGATGGGATACCCTCCAGTGAGTTGTTGGCCAGGGAGATACCTGATGCCCCCAAAACATTACAGGCCATTGCTGAGGCCCTTGGTTTCCCACCAGGAATAGATGGTAAGAGCCTATTGCTGAAGATTCCACATACTTGGGCTGAAAGGCCACTGAGAAATCCTGCTGTTAACCTCCTCCATGTAGAACAGCTGACAGAAAGCTGGAAGAAGCCATTCTACATGTAGTTCAATGGGAGAAAAAGATACCACCAGTGAAGATACTCAACAGTGGACACTGCAAGCCTTATATTTTGCCAGCCAGGCCAAATAAACCAATGGGTGCAATAGGGGCACATCTGTCATTGTGGAAACCAACTGCCCTCTAATTGGACTGGAGGCCTGCTCCATAGGAGGGAATACATCCCTGATACTGAAAACCTACAACATTGTTAGTCATGAGCCCTAGGGGTGTAATGTCTGCTGGTTTCTGGCTAAATGTATATACTATGCTCATCAAACTGCCCAGTAAGCACTTCTCTTAATGTTCATACCCATAAATTAATGCTACTCTCACTTTTAGTGGAGAACCTTCCCTTTCCAGATGGCAGTGACCTTGGGATGACTCAGAATGCACCATGGTGCTGGGAATAAGTGACAGAGGAATGCTCAGCACTACAATATCTCTATCACATTTTCCAAGGCTCAGGGTATATTGCGGAAGAGGTGGAAGAAAGAATGTAAGAGCCAAAGGAGGAGTAGGACTCCTTACAACATGCTCCTCCAGACACAAAATGGCCTATATATCCATGACCTCACAGCTCCTGACACTACCTACACAAGACCATCATAATAGGAGGAAAAGAACATGGCATCAAAATAAAAGAGACACTGATTGAAAGTGGGAGGGAAAATGATGGAGAATGGAGTTTCAAAGGGTAAAGTGGGGGGAGGGCAGGCATTACCATGGGATATTATTTACAATCAGGGAAGTTGTTAATAAAAATTAAATTAATTTAAAAAAACAACTTTGGGGGCTGGAGAGATGACTTAATGGTTAAGGCATTTGCCTGTGAAGCCTAAGGACCCAGGTGTGACTCCCTAGGACCCACATAAGCCAGATGTGCATGGTGGCATAGGCTCCTGGATTTCATTTGCAGTGGCTACAGACCCTGGCATGACCATTCTCTCCCTCCCTCTCTCTCTCTCTCTCTCTCTCTCTCTCTCTCTCCCCTTTGTAAATAAATAAATATTTAAAAAACAGATTTAACATATATTAACTAGTCAATGAACTTCAAGGGATGCTACTATTCCATGTTACCCACATATGAACACATTTTTTTTCTTTTTGTTTTGTTTTGTTTTTTAATATTTTTATTTACTTATTTAACAGAGAAAGAGAGAGAGAATGGGTGCACCAGGGCCTCCAGCCACTGCAAACGAACTCCAGACCTTTGCGCCCCTTTGTGCATCTGGCTAATGTGGGTCCTGGGGAAATGAACCTGGGTCCTTTGGCTTTGGAGGCAAATGCCTTAACTGCTAAGCCATTCCTCCAGCCCTATTTTTTTTTTTTTTTGATGTAGGGTTTCACTCTAGCTCAGGCTGACCTGGGATTCACTATGTTGTCTCAGGGTGGCCTTGAACTCTTGACAATGCTCCTACCTCTGCCTCTCAAGTGCTGAGATCAAAGGCATGTGCCACCATGCCCAGTTCTGAAAACATTTTTTATGCTTGGTCAATATATTAAAATTCCCATATACCTCTAAATATTAAAATCTTCCTTCAGAATGAACTGTGCTATCTTCTCTTAAACTTAGACTAAATCATGAGAAAAGATCTTAAAATGATTAAAAATCATTCAAATGATTAAAAATAGTAATAAAGTAGTTAAAAGTTCACAGTCACATAAATTACAAATATATATATACACATTCATTGTAAGAAATTTAAAACAATTTGAAACATTGCATTTAAAGCATTTAAAATAATTAGCAGTTTCATTTTGTCATTCAATTAAATAATATTGTTTCACATTCAAATAGGCATGAAGGTTAGATATGTCCCAACTGAGAATAGGATGATGTTTTATTCCCTCTAATTTTCCATTTCATTCTCAGGGGTACATTATGCTACTGGACTGACCTTATTTTCATTTGTGGAACCAAACTTTAAGAGGCTCAAAATTAAACACAACACTTTGTAGCTTTTCTCAGTTATACTAGAGAAGAATCAGGTTATCTCACTAAATTTCACTCTCAACATATTTTAAAGACAGTTCTTAATGTGCATCTTTCCTTGAAGAAATGAGGGAGGAAAATTGTCATACACCATGACTATGGGTCAAAGTTAACTGGAATGTACTAAAGTATATAAGCAACATGCCATCATTTGGTCTCAGTGCTGATGTTCAACTGAAATCAATAAACATTTTTCACTAGACAATTTTGAGTCGGATTTTCTATAATAGACTGAATACAGGCATAGCTCTCCCAGTACAAAGATAGAAGAGGTTTCCTTTACACCCATTCTGCAAGGTTAGGAAGAGAAAATAACTTCCCTATCTTCTAGTGGGAATAGTTATTTCATTCCTGTGTCCCCTGGTTCAAGCTGTGCATGTGGGTCACAGTTAGCTATGAAGATATCTAACACAGTAGACAAATCAGCAGAGGTACTGTAGAGTAGTGTCCTAAACCTTTCTATGAAAGCAGTTTCACTCTACGGACAGTTTACAATACCTATATGGTAGGAAGACAAGAGACTTCTCAAATATCAGTAGAATATCTGAAATCAGACTGCAATGAGTAAAGTTTTGCATAATCTTCCAGAATGGTGCCAAGGTGGAAGGTACCAAAATATAGTGTGAATATAACTAAAAAATCTAGCCTATGGGAATATGGGAAGGGATACTTAAATATACTTAAATACAATTAGCCAGCTTTTACTTCTGTACTTTTCTGCAAGGACAAATATTAATTGACCTAAGAAATTCAATTAAAGCGTGAATTTTATAACTGTTGTTGATGGTTTCTGCGAAGTTTATTATATATTACTTAAATTCTGTATTCAGAAGGCACATAGTGCTATTCCTGAATGGTGAAGTATTCCAGTTCAAACTATTTAAATACAGCCATTCATTCATTACATAGATGTTAAGCGTTTCATAATAAATGGTTATTTCTTAACTGTCTCTCAAATTAGAAATTGTTGCACAAATCTTACAGATTGGTTCTTTGTGTTATTATTTTTATTGCTCTTCATCACAGATGAAAATTTTCACTGGTAATCCCTCAGAGCTAATACATTCATAGGGAATTCAGAGCAGTGATATTAAATTTCATGCCACAGAGTAGGAAGTAACAATGAAAAGCAGAAAGATCTGGAAAGTAGCTGACAGGCACAGTTAAATTTTCAATGGTTTTGCAATGGCTGCCTCACAGTAACCTGTACCATATAATCCTTTGGAATCTTGAGATTCCCCAACTTTATTTTTCAGTGAGTAGACTATGAGAAATGGACCACTCTGACTGCTTATCTCCATGCCTTCTGCTAGGTGTAACTTCTGGTCTGCATGTAATAAGCTTGAGGTGTTCACTTCAGAGGCTGATTCACACTCAGGCCAGGCATTCTCCTCTGGCTCAGCCAAGTCTGGTTAGGGTTGGTTCATCTTGGACAAGCCTCATTATCAACCTTGCTCCACAAAACCCTACACATCTGCAACTAGGTGAGCCTTTCCACCACTGTTATTCCACCAAGTTCCATCCAGTCTATAACTTTTAGGAGGAAATTTAATTCATAGGTAGGGTTATTGTTGATTTGTAAAAGAAAAGTTCATGTCATTGTTTTTTTTTCCATTTTCTTCAGACAGATATTAATAACCTGTGTTTTGGTGCTTTTCTGTATTGAAATTTTATTCACTGTTTTCTTTTACTTTTTTCCTTCCCTCCCTCCTCCTTACTTCTTTCCTTCCTTCCTTCCTTCCTTTCTTCTTGCTTGTTGCTATCAAAAGACCTATCTTCAAGTTTACCATTCATTTATTAATCTGGTTTGTGATCTAGTCTTCTGCTCAGGTTATCGGTTGCATTTTATCTGACATATTACATTATTTATTTGTTATATTTTATTCTTTTGCATGTTCTCTGTCTTTTTGCCAGTTTTCTCATTTATTCCATGAGTTGATTTTCAAATTCTGTTAAAATGTGTGTTCATGTTATCTTGAAATTTATTGAACTATCTTAGAATATTTTTAATTATTTTTTCAGCCATTCCTTCATTTTTTTCTACTAACCTCACAATTTCATACTTCTTGTGTCTGCACACTGCTATTGAAACAACTGGCATACATAGATGACCCACCATGTTCACTAAATTTATGTGGTAGTTTTTGTAGTGAGACATTTTCACAAAAAGGTGTATCTCAGGATGTTCATTTTAGATAATGTGTTGGCTTTGGCTCTGTTTTGGCACCATATGTACTGTTTATATAGCCTTTTAAACTATAATTATTGGCTTTTATTTGCATGAAGCAGTGATGTTAGGGAGCCTATCTATACCTTCAGGCTATGTGCTGGAGGGTGCTCTAGTGGTTCAAGTGAATGCAGTAAACATAGCAGTGAAGGCAGAGTGTCTTCTTGTGACTATTCCAATGGGTCAGACCAGTGCTTTGCAGTCTACATGAACAATAGCAGGAGTGGTCCTTTCACTTTCCATGGGCTGCACAAAGGTGAAGTCATATCAGCATGCCTAGATGATTGTGGTACAGTGTGAGCACCATGTAGCTGCACAAAGATAACAGTCAGTGTCCACACACTAGAAAGTCACTGATTTATTCCAGCAGGCTACAAGTAGATGGTACAGCTCATGTGGCAGGGTAGCTGTGTGATGTTGTACATGTCTTTTGGGGCTTTGAGGCTGTTTATCCAGAGTAATTTTTCTATATCTAGAAAGATGCAGTATAGATTTCATGGTCATGGTGGGCCATCTATGTAGCCAGAGCGCAATTGCAAGTCTCTGGGAGAATTCTCAGTGGTGGGACCACTCATATACACAATGAAGTACAGTATACATAGAGTGGTCCTGCTCATCTCTGGCAAATGTGTTTATATAGAGTCACTGTGGTAAGCTCTATGCATCTATATCTCATTTAAAGGAACACAACACTATTTAGTTTTAGCTAACTATGAGAATGTAAGCTTAGGAAGGTCATATTTTCTCATTTTTCCAAATAAGCTAGAAACTCAGATTTAAAAAAATATTTATTGATTTGACAGAGAAAGATGAAGATAGAGAAAGAGATACTCAGCACTCCTGGGCCCCAGCCACTGCAAATGTACTACAGATGCATGAGCCATCTTGTGCATCTGGCTTATGTGGGTCCTGGGAAATCAAACCTGTGTCTTTTGGTTTTGCTAACATCTCACAGTGTGATTTATGGTATTGCTTCATTATAGCATATCTGCTTATTTTCTTTGAACAGAAATACACTAAGAATATTAAATTTAAAATGCTAAGAGTAGAAGAGAAAAATGATAAAAATTACACTTATGTCCTTTGGGAAACAATGGCATCAAAGGGGTGGGAAACAAAAATATAGACCCAAACTGCAATTGTACCATAACTCTCTACTTACTAAAAGACAGACCAAATGGCTGATCCTTCACCAGGCCCTTACAGGGAACACCTGAACCACAAGACACTGTAGAGGGTAAGATCAAGACTAACCTTAATCTTCTACATCTTCCTTCCCTCACTTCCCCTCTCCCTCTCTCTCTCTCTCTTATCTCTAACTCTTGTATATTAGTTATCATTTTCCTCATTTTCTTAGTGGGCACTGACCTGTAACTCCCAGAACCAGCATGGGGCTATCATCCACAATGAGCTTTTGATCAGAGAGTCCTACAAGGTTTCCTAAAAGACAGACAGATTTCTGTCAGAGTACTTGATGACCCACCAAAGGCTAGTGGTAAGACCCTACTGCTGAAGACACCTTATGTGATTGACATGCAAATTAGAATGGCATGGCTGGAAGTTGGAAGAGAGTCAGTCCCCAGACAGTCAGCGCATCTAGTGCCAGAAGGTGTTACATGGGCGACTGGGGGAAAATGACCAATATCTATCGAAGCAACGCATGGTCTAACCTACTTAGCAGCAAATAACTTGGTGTGATGCCCACACAAATGCAATAGTGGCACACAGCCATGGTGGGGAACCAACTGCTCTCAATGTGGCTAACTGATCCCCTCACTGGTATGGGACCCATAGCTGGAGCTGGGAAACAAGGCATAACCATATCCAAACATAAGCCCACTCTCCAATATCAAGCTACCATCAATTGTGGGCTACAAGAGGGCCGACACCTATTAAATTTTCTATTAAAAAAAAGTAAGGGTTATCTCATTTTTCCTGGTGCTAACTTACTCTCCGTTGGAGAATCTGCTTCTCTTTTTCAGATAGATGTAGATCCTAAGGAGAGAGCCACCCCATCATACCTCAAAAGGGCCCCAGCTGAAACTAAGAATAATTGGAGAAACAAGCAAGGGGGCTGTTTTCCTGATGAACCAGATACCAGCACAAGGGGAAAGGAAATCAGCACAGAGAAAAATCAACTCCTACCAAATCAGAGAGCCAGAGCCTCAGAGGCCCCCAATACCTCATCACTGAAGCAGACCAAAAATGAACCCAACATGGCTCAGGGAAATTTTGCGGAAGAGGGGGTGGAAAGAATGTCAGAGCCACATGTTGGGTCATGATATGCAGAGACATTTAGCTTACCCATAACTGTGGGCTAACTCCACAATGCATGACCTGTATACCTCAACAAGGAGGGGCCAAGGGGAGGGGGTAGGTCACAGATGAGCCTAATAATGGTACCAAACTGACTGTATTTGCTGAATACAAAACTAACTAATAAAGAAAAAAAAATTGAAACCATCTGAAAAATAAGACCACAAAAGAGCTCTTCCACAAAGGCCATTTTTCACTAGGTTTCAACCATACCCATGATTATATTTGTCAGCAAGGTTGCTGTGATCAGAAGAATTTCTAGGAAAATTTCATTAGACACAAGGCTAGAGATTGGATCTTTCCTTGCTAAAGGGTTTGTGACATTCTAAGTTCCACTGGATGATACAATTTAGAGATTTTCTTTGAATATCCAGGTAATAAGGGGATTTTCTTTCTTTCCATTTATGTGTACTAGCTTATAAAGCAATTGAAAATAATTCCCAGAGTTTGGGGAATCCAGACCGCCTATAGCACTTTATGAGGGCAGGGCTAGATTACCAATGTGAAAATGTAAAACCTACCAAGGATGAATCCTTAAACTCAAGTAAATACGTAGTATCTGAGCTTTGATGTATCGTGCTGCCGAGTAGGGAATCCAGATGTAAACAACATATGGTCTCAGTCATCAGACAATTTTGAATACATTAGGGAGATGAATATTTAAAAAATGACCCAAAACAATACCTAATGAACAAGAACTATAAAAAGCAATACTATGACAAAATTCAGATTTATACAATTTTTATGTCTTTTTTTTCAGTTTTCCAAGGTAGGGTCTCACTGGTAGCTCAGGCTGACCTGGAATTCACTGTGTAGTCTCAGGGTGGCCTCAAAATCACAGCGATCCTCCTACCTTTGCCTCCCAAGTGCTGGGAGTAAAGGCATGCGCCACCATGCCTGGCAAGATTTATAAAAATTTTAAAGGTGAAATAATTTTAAGAAATTATATTTAAAAAGGGAGAAAGGAAAAATGTTAATCAAAAGATACAGTTTCAATTAGATTGGAGATTGTGTAATGACCTATAGGTACTACATAGTGAACATAAGAATAATGTGGGGCTGGAGAAATGGATCAATGGATAAGGCCCTTGCCTGCACAGACTAAGGACCTGAGCTCAATTCTCCAGTAACCATGTAAGCCAGATGCCCAAGGTGGCACATGGATCTTGAGTTTGCTCCCAGTGGCCAGAGGCCTTGGTGTGCCCATTCTTTCTCCCTCTCTCCCTTCCTCCCTCCATCTTCCTCTATCTCCAAAAATGAATAAAATATTTAAAAAAGAATAATGTGTATTTAAAAATTAATATAAATATTATTTTTATTTTTATTATGGATATACTTGGTACAAATATGTCACATGTTGATACCATCATTTCCCTTCTCCCTGTCCCCAATCCTCTGGGGGCCCTCCTTAGTGGGGTTGTAGGTATTCCCCCATGAGATTGTAAGTCATGCTTTGTGGGAGCAGCATTCAATTGTTGGTGGAAGGCGATGCCTCTGGGTGTGACGTCCCAACCTGTGGCTCTTACAATCTTTGCACCCCCTCATCCACAAAATTCCCTCAGCCATGGCGGGTTTGTTTTAAGTCTACTTCAGTGATGAGCTCTTAAGAGCTTCTGGATAGCTACTTTGGTAGATGTTGAGTATCCTCAGGGTCTGTCTCCTTCACCCTGGTGCTGACTATCAGGTTCAGCATGGAAGCCGCACTCTTGTTCATCTCCTCACTTCCTCTGTGGTTTCAACTGTGGCTTGGCTCAAGTGCAAGAGGCAGTTTATATACTCAAGTCTCGCTACCTTCTGAAAATAAGAACAGATTCTCCAGTGGAGAGTGAGGTCAGCATACTTTAAATGGAATAAGCCTTGTTAATTTAGGGAGAATTTGATGTTTGTAACCCTTCTTTTAGCCAAATACTAGTGAGAGCTTGACACTTGAGAGCACAATCTTTGTCTCTATAGGATTCTGGTTCACAATTCCAGATATGAGTTCCTTTACACTGAGCAGATTTCTTAGCCAATCAGAAAGCTATTGGTTACCCACCAAGGCAGTGTGCCACTATTGCACATTTATGTAGATCTTGTCAGGGTGTTTGCTTCTGAGTAGCTTAGACCTCTGGTTGCTTAGATGTTGTTCGCCACTTTCCCCTAGTAGCTCATGTAGTGCTTTCCAGCACTAGATGGGCTGTCTGGGAACTGCCTTTCTTCAGGATTACAGCCAGGTCTCTCCATGATCTGTGTTGGCAGCATATGGTGCCTCCTGCAATAGGGTCTTACAAAATTCCATTTTATTTAAGGGATTATTCACTTGGAAATGCATCAAAAGCTGTTACTATACCCCAAAAGGATTAAACTGTCTCTGATTTAATTGATAGATATTACTATATTTCATTTTCAGTGACACATGGATCAACCAGTGAAATGTATGAAGTACGTAATGTATGGCAAAAAATAACTGAAGGTGTTGAGTACCCTTAGTATCCATCACTTCATCCTGGTGCTGATTGTCAGGCTCATCATGGAAGCTGCATTCTTGCTCATCTTCACAATTCCTTTGAGGTTTCAGTTGGGACCTGGAAGAAGTGTGAGGGATAGTTTATCTCCTTGGGTCTCACTACATTCTGAAATAGAAATCAGATTCTCCAATGGAGAGTGAAGTCAGCATAGGTTAATTGAGATAAGCATTATTAATTTACGGAGAATTTGATGGATGTAGCCCCTCTATTAGCCAATATATTTTTAATAATCTCACCACAAAAAAAATAATTGCTGAGATTAATGACATGTTAATTTGTTTTAATAAACCATTCTGCCAGAGAGAAAGACAGACTTTGTGAGAAAATCCCAATAAATAATTTGTCAATTTAAGACTATGTGTGTCAGGGCTGGAGAGATGGTTTAATGGTTAAGCTGCTTGCCTGTAAAGCTTATGGTCCAGGTTTGATTCCCTAGAACGCATGTAAGCCAGATGCACATGGTGATGCATGCATCTGGAAATTGTTTGCAGTGGCTGAAGGCTCTGGCATGCTCATTCTCATTCTCTCTCTCTGTCTCCCATTCTCTCTCTGTGTCTCTCTGTCTCTCAAGCAAATATATAAAAAGAAATATTTTTAAAAAAAAATACAATGTGGGGGCTGGAGAGATGGTTTAGCGGTTAGACACTTGCCTGTGAAGCCTAAGGACCCCAGATCAAGGCTTGATTCCCCAGGACCCATGTTAGCCAGATGCACAAGGGGACGCATACATCTGGAGTTCATTTGCAGTGGCTGGA
Organism: Dipus sagitta; assembly: GCA_036346955.1. Taxonomy (NCBI): domain Eukaryota; kingdom Metazoa; phylum Chordata; class Mammalia; order Rodentia; family Dipodidae; genus Dipus; species Dipus sagitta. Next base: position 68,500,447 of record CM070776.1, read on the forward strand.
GGCCCTGGCATGCCCATTCTCTCTCTCTCTCTCTCTTAAATAAATAAATAAATAAATAAATAAATAAATAAAAACACAATGTGGGCTGGAGAGATAGCTTAGTGGTTTAGGTGCCTGCCTGCAAAGCCTAAGGAGCCATGTTCAACTCTCCAGGTCCCATGTAAGCCTGACACACAAAACAACACAAGCACACAAGATCACACATGCACACAAGATGTCACTTATGTCTGGAGTTCTATTGCAATGGCTGTAGGCCCTGGTGCACCAATTCTTTCTCCCTCTCTATTTCTCTCTCTCTCTCTCTCTCTCTTTCTCTCTCATAAAAAAGATAATGTGCAAAATAAAAGTAAGGCATGGAAGTAGGAGAAGGATCTAAAGCGAAGAAGAATGGTTGTTGTAGTAGTCAGCCTCTGGTCACTGGGATGAACTGCCAGACCAGATGAGATTTACTTGAAGCTTACAGATCCAAGGGAAGTTCCATTATGGCAGAACAATTTGCCCCCCTTTTCATGGGTCACAGAACCAAGCAGAGAGAAATAGCCACCACCAGCAAAAACCAAGCAAGCGCACATCAGGAATTCCAGACAAAGTTCAAGTACTTTGCATATCTTTAGACTGGAATTCTAAATCCATCCCCACACATTTGGGCCAGACCCTCAGATCTACCCACAGTGATACCTCTTCCAGCCAAGCAGTGCAAGATCCAAATTACAAGCTTTATTTTTTAATTAATTTATTTATTTGCAAGCAGAGGGAGAGAGAGAGGGAGGAGACAGACAGAGAGAGAATGGGCACACCATGCTTCCAGCCACTGCAAATGAACTCCATATGCATGTGCCTCCTTGTGCATCTGGCTTAGGTGGGTCCTGGGGAATTGAACCTGGGCCATTTTGGCTTTGCAGGCAAGCACCTTAAATGCTAAGCAATCTCTCTATCCCCCAAATTACAAGCTTTTAATAAACTCCTGAATCAACCGGGAAACATCCATTCAAACCAATACAGTTCTAGTGGCTGGATTGGGCGGTCAACAAAGAGGATAACTGGAGAGAGTGAAATCAAAGTACATTGCATACATGTATGAAATTGTCAAAACTAAATAAATAAATTATATTTAAAAGAAAATGTTTAATAATAACTTAAACTAAGAAAAAAGGAAAGTTAAGCTTGATTTCTGGGTACTTGCAAAGTTTAAGCTACCTAGTATCTCACATACAGAAGTAAATTTATATAAAAGCTTAACCATCTATTGTTAAGTGTCATACTCAGCTCCACAATGCTGGAATGATCCTCCAAACCAAACACAGTTTATGGGAGGAATGGGATATATTTCAGACTTACAGGGGATGTTCCATAATGTTGAAAGAGCTGCCCCCTTTCACATATCCAAATACAGAAAAAAAAAATGAGCAGCACCACCTGAAGCAAGTACACTCCTGAAAACAGGAGGGATCCATAGACAGAACTTACTCTGCAAACCTTAGGCTGGAATTCAGACACACCCCCAATGACACCTTAGGGCTGAATCCCAGGATCTATCCACAGTGACATCTCATCCAGCCAGGTGGCTGGCAATCTAAGTTACAAGCTTTAATAAACTCCTGAGTCTATTGGGAGACATGCATTTAAGTTATCACATTCAGTACAACTATCTTCTAATTATTTTCCATGTGACATATTTTTTATTGTTATTAACAGACACAATCAATTGCCACCTCATTGCATACATAGCAATATTATTAGTAAATATGCCTTATTAGCATTATTATTAATTATTATTATTTTATTAGTGTGTTTGTGTGTGTATGGGCATATGCATGCCATTGTATACAAACTAATGAACTTTACTATAATATTTTACCTGTCATTCAACAAAAGCCACAGATAAGTTTAAAACTCCATACACATAAGGCATAAAAGTAGAGTGAGCAAAAAAGAACTGCTCTGTGGTAGTAGTCATTGGTGTGAAACTTGAAAATAGTCTGCCTTAATCCAGACATATATTGCGTAGGAACAGATAAACCATATGTCTTTCAAAAATCACACACACACACACACACACACACACACACACACACACACACACATATGGTGGTGGTTTGATTCAGGTGTCCCCCATAAACTTAGATGTTCTGAATACTAGGTTCCCAGCTGATGGAGATTTGGGAATTGATGCCTCCTGGAGGGAGTGTAATGTTGGGGGTGGGATTATGGATGTTATAGCCACTTTCCCTATGCCAGTGTTTGGCACACTCCCCAGTTGCTATTGTCCACTTATGCTTTTTAGGGGGTGATGTCCACCGTCTGCTCATGCCATCATTTTCCCCTGCCATCATGGAGCTTCCTCTAGAGCCTGTAAGCCAAAAAAAACCTCTATCCTACAAGCTGCTTTTGGGTGATTTCTACCAGCAATGAGAACCTCACTGCTATCTATCTATCTATCTATAGATATAGATATAGACATGGATAGATTAGATATAGATATATAGATATATTTGTATATATATGCGCATGTGTAACTTTCTTAGACCAATAGACCAATTCCATCCAACCATTGAGTAGCAGGAATCTACAACTCTTTTCTGACAAATATATGCATAGTTAATGTCTTACCCATTCAGTACAGAAGCAAATACTGTCACATTTATATAGAGATAGAAACATTTTGTGAAAACTCATGAGAGCTTGGCATTGTGGCACAAGGCTGTAATCCCCACACTTCAGAGGTGGAGACAAGAAGATCAGGAATTCAAGATCAGCTTTAGCTATATAACAAGTTTAATATTGCCTGTGTTATGTGAGACCCTGTCTCAAAATCAAACAAACAAAACAACAAACAGATAAAAAAAAAATACATGTTTCAGAAACAATACTTGCCTTGGTTGGGTTCTGCTCTATGGTAAGTTAAAGCACTTTCTGTAGTTAAGACTCACAAAGCAACTTTATTTGTGCTATGATATAAAGACTAGTATGGGATTAAGGACCCATAAATATTCATAAGTAATCAGTACAAGAAAGTCAGTCTAAGAAGCACTATTCATTAGGTGGTATGTCCACACTGGTCTTATATCTGGTCTAAGAAGTCTTCATGTACAAAGGTAAAACAAACCTACTCTCCAGAAAAATTGGCATGAATTTTTTTTTTACAGTTTCTGGAAGGATGCCCTAGGGACACAACATTCATAATAAAAAATAAACTTATGTTTAAATACCCTTTCCAAATATTTCCCTACTATTTATATGAGATATATCTCTATGCTAGAGTTTTTATATGCACTTCAGTAAAGAATTCAGGATTCATTCCAACAGGAACAGAATTACAATTTTATTTTAAGTCATCATATTTCTCTTATAAACTAAATGGAGCATTAAGAGAAAAGGTGTCTCTCTGTCTCTCTCTGTGTGTGTGTGTGTGTGAAAACCAGGAGATTACAAAACCTAAAAAGCTCATAATTATATGTAAATAACAAAATTGAATAGGTTTAATAGCAAAATCAATGGAAAAGTGAAAACTAGACAATTCATAAAAATATGAATACAGAAAAATGTTAGTCTTTTGTAAATATTTAATTTTAAAAGTACATACATTGAGTGGTAACTGTAGGATTACATTAAGCAGGGTAAGGTTGCTGAAGGTGAAAAATAAAATGCTATAAGGGCTACTAGAAAGGTTAGATCCCAGAAGCTTCTTATTCTAAAAATGAAGGAAGCTTGTTGGCAAGCAGGCAAAAGCTCTCAATAATACTAGTAAATAAATAACTTCAGTCAACATAGTTATCTTACTGAAATGCATAATTAGCAAAGATATATAAGGAATGGATCTTAAAGACAAAATTTATAACTATCACAACAATGGAAACTGAGAGCAATGAAACCTATACAAAAGGCCTGATAATTTCCCATCTTTTACCCAACTTTCTTACTAATAACTAGGCCATAAAAATACAATTACTTCATATAAGAATGACAAATATATTCCTAACACATGTGCAAATTACAACATAGAAAACAAGAACTATGAAAAAGCAAAGCAACATGACTCTTCCAAAAGCTCATAACTCTTCAACAAATGAATTCTAATATATGGAAACAGATGAATAATTTGAAAAATTCTCAGAAGTATTACATTAAATGATCAATGGGTTTATAGAGAAATCAAGAAAGTTAAAGAAAAAAGTAAAAAAGTCAATTTGAGACAGAAAAAAATATTAAGTAGTGATTCCTTAAAAAAGCATATTACAAATGAAAGCTAAACAAATCAAATTAAATATTAAAAGGTAAATGTCTCCTTAGACTAGACCCTATGGAAGAAGAATCAGGAATGGAAAATAAGATTGAAGGGGCTGGAGAGGTGGCTTAGCAGTTAAGGAATTTGCCTGTGAAGCCTAAGGACCCATGTTCAACTCTCCAGATCCTACGTAAGCCAGATGCACAAAGGTAAGGTAAGTACAAAGTTGGACATGTTCACTAAATGGTGCAAGTGGCTGGAGTTCAATTTAAGTGGCTGAGAACCTGGTGTGCCAATTCTCTCTCTCTCTCACTCACTCTGTCTTTAGTAAAAAGAAAAAAGAAAATAAGATTGAAGACGTCACATTCAGAAAGGAATCACTATGTTCATGAACACAAACAAAATTAAGAAACTTCCTACAAATTTTGGCGTATAAAAATAAAGATTCAGCCAGATGTGGTAGTGCACACCTTTAATCCCAGTACTTGGGAGGCAGAGGTAGGAGGATTGCTGTGAGTTCAAGGCCACCCTGAGACTACAGAGTGAATTCCAGGTCAGCCTGGGCTAGAGTGAGACCCTACCTCATAAAACCATAAAAAAGATTTCTAAAACAAAATAAAATAAAATAAAGTTTCAGAATAAAGCACAGAAATTTATTCTGTAAGATTATAGCAGAATTTTTTTTTTTTCCAAATCTTGGAAAAGAAGTGAAGATGCAAGTCCAGGAGGCACTTAGAACCCCAAATAACATGGCCAGTAAAGATCTTCTTCAGGTATTATAGTTAAAACACTAAAAGTATAGAATATATAAAGTGTGGTTGTTTGAACAGATGGCCCAAATACACTCAGGATTTTATTACAGTTTGTAGTTGAGATCTGCAGCCAACAGGCTAAAGGTAGTGTCACTGTGGGTGGATCCTAGGGTCCAGCCCTAAGGTGTGGGGATGGATCTGGAATTCCATTCTAAAGATATGCAAAGTGTCTGAGCTTTATCTGGAGTTTAAGGAGTGTGCTTGCTTGCTTGTGGTGACTTGTGGCCTTTCTCTCTATGTGGACCTGTGAAAGTGAGCCAGCTTCTTCTGCCACTAGAGAACTTCTCCTGGGTCTGTAAGCTTCAATAAATATCTCTTTCTTCATAACTGGGCCTGGTTTGGAAGTTTTCCCACCCACTTGTGAGCTGTCTACTACAAACTTGGTACCAGGAGTGGGGTGTGCTGAGCTGAATCTGACTGTGCAGATTTGGGTCTTTTGGAAATTTTATTTTTGAGGATGGGCATGGACTTACTACTTGCCACTGAGATGCCTTCTGGACTGGTAAGCTAAGTTTTATGGACTCTTCTGATGAAAGTTTGAAAATGGTAAGTACAGATAGAATTGCATTTGGAGGCTTGGCTTATAAACTTCCTAAGTGGAAGGAAAGATTGCAGAGGACTTTGTTGAACTGGGCTACTGGCATAAGGGCTCTATGAGTTCTACTGCCCAGACCCAGATTGTTTGATCAAGGTTAAGTTTGTAATGGACTGATGCACGTGGCTAAAGATATTGGATTGACCATTTTAAAATTTTAAGTTGGAAAACCTCAAGAAGTTAAAATTACAGGCACTGAGAATGGTTTTAGGTTACTGAAGCTGCTATTGTCAAGCACATTAGCAATCACAAGGAAGATGGCCCAACTGATTTACATTAAAACAATGGAGGGGATGCCTGAGGAAAGACTATGATAGAAATGCAAACATTTTTTAATTTGTTTTTAAATTTTTATTTATTTATTTGAGAGAGAGAGAGAGAGAGAGAGAATGAGAGGTAGGGATAGGGAGAGAATGGTCATGCCAGGGCCTCCAGCCACTGCAAACAAACTTCAGATACATATGCCACCTTGTACATCTGGCTTACATGGGTCCCAGGGAATTGAATCTGGGTCATTTGGCTTTGCAGGCAAGTGCCTTAACCACTAAGCCATTCCTTCATCCCCAGAAATGCAAACTTTTTTGGAAAGAGTTGACTGGAAAAGGAACCTGCTTTTAAAGGTTACAATTAATTTTGGCTCTGAATTAAGGCTATGGCTGTGTCCTCCACACCTGGCATTTCAAAAGCATGAAAAATGCATGGCATTGTAATGACGTGCATATGGTTACAGGAGCCACTACTGAGACACAACATATACACAGGGCATGATGACCCTGAGGAAGACACTGGCAAAGCCACTGAAAGATGGACCGTGCTTTGCAGTGGAGATCCAAAGATGTTTGTTTATACCAGGACTGTGAAAGGGCTACCATGGAAGCTGCTGGTTGGGATGGAAATTTTTCCTGGCTCATCAGCCCAGCTATATGGGTGAAATTGTCAGTCATATTGGACTTATGTATCATAGAACTTTAATGTTTGTTTGATAGTTATTAAGTTTGCATTGTTCGATTCTCTCTTTGTTATGCCTTATAGCAATTGAAAATGTTTAACTTGTGCCTCTATATGTTGAAACTATATAACTTGTTTTGATTTTACAGGACTCATAGCTAAGAGAGAATCTTAAATCTCAGAGGAGTTTTGGGACTTTTGGGACTATCTTAAATTGGTAAATACTGTGGGCAACTTTGAATCTGACAATATACAATGTGAGAAAGTTATAAATCTATTGAGGGTCATGAGCAGAATATGGTGATTTGAATCGATGTTTCCCAATATATTCAGGATTTTATTACAGTTTTGTAATTTAGATCTTCAGCTACCTGGTTGGAGGAGGTGTCACTGTGGGTGGATCCTAGGGCCCAGCCCCAAGGTGTGGGGCTGAATTTGGAATTCCAGTGGAAAGAAGTGCAATGTGTCTGAGTTTTGACTGGAGTTTGAGGAGTGTGTTTGTTTGTTTGTGGTAGCTTTTGGCTTTTCTCTCTCTACCTGGGCTTGTGAAAGTGGGTCAGCTTCTTCTGCCATTATGGAACTCCCCTATATCTTCAATAAATTACTTTCCTCCGTAGCTGTGTCTGGTCTGAAGGTTCATTACAGTGACTTGAGGCTGAAAGGAACGTGTCAAATTCCTTAAAAAGGTAAACCTAAACCGTATATATTATACCTATCAAGAGAAACCCTAAGGGTCAGGATATCATGGACTAATGTATGTCAGTACAGCCCTGAAAAATAAACAACAAAAAATAAAAATAAAACGTGAGTCAAGATTACTATATCCAGCAAAATTAACCTTTAAAATTAAAGGATAAATTAATATATTCATATTCCATGATAACTAAGCTGATATCAAAGAGAATTCTTAAAATTTCAATACTATACAAAACAGGAAGACAACATGCACACATTTTTCACCTGTTCTTTGTTTATGCCTTACTAGAAAGGTATGTGCCTTTGGGAAGCATGGAATAAAATGGTTGTCAGGGTATTTGAAATTGATGAGTTTGAAATTATTTTAGACATTGAGGTAAGACTAAAATATATCCACAATCAATCAGTGTATTGACATGAATGGAGTAGATAAACAAGGGAAGTGATGTACATGAATAATAACGAATTGAAAAATGACACATGGGCCCAAGATGGTATTATTCAAAGTGTCATTCAAGGAACTCAGCAGTTCCTGAAAACATGTCAAAGAGTCATCATGGAATGCTACTACTACTATGTTATATATATTTGCACTTTTCACTCTCACAATTTAGATAGATGATATATTTGCTAACATAAACATCTGTTTTATTTCATTTTCCATTCAATTTCTCTATATTAATTATAAAAATAATTAGTTTAGTGCTGGAGAGATTGCTTAGCAGTTAAGGTATTTGCCTGCAAAGCCTAAGGACCCAGGTTTGATTCCCCAATACCCATTGTAAGTCAGATGCACAAGGTGGTACATGTATCTGGAATCTGTTTGCAGTGGCTGGAGGTCCTGGCATTCCCATTTTCTCTTTCTCTCTCCCTGCCTCTCTCTATATATATCTACCTCTCTCTGTATGTGTATATATTTATCTGCCTCTTTCTCTCTCAGATAAATAAATAAAATATTTTAAAAAGAGTTTTTAATATTTTATATATGTATATAATGCACATTAAACATTATAAAATTACATTATCTCACTATATTTGTATGTTAAAAATACAATTCGTGGGCTGAGGTGATGGTTTAGGAGTTAAGACACTTCCCTGAAAGGCCTAAGAACTCAGGTTTGATTCCCCAGTACCCATGTAAGCCAGATGCAGAACATGGTGCATGTGTCTGGAGTTCCATTGGATTGGCTGGAGGCCCTGGCATGCCCATTTTCTCTTTCTGTCTGTCTCCTTCTCTTTCATTCTCTGTCTATAATAAATAAATAAAATGAAAATATATTTAAATAATAAAATTCTTTCTCCTAAAATACATAGTATTTTTATAAGCAGTGGTCTGAAACATATGACTATTATTTTTGTCTATTTTAATTTTGCAGTACTAAGTATTGGTATATCCAACCAATAATGTTTGCTTTCAATTAATTAATTATAGGGATCCTAGAACCTCACTACATAAAAACTATTACTAACATAGGCTATTATTAATCTTAAGGCATTTGAATTTAAAAGATGATAAATTCTTCATACTTGTAATACCCACAATTCTGATCTTGATTCTAGAACTCACAGTTATTACAAAAAATAATTATCTCCCAACAAAGAATTTTCATGGAAACTGCTCCTATCACAACAGCAGCTAAAGGATGACAAAGTAGTAGACACTGGATTTGATTTCCATCTGAATTGATTCTAATTGTGTACCATATTATGCCATATTATTCTACAAATATCAGGATATGTGAGGCTTTATGACCCCACCATCTAGGCATTTATTTTCATGATTAGATTATTTTCCTTTGAAGTAAGTGAAATGAGGTTAGGCATGAAAAAGAGGCAAGTGTAGATAATAATTTTTTGCCTGATCGAAGCCTGATTCCATGAGCCAGAATCATGATCTTCACATCAAAGTGGCTATAATGATAATCTGATACTAACTTTATGGGAGATTTTATGCCATGCATTGCACTGATTTCATGGGTATCAATTAACAATGTGTACAAAAGTGTGATCATTATTATTTTCTCTGTGTCTTCATAAAACATAGTTGTATTATTTATGGATTCCAGAATGCTGAAAGATCAGTTTTCTCATAGATCTTTCCTTTATTTCCAAATGTAGCCCAAAGGAAGGCTATTGATTAGGTTTTTAATGTGGAGGCCAATAGATAAGTACATAAAAACCTGTTATTAATACAATACAAGATATATTTTAAGACTTTCAAGAGAGAGGAAAATTTACTAAGAATTTTAGAGGGTAAAAGTGGTAAATGAAGCTGCATATGGTTTATAGTATAAAACAATAAAATACATATATTACCATTAATGTAATTTAATTTGTACCCTATGACTGAAAGGCCCAAAATTGGGAATTATAAACAGAAATGTAGATAAATTGTTTCTCATCTATTCTAAAAATTTACTCAGATTTGGATCAGGAAACAACCATCAGTGATCTGATTTTAGCTTAATTATGTTATTACCAATATTTTTCATTCATGTGAATTGACTACACACTGACTTAAACACATTACTTGTTATAATTGATTTCCAACTTTGCATATATTTGAACACAAGCTGCCTTAGTTAAGGAAACCATCTGTCTGACTTCCAAATATGTTTTCCCCAGGGGATATTAATTCTATACTATGTACTTTCAATGTGGTATATGATTCCAGAAAATTAGTAGCTACTTTCTCAATGTCATTGACTTGTGAATGTGGATAAGTCTGTTAATACTTGACAAAACTAAGAAAAGTAATATACTGGAAGCTAAGGGTTGATCAAGTCCAGCACACCAGATGCTGCTTTTCATAGGCAAAAGGCTTATTTTTCCAAAAGCTTACTGGCTTGAATTTTGGAATGTTTAGTTTATATCCTGGTCAGTAGTAACCAAATCTTCTATAGCTTTCTGCAATGATAATCACATTCACCCCTGCCAAATATAAGGTCATTGCTAGACTATAGCCATTGTTATTAAACATTCTTCTCAATGAACTCATAAATTTTGCCAGTGTTATTGTCTCATAGTTTTATGACCTCAACCTCTAATTAACTTCTCAGAGCTTGTCTATCCATTAAATGTACTCAGTCCTTAATTATTATCAACCAGCCTCATTGGCTTAAATGCTACTTATGCAGGTATTGTCTCCAATGAGGGTATGTTTCTTGATATTTGGACTTGAATAAATACATGACAACTCAACCCACTTAATATTTAATGAATAGCAAATTTTAGTATATTTGAAATAAAATTGATTAATTCCGTAAGCCTATTTCTCCTACAAATTTTGTCAACTGAGTAAATAGAATTGGCATTTTTTCCAGTTTCTCAAGTAAACAAATAACTTGAGTAATTAATTATTCCTCTCTTGCTTTGGTGTCCATATCTGTAAAATTAGCAACATGTATGACTATATCCTCAAAATACCACTGTTCAATACCAGCAGTCTTTTTCTTTGACTTATGAAAGGCACTTTCTTATTAGCCTTTTAAATTTAATCCTTGCTTATCCATGATGTAAAACCATACTAATGCCAGAGTAGAGCTTTTAAAATGTAAATCATGTCTTATGTTCTTGCTCAGGGAAATAACTGACAAGAGTTCATATGATATATACATATAACTTCTATAAACTCCTTTTCATGTAAAAGGATGACATACGGATGAGAATACTTGTAGGGTTACATTCTAGCTATTCAAAATCAATCACTAAACTACTTGTATCTAACTATCAAACTGTATGAGAAAGAAAAGTTAATTAATATGCCAAGCAATTTATTGTAAAAAGCAGAAAACATTCAATAAAAGGTAATTTTAGCAGAGAAATTTAAATTTTAAGAAAAAAATGAATGCTATAAATAAAAAACACAGAAAACAAAAGAGTATTCATAATTGATTGGCCTTTTGTAGACTCAACATAATTAAGGAAATAATCAGTAAGTTTGAACTTTTGGCAAAAGAATCTTCCTAAAGTAAAACTGGGAAAGAAAATGAATTGAGCAAAAGCAGAAGACAATATTTAAGAAAGCTTGCATGTATGATTAGAAAATATATGACATACACACATAATACTAGACAAAGAAGAGGGAAAATACCTTGAGACAATAATGACTAAAAATTTCTTCAAATAAAAATAACCCACTGAACCATGTATCAGGGAAGTTCACAAAATATCAAACAAAAAGTCTTCATCTAATAATATGATGTGTAAACTGAAGAAAATTAAAGATAAAACATTTTGAAAGAAGCAAGAAAAAAATGTACTAATGAAAAAGTATAGATAGGAGTTAGATTAGAATGCATGACCGATATTCCCCAACAAGGAGGGTCCCTGTGGAGGGGGGAGGACACGGAGGAGGCTAACAATGGTACCAACTTGACTGTATACACTGAGTATAAAACTAATAAAAATGAACTCTCTTCATAAATCAAATAAACAAGAGTAGAGGGAAACATTTTTAATTATTGAAATATATATGTATATATATGACTAGAATTCCATAGGCAAATTCTCCTTCAACAATGAAAAAAAAAATGAAGACATACAAATGTTGAAAGAAATTATCACTAGTAAATCTACCATGTAGTAATGAATGATAAAAGTTAATCAGAGGAATATCAATCAACACAGATATGCAACTATCCCACTATTTATATATTTAATGTCAATAATAAAAGTACACCAATCATAAGACAGAGATTAGATCAAAAAATGCCTGTACATATATCTTACATTAAAAGTATTCATAAAATGGCAAGAAATGGCAGGAGGAGTATTAATCAAAATTAAGTTGTCATGCCTGGAGTGGTGGCACACGCCTTTAATCCCAGCACTCAGGAGGCAGAGGTAGGAGGATTGCTGTGAGTTTGAGGCCACCCTGAGACTCCATAGTGAATTCCAGATCAGCCTGGGCTAAAGTGAAACCACCCTTTGAAAAAAAACTAAGATGTCATGAATAAACCTATTCAAAAACTATTTCATTGTTAGCCAATAATATATATGTTAAACAGAGAAGTAAGTTTGAGCAAAAGAATCCTATGGACATGGGTAATGTTGCTCCCAAAAGCCATAGACTGTTATTAGAAAATTTTCAGTGTCAGGGCTGGGAAACCTTCCAGTGAATTGTTGGTCAGGGAAGCCCTTGGTGCCCCTAAAATATTACATGCCATTGCCATGGCTCTTGGGTGCCCACCAGAACTAGATGGCAAGACCCTACTGCTGAAGACTCCTTATGATTGGGCTGCAGGACACTGAGAAATCCATCGGAGTTGAACTGGAAGTCTCCTCCCTGTTGACTAGCTGTAAGAACACTGGAAAGAACTATACTTCATGCAATCTTTTTACTTTTATTTCTGTGTGTGTGTGTGTGTGTGTGCGCGTGTGTGTGTTTTAGGAAGGGTCTTGCTCTACCCAGGCTGACCTGGAATTCACTATGTAGTCTCAGAGTAGCCTTGAACTCATGGCAATCCTCCTACCTCTGCCTCCCTAATGCTGGTATGAAATAAATACACCACCACGCCTAGCCAGCATACAATCTTTTGATAGAGAGAAATCATCACCCATGTTAAACAGCAATGGACTTTGCAAGTCTTAAGTCTGGCCAGTCAGGCTAAATGTATGAACTAGTGTAATAGTGGCAGGTCTGTTATGAGGGAAACCATCTACGCTCTAAAAGTACTGGAGGCCCTCTTTTTGGAAGGGAATACATGTGTGATACTGAAAACCCTAGTCAACAGGTAGAACAGAACCCAAAATTGGTGTTCATGCATTGGAGGATCCCTCCTGAACTCCAAATATTGCATCATATTTGGCAACCCAGATTTACCTAAGACCCTCAGACAGCTAAGTGGATTTGGGGACATAACTGGCTTTTGTTGGCTATGGATGCCTAGTTATGGAGAGATTTCAGACCCTTATACCAACTATTAAAAGAAACCCAAAATTCAGGAAGCCAATTTACCATCTGGGAACCTGAACATAAAACTGCCTTCATCCTATTAAAACAGGCATTACTAAGGGCACCAGCTTTTGGTCGCAGGATGGGAATTTAATTTATATGTGACATAAAGAAAGGGAATTGCTTTAGGGGTGCTAACACAGCCTAAAGGACCTACCCAACAACCATTGGGATATCTGAGCAAGGAATTAGACTTTGTTGCCAAAGGATGGCCAGCATTCCTTATAGCTGTAGCTGCTGTAGTTTTCTTAATCTCCGAGGTCACAAAACTTCCTATGGGTAATGACCTAATTGTTCCTATGCCTCACAATGTGGCAGGACTGCTATCTTCTAAGGGAAGCCTTTGGCTCACTGAAATCAGCCTTTTAAAGTACCAGGCAGTATTACTAGAGGGGCCAGCTATACAATTTCAGACTTGTTCTACTCTAAACCCTGCTACCTTTTTGACCGCACAGATCATCAATGTGAACAAATAGTAAACCAGACCTATGCAGTTAGATGAAACCTCAGAGAAACTCCTCTAGAAAACCCAGACGAGACTCTCTTTACTGATGGGAGTTCCTTTATTAAAGATGGGGTTAAAAAAGCAGGATATACAATTGTGACTTTATATGAGACTGTCAAAAGTAAAGTTCTTAATTGTAGCATGAGTGCTCAAATAGCTGAACGAGTTGTCTTATCTAGAGAATTAGAGTTAAGCAGACAGAGTCAGTATTTACACAGACTCTAGATACTCCTTCCTTGTTTTACATGTGCATGCTGTAATTTGGAAAGAGAGAGCATTCCTTAGATGGATCTCCCATCACATATCATCAAGAAATAAATAGAGTATTATTTTCAGTTTTCTTGCCCCATGAGGTAGCAGTCCTTCATATTAAGGGTTACCAAAAGGGAGTCCACAAAACTATAGAAGGCAATAGGTTAGCAGATGTAGCAGCAAAGACAGTTGCCCAAGGACTAATGGCTGAAGTCATGAAAGCTCCCCTGATTATGGGAAAATCCTCTTAAGGAAACAAAGCCTCAATACTCCCCAAAAGAAAAATAATGAGCTCTCTTGAGGGGATATACAATACTCCCCTCAGGATGGGTACAATCTGAAGAGGACCAATTACACCTGCCCTCTTTAAGTCAATGGAAAGTTCTTAAAAACTTTCGTCAGACTCTTCATGTAGAAGTAGAAAATAATTATCAGTTATCTCTTAGGCTGTTTACTGGGGAAAAAAATCTTTCAAAGACTGTTAAACAAATAGAAAGTACATGTGTCATCTGTCTTAAAAATAATCCCTTAAACTTTAAGATTTCCCTACTAGGAATACAGAGACAAGGACATTACCCAGGAGAAGACTGGAATTTAGACTTCACACATGTGCTCCCCCCCCCCCCCGCCCCGCCAAGATCAATTCCTCCTAGCATGGGTTGACACATTGACCAACTGGGTAGAGGCCTAACCCTGTGGAACAGAAAAGACATCTGAAGTAATAAAAGCCTTACTGGCTGAGATCAACCCTAGATCTGGACTCACTAAAAGTTTACAAACTGATAATTGTCCCTCCTTCAAAATGGCCATTACTCAGGGACTATCAAAAGCATTAGAAATAGATGATCACCTTCTTTGTGATTGGTGACAACAGTCCTCAGGAAAAGTGGAAAAGGCTAATGAAATTCTACAAAGACCACTTAACAAACTCTTCCAGGAAACCCACCTCCCATGGATAACCCTAATCCCTATTGCTCTAATAAGAACTAGAAACATTCCTCATAAAAGAAATTTAATTCCTTATGAAATCCTATATGGAAGGCCTTTCCTCACCAATGATTTTCTACGAGCTTCAGAAACTTCACACATTATAAAATATAACTTCACTGGTCAAATTTCAAAATACTATAAGGGCCCTTTCTGAGGCCCAAAGCCAGGAACTAGGAACTCCTCTATTCAAACCAGGGGAATTAATACTTATAAAATCACTCCCCTCTTTTACCCCTTCCCTAAAGGCACCATGGAAAGGCCCATATACTCTTATTTTTTCCACCCCAACTGTTGTTAAGGTCTCTGGATTAGACTCATGGACACACCATTCCAGAATCAAGAGATATTCTCCATACTTGGATGAAACCTCACCTGATGACTCAGCACCCCTCCCAAGAGGCTTCATATATAACAGAGCTCATGGAAGACCTGAAGTTCCTTTTCAAATGAACAGATAAGCCCTCATCTTTGCGAAGCTCCCACTTAAACATCTGCCTTGTTCCAATGACATGAAACTATTTACTATTGTCTCAAACTGTTATATTGTCTTTGTTGCTCCTATTTTTTTTTTTTTCAGGGATGAAGAAAAAGAATCCTACACACAGATGGTAGTAAGACATCCAACTGGCTCTAAGGTTTCCTTCTAGAGTAGTGACTCCCTGAGTAAGACTCTAACTGCTGCATAGTTCCATGGCCCCACTCAGATTGGAGAAGTTAGAGGGGTCTGTGTGTCCTGCTCCCTCTAAGCAGTTAGAGTTTCCTGTCAGGATGGGGGAATGAAGGAGGATAGGAGAAAACTAGCTTTTTAAGGCAGCTTCAGTTAGGGATTGAGGTTCAAAGAGAGAACTAGGAGATACCACTCTACATGCCATCTCACCCTAACAAAAAACGGAACTTGGTAGAAATGGAAGTCGTGTCTAATGGAAACTCATCTACAGCACCCTCTGCTGCCTAGTCTAGCACACTACCTAGGCAGATGGCCTGGACAGGCTGGCCCAGGGATCTGCCTTCTAAATTCTCCAAGCAAGTGTGTTCCCCTTGCCTATAAAGGCTCCTGTTCAGCCCTCCCTCCGCGCCCCCCCCCCCAGTCCAGAATTCAACCAGCTCAGCTCTGCTTTGCTTCTCTGCTTAACTTGAGTTTCAGCCACAAGGATACATGTGAGTCCGGCTTCCCCTAATCCAGCCTGACTGTGTGGGTGGATGGGGCGGGGACGTAAAACTGTTTCTTTGTTTGGAAGGCTTTTCTGCTTATCTCTGCGTTATAGCTTGAGAAACTTATCTTAGGTTTCTCATAAGTTTCCCTACAAAATCTCCTAGATTCCTACTTCCCACATGTTTATGACTCTGTTCTAGCTTTCCTTCCTAGATCCAAATCTCTCTTAAATAAACTCCACAATTTGTGATTTTCTTTTCAATAAACATACTAATTCATAGTTTATCCTTCATGAGTCTGTCTTTATCAATTCTTTGTTAAAGTTGTTAAAGGTAGGACAGATCCAACACTTGGGGTTCATACACTGAGGACACCTGAACCCCCAAATCCTGTATCAATTCCTTAAACATAAGAGAGGTGATCAAACAATTCTATAAACAACTTTATCCCTGATAATCTGATAATAAAAGTGAAATAGATCAAACATTTGGCAAAATCAAGGAAAACTCAAAAAAATAGAAATCCAAGCTGGTCTATTAAATAAATTGTTCCATAAATAATAACCTTCAAAAACAAATTAGAATCCATATAATTTCACTGATGGGTTCTACCAAATATTTAGAGAAAATTATGTAAATCATCTATAATATATTATCGAAAAATAGGAGCTAATGGGACACATCAAAATTTATTCTGTAAGGACATTACCTACATTATAACTGAAAAACATTAGAAAAAAATGGAACTATAGATAAATTAATACCAAATAAAAATCAACATAAAGCTGCATCTAAAAATGCACAACTGTTGTTTAATACATTAAAATTTCAAAGTAATTATACAGTACAACCAAGTAAAATTAATTTCTCATATACAAGGCAGATATGAAATTCAAAATAAAACAAGAGAATTCATCATTACATCAACTAAAGAAAACATATAATATGCTCATAACAATATATGCAAATAAAAGTTTATGGAATCAAAAATCCTTTCAGTATAAAAACTCTAAGCCAACCAGGAAAAGTAAATTTTCTAAATTTAATGAAGACTATTCACAAAACCCCTGCAATTTTAATGCACAATTTTGGGGTTCAGGAAGGGTTCCCCAGAATGTGAAAACCCTAAATTTTGGGTTCTGTCCTGCTTTTAATAAAGAATTAATAAAGACAGACTCAGGATAACTTATGAATTAAGTTTATTTAGAGAGAAATCACAAATTGTGGGGTTTATTTAAGGGAGATTGCAGTTTAAGAGAAACTGAGGCTTTAAAGAGAGACTAAATCTGCTTGTACATGGAAAGCTCACTTAAGAGAAACTGAAACTTTTAAAGAGTGACTAGAGTAAAGTTACAAGCACGTGTAAGACATAATTTAGCAGATTGTGTAGGGGAGATTTAGAAAGACTACACATGGCATCTGCCGTGTGTTTTCATGTGGAGGGAAGTCAAAAGAGCAAATGGTGAGGCTCAAGGAACAATGAGGGGAAATATCAAAGCAGAGACCACAAAATTCAGAGAAATGAGTAATAAAGAGAATTGCACTCAAGGTTATCCCAAGTTTAAGGAAGTTACACAGTTAGCAGGCCTAAAGTTAGTCAAAGCACCCACATGGTCGATCTGTAGTTTAAGGGAAATAAGCATGTGGTAGATTCAGAGACCAGAGAAAAATCATACATTTAATCAAACTGAAACATTACACCAAACTATAAAGCAGAGGCAAGCAGAAAAGTTCTCTCAGATTAAGAATTTTCACTATGCTGTCCCTACCCCACCCCAGTCAGGCTAGGTGAGGTGGAAGCCAAACTCACATGTGTCCCTGTTGCCTCAATGAAGAGAGGCAGGAAGACTGGAACAGAGCCTGTAAAACAAAGTGGAGCTGAGTGGAGCTAGCAACATGAAGTAGACAACAGCCTTCATAAGCAAGGGGAAGTCCCCATGGGTTTGTAGATTTGAAGGGTGGGTCCCAGAGCCAAATGACCTGGGTCAGTCCAACTGGGCCTGCCCACCTGAGCCAGCCCATTTGGGCCATCTATCTATGCAGTGCACTATACTGTGGATAGCAGGGGGTGCTATAGATCAGTCTTGATCAGATACAAGTTCCTTTTCTGTCAAAAGTTCTGTTCTTTTTTTTTAAAAAAAAAAGGTTTTATTTATTTATTTGGAAGGAGAGAGAGAAGAGACAGACAGAGAGAGAATGGGCATACCAAGGCCTCTAGCCACTGCAAATGAATTCCACATACATGCTCCCCCTTGTGCATCTGGCTTACATAGGTACTGGGGAATCGAACCTGGGTCCTTTGGTTTTGCAAGCAAGTGCCCTAACCACTAATCAATCCCTCTGGCCCTAAGAGTCCTGTTCTTGTATCAGGCTGAGATGGCATGTGTGGTGGCATCTACTAGTTTTCTCTGGGCCTCAGTCTCTAATTGAAACTCTCTAGGAGCTTGCTTTCTCCTATCTTCCTTCTGTTTCATTACAGGATACGGTAAAAATCACATTTTCTTCCTCTATTAGGCAATAAGACAAGTATATGCTCATATGATCATTTCAATTCAACATTGCACTGGAGGTCCTGTCTAATTTCCTAGTGTTATATTGTATTTTATATTACATGTTTTATTAGACAATAGACAAAAATAAAGGATACATAAATGGGAAAATATATAAATGAGTCTTGGCTCACAAATCACATAATTATTTACATATCCCAAAACTTGATAAGAAAGTTTCCATGCAATAATATGATAGGCTTTCTGGATTCAAGGTTAATATACATATATCAACAATGAGCATTTGGGGTTCCTCATAAATAAAATTTCTCATCTATAAAACACATAAGTGAATACAAATATAAACTAATGATTAATAAATATTATGTAATTCCCTCCCTCCCTCCACTTCCCCCTTTGAAACTCCACTTCCCATCATATCCCCTCACTCTCTCAATTAGTCTCTTTTATTTTGATGTCATCCTATTTTCTTCTATTATGATGGTCTTGTGTAGGTATTGTCAAGCACTGTGAGGTCGTGGATATCCAGGCCATTTTGTGTCTGGAGGAGCACATTATAAGGAGTCCTACTCTTCCTTTGGCTCTTACATTCTTTCTGCCACCTCTTCCGCAATGCAACCTGAGCCTTGGAAGTTGTGTTAGAGATATTTCAGTGCCTAGCACTCCTCTGTCTCATCTTCTCAGTACCATGGTGCCTCCTGAGCCATCCCAAGGTCACTGTCATATGAAAAGAGAAGATACTCTAACCAAAAGTGGGTGTGAACATTAAGAGAAAGAGAAGTGCTTACTGGGAAGTTTGGTGAGCATTGTATATACATTTAGCAAGATACTAGCAGACATTACAACCCTAGGGCTCATGACTACTCGTGTTGTAGATTTTCAGTATCAGGCATGTATTTCCTCCCATGGAGCAGGCCTCCAGTCAAAATAGATATTTGGTTTCCCCCCATAGCAGACATTCCACTATTTCACCTGTTCGCTCATTTGGCCTGGCTGGCCAAATTTAAGGCTTGCAATGTTCACTGTTGAGCATCTTCACTTGTGATCTCTCTCCAGTTAAACTGCACACTGTGTGGCTTTTTCCAGCTTTCTTTCAGGCTGGTCTACATGGAGGAGGTTTTCAACTCAGCTCCAGCAGGATTTCTCAGTGACCATGCAACCCAAGTATGTGGAGTCATCAGCAATAGGGTCTTACCATCTATTCCTGGTGGGAAACCAAGGGCCTCAGCAACGACCTGTAATGTTTTGGGGGTATCAGAGACCTTGCTGCTAAACAATTACTAAACAATTAACTGGAAGGTATCCCATCCCTGGCACTGAAAATTTTCTAGTAATAATCTATGGCTTCTGGGTGTTCCATTGTCCAAAAGAGTAGTTTTCCATATGACTTATATATATCCTCTTAGATTTTGATTAGCCCTCCCTCCACTTTTCCTTTACTCAATCTCTTCCCCTGGCCTCAATTAGGCCTTTTCACCCCAATTAATCTGTTATTCTATTTACATATCTACAATACCATCCAATTAAGTACCCCCTCCATCATTTTCTATTCCCTTTATGACCCCTTTCTAGCTTACTGGCCTCTGCTACCAAGTGTTATTCCTACTCACATAGAAGTCCAATAATTTGTAGCTAGAATCCACATATGTGAGAGAGCATGTGATGTTTGGATTTCTGGGCCTGAGTTACCTCACTAAGTATAATCCTTTCCAGAGCCATCCATTTTCCTGCAAATTTCATAACTTCATTTTTCTTTACCAGTGAGTAGAACTATACTCACTACCTTCTCAGTAATTTAAGTTATTCTACTGGGATATTCTATGTTAAAAACAAAACAGGAAAAAATAAAATATATAAAACAAAATAGATTAGAAGGAGAGGAGTTACAGTGAGTCTGAGAAGGTGTAGGGGAAGTAATGTGAGGAACATATGACCAAAATGCAATATATATGTATGAAAACATAAAAAATAAAAAGTATTTAACACTATGTTTTAATTGTAAAGATATTAGATCTATTTACTAATACCTGAAGCGGCTTAAGTTTAATAGAAAAGATAACATTTCCAATGTCAATTTTTTACATAGTACTGACAAAATTAGCTACCTATGCACAAAATTTTTTATACACTTCTCTACAATTTTTGGAAGTTTTTTTTTGGGGGGGGAAACCTTGTAGGTCTCTTTGATCAAGAGCTCATTGTAGATGATAACCACAAGCTGGTACAGGAGTTACAGGTCAGTACCCAAGAAGAGAAGGAAGAAAAAGATAGGTAATATAAAAGAGATAGAGAGAAAAGGGAGAGAGAGAGATAAACAGAAACAGGAGATTAAGGTTAGTCTTCATTGTACCCTCTCCAGGGCCTTGTGATTCAGGTGTTCCCTCTAAGGGCCTGGTAAAGGTTCAACCATTTAGTCTGTCTTTTAGGATGTAGAATTTTATGGTACCATTGCCATTGGGTCCAATTTTGTGTGTCCCAACCCCACCCTTACCCTCCTATCCTTCCCTACCCATTCTATTGTCCCCTCCTCATGATGCTTGCTAGGTATGTCAGCATCTCATGTAGATTCAGGTTAAGAGCTGTATGTAGATGAGTGAGACTGTGTGGGGATTATCTTTCTGTGTTTGGGCGAGTTTGCTGAGAATGATCTGTTCCAGGTTTGACCATTTTTCTTCAAATTCCATTGTGTCATTTTTCCTTACTGCTGTGTAGAATTCCACTGGGTAGATATACCACATGTTGGTTATCCATTCGTCTAATGATGGACATCTGGGTTGATTCCAGCTCTTAGCTATTATGAATTGAGCAGCTATAAACATGGTTGAGTTAATCTCTCTGAACTGAGGCATGGACCTTTAGGGTACATGCCCAGTAAGGCAATAACTGGGTCTGTTGGTAACTCTATAGTCAACTTTTTTAGGAGTCCCCATATTGCTTTCCAAAGTGGTTGTACCATCTTACATTCCCACCAACAGTGGATGAGGGTTCCTATTTCTCCACATCCTTGCCAGCATTTTTTTCATTTGATTTTTTAATGTTTGCTATCCTTACTGGGGTAAGGTGGAATCTCATAGTTGTTTTAATTTGCATTTCCGTGATGATTAGGGATGATGAATAGAATTTAAGCCAAGGTTGGAGAGACGGCTTAGCAGTTAAAGCACTTCACTGTGGAACCTAAGGACCCAGGTTTGAATCCCCAGTAAGCATATAAGCCAGATACATAAGGTGGTGCATGCTTCTGGAGTTCATTTGAAGTGACCAGAAGCTCTGGCATGCACATTCTCTCTCTCTCTCTCTCTCTCTCTCTCTCTCTCTCTCTTTCTATCTCAAATAAATAAACAGAATTTAAAAAATTAAAAATTGAAAATTTAAGTCAGGCATTCTGGTGCATGCTTTTAACCCCAGCACTTAGAAGGATGAGGTACGAAGATCATCATGAGTTCAAGGTCAGCCTAAAACTATATAGTGAATTCCAGGTCAGTCTGGGCTAGAAGGAGACCCATATCCTACTTCAAAAAAAAATTAAAAAGTTTACTTAAAATTTGCATAATTCCCTCCCATCACCCTCTTTTGTGCCCCCTTATTTCCATCTTCTACTTAATTTCAAATTTCTTCATTATTATCAAAGGAATTTACCAACAAGCTATTCAGAACTGCATTATCTGAATGTTCACCTTTTAACTTCATTCTTCCTAATAAGCAGGAAGATCCTGGGTTTATTGATACAAGGGCAATTATGAATTATGATCCTATGAAGTACATCAACAAAGTACTTAACAGGGATCAATAGGAAAGAAGAGGCAATTTTGTCTTCACCTAGGTATCTACTTCACAACGGAGGCTGGCGGTGACTATTAGAAAATGTAATGGTGAAAAAAAAAGAGAAAATGTAGTAGTGTTTTGGATTTTCACATTACACATACTTGAATTTACAAACAAATAGAGTTGGGGCCTGGAGAAATTACTCAGATGTTAAAAGAACTTGCTTGCAAAGCCTAATGGTCTGGGTTTGTGTTTTCAGCACCAATATACAGCCAAATACATGATGTGGAGCATGTGTCTGGCATCTATTTGCATTGACAAGTGGTCCTGCAATGCCCAGTCTCTCTGTCTCTTCCTCTTTCTCCCTGTCTGTGTGCAAGTAAATAAATTTAAAAGAAAAATTTAAAAAGCATATAAATAAGATTCAAAAATACATGAATAAATAATTTTAAAAGAGGCTCTACCAAGCTATGCATATGGGGGACTCTGAAATGCATAAAACTAAATTTACAGAGCTACTGTGAAAAATGATTATGGTAGTTTTAATATGATAGTTTGAATGTATGGCCTCATAGACTCAGGTGTTTTGTTAAAACTGAGCTTACAACTTAAGTTCCCTAGAAGGCAAATCCCTGCTACAGGGGGTGTGTCACAGAAGTGGGTCATAGAGTCCAGCTGCATGGTGTGTTTGGGGGTGGAACTTCAGTCCCACCCTAAGGTGTATAAAAAGGCCAGTTTGAGGGCTGGAGAAATGGTTTAGTGGTTAAGGCACTTGCCTGAGAAGCCTAAGGACCCAGGTTCAATTTTCTAGGCCCCAAATTAGCCAGATGCACATCGTGGCACATGCATCTAGAGCTCGTTTGCAGTGGTTAGAGACCC
This sequence comes from Dipus sagitta, assembly GCA_036346955.1. Lineage (NCBI taxonomy): Eukaryota > Metazoa > Chordata > Mammalia > Rodentia > Dipodidae > Dipus > Dipus sagitta. Next base: position 68,523,729 of record CM070776.1, read on the forward strand.
TGGTATGCCCATTTTCTCTCTCTCTCCCCCTCTGTCTCTAATAAATAAATACTTTAAAGAAAAAAGACCAGTTTGAGCTCTGATTGTTTGTTCATGGTGCTTGCTAGTGTGGGGCTGACCATTGGTGATGTCTTTCTGCTTGGATCTGTAGAAGTGAGCCAGCTCCCACGAATTCCCTTGGAAATTGTAAGCCTGAAATAAACCCTTTCCTCCCATAAGCTGTTTCTGGTTGAGTGTTTGTCCCAGCAAAGAGAAGCTAACTGTAACAATTACAGACTGCATAATTCTGATTCTTTGTTGTTCTAGACAAGGATAGGCTCTAGAAACACTAAAAATATTAGCTAATTGAAAATAGTAAGATTATGAATAGTAGAACATGCTTATTTTAGCATATTGAAAATATTCTGTATGATATTGTAATAGTGGCTATAGAGAATTATGTATTTGGTAAAACATACACAATTATGCAAGATAAAGAATGAGATATCATGTAAACTATAACTCTAGCCAATAATAATACATCAGTATTTCTTGATAGACTGTAACAATGTAGCACATTGAAGGTAGATCTTAGTAATATGTACAATTTAAGTCATAGAGGGAACAGGGAGTATATAAGTACACTGGGCCTGGAGAGATGGCTCAGCAGTTAAGGCACTTGCCTGCAAAGCCCAGGGACCCAGGTTCAATTCCCCAGTAACGACATAAAGCAAGATGAGCAAGGTGACACAGCATCTGGAGTTTGTTTGCAGTGGCTAGAGGCTCTGGCACCCCCATTCTTTCTGCTTCTCTGTCTCACTCTCTTTCTGCGTCTCTCTCTCTCTCATAAATAAATAAATAAAATATTTTTAAAAAAGAGCTCCCTAAATTGTGCTCATTTTTCTATAAATATAAAAATTCCCTTAATGTCTATTCATGCTTAAAAGGTTATTAAATGATGCCTGGGACATAGGTCAGCCATTAAAGGCACTTGCTAAAAAGCCTGCTGACTTGAATTTGCTCTTCTTCCACACCCACTTAAAACCAGATGCAAAGTGTCACACATCTGTAATTCCAATGCACCTATGGAAATGGGTGGTTGAGCAAAGAGAATCTGGAAGCTCACAAGCAAACACTGTGTCTCAAAAGAAGGTTTTAGGGGAGAAGAAACAACCCCATATTTTTCTGTGATCTACACATACAGGTCTTGGCTTACACACTCATACACATACATATATATGCACATACAAATAAAAAATAGAGCTAGAAAAATAACTTTTAAAATTCCAGAAAAGAGTAATGAAATGTGAAAGTGAAATATTATCTTAACCAATTATGTTAGCCTGTCTCTCAAAATAAATAATACAAAGGAAACAAAAGTTATAATATCAAATTAAATAATTGCTTTAGAAGGAGAGAGCATTATACAGGATTTTAAAAATCAATTAATGTTAAGGTATTAATTTTCCACAAAAACTAAACATAAGAAACATGTATGAAATTTGATGACATTAAAGAATATAGAATAAAGACTCAAATATGAGGGCTTTTTTTTATAAACTTGCTTTGTATTCCTTTAACAATTTTTAGGAAATTGTTTAGGATGGTATAACAACATACAGAATACTGAGTAGATTATAAAAGGCAAATATTTATTTCCTGCAGTTCTCTAGGCTGCAAGTAAAGATAAAGACACTGAATGCGTGAGAGTGATGTTAAAATTTGATTCCAACATTGCAGATGGTGATAATCCCCTTTTTTCTTTACACGGGGGAAAGAACTCTTAAAAGTCTCTTTAATAAAATATACTAATCACATTTATGAGGGGCTAAATCCTTGTGTTTTAATTACCTCCCTAAGTCTCCACCTCACAAACCAACCATATTGAGGAGTGGGACTTAAACATGAGTTTTGAAGTAATAGTAATATTCAATCTATAACAATATTCAAGTATATATTTATATTTATTAAGATGTGCTTTTTGATGTCAGGCAAAAAGAATTTGATACATAATGTGTTTTGGAGATAAGGTCACACTCTGGATCCTGGCTAGGTTGGTACTTACTACATAGTCCAGGCTGGACTTGAAATCATTCTGACTCAGCCTGCAAAGTGCTATGATTACAAGTGAGAACCACCATGCCTGGCTTGCTACATATGTATTAGAGTACATTAATTCAGTTTAGTTATTTATACCCTTTCCATCTTTTCTAAGTTCTTACTATAGCATTTATTCTTTTTTCATATATTTTAATGTAGTGTTAATTATATAATGATTCACTTACCTTAAAAATTCATTAAGATTATTGATTCAATGAATTAGTTTTCATTTATTTTCAACATGCCTAACATCAATTTTGTGACTTAACTTTCCTTCATTGTTATCCAAACTTTTACTTTCTTCGATATGAGACACTTTCTTTTGGATGTCTCTCACCATTTGAACTTTTAAAATTCTCTTTTAATATAACCTATACAGAAACATATTCTTTGATAGGTAACATTTTCACTCAAAACATCTAGCCCATTTACCAACTTTAATTTTATTCATAGCACTTTCACCATTTGTAATTGTATATTGATTTAGTTAATTGTTTAATTGTCCTCTCTCCCAGTACAATTTAAGGCCCACATAACTAACTGCATTATTTAAAATTATATTACTGGTGCCTCAGATTCTTCTCTGTAGATTTTAACAAAAGATTGAATGGGGAAAAGTATTTCTTTTAAGATCTGGAATAAGACAAGTTTGTCTACTTTCCTTGCATTTATTCATTATATTACTTCTACATCAGTTGGGGAAGACAAAAAGGAAAGGAAAAAGTTAAATTATCCCTGACTTATATATGATATTACTGTATATTTCAAAGCCTAAAGATTCCAAGACACTATTGAACCTGATAAATGAATTCAGTAAAATTGAAGGATACAATATCAGCATACAAAATAACCATCATGGTAATACTATAACAATGAACTTACTGAGAAAGAAATGATCAATTCACTTACATTCAAATAGCTTTAGGAGGGGGTACTCAATTGAATAGCAGTAGGAGAAAGTAACAATGAGTATAATGGGATGGAAATACAATCAAATTGTAGTATGTTCATATACTAAAATTTTCAATTAAACTGTTGAGGAAGAAAAACCCGGGTGTGTTGGTGCACACCTTTAATCTCAGCACTTGGGAGCCAAAGCAGGAGGCTCACTGTAAATTCCAGGCCAGCCTGGGATTACAGAGTGAGTTCCATGTTAGCCTTGGCTAGAGTGAGATCCTACTTCTGAAAGAAAATTCTAAAAAATTACACAGGTAGAAGTTTAACCAAAGAAGTAAAATGACTTCTGAATGAAAATTATAAAGCATTGATAGGAGTTGAAATATACAAAAAAACTTCTATATTCATGGACTATAATAATTAAAAATTGTAAGATATCTATACTAACAAATCAGTTTGCATATTTGATGAAATGCCCATTAAATTAGTGATTAAAATTTTCACAGACCTAATGAAAAAAAAAATCTATCCTAAATTGCATATGGAAGCACAAGGCAATCTTGGCAAAAAATACACAGCTTGAGGTAGCACAACACCTGATTTCAAGGTATGCTAAGAAGTCATAGAAACCAAAATAGCATGATTCTACTGTAAAAACAGGCAAACAAATGAATAGACCAAAATTGAATGCACAGAAAAAAATCTGTTTATGAATATCCAACTTATGCTCAATAAAATACAACCAACATTAAGAAAATGAAAGCATTCTCAACAAATGATGATAGGTGGCTAAAATTTGACACACATTTTACTCTGTACAAACTTCAACTAATACTCACCAAAGACCTGAATGTAACACATGCTGCTATGAAAACACAAGATAAAAACAAAAGAATGAGTTTAAGACATTGGGCATTGATAATAGTCAATGATTTTTTGAATTAGGCGCCAAAGAGGGGCCAAAAAAGCAAAAAAATAATTCAATGGGATTTTTTTATTAATTAGTTTTGTACTCAGTGAATACAGTCAATTTGGTACCATTATTAGGCTCATCCATTACCTACCCCTACCCCTTGGCCCCTCCTTCTTGAGGTATATGAGTCATGCATTCTGGAGTTAGCCCACTGTTATGGGTAGGAAAAATGTCTGCATATCATGACACAACATGTGGCTCTGTCATTCTTTCTGCCCCCTCTTCCACAAAATTTCCCTGAGCCATGTTGGGTTCATTTTTTGTCTGCTTCAGTGATGAGGTGTTGGGGGCCTCTGGGTCTCTTAGGTAGGAGTTGATTTTTCCGTGTGTTGATCTCCTTCACCCTTGTGCTGGTACCCAGTTCACCAAGAAAACAGCACTCTTGCTTCTGTTGCCAATTGTTCTTAGTTTCATCCGGGGCCCTTTTGAGGTATGATGGGGTGGCTCTCTCCTTAGGATCTGCATCTATCTGAAAAAGAGAAGCAGATTCTCCAATGAAGAGTAAGTTAGCACCAGACAAATGAGATGACCCTTACATTTTTATAGAGAATTTAATAGGTGTAGGCCCTCTTGTAGCCCATGATTGGTGGTAGCTTGATAATGGAGAGTGGGCTTATGTTTGGATATGGTTATGTCTTATTTCCCAGGTCCAGTTATGGGTCCTGTACCACTAAGGGAATTAGTTAGCCAACTCAAGAGCAGTTGGTTTCCCACCATGGCTGTGTGCCACTATTGCACTTGTGTGAGCATCACAACAGGTTATTGGCTGTTAAGTAGGTTAGACCATGAGTTGCTTGGACAGATATTGATCATTTTCCCCCAGTCGCCCATGTAGCACCATCTGGCACTAGACACTCTGACTGTCTGGGGACTGACTCTCTTCCAGCTTCCAGCCATGCCATTCAATTTTATGTGTCAACCGCATAAGGTGTCTTCAGCAGTAGGGTCTTAGAGTTAATCATCAGGAAAATTTAAGAGATTTAAAAAATTATTGACAACTTCCATGACTATAGACAATAAACCATGATAATTTCCTCTCCCTGCACATTCCCCTTCACACCACCACTCTCCATCATATTCCCTCCCCCCTCTCAATCAGTCTCTCTTTTATTTTGATGTCATTATCATCTTTTCTTCATATACTGGTCTTGTTTATGTAGTGCCATGCCCTGCAAGGTTATGGATATCCAGGATATTTTGTATCTGGAAGAGGGCATTATAAGGAGTTCTATCCTTTCTTTGGCTCTTGCATTCTTAATATTTTTTTAATTTTAAATTTATTTATTTGAGAGGAATAGAGAGAAAGACACACACACACACACACACATACAGAGAGAGAGAGAGAGAGATAGAAAGAATAGGCATGCCATGGCCTCCAGCTGCTTCAAATGAACTCCAGATGCAGGCACCACCTTGTGCATCTGGCTTATGTGGGTCCTGGGGAATCAAATCTACTCCTTTGGCTTTAAAAGAAAGTGCCTTACACACTACACTATCTCTCCATTCCCATCAGGGCAATTTAAGTCAAAACTAGAATGAGATGTAGCAGGATACAAAATAAATACCCAGAAATCAGTAGCCTTCATATATGCTGACAACAAACACACAGAGGATGAAATCAGAGAATCACTCCCATTCCCAATTGCATCAAAAATAAAATAAAGTACCTTGGAATAAACCTAACCAAGGAAGTAAAGAATCTCTACAATGAGAACTTTAAAACACTCAAGCGAGAAATTGCAGAAGACACTAGGAAGTGGAAAAACATCCCTTGTTCCTGGATTGGAAGAATGAATATTGTGAAAATGGCAATCTTACCAAAAGCAATCTACACATTTAATGCAATCCCCATCAAAATTCCAAAGGCATTCTTCATGGAAATAGAAAAAACAATCCAAAAATTCATTTGGAATCACAAAAAACCTCAAATATCTAAAATAATACTGAGCAACAAAAATAAGGCTGGTGGTATCACCATACCTGATTTTAACCTATACTACGGAGTCATAGTAACAAAAACAGCATGGTACTGGCACAAAAGCAGACTTGTAGATCAATGGAACAGAATAGAGGACCCAAATGTAACTCCAGGTAGCTATAGCCACCCGATATTCGATAAAAATGCCAAAAATACTCATTGGAGAAAAGACAGCCTCTTTAGCAAATGGTGTTGGGAAAACTGTATATATATCTGTAGAAGGATGAAAATAGATTCTTCTCTCTCTCCATGCACAAGATGAAGTCCAAATGAATTAAAGACCTTAACATCAGACCTGAAACTCTGAAACTGCTAGAGGAAAAAGTAAAGGAAACCCTTCAACATATTGGTCTTGGCAAAGACTTTCTGAATACAACCACAATTGCTCAGGCAATAAAACCACAGATTAACCACTGGGACCTCATGAAATTACAAAGATTTTGCACTGCAAAGGACACTGTGAATAAAGCAAAGAGGCAACCTACAGAATGGGAAAAAAATCCTCGACAGCTATATATCTGATAGAGGATTAATATCTAGGATATACAAAGAACTCAAGAAGTTAAATAATAAGGAATCAAACAAGCCAATCAAAAAATGGGCTATGGTGCTAAATAGAGAATTCTCAAAGGAAGAAATACAAATGGCATATAAGCATCTAAAAAATGTTCTACGTCACTAGTCATCAGGGAAATGCAGATTAAAACTACATTGAGATTCCATCTCACTCATGTCAGATTGGCTACCATCATGAAAACAAATGATCATAAATGTTGGCGGGGATGTGGAAAAAGAGGAACCCTTCTACACTGTTGGTGGGAATGCAATCTGGTCCAGCCATTGTGGAAATCAATGTAGAGCTTCCTAAAACAGCTAAAGATTGATCTACCATATGACCCAGCTATAGCACTCCTAGGAATATATCCTAAGGACTCATCTCATTTCCTTAGAAGTATGTGCTCAATCATGTTTATTGCTGCTCAATTTATAATAGCTGGGAAATGGAACCAGCCTAGATGTCCCTCAACTGATGAGTGGATAATGAAGATATGGCACATTTATACAATGGAGTTTTACACAGTGGTAAAGAAAAATGAAGTTATGAAATTTGCAGAAAAGTGGATGGATCTGGAAAGGATTATACTAAGTGAGGTAACCCAGGCCCAGAAAGCCAAGCGCCACATGTTCTCCCTCATATGTGGATCCCAGCTACAGATGATTGGGCTTCTGTGCAAGAAGGAAAAAACTCAGTAGCAGAGGCCAGTAAGTTAAAAAGGAGATAGAAAGGGAAGAGAAAGGAAGGGAGGAGGGCATTTATTAGGTTGGTATTGTATATGTGTAAGTAGAAAGATTGAGATGGGGAGGGCATATGATGGAGAATGGAATTTCAAAGGGGAAAGAGGGGGGAGGATACTACCATGGGATATTTTTTATAATCATGGAAAATATTAATTAAAATTGAGAAAATAAAAATTTAAAAAGAAAGAAATGAAATAGAGGGCTGGAGGGATAGCTTAGTGGTTGAGGCTTTTGCCTGCAAAGCCAAAGGACCCAGGTTCGATTCCCCAGGACCCATGTTAGCCAGATGCACAAGGGGGTGCATGCATCTGGAGTTAGTCTGCCATGGCTGGAGTTCCTGGCACACCCGTTCTTTCTCTCTCTCTCTCCCTCTCTTTGTCTGTCAAATAAATAAGTAAATAAATAATTTTAAAAAGTGAAAAAAAAACTAGAATGAGATATCATCCTATTCTAGTTAGGATGGAAATTATCAAAATAACAATAACAAGAACTACCAAGGATGTAAAGAAAAATAATTTCTAGGCTGGAGAGATTGCTTAGTGGTTAAGGCTCTTGCCTATGAAACCTAAGGACCCAGGTTCCATTCTCCAGGTCCCACATAAGACAGATGCAAAAGGTGGCACGTGCATCTGGAGTTTGTTTGAAGTGACTTGTGACCCTGGTATGCTCATTCTCTCCCTCTCTCTCTCTCTCTCTCTGTCTCTCTGTCTCAAATAAAAATTTAAAAATTAAAAAAAAGAAAAAGAATTCCTTAGGTCCCCACTGGTTGAAATGCAAACTAGTACAACCATTACAGAGATTTCTCAAGACAATAAAGTAGATCTACCATATGATCCAGGTACCCAAATCCTGGGAATACATCCAGCCAAAATTGAGTATTTAAAAGAGATACATTCATTTAATATTTTCATGATTATTAATCATAGCCAACGTATGGAAATCCACATGGATGTTCCAAATGAATAAAAGAATGAGTAAAATGTCATATATATAAAATATTCAGCCACAAGTAATAAAATGAACTCTTATGATTTGTATCAAAACAGATAGAAAGATGGAACTTGAGAACAAATATATTAAGTGAAATAAGCCATACTCAGACAAATATTGCATGCTTTCTTTCATATCTGGAAAATCAGACATCAGCATGAGCATAGAATAACAACACTAGGTAGTGGGAAGGGTTAGAGGACAAGAGGACACAAAGAGGTATGAAAAAGGACATCAAAACCTTATTATAAAATAAGGATAAATTCTGTTGCTTGGGCAACACCATGGGATGACTAAACATTCACATTAATCTATTATGTATATTGTGAAGATCAGGAACTGAGTAATTAAAAAACTCCCAGCATAAAATAATAAAAGGAGGAAATAATAATTATTTGGGTTTGGTCTTTGTAAGCTATATAAATGTGTTGGAATAGCACATTGAATTCCACTTATAATGCACTATAGTAACATCCTAATAAAAACCACAGATATTTTATTAATTAAAAACTAATATAATATTCCATAGTCCAACAACCAGAATGGTTTTACAACACATAAAGTTGAACACATGCCGTCCATGCTTAAATACCTCAATGGATTCCTATGACTCTCAAGTTAAAAAAAGAAATTATCATGCTTTTTAAGGTCTCTGGGTTCCTTAATCTCATAAGTGTCACGTGCAGAATACATGGACTCCTGCATCAATTTGCAGTCCCTTTTATTTGTGAATGGAAATATGTCTCTTCAGTGTCCTGCACATAACATTTAATACCTAGGACTAAATAAATAATTTCATAAAATAAACAATTTACATTTATGTTGTATTCAAATGATTGTCACTTTATTTCAGTATCTGTTGAATATTCTGTTACAAAAAAAAAAAAAAAAACCTGAGGGCTGTGGAGATGGCTTAGCAGTTAAGTGCTTGCCTGTGAAGCCTAAGGACCCTGGTTTGGTACTCGATTCCCCAGGACCCACGTTAGCCAGATGCACAAGGGGGCACATGTGTCTGGAGTTCGTTTTACAGTAGCTGGAAGCCCTGGTGCACCCATTCTCTCTCTCTCTCTCTCTCTCTCTCTCTCTCTCTCTCTACCTCTTTCTCTCTCTGTCTCTGTCACTCTCAAATAAATAAATAAAAATGAACAATTTTTTTAAAAAAAAAAACTGACATTGTAGCTTTCTTTCAATTTTTGTCCCACATCACCCACTTCGTGTTTCTTTACAAAACTAAATGTACATTTTCAAGCAGATAATACTATCACCCGGTATTTATTTTTATTTATTTATTTAATTTATTGGTTTTTCGAGGTAGGGTCTCACTCTAGCCCAGGCTGACCTGGAATACACTATAGAGTCTCAGGGTGGCCTCGAACTCACGGCGATCCTCCTACCTCTGCCTCCCGAGTGCTGGGATTAAAGGCGTGCACCACCACGCCTGGCTCGCCTGGTCTTTAAACCACAATTCTATGCCTTTGAAATTTGCTCAAGGCCTTTTAGCTCACCAATAAAAATGGATTTAAATTTGCATTTTCCTTGTGCCTTTCCCAGTAGTCTAATAATTATTTCTGCACTTGATATAGGTGTACCTGATTTTATTTTTCAATATTGTGCTTTACAATTGCTGCATTTGTGTGTAGATTGAATATCTGTGACAATCTTGTGTCAAACAAGTCTGCTGGTGCCATTTTTCTAAAACACACTCATTTCATGTCCACATCATCTCTTGTTAGCTTACAAAATACTTCAAATTTCTGTTACAATATTTATTTTTATGATGTATGTAAGTGAGCATTGTTTGAAATGGCACTAACTGCACACTTATTAGATGGCAGATTTAATGGATAAATGCTATATGTTCTGTTTTAACAAGTGATTGTTCCCCATTTTCCTGCTATTTGGGCTTTCATATGCTCTAATATGCAGAAATATTAAAAGTAGGACAAATACTAACCCATCAATGGCCTCTAAGTTTTTAAGTGCAAAAAGTAGTTGCATATCTCTCATTATAAATGAAAAGTCAAAATTGATTAATCTTAGTGAATAAACCATGTCGAAAGCTAACATATGCTAAGGACAATGTTTCTTTTGCCAAAGGTGGCCAAACTTTAAGTACAAAGAAAAGCTCTTTAGAAAACTTAAAAGTGCTACTGCACTGAATATAAGCACAAAGATTATAAAACAGTGAATTGGGCTTGTTGCTGGTAAGAAGGAAACATGATGGCAGAGAGTATAAGGATTGCTGTGAGTTTGAGGCCATCCTGAGACTACATGGTGAATCCCAGGTCAGCCTGAGCTAGACTGACACCCTGCCTCGAAAAACCAAAATAATACTACTACTACCACTGCTACTGCTACTACTAATAATAATAATGGTCATGGTCTCATTCTCTGATAGTAAATTATTTCTGTTTCACATTTTTAATTTTTTTAAATAATTTAATCATTATTTTCTATCTTTCCACAAAAACTGTTAGAACATTTTTCATATGAAATACTTTACAGTTTTTATTGATGATATAATTTATTCAACTAAAGCCCAGACTACTAAGTATTTTCACTGATAACTCCTAAGGTAAATTTTACATTTTAATAGAAATTTATGCTGAAATTCTGCAGATATTCCTAATGTTTCCCATCTCATCAAATACTTAACCACCTTTTTCAACACCTTTGCTTCACTTACTTGGGTGAATTTACAAAGTGTAAATATGTGTGTCTGTTATAAACTTCTGCTTCTCAATACACCTAAAGGGTTAAGGTGTTTTGTGGGGTTTGCTTATATACTTTTGGAGATTATTATGGATTTATAGAGGTGATCAAGCTACTTCTACAGGTTCAATTCTAGATGAAATATTTAGAATTAACAAGTTTATCAAACAATAGTAAAGGTGTGTCATGCTTTAATGGAGTATTGACTGATGTAAAATAATGAGATTAGGTGTGCATACCAAAGGAATATAAATATAAGAACAAGGATTGAGTAATAATATGTTATAAATGTTAATAAAACCTAAGAGCTAGAGAATGTTCAGACAAGAAGGGAGCAAATGATCACAAATACAAGAAGGAAACCATCTAAAGGTAAGGCTATATTTGATTCCAGGACTTAAGTATTTCAAGGAAAGACCAGTTAATATCAATCATGCAAAATAACTCAAATGAAATATTGGTTTTAAGTGCTTTAGAGACAAACCTTTTCTGTGTTTATCAGAATAAACTAACAAAAAACAAATTGGAAAATACACATATTCTATAACCACAGGGGTAATCATATATTCCAATATGATTCGAAATTTCATAGATAACTTTAAGAGTGTCATTATTAAAGTCACATAAAACATTCCAAAATTGGGCTGGAGAGATGGCTTAGCGGTTAAGTGCTTGCCTGTGAAGCCTAAGGACCCAGGTTCGAGGCTCGATTCTCTAGGACCCACGTTAGCCAGATGCACAAGGGGACACACACGTCTGGAGTTCGTTTGCAGTGGCTGGAGGCCCTGGCATGCCCATTCTTTCTCTCTCTCTATCTGCCTCTTTCTTTCTCTGTCACTCTGAAATAAATAAATAAAAATGAACAAAAAAATAAAAAAAATTCCAAAATTATGTATCACCAGACCTATATTATAGCCTAAATTCGATTTTATTGCAAAATATTGCATTTTGAAGAATATATAAATAAGTCAACAGTTCCTTATTTTAACATGGAATCAGTTTGCATATATAATACTATGGTAATAATATAAATTAATTTGTCTTATGCAACAGAAGATCAAATCAACATACCTTAGATTTGTCTCATTTAAAAGTATATGAAAGTTAATTTACAGTGCACTACCCTTTTATTCTAACAGTTAACTTAAAACAAGTTAATAAAAGAGGGGAACATGGAAATCCAGACTACAGATAATGTTTACACATGTATTCAGGATAGACAGATATCATTTGTTCTTGTGGATATGGAATTAAGTTATCATATCAGGGAAAAAATGACAACTTTGTCTTATTTCCTTTTGTCTCTGAATTTTCATGTATTACCAGACCATTCTTTCTCTGGAAAGAGATCCTACCTTGGACTATTAGAATATTGTCTGTTCCTGGGCTTCGAATATGAGCATTTCTTCAATTTGTTTCTTAAGTATTGCAGACTAGAAGATGGTATTATCTTCCCCCCCTAGAGTGTGAATTTTGATATTTTTTAAATATTTCATTTATTTGAGAGAAAAATAAAGAGGAATATGTATATATTCTTTGGTTTGCATGTTTAGTAGTTTAATTATAACATAGCAAGGAGAGGTTATTTCCAGGTTTTGTCTGTTTGGTGTTCTAAACGTTTCTTGTATCTGCATTGGCATTTCTTTCCCAATTTGGCAAAAAATTTCTTCTATGATTATGTTGAAAATGCCTACTAAACCTCTGGATTGAAATTCTTCTCCTTCTACTATACCCTGAATTGTTATGTTTGATCTTTTCATAGTGTCCCAGATATCTTGAAATTCCCATTCATACCTTCCTATTAGCTTGTCCTTCTCTTTGTTAGAGTGTATTAGATCTGCCACCTGGGCTTCTAGTTTAGATATTCTGTTCTCTCCTTCATCCATTCTACTGGTGAGACTTTCCACAGAGCTTTTTTTATTTCACTGACTGTATTCTTCAGGGCTAGGATTTCAGCCTGGTTTTTCTTCAGTATTTCTATTCCCTTACTCATGTCTTGTAATGACCTCCTTATTTAATTAAGCTGCTTTCCTATGTTCTCTGTCAGGAGTTTGTTTTCTTCTTTAATTACTTTGTTTTCTTCTTTGATTTCTTTGAGTATAGATACAATCATTTTTTAAAAATTCTTTGCCAGGGTTTTCATCTAAAACATCTCACTGGTGATCATTCTGATGGATTTATAATTTTTGGTGGGATTGTATTGTCTTGATTCTTCGTGTTTCTTATATTATAATGTAGTGACTTTTGCATCCTGAATTGATTTGATGCTTGGGTTTTCTACTTCTCTGCAGTGTTCTTAGATGTGGTGATCCACCTTTATATACCTTCAGGATATGAGTTTAAGGTTCCAGGTGTAGCTCTTTTACCCAAATCCAAACTCAGAAGTTGTTGAGTTTAGTAGTGTTGAATTTGCTTGCTAAGCAAGTATTTAGTGGACTGGGTAGAACAACTTACTGGCAACTTCTAAACTTCAACTGGGCAATATACACATTCAATAAAAACCAGCTCAGAGTATGCAATTGTGGGGATTAGAGCAAACAGATGATAGTCTTATAAAGCCAAAATCCCTAAGGGTATGTGTTTCTCTACACCCTCAATCTTGTCGGCTGGGAGGTAGAAATTTCTGTTCTCAATTGGGTTCCAGGTCAGCCTGGATCTGAATCAAACCCTGCCCCCAGTAATGACTGAAGCAAGGGACAAAGGCCCTATAAATGTGAAAGCATCAAAGGCAACAATATTCAACCTCTAAATACAGCTTAATGGTAAAGCCAATCAAGAATATGTTACCCATAACCTGCCCTGACATGGAAAGAGAGATAAGCTCTTCCAATGCAGGCCTATGTACTTGTATTTTTTTCTTGTATTGTTTGTTTGTTTGTTTTGTCAGTTAGCCTCGTTACCATTTGGGGTGGCTTCCAATCTCACCAATGCTGAGTGCCCACCACAATCCCTCCTTATTGTGCTGTGGAGCTGGAGTTCTGATCAGCTGTGCTGGATGAGTTGCCACCAGGGCCTGAATGCCAGAGTTCTTGGTTCTGATGTTTGGGTGATGGGAGAGTTCAGAATGCCTGGAGTTGCTCACACAGTCCTACCTGTATCTCTTTCAGTGGCTCCTTAGTTGATCTCAGCTGTCTTTCCTTCAGATTTCTTGACTTTACAAGGTTGGAAAATCCCCTTGTTTGGTCTCTGCTGCTGCCACTTGTCGCACCTGGCATGGTGGTTCTGGGTGGATGCACAGATTGGTTGATGGGCAGACTGTAAGCACCTCAGTGGGATTCTGGCTGTTTTCCTCCTTTCTGGTGGATCTTGGTCTCTCCTGTTTCTTGGCTGTGTCTAAGAATAACCTATACTCCTTCACTTTTTAGAAGAAGAATATATTTTGCTGTGGTTTTGCTTAAATTCCTCCCTAAGCTGGTTTAGCGGGGCTCATATGCTGCCATCTTACCCTGAAGCTCCTGAATTTTGATATTTAATGCTTATGTTTTGCTTTGTTGTTAACTGGTGCTATACCATCAATCAATGATTATAGTCCTTGAACTCTTCACAGCTTCCTCTACTTCTCTAAACAGATGTATCTGATATCAGACATGATACAGCAAGACCAGCAGCTACATGATTCATTAGTACTTATTGTGGGATCAATAGTGCTTATATGTTTCAGAAGTTGATCTATGGCAAGAAACTGAGAATTCAAGTTTGCTTCTGAATGCTCAAGTATAGCAAGAGCTGAGGAAAAAGTAGGGCTTCACAAATCAGCGAAGGGAAGAGCATCCAATGGCATAGTTTAGGAGTGGGCAGGAGTACCATGCTGAAGGCATGCCTCTGCTTTAGCTGGTGCCAACAGAGATGGAGCCTTATACTCATCATGAATAACTCCTGCTCCTTGTATAACTATCACATTCTATGAATAACAGTGTTTGTCAGATATTCTGCCACCACTTCTGAGTCCAGGCTGTGCAAATAACCTAGCAGATAGAGAAAACACTAAGAGCACTAAAAGTCTTAATACCTCCATATTACCTAGGAGGCCTAAGAGCATTTAGATCTGTTCACACTTATCCTGTGGGAAATATTGGACACTTAGATTGTGTTGGTGCCAGCTTTTTAATCTCCACCAGCAGTTCATGTACTTGGCCCACAATGATTGGGGCAAAGGTCAAGCTATTTTTGTGTATGTTCATTTTCTTGGTTATTTTGTTTCTTTTTTTAATTTCATCTCCTTTAATTAGTATTATAGTTCCTTTTAAATGTTGTATTATTTTGTTAGCATGAAAACTAAACTAATGACTTTAATGTATTAATTTCATACATACATATCATTATACCTTGCTAGTATTCATGTCCTACGATCCTCCCACATACCTCCTCCCCTACTCTTGGTCCCCTTGTTAGTCCCAAATAGTCCTCTTTCCATTTTCATATCATATATAGGGCTACTTCTACATATGAAGAAAATATGTGATATTTTGACGTTTTTCTAACACCTAATTGTCATTCTGACTTCCTATCTCCCCAACCCCATTAGATCACTCCCTCAACTTTCATAGTCCCTCTTCCCTTTCCTGCTATAATGACAAATATCTATACACATGCTCATGTGCATGCACACACACAGAAACACACTTGCTTAAATCTCAAGTTCACATATTAGAGAAAATGTGATATTTGTCTTTCTGAACATGTCTTGTTTAAATCAGTATAATTTCCAATTCTGTCCATTCCTTAAAGTGACATAATTTTATTTCCATTTGTGGCTGAATAATACTCCATTGTACCCATATGCTACATTTTCTTTATCCATTCATATTTTGATAGATATCTAGGCTGGCTCCATATCTTTACTGTTTTGAATAGTGTTGAAATAAACATTAATGTGCTAGCATTTCTGTAGTAGGTTGGCTTAGATTCCTGTGGGCATATATCCAAGAAAAGTATAAGTAGATTTTAAGGATATTGAAAATTTTTCTGAAATATTTATTAGCTATTTGCATTTGGTTTTAGAGTTGTTTATATAATTAATATGCTCATTTATTGACTGGATAATTTTGGTTAATCAGCCCTAGTTTTCCAGTGTAAGTTCAGCTCACTCTCCTGCTGCTGATTTCCATGTAGGCAAGGAGGTGAGGTCAAGCCACTGCTCATGTCAACCTTTCTATTGACATTGTAGAACAGTCCATTAAGACTGTAAGCTAAAATAAATCCTTTCTCCCACAAGCTGCTTTTGGTCTGGTGTTTTTACTAGCAATGTAAAGGTAACTACAACAGAAAATGGTACCAAGAATAGGGCTGTTGTTTCTAGAAAGCTCTCTGTGTTGCTTTGGTCATTTGGAACTTATTTATAGGAGAAACATGAAAGGATTTGAAAATTTCCTCTAACCTTGAAATTCCCTAAGCAAAGCTTGATAAACCATTCTGGTCTTACTTAATGTAGAAAGGACTGTGGACTATGAGGTTTGGCTTATGAAGGGAAGAAGGAACTTTGTCCAGACAGAGCTAGAAGCAGTTTGTATGAGAGATTTACTGCATTCTTCATATATCCTGATAATTTGTGTAGAGTTGCATTGTATAAAAATGGACTGGTGTGAGAAGGATATGGCACAGAAATAAATAAAATTTTGGGGCTGAAACTGATACCCATTAAGCTGCAGTTGTTTGGGGGTTTACAGCATTGAGATTGGGCCAGATGTTCTGCATTGGGGCAACAGGAAGAATGCTGAATCTTTTGAAAGTAGGAGGCCTAAATGTTGAAGGGGTTTTTCTGCTCTTCAAAGTTGGGTTTATTATTCCCTAGATTAGTAAATTGGGTAGTCCACCTGGTACTCTGTGAGTATAACAAATGCAGAAAAGAGAGGGTCATTGGATATGCAACATACTTTGTGTTTTTGTAAATGTCCACTGGGCAATTTAAAGCAGGCTTGTTGGAATGCCTGCATGAAGGCCCAATGGAGTCATAAGAATGAAATATGGATTTCAGGGGGGACCCCAGGAGATGCCAGAACTATGGGTTGGCTGCTAAGGAGAGATGATGGCTCAAGATGTATTCTTATCCCAGGATGTGATCAGCCCAGATGGAGGGGTGGAATTCAAAATCCAGAGACTTTACCAAAACTTAGGTATATGTAGCTGAGATGGTCCCAAATCTTGAGTTTTGTTACTATGACTATATAGTATATCTGAAGATCATGTATTGACATAACTCCAACATTGCTCTTTATACATCATATTTCTTTGGTTAGGTGTGGTCTTTAGTGTTTTCATATAAAATTTGACACTGTGTCTCCTAGTTCTTTGAAAAATGCCATTGAAATTTTGATTGAGATTGTGTTGTACCTATAGCTCACTTTTGGAACTATGGATATTTTCACAATATTAATCTCACACTAATCCATGTGCATCAGAGGACTTTCCATCTTCTAAAGTCTACTCCATTTCAATTTCTCTATTCAACAGGTGTTTTTTTTTTTTGGTTTGTTTGTTTGTTTGTTTGCTTTGTTGCTTGTTTTGCAATGCTATGGATTTTACCCAGAGTTTTATTTATGATAGCCAAGTAAGCACTTTAGCACAAAGCTATATGTACAGCCCTGTTTAGGTTTATTTCTAGATTAAAAAAAATATTTTACTTATTTATTTGCAAGCAGAGAGAGAGAAACAGAAGAGATATACAGAGAATGGTCATGCCAGGGCCTCCAGTCACTGCAATCAAACTCCAAACACATGCAACACTTTACGCATCTGACTTTATGAATTGAACTGGGGTCATTACCAGGGTCACTAGGCATTTCAAGCAAGTGCCAAAACACCCTTAGATTTTTTTTTTTTTTTTTACTCAGTGAATACAGTCAAGTTGGTACCATTGTTAGCCTCCTCCCTGTCCCTCCCCCTCCACAGGGACCCTCCTTGTTGGGGTATATGGGTCATGCATTGTGGGGTTAGCCTTTAGTTTTGGGTAGGAGGAAATGTCTCTTCGTGCCATGACCCAACGTGTGGCTCTGACATTCTTTGTGCCCCCTCTTCTGCAAATTTCCCTGAGCCATATTGGGTTCATTTTAGGTCTGTTTCAGTATTGAGATCTTGGGAGCCTCTGTGTCTCTGGATATCTGGTTCCTCTTGTGCTGGTTCCTGGTTCGCCAATAAAACAGCATTGTTGAATATTTTGCCAATTATTCTTAGTTTCAGCCAGGGCCCTTTTGAGGTATGATGGGGAGGTTCTCTCCTTAGGATCTGCATCTATCTGAAAAAGAGAAGCAGATTCTTCAATGGAGAGTGAAGTTAGCATCAAATAAATGTGATAACCATTATTTTTAAAGAGAGTTTAATGGAGAGTGGGCTCATTTTTGGATATGGTTCTGACTTGTTTCCCAGCTCCAGCTATGGGTTTAGTTTCACTGAGCAGATCAGTTAGCCAAATCAAGAGCAATTGGATTCCCTCCATGGCTATGCACCACTATTGCACTCGTATGAGCATCATGTCAGGTTGTTTGCTTTCCTTAGATATTTTTGGAGCTATTGTGAGTGGGATTTTTTTTCTTGATTCATTTCTTAGCAGATTCATTATAGGAGCATATTGGAAATATACTGAGTTTTATATATTGATTTTTTTTTTTTTTTTGGTTTTTCGAGGTAGGGTCTCACTCTAGCCCAGGCTGACCTGGAATTCACTATGGAGTCTCAGGGTGGCCTCGAACTCACGGCAATCCTCCTACCTCTGCCTCCCGAGGGCTGGGATTAAAGGCATGAACCACCACGCCCGGCTTATATATTGATTTTTATCCTTCTACTTTGTTGAAAGTGTTTATCAAATCTTAGCATTTTACAGTGGAATCCTGAGGGCATTTTGGCATTACTATCAGTCACCTGAAAATATATTTGTATCCCTTTTTACTAAATGCTTGTGCCTCACTGCTGTAGTTAAGACTTCTTTAAGCACTATATTGAATACAAATGGAGACAGTAGGACACCTACTTACTCCTCACTTTAGAAGAAATGCTTTCATTTTTCCCCCAATTTAGTAAGAATGTTAGCAATAGCCTTATTAAATGTAACATTAGTTATTTTGAAATATGATCCTTATATTTTTGTTGTTCAGGGTTATAATTTTTAAGGTAAGTTAAACTCTATCAAAAGTCTTTTCATGTTTATTGAGATGGTCATGCAATTTCTATTTTAAATCTAACATTGTACTATACTGAATTTATTGATTTGCATATGTTATAACATCCTTACTATTTGGAATGCAACCAACTCAGTAATGGTAGATGATCATCCTAATGTGATCTTGAATTCTATTCATAAGTGTTTTGTTGAGAATTTTTGTATCTGTGTTCATGCAGGAAATTGGTCTTTAGGGTTTTTTTTTTTTCTTTGTGTGTGTGTGTGTGTGTGTGTGTGTGTGTGTGTTGTGTCTTTATCTGGTTTGGGCATCAGGGCAATACTGGCTTCACCAAATTTGGCAGTGTTCTTTCTGTTAATGTTTTATAGACTAGATTGAGAAACATTTTCTTCTACTCTGAGTTACAAAGAGAAGGATAGAAACTAGTAGCTGGATAGTTGTGTAAGGTTACTGGCAAATGGAAACCGTATGTGTTGTGTACTATTTTGTTAGATGGTCAGGAAGCTGTTGCCATAAGAGGAAGCATGAAAGAGGCTCAGAAAAAAATAAATTTACTATACCTCTCTTTGGATAGCCACTATAGCATTGTATGCATAGAAAAAGATAAAATACACCAAGGTATTAAGAACACAAAAGATGGGAACCAGAAAAGTAATTAAGTGACTGTCTTTATTGGAGTCTCAGTAGGAATTAAAAGGAAGAACATTGAAGGTTTTAGTACTGGCTTGTTTGAATAATTTTGGAGGACTTTGTGCTATCATGGTATCTTCTAGTTGTCTTATATCTGACCCTAAGGCAGAGGAATATTGTCTCCTATTATGTATGAGCCAGGCAGAGGGAATACCAATCTAAATCAGTTAGTCTGAATCAAAGATATGATGTTTTATGCCCTTTGTTATGCTTACTAGTTGAGTAGCTGAGGGAAGAAAAGTCATTATATTTATAAGTGTTTTTGAGATGTCAAGGATATCTCAATTTAGAAAAATTATCTATCAATATAAAAAATTTAAAACTATTTACAACAGAGTATATGAGTTTGTTTAGATTTGGAGAGAAGGGTATGAAATAGAATATTTATATGTCATATTTAAAAGTTAATAAGACATCTAAGTTGAAACATTAAAATATAAATGAAAAAATATAAAAATAACAAGGCAAAAGATAATATGTGAATGCCTCAATGAAAAGGAAAATTAAAAGAGGCAGAAATGGCTGTTTTTCTATCATAACTTATAAACTCCTTTATCTTAATTTGTGTATATAACAATAAAATACAAAATAAACTTTATTAAGAAGAGGCAAAGTCATACAAAAAATAATAGACATCAATAAAGAAATAACAATGAGGAAAAAACTGCCTTACTTATTTGAGAGTTCATCCAAGGCTTTAGTATACAATTTGTGAAAGGTCAAAAGTAAAACAGAATTTAAAAATCTAGAAAACTGAATCATATGTGTAAGGAAATAAGAATATCACAGTGTCATTTATGATAAATGTGGTATGAAAGAAAAAGCAATTTTCCTCCCACTCATCTTATGTTTATTGTTTGGAGTCCCTATAAGTATAGAGAGATTTTACCAAGAGAAAATAAACCCTAAGTTTATGACAGGGGAATTTTATTTATACATAGTAAATAGTCAGAGAATTAGTAATTCTAAAAGAAATGGCTTCAGGGAAAAGAATGATGAGAAAGACTCAGAAATCCCCTGCATCTCCATGAATCTAAAATATCAGGGGCATGGCTACAGGGAGAAGTGGTTAGCAGGAAAAAATAATTATAAAAATGTGGGCCATTGGAGGTCACATGAAATCCAGAACTTTAGATTGGGAAAAATAAACAATGGTGTGGCTTATTTTATTTTGCACTAGGCAAAATTGTAAGGAAGCCAGATAATCCCCACACCCTGCCAGCAGAGCTGTAAGTAAAATGTTACAAAACCCCACAGGCACATACTGTGAAGCTATAGAAGTATAGTTTATGAATGGAGATCTGAAAACTGCACAGAAAACATTGGGGAATGCTATGATGGGTAGCTATCTAAGTTGAGGTAAAGTAAAAACCTTTTAGTCAGGGAGAAGGGAAGAGGGAAAACCCTGGTTGATCAGGCAATAAGGCCAACAGTTGACAAATGGGACCTTATGAAATTAGTTTCTGAATTTTTCATCCTTGTTGTTGACTTTCTTGTAGGTTCTTGAGTTGATATCTGTAATTCATTCACCTGTTTGTTAAATTCTTTTTGGGAATTTTGATTCAGATTTTATAGACTGCTTCGGTGGGATTGTCATTTTCACTATATTAATTCTTATGATCCATGAGTATGTGTGTCTTTCCATCTTGTAGTGTGTTTCTTAGTTTCTTTCTGCAGTGTTTTAAAGTTTGCATTGCAGAGATATTTAATTTCTTTGGTTGGGTTTATTCTAAGGTACTTTAAAAATTTATATATTTTTATTTATTTCTAAGCAGACAGAGAAAAAAAGAGACAGAAAGAAAGAATGAGCATGCCAGGGCCTCCAGCCACTGAAAATAGACTCCAGATGCATCCTTCACTTTGTGCATCTGGATTTCTGTGGGTACTGGGGAATCAAACTCCAGTCATTAGACTCTGAAGGCAAGCACCCTAATTGCTGAGTCATCTCTCCAGGCCATTCCAAGGTACTTTTGAGGTTATTATGTATGGAATTATTTTTTTAGATTTCTTTATGAAGTGGTTTGAATGTTAATGTCCCCAGATGTTTGTGGTTGAGCTTCCTACTTGGTTGGTACCCAGCTGGTGGAACATTGGAGAGGTAGATCCTTGCTATAAGAGGTGTATTACTGAGGCAGACCTTGGTATTGAGAATTCCAGCCTTACTGTGTGTTTAGAGAAAGCTGCCACTTGCTGCATTCTCCTTGTTGGTGTGTATAGATGATAAAATGAGCCGGCTGCCTCCACTATGATGAAACTGTAAACCTAAAATAAACTCTTTCCTCCTATAAACTGATTCTAGTCAGGTGCTTTGTCCAAGCAATGTTAAAGAAACTGTAACAATTTATCAGCAATCAGACATTGGTATATAAGAAGGCTATTGATTTTTGTATATTAATGTCATACCTGACACTATACCAAAATGGTTTTTCAGCTCTAGTAGTTGTCTGGTGCTTGTTTAGGATTTCTTATGTATGTTCCAGAACAGGTCCACCTGCTGGGTATTAACTATTCAAATAAGCCTATGAGAGTCATTATATCACTAATAAGCTATTCCTGAATAAAAAAAAAATTGACCCCAAAAGTTTGAACTCTCTTTTTTATACAAAGGTTACAACTCCATGGAGAAGAGACTGATTTTAGGTCCTAGGAAATAAATATTTAAGTTGTGACGGTTAATCTCCATTGTTATATTAAATGGATAAGAACTCACAGATGAGACACACCTCTGGTCAAATCTTCGAGGATATCTCTCTCTCTCTCTCTCTCTCTCTCTCTCTCTGGTTTTCTGCGGGTCTTGTTCTGGCCCATGCTGACATGGAATTCACTATGTAGTCTCAGGCTAACCTTGAACTCATGTGATCCTCCTACCTTCTAAGTGCTGGAGTTAAAGTTGTGTGTCACTATGCCTGGCTCTGTAGGGACATTTCTAACAGTGATAAACTGAAAGGGGAGGACCCTCCCCTAGAGTGGGCAGCCTGTCATGCAGCAACATAGCTATAAAGAGGGACCATGAAAAAAGAGTATTGCCAGATGTGGTGGCACATGCCTTTAATCCTAGCACTTGGGAGGCAGAGGTAGGAGGATCACTGTGAGTTTGAGGCCACCTTGAGACTACATAGTGAATTCCAGGCCAGCCTGGGCTAGAACGAGACCCTACCTCAAAAAAACAGGAAAAAAAAAGAAAAAGGAGTATTTTTTTCCTGTCCACCTTCATTACTTGCCGGTGAGCACAACTACCTTGGCATTGACACCCTTCAAATACATTGGAATGCAGCTTCTAAGACCTTCCAATGTGCACTGTAGATCAGTAGTATTCTAAGAACCCCTGAGACTTTCAGCACCATATGGGGGACTGCTGAGGTACCTAGCCCCATGAAAGGAGAGGCCACCAGGTTTTCAGTCTCTCCAGATTACAAACAGCCATTGGTGGACTGCCCAGTCCATATCATGTAAGTCATTCTAATGAGTCCTAGATAGATAGATAGATATCCACTTTATCATTTCTGTTCTTCTTGAAAATCCTAACTAGTATACAAGATAAGCCCTATCTACCATTTCTAACTAGCTACCCAAGACTTCAATATTATCCTTATATGTCTTAATTTTTTAATTCCCCAATGTTTGTTTCCTGAAGCCAAGCTATATTTCGTACCTTTCAAAATCATTACTTTTGGATCTTATTAAAAATGAGGGATGTGCCTCCTCCTGGTATTCTTTTTTCAAAATTATGAATTATTAAGTTTATTTAGGGGGAAATAACAAATTGTGGGGTTTAATTAAGGGAGTTGGGGTCTAAGAAGGGAGGATAGAGCAGAATCACAAACATATGGGAAGTAGAAAGCATGCTCACATGTGGGAAATACTGCTTAGTTTATAAGGTTCATTTAAGAAAAATTGATGTGTTTTGGAAAAAAATGGAGTAGTGCCACAAGCACATGGAGAGAAGTTAAATTGAAGCTTCCAAGGAAAGACTGAGGTAGAGCTGCAAGCATGTGGCAGATAGAACTTAGTTGTATATGTGGGGAGAGTTAGAAAGAATACACTTGGCTTCTGCCATGTGCTTTCCTGTGGAGGGAAGTTAAGAGGACAAATGGTTAGGCTCAAGGAAAAATAAGAGCAAAAATTTCAAAGCAGAGACTAACAACTCCAGAGGAGAAATGAGTAATGAATAAAGTTAATCTCATACTTATCCTGAGTTTAAAGAAATTACACAAGTAGCAGGCCGAGAGTTAGTGAAAGCACCCACATGCTAGATCTGGAGTGTACGGAAAACACATACATGGTAAAGTAGAGATCAGAGGAAAATCATGCATATAATTGAAGTGAGAAGTTACCCCAAACTGTAAAGCAGAGGCAAGCAGAAAAGTTCTCCCAGACCAAGAAACTAAATTGTGTTCTCCTCTTACCCAGATGGGTGCAGGGGAAGCCAGACTCATGTGTGTCCTTGTGAACCAGAGAAGAAAGGCAGGCAGAGCCAAGCAGCAGAGCCAGAAAAGGAGCAGAGCTAAATAGAGCAGGGCAGAGCTCCTTCTGGTATTCTTAAGTATATCGCAGAGCTTAATTAAAACTATAAAAACAATGCAGGAAAAAGATCTTTACTGTGTACTTGGCCCCATTATAGCCTGAAAGTCTTATCTTGAAGTTGGTCTTAGATGCAAGGGTCAGCTTTTTGGAGTAACCATAGACCATGAGACTTTGTGGAAGATGATAAATTCCTTCTTGGCTGTATTGGTACAGATACTCCAATGGCTTGGATAAATATATTCAATAAAATTATAGAAAGACAGATGATAGATCAAGCTCTATGAATTACCTCAAGTGATTATAGAGACAAGGATGTATCAAACCCTGTCATCTTTAAGATAAGCAAGGAAAAACAGTAGTAATTCAGTGTACTTTGAATGTCTCTAAAGCAAAGGAGCCAATGATGTAAGTCTCCACCTGAACACTGATTACTGGGTGGAGGTGGTAATGTAAATCTCAGTTTGATTTTAAAGGCCCAAAA
Organism: Dipus sagitta; assembly: GCA_036346955.1. Lineage (NCBI taxonomy): Eukaryota > Metazoa > Chordata > Mammalia > Rodentia > Dipodidae > Dipus > Dipus sagitta. The sequence continues at coordinate 68,548,463 of CM070776.1, forward strand.
CCCAGGAACATGAATGCATGAAGGCAATGATGGATGGATTTTTCAGATGAAGAAGGGCAAATATAACCCTCAATTTAACCTTCCTCAGATTTTCATTCTATGTCCTCAATAGATTTCATGATATCTACCCACAGGAGAGAACACCATTTTATTTATTCCATTTACTGACTCAAACGAATTTTTTTCCTGAATCACACCTACAGACAGAACTAGAAATCATGATTCCTTAGCTGTCTAGACATCTCTTATACCAGTTATATTGACACATAAAATTAACCATCACAATGGATTATGAAAAAGATGTGCAATACTTGACTTGGATGGGAATATGTTTCAGGTTGTTCAAAGGTGAATTCATATGATGTATAAAATTTAGTGTGTCTATATTTTGAGATAATTTTAGGATATATCAATTTTAAGTTACTATTTTCATTCCATTCTTTTATTTTGCTAATTATAAAAATAAAACATATTATTTTTGGAGTATAATAAAGTCCTCACAGAATATCTTAAGAATACTTCTTGAAACCTGAGCCCTTCTTAATGTCTTTTTAACGTCCTCTGGGTCTAAATGTACTATGCAAGACTTTCACTAATCTGAAATCTGAAATGGCTTCATTGTCAACAGATCTCAACCACAGTTGTGATCTCATACCAGTTAACAGTCTGAGGAATGAAATGAGTTAGTTAATATACCAATAATTAATGTTTTCTTCATTAAGAAACAATAATAGGGCTGGAGAGATGGCTTAGCGGTTAAGTGCTTGCCTGTGAAGCCTAAGGACCCCAGTTCAAGGCTCGATTCCCCAGGACCCACGTTAGCCAGATGCACAAGGGGGTGCAAGCATCTGGAGTTTTGTTTGCAGTGGCTGGAAGCCCTGGCGCGCCCATTCTCTCTCTTGCTCTCTATCTGCCTCTTTCTCTCTGTCTGTCGCTCTCAAATAAATAAATAAAAATGAGCAAAAAATTAAAAAAAAGAAACAATAATAATGTTAAGTCAGTTTAGGTACCTGAGAAGCAGGTAATAAGGTAGAACTAACCATATAAGAGATATGCTGGGGAAAACACATCTATAGAAGCAAGGAGAAAAAAGAATAGTCAGGTTATTGATTGCGACTTCCAGGCCAGATGGCAACCGCCTAGCTGTGCTGCAAATCCTGGGGAAAGAAAGGCAAGATATTAAGGATTCATTGGGGCTTTTAGGGGAGAGAAATCTGGGAGGGCACAGAGATGGGGAAAACAGGGAATCATGGATCCCCTTGTGGGCGGGTAGCCCACCCCTCCCCCCAAATAACTGCCTTGTCCACAGCGCTGAAGCTGCTGCTGCAGGCGCCGCAGCTGCTGCCGCTGCACGCTGATCAATCCCTGCGTGTGGAAGCTTAGACTGCTCCGCACACTTGTCCACTCACCCACTTACTGAGCGAGCCCAGTCCCACAGCAATTGCCATGCAAGCTAAGACTATGTCTCTCGCTTGTGCCAGCTCAGGTGCCATCCCCTACCTGTCTGCCATGCTGGCCGTCCGCCATTGTCCTGTGGCGGGGGAGCACAGACTGCTTCCGGGTCCCAGTGTTCCCAGCCAGAGTTCAGGCTGCTTCAGTGCTTGGTGCCTCAGTGTCATTCCTAGCTCGAACACAGGCAGCTTTGGGACATTACCGCTTGAGAATTCAGGTAAATTTGGCACCCCTGCCAGGCAGTAGATAGGTGGCTTTGACAAGTGAGAGCCAAAGCCCAGGCTGCTTGGCAACTTCCCCAGGCTGCCTCAGGTTCCCATTGTGCTTGAGCCCAGGCTGATACTCCCACCTACGTGCCCATACACTGTCATGGGCAGACCACAGCACAAAAGAAATAACATGAAAAATCAAATGCAAGAAAATCCAGTTAGATCACCCAGTCCTACAATGCATACATCTAACCAAAACATAGAAGAACCATTAGGATCAGAACACCAAATTGAAGCTACGAACAATGCAACCCTGACCAACCTACTGGTAGAACTTGCAGGAAAGAAACAAAGGACCGATAATCGTGTGGATGCTGCCATCACTAAACTAGAACTAATAGATAAGAAATTGGAAGGAGTTCAAAGAGAGTTAAGAGATTTGAGGGAGAGTGAAAAAAAAAAGAAGACCTTAAAAATTAGCTGGCCATGCTAAATGAAGACATAAAAAATGCAAGGATGAATTCCAAGACGTATCAAGAAAATCAGAAAATAATGTGAAAAGGGAGGTTGACAGACGCATGGAAATTATACATAGAAAAGGAGTAGACAATGCAAACTTAATTGAACAAGTCCAAAACACTTTAGAAGCTCTCAAGAATACAGTCAGCCAAGTGGAGGATAGAAACTCTGATCTGGAAGACAAGATGGAAGAAACATTGATTAAGTTCAAAAATTTCAGTAAGTTCAAAAGTTCCTGTGAACAGAACATGAGGGAATTGTGGGATACACTTAAATGTCCTAATATCAGGATCATTGGAATACCAGAAGGAGAAGAAATTCAGACCAAAGGCATGGAGAACTTATTTCACAAAATAATTGAAGAAAGCTTCCCCAGTCTCTTAAAAGAAAGGCCCATCAAGATACAAGAAGCCAACAGAACTCCAAGCAGACGGGACCAAAGGAGAAACTCTCCAAGACATATTGGCATTAAGACTCTAAACATTGACACCAAAGAGAAAATCCTAAAAGCAGCTAGGGAAAAACAGCACACCACCTCCAAAGATAACCCCATCAGAATTACTTCAGACTTCTCAATGGAAACCCTGAAAGCTAGAAGGGCCTGGAATGAAACACTGCAAAGTCTAAGAACCTATGGCTTCCAACCCAAACTACTCTACCCAGTAAAAGTATCCCTCATAATAGATGGTGAAAGAAAAACATTCCATGACAAAACTCAGCTTTACAATTATATGAACACAAAACCAAACCTACAGAGAGTATTTCAGGAAATTTTCCACAGAGAAGAAACAAATAATCAAACTCAATTGCCTACAAGAAGCAGATCACAACAACCAAACTCAGAGTAGGCACAAAAAAATTCAAATCCATGAAAACAGCAACCCACATTTACCATCACAATATGGCAGGTATCAAATCAAATCTCACAGTCATTACCCTAAATATTAATGGCCTTAATTCACGCATCAAGAGACACAAGCTAACAGGATGGATCAAAAACTTAGACTCCTCAATCTGTTGTCTTCAAGAAACTCACCTCACCACTAAAGACAGACACCTCCTCAGGGTGAAAGGGTGGAAAACAATATTCCAAGCAAATGTGAATAAGAAACAAGCAGCCATAGCTATATTAATATCGGATAAAATAGACTTCAAACCAAAAATAATCAAAAAAGACAAAGAAGGCCACTTCTTACTTATCAAGGGAATTACTAAGAGGATATTACAATCATAAATCTGTATGCACCAAACACAGGGGCACCACAGTTCATAAAACAAAACCTGCTTGACAATAAAACACAAATAACCACCAACACCATTATAGCTGGAGACTTCAATACACCATTATCAGTAATAGACAGATCATCCAAACAGAAACTCAACAGAGAGTAAGAGAGCTCAACAAAACCATAGATCACATAGACCTAAAGGGGATCTACAGAACTTTCTATCCCAAATCCACAGACTACACATTCTTTTCAGCAGCCCATGGAACATTCTCTAAAACAGACCATATACTGGGTAACAAAGCCTCCCTCCACATATTTAGGAAGATTGACATAATTCCCTGCATGATATCAGATCACAATGCTATATTGCTAGAAATCAACAACAAAAGACCCACCAAGAATCCCAACGGCACCTGGAAACTGAACAGCACACTTTTAAACAATGAATGGATAGTGGATGAAATAAAAAATGAAATTGCAAAATTTCTGGAATTGAATGAAAATGAGAACACTTCGTACCAAAACTTATGGGACACAATGAAGGCAATCCTCAGGGGAAAATTCATAACACTCAATGCCTTCATAAAAAAGACAGAAAGGCCCCAAATCAATAACCTAACCATCCACCTAAAAGCACTGGAAAAACAAGAAAAATCCAATCCAAAGAGCTCCAAAAGGAAAGAAATAATTAAAATCAGAGCAGAAATCAATGAATTGGAAACCAAGGAAACAGTTAAGACAATTGACAAAACAAAGAGCTTGTTCTTTAAAAAAATAAACAAGATTGACAAACCCCTGGCCAATCTGAACAAGCAAAAAAAGGAGAAGCTTCAAATTAACAAAATTCAAAATGAAAAAGGAGAGATCACAATAGACATAAGTGAAATTGGGAGAATCATCAGGACTTATTTCAAAAACCTCTACTCCACAAAACTGGATAATGTGGAGGAGACGGATAAATTCCTGGATGCATACCATCTATGAAAGCTAAACACAGAGCAGATTAATCACCTCAATCAACCCATCACACTCATGGAGATTGAAAAAGTAATGAAAAACCTCCCAAAAAAGAAGAGTCCAGGACCAGATGGCTTCTCACCTGAACTCTATCAAACCTTCATGGAAGAACTCAAACCAATCTTCCTCAAACTGTGCCACACAATTGGTGAACAGGGAAAGCTACCAAACTCCTTTTATGAAGCTAGAATCACCCTAATTCCAAAACCAGGCAGAGATACCACAAGAAAAGAAAACTACCGGCCTATTTCCCTGATGAATTTAGATGCAAAGATCCTGAACAAAATCCTCACAAACCGACTCCAACAACACATAAAAAGCGTTATCCACCTTGACCAAGTGGGACTCATCCCAGGAACACAGGGGTTGTAAACATATGTAAATCTGTCAATGTAATACACCACATAAACAAGGTTAAACACAAAAACCACATGATCATTTCAATAGATGCAGAAAAGGCTTTTGACAAGATACAACGTCACTTCATGATCAAAACATTGGAGAGAATTGGCATGGTTGGTTCATATCTTAACCTGATAAAGGCAATATACAAAGCTCTGAAGGCCCAAATAATATTTAATGGAGAGAGACTGGAGGAATTCCCATTAAGATCAGGAACAAGACAGGGTTGTCCACTCCCACCTCTGCTTTTCGATATAGTACTGGAAGTCCTAGCTCAAGCAATAAGACAGGAGAAGGAAATAAAAGGGATACAATTTGGAAAGGAAGAAGTTAAGTTAGCTTTATTCACTGATGACATGATTGTATATGTAAGAGACCCAAGAGACTCCATCCCAAAACTCCTGAAGATGATTAATTCCTATAGCAAAGTAGCAGGATACAAAATCAATGCACAAAAATCAGTAGTCTTTCTTTATGCAAATGACAAAGATACAGAGAAAGAAATAAGGGACAAAGTCCCATTTTCAATAGCAACAAAAAATAAAATAAAATACCTTGGAATAACGTTAACCAAGGAAGTGAAAGATCTATACAATGAAAACATAAAAACACTCAAAAAAGAAATTGAGGAGGACTTGAGGAAATGGAAAGACCTCCCATGTTCCTGGATAGGCAGAATTAACATTGTGAAGATTACAATCCTACCAAAGGCAATATACAGATTTAATGCAATTCCAATTAAAATCCCAACAGTGTTCTTCACAGAGATAGAAAAAATGATCTCAAATTTCATATGGAAAGGCAGAAGGCCTCACATATCCAAACATATCCTCAGCAAGAGAAATACGTCAGGAGGCATCACCATACCTGATCTAAAGCTATATTACAAAGCCATAGCAATAAAAACAGCATGGTACTGGCATAAATACAGGAGTATAGACCAATGGAATAGACTTGAGGACCCGGACTTTGGGTCAAGCAACTATAGCTACTTGATATTCGATAAAGGCTTGAACAATATAGGCTGGAAAAAAGACAGCATCTTAAACAAATGGTGCTGGACAAACTGGATAACCATATGCAGGAAACTGAAACTTGATCCACACATTTCATCATGCACTACTCTCAAGTCTAAATGGATCAAAGACCTCAATATAAGACCAGAAACTCGAATACTACTGGAAGAAAATTTAGGAAGTATTTTCCATGATATAGGAATGGAAAAAGACTTCCTGAACTAAACCCCAGTAGCTCACGATCTTAAACAGACACTCAACCAATGGGATCACATGAAAATGAAGAGTTTCTTTACAGACAAGCATACAATAAGCAAAGCCAATAGATTACCCACAGAATGGGAGAAAATATTTGTGGGTTATCCAACTGATAGAAGACTAATCTCTAGAATCTACAAAGAACTCAAAAATCTAAACAGTAAGAAGTCAAACACCCCACTCACAAAATGGGGCAAAGAGCTGAACAGGCAGTTCACAGAGGAAGAAATAGAAATGGCAAACATACACTTAAGAAAATGTTCAGCATCCCTAATCATCAGAGAAATGCAAATTAAAACAACTATGAGATGCCACCTTACGCCAATAAGGATAGCAAGCATCAAAAAATCAAATAAAAATAAATGCTGGCAAGGATGTGGAGAAGTAGGAACACTCATCCACTGTTGGTGGGAATGTAGGATGGTACAGCCACTTTGGAAAGCAATATGGAGACTTCTGAAAAAGCTGAGTATAGAGATACCAACAGACCCAGTTATTCCCTTACTGGGCATCTACCCTAAAACCCTCAAACCACAGTCCAGAGAGATTTGCTCAACCATGTTTGTAGTGGCTCAATTTGTAATAGTTAAGAGCTGGAATCAACCCAGATGTCCATCACTAGAAGAATGGATAACTAAGATGTGGTACATTTTCAAAATGGAATTCTATACAGAAGTAAGAAAAAATGACACAATGAAAGTTGAGGAACAATGGTTGAACCTGGAACAGATCATTCTCAGCGCATTTACCCAATCACAGAAAAAAAAAAAAAATTGCCACATAGTCTCACTCATCTGCCCCGGCCAGCAGGGAGTTAAGCAAGGACCCGAGGGGAAAATAACCTGGATGAGAGACAAGAGACACAAAGAAGGAGACCAAGTCTAGAGTCTGATCAAGGTCTCAGATTTATTCAGGCAAGCACAAGCTTATATACAGAAAATAAAACTTTCCAGACAGTGCCTACGTGCCTAAAGTCTGCTCCACAAATGCCTCTGTGTCTGAAGACTGTTTGCCAAGGCCATACGACAAGGTATCTGTGCCCAGAGATCCCAAAACAACTGCAGTTCTCATGGTCGAAGAGCAACCACAGCTCCCAACATCTCCTCCCTTCTTTTATACGAAAGAGGGGGAGACCCGCTGTTCAGCGGTGGGCTTTAACCAACTGGGGGAGTATTGACCTGACTCCTCCCGTGGGCTGTCATTTTTAGTCCCACAATTTTGGCCCATGGTACCTTTTGGGGAGAGGAGGCAGGGCCTATGTGATCATAATAGGTGTGGTACCAACCTCCATGCAAGTCAGGTATTTCTCTCAGGGAATTCAGAAATGGTCAGAAAGGGACCTTCCCTTGTGGTGCTTTGCCTCGCACCCATGTTGGTGCCCATATTGTACTCACTTTATTGTGAGCAGATATGCATAGGTCTGAATCCTATGCAGCTCCCAAAGGAGGGGAGTCAAGGACGTATTCTATAGTGCATAGCTTGGACCTCTGCACGAACATTCACAATAGACTTCATTAGACACTTGAAGAAAATAGGCAACAGGCATAAGAGAAGCAGAAGGCAAACTCCCACAGCTGCAAAGCTGCCTATCCAGGAACTCAGAGAGTCCCAACCGGGCAACACAGACTTAATTGCAGCAAGTAAATCATTAGCAGCCTTAGTGGCATCAAAGTCAAGATGACTGTTCTGTATAGCTAGAAGTTCTGAATGTAAATTAACCAAATCTAACGAAATGTTATCATGGTGCCAAATTCCTTCCAAATGCATTTTGACCTTTACCCAATCTTCATAACTAGCATTGTAAATTTTAGAGGTGATGCAGATCCATTGGTAATTTGCATGGCATTCCAATCAAGCTCTAATCTTCATTCCTTGAATTTGCTCTCCTAAATAGGTCACTACATCAAACAAAGCATCTATTTTTTCTTCTAACTTCTTGTCTATGGTAACTTGAGTTCCTAAAGCAACAGAAACGTTTTTAGCTAGATTATTAACAAAGTGTGCAGTATGAACTTCTTGTGTAAGAGCAACAGCAGCAGTAGTAATAGAAGCTAATAATGTAATAAATGCAACAATCCCAGCAATAATTAAACCTACAACTCTCTTTTGTCTACTTAAACTATTTTTAACCTCCTCTAGAATTTGAATACCCTTGTCAGAATACCAAGGCTTTGAAAGATTAACAGGAATCATAATAAATGCAGGTTGTTTGACAATCATTACAGTTCCAGAATCATGAGAAATACAATTGGACAGACTACAGTTATCACAGGTAACATTAAACATTCCCTCAGACTCGTGATACCAAGTAATATTTATATTTCCTAACATCAGGGCATAAGGTGGTGTAACACAGGCCATAACAGTTCCCTTTGGAAGGCCATTTGAATCATTGCTGTCAGATGTAACCTTGATACCTCCCATAGCAGCAGCAATTTTTCACACGTAAGTTTGCTGATGTCCATTGTCTGACCACCACAATCCTGAGGACAGTCCAGTAGCCCAATCATTAAGCCATTCAGTTTTATTCTCTATAGAGCCTGCTGATCCTGACCAATCCTTAACATATCTAGTAGATCCAGAAACATTATACCTGATAAATTTTTTCCCTACCCATTTGTTCCAATGTATAGATTTATTGAACCAAGGTGTATTTCCTTCACAAGGAATAAAGTCCTCTGGTGGACTATCCCTTGTAACTTGATTTCCATAGGGAAGCCAAATAGAAATTCTGCTTGTTTGGACCTGCTTTATCTTTTTTGTACCTTGTACATGCTTTACAGTAATGTTTCTTTCCTTTATTTCAAAACATCCCACTATGCTAGTCTTAGAAAAGCATAGTGGAATACCTAAACCACGCCCTGAATATGAACTCATAATTATTTGATGTAATTCTATATTTTTACTAGATGGCGTACTTAGCAACCGAGTGTTATTGACTAGAACTATGATTTCTTTTTTCTCCCAAGTCACTGGTTGTAATATAGGAGGATCAGGAACATAGGTCCAGTAAAGTTCACTGTAAGCAAGATGTAGATGATTCCATATTATCAGGATCAGCAGTGTCCTCGTTTGATCTCGTGGCCTGCATGCTGCACCAAATGTTCTGGCAACCATCTGGCTCCATTTTCTTTCTGTGAAAAAATACAAACAGATCCTCGTCCCCATATTAATACAGGGTCGGGTCCATTCCATTTGTTAGTCAATGGATCTTTCCACATGGCTTTGGCAAAGGTATTTTTTGTATTTGTGTGCCAAAAGCGATCAGCAGCTGAATTTCCCTGAGTATCAAGGGTTAAAAAGTTTAGGACAAACTAGGCATGATGAAGGATATTTCTTGGAGAGCCCTTTATGGGGTACAAATCCCCCATTTTTAATTTTTGGAGTGTATATTTAATAGTTTGATGGGCTCGCTCAACAATTCCTTGACCTTGGGAATTGTATGGTATGCCTGTAATATGTTTAATTTGTAGTTGATGACAGAAATTTTGGAATTTTTTTCCAGTATATCCAGGACCGTTATCAGTTTTAATAATTTGGGGCTTTCCCATGACACCAAGGCAATTGAGTACATGAGCAATGATATTTTTTGAAGCTTCTCCAGCATGGAGGCTGGCAAAGATGAATCCACTAAATGTATCCACAGTAACATGGAGGTACTTAAGATTACCAAATGAGGGAACATGTGTTACATCCATTTGCCAGATCTCATTGGTAATTAAACCTTTAGGATTCACGCCTAGGTGGGGGACTGGTAGGAGGGTGACACAGTTTGTGCATTGTCTGACTATCTGGCGAGCTTGTTCCCTAGTGACTTTAAAAAGAAGACGCAAGGTTTGAGCATTAAGGTGATGTACAGAGTGAGCTGCTTGGCCTGGGCCACAGGATCAAGTTCAGCAAGAAAGGCAAACTGGGTGGCTTTATCAGTCATGGAATTGCCTGTGGCTAGAGGCCCAGGGAGTCCAGAATGAGCATGAATATGGCCTATATAAAAAGGATGTTGTCTAGAATGTATGCATTGTTGAATGGAGGAAAAGAGAGGAGTGGCGTTTGTAGTGGGTTTTATGTATGGCACAGTTTCTAAGAGGGGGATGGACTGAGCAATATAAGCACTATCAGTATACAGATTAAAGGAAGTATTTGGAAGTTGTTGGAAAACCTGTAAAACAGCAAAAAGCTCCACCAGTTGAGCAGAGTGGAATGGGGATTGTAGGGAAGTGGTTTGATTGTTTACAGTGAAGGCTGCCACTCCATTAGAGGAACCATCAGTGAAAACTAGGGGGACATGGGGAAGGGGTCGGGGAGAGGTCAATGTAGGAAAAACAAATGGTTGAATTTTTAGAAAGTGAAGAAGCTTGTTAGCAGGGTAATGATTATCAAGGGATCCCTGAAAAGAGGTGCAAGATATTGCCCAGTCGTCATCATTTTGTATTAACCATTGTATTTGGGTAGTGGAGTAGGGTAGAATGATTTTATCAGGGTCCTTACCAAATACCTTTCTACTTTGATCACGTCCAATTTTTATTAATTCTGCCACCCACTAGGTGTAAGGGGTAAGGACTTTGGGTGGTGAAGCGGGTAAATGGACCAGAAGAGGGGCCCCTTTTGCCAGAACACCCCGGTGGGTGTAGTCAGTGGCACAAATGACCAGGAGAAGAGGCTCCTCATAAGAAATAAAAGTGACCCTTTGGCTCAGGCGCCACGTTGGGCGCCACTTGCCCCGGCCAGCGGGGAGTTAAACAAGGACCCGAGGGGAAAATAACCTGGATGAGAGACAAGAGACACAAAGAAGGAGACCAAGTCTAGAGTCTGATCAAGGTCTCAGATTTATTCAGGCAAGCACAAGCTTATATACAGAAAATAAAACTTTCCAGACAGTGCCTACGTGCCTAAAGTCTGCTCCACAAATGCCTCTGTGTCTGAAGACTGTTTGCCAAGGCCATACGACAAGGTCTCTGTGCCCGGAGATCCCAAAACAACTGCAGTTCTCATGGTCAAAGAGCAGCCACAGCTCCCAACACTCATCTACAGCACCTAACCTGAATCTACCCAAGATACCTTACATACCCAGCAAGCATCTTGTGGACTAGACACTAGGATGGAAGGGGAGGGAAGGGAGGGCATCAAAGGGGTGGGAAACACAATTCTACACGCAAACGGCAATGGTACCATAAAATTCTACTTACTAAAAGGCAGACCAAATGGCTGATCCTTCACCAGGCCCTTACAGGGAACACCTGAACCACAAGACACTGGAGAGGGTAGGATCAAGACTAACCTTAGTCTTCTACATCTTCCCTCCCTCCCTCTCCCTCTCTCTCTCCCTCCCTCCCTCCCTTTCTCTCTCTCTCTCTCTCTTTCTCTCCCTCTCTCTCTCTCTCTCTCTCTCTCTCTCCTCTCTAACTCTTGTATATTAGTTATCTTTTTTCTCCTTTTCTTAGTGGGCACTGACCTGTAACTCCCAGTACCAGCATGGGACTATCATCCACAATGAGCTTTTGATCAGAGAGACCTACAAGGTTTCCTAAAAGACAGAAAGACTTCTATGCAAGTACTTGATGACCCACCAAAGGTTAGTGGTAAGACCCTACTGCTGAAGACACCTTATGTGATTGACATGCAAATTAGAATGGCATGGCTGGAAGTTGGAAGACAGTCAGTCCCCAGACACTCAGCGCGTCTAGTGCCAGAAGGTGCTACATGAGCGACTGGGGGAAAATGACCAATATCTGTCCAAGCAACTCATAGTCTAACCTACTTAGCAGCAAATAACTTGTTGTGATGCCCACACAAGTGCAATAGTAGCACACAGCCATGGTGGGGAACCAACTGCTCTTAATTTGGCTAACTGATCTCCTCAGTGGTACAGGACCCATAGCTGGAGCTGGGAAACAAGTCAGAACCATATCCAAACATAAGCCCACTCGCCAATATCAAGCTACCATCAATCATGGACTACTAGAGGGCCTACACCTATTAGATTCTCTATAAAAAAGTAAGGGTTATCTCTTTTGTTCTGGTGCTCACTTACTCTCCATTGGAGAATCTGCTTCTCTTTTTCAGATAGATGTAGATCCTAAGGATAGAGCCACCCCATCATACCTCCAAAGGGCCCCGGCTGAAACTAAGAAAAATTGGCGAAACAAGCAAGGGGGCTGTTTTCCTGATGAACCAGATACCAGCAGAAGGGGGTAGGAGATCAACACAGAGAAAAATCAACTCCTACCAAATCAGAGAGCCAGAGCCTCAGAGGCCCCCAAAACCTCATCACTGAAGCAGACCAAAAATGAACCCAACATGGCTCAGGGAAATTTTGTGGAAGAGGGGGCAGAAAGAATGTCAGAGCCACATGTTGGGTCATGATATGCAGAGACATTTATCTTACACATAACTGTGAGCTAACTCCATAATGCATGACCCATATACCTCAACAACAACAAGGGGAGGGGGTAAGTCACGGATGAGCCTAATAATGGTACCAAACTGACTATTTGCTGAGTACAAAACTAACTAATAAAGAAAAAAAGAAAAAAAAGCATAGTCAGGAAGAAACATCACACCGTGACGTAGGTCTGATATCAGTGAAAGGAGAAGGGAAAATGAAGAGGAAGATCTTTAACTCACAGCATCGTTCTGAGAAATTCTCAGAGAAGCCATTGGAAAGTCATCAAAGGGAAACAATTATTGTTAGAGGAACCTGATATTCATGAATATGCTAATCCGGAAAAGCTTTCCATCACCACCTTCACATCTATTTAATCATTATTTGGCAGCAGCTTGGAGAACAGTAGTTGTGACATAAATACTACAGTGGATTCAAAACATCAGGGCTGGGGTTGTCCATCAATTATGCTTTACATTGCTGAATTCTCATGAAAGGATACCCAAGAAGTCAAGTAATATACTTGTATGATCATGGCAAATGAGTAAGGATGAGAGTGAATGAAGAGATAAGATTCATTTATCTATTGCTAATGATGAAATAATGATAATAATCTTTTCATAGACACCTGTGAAGAAGTATCACAAAAGGGAAATGGCAGTAGCAGTATATCCAAGACCTTTCATATATGAGATCATGTTTGGTAAGTAGAAATCTCCCTTTACAAAATCATGGGCCAGGGACTAGTGGATCCTTGAATATTATTAAATGTTAAGGAAACGGGAATTATCCAGGTTTATGAAAGAATTCTGCATTCCTTAGCACATAGCCTCCATTGGAATCCAATGTGACTGGTCCTTTATTATACAAGTACTGTAAAGAAAAAGTTTAGAAGCAATTTTGAGAGGAAGAAACAGGTAGATATCTCTGGCAAGAAGTAGAGGTTTATTTTATTTTATTTTATTTTATTTTATTTTATTTTATTTTATTTTATTTTATTTCCAAGCAGAGGGAAAGAGAGAGAGAGAGAGAGGAGAGACAGATAGAGAATGGGTACATCAGGGCCTCTAGCCACTGCAAACGAACTCCAGACGCATGTGCCCCTTGTGCATCTGGCTTACTTGGGTTCTGGGGAATCAATCCTGGGTCCTTTGGCTTTACAGACAAATGCCTTAACCGTTAAGCCATATCTCCAGCCCAGAAGTAGAGTTTTATTCTGAGATTGCAGAGGGACACTTCACATTTCAGCAGTCCTAGGACTCAGGAACATGAGGAACCCCCCATAGCTTTTTGCAGAGGGCTTTTTTTCTAAAGATAGGGTCATGCTAGCAGAAAGAGGGAGGAGGAGAGATGAGGGAGTGGTGGAAGCAAACTTCTTTCTTTTGAGATAGTCAAGCAGGTGTCCAGCTCCCCCAGGGTCATAAGTCAACAGGCTTCCTTCTTTTAATGTAGCCAGAGCAGTTTTATGTTATCCAGACAGACTCCTGAGTGTCCAGGAGTTATCTGCTGAATTCCTGAAAACCTCAATAAAGAGATTTGTGGACCTTACTGACTCTTTCAAGTACACACAGGGAGGAACACAACATTTCAGTATACATTATAGAAGTCATAACTTTGTATGGGTAGGTAAACTTATGAGAAGGTATAGTAGTTTCTCCTCTCATTGCTGTGACCAAATATCTGACAAGAAGTGTTGCAGAAAGTCTTTTCCTCTGGCATAACATGAAGTAATCTTGAGGTAAAGAATTCTTTGGCCTGGACAAGTTTGGAGCAAAATAATACTGTGATACAAGGTCTAAAGTAATGGTAATAGAGCTATTGACAAGTCTGTAGTAGATGGAGAAGGAGAAAGTCAGAAGACCCTCATCTGGAATTGCAGCAATTGTTCCCACATGCCCTCCCCCAGCTCCGAGTGATCTTGGGAAAAAGCTAGGTTATATAGGAGGTAGAAGGTTATATAGAGCGGAGACTCCATGATGCAGCATCCATGAGGTCACCATCTAGGATGGGGTGGCACTTTGTGGTGATGAAGCTGCTCTTGTGTCTCCCAAGCTTGTGCAAGTCACAGCACATCACCCTGCTCTCTAAGTAACCCCAATAAATTCATTGGTTCACCAAAACTGGTATTGGGACAATGATACTTTGGTCTGTCCTCTGAGCCCTATCTAGGGTGAATAGACATGTGTTTGCATCTCCTCAAGGGAAAGTTACCTGTGATACTCAGTACCCAAACATGGGGACATAGCAACCAAAGATGAGTTCTGGGGGAGGAATGGCATAGCCCCAGCTGTGGTTAGCAAGCCATGCAACTGAGGCTGAGGGTGGAATATCCACAGAAGAAATCCCAAAATAACTATCCATCCCTAATGTAGTGTGTGATGATGTGCCTTCCAGCAGTATTGGTCATCGCAGAGGTAAGACATGTAACTTGGGCTGTGCCATCAGGATGAAGAGTGCCTGTGGAAGTAATCCCAGGATGGCTATGTGTTTTCCCCTAATTGGTATGGGGTGACATGCATGCTACCCTGAAAAGAATTAAAGGATTGGAGAATGTGTTGAAGTCTCTGAGTGTGCACATAAGGGACTAGAGTGTAGTGAAGCTGTCATGAAGGTAGCCCGGCCATTGTTATGGTTATAAGGTATATAGCTGAGGCTGAGATGGCTGCCCAGAAAGAACTTGTTTATGTAAAAGAAGAGTTACAGGTGCTGGAGAGATGGCTTAGTAGTTAAGCCTCTTGCATGCAAAGGCAAAGGACCCAGGTTCGATTCCCCAGGACCCAGGTAAGCCAGATGCACAAGGGGGCACATGCATTGGGAGTTCATTTGTAGTGGCTGGAGGCCCTGGCATGTCATTCTCCCTCTCTCTCCCTTTCTCCCTCTCAAGTAAATAAAAATAAAATATTTTTAAAGAAGAGTTGCAAATGGAGCAGAACATGTGCCTAGTGTCCTCTGCATTTGTCTCTAATTTGGCGGATAAATTAGAAGAGAGAATGAGTTTATTGGGGTTACTCACAGAGCACGGGTGAGGGGTTAACACTAGGGCAGCTGCATCAACTCAAAGTCCCACCCTTTCCTCATGGAAGCTGTATCATGAGTCCCAATTCTAATTGAATAATTTTCTACTTCCTTTATAATTTAGCTTTTTGCCAAGAGGATTTGTAGCTTGGGTGAGAGCAAGAAGGAATAATTTCTGGAATTTCAAGTAAGAGTCTTCTAGAAAATTGTCAATAACTCCATTACCATTACTACAGACCTTGTATTACAGTGTTGTTCTGTTCCAAAGTGATAGCTACCAAACTAAGGCATTCTTTACCTCAAGATGGTCTCATTTTTTCCCCTAAGGCAAAATTCCATAGAACAAGAAGCAATTCAAGGGAGGAAGGATTTATTTTGCCTCAGAATTTGCAGAGATAGTCTATCATGGTGGGGAATGCATGGTGATGGGTGGCTCCATGGTAGAAGAAACATGAATCTGGGATTCCTCTCCTTACATCTTGGCAGAACATGAAGCAGAGACAGTAACCAAGAAGTAGGGCCAGGGGCTATAAACTTGAAGGCTGCTCCCTAGCAACCTATTTTCTCCAGATAGCACCAAGTCAGTCTCTACCATATCCCAAAACAGTGCCATCTGCTGAGAACCAGGAATTCAGACACATAAACCTGTGAGAGATTTCTCATTCAAACCATCTACATGATGCACAGAGGCACAAAGAGAACATGGGTGCCCCCTACCTGCCCCAACAAGACTAGAACCTATGTCCGACCAAGTCTCATCCAAGGTAATGGCAAGCAACACTTCATTGCAGCAGTTTCCTGCTACTTCAAGTCTTTCTGGGCCTGATACATCTGGGTGGGCTGGCCCCTCCTGAATCTGCCTCCTGCGTCCACCAACCAACCTGGTTTGTCCTATACACACCATAGTCTGATGACAAGGCTCATCCTAATTAGATGTTTAATCCATATAAAAGGAGCCTAATTATTTGTATAATTGCCTTTCTTCTTTATCTTGCCCCCCCCCCCTTCTGGTATTTCTAACTAAATGCAAATATGTAAGTCTCTGTCTCCTACTTTCCACCTTGTCTGGGAAGGGGAAGAAATTTCTTCTTGTCAGGGTACATTCCTGCCTGGTTTTGGGGCACTTTATTACTTTGTTCCAGGTATGATCTCTATTTAAGCCCTGAGTCCTTTACTATCCAATCTCTTTGCTTTTTTCTGTGGACATGAAGGGTTGTGGGCTCTCATGCTTTGCTTCGTGTGTGTGTGTGTGTGTGTGTGTGTGTGTGTGTGTGTGTGGTGGGTGTGTTCTCCAGAGGCATTTTCCTAGGAGATTTCTCTGTAAATGAATTTCTTTCCAGCTTCCCTCCCCATATCCAGCTGGGCAAAGGGAAGAATTCCCTTCTGGCTTGAGTCTTTCAGCTAGCCTCCTCCCTGATTCATAATTCTCCCTAAAATAAAACTCATAATTCATAATTTACCTTTCTCAGAGTCTGTGTTTTCGATCCTTTGCTAAATTGGATAAGAACTCAGAAGTTGGGGTCGACAAACCTAGGATCTCCTACATCGTTGTGAAATTTAATTGCTCCCTGGACTCAAAAACAGTATCAATTGTGTTTGCTTTAAATTCATAAGAGGTAGACATAACACAAGAATAAATGAGGGACTTGACTAGGAATCAGGTACATTTGTATTTGATACATTATTAGAACACAAAAGGGTAGCTAATCAAATAAATACTGACATCTTTTCCCCTTATAATTATTTGTATTCAATACCTTATTTATCAGAAATGCTCACTGTCCATCTAATTACATCATATGAGTTAATCAATTTTTTAAAAGTTGAAGTCATAATGTGTTAATTGAAATAAAAACTTTCTTGAAAATAGAAATACATGAATCTCCATCTGAACATTGACACTACTAAATTGATTAAAATATAAACTGCCTTATCATTTAAATATAAGTTCTAAAACCAGACTAATAAAAATACCAACAGACACAATTCAATGCCAGAGTGTAGAAGTCAAAAAGAAAATAATACAGCCAACACAGTATGAAAGCCTAAATGAAGAGAAATAAGTGCTAATTCAGAAAATCCTAATGCAACCTGGAATGGTAAGTGACAAATTCCACAGGTATCAGACTTGCCTGCTGTGCAAATGAAACTTTAATAGCCTTCAATAAAAGATGATATTAATCATATGTAGAATATATATTTTGCCTGTTATTAGTATATACATAGCTTGCATTCTCGACTCTTTGGGATAAGGCTGGCTCTTAAGGGAATGAAAATTTATTGATGAGTTGAGATCAGTAAGATATCAGGAGGTGATGTCTACCCTCTGCTCTTTCCATCATTTTCCCCTGCCATGATGGAGCTTTCTCTTGAGTCTAAACCATTTCCTCTCATAAACTGGTTTTGTTCAGGTGCTTTCTGCCAGAAATGGGAAGCTGACTACAACAGGAAAATTGGTACTGAAAAGTGGGATTGTTACTGATAGAAACCTCATTCTGTGGCTTTGGCCTTTTGGAACTTTTTTTAAATTTTTATTTATTTGAGAAAGAGAGAGAGGAAAGGAGACAGGGAGGAAGGAGGGCAGATAGAGAATGGGCACCCTAGGGCCTCCATTCACTGCAAATGAACCCCAGATGCATGTGTCACCTTGTGCATCTGGTTTATATGGGTGCTAGGGAATTGAACCTGAGTCCTTTGACTTTGCAGACAAGTGCCCTAACCACTAAGCAATCTCTCCAGCCATTGGAACTATTTTACAGGTGGAATGTGGAAGTAATTGAAACTTTTGCCTAAGAGATGCCTTGCAGTATTGTAAGTACAGCTTGGTGGATCATACTGGTCAGTACTGAAAGACCTGAATGCAGTAAGAACTATGGACTGTGAGGTTTGGCTTATGAGTGGGAGAGAGAGCTTTGCCAGAACTGGGCTACAAGCAGTTTGTGTGAGAGACTTTCTGTGTTCTTCCTGCCTGTCTCCTGAGAATCTGTGTAGGGTTGCATTGGATAGAAATGTATTGGTGTGAGCAGAGAGATATGACAGAAAAAAAAAGGTATCTTTGGACTAAAAATGCTGCCCATTCAGCTGCAATTCTGTGAGCAATAACTACTATTGAGATTGGGCCAGCTGACCTGCATTGGGACAACACGAAAACTACAGTCTTTGTAAGGGGTCTGCATGTTGAAGGAGTGTCCTATTCTTCAAAGTCTGCTTTATTCTTCTCTGGATTAGCAAGTTGGTAACCCACCTGGTACTATGGAGCATAATAAATGCAAGAAAGGGAAGGTTATTGAATTTGCAACACAGTTTTGTATTTTGGAAATGGTCATGGGCAGTTTAAAGCAGGCTTATTGGATTACATGCATTGAGGCCTGATGGAGCCATGAAGATGAACTTTGGGTTGCAGTGGAGACCCAATGGTGATGACAGGACTATGGAATTGTTGCCAAGGAGAACTGCCAGCACCAGATGAAGTTTTCCAGGACTGTAAGTAGCCTAGCTGGAGGGGAATAATACTTCAATAGTTAGAATTATCAGATTTCGAGACATCACAGGTTAGAGTTGTTGTACTTGGAGCTACAGAGTTTGATGTTTGCTCTGTTTGTTTTAAATCTTGTATTGGCTCAATATTTCTTTGATATGCCCAATGCAATCTTTTGAAGTGTGAATAATTATTCTGTATAATTATGTTTTTTTCCGTATTATGGCTCTATTTAAAGATCGTGGACTATGGGGATGTTTGAACACCATGGGAATGATTTTTTAAAAAGCTATCAGGACTTTTAAAGTTAAGACTGAATGAATTGCATTATATCATGCATGGCGATCAGTTTATGGGGGCTAGGGGCAGAATGTGGTGGTTTGATTCAGGTGTCCTCCATAAACTTAGGTGTTCTAAAGGCTAGGTCACTAACTAATGGTAATTTGGGAATTGGAGTCTCCTAGAGGCAGTGTATTGTTGGGGACGGGCTTATGGGTATTATAGCCAGTTTCCTCTTGCCAGTGTTTGGCACACTCTCCTGTTGCTGTTGTCCACTTTATGTTGGCCATGAGGTGATGTCCATCCTCTGCTCATGCCGTGTTTTTCCTGCCATCACGGAGCTTCCCTTCGAGTCTTCAAGCTAAAATAAGCCTTTTTATCCCATAAACTGCTTTTGGTCTGTTGCTTTCTGCCAGCAATGAGACACTAGATGCAGCACAAGTTTTTAAGCACAGTCGAATGAGTCTTATATACAATGAAACTCCTGAGAGTCAGGTGCTAGGTCTAACTTCTTTTTTATTTTTTTTATTTATTTATTTATTTTATTTTTTTTTTGCATGTGAGAGACACCTTTGGTAAATTGTTCTAGTTGATCACACATTACAGTTCCCTTGGCATATCATCTTTCCACACTAACCTTGGGCCTTAGTCATGTGACTTAATTAGGCAAATTAGGCATTTACAAATGTGACATTAATAGACTTGAATACTAGTTCCTCACTGTTACCTCTCTGGCAGCTCATTGAGAATAAGCCTTCTATTACCATGCAAGAAAGTCCAAATTAATTTTCTTGAGATGAAAGATCACATAAAGTATGATATTTTGACTAAGATTTTAGGCGTTTGAGTAAACCTTGCCAATGTCATGTGAAACAAAGATGAGCTGACCCAGTTGAACTAAGTCCAAACTACCAAGTCACACATTTATGAGCCAATAAGTGATTGTGTCTCATAGCCAAGTAAAAGACAACAACTACAAGGATGCTGTTCTCATCACCCTGATGGGCATCAGTTTTTCAATAATGATTACCTATGTTACTATTATGAGGTAATTTTCATCTTGCTAGCTCATAACTGAAGATTTATCTTCCCTAGGTCTCCTGATCCTTTACTCTGCACAAGCCTCATTAGAATACAGGAAATAAGGCTGAAGAAACATTTTTCTACTAAAAGAGAGCAGGTCAAACTTTCTACCACATTATTATTTTTAAGTTTTATTTTATTATTTTTAATGTGGGAGAGTGAGCAAGAGAGGCAGAGACAGAAAGTGAGAGTATTGGCACACCAGAGCCTCCAGCCAGTGTAATTGAACTCTAGATGCATATGCCATCTTGTGTGCATGTGCAACATTACATACTTGAATCACCTTGTGAGTCTGGCTTACATTGGACCTGGAGAGTCAAACATGGTCCTTAAGCTTCACAGGCAAGTGCCCTAACTGATAAGCCATTTCTCCAGTCCTTAAGTTTTATTTTATTTTTTTATTTATTTGTGTGTGAGAGAGAGAAAATGGGCATGCCACTGCAAATGAATTCCAGGTCCACCTTGTGCATCTGGCTTACGCGGGTCCTGGGGAATCAAACCTGGGTCCTTTAGCTTTTCAGACAAGTGCCTTAACCATTAGCCATCTCTCCAGTCCTCTACTAGCTTATTTTTAATAGATAAAAAGAATTTCTGGTATTACCATTGGATTATGAGCTATGCATATTTCAAAAATCTTTATGGTTTTTATAAATTAATCCAAAACTGTCCCTGGTGTTTGAATCCTAACACTGGGTCATAGATTGGGAAGACTTTTATCTTCTAATCAAATTGCTGTCACCATAAAATGCTACTTTCACTCAACAAATATTAACTGTGCAAAATTAAACTGATGTATCTGTAATAGACCAAGTAGTATTAGATGCTATGTTCAGTTGCATTAATGCATCAAAAAGAATGCTTTTATAGTAAAGTAGAAATATGACTCATACTATAGTCAGGAGTACAAAATATTCAGTTGTTTCATATTTTATTCTCTAAATTATATACTTCATATACCACGTTTTCATAGGAAGGAGGGATCTAAATATTTAAAGTAGAACTTCAATAGGCTATTCTTGGTCTTATGTAGTCATTTGAACTATTCTTATTAAATAACTCAATCTGTTTAAGTAAATATTCTTTTTCATATTTAATTCCTTTCCTCCCACTCCTTTTCAAGATCATATTCAGAAACCAGGGGCAGAGATAATTGGGGAAAAAAGGTGGGAGGATTTCTTTAGTCCAAGAGTTTAAGGACAGCTTGAATAAAATGAGACATTGTATTTTAGGCATAAGAAAAGCAATGCTTGGGTTTTAGAAGAGGGTATATAAGGAATGATGGAAGGAGGAAAGAAGTGATATCATGTTTTGGACCCTTTTAATTGGCAGTCAGATTCTATGAGCCTTTCCTCCTGTCAAAATAGCACTGTTAATTAGGTGTCACCGTAATACTCTTGGTTTTCTCCTATGTCTCACATGTAGGAGTACATAGAAACTTCTGAGTCATATTTTGAAGAAATATGATGAAGACAATTCAAGTGGGCTATCATGATTCTTTCATTTTGCCTTGCCATACTGAACACAAATTTTCTTCTTTAGTGTGCCACATATGAATGGTAACAGGGAAAAATGGGTTATATACTATCTGTATTCTAAAATCAAGTAGAGATTAGATAGCCTATGTTATTGACTCATTTTTGGCTATTAAGGGGACTGAAATCTTAGAGGTGTCTTAAAGGTGTCTGGGACTACTTGCATGGTCTGCTTTTTCTGTGCTAATATGCATTTCCCCCATGGTCTTGCATAGAAAGAGAA
Organism: Dipus sagitta; assembly: GCA_036346955.1. Taxonomy (NCBI): domain Eukaryota; kingdom Metazoa; phylum Chordata; class Mammalia; order Rodentia; family Dipodidae; genus Dipus; species Dipus sagitta. Next base: position 68,570,557 of record CM070776.1, read on the forward strand.
ATACTTTACTTTCTCTATGAATTCTCCATTTCAAGCTTTACTAGGCATACAGTATAATTTTATTACTCTGAGTCTGCCTCTTTATATAAAACTGTCATTTTGTTGTTTTCAAATCATTTTCTCTTCCTACATTCTTACTTTCAATATCTTACCTTTACAACAGTATTCAAAATATTTTGATCTATGTATAAATGATTTATGAAAACACTGGATTTCCATATTCAAAAGAGTAAAACTGGTATTTTATCTTAGAGCAGACATGAAAATCCATTAAAAAAAATTTAATGACCTACATGTAAGACTTAAAACCATAAGCTATCTCCTAGTAACAATCAAAGGCATAAGGCTCTTCTAGATTAATTATGATTATATATATATATATATATATATATATATATATATATATATCAGTCAACAAAACAAAAGTAAAACAATAAAACTATTTCAAACTAAATCATTCTACACAGCAAACAAAGGGAAAGCATAATCTATTAGGAAAAATTTTAAGGAGTTAATTATTCAACATCTATAAGGACTTCTACAACTCAATAGCTAAAAAGATTGGTAACTCCATTAAAATGAGCATAGAATCTAATAGACATTTTCTAAAGAAAACATGAAAATAGAAAAATCGGCCGGAATGGTGGCACACATCTTTAATCCCAGTACTCGGGAGGCAGAGGTAGGAGGATCGCCAAGAATTCAAGGCCACCCTGAGACTACATAGTTAATTACAGGTCAGCCTGGACCAGAGTGAGACCCAACCTTGAAAAACCAAAGAAAAAAATAGAAAAATCAGTAAAATTAAAACTATAATGGCATATCACTAACTTCTATTAGAATGGATATTGTTAAAAGGCAACCATTGAGTTGGGTGTGGTGGCGCATGCCTTTAATCCCAGCACTCGGGAGGCAGAGGTAGGAGGATCACTGTGAGTTCAAGGCCACCCTGAGACTACCCAGTGAATTCCTGGTCAGCCTGGGCCACAGTGAGACCCTACCTGAAGAAAACAAACAAAAAAATATATATATAGACAAGCATTGACATATGTTTGCAAGGGTATGATGTGAAAATGGAGCCCATTGAGTCTCAGTAGTAATATAAACTGAAGCAGAATTTAAGGAAAGAGCATGGAGGAGCTTCAAGAAAAATTTAACTTGAAACTATCACAAAGTCCAACATTCTTTATATCCAGTATCTATCCAAAGTAAATGAAATTATTGCCTTGTTAAAATAACTATACCCACATGTTCATTGAACAGTTATTCATACTAGATATGATATAAAAACCTTAATTCCCTTCAGTGGTTTATCAGATTACATATTATGGCAAACATATACATGTGTGAAAACATAGTTTCTCAGTTATGATGGTTTCATTTATGCTTGTAAAATTTTATGATGATACAAAAAAAATGTTAGAGTTTGAGTGTGTTTGAACACTTGGTCTCAGATAATGGTTCTGCTTTGGACCATGTAGGGTAGAATTCACCACTCCTTCCTCACCCACTAAAATGTGAAGCTGCTACTGTTGCTGCCATGCCTTCCTCACCATGTTGGATTTTAGCCACAAATCATGAGCCAAAGTAGCCAAAGTCTTTCCCATTTAAGTTTCTTTCTATTAGATGTTTACACACAACAAGAAAAATCCCTTAAAAAAATGAATACTCAGTCAGTGGAAAGTATTGTTATTCTTCTTTAAAAATTTTTTAAATAATTTATTAGGAATGTCAATAAATGAACATATTATAAATTGGTCATATTCTTCTTGTTCTAGGTGCTAAATCACCAGTCCTTGAGTTTTGAATTGGCACTGTTTTCTAGGTGAGTGGTATGAATTGTAAAATTTTCTTGCAAGGTTGGGAAGTAGCAGCAAATAGCAGCTCCAAGTTGTCCATATGATCATGAGTGTAAAGTATCTTGTGTTGCTAAAACAGTATATTCAGTAGTGTGGGTGTATTAAATGTATGTTTAAGTATAGCAGCTTTGGGCTCAAGAGTTGGGAAGAGGCCACGTGAACTTTGGAAGTTTCAGCAGCTCCTAAAACTTCTGAAGTGTTGTTGTACTGAGTTACATAAATTCTGAGCATTAATAAGTCTGTGTTTCAGTTCGGAACTTCCTAATGAGCCTCCTGCCAGGATGGAGGACATTAATGCACAACAGGTGAGTTTATTGGGACATATTCTCCTTATAAATTGAGAATCTATACACACATCAATATATATTTTCCTTAGGGGAAAATAACAGGAGATCATGTTGTTTGCAACAATGAAGATGAAATTACAGAATTTTATGTTAGATGAAATTGGTTAAATGCCATAAAAATATTATGTGCTCTCACTTTCATATGGAATCTTTATTTTAAAAAATCTAAATAGAAACAAGAAATAAAATTGTAATAATTAGGAACAGTTAGGTAAAGGAAACTGGGAGAAGTAGGTCAAAGAGTATAGATTTGAAGTTAAATAAGCTGAATAAATCTAGGGATATAAGATACCCCAGGAGAATTATTGTTAATAATATTGTATTCTGAGAACATAAAAGTGCCACCTGTGCTTTAAAGAAATAAGAAATGGAACTAAATATGAGGACTAGGGCTCAGGAAGAAAAATTCATATACTGAATTATACATAGTCCTAAATAACATGTTCCACCTTACAACAGGTTTCATGAACTTTTGTGGTCATATAAAATAATGTCAGTAATTAATATGCTTACAAAGGAAAGAGGCACGGAAATTTTACAATTAAATTAATTGTTTTGTAAAGTTAATGTGCACTAATAAAAAGTAAAAATTCATAGGAAGGATCAAATAGATGGGCTATAGCAAAACATTGGAATCCATAGGATGTACATGTTTTCATTACATTCTTACCTTTAGCATTGGTGGAGTCTAAGTGTATTATATTTAGCAATATGTGTCAAGTATTTCATAAAACGTTGAAGAGTATATTGCACCAGATTGAGAGATTGACAGTAGTAAATGCCTATTAAATGGAGTAAAGATAGTCTATGACAATTTTTGTGTCTTGACCTACAATATTCTACCTCTTCAGAAACATGATGTTTTGCATAGTAAAGGTCAAGCAGTCTGTCAGATATGTAATATAAATGCAGATTCTTCAGAAAACTTAAGGTCACAATTGTCTAAATAAATCTGATCAGAGTATACTTTAGGTGTTATTACCAGGCATGTATCTTAACTGCTAATCTATCTCTCCAGCCCAAGCTATTTTCCTCCTAAGACATTTTTCATATTTCTATACAAGTAAAATGTAAAAAGTGTTGGTTTTTAGATTTAAGCATGATCCCTCACTTCTTTGTTGTAATATTGCCCTATCACTGCTTAGGTTGATAAACCTCATAGTTTATCTTTGGAGGTACAAGGTTGAAAGGAAACAATATTTAAATGAATAAAATAAAATGGCTGTTATGTCCAGGTGTGTTGCCACATGAAAATCATCCAATCACTTGGTTGGCTGAGACAGGAGGATCAGGAGTTTATGGTCAATTTCAGCTATGAAATCCCCTCAAAAAAAAGGAAGGAATGAGTCATGGTGGCACATGTCCTAGCACTTAAGAGGCAGAGGTAGGAGGATTGCTGTGAGTTTGAGGCCACCCCGAGGATACAGAGTGAATTCCAGATCATCCTGGAATTCTCTAGAGTGAGACCCTACCTCGAAAAACCAAAAAAAAAAGGGGAGGGAAGACAGGGAGAGAGGGAGGGAGGAAGGAGAAAGAAGAAAGAAAAGAAAAAGGCTAGCATTATCTCCCATGACATCACTGGGCAAAAATTTTAAGGAAGTAATTGGAAAAGTCTATAACGGTAATGGCCACCATCTTTTTTTCCCCCTGAGCTGATGTCAAGCAAGTATTTCTGGGGTCATGCAGCAACATCTGCCCTGCACAAACTATTCCCTCTCCCTTATGGCTGACTATGAAACAGCATTGAGCCAGGGACTCACAAGTGATTTCCGAACAGCTACAACTGAACTGAGTTCACCTTTCTATATACCATCAATGAAAGCTGCCCAAACATCTCCAAGATTGAAAACTAAGAAACATAAAGCAGAACAAAGAAAAAATAAATGCACATGCACATACAGAACAACCACCATTCCTGCTTAGTTTCCAATACGCTAAGCCCCTACCAGCTATTCCAAGCCCAACAGACTCAAGGCTGACCAGAACACTCAACACAGGCTACATAAGAGCCACTGCTGCTAGTCAGCAAGACAAAAGAACTATCTCCAGATGAGAAAATCACAATGAAAAACAAATGACACAAGAAAAGGAGACAAGATTCTTCACCAGAAATGCCTAGTCCCATATTGGAAGCCTCTAATGAAAACTAATTAAAGAAAACTCGAGCAATTAAAATTGAAATTTAAAAATTCAATTAATGTAAGAAAATTCAACAAATGTAATGAGGCCATGAACAAATGACTGAATGAAATGGAAGAGAAAAAAAACGAACAAAAAGAAGTTTAAAGGGATTACAGAGATGGCTTAGCAGTTAAGGCACTTGCCTGAGAAGCCTAAGGACCCAGGTTTGATTCCCCAGTACCCATGCAAGCCAGATGCACAAGATAGTACATGCATCTAGAATTTGTTTGAAGTTATTAGAGGCCTTGGTGTGCCTATTCTGTCTCTCTCTCCCTCTCTTTTTCTCTTTGCCTCTCTCTGTAAAAGAAATAAATAAACCTTAATAAAATAATTATATAGGGGCATTTTCTCCCCCCAAATATAACTGACTGATGCTTCCACAACACATAAAACACAACCCCATGGGGAATACCTGCAACCCCACTGAGGAGTGTCCCCAACAGAATGGGGGCAGGGATGAGGGAAAAGAGGGTACACATGATTAACACATGTTGTTAATAATAATAAACTTTAAAAAGTAAAGAGAAAATGTGTAAAAAAGAACTTGATAGATGGCTTTTTTCATTGATAGGCTGGCCTTGAACTCATTGTATAACTGAGGTCATCTTAAACTTCTGATCCTCCTGTTTCGGTCTCACAAGTGCTGGGTGTATAGGTGTGCATCACCATGCCCAGTTTATACATTGCTGGGGATTGTACCCAGAACCTCAGACAGTCTAGGCAAGCAAGCACTCTATGAAGTGAGCTACATTCCAAGGCCCACACATTACTGTTTTAAACAATACCTTTAATCAGCTGTAACTCACATACCATATATTGATGATATTCCCATAATAATACAATACCCATGACAATCTATAGTCTATTTTTTATCATCACATTCTACAAAGAAACTTGTAGCCATTATCATGCTCACTATCAGCCATTGAAAACCACTAATCACTTTTTGACTCTTAATTTTGTTTGTTCTGGCCATTACAGTCCTGTAGAATCACAAAATTTATGGGATTTTGTGGCATTTATTTTACTTAGAATATTTTAAAATTTCATCTATGTTGTTGCAAAAATGGAGTAATTTATTACCTTTATTGCCAGATTAGATTTTGTTTTGTGGATAAACATTGAAGGCACAAAGTATTGGCATTTTAACTGTGGGATTTGCATTGTGACATCAAACCTTAAGATAAAGAGATTAGATTGTTTCTGCTTATTTCCTCATGAGAAGACACGGTGGTGAAAATGTTATTGATTTCTGCTTTGTTTCCTGAAATGGGAATCTAACATTTGACTAACTTACATATGAAGTTCTTTCACAACTCTACTTTCAGGGATCATTTCTATAGTTCATTATAATGCTTTTTCATCATACATGCACCAAAGTAGAACCACATATATGTAATGAGTATTATGTATTTGGCATATGAATACACTCATGGTATCATCACTTCCCAAAGCTTCCTGATGTCTCTATTTTAATCTTAATTTCCTTCTCTTTATTTTTTTTCTTCTTGGAATAAATACTTAATAAACAAACTATCCCTTTAACAAGTTTTGAATAACCCAACATTTTATTGTCAAATGTAGTCATTATTTTATAGATTTGGTGTCTATAATTTATTCATTTGGAATAACTAAAATTTATTATCTTATGAAAAATGCATCCACCACCTACCACCCCTATGAATAAATAATGTATTCTCTGGCCCTAAAATGTTAAATATTATGAGTATCTCACATAATTGCACTTATATTTCTCTGTCTGTAATGGTCTTATTTCACTCACCATAAGTTCTTCAGTTTCAGTCATGCTAAAAATGGCAGGATTTTCCTCCCTTTAAAGACTGTGTATTTTCTCATATGTACATATAAAATATATTATTTTATTAAACTTTTTAAAATTAGTTTTGTACTCAGTGAATACAATCAAGTTGGTACCATTGTTAGGCTCCTCCCTGTCCTCCCCTCCCCCTTGACCCCACCTTGTTTGGGTATATGAGTCATGAATTGTAGGGTTAGCCCTCAGTTATGGGTAGGAGGAAATGTCTCTGTGTATCATGACCCAACGTGTGGCACTAACATTTAGCCCCCTCTTCCACAAATTTCCCTGAGCCATGTTGGGTTCATTTTAGGTCTTCTTCAGTGATGAGGTCTTGGGAGCTTCTGTGTTTCTGGATATCTGATTTGGTAGGAGTTGATTGTTCTCTGTGTGAATCTCCTTCACCCTTGTGCTGGTACCAGGTTCAACAAGAAAACAGCACCCTTACTTGTTTTGCCAATTATTCTTAGTTTCAGCTTGGGCCTTTTTGAGGTATGATGGGTGGTTTTCTCCTTAGGATCTGTGTCTATTTGAAAAAGAGAAGCAGATTCTCTGATGGAGAGTAAAGTTAGCACCAGATAAATGGGAAAACCATTATTTTTTTAGAGAGAATTTAATAGGTGTAGGCCCTTTTGCAGCCCATGATTGGTGGTAGCTTGATAATGGAGAGTGGACTCATGTTTGGATATGGTTCTGACTTATTTTCCAGGTCCAGCTATGGGTTCCATTCCACTGAGCATATCAGTTAGCCAAATAAGAACAGTTGGTTTCCCACCATGGCCGTATGCCACTACTGCATTTGTGTGAGCATCACGACAGGTTATTTGCTGCTAAGTAGGTTAGACCATGAGTTGCTTAGACAGATATTGATCATTTCCCCCCAGTCTCCCATGTAGCACCTTCTGGCACTAGATGTGCTGACTGTCTGGGGACTGACTCTCTTCTAGCTTCCAGCCATGTCATTCCATGTTACATGTCAACCACATATGGTATATTCAGCAGTAGGGTTTTACCACTAACCTTTGGTGGGTAATCAAGTACTCTGGCAGAAATCTGTCATTCTTTTAGGAAACCTTGTTGGTCTCTCTGATCAAAAGCTCATTGTGGATGATAGCCACCTGCTGGTACTGGGAGTTACAAGTCAGCGCCCACAAAGAGAAGGAAGAAAAAGATAAGTAATATAAAAAATTAGAGAGAAGAGCGAAAGACAGAGAGCGAGAAGCAGTAGAAGATTAAGGTCAGTCTTTATCATATCCTCTCCAGGGTCTTGTGACTCAGGTGTTCCCTCTAAGGGCCTGGTGAAGGTTCAACCATTTGGTTTAGCATTTAGGATGTAGAATTTTATGGTACCATTGCTGTTTGGGTCCAGATTTGTGTCCCCCACACCCTACCTTGCCCTCCCCACCCACTCCACCCACCCTATTGTCCAGTCCTCAAGATGATTGCTGGGTATGTCAGCATCTTGGGTACATTCAGGTTAGGTGGCATAAATGAGTGGGACTATGCAGTGGTTATCTTTCTGTGGATGGGGGAGTTCACTGAGAATGATCTGTTCCAGGTTCGACCACATTTCTTCAAATTTCATTTTTTAAGTCCATCGTGTAGATATACCACATCTTAGTTATCCATTAGACTAGTAATGGACATCTGGGTTGATTCCAGCTCTTAGCTATTACGAATTAGGCAGCTATAAACATGGTTAAGCAAATCTCTCTGGACTGAGATTGGAGGTTTTAGGGTACATGCCCAGTAAGGGAATAACTGGTAACTCTATATTCAGCTTTTTTTTTTAGGAGTCTCCATATTGCTTTCCAAAGTGGTTATACCATCTTACATTCCCACCAACAGTGGATGAGGGTTCCTCTTTCTCCACATCCTCGCCAGCATTTATTTTCATTTGATTTTTTAAATGTTTTCTATCCTTACTGGGGTAAGGTGGAACTCATAGTTGTTTTAATTTGCATTTCTCTGATGATTAGGGATGATGAACATTAAGTGTGTGTTTGCCATTTGTATTTCTTCCTCTGTGAACTGCCTATCCAGTTCTTTGCCCATTTTGTAAGTGGGTTGTTTGAATTTATTGTTTAGGTTTGTTGAGTTCTTTGTAGATTCTAGAAACTAGGCCTCTGTCAGTTGTATATTCAGCAAATATTTTCTCCCATTCTGTGGGTAATCTATTGGCTTTGCTCATTGTATGTTTGTCTGTGAAGAAACTCTTCAGCTTCATGAGATCCCATTGGTCGAGTGATTGTTTAAGATCGTGTGCTACTGGGGTTTTGTTCAGGAAGTCCTTTTCCATTCCCATATCATAGAAAGTTCCTCCTATATTTTCTTCCACTAGTAGCTGAGTTTCTCGTCTTATATTGAGGTCTTTGATCCATGTGGTCTTGAGTGTTGTGCATGGGGAGATGTGTGGATCAAGTTTCAACTTTCTGCATATGGTTATTCAGTTTGTCCAGCACCATTTGTTGAAGATGCTGTCTTTTTTTCCAGCCTATCTTGTTAGGGCCTTTGTCAAATATCAATTAGCTGTAGTTGCTTGACCCAAAGCCCAAGTCCTCAATTCTATTCCATTGGTCTATACTCCTGTTTTTATGCCAGTACCATGTGTTGTTTTTATTAATATGGCTTTGTAACATAGCTTTTGATCAGGTATGGTGATGCCTCCAGAGGTATTTCTTTTGCTGAGGATATGTTTGGATATCTGAGGTCTTCTGCCTTTCCTTGTAAATTCTGAGATCATTCTTTCTATCTCTGTGAAGAACAATGTTGGGATTTTAATTAGAATTGCATTAAATCTGTATATTGCGTTTGGTAGGATTGCCATTTTTACAATGTTAATTCTGCCTACCCAGGAGCATGGGCAGTCTTTCCATTTTCTCAAGTCCTCCTCAATTTCTTTGTTGAATGTTTTTTATATTTTCATTGTATAGGTCTTTCACTTCCTTGGTTAACGTTATTCCAAGGTATTTTTTTGTTGCTATTGAAAATGGGACAATGTACCTTATTTCTTTCTGTGCATCTTTGTTATTTGCATATAGAAAGGCTACTGATTTTGTGTATTGATTTTGCATCCTATTACTTTGCTAAAGGAGTTAATCACCTTCAAGAGTTTTGGGATGGAGTCTCTTGGGTCTCTAACATATAGAATCATGTCATCTGCAAATAGAGCTAACAACTTCTTCCTTTCCAAATTGTATCCCTTTTATTTTTCCTCCTGTCTTATTGTTTGTGCTAGGACTTCCAGTACTATATTGAAGAGCAGAGGTGAGAGTGGACAACCCTGTCTTGTTCCTGATCTCAATGGGAATTCCTCCATTCTTTCTCCATTAAGTATTATTTGGGCTTTAGTAGCTTTGTATATAGCCTTTATTATGTTAAGATATGAATTGACCATGCCAATTCACTCTAATGTTTTGATCATGAAGTGATGTTGTATTTTTTTCAAAGGCCTTTTCTGCATCTATTCAAAATAATCATGTGAAGCCGGGCGTGGTGGCGCACGCCTTTAATCCCAGCACTCGGGAGGCAGAGGTAGGAGGATCGCCATAAGTTCGAGGCCACCCTGAGACTCCATAGTGAATTCCAGGTCAGCCTGGGCTAGAGTGAGACCCTACCTCAAAAAAAAAAAAAAAAAATAATCATGTGGTTTTTGTGTTTAACCTTGTTTATATGGTGTATTAAATTGACAGATTTCTGTATGTTGAACCACCCCTGCATTCCTGGGATGAATCCCACTTGATCAATGTGGGTAGTGCTTTTGATCTGTTGTTGGATTCAGTTTGTGAGGATTTTGTTCAGGATCTTTGTGTTTAAATTCATCAGGGAAATTGGCTGGTAGTATTCTTTTCTTGTGGCATCTCTGCCTGGTATAACCATCTCTGGTTTTGGTATTAGGGATATAGTACCTTCATAGAAGGAGTTGGGGAGGTTTCCCTCTTCTCCAATTGTGTGGCATAGTTTGAGAAAGATTGGTTTCAGTTCTTCCATGAAGGTTTGAAGGAATTCATCTGAGAAGCCATAGGTAGTGGACTCTTCTTCTTGGGGAGGTTTTTTATTGCCTTTTCAATCTCGATGCGTGTGAAAGGTTTGTTTAGGAGATTAATCTCCTCTGAGTTTAGCTTTGGAAGATGGTATGTGTCCAGGAATTTATCCAATTCCTCCACATGGTCCAGTTTCGTGGAGTAGAGGTTCTTGAAATAAGTCCTGATGATTCTCCCAATTTCATTTGTGTATGTTTTGATCTCTTCTTTTTCATTTCTAATTTTGTTAATTTGAAGCATCTCTCTCTTTTTTTTTTCCTTGATCAAATTGGCCAGGGGTTTGTTGATCATGTTTATTTTTTCAAAGAACCAGCTCTTTGTTTTGTCAGTTTTCTTAATTGTTTTCTGAGTTTCCAATTCATTAATTTCTGCTCTGATCTTAATTATTTCTTTCCATCTGGAGCTTTTGGGGTTGGATTCGTCTTGCTTTTCCAGTGCCTTTAGGTGGATGGTTAGGTTATTTTTTGGACATCTCTCTGTCTTTGTTATGAAGGCATTTAGTGCTATGAATTTTCCCCTGAGGGCCACCTTCATTGTGTCCCATAAGTTTTGGTACAATGTGTTCTCATTGTCATTAATTTCTAGAAATTTCACAATTTCATTTTTTATTTCATCCACTACCCATTTATTGTTTAAAATTGTCCTGTTCAGTTTCCAGGAGCCAATGGGATTCTTGGTGGGTCTTTTGTTATATTTCTAGCAATATAGCATTGTGATCTGATATCACACAGGGAATTATGTCAATCTTCCTCAGTATAAGGAGGCAGGCTTTGTGACCCAGTATATGAACTATTTTAGAGAATATTCCATGGCCTCCTGTGAAGAATGTGTAGTCTGTGGATTTGGGATGGAATGTTCTGTAGATGTTTGTTAGATCTAAGTGATCTGTGGTTTTGTTGAGCTCTCTTACTTCCCTGTTGAGTTTCTGTTTGGATGATCTATCTATTACTGATAATGGTGTATGATGTTCCCAACTATGATGGTTTTGTTTTATGAACTCTTGTGCCCCTGTGTTTGGTGCATAAAGATATATGATTGTGATATCCTCTTGATGGATCATTCCCTTGATAAGTAAGAAGTGGCCTTCTTTGTCTTTTTTGATTATTTTTGGTTTGAAGTCTATTTTATCTTATATTAGTATAGGTACTCCTGCTTGTTTCTTATTCCCAATTGCATGGAATATTGTTTTCCACCCTTTCACCCTGAGGAGATATTTGTCTTTAATGGTGAGGTGGGTTTCTTGAAGGCAACAGATTGAGGGGTCCAATTTTCTGATCCAACCATGTTATGATGTGTCTCTTGATGGGTGAATTAATAATTAGGGTAATGACTGTGAGGTTTGATTTGATCCCTGCCATATTGTGTTGGCATATGTGGGTTGGTGTTTTCATGGACTTTGATGTACATGCCTTCTCTGAATTTGGTTATTGTGATCTACTTGTTGTAGGCATTTGAGGTTAATTATTTGATTCTTCTATGTGGAGAATTTCCTGAAATACTCTCTGTAGGTTTGGTTTTGTGTTGATATAATTGTAAAGCTGAGTTTGTCATGGAAAGTTTTTCTTTCACCATCTATTATGAGAGATACTTTTGCTGGGTAAAGTAGTTTGAGTTGGAAGCCATAGGTTTTTAGCCTTTGCAGTGTTCCATTCCTGGCCCTTCTGGCTTTCTGGGTTTCCATTGAGAAGTCTGAAGTAATTCTGATATAGTTATCTCTAAAAGTGATGTGTTTTTCCCTAGCTGCTTTTAGGATTTTCTCTTTGGTGTCAATATTTAGAGTCGTAATGACAATATGTCTTGGAGAGTTTCTCCTTTGGTCCAATCTGTTTGGAGTTCTGTTAGCTTCTTGTATCTTCATGGGCCTTTCTTTGAGAGAGTGGGAAAGTTTTCTTCGATTATTTTGTTAAATAAGTTTTCCATGCCTTTGATCTGAATTTCTTCCCCTTCTGGTATTCCCATGATCCAGATGTTAGGATGTTTAAGGGTATCCCACAATTCCCTCATGCTGTCTTCACAGAATTTTTTGAGCTTATTGAAACATTTGAATTCTTCAACTGTTTCTTATGTCTTGTCTTCTAGATCTGAGTTTCTATCATCCACATGGTTGAATCTATTCTTGAGAGCTTCTTCAGAGTTTTGGGCTTCTGCAATTAGGTTTGCATTTTCTACTACTTTTCTATGTATAGTTTGCATCCCTCTGTCAAGTTCCCTTTTCACATCATTTTCTGATTTTTTTGATGCTTCTTGGAATTCGTTCTTGCGTGTTTTTTTTTTTTTTCGACGTAGTGTCTCACTCTGCCCCAGGCTGACCTGGAATTCACTGTGTAGTCTCCAGGTGGCCTTGAACTCATGGCTATCCTCCTATACCTCTGCCTCCCAAGTGCTGGGATTAAAGACATGCCCCACCCCACCTGGCTCATCCTTGCATTTCTTTCTGTCTTCATTTAGCATTGCCAGGTGATTTTTGAGGTCCTCTTTTTTTTCACTCTCTTCCATAGCTCTTAACTGTCTTTGAACTCCTTCCATTTTCTTATCTATTTGGTCTACTCTAGTGATGGCAGCATCCACATAATTATTGGCCCTTGTTGCTTTTCTGCATGTTCTACCAGTATCTTAGTCAGGGTCTCATTGCTCATAGCTTCATTTTTGTGTTATGGTCCTAATGTCGCTTCTATGTCTTGATTAGAGACATCCATTGTAGGACTGGGTGATCTTACAGGATATACTTGCATTTGATTTTTCATGTTATTTCTTTTGTGCTGTGGTCTGCCAATCACATTGTATGTGGAGGATGAGTAGGACTCTGGTCTGGATGGGTGGGGGAAGTGGTGCCTTTTGGGGGCACAGGCCTGAGCTCACATGTAGGAAAGCAGATGGACAGAGTGGTCCTGAGCTCACACGTGGGTGGCCAGGCAGAGCAGTCCTGAGCTCATGCATGGGTGGGTGCATCAGCCTGAGCTCACACACAGCAGGCAGATGGGGGCATTGGGCCTGAGCTTGCACAGGTGGATGGGAGGAGCTGGCCTGATCTTGTGCAGCAGAGGGGCAGAATCAGCCTGAGCTTGCACATGGGTGGGTGGCCCGAGTGGCCTGAGCTCACATATGGCTGGTAGATGGGTCAATCAGGCCTGAGCTTCTGTACGGCCAGGTGGCCAGTGCAGTCTGAGATCACCCAACGGAGGGCAGAAGGGGGAATGGGCCTGAGCTGGCTCATGTAGATGGGCAGAGTGGGCCTGAGCTTGTACATGAACACATGGAATGGGCCTGAGCTCACACATGGATGGGCGGCCAGAGTGGCAAGTGGGCATATGGGTGGCATGGGCCTAAGCTGGTGTGCACGTGGTAGCTGATGGACGGATTAAGCCTGAGCTTGCTCCGGCCAGCAGGCAAAGCTGGCCCAAAGTCACACATAGGTGGTGGGAGCCAGGCAATTGTCCCTGCGCAGTGAGGCAAGTAGAAATATGCTAGCCTGGGTCCCCTTTCCTACAGTAAGTGTGGGAACATCCTGAGGCTGGGACTATAGCTAGGGTGGCTGCTTGAGGGACTTGGGGGACTGGTGGGCTGCCATAGAGTGAGGGAATCAGCCAATTCCCTTTTTGTTCCCTTCCACACCCTCTCACTGGCAATCTATTAGAGATTTCTCTCTCCTAAAAGACCCAGTGAATCCTTAATACCTTACCTTTCCTTCCTGGGGAAGTGCAGCATGGTTAGGTGGATGCCATCTTGACTGGAATTCCACATACAATATTTTTGTGTGTGTTTATTTGAACCTGTAAATTAACGTGGTCTATATGTCTTGTTAATTATGAATAATAATGCAGTGAACATGGGAGTGTGAATTTCTAGCCAAGTTGCCTATTTAGATTCTTTAGGATATACAGCAAGAAATGAGATTGCTGAATCATATGTCAGTTCTAATTTTAATTTTTAAGGAACCTTATACTGTTTTCCATAGATGCCACCAGCAGCATATTTGTATCAATTCAAACTCCAACTGTAAAAGCAAAAGTATTTTTTTGTGGCTTTGGATTAACTATGCAGGTCAATACAAATTCAGACAACGATGAAAGACAGATCCAAAGAAACTCATATTTTACAAGACTTATTAAAGGAAGTAGAAAATAAGGACAATGGAAAATGTACAAGTTTCATGAAAATACACATTGTTAGTGCAGAGAGCTTGCCATCATTGAGATACACATTTATCATACTTGCTCAGCTATAAACTCCAGTGTGGTCATTTCAATGTAAAATGTCCCCCATATATTCATGTGTTTTAATACTTAATCCTTAGTTGGTAGCTCTGATTGAGAAGATTGTGGACACTTTGAGAGGTCTGTTCTTGCTGGAGGAATTCTGTCATTGTGTGCTGGCCTTGAGGTTTTATAGTCTGGCTCCACATTCTTCTATCTCTCTCTCTTTCTCTCTCCCTCTCTGTCTCCTTCTCCATGCTAATTTGAAGATGTTACACAGGCTTTCTTCCTAGGCCTGCTATGATTTCTCTGCCAAGATGAGAATGTAAACCAAATATCCTTTCCTTTCTTAACCTGCTTCTGACAGGATCTTTTGTCCCAGCAATGAGGTAATAACTGATATATCCAGTAAAAATCATCATGATTTTCTTCTGTAATTCATTGCATAAGGATATCAATTTTTCTTCATGTTAATCACACTTTTTAAAAATAATTTTGCTGGGCTGGAGAGATGGCTTAGAGGTTAAGCGCTTGCCTGTGAAGCCTAAGGACCCTGGCTCAAGGCTCGATTCCCCAGTACCCACATTATCCAGATGCACAAGGGGGCTCACACATCTGGAGTTCATTTGCAGTGGCTGGAGGCCCTGGTGTGCCCATTCTCTCTCTCTCTCTCTCTCTTTCTCTCTGTCTTTCTCAAATAATTAAATTAAAATAAACAAAAAAATAATTTTGCTTCTAGTAGACATTCCAAAAAACCGGAGATAATATCTCATTGCAGTTTGTATACACATTTTCTTGATGATACAGTGATATTCATCATGTTTTTCCATTCTTACAGGTTTTTTGTATATGTATAAAATTCTGATTAAGTACTTTATTCCTTTATAAATCAGAATCAGGTTATTTTTTCCTGAGTTATGAGGGTTCCTCATGTATTTTGGATATTAACTGCTTTCTGGATATATAATCTGCAAATATTTTCTCCCACTCCTTATATTGTCTTTTCATTTTGTGAATTATTGTACTTTTTGTGCAAAAGGTGCCCATTTATCACATCTTACATATTTATTTATTTATTTTTATCTATCTATGCATTTTGCCTGTATTTTAGTGTTATATCTAAAAAAGTTGATACCAGATAGATACCAGTAGATACCAAACCAATACCAGAAATATTTTCTCTATATTTTCTTCCAGGTGTTATAAAGTTTTGGGTATTCCAATTAAGTACTTAATGAAACTTGAGTTGAGTTTTCTCCTTAGTATAAAATAAGTCTAATTTCATTTTGCTTATTATATATTTATTTATCTTTTTTCATTTGTGTGTTGTGTTTGAGTGTGTTATATGTGTGGATGTGTGTGTTCTTGTATGCATTTGTGCACATGCCACAGGTGTGAGGAGGTCAGAGAAAAACCTTCAGGTGTTGGTTCTTTTCTTTCATCTACTTTGAAGCTGTTTCTTACATTGTTCATCTATGCCCCACAACCTCCCTGCTCACCCAATAGGCATGGCTAAGATTACAAATGCATTCAGTAGCATCTGGCTTTTTATGTGAGTACTGGAGTTTCAACGGCTGGACTGTAGCTTGCTTGTGGCAGGAGCTTTATCCAATGAACCATCTCCTCAGACCTTATTTTCATTTTTTTTGTATAAAGCTATTAAGTTATTATAATACCTGTAATCAAGAGTAATATCTCTTTTCCTTGTGTATTCTTTGCATTCTGATCAAAGCTCAGTTGAATGTATCTGTTTGAGTGTGATTTTGTGATCTGTCCCAGTCTCTTGATATGTATGTGATTTCATATCATTATAGTTCTTTTTTTAAATACGTATAGATGTATAATGTATTTTAAAATGAATAAATATGATATGTCCATTATTTTCTCCTTTCTGAAGATAACTTGCTATTGTTGTGTTGCTGCATGAATTTTAGGGTATTTTTTCTGTTTTTATAAAAGCAGTGCCTTTGAATTTTGATGGACTTTGCATTAAATAAGTGGGATTCATAAGGTAATGTAGACATGTTAGCAATATCAAAGCATCTAATTAATGAACCAGGGATATCTTTCTATTTCTTGCTATCTCTTTCATTTTAAAAATAGATCAGCTCTTGGTTAAATTCCAAGTGTATTTTCCTTTAGATGTCATAGTAATTAGGATTGCTTTTTCAAGTTCCTTTCTAGGTTAATCATTGTTATGTGTGCCAAATTGACTATTTATTAGCTCTAAGAGCTTTCTGCATCAGTTTTAGAGTTTTCTACACAGATGCAGTTTTACTACTTCCTTTCCCATTTACATTACTTGGATTCATTTTTCTTCTTTAAGTGATCTGACTAGAATGCCTAGTATATATGCTCCATAGAAGAGACTGAACTTGGCATTTTCCCCTTGTTCATATTTTAAAGGAAAGGTTTTTTGTTTTGTTTTGTTTTTTTCATGGTTAACTATAATCTTAGCTGCTAGTTAGCCAAACACAGTCCCTATTAACTGAGGTACATTCTTGTTTTATCATGAGGCAATGTTCACTTTTGTCTGTCTTTTCTGAGTCTCCTGAGATCATCACATTGATTTTTTTATTCATCCTGCTAACATAGTCTCCTATGATTGATTGAGACATGTTAACATGCCATTGATTGCCAGGAATGATTCCCCTTTCGTCATAGTAAATGATCATTTAATATGCTGTTTAATGTATTTTGCTAGCATTTTGTTGATGCTGGTTTGCATGTATATTCGTTGGATATATTGGTCTCAAATTGTGTAGTGTACTGATCTGGCTTTTGTATTAGAGAAACTTGGTCTTATAAATTAAGTCTGTATTTTCCAGTTCTTAATGTTTGGAAGAATTTGACAAGTATTAGGCTTCCTGAAATGTTTAATAGAATTCGCCAGTAAAATCCATTCATCTTAGACTTTCTGTTCTTGAAAGATTTTGTCATTGTTGTTATGTTGATACAGAATCTTATTGTGTAGCCAAAACTGGTCTGGAAATCACCCTGCAACCTTGGTTGACCTCAAATGTGTGACAATCAACTCATTTCATGCTGTTGATTTCTGGGATTACAGACATATGTCATTATATCCAGTGAGTTGCAAGAGTTTTTGATTATTAGTTCAGCCTCTCTGATAATTGTAAATATGGTCATATGTTTTATTCTTTCATTTCTCAGCCTGTTATATTGTATCTTTGTGTTGATATATTTACCTGTGCTATCTATTCTGTGAATTGATCATTCGTTCCATAGTCCATTTTATTCCAGTGCATCACTTACAATGGTACCATTCTGACTTCTGATTTTAGAATCTGTAGTTAAAGTTGTCAACTTTGTTTCACTTTTCAAAAGAAATTCTTATTTTCATTTATTTATTTATTTTCCTTACTCACTATTTCATTTTTTTATGATTTGCTCTTTGTCTTTTCTTTTTCTTTCTCTTAACTTTGGACTTCATTCTTCTTTCTGCTTCCTTAAGGCTCAAAGTTATGTTGTTTATTTGGAATCTTTCTTCTTTTTAATCCTAATGTTCACTGTTATAAACTTTTTGTTGGTTCCTCTTTTGGTACATCATATATTCCGCATGCCATTTACATCTTTGTTCATCTAGAAATATTTTCTAACTTTTCTTTTGTCTTGATTTCTTCTATAATCCATTCATTGTTTTTGAGTAAATTGTCACTTTGCACATATTCATTATTTTTCTAGTTGTGTTTTGTTTGGTATCTAGTTTTATCACCATTTAATAGGAAATATACATTTCTTTCCATTCCATCTTAAACTTTCAAAAAATCATTTTGTTAGCCTATTCTTAAAAAATGTTTCTTGTGAATTTTAGAACAATGTGCATCCTGTTGCGCTTGCATATGGTGCCCAATAAATGGGTGTTAGGTTAATTTCATTGAAGATAGTCAAGTCTGCTTTCTTGATTCTCTTCGCATGTTCTACTTACCTTTTTTTATTAAGTAGAAACTTGGTATGGACACATCATATGTTGGTATTATCATTTGCCTCCTCCCTGTTCCCATGCCACTGACAACCCTCCTCAATGGGATTGCTGGTATTCACCATGAAGTTGTGGGTTATGAGTTGTGAGAGCAGGCAGTCAGTCATTATGGGGAGGGGGGAGTTGGCAATGCCTCTGGTTTTTTCCCTCCTGTTTTGTTGTTCTTGTAATATTTCTACCCCTTCTTTGACAAAATTCTCTGAGCCACTGTGAGTATGTCTTAAGTCTACTTTAGTGTTGATCTCTCAGCAGCTTCTGCATTTTTGCTTTGATACTTTTGAATATCCCTAGTGTCTGTCTCCCTCAGCCAGGTGCTCTTAATCAGGCTCCTCATAGAAGCAGCACTCTTGCTCACCTCCCCAATTCCTCTGTGGTTTCACCTGGGCCCTGGCTGATGTGCAAGTGATAGTTTATCTCCTCAGTTACCACTGCCTTATAAAAAAGAAAAACAGATTCTCCAATGGAGATTGAGGGCAGCATAGGTTAAATGGGATAAGAATTATTAATTGAGATAGATTTTTTAATTTTTTAATTTATTTTGAGATACAGAAAGAGAGAGAGAGAGAGAAAGAGAGAGAGAATGGACTGGACACACCAGGGCCTTCAGCTGCTACAAATGAACTTCAGACACATGTACCCCCTTGTGCGCATGTGCAACATTGCACACTTGCATCACTTTGTGTCTGGATTATCTTGGACCTGGAGATTCAAACATGAATTCTTAGACTTTGCAGGCAAACACCTTAACTGGTAAGCCATCTCTCCAGCCCTTGAGATAGACTTTTATGGATGTACCCTCTCTTTTGGTCAAATACTAATGAGAGCTCTACTTACTTTTGAAGTGGAATGTTGGAATCATCAACTGTTTCTCTATTGTTGCTTGTTTCTCCTTAAGTTCTTTAAGTTCTAAAATATTTTCTTTTTGCATGTTTTAGTTGTTTTGATATTGGGAACATATAGCTCTCTACAACTGTTATGTCTTCTTCAAAAGTAATCCTTTTATCATTTTATATCACTTTTTCTTGTTCCTTGTGACAGATTTTTTTTTACATAAAGACTATTTTTACTCATACAAGATAGCCTCCTCTGCTGTCTTTTGGTTAGCATGTGTGTGCTATGTCTTTTTCTATGTATTCTGATTCAATATTGAATACCCTTAAAGATGACTTCAGTCTTCATACACAGTATATAGCTTGGACATTTTTCCTTTTTCACTTTGAGCATATATTAATTCTATAAATAATATTCTTAAATGTAATATATCCACATGTGAATATAATACACTTTGATGATATTCACCTCCTTTCCTCATTACTCTCCATTGTCCCCTTCCTAATAATATTGGTCCTTTCAACCTTTATATATAATTGTCTTTCTACTCTCTCATCATTTTATGTATTTATATGCCATGTGAGAAAAAAAATGTGATGTCTTTCTGAGTCTGGCTTATTTCACTTAACATGATGACTTCCATTTCCATCCATTTTCCTATAAATGGCTTGATTTTGTTCTTCTTTAGGAGTAACTCAAACTGCATTCTGTACATACACTACATTTTCTTTGGCTGTTCCATCTACTGATAAGCATGAAGTAAATTCCACTCCCTAGATGTTATGAAAGTGCTGCAGTAAACATGGATATTCAAGAACCACTATACTATATTCCTTTGAGAATGTATTTAGGAATGGTATAATTGGAAATATGATAGTTATATTTTTACTGTTTTTTGGGGGGAGGGTTCAAGGTAGGGTCTCACACTGGTCCAGGCTGACCTGGAATTAACTTTGTAGTCTCAGGGTGGCCTCGAACTCATGGCGATCCTCCTACCTCTGCCTCCCGAGTGCTGGGATTAAAGGTGGGCGCCACCAAGCCCAGTTTTTTTGTTTTTTTGGGGGGGGTTAGATAGTTATATTTTTAGTTTTGAAAGACCCTTCACCCTTATTTCCATAGTATACATTACTTCCAGCAGTGAATAAAGATTCTTATTTCTCCACACCATTAATAGCATTTGATGCTCTTTGTTTTCTTTTTTTAATATTTTATTTTATTTATTTATTTGACAGAGAAAAATGGAGGGAGGGAGAGAAAGAGAGAGAGAGAGAATGGGCACTTCAAGGCCTCCAGCCACTGCAAATAAACTCCAGATGCATGTGCCCCCTTGTGCATCTGGCTAACGTGGGTCCTGGGGAATTGAACCTGGGTCCTTTGTCTTTGTAGGCAAATGCCTTAACCCCTAACCCATCCCTCCAGCCCCTCTTTGTTTTCTTGATGACAGCCATCCTGGCAGGGGAGAGATGGGATTTTGCATGTCCCTGATAACTCACGACATTGAACACTTTTGCATCTATTGTTGGCTCCTTTTTAAATTATTTTAATTGTTATTTATTTATTCATTTATTTATTTGAGTGACAGAGAGATACAGAAATAGGCAGAAATAGAGAGAGAGAGAATGGGCACGCCAGGGCCTCCAGCCATTGTAAACAAACTCCAGCTGTGTGTGTCCCCTTGTGCATCTGGCTTAAATGAGTCCTGGGGAATCAAACCTGGGTCCTTTGGCTTTGCAGGCAAGCACCTTAACCACTAAGCCATCTCTCCAGCCCTATTGCTGGCTCCTTATGCTTCTTTTAAAAAGTGTCTGCTCACATAATTTTCACATTTATTATTGAAATTATGTGTGTGTGTTTAGTATTTAGTATATATATAGGTATATACACATGCATTCTTTTTTTTAATTTTTTTTATTTATTTATTTATTTGAGAGCGACAGAGAGAAGGAGGCAGAGAGAGAGAGAGAATGGGCGCGCCAGAGCTTCCAGCCTCTGTAAACAAACTCCAGATGTGTGCGCCCCCTTGTACATCTGGCTAACGTGGGTCCTGGGGAATTGAGCCTCAAACCGGGGTCCTTAGGCTTCACAGGCAAGTACTTAACCGCTAAGCCATCTCTCTAGCCCTATACACATGCATTCTATGTTAACCCCCTAGCCAATGAGTGATTGACAAAGATTTTGCTCCATCCTTCATAGCATGTCTTCAGTTTTATTACTTTTGCTGTAGAGAAACGTTTTCATATTGTCTCTGGAATTTTTTTAAGTCCTCAGCACCTAACTTCAACCTTGCCTAAATTGACATCTAATTGCTAGTCAGAACTCAAGCATCATTTCCAAAGTAAAATTTTCTTGCTTGTACAATGTATTAGAGCCTTACATCAATATACACTAGTAATTATTATATTTCACTTCATGAGAAATTAATTGTAGTATGAAAATAATTTTTAAATTTGTTTAATTTCTGTGCGTCCCACTAGAATTTATGCATCAAGGGAACAGCTACAGTGACTCTCAAGTACCTGGGACCTAAAAAGGTACTCAGACATTATTTGGAAAACAACCAAATAAGAGTTAAGAATAATTACAGAGTTTCATTTAAATGAAATATCTGGGCACAAGATTTAAGAGCATTAAGAGATCTGGATGTTAACAGGTCTGTAGGAAAACAGATATGTTGGCTTGTATCTAATCCCAGCACTCCAGAGGCTGAGATAAGGGGATTGCCTTGTGCTTGAAACCAGCCTGAGCTATATATGCAATCTCTCTCTCAAAATAAAGATAGGAAGGATTTATAGAAGAATAAGAATAAATGGAAATATGGAAGACAGGAAGTATTTCATATTATATAATACAGATAAAATGAAAGCTTTCCAATGATTAACTTGATATACTGTTATACATTTTCTCATGTCAAAGGATATAAGAGCAAAATTTTTCTATGAAGGTTGTTTTATTTCCCATTACTACAAATGTTCATTCTTGGCTTGATTTCATCCAAAAAAAGAAGCTTATTATGAAAAATTGCTTTGTAGTTAGATGCCAAATGGGGGCTTTACACATTGATATATTTCATTCTTAAAACAAGACATTAAATGAGCATAATATGTATGAATTATCACATGAATGTCATATGATTGATGAACTTAGATACTTAAAATGTAGTAAAGAACTGGTATTCACTGCTATATTAAATACACTCCTTGTTATATTTGTGAATTAATATAATATAATAAGCTATAAAATCTTTGAAGAAAATATGAATCTGTTACTTTGAGACACCAAATGTATATAAGGATAGCTAGAGCTGAGAAGAAAATGATTAAAGGTACTTAAAAAATTTGTTAAATTATAATTTACCACTCATGAATTGTCTGCTAGCCTAACAATAAAATCATAAACTTGGGGGCTGGAGAGATGGCTCAGCAGTTAAGGCACTTGAGCATAAAGTCTATTTGATTCCCCAGTACCTACATATAGCCAGATGCACAAAATGATGCACACATTTGTAGTTTGTTTGCAGCAGCTAGAGACCCTGATGCACCTATTCTCTCTCTCTATCCATCCTCCCCTCTCAGATGTGGTGGCACTCGCCTTTATTCCCAACACTCAGAAGGCAGAAGTAGGAGGATTGCTATGAGTTTGAGGCCAGCCTGAGATCACACAGTGAATTTCAGGTCAGCTTGTGCTAGAGTGAGACCCTACCTTGAGAAACATATACATATATACATATATATATATATATACATATATATATATATATATATATATGAATGTATATATAGTCTCTAAGTCTGCATTATTATATGTGAGAACAAAGAAAAAAAGCTGAATTACCTTGAAATGGTAGATCAGTTTATTTTTCTTTGTTTTCATATGACACTGGGGATGGAACTCAGGGCTTTGTACATGCTAGGCAAATACTCTACCATTGAGCTATGGCCCCAGCCCAAGAACATTATAAGTTAATGTCTTTCTCTTGCTGTTTCCTTATCCCTGAAATAGAGCTAGTGGCAGTACTTTCTTAATCATATTGTTTCTAACATTAAAAGAATTATTAGGTGAAAAGTTTACCCTACTATCTGTCACATAGTAAGCCTTCACTAAATTGTCATTCTTCTTTGAAGTAAGTTATGAACAAGAATACAGTGGCAATCAGAAATCTTATTTGAATAAAATGTAGAAACTAGCAATTCTTGATTAAACTATACATTTTGTTTAACTAATTAGAATAGTCTTTCTAAATAGCTTATATTATGCCATGAGATTCTAAATTAGTTGAAATGGTAATATAGTCTGGAAATCTTTATAAACTTATGATAGAAACCCCTTCATTTTTCAATGAGTATATATATGTGTGTGTGTGTGTGTGTGTGTGCGTGTGTGTGTGTAAATTTAATGTTTAAATTGTTTCATTCTATAATTGCAATTATGTAATGTACAAAATAGGAAAATTCATAGAGACAGAATGTAGATCAGTGGTTTCCAGAAGCAGGGGGAAAGAGATGAGAAGTGATTGGTAATAGGGATGACCTGATTAGAATATTCTGGAACTAGAAAGTGGTGGTGATTGAATGAGCTTACAAATATACTAAACTTGACCAAACTGTACAAATTAAATGAGTATTGTATATAATATGTGAATTTTATTATTTTAGGGAGTTTCTGTCAAAGATAACTCAGAATCAAAGTGAAGTTGTTTATACTATCTTTATAAAAATGAAACAGCAAAGTGGGAAGGTTTTGAAGGAAGCATTCTTGTGCAAGATTTCCTGATAGTAACCATCAAAAAACACTCTGCTAGCACCAAAATCTTTCAATGAATGTACCACAGATGCAGAAGGCTCTTCAATAAGAACATATACCTAGCAATCATGGATTCAATACTTGACTGATGTCACTCTATTAATTAGTAATTGTAACAAAGAATTGATATTTCATAGTATCTTA
Source organism: Dipus sagitta (assembly GCA_036346955.1). Classification (NCBI taxonomy): domain Eukaryota; kingdom Metazoa; phylum Chordata; class Mammalia; order Rodentia; family Dipodidae; genus Dipus; species Dipus sagitta. The sequence goes on from CM070776.1 coordinate 68,594,771, forward strand.
TATAATCCTCCTTGCTTTCATCTTTATAAGCTTACTTTTGCCTTAACCTCTTGAATATACACATAGTGTGCTATGACATGTGTATCCCCATTGCAGTGTTCTGCTTTCCAAAATAAGTATCATTGTTCTTTGGAGAATTTATTTCAGATTTGGTTGTTTGTTTTTAGATTAACATTGTTATAAAGTAAGCAAACTATAGTTCCCTGCATGTTCTTTTGAACTCTACTTAAATTTCCTTCTGTTACTTGACTTTGCAAAGAAAAACAAAGTCACAGAAACACTAGAGAAAGGAAGGCCATGGTTCGTCTATCTTCTTGCTCTCTGACAGACAGAATGGGTAACTCTCAATGCATAGTTCCACCAAGTGCAGGCCCATGCTCCAGATAACTGACTGCACTGAGTTGTATGTACCTGTTTTCCTCTGAAAATTTGTAGAATTGTGTTCCTGTAAGGGTATTAGACATTTACTTAGAAAATTACCTGTTCAACCCCAAAGTGCAATGTAATTTCCTATTAAGGCACAATTTTATGAAAAAATATTCAATTAAGTGGAAGAGTAATACAAGCTAAGCATACTCTTGAATATTAGTGTGAAATTACTTAATATTATACCAAGAGATTTTACCCTTTCCAAACTGTAATGCCAGTTTTTTGACCCTATCCTTTCCTGTTTCCATCTTCTGACAATTGAATATAAAAGAATTCTTTATGTACCACTCAGGAAAACATTGCAAAAAAAAAAAGAAAAGGCCAAGCGTAGTGTGGTAGTTTCAATGGATGTCCCCCATAGATTCAGGAGTTTTATTCAAGCTTTTTACTTGGTGTCACTGTGAGAGGAGAGTAGGGTCCAGCTTTAATGTGTGTTTGGGGGTGGATTTAAATTCCAGCATAAGATATGCAAAGCACTTGAGTTCTGCCTAGGGTTCCTGGAGTGTGCTTGCTTGTGGTGATGGTGATTATTGCTTCTCTGTGTGTGTGTGGACCTGCAAAAGGAGGCCAGTGTTTTCCACCATTATGGAACTTGCCTTGGATTTGTAAGCTTCAATAAATTTCCTTTCTACCATAACTGTGTTTGGCCTTGAGGTTCATCCCAGCAACTTGAAGCTATGACACCTAGTAACAACCAGACAGTGTGCCAATTTTAAACTAATTTTAAATTAAATTTTAAATACCATTCAATCACAGAACATAAGGCATATTTACTATAGTTTATGTCTGATTTTTGCCAATTGCTTGGGAGATGTCAATCTTAAACTGTTCTAAATTTCTCTGAACTCAAGAAAAACCTGAAGTCAACAAAATATGAATTTAACTTACAGCATACCAGACATGCCAAGGTAATTTAAAGCAGCAGCCTACTTTGTCAACAGGACATCATTGGGTTGGGGAGATGGCTCAGCAGTTAAGGCGTTTCCCTGCAAATCCTAATGACCCAGGTTTGAGTCCTCAGTACCTACATAAAGCTAGGTACACAGAGTGGCACATGCATCTAGAGTTCATTTGTAGCAGCTAGAGGCTGTGGTGGCCCATATTCTCTCTCCCCTTGCAAATAAATAAATAAATAAATTTTATAAAAAGATTATTTCTAAGCATCCACACGCACCTTACTATAGAGAAAATATGTAGGATCAAGTATTTGTTTTTTAATTAAGACTGTTTATCTTAGAGTTTGGGGAAGGACACTAGAAAATATAACAAGAATATGTGCTATTGAATATTATTTTTATTATAACTTACAGAATAACTCGCTTCTGTGACTGAAACACCATAATGACAAAACACATGTATGTGTTTGGTTCTTCAGCCTTCTGTCATGAGAACTTACTTAACTGACATCTCATTAACTCCAAATAATATATTGCTTTCATTCACAAAGATTATTTACAAGTATACACAAATACAGAATTTGATCACTTAATGGTCTTAATTTAAATCCCAAAGATGAGAATTTGTTCCTTAATTTTCTTTAAACGCATTTTATTTTAGTGTCCCCAATGAATCTATAAAAGGGATATGGGGTCCACACAATAATAAATGTTATATAACTAACTCAAGCCAGTAAAGGTGTAATAAGAATTTATCTGTTTTCCTAGATACCCTAGCCAATCAAAGTTATGGGTTTGTACAATGACACAAACACATATTCTAAGTTACATACCTCCTGCTCTTCTCTAGTTCTTAAATGTCTTATCTTGAGAATGAAGAAAAAGGCATCTCTCACTGTCTTTATAACTCCACATTATAAAAATGAGCAAATTCTAGGTAGAATAGAAAGGTACAGTAATTGTTAAATTGAGGGAAGAGAGTATTTTCAAAGTTTTTTTCAATTATCTGCTTCTATTGAAACGCAGTGATTCAATCTATCCACTGCAATCAAGTGACTATAAAATAGTGTAAGTACTTGAAAATTTTTTGATGGTAATAGAATCCAAGTTTCAATTCTCAGTGCTCTACTTTTTCACATGATAGAATAACTTCCTCATACCACAAGCAATTTCTCCCACTCTCTGATCTATGACTAGTGGCATAAGTATATTGCTTTCAAAGCTTCATAGTGGCTCCTGTTTAGAAGATCCCTGTACCTTCTGTTGGTGTTATCTTGAAATTTTATAATGAGTTAGTCACAATTAATACCATATTATTTCTGAAAATTGACTTGTAAGTGAAATCTGAGGGACAATTGAGCCCATGCATGAGCAAGGTTTTGAGGTAAGACTACTTGGTGTAGCTACCAGTCCTTACTGTCCAACCAACAGATAGCTTTTACAATGCTATGTGGAGACAGAATTCTGGCAGACCCATGCTGTATAGAGCCAAGCAAAGTTCAAAATGGGCACAAAATAGGTAGGTTATGTTTATGAGTAAGTGGGATTACTGAGAACCTATATTTTCTTTTCCAACCAGATTTTCCACTGGGATACAGAATGAAGATAGGGATGTTCTAAGAAGTACACCTAACAAAAGAACACTGAAAGAGAACTAGAAACTAGAGGCTGGATAATAGAAATGGTTTTGGAAAAATCAGATTTATGAATTTTATGTTTGAAAAATTCTACATAGCATATCATTGTAAGAATTTCCTAGACTTTTAAAAAAATTAGTTATTTTATTTTCAAGCAGAGAGAGATAAAAGAGAGACAAAGACAGAGCAAATGGCATGCTAGGGCTTCCAGCCACCACAAATGAACTCCAGATGCATGTGCCACTTTGGGCATCTGGCTTTACATGGGTACTAGGGAATCAAACTTGGGTCATTAGGCTTTGCAAGCAAGTGCCTTAACCACTGAGCAATCTCTCCAGTCCTCCCTAGACTTTTGAATGCTCACTAACATACATGAAAAATGGCCCCTATGTATGTTTTAATTCTCTTAAATTTTACTAATTTTAAATTGGACCTCAGCACATATGCATACACTTTACTTAGAGGAAAGTTGTGATTTTCTTTATAAAAGCAAGATTCTAAAGGAACCATGACATAACTAACATATTTAGAAGAGAATATGCTCAGTCAAAGCCACTTTATATTTTTTTATATTGAGAGTAATAAGAGTACAAAGAATAAGAGATAATATGAGCAAAGACCTTGTGGAATAGTCTCCTAGTTAAATTTCATTGATAAAATAACAATAAAGAAAACCCTCAGACATCACTGATGAGCCTCATAAGAAAAAGAATCTATGACTCAAACACCAAAGAAAATATTGGGAGAAAGCATGAGCTTAGGATTTCCTATGTTCAAATAGTATAAGAAAAGTAAAGTAGAATGGCTTGATTGTGTCAGTTCAGATTGCCAATATGACTCAGAGACAGAAAAAAAATGCTTCTTGTGGATGGGCCCAAGAAGAGTGTAGAAACAAGCTCAAAGACTGCTGACAGATGTAAGGAAGTTTCATTATGATAGGCATGCACATCCATAACCCAAAAGGCCCCAAACTGAAGTTCAGATGGCAATAAGGTGATTGTAATAAGTCATCATGAGGATATGATATCTTAGATTCGATGTTTTCTTCCTTATTGCCTTATCATATCTAAATGCTTCCAGTTTAAATAAAGTCCTGGGGAAAAGGGAAAAGGGAAGTGTCCAAAATTAGCTAAATCTCAAGAACTTTGTAGAACGAAAGCTAAAGAGAGAGAAAAAAAAAAGTCTAGCTATAGATAAATAAGCCTACATTGCTTGCAAGGTCAGGGTTTTGGCATGAGACATAAATATGTTACAGAGATGTGCATTTAGTCCTGCAACCAAAGCTCGCATATTTTTCATAGGTGACAAACAAGAGTCCTACCATCACCTCATCAAATGTGCCCTAGATGACCATAGCAATAAATGTTATTATGTGAAAAAGATAAAATCTTAAGGAGATATTTTCATTTTAAAAGCCTATGTATTTTATCAATCCAATTCTGATATTAAATTAGGACTTCTCTTATTTTACCAAAATTGGCAGATGTGCCTGTAGCTGTCTAGTTATATTCAAGGGTCCATCAATAGTATACAGACTATATTTGGAAAACCACTGTTCTAGTGAAATGATGTCAGATCTGTATACAAGTAAAACTTCCTTTCTAAGCTGTATTTTAACTAATAATTTTGGATTATTCCATGTTACAAAGTTCTACATTGGAGGAGAACTTTATGTAAAGTACTTTAGAATTGGACCAAACGTGTATTACAAGTAATTGGTAAATGGCCATGAACTTTATGTGCACAGCAGCCTTTATAAATAACATCAATTGTTGTGGCAAATTTAAACTGTGTCTAAATCACTGCTTTTATAGGATATCAATATTAAGAGATCTTCATTAGCACATTTCAAGTAAAATGGTATGTCCCAAATGAACAGAAATCAATTTTGTTATTCATTAGATCCATACACATGGTAAATGATTCCAGAGTTTGAATTGGTTTGGGAAAGATTGCCAAAACTTTTATCATTGTAAGTTTTATGCCAAATTCCTCATATCTTATAAGATGTTTCAGTAGCTTATATTAAGAAATTCTAACTGAGCAATCTATTATCTATGCCAACTTTGACATAGGATACTACTTGTTGGTTCATGTTCAGAAATGAAACTGATTAGAACACTCACGGCTTTCAAGTCTCAATTAAGATAATTATTGTTGGGCTGTAGAGATAGCTCAGCAGTTAAGGAACTTGCCTGTGAAGCCAAAGGACTCAGGTTCAATTCCCCAGTACCCACACAAGACAGATGCACAAGGTGGTGCATAAGTCTGCAGTTTGTTTACAGTGGATAAAGACACTGGAATACCCATTCTCTCTCTCTCTCTCTCATAAATAAATAAAATATTTTTTAAAATATAATTATTGTCTGTTTTTAGGAAGACACAGTTTCTCTCATAGTAGTTATGTCCAAATACTTCTTAGAAAGGCCCCTAAATTATTTTACATATAATCAGATAGATATATATTAGTAATTGTTTTCATACACACCTGGATTATTCATATAATGACAAATTCTCAGCTATATTTTAAACTTTATTAGATATTATGATATTGAGTGCATGAAATAAGAGATATGATACATTTAGAAGAAAGTGTTATTTAGTTAGGTCACATTGTAGATTTGAACCAACTCCTTGTATGACTTGTATAAATAGTTACATAGATAAAGAAGGTAAAAAACCAAATTCAAAAATGTTTCAGTTACCTTTTTGTCTCAAAGACAAACATCCAACCAGAAACAGCTTATGGGAGGAAAGGGTTGATTTCAGGCTTACAGATTCCAGGGGAAGTTCCATCATGTTAGAAGAAGCTGGCTTACTTCCAAAGATCCACAGCAGAGACACAACAACAAGCACCCACAATCACAAACAGCCAGATATCAAACTGGTTCTGAACATACCTTATAGGGCTGGACAGAAGATTTATCCCAATGACTTGCTCCCTTCAGCAGGGATCTGCTTGTTGGGGAATTAGGTACAAAGTTTAATCTTAATAAAAAAAAAAATTCTTGACTCTGTGGAACCATACATTCAAATCAATGCTAAAGTTGAGGTAGTACCTCAGTGATAATACATTTTTTTAGCATGAAAATGGTCCTGAGTTCAATCTCCAACAATGCAAGACATTACTAGTTGGAACATAATATTCAAGTATAGTTTTAACTTTTGTCACTTTATTTGAAATACAGTTAAGTTCACTTTTGCAGTTCCTAGTTCATTTTTATTTCATCCCTCCTTCATCCTACCTGGTTTAAATAATATATTTATTATTTTCCGAATATTTAATAGATTATTCAGATTCTAAGAAGTAAAGCTATATACAAGCAGGTATACCAAGGTTGGTATCACCCCCTTCTATCCCTATCACCTTTAATTTTACCTTTCTTTCCATCTTCTTCTCATGAATACAGTCACTAACTTTATTGGTTGCTTTTTCATATTTACTAAATGTAGTGTTGTTAAATAGAGATTTTGCATCAAGTGGAAGATTAATTCATATTTTGTTTTGTCTTTGTTGCTTCAAGAATACCATTTTATAGAATGTATGTTTCATGTTTTACTAACACTATGGACTGGAAATAATTATATATTAGGTCATCTTTCCTCATTTTTTGTCGCTACCCTTCCCGTCCAGCGGAATAAGACAACGGCAATCGGAACTCTTCTTGAAGCAATTTATTCAGGAACCCTTTACATCAGAAAGCGGAGGCCCCCGATACCAAACCCTCCACCCTAGATATAGCCAGCCTGACCCAATCAGCAGCTGCCACGTGGGCGTAGACAACAGGGCGCAGCCGACCACCTGATGGTGGTCTGATCTTGTGTAGCGCTGTACATGCGCACTTTGCAGTGTGTACGTGTTTAATCAGAAGGGGAAGCAGGAAATGGTGCTTAGTCATGAGACTTGGCAGCCGGCCCGGGCGCCATCTTGGGATGGCCGCCACACCCGCTCTCCACAGTTCCCCCTTCTTTACTATAAAAACGGCAGAGAGAATGCCTGTCTTAGGTTGTCCCAAGGACCAATGCTCCTTACCCGTCATTGGGCGACAAACAGCTTGAGGTTTGTTCCCTGTCTTAGGTTGGTAGTATGGTCAAGGAATCTTACCTGTTACTGGCTACTTCTCTAGCATGCCGAGCCACACCTGAGGGGACTGACCCACCTCCACAGCTGCAAAGGCCTGTACTATGAGCGCTCAATCTCGTTTATGCTTTGCCCTCATGTTGCACATACACCACAGCATGAAGCCACTAATCAGAATCAGGCAAAAGGCCATAGTCCCTATGCCCGCCCATTCCTTCAAGTGCGACATTGCTTGTTGAATCCAAGTAGACAATCCTGCAGCAAGGGACGCATCCACTCTGGTAGAGTTGATGTGGATGATGGACAATCGCAGGTCTCTCACGAGCACATCAAATTCACGGGACCAATTGCCTGTAAGATAACTGGAAAGAACTCGAGACAAATTAGCCGCCCTGCTGGCATTTTTGAAATGGTACTGAGGTCACACAAAAACTGGACAGTCTCCATTCACAGCCCAACTGGGCTACTTCCATCAAAACATCTACCTGTTCCTGAACAAGATCTACTCTTTGATTAAGCAACATAATGCCTGCACTGCGAGGTTGATCAAACCAGGCTCCCGTCTGATTGTACAAACGGACACAGGAACTTTGCTCAGTGATATTTTTAACTAGCTGAAAACACAAAACTCCTTCAAGGGGTAAACTCCATGACTCTTGAAGAGCAGCTAAGTCTCCCTCAAACGGCAGGAAAGGTAATTGCAAAGTGCTATTGGCAACAAAAAACCTGGGGTATACTTGTGCAGAATGCAAAATTGGCAGTGGTCTAGGGAAAAGTGGAAGGATTCCCCATCTTAATTCTTGACTAATTACCATCCATGGGCACATCATCAGCAGTAGCAGCAGTGTTTCCTTTTGCAGGAGCATCTTGTTCAGGAGATGATATCACACGTGTCAGCTGCTCTGGAATCCACACTGGCCTGTCATGACCCTGGGGAAACACACAAACAGATCCTCTCGCCCAGATTAACACCGGATCAGGGCCATTCCATTGACCAGTGAGAATATCTCTCCACATCACTTGACCCTTTTTGGTCACATCTGGATGAACATGACGGTCCGATGCTGAACGCCCTTGCTTGTCCAATTGAAAAATTTCAAAGTCAGAAGAGCAGGGGGTCTCTGGGGGGTCTCCCATATCCAATTCCCCCCTTTTGTTTAACTAAACATTCCTTCAACGTGCGATGAGCACGTTCAACAATGCCTTGCCCTTGGGGATTATAAGGCAATCCATGTATTAGCTGGACCCCCATGTTTTTACAAAAGGATTGGAAAGATGTAGACGTATACGCAGGGCCATTATCAGTTTTCAATGAACTGGGCATTCCCCAAGCCCCCAAAGCCTCCAGGCAATGTGGGATAACATGCTTGGCCATCTCGCCGCCATGAGGTGAAGCAAAAATGACTCCTGAGGAAGTGTCCACAGAAACATGTATATATTTTACTTTTCCAAACTCAGGGACATGGGTAACGTCCATCTGCCAAATGTGTAAAGGGCATAGCCCTCGTGGATTAACGCCTAAAGTAGGTTGGGGGATCATTGGGGCACAACCTGTACAATTTTTAACTATTTCTCGAGCGTCAGCTCTAGAAATATCAAATCTAGAGGACAATGTTTTAGAATTAACATGAAATTGAGAATGAAATTGTCGGGCGCAATCTAAAGGGGAAAAGGTGGAGAACACAAAAATGGCGCGAGCCGCCCTATCTGCTAAATCATTACCTGCCACCAGTGGTCCTGGCAAACCTGTATGAGCTCTAATATGTTGTACAAAAAAGGGAGCTTTCCTTTGCCAAATAATTCTCTGCAAATTTAATAAAAGATTTCCAATGACACTCTTCAAGCTAATTTTCCCTGTAATTTCAAGAACTTTAAGAATGTTCACTACATATAACGAATCTGAGATTAAGTTAAATGGGCAAGAAAATTGTTCAAATACTTGTATAACTATTTGTAATTCTACCACTTGTGGAGATGCTGGCGGAAAAGAAATAATAATGGGTGCAGAGCCAGAAACAACATAAGCCCCAGCCCCTGTTTTTGACCCATCTGTAAAAATAGCGGGACAATCCACTAGGGGCATTTTAGAAGTAGCCCGGGGGAATATAACAGGATGCTCACTGACTAATTGTAATATTGGATCTTTAGGATAATGATTGTCAATGATGCCACCGTACATACATCTCAGGATAGCCCAATCATCAATAGTGGCAGTAAGAATTTCCCATTGTTGAGCAGAATAGGGAATTATCAACCTGGTAGGCTCAGAGCCAAAATACTGAAGGCATTGATGAATTCCCATCATTGCTAGCTGAGCAACAGCAGTCGGATAATGAGTTAGAGTTTTAGCAGGAGAAATTTTTGGATGAACCCATAGTAATGGAGCTCCTTGCCACAATACCCCGGTGGGCTGCTTTTCAGTTGATAACACACACAATAAAATAGGGCCATTTTCCTCTCTTCTCACCAGGGTCGCTTCTCCAATACTTTGTTCAACAAGAGTTAAAGCCTGCCTAGCTTCCTCAGTCAAATTATGAGGCGAATTTAAATCAGGATTCCCAGGTAAAACATCATATAGAGGTTGTAATTGTTTATTGGTTAGCTTTAAATATGGTCTGATCCATTGAATATCCCCAAGTAACTTTTGAAAATCATTAAGAGTATGTAACTTATCTACCCTAAACTGAATCTTTTGCGGGTATATCTGATCTGGAAAAATTTTAGCCCCCAGATAATTAACCACCTTATCCTTTTGTACCTTTTCAGGGGCTATAAATAAATTCTTTAATTTTAAATCCTCAATCATCATTTGATAAGCATCATTCACTAGAGTATCATTAGGCCCAGCCAAGAGTATATCATCCATGTAATGAAGGCATCTGACATTTGGAAATGTCTGCCTTACTCTCTCTAATACCTTTCCAACATAAAGTTGGCACATGGTAGGGCTATTGGCCATTCCTTGAGGTAGAACTATCCATTCAAAGCGTTGATCAGGTGACTCATGATTTATAGAAGGAACAGTAAAGGCGAATCTTTTTGTGTCTTTCTCATTTAGAGGTATCGAAAAGAAGCAATCTTTTATGTCCACTACAATTACAGGCCAATATTTAGGTAATGTAGATGGAAGGGGCAGAACTCTTTGCACTGGCCCCATGAGAACCATTTGGTTATTGATGGCCCTCAAGTCATGTAGTAATCTCCATTTTCCTGACTTCTTTTTAATCACAAATATAGGTGTATTCCAAGGGGAGGTCGAGGTCTGCAGATGGCCCAGGGCCAGTTGTTCTTGTACTAATTCATGGATTGCTTGTAATTTCTCTGAGGGGAGAGGCCACTGAGGAACCCACACTGGATCCTCAGACTTCCATGTAATGGGAAGTGCTTCCTCAGTGGCCACTAGGAAAAACCCAGCCCCTGCCTGTCCAGTTTTAGTTTAACTGGTAATGGAGACTTCCGTCCTTGGGAATATTTCCCTAAACCATGTCCCTCCACATGCCCCATGTTTTGCATCATTTTGTGTGCTTTGGAACTATAATAACCTTCATTAGTAAGAACATAACCCATTTCTGTCATAATATCTCTTCCCCAAAGGGAAACGGGGACCTCCAGAATATAAGGTTGAAACAGACCAGAATGTCCTTCCTCATCTTGCCAGCGTAAAGTTTGTGCACTCATTTCTGGCTCTTTAGCATAGCCCAGGCCACGTAACACCTGCTCTGAAACTTGTCTGGGCCAATTTTGTGGCCAATCTGTTCTGCTTATGATACTTCTATCTGCCCCTGTATCAAGTAATCCAGTTATTTTCCTTCCATTAACTTTGAGGGTGAGCAAAGGGCGAGACCCAAGCTCCATGGAGCAAAACACCATGGTAGTACCTGTGGAGCCAAATCCTTTATCTCCACGGTGTACGTTTTTTGACGGAAAAGACTCATGACAGCTGGGTATTATTAAAAGCTGAGCAATCCGATCTCCTGGGGAAACAGCTGAGACTCCCCGAGGGGAGGAGACCATGACCTTTACCACTCCTGTGAAGTCTGGATCAATAACCCCTGGGTGAACTATTAAACCCTGCATGGTAATAGAACTTCTGCCTATTAGTAGTCCAACGGTTCCTGTGGGGAGAGGGCCTTTAAAATCAGTTTCTATCAGCTGAGGTCCCATTTGTGGGGTTAATATGAGTCTGGTGGTGGAACAGAGGTCGAGTCCTGCACTCCCCCTTGTGGCTCTTCTGGGCAGTCCCACTGCATCGGAGGCCACAGACTGGGCCATTGCTCTGCCATGGCCCCATATATTTGAGGGCCCTGGGGTCGAGGGCCCCGCATCCCGTTTTTTGGCCGCGCACCTCCATATCCTGCAGTTATAGACTGTCCATTAATATCTTTTACTGATGTACATTCTTTTGCCCAATGATTTCCTTTACGGCACCTTGGGCAGAGGCCAGGTATTTTAGGTCGCGGCCCTTCAGATATCTGTAACTGCGAGCATTGGCGCTTCAAGTGACCTGGCTGTCCGCACTTAAAGCAGTTCCCTGTTTTTACTCCTGAGCGACCCCGGGCCATTTGCATAACTGCAGCAGCAAGGCCAGCATTCGTTAGGGGGCCTCCTATCTCTCTGCAGATTTTCATCCAAACTTCTAACCCTCTGTTCTTATAAGGATTAATAGCTTGCCTACATTCTTTGATGCATTGCTCAAAAATCAACTGTTTTATTAGTGGCATAGCAGTGTCAGGGTCTCCAAAAATTCTCCCCGCAGTTTCAACCATGCGAGCCACAAAATCAGCAAATGGCTCCGTTGGCCCCTGCACGATCTTGGTCAAATTTCCTGCCACTTCCCCTCTATTTGGGTGAGCCTTCCATGCTCTAGTGGCAATAGTATTAATTTGCTCATATACTTGGGGCGGATAACCTGTCTGCTGATTTGCAAATCTTCCTTGTCCCAAAAGCATGTCCTGATCCCCAGCTGCCTGATCAGCGGCATATTCAATAAGGAATGCCTTCCAATCTAAATATTGGCCAGGAGACAAACAGGCTCGAGCCAAGTTCTGCCAATCAGTAGGAGTCATGCAATAGCGATTAAGACTTTCTAGCATGACTACTACATATGAAGCACTAGTACCATATGCACGCACTCCTTCAGCTAGTCTTTGTATGATTTTCCAGTCTAAAGGTTCATGATATCTATCCCCCTGATTATTCTGAAAAACGGGGAAGCAACCCTGAACGTGCAGTTCTCTCCACACCCCTGGACATAAGCTCCGTCCATCCGGCTGACCGGGAGCACAGTGCTGTGGCCGCGGAGGCCCTGGAGCAGATGGTGGAACCTCTAATTTAATTGAATCCACTCTCTCCACTAACTTTTCCAGCTCTTCATCTGAATCTTCCTCCTCTGAACTTTTCCCTTTCTCGGACTCCAGGGATCGCTCTTCTTTCAACTGTTCTAAGACTTCATTTCCTCTTTCAATTTCTGCTACACACTTCCCTTCTCGGTCAGTCAAACAAGAATGAACAAGTTTCCAGATAGACTTTATTCCTGGAAGAGTCAGTCCCTGATCTTGTGCAAAATCTATATCTCTCCCTAATTTATCCCAACCAGCAATAGTTAAGTGTCCAGAAACTACAAACCAAGGAGCAATCTCATCTACAGCTTCTATGAATCTCTGTATAGTGGCACTCTTCAGCCCTAGTCCTTTCGCTTTCAATAGATCTTTCAGTACAGATGCCGCAGTTTTACTAGAAGAGGTATTACCCATTTTGAATACTTGTCCACTACTGGGAACTTTATAGTCTCTCTACCGGAGAACTTTCCTTTCAACCTTGTGTCCCACTTACCTGGGAACTTACCAGCTAGCTGCCCTGACTGCGACGAGTTCTGAGTTCCCCGTACGGGCCACCACTTGTCGCTACCCTTCCCGTCCAGCGGAATAAGGCAACGGCAATCGGAACTCTTCTCGAGGCAGTTTATTCAGGAACCCTTTACATCAGAAAGCGGAGGCCCCCGATACCAAACCCTCCGCCCTAGATATAGCCAGCCTGACCCAATCAGCAGCTGCCACGTGGGCGTAGACAACAGGGCGCAGCCGACCACCTGATGGTGGTCTGATCTTGTGTAGCACTGTACATGCGCACTTTGCAGTGTGTACGTGTTTAATCAGAAGGGGAAGCAGGAAATGGTGCTTAGTCATGAGACTTGGCAGCCAGCCCAGGCGCCATCTTGGGATGGCCGCCACACCCGCTCTCCACAATTTTTGTATTTGCATGGTGTCTACTCTGTGTACATATGACATAGTTTCATTGAATCACTTTATCTGTGTGTGCACTGTTTCCAATAGTTTGTCATTACAAACAATATTTTTTAAATGCCCATATTTTTTTGTGTTGCTGGTAATTTGTCATCAGAGTAAAATTAGGCTAAATTCTTAACAATGGGATTTTAACCTCATAAATAACTGCATGAATAGTCTTACTTATAACAACTTCATGAATAGTCTTACATATAAGTATCAATAGGCCAGGCATGGTGGTACATACCTTTATTCTCAGCACTCAGAAGATAGAGGCAGGAGGACCACCATGACTTCGAGGCCACCTTTAGATTACATAGGAAATTCCAGGTCAGCCTGGATTTAGAGCTAGACCCTGCCTTGAAAAACAAAAATACACAAAAAAAGATCAATTACCCTCCAAAGTGCTTGTGGCTATTATCATTCTTTTTAAAAATTTATTTTTATTAGATATGTACAAATTTAGTATGTAAACAACATATGTTGGTACCATACTTTCCCTCCCCCCTACTCCTTTTCTGAAGAGGACCTCTTCATTGGGGATTTAGGTCAACCCCATGGGGATTATAGATCATGCATTATGGAGGCAGAAGCCAGTTATGGGGGAGAGGCAATGTCTCCATGCAAAATGTCCCAACTTGTGGTTCTAACAATCTTTCCACCCTGTCTTCTGCAAAATTCTACTTCAGTGATGGGCATTTAGGATCCTCTGGATCTTGGGTGTGGCAGGTGTTGAGTGTCCAAAATGTCTATATCCTTCACCCTTGTGTGGATATAAGATTAACTAAGAAAGCATTCTTGCTCATTTCCCCAATTCCTCTGTGGTTTCAGCTAGGGCTGGGGTGGACTGCACTGGGTCATTTATCTCTTCATGTCTTGTTCTCATCTGAAAAAGAGAAGCATATTCTCCAGTGGAGAGTGAAGCCAACACCAGTTAAGGGGGATGACCATTATTAATTTAGAGAGAATTTAAAGGGCTTAGACCCACTTGTAGCCCCAGATTAGTGGGAATTTGACAATGGAAAGCAGAATGATTATCTGGATATGATTTCGACTTTTTTCCCAGTTCCAAATACAATTTCCTTTCCACTGAGTGGGTCTGTTAGCCAATCCAAGAGCAGTTGGTTACCCACTATGGCTGTGTGCCACTATTGCACTTATGTGAGCGTCATGTCAGGTTATTTGCTTATGAGTCACCTAGACTTTGAATTGCTTGGACAGATGTTGGCCACTTTCCCCTAGTAGCTCATGTAGTGTGTTCCATCACTAGATGGACTAATTATCTGGGAACTGACTCTCTTCTGGATTTCAAACATGATCCATGCCAACAGTGTATGGTGTCTTGAGCAGTAGGGTCTTACCATTAACAACTGGTGGGTAATCAAGTGCTTTGACAAAGGTCTGTCTTGATTGTGTTCGGAGATCTAGTAGTGGATATAAATCACATCCTGGTACAGGGAGTTACAGGCTAGCACCAAGGGAAAACAAAAATGAAAAAGACAGATAAGAAAGAGAAACAGGACAAATTTAAGATTAGGCTTCATCTCACCATCTCCAGGGCCCTTTGATTCAGATGGTCCTCCTAAGACTCTCTTGAGGGTTGTGATTTTAGTCTAACTTCTAGGATATAGGATTCTATGGTACCAGTTCAATTTGGGTTGGATTTTATGTTCCGCCCCCCATACACACCATTCCCCTTCCCCCAAGCCCTGCCTTCCCTATTGTCCAAGCCTTCAGATGCCATTCAGGTATGTCAGCAATGCAGGCTGACCCAGGTTAGGAACCACAGATGAGTGAGACTATTTCTCTACACATTTCATTGTGTCATTTTTTTCTTGCTGCAGAGTAGAATTCCATTGTGTAGATATATCACATCTTGGTTACCCACTCTTCCAGTGATGGGCACCTGGGTTGATTCTAGTTCTTACCTACTATGAATTGAGCAACTATAAATATGGTTGAGTAAATATCTCTGAACTGAGATGTGGAACTTTTAGGGTAAATGCCCAGTAAGGGAAAAACAGGGTCTGTTGGTAGCTCTATATTCATCCTTTTCATGTGTCACTATATTGATTTCCATAGTGGTTGAACCAGCTTACATTCCTACCAACAGTGAATGTGTTCCTATTTCTCCACATTCTCAACAACATTTCTTTTCATTTCATTTTTAATATTTTATATCCTTATTGGAGTAATATGGAATCTCATAGTTGTTTTTATTTGCATTTCCCTAATGGCTAGGGATGTTGAATATTTTATTAAGTGTGTGTTAGTAATTTATAATTCTTCCTGTGAGAACTCCCTATTCAGTTCTCTTCCCCACTTTTGGAGTGAGTTGTTTGAATTTTTATTGTTTAGTTTTTTGAGTTCTTTGTAGATTCTAGATATTATGCTTCCATCAGTGGTATAGCTGGAAAAGATTTTCTCACATTCAGTGGGTAATTTATTGGCTCTGCTTATGGTATGTTTGTCTGCGTGAAAGCATTTTACCTTCATGAGATCCTATTGGTTCAGTGCTTGTTTAATTTCCTGGGATACTGGGGTTTTGTTCAGGAAGTCTTTTCCCAGTCCTATATTATGGGCCATGCGTCCTATTGTTTCTTCCAGTAGCTGAAGAGTTTCTGGTCTTATATTGAGGTCTTTAATTCATTTGGACTTGATTTTTGAGTATGGCAAACTTAGTGGATCTAATCTCAATTTTCTGCATATGGTCATCCAATTTGCCCAACACCATTTTTTGAAGATGCTGTCTTTTCTTCTGTCTACCTTATTGGCACCCTTGTCAAAAATCAAGTAGATGTAGTTATTTTACCTAAGGTATTGGTCTTCAATTCTATTACATTGGTCTATGTTTCTGTTTTTATTCCAGTACCATGCTATTTTTGTCACTATGGCTTTAGATTGGTTGTGGTGATACCACCAGAGGTGATTTCTTTCTTTCTTTTTCTTCTTGGTGAGGATATGTTTGAATATTCAAGGCCTTCTGCCATTCCATATGAATTTTTTTGTATTAATCCAGGTTTGAATCCATGTTCACTGTCTTTACTTTCATTTTTGAAGTCAGTGAATATGGTCAAGTTGGGACCATTTTAGATTCCTCTCTGTCCTCCCCCCTCCACAGGGACCCTCCTTGTTTGAGTATATGGGTCGTGCATTGTGGGGTTAGCTTTTAGTTTGGGTAGGAGGAAATGTCTCTGCGTGTCATGACCCAACGTGTGATTCTGACATTCTTTCCACAAATTTCTCTGAGCCATGTTGGGTTCATTTTAGGTCTGCTACCATGTTGAGATCTTGGGCACCTCTGTGTCTCTAGATATCTGATTTGATTGGGATTGATTATTCTTTGTGTCTATCTCCTTCACCGTTGTGCTGGTTCCGGTTCGCCAAGAAAACAGCATTGTTGTATGTTTCCCCAATTATTCCTAGTTTCAGTTCAGGCCTTTCTGAGGTATGATGGGGTGGTTCTCTCCTTAGGATCTGTGTCTATCTGAAAAAGAGAAGCTGATTTTCCAATGGAAAGTAAAGTAGCACCAATAAATGTTATGACCTTTGTTTTGTAGAGAGAGTTTAATAGAGAGTGGGCTCATTTTTGCTATGGTTTTGACTTGTTTCCCAGCTCCAGCTAAGGGTTACATTCCATTGAGCAGATCAGGTAGCCAAATCGAGAGCGGTTGGTTTCCCACCATGGCTATACGCCACTATTACACTTGTATGAGCATCACATCAGGTTGTTTGCTGTAAACAGTTTAGACCACGCTTTGTTTGGACAGATATTGGTCATTATCCCCCAGTCACTCATGTAGCACCTTCCATCTCTAGACACGTTAACTATCTGGGGACTGACTCTCTTTCAGCTTTCAACCATGTCACTCCATGATACATGCTAACAGTGTGTGGTGTCTTCAGCAGTAGGGTCTTACCAGTAACTTCTGGTGGGTCTTCAAGTGCTCTAACATAAGTCTGTCTTTTTTGGGAGACCTTGTAGGTCTCTGTGATCAAAAGCTCATTGTGGATGATATCTACCTGCTGGTACCGGGAGTTACAGGTCAGAGCCCAAGAAGAGAAGGAAGAAAAGGATAAAAGATATAAAAGAGATAGAGAGATGAGAGAGAACAGGGAGAGAGACAGAGACAGAGACAGAGACAGAGAAGCTAAAACAGGAAGAGATAATGGTCAGTTTTCATCATACCCTCTCCATGGCCTTGTGAATCTGGTGTCCCGTCCAAGGGCCTGGTGAAGATTTAACCATTTGGTCTGTTCATTAGGATGTAGAGTTTTATGGTACCATTGTCGTTTGGGTCCAGTTTTGTGTCCCCCACCCCCTACCTTACCCTCCCCTCCCTTCCCGCCCCTCCCATTGTCCAGTCCACGAGATTATTGGTAGGTATGTTGGCAACTTGGGTGGATTCAGGTTAGGAGCTGTAAATGAGTGAGACTATGGGGCGACTATCTTTCAGTGATTGGATGAGTTTGCTGAGAATGATCTGTTCCAAGTTCAACCATTTTTCTTCATATTTCATTGTGTCATTGTTCCTTACTGCTGTGTAGAATTCCATCATGTAGATATACCACATCTTAATTATCCATTCATCTAATGATGGACATCTGGGTTGATTCCAGCTCTTGGCTATTACAAATTGAGCAGCTATAAAGATGGTTGAGTAAGTATCTCTGAGCTGAGGCATGGAGCTTTTAGGGTACATGCCCAGTAAGGAAATAACTAGGTCTGTTGGTAACTCTATAGTCAGTTTTTTTAGGAGTCTCCATATTGTCTTCCAAAGTGGTTGAACCATCTTATATTCCCACCAACAGTGGATGAGGGTTCCTATTTCTTCACATCCTCACCAGCATTTGTTTGCATTTGATTTTTTTGATGTTTGCTATCCTTACTGGGGTAAGGTTTAATCTCATAGTAGTTTTAATTTGTATTTCCCTGATGATTAGGGATGATGAGCTTTTCCTTAGGTGTGTATTTTCCATTTATATTTCTTTCTCTATAAACTAACTGTCCGTTTCCTTGCCCCGTTTTGTGAGTGGGTTGTTCGACTTTTTATTGTTTAGGTTTTTGAGTTCTTTGCAGACTATAGAAATTAGGCCTCTGTCAGTTGGATATTCAGCAAATATTTTCTCCCATTCTGTGGGAAATCTATTGGCACTGGTTATTATATGTTTGTCTGGGAGGAAACGTTTCAGCTTCATAAGATCCCATTGGTTGAGTGATTATTTAAGATCCTATGCTACTGGGGTTTTGTTCAGGAAGTGTTTCCTATTCCTGAATCATGTAATGTTCCTCCTAACTTTTCTTCCAATAGTAGCCAAATTTCTGGTGTTATATTGAGGTCTTTAATCCATTTGGACTTGACTGTTGTGCATGGTGAGATGTGTGGATCTAGTTTCCATTTCCTGCATGTGGTTATCCAGTTTGTCCAGCACCATTTGTTGAAGATGGGTGGAGCAGAGCAAGTCTGAATTTGCAGGGGGCGAGAGTGGGGGCTGAGCAAAGCAGTTTGAAGTCACAGAGTCGGGGTGGAGCAGAACAAGTCTGAAGCCACGTGGGGTGGGGAGAGAGCATTGCGGAGTGGGTGGGAAGTCAGGTAGGGGCAGAGCACGGTGCAGCAGAGCAGGTCTGAAGTTGTGCAGGGCGCGGACAGAACAGAGAAGAATGGGTGGGAAGTCACATGGGGGCTGGGTGGGGCAGAGCAGGTCTGAAGTCATCCGTGGCAGGGTCAGAGCAGAGCAGAGTGGGTCAGAAGTTGCATGGGGTGGACCAAGCAGAGCAGATCTGAAGTTGCAGGGGTAGGGGTGGGTCCAAGTGGAGTGTGTGTGAAGGAAGTTGCAGGGGGTGGAGCCTCATGGGGCGGGTCAAAGCCAAGGGGGGCAGAGAGGAATGGAGTGGTTTTGAAGTCATGGCAGGCAAGGGCAGGACAGAGAGGGTCTGAAGTGGGGGGCTGGAGGGACCAAAGACACGCAGGGTTTGGGGGGGTCTGTGAATGTGAGGGGGTGTGGATCCCAGCAATTGCCTGTGCCTGGTGGCACAGGTGGAACTACTTGCCTGGGTCTCCTTGCTTTCAGTTACTGCAAGAGTAGCCTGAGGCTGGGACTCTTGCTAGGATGGCTACTTGGGGGGGGGGGGGTTGGGGGACTGGTGGTTTACCCAAGAGCGAGGGAATCAGCTGATTCCCTTTTTTGCCGCTCTGTACCCTCCCACTGGTGATCTATTAGAGATTTCTCTCCCCTAAAAGTCCCAATGACCTCTTAATTCCTTGCCTCTCCTTTCTAGGCATTGCGGTGAGGTTAGGCAGATGCCATCTTCATGAGAAGTTCCATGTTTACACCGGACATCCCATGTTTACTCCCATCTGAATTTTGATATCATTTTTTAAATCTCTATGAAGAATGATGCTGAAATTTTTATTGGTATTGTATTAAATTTGTATATTGCATTTGGTGGAATTGCCATTTTTGCAGTAGTAATTCTACCTATCCTAGAGCATGGGGGGTTTTCCCATTTTCTCATGTCCTCCTCATTTTCTTTCATGAGTGTTTTCGTTTTCACTATATAGGTCTTTCACATCATTGGTTACTGTTATTACAAGGAATTTAATTTTTATGTTGCTATTGAAAATGGGTGAGCCTCACTGATTTCTTTCTCTCTTATATTTATCCTTTGCATATAGAAAAGCTACTGACTTTTGTGCAGCGATTTTGTACCCTGCCACTTTGGTGAAGGAAATTATCACCTTTTTTTTTTTTTTTTTTTTTTTTTTTTTTTTTTTTTGGTTTTGTGAGGTAGTGTCTCACTCTAGCCCAGGCTGACCTGAAATTCACTACATAGTCTCAGGGTGGTCTCGAACTCACTGTGATCCCCCTACCTCTGTCTCCCGAGTGTTGGGATTAAAGGCATGCGCCACCACACCTGACCTTCTTTTCTGTTTTTAATACATGTTTGCCCTCTAGTTATTCTCTGTCTAGAGTGAAGACTATTGGCTTTTCTATGCTGGCTTTAAATCCTAACTTGCAACATTGTCTTTTTGTCTGGGTTAGTTTAGTCACTAATAACTTATGGATTTCCAGAAAAATGTCATGTGCATTTGCCATTTTAAATTGTTTTATATACCAACTTTTATGCTTTCTTATGTTTTACTTAATTTTGGATGCTTTATTATATACTTGTATATTCTCCAAACAGTAAATGAACATTCTTTCTAGGCAAATGAATTAACAAATCTAGAAATGTATCACCTGGCTTATACTCCAAGATCATGCATACATTGTTTTTATAGGAGGAACTCCAATAAACTCTGTCAATACATTACAAGATATAATAACTGAATGGGCAAATGTTATCTTTTTATGTGTGTGTGATATGTGTGCATGTTGATATGTGTCACTGCAGGCATGCATGTGGAGATCAGATGACTACTTTGGATGCTGGTTTTCTTTCCAACTGTTTAGAGGCAGAGCCTCTTGATATTCATTACTATGTATTTCAGACTATCCCATGAGCTTCTAGGGATTCCCCTGTCTCTATCCCCCACCTTACCAAAAGAATACTAGGATTATAGACACTGCATCTGTCTTTCCATGGGCTCAGGGGATCCAAACTCATATTGAATCTCACTAAACCTGGAGTTCACCAATTAGAATAGAGTAGCCAGAAAGTCTCATATGTCCTCAGGTCTCTGCCTCTTGAGCACTAGGACTATAGACATGCACTGCTCCACCTGGATTTGATATAGATGCTGCAGATTGAACTTAGGTCTTCGTGCATAGGCAGTAAGCTGTTTATTCATCGAGCTGTACCCCAGGTCCTACGCTAAATTTATTTTAATATTTATTTATTTATTTGCAAGGAGAGAGAAAGAGAGAGAGGAGAACAGAGAGAATAGGCATGGCAGGGCCATCAGCCACTGTGAACAAATTCCAGATGCATGCACCACTTTGTGCATCTGGCTTTATGAGAGTACAGGGGATTTGAACCTGGGTTGTTAGGCTTTGTAGGCAAGTGGCTTAACCACTTAGCCATCTCTCCCGCCTGACTATGTTAATTTTTTAAGGAGAAAAATTTTTACCCTGAGATCCCATCATGGTAAGGCTACATTCTACCTCTGATTGGTTTCTGTTCTTAAGAATTAACCCTCTGGGCTGGAGAGATGGCTCAGCAGGCAAGGGGCTTGCCTGCAAAGCCTAATGACCTGGGTTTGATTCCCCAGTACCCATGTAAAGCCAGATACAAAAGGTAGCACATGTGTTTGGTGTTTGTTTTCAGTGGCTAGAGGTCCTGGCATGCCCATGCTTTCTGTCTCTCTGTTTCTCTGTCTCTCTGTCTCTCTGTCTCTCTGTCTCTCTCTCTGTGTGTGTCTCTGTCTTTTCTCTCTCTTTCTCTTCTCTCTGTATCTCTCTACTTGAAAACAAACAAATAAATAAAAAAGAACTAACCTGGGTTGGAGAGATGGCTTTGCTCTTAAGGTGCATGCCTGGAAAGCCAAAGGACCCAGGTTCGATTCCTCAGTACCCATGTAAGCCAGATGCACAAGGTGGCACATGCATCTGGAGTTCATTTGCAGTGGCTAGAGGTCCCAGGCACACCCATTCTCTCTACATATATCTGCCTGATTCTTTCTCTTTCTCCAATAAATAAGTAAATAAAAAAATATTTTTAGAAAAGAATGAACCTTCTATAGTTATTTTTATTAAAAATGGAGTCAAAAAGCCAAAAGAAAAAAATATTTCCCCCTAATTGCAATTTTGAAATACATAGAGAAAACAAAAAAGCTTTGTAAGTTCATGAGAAATGACACATAATTTAAATAATAAACAGTACCTCTCTAACTTCAAGCAATATCTAAAAACAACTGTCCACTGAAAAATCTTTCTAGAGACCTAAAGGTCACTGGTGAGGAAAAACATTATTTTCCAAATCAGAGTGATGGACTTTAAGGCAAGTATTTTTTATTTTAATATCATAATAATCTAGATTTTAATATTTTATTATTTACTTATTTATTTGCAAAACAGAGATAGAGAGATAATGGGCACACCAGGGCCTCCAACCAGTGCAAACAAACTCCAAACACATGTGCCACCTTGTGCATCTGGCTTACGTGTGTTCTAGGGAATCGAACCTTTAGCTTTACAGGCCTTAGCCACTAAGCCATCTCTCGAGCCCTAAACTATAAATTTTCTATTCATTTCAATATATATAGTTTTATAAATGTATAAGTGTGTGTGTGTGTGTGTCCTTAATTCACAAAGTAAACTAGCATGCTTTTCATGAGTGATACAGAAACAGTTGTAAAAGGCCAAATATTTTTTTCTTTAAATTTGTGTGTGTGTACCCACATGTGTACACACACATGTATATGCCAAGGTCTCTTGCCACCTACAACAAACTCTAGATACATGCACCATATTGTGCATCTGGCTTCATGTGGGTACTGTGGAACTGAACCCAGGGTGTCAGGCTCTGCAAGCAAGAAACTTTAACCATTGATCCATCTCTCCAGCCCCAAGACAACAATTGTATAGGCAGTCAGCCAGAGGCATAGAACCAAGAAGAAGGTGGAGGTCACCGTGGCTGCACTGGCAGGACCAGAACACCTATGTGATCCAGTTTCATGCAATATGGCTGCAACAATTTCTAGCAATGGCTTCCTGCTTCCACCACAGCTTAGCATACCTGTGGGCTGGCACCTCGTAAGTCAACCTCTTGATCTCAACAACCAATCAGATGTCTCCCTTATACAACTAAATCTGATGATGATGCTCATCCTAATTAATCCATAAATGGGCCTGGCTCATGTGTGTAATTCCCTCTCTTAGCCTGCTCTTCATGATTTTTTTTTGGGGGGGGGTTGATGTAGGGTTTCACTCTAGTCCAGGCTGACCTGGAATTCACTGTGTAGTCTCAGGGTGGCCTCGAACTCACAGCGATCCTCCTACCTCTGCCTCCCAAGTGCTGGGATTAAAGGTGTGTGCCACCATGCCCGGCTATTTTTTTTTTCCATGTGTACCTTGTTTTTGAGTGTTTCGTTACTTTGCTACATGTATGATTTCTCTTCAATCTCTGAGTCCCTCTCTGATCTCTTATATGGGGGAGGACTTTTGACTTGGACTCTTATGCTTTGCTGTGTGTGTGTGTGTGTGTGTGTGTGTGTGTGTCCTGTCTAGATTTTTCCATAAGTGAAGTAGAATTTCTACATCTTCCCCCCTTCCTAGGGGGAGAAACTCTTTTTGGCTTGGGCTTTCTGATAGCCTTCACTCTGAATCCTAACTTTCACTAAAATAAACCTCATACATAATAATTTACCCTTCTCAGAGTCTGTGTTTTTTAAATATTTAATCAATTAATTTATTTGAGAGACATAGAGAGAAAGAAACGGAGAGAGAGAATGGGTGTTCCAGGGTGTCCACCACTAGAAACTAACTCCAGATGTATGTGCCACCTTGTGCATCTGCCTTAAGCGGGCATGGGTAGATTTAACCTGGGTTCTTAGGCTTCCCAGGCAAGTGCCTGAATTTCTAAGCCATCTCTCCAGCCTGGAGACTGTGTTTTCAAATTTTTGCTACTTCAAATAAGAACCCAAAAGTTGAAGTCTAGGGGCTTGGGATATCCTTCATCTTTATGGAATTAGATAAGAAAGCACCAAAAACAAGACATATGTGGAAAGCAAGCAGAAAAAATGTCCTAGAAGAAAAGAAATCCCCACCCCAGCCAGGCTGTAAATGGGAAGAACTTACCAAAGCAAGGAGTATGAGATTCAGGGGCCAGGAAAATGAGAGGGAGGGCCAAGATAGCTATAGCATGTGGTCAGGCACCTTTGTATGGGTCTCATATACAATTAGGACGACCTTCATTATCAGACTCAGATGTGTAAAGGAGAGTCCTGATTGGTTGTTGAGCTCAAGAAGCCTACTCAAGAGAAGTCAGCCCACAGGTGTGCTAAGCTATGGAAGAAGTAGGAAACTATTGCTGAGAATCCCATGTAGCCATCTTTGATTACACTGAATCAGAGGTGAGTTCTAGTTCTGCCAGGACAGGCAAGGTGACATACGTGCTCTCCTTGGGTATCTGTCCCTGGCTGACTACCTATAAATAAAATCTGTCTTGATCCTATCCTCCTTTAATGCTATTTGGCTAGACTGTATCTAAGCATGATGGTTTAGCTTCTGGAAACTTGCTGACCTCACTTTAGATGAACATTGTTCTTCCAGAATTTATATCTCTGAATCACATAGCTATAAGTGATTTTTTGAGTCATCTTTTTCTATTCTGCTTCTCAATACCATAATATCCACTGTTATTTAAGGCAGTTATTTTTCTAGTTTCTAATTTAACTCATTACTCACTTTTGTTTGTTTGTGTCTGAGGCATGGTCTTACTCTAGTCCAGACTGACCTGGTATTAGCCCAAGATGGACTCATACTTATTGCAGTTCTCTTACTTCAGCCTCCTGAGTGCTGGGATTATTGGCTTGAGCCGTAACTTTCATTACTAGTTATAGCTGACAAAACTTATTGCTAGAATTTCTACCTTAGCTCTTCTAAAGCTTCAAATTGACTCTGACATCTTATAAGTCAGCATTTTAAGTTAAGGTGGAGACACACAAATTCAGGGAAATCAACAACTTTCATAAAATTCCTACAACAAATTTATTGAGGATAGATTGCCAAGGAACATTTTTATTACTACTCTAATATTATTTCCACATCAGGCAGTAAAACCATAGTATATATTGGTTGTCTTTACTTGGTCTTAACAAGCTTTCAAAGTTTTGAAGTGAAATCTTCTGTTCTCTTTGTCCCTATAACTTACGTATTTTGATACTAGCTGTCTGAATCAATAAAACCTACATCAACCAACTTCCATACGTTGCTTAAATTCCCTATTCTCACCACAGACTCAGGCATTTTTTAATATTTTTAATGTTTTGTAGCTACATAACTCTGATCACTCCAACTATTTTTGTATGCCAGTATTTCTACTCTCCACACTTTCCTACTTGCCATCCTCCAGATATGTTTTAATTTGTCAATAGCCTTCTTAACATATGGTCTAATTCATGCTGCAAAGCACAACAGGATGATCACCACCCAAAGGCTAAGCACTATTACTTCTCTTAATGCAGACCAAGATTGCATTAGCTCTATTTCTTTTTAAGTATGTACGTCACTTCTGATTCATTCTGAAACTCAACCCTCAGGTTGTTTTTCCCAGTGAACTGTTGTTAAACTCACATGTTCTCAATTGTGAATGCCCACAATTGACTTTTTGAGCCAGAATGCAGGAAGTGAATTGGAAGATCAATTTCATACAAAAAAGGAATAGTTTGATAGATAGAAAAAGACTAGATTTCACAACCCTAGGGTAAGGTGGAAAATAATGCAATAAGAATGACAGGAGACTTAAATCAAACATATTTACCTTCTCAAGTGAGATAAAATAGAAGGACATGACACAGGGTACGAAGCCAAAGAAAATGAACATGTTTTTTTTTTCCCCCCTCAGGATAATTAACTAGGTCTGCTGAGAATAAAATTACAAAATTTTATAAAATTTGGGTAAATGCAGCAGTTTCTTTTGGGATTAAGATCATCAAGTGTAAGAAAAACAGGCTCAGACCTATATGCTTTGTGAAATCCATAAAGTTATAATTAAAACTAAGACCTGTAAATATCATGAATTACAAGAAGGTATTTTTCTATCCTCACATGTTCTACTTTCAAAGAAGTAGTTGAGAGGCTGGTGACATGGCTCAGTGCGTAAAGTGTTTGCTGTACACACATGAAGACCTGGGCTCAGATCTCCAGCACACATGTAGAAATACTGGATATGGTATAGTGCACCTGTAGTCTCAGCACTGGGAAGGTAGAGACAACAGAATCCCTAGGACTCACTGGCTAGCTAGCCGAGCTGAATTGGTGAACTCTAGGTTCACTAAGAGAACCTGTCTCAAAGAATAAGGTGCAGTGTAAATAAAAAAGACCCCCAATATCAACTTTTGGCCTCCAGATGCACAAATATACATATGCACATGCACTCAGACAAATATATGCACCCATAGCACATGCAAACTTGCATACAAACATGCATGTATACCATACACACATATTCAAGCAAACACAAAACGAAACAAACCTGACTCTTTGTAGTTACATTTTCCACGTGACATCACTAACAACTGAAATAGAATGGATAAAAATATGTACTGTAAAAATATGGACAACATATTTAAATAATGGCCACTTATCAGACTTGCTGTGTGGATATTCCGGCTTTATGACATTATATTCTGCTAAAAGATATCCAGAGATATTTACTTATAAGAAACTAGCAAAAGCAGCATTATCTGTTATATCATGGCATTTTACTTTCAGTGTTTTCTGGAATGTAGAACTGCAAATTTAGTGATGGCATATAATAACATATTAGCTTTGATAACTCGTGAGTCATGCCACAGAGGTTGAAGGAAAATTATGGCATCATTATTTCTGCAGTCTCTCGTGTGGAGGACCTCATTTGAGCACAGTGCACACATACAAACAGTTGAATAGACTGCCTCTTGCTAACCTTTCTTTTTTCCTTTGTTCTTCAATAGCATTCTTTCTAAAGAAAAAGTTTTCCATCTTTAGAGGGATTTTAAATTTAGACATACAAATGGCCTCATTTTAGACTGAGAGCACTGAAGTTGAATCCTGGATCCTTGGCTGACAAAGAAAGTGTCTAACTTCCTATATCATGTAAGATTATTCACATGGTATAGAATCTTTCAGGCTTTCATTGTAAGATATGAAACTGAAATGACTGGAGGAAGAAGTAAGGAGCATACTATATTATATAGGCATAGGTAAGGACTTTCTGAATTGGATTCGAGTCACTTACGAAATAAGCCAGATGACTGGCAAATGATCTCATAAAATTAAAAAGCTCCTGTGCAGTAAAAGAAACTGCCCTTTGAGTGAAGAGACAACCTATAAAATGTAAAATTTATTTTCCAGATATATATCTGAAAAACTATTAATACTTAGAAAAAAACTACACAATAGAAAGCAAACAATCCAATAAAATGGGCTATGGAATTGAACAGAGTTCTCAAAAGAAGAAATACAAAAGGCAAAAAAAAAATTTTTTTAAGTGTTTAACATCCTTAGCCATGAGGGAAATGTGAAATAAAACTACTTTGAGATTTTATATCACCACAATCAAAATGGCTATTGTTAATAAAACAAATGTCTGTAAATTCTGTTAAGGATGTGGGGGAAAGGGAAAGATATTCACTATTACTGGAGTGTAAACTGATGTGGCTATTATGAAAATCATGATGGGAGTTCTTCAAAAGGCTAAAAATGGCCCTGTCTCTACAAATGGGGATACCTGCACATCCATGTTTATTACTATTCTATTCACAATGCCTACAAGATGGAATCAGCCTAGATGCTCATCAACTATTAAATGGACAATGAAAATGTTACAAATGCACAATGGAATTCTATTTAAAAAACAAAACAGAACTGAAATTATAAATTTGCAGGAAAATGATTGTTAATAAAAATTATTATATTGAGTAAGGTACCCTAGGACCAGAAATATAAATATCATATTTTCTCTCTCATATGTGGATCTTAGATTCAAATATTTAAACTATTTTATTTAAATTGGAGTAAATGACTGCAGAAGCCAATAAATAGGTAAAGAACAAAGAGAGGAAGGAGGAGGAGAAAGAACTCTGAAAGGGAATAGTAAAACACACGTAATATGAAAGTATAATACTTTCATAGTGCCAGAAGGTGCAAAGAAGTCTGCTGTAGAAGAAATATCAGCAAAGATATCTTCCAGCTGTGGACCCTGTGGGCTACCCTACTGATATACTAGGTAAGATATGTCCATTGGAGCAATAGTGTCATGAATGTTCTTGGTATAGCCAAATACTATCTGAATGAATCTGGTGTGAGGCCCACTCCATGAGAAGAAATTCAAGCCTGGTAATATAAAACTTTTCATAAGCTAGGGAGGTCATATTTCCTATGGAGAAATCTACTATGGATGTTTAGCTCAACAGGCATGTAGTTAAACTGCCTTCTAATGATGTTTATACCCATAGCCTAGTTCAGCTCTCAGCATTGGTCAGAGAGACTTCTTTTGATAGTGGGTGTCAGTCAAAGGAGAGACTCAAAACTGGCCAAAGTATGGAAAACAAGTGACAGATGAGTATTCAGTCCTAAATTAAACATATATATCACCCACTCTGAGGCTGAGGAAGCATTTCAAAAGAGGGAATGGGAAGACTATAAGAATTGGAGGATGAGGAGGGGTATTATGAAGGCTGTTTTCTGGGTATGACATGACTGTTGAAATTTTTAAGACAGAAGCTGAGACCATCTGCATAAGATTTACACCCACCCCAAAAGCATAAAAGTAGGAATAGGACTGGTTGGGAGGATAAAAGGGTTCTAGAGGAGTTGGAGTGGTATAAAAGAATGTAATGAGGGATAGGCATGATCACAATATATTGTATATACATATGAAATTGTCAAAAGTAAACATAAAATAAGATGGAACCCCCAAAAGCCATGGAAACATTACTACAGCCTGATCTCATGTATGTGGAATTGAGAAAAGTTAATTTCATTGAAATAGAGAGGAGAATAGTTATCAGTAGTTGTGTAGTGTAAGGCATGGGAGGGAAATGAGGAGGGATGGGAAAATTTGCTCAGTGGATACCAAGTAACAGTATCAAAAGGCTCTGGTGTGTTATTGTGCAGTAGTTACTATAGATAATAGTAATATACTATAAATTTCAAAAGACCCAAAGAAAAATTTTGAGAATTTTCACCACAAAGAAACATCATCTGGGTGGGTTAGCTCATGCTTGTCTGAGGGGTCTATGAGTTGAGGTCAGCATGGGCAACAGAGTGAAACCTTGTTTCAAAATAATAACAGGGATGGAGTGAAGGCTCAGAGAGTAAAGTAACTTGCTTCAAAAGCCTGTAGGCCTGGGCTCAATTTCCTAGTACCCATGTAAAGCCAGATGCACAAAGTGGTGCATGAATCTGGAGTTCATTTGCAGCAGCAGAAGGGCCTGGTGCACCTATCCATTCTCTCTCTCTCTCTCTCTCTCTCTCTCTCTCAAACAAATAAATAAATAATAAAATATTTTAAAATAAAAAATAATAAAACAAAAATTACAGATGTTTTAGGAGGTAGATATGTTTCCTTTACTAAAATATTACTTGGACTAGAGAGATGGCTCAGTAGTTAAGGGGCTTGCCTGAAAAGCCCAATGACCCAGATTTGATTCCCCAGTACCCATGTAAAGCCAGATGCACAAAGTGGCAGATGCATCTGGTATTTGTTTGCAGTGGCAAGAGGCTCTGATGTGCCCATTCATAATCATTCTCTCTCTCGTTACAAATAAATAAATAAAATATTTTTAAAACTTTAATATGCACATGTATTAAAGAATTACATGTTATTCATTCATATGTAAAGAATTACATGTTATTCATTCAAATGTACAATTTTTGGTTTGATGTATCAGTTAATAAATGAGAGCTAAAGAAAAGTCATGTCAACATCATGTAAAGGGTTTTTATTTTTACTTGTTTTATTTCTTTTTTTATTTTTTTGTTATTTTTATTTATTTATTTGAGAGTGACATAGAAAGAGAGAAAGAGGTAGGCAGAGAGAGAGAGAGAATGGGCGCGCCAAGGCTTCCAGCCACTGCAAACAAACTCCAGATGCATGTGCCCCCTTGTGCATCTGGCTAACGTGGGTCCTGGGGAATCAAGCCTCGAACCGGGGTCCTTAGGCTTCACAGGCAAGTGCTTAACCGCTAAGCCACCTCTCCAGCCCACTTATTTTATTTCTATTTGTATGATTTTGATTTCTTCTTGCAAAGTTTTCCTGGTTGGTTCACCTAGTATGTTGACTAATAAAAATGGAGAGGTGTAAAGAATGGATGTATTTAGGGCTGCAAAGATTGCTTATTGGTTAAGGTGCTTGCCTGAAAAGCCAAAGGACCCAGGTTCAATTCCCAAGGACCCAGATAAACCAGAAGCACAAGGTGGCACATTTGCCTGGAGTTCGTTTCCAGTAGCTGGTCGCTCTGGTGCATCCATTCTCTCTCTCTCTCTCTTTCAAATAAATAAATAAAATGAAATATTTTTAGAAAGACAGATTTCTGTCAGAGTACTTGATGACCTACCAAAGGTTAGTGGTAAGACCCTACTGCTGAAGACATCTTATGTGGTTGACACATAAAATGAAATGCCATGGCTGGAAGCTGGAAGAGAGTCAGTCCCCAGACAGTCAGCGTGTCTAGTGCCAGAAGGTGCTACATGGGCGACTGGGGGAAAATGACCAATATCTGTCCAAGCAACTCATGGTCTAACCTACTTAGCAGCCAATAACCTGTCGTGATGCTCACTCAAGTGCAATAGTGGCGCACAGCCATGGTGGGAAACCAACTGCTCTTGATTCAGCTAACTGATCCACTAAGTGGAATGGGTCCCATACCTGGAGCTGGGAAACAAGTCAGAATCATATCCAAACATGAGCCCGCTCTCCATTATCAAGCTACCACCAATCATGGGCTACAAGAGGGCCTACACCTATTAAGTTCTCTATTAAAAATAAGGGTTACCTCCTTTGTCTGGTGATAACTTACTCTCCGTTGGAGAATCTGCTTCTCTTTTTCAGATAGATGTAGATCCTAAGGAGAGAGCCACCCCATCATAACTCAAAAGGGTCCCAGCTGAAACTAAGAACAATTGGCGAAACAAGCAAGGGTGCTGTTTTCGTGGTGAACCGGGTACCAGCACAAGGGTGAAGGATATCAACACACAGAAAAATGAACTCCTACCAAACCAGAGATCCAGAGACCCAGAAACCCCCAACACCTCATCACTGAAGCAGACCAAAAATTAACCCAATATGGCTCAGGGAAATTTTGTGGAAGAGGGGGCGGAAAGAATGTCAGAGCCACATGTTGGGTCATGATATGCAGAGACATGTATCCCACCCATAACTGTGGGCTAACTCCAAAATGCATGACCCATATACCTCAACAAGGAGGAGCCAGGGGGAGGGGGTAGGACATGGATGAGCCTAACAATGGTACCAAATTGACTGTATTCACTGAGTACAAAACTAATTAATAAAAAAATTAAAAAATTAATAGATGTCTTTGTATTGCTTCTGGTCCTATGAGGAAGGATTTTATTCTTTCAACATTATACACATTATATTAACTTTGGATGGAGCCTTCTAGTTTTTGAATGTTTTACTAAAAAAAAATCTGGAGGGCTGGAGAGATGGCTTAGTGGTTAGGCACTTGCCTGTGAAGTGTAAGGACCTCGGTTCAAGGCTCAATTCCCCAGGACCCACGTAAACCAGATGAATAAGGTGACACATGCATCTGGAGTTCGTTTGCAGTGGCTGGAGGCCCTGGCACGCCCATTCTCTATCTGTCGGTTTCCTTTCTCTCTCTGTCTATTGCTCTCAAATAACTAAAAACAAAAACAAAAAAAATTAAAAATCTGGAAAGGATTATACTAAGTGAGATAACCCAGAATCGGTAGCAGAGGCCAGTAAGCTAGAAAAGGGGTATAAAGAAGGGAAGAGAAGGGTGGATTAAGGGGATGGTATTGTATATATGTAAGTAGATAGACATATTACTGTGGGTGGAATGGCCTAAGTGAGGTCAGGGGAAGAGATTGAGTGAAAAGAGTGTGCGGGAGGGGTAATAAAAATCAGGATATAGTGAATAAGCCACATGATAACCTACGTTTTTGGATGATGGCACACTCAGAAGCCATACACTGTTACTAGAAAAATTTCAGTGCCAGGGATGGGATACCTTCTAGTAAATTGTTGGCCAGGGAGGTCCCTGATGCCCCTGAAACATTACAGGTTATTGCCAAGCCTCTTGGTTTCCCACAAGGAATAGATGATAAGACCCTATTGATAAAGACTCCACATGCCTGGGCTGCAAGGTCACCAAGAAGTCAAACTGGAGCTGTGCTGAAAACCTCCCAGTAGACCAGCTGACAGAAAGCTGGAAAAAGCTGTACTGCATGCAGCATTATGGGAGATAGAAGTCATCAGTGGTGAAAACCGTGGACACTGGAAGCTTCAAATTTGTCCAGCCAGGCTAAATGAGCCAACAGGTGCAATAGTGGCATGTCTGTTATGGGCGAAACCAACTGCTCTCTCACTGGACTGGAGATCCGCTCTATGGAAGGGAATAAATGCCTGGTGCTGAAAAACTAATCAAAAGCCTATGGTGAGGGAGGTCATGAGCATTTGCCTGCTGGTGTCTGGCTAAATGCTCACCAAACTGCCCTGTAAGCACTTTACTTAATGTTCATACCCATATATTAATGCTACTCTCACCTTTGGTTAGAGGAGCTTCTCTTTTCAGATGGTGGTGACCACTGGGATGACCCAAAAGGCACCATAGTGCTGAGAAGACGTGACATAGGAGTGTCCAGCACTGAAACACCTATATCACAACTTCCAAGGTTCAGGGTCCATTGCAGAAGAGGTGACGGAAATAATCTAAGAGCCAAAGGAAGGGAAGGACTGCTTACAATGCAATCGACCAGACAGAAATTGGCTTCAATATACATGGCCTTGAAGTGCCTAGCACTATCTTCACAAGACCCTCCTAATAGGAGGAAAAGATGATGATATCAAAATAAAAGAGAAACTAGTGGGGAGAGAGAAGGGATATGATGGAGTGTAGATTTGTGAAGGGGAAAGTCGGAGAGGGAAGGGAATTATCATGGTTTATTGTCTGTAAGTATGGAAGCTGTCAATAGAAAGGAAAAATAAATAAATAAATCAAACATAAAAAATATTATATATGATCAAACATTTCTAAGCATGTAATGAACCATCTTCCAAGTCCCAGACATGACCTCTTGTTACATTTCCCTTCATTTTGTTAATATAGTATGCCATGTTCATTTCACATCTTTTTTATTTTAAAACTGTATTTTTTTAAGAAAATTTTTGTGGTTTTATTGTATAATGAGGCATTTGAAACATCTGAACAAATCAATATCTGGGCGGTGAGGCAGCTGCTTTCTCCTTCACTTCTTTGGGTTACTAGAGCAACTTGTCAGTAGATTAAAAAAAGAAAATGACAATCTTTTGCATTACTTAAGTCTTTCCAAGGCATGCGCTGGTACAACACAAACTTCTCCTGTCAGATGCAACTAGTCTAGCATCCAAACATCATGCACAAAACCTCAG
This sequence comes from Dipus sagitta, assembly GCA_036346955.1. Taxonomy (NCBI): domain Eukaryota; kingdom Metazoa; phylum Chordata; class Mammalia; order Rodentia; family Dipodidae; genus Dipus; species Dipus sagitta. The sequence continues at coordinate 68,628,355 of CM070776.1, forward strand.
TGGCAGGAGCGCACTGCACCCATGCCCACCTCGGCCCTGCTCATTTGTGTATGATATTTGGAGCATCTGGAGGAGTGTGATAGTATTGGGAAGAGGAGGGAGGAGGAAACAGCATGAGTAACTGGCCAAGAAGAGGTCAGCCGTAGTTGTGCAGGGCAAGCCTGAACATGTCATTGGTGCAAACCCAAGCATCATTGATGTTCTTTAATAGGAACATCTGGTGGAAACCCATGATGGGATCTTCATCAGCCTTGAGCTGACCCACGACCATGCTGAGGATGCAGCTATCTGGTGTGGGCTGATGGTCCTGCGCTGTGATACTATGCTGAATTTTCTGGAACGGAAGGCTTTACAGACAACTTCTCCACAATGGCAGCTTTCCCCTGGAACTGCTGTCCTTCCCACGTAAGGCATGATGCATCAATATAAATTGCGCCTAGTTGGGTTCTGTCATTATCAAATAACTGATAGTAATGTTGAATGAAGCTGGATCCAATCTGCTCCCAAATTGGCTTGTCTCCCATCCTGGAACGTCACCCAGCCTCGCTGAGACCTTATCATTCAAAATGTTGAGCGGGCATTCTATGGTAACTCTGAGAAGTTCCGATGTATTTTAGAATTGGGCTGTGCCTGAGAGATCTAACAAAGCCTTGGAGGTTCATACATCTAAATTTATTTCTTTGTGGCTTTCTTCCTTCACTTTAACAAAGTCGACCATCCCTAAAACTGTATTTTTATTTATTTGAGAGAGAGAAAAAAAAGAGGTAGAGAGAGAATGGGGTTGCCAGGGCCTTCAGCCACTGCAAATAAACTCCAGACGCATGTGCCTCTTGTATATCTGGCTTACGTGGGTCCTAGAGAATCGAACTGGGATCCTTTGGCTTTGCAGGAAAATGCCCTAACCATTAAGCAATCTCCCCAGCCCCTTTAAAAAAACTTTTTAAAGTTATTTTTATTTTCATTTCATATCTTTAAAGAGTATGTAATTCCTACAAGCAATTCAGTTTGGGTACGATGTTTGTAACACTTCTTCAATGGTGCTACATTCCTAGTGCTGGTATTTTGCTGAGGATTTTTGCATCAATGTTTATAAAGGAAATTGGGCAGTATTTTTATTTTTGTCACTTTGTGTGATTTTGGTATGTGGTAATACTATTCTCATAAAATGAATTTGAATGGGTTTTATTTTGTTTTCTTTACATAATTAGTAAAGGATTTGTGGCAATTCCTCAAGAGTTCTGAGATTTTATTACTATGGAATTTTTCTGATTCAGATGAAATATTTTTACCTAATGGATTATATTCAAATTTTCTGTTTCTGATTCAGTTGAATTGTTCATTGATTTCTAGAAACTTTTTTCTAACACTTTTATTAGTTTAGGTAAATATCAACTTTATTCATTTTTCAGAAAATCAACTAAGTTTTGTTGCAAGTTTCTGTTTCTGTCTTCTCCATTTCTTTTATTTCTGTTCTATTGTTGTCTATAGTTCTAGTTTCTTTTTTCACATTTAACCTTTTATTTTAAAAAAAATATGGCACACTCTCCTGTTGCTATTGTCCACCTTATGTTGATCAAGAGGTGATGTCCACCCTCTGCTCATGCCATCATTTTCTCTGCCATCATGGAGCTTCCCCTTGAGCCTGTAAGGCAAAATAAACCTCTTTTTCCCACAAGCTGCTCTTGGTCGGGTGATTTCTACCAGCAATGCAAACCTGACTGCAACAGTAAAGTGGTACCGAGGAGTGGGATTGCTGCTAGACACCTGACTGTGTGGCTTTGGCCTTTTGGAGCTGATTTTCAAGAGGAATGTGGAAGGATTTGAAACCTTGGTCTAAGAGATGCCTTGCAGTGCTGTAAGTACAGCTTGATGGACTATTCTGGTCAGAGTTGAAAGACTTGAATGCAATAAGAACTATGGACTGTGAGGTTTGGCTTATGAGGGTGAGAAAGAGCTTTGCCTAGACTGGGCTAGCAGTTTGTGTGAGAAGCTTGCTGTTATGCCCGTGTCCTGAGAAGTTGTGCAGGGTTGTTTTGCATACAAATGAACTGGTGTGGGCAGAGGGATATGGCACAGAAAGAAAAATCTTTGGGTGAACTGCTGCACGTTCTGCTGCAATTGAAAGATTACAACCTTTGAGATTGGGCCATCTGACCTGCGTTGGAGCAACAGGAAGTATGTAGACTCTTTTAGTGCTCAAGGAGTGTCCTGTTCTTCAAAGTCTGCTTTACTCTCCCCTGGATTAACAAATTGGCACCCTACCTGGTATTGTGTAGTATAAGAAATGCAGGAAAGAGAACGTCATTGAGTTTGCAACACAGTGTTGTGTTCTGGAAATGGCCATGGGCAGTGTGAAGCAGGTTTGCTGGATGCCTGCATGGAGACCCCATGGGGCCATGAGGATGAACCGTGGATTGCAGTGGAGACCCAGTGGAGATGCTGGGACCACAAGATGGCTGCTAAGGAAAGCTGCCAGCCTCGATGAAGTTTTCCAGGACTGTGAGTAGCCTAGCTAGAGGGGCAGAATTAGATTGGCAGAGACTTATTGCTGATTAGAATTATCAAAGTTGGATATTTGTCCCCAGCTAGAGTTGTTGTTCTTGGAGCTATAGAATTTGATGTTTGCCCTGGTTGTTTTAAATCTTGTATTGGCTGAATGTTTCTTTGCTATGCCCAATGCCATCTTTTGTAGTGTGAATGTTTCTTCTGTGCCATTATGGTTTTTTGAGGTTATTTTTTGGTATTATGGCTCAGTTTAAAGGTCTTGGACTATGGGGATGTATGAACATCATTGGGATTAATAAAAACTATGGGGACTTTTAGAAAGATAAAATAAAATAAAATAAAATACAGTCGTCATTACATTGTAAATGTATATGGTGGACAGAAGAAAGCTTCTTTCAGGCAGTTAATGAGGGTCAGAAGCGCAAAGAGCCAACCAGATGTTACCCTGCCTGCCTTGGCAGAGCTGGAATTCAGCATCTGATTGAGTCTCACACCTACATCACCCCCTGCTTCTTCCAAATCTAGCACACTACCTTGATGGGCTAGCCTTTGGTTCAGCCCCCTGAATCCATGAACCAATCAAGTTCCTTTTATACCTGAGTCTGAAGACAAAACCCATCCTAAGTATAAAGTATTTGTTGCATGCTAACCTTTCTTTTGTTTTAGCGACCTGACTGAACTGTGGTTCTTTCAACTGAATAATAGCGTGTACATGACTATTCTCTCCCAGTCTGGCTGGGGGAATTGTGAGTTCTTATCAGTTGTCTGGGAATGTTTTTTTTTTGGACACTCTTCACATGCATTCTGTTTCCAGATGCCTTTTTCACCTTATTTTATGTATGATTTTCCACTAAACTCTGGCTCTACAATGTGTGTAATAACTCTCTTGACTTTGTTTTCTACTCTTTTCCAGGCATTGGAATTTCTGGGGCCTGGCTTTTGATATTTCCTTATCTGTTACATGTATGATCTCTAATCTCTGAGTCATTTACTACTTTTTAACTAATTAATTTTCAAGCAGAGAGAGAAGAGAGAGACAAAGGAAGAGCAAGATCAAGAGAGGGAGAGAGACTGGGCATGCTGTGGCCTGTAGCCACTGCAAATGAATTCCAGATGTATGCACCACTTTGTGCATCTAGCTTTATGTGGGTAAAGGGAAACTGATCCTGGATAGTTAGGTTTTACAGAGAAGCTCCTTAAAAGCTGAGCCATCTCTCCTGCCCCCATATACTGCTCCTGTTAGACCTGATCCTGTCCTCATCTTTTCTTACAAGATTCCAAATTTAGATTTCAAAGGGACAGTTTAAAAATGACATTTTTGCAAAATGTCAATTTTATGTTAAGGGGATCTTTTGATTCTTATGTTTTGCCTTCTAAGTGTGGGTGTATGTGCCTCTGTTATGGAGATCTACTCCATCTGCCCCCTCCCTTTCTAGCTCAGGCTTGAGTCTTTCAGCTAGCATCCTCCCTGGATCTTACTTCTCCCTAAATAAACCTCAGAATTCATAATTTCTCCCCAAATAAACTGAATAATTCATAATTTATTCTCCTCAACCTATTTTTCAATTCTTTATAAAATTCACACATGCCCAAAAGGTAAGGTTCATAAACCCTTCATAAACTACAAAATCCTGTATCCACTTCCCAGCTTCTCAGAAACTCAACAAAGGAACCCATAGCTGGAATTAGGAACCAGATAAGAATCCTGTGGAGACAAAGATTATGCTCTCCAATGTCAAGCTCTCACTAGTCTTTGGCTAAAAGATGGGTTAAATACATCAAATTCTCCCTAAATTAATAATGCTCATCCCAGTTAAACTATGCTGACTTCAGCATCCGTTGGAGAATCTGTTCTTCTTTTCCAGAAGGTAGCGAGGCCAGAGGAGATAAACTACCTCTCACACTTCAGCCAAGCCACAGCTGAAATCACAGAGAAATTGGGGAGATTAGCAAGAGTGCTGCTTCCATGCTGTTCCTGATAATCAGCACCAGGGTGCAGGAGACAGAACCTGAGGATACTCAACACCTACTAAAGCAGAGATCCAGAGGCTCCTAAGAGCTCATCACTGAACTAGACTTAAAACTCACCCACTATGGCTCAGGAAATTTTGCAGAAGACGGGGTGGAAAGACTGTAAGAGTCACAGGTTGAGACATCATACCCAGAGGCATTCCCTCCCTCCAGAATAACTGACTGCTGCTCCCACAAGGCATAACCCACCACTGCATGGGTAGTTCCAGCAACCCCACTGAGGAGGGTCTCCAGCAGAATAGGGACAGGGACAAGGGAAAAGAGGGTACCAAAACATGATATATCCATTCAAAATATCTTGATTAATAATAATAATAATAAAATGAATTAATTAAATAATTAAGGCACTTAATATTACCCTCAGAATGCATTTAAGCATGGAAAAATGTACAAAACTTTGGAACATATTCCAAAACAAAACCTCCAATTTTGCAAAAATGTCATTTTTAAACTGTCCCTTTGAAATCTATGTTTGGAATCTTGTAAGAAAAGATGAGGACAAGATCAGGTCTAACAGGAGCAGGCTTCATCTCTGGGATTCTGGCCCACAGGCTTTGTGTGTCTTTGTCATCTAGAGAGTCACTCAGCAGAGGCCTAGCTGTGTACAACACCTCCTCCCCCAGTGGAAGAAGGCTGGCAAGAGAATAGGAGATCAGCTTTCCCTCCTGTGGATGCCCCACTGCTCCCAGCAGGGGAGGCAACCAGCCTTCATCACTATAATCACTGTGAAAGCTTACAGGCTCCACTACTTCATGTGCTTACTATGGGTTTCGCTTTTAGTCAGGTCATTGATATTCTCATTTATAGGTCCTTCTAGTATTTTTAAGGATCTGGGCTGGGGTTTTTCTGTAGTTTACAAGATTGGTGTGTGTATTATCCAAGCTTGGCAAGCATGGGTGTAAACACCACCATGTCCTGTGAAACATCTAGAGGGATCTTCTTGACACATTTTTGATAGAGCCCCTATGTTGACAGGCTTGATGACCTGATATTCCCATCTCCCATCTCTCAACTTTCTAAAAAAATGAATATTTCATTTAATTAATTAATTTATTTGAGAGGAGAGAGAGAGACTATGAATGGGCATGTCAGGGCCTCCAGCCATTGCAAACAAACTCCAGTTGCATGCAGCACCTTGTGCATCTGGCTTACGTGGGTCCTGGGGAATTAAACCTGGGTTCTTAGACTTTGCAGGCATGTGTAGACATGCACTTTACCTGCTAAGCCATCTCGTCAGCCCCCTATCTCTCAACTTTTGACAGAGACACTACCCCAGCTTTTCCAATCACCTGTTTATGGTTGAATACCAAACTGTTCCAGGGAACATGGAGGAACATTAAGAGTGTTCTCATCCACCATTCTGAATGTAAAACAATCTGTTCCTACCTCACAGATATGCACTTTTTATATCCAACCTTAATACACTAGTAATACATGGTCTTTATGGCATGGTTCCACTTGGTCAAATAGACCCTTTAGATGGGCAAGTCAAATCCAATTATCATAACTTTTCAAAATATCATGGAATGTGCTGAAGCCTGGCCATCTCAGAGTACCACAGTGAATTTGGAATTAGGGAATAACCTCACAAGGTAAGTCAAGGATTTTGAGACAAACGGATTTCTGTTACATAAATAAGAGGCTGGCTCCGTATGCTTGACAATATCTCTGATAATAATGCATTTAAGTAAGAAAAAGTGTACAAACAATTGGAAAATTTTTTGATAATTCATGGGTGAAACCAGCACTGTATCAGTGACACCAACCTTATTTAGGCATATCTTCTCTTTACTGGTCCTGGACCACATCTGTTTCAGGGCCAGGATGTAAGGGATGACTCTGGTTTCCTCTCAGCAGTAAATGTCAGGGTGTCCATCTAGCCTGGCCCTCATGAGTGCAGTTCTACTTTAAGGCACACCTCCAATGAATACTAAGGACATATCTTTGTGAGGCAAAAGTCTTGTTGTCTTTAATATCCAGGTCAGATCACAGAATGCTAAATTCTCCAACCTGACTGTCTCACTATGCTCCTCTATTTCAGTGACAGCTCTCCATGGCACACTGGCCCAACTAAAACACCATCACAGAGCTAATCACCAGACAGGCCAGTAGTGGGTTCTGCATTTTCCCAACCATCTTGTGCTTATTGTGTTTTGACAAGATATTTTGCTCAAAATTGTTTTCAAGAAATGTTCAGGCATGGCAATTCTGCTTCCAAAAGATGTTAGTATCTTAAATGCCACATAATGTCCAAGCAGCAGCAATGTTTCCTCATCTGGGGCTATTACAGAGCTGAGGCCAAGCTTCAATGACCAAGGCAACTCTATGCATCCTTCCCAGAATCCTGAGCTTCAGTGGCTTATCTCACAGAAGTAGCTGAAGGCTATGTATATATATATATTCAAACACTACTGACTTTAAAATATACAACAAAGTTGTTGTAGTAATAAGAACAATATGGGGGCTAGATTGATGAGTCATCAGTTAAAGGGACCTGCTTGCAAGGCCTAATAGCCTAGATTCAATTCTCTAGTACCCACACAAAGCGAGATGCACAAAGTAGTACTTCATGCATCTGGAGTTAATTTTCAGTGGCAGCAGATCCTGATGCACCCATTTCACCCCCTTTCTACTTGGAAATAAATAAATATATTTAGACAAAGAGCAATATGGTCTAAGTATAAACACATACACATAAGGCCATGAAACATAATTAAGAGGCCAGACATACATTTATGCATCTACAAACAATGGAATTCTGGCAAACATGTTAAATGCATTAGAAAAAGGACCACATTCCAACCTAATGGTGCTGAAAAACTGGACATCAATGTGCAGAGGAATAAAACTAGATTCCTATATCTCACCAGTCATAAAATTCTACTAAAATGGAATGTAAATCCAGAATGCAAAATGAATCTGAAAAGCTAAATCACCAAATAGTTCAATAAAAATCATTGAAGATCCTTCTAGCCATTTGTCAAAAAAGTCATACAAATGGCCAACAAGTATAAGAAAAATGCTCAATATCAAAATCATTACATAAATGCTAATAAAAACACAATGCAAAATCATCCTGTCCACATTTGAATGGATATTGAGAAAAGTAGAAATAGTGGAAAGTGTAAAGAAAAATAAGGAGAAGGATATGACGAAGAGTGGAGTTGTGAAGGGGAAAGTGGGAGGGAGGGAATTATCATGGTTTATTGCCTATAATTATGGAAGTTTTCACTAATAAAAAAATTAAAAAAGAAAAATAATAACTCATACATTGTTTTAAAGGGTAAATTAGTATATACATTATGGAGAATAGTATGAAATTACTTAATATATGAAAAATAGACTATTTACATGATATAGAAATCCCAATGTTAGGTACAAATTCAAAGAAGAGGGAGTCATTTTGTGAAAGAGATAACTATACTACCAACACTTCATGTTTTTGACAGGACTAGTCACCAATAGTTAAGATATGTAACCAAGGGCTGGAGAGGTGGCTTAGCAGTTAAGGCACTTGCCTGAAAAGCCAAGGACCCAAGTTCAATTTCCCAGGACCCACATAAGCTAGATTCACAAGGGGGGGGGCACATGCATCTGGAGTTCGTTTTCAGTGGCTGGAGGCCCTGGGGTGCCCATTCTCTGTCTCCCTCTCTTCATCTACCTGCCTATTTCTCTCCCTCTCTCTATCAAATAAATAAAAATAAATTTTAAAACTATATGTAACCAAAATATCCATCAGTGGATGAATGGATAAGAAAAACATGGTACATGTACAAAATTAAATATTATTTATACATAGAAACAATGAAATCCTGTCACTTGAAGCAGGATCATTATGGGTATTATGTTAAGGGAAATAAACAAGGCACAAAAAGACAAATACCAGATCATTTCATTAATTTGTGGAGAAACAAAGGTGATCCTACAGAACAGAGTGAACAATAGTTACTTTTACTTGAATCTGTGAATGGAAACAGAGGAATGAAAAGTTAAATAAATTGTACCAAGATAAAGAAAGGGAGGATTCATTTGGTTTTCTATAACATTTCAGGATGACTATTGTTTATGAATAGTCTATGATGTACTCAAACTAACTAGGATATTATAAAAGTACATACATATAAAAATAATTAACATTTAAGGAAATTGTACTTATCACTATGATTTAATCATTGCATATTCTATATGTGTATTGAATAAACATATAGTACCTCATAAAAATGTACAAACATGGGCTGGAGAGATGTCTTAGTGGCTCATGTGCTTACTTGAAAAGCCTAATGGCCCAAGTTCAATTCCCCAGTACTCACGTAAGCCAGATGCACATGCATCTGGAGTTCATTTGCAGCTGCTGGAGGACATGGTGCACCCATTCTCTCTGTCAATATCTCTTCTTTCTATCTCTCTCTCTGCTTACAAATAAATAAATAAATAAATTTAAATTTAAAATATATAACCTCTATGCCCAATTTTAAAAAAATATAAAAAAAAACATACAAAAGAACTTTTTGCTTAAAGCATCCTATTTTCATTAGGGACAATATTCTGGCTCAGTTGAGGGTTGACCATAGATCAAGGTTTTAGGGAAAGAGCAAATTTCTATTAAAATCTTTATTAACATAAAAATGTGTTCATTTTGATCAGTAGAGCTAAAACTATTAAACAAATCATTTAAGAAGTAAAGTGGGCTGGAGATACAGCTCAGCTGTTAAAGGCACTTGCCTGCAAAGCCCTCAGGCCCAGGTTCGATTCCCGAGTACCCATGTAAACCCAGATGCATAAAGTGGTGCACACATCTGGACTTTAAAGCCAAATGTACAGAACAGAGCATGCATCTGGAGTTTGTTTGCAGTGGCAAGAGGCCCTGGCATACCCATTCTCATTCATTCTCTTTTTTTCTTTCTGCATCTGTGATCCTTATTTCTTATGGGAAAAGTCACTTCTTTGTTGTTATCCATTTCCAGGGACAAAAAGACTAGGAATTTTTTTATTAGTAATTAACACAGTATGTATACAGTCATGTTGGTACTATTGTTAGCCTCCTCCCTGTCCTTTCACAGGGACCCTCTTTGTTGGGGAATATGGCTCGTGCATTGTGGGGTTATCCATTAGTTATGGGTAAGAGGCAATGTCTCTGTGCATAATGTCCCAACATGTGGTTCCAACAATCTTTCCACCCCCTGTTCCACAACTTTCCCTGCTCCCAGTTGGGTTCCTTTTAGGTCTACTTCAGTGATGAGGTCTTGGGACCCTCTGTGTCTCTGGATATCTGGTTTTGTAATAGCTGAGTGTTCTCTGTCTCTATCTCCTTCACACTTGTGCTGGTACCAGGTTCACCAAGAAATCAGCACTCTTGCTCATTTCCCCAGTTCCTCTATGGTTTCAGCTGGGGCCCTGTTGAGGTGTGATAGGCTGATTCTCTCCTCAGGATCTGCATCGATCTGAAAAAGAGAAGCAAATTCTCCAATGAAGAGTGAAGGCAGCACTGGATAAATGGAATAACCATTACTATTTTAGAGAGAATTTAGTAGGTGTAAGCCCTCTTGGTAGCTCACAATTTGTGGGAGCTTGATAATGGAGAGCAGGCTCATTTTTTTGATAAGGTTCTGACTTGTTTCCCAGCTCCAGTTGTGAGTTTTGTTCCACTGAGCAGATCAGTTAGCCAAATCAAGAGCAGTTGGTTACCCACCATGGCTGTGTGCCACTATTGCACTTATGTGAGCATCACACCAGGTTGTTTGCTGCTGAGTAGCTTAGACCACCAATTGCTTGGAAAATGTCGGTCATTTTCCCCCAGTTAATCATGTAGCACCTTCTGGCACTTGAAGAGCTAACAGTCTCGGGACTGACACTCTTCCGGATTCCAGCCAGTTTACTCCATGTTCCTTATGAACATCATATGGTGTCTTCAGCAGTAGGGTCTTACCACTAACATTTGGTGGGTCATTGAGTACTCTGACAGAAATCCATCTTCTTTTGGGAAACCTTGTAGGTCTGTCTGATCAACAGCTCATTGTGGATGTTATCCACCTGCTGGTACTGGGAGTTACAGGCCAGTGCCAAGGAAGAGAAGATAGGTAATATAAAAGAGATAGAGAAGAGAGAGAGAGAAACAGGAGATTAACGTTAGACTTCATCATACTTTCTACAGGGCCCTGTGAATCAGGTGTTACCTCTAAGGACCTGATAAAAGTTCAACCATTTAGTCTGTCTTTTAGGATGTAGAATTTTATGGTACCATTGGCATTTGGGTCCAGTTTTGTGTCCCTCACCTCCACCCATACCCTCCCCTTCTGACCCACCCTCCCTATTGTTTGATCCTTGAGATGCTTATTAGGTATGTTAGCATCTCAGGCTGATTCAGGATAGGAGCCACAAATGAGTGAGACCATGCAACCATTATCTTTCTATGTTTGGCTGAGTTTGCTGAGAATGACCTTTTCCAGGTTGGACCATTTTTCTTCCAATTCCATTGTGTCATTTTTCCTTATTGCTGTGTAGAATTCCATCGTGTAGCTATACCACATTTTGGTTATCCATTTGTCTAATGATGGACATCTGGGTTGATTCCAGCTCTTAGCTATTATGAATTGAGCAGCTATAAACATGGTTGAGCAAATCTCTCTGAACTATGGTGTGGAGCTTTTAGGGTAAATGCCCGCTAAGGGAATAACTTGGCAAGTTGGTAACTCTATAGTCAACCACCTTTTTAGGTGCCTCTATATTGCTTTCCAAAGTGGTTGTACCATCTTACATTCCCACCAACAGTTAATGAGTGTTCCCATTTCTCCACATCCTCAGCAGCATTTGTTTTCATTTGATTTTTAAATGTTTTCTACCCTTCAGCAATAGGGTCTTACCACTAACCTTTGGTGGGTCATCAAGTACTCTGACAGAAATCTGTCTTCTTTTGGGAAACCTTATAGGTCTGTCTGATCAAGAGCTCATTGTGGATGATAGCCACATGCTGGTACTGGGAGTTACAGGTCAGTGCCCAAGAAGAGAAGGAAGAAAAAAATAAGTAATATAAAAGAGGTACAGAGAAGAGGGAGGGAGGGAGAAAAGGAAGAGGAGAGAGAAAGAAACAGAAAAAGGAGAAGATTAAGTTCAGTCTTCATCATACACTCTCCAGGGCCTTGTGATTCAGGTGTTCCCTCTAAGGGCCTGGTGAAGGTTCAACCATTTAGTATGTCTTTTAGGATGTAGAATTTTATGGTACCATTGCCATTTATGTCCAGTTTTGTGTCCCCCATTCCCACCATTACCCTCTCCTCCCTCCACACCCACCCTATTGTCCAGACCTCTAGATGCTTGTTAGGTGTCAGAATCTCAGGTAGATTCAGGTTAGGAGCTGTATATAAATAAGACTATGTGGTGATTATCTTTCTGTGATTGGGTGAGTTCACTGAGAATGATCTGTGCCAGGTTCACCCATTTTTAAATGTTTTTGTTAATTTATTTATTTATTTATTTATTTATTTATTTGAGAGTGACAGACAGAGAGAGAGAAAGGCAGATATACAGAGAGAATGGGTGTGTCAGGGCCTCCAGCCACTGCAAATGAACTCCAGATCCATGCGTCCCCTTGTGCATCTGGCTAACATTGGTCCTGGAGAATTGAGCCTTGAATTAGGATCCTTAGGCTTCACAGGCAAGTGCTTAACCACTAAGCCATATCTCCAGTCCATCAATCATTTTTATTCACGTTTAATTGTGTCGTTTTTCCTTACTGCTGTGTAGGATTCCATCCTGTAGATATACCACATCTTAGTTACCCATTCGTCTAGTGATGGACATCTGGGTTGATTGCAACTCTTAGCTATTACAAATTAAGCAGCTATAAATCTTTACTGGGGTAAGGTGTAATCTCATAGTTGTTTTAATTTGCATTTCCCTGATGATTAGAGATGTTGAAGTTTTTCTTAAGTGTGTGTTTGCCGTGTGTATTTCTTCCTCTGTGAACTCCCTGTTCAGCTCTTTGCCCCATTTTGTGAGTGGGGTGTTTGACATCTTACTGTTTAGATTTTTGAGTTCTTTGTAGATTCTAGAAATTAGGCTTCTGTCAGTTGTATAGCCGGCAAAAGTTTTCTCCCATCCTGTGGGTAATCTATTAGCTCTGCTTAATATATGTTTGTCTGTGAATAAACTTTTCAGCTTCATGAGATACTAGTGGTTGAGGGATTATTTAAGTTCCTGAGCTACTGGGGTTTTGTTCAGGAAGTCTTTTCCCATTTTAATATCATAGAAAGTTCCTCCTATTTTTTTCTACCAGTAGTAGCTCAGTTTCTTGTCTTATATTGAGGTATTTGATCCATTTGGACTTGATTTTTGTGCATGTGAAGATGTGTGAATTAAGTTTCATTTTCCGGCGTATGGTTATTTAGTTTGTCCAGCACCATTTGTTGAAGATGCTGTCTTTTTTCCAGTCTACATTGTCAAGTACCTGTAGTTACTTGACCCAAAGTCTGGGTCTCCGATTCTGTTCCATTGGTATATAATTCTGTTTTTATGCCTGTCTGATGTTGTTTCTATTACTATGGCTTTGTAATACAGCTTTGGTTCAGGCATGGTGATGCCTCCAGAGGTGTTTCTTTTTTTTTCTGAAGATATGCTTTCATCCGAGGCCTTCTGTCATCACATATGAATTTTGAAGTCATTTTTTCTATCTCTGTGAAGAAAAATCTTGGGATTTTTATTGGTATTGCATTAAAATTGTATATTGCCTTTGGTAAGATTGCCATTTTCACAATGTTATTTCTGCCTATCCAAGAGCATGGGAGGTCTTTTCATTTTCTCAAGTCTCCTCAGGTTCTTTCTTGAGTGTTTTTATGTATTCATTGTATAGGTATTTCACATTCTTGGTTAATGTTATTCCAAGGTATTTGTTGTTGTTCTTGCTACTGAAAATGGGACAATGTCACTTATTTCTTTATCTGTATTTTTTTCTTTTCTATATAGAAAGGTGACTGAGTATTGTGCATTGATTTTGTATCCTGCTACTTTGTTGAAGGAGTTAATCACCTTTAAGAGTTTTGAGATGGAGGTCCTTGGGTGTCTTATGTATAGAATCACATAATATGCAAATAGGGCTAACTTTACTTCTTCCTGTCCAATTTCTATCCCATTTATTTCTTTCTCCTGTCTTACTGCTTGAGCTTGGACTTCCAGTACTATGCTGAAAAGCAGAGGTGAGATGGGACACCTCTGTCTTGTTTGTAAACTCAATGGGAATCCCTTCAGTCTCTCTCCATTAAATATTATTTGGGCTTTAGGAGCTTTATATATAGCCTTTATTATGTTGAAACATAAACTGTCCATGCCTATTCTCTCCAATGTTTTGATCTTGAAATGATGTTGTAGTTTGTCAAAAAGCCCTTTCTGCATTTATCAGAATGATCATTGGACTTTTGTGTTTAAGCTTATTTATGCATTGACAAATTTCCATATGTTGGACCACCCTTGCATTCCAGGAATGAAGCCTACTTGATCAAGGCAGATAATGCTCTTGGTGTGTTGTTGAATTTGGTGTGCAAGGATTTTGTTCAGTATCTTTGCATTTAAGTTCACCAGGGAAATAGGCTTATAATTTTCTTTTCTTGTGGAATCTCTGCCTGGTTTTGGTAATAGGATGATAGTAGCTTCACAGAAGGAGTTAAAGATCTTTCTCTGTTCTCTGATTATATGGCAGAGTTTGGGAAAAATTGGTTTCAATTCTTCCATGAAGGTTTGATATAATTCCGCTGAGAAGACTGGACTCTTCTTTTGGGGGAAGATTTTGATTACCTTTTCAATCTCAGTGGGTGTGATAGGTTTGTTTGGGAGCTTAATCTGCTCTAAGTTTATCTATTGTAGGTGGTATGTGTAGAGGAATTCATCCATTTCCTCCATATTATTCAGTTTTGTGGAGTAGAGGTTTTTGAAGTATGTGCTGATGACTCTCCCAATTTCACTTATGTCTATTGTGATCTCTCCTTTTTCATTTCTAATTTTGTTAACTTGAAGTGTCCCATTTTGTTGCTTGATCAAATTGGCCAGGGGTTTATCAATCTTGTTTATTTTTTTCAAAGAATCATCTCTTTGTTTCAACAATTTTCTTAATTGTTTTCTTAGGTTCCAGTTCATTAATTTCTGCTCTGATCATACTTATTTCTTTCCATCTGGAGCTTTTGGGTTGGATTCTTCTTGCTTTTGCAGAGCCATTCAGTGGATGGTTAGGCTATTGATTTGGGATCTCTGTCTTTATTACACAGGTATTTAGTGCTATGAATTTTTCCCTGAGAACCGTCTTCATTGTTTCCCATAAGTTTCCCTATGATGTGTTCTCATTGTCATTCATTTCTAGAAATTTTGCAATTTCATTGTTCATTTCATCCACTGCCCACTTATTGTTTGAAAGTATGTTATTCAGTTTCCAGGAGCTGATGGGATTCCTGATACACCTTTTGATGTTAATTTCTAACAATACAGCATTGTGATCTCATATCATGCAGGAAATTATGTTGATCTTCCTAAATACATGGAAGCAGGCTTTATGACCCATTATATGATCAATTTTAGAGAAAGTGCCATTGGCTCCTGAAAAGAATGCATTGTCTGTGGATTGGGGGTAGGATTCTGTAGATGTCTGTTAGGGTTAATTTATCTGTGGTTTTGTTGAGCTCTCTCATTTCCCTGTTTATTTTCTGTTTGGATGATCTATCTATTGCTGATAGTGGAGTATTGAAGTCTCCATCTATGATAGTGTTGGTGGTTATTTCTGTTTTGTTGTCAAGTAGGTTTTGTTTTATGAATTGTGGTGCACCTGTGTTTGGTGCATAATGATTGATGATTGTGATAGCCTCTTGTATCTTTCCCTTGGTAAGTAGGAAGTGAGAGCTTCTATAGAGTTTTGGACTTATTCAATTTGGTTTGTATTTTCTACTGCTTTTTATGTATAGTTTCTATCCCTCTGTCAAGTTCCCTTCTCATGTCATTTTCTGATTTTCATACTGCTTCTCGGAATTCATCTTTGCATTTCTTTATGTCTTAATTGAGCTTAGCCAGCTGGATATTGAGGTCCTCTCTGTTTTGTTCTCCTTCTGATCATTTAACTGTCTTTGGAACACTTCTTGGTTCTTATCTTTTAGGTCTAATCTAGTGAGGACAACATTAATATGATTATTGGTCCTTTGTTGCTTTTCTGCAAGTTCTGTTATTTGCTTGGTAAGGGTTACATAGCTTGTATCTTCGTTTTGAAGTTCTGATCTTAATGTCTCTTCTATATTTTGATTAGAGACATCCATTAGGGGACTAGGTGATCTTATTGGATTTACTTGCATTTGATTTTTCATGTTATTCCTTTTGCACTGTGGTCTGCCTATCACAGTTCAGGAGTTTTTTTTAATTTATGAAGAAGCTGTAGTCCACCCTTGAAGTATCTTCAGTGATTATTCCCTTTTATATTTGCTTCCATTAGGCCTCTGATGGCAATTGGGCCTGCATGCTCAGAGAGAAGGAGCCCATGAGGCTCTGGTGGAGGCTTGGGGACCTGATGTAGTAGTAATGCCAATTTTATTATCAAAATGCCTTTTGAGATCATGTTTTATTTTGCTTTTTAAAATTAGTTTACAGAGGCTGCAAAGATGGCTCAGTGATTAAAGTTGCATGATTGTAAAGCAAGATAGCAAAGGTTAAATCCTTCCCCACCCCACTTGCCCACCCACATAAGCCAAAAAGCAAAAAGTCATCTGGTGTTCTTTTGCAGTGGCAAGAGGCTCTGATACACACACACACTTGTAAATAAATATATTTTTAAAATTGGATCACAAAGTAATACGTTTTCTCATGGCATTTCTATACATACATACATACACACACATACATAGTTTTTGTTAATTCTACCCCCTCCAATTACTCAACCCTTTCTCCCTGCTTACTCTTTCTCCAATTTAACCTTTCATCCCCAACATTCCCCCTTCCGTTTTTGTTGGGCACTGCCAGGCACAGGCTGGAGCCTTCAGTAGATGGGTCTGAGCTGCCAGCAAGGCTAAGGACCCCCCGTCCCCGGGATAAAGGAGGCCACTCCCTCTCCAAGCCCAGAACACCTGAATTTAGGCTTTGCCATGTGACCTTTGGCCAGTTGCCTAGGAAACTCCTGATATGGTATCAGCCAACATCCTTTGCACAGCCCATCCCCCTGTACCCTATACCTTCACCCTGCCATTGCTTACATGCTGGAATATATGTTCCCATATGCTGATTAGGCATCAGAAAGCAGCCTTGTACATCCAATCCCCTTAGGATCTTCTTCCTGCTGTCAACTGCTTAAAACCCTGTGAATGCGAGTTTACCAGACATTTTACACTCCTGCCTTCAAGCTTTCTCCACAGTGATGTACTCCACTCATAAACTGAACCACAGCAAACCAGTTCTTCCTAAATTTTTTTTTGTCAGGTGTGTGTAATAGTAATAAGAAAAGTAACAAATACAAGAGCTATATTTTTACATGGCCAATAACTTGTCTAATATACTCAAGTACAGGAAATATGCATTGTATAAAATGTACATATCCATGAAGACATCTGGAGTAGTGCTCATTGTGTTCATTCACTAAATATTGAATTATTTATAGCCTGAAAATATCACTATTGATATTCAGTATACAAAAAGGTTTCATGCATATTTACTCAGTGAGATCAATTATATTTTTATCCCATAACTACACACAATTCAATACATATTTACTACTTTCTAGATAGTTGGCTAAACAACAGATATAAAAAGATTGATCAACGGCTAAAGAAGAGGCTTAGAAGTTAAGGCACTTGCCTACAAAGCCTCAGGACCCAGGTTCAATTCCCTAGAACCCATGTAAGCCAGATGCACAAGGTGGCTCACACACCTGGAGTTTGTTTGCAGTGCCTGGAGGCCCTGGTAGGCCCATTCTCTCTCCTTCTTTCTTTCCCTTTCTCTTTCAAATAAAATATTTTTTTAAAAAAGATTGATCAGTTATAATCTCTGTTCTTGAGGATTTGCATGCTAATAACAAAGATGAATATTTGAGTAACTTGCTTGAGCACAGTCAGAAAAGTATTACAGTACATTCAGCACATTGTGTGAATAAACAATTATGCTGGGTGAAAGGTTGGGGACTTTCTTCTGAAAACAATTACATCTGAATTATTTCATGAAGTACATACTTTTTAAGGAAAAATATGAGATGATAAAAAGTTGCACTTGTCCCATATAATTATTTTATGCATATACTTTCCACTAAGTGAGAACTAACTGGTCTGCAAAGAATTTCTGATGATCTTGTGATAACTTGAATATAGAAGTAAGCACATTGTGGCAATATGTAATTGTAAAATCTTTGTTTTTTAATATTTTATTTATTTTATAGAGAGGGGGGGTCTGGAGAGATGGCTTAGCGGTTAAGCACTTGCCTGTGAAGCCTAAGGACCCCGGTTCGAGGCTCGATTCCCCAGGACCCACGTTAGCCAGATGCACAAGGGGGCGCACGCTTCTGGAGTTCGCTTGCAGTGGCTAGAAGCCCTGGCGCACCCACTCTCCTCTCTCTCTCTCTCTCTCTCTCTCTGTCTGTCGCGCTCAAATAAATAAATGAAAATAAACAACAAAAAAAGATTTTTAAAAAATGAGAGAGAGAGAGAGAGTGTGTGTGTGTGTGTGTGTGTCTGTGTGGACGTGTGGACGTGTACATGAATGGGCACACCAGGGCCTGTAGCCACTGCAAATGAACTTCAGATGCATGCACCCCCTTGTGCATCTGGCTTTATGTGGGTACTCAGGAATGAAACCTGGCTCCTTTGCCTTTGCAGGCAAGTGCCTTAACTGCTAATCCATCTCTCCAGCCCTAAAACTTTTATTTTAAGAGGAACTGGTTAATCTAATGGAGATACAAATTGTATAAAGGGAAAATATTGTCACAAAAAATAAGAAAGCAACCTATGAGGAAATAGAGGCTTGCAACAACTCTGAATCTATGCAATAGTGGTGTTCATTCCAGTTGCTTATTCAGAGTGATGACTAACTTGTCCTTGTTGCCTACACAATGCATGAATACCATATCCTGTGCACAAAGTGGGCTTGTTACAGGACCATTAGAGCAAGATGGAGAGTGATGAAAATTGAGTCTTTTCTAATGAAAGAATGAAATATGACAACTCCTTGGATGAGATAACTTATAATATCTTTTATTTTGTAATGTTAAATATTGTTGATTATCTGTAACATTATAAAGAAAGAATTGCATAAAAATCAATCAAATATTGAGGAAGTACAGTACCTATTGATTTGCCTGTGCGAAATGCCATACTAGTGTCTGAAATTTTAACACAGGATAAGAAATTATGTTCAGCCTTAAGATATCAAAGTCTATGAAAAATTATTAGTATCAATAATTAAAATATGGGAAGACTTGCTTATACCTAGAACTGTGTTACATTTCAAGAGATAAAAGTGGCATAAGTCCTTTACCTTCAATTAGTTGAAAAATTGCCAGTTAAACACAAATTAAAACTTGTAGCTGTAGAAGTAATGAAACAATAACTGTAATAAGCAATGGTTTTGTGTTATTACTATGCTTGAGAATTTTTGGACCATAAATCTTGTATCTACCAAGGTGGGTATGTTCATTCCTGTTTTACAAATAAGGAAACTGGAGCTAAGACAATTAACATTATTTTTTAAAATTCTTCCAGCTACTAAGTGAATTCCCTGGGTAAGAAATAAACATAGATGTGTACAGAGTACAATATCAGTAGAAAAGAAGAAGGCAATGCATTCTATTTGGATATGAAAGACAAGTATAAAACTGTGAAACGTGACTGTGCCCCAAGCAGTCATAATTGTACATACACTATCTTTATAAAATGTTCACAAAAATTCTTTGAGATATATCTAATATCATCATTACTTTAGAAGTGAGGAAAGCTTATCACAGAAAATCCACAGAATGTAGAAATTGATCTCTGCAATAATCCAGAATCTATAGTCTCAGTACCCCAATGAATATTATGTTTGGGGAAAAATGTTGAACCAAAACTGAAGAAAAATTGAGGTTATTGGAAGAAAAATACTGGCTGAGGAAAAACATATAACTAAGAAAGATTTTTGTTAAGTAAATTCAAAGTGATTAGCATTTGTGAATCATGGAGAGGAGTGAGTCTGTACAAAAGCTGAGAATGGTTTGTTACAGATGTTACATCGCAGGGTAAGGAGTTTGGATTCTATATTGTGTAAGCTAGTGTTTCTCAGTGAATTTCCTATGGAATCATGATGTTCAAGAAATATACCCCCAAGAGTTGGCAAATGGTATAAATTCTCCTCTTGAAAATTAACATTGAATATTAAGTTATGAAAAGAATCCCAATGTTTCCGTACTGTGAATGAAACTATTACTATAGCAAAAAGAGAACCTATAGAATTAAAAAAAACCTTCACAACTATATATCAGACAGATTAATTTTTAGAAAGTATAAAGAACTATAAAATCTAAACACAAAAAATCTAATCAATACATGACCTAATGAACTAAAGACAAGAGGAAATCCATATGACCAATACATTTTTAAAGTGTTCAACTGCCTCATCCATGACAGAAATTCAAATTAAACCTGTTTTAGTATTCCATCTCACCCCTGATCCCCCCAATAAAAACAAATGACAATTTCTGAATAGGAGTGAGGAAAGGACTTTTCTTGTCTTCTGATAAAATGTAAATTTGTGCAGTCACTATGGAAATAAGTATGGAGATTTCTCGACCAACTGAAAATAGAAATACCATATTACCCAATAATACCACTTGTTGGTATATTTCCAAAGAAAACTAAATCAGCATAGTACAGAGATACTTGTATATCCATGGATATTGCTACATTATTCTCAATAGTCAAAATATAGAACCAGTATGGGGGTCTATCCACAGACAAATGCATAAAGCAAAGGTGGTATATTTAATAGAATTTTATTTAGCTCTGGATAAAAATGGAATCCTTATATTTGCAGGAAAAGGAAGGAACTGGAGCTTTTTATCTTAAAGTGTCCTAGACTCAGAAAGAAGACTGTCACATTTTATCACATATATGGGGTGTATATTTTAATATTTTTGGTATGTGTATACTACCTGTGACATGGTATGTGATATGAGTATA
This sequence comes from Dipus sagitta, assembly GCA_036346955.1. Classification (NCBI taxonomy): domain Eukaryota; kingdom Metazoa; phylum Chordata; class Mammalia; order Rodentia; family Dipodidae; genus Dipus; species Dipus sagitta. The sequence continues at coordinate 68,649,042 of CM070776.1, forward strand.
GTATATGCAAATGTGCGTGCATATGCATAGATGCATGTGTGGAGGCCATAGCATAGCATCAGGTGTCCATTATCACTCACCGTTGTGTTTCCTTGAGACAGAGTCTCTCACTCAATCAGAAGCTGCTTTTTTGTTGCTGTTGTTGTTATTTGTTTGTTTTTCTTCTTTGGGGAGTTTTTTTTTTTTTTTTTTTTTTTTGATCAGCAAGCTCTAATTCCATGTTCCAATCCCAACTCCAACCCCTGTCTGGATTGGGCTTACAAATTGTGTGGTCAGGCCTGTTTTTATGTGGGTGCTGGGGGATCAAACTTGCGCAGCCTCAGGCCTTCTCAGGACCTCATACTTGTGTGACAAGTACTCTTACCCATGACGCCATCTCTCCAGCCTCATGATTTTAATTTTTATATATGTGTCAGAAGGGGACAAAGGTAATGCATGCATTCACATGCATTCACTCTCACACTACATACATACATACATACTTAAAAAAACACATGTTAAAAATTAGTGACTGTTGGTGCTCAGACCTAAAGGATACATCTATACCACATACTCCACGGCTCAGAAAATATCATGGAAGAGAGGACAGAAAGAATGTAAGAGCCATAGGATGGATATGAGTGTTATGGAATGCTGTCTTCCAGATATAATATGGCCATTGCACTCATGAACTCAATAGCTGTGGTTACCTGCACAAGATGTGCCCAAGATTATGGCCACTAACATTCCACTATCAATGAGGAAGGAGCTCATGAGGTCACTTTCCTCGCTGAGGAGTTATTGGAAGTTAATGGATCATGGGGGAGGGGAAGACAGTTTATTCAGAGGAATACCTGCTGGTACTTTGCCTATTCTCTTCTGGTACAAACATCACCCCATGCTCGTAAAAAGTAACCCTAATTAAACTCAATGGGGAAAGAAAGAAAGAAAGAGAGAGAGAGAGAGAGAGAGAGAGAGAGAGAGGGAGGGAGGGAGGAAGGAAGGATCAGCTCAGTGTGGTGGCTCATGCCTATAATCCCAGAATTCCTGAGACTGAGGTTGAAGGATTATCATGAGTTTGAGGTCACCCTGGGCTACAGAATGAGTACCAGGTCAGTCTGAGCTAGAGAGAGACACTGCCTCAAAAAAAAAAAAAAAATCAAACAAAGGGCATCAAAGTAGGAGGGACACTAGTTGGTAAGAGTATAAATATTTTTAAAGCTTATAGAGAAAACATTCATTGATATTTAAAACAAGGGTTTCAAGAAAAGTGATAGTTGAAAAAATTAAACATGTTATATTATTAAAGGATTTGTGTGCTACTTGGACTCTACTCTTAATTTTTAGAGTTACAAAATATTTTCAAATTATATCAATTATAGGTTGGGGAGATGGCCCAGTGTTTAATTGCTCAGCTACAAAACATGGCTGAAGTGTCTGGCATTCTGTCTGTAGTAGTGAGAGCAACTGGCATACACATGCATGCACACACATAAATAAATAGGATAAAATTTTAAAATAAGTTATTTCAATTAAAGAAATGATATACATTTATATGTTTTTAGAAAATAATGACAATGACAGTAGTATATTTAGACAAGGCAATCTCAGTATAGTTGCAATTCCAAGCATATAAAATAAGGTATTTTATTAAGTATGCATCAGTGAATGACAGGAAAGTGCAAAATTCACAAAGCACAGTATTGTTTAGGAGGGGAGTTACATTGTTTGGGGTGGTGAAAAATAGAATATTGGTATTTTCTGAATGAGTGAGCCACAGACCATAACTACATTAAAATTATACCTGGGACTGACTTTATAATATGTAATTGTTAAACAATTTTATTTCTGATTCTTTCATTCTTTCTAGAAGTCATTAAGCCTTTTTAAATATTTTGTCAGTAAATAAGCCAAACCTTGATATAATGTTATGAGAAATAATTAAAATATTAGAGAGAACATATAATGTTTTCTGCCAGGTTAATCTTCTGTATCTGCTTCTTTTCCAAATATATTCTAGTTGTGAGTTAGACAGTGAGACCATGTGATTGAGTGAATAAGTGGAAATTTTCCATATTTTGGAAGCAAATCAGAGTGTAAAAAGATACTATGCCTAACATTTAAGAATTCCAGAAAATAAAGAAGCTAAAGGTATATCTCAGACAGTAGTCAATTCTGAATGTTGCTATGAGGCAGTACTCCCATCTCATTCAGTATAAATTCCTGGATTTCCTTCAAGAAATCACATTGTCTAAACTCATTGATTTAAGACAGGAATTGATGCATTTGTATGCATCTGTTTTGGTAATATGAAAGTGAGGAGATACATATGAAAGAATACCATGACATATCCCAACAGATGCCCTAAGAATTTAAACTCAGGGTGTTATTTGAAATCTCTTAATGATATACAGTAGAGGTAATTTTTGCAAAAAGTCACATGGGTAGACTGGGTTTCAAATTTTGCCATTTACTAGTATGAATAAAATTTTTCCTACCTTACATTCCTCATTTATAAAAATAAAAACATGAGTATTAGAGACTGGGGATATAGCTCAGAGAGTAAAGTGCTTCCCCTGCATACATGACAACCTGAGTTATATCCTCAGAGCCCACATGAAGGTGGAGACAGGTCTAGCCTAACTGGTGAACTCCATGCAAATGAGAGACTGTCTCAAAGAAGGAGGAGCAGAGACTGGAAAGATGGCTCAGTGTTGAAAGGCACTTGCTTGTAAAGCCTGTTGTTCAGAGTTTAATTCCCAAGCATTCCATGTAAGCCAGACATGAAAAAGTGGCACAAGCATCTGATGTTCATGTGCAGTAGCAAAAGGCCCTTGTGTAACCCCCTCATACACACACATATAAGTAAATAAATAAAAATATTTAATGCAGTGGACAATGTGCCTCAAGAATGATACTCAGAGTTGTCCTCTGACACCCACATGCATGAATGCACACACATCTATAGGTGGTATCTGCATAACATGTAGAAGCATCTGTAAACCAAGCCTCACTCTTGTTTTCCTATATCAACTGAACACAGATAACACCTCATGAGGTAAAGGTACAGACTGGGTGCTATGAACTGAGATATTTAAGGTAGAGTTAGTATATCCAGGTGAACCAAGTGAAGAACACTCAGACTTGAATGTTAAAAAATTAAAAATTTCAGCCAGGTGTGGTGTCACACGCCTTTAATCCCAGCACTCAGGAAGCGGAGGTAGGAGGATCGCTATGAGTTCAAGGCCACCCTGAGACTCCATAGTGAATTCCAGGTCAGCCTGAGCTAGAGTGAGACCATACCTTAAAAGAACAAAAAAGAAAAAAAGAACTTAAAGATCTCAAAGGGAAGATAGAAGTGTGCCTCAGACGATCCATAGGAAGAAAGAAGCTATAAGGATATATGCTGTCAACCAGCAGGTGGGGAGGAATAGAGAGTGAAGGAAGCACTAATAAGCTGATGCATTTATAGAGATGCAGCTCTATAAATGTGTGTGTGTGTGTGTGTGTGTGTGTGTGTGTGTGTGTGTGTTTCCCAACACAGGATTGGACTGATTGCTTTGTGTCTGGCTAAGTAAGCATGAAAGCATGGTAACATGGTAGTTGCATTATCCGTTTAAACATGTTTAAAGCATAAGTAAAGTAGTCAGACAGGTCAGTGTATGTGGTCTCAGCAATCTAGAAGACAAAAATGAAAACCGGATGGGAAAAGCCCCGAAGTATGTAAGCCAAGGACAAGAAGCCAGAGCAAGGACAAAGAGGTAGATTATAAGGTAGCATTACTATGAATGGGAATCATGACTCTGGGAGAGAGAAAAAGTAACCACTGGAGTGAGAATAATAAGTATTTGTGCTATTTAACATGGAAATTAATTGACTCTTCAGGGACAACTTGAGCCTTATTATATACAAGTCACATCCACTTGAGGATGCAATGTTACAGTTTAAGCCCAGCTCCATAACTTAGCAGATCATGTCATGCCCAGTCTTGATGGATTGCTCAGGTTTGTTTAATGGAAATTTGGTGGGCCATAATCAAACATGTAGGTCGCATTAAGACTAAGTAGCAAGCCAAACAAGTAGGGCCTTACTCCAACATCTTAAAAACCTGGGCTTGATTTTGTCTATACAGTTGTGCCTAACGTCCCAAACATCCAGCCCATCTGCCAATTACAGTTGAAACACCTCTAGATCATATGGCACATCAGAAGGGGTACTCCTTCATGTTCCACACCAATGGATCCATGTAAATTTAATTAAGATTGAAGACCCCTTAATTTCTGTTTAATTAATTTTTCCACTCTATGCTGTGAAAATTTCTTAGCAATAAGTCTGTCAAAGAACTGCAATTAGAATAAGCATTTAGTTACACACACACACATACATACATACATACATATATATATATATATATATATATATATATATATATATATATACATAGTAATTCATTGTTATTCTCAAAAATCTGTATCTCCTGCATGGGTAAAGTAGGAAAGTCAGATAGGAATGTGATGAGAATCATCATGTGTGTATATTTCCAGCCCTTGACAAAGACATTTGTCTCTGCAACCTGTGCAAGAATGTAATATACCAGACTTATTTTCTCACAGGAAAAAGCAGTTCTCCCAGCCTCCTTTTGACGTTTCCCACCATAACAGACCTTATTCCCTAGGTTAGACAACTAGCGTGAGCATCCTCCAAGCTGCTAAGTATAGTTATTACAATTACACATTCTGAAACTATGGAATAACTACAGGATATATTTGGGGACACATTGGTCCTGATGTCACTTGAAACTGGTAGAAAATTGGATTAATAACCCTTTCTCCAGAACTGAAGTGGCAAGATGGCATCTGCCTAACCATGTCTCACCTCATGGGAAGGAAAGGCAAGATCTTTGGGGTTCGTTAGGGTTTTTAGGAGTTTGAAGATCCTAGTAGACATCCAGTGGAAGGGTGTGGAGGAGCAAAGTAGGGAATTCGCTGATTCCCATTTTTAAATAGCCCACCAGTCCCCCAATCCCTTCAAACAGCCGTCCCAGCCACAGTCCGAGCTGCCATCCCAGCTGCACACCACCAGGTTCCTCCTGCACTAACTGCAGACTAAGTGGACCCAGGTCAGCAGGGTAGCTACCCCCTCACTGGGCTTTCCCACAAATGGGAACCTCCACACTGTGTGCAGTCCCAGACCAGGAGGCTACTGTTCCCCTTCCCTCCCTCCTTTGGTTTTCTGCCACCAGGGCCTCCACATGTGACTGCCCTCCCATCTGCCGCCCCACCGTGTGCAGACCAGATACTCCTCCACTTCCTGAAGGCTACTTGGACCCAGGCCAGCAGACTATTGTTCAGGCCTCTCTCCCCCTTCCTGCCACCCCACCAGGAATGCCCCCCATCCTCCCTCCCACATGTAACCTGACCCACAGCAGTCCCATATCCCTGCCCCACCATGTCACAGGACCCAGAAATCCCATCCACCCCTGCTACATGGTCCCAGTAGACCACTATCCCATCCCCTCACCCCTCAGCATCACAGAACCACCACACAATGCCATCCCCACATCCACAGCCCAGCCACAACAGCAGTCTGGTTTGTCCTATTATCCCCCCTATCCCTGGTACCCTCAGGCCACCTGACCATGCAGTTCCGATACCCTCAACCACCAACCAACAAACCCCTTCATCAGGTCCTCAGGCCCCACCAGAGCCTCATAGAGCCTTCACTCTGAGAAGACAGGCCCCATTGCCATCAGAAGCCAAATTGAAAATATGCAAAAGGGAATAATTACTAAAGACACTTCAAGGATAAACTACAGCTTCATCCTAAATTAAATAACATTCCTACACTGTGATGGGCAGACCACGGCACAAAAGGAAAAACATGAAAAATCAAATGCAAGTAAATCCAAGGTTGCCCAGTCCCACAATGGATGTCTCTAATCAAAACATAGAAGAGACAAGCTATGCAACCCTGGCCAAGCAATTAGCAGAACTTGTAGAAAATCAATAAAGGTCCAATAACTGTATGAATGCTGTCCTCGCTAGATTAGACCCAATAGAAAAGAACCAGAAGGGTTCCAATGACAGTTAAATGATCTGAAGGAGAGCAAAAAAGTAAGAGGACCTCAATAATCAGAAAGCTAAGCTCAATGAAGACTTAAATAAATGCAAGGATGAATTCCAAGAAGCATTAAGAAAATCAGAAAATGTCTTGAAAAGGGAACTTGACAGAGAGTTGGACACTACACATCAAGAGGCAGTGGGGGAAAAAAAACAACAAATTGAACAAGTCCAAAACTCTATAGAAGCTATCAAGATTAGAGTCAGCTATGTGAAGGATAGAAAATCAGAATTGAAAGACAAAACAGAAGAAACAATTTGAGTTCAAAAGTTTCAATAAGTTTGAAAATTTTTGTGAACAAGTCATGAGGGAACTGTGGGATACCCTTAAATGCCCCAACATTCAGACCATGAAAATAACAGAAGGAGGAGAAATTCAGACCAAAGGCATGGAGAACTTATTTAACAAAATTGTTGAAGAAAATTTTCCCAGTCTATCAAAAGAAAGTCCCATCAAGTTACAAGAAGCTAACAGAACTCCAAACAGACTGGACCAAAGGAGAAATTCTCCAAGACATCTTATCATTAAGACTCTAAACATCCATACCAAAGAGAAAGTCCTGAAAGCAGCTATGGAGAAACAACACATTACATATAAAGGTAACACCATCAGAATTACATCAGACTTCTCAATGGAAACCCTGAAAGCCAGAAAGGCCAGAAATGCAACACTGCAAAGTATAAGAATTTATGGGTTCCAACCCAAACTACTCTACCCAGCAAAAGTATCCCTCATAATAGATGGTGAAAGAAAAACTTTCCACGATAAAAGTCAACTTTACACCAATATGAACATAAATCCAAACCTACAGAGTGTACTTCAAGGAAATCACAACACAGAAGAGTCAAATAACCAACCTCAAGTGCCTATAAGAAGCACATCACAATAAACAAACCCAGAGAAGGCACAAAAAAAAAAAAAAAAACAACTACAAAGTCCAAGAAAACACCAAACCACATAAACCACCACAATATGGCAGGGATTAAATCAAACATCACAGTTATTACCCTAAACATTAGTGGATTTAATTCACCTATCAAGAGACATAAGCTAACAGGGTGGATCAGAAAATTAGGCCCCGCTATCTGCTGTCATCAATAAACCCACCTCAACACTAAAGACAGACAGCTCATCAGGGTGAAAGGATGGGAAATGATATTCCAAGCAAACAGAAATAAGAAACAAGTAGAGTAGCTATACTAATATTGAATAAAAATAGACTTCAAACCAAAAGCAATAAAAAATGACAAAGAAGGCCACTTCTTACTTATCAAGGAAATGACCCAAGAAGAAGATATCACAATCATCAATCTTTATGCACCAAACACAGGTGCACCCCAAATCATAAAACAAAACCTACTTGAGAACAAAACAGAAATAAACACCACACTATCATAGTCAGGGACTTCAATACTCCACTATCAGCAATAGATAGATCATCCAAACAGAACATTAACAGGGAAGTAAGAGAGCTCAACAACACCATAAATCAATTAGACCTATTGGACATCTACAGAACATTCTACCCAAAATCCGCAAACTACACATTCTTCTCAGCAGCCCATGGAACCTTATCTAAAATAGATCATAAAGCCTGCCTCTATATATTTATGAAAATTGACATAATTTCCTGCATGATATAAGATCACAATGCTGTACTGCTAAAAATTAAAAACAAAAAATGTGCCAGGAATCCCACCAGCTCCTGGACACTGAACAACACACTTTTTTAAAAAAAAAAATTTATTCATTTTTATTTATTTATTTGAGAGTGACAGAGAGGGAAAGAGGCAGATAGAGAGAGAATGGGCATGCCAGGGCCTCCAGCCACTGCAAACGAACTCCAGACGCATGCACCCATTTGTGCATCTGGCTAACTTGGTTCCTGGGAAACTGAGCCTTGAACTGGGGTCCTTAGGCTTCACAGACAAGTGCTTAACCACTAAGCCATCTCTCCAGCCCAGAACAATACACTTTTAAACAATAACTGGCTATTGGATGAAATAAAAAATGCAATTGCTAAATTTCTAGAAGTGAATGATGAGAACACATAATACAAAAACTTATGGGACACAATGAAGGCAGTCCTTAGGAGGAAATTCATAGCACTAAATGCCTTCATAACAAAGACAGAGAGATCCCAAATCAATAACCTAAATATCCACCTAAAGGCATCAGATAAACAAGAAGAATCCAATCCAAAAATCTCCAGACAGAAAGAAATAATTAAGATCAGAGCAGAAATTAATGAGCTGGAACCTAAGAAAACAATTAAGAAAATTGATGAAATGAGAGCTGTTCTTTGGAAAAATAAATAAGGTTGATAAATGACTGGCCAATTTGATCAAACAAAAAAAAAAAAAAAAGAGATGCTCCAAATTAACAAAACTGGAATTGAAAATTGAGAGATCACAATAGACATAAGTGAAATTGGGAGAATCATCAGGACTTATTTCAAAAACCTCTACTCCACAAAACTGGATAATATGGAGGAAATGGATGAATTCCTGAACACATACTACCTACCAAAGCTAAACTCAGAACAGATTAAGCTCCTAAACAAACCTATCACACCCATTGAGATTTGAAAGGTAATCAAAAACTTCCCCAAAAAGAAGAGTCCAGGACCACATGGCTTCTCAGCTGAATTCTATCAAACCATCATATAAGAACTGAAACCAATTTTTCCTCAAACTGTGCCACACAATTGGAGAACAGGGAAAGTTCTCCAACTCCTTCTATGAAGCTACTATCACCTTAATACCAAACTCAGGCAGAAATGCCACAAGGAAAAGAAAAAAAAAAAAAAACTATAGGCCTATTTCCCTGATGTAGATGTAAAGGTCCTGAACAAAATCCTGGCAAAACTGAATTTAACAACACATCAAAAGCATTATCCACCTTGATAAAGTAGGCTTCATCCAAGGAAAGCAGGTGTTCAACATATGGAAATCTGTCAATGTAATACACCACATAAATAAACTTATGAAAACATAGAAACACTCAAGAATAAATTAAAGAGGACTTGAGAAAATGGAAAGACCTCTCATGCTCCTGGATAGGCAGAATTAACATTGTGAAAATGGCAATCTTACCAAAGGCAATAGACAGATTTAATTCAATACTAATCAAAATCCCAACATTGTTCTTCACAGAGAAATAAAAAATGATCTCAAAATTCATATGGAAAGGCAGAAGGCCTTGGATATCCAAGCATATCCTCAGTAAAAGAAACACCTCTGGAGGCATCACCATACCTGATCTAAAGCTATATTACAAAGCCATAGTAATAAAAACAGCATGGTACTGGCATAGAAACAGGAGATAGACCAATGGAATAGAGTTGAGGACCCAGACTTTGGGTCAAGCAACTATAGCTACTTGATATTTGACCAAGGCCATAACAATGTAGATTGAAAAAAGACAGCATCTTCAACAAATGGTGCTGGCCAAACTAGATAACCATATGTAGGAAAATGAAACTAGATCCACATATCTCGCCATGAACAAAAATCAAGACCTCAATATAAAACCAGAAACTCTGCTACTACTGGAAAAAAAAAATAGGAGGAACTTTCCACAATCTGGGAATGGGAAAGGACTTCCTGAACAAAACCCCAATAGATCAGGAAATTAAACAATTACTCAACCATTGGGAACTCAGGAAGCTGGAAAGTTTTTTTTTTCTTTTTTCTTTTCTTTTTTTTTTTACAGACAAACTTACAATAAGCAGAGCCAGTAGAGTTCTGACAGAATGGGAGAAAAATTTTTCCAGCTCTACAACTGACAGAGGCCTAATTTCTAGAATCCACAAAGAACTCAAAAACCTAAACAATAAAAAAGTCAGACAATCCACTCACAAAATGGGGCAGAGAACTGAGCAGGGAGTTATCAGAGGAAGAAATACAAATGGCAAACACACACTTAAAATATTAAACATCCCTAATCATCAGGGAAATGCAAATTAAAACAACTATGAGATTACACCTTACCCCAGTAAGTATAGCAAACATTAAAAAAAATCAAATGAGGGGCTGGAGAGATAGCTTAGCATTTAAGCCACTTGCCTGCATAGCCAAAGGACCTTGGTTTGATTCCCCAGTACCTATGTAAGCCAGATGTACAAGGTGGTGCATACATCTGCAGATAGTTTTCAGTGGGTGGAAGCCCTGGCATGCCTATTCTGTCTCTTTCTCTCTCTCTCTATCTCTCTATCTCTCTCCCTCTCTTTCTCTCTTTCTCTCCCCCTCTCCCTTGTTCCCTCTCTCAAATAAAAAAAAAAATTAAGTGAAAACATGCTGATGAGGATGTGGAGAAATAGGAATTCTCATTCACTGTTGGTGGGAATGTAAGATGGTACAACCACTTTGGGAAGCAGTAAGGAGTGTCCTAAAAAGGGTGACTATAGAGTTACCAACAGACCCAGTTATTCCCTTACTAAGCATTTACCCTAAAATTTCCATGCCTCAGTTCAGAGAGATTTGCTCAACCATGTTTATATCTGCTCAATTCATAATAGCTAAGAACTGGAATCAACCCCAATGTCCATAATTAGACAAATGGATAACCAAGATGTGATATATCTACATGATGGAATTCTACACAGAAGTAAGGAAAAATCATACATTGAAATCTGAAGAAAAATGGTTGAACTGGGAACAGAACATTCTCAGCAAACTCACCCAATCATAGAAAGACATTTGTCGCATGGTCTCACTCATCTGTTGCTCCTAACCTAAATCTGCCTGAGATGCTTACATACTTAATAGGCATATCACAGACTAACAATAGGGAGGGTGGGGCGGGAGTGAAGGGTAAGAGTGGGGGAGACACAATACTGGAACCAAATGAAAATGGTACCATAAAATCCTATATCCTAAAAGACAGACTACAAAGTTGAACCTTCACCAGGTCCTTAGAGAGGACACCTGAATCAAAGGGCCCTGGAGAGGGATGATGAAGACTAACCTTAGTCTTCTTCTGTTCCCCCCCCCTCTATCTTTTCTTTCTTTCTCTTTTATATTACCTTCTTTTTCTTCCTTCTTTTCCTTTGGTGCTGGCCTGTAACTCCCAGTACCAGGATGTGATTAACATCCACAATGAGCTGTTGATCAGAGACCTACAAGGTTTCTCAAAAGAAGATAGATTTCTATGCTGGGTGTGGTGGTGCATCCCTTTAATCCTAGCACTTGGGAGGCAGAGGTAGGTAGGAGGATTGTCATGAGTTTGAGGCCACCCTGAGACTACCAAGTGAATTCCAGGTCAGCCTGGTCTAGAGCATGACCCTACCTCGAAAAACCAAAATAAATAAATAAATACAGAAAAACAGATTTCTGTCAGAGGACTTGATTACTCACCAAAGGTTAATGGTAAGATCCTACTGCCAAAGACACCATATGCTGTTGGTATGGAACATGGAGAGACCTGGCTGGAATTTGGAAGATAGTCAGTCCCCAGTTAATTTGTCTAGTGTTAGAAGGTGCTACATGAGCAAAGTGGGGAAAACGACCAACATCAGTCTAAGCAACTGATGGTCTAAGCTACTCAGCAGCAAACAACCTGATGTGATACTCACACAAATGCACTAGTGGCACACAGCTATGGTGAGTAACCAACTTCTCTTGAATTGGCTAATGAATCCACTCAATGGAATGGAACTCATAGCTGGAACTGGGAAACAAGTCAGAACCATATCCAAAAAATGAATCTGGTCTCCAATATCATGCTCCCACCAATCTTGGGCTACAAGAGGGCCTACACCTATTAAATTCTCTTCCAAATAATAATGGTTTTCTCATTTATCTGGTGCTGAATTCACTCTCTATTGGAGAATCTACTTCTCTTTTTCAGATGGACACAGAACCTGAGGAGAGAATCAGCCCCAGCTAAAAACATAGAGTAACTGGGAAAATGAACAAGAGTGCTGCTTTCTTGGTGAACCTGGTACCAGCACAAGGGTGAGGGAGATGGACACAGAGAACACTCAACTCCTACCAAACCAGATATCCAGACACACAGAGGCTCCCAAGACCTCATCACTGAAGTAGACCTAAAAGGAGCCCAGTATGGCTCAGGAAAATTTGCAGAAGAGGGGTCAGAAAGATGTAAGAGCCACATGTTGTGACATTATGCACAGAGACATTGCCTCTTCCCCTTAACTGATTGCTACCCCCACAACGCATGACCCGCAATCCCCAAGGAGGAGCGTCCCTTCAGAGGAGGGAGGACAGGGAGGAGCCTAATGATGGTACAGACATGGCTGTTCACACACTGAGTATGTACATAACTAATAAAGAAAATAAAAATCCTTCTCCATAAGTCTGTACTCTAACTGGAGGCTCACCTTGACACTTGTTCTCTTCAAATCAATGCCAGTTTCAGAACTATTGTGTAGCAATGCCTAACAGGTCTGATTATTTCCTTTTCCCCAAAAAATAATTACCATTGAAAAATGCACAATTTTGATAAGAAATTGAAGAGAGATTAATGACATTAATTATACTATATACTATATAGTAGAGTCCTTGCAAAGGATTTGGAATTATAAACTGACTTAAACCTTAGAAGTGATTAAGAAACAATGATTGTTTTTAAATGAATCCAGTTGATTTTTTTTTTCTTTTTTTGGTTATCAAGGTCGGGTCTCACTCTAGCCCAGGTTGACCTGGAATTCACTATGGAGTCTCAGGGTGGCCTCGAACTCATGGCAGTCCTCCTACTTTTGCCTCCTGAGTGCTGGGATTAAAGGAATGTGGCACCATGCCCTACTCTAGTTGAATTTTTTACCTGGATTTGACCTGGAATATTTTTCTTCCTATACAGATCAAGTAAGAATGTAGCTGTCTTACTATATATTTCAACTGCAGAGGGCTGTGATTAATTGTCTGCATGAGCCAAACTGCTCTGGTTGTGGCTATGAATCCACTCTCCATTGCAAGAACTATAACACCATGCCTATAATGTTTGCTACCCTACCACAGCATATTTGAAACACTCTTATTTTATTTAACTTGTCCAGTTAAGTGGTTGTGGTTTCGACTATAAGGAAGGCTGTTCTAGAATATAAGAGTGATTACTGAACATTTTGATGTTGCTGATGTTCCTAATCACAATTGTTTTGGTAAAAGATATATCTTCCAGTCATTTTGAAGGTGGGTTAATAGATCATAAATGAAAATTTCATTCTTTTATTCTACTGTCCTATGTTAGTTGAATCCCTTTATCTTCAATAAAAAGATAGATTGACCATTTTAATTTACTTGTGGTATTTCATATTTTGATCTATGTTTCAATAAACTTTTCAAATTGATAAAGCCATTAATATCTACTTGAGCTACTTTGTTATTTTTAAAATGCTGTGTTTTGTTTATTTATTTTATTTATTTATTGAGAGCAACAAACAAATGGACAAAAGGGGCTCACAAAAGCTTCTAGCTGCTGCAAATGAACTCCAGATGCAAGCACCACCTTGTGCATCTTACTTATGTAAGTACTGGGGAATCAAACCTGGGTCCTTAGGCTTCACAGGCAAGCACTTTAACTGATAAGTAATCACTCTAGCCCTTGAGATACAACTTTTAACGTAGAATATATACTGAGTTTTCCTATATCAGCAAATTCAGTCTGATTCGACAAATGATCCATCCATTATTATCATATGCCATTTGTTTCTTTTCACGTACATGTTCCATGGATTTCTGTCTGCATTGCTTTGAAAAGTATTTTGGAATACAGTGGAGCATTACATAGATCATACTTTGCATTTTACCTAAAAGGTATTTCTAGGACTTGAAGTTCATAATAGGCATGGAAACAACTATGGATAGTTGATGTGGATCCTGAGGGAAAACAGTATTATCTTCTATGAAAACAGAATCAAAAGAAACCATTATGAACTCCTCAGTAAATGCAGGGTTAGTCTCCTCAAATAGAGGTTGATTCGGAGTACTTTTCCTGTCTCAATAAAAGGTACATGCCAAGGACTATCAGTCTTCTCTATACTACTAAAATTTGTTACTAACATTTTCAAATCCAATCATAGCATAAAGGTAATTCTAGAAATCTCTAAAATATTTCAGGAAATTCATCCTTAAAATTCTGTTCCTTGAAGCTACTGTTAGTACTAACATCTGCATTGACCAATGTTTTCTAAGATAGAATATAGTTTTAAACAGAACAAATAGATTATAAGTATAAATATAGAAGATGCAGATAAATATTTAGAGAGATGATAGAAAATAGATAGACAGACAGATGTGCATAAAAGATAGCCCGACTATGGGAATTGGTTGTGTAATTACTGGGATTAAGTAGTCCTATAGTGTTCATCTGCAAAGTGAAGAACCAGGAAAGTCAATAGTATAATTGAGTCCAAATTTGAAGATGTCTGATATATCAAATCTGAAACAAAGAGCCAGAAAAACATGAAAACCATTGGTTTACATCCTCTTAGTCAAAGACCAAAAGCCCAAAGCTGTGATATCTAATTGCAAATGAAGACAAATATCTCAATTCAAGCTGAGAGAGACATTTTCTTATCCTACCTTTATTTCATATACATTATATCCTCAAAAATTGAATGATGGGGGCTTGAGAGATTGCTTAGTGGTTAAGGGCTTGCCTGTGAAGCCTAAGGACCCTGGTTCGAGGCTCTATTCCCCAGGATCCACATTAGCCAGATGCACAAGGGGGAGCACACGTCTGGAGTTTGTTTTCAGTGGCTGGAAACTCTGGCATTCCCATTCTCTCTCATTCTCTCTCTCTCTCTCTCTCTCTCTCTCCCTCTTTCTCTCTCTGTCTGTTGCTCTCAAATAAATAAAAATAAACAAGAAAAAAATTGAATGATGGGGCTGAAGAGATGGCCTAGCAGTTAAGGTGTTTGCCTGCCAAGCCAAAGGATCCATGTTCGACTCTGCAGGTTCCTCATAAGCCAGATGCACAAAGGTAAGGCAAGCACAAGGTCGCCACTAGGAGGCACAAGTATCTGTAGTTCAATTGCAGTGGCTGAGGCCTTAGCAGGCCAATTCTCCCTCTCTCTCCCTTGCTTTTTCTCTCTCTTGCACTCTAAAAAAATTGAATGATGTTCACCTACAATGTTGATTAGGTCAGATTTTGGTTACTATGACAAATAAATACCTGAAAATATCAGTTTACAACAGAAAAGTTTTGTTTGGGCTCTCAGTTTTAAATATTTGATATTATTAAAAAATTGCCCCAGTTCATTACTTTTCCTTCTTGTAGAAGATCATATAATATGGCAAGAGTACAAGGCAGAGGAAGCCAAAACCATTTACTTCTTGAGAGAAAAACATGGATGGAAGGAGGGATGGAGAGACAGAGAGCACAAAATGTGAGAGTCCTGCAATCGCCATCAAGTATGCATTAATGACCTAAAACCTCAAACTAGGCCCTATCTCATAAAACTTCCATTATATCACTGCTGGGAAAGAAGTATCTCAACATCTTTTTAGGATATTCCAGATCCAAACCTTAACAGCAAGTGAGGTTCTCCTTTACTGAGTGTACTTACTAAGATGCCAAGCTCTTCCAGAATCACCCTCACATACATAATCTGAGTTTTGTCACCTATCTGAGCATTCCTCAAGTCAGTAAAGTTAACACATAAACCAGTCATCACAAAGTTATAGGAATTTCCATTAGCAAGCAAAAAGAAAATATCTATAGAATGAGAGTGAGAGTGATGCAGGAAGGATACTCTTGAGTACCTCCTTCCAGGAAAAAAAAAAATACAAAAAACAAACAAACAAAAATAACCATCGAAAACTCATTTTTCCCTTGACATAGTGCATGTCTTTAATCCAAGCAGTTGGGAATCAGGTAGAAAGATCACTGTGAGTCTGAGGCCAGCCTGAGACGACATAGTGAATTCCAGGTCAGCCTGTGCTACAGGAACACCCTACTTCAAAAAAATAAAATAATAAAAACAGTTTTATTCAATGGAGATTTTGAGGCAGGGTGCCAGAATGCAGTGAGGATTTGGCACAAACAGTTAAGTATAGAACACATGATAACTTTGTAGAGGAGAAAATAAATTCCACCCTCCCATCTCTGCAGAGACCAAAGAAACAAGAAGGAGAAAGCTATGTAGGAAACTCCAGCAGTTCTCACTAACACAAGAAACACCTGAAATATTTGCTTCTGGAGGAGCCTGAAGCTATCACAGACTCTGAGCTAGGTTTGGGGTTCTCTAGGGAACCTACACAACTGCAGTGACCCAGATAAAAAGTAAAACCCATTTTAGCTCTTCCACCTCTACTCTTCTTCTACACACTGCCACATTGTCTATATACATCCTGAGTCCTGGAAAGAAGATGGTATACTGCATATCTTCTCAGATACCTGGAAGCAGTTTGTCAGTTTGCCAGCAATAATTGCTCTATGAACTAGCAGAGGAACTCTAATCGTAGAGAAGCAACTGGGTAGCTCACCTTGAACATCTCAACCCACAGAAGATACAAGGAACAGTGAAGCAACCCTTCCCACCTACTATTGGCTCAAGAAGCAAACAGATAGTCTGTCTTAGCAGAGCACCAATGACCCAGGCAACAGATAAAAGCCCTATCTACCAAGCTCTGGGATACATTTGAGTAGCCTCTTCTAAGTGAATTGAACTTCCATGGACTTCAAGATCCAGCCAGGTGATTCTGACATCATTCTGCAGCCCCAAGAAGCCCTGGAAAATGGTTAGAAAAGATCAACCAGCTGATAATGCAGGATGCATTTAGATAAACCTGCATAGCCTTCTGCGAACCTCGGAAGCCACTGGCTTTCTCCAGGTTTTTTTGTTTGTTTGTTTGTTTGTTTTTAACGTGAAAAGGCTATATTTGCAGGGAAACAGGAATTTAATCAAACAAGTGAAATCCTGTGTCATCATCAGACACCTCAGATTCCTCCTTCTTATCTCTCTTCTCTTTTGCTACAGCAGAGGCAGAAGCAGCAGCAGGAGCTGCAGTCAAGTACAGCAGAGACAGTAAAGGTCCCCAACACATCTTCAATGTTTTATTTTATTTTCTTTTGTTCAGCTCACTGATGACCTTGTTGAGCCAGTCATCATCCGCCTCGATGTCCATGCTATCCAGCATCTTCTTGATTCCCTTGGCATTGGGGGAGGAGTTGGCTCAGGGCTGCCCGCAGGTAGGAGCTAACATAATGCATGTTGACAGCTGTGGGCCACACTGGCTTGATTTTTTAAGATGCTCAGTCTACCAAGGCCCAATAAAGCAAATAAGTGTCGTCACCTACCCATGGCTCCAGGAAGTATGTGGGCTGAATGGATAAAGATATAATACCTTACAATAAAGTTCTATCTGCATGAAATTCACTTCACTGGTAAAGACACATATAGACTGTAAGTGGAGATATGTAATAAGATGAAAAAGGAATAAATATGCATATCAAGACAAAATTAAGTTTAAGTTAAAGTTAAAAACTATGAAAAGATATAAGGTGTCCCCCATAAATTATATGTTTTGAATGCTTGATCCCGAGCTGATGGCAATTTGGGAGCTGGAAAGTTGTTGGAGTTGTGTTGTTGGGGGCAGGATTATGGGTCTTATAGCCGCATTCCCTTGCCAGTGTTTGCACACTCGCCTGCTGATGTTTTCCACTTGATGATGGTCAGAAGGTGATGTCCACCTCTGCTCATATCGTTGTCCCCTGCCATCATGTAGCTTCCCCTCAAGTCTGTAAGCCAAAAAAAACCTTTCTTCTCATCAAATGTTTTTGGTTGGGTCCTTTGTGCCAGCAACAAGAAGGTAACTGTAACAGAGGTGATGAGAAAAAGTAATGATGGTGAATATGATCAAAATACATTTATGCATGTGTAAAATTACATTAATTAATTGATTCATTAAATTCTACCAAGAAACACAGGAGTTACATTACACTGTTCATTGAATGAACCTAATAGACATTTAAAAAACATTTAATTTGGCACTTGCTATAAGCATCCTTTTCTCATTAGCACATAAAACATTCTCTGGTTTTGATTGTGTCAGACCATGAAGCAAGTGTCAAGAACTTCTAAAACATTCAAATCATGGTATGTTTATTCTCCTGTCATGATGAACTAATACTAGAAATTAACAAGAGAAACTTTAAAGATGGTAATGGTGGGCTGAATAGATTGCTCAGCAGTTAGGGTGCTTGCCTGCAAAGCCCAAGGATCCTCATTTGATTCCCCAGTACCCACGTAAAGCCAGATGAACAGTGGCACATGTGTCTACAGTTCATTTGAAATGGCTGGGGGGCATAGCACGCCAATACACATACTTACATTCTCTCTCTCTCTCTCCTTGAAAATAAATAAAATTAAATAAAACATTTTTTAAAAGATTGTAATGGGTTCACAATTTTCTCTATATCTCCAATGATTGAGTTTTTCTAACCATTACATTGTAAATTTATTTTTTGGCTTTAATTAAATTTAATTGTACAAAATTTAATTGTACAAAGATGACATTTCCATACATGTATCTAATGTGCTTTGATGACATTCTGTTCCTTTTTACCCCCTGAGCACCCTTTCCCTTCACATCACTAGTCATTCCCTGTACTGTTAGTCCTTCATTGCTTGTTTGTATTTTTCTAGAGTCTTTTTAAAAGAAAATATATACCTATCAAATGAGTTTCTTTCTGTTTTTTTTTCTCTTTTTTATGTTTAATATTATTATTAGCAAGGTGTTTTGTATGGATACATCATGTGTTGTTACCCTCTTTTCCCTCATCGCTGTCCTCATTCTGTTGGGGATACTCCTTGGTGGGATTACAGATATCCCCCCCCAGGGTTGGGGTTTTGGTTTATGTATTGTGGGAGCAGTAGTCAGTTATTTGGGGGGCACAGAATGCCTCTGGGCATGATGTCTCAATCTGTGGCTCTTACAATATTTCTTCCCCCTCTTTTGCAAAATTTCCTGAGCCATGGTGGGTGACTTTTAAGTCTACTTCAGTGATGAGCTCTGGGGAGCCTCTGGATCTCTGCTTTGGTAGGTGTTGATCATCCTCAGGGTCTCTCTCCTGCACCCTGGTGCTGATTATCAGGTTCACCATGGAAGCAGCACTCTTGCTCGTTTCCCCAATTCCTCTGTGGATTCAGCTGTGGCTTGGCTGAAGTGTGAAGCATAGTTTATCTCACTACCTTCTGAAAAAGAACAGATTCTCCAATGGAGAGTGAAGTCAGCATACTTTACATGGGATAAGCATTATTAATTTAGGGAGAATTTGATGTATGCAACCTCTCTTTTAGCCAAAGACTACCGACAGCTTGACACTGGAGAACATAATCTTTCTCTTTATGGGATTCTGATCTGCTTCCCAATTCCAGATATGGGTTCCTTTACACTGAGCAGATCTCTTAGCCAGTCAAAAAGCTATTGGTTACCCACTGAAGCTGTGTGCCACTGTTGCACTGGCGTGTACATCATACCAGGGTGTTTGCTTCTGAGTAGCTTAGACCTCTGGTTGCTCTGACTGTTGTTGGCCATTTTCCCCCAGTAGCACATGTAGCACTCTCCAGCACTAGAGAGGCCAACTGTCTGGGGACTGGCTTTCGTTCGAATTCCAGCCAGGTCTCTCCATGTTCTGTGTCAGCAGCATATGGTGTCTTCAGCAATAGGGTCTTAGCTTTTGCCTCAGGCAGGGAATCAGTGCTTTGACAGAAAGCTGTCTTGATTTAGAGACCTCATAGGTCTCTCGAACTAAATGCTCAATGTGGGTAGCAACCAATCTCTGGTACTGGGAGTTACAGGTCAGAGACAGAAAAAAATATTTTAAGCTTTGGTTTCATCTCATCCTCACCAGAGCCCTACTTTTCAGGCACTCCCCCATTACTTCTATTGAGGGCTTATATTTTAGGCTATCTCCAATGACAAAGGTTTCTATTGTATGAGCTCACTTTGGATTTTAGTGTTTTCTCCCACTCCCCTCTACCCAAACCCTTCCATCCATATTGTCTGGGCCTTGAGTTGTCTATCAAATATGACAGCAACTCGAGCAGGCCCAGGTTAGGAACTGCAGATAAGTGACACCGTGTGGCATTTGTCTTTCTGTGATTGTGTGAGTTCTCTGAGTATGATCTGTTCCAAGCCTGTCCATTTTTCTAAAAGTTTCATGGTATTGTTTTTTTTCTTAGTGCTGAGTAGAATTCCATTGTGTAAATGTACCACAACTTCATTATCCAGTCATCCAATGATGGGCATCTGGGTTTATTCCAGTTCTTAGGTATAATGCATTGAACAACTATAAACATGGTTGAGCAAGTGTCTCTGTATTGATGCATGGAAAATTTAGAATAGATGCCTAGTAAGGCAATAAATGGGTCTGGTGGTAGTTCTATGTTCATCCTTTTCAGGAATCTTCAAATTGATTTGTACAAGTTTACATTCCCACCAACAGTGGATGGGTGTCCTCTTTCCCCACATCCTTAACAACAGTTGTTGTTGTTTGATTTTTTTTTTTAATGATAGCCATCCTTACTGAAGTAAGGTGGAGTCTCATGGTTGTCTTAATTTGCATGTCCCTAATGGTTAGGGATGTTGAACATTTTCTTAAGTGTGTGTTAGCCATTTTTATTTTTTCCCCTGGGACACCCATTTAGTTCTCTGACCCACATTTGGAGTGGGTTGTTTGATTTTTTATCATTTAGTATTTTCAGTTCTTTATAGATTCTAGATATTAGCCTTCTGTCAGTGGTATAGTTGGCAAAGATTTTCTCCCATTCAGTGAGTAATCTATAGGCTCTGCTTATGGTGTGTTTGTCTGTGAAAAAAGCTTTTTAGCTTCATGAGATCCCATTGGTTGAATGAATTTTTAATTTCCTGGGCTAGTGGGGTTTTGTTCAGGAAGTTGTTTCCCACTCCTGTATCATGGAGAGTGCCTCCTATTTTTCCTTCCAGTAGGAGAAGAGTTTCAGGTCTTATATTGAGGCCTTTAATCCATTTGGACTTGATTTTTGTGTATGGACAGATGAGAGGAACTAGTTTCATTTTTGTACATATGGTCATCCAATTTGTCCAATACCATTTGTTGAATCTGCTGTCTTTTCTCCAGTCTTATGAAGGCGTTTAGAGCTATGAATTTTCCCCTTAGGACTGCCTTCATTGTGTTCCATGAATTCTGGTAGGTTGTTTATTCATTATCATTCAATTCTTGGAAATTTTAAATTTCCTCTGTGATTTCTTCCACACTCCATTCATTGTTTAAAAGTGTGGTGTTTACTCTCCAAGAGCTGCTGAAATTCTTGATGTGCCTCTTGTTAATTTCTAGTTTTAAAGCATTGTAATCTGACATGATGCAGGAAGGTACTTCAATTTTCCTGAGGTTATAGAGGTATGCTTGATGGCCTGACATATGGTCTATGTTAGAGAAGGTTTCATGGGCTGCTGAGAAGAATGTGTATTCTGTAGAGTTGCGATGGAATGTTCTGTAGATGTCTGTTAGGTCTAGTTGATCTATGGTGTTGTTGAGCACTATTATTTCCCTGTTGATTTTATGCTTGGATGATCCATTGATGATAGTGGAGTATTTAAGTCTCCAAATTTGATGATGTTGGTGTTTATTTCTGTTTATTATCAAGTAGGTTTTGTTTTATAAACTGTGGTGCATCTGTGTTTGGCACATATATATTTATGGTTGTGATGTGCTCATGCTGGATCATTCCCTTGATGAGTAAGAAGTGGTCTTATTTTGTCTTTTTTGATTACTTGTGGCTTGAAGTCTATATTATCAGATATTAATATAGCAACACCCACTTATTTTTTTTATTTCCATTTGCTTAGAATATCATTTTCCATCCTTTCACATTGAAGAGGTGTCTATCTTTAGTGGTGAGGTGGGTTTCTTGAAGACTGCAGATAGAAGAGTCTATGTTTTGATCTACCCTGATAAACTTGTGTCTTTTCATGGGTGAGTTAAGGTCATTGATATTTAAGGTTATTACTGTGAGGTTTGAATTAATCCCTGCCATGATGAGGTGTTTTACAGGGTTTGTTCCTTTTGTGTTTTGTACGTTTTTCAGCCTGGTCTATTTTTGATTATTATGATCTTCTTCTTGTTGGCTCTTGAGATTGGTCTTTTGACAGGTCTGTGTGGAGTATTTCCTGAAGTATTCTCTGTAAGTTTGGTTTTGTGCTCATATAATCACAGAGTTGACTTTTTTCACGGAATTTTTTTCCTTTCACCATCTATTATGAGGGATACTTTGGCTGGATAGCATAGATTGGATTGGAAGCCATAGTTTTTTTAGACTTTGAATTGTTCCGTTCCAGGCCCCTCTGGCTTTCAGGATTTCCATTGAGAAATATGAGGTAATTGTGATGGAATTGCCTTTGTATGTTGTGAGTTGTTTCTCTCTTACTGCTTTTAACACTCTCTCTTTGTTTTTGTTGTTAAGAGTTTTAATTATGATATGTCTTAGAGAGTTTCTTCTTTGTTCTTGCCTGTTTGCTGTTCTGTGGGTTTCTTCTGTCTGGATGACCCTGTTTTGAGAGATTTTAAAATTTTTCTTCAATAATTTTGTTGAATATGTTCTCTATGCCTCTGGCCTGGATTTCCTCTCCTTCTGGTATACCCATGATCTGGATGTTTCATCATTTTAGGGTATCCCACAGTTCCCTCATATTCTGTTCACTTGATTATTTGAACTTAGCAAAGTTTTTGGCCTCCCAATCAATTTCTTCTGTCTTGTCTTCCAGGTCAGAAGTTCTGTCTTCCACATGAGTATCTCTGTTAATGAGGGGGTTCTATAGAGGTTTTTTTTTTTAATTGAACTACAAAAGATAGTTTGTTTTTGCTTCATTGACTTACATTGGGGGTGGAAATAGTTTGAACTTTATAGTTAAGATACTAGAAATCAAAATGCATTGTAATTCATACAGTAAGGCATATATCTGTGGTGGTACCAAAGAGGACTTATTCTTTCTTTATTTAGTAAATTCTAAAATTCCTGTCAGACAGGTAATTAAGATATTTTAAGAAAGATTTATTTCCAACTTAAGCATTTTTTAAATAGTTTTATTACATAGAAGGAACTGTCTATTTCTGTATGGAGGTAGCTTCTAAAATATATGATTCATTTCATGAATTATAAAAAGTTTACTTTATATGCAGGAATAACTCCATGGGGAAGAAAGCTTATTTTTAAGATAAAATATTCATGAGGGTGTTTGACACAGGCTTCTTTTAAAAAAAATGATAGATCTGTTTTCTTTAAGAAATAGAACATGAGCTTGGTGGTTAAAATGAGCTTGCTATGCAAGCCTGATATCTGGAGTTCAGATCCCCATAACCCAGATAAAGCTGGTGATGGTGCAGTGCATGTGTTTGTAATTCCTCAGCAGTTATGGCAATGGGAGATGGAGTCAGGAGAATCCCAAAGCTCATGGGCCAGTTACTCTGGCTTTCACAGAGGCAGTCAATGAGAGTCTCAAAACAGAAGGCAAGGACTGAGACCCTGAAGTTGCCCTTTGACCTACACACACACACACACACACACACACACACACACGTATGTATATATTTATCTTACATTGTTTAGTGGAGTAGAACAAGGGTGAAAATCTTTCTTTTTCTGGATAATTTCCATTTGATTTTTGTTTTCTGTTGTGTTATTTCACATCATGTCCATCTCTTTTTTGAAGTATGATTTCAGTTCAAGTTCTGAGTTTCTTGATGCTTCCTGGAATTCATTCTTACATTTGATCAAGTCGTCATTAAGCTTAATCACTTGTTGAGATCTTATTTTCTTGACTCACCTTCAATTCATTCATATCTCTTTTGAGGGTCCTAATGTTTTCTTCAATCAGGTTAAGCCTACTGTCAAAAGCTGAATGCTCTGAGAGACAATTCTGTTCAATTTCATTGATACAATTGTTGGTTCTTTGATGGTTTGCTTCCAGTTCAGTGATTCTTTTGAACAGGGTCTTATTGGTTGTTGTGTTTTCATTTTGGGGATGAGTTTACATTGATGTCCCTATGATTTCATTTGAGGTTTCCATTGCAGGACAAGGCATCCTTGGCGAATATCTCTGTTTGCTGACTTTTCTGTGTTGTGGTCTTCCCATTTTATTTTATTGAGGAGGAAGCAAGCTTTTGTCCTTTGGCCCATGCACCCTCTGACTCAGGTGAATAGGGATGTTGGTATCCAGTGGCCTGTCAGGGCACCAGAACAAAAGGCCTAATTTCACAGCCCATGCAGGGACTAGCCCTCCCCAAGCAAGGCACAATGAGACCTACCAGGACCAGGGAACTGGGAGGAGTTGAGGAACAGGGATCTGGCCTACTCACTCTGTGCCACACCCATCTGCACACAATCCGATGCAGGGAACTGGGACCAGGGAACTCGGAGGAGCCAGGAAACAGGAACCTGGCCTACTCACTCACCTGACTGCATACTGTCTGGTGCAGGGTACTTGGACCAGGGAGGTGTGAGGAGCTAGGAAACAGGGATCTGGCCTACTCCCTCTATGCTGTGTCCCCCCTTACTCTGCTTTTTTTAAAATTTGAGAGTGACATAGAGAGAGAGAGAGAGAAAGAGGCAGAGAGAGAGTAAGAGAATGGGCACACCAGGGCTTCCAGCTACTGCAAATGAACTCCAGACGCGTGCACACCCCTGTGCATCTGGCTAACGTGGGTCCTGGGGAATCGAGCCTTGAACCAGGGTCCTTAAACCTCACAGGCAAGCACTTAACCACTAAGCCATCTCTGTAGCCCTTACTCTGCTTTTTGACAGGAAGTAAGATAACTCTCATTTTGTAGGAGCTAGTCAGGATTATAGGCCAAAAGGTAATAAACATATGCTGATATGTGTTGACAGAGACAAACACAGAGAATTTATAGATAAATTGTACATTACTGATGACAAATACAGAGGACAGAGTCTGGCAACTAAAATCGAAAAATCCCTGACTCACCAAGGTGACAGCTGACCACCAGCATCTGTTCTTTTCTTACTCCTCAATTTTTTTAATTATTTTATTTATTTGAGAGAGAGAGAGAGAGGCAGGTAGAGAGAGAATGGATATGCTAGTGCCTGTAGCTACTGCAAATGAACTCTAGAGTATGCGCCCCCTTGTGCATCTGGCTTTACGTGGATTCTGAGGAATTGAACCTTGATTCTTAGGCTTTGTAGGCAAACGTTTTAACCGCTAAGCCATCCCTCCAGTCCTCTTACTCCTCAATTTTTAACTTCTTCTTGGAACTTTGGTCCCCACTCTGTCTTAGAATTTACTTCTTGGGGTGGAGAGATGGCTTTGTGGTTAAGGTGCTTGCCTGTGAAACCTAAGGACCCATGTTCAACTCTCCATATCTCATGTAAGCCTGATGCACAAAGGTGAGGCAAGCACAAGGTTGTACATGCACACTAGGAGGCACAAGCATCTGGAGTACGATTGTGGTGGTTGAGGCCCTGGCATGCCAATTCTCTCCCTCCCCTGTCTCTCTAAAATAAAATAAATATAAATGAAAAAGAAATTTGCTTCTTCTTCCATCTTAAACTTTTTGGAAATAACTCTGAATTCCTTTGCCTAACTTATCAACCTATCAGGAATGCCATATACAAAGAAACTAACCCATCCACCCTAACTTGATGCCTAACTTATAACCCTAAGGGTATAAGGATCCCTGATCCAAGTCACCAAGCAAGTTACCTGCTTTGGGAGCTTTGTTCTTTACTTTCTAAAAATAAAATCTTGCTTAACTTGCTCTTTTATGATGTCTTTACTCATCAATTCTTTGTGGACTCCAAGGCAAAGAACCAGAAAGTCATTGGCTTGGGGAATTATAGTGACCATTGAATGTCCAGTGCTCTGACCCCTAAGCTAAGACCACCCAGAGCTGAGTGAGCTTCACTGCACTCAAACGTAGCAACATATTTGGAATTTCCACCAAGATCTGAGAAGGGTAAGTTAGCTCACTTCTTTTTTTTTTTTTTTTTTTTTTTTTGGTTTTTTGAGGTAGGGTCTCACTCTGGCTCAGGCTGACCTGGAATTCACTATGTAGTCTCAGGGTGGCCTCGAACTCTCGGCGATTCTCCTACCTCTGCCTCCCGAGTGCTGGGATTAAAGGCGTGCGCCACCACGCCCGGCTGTTAGCTCACTTCTTAAGCTCACATTCCTTTTGGGGTCTAGGGAAGGGTATTACTCTAGCGCTACATAATCTTCAAAACTATCACAACACTAGGATCTGTCAGCCATGTAATAGTGATTAACACAGCTTCCCATTCTTTAAAATTGAAGGAGATGAGGCTTTACTTGGAGTGTCTAAATTAATCCTCCTGTGCCTCTTGCATTTGGATGTTGGTGCTGCACTAACCCAGTTTCCTTTTGTGGAAAACAGCCTGTTGCATGAGATTGGAGGAACATCTTCAACCCAAGGATGATGCCTTGGCAAGACGACTCTCTGGCGCCACCTAAAGGCTTTTTATGTTACTAGAATCCATTTCTGACTGCCCAACCTGGCTGTATGTCAAAGTGGGATTCCCACTCTGTTCTTACCCTTCTAGAGTTATCTTTTTATCACATGAGGTCAAACAAAAGTCTCAGAGCATCTGATGGTTTCTAGCTTTATTCTAAAGGCTTTTTTAAAGGCCAACACAAAAAGATAGCATTCCAGCTACCCGAAGGCTCTCTGAATTTCACCTCTTGCATTCCACAGTACAGAAGCCTCACTGTCCCTTACCTTTGGCTCTAGAGCTCCTTCACAGCTCAGCAGCACTATAATTGGAATCCAGACAGGCCTTTCTTTATCTCCCAGGCTCAGCCTGATCCTAGTTCAGCTCCACAGCACACAGATCTCTCTCTTCCACCTGCTTTCTGTTACTGATTCTCTCTTTATCTCAACTTTCTGCCAATACTTTCTCCACATCACCTTTAGCAGTTCATCAAATAGGTAAGTTTTTGTTTCTCTCAGGGAAAGAAAATTACTGGTCAGCTTGTCATCCCAATGAGATTTCCTTTTTTTTTAATTTTTTCTTTTTTTTTCTTTTTTTTTTTTTTTAGAAAATATAAAGAAACTAGGGGGCTTAGATTTCCTCAGATAGATATGATCATAATTATTCCCACCCAGCTCATTTATGGAGCTTTCAAATTTTCAGTTTTCTCTCTTCCACCCTGATGTGTGTGTCCAAATTTTATTCTAAACTTCTAAACTAAATATTTTCTGAGTTTTTTTTTCCATAATGCACATGTAATGCCTCTCTTCTTAGGTTGAATTAGGTTTAATTCTCATCTCTTCCTGATTGCCAGGAATTTTATTTCCCTCATCACTCATTCTCTCAGAGTCAGAGACCTCAATTAAAATGAAGGGAAAGGATGGGAAGCAAACAAAGTGGCCCGAGGCTGCTCCATGTTGGTGCTGGCATGTTAGGCACAATTCCCTGACCAAAATAACTGCCATGAGACCATGTGTGCCAACTTCTGGCTGGGTCATCATCCCAAGGTTCCTAGCTACTTGATTTTCTAGCTGGGATTAAATTGCCACACAAGGCTGTTGAGATTTTTAAATCAGGATTAACTGTTTTAACAGCTTAAATTCTAAAAGACTTGATTGGCTACCAAGTCCAACCAACAGAGGTTGTACTCTATCCCTCTAATTACCTTCCCTTCTCTCTCCTTTCTTTTTGGCTATCCCATGGGGCCTGAGTAACATAAAATGTGGGTGATATGAAGGAGCCAACACAGCTGCTGCAGTTGCTCAGTCTGCAAGCTCTACTGGCCAACTAACCACTCCTCCCAAGGGCATTCCTGGCTGCAGATCAGAGTCATTCTCCTTCTTCTTCCCGGACATGAGACTGCTTTCAGGGTTTTACTCTGAGCCACCCGAGGCTAGGGAAACAATAAAGGATGAGAAAACCTTGCTCTTACAACCTCCCCCAGCTCCACTTCTGAAGGCTCTGAGTTTCATGGTATTTGTTAATCAAATCTGTCTTAATTTGTTTCCATAACTTTTATTATTTTTTAGAGACATGTTTCAGACAAATACTGTGGATTTTCACAGGGGAAATATTGTTCAAAAGCCAACAGGTGGATTGGGAGATTGCTGAATAGTTAATGGTCCTTGCTTGAAAATCCTACTGGCCTAGGTTCAATTCCCCAGTACCCATGTAAAACCAGATGCATAAAAGGGTGTTTACTTCTAGGGTTTGTTTGCAGTGGCAAGATCCCTAGCATGACCATTCATGTTCATTCTCTCTCTCTCTACCCCCTCTATCTCCTTATAAATAAATAAATAAAATATTTTTAAATAGCCAGCAGGTGATAAATCTCTATATGTACATTGTGCATACACTAAAATCAAATCAGTCTGACATTTCCTTGGACTGCCATCAAAAACAGATGAATAATTTTTAATTTTTTTCTATGATTTTTTGAGGTAGTATCTCACTATAGACTGGGCTGATCTAGAATTGACTCTGCATCCTCAGGCTGACCTCAGACTCACTGTGACCCTCCAACCTTTGCCTCCTGTGTACTGAAATTAAAGACATATGTCACACCAGCTTATTTTTTACAAGTATTTGTAACAGAGATCCTGGGAGAACAATATTCTTTCCTGGGTAAGCTGATAAGAAAACATATCACATCATTTTCCCTGTGCAATCTCTTCCAGGAGACAAATAGATTTCTCTCAAACATGTTCTTTAATTAAAAGAAAGGGACATTTCTTTAAAAGTGACTATTGGTAAGAGACTCCAAAAGAAAAACAATAAATATTAACTACCAAATTGACAAAGGGACTACAGCTAAAAAAAAAAAAAAAAAAAAAAAAAAACCTAAAAAACATAGGTTCTAACTTTTAAAAGAATAAAATAGAACACTATACATCAACTGCCAAAGCAGTTTAGATTCAGCTCCTTTCTGGGGAAGTCTAAAGAAAGGTTTAAAAAAAACTCCAGGTTAGATACACATAATGCAAATAAACCTGTCACCTTGAGGTACTACAATTTTGAAAACACAAGTGAAGTCCGATTCTGACTGCCCAATGTCACTAGCATCTCACTCAAGAACACAATGAGGGCTGAAGAGATGGCTCAGTGGTTCAAAGTTCTTGCTTGCAAAACCTGACAGCCTGGGTTCAACTTGCCAGAGTCCACATAAAGCCAGATGCACAAAGAAAGTGGCGCATGCATCTGGAGTTTGTTTGCAGTGGCAGTAGTGCCCATTTTCTTCCCTTCTCTCTCTCTCCAAGTAAACAATAAAACAAAAATAAATTCACATAAGTTGAATATTTCTATCCATCCGGAAATTTTCTCTCCTTTGGGTGACAAGAAAAGAAAGGGTCTTATTTAACCACAAAAAAGTAGATAAGAAAGTTCCTAAGGAAGTTGAATTACTACCCTATTTCTTTAGGCACTACAATTATTCTGTGCCCAAATATGGTCTTAGGCAACCCAGTAGTGGTGCTGGCTTTGCAAAAGACAAAGGAAATTTCACAGCAAGGAAGAAGTACCAAGCCCCATGAGAGGATGCTCTGGTTTGGCTTTTCTTCATGGGACTCAGGTAATTGCCAAGAATGTATTAGTTGACCAGGCTTTGGGTTATGTTTTGATGGATATCAGAGAGCAAGGATTAACAGTGAGATGTCTCTTGTCACCTCCCCTCTCAGTGCGGGTAATGGGTCTATGGCCGCATTTAATCCTGTAGAGTACATCCTGAGAAACTGAGACACCTTTGATCCTAAGAGCTTAAGGGAGAAAAAAAAAAAACATGTAATCTTTACTCCACTGCTTGAATGGCCTACAAATAAGATAGAGAGGGTTGCAAACTAAAAAAGAAATAGCCATTTTCCATCTCTCCCAGGTTTTTTGAGGAAAACAGATGGCTTTTGTATTGAAGATTGCAATTACAGGGTTAACATATTGAGATTTTTTACTATGCATGTTTTCTCTCACTTTTTCTTGTTCACCATAATGTATGTTAGACTAACAAATTGTTATGTGACATTAAAACTTGTCGAGTACTGGCCATGTGAACATGGTAAGTGCTCTTCTAGCTTAGATCCAAGCTAGTTTATCTTCTCTGTCATCCAAAGCACTTGTCCAAAGATAGATTGGCCCTCTGATTCTATGATAACAGAAGGGAAGACAACAGATAACCCTAGTATTAAAACAATTAAAAGATAAATCATTCCTTGGGACTGATGAAAATCACTAAATAAAAATGTTAAAAATGCTCATGGAAGCAAGCACCTTTAATCACTGAGCCATCTAAGGGGGGTCAGGAAAGGGATACAGAAGAGAAGAAGGGTGAAAGTAGGGTTAACCAAAGGTAAAGAGTATGAATAAACCATATGTAAAATAACTTCTTTGTTAGCCAACTAAAAATAAAATTTAAAAGAGTGAATGAGAAAAAAAAATGGTCTTAAGTACCCTTTGATGGTGCAGAATCCTATACTCAGAAGCCATAACTTGTTACAGGAAAATCTCAGTGCCAGGGAATTGTTGGCCAGGGAGCCCCCTGCCACCCACAAACAATACATGTTATTACCAATGCTCTTGTTTGGCCACCAGAACTATCGATAAGAACCTATTGCTGAAGACTCCACATGCCTCAGTTGTAGGACAATGAGAAATCAAGCTGTAACAGAGCTGGAAGCCTCTTCCCTAGTGGCTAGCTGTCATAGTGTTGGAAAGTGCCATGCAGACTGCTTGGGGAGGGGAGTCATCAACAGTCTTAATCAGCAGTAGGCCCTGCAAGCTTTACAACCTTCAAAGGAAGATTACTGACACAATAGTGACATGACTGTTATAGGGTGTAACCAACTGCACTCTGATTGGATTTTAAGCCCATTCCATGGGAGGGATGAATGCCAGGTACTGAAAGACTAGTCAAAAGCGAATTGTTAAGAAGGACATAGGCCCTACAGGAAAACTACTAATATAGTTTGGCTAGATTTATATGTTTTGCTCATCAAATTGTCTAATAAATGTTTATGTCTGTATCCAAAAATTAGTGATACTTTCACTTTCTGTTAGAGAAGCTTCTTTTTTTTGAAGATTATGATAACTACTGGGGACACCTGAGACTCATCAAAGTGCTGAGAAGGGACAGTTAAGTTTTCAACACCAAATAAGACATGTGTATCACACCTTCCAAGGCTCTTGTGGAAGAGGAGCAAAAAGAATGTAAAGGAAGGAATGCTTTGGAACACTGTCTTCTGGACACAAAGTGGCCATTGAGTTCATAACCTCACAGCGGCTATCATTATCTACACAATATTGGATTAATCAATATGCCATTATGAATGATGGATAAAGGCAAACAAAAAGACATCACACTAGAAAAACTAATTAGAATGGAAGAAGGGCTATATTCAAGCGGTATAGGGGGAGAGGAAAGGAAATAACAGGAGGTAATTATGACCAAAATATATTATGTACATGTATAAAATTATTAATGAAATTTATACTATAAAATGCCTGTAGTAAAAAGGGTTAACTTATAAAGGTTTTTGTTCTCTATGTATTTTCTTTCCTGCCTTTAATTGCTTACAAGACAATTCACTATTCAAGGTCTTTGGTAGCTCTCTTATCTTTACAAGCTCTTGCTAGAATGTAATTCTCAGACTTCTCTGAGACACAAAAGAAATGCATCAAAGAGTCTTTTAAAACTCCAAGCCACAATCCAGTTGGTCTGCCTAAGTCTCACAAAAGAGAAGTTTATCACTGACCAGCATGTGAGCAGGTAATCTTAATTTATCATATAATGCCATAAATATAATTGAGATTCTCCTCCTTTTTAAGTTGGTAAATTTGTTGGTATAGCCATGTCTAATGTTATTAAAGGTAAAATTCAGTTCACTTATGTTGATCTTCTCAGGATGGCAATTATAAAAACTAGCTTTAAAATGTTCAATCGAGATAACTATGTTTCTACTATGCCAGACTTTTTAACTACCTGGCAAACTGAGTCTTAACAAAATCAAGATTTATTTTAACTGCTTGGTTTCATGTTTAAGATTCATAGAGAGGTTAAATAAAAGCCAAAACTGGTCTTAAGTATTTAATTAATTCTATGTCATTTTAATAGTTGTGGTGATTTCTTTTTCATGATTAATATGCAAGTACCAAATATATGATTTTTATTTTATGTTTGTCAAAGGTCTTTATATTAAATTTCCTTTTCACAATAAAAATTACAGATGACACAATATTCAAGCTCCGGGTAAGCTTATTTGTATGTAACAGACATGTCTATATTATTAAGTAAAACTAATATCCTATATTTTTAGTTGAAATAATTTTTTAAAATTATTTATTTGAGGGGCTGGAGAGATAGCTTGTCAGTTAAAGCCTATGTCTGCAAAGCCTAAGGACCGATATTCAATTCCCCAGTACCCACAGAAGCCAGATGTACATGGTGGCACATGTGTCTGGAGTTCATTTGCAGTGGCCCTGGAACACCATTCTCTCTTTCCATCTGTATCTTTCTCTCTCTCTCTCTCACATCTGCCCCTTTCTCACTCTCAAATAAATAAATAATTTAGAAAAGTTATTAGAGCCTGGAGAGATGTCTTAGCAGTTTAAGCATTGGTCTGCAAAGCCTAAGGAACCAGGTTTGATTCCCTAGTACCCACATAAAGCCAGATGCACAAAGTGATGCATGTAGCTGGAGTTTGTTTGCACTGGTTAGAGTCCTGACATGTTATTCTCTTTGGTCTGTCCCTCTGCCTCTCTCTCTCTCTCTCTCTCTCTCTCTCTCTCTCTCTTTCTCTTTCTCTCTCTGATCACAAATAATTTTTATTTATTTTCAAGGACAGATAAAAAGAGTTTGGGTGCACGAGGCCTCTTGCTGCTGCAAGCAAACTCCACATGCATGCTCCACTTTGTACATCTGGCTTTACATGGGTACTGGGGAATCAAGCCCAGGCCAACAGACTTTGCAAGCAAGCACCACTAAGCCATCTACCCAGTCCTAGTATACACACACACACACACACACACACACACACACACACGGTTTCTTCAAGGTAGAGTATCACTCTAGCCCAGGCTGACCCGGAACTCATAGCAATCCTCCTGCCTCTGCCTCTCAAATTCTGGAATTAGATGCATGCACCACCATGCCCAGCCTTAGATCAATTTTAACTGATAAAAATCACAACTTGGGATTGGAGAGATGGTTTATAGGTTTAGGCACTTGCCTGCAAGGCCTAAGGACCTAGGTTCAATTCCCCAGTACCCACAAAAGCCAGATGCACAAGGTGGCACATGCATCTGGAGTTTGTTTGCAGTGGCTGGAGGCCCTGGTGCACCCATCCTCTCTCTCTATCTGCTTTTCTCTCTCTATCTCTTTCTACAATTAATGAATAAAATATTATAAAAACACAACATGCCTATCTGTGCTTTACTCTTTTCAGACAGATTTTTCAAGATTCATATCTTGTCTAACTTAAACAAAAAGAGAAATATTTTAAAGCGAGCTATTTTATTTACCAATGACTAGATTCCTCTTTGCTTCACTTAAAATAATATCTTTACATATATGTAATTAAGCAACAATCTTAGTCAAGATTTTCTTTGGTAAGTCACTATCTCTGTTCTAATATAAAAAGAAGCTCAAATTGTTTAAAAAATAAATTGGGTCCTAAAACATGATATCTACTGCTCCAGGGTACAGCCTCACCCTCAAATAGTTACCCTTATCTGGGCAGAATGACCATATAGACTCAACTATTTTTAAAATCCAAAGATTGAGTCAATGACTTATATCTTCTTTCATCTTTCCTTAAATAATTAATATGCTTACCTACAGAGTTATACGGATTAACCAAAATGTTTTAAAATCAGAGATACAAAGACTTTATCCTGCTTTGTATGTATTCTTCTAAACAAAAACTGTTTCTTGCTGTTTATTAAAACTTTATCAAAATTATTAATTTAAATTTGTTAGTAAAAATGTCTCCAAGACAATCAATATGTTTTGCCTATACTTTAAGTATTAAGTATATAAAGATAAGATATACATGTTTTCTACATTTTAAAATCTGGATTTCTGTAGTTTCATTTAAATATAAAGTTATTTTATTTAAAAATGCTTTTAAAAAAGGCTAACTTCGCTATATATATTGTCACCAGACAACTTAAGTTACATGTGAGACAACATGACTTTAAGCTTTTATTATATCCATTAACTAAATGTGTTTTGCTAAAGACAAAAAAGATGATCATATATAGTCTGTATCCACACTTTTCTTCAAGAATGGTTTAACTATCTTTCTGGGTGCTCAACCACCAAAACTTAAAGGCCAAAACCAATGAAGATATAGGTGTTAAAATGACAGACAATATTTTGGTTCTTCCCAGGTCAAGCAGGCCCCAGGAAATGACAGGACACCTTTAAAGGGTCCTGCAGCTCTGGTAAGTCACTTGTCCTCTTGATTAGGGAGACAACAAAGACCTAGAGGTTAGAGTCAAACAAGTATACCTATACCGTCTGTGAGAGGAAAGTAATGACAGAGGGAAAAATCCTCAATGCTTCCAAGGGAAGCCTCATACTCAGCAATCCCCTGACTCATCCAAGCAGATGACACAGTTGCTAAAGAAGCTACAGGGCTTCTGCTAGGTCCCTAAATGAAGCAGAGCTCACCTTAAGTGTGTGTTCACACACCCACACCACCAACCCCCCCATACACACACGCATGTGTGTATTTGAATTTTGGCTATGTATGTATGTGAAGTGCCATACTCAGCATTGACAATTAAAAAGGAAGATATAAATCACCTCTAAAAATGTTGAAGATGCTTTATGTCCTATAAAATCAAATATTCAACAGGATCAATTCTTTAGATAAAATAAATAAGTACATCCATAGCGTTAGTATTTAAATTTGTTTTTTCTTTAATAAATGGTTAAATATATGTATACAGCAAATATATTTTATTTTTATTAATTGAAAATTTAATACTTTAGCATAATATTATTTCATAAAATCCCCTCCAGTATGTTCCTTTATCCCCCCCCCCCTCCTCTTTTGCACTGAGCTCTTTCTTCTTTCCAAATTGACACCCTCTTCTATTTTATTGACTTGGTTTTTGTACCCACCTCCATCACCATGTTGAAATGTTGATGACTAAATATTGTGAAGGTCTTGTAGAAGTAATGACAGCTCCTGTGTGGACATGTTACAATGGATATGGAACTGGAAAACAGTGTCCCAAAATATTCCTTCCTATCTGCTGGCTCTTACGTTCTTTTCACCCCCTCTTGTCCAACATTACTTGAGCTTTGGAGAGCATTATAAAGGTGTCTCATTCAGCACTGAGCAACTGTTACTTGTTCTCAGCACTTTGATGAGTTTCAAGACTCATGAGTAGTAGTCACCATAATCTGCAATAAAAAGCTTCTGTGATCAAAGATGAAAGCAGAATTAATCCATGGGTACAAATATACTATAAATATTAGAGGACAATTGCATGGGCAATATATATATATATATATATATACTTTTAATTATCCAACAATAGCAGCTTCCAACCGGGTTTGTGACTTTCCTAGCCATAGGTTTTCAACTAGGTTTTTGTTTATATATACTTTTAATTTTTTTTATTTATTCATGTGAGTGAGAAAGAGATACAGAAATAGGCAGGTAGAGAGAAAGAATGTGTGCACCAGGGCCTCCAGTCACTGCAGACAAACTCCAGATGCATGCGCCCCCTTGTGCATATGGCTTATGTGGGTCCTGGGGAGTCGAAGCTGGGTTCTTTGGCTTTGCAGGCTAGTGCCTTAACCACTAAGCAATCTCTCCAGCCCTCAAGTAGGTTTTTAGTACTAGGAAGGAATTGCCTCTCAAGAATTAGGGCTCAGATCCCATCAAAAAGCAGTTCATTACTCCAATAACAGTCATGCCACAATTGTACTGGTGGGTACCTCTGTCTGGCTAGTTAGTTGTGTAGCTCTCAGGATGGTTCTATAGCTGGGTAAGTCAGTTGACAACTTTTTTCCCCAGCAGGCTGCATAGTACTTTCCAGCACTATGACAGCTAGCCAGGAGGGAGCAGGCTTCCAGGTTCATTCTAGCTTAATTTTTTTGATTTTTTGAGGTAAGGTTTCACTCTACTTGAGGCTGACCTGGAATTCACTCTATATTCTCAGGGTGGCCTCGAACTCACGGCGATCCTCCTACCTCTGCCTCCTGAGTGCTGGGATTAAAGGCATGTGCCATTTTTAAACTAACACTTGTGGAGAGGGGAGACAGTAGATATGTAATCAGAACAATGAAATACTGGAGATTGGAAACTTTAAATTTGGGTCAGGGAAGGGAATAAAGGAGAGGAGAAGTGGAGAAAAGCTAACCAAGCAAATGGTATTGTGAAAAAGCCATAAGGGAACTCACTTCTTGCTTGACTAGTCAAAAATACAACTGAGGGTTATAGAGATGGCTTAGTGGTTAAGGTGCTTGCCTTCAAAGCCAAAGGTTCCAGGTTCCATTCCCCAGGACCCACGTAAGCCAGATGTATAAGGTGGTGCATGCGTCTGGAGTTCATTTGCAATGGCTGAAGGCCCTGGCCCACCCATTATCTTTCTCTCTCTTTCTGTCTTTCTCTCAAATAAATAATATAAAATAAAATAAATGTTAAAAAATACAATTGAAAAAAAAAAACAAAAAAAAAAGCTGTAGTTTGGACAAGAACTTCCTATGGACCTGGATAGTGCTGCTGATTACAAAAGCCATAGATTGTTATGTGAAAATTCCAATTTCAGTGATAAGATACCTCCCAGTGATTTGTTGGTCATAGAGGCCCTTGAAGCTCCTAAAACCATGCAAGCTATTGCCAAGATTCTTGGTTTCCCACTAGAATTCGATGGTAAGACCCTATTGCTCAAATAATTGTTTTAAAGTAAATTTCTTTATGATTCATTACAAGTACATCTTTCATTTATATGTCTATTTTATTTATTTTCTGTTGTGGCATTCATTAGGTTTTTAAATTATCATGCAAAGAAATGGGTTTCATTATGACATTTTCATACATATTTTTAAATTTTAATTTATTTTTGCATTTTAACATCTTCATATATGTATATATGGTATTTTGATTGTATTTCTTCCAATTACCCTTTATTACCCATTGTCTCCCCCTCCCACACCTTTCTAATCCATTAATCCCCATCCTATTTTCATACCATTTTAACCCATGGATTTACATTAGGATTGTTTGCATAAACATGGATGGAATGTATTTACTGTAGAATGGGCAACTTACCAGTAGCTACACAACTGTTGAACCTGGCATCCTCTTTCCTGGCAACCATTAGCTTCCATTAGATACTCTAGGAGGTCTGGGGCATCAGCGTATCCTTCCTCGATTAATAGTAAAGTATTCCTATGACAGAAACTGCAGCTGCTATGGGTTCATGAATGAAAGGGCCATATTTTATCCACATAACAGCATTTCACAGTATTTTCTCCCTATCTGTCTGCTCTTACATTCCTTCTACCCCCTCTCCCAAGAGGTTCATTCCCCAAGCCTTTGTGGGATGATGCTCTGTTTGAAGTGGAGCACATAGTATTCACATATTCTTGGCACTTTTACCAGCTACATATCTGTGCATTAACCATTACCCATTGTGGTAAAAAATCTTCTGAAATCAAGGCTTCAAATAGTACTAACCTATGGGAAAAATATAGATACTTCAAAAACAGTTTGATATGTTGTCCATTTAGCATAACCACAGTAGTAGGTTCCCCCCTATGGCCTATGTCCCTACCCATAGGTTTTTGGCCAAGTT
Organism: Dipus sagitta; assembly: GCA_036346955.1. NCBI lineage: Eukaryota > Metazoa > Chordata > Mammalia > Rodentia > Dipodidae > Dipus > Dipus sagitta. The sequence continues at coordinate 68,686,882 of CM070776.1, forward strand.
TACAGTACCAGGCATGAAATCCCACCTGTGTAATAGGCCTCAAATCTAATAGAAAGCAGTTGTATACTCCAATAGCATTCATGGCAGTATTTCACCAGTGGGAATACCTTGCCTGGCAAGTCAGTTGTAGAGTACATATGGTCCACAGGTGGGTAGGACTTTTGATGCTTTTTCTCCCCCAGCAGTTTGCATGGTACATTCTCCTGTGAAGAAAGCTAGCTTGTGGTGTGAGCTCAGTTTCTTCATGTTCTGCAATTGAAACCTATGGTGTCTTCAGGAGTAAAGACTTACCATCTAGTCTTGGTGGGCAACCAAGATCAATGATAATATACTAAATTGTTTTAGGGGACTCTGTAGCCTTAATGAACATCAATTCATTAGGAGGTATCTCATTCCTCATACTGAATTTATGATAAATAACCTGTGGCTTCTGTGAGCAGCTTTATCTACCATATAGGGGATCTTCATTCAAACATTAAAAAAACAATATATTTTGGTTAGCTTATCAAGTGAAGGTTTCTGTTATAGTTCGCTTCATGCTGTTAGGGCAAATTTCAAATACATAGTTTATGGGTGGAAGGGATTTAATTTTAGTTTACAGATCTAGAGGAAGTTTCATCAATGGTGGAAGAAGCTGCTTACATTCATACTTTCAAACAGGGAGAAAACAAACTGGGTAGCAAGCAAAATCAACAAGCACCAAGCAGAACCCTGCCTAAACTCAAACTCTTCTGTCTGCACATTTGGGCTGGAATCAGATCTTCATATGCCCGCTTAAGCAGGCTTCTGGAGACATCAGCAAGAAGCTTAAATACCTGAGGCTATGGAGGACATACTTTTACATTCAAACCATTACAGTTTTCATATGGTTTATTCACATATTTTTAAATTTTATTCATCCTCCTGTATCACTTCTCTCCCTTACCCTCCTGCCCCATCCCTGCTTAAACCTTTCCCTTCAAGTATTGCCACTTCTATTTACATGTCACATGTGTTCGGCTACCATTCCTCCAAAAAGCCTCCCCATGGCTGCTTTCTACTGTCTTGGCCTATATAGATGCTCTGCCTTATAGCCACTAACCTAGAAATTTGAAACTATGATCTTAATATGATATATAACATGTATAACTTGTGTTTTTGAGCCTGTGTTCCCTCACTAAGCATGAACTTTTCCAGTTCCATCCATTTGTCTTCAAATTTCATAATTTCATTTTTCCTTATAGCTGATAAAACTCCATTGTGTTCCACATTTCCATAATCCATTCATCAGTTGATGGGAATCTAGGTTGATTGCATTTCCTAGCTATTGTGAATCAATAGACATAACTAAGCAAGTATCACTACAGTATAAAGCCTTTAGGGTATATGTTCAAGAGTTGTATAGTTTTGTCATAAGGTATTTCTATTATTAGCTTTTTGCAAAACTTACACACTCATTTCAATAGTGACCATGCCAGCTTGCATTCCTACCAACAGTGAATAATGGTCCCTCTTTCCACACATCCTTGCCAGCATCTGTTGTCATTTTTTGAGGGGGAGAGTTGTTTGTTTTTGTTCTGTTTTTGATGATAACATTCTTACTGGAGTGAGATGGAATCTCAAAGCAGTTTTAATTTGCATTTCCTTCATGGTTAATAAAGTTGAAAAATTTTTTAAATATTTATTAGCCATTGAATTTCTACTTTTTAGAACTCTTTATTCAACTCCATTGGCAATTTGTGATTGGGTTGTTTGTTTTCTTGATGTTTAGTTTTTTTGAGTTCTGTGTATACTCAAGATAATAACCCTCTATCAGATTTGCAACTGGAAAAGATTTTCTCCAATTCTGTATGCTGCTTCTTGATTCAGTTGCCCAATTCTTGTGTAGCACAAAACTTTTTTTAATTTCATGTGGTCCCATTTGTTGATTATTGTCTTATTGCCTGAGCAAATAAAGTCCTAGTCACAAAACCCTTACCTATGCCTATATCTTGTAGTATAGTCCTACTTTTTCCTTTATGAATTTCAGTTTGGGGGTTTCCAGTTACAGTGTTTGATTCATTAGGAGTTGATTTTTGTACAGGGTGAGAAATAAGGGTCTAGGTTCATTTTTCTACATGTGGATATCCAGTTTTCTCTGCACCATTTGTTGAAGGTGCTGTCACTCATCCAATGAGTATTTTTGGTATCTTTGTCAAAAATTAGATGGGGAGGGGGCCAGAGAAATTGCTCAGTGGTTAAGGGGCTTGCCTACAAAGCCTAATGATCTGAGTTTGATTTCCCCAGTACCTACATAAAGCTAGATGCACAAAGAGATGTATACATTTGGAGTTCATTTGCAATGTGGCTGGAGACCCTGGCATACCCATTTTATCTGTCTTTTCTCTCTCTCTCTCTTTCTCTTTCTCACCTTGCAAATAAATATTTTTTAATCAGATAGATATAGCTGCATGGACTGAAATCAGGGTCCTCTATTGTATTCCATTGACCTGTCTATTTTTGTGCTAGTGCCTTCCTGATTTTTTTAATTACTATGATATGATACTGTAGCATAACTTGAAACCAGGTATGCTGATAATTCCAGCAGTATTGTTTTAACTCACTCAGAATTGTTTGGCTAACCAGGGTCCTTTGTGCTTCTACGAAAATTTTAGGATTGTTTTTCTAGTTCTGTGAATAATTGTTGTAGAATATTGGTTGGGATGACACTGAATTTGTAGACTGATTTTGGTTGGATGGCCAATTTCACAATATTAATTTTTCCAATCCATAAACATGAGAAATATTTCCATTTTCTGTCATATTCCTCAATTAATTTATTCGGTGTTTTAAAAGTTTCACTGTGGGTGTTTTCACTTCCTTGATTTTTTCCCCCAGGATATTTTTGAGGGTGTTGTGCCTGGAATTGTTTTCCTGATTTCTTTCTCCATACACTTTCCATTGATATACAAGAAAGCCTTTTGTTTTTGTTTTGTTTTGTTTTGTTTTGTTTTGTTTTGTTTTTTCGAGGTAGGGTCTCACCCTAGCCCAGGTTGACCTGGAATTCACTCTTTAGTCCCAGGGTGACCTTGAACCCACATGGCAAGCCTCCTACCTCTGCCTCCCCAGTGCTGGGATTAAAGGTGTGTGCCACCACACCCGGCTGATATACAAGAAAGCTTTTTGTATGTTGCTTTTGTATCCTGTTCCATTACTGAAATGTTTATCAACTCTAGGAGTCTTCTGTAGGATCTTTGTTGTCCCTTATGTATCATCACCTTCAAGTAATGATACTTAAACTTCATCCTCTTTAATAACTATCCCATTCATTTCCTTCTCTTGCCTTCTTACTCTAGCAGAGACTTCAAATACTATGTTGAACAGGAATGGAGAGAGTGGACACCCTTGTCTTGTTCCTGATCTTAGCAGAAATGCTTCAAGTTTAAAATATGTATTTTAAATTATATATTTTTTAAAAATAGTTTACACATATAAGTTATATATATAAATTATATATATTAAAATATATATTTGAAATGAAAATATATTTAAAAATAAAAGGAAAGAAAACTCAACAAAACACAGAAATCAAAAAGACAATGAGCAAACACACACCTACATTCACACTCTCACACACAAACTAACAAAGGAGCTAATAGAGGATAAGAGTAGAGCTGGTCTGCTATGACAATAGGTGTTGGAAACTCGGTAGATATCTGGAAACAAAAAGCTGGGTAGAGATGTGGTATTTGAAAACTGACTGGAGTGATACTAAGCTTTTGTCTGGACTCTTCTCCACTGGGAATTTCTCTCTTCCTTGGAACAGGCAGTTCCTTTCATTAGAGTCTCAGGTCCAAGGTCAGGCCACTGAACAAAGTTGCAAATTTGCATTCTCTGGAGGGGAGTTGTAGAAGTGGTAAATTTCCTGGTTAGTCCTTGCTGGAGAGTTCTCTTATTGCAGTTTGAGTTTTTCTTCTGAGTTAGGGAGCCTGTGGGGTCTGGGATCTTGCAGTGTCTGGGCGTGGTCCACTTAACCTCTGGACTGTGGCAGAATGTGGGGAGAGAATTGTTTGTGTTGGAAATCTCAATGTCAAATTTCAAACCCCTCATCTGGTGCTTACCTGTGCTCTCCTGGGTATCTTTCAACTTCAGATTTCTGTTTCCAGGTAAAGAAACAAAATAAAATAATATATCTGATGAACATATAAGCAAAAACTGATAATAAAATACTGAAAATTGAATTTAAAAACATCAAAAAATCAAGGTGATCAAGTTACCTTCGTTCCAGGGTACCGAAATAGTTCAACATATGCAGATTAATCAATGGAATATATCTCAGAATTGGGGTTTAGGAAAGAATTTAAATCATTTCCATAAGTACAGAGAGGACCTTTGACAAAAATCCACTCCCACTCCCTTCAGGACAAAAGCCCTGAAGAGACTAGTAATAGAAAGAAAATATCCTAACATAATAAAGGATATATATATATATACACACACATATATATATATATACAACATCCAGCATAATGCTAAATGAAGAAAGAGGTCAAAGTATTTCCACTAAGATCATGAACAAGACAACCATGTTCACTCAGTAGTTTTATACAATATAGGGCTTGAAGCCTTAACCAAAGCAGTAAGACAAGAGAAGGAAATAAAAGGGATACACATGGGAAAGGAAGTCTAGGCATACTTGTTTGTAGTAGACATAGTTTTGTATATAATAGACCCTAAAGATGCCACCAAAAATCCTTGATAGCTGATAAATATCTTTAGGAAAGTGAAAAGACAGAAAATGAACGTACAAAAATCAGTGGTTTTCCTTTATACCAATGGCAAACATACTGAAAAATAATTCAGAGAAACAACTACATTCACAATAGTCTAAAACAATACTGTAGTCAACGTAACCAAGAACGTGAAAGACTTTTACATGGAAAACTTTAAAAACAGCAAAGAAAGAAATTGAAGAAGACACTGGAAGATGTAAAACTCTCCCATAGTCATGGAGTGGAAGAATTAATATTGTGAAAATGGCTGTCCTATCAAAAGCACTTGACAGGTTTAAAGCAATCACCATCAGTGTTCAATGCCTTTATTGACAGTGAAAGAAAAAAATCTTAAAATTCATATGGAGGGATGGCGGGATGGCTTAGCCATTGATGTGCTTGCCTGCAAAGCCAAATGACCCATGTTCAATTCCCCAGGACCAATGTAAGCCAGATACACAAGGTAGTGCATGTGTCTGGAGTTCATTTGCAGTGACTGGAGGGCCTGGATTACCCATTCTCTATCTACTTATCTCTCTCTCTCTATCTCACAAATAAATAAAATTAATTAATTAAAATTTTAGGAAGATTAGGATCTGCATCTCTCTGAAAAAGAGAAGCAAAGTCTCCAACAGAGAGGAAAGTTAGCACCAGATAAATGGGATAACCATTGTTTTTTTTTTTTTTTTCAGAGAGAATTTAATAGGTGTATGCCCTCTTTTAGCCCATGATTGGTAGGAGCTTGATAATGTAGAGTGGACTCATTTTTGGATATGATTCTGACTTGTTTCCCAGCTCCAGCTATGGGTTCTGTTCCACTGAGCAGATCAGTTAGCCAAATCAAGAGCAGTTGGTTTCCCACCGTGGCTGAACCACACGTTGGGTCATGATACACAGAGACATTGCCTCCTACCCATAACTGATGACTAACCCCACAATGCACAAATCATATTCCCCAACGAGGAGGGTTCCTGTGGAGGAGGGAGGACAGAGAGGAGGCTAATGATGGTACCAACTTGACTGTATACACTGAGTACAAAACTAATTTAAAAAATTAAAAACTTTTAAAAAGGTTAATCCATACTTTAAAAAATCATATGAATGAACAACATTCCCCAGATAGGCAAATCAATCTTTAGAAAAAGAATTACCCTAGGGTATTACCATACCTGAATTCACATTGCAATACAGAACCACAAAAGTAAGACAACATTTTGGCATAAAAATGGACATGTAGATCAGGGGAATAAAAGAACAGACCAAGATATAAACCTACATAGTAACTGTCATGTGCTTTTATGCATAGATGCCAAAAATACATACTGGAGAAAAGGTAGCCCATTCAACACATGATGCTGGCAAAACTATATCTACATTTTAAAGATTAAAACTAGATTTTTTGTCATTGTGAACAAAAATCAACACTAAATGGATCAAGGACATTAAAGTAAGACACAAAGGTCTGAAACTGCTAGAGGAAAAAGGGAAAAATACTTCAAGACATAAGCATAGGTAAGAACTTTCTGGGCAGAATTTCAGTCCTTCAGGAAGTAAGGTCAACAATTGACAAATGACACCTCTTAAAATTAAAAACTCCTGGACAGCAAATAAACAGTTAATCAAGTAAAAAGACTACAGAATATGAGAAAATCTCTACTAGCTGTAGATTTGATAGAGGAGTAATTATATATATATATATATATATATATATATATATATATATACACAATAAACAACACAATCAAAAAATGGGCTAAGGAATTGAACAGAAAATTCTCAAATAAAATAAAATGGTTAATAAAAGTTTTTTTAATGATCAGTATCCTTAGCTATCAGTAAAATGCAAATTAAAACTATTTTGAGATTCCATCTTATACTTGTTGAAATAGCTATCATCAAGAAAATGAATGACTGACAAGTGCTGGATATTATGTGGAACATATGGAACCCTTATTCACTGCCCCTGGGAGTGTAAACTTGTGCAGCCATTATGGAAATCTGTGTAGAGGATTCTCAAAAACTAAAAAGAGAAGTAACATATGACTGACTTATATCACTCTTAGACATATATCCAAGGGATTTTTATCTTACTGGAGAGATATCCTACTATAGAGGTACTTGTAAATCCATAGTCATTGCTGTTATTTTATTTGCAATAGCAAGGACATAGAATCATTCTAGATGTCCATCAACTGATGAATGGATAATGGAAATTTCCCATATATACACAGTGGAGTTTTATTCAGCCAAAAGGAAAATTAAATTACTAAATTGGTGAGAAAATTGGGTACTGGAAAATATTCTATTAAGTGAAATAATACAAGCACAAAAGATAAACATCACATCTCTCTCTCACTCTCTCTCTCACATGAGTATCCTAGATTCTATTTTTTTTAATTTTTATTTATTTATTTGAGAGAGAGAGAAAGAGTAAAAGATGTATGTACAAACAGAGAGAGAATAGGAGCTCCAGAGCCTTCAGCCACTGCAAACAAACTCCAGATGAATGTGCCACTTTGTGCATCTGGATTACATGGGTTGTGGGGAATATTGAACCTGTGTCCTTTGGCTTCACAGGAAAGTGCCTTGACCACTAAGCCATCTCTTCAGCCATTATAATTTTTATTTATGTGGAAGTGAGTATGTGGGAACCTCAGGAAAGTAGAAAAGTGACAATAAAAGGGTAAAAAGTGGCTTTAAGGATGAGAGGAGTGTAGTATGTACATGATACAAAAGTAAAAGGGGGTAATATCGGGGGTGGAAATGTTCAAACAGGAAGTAAGGGCATGGAGACAGAGGAAAAAGAGGAGAAAGAGGGAGGGTTGGATGGCAAACAAAACTAATGATGCATGAGAAAGCATCTAAACTAATTAAATACTAAATTTTTTTAAAAAAATAGAATTTAAGTAGAAATATTGTGTGTTGGTATATAATGCTGCTCCATGTAACTATAGGTTATTTAACGAAAATCCAATTTCCATGGGTAGGTTCATCCCTAGGAGTTGTTGGTCCCAGAATCACAATGTGGTAGCCTGGGCTACTATGTAAGGAGCCACTTCTCAATATATCTAATAAATCAAAAAAATATGAGAGCATGTTTAGTTAGTTCTTAAAAGTATCCACAAACTATATCATTGATATTAGGAGAAAGGGCTACCCTGTTCTACCCACAGATAAAATCCACCAGTCTTGCAGACTTTACAGTTAGGGCAGGGTTTGGGAAGAAATCCATTGTATTGCATATATCTTTGAGTTCTATAGCTAACAGCGAGCTGGAGAGGTGTCCCACCGTCAAGGCCAAGTGATTCTGTGAGCCTGAAAACAGAACAACCACAATTCAGTGTCTATGGGTACACCGCCAGAGTAACTATGTTGCATATGGCCAGAGACACTCTCAGGAAGGGAGAAGATCTGACTCAGACCAGGTGAGAAGTGAAGACAGCAAGAAGCTGTGGGTGTAGAGGACATGAGGGTTGGGGTGCCCCTTCTGTGATGAGGAGTGAGATCTGAGATATATTGCCTTATGCATTCTAGAGGGAATCAGATCAGACAGGGCCTAGAGGACAAGATGTGTGTGTGTGGCCTTCAAGGTTCTCTGGGCTCACATCCTCAAGAAACCCAACTTAGTGCACTATTTGCTCTCCCCCATCTTGGGCTCATTCTGAGCTATGCCTTGACTTGGGTGTTCACAATGAAGATGGGTTCACACACTGGGGCTCCAGTACCTGATCTGGCTGCAGCACGATGTAGCAGCATCTGCAACCTCACTTCCTAGCCAGAAGAAGATGCTGCACAAGGCTGTTTCCCAAACAATAATGATTCTGTCTCATCAAGGGGTAATGTAGAAGAGGTGGCTGGCCTAACACCCATGTCACTCCACATTGTTACAAATCTTTTTCCACTATAAGGTGTGAAGAAGAACATTTAATTTATGGAGAACACAGATGGAAACTTTGTGAACTATTCAGTCCCATGCAAAGCATAAAACTTTCCCTTGACTATTGCCATTACATAGTGGTCAAGTGGCTGGGAAGTTGCATGTGTTTGACAAGGTGAGGGCTAGTTCAGTTTGTTTTGCTGCCACTTGAAGACGATACAGTACAGCAATGAAAAAGAAGCCAAGAGAGGTTGAATCTTGTTCAAATTAGCCAAGAAGAGTATTTTTCTTCACAGGATAGATCCAAGCCTCTGTAAAGGAAAATTCCTTCAACTAAGTGTAACTTTATCAAGTGTAAAGGCTTGGATTCAGGACACTTGAAGGCATTAATGTATGGCCAGAGGCAATGGGTAAAGTAACCCTATAGTATGTAAATTTACTATTATAAATAAATCTTTAGAATGCACAGAGAGAGAAAGGGCATGCCAGAGCCTTTCTAGCCACTGCAACTCCATTCGCATGTGTCACCTTGTGCATCCAGCTTACACAGGTACTGGGGAATTGAACCTGGGTCCTTAGGCTTTGCAGGCAAGCGCCTTAACCGCTAAGCCATCTCTTCAGCCCTAGAAATGAATCTTTAGAACACAAGACAACCAGTTCAGTGAGGTGCTCCAGGGATCACTTCTCTTCAGACACCAATGTGAACATATTTCTCATGCCAAAACCTTCACAAGAGCAAAAGAAGTCAGATGAAAGACCACAGTGCTTGATCTCAATCCAATAACAAAGAACTCATTAAAGAAGGCAGAAGGAAGAGGACCCTGTGTCCCCCCACCCCACCACCAGCTCCAAACAACACTAAGAGAGACTCCTCTCACTTGGATAAGGAGAAGGAATCAAGCCCAGATCTTACATTTTAAAAAGCAGCAACCCTCCAGTCAACTTGAGACACCCCCCACAGCTGGAAACAACCCCATGAACACTGACCCCAGTTATGAACCTCTGGATTTAGCCTTTGGCACTGCTCTGTCGACGAGACCAAGGTGTTGGCTCTATCACCCCTCCCCTGACCCTCCAAATCAAGCTGGACATGAAAGCTAGCACAAGCCTTTGCCTTGGCACTGACATGCTAGCAAGGAACTTGGCACCAGGAAGAAAACAGGCTGGAGCTTATAGAGGGAGACTAGATCCGGCCCAGCATCAGGCATAGAGCTGCCCCTGGGCAGGACAGGCTGGAATTTGGGCCTGCTTCATGGCCAGACTTTGAATGGGCCTGGGTACCTGTCTGCCTCCCCAGCCTTCATTGCCTCTCTCTAAGATGGCACAGGTAACTGTAAGACTCAGATGTCACTAAATTTAGTGTGCGCTCTGGCAGCTGAGAGGCCATTTCCAACAGCCCTATGAAACCTTGGTTCTGGCAACACAGGTGTCCCCAGGCCACTGTTCCCAGTTGGAGCCTCTGGATCTGCTCCAAGAAGGGGTAGAGATCACACCTCACAGAACAGACAAGTGTTTTGCATGCATCACTGCTAGCTGTAATGTAGAGCTTGGTAAACTATACAGTTCCTAATGGTCCCTACCCCAGACTAGTACCTGAAAATGGAATTTCTCAAAGAGCCCTTGTGCCATGGAGGAGCACATACTCGTAGTCTATCAAATTATTATGGCAAGTATCACCTGTAGCTGGTTGCAATGGACTTGGGCAACAGAAATACCTGAATAGGCTGCCTATAGCAGTGGCAGCCTTGGTCCAAGCCAGTGTCTGGTCGTAGTTGTCTGTGGGATCAGGGTGTGAAAAGAGGGCATGGATAGAAGCCTGGTGCTAGCTTTTTCTAGACAGTGTGCCTGTACAACAAGAAGCCTACAGTGCTTCTTGCAGTGTTGGGCCACAGACCAGAGGCTGCCTGGGGCTTCACATCTATCCCAACTCCTGGTAAAGGCATGGGGTGATGGACTTCCCTTTATAGGGTCTGTTCCAAGTCATGCTATACAACAAACCAACTGCAAATTTGGTGTAAGTTTGCAATTAAATCATGTACTAGCAGCACTTAATAGTAACACTTAGGGTCAAATCACAGCCATAAAACAGGCATAATCAAAGCTAGACCATGAATGAGGGAATTAATATTTAATCATTCAATGGCATGCATCAACCAGCAGGAAGAATATCTCAGGTCCTCATGTTTACATGCCTTCTGGTGAGGAGATGTAATCTGCAGCTTTCTGCTTTGTCATGCTTTTCCTGCCGTAATGAAACTTCCACTCAACACTGTAAGCTGGAAGTAAATCCTTTCCCTCCTTCCCTAAACTGCGTCTGGTCAGGTGTTTTATCCAACGAGAAGGTAACTGATAGAGGGATTTAAAATGATGTTTTGTTATTTGTTTTTGTTCATTTTGCTTTTTTTGAGACAAATTCTCATGTAGAACAGGCTGTTCTTGAAACCCTGATACCTTTCAAATTCTAGGATTAGAGGGGTGTACCACCAGGCCTAGGTTTAAACTGATCTTTAAATAGAAGTTCTTAAAACTGAAAGAGACACTAATGGATAGGAACAAAAACTGGAAAGTTTAAGTATATAGAAATTTACAATGCTTTAATACTGAAGATATGATAAATAAATCATGCATATCTTTAGCATGAAGACTAAAGAGAAAACAATTGTAGTATCTATATTAAAATGTTACAACAGAGGCAGTTCATGCAGAATAGGTAAACTGGAATATCAAAAATTCAAAATGATGAACCCTGTGTGGTAGAACAGGCCTTTAATTCCAGCACTTTAGAGGTGGAAGCAGGAGGATTAGGAATTCAAGGTCAGTCTGGGTTGGCTGAGACTGTTTCAAAAAACCAAAAAGAACTGGAAAGGTGAACCATAAAAAATGAGGAGTTTAAAAATATTTTCTTTTTTGCCTTGATAATAATATTTGTTTCATAACAAAATTAATATTTTGTTATATTCAAAATATTTTGTAAACCTCATGTAACCAAATAAAAAAATGTGGTTATACAGTAGAAAAGCCAAAAAACTTATTCCAGTCAGCCCCTGCACTTAAAATAAAAACAGAATCCAAGCCTCCAGTTGCAGGGATATTAATTCCAGTTCTTCGAAGGCTAATACAAGAAGATTCCAAGTGCAAGGACTACCTGAACTTCAAAGCAGGTTCAATGCCAACCTGGATACCTTAGCAAGACCCTGACTCAAGTTCAAAAGTGAAAGCAAAATGGGGAGTGATATAGCTCAGTGGAGGAGTACTTGTCTAGCATGTGCAAGGACCTGGTTTCAATGGACAGTACAGAAAAAAAAAAAAAAAGGTTGAGGGAATCTCAAATAAGCCACTTATTGTTATATGTCACAGAAGTAGCAAAACAAGAACAGACAAAACCCAAAGGTGGTACATAGGAAGATCCGAGGACAAATAAAAAAGATGAAAAACACAAAATATCAAAAAACATGAAGACCTTGTTCTTTGGAAAGTTGAACAGAATTGACAAATCTAGAGCTAAACTAACTGAGAAAACAAGAGAGACTCAAAACATCAAGTTGAAAGGAGAAGCTTAGCATGAACACCAGAGAAACAAAGGCTCATTCGAGTTTATCATGAACAACTATATGTGAACAAATTTCATAACCTAAACACATGATCAGTGGTGGTGCACACCTTTACTCCTAGAAGGAGGCCAAGATAAAAGGATTGATGTGGTTAAAGGCCACTCTGAGACTACATAGTGAATTCTAGGTCAGCCTGAGGTAGTGAGACACTACCTCCAAAGAAATAAAATAAAATAAAATATAACAAAATAAAATAAAGATCAATCCTAAACTATGTTAGATTTCTATCTTGTTCCAGTAGATCATTCCTCAAAATAAATAGGCTTATATATTTTAAAGTAGGAACTTCATACTTCCTAACAGAAGTAATCTTGGATGACTGGTTTGCCACAGAAGAAATATTAATTGGTGTTCAAACTGAAAGCATTACGCCTAATGTAAAATCGCATGGCATCTAGTTTGGGCTTCCCGACTATTTTTAAATAGAGACAAATGAAATCCTTTTGTAGTGATCCAGAGAACTAGCATTGAACCAGAGATCCAGTCATTTTTAAAAGCAAGAGTGGGGAGAAGGAGGGAGGATGGACACTAAGTAGAAGGCTCAGTAGTTAAAGGCACTTGCTTATGCAGCCTGATGGCCTAGGTTCGATTCCCCAGTACACACATAAATACAGAAGCTCAAAGTGGCACATGCTTCTGGAGTTTATTTGCAGTAAGAAGAATGCCTCTCACCCATATTCTCTCTCTCTCTCTCTCTGTCTCTCTCTGCTCTGCTCTCTCTCTGCTTGTGAATATAAATAAACTAAAAACTCTAAAAAATAAATAAAAGCCTGAGTAGATTTATGAGACATTTCAAAGAGGTAGAAGATTTATAAGATCTGAAGAGAAAATTTTCACCAAAATAAAAAGTAACTGGCAATCCCTTTACGGTGTGGCTCTGCCTAGCCGTTCAAGTAAAATCCATGGCTTCTGATTGGCTTAGAAGACTTGTTCCCAGCAGCCCCTACAGGTCTCTTGTGGAGGGTGCATCTTTTTTAGTTGCCACCTTCCGTCGTGTAGCCCGGTTAGGTGAGTTCCTAGGCCTCATGTCACTGGTTTGTCTGGTTTCTCTGGCTCACCTCTAGAGTTCTGTTTGGTTGGACTGATTTCCTAAATGAACAAAAGTGCAGGCGAGTAGTGGGGCAGGGAATGATGGGGAGATGGCTCAGAAGTTAAAGGCACTTACATAGGAAGCCTGATGGCCTGGGATTGATTCCCCCAGTATACACTTTAAAGCCCGATGCACAAACTGGCACATGTTTCTCAAGTTCATTTGCAGTAGGAAGAATGCCTACCACCCATATATTCTCTCTCTGTGTCTCCCCTCTCTCTACTTGTGAATATAAATAAACTAAAAACTTGAACAATAAATAAAACCTGAGAGGATTTATGAGGCAATTCAAAGAGGTAGATGATTTATAAGGTCTGAAGAGAAAACATTCACCAAAAAACAGTTACGGCCAATCCCTTTAAGATGTGGCTTCTGATTGGCTTAGAGGACTTGTTCCCAGCAGCCCCTACGGGTCTCTTGGGTAGGCTGCATCTTTTTTCAGTTTCCACCTTCCTTCGTGTAGCCCGGCTAGGTGAGTTTCTTGGCCTCATGTCGCTAGTTTGCCTGGTTTTTCTGGCTCACCTCGAGAGTTCTGTTTGGTTGGACTGATTTTACTGTGGTCTTTTTCACCCTCCAGGTGGTTTTGACGCACCAGCTTCGAAATTCTTGCCTTGCGCCTGGTGGCTCTCCGTGCATGCGCTGGGTTTGCCCCAGCTCTTCTCACCTCACTGCTTCATCTGCCTCGCTGGTCCACGCCTCGCCAATTTGACTGCCTTACTGGTTTTTCTCATCACGCCTGGTTAGTGTCCCCCCAACAATTCCCACCTCCCCGCCCCCACCCCACCCCATCCCCGGCCATGGAGGGGATTTCTTCAGGCAAGTCTCATCTACACGTCGAATTCAAGCCCAGCCTGGGCTATATGAGACCCTGTACGAAAAATACAAAGGGGGATTAAGTAGAAAGATTGTGCCCAATGTAGGGAAGAAGGGAATATAAATACAGAAGTCTCAGTTAAGAAATTTTTCTTATTTTTTTGTTTCTTGTCTTCATGATGATAATTAGTTAATATCATTTTCAAATGCCTTTGTATAATCAAAAGGTTCTTGTAAGCTTTATGGTAACCACATAGCAAAAATGTAAATTAGTGAACCCAAAAAGTTTAGACCAATCACTCCTACGTTTAAGAAAAAAACAAAAAACAGAATCCTGTTGCAGGCATGTAATTCCAGCTCTTAGGGATGCTAATGCAAGAAGATGCCAAGTGCAAGGACTGTGTGGGCTCAGAGTGATTTCAATGCCAGCCTGGGTACTTTAGCAAGACCATGACTCAAGTTCAAAAGTGAAAACAAAATGGGGAGTGATAAAGCTCTGTGGGGGAGCACTTGCCTAGTTTGCTCAAGGACCTGGTTTTAATCTCCAATACAGAAAAAGGCTGAGGGAGGCCTCAAATAAGCAACTTATTGTTATATGTCACAGAAGTAGCAAAGCAGGAACAGATACAACCCAAAGTTGGTACAAAGGAAGAAATAAAGATAAAGATCAGAGCACAAATAAAAGACCAGAAAGTATGAAAGATCACCAAAATTAGGACCTTGGTCTTTGGAAGGAAAAATAAAATTGAACAACCTTACTAAACCAGCTGAGAAAAAGAAAGAATACTTAAATAAATCACACCTTAAAGGGGTGTCATTCAGTACTAGCATCTCATAAAGGCAGTATGTCCAGCATTTAAAAAAAATTATTTGCTGTGTGTGTCTGTCAGTATGGGCATACCAGGATCTCTTGCCATTGCAAGTGAATGCCAGTCTGGCCTTACATGAGTGACTGGAGAATTAAAATTAAGCCTGAGGGCTGGATAGATGGTTCAGCAGTTAAGGCACTTGGCTATAAAGCCTAAGGACCATAGTTCGATTCCCCAGTACCCACATAAAGCCAGATCCACATGCATCTAGAGTTCATTTACAGTGGCAGGAAGCCCTGGTGCACCCACACTCACTCAGTCTGTGTATGTTTCTTTATACTTATCTCAAACAAATTAGTTTTAAAAAAATGAAGTTGGGCCTGCAGGCTTTGCAAGCCATCACCTTTATCTACTGAGTTATTTCCCCCAGCAACATCCAGCATTTTTACATGGGTACTGGGCTTCATCCTCAGGTCCTCATGCTGACCTACCTCCCCATCACCCCCTCTTTTATTTTTTTGAGACAGGGTCTCATTCAGTATCCCAAACTAGCCCAAAATACATTATGTAGCCCATTATGGCCTCAAAATTGTGGCAAGCCTTCTGCCTTAACTTCCCACCTACTGTGATTATACACATGGACCATCCAGCTGGACATTTTTTCAAATCAATTGAAAACATGGAATGAACTTTTTCTGATAAATTATGTGAAGCCAAAAATCACCCTGAGAAGAAAAGCAAAGATACAGCAAAAACAAAATTATAAGTCAACATTATCAGAAAATATACTTGCAAGTGTCCTGTAGAAAACACTAGCAAACTATATCCAACATACAGTAAAAAAGATGGTTTATGTCAGAGCCAGCTACATTGGAAGCTAAGGCATAAAGATTATAAATGTAAGGCCAGCCTGGGAAAGGCTCAGTCTCAAAAAAATAAATAAATAAATAAATAAAGACATTGTTCATCACTATAAATTTGCATTAGTTCCTTGAATGCAAAATGGCTCACTATATTGGAATCAATAAACATGATACAGTATAACAACATAATGGTTCACAAAACCCACATGATGATCTCAACAGATGTGGAGAAAAGCATTTGATAAAATTTTTAAAACTTTCATGATAAAAAGTGCTAAAGAAATTAGGAATAGTAGAAACATATCTGTACTTAATAAAGGCTATTTATAAGCAAATAGTTAACACTATACTGAATGGGGAAAAGGTAAAAGCATTTTCTCTAGGATCTGGAGCATGATAATATTGTGTTATTTATTGGACATAGTATTATAGGTCCAAACCAGGAGAGAGAAACTAAGAAAAAAAGTATTCATCTGAGAAAAATGTGCATTAGCTGGATGTGGTGGTGTACACCTTTTATTGTAGCACTTAGAAGTTTGAGGTAGGAGGATAATTGTGAGCTCAAAGCCAGCCTGAGCTCAAGTAGAGAGAAAAGTAGTAAACTCATTGTGGTGGGTATGATTGTGTCTATAAAAGACCCTAAAATCTATGTCCAAATTTATTAGATGCTGCACTTGGAGGCAAATGCCTATAATCCCAGCACTCAGGAAGCTGAGATTGGAAGATTAGTAGTTTGAGGCTAGCATGGGCTCCATAGTGAGAATAAAATAAAAAATAAAATAGATCTTGGACTAGGGAGATGGCTCATTGGATAACAGTGCTTGTTGCATAAGCATGAGGACATGAGTTTGATCCCTATCACCCACATAAAAAGCCATACATGGGGCTGGAGGGATGGTTTAGTGGTTAAGGCACTTGCCTGCAAAGCCAAAGGACCCAGGTTAAATTCCCCAGGACCCACATTAGCCAGATAGACAAGGGGACACACGCGTCTGGAATTCATTTGCAGTGGCTGGATGCCCTGCCTCTCTCTCTCTCTCTTTCTCTCCTCTCTCTTTGACTCTAATAAATAAATAAAAATTTAAAAATAAATAAAATAAAATAAAGCCATACATAGCTGTGCATATCTGTAACGCCAGTGCTAGGAAAAGCAGACACAAGATTATCATTGGGTTTCACTAGCCATTGCTCAGCCAGCTGAACATTTTGGGGACTGTCTCAGATCACTACAGAGAAAGCTCAGGGTGGGCTCATTCTTGGCAGGAAATTTCAATAGAATCTCTTATTTTATAGAAAGGTCTTATTATGCAACCTGTTTTTAATGTTATGAATGTTAAGATAAAACTACTTAGTTACCTAAAAATCAAAATGGGGTTGGGGGGTGGAGTGATGGCTTTGCAGTTAAGGTGCTTGCCTGCAAAGCCAAAGGACCCAGGTTCAATTCCCCAGGATCCACATAAGCCAGATACAGAAGGTGGCTCATGTGTCTGGAGTTTGTTTGCAGTGGCTGGAGGTGCTGGAACAATACTTCTCTCTCTCTCTCTCTCTCTCTCTCTCTCAAATAAATAAATGTTTTTTTAAAAAAATTAATTTTGTTTTAAAAAATCAACATGGTTTTAAAAATCAAATGGAGGATTAGGGAGATTGCCCAATGGTTAAAGGTACTTTCTTGCAAAGCCTACCATTCCAGGTTCAATTCCCTATCAACCATGTAAAGCCACATACAAAACCATGCATGCATCTGACAATCATATGCAGCAGCAGGAGAAATCAATGGGCACTGGCATGAAAAATATTGACAATATCAAAGAAATACAATAACATATAGAAATAAAACGACACCTATAGCCAACTGATTTTCATTAAGGGTATTAAAAACATATAGTGGCTTCAACTTATAATCCCAGTTTCTCATGTAATCTAAGATTGAACAATTTAGCATAACCCTGTCTGATAAACTTTCAAAAAGGTACAAAGATGTAGCTCAGTGGTGAAACACTTGTTTAAAATGTGAAAGGCCTTAGTTCAAACTCTAGTAGTACAATAAAAAAGTTGGTATTGAAGTAGTCGTTTTCAGTAAATGATGCTGGGAAAATTAGCCACATGCAGAAGAATGAAACTCGACCCTTGTTCTCTCACAATTTAAAGAAATCAACTTTAAGATACCAAAGACATTTAAAGATTTAAGACCGGAATCTCTGAAAGTAATAGAAGAATACACAGAAAATTGTTCAAGATACTGGAATAGACAGGGTTTTTTGGGGGGACAAGACCCCCAAAACAAACAAAAACAAAACTAGACAAATCGAGCTTTGGCACAGAGGCAATCTGAGAAATAGGAGAAAGTATTTGTGAACTGTACATCTGATGAGAGGTTAATATCCAGAATATATAAGGAACTCTCAAAACTCAAGAGAACAGACAAACAAAACCCAAAAACAAAAGCTGAGCCCAGTGGCTCAGCTCCATAATGCCAAAATTCAAAAGGCTGAGGCAGAAGGATTATCATGCATCCCAGGCCAGACTGGCCTTCAAAGTGATACCACATATCAAAATGCACACACATAAAGGAAAAGAAAAATAAATGCCAGACCAAATAAGGCAAATGAGAAACCAGTAATAGCTTTGATACCATCTAGGGGTTTGGGGCCTGCAGTCTCTGTCAGTTAAGGAATTAAGAGGCAGAAAAGTATTTTAAAAGAATAAAGTTTAATTTAGAGTCAGAGGGAAAGAAAGCAAGCTCTTCACAGACAGGGGCTTCCAGAGCTGGAATCACCCAGTTTCTGTGGGACCTGGACTTTTTTGTGTGGGGTAAGTACACCCATTCTGAATGTGTGATTGGTTGGCTTGAATGAAGGTGAGAGGCACTGATTGGTTTACAGTGCATCCAGTACTACACAGGTCTCAGGAAGCTCCTCACTGCCCATCAAGACAGTAGAGTGGTAGGAAAATATTCCTCCGGGCCAGGAAGAAGGAAAAGCAATCACCTCCTTTTGCCATCTTGTGTTAGCAAGTGTCATTTCCTAATGTACATAACCACAAAGCTGTTTCCTGCAGTGTTTCAACCCCCCTAGGAGTCATCCTAACTCATGTTAGGGAAAAGGGAAAAGACCCCTCAAAACTACTTCATGCTGATAGGAAGAAATGTTAGGCCAGGGCAATTAGGGATTTTTGTTGTTTGTTTGTTTGTTTGTTTGTTTGTTTTTGTTTTTGTTTTTGAGGGAGGGCTATCTAGGAGCCCATGGTAGAACATTTTCGTCTGATGGCTGATGGTCAGCTTTTAGGTCCTAGAGTGTCTCTTTTGTATTTTTGACAATGAGAACTGTATCTGAAACAAAAACAAAGGAGTGTTGGTAACATAAATGATTGAGATAGAACAGTCAAGGAATCAACTTATCAAGACAGAGAAAATTGGAATGGCCAGTTGTCAGCATTATGCTTAGATATGGTGACATCAGGTTGGGACTAAGACAACTCAGTTTTAAGCACCCTGAATGTCAGAGATAGAAACTTATATCAGAGGTAAAAACTCAGCTTGTATTTGAACTGGTTGGTATCTGAACAGTAGCTTAACGTTCTCTATAGGTTCACAGATGTAGTCAGGCTTTTGGTTCCTTCGTCTGGAGGGTTAGTAGAAACTCCAGGAGGGTCTGGAGCAGTTCATAGTTTGAGGTGAGTGTGATGTATCCACAGTAGGAGTAAATACTATAACAGGGTCCTTAGCTGTCTTAGAATCTAAGATAGTCCAGAGGGACTATGTATCTTGGATAAAAGAACTCATTAGCTTTGGGAGAAAGGCCAAACAAATGGGGCCTATCTCAGAACCTTTGCTGGAGGACAATCCAGGTGATCTGTCCTGAACTCCAAGTAAGGTCCTTAAATGTAAACAGGAGCTGACTGTGATGATGTAATGTGATGTAAAGAAAGGGCATATATATTTCTCTTTTTTTGTTATACTTTTATTTGTGAGTGTTTAGTACCAAGAAATCTTTGTCAAATATATACTATTGGAGGTCAATAGTGGCTCTCTACGAGAGACTTGAGGGACCTGGGATGAGCTGTAGGCTCCCTCAGTATTGGTGTCATCTATTAGGATGAGCCAGTGCCTTGCAGTCCAAATGACTTTTTTTTTTTTTTTTTTTTTTTTTTGCAGAGGGAGCCTTTAGGACCATTTTCCTCTGTTTTGACTCTCCTCCTATAGATTGTATACCATTGTATACCAATTTTTGAGTGCAGTTTCCAAGTCTCTATTTCCTCCCTGATGAATAATACAGGTAGCTTGCTAGAGGACCAGTGCAGAAGAACACACTAGAAGTTTTATCCATCATCTCTTGTGGCCTTTTGATCTGGGAGAAGAGGCATTTTTTAGCTACAGTAACTCCAATTAGCTTTGGCTTTATATATGATTATTGAAACACTTAGAAAGGAAATTATACCACCTTGATATATGTGGATATATAGCACATCTGATTAGTGAAACAGATCCACTTAAAGAATGACACAAAAACCTTAAAGTTATTTTGTCTAACATTTAAGCTTAGTTTCCTGGTAACAGTGTAAACCATATCTGGAATATAGAAAGCAGGCATTTCATATCCATTAAATATTTAAAAATGTACAAGCGAAAAGTGTTACCAGTCCTGAAAACAGTATTCCTATCAACAAATCTAAACCAAATAATTTGACCTAAAAACTTTCAGGGAAAGAGAAATAAGACAGCATAAAGTCTTGGCAGCTGTGTTTGAAAACATCTTTGAAACATCTATATACCTGTTTGGATCCCAGTTACCCATGGCAAGCTGGAACTAGAACAGCAGAGCTGTGAGACTGTTTTTTCTCGGATGAAAACTAGTGTTTGAGCATGAGGCTATATCCTGTAGCAGGGAATATGTCTTAAAGGTCAATTTACTCATAAGCAATGAACTTGAGATACCAGAAATGAGACAGAGCCTTAAGCAAAATCTTGACTAAAACTATCTGATTACACATAAGAATATAGAATAATATGTTATTGTTAAATGTTTTAACAAATGTTTTAAGCTGAGTTCTCATACAACCCTTGACAAGTCTGCCTTGAAAGAGAAAATGGCTGCATAAGCAATGTTCTTGTCTTAATCTTGAATAGCAATTAATCTGATGTATATTAGAGACCTTAGATTAACATAAAGTAATTTTATATTTTACTCATGACCATTAAAATAGATGAAGCTTAGGCAGGCTATGCCGCCATATTTGTACCTAACAGGAGGACAAATGTCACAACAGCTGAAATTAAATCATTTAAACATATATTAAACCACATATAATGACTTTTTGATAGGCTTAGCATGAGCAAGCCAGAGAAGCTGTCTTTAAAGTTACAATGCTTTTAGGTATAAGAAACTTATAGTAGAAAATTAAGTACTAATAAATGCACTTTAACCTTAATACTAAGTTTCTCTGATAGTTAAAAGCTTGACAGATAGATGAAAATAGCTAATTTGGTTGAGCACTCTAAAGACAGTTTTTCACAATCATCAAACCATGAACAAATTAACGTGAATTGAGCTGAGACTTTAGCCCTGACATCTCAAGGCATATACTCAGAAGTCCAAATTTTATAACCAGTTATATCTTCTCTCTTTTGTTTTATCCTTATCCTTATGAGGCCTTTAGCTAGGTCTAGAGAGTTAGGAGTTACTGAGCCAGAAACTGTAGCTGAAGTGATGAGGCCTAGCTAGCAATCAGTGGCCAGCTTAGGATGGTCACAGAAGTAAAAGAATAGCTGTACTTAACATACATTTATCCACTTTTTTTCCTTTTTTTCTACAAAAAAGTTCAAGTTGGAGACCTGTGCAGTACTTAAAATTGTCTTGTGGTGGCCACTTTTTTCATATTTTAGAGGGTATTATGGCCGGGCTTTCTAACAGAAAAAAAGTAACAGCTTCTTGTGAATGATGGGGATCTAATTTTTCCCAACACTTTAGCAGACAGGTGAGGGGGTCCGTGGGGCACAAGAGAGAAATACAAGCCTATCTACCCCATCTAGGTGTCTCTAGTAGAGCCTTGGCTCTTGTATGAAGAGACAACTATCTTTATCTTCTGTACCCATTCCCATGGCCAGAGAAAAAGAAAAAGGGTCTGCTTAGTGCGGGGCCGCATGACACCAGGGAGACCTTGTAGTATATTTTCTCATCTTGGGGTCTACAGACTTAAGTTCTTACCAATGAGTCCCCCCAAAATTCAGGGACTACAGATTTACACTCTTACCCATGGAACCCTAAAATTTATACTGGACAGCATAATATCCATGGTATTAATTTCTTACCAATGGGTCCTCAAATAAGCTTAGAAACTATGGACTTATAGTATTACTGACAGGACCTTAAATCCAAGGCTAAGCTACTCTATCTGTAGCCTTGGCTCCAGTCTATACTTGTTTTCACAGCAAGGAAACAGACCCTCAGAAATGTTTGTCTGGAGTAGGGGCCATCTATCCAGTGTAACCTTGAAATGTCCTCATTGTTGCTGCCCAGGACCTACAAATTTAAGTCCTTACTAGTGGACCCTTATACTCATTCCCATGGTCAGAGAACAGAGCCTTGAAAGCTCTGTCTGTAGGGTCTTTAATTGATCTTAGCCACAAATTTTGCCTCTGAGCACGTATTAGTCTGAAACAATATTGACAAACTAGAACCTTGGGAATAACCAAAATACTAAGTACAAACCATTGGAAATCTGTAAATGATTATATGTGATATAGGAATCTACAGGTGAACCATGTCTAAATCTAGGAGCAGACTAGAAAATACCAAATAAGTGTAGCAATTGGCAAGTATATCTAAACCATTTAACAATCTGTTTGATCTTAATGTACCATCTTTAATATGGACACCTATATTTAAAATACCTTACTTTCTTTTAAAACTAGAAGCAAAGTAAGAAGTATCAGGCAATTGCAGTTATTAATTAGTAAGTGCCTCTAACCATTTTGCAATCTGTTTAGCTTCCAGATGAAAAACAATTGTTTGAGGAGTTTTGCGGTTGATCTAGTATTTTGAATCATTTTAGTCATTTAATCAAGAAATCTTATCTGACAGAAGTGAATTTAAGTAATCAGAGGCAAGAAAGAAAGTATAGATTAATATTATCCTTATGTTGTGTGATTTCCCATTTGTGTTCTTGTCACCTAACAGAGGGCCAGTTTGATCTGTGAGGAGGTGTTGGGAAACATATAAGTTAATTTAAGACCACTTGGATCTGAGATGGGAGCACTTGATCCTGAACTCACAGCCATCTTGTAATATCTTTCAGTAGCACAGGACAGTCTACCAATTGTAATCAGAAGTAAGAAAAAAGGACAGAACAGAGCACTAAGCATCTTAGCAAGTTAAACAAAGGCATTTGGCCAGGAGAGATAGAAAGAATGGTTAATCTTCTACAATGAATAAGTTATTTAAATAGTGGAATAAAAAATTGATTTTAGGCAAATTCTCATCTTTCTAGATTTTTCTTATAATCCTTCTACTCAACATATTCATAACTTTACAAATATTTTTATCTTCTAATGTAAGTACTACTCAGGAAGTCTTTCTTATCAAACATTCTATATAACTAGAATTAAACTTTCCAGTTTATCTTTCAACCATCTCATCTCATCATAATCCATAAAACTTTATTAACCATCTTTCTTATGAGACTATTAAGAAAACCACATCTAGTTAATAATCTAGTATCTAGGACTTAATGATTCTATCATTGTAAATCTACAGAGAAACATCCTTAGCAAAAAAATTAGAATTAAACATTTGCATGAATATTTAAATTTTTAAAGTTTTCTCTTTTATTATTTATGTCACCAAAATCTCTATATTTTAAAAATAATCTAAGAAAAGTAACAATAAGGTTTGATTTATAATAATTCCCCAGCACACACATATGGGCTTTGGTACCTGTTAGTTTTAGAATAAACTTTATGAAATACATTTTTAAAGGCATGAAAAAAATAAATGATCTTGTTATTTAAAGCAGGTTAAAATGAATGCTGTATAAATGACATTAAAATCTGGTACAAGGAAATATCTTGTCCAAACAGCTGAGAGAGAAATATAGTTCATTCTGTTTTACCTCTGTTCCCAATGTAGGTTTAGTGGCTGTCTTAGCAGGGCAGCATACCTTGCCCAGGTGCTGGCTAGAATCAGGTTAGCATGTTGGATTGGCCATGTGCTCATCCTCAGTGTTCCTGGTCTGAGTTCAGAGAAGCCTGTGTGGAGGTTCCTAGGCAGGTAGCTGGTGATCAAAACTAGTTGCTCCAGCCTAGAACACCCACAGTACTTTTCAACTTCAGTTTTTGGGCAGTTCTACCAATATCTTTTTTTAAAATTTTTATTTATTGATTTGCAACCAGAAAGTGAGAGAGATAGAACAGAGACAGAGAGAATGGGCATGCCAGGGCCTGTAGCCACTGTAACTGAACTCCAGTGCATCCAGTACTAAGCAGCTCTCAGAATGCTCCTCAACTCACCCACCAAGGCAGCAGGGTGGTGGGAAATACTTCTCCAGGCCACGAAGGAGCGGCAATTACCTCCTTTCACCATTTTCTATTACCAAGAGCTCTCTTCCTAATCTATCTAACCCAGAAAGTTGTCTCTTGAAGTGTTTCAGACCTAAGTGGACATCTCTCAAGAAAAGACACAAATAACCAACAAATATATTTTTAAATATTTTATTCATTTATTTGAGAAAGAGGCAGAGAGGGGGGAGAGAGAGGGAGAAAATGGGCCCTCTGAACTCCAGGTGCATGTGTTACCTTGCACATCTGGCTTTAAGTGGATACTGGGGCACTAAACTCAGGTCATTAGGGGCCTTGTGGTAAATACCTTAACCATTGAGTAATCTCTCTAGCCCCCAATTTTTAACTTTTTTGTTAATTATGAACTATACTGTATGAACAAATCATGTTTTGATTATATTACTATTTGGCTATACTTTTATATCCTACTCCCTCACCCCCATTCCATTGAGGGCCCTCCTAAGTGGGTTTACTGGTACTCACTGTGGGGCCATGAATGCGTAAGTCCCTGTGTGAGAGGTATCTCAAATATTTTTTTAAAAGCCCCACATCACTAATCATTAGGGAAATGCAAATTAAAACCACCTCACTCCATATGAATAAAAGATAAATCTATCTTCCCTAGGAGATCCCAAGAAAAGCTCTTGCCCACAATTTTACGCCTCCCTATTCCATCTTTACCTCAGAACCACCTCATTTGGCTCCAAATGATGTAGCAAAATCTTTATTCCTGACATCTGTGAGGATAGCAAACTGTCTTGTTTGTTTGATTTTGTTCTTTTAGAGGTAGGGCCCCACTGTAGCTAAGGCAGACCTGGAACTGACTCTGTAATCCCAGAGTGGCCATGAATTTACAGTGACTCTCCTATTACTCTCTGTCTCTCAAGTGACAGGCTGTCTTTTGAATGATAGTTACCTCCTGGGTGGTTGGGAGCATCATAACTACATAGTAATAGAACCTGGACTGTAGAACAGTTGGTGGAGAAGGCATAGTGGGTTTGCCTCACACTTCAGAGACATACTACTTGACATCTCTTAGCTTAGCAAAAAGACACCAGGTATGTTTTTGCATAGACTTGCACTTTAGCAGATTGTACCTTTTATGGATGTTTATTTTGGCTTTTGCTGAGGCTATTGCTATGAATGCATAGCCTGAATTCAGAAGTTGAAAGCTCAGCCCTCCATAAGTTCTAATCTCATTTGAGTCAGTTGTCTAGAACTGAAGATTTCATTCTTGAGGTCACCCATTTTTATATTGATTATTTCAAGTGAGAAGACCCTTCTGAACAGAGTGAAGTGTGATTTTCCTACAAGTGTTTATGAACAGTTCTGATAACTGCCTGCTCAGTAGACAGGGCAACACTGACAAATGTTAGGACAAACTTCATTGTTGCTTTTCCACCCATCTGGGCCTGCCCTGGTGCATAGGAGAGCCTCTCCTGTGTGTAAAGCCAAAATGAAGCATCAGGATGAAATTTCTCCATCAGGACCCAGGGCATGACACCCAGCCAAAGGCAGTCTGGGTGTAAACCCTTGAGTTATCACTTACCATGGTTATGTTGCAATTCTTTCTCAGATCCTGTGGGGGAAGACAGTATCATCTTACAGAATATTAAGACCCCTGGCTCACAAGTCTACTGAAAAATAGACAAATATTGGTGGAAGAAAATATTTTTATTTAAAATTTTGATCAGAAGTGGGGAGAAAGAAGTGCTTAATCTCTCCCCATCTTGCCATAATCGTGTAGTAATTTATAGAAAAGATAAAACAAAAGCCAGGAAATACATACATACAAATATACATATACATTATATATATACATATATATATATATATATGTATATATATATATATATATATCTGCAGCTATAAGCCCAAATAAGCCCCAAAACTGGGAGATGGGCCCTTTTTCTCTGATGCAGGGCCTACTGAGGGTGGGCTATTCTCATCCCCAATGTGGTATTTCAATTTCCCACAGTCTTAGTACTCATTGCCCTAAAATATCCTATATTAAGGCCTCCGTGCTATTGCACTAAAGGAAAAATTAAATTTAAATGTTAGATAATTGCACCTTAAGCTTTATAACAATGAGATCTAAAAATCCTTAACAGGAAGTAATTTATATACCTAATTAGTAGCATAGAGAGTCCAGAAGTAAACCCTCAAGTATATGGGCAGGTGATTCTTGATAAGTGTGTAAGACCACATAATGGGGAAAGAAACTTTTCAACAAAAGTTTTTTGGCAAAACTTCTTATGCAAAAGAACAAAGGAGGTTCCTTACCATGCACTATATAAAAAATTAACTAAGGGCTGGAGAAAATGGCTTAGCGGTTAAGGCGCTTTCCTGGGAAGCCTAAGGACCCAGGTTCTATTCTTCAGGTTCCATGTAAACCAGATGCACATGATGGTGCATGCACCTGGAATTCGTTTGCAGTGCCTAGAGGCCCTGGCGTGCCCCATTCTCTCTCTCTCTCTCTCTCTCCCTCTCTCTCTCTCAAATAAAAATAAATCTTAAAATTAAAAAAAAACATGGGCTGTAGAGATGGTTTAGTGTTTAAAAAATTCACTAAAAATGTGTCAATTAAAACAATAAACTCTAACAAGAATTTATGAGGGAAAACTTGACATTGTATTTGGCAGTGATTTCTTAGATGAAATATAAGTCAGAAATAGCAAAATTAAAAACATAAGTAGTAGTAAACCAAAATTCAGAGGGTTCAGGAGGACCAGTAGTTCAAGGCCATCCTTTACTACAGGTGGACTATATGAGGCACTACCTAAAAAATCAAAATAAATCTTCTGAGAAAAAGGATGCAGTCATCTGGGTGTGGTGACGCATGACTATAATAATAGCACTCAAGAGGCAGAAGCAGTAGGATCACCAACAAGTTCCAAGCTAGCATGGTCTACATAATAAATTTCAAGCCAGCCAGTGGTGCGTATCAAAACCCTGTACCAAACACAAAATAAAACCTAAAGAACACAATCAAGAGGATGAAAATGTAAACTACAGAGTGGGAGAAATTATTTGATAATCATGTATCTGATGATTAATATGAATATATGAATTGCTACAAATCAATAAGTAAAGCTGATTTTAAAATGTTGTGGTGGTTCACACCTGTAATCACAGTGCATGGGAGGAAGGGGCAGAAGGAGCCTGGTCTCAACACACAACCCCAACTCTGAGTTTCAGGTGGGTATATAGCAAGACTATTTCAAAAAAGAAAAAAAAGAAAAGAAAAGGTGTTTCATAGCAAGTCTTCAAATACGAGGTAGATTTCCATCCTGTGCCAATAGATTATTCCTCAAAATAAATAGACTTTTGTATATTTCAAGGTAGGGAATTCATACTTACTAACAGAAATAATCTTTGGTGAATATGTTTTACTACAGAATAAACATATAACTGGAGCTCAACATGAAATCATTATTCCTAGTGCAACATTGCACAGCATCTAATTTGGGGCTTTCAGTGTAAATAAATAAAAATAGAAACCTGTTTGTTGAAATAAGAAATATCCTTTTAAAAGCCAAAGTGGGATCATGCAACCTTTCAAAAAGAAAAGTGGGCAAGATTCCTTTAAGGCATAGCCACGCCCACCCTGCTACAAGATCCTTAGCTTCCAGTTGGTTTAGATGAATTACATTTCCTAGCTGCCCCTGCAGGCTGCCCATGTCTGTTACTATGTCTCTTCTGCCTCTCTTTCAGTTGCTTTGAGTGGTGGGTTTAGTTGCCTTCATCTCGCTGGTTCCAAGTTGCTTTGCCAGTTCTGTTGGATTTAACTCATGTCTCTTCATGGTTCTTCTTGCCTCACAGGTTCATCTGCCTCACGGGTTCTTCTCACCTTGCCTGATTTGTGTCCCTGCCATCACCATACCCATGGAAAGTGTCCCAGCAGGCAACATTGATACCAATAATGTGGAGGGAGCAGAGGCTGTGCCACCCCCATCCCCAGCTGGGGAGGAGGGCCTGGCCACAACATCTGACACTGGCACTCCAGGTGACTTGGGCTTCCAGCCTCCAGAGCAGGAGGAGGACAAGCTTGACTTAGATGAGCCAGAGGAGAGCTTGGTTAACCTTAGTGAGCTAATGCCATTCATCTCATGTTATATTTGCAAAGGGTATTTAATTGATGCAACAACCATTACAGAATGTCTTCATACCTTTTGTAAGAGCTGCATTGTGAAACATTTTAATCAAAGCAACAGATGTCCCAAGTGCAACACAGTGGTACATCAGGCAAAACCTCATTATAACTTAAGGTTGGATCCACAGTTACAGAACATAGTGCACAAATTAGTGAATGATCTAGAAGAAAAAGAAAAAAAGCGAAGATGTGATTTCTATAAAGCAGGTCAAGAAGCACTTCAAGTTTCTGTTCCTCAGCCGACCATTTCCAGCCAAGAAGATGCTGAGAATGCTGCACAATCACTGCCTCCTGTTCCAACTCAAGTTAATGTGTCTTTATTACTGGAGTTTATGGGTGCTAATGAAGGTACAGGCCATGTTGAGCCTCTGAAAAAGAAGTCTGTCCAAATTTCAGGAAATGCAACTATTGGACATATAGAAAAATTCCTTAAAAGGAAAATGGGCCTCAACCCATCTTGTCAGGTAGAAATCACATGTGCTGGTCACTTGCTGAAGGAATCCCAAAATCTGGGAGAAATTCAACATACAGTAGGGGAGGCAGGGATGCAGGATGGCCTGCTTGTCCTTTATTACCGAGTTGTTTCGCCTCCGAAAGAAGCTTGAAAATGGTAGCAGTATTTTGAGGAGGAAAGGTGGCTTCTGAAATAGTGCATCCCGCCAAAGATTTCTAGAAAATTTCAATCACCACCACTGTGCACTGTTTATGACACACCTATTTTCAGCAATGGGAATCCAAGCATTTAGAGGTACAACTTGGAATTATGGACTGCGTCTGTTTCACTAGACTCTGTAAAAAGCACTCAGAATGCAGGAAAAAAAAAATCAGAACACTGGATTTTAAAATGGCTTTTGATTCCAAATATGTACAAGTTGACTTTTGCTTTTCATCTTTAAGAAAAATTGGTTCCAGTTTTGTTCGTTGTTTATTGAGCCATGTCTCTTTCAAGTTGATTGTGGAGATTCTGCTCTACAGGATGACAGCAAGTTGTTGCCCTTTGGGAAAAACAGTTGGTTTTCCAACAGAAGATTCAAAGCCACTTTTTTGGGGGGGTCTTTTTGTGATTTTGTCTTTTTTTTCCGGTGCTGAGGACCGAACCCAGGGCCTTGCGCTTGCTAGGCAAGCGCTCATCCACTGAGCTAAATCCCCAACCCCCCAAAGCCACTCTTAAATTGCAGAGTGATCTTGATAAGATCAAAATTATTGGCGAGTTTTGTATGCTCCCATCACATTTTGAGCTTTTGGCTAGTAACACTTAAAAATACGTTATTCTGTTCTAACAGGTATGAATTACCTGCAGGGTTTATGGTTCATGCCATAAAATTTCAGTGTTGTGTGATATCCTAATGTGTTTTGCAATAAGAGGTGTTTCTTTGTGATCGGTTTTATTTGCAGATATCATTGACACCATACAAGATTCCCATCGTAGGATGGTTGATGTAATGGTGCCACTTCTGAAATAGAAAATTTCAGGTGAATTTCAGAAGTTTACAGATTGCTTACTGTTTCTTCAGTAAATCAGCTTTATTGATTTAAAGTTTAATGTTAATTTTCTTACTAATTTATCACTGGGGTAGAGAGAAAATGTTTGAAAGCTCACTTAAATGAAGAGAGTATAATTTTTAAACATTATCTTACCTAAAATTATCATGCCAATTCTTTCTAAAAGAAATATTTTGTCAGCTTTATTTCACAGAAAAGTTTCCTAATTTGTAAAAAAAAAACTTAGCCTATCAGACAAGGAATGACATTTGCAAAGAAGATTTGAACTTGGAGCCGGGCGTGGTGGCGCACGCCTTTAATCCCAGCACTCGGGAGGCAGAGGTAGGAGGATCGCCGTGAGTTCGAGGCCACTCTGAGACTCCATAGTGAATTCCAGGTCAGCCTGGGCTAGAGTGAGACCCTACCTCGAAAAAGCAGAAAAAAAGCAAAAAAAAAAAAAAAAAAAAAAAAAAAAGATTTGAACTTGGGCATAGTGCCGATGCCTGTTATGCAGCATACATGAGGTAGAAGCAAGAAGAGCAGGAATTCAAGGTCCTCTCCAGCTACATAGGGAGTTGGCACTACTGGGAGATGTTAGAAACATTAAGAACTAGGGGAGGTTTTAGCACACTGGGAGCATGCCCTCAAAAAGGGTTGTGAGGCCCTTGTCTCATTCTTTGTTTCATTTCTGGCCGTGAGTTGAACATGTGCCCCACCACAAGCTACCTGCTGTATTGTGTTACCCCCCATAGGTCCATGTTAAATCAACCATATACTGGAACCTATGAAACCAAGTGAATACTTACATTTTCTCTTTTGAAATTGTGTCTGTAAGTTATTTGTTAATAATAGAAAACTAGCTAAGACCACAGCATTACAATTAAAAAGGATGCTGAGGCACTAATGGGTGACTTGTAGAGGTAGAGGCAGGAGGATCAGTAGTTCAAGGTTATCTTTGGCTACATAGAAATTCCCAGGC
Organism: Dipus sagitta; assembly: GCA_036346955.1. Lineage (NCBI taxonomy): Eukaryota > Metazoa > Chordata > Mammalia > Rodentia > Dipodidae > Dipus > Dipus sagitta. Next base: position 68,717,840 of record CM070776.1, read on the forward strand.
CAGCCTTTTTAATGCTAGGGCAATATGTGTGCCTGTTTAGTTTTAATTCAATAATTAGAACTTGCCTTGGCAAAGTTACATGGGCTATGTCTAGGATCTCAGTTAAGGGTTTGGTCTTCAGGACCCATATCCACTCTTTGTCTTACCTCGTGCCCACCATTTGAGCATGTATTCCTAGACCAATGCCCTCTTCCAGCTGGCATGCCAGATTTGATTCCAGCTTTTTTCTAGGATTAGTAAGTAATAAACATGTTTCTGTTATTGGTGTGTGTCACTGTGTTTTGTGCTGCGTCTTCTGTGCTGTGCCTGACTGACAGTGCAAAGTAATTCTCTCAGTGAAGGCTTTCTTGGACAGTGGCTGGCATGGTAAAAATAAAATTGGGCACAGGGCAGGCAAGAGTAATAAGGGTATCTCCACAACCACATGTCGTGAAGCTCCATCAAGGCAGAGACTTGGGGAAGACACCTCATGATGAAATCAAAAGAAAAGCAAACATTTGGCACATCATGGAGGATGTATGCTCCTGAGAGACGGGAACAACAAAACGTCTCTAGGCTACTTTTGGCCTACTGCCCTGGGCTAAGACCATTTGGGAAGGCTTTCTCTGTTGATGTCTACTGCCGCCTGTTGTCTTCATCGAATCTGACTTACTTTCTGACTAAATTGAGTGGGAGTTAAAACTGTATTCTTCCCTCAACCCAAGATCTAACCTTCATACACCAAAGGTGGTAACCAAATTAGCTATTGTTCACCTCTAAAGTGAACAACCTCCATTCAGAGTTGACTTTATTTCCATGACCCCGCCTGCCCTCCAATAGTCCATTCCAGAAAGGCAGAAAGAGAAGCAGGTAATCTCTGCCAAGGGGCTTTCAGGTAGACAGATCTCAGGCCGGTGCAAGGCTTAGTGGATTGAAAGAGGGACACACATCTCACCACCCACTGACTTGGTGAGGTGGTGGTTGAGCCTAGACTTTTCAGCCTGACAAGTTGGGGCTGTCCCATTCACTGGGTACCTCAGTGGCTACAGTGGCACTGCCTCCTCTTGCCTCCATGGTTCTATGTTCCCTGACCCATCTCCATATAGGTCAAACTTTTACAGCAAAATAACAAAGGACTTACTGACTCTACTGAAATCAGGAATTTTATGCTTGACCCTCCAGGAGTCCAGAGTTAGCAAATGTAAAATCTCTGCCCAATACCCCTATGCTATATAGAATGCTCAGGAGTTCTTGGTCCCTTGCCCAATGATCCAGCCCTTCTTGCTCCAGAAGGAACTGATCCAAACAATATGAGAAGGTGGCTGCCTATGATTGGAGACCATGAGAACTACAGGTGGTGTTCACCACCTATTGGAAGAGCCCCTTGTAGTCCTAGGAATTTGCTATGTCAACAACCAAAGGGAGAGGAGACACTTTTTAATCCACCTAGATGTAGAAGTTACAATGGAGATACTGCCTTTAAAGAGTGGGTGGGAGCTGAAGAGGGGTTCAGTGGTTAAAGGCATTTGCCTACAAAGCTGTCATCCCAGGTTCAATTTCCTAGCACTCAGATAAAACTGGATGGAAAGTGATGCATACAACTTTCATCCCAGTGCACCTACAACAATGAGAGGTTCAGCCAGGAGAATCTGATGCTCACAGGCCAACTAGTTTCATGTTTCTTTTCATCCTGGCAGTTTGTTTGCGTAAGAAGAGACCCCATAGCAAAGGTGGAGCACAAACACCCCAAAGTTGACCTCTGACCACACATATACTGTGGCACATGCATCTCTCAACACAAATAAATTAAAATTACGAAAAAACGGGTGAATTAACTGAGTAGATTGTTCAGTAGTTAAAAATGATTACTTGTGAGCTGTAGAGATGGCTTACCAGCTAAGGCACTTGCTTGCAAAGCCTAAGGACCCAGGTTCGATTCCCCAGAACCCACATAAGCCAGATGCATAAGGTGGCACATTCATCAGGAGTTTGTTTGCAGTGGCTGAAAGGCCTGGCACGCCCATTCTCTCTATCTACCTCTTTCCTGTCTTCTCTCTCTCTCTCAAATAAGTAATAAAATAAAAATTAAAAAGTGATTATTTGCAAGCCTGCAGAGTTCCATTCCCCACCACCCATGTAAAGCTAGATGCAAAGTGGCACACGTAATTGTGATACCAGTGTACCTATGGCAATGAGGTGGAGCCAGAGGACTCTAGAAACTCATAGGTGTTAGATTGTGATATATACACACAGCAGGAAAAAGACAATCAGTTTCAAAAATAAGGTGGACAGAGAGGTCAAATACTCAAGCGTGTCCTCTGACTTCCACCATGGCATTCATACTCATACACACATCATACACCTTCACACATAAACACACAACGAGTGGAAGAATGATTGGATTTTCTTCTGTCCTTGAGGGAAGGGTAGTCCCAGGGAGAAGCTAATTCTTATGGGCTCCAGGTCCCTTCTTCCTTTCCTTTCCCTCTTGTGCCAGGTGTGGTGGCGCACACCTTTAATCCCAGCACTTGGGAGGCAGAGGTAGGAGGATGGCCGAGTTTGAAGCCATCCGAAGACTACATAGTGAATTCCAGGTCAGCCTGAGCTAGTGTGAGACCCTACCTCGAAAAACCAAAAAAAAAAAAAAAAAAAAAAAAAAACATTGGAATTTTGTGAGGCTAAAAACCTTGGGTTGGGGAAGGGGAAGCAAGTAGCTTCTGATGGCTACAAACCTAAAGAAAATAAAAAATATATTTAAAAGAAAATCCTGTTGCTCATGGTGGCTGTAGGTAAAGAGGGGACTTTGAACTTTACTGAGCAAATGTCCCATGTAGTGCTACTCTAGATTGTTTATTAATTTATAAGTATGTAGTAGAGAAAAGAAAAGTTAAAATCAAATTATAGCCATGCTAATATTTTTACCTGATAAATTGTGCTCATGCATCAATAATGTTTTTAAAAATTACATAGGGCAGACCAATGGGAGCCTCTGCTTATGTGGGGGGTTGAGGAGGGAGGGATTCGACTTCTCCCTTCCCCGGCCCCTGGCCCCCCTGGCCGCCGCTAAGCCTCAGCTACCCTGAGATCCCCGAGGCAGGACGGGTGGTGGGGCGGCGCCAACGCCACAGCCAAGGGGAGGGTGCGCAGCTGGTTGCAGTTTGCAGCCGTGTCTCCCTTGTGTGCCCACGCTGCTGGCCGTGGCGGCTAGTTGGACGCCCGACCCGCCTCGGCGCCAGGGGACATGCAGCAGAGAGGATGAGCCAGAGGGACACGCTGGTGCATCTGTTGGCGGTGGCGGGTGGTGGGGGGGGGGTGCGGTGGCACAGTGGGAGCTATTCTGACATGTCCACTGGAGGTTGTGAAAACACGACTGCAGTTATCATCTGTGAGACTCTACGTGTCTGAAATTCAGCTGAACACCATGGCTGGAGCCAGTGTTAACCCAGTGGTGTCTCCAGGTCCTCTCCACTGCCTAAAAGTGATCCTGGAGAAAGAAGGTCCTCACTCTTTGTTTACAGGATTGGGCCCCAATTTAGTAGGGGTGGCTCCTTCTAGAGCCATATACTTTGCTGCTTATTCAAACTGCAAGGACAAGTTGAATGGTATTTTTGATCCTGAGTCTACCCAGGTACACATGATTTCAGCCGCCATGGCAGGTTTTACTGCCACCAACCCAATTTGACTCATAAAGACTCGGTTACAGCTCCATGCAAGGAACCGTAGGGAAAAGCAAATGGCTGTTTTTGAATGTGTTCGTAAATTATATCAAGCAGATGGACTCAGAGGGTTTTACAGGGGCATTTCTGCTTCATATGCCGGCATATCAGAGACTGTTATCCACTTTGTTATTTATGAAAGCATAAAGCATAAACTCCTGGAATGTAAGACTGCTTCTGCGATAGACAGTGACAAAGAGTCTGTGAAGGAAGCATCCGACTTTTTGAGAATGTTAGCTGCTGCCACCTCAAAGACTTGTGCCACAACTGTAGTGTATATCCACATGAAGTTGTAAGAACAAGACCAAGTGAAGAAGGAACAAAATACAGATCATTTTTTTTTTCAGACAATGGCTTTGATTGTTCAAGAAGAGGGTTTTGGGTCTCTCTATCATGGTCTAACAACTCATCTGGTGAGACAGATTCCAAACACAGGTATAAGCCACCTATGAATTGGTGGTCTACCTACTCAATGGATAGCATCATGGGCTGCTGTGCTACTGCAAGGGAAGACAAAAAGATCACAGAGGACCATGGAATGTCAGAGCCAGCATAGTGAACAGAAGAAAAGTAGCTTGGGAACATGCTTCAGTGAAGTTAGGTTGTAGGAATAAGGTGACCGCACCACATTACCTTGGTTTTCAGTAATGTGAGGAAACCCTGGGCGACCTCTAAGGAAATGCTTTTAGAAGCATTCCTTACTCAAAATTGCCATTCTCTACCATGTTGACCAGATGTGGTTGTATTTTATTGATTAATGGCATTCAGAACATAGTGTTTATTCCATGAGCATTTTTTAGTCTTTTAAATGAAGCCATCCTTGGTTATATACTGTACTGTAATTATCCAAAGATAATATTGACAGTTAAAATTTCTAACTTCTGGCTTTTCCTATAATATACTATAAAATAATAGCAATGGTAATATCCTTGATATATTATCCCATTTTCTTGAGAGAACCTGGCACAATATTTTAAATTTAATTACATGGCATTCGTAGTCACTGTTTTTGACAACCAGTTGTTGCACTGTGTCTAAATACCTGTATATTTTCAACATTAAAATGTTTTGGTTTCCACAGTTAACATGTCATTATGTGGACTTTTAACATACCAAATACTCATGGTTAATAATTTGAGTCTATAAAATAAACTAGTAAAATGCTGATGATTGGCCATTTGGTGACTTGAACATGTCCTCATAGTCTTCTCCTCTTTATGATAGTAAATGAATTAAATTTTGTTTACTAGTTATGAAACTTGATTATTACATTTCTCATAACTAAGTATCATTAACTTAAAGTGGAAAAATCTGCTTTGAGGTTTTTCCAGATATGTGAAGATTACACTTATTTTGTAAAGAAAGTGGTAATTTTCAGTTTTGCCCTCAACAGTGTCTTCTAAAAGTGACACTAATATCTAGAAAATGCTAACATAGAAGAAGGGCCCTCTGCTATCTAATTCAGCAAATCTTAGTTGACTTAGAGTCAGTAAATGAATAAGCTGCATTTGACAAGCGTATTCTGTCCTGATTTCCTAAATGGAATCTGCTGTCACTAGCAAATATCTGCCCTCTTACATTGCCCCATCTGTGGTAGAAAGAGTCAGGCCAATTTGGGTTATGTTAACAGGATACAGTTTTTAAATTTTGCTATTGAGTCAGCTGCACCTTTTAATACCTTAAATGTATTACATGCATGGTCTCTGTAAATGTTTGATGTAACACTATCAGGAAATGGGTGTTGCTATATTGGTATATGAAACTCCTACAATTAAACTCATGTGGTACTAATTTCAGTGTACCTTAACTTTACATTTTGTGCAATGGCTTTACCTTATGAATTACTTTACATGAATGTACTTTGTGGCCTTTTGGGGGGAAGTAAAGGAGTTAGGAGAGAATTCATGTTAACATTGTTTTTTTCATTGTCATGTATTAGGCAGAAACCATGTTTGTAACATTTTTCTGAGTTTTAAACACTGTTTTGGAGATCTGACACTAACTTCAAGCATTCTGTGTACCATGTAGTGCCACAGCATTGTGGAAAAGACACATTCCATTGAAGCTTTCTCTGCTGTCACCAAAAAAATAATTACATAGGGCTAGAGAGATGGCTTAGTGGTTTAGGTGCTTGCCTGCGAAGCCTAAGGACCCAGGTTTGATTCTCCAGAACCCACATAAGCCAGATGCACAAGAGGGCACATGTGTCTGGAGTACATTTGCAGTGGCTAGAGGCCCTGGCATACCCATTCTCTCCCTTTCCCCCCTCTTCCCCCTCTCTCATAAATACATATATAAAAATAAAATATTTTTAAAATCATACATTGATGCAATTAAGAGTTGATATACTAAATTTAGTAAAGAATATGTGAAACATTTGAAAGGTGACCATTGAGTTTTATGACTATATAGCATACATTAGCTTACTGTTAACAGTTGGTCCACTGTACCACTGGACAAACATGAGGTTAACCACACTGGGCACCAAATCATGGTCATGCCTTAGCATCTCACAAAATTTGAACCTCACACTGCTTTTAATCTTTTAAGTAACTAAATATAATATACAGAAAACTTATATGTCTGTCTTTGCTGTCTTTACTGAAGTGCTACTGTTTTCATACTCACTGTGGTATAATAGTCTATGGGATACAGATTCTCTGATAGGATGAAAAATAAAGTAAGGCATTGACACTGAAAAACTGGCTTAACGAAACAGAATCACATGAACCCCATTTAAAACTGTTAACATGTCCATATTTTAACATGTTAACCTTCAATAATTAAAACTTCTTATAAAAAACCCATTGAATAGAGATTGAGTATCCTCACTGGTTCTCTATTTGAAAGAACAAATTTGTTCCTAAACATGAAATATATCTACATACATACTTATATAAATACAACAAATGGTGCCTATTAGAAATGTCACGCTGCAGCCACATACATCAAGGAATCTGCACCCAGTATCCAATACCACTGAAATTCATGGATCTGTTAAAACATCAGTGAGCAAATACCCTCCTCTTAGAGATTTTCCTAATCAGATCTGTATAATGTATCTTTCCATAGCCAGAACTACAGAGTGAGACTGCCTAAAAATAAATAAATAAAATGAAATGAAAATTAAGAAGGGTGCAGGAATGAATATCCTACTGTTTAGAGAGGAAGACAACATCCTAGGGAGAAGGTATTGCTAAGAGACACCAGGTCTCTTCCCCATGGCCTCTTAACTGGATAGAGAAAACAAGAGTAGCAGCCTCCTGAGGCAGAACCCTGAAAAGTGAAAAACAAAGCATGCCCACCTAACAACAACAAAAAAGAAGATAAAAAGATACTTCTTAAGGTGACTATAAGCCCAAAACAGGAAAAAGGAGGAGGGCAGAGGCTTTGAACTCAACTGTCCCCAGGTTTACGAAGCACAATCTGAGCCCTAGGTTATTTATTAGTTAGAAATACACCAGTAGATAAAAGTTTTAAAATGATATAGACCTGTAATAATTAAATATAAATAGAAGTTATATATATATATATATATATATATATATATATATTTTACATAACTCAATCAAAACAATTTTCTGTTAGTAGATTTTTTTTAATATTGTTATTGTATTTATTTATTTGCAAGCAGAGAGAGATAGACACAGAAAGAGCTATGGAGAGAGTGGGCCCACCAAGGCCTCTAGCGTCTGTAAATAAGCCCCAGATGCATGCGCCACTGCGCCACTTTGTGCATCTGGTTTTACATGGTTACTAAGGAATCCAACTCATGTCATTAGGCTTTGTAGTCAAGCACCTTAACCACTAAGGCATCTCTTAAGCCCCTCTGTTAGTAGATGTTATTATAAATTCAAACCGTGTACTCAAATTTATGTAGTAAGCTGGGTTTGGCCCTGCCTATCTATAGTGCCAGCTACTCAGGAGACTGAGGTTATGAGCTGAGCCCAGGAGATTGAAGCCAGACTGAGAAACACAGATCCAATCTCCAAATAAATAACACCTATTATTTAAAAAATGGTTTAAAAGTGGAACTGATTGGCTTTTGTGCCTCTACAACACACATTATAACTTTAAAAACTTCTAGTTTCATCAACTCACAGAATTCATGGAACTAATTATACTCAGACACAAATGATAGGGCATCCCACTAAGTGTAAACGTTATGTACCTAATAATCCTAAAATGGTAACTAAATATAATATAGAGAAAAATATCTGGGTGTGATGGTTCATGCCTGTAATCCCAGCACTTGAGAGGCTGAGGCAGGAAGAAGGAGGATTGCAGCAAGTTTGAGGTGAGCTTCGGTTACATGAAATACTGTGTCAAAAAATAAACAGTGTACCCAGGTGAGGTGGCACATATATATGAGAAGTAGAGGCAAGAGGAGCAAGAGTTCAAAGTCATCCTAAACTACAAAACAAGTTCTAGGCCAGCCTGGGCTACAGGAAACCCTGTCCCAAATACAAATACAAAAGCAAAATAAATACATGCCTAGCAAGTTCAAGCCCTGGATTATGGCCTCAGGAATATATATATATATATAAGGTAGAGTATAGCTTACTGGCAGAACATTTGCTTAGCTATAAGAGGACCTGGATTCCATCTCCTGGACTTCAAAGAAAATGAAAAACAAACCCCACAAAACACAAAACCAATATTAAACAGTCTGTTCTATGTAAATTGTACAGGGTTTTCAAAAAATGAAAACCTGTCATTTATATAACCTAATCAAAGACAGGAATGGTGGCTTATACCTTTAATCTAAGCACTCAGGAGGCTGAGGTAGGAGGACCATCTTGAGTATAAGGCCAGATTGGGCTAGAGTAAGATCCTGCCTCAAAACAAACAAGCAAACAACAAAATCCCTACTCAATAAAGGATTTTATATGGGTGCTTGGTATTGAACTCAGGCCTCCATGTTTGCACAGCAAACACTTTACCATTTGAGCCATCTCCCCAGTCCCTTACTTGTTCTTAAATATGAAATGTGTGCATAATACAATAACATGCACCGCATGATATTTTACTATGCTGTCATCACATACCCTGAAGGCTAGCTACCTGGTATTCAATGTTATTGAAATGACTAGTTCTCTTCAGTCAACATCCAATAAATATTCTGTTCTCATAAATTTTGCTAACGTGTTCTGCTCAGTGCCCATCTCAGCAGCCTTTCAGCTGCTCATTGTTTCCAGCAATAAAGAGACACATCAAAATTTTCCAGGCCACACCTGAGGTGGTGCAGTGTGATTTCTGTGTTGTGATCACACAAACTGTGCAGGTAAGAATCAGTTGAAATCATGAAATCAACTTTTATCCAGGAACATAAGTATCACATTACATGAATAACACCCTATTCCAAGGAGATTCATCTGACATACTCACTAAATACTTGCGTGCAAGTCCAATACCCTTTAGAACTTTGTGGCCCCTGAGGGCAATACATTCTTCATTTATTTATAAACAACAACAAAAAAAAACAGTTATTGTGAATAATTCTTCTAAGCAAAGCTCCTTCATAGTAAAGCTGTGGTAATCATTCTCATGTATATAAGAGCCTCTAGATAGCATATAATATTGTTTCTAACCTTCCTATGAAAGAATTTACTACCCATCTTGTTCTCATGTCACCTACAACATTAAACAAGTTACTGCCTACTTTCACAGCTGTGTTGGCAAAAGAGACTCACAGAATCCTCCATTCACAGCTGATCATGATATTTTGGGTCAAGAGAATGTACACCATGGTCTTGGGGTTGCTACTGAGGCAGCCTTAAGACAGGACACAGCCAAAACCAAGACCCTCTGAAACATTCCACCTGTGTGAGAGGGTGCCTTCCCTGCCTCCTGCACCTTGCCAGATGACATGATAATAGATGATGTCCTCGTTCCCCTACATGCTTGGACTATAAGAAAATCCTGCTGGGATTGATTGAGTGATCAGTAATGACAGTTCACACACTATGCACTGGGCCACACCATGATATGTGATGGAGCTTAATGGAATATTGTTGCTGTCCATCCCTCAGACAGAATGTTCATAAAAAAGAGATAGGACTAAAGAGAACACACTGTACCCAAAATTAGGAAGTTATTTTAGCAGAGGATAATCTGGTCAAGTGGTACCCTATACACATTTATTAGAACCTATTGGCCCATGACCTTAAAAAGAGTCTAAGGTAATAAGCTATATTAGTCTCCTGCCTCACAAACACCTAAAACATAAATCAAAATCACACAAGCATTTATACCATCTAAGGCCACAAGACAAGGCTTATCAGGGCATTCGTTATCCTCTCCAGAGACAAAGACATGACTGAGTCACACATTTCACTTCTCAGAATAAACAGTACCTGGCTGGTAAAAGGGCACACCATATGGGCAGGGGATGTAGCTCAGTTGGACAGTATTTTCCTAGCATATACAAGGCTCTAGGTTCAATTCCTAGCACTACAAAAGGAGTTTTCATGTTCCAGATTTTTCTCAAATAACTGATTTGGTCAAATAACTACTTTTTAAATTCTAGTCATTCAAATTGCTACTTTACTGTGTCTTAGCCTTGCCTTAGATATTAATCTCTGTTAACTCATATCCTGATAGTTATTACCTCATAGCAATTTTACATACTCTCTTATCACCTTTGTCTATATTTAAGGGCCAATAATCTTCTCCATGTATATGAGAGCTCATTATACAGAAGACTTTAATAAGGCATCCTAGCTTTATATTCAGTTATTCGGATTTTTCTGCCTTTGTGTGTTAGATGGATTTTTTAAAATTAGTTGTGAACTTTACTGTATGAACATATTGTATGTTGGTCATATTCTCATCATGTTATACTCTTATGTTCTGTAGCAGAAAGCTTCAGGTTCACTGAGATGAAATTTCAGACCAGACATAGTTATGGTGGAAGGTATATTTATTGAACCTCACAGATCCAGGGGAAGTTCCATAATGGTAGAAGAAATTGACCTGCCTTCACAGGACCAAGCAGAGAGAGAGAGAAGCACAAGCCAAAAAGCCAAAAGCCACACAGCACACTTCAGGAACTCCAGCTAGGCACACTTTGCATATCTTTAGATTGAAATCTGAAACCCACCACCACACCTTAAGATCCACACAATGGCACTGACTCCAGCCAGGTGGCTGCAGATGCAAACTACAAACAAACAACTGAATATATTGGGGGCCATCTATTCTATTCAAACCACCACATGTTCCATGTCCCATTCCCCCTAGGGTCCTCCTCAATTGGTCTTCAATCTGGGGTCATGAATGCACAAGTCAATCTCTGTGGGAGGGACAATGCCTCAGGATACTCTTTTACCAATTGGTTCTCACAATCTTTCTGCTCCCTCTTCTGCAATGTTACTGAATTTTAGAGGGCTTGGCATAAGTCTCCTTTAGTGTTGAGCTCTTAGTAGCCTCAATTTCTGCTTTGATGAGTTTTGAGTCTTCTCAGTGACTACTACCCTGGAAGAGATTCTTTGGCTAGAAGTGAGAAAAGCAGTCATATTTAATCCACCATCTCCTTTGTAATGTCTCCTTCGCCCTGGAAGATGTCTTAGAGATGACTCATTTCATGCTAGGTAATTGGTTTTGTTTTCTTGTTGTACTTATGGGTCTTGGGTCTCCCGGGTATTTGATGCCATATGTAAAATGCAGATTCTCTACCAGAGAGTGGGAGCAGCATGGAACAAAGAGGAGAAACATACAAATTTAGGAGACTTTTTATGGGCATACCATCTCATTTTAGCCAAAGAACAGTTGGAGGTGCATGACATTCCAAGCCATAGTCTTATAACTTATTTTTCAGTACCAAGTATGAATCCCATCCCAAATAACAGCCCTCACATCTAATAAGAGAACATTTTATTTCCCCCATAGCCTGTGTGACACTATTGCAAGGGTGTGTATATCTTGCCTGGCTGGTTGACTACGTAACTTTTAGTATCCCCTACTTATTCATGCTGTTGGTAACCATCATCACAGAGCAGCTCACATGGCATTTTCCGGCATTATGTGTGCTAGCCAGCAGGGAGCTAGCTTCCTTCTCAGTTCCAGCATGATCTGTCAGTGTCCTACAATCTCAGCCTATGGTGTCTACAGCAATAGTCTTACATAGATGGGATTTTCCACCATACATTTATTTGGGGGTTAGAAGAATAGATTTATTTCTTTATTTAAGTTCTGATTTAGAGAATTGTTCTGGATGTTGAAATCTGAAGCCAAGGGCTCACATCCCCTATGTGCCTTCCTTGTGTCACCCCACCTTCTGGTGGTGACCTTTGACCCCTAGTGGTCCTTGGTTTGTTGCTGGGTGTGTCACTAATCTCTTCCTGTCACCACATGACATTTCCTCCAGGTCTCTGGCCTTTTTATTTTATTTTATTTTTGCTTCCTTTTTTAAGAGCATACTTTGTATGGATACATCATGTGTTGATACTATGTTTCCCCTCTTCCCTAGCCCCATTTCACATGGGGGCCTCCTCAGTGGGGTTGCTGTTATTCCCCATGGGGTGTGGGTTATACATTGTGAGAGCACCAGTCAGTTATTAGGGGAGACAAGGTCTCTGGGCATGACATCCAAACTAGTGGCTCTTACAGTCTTACTGTCTCCTCTTCTGCAAAATTCCCTGAGCCGTGGTGGGTGAGTTTTAAGTCTACTTCAATGATGAGCCCTCAGGAGTCTCTGGATTCCTGCTTTGGTAGGTGTTGTGTATCCTCAGTGTCTGTCTCCCTCATTGTGGTGCTGTTTGTCAGGCTCACCATGGAAGCAGCACTCTTGTTCACCTCCCTACTTCCTCTGTGCTTTCACCTGGGACTTGACTGAGATGCAAGGGGTGCTTTATCTCCTCAGGTCTCACTACCTTCTGAAAAAAAAATAGATTCTCCAACAGAGAGTAAAGTTAGTATAGGTTAAATTGGATAAATGTTATTAATTTAGGGAGATTTTGATGGGTGTGGGGCCTCTTTTAGCCAAAGACTAGTGGGAGCATGACATTGGGGAGTATAATCTTTGTCTCCGTAGGATTCAGACCTACTTCCAGATAAGGGTTCTTTCCCACTGAGTGGATCTCTTAGCCAATCAGAAAGCCATTGGTTATCCACCAAGGCTGTGTGCCACCACTGCACTGGTGTGTACTTCTTGTCAGGCTGGTTGCTTCTGAGTAGCTTAGACCCCCTGCTTGCTCACACCATTGTTGGCCACTTTCCCCCAGTAGCTCATGTAACACTTTCCAGCACTAGATGGGCTAACTGTCTGGGAATGGGCATTCTTTGGGATGCCAGCTAGGTCTCTCCATGTTCTGTGTCAGCAGCATATGGTTTCTTCAGCAATAGAGTCTTATCTAGTACCTCAGATGGGTAATCAGATGCTTTGACAGAAGCCTGTCTTGTTTTTGGAGACCTCATAGGTCTCTTCAATCAATACCTCAAGGTGGGTAGCACCTATTTCTGGCACTGCAAGTTGCAGGTCAGAGCCAAAATCTTTTAAGGTTAGGCTTCATCCCACCCTCTTCTTTTGGCATTTCTTTTGGTGCTTGCCCTTACAGTCCTGTTGAGGGTTATATCTTTTAGCCTACCTTCAAGGAGAAAAGTTTCTATGTCACCAGTTCATTTTGGGTTAGTTTTGTATTTATTTACCCCACCCTTTTTTCTCCTCCCTCCAAACCCTTCTATCCCTATGGTCTGGGCCTCAAGTTGCCTATCTGGTATGCCAGGAACTCAAGCTGATCCAGGGTAGGAACCACAGATGAGTGAGAACATACAACATTTGTCTTTCTGTGATTGTGTGTGTTCTCTGAGTATGATCTATTCTAAGTCCATCAGCTTTCCTACATATTTCATTGTATTATTGTTTTCTTACTTCTGAGTAGAATTCCATCATGTATATACCACAACTTTATCATCCATTTGTCCACTGATGGGCACCTGGGTTGATTCCAGTTCTTAGCTGTTATGAATTTAGGAGCTATAAACATGGTTGATCAAATATCTCTGTAGTGAAGTGTGGAGCATTGAGAGTAAAAGCCAAGCAAGGGAATAACTGGGTCTATTGGTATATATTCATTTTTTTCAGGAATCTCTATATTGCTTTCCACAGTGGTTGTACAAGTTTTCAAATTTTCCATGAACAGTGAATGAGGGTTCCTTTTTTCCCACATCCTCATCAACATTTATTGTTTGATTTTTTTTAATTATTGCCATACTTATTGGAATAAGGCGGAATCTCATAGTTGCTATAATTTGCAATTCCCTCATGTGATACAGTTCTTAATAGTATTCCTTTAGCTTGTATTTTTGACATAGTAACTGATATATTGTGATGAAATTAATCTCTGGCCATGGGTATTTGGAGTTCTAGTTGCTTCCTATGTTTGTATGTCCATTCCTTTTTCTGGGGTTGGAAATTTTTCTGCTGTAACTTCATTGAATAAATTCTCTGTGCATTTAGGCTTTATCTCAGCACCTTCTACCCCAAGGATTATTGGGTTTGTTTGCTCTTTTGAACATATTCCTGAGTTCTGGAATGTTTTGATCATGTTCGTTACTTTTTCTTAAAAAAAAAAATCCATGCATAATGGTACCCACATTAATTCCAACACTTGAGATGTGGAAGTAGGAGGTTAAGCAAGTTGAGACCAGCCTCAGTTATATGAGACCTTGTCTCAAAAACTCAAAATTAAATAAAATGTAGGTTCTGTCACTATTCAGATTTGATAAGGCCAACATAGGACTCCCATTGAAAATCAGTTCATGATAGAAATCAAGGAGGTGAGTAGCAAAACCTCAGTGAAGTGAGGGGTCCTCTCCATGAGACCAAAGATGATTTATATTTTGCTGTAATCATGTGTAGATGACAATATACATTAATTTTTAGAATTATATAGTAACCTCTCCAATATTTCCTTTTACGTATGGGAATATAGGATTATATCATATATCTTTTGGAAGAGCAAAGACTATATCTAGATTACAGACTAGGCAAATAGTAAGCATAGAAAACACAGAATTTCTAATATTAAACCACGAAAATAAAACAATGTCATGTGTTCAATTTCTGTTGTAGGAGAGGCAGTGCATGAAAGTCCTTGTGTCTGTGTCAAAGGTGAACTTTCCTCTTTAATGTATAAAGTCAACTTCAACAGTGATCTCAGGCTTGAATGATACCATCTTGTGTGTTAGACTTGGAAAAAATAACCATTCCACATGATACCCACTTATGCTACGGCATGTCTTATGTGAGTAGCTCTATGATGTTCTAATGAGCTTGAGGTGCTTGTATAATTTGAAAGCAACATTGGACCTCAAAATTGACTTGAAAATTGTTTTTAATCAAAGGTCTTATGAATACATAGCTAGAGCATTACTAAGACAACAGAAGCCCAAAATAGAGGTGGCTGAATCTAAAATGTTCTATTAGTAGAATGTTTTGCTCTGGCAATAATGAAAGCAGTGTGTTTATAAACAGATTTGAAGTGATATGCCTTTTTTTTTGTTGGTAGGGTGATCTGGCTATTTGTGACTTGAAACATCAAGCTTGAGGTTGGAGGCTCTATATTAGCTTACAGTCAGGGCCTATAATTGACTAAGTTTATTATGTGGAAATGTCTGAGTTGGATGGTTTGCTTGGTGGCAGATGCCCTGCTGCAGTTTTGGGGTAGCAGAGCTTATATTAGACCACCTTGAAGGCTTGTGAGCCTCAGCTTTGTCTAGGTCTGAGTTAAACTGTAGGTATATCATTTGTTTCTTTCTTCCTCTATTATTGTTCATATTTGGGGATTTTTTTCATTAAAATTTTCATAAATTTCATAAAAATTTGTTTTTTTCATGAAAAAACAAGATTTATTTCTTTACTCAATCTTTTTTGTATATCAGCTATAGTGGTGTATTTGATACTCATGTGTATTTTATGATGGCAGTGTTGTTACTTTGTGTTGTTGTGGGATGCCTACAAGCATTTCTTTAAAGGGTACTCGTGTGATCAATTCATTGTTTTTCTTTGCCATCAAAAGACTATTTCTCTTTAATGTCTAAATAATATTTTTGCAATCTAGAATATTCTTGTTTGGTAGCTTTCTTTTCTCTTTTTGTTCTTTGTATGTGTATGTGTGTTTTTCCTTCAACACATTGAAAGTATCATCCCATTTTGCTTTTTTAAAATTTTTGCTAATTAAATGATTTATTATTATTTATTACTTATTGACATTTTTATTAATTAGTTTTGTACTCATCGAATACAGTCAATTTCGTACCATTATTAGGCTCATCCATTACCTACCCTCTCCCCTTTTGCTACAGGCTTCTAGTGGAAAAATCTGCTCACAATATAGTGGAGATTTTGTTATAAATTATTGTATGATTTTTTTTCTTGTTGTTTTCACAATTATCTTTTGGTACAGACATTTGATATTTTTACTGTAATGTACTTCAGAAGTCCCTTGTAGGTTGAATCTATGTGAAATGAATTCTTTCCAGCTTCCTAATATCAATTTCTATATCTTGCCCTAGACTTAGATATTTTCATCTTTTATCTTTTATTTCATTAAATAGGTTTTGTATGTTCAACCTTATATCTTCTTCTACTTGAATATTCACAGTGCTATTTTTACTAATTAATTAATTAATTTGCTTATTGATATCCCATGAGTCTAATAGGCTTTGTTTCATTTATTTAATGTCATATTTAATAACCTGGATATAGCTATTACTTTTTTCTTTAAATTGAGGGTTGAGTTGTTGAGAATTGAACCAAGGGCCTCATGTATGCAAGGAAAGTACTCTAGAACTGAGCTGTATCACTTGCCCTTGCCCTGTTTCATTTTCCCCTTTTCCTGGCTGAATTATTTCAAAAGACCTGTCTTCAAGGTCAGAAATCCTCTTTATTTCTTTTTCCTTTCTCATTTCAACTTGTTGTTGGGATTCTTGTTTTTATTTTTATTTTAGGTATTAAAAACCTCACCTCAAAATTTCCCCTTGGTTCATCTTCATTTTCTTTCTTTATTTCTTTCTTCCTTCCTTCTTTCTTCTCTGTTTAATAAGTATCTTGATCAAATCATTATTTTTTTCTACTTTCATTCAGATGTCTGCATTTTCTTTTATCTGTTTTAGCATTCTAAAAATCATTATTTTGAGTTATTTTTCAGGCAAATCCATCAGTTTTGTTTTCTATATTAGCTATGGTTGGAAAATTTGTGCTCCTTTGGACATATCATGTTCCCTGATATTTATATGGGATATCATTTGCCATTAAATGTCAGTGGCTCCTCATATAGGATTGAGGGCTCATAATCCCTTCCACCATCAATGATGTAATGTTAAATGGCCATGTTTTGTACAGGTCTTATGTAGGTAACTTCATCTATTGAGAGTTCATGAGTGCAATGACCATGTCATATCTAGGTGAGACAGTCCCACAGCATATCTCCCTGCCCTCTAGTTATTACATTCTTTCCAACTCCACTTCCACAATTTTCCCTTAGACTGGAGGGATGATATAGATGCTCATATACAGAATCTTATTTCCTGCATTTTCATCAGATATGAAACTTTGCACAAACTGTGGCCCACTGCAAATAAATGTAAGTTTTTACCCAAGCCTGAAAGCAGCACTAATGTGGGTATGAACTAAATATGGAGAAGGCAGCTTAACAACACATCTGTTTAGAAAAACCACAGTAGTTAACATCCCCTAGGGCCTATAGCTTCTCTAGTGTGGACTTTTGACCTGGTTTACAGTATGAGGCATGACTTCCCTCTTGTAGAGTGGGTCTCAAATCCTGTGGTAGTTTAAATGTGGAATGTCCCCCAAAGCCTCATGAGATTATTTCAAGCCTCATACTTAATCATAGCGGGTGGAGGCTCCGGGAGATGGGGCAATGCTCAAGGAGATCAGTCACCTCTTACCTGGCAGGTCAGCATTTTAGTATACATGCTCCACTGCTGGGTGAGGCCACTGATGAATTTTCTCCTTGGCAGCATGCATAGCACCTTCTGCTGGCCAGTAGAGAGGAGGCTTCCAGTTCAGTCCCACGATTATTTCTTTTTTTTAATTTTTAATTTATATTTTATTAATTAGTTTTGTACGCAGTGAATACAGTCAAGTTGGTACCACTGTTGGGCTCGTCTATGTCCTATCCCCTCCCCCTGGCCCCTCCTTGTTGAGGTATATGGGTCATGCATTGTGGAGTTAGCCCACAGTTATGGGTAAGAGATATGGCTCTGCGTATCATGACCCAACGTGTGGCTCTGACATTCTTTCCCTCTTCTGCAAAATTTCCCTGAGCCATGTTGGATTCATTTGGGGTCTGCTTCAGTGATGAGGTGTTGGGAGCCTCTGTGTCTCTGGATATCTGATTTGATTTATTGTTTATTGTTTAGAGTTTATTGTTCTCTGTATCAATCTCCTTCACCCTTGTATTATTTCTATACCTCACATAGCCAGAAAGTGTGCTGTCTTCAGAAATACAATTTTATTGCTCAATTCTAGTGGGAAACAATAGCAACAGTAATCATCTGTATCATTTTGAGGGCTTCTAGGGCTTCCCTGACCAACAACTCATAAGGAGGTATCCCATACCTGGCACCATTATTTTCATTTAATAAATAACCCTTGCATTCTGGAAGCAGAATCATCCACCCAAATAGACTTTATTTTTAATTATATCCTAAATCAGATTATGAAGTGGTAGATTAAAAGTATAAATTTTACTACTAGAGGACACAAAAGAAATATAAAATAATCAAACTTTATAAATTAAAACTTTAAGCCACCAAATATGAATAAAGAAATATCAGTGTCATGCTAAGTAAATCTTTCAGATTTTGGAATGGAAAATGTGTTAAGTACTTATAAAGCATTCCCTTTAGCTGTTGATAAGAACTCAAGTTTTAAAGTCACAAGAAGTGTTTTATATTGAAAGGAATGACTTGGAAAGAACAGTTTTAGAACATCTCAGATAAATGCAAAATTTTATATAGCACAATGGCAGACACACAATAGGAGCAATTCTGAATGCAAAGAACCCCTCATGTTTTCTCCTAATCAACCAAGACATAACCAAAAGGCAAGCAAATAAATTTGATTCAAAGTAAGACCTATAATTAAGTTGAATAAAATTTATTTGTACAGATAGATAAAGTTGGAGAGCTATTGATAATTGCTTCAGTTTCTATCTTGAATCTTCCCCAGAGGAACATATGTTAAATAAAGGCTTGGTACCCAGTGTGGTGTTATTCAGCAGGAATAGAACTGTTGGGGAGGTGGCCTATATAAGTTATTCAGGTCATTGGTTCTAATCTCTTGAAGGTGATATTGAGACCCTAGCAACATCCTCATTCTTTTTGTTCTGTATTTATTGAAAATATTATACATACATATAGTGTATTTTGTTCATAGTCCTCTATTACCTTCACTTGACTCCCTTCCTCACCCCTTTCCACTGAGCCCCTTATTCCTAACTAGTCCATCTTCTATTTTGATGACTCCTTTGTGTGGGGAGGGGCATGACACATTGAGTTTAATTCGGGTTGTTGGGGATTATTTACTATATCAGCAGGTTCTACCAGTGGTTATGCCACTGTGCAAAATGTCTTCCACTCCTCCAGGTACCATTAGCTGCCTGCAAATCACTTCTTTGATTTGAAGTCAGCAGGATTTTTTCCACCCCATACTCCCTAATGATATGCAATGTCACCATAAGTCCAAAACAATGGTACCAATAAATCATGGACTTCAACTTCTAAAGCTGTGAGCCAAACTATAAATTTTCTCTTTATAAATTGATTATCTATTTAATTACAGTCATAAAAACAACAAATACAATAACCATGCCCTTTTTCTTGGGTAATAGGTGGTTAACAGAATTTGAAAGGACTTAACTTCTACTATTACATTAAATTTCCAATAAATAACTAAATATAAATTACAAGTTCTATCCTCTTCTACGGAATTTATTGTGGATTTATTTTTGTCGTATTAAGTGAAGATGGCTTAATTAGGGACATGATTAGCTGCAATTGAATCTACAGGATGCCATAAAATAAGACAACCATAAACATAAAATGAAATATTATGCATATAAAATTAAATATTAGTCGGGAGTGGTGGCACACGCCTTTAATCCCAGCACTTGGGAGGCAGAGGTAGAAGGATCACCGTGAGTTCGAGGCCACCCTGAGACTACATAGTGAATTTCAGGTCAGCCTGGGCTAGAGTGAGACCCTACCTCAAAAAACCAAAAAAAAAAAAAAACTTAAATATTAATGTTTAAAAACTTCCAAAAGCCCATGTAAAGCGGACAAGACAAACTATATAGAAAAATACTTGATAAGTAAGCCATGAAATGATGTTCAATATCATTAACTTTCAGGGAAATATAGTTACTAACACATATACTTTTCAGGATGAACACAACAAAAAAAAAATAGTTGAAGCACAAAATATTGGTAATGATACAGAGAATCTGTTACTCTTTTTTAACTGGTAGAAATATAAGTGGCATGTATACTTAGGAAATAGTTGAGTATTTCTTAAAGTTTAAATAAAGCAATTACCATTATATCCAACAATTTCACTCTCTAGTGATTATCCTAGAAAAACAACAACTGATGTTTACACAGAAACCTAAAACATAAATGCTTATGGTAACTTTATAACTTATATCCCCAGCCAGGCATAGTGGTACATGCCTTTAACCCCAGCACTTGGGAGGCAGAGGTAGGAGGATTGCCATGGGTTCAGGGTCAGCCCTAGACTACATAGTGAATTCCAGGTCAGCCTGGGCTAGAGAGACCCTACCTTGAAAAACCAAAAATAGATTATATCCCCTAGGTCTGGGGAGATTGCTCAGTGGTTAAAGGTGCTTGCTTGCAAAGCCTATTGGGCCAGGTTCAATTCAACAGCACCTATGTAAAGCCAGGCACAAAGTGACATATGCAGCTGGACTTTGTTTGCAGCAGCAAGAGACCCTGGTGAACCTATACACACATATGAATGTATAAATAAATAGATAAATTATATCCTCAAACTGAAAAGTTTAGATGTGCTTTTCCAGGTGACGAGTTTATCAATACATCAATATAATCAATACTACTTGCACTAAAAAGAATCAATCCATGGTATATATACAAGTAATAACTTGAATACATTGGCAGGAGGTGATGCTATTGTTACAATACAATGAGTAAATTCAAAAGCATTAACTAATGTGTCCTCCACTTATGACATTTTTAGAACAATAGATTCAGAATAGAAAATAGGTATGCATACTAATTCAAGGTTGTGGGTGACAGATGGATATGGTTGTAAAGGGGCAATGAAAGTGAAACTTGGGATGATAAAATTGTTTATCATGGATGCTATGCTGCATATACAAATATCCACATGAACTGATGTCGTATAGGCTAAATAAATACAGAGAAGTAAAAGTACAGCTCAGAAAATGTGAATAAAATAAGTGGATGCATCAATGTTAAGATGTCTACATACCCATTGTGATATTATATAATAGCTTTGCAAAAAGCTACTGTTGGAAGTAACTAAGTCAGGTACATAATGGAATTTCACTTTATTATGTCTGAAAATTTCAGATGAATATATAATTTTCCAACTTTACAAATAGTGTTTTTAAAAAAATTATACCTGGCTAAAAAAAGATGTTTAGAACTATGGATGTAACTCAGTATTACAACACTTGCCTAGCATGCATGTGGTCTTATATTCAATCTTATCCACAGTAAGGCAAAAAAAAAAAAAAATCCACCTGGTAAGACTTGCATACCTTAAGAGGGAGGCTACCATGGGTATTTCAAATAAATAATTTTCCTGTATTGTTTGTTTAGTATGCATGATTTCTTTTCTTTTTTTATGAACTATATGTAAATTTATTTTAAGATAAATCTTGGATATACATATGATTCTACCATTTATTATTGAAAAATATTTGCATATTAAGTCTAATTTATTTTTACCCCAAAAAATAAATCTTGGCTCGATATTTGAATACTTCAGAATATAGAGCATGTTCAGTGTTTTTCAGAGTTGATCAACATTTTGATTTTTATAATTGTGAATGTTGAGAATGCCACTTAGAATAAATACATATTACCAATTGCAGAAGTATGATTTCTGACAGGCCTTACTTGTCTTTCTATAACAGTGTGTTTCTCTGGGTATGTAGATATCTTTGAGGAATGAAAAACATAATATCTGTCTTCCATGTCTTCCCAGAGAAAAGTAAAATGGGAAGTAAAAATTATATGTTCAACTCCTCAAGCACATGTAAACACCCTGTCATCTCTGGCTTAGTGCTACCTGTTGGATGTTATCATTGTCACAGCCAATATTCCATTGGTTTGTCAAATGAAGTGTTTGTTATAGAACTTTTGGCCTCCACAGACGTCTGCCTGCCACTTAAATCTATACTCTGCAAATATATAAGTGGGGGAGTTTGCTGAAGAATGTAATGTATGTGCAATGTGTACATGCACACATATACACCACATCCCTCCTTTAAGCCATATTAGGGAAAATTATAAGAGAGTGGTTATTGTCATTGAAGAAGATCAACTATAGTGAGTCCGCTCTTTCTCTACCCTCCAAACACTTAGGCCTGTCTGTTGCCCTAACTATTGAGAGACTTAAGGCAGAAGGAATATTAGTGTCGAGAAGACTGGGTAATATGGTGACACCCCACCTCATAGCAAATAAACAAATCAATAAATTAATATTACAGCATCCAGGATAAAGATAGAGAAGAGAAACAAGAAGTTCCTTGGTGTCAGATGAGGAGATGGTATGGTAGAGAAAAGTTCAGTCCAATGAGACCCTGTCTGGGATGTCCTACAGGCTTGATTAGATAGAAGCAATGAATTATTTTACCCAGTAACTTAGTTTAAAAATCACCCAAGGGAACCACTTGGTGGCAGTAAAATATAGCCCTCAAATTGTAGTTCATTCCCCATAATATTATCACTTTTCAGGAAAAAAATATGACTTGGTGAGCTAAGACAAAGAACAAAGAAAAGGCTCACAGTAGTTAGACAATGTCTCAAACTGTGATACATAACCTGTAAATGTTTTTTGCTTTTAATTTTTTCCAGATATGGAATATGTTTCTGTACTAGTATTCTCCAGTGAGTATGGAGTTAAAATAAAGGTGGACTAGACTGTGTCATGTTATGAGGAAGTGATTCAACAGGGAAGTTGAATTACACACCCTCTGTCACTACTTGAATAGGTTTGATCTCTCTTACCAATGAACATAGTATTCACTACTTCTCTCTTGGGTTATTTTAAAACATCTCCATTAGCCCTACATATTCACTACCAAGAAGACTAAAAAGCCTTTCCAAAACAATCCCTTGATCTTTTGACTCCCTTAAAATGCTGTACGTCCTTTTGCCTGTTCTTCGTATTGATCAAATTCAGGACCTTAGTCCTGAGTCTCCTCTCTTTTGTAGGATACAATACCCATAGGATTATGACAGCAAACACCAGCATTAGGATATATCCTTTCATTTCCATAACACTTAAGCTTTGGTTAGTATCTTTCTACCTTCCAAGGATAGTTAGGTAGAAATTTTGCCAAGTGTTTGTCATATAAAACACGTGGTCTCTGAATTTCTTGACTGCAGTATTTCAGTCAACTCTCTGATTCCCTTCACCCAGAATCACGTATTTTGAATCTGTTGAATTCTGATACCTTTGCACAGGCAGTAAATGTTACACTGGGATTATCTATAAAGAAAAATCAAAAGCAATTGTGATTCAAACCAAAATAAAGTCTTCAGGCTGGAAAGATGGCTCAGTGGTTAAAGCGCTTACCTGCAAAGTCTAACAGCTGGGGTTTGATTCCCTAATACCCACGTACAGCTAGATGCACAAAGTGGCACATGGAATTCATTTGCAACATCTGAATGCCCTGGCATGCCCATTCTCTCTGTCTGTCTCTCTCCTCTCTCTCCCAATCTCTCTCTCTCTCTCTCTCCTTCTCCCCTTGCAAATACATAAATAAATATTTTAAAATGAAGTCTTCTTGTCATTACTTAAGCCCAAAGCATTCCCATGAATATCCATTACTCTAGTTCTCTCACTGTTGTTTCTCTTCTATTCTTAATTTATAAGTAACTATTTATTGTTCTAAAATGGCTGCCTTTGGGCTAGGCAGATGACTTAGCAGTTAAAGGCATTTGCTTGCAAAGCCTGTTAGCCCAAGTTTGATTCCCTTGCTCCCATATGAAACCAGACACAGAAAGGGACATAAGCATCTGACATTCATTTGCAGCAGCAAAAGACCCAAATAACACCAATACACACATACACATACACCCAAATATATTTTTTCTCTTTAATATTTAATAATTGCTTATAGGACCTCTGGTATAAAGTCAATTCATCTTTGACCTTTTTCAATTTCAGTTCTGTTTATGATTGCTTTGACCAATAAAAATATTTTAATAAAATAAAATGGCTGCCTTAACTGTAGCCAATGTTTGCATTTGAATCCACAATGAGGTAGAGCCAAACCTTCTAATAACATGACAGGTTCTTTGGCAACCAGCCTCCCATTCTAAGGCTATCCATCATCCCTCTACCACAAGACATTTCGTTAGTATACAAGAAGCCACTTATCCTGGCAGAGATTCTGAAGATTTCAGGAGCTGTATGCCCTATAATAACACAAATAATACATTTCTCATTGAAAATCAAAGTACTGATGGGTATGTTTGTGCACACCTCTAATCCCAGCACTTAGGAGGCAGAGGTAGAAGGATTGCTGTGAGTTCGAGGCCAGCCTGAAACTACATAGTGAATTTCAGATCAGCCTGGGCTACAGCAAGAAGACCCTACCTTGAAAAAAAATACAAATATTACAGTGTTAGATATTGGTTTATCTGATTTTGTTTTTTCCAATTCATGTATTCAGTAAAACCAATCAATATTATAAAAACACTAGGTATGGTGGCTCAAGCCTATAATATATCCAGGAGGTTGAAACCAGAGCATTGTCATGAGTTCAAGGCTAGCCTGAAGTATATAGTGAATTCAAGCCAAGCTTGGGATATTTAGTATGTTCCAGGCCAGCTTGTGCTACAGAATGAGACTCATCTCAAAAAATATATGTTTATATGTATGATAAAAACATCATTAATTTGGAATAATATCTTCAAGAACTCCTTGTATTCAATTCATGTCCTTTATGGAGTTTTAGAATATGACTTTCTAGTTCTAAAACCCTTATTCTTTGTTGAACCCTCAACACAGTTATCTATATAAATTTCCCATAACTGTTGTTGGAATTTGTGTTAGTCACATTTCCCATCACTGTGATCAAACCTGACAAGAAGCAACTTAAGTGAAGAGGATTTATTTTGACTCAAAGTTTCATGGGGGGAAGGCATGATAGCTAGAGCTCCATGTATTATGGCAGAAGTTTATGGCATGATGTGTTATAATTCAGAGCATCTGGAATTATAGAGACCATGAACATAAATAATGTCAGCTACACCCTCTAGCTTTACCCTTCTTGCCCTTATAGACAGCTAGGCCCCATGGCCATAAGATGACTCATGCTCACAAATAGCACTACCAACTGAGGACAAAGTGTTCAGACATAAGCGCCTGTGGGGACATTTCACACTCAAACTATGACATACCTGTGTTGTGTTCTATAAGGAATTATTTTGTGTATGGCAACAGAAATTAGCTTTACTTTATTCTCTGACTTTTGATTTTGTCTTTTTTGAGGCAGGGTCTCACTCTAGTCCAGGACGACCTAGAACTCACTTGTAGCCCCAGATTGGTCTTGAACTCATGGCAATCTTTGTACTTCAGCATCCCCAGTGTTGGGATTAAAAGTGTGTGCCACCATACATGGCTCATTCTCTGGTTTGTGTTGTTCATTTCAAATCTTATTGTTTTGAATTCTCAAGTGAAAGTGTTTCAGTACTTGGAGTGATAACTTTTTAAATATATAAACACCAATGTAGTTTCAAACATCAATTATACAATGGAATATGTTCAGAAGAATTACTAATGTCCAACCTTTCCCTCTCATTACCACCAAATCACTATAGATGTGGTATTTTGAATGTAAGGTGTCCCTCATAGACTTATGTGTTTGTGATTAAACCTCATACTCAATCCCCAGCTGGTAACATTTTGGGAGGTTAGCTTTGCTGAAGGAGGTGTGTCACTGGGATCAGACCTCTAGGTTTATTAGCCCAGTTCCAAGTCTAGGACTGAGGCTACTTTTACCAGGTATGTGATATGATATGAGCCTATTTCCTGTCTCTGCCATGCTTTGCCTGCCATGATGAAACAACCCCTGGAGACTGTAAGCCAAAATAAACCATTTCCTATCAGATGCTTCTGTCAGATATTTTGTCCCAGTAATAAGAAAGTAACTACAAGAGCAAATAACCAATTTCTTTTTCTCAGAGAAGATTATGAGGGAGATACGTTCACTACCATTCACTGATATCTTCTAAAACTTCCTAATATTTCACCTCAATTAATTATACTCTTCCATATTGTTTTCAGTATCTTATCAGTTTTCTCTGTGTTTCTTATTATTTTTATTATTTTAATGAATTTTGAAAAGTAAAACAGGCTAAATTAGAAAGATTAAAATAGAATCTACTGCCATCTTTATAATGCATACTGTTATAAACCAACAAGCCCTAATTGTATGCATTTATAAAATATAATCTGATGTTTTAATTGTTTATTTTTTTAATATTTTATTTTTATATATTTGTGAGAGGGAAAGAGGAAGAGAGAGAGAGAGAGAGAAAGAGAGAGAGGCCTCAAACTCACTGTGATCCTCCTACCTTTGCCTCCCAATTTCTGGGATTAAAGGCATGTGCCACCATGCCCTGCTCACAAGATATTTTTATTTGTTATTTATTTGCAAGTAGAGGGAGACGGGGTAGAAGGAGTAAGAGAAATGGGCGTTTTAGGGCCTCTTGCCAATGCAAACAAACTCCAGATGCATGTGCCAAGGGAATCAAACCAGGGCCAGCAGGCTCTTATTGGCAGCTGGAACTAAAAACTGGGGTGCTGGGGTGCCTAGGAATAATCGTGGAATCCCAAGCTCTGAGTTTATGTCTGTTACCTAAACAAAGAATTGGCAATCCAGACTAAACAATGATTTATTATTATTTTTATTGATAGCTTCCATACTTACAAACAATAAACCATGATAGTTCCCTCCCCTCCCTCACTTTCCCCTTCACAAATGCAGACTCCATCATATGCCCTCCCTCTCTCCATTAGTCTCTCTTTTATTTTGATGTCATCATCTTTTCCTCCTATTATGAAGGTCTTAAACAATGATTTTTAATCGCCACATTTTATTCAAATGTAAGAGGGATGAAAGGAAGGGAAAGAGCCTAAGAATGGAAGGTAAACAGGGGAGAGAGGAAATACACCACATGGCCTGGGAGCCCATGTAAACAAACATGAAACTTGGATTAAAAAAAAAAAAAAAAACAATGTGAAGCCAGGTGTGGTGGCGCACGCCTTTAATCCCAGCACTCAGGAGGCAGAGGTAGGAGGATCACCGTGAGTGCGAGGCCACCCTGAGACTACATAGTGATTCCAGGTCAGCCTGCACCAGAGTGAGACCCTACCTCGAAAAACAAACAAACAAACAAAAAAAAAGTGAAGGCTGGGTGTGGTGGTGTACACCTTTAATCCCAGCACTCAGGAGGCAGAGGTAGGAGGATCGCCATGAGTTTGAGGCCACCTTGAGACTCCAAAGTGAATTCCAGGTCAGCCTAAGCTAGAGTGAGACCCTACCTTGAAAAACCAAAAAAAAAGAAAAAGTGAGAAGGAGCTTGGTGTGGTGGCACATGCCTTTAATCCCAGGACTTGGGAGGCAGAGGTAGGAAGATCACTTTGAGTTCCAGGCCACCCTGAGATTACCTAGTAAATTCCAGGTCAGCCTGAGCTAGAGTGAAACCCTACCTCGAAAAGCCAAAAAAAAAAAAAAAGTGAGACGGTTTTTTTAAAAATATATTTATTTATTTATTATTTATTTACAAGCAAAGAGAGCTAAAGGGAAGAGAAACAGACAGAGAGAATGGGTGCACCAGGGCCTCCAGCCACTTCCAATAAACTCGAAACGCATGCACCACAGTGTGCATCTGGCTTATATGGGTACTGGGAACCAGAACCTGGGTCCTTAGGCTTCACAGGCAATCGCCTTGACAGCTAAGCCATCTCTCCAGCCTGATTTTTTTAAGCCTGCACTTCCAAAGAGATTAAAACATATAAACAGTAAAATAAAAAAAAATTAAAAAAAAAGGTTTCCCTTCCCACCCTGACAGCTGCCAGAGAGGGAAGGAGATTATTTTACCAGCTCAAAAGACCCAGGTGTGTTATTGTGTGCAGTTCAAGGGTTGAACAGCAGCAGCAGCAGCAGCAGCAGCAGCAGCAGAAGAAGAAGAAGAAGAAGAAGAAGAAATAACTGACCTCAAGTTGGAGCTCACAATCCGGAAGTAATTGGCATATCTGTGCTGCCAATTGGTCTGGGCTCAGAGGAGAAATCCACCCACACCTAGGCAGGGTGCCTGCTTGAGAGAGATGTGATTGGGTGAGACAGGCAGATGTGGAATCCTGCAACTGTGTGGGGGGAGAGGAGGGAGGGGGAGAGGGGGAGGGGGTTGAAGCTGAGATTGGCAGGCCGCTGAGATAGGCATGGGGAGAGTGGGCCTGTTCCTGTCTTTCTGGCTACCTAATGAAAACTATCTAATCTGGCCCCTCACAAGGTTTGCAAGTGCCTTTAACCACCAAGGCAACTCTCCAGTCCTTTCATTTAAAAAAAAAATTGTTTATTTTATTTTCAAGCAGAAAGAGAGAATTTAATGTTTTGTACATGTACATATGTACTGAAAATATACTAAATAAAATAAGCCCAAAACAAAAGTCAAACATGGAATGCTTACAGTAGAATCTAAAACAAGTGATCCCATTGAAATAGACAGGCGGATGAAAAGGGAAATAATGTTGGTCAACTCCGCAAGTTGCAGCTAGCTGATGGAATAAGTTTGGAAGTCAATCCATTTGTAAGTAAACAGAAATTTTAAAAGTATGTATAAAAATCAAATTTCTTGGGCTGGAGAGATGGCTTAGTTGTTAAATCGCTTGCCTGTGAACCCTAAGGACCGAGGTTGGATTCCCCAGTACCCACTTAAGCCAAATGCCCAAGATGGCACATGCATCTGGAGTTCCTTTGCAGTGGCTAGAGACCCTAGTGTGCCCGTTCACTCTCTCTCTCTCATGCGCTCGCTGCCTCTCAAATAAATAAAAACAATATTTCTAAAACATCAGATTTCTTGACAGGCTTGGTAGTGCATACCTTTAATCCCAGCATTCATGAGGCTGGGTAGGAGGATCACTGTGAGTTCAAGGCCAGCCTGAGATGACATAGTGGATTACAGGTCAGCCTAGACTAGAGTAAAACCCTAGCTCAAAAAAAAGAGGAGGACTTCCGGTCAAGACCTAACCACCCTGCAACTCCTGGGGAAGGAAAGGCAAGACATTAAGTGTTTATTGGGTGTTCTAGGGGTCAGCAGACTCTAACAGACCTCCAGTGGGAGGGCACGGAGGAGCAAAGCAGGGAATCCAATGATTCCCACGCTCTTGGGTAGTCAACCAGTCCTCCAATCCCCTCAAGCAGCCTTTCTAGTGATAGTCCCAGCCGCAGGTTCCTCCTGCACTAACCACAGGCAAGAGAACCCAGGCCAGCCTACCTCCATGTGCACCACCACGCATGCGAATGCCCCCACCCCAGTGCTTGGACCCAGTCCAGAAGGCTAGTGTTTCCCCAGGGGACCTCCTAGCGCATGAACGCCATTCCACTCAGCACCACCCACCGCCCCTGTGCATGGACCCAGGCCAGCAGGCTAGCATCCCCCCAGGGGACCTCCACACTCTTGAACACCATCCCACTCACCACCACCCCCACCCCCTACATGGACCCAGGCCAGCAGGCTAGTGTTTCCCCAGGGGACCTCCATGGAGGAACACCATCCCACTCACTGCCACCCCCGACCCCAGTGCACCAATCCAGGCCTACAGGGTAGCATTCCCCCAGAGGACTCCACAGCGGATGCCATTCCACTTGCTGTCATCTCCCAACACCCTACTCGGACCCAGGTCAACAGGCTAATGATGCTCCTTCTCCCACCAGGGATCTCCAAACACCACTGCCTGGTGGACCAAGGCCAACAGGCTAGGGTTCCCCCCTCCCTAGGCTCTCCCACAACAGGGGAACTCCACCTCCCGCATGTCACCTGATGCACAGCAGTCAGTCCCCACCTGCCCTGTCACAGGACCAAGAAGTCCCATCCACCCCCTGCTACAGAGTCCCAACAAATCCACTGTCCCATTCCATCACCTTTCAGCATAGCAGAACCACCACACATTCCCATCTTCCTCCCCTCTGCAGCCCACCCACTACACCTGCTGCTTTGTCCCATCCCCTCCACCCCTGTTCCCTTGGGCCACGTGACCACTCAGTCCCATACCCCAAATCATGTAACAGCATGCCCCTACCAGAACCTCATGGGCTCCTTTTCTCTGTGCAGGCAGGCCCCATTGCAATCAGAAGCCTAGTGCAAGCAAACATAAAAGGGAATGACCACTGAAGACACTTCAAGGGTAGACTACAGCTTCCTCCTAAACTAAATAAGACTCCCACACTCTGATGGTCAGACCAGACCTCGAAAGGAATAACATGAAAAATCAAATGCAAGTAAATCCAATAAGATCGCCAAATCCACAATGGATGTCTCTAATCAAAACATAGAAGAGGCATTAGGATCAGAACCCCAAAATGAAGTTATAAGCTATGCAATCCTGAGCATGCAAATGGCAGAACTTGCAGAAAAGCAACAAAAGGCCGATAATTGTGTGAATGCTGTCCTTATTAGGTTAGACCTAATATATAAGAACCAGGAAGGGTTCCAAAGACAGTTAAATGACCTGAAGGAGAGAAAAAAAAAAAGAGGACCTCAATAAGCTGGCTAAGCTCAATGAAGACAAAGAAATGCAAGGATGAATTCCAAGAAGCATGAAGAAAATCAAAAAATGATATGAAAAGGGAACTTGACAGAGAGATGGAAACTATACATAAAAAAGTAGTAGAAAATACCAACCAAATTGAACAAGCCCAAAACTCAATACAAGCTCTCATTCTGTGGGTAATAAAGACAGACAGATTTCTGTCAGAGTACTTGATGACCCACCAAAGGTTAGTGGTAAGACCCTACTGCTGAAGACACCTTATGCGATTGACATGCAAATTAGAATGGCATGGCTGGAAGCTGGAAGAGAGTCAGTCCCCAGACAGTCAGCGCGTCTAGTGCCAGAAGGTGCTACATGGGCGACTAGGGGAAATTGACCAATATCTATTGAAGCAATGCATGGTCTAACCTACTTAGCAGCAAATAACTTGTTGTGATGCCCACACAAGTGCAGTGGTGGCACACAGCCATGGTGGGGAACCAACTGCTCTCAATTTGGCTAACTGATCCCCTCACTGGTATGGGACCCATAGCTGGAGCTGGGAAACAAGTCAGAACCAGATCCAAACGTAAACCCACTCTCCAATATCAAGCTACCATCAATTGTGGGCTACAAGAGGGCCTACACGTATTAAATTCTCTATTAAAAAAAAAAGTAAGGGTTATCTCATTTGTCCTGGTGCTAACTTACTCCGTTGGAGAATCTGCTTCTCTTTTTCAGATAGATGTAGATCCTAAGGAGAGAGCCACCCCATCATACCTCAAAAGGGCCCCGGCTGAAACTAAGAAAAATTGGAGAAACAAGCAAGGGGGCTGTTTTCCTGATGAACCGGATACCAGCACAAGGGGGAAGGAGATCAGCACAGAGAAAAATCAACTCCTACAAAATCAGAGAGCCAGAGCCTCAGAGGCCCCCAACACCTCATCACTGAAGCAGACCAAAAATGAACCCAACATGGCTCAGGGAAATTTTGCGGAAGAGGGGGCGGAAAGAATGTCAGAGCCATATGTTGGGTCATGATATGCAGAGACATTTATCTTACCCATAACTGTGGGTTAACTCCACAATGCATGACCTGTATACCTCAACAAGGAGGGGCCAAGGGGAGGGGGTAGGTCACGGATGAGCCTAATAATGGTACCAAACTGACTGTATTTGCTGAATACAGAACTGACTAATAAAGAAAAAAAGAAAAAAGAAAAAAAATTGCATGTGGAAAACATGGGCATCCAGTGGGAAAGTTAGTAGCAGTGGGGAAAGGTGCTTAGAGGAGCAACCCACACTGAGGCCTGGGAAACTCTTGATAGTTGATTCTTGTGCAAGAATTTAACACAGAAGGGAAGACATTCTGATCTAACTTGTTTTTAATTATATGAGTGGAAACCATCTCCGCACCTGCAGAATCAGGTTCAAAAGACCACTTTGAAAGGATTAGAGGCCACCTTATGGGAGCTAGTGAAGGAGTCAAAATATGAAAGCATAAACTTTGTCCCAAAGAGAGAACTAGCTGTGCATGTCCATGATGGAAGTGAAAATATACCAGAAAAGAAAGTAAGAGAGACCCAGGAACCAGAGAAGCAAGCTGAACACAGCCTCAGCCACACATTCCTATGGTCAAAGGAGGGAGCCAGAAACCAAGTCCAAAATGTGATGAAAGTCAGACAGTCCTTTCCTCAGGACAAGCTCACAGCCCTCACAAGCCTCCAATCCACTTGCGGGTTTTGTTGAGACAGTGATTCCTTTAACAGACAAGTGGGCAGCAAAGAGAAATCTCACCTTGTTATTCTAGATGACTCACAGAGCAGTGGTAGGGTGCCATCTTAAGAGAAAATCTTTTGTTCAACCCGAGTTGCCACATGGAACTGAATTAAACGAATATGCATTGTTGGAGGAGCCTCAATTTTTCCTGTTCCAGCCTCTGTGTGAGGGACAGTCCACAGAGGTAGTGTGGAGAGCAGGAGGGCCAGACACCAGCAAACCTAAGGATACAGGCAGCAGGGGGCTGGGCTCAGTTTAGAAAGTACATAAGGACAGATAACTCTGCCTTTGGGGGCCAGGCTGGAAACAGATCTCATTACTGAGAATAACCCTGAACTTTGATACCTCTGAGCCTAAGGCCAAACAGTAAATCAAATTCTGGATCCATCTATCATCCACTGCTGTAAAGTTTGATAACTTTGAAGTTCCAGACGTGCATGTAATAACCACAGCTGTTTTCTTCCATGAGGGTGATTAATATTCAGGAGGTCTTGAAAATACAAAGGCAGGTCCTCCATCTGTTTGGATCTCAGTTCCATGGTTGTGTCCCACGCTCCCAACACAGTGGGAGACACTGCCCAGTTGGAACACCAGCCACACCATGGAGTATGATCTCAGAAGTCTCAAGAGGGTAAGACAGCCAGCCTAGATCACAAACAGCAAACCTAAGTGTGGCCAGCAGAGGCCCCTGATGCACAAATAAAGAAAGCTACTAAAGTGAAGACAGTTCTAAGGACACCAGATACTTACTTGTCCAGTACAGATTCAGCAGTAGCATAATCAAGAAAGACAAGACTTCACAAGTTCACCTGACCCTCCCTCCTCCATGCAAGAGATGTTTTCTTCTTCTGTACAGTGTTCAATAAGTGATGTCTTAATACTATACAAGTTTGGATCTAGGTACTTTGTTTGCATTCCATTCCTTCCAAAATATAATATTACTTAAATATGCAATCTTCCTAATAACAGCATTGTTAGTATCCTGCCATCAAATGATCATTCATGTTTGAGTCAAGTTATGTATGCAAGTGTTTTCAAGTCACATAACAAAACCAAAACAGAATCAGTCCAGTACCATTGTGGAAGTTGGCCAGCACCTTCTAGTTGCCATCCTCTCCTGTTCCTATTCTATGTCCGTTTCATATAGGTCTTGACCCTTACTCTTCTGTTAGTTCTGATACTGTCTTTATACGCTTGAGGATTAAACTTGCTTTGCCTTGTTTGTTTTTACTATGGAGGAAATTTATTTTATGCTTGTTTTTCTTCTTTTGCCCCTTGTGGATTTATGCAATATTTTGTAGCCTTATATGGACTTGGAATCACAGAAGCAGCATAGATGGGCAAGATTACCTCTGAAGTTACTTTCAATTCCAAGAGTCTAGGTGGTCTTTGTTAATTTGTTAGGATGACCCCAGACATTACTCTAATCTTTACCCCAAAAGCCTATCAAAATTGTCGTCAACCACATGTGGCTGAAACAAAGGTTAACTCACTAAACTCAAAGCAGTAAAAAAACCTTCTATTCTCAGAACTCAGATGACTTATTTTTCTCATTATTCTTATATATGGATCAGCAACCTTGACATTATTTACAAATATTCTTTTTCTCAAAGATCTCATTTGTGTTTTTACAATGAAGGAAAAATAGCAACAAAATTTTTCAAAGCCTCAATCCCTTTTTTGAGGCAAGTGCTTCGACTGAAAAACTGTTGGAGGAAAATAAAAAAAAAAAAAACATAAAAGAAATCTGTACTCTTCTAGTAATGGGTTATAATTTAAAGGAACATATTTCTGGAATACCAGTATGACAGTATTTTCATCTTGATAAATATGTATAAGCCAGAAGCACATACACTACTAAGCAGCAACAGCCAGTGCCCTTGCATGTATTACAGTCAAACAGAATGGGAATCATTCAGAAAAACAAGTAAATGTATTTCTCTATTTAGTTTCAAACTTCATCGCTTTACATGTTAGAAGAACCTTCCTCTATCAAAAAGGAACTAGAGGGCTGGAGGGATGGCTTAGCGGCTAAGGTATTTGCCTGCAAAGCCAAAGGACCCAGGTTCAATTTCCCAGGACGCACGTTAGCCAGATGCACAAGGGGGCACACGCGTCTGGAGTTTGTTTGCAGTGGCTGGAGGCCCTGGCGTGCCCATTCTGTCTGTCTCTGTCTCTCTCCTCTCTTTCTCTGTCAAATAAATAAATAAATAAAAATAAGATATATTTAAAAAAGGAACTAGAAAATGGGAATTCCCTTAGATCTATCAAGGGGGTGGTGAGTGTAACCCAGGTGCCATTGCTACAACCCTGTCTTAAAATATTTGTAAATAGTACTTATGATGACTTAAATTATGATTTCACAAAAATTATTTTTTCACTTTATTTTCTGTTATCAATACAGTAGTATTTCAGCTGTGGGAAAAATGACTCATTGGTGGAGGTAGGAATACTTTCAAAAGAAAGTTGTATTCATGATGTTTAATATGTAACCTGCATAACCTAATCAAGGTGGACTTTTGTTGGTGTACATTATATATTGAAAGTATTTATAATATCACACAACAAATACAATGGAGGGTCAAATAGAAATATCAAAACCACATGAGGCAGAATTATGTGCACAAAGATCTTAAGTCAAATGAAAACAATTCAGAATATTTGAATTTGGTAGTATTAGGTATTTGAATAATGCAGTTGAGAATGCTGAACAAAAACTGGGCGTGGTGGCACATGCCTTTAATCCCACACTCAGGAGGCAGAGGTAGGAGGCTCGCCGTGAGTTCAAGGCCACCCTGAGACTATACAGTGAATTCCAGGTCAGCCTGAGCTAGAGTGAGACACTACCTTAAAAATAAACAAAAAAACAAACAATCAAACAAACAAAAAAAAAGAATGCTGAACAAAAAATAAAGAAAGAAAGAATACTGAACAAACTTTGCTGAAAGATGGCTCAGCAGTTAAAGGCACTTGCTTATAAAGCATGTCAGCTCTGGTTCAATTCCCGAGTCACATATATGCTGGATGAAAAAGTGACACAAGCCTTTGGTGTTCATTATGCAAACACACACACATGGCTGGGAAGATTGCTCAGCAGTTAAAGTTAATTGCTTGCAAAGCCTGTAGGCCCTGATTTGATTCCCCAGCACCCACAGGAAGCCAAATGCAAAGAGATACATGTGTCTAAAGTTCATTTGCAGCAGCAAGAGATCTTGGCACGTGTGCACGCACACACACACACACACACACACATGCAAATCAATTAATTAAATGAAAAATAAAATAAGAATGCTAAACAAGGATAAGCTCTCTGCAATCTCTGATAACCATTTTGAGTGTCCTCAGTGTCTATTGCCATGTTCCTGGAGATGGTTGTTAGGCTAGCAGTGAGAGCAGCACTCATGTTTTATCACCACTTCCTCTGTAATGTCTCTTGGGCCCTAGTAGATGTGACATAGGTAGGTCATCTTGTGCTAGACAGTCAGCTATTTTTTATTCTATTGATGGATCTTGATTCTTCCTGGTTTTGGTGCAATCTGTTAAAAAAAAAAAAAAGTAAAATCTCCAACCAAGAGTAAGAGCAGCATGAAAGGGTATAACCCTAGTGTTTTAAGAGACTTTTTCGTGGGTATAGTCACTCTTCATAACCAAAGACCAGTGGGGGCTGCTCTCTGGAGTCTATTACCCTATTACTTTTCTACCCATAGTAGTCTCACGCTACACTTATACTACACAGTCCAAGGCTCCAGGAACATTGAGGAAGAGGAGGTTGAAAGATTTTAAGGGCCACTGGATGGAAAAAAGTATCCTGACGTATTGCCTCCCAATACAGAGACTTATAGATGCATTCAGGACCCCACAGTGGATAACAATAACCCTACTGAGGATGGCCCTCAGTGGATTAGTGTTGGGAGAGAGGGGTTATAAGAGGAGTTATAAGTTGAGGGACTAGTTGGAGAGAGGAAGGATTCAATGGAAAGACTAGGGGAGATAGGAGAAAGACAGAGAGACATGAGGGTACTATGACCAAAATATATTTTGGACATTCATAATTTTAAACAAATAAGATTTTTTTAAAAAATAATGCAACACTTTGTGTCAACTTTACATCACTATGGGTGGTGTGAAGCTTGTTATTAAAAAAATCTTTTTTATCAGGGCTGAAGAGATTGCTTAGTGGTTAAGGCACTTGCCTGTGTAGACTAAAGGCCCAGTTTCAATTCTCCAGGTCCCATGTAAGCCAAATGCACATGGTGGCACATGCTTCTGGAGTTCATGTGCAGTGGCTACAGGCCCTGGCATGCCCATTCTAATTCTCTCTTTCTCTCCTTGTCTCTGTCTCTAATAAATAAATAAAAATAAATCTTTAAAAAAAATCTCTTTTATCAAAGGAGTGGCTCTACAAGTGGCTAATCATTAAATTTATACTGTAACTGAATTTAGACAATGAATAGAGCTTTACTGGCTAAAATTGAAGGATTAGGTTAGGGAACATCTAACCTAATCCCATTATGAAAAATACTGACACCCAGAGAGAAGAGACATGTTCAAAGTATATTAGCATATTGGTGGTTTATTTGTTCAAAAATAGAGGTAAAATCTTATTATACTTCAACATACCTCTAAGTCAAACTCCTTTATGCCAATGCTCTACTTCCACACCACAAATAAAAATTTATATTTTTCTAATAGTGAATATAGCTAGCATTTTCTACTTAT
Organism: Dipus sagitta; assembly: GCA_036346955.1. Taxonomy (NCBI): domain Eukaryota; kingdom Metazoa; phylum Chordata; class Mammalia; order Rodentia; family Dipodidae; genus Dipus; species Dipus sagitta. Next base: position 68,755,052 of record CM070776.1, read on the forward strand.
GTTGTTTGCCTGAAGCAATATTTATAGTCTAGAAACAAGGTTGGACCAACACATGGATGTTTGCAAAAGTGTATCTTTAGTAAGAGTTTATCTACCTGTATCAAGTATAAGGAACTATCTGCTAAACTGATACTAAATAGATATAAAATATTGAATTAGAAAGATTAACAGTAATTTTAAAATAGCTATTATTAGTCAGCATTTACTCTGTTCTACACATTTCTCAATGTTCTCTATGTATGAAATTCTTTCATTTTCACAACTATTTTCTTTTGATTGTTTGAGGTGAGGCCTTGCTCTAGCCCAAGCTGACCCGGAAAAAGTCTCAGACTGGCCTTGAACTCACAGCAATCCTCCTCTCTCAGCCTCTCAAGTGCTGGGATTAAAGGCATGTGCCACCATGCTTGGCTAAAGATTTTTTTTTGAAGTTTATTTTATTTTATTTATTTGAGAGAGAGAAAGAGAGAGAGAGAGAGAGAGAGAAAGAAAGAAAGAAAGAAAGAAAGAAAGAGAGAGAAAGAAAGAAAGAAAGGGCACACCAGGGCATTCATCAACTGTAAACAAACTCCAGACTTACGTGCCACCTTGTGCATCTGGCTTACAAGGGTCCTGGGGAATTGAACCTGGGTCCATTTGGCTTTTCAGCTCATGCCTTAACTGCTAAGCCACTTCTTCAGCCCTAAAAATTGTTTTTGAGGCAGGGTCTCACTCTAGCCCAGGCTGACCTACAGTTTACTATGTAGTGTCAGGCTGGCCTCAAATTTACAACAATCCTCCTACCTCTACCTCTGGAGTGCTGAGATTAAAGGCTTGTGCCTTTATGAGAGGCTTTCATTTTCACAACTCTTTGAGGTAGGTAAAATTATTTCTATTTTACAAAACAGAACTGAAGGACAGGAAGACTAAGAATTTTTTTTCAGGGTGGGAGAGGTGGCTCAGCACTTAAGACACTTGCCTGGAAAGTCTAACGACCGAGGTTCAATTCCCCGGAAACCACGTAAAGCTAGATGCACAAAGTGGTGCATGCAACTGGAATTTATTTGCAGCAACTAGAGGCCCTGACAAGCCTGTTCTCTCTCCCTCCCTCCCTCCCTCCCTCTCTCTCTCTCTCTGTCTCTCTCTGTCTCTCTCTGTCTGTCTCTTTCAAATAAATAAATAATATTTTTAGAAAAGAAAATTTTGCACAATACCAAGGCAATGAAACCAGCCTAGATGTCTGTCACTGTTGAATGGATAATGAAGATGTGGTACATTTACAGAATGGAGTTTTATTCAGCTGTAAATAAAACTGAAATTATGAAATTTACAGGAAAATGGAAGAATCTGGAAAATAGACAGTGAGGTAACCCAAGCTCAGAAAGTCCAGCACTACATGTTCTGTTATATATGGATCTTGATCTTCCGGCCAAGATGTCGACTGCCTAGCTGTGCTGCAAATCCTGGGGAAAGAAAGGGAAGACACTGGGTCTTTTAGGGGAGAGAAATCTCCAATAGATTGCCAGTGGGAGGGCACAGAGGGGGAAAAACAGGGAATCACTGATTCCCTCTTGGGCGGGTAGCCCGCCCCTACCCCCAAGTAGCCATACCCACAGCGCTGCCGCGTGCCGATTGATCCCTGCGTGTGGAAGCTTAGATTGCTCCGCCCACTTGCCCACTTACTGGTCCGGCCACTGCACGTTCTCCAAGTCCTGGAAATAACAGGGAATTGCTGATTTCCTCATGGGTGGGCGGGTAGCCCACCCCTCCCCCCAAGAAGCCAGGCCTATCCAAGACACCCCGTGCACCGATCAATCCCTACATGTTGAAGCTTAGACAGCTCCACCCACTCACTCACTTACTGCCCCTGCCACCACACATTCAGTGAGTACAGGCCCACAGCAACTGCCAAGCAAGCTCAGACAGTGTCTGTTGCGTGCGCCAGCTCAGGTGCTGCCCCTACCTGTCTTCCGTGCAGCCTTCTGCCATTGTCCTGTGGCAGGGGAGGGAAGACTGCTTCCGGGTCCCAGTGTTCCCACACCAGAGTTTGGGCTGCTTCAGTGCTTGGTGCCTCAGTGTCCCTCCTAGCTCGAACGCAGGCAGCTTTGGTGCATTACCACTTGAGAGATCAGGTAATTTTGGCGCCCCAGCCAGGCAGTAGATCAGGTGGCTTTGGCAAGTGACAGCCAAAGCCCAGGCTGCCTCAGATTCCCATTGTGCTTGAGCCCAGGCTGATCCACCCACCTATGTACCCATACACTGTCAGGGGCAGACCACAGCACAAAAGAAATAACATGAAAAATCAAATGCAAGAAAATCTAGTTAGATCACCCAGTCCTACAATGAACATATGTAATCAAAACATAGAAGAGTCATTAGGATCAGAAGACCAAAATGAAGCTATGAGCAATGCAACCCTGACCAAGCTACAGGTAGAACTTGCAGAAAAGCAACAAAAGACCGATAATCCTGTGGATGCTGCCATCATTAAGGTAGACCTAATAGATAAGAAATGGAAAAATGGAAGGAGTTCAAAAAGAGTTAAGAGATATGAGGGAGAGTTAAAAAAAGAAGACCTCAAAAATCAGCTGGCCATGCTAAATGAAGACATAAAGAAATGCAAGGATGAATTCCAAGAATCATCAAGAAAATCAGAAAATGATGTGAAAAGGGAGCTTGACATAGGGATGGAAATTATACATAGAAAAGTAATAGAAAATGCAAACTTAATTGAACAAGTCCAAAACACTCTAGAAGCTCTCAAGAACAGAGTCAGCCATGTGGAGGATAGAAACTCAGATCTGGAAGACAAGATGGAAGAAACAGTTAGAGAGTTCAAAAATTTCACTAAGTTCAAAAGTTCCTGTGAACAGAACATGAGGGAATTGTGGGATACACTTAAATGTCCTAATATCAGGATCATTGGAATACCAGAAGGAGAAGAAATTCAGACCAAAGGCATGGAGAACTTATTTAACAAAATAATTGAAGAAAACTTCCCCAGTCACTTAAAAGCAAGGCCCATCAAGATACAAGAAGCCAACAGAACTCCAAAAAGACTGGACCAAAGGAGAAACTCTCCAAGACATATTGGCATTAAGACTCTAAACATTGACACCAAAGAGAAAATCCTAAAAGCAGCTAGGGAAAAACAGCACACCACCTTCAAAGGTAACCCCATCAGAATTACTGCAGACTTCTCAATGGAAATCTTGAAAGCTAGAAGGGCCTGAAATGAAACACTGCAAATTCTAAGAAACTATGGCTTCCAACCCAAACTACTCTACCCAGCAAAAGTATCCCTCATAATAGATGGTGAAAGAAAAACTTTCCATGACAAAACTCAGCTTTACAATTATTTTTATTTATTTATTTATTTATTTATTTATTTTGGTTTTTCGAGGTAGGATCTCACTCTGGTCCAAGGTGACCTGGAATTAACTATGTAGTCTCAGGGTGGCCTTGAACTCATGGCGATCCTCCTACCTCTGCCTCCCCAGTGCTAGGATTAAAGGCATGCGCCACCACTCCCGGCTCAGCTTTACAATTATATGAACACAAAACCAAACCTACAGAGAGTATTTCAGGAAATTCTCCACAGAGAAGAAACAAATAATCAAACTCAAATGCCTACAAGAAGCAGATCACAATAACCAAAACCAGGCAGAAAGGCCACAAGAAAAGAAAACTACCGGCCTATTTCCCTGATGAACTTAGATGCAAAAATCCTGAACAAATCCTTGCAAACAGAATCCAACAACACATCAAAAGCATTATCCACCTCGACCAAGTGGGATTCATCCCAGGAACACAGGGGTGGTTCAACATATGGAAATCTGTCAATGTAATACACCAGATAAACAAGGTTAAACATAAAAACCACATGACCATTTTGATAGATGCAGAAAAGGCCTTTGGCAAGATACAACATCACTTCATGATCAAAACATTGGAGAGAATTGGCATGGTTGGTTCATATCTTAACATAATAAAGGCAATATACAAAGCTCCGAAGGCCCAAATAATACTTAATGGAGAGAGACTGGAGGAATTCCCATTAAGATCAGGAACAAGACAGGGTTGTCCACTCTCACCTCTGCTTTTCTTTCTTCTTCTTCTTTTTTTTTCTTTTTTTGGTTTTTCAAGGTAGGGTCTCACTCTAGCCCAGGCTGACCTGGAATTCATTATGGAGTCTCAGGGTGGCCTCAAACTCACGGCAATCCTCCTACCTCTGACTCCCGAGTGCTGGGATTAAAGGCGTGTGCCACCACGCCCGGCTCTGCTTTTCAATATAGTACTGGAAGTTCTAGCTCAAGCAATAAGACAGGAGAAGGAAATAAAAGGGATACAATTTGGAAAGGAAGATGTTAAGTTAGCTCTATTCGCTGATGACATGATTGTATATGTAAGAGACCCGAGAGACTCCATCCCAAAACTCCTGAAGGTGATTAATTCCTATAGCAAAATAGCAGGATACAAAATCAATGCACAAAATCAGTAACCTTTCTATATGCAAATGACAAAGATACAGAGAAATAAGGGACATAGTCCCATTTTCAATAGCAACAAAAAATAAAATACCTTGGGATAATGTTAACCAAGGAAGTGAAAGATCTATACAACAAAAACATAAAAACACTCAAAAAAGAAATTGAGGAGGACTTGAGAAAATGGAAAGACCTCCCATGCTCCTGGATAGGCAAAATTAACATTGTGAAGATGGCAATCCCACCAAAGGCAATAAACAGATTTAATGCAATTCCAATTAAAATCCCTACAGTGTTCTTCACAGAGATAGAAAAAATGATCTCAAATTTCATATGGAAAGGCAGAAGGCCTCGCATTTCCAAACATATCCTCAGCAAAAGAAATACCTCTGGAGGCATCACCCCACATGATCTAAATCTATATTACAAAGCCATAGTAATAAAAACAGCATGGTACTGGCATAAAAACAGGAATATAGACCAATGGAATAGACTTGAGGACCCAGACATTGGGTCAAGCAACTATAGCTACTTGATATTCGACAAAGGCCCTAATAATATAGGCTGGAAAAAAGACGGCATCTTCAACAAATGGTGCTGGACAAACTGGATAACCATATGCAGGAAAGTGAAACTTGATCCACACATTTCGCCATGTACTACACTCAAGTCCAAATGGATCAAAGACCTCAATATAAGACCAGAAATCCGACTACTACTAGAAGAAAATTTAGAAGTACTTTCCATGATATAGGAATGGAAAAAGACTTCCTGAACAAAACCCCACTAGCTCACGATCTTAAGCAGTCACTCAACCAATGGGATGACATGAAGCTGAAGAGTTTCTTTACAGAGAAGCATAGAATACGCAAAGCCAATAGATTACCCACAGAATGGGAGAAAATATTTGCGAGTTATCCAACTAAAGAGGCCTAATCTCTAGAATCTACAAAGAACTCAAAAATATAAACAGTAAAAAGTCAAATATCCCTCTCACAAAATGGAGCAAAGAGCTGAACAGGCAGTTCACAGAGGAAGAAATACAAATGGCAAACACACACTTAAGTAAATGTTCACCATCCCTAATCATCAGGGAAATGCAAATTAAAACAACTATGAAAAAATGGTTGAGCCTGGAACAGATCATTCTCAGTGAACTTACCCAATCACAGAAAAAAATCGCCACATACTCTCACTCATCTACAGCACCTAACCTGAATCTACCCAAGATACCTTACATACCCAGCAATCTCTCATGGACTAGACAATAGGATTGGTGGGGATGGAGTGGAAGGCAAGGGGGGGGGGGCGTGGGAAACACAAATCTAGACCCAAACGGCAATGGTACCATTAAATTCTACACCCTAAAAGGCAGACCAAATGGCTGAACCTTAACCAGGCCCTTAGAGGGAACACCTGAACCACAAGACACTGGAGAGGGTATGATGAAGACTAACCTTAATCTTCTACAGCTTCTCTCTCTCTCTTCTCTCTAACTCTTGTATATTAGTTATCTTTTTCCTCCTTTTCTCCTTTTCTTAGTGGGCACTGACCTGTAACTCCCAGTACAAGCATGTGGCTATCATCCACAATGAGCTTTTGATCAGAGAGACCTACATGGTTTCCTAAAACAAAGACAGATTTCTGTGCGAGTACTTGATGACCCACCAAAGGTTAGTGGTAAGACCCTACCGCTAAAGACACCTTATGTGGTTGACACGTAAAATGGAATGGCATGGCTGGAAGCTGGAAGAGAGTCAGATCCCAGACAGTCAGCACGTCTAGTGCCAGAAGTTGCTTCATGGTCGACTGGGGGAAAATGACCAATATCTGTCTAAGCAACTCATCGTCTAACCACTTAGCAGCAAATAACCTGTTGTGATGCCCACACAAGTACAATAGTGGCACACAGCCATGGTGGGGAACCAACTTCTCTTGATTTGGCTAACTGATCCCCTCAGTGGTACGGCACCCATAGCTGGAGCTGGGAAACAAGTCAGAACCATATCCAAACATAAGCCCACTCTCCATTATCAAGCTACCACCAATCGTGGGCTGCAAGAGGGCCTATACCTATGAAATTCTCTGTAAAAAAAGTAGGGGTTATCTCATTTGTCCTGGTGCTAACTTACTCTCTCTTGGAGAATCTGCTTCTCTTTTTCAGATAGATGTAGATCCTAAGGAGAGAGCCACCCCATCATACCTCAAAAGGACTCTGGCTGAGACTAAGAAAAATTGGCGGAAAAAGCAAGGGTGCTGTTTTCCTGGTGAACCAGATACCAGCAGAAGGGGGAAGGAGATCAACACAGAGAAAAATCAACTCCTACCAAACCAGAGAGCCAGAGCCTCAGAAGCCCCCAACACCTCATCACTGAAGCAGACCAAAAATGAACCCAACATGGCTCAGGGAAATTTTGCGGAAGAGGGGGCAGAAAGAATGTCAGAGCCACATGTTGGGTCATGATATGCAGAGACATTTAGCTTACCCATAACTGTGGGCTAAGTCCACAATGCATGACCCATATACCTCAACAAGGAGGGGCCAAGGGGAGGGGGTAGGTCACGGATGAGCCTAATAATGGTACCAAACTGGCTGTATTTGCTCAATACAAAACTAATTAATAAAAAAATTAAAAATTAAAATATATATGTGGATCTTAATGTCAAATATTTATATTTGTATGTGAGTTAGAGTAAAAGTCAATAGCAGAGGCCAAGAAGCTAGAAAGGGGCCATGACAGAGGGAGGAGAGGACTGAAGGAGATGGAATAGTTGGTATGTAAGTATAGGGGCAAAATATTGGGGGGGAATGGCCTATTGGAGTCAGTGAAAGGGATGATAAAGAGGAAATTTAAGCAAATTAAAGATGTTATGAAGAGGCCATAAGGAAAACTACTTCCTCGATAGATAAGTATATATGTTACAACAGTGACTGGGGAAAAAGTACCCTGTGGGGTGCATAATGCTGTCCATCAGCTACAGATTGTTACAAGAATATTTACACATCAGGCGTGAGATACATTCCAGCATGTTGTTGGTCTGGCATACCCTTGATGCCCCCAAAACATTACAGGTTATTGCTGAAGACAGTGCATGCTCAGGTCACAGGTTACTGAGAAATCAAGCCAGAGCTGAACTGGAAGCCTCCTCATGTTGGCTAGCTGTAAAGATGCTGGAAAGAGCTATGCAGCCTGTCGAAGGATAAAAGGCATCAATGGTCTTAATGAGCAGTGGGCCCTGAAAGCTTCATAGCTGGTCAGCCAGGCCAAATATACCAACTGATGCAAAGGTGTCATGTCTATTATGGGGAAAACCAGCTGCTCTGTGATTGGCTCACTCCATGGGAGGGAATTCCAGTTTGGTACTGAAGATTTAATCAAAAGTCTATGGCTGAGAAGGTCACATACCCTAAGGAGAAAACTACTACTATTGTCTGGCTAAATGGATATATTATGCCCAGAAAACTCATGTACATATATTAATGCTATTCTCACTTTTGGTTAGAAAATCTCTTTTCAGATGGTGGTGACCACTGGGGTGAGTCAAAACTCACCATAGTACTGAGAAGTGAGAGTGGAGTGTTCAGCACTAATTGATACATCTCTATAATATCCTACAAGGTTCAGGGGCCATTGTGGAAGAGGTGGTGGAAAGTATGTAAGAGCTGAAGGAAGGGGATGATTGTTTACAATGCTGTCTTCCAGACACAAAGTGCCCTTGATATTCTTGACCTCACAGTGGATAATGCTACCTACAGAAGACCTACATAATAAGAGGAAAAAGTAATTACATCAAAATAGAAGAGAGACTAGGTAGAAAGAAGGGATTCAGTGGAGGGGGGACTCTTGAGAGGGAAAAGGGAAGGTAGTGGGTGGGGACTATTGGTATATTGTCTATATGTAGCGATGTTGTCAATAAAAAGTTAAAAAAAGAGAGAAAATTTTCCATAGTTTACAAGCAATCAGTGTGAACTTAAATGTGAACCCCGGTAGTTTGACTTCAGAACCTAGACATTAGAGCTGAGGAAATTGCTCCATAGCTAACACTTTCTGACAGAACCTAGACATTAGGGTTGGAGGGATGGCTTAGCAGTTAAGGCATTTGCCTGCAAAGCCAAAGGACCGAGATTCGATTCCCTAGGACCCACGTTAGCCAAATTCACAGGGGGGTGCATGCATCTGGAGTTCGTTTGCAGTGGCTGGAGGCCCTGGCATGCCCATTCTCTCTCTCGCTATCTTTCTCTGTCAAATACATAAATAAATAAAAATGTTTAAAATAAATCTAGATATTAGAAAATGTTAGAATTAAAAAAGAAGGGCTGGAGAGATGGCTTAGCAGTGAAGATGCTTGCCTGCAAAGCCAGAAGGTCTTTGGTTCAATTCCCTAGGACCCATGTAAGAGAGGTGCACAAGGTGGCACATGCATCTGGAGTTTGTTTGCAGTGGCTGGAAGCCCTGGCACACCCATTCTCTCTCTTCCTCTCTCTCTCTCTCTCTCTCTCTTTTCTCCCCCTCTCTCTCTCCTCTTTCCCTACCTCAAATAAATTAAAAATAAAAAAAGAAAATAGGAATAACATAAGATTGAATTCTGAAGAGTACTGCACAGCACCACAAACTCAATCCATACCATGTTGCTTTTGTAACTCTTCATTGAAATGCAAATATAGTAATCCTATATAAAATTATGACAATAAAATAAAAATAAATATTAGTAAAATAGAATTTTTAGAAAAGTATGATCTTTATTATTTTTAGATAATTTTAGTTTATTAATATATAATTAATATTAAAATTTAGGGGACACAGAAAAGGTGTCATTTCTTTTTAAAATTTTTTGTTGTTGTTGTTTATTTTCATTTATTTATTTGAGAGCAATAGAAACAGAGAGGAAGAGAGAGAGAGAGTGAGCATGGGCGTGCCAGGGCCTACAGCCACTGCAAACGAACTCCAGATGCGTGGGGCCCCTTGTGCATCTGGCTAACGTGGATCCTGGGGAATTGAGGTTCAAACCAGGGTCCTTAGGCTTCACAGGCAAGCGCTTAACCACTAAGCTCTCTCCAGCTCAAAGGTGTCATTTCTGTCATCAAGCAACAGGACTTTGTATAGATCTATTATTTCACATTTATACAGCTCATTTATTTATTCTCCATCCTTGCTAAGCTTTAGAGCACTGTGTTGGAATTTCTTGTTACTTCTTTCATTTCTGTTTTTTTGGAGGTGGGGTGTGTTTATTATAATAGATAAGACAACTCCTTATGAACTTTAAGAAAGACAGGAATATTCTGCTGGGTAAAAAGACAGTAGGATACAAGATTACAAGTGTTTCAACTCCAGTTAGCTCCTCTAACAGTCAAGTGGAAGGAGACAGTTGAAGCAAGCAGGCAATTCCATGAAACTAAACTTATAAACCCTACCAATTTTATTAAGATACGAAACTTGTCTGGTTTAATTTTTTTTTTTTCGAGGTAGAGTCTCACTCTGGTCCAGGCCGACCTGGAATTCACTCTGTAGTCTCAGGGTGGCCTTGAAATAACGGTGATCCTCCTAACTCTGCCTCCTGAGTGCTGGGATTAAAGGCATGCACCACCACACCCGGTTTAAATTTTTTTTTTTAATATATCAAAATGCTGGGCTGGAGAGATGGCTAAGTGGTTGAAGGCACGTATTTGAATTCCTTATGGTCCTGGTTTGATTCCCCAATACCCACATAAAGGCAGATGCACAAAGTGGCACATGCATCTGGAGTTAATTTGCAGTGGCAAGAGGCCCTGGCACACTCATATTCATATTTTCTGTCTCTCTCTCTTCATGCATCTGCTTGCAAATATATATATATATATATATTAGTTTTTCGAGGTAGGGTCTCACTTTTGTTCAGGCTGACCTGGAATTCACTATGTAGTCTCAGGGTGGCCTCGAACACTCGGTGATCCTCCTACCTCTGCCTCCCGAGTGCTGGGATTAAAGGTGTGCGCCACCACACCCGGGTAAATAAAAATATTTTTAAAGGCCTGCTTAAAGCCTGGTGTGGTGGCACACGCCTTTAATCCCAGCACTCAGGAGGCAGAGGCAGGAGGATCAACTGTGAGTTTGAGGCCAGCCTGAGACTACAGAGTGAATTTCAGGTCAGCCTGAGGTAGTGCGAGACACTACCTCGAAAAACAAAACAAAACAAAACAAAAAAAATGGGCTATGGAAGTCAGGCATGGTGGCACATGCCTTTAATCCCAGCACTCAGGGGGCAGAAGTAGGAGGATCACTGTGAGTTTGAGGCCACCCTGAGACTACATAGTGAATTCCAGGTCAGCCTGAGCTATAGCAAGACCCTACCTTGAAAAACAAAACAAAACTACAACAAAAATAGGTCTGTATTAGAGGCATACTAATCCCACCAGAAAATAATCCCAATACCTTCTTGTCAGTAACAATGTTCAAGTTAACCAGCCAACTCATACTTCTAAACCACGTGTGAACAGGTGCATGTGTATCTTCTAAAGTTAAACAGAAATTTCCAGAGACAGTGAGTAATGTATATCTACCTCCTATAGAAGTGGGATGGGATACCCTTAAGTAGTAATAAGGGACAACAGCTTCAAATAACCAATTTACAGTACTATGCTCCCCACTATTACTTCCCCAATTTATAAAAGGGACCCTTCATAAGTAAGGACCCAGTGAGCAGGATTTTGTTTTTCTTTTATAAAAACACACATATCCACACACACTTATACATTTTATTTGTTTTTATATTTAAATATAAAAATACTACGTAGTTTTCTGTTATAAATCGAAGAACAAGCAGTAGGAACTTTTTCTTCTCTTGAGGTAGGACATTCATCTGTTACTGTTCTGAGCTATATGTTCATGGAGGGCATGTGGCTCCAAGCAAAGGTTATTTCTGTGGGTTAATGTTATATAACTTAGAAGTTCATGAAATTCCTTATGGATTATAACAGGAATGAATAATAGATATTTAAATGTATGAAATACATTCCTCAGGCTGGAAAGATTGCTCAGTGATTAAGCCATTTGCCTACAGGGCCTGGGGACCCTGGTTCAGTTCCCCAGTACCTGCATAAAGCCAGATGTACAAAGTGGCACATGCATCAGGAGTTTGTTTGTGGTGGCCAGAATCCCTGGCATGCCCACTCTCTCTGTGTCTCTCTTTTCTCTCTCTCTTTATCTGCATGCAAATAAATAAAATTATATTTTAAATATATATACCTCATATATATTGTTTAATATCTATATTTGAATTCAACCTTGTCTGACATTGATTATTACTGTAACTTTTGTTGGCAATTATCACTCCTTTGGATTCATATTTCTGTGTTGCTTTGGTTTAACTGTCTAACAATTTAAATTTAAAATATTCTTTTGTTGTTGTTGTTGTTTTGTTTTTTTTTGTTTTGTTTTTAATTTTTATTTTTTTCTTTATTAGTTAGTTTTGTATTCAGCAAATACAGTCAGTTTGGTACCATTATTAGGCTCATCCATGACCTACCCCCTCCCCTTGGGCCCTCCTTGTTGAGGTATAAGGGTCATGCATTGTGGAGTTAAGATCATCACCACAATACATACCATTTATTTCTTAATACAAACCATTCTCCTGCAGCCAGATAGTCCCTTAATCCCTTCTATTTGCTTTTATGCCACATCTCATCAGCTAAAATCCAAGCTCTTTACAGTGCTGTTCAGGTTCATCATCTGACAATACTCTAGAGTGCATTTAGACCACTCTAGCCACCTGACACGGTCAGGTCTTATATATGATACATTTGCTCCTTCTTCAAAGGATTTGCATTTATTGGTATAACTGAGTTTAAATCTTCAGTGTTCCCAGTGTAAACTGTACATACTTGTTACTGATTGAATTAAATACCCAAAACAAAAATATGTTGAAGTCTTAACATTCAGTATCTCACAGCATAGCCTCATCATGAAAAACGTAATTAGTTAGGATGAATTTTACTGGCATAGGACAAGCCCTTAATCCAATATGCTAGATGTTCTGATAAGAAGGCCAGGTATAGAACCACAAACACAAGTAGTATATTATGTGCTATTTGTGGCAGAGGCTGGTGCTGTGCTGCCAGAAGCCCTGGAGGTTTCAGAAAACATGATCTGCAAGGCCCTTTGATTTGGGACTTTTATCGCCTGTGAAATGTGATGGATTAAGTCTGGTTTCTGTTTGTTTGTTGTTGTTGTTGTTGTTTCTAAAGCCAACAAATCTGTGGTAAATTTTAACAACAGCTGTAGAAAACTAATATAGTATATAAAGAATGTTATTGCATAGAAGAATTATTAGGCATGCCTCTTCACTTCCAGATTCACTTTCAGTTTTAGCAAAGAGTAGATAATATGTCTCTTTCTTTTTGCATAAGTAAGGGCAGAAGTTTTGTCATTCAAGTAAACTCAACATACAACTATTTCTCCTCACTTCTTTTTGTAGGGGAGTGGGTCTGATCAGATAAAGTAAAAGTGTGTGGCAAGTCAATGCCCTCCCAGAGTTCCTCACACATTTTGTACAACAGAATGGCAAGTTCAAATGGAGGTCTAAATTTAAGCTAGCTGTGCTCTCAACAAAGTGAACAGTTGATATTTACTTTAAATGCCATCCAATAAAATGTCCACCTGATGCCATTTACATTTATTTCATTTTTATTTTATATATTTTATTTTATTTTTTGGTTTTTCAGGGTAGAGTCTTGCTCTAGCCCAAGCTGACCTGGAATTCACTATCCATATCCCCAAGTAAAATGCAGGAAGTAGATGTGCCAGATTTGATCATTTAATCCAGGTAGCATTCATTTCATATCCCTGGTCCTGCTTTCTACATGCTTACCAATGGACTACAGGGATGGAAACTGTATCACTGCGTAATTGTTATGGTTTTTGTGGTGTTTTCCTTGCTGAGGTTTGCCTGACTCCAAGAGGCCTATAACCACCACTAGGTATCGCTGGTTCTGGGATTTCTGTAAAAGTTACTGAAGCAGGAGATGCTTGTACCAGGGATGTGAAGATCTGTCTATACCACCACCCACCTTTAGATTCTTCCCAGTTATCTTCTCTCACTACCATTATCATCACTTATTTGCATTGCCTGAACTCTGAATTAGCTATAATGGACCTCTTTTTGCTAAAATTATTTCCATTCATCTTCATTTTTAGTCATCGCTTTGGTGGTGGTCCCAGAGCCCACCTGTCTCTCAGCCTGTTCCCTGTGCCTAAAGTCCCACTGCTGGTGGGTCAGGCCCTGATACCCACCCCTCCACTGTTCCTGCCCGCCACATTAGTTTCTAGATTGCTCTTTATTCTTGTTGCTCTTGGCTAAGAAGTTATCCAGGCTCAGCTCCTGACTTGGCCAAGGTCATGGTCTGTATGGGTGTGGCCACCCATTGGTACAGGATCAGGAACTCTGATCTCCAATTGAGGCCAGCACTGCCTTAAAAAACTTACTTCTACCATTTGTTTCAAAAATAAAAACATGTGTGGGTTGCCTTTGCCCTATCTTACTTAGAGATAATTATCAACTGTATTTTTTCTCCTTTTGATTTATTTACTTATTTTATTTATTATTTTTTGCTTTGTTATGCTAGAGATTTAGGATTAGCTTTTACATGCTAGACAGGTAGCCCAAAGCTTACCTGCAATCTGTGGCCCAGAGTGTATATTTTTAAAGATCACTTGAATCCATGAATGAATGGATGGGTGACAGATGCAGCCGTGTGTGTGTGTGTGTGTGTGTGTGTGTGTGTGTGTGTGTATGAAGAAAATAAAAACACAACAGAAAGATCAGTTAGACTGCTGTATCATGATGGTGAGAGATAGTGGTGCTGTGTATAATGGTAGTGGTAGGGTACAAGGTTGAGATGGCTATGCCATATCTAAGTGAAGCTCAAAAGTAACGTTGCAAGTATTTCTCCACCTTTGTATAAGCAGCTCCAGCTGAGCAGAGCAAAGGGGTGTGGCCACAATGGCAGTCCTTGTTTGCTCACTGATGACAACCATGAAGTTCTTGCGTAGGTCTGTGTTTCCAGGCAACTACTCAAAACCTGGAAACAGAGGGCACTGGTCCTCAAATCAGAGCAGCCTTTGCCAGAGCCAGATGCCAATGGCAAGGATCCATTTTCAAAAACTCCCACAGCTTGTCTAAGAAAAGTTGCCGATGTTTAAAAGACGGTAAGGAGGGGATGTCTCCCAACCTTTATAACGAACAAGTATGTCATTAAGTAGAGAGAAAGATGATGAAGATTTCAATGAACTGGCAATGCCACTAAAATTCCAAGATGAGTTAGTTTATGTAATCCATACATCTTTAAATAACATAGCTACACAAATGAATAATCTAAATAAGCATGCTGGAAACATACTCGGAGAACTATCCAAAGAGGTTGATAAGGTCTCTTACAGATATAATGCTTTACAAAAACGTGTAAATCAGTTAACAGGTGACATTACTTCCAAGGATACTACCAAAGAATCTTCATTGCAAGCTACAAAACGAAAGACTTCCCAAAGTACATATATTCAAACAGAGCAGGTGTATTGCTCCAAGGTATTGCCTGCTGAACTGCAGAAAACCCATGATGCTTCTGTGCAGACATTACCTTTCAGTATCCCTGTGCCTTATTGTCAAGAAGATACAGGAGTTTTAGTCATTCCTTATTGCCAAGATAATACAGGAAGTTTAACGATTCCTCATTACTTAGATAATGGAGAAGATACTTCCTATTACTTTGAAACTTGTAAGGAAATGACTATATCTGAAATTAAAGAACAAGAACAGGAAAAACCCAAGCAAAAGAAGGAGCACCTTGATGATCCCAATGAACTGAAAATTGTGCCTCAAATCCATCTCATGGAAAATGATGTTACAATGGGCTATGTCCAACCTGCCTATAGAGATATATCTCATTTACATGTGGATCAACCAGCAGAATGTTCCTCATTTTCTCCTTATCCTTTTAGAGAATTAAGTCAAGTTCTAACAAGAGCTGTGGGAAAAGTGTTATCTAGTCCTCCATGCCGACAAAGGAATGGAACTGGAGGCCTGAAAAATTCATTTCCATATGTTAGTTATGGAATTGGAAAGGGAGAAGAAATAACACCTCAACCTCCAACTCGAATTCGTCCAAACATAGAGGTGTTTGTGAGTCCATCGGCACCAGCCTCACCACCTCCATTACCACCTGATTGGTTAGCTCTGTTAAGAGCTCCGAAGATGACAACTCCTACCCTTATAAAAGACTCTCCAATTCAGTTTCCATCACCTATTTTGACAACTTCAACAGCAACATCTATTCCTGATTGCCTCCAAACTACTCCTGAGGCAGATATTCTAATTACCACATCTAAAGAGGATTTTTCTCCATTGATGTCAAAACCTCTTCAATACTATGAAACGATAAAACATGATATAATTCCACAAGATGAAGAAAGGGGAGTACTTCCACCTATGTCTCCTCTAGTAGCCACACACAGAGTTGGTTCAAAGGTTACAGTTTCAGATATTGATGACTATACTTCAGTTGCACAGCTACCAACTTTACTTTTTCCAACTGCAAGGCCTCCATTTGCACCATCACAAAGGCCTTCTGTTTCAAAGTCACCAAGACTTTCAGTTCCAACAATACTAAAATCTCCAACTCAACCACCAAAAAGATGTGTTTCATCATTATCCAAACCATCAAGCGCAGCATTACCAAGAAATTCAATCTCACAAACTTCACAAAATTCAGTTCCACCACCAGGATCTTCAAGTTCACAAGCATCAAGACCTTCACTTTCCTCACCAAGATATACATTTAACAAGTCACAAAGTTCAGTTCCTCTGGCATCAAGATGGTCAGATGCGCAGTCACCAAAATTTTCAGTTGCTTCATCAGGAAAGCCTTCTGTTGAACCATCAGCAGGATCTTCAAATCCAGCAGAACAAACACCTTCAAGCTTCAAGTCAACAAAAACTTTTAACCCACAGTCATTTCTTTCTTTTCCACAATCACCACCGTCTAGCAATCCATGCCCTCAGGCTCTATCAGCACTTCAATCTTCACCAACTCAAGGTAGCCCTGGTACAAAAACAGTTCCATCAGTTCCACCAATTTTCAGCAAAGCAAGGAGTGCCCTGATGGACGCTATAAGGAAAGGTGCTCTATGCAGAACTGAAGATCATTGCACACTAGATGCCCAAATAGAGATTTCAAAAAAATGAAGAAACTTCTACCTTAATCCATCATCAATCTATTGGATACAATTCTGGTAACTCAAGCAATAAGACTGATTAGATGGTGGAAATGAAAATAAATTCAAATCATTGAAAAGCAACACTATTTCTGTGTTATCTATTAATTGAGTTATTACTAATTATAGTTTTTCCTTTATAATAAGCTATTATTATATCTTGCTACTTTCTAAAAATAAACTATTACCATATATTCCATGCTAATTATTTTCGTTTTCTTAAAGAACATGTTAAGTAAACCAAAACTATGTATTCAGAGCAGACATATACTAAAAGAACACTATTAAATGATAAGAACACTGTTGTTTTGTTCTTATGCTAATGAAAAATTCAATTATTACTGTGGAATATGATTTTAACTTTTAACTTGCCATATAAAGCTTATTTACTTAATTTGTTGAGATATTTCATACAATTGAAAAAATTTGAAATTTCTCAATTCTTTCTTCTGTTGAGATGACTGTGTAATGTTTATCTTCATTTTGCTTGTTTATTATTTTGACAGATATGCTTGCTTATTTATACACAAAGAATTCAATTTGACTGAATATTTGATACTGAAGGACAGAGTATCTTGAATAGTTTTCAGAATTGGCTGATATTTTGATTTTATAATTATTAATTCTGAGAGTTCTACTTCAAATAAATATGTAATACAAAATGGCAGAAGTATGTTTAGGGCTATTTAAAAAATTATGGGAAATTATTTTCTAATCTCATGTCAAAATTAATTTAATGAATTTTTCCTTTAAAAATTAAATATAACCTGATATAAAAAAACATAAAAATATCCATATTAGCACATGATATCTTGATATTTGTGTGTATTTGTATATGATGTGTTGAGGAGCACATACACACTATGGCATGCATGTGAAGATCAGAGGACAATCTCCAGGTGTTTGTTCTCTACTTCTGCCTTATTTTTGAGAGGGGGTATCCCTTGTTTTATTTTTCTTTTTCCCACCCCATTGCACATGTTCCATGAACTTTGGAGGGCATGATAGAGATTTCTCATTTACTACTAAGTACTCAACAGTCACTTCTTCTCTGCACTTTGGTGAGTTTTGAGTCTCCTCATTAGTCACCACCACCTGCAAAATGAAGCTTCTCTAACCAACAGTAAGAATGTCACTAATATAAGTACATAGACATAACTATTTAGAGGCCAGTTTGATGGGCACAGAATACCCATTTAGCAAAACAAAAGTAGTAGCATCCCAACTAGTGCCTATGACCTTCTCTGCCATAAGATTTTGAGTAAGTTTTTAGTATCAAGGGTGAATCTGTCCTATGAAGCAGGCCTCAGATTCAGAGAGCAGTTTATTGCTCCCATAATAGTCATGCTACTTTTGCACCAGCAGGCATATCTTGCCTGGCTAATCAATTATGTACCTCATAAGATCCAATTTAATTTAAAATTAGTTATGGGTCTGAAAAGATGGCTCAGCAGTTAAGGCATTTCCCTGCAAAGCTAAGTTCCTGAGTTCAATTCCTCAGTACCCATATGAAGCCAAATGCACAAAGTGGTGCATGTGTCTGAAGTTCATTTTCAGTGGCTAGAGGCCCTGGTGTATCCATTCATGCTGTCTCTCTTCTATTTCTGATTACTTGCAAATAAATAAAAAAAAAGATTTTTTAATATTTTAGTTTTATTTATTTGAGAGAGAGGCAGATAGAAAGAGAGAATGGGCATGCCAGGGCTACTAGCCACTGCTAACAAACTCCAGACACATGTGCCACCATGTCCATCTGGTTTAAATGGACACTGGGGAATCAAACAGGGATCCTTAGGCTTCACAGGCAAATGCCTTAGTATCTAAGCAATCTTTCCAGCCAAAAATAAAAATATTTTTTAAAACTAAAATAAGAGCAGGAAAGATTGCTTAGTGGTTAAGGCGCTTTCCTGCAAAGCCTAAGGACTCATGTTCAATCTCTCTCCAGATCCCATGTAAGCCAGACTCACAAAGGTGATATAAGCACAAGGTTGCACATGAGCACTAGGTGGCACAAGTTCTGGAGGTTGATTTCAGTGGCTGAGGCCCTGGTATGCCAATTATCTCTTTCTCTCTCACTCACTCTAAACAAATGAATAAAATAAAATTACTGCAAATAAATTAAACATTTTTAAATAAAATACAATAAAAATAAAATTACTGATGTATTTTCTCCGCCAGCAGCCTGCACAGTACTTTCCAGTGATATGACAGCTAGATGGGGAAAGCAAGCTTTGAGCTGATTTCCAGCTTGATTTTTCAGTGTTCTGCAATGAAGCCATGTGATATCTTCAACAATAGGGTTTTATCATTGAGTTCTGGTGAGGAACAAAGAGCACTGACAATAGCCTGTAGTATTTTGGGGAGCCTCTGGAGCTTTCCTGACCAACAATTCATTAAGGGGTATCCAGGGTATCCATTTTATTTTCCATGTTTTTATATGTAACTGTACTTTTATCCTTGAGTATATTTTACTTGATCATAGTGAAGGACAAAAACATGGAAGAAATGTCTTCATAAACCCGTTAGCTTTTGCAAATTAACCCACAACTTCAGTGCATACTAATCAATATTTCAAAGTTTATATATATATATATATATAGATAGATAGATAGATAGATAGATAGATAGATAGGATAGGTAGATAGATAGATAGTGTATATATAGTATATTCCTTAGTGTGTGTGTGTATGTATGTATAGGAATAGGCAAGAACATTTTGTAGAAAATATCTTTGAAGGCCTAAGTATCTTTTTGTAAATATCAAGAGTTACTATATAGCTATACTAACTTTTCCTGAGGGCTCTCCTCAGTGGAGTCAATATCTACTGTTGGGTAATTAAAGTCACAATGAGTATCTGTGGGAGGGGACATAAATTTGTCTTTTAAAATTTACTTTTAAGCATTTATTGTGACACAGTCTCAAGGGGAAGCTTAATGACGGCAGGGGAAAGCATGGTATGAACAGTTTAGACATCACTTCTGTCACATCAGGTGGTAAAGAGCAGCAAGATTGTAAGCCAAACAAGCATTGGCAAGATAGGGTCTAATAGACCTCATCCACCCACAGTAACACACCACCTCCAGCAAGGCTCCACCTTCTAAGTTGCCATGAACTGGGGGGCAAAGCATTCAAAACACATGAGTTTATCGTACATATCTTATTAAAGTCACTACATTCCACCCCTGACCCCCATAGACTCATAAACATTTCAGGGTATAAGATACATTTAGTTGAACTTTAAATGTCCATATAGATTTTATCCATCTCAACATTATTCAAAAGTCCGAAGTCCAAGGTCTCATCTGAGACTCAAGGCAATATCTTAACTGTAAGCCTGTAAAATTAAAACACAAGTCAAATACACATAATAGCACAGAGTAAACATTCACACTGCAAACAAAAGATAGCATTGAGCATAGCAAGGAGAGATTGAATCAATGCAAGATCCAAAACAACCAGGGCATCAAATCCTGCAGTGCCAAGTCAAACATTTCTAAACAGTGATAAAATCTCTGGGGTTCCAATTCCACCCCTCCAGCTTAAATGTCCAAAGCATGGGGAAAACTACATCATGAGCTGGCAGCTCTTAAGCATTCTGGCTCCCTACTTTCAAAAGAATAAGCATTCTTTCTACTGTGCCAGTGCAGAACAGCTGGCCCAATCTCAATGGTGATAATCTACCAAACAATTGTAGCTGAAGTGGGCTAGTGTCTTGACCCAAACTTGCATTTCTTTTTGTGCTATATCCTTCAGTTCTATATTCTGTAATTACTTTGAAATTTAGGTAAGGAGTTTTCCTGTTCATCAAAATCATCTTTATTCCCCCCTGGATAAAAAAAAATGTGGCAGCCCACCTGGTACCATGGAAGTATAACAAGTGTAAGAGAAAAAGGTCATTGTATTTGCAACATGTTTATTTTTTTAAATGGCCACTGTGCAATGTGCTTTTTTTAAACTTTACAAATTTTAATATTACAAAAACCAAATTTACAAGTATCTATATGGGCACAGTAAGCAATGAGGAATATTCTATAGGATATTTTTCTTGAATACAAATAAGAGATACTTTTGGAAAAAGAATCACTATTTTCATATGAAGCCATAGTACAAAGAAAATGTCTATTCTTCCAATGAAGATATAAATACACTTGGCTTCATGGGAAAAGTCCTGTAAATTGTATTTTGTCATTGTTCTATGCAAAAAGAGGACAAGAAATAGGGCAACAGTAATGGTGGCCTTGTCTGGGGCAACATTAAGAAAAAAAATTTCATTGTACTTTTAATTTAAATAAATATAAAAGGCTGGAGAGATGGTTCAATGGTTAAAGGCATTTTCTTGCAAAGCCTGTGAGTCTGAGTCCAATTTCACAGTTCTCACATAAATCCATATACAGGAAGTAGCACAAGCATCTGGAGTTCATCTGCAGTGGCAAGAGAACCTAGCATACCCATGTATATTCTCTCATTCATTTTTTCTTATATAAATAATGAAAAGTGTCTTAAAAATAAATAAATCTAAATATTGTTTAAAATAAAAACTCACATTATCAATCAGTTTATATCTATATTTATTCATGGAAAATATTGGGCTAGTGAGAACAAACTATATAAAATATGTTTAATCAAATCCATATAAAGTTATTTTACCTGTATAACACTATATCATCAGAACCTTTATTTGGATATTCACTTTAAGGGTATCATGTTATATCCAGCAAAATAATAATAGTTGTCACTGGAGAAGGTAGAAAAAATAAAAATGAGTAATAAAGGGGATCATTAAGGATCTACTCATGTACTTCTCTGGTGTGTAACTTTTTCCAAAGATAGATTCATGTATCATCTGTTTGATTATTCATCTATTTAAAATATTTGTTAGGACACTATTATAAACTAAGCAACCTAAAATTACCATAGATACAATAACCAAAGCTGAACAAACAGCTTTTATAGATATTATATTCTAGCTATATAGGAACTAATGATGAACAAGTCTTTAAGACAATGAGATGATGATAGATATTCTATGACAGGTATATACCACATTTGTTTATAAATTATATACAGATCTGTTGATGGACTATTTGTTTCCCTATTGTAGCTATGAGGAATAATTTGTACCACAAATATTAATATATGGATACCTATTTAAACCCCTACTTTCTAATATGTTTAGTATGTATTAAGAATAGAATTGATGATTCAGGTAATTATATGATTAATTATGGTAGGAACTACTAATATGCTTTGCATAGTGGCCAGATAATTTTATGCTTTCTTGTTAAATGTGTTTTTCCATTTTCTGTATACTTCTGCCACTGTTTGATATCCACTTCTTCATTTCGTAATAATTCTCCTATGTGGTATAAAGTAGTAGCTCATTGTGGTTTTGCTTTGCATCTTCCTAATGACTAATAATATTGAGCACCTTTGCACTGGGCTTTTGTATATCCTCTTGGAAAAAGTCTCAAGTGTGTTGCCAATTTCATGCTAGGTTATTTTGATGTCTGCTACTGGGTTGCAGGAGTTCTTTATGCTGGATATTAGCCCTCAGAAGATACAGGATTTGCAAGTTAATATTCTGTTGTAGGCAGACAGGCATCTCTTGTTGCTCCTTATCCAATAATAGAAATTCAATTATTACCAAATGTAGAAAGGTTTTCTTCACATGAAGAATTTATTTTCATTATTCCTTCACTCTAGCATGTTGGTTCTAATATCTGTGTGCCACAAGGGCAACTAACTACACATGTGTGGATATTTAAGAATATTTAAAAAGATTTTTATTATTTATTTTCAAGGAGTGAGAAAGAGAGAGAGAGAGGATGTGACAGGGCCTCTAGCCACTGAAAATGAACTCTAGATGCATGCACCACTTTGTACATCTGGTTTTACATGGGTACCAGGGAATCAAACACATACCATTAGACTTTGCAAGCAAGCACCTAAACTGATGAGTCATGTTTGGCCCCCTAAGAATAATTTTCATTCTTGGTATTGATTTTATAAGTTAACCCCTAGACAAGATACAATTCAACTTCATTTTGGTAAATATTTTATAAAATAATATGTTGCTTTTAGGGTAAAGAAAATTTGGTTTATATAATTCTACTAGAGCACATAACTCTCTCTCTCTCTCTCTCTCTCTCTCTGTGTGTGTGTGTGTGTGTGTGTGTGTGTGTGTGTGATTTGTATGTGTTTATGTAAATGATGACAAGTGGTCAGGCCACGCTAACTGATAGAATGAGAGGAGTTTAGCTTATATACAAGAGTGATTTTCCTAGAAGTAGCTAACCATATGTGACATAAAGATATCCAAAAATATTATATGACATGCAAAACTAAAGCAAAGCTCAAAGTAAAGAGAATGGAGTATGGGATGGCTAGTATGGGTGAGAAAGTTATGGGTGCTAGAAAAGAGCTTGGT
This sequence comes from Dipus sagitta, assembly GCA_036346955.1. NCBI lineage: Eukaryota > Metazoa > Chordata > Mammalia > Rodentia > Dipodidae > Dipus > Dipus sagitta. The sequence continues at coordinate 68,778,185 of CM070776.1, forward strand.
GAAACCTGAAACTCCAGGAAAGTGGAGAAAATACAGAAGAGGTAGGAAGGTCATGGCCTCTGCAAGCCTGAAAATCTTTTATGTCTCTGACTTTACCAACACTTACCTTAAATCTCACAATACAGAAATTGGAAAAGAAGCAAATATGTCTTTTTTATTTTATTTTGAGAGGGAGGGAGACAGAGAGACAGAAAGACAGAGAGAAAGAGGGAAAAAGAAAGAATAGCATGCCAGGGCCTTTCAGCTGCTGTAAACGAATTCCAGATGTGTGTGCCCCCTTGTGTGGTTGTGTGACATTGCATGCTTGCATCACTTGTGCATCTAGCTACATAGGACCTGGAGATTCAAACAAGCATTTGAGGCTTCACAGACAAGTGACTTAACTGCTAACCCATCTCTCCAGGCTTGGTTTTTTTTTATGTTTGGGATCCCGATATACCTAAGTAGCATATGAAAAAATTCTTCTTAAAACCATCAATTAGCCAGGCATGGTGGCACACACCTTTAATCCTAGTACTTGGGAGGCAGAGGTAGAAGGATTGCCATGAGTTCAAGGCCACCATGAGACTACGTAGTGTATTTCAGGTCAGCCTGGGGTAGAGTGAGACTCTATCTCAAATAACCAAAAAAAAAAAAAACCCATAAATTGCCTATATTCCATTTACAATAATATGTAAATAAATAGGTTCATAAAATGCAGTACTAATTCAAGTTCAGAAGTGATGGTAGGATAAATGATATGCTGAAATGTACACAGTGTCAGGCTTGAGGATGTGAGCCTTTCCACGTGGCAAAACTGGAGAAAGAGGAAGGTAATTATATGATTAATTATGGTAGGAACTACTAATTTGCTTTGCTTTTGTCTACACAAAAATGGAGTTAGGGAGATTGCTCAGTGGTTAAACACACTTGCTCCACAAGTCTACAGACTAGAGTCCAAATCCCCAGAACCCATGTAAAGATGGACACAAAGTGGTACATGTGTCTCTAAACCCAGAGTGTCTATGGCAATGGGAGGTAGAATCAGTAGAATCCTGACACTGTGGAGCCACCTCATCTGAACTTCTCAGCAGCAAACAAGAGCTACGTTCTCTTAAACAAGGTGAAAAAAGAAGACTAAAACCTCAAGGTTGTGGCATGTACATACATATCCATACACACATATCACACACAAGAAAAGAAAAAAGTTTGCATGCACACCTAGGATTGGACACTTCAAAATGACCTTGAATTTATAATGATTTTGATGGTTCAGAATGAAGTGACTTATTGCAAGTAACTAAAGCTCATGTCTTGGTTGCGATTTCCTTTATACTCATTAGTTCTATGAATGATCTAAAATTTTCTGCTGAATACTAACTGTCCTCTATCTACATACTCAACAGAGTACACTAATAACTCTTTGCCATAGAATTCCTACTTTATCATAGCTTTATGAATTTATTTGCATTCTACATGTTGGCCTTCTGTCCTCAGTTTCTCAATTCCTTATTTACCTAACATTTAACTAGAGTTCCCTTAGGATAATCTTTATTTCTCATATTTTGATATTTCGTCTATAATATAGTTTCTTAAAATATAAATTAAAATTTTATAATATCAATGGCTCACATATTTGTGTGCTTGCATAAACTAGATACTTCAAAGATAGTATAGTCTTCGTAGAAAATTGTTAAATTTCCATTGATCAACTAATCCCCACTTAATGAAATGATGACTTATTTTTATACTGTCATGGTTTCCTGTGAAGTTTGTAAGTCAATATAGTTTCAAGTGACTGAAAAGAATGGTATAATTCAGTCATAAGGACTTTAAAATTTCCATGGCCTATGCCCTATTGTTACTAGAAATGATTTTTTAAATGCCTTTAGAAGTGGTCCTAAGAGGATAAACAGATAAGAAAAACATTCAAGAAAGTATTAACTGAGTTAAAAACAAGATTCTGTGATATGTAAGCAACCACCTGTTATTTATTTCCCTCTCCCATCCCAAAGTTATGGAAACTCTAACCAAGAAAGGTACATATAAAAATATAGAGGGCTGGGCTGGAGAGGTGGCTTAGCGGTTAGGCGCTTGCCTGTGAAGCCTAAGGACCCTGGTTCAAGGCTCGATTCCCCAGGACCCACGTTAACCAGATGCACAAGGGGGCACATGTGTCTGGAGTTCGTTTGCAGTGGCTGGAAGCCCTGGCGCGCTCATTCTCTCCCTCTCTCTCTCTCTCAAATAAATAAATAATGAAAAAAAATTTAAAAAATATAAAAAAATATAGAGGGCTACCTGATATATTATCCATATGTATGAATATTCTCACTGAAAAAGTAAAGGGTATAGAGATCTTTATCCCCTGAATCCTAATAGGAACCCCTTCCTTTCAGGATGAATAATATTACCATTTCTCATCGTATTCCTAGATACTTGTTGCTGAGCCTATGTCACAGTATATAAAAGTGACAAGGGAACCCCATTATGCTACCAAGCCACTAGTCATGGAGTGCAGACTCTACCTTGGGTGCAGCATACTGAGAAAATTAAGGACCTGATCACCCATTTCTTTACAATAAGCAAAGAATATCACCATATATTAATAAAAGAGTCAATCTATCAAGAATATAATAATGATAAAAATATACTATCAAATAGCAGAATGCAAAAATATTATATAACTTTAATAGAATTAGAGGATAAACTGATAATTCTATAGTAATTTCAATCTCTCAATATTAGGTAGGACATTTAGATAGGCAAATGATAAGTAAATAAATTTCTAGATAAAATATATGATCCAACTAGATACAACACACATATTTTGACAATGTTAGCCTACAACAGTCAAATATCCATTCTTTTCAAGTGAAAATTAACATTATCTAGAATATAATATATATCAGATGTGCACAACCACACCTTTGATCACAGAATTTAGGAGGCAGAGTAAGAGGATTGTCATGAGTCTGAGGCCAGCCTAGGGCTACAGGTTGAGTTTCAGGTCAGCCTGGACTGTAGTGATACTTTACTTTTTATCCACATAACAAGCATGAGTAAATTTTGAAGAAATCTGGAAAATTCTCAACTATCTAGAAATGAAAACATTCTTAGTCACTGAGTCACAGAGCAAATCACTAGGAAGATCATAATATATTTTCAGATTGATGCAAGTGAATACATGCTTACCAAACTGATTGTATGCAGAAAAAGTTTCACATAGGAAAATATGACCATAAACCTGTACATTAAAATAAAAATCATAAATCAATATGCTATAAGTTATGGAGCTAAAAATACAAAAGTAACTCCAAAGTTAGCAAAAGAAATGAAACAATAAATGCAACAGTAGACAAAAATGCAACACAGGCTGGAAATAGGACCCTTTCTTAAATTATTTTGTAGGCAGTTAACCTTGATACCAAAGCCAGAACAAGAAAATTGCATACCGATATCCTTTATGAACATATATTAAAATATCCCCAACAAAATACCAGAGAGTTCAATCCAAAGCAAACTACAAAGATTCACAATATGACCAAATGAAATTTACCTTGCGAATATAAAACTGACTTATCTTAAGAAATTTAACTCATACGGGACCTCTGGCCTATGAGCTACTCTGCCATGGCCCAGCTGTCAGTCCATGAGACATCACTTCATGTCTCACTCACCTATTTGACGGGGACTGATTCAATATGAGAAAATATATACAGTGCTAAAAATGGTCACTGGCTGAAGAGATGGCTTAGCAGTTAAGGCGCTTGCCTGTGAACCCTAAGGATTCAGGTTCAATTCACCACTATTCACATAAGCCAGATGCACAAGGTGGCACATGCATCTGGAGTTTGTTTGCAGTGGCTAGAGGCTCCAGCATACCCATACGCTCTCTCTCTCCCCCCCCTTTTTCTCTCCCTCTCTCAAATACATAAATAAATAAATCAAATAGATAGTTTAAAATGGTCAGAAAAGGGCTGGAGAGATGGCTTAGTGGTTAATGCACTTGTCTGAGAAAAATGGGTACCCAAGTTCAATTCCCCAGTACCCATGTAAGCCAGATGCACATGGGGCACATGCATCTGGAGTTCCTTTGCAGTGCTAGAGGCCTTGACAAACCCATTCCCTCTCTCTCTCTCTCTCTCTCTCTCTCTCTCTCTCTCTTTCTCTCTCCCTATTTTTTCTCAAATAATAAATAAATAAAATATTTTTAAAAAATGGTCAAAAAGTCTGGGCATGGTGGCACATGTCTTTAATCTTAGTATTCAGAAGGCAGAGATATGAGGATTTTTGTAAGTTTGAGGCCAGCCCAGGACTACAAAGTGAATTCCAGGTCAGTCTGGGCTAGTATGAGGCCCCACCTGGAAAGAAACAAAAAAAAATGGTGGTGAAAATGAAGTCGATTTGGAAGTTGTTAGCCATGGCATTGGTATAAGAATGTCTGTTAGATGACAGTGAATATCAGGGAGAACCAAGACCCATCTCAATGACACAAGAGAAAGCTCAGTACCTAGCATAAGAAAAGTCATCTTCATTGCATATGTCAGGGCCCAGGAAACATCACAAAGGACATATAAGATTAAATATGAGTACTACTCTCATAGCTAGCTTGAGAAACTCCTCCAGAGAGAAAGCTATAGATACTGAGGAGACTCAAGACTCAAAGCAGAAAATCAGAGGCTTCTGAGAGCTCGAGACTAAAGAAGAATTATAACATTTCCTCCAAGGCTCAGGGAAGGAAGAGCAACAAGCTGACTAGTTCATTCCTGACTCCACTGATGAGGGCCCTCAGTGGAATGGGAGTGATGCAGAGGGGTAATAAAAGGATAATCTGGTGGAAATATGAAGAATTTGCAATGTGTTCATATTTTAAATTTCCTAATATTTTTAAATAAAAAGGAAACAACCCAAACTATTCTAATATAGACTGAGTGTTTGTGTTCCTCTCAATTTCAATATGTTGAAATTCTAATCAAGTTAGTATTTTGAGGTAAGACCTTGCCCCCTTAGGGAGAAACCCCAGGCAGCTCGTTGTTCCCTCTGTTATATGAGCACACAGTGAAAATATAGCTATCCATGAGCCAGGAAGTGGCCCTCATGAAATACCAAATCTGCCAGTGCCTAGATCTTGACTTCCAGCCTCCAAAAACAAATTGATTTTGAGAACGTCAGTGTACTAATGCAATGCTTAGAGTCGTCACAGGCACATTTAACAGAAATCAGAGGAAGCATCCAACACATCAGTGGTGTCAGAGTGGAGAGCTGGAAAAGAAACACGAGTTCTAGATGACATTATTGAGCTTTTGTTTGAGTTCTGTATGAGTGTCTTACACAACCTATTTTGTTACAGGGATAAGCTTAACTGTAACACCAAGGTAACTTCTAATTATACACTGTCTTAAATGGCTCTCACATAACTAAAAGAAATTTAAATAATATGATATATATCATACAATCACTTCAATTGATGTCATAAAAAAACATTTGATTCAAGACTTTTTTTAAAAGAAAAGAACTCAACAAATTAGGAAGAAAAGAATACTTTCTCAACTTAATCATGGGCATTTATGAAAATTACATAGCTAACAACACATTCAATGGTGAAAGAAAAACTAAATCAGGAATTTGATAAGGATGCCTCTGTCATCACTGCTAATTAATATTATATGGGAAATTCTAGCCAAGGATTTTAGTCAGAAATAAATTAAAAATAAAAGTTGAAGAGATTAGACATAAAAATTAAATGATTTCTATTTCTAGGTAACCTAATGCCAGATAATACATAAAGTCCCAATGAATACACAGGAAAACTAGAGCAGCTAATAAATTCTAAAATTTGAACAGTAAAAGGTAAGCATAGGGGAGTGAATTGTGTTTCTATGTATAAGGAATAACAATATAAAAAGATATTAGGCAAAAACAATTTTCTTTTGTACTATAATAAAAAGGAATAAAATATTTAGGAATAATTTTAGCTAAGGAGATGAAAGATTTATGTACTTAAAATCATTAAGCATTATTGAAATTAAGAAAACCTAAATAGAAAGACATTGTATTGCTTTTCCAGGACAATATTCAGTCGAAAGTTTTAATATCATTTAAATAATGAAGTGATCCATGGTTTCAAATTACTCTATCAAAATCACAATGGCCTTTATTCATAAATACAAAAGCTGATCCTCAATTTTATGTTTTTTGAAATACACCAATAGTCAAAACAAAAGGAAAAAGACATAATTGGAATAATTACATATTCTAAATTCAAAATTTGTTACAAATGTAGCGAGGGTGCTACTAGAAAAAAGTTAAGTCATAGAGACCAACAAAATAGAACTGAATGTCCAGGCATAAATCAATGCACGTATGGATAAATGAATGTCAATAAAGGAGTCAAGATCAAAGGTAGTCACTTGGACCAATGATAGAAAGTTCAGCAAAAAATTGAAGTTTGATCCCTATCTCATACCATATTTAACAAATAACTCAAAACACAAACTGGGCATGGTAGCACACGCCTTTAATCCTAGCACTCAGGAGCCAGAGGTAGGAGGATCACCATGAGTTTGAGGCCACCCTGAGAATACAGAGTGAATTCCAAATCAGCCTGAGCTATAGTGAGACACTACCTCAAAAAAAAAAAAAGATCTGAATATAAGAAATAAAGCTGTAAAAATGTAAGATTTTAAAAAATATATTTAATTTATTTATTTGAGAGAGAGAGAGAGGGAGAGAGAGGGGAAGAGAGAAAGAGAGAATGGGCATGCCAGGGTCTCCTGCCACTGCATACAAACTCCAGACACATGTTCCCCCTTGTGCATCTGGCCTGTGAGGGTCCTGGGGAATCATTCCAGAGTCCTTAGGCTTTACAGGAAAATGCTTTAAACACTAAGCCATTTCCCCAGCCCAGAATGTCAGAGTTTTGTTCTATATTTGTAGATTGTAACTGATTGTTGATCTTGAGACTATTTACTGGCATCACTAGCACTGAATATGATACAATCTCTATGTCATCATCTTACCACCAGTTATGTTGGTCAACAAATGATAACAAGTGTGAATATTTTTATAAACTCTTAGGCAATTACCTCAAATTTTTCATCCAAAGTACCTCCAAGTTTCATCCTTTGGGGTAAAGAGCTTTAAGAATCTTATACTGCACACACTCCCAAACTATAAACCAGAACTACACATATCTCTTAAGTATAATTAGGTCACAATATGATTTTTCAACCAATCATATCCTTATCTCCTTCAAAGTTTCAAACATTGCTGATGGTAAGCAAGACTTGTTCAATTTCTCAGAATGTACATTTCAAGTTCCTAAAAAAAATCACACAGGTCTATGCATTGACTTCATAGGTCATGAAAAGGATACATATAAATGTCATAATTGTAACCATTTCATCATAAAGCCCTGTACCTCCTGCTCATCTGCATATTTCACACTGTCCATTAAAGACTTGGTTATCACCAATGTTTAAAAATTGATATGAAAAAAATGATACCACCAGAGGCATTGCCTGCCCCCACAATGACTGACTGCTGCTCTCACAACTTATAACCCAGAACCCCAAGGTGGATACCAGCAATCCCACTAAGGAGGGCCATCAGTTGAATGGGGACAGGAAGGAGTGAAATGATGGTACCAACACATAATGTGTCCATATAAATTTTCTACTTAATAAAAAAACATACTTGATACCAAACTGGAGTGTGGCAGTGGAAGCCTGCTGGGCCTATAAAACATGATACTAAGTCATCAAGGGGTAAGTTGTAGAGCAAGATCTAAAATTAAGGTTCAAGGGCTAGAGAGATGGCTTAGAGGTAAAGGCTCTTGCCTGTGAAGCCTAAGGACCCAGGTTCAATTCCCCAGTACCCATGTAAGCCAGATGTATATGGTGGTGCATGCATCTGAAGTTCATTTGCAGTGGCTCAAGGCCCTACTGCACCTATAAAAAATAAAATTAAATTAAGGTTCAATATATGTCATCCTGGCATCTTGTAATAAAGAAATATAATCTTTTGTAGATTAATCCATATTGACTTGAATTTTATCACATGCAATTGAAAACTCCTGAAATGATATACCTGTGTATCTTTCTGTTCACCACCACTATCATAAATTATTACAATGCATTATAAATATGTTAACTTTATGTTATTCTCACAACTAAACAGAATAGTATATTATTGACTCCACTATAAAATTTTAAAAGCTTAGATTCAAAAAGTTTAAGCAATTTTATCAATAATATATCAGTAGCCTAATCCATTTGATTCTAAATCCTCTGCTCTTTATACTTCTTTAAAAAATTGTTGGGATGCCAGGTGTGGCGGTGCATGCCTTTAATCCCACCACTCAGGAGGCAGAGGTAAGAGGATTGCCGTAAGTTCAAGGCCACCCTGAAACTACATAGTTAATTCCAGGTCAGTCTGGGCCAGAGTAAAACCCTACCTTGAAAATCTAAGGAAAAAAACCGAAATGTTGGGGTGGAGATATGGCTCAGAAGTTAAAGGTGCTTGCTTGCAAAGTATGACGGTCTGAGTTCAATTCCTCAGTACCCAAGTAAAGCCAGATGCACAAAGTGGTGCATGCATCTGGAATTCATTTGTATTGGCAAGATGCCCTGGTGCTGTCTCTCTCCACCTTGAAAATAAATAAATAAAAATATTTTTTAAAAATATTTTTATTTATTTATTTGAGAGAGAGAATGGGCATGCAAGGACCTCCTTCTACAAATGAACTCCAGCCTCATTTCCTGCTTTGTGCATCTGGTTTTATATGAGTGCCGGGGAACTGAACCTCAAGTCATTAGGATTTGCAAGCAAATTCCCCTTTACTGTTTTTTCCATGATGTCTAGGGTTGCTTTATCTGACACTCCCTAGCTTTTGTGCCTGCCCATCAGTTTACCCTGACAAACGTTATAAGCACTAACTGCCCTTACTTACTTTTACTATTGATAATTTAAATTTTATTTTCTGCTAGAAGTCCCCCTATAAATATAAATCTGCAATCATGATCCATATATCTATAGGGTTAACTATCATTTTTCATTATCCTTGGACAGATATATAAGAACATAAGATGAAGCCAAGCATGGTGGCACACGCCTTTAATCCCAGCATTCAGGAGGCAGAGGTAGGAGAATCGCTGTGAGTTCGAGGCCAGTCTGAGACTACATCGTGAATTCCAGGTCAGCCTGGGTTAGAGTGAGACCCTACCTCAAAAATCCAAGAAAAAAAAAATATATGCACACACACACATAAGATGAGTCTAAGTCCATGAAGTCATTGAAAAAAAAAAAACAAACACCTGAGTTCTATAGAGATAGCTAAGTTGTTAAGGCACTTGCCTAAGCACCCAGGTTCAATTCCCTAGTACCCAAGTAAAACCAGATGCACAGTGGCACATGTACTTTGAGTTTATTTGCTAGAGGCCCTGGTGTGCCCATTCTCTCCATCTCTCTTTTCTCTACCTCCCTCCCTCTCTCTCTCTCTCTCTCTCTCTCTGATTGCAAATACACACACACACACACACACACACACACACAGAGCTGAGCCTTATGGTCACATTACATTGAGTAAAATATTATACTTGGCACATGGCCATGTTGGGGGTATTCACTTTTAGTCTGTGGCATAATAGGCACAATTCCATAGGTATAGATGATATGACAAAATATTATCTGTTCTAATACGTTGAGTATTAGATTTCCACAGAAATTTACTCAGGTTTTGTGTTAGAGGTGAGAATTCAAAAGTGGTAACTATAAATGCCTTGTGTCAACAATGTCAGTGGAAAAGGCGACAAGTGTTCAGTGTCTCTCTAAATCATCAGTGGTTGTGATGTAAACAAAATCCCTGTGCCAATGATCTTAGCTATCTTTCTAGCCTCCTTGGTATCTATCCATTTTCTAAATTTAGGTCTCTTGACTTGATGACACTTCTATGAGATATTGGACATGTTTTCAATAAATTACAACTAAGATCATTTTGTTGTTTTTAAACCTAAATAATAAATAAAATGATAATGAAATATTGAATGATATAATTTTCTAGTCAAGAATTAACTTCCTAACTAATGATTGAGTCTACGGAACCTTCTTAAGCATGACTGATATTCAGAATGAAATCAGTACTTATTTTTAGAATTTATAGGGAAGGTTATATGGTTTTATACAATAAAGGAGAATAAATGTTCATATATGGAAAATAAACTCAAGCCACTATAGTTTTCATACTTGGATCCAGAAACAAGACCATTCTGTCTTACATACTCATTTAGCATGGCAATTTCAGGTCACTTGAACCACTTTTGAAAAATTTGCAGAAAAGCCAATATTTACCAAGTAAGAATGACAGTTGCTGATAAGTATTCACTAGAATTGTCTAAAGGCATATTTCCTTTGAAACCTGTAGTCTGGAAATCCAAAACCTTTCATTAACAATATGGTACTTGTAAGTTTCTGCAAATCTCATGATCTTTTACAGGATGGAAATGGTTCCAGAGTGTTAAGGTGCCAACTGGAGATGATTTCTAGTTATAATTTAATACCTGCTATAAATTCTTTAGAAAATAGTCGTAGAAAAAGGCTTGGAGAATCTGCTTCTCTTTTTCAGATAGATGTAGATCCTAAGGAGAGAGCCACCCCATCATACCTCAAAAGGGCCCCAGCTGAAACTAAGAAAAATTGGAGAAACAAGCAAGGGGGCTGTTTTCCTGATGAACCGGATACCAGCAAAAGGGGGAAGGAGATCAGCACAGAGAAAAATCAACTATCAAATCAGAGAGCCAGAGCCTCAGAGGCCCCCAACACCTCATCACTGAAGCAAACCAAAAATGAACACAACATGGCTCAGGGAAATTTTGCGGAAGAGGGGGCGGAAAGAATGTCAGAGCCACATGTTGGGTCATGATATGCAGAGACATTTAGCTTACCCATAACTGTGGGCTAAGTCCACAATGCATGACCCATATACCTCAACAAGGAGGGGCCAAGGGGAGGGGGTAGGTCACGGATGAGCCTAATAATGGTACCAAACTGACTGTATTTGCTGAATATAAAACTAACTAATAAAGAAAAAAAGAAAGGAAAAAAAAAAGAAAAAGGCTTGAGGAAGAGGCTTGGAGATGTTCCCAGTAAGATTCTAAAAATGTACAGATTTTGAAGAGGCCTCTTGATATTTTTCTTCTGATAATATTCTGTATATTCCTTTATCATATCTTGGGTTTAATTTGTGAAGAAAGTTATAATTACTACTAAGAAGCTCACAAAGTATTTAACCTGCAGTTTTGGAGATTGATGTTGAAGATAGTACAAAAACCTAAAAATAGAGAAAGAAATTTCTGAAGCCGCTGTAATCCTGTATTTTCTACACAAATTTTTACTTTTTGAATGATGGAAAATTTTTATAAAGAAGCTATAATACTTAATACTGAATAAACCATTTAAAACATTAAAATTCTTTACTTCATAACATAAATTTTAGTAGATACCTACATTTAATGCCTTTACAGATTAAGAAACTGTTCTCTAACCTACTTCTCTACTGGATGTGAGCAAAAGTGGACACAGCCACAGAAGTGAATAAATATTACTCAGATATTGTATTCTTTCTTTTTTTTGAGGTAGAGTTTCACTGTAGCCCAGGCTGACCTGGAAGTCACTCTGTAGTCTCAAGGTGGCCTTTAACTCATAACAATTCTCCTACCTCTGCCTCCTGAGTGCTGGCAGAGGTAAAAGGATCACCATGAGGGAGATGCCACCTTGAGACTACAGAGTGACTTCCAGGTCAGCCTGGACTACAGTGAAACCCTACCTGGAAAAAACAAAAAAGAGAGAGAGAGAGAAATGTGCCACCACGCCCAGCTATTTTCATTTCTTGAATATATTTGTCTTCCAATTAGAATCTAAAGATCACGAGAGTAAAAATACTCTTAATTTTTGTATGTAAAATATTGGTTTTCTTTATCACATGTTATTTTTTTCAGTGTACTCAGCTTATACTCCTCTTATTCCCTCCTGGACCTCCACTCTCTTCTTCTTGTAGCCTTGTACCACCTCTCCCTTCTTCCTGTAGTCTTCCTCAGCAAAAATAGTTCCTATTTGATCTTCATGTCACATACACAGAGAGAGATGTCATTCCTTTTTATTTTAAGTATATATTTTATTTATCATTTATTTGAGAGAGAAACAGAAAGAGTCAGAGAGAGAATGAGAGAAAGAGAGAGCAAGAGAAAGAATATGGATATTCCACGTAATTCTGCCACTGCAAATTAACTCCACACACATATGCCATTCTATGCATCTGGCTTTAGGTTGGTACTGAGGAATCGAACTCAGGCTTTGCAAGCAAGTATCTTTAATTGCTGAGCCATCTCTCCAGCCCAATTTTGGTCTTATCAAATAATCCTACTTAGAATTTTTTAAACTTCTTGAATTTTATGTCCATTTTCTCACATATCTGGAAATTCTTAGCCATTTCTTCAAATAGATTCTCTACCTCTTTATCTTCTCTTCTGGTACTCCTGCAATTTATATATTATTCACTTAATAATGCACCATATATCTTTTAGGCTCTCCATTTTTCTCATTTTCCTTACTCCTATGTAATTTCAGTATTTCTGTTTTCATGGTTAGTGATTCTTATTATGTGTACACAAATCTGCTACTGTGCTTCTTCAGTAGATATTGTTAACTCTGCTATTCTTTCTATTACAAAACTTCTGTTGGATTTTTTGGTAGTTTCTTACATTGTTTTATATGAGCATCCTGTTCCTTCACTAAGCTATTCATTATTAAGAATCCTTATGCTGAGCCGGGCGTGGTGGCGCATGCCTTTAATCCCAGCACTCGGGAGGCAGAGGTAGGAGGATCGCCGTGAGTTCGAGGCCACCCTGAGACTACATAGTGAATTCCAGGTCATCCTGGGCTACAGTGAGACCCTACCTCGAAAAACCAAAAAAAAAAAAAAAAAAAAAAAAGAAAAGAAAAGAAAAAAGAAAAAAGAATCCTTATGCTGGTAATTTTGAATTTTTCTTATGGTAATGTTCATATATCTGTTTCTTTATTCCATTTAGGAATATTACCACATAGAATAAAAAGGATTAAGTGAGCTGAATATCACCTTTCATTTCTGCTTCTGGACTGCAAATGCAATATAACTAGCTACCTGATGTTCTTGCTGTCATGGCATACCTGCCTTAATGGACTGTATGCTCATATTCTAAGCCAAAATAATTTTTTTCCTTAAAGTGATTTTGTCAGGTATTTTATCACAGCAACAAGAAGAGTAACCAACACAACACACTTCCCTACCTTATTTGCTTTTTGTTTCAGTATGTGAAGTACCAATCATCCCTCTTGCAGCTTATGGTAAGAGTTTCTCCACTCACATTTACTGGAAAATCTGAAGGTTTTTCAGTACTCTTAGGGAGATGAATCCTCCATATGCTCAAGGGAGTTATCTAACTGAAGATGTTTTATGCTTGCTGTTCTGGAGTTCCACCCTAGTGTTGGTGATTCTGCAGCTTTCAAGTTGTTTTAAGAAACCAAGATAATGGAATACTACCTAGTGTCTCTCTGTTGTTCTGCAAACTCTGGTGCAGTTTGTTTTCAATCTCAGAGGCTATCAACTTGATGCCATAGTCTTATAGTCCTTGGACTCAAAGGAAGACAACTGGTCTCACAGGAAGTTCCATAAACACCACAACATTGGACATATATTCTACTGCATTCCTTCCCCAAGGTGGAGATATTTATTCTCAATCAAGTAAAGGAATTCTAGTGAGAATATCCTAAATTTTCTTACTTGGCTTAAATACAGTTTTGCTTTTCACACACCTGGGGTGTAGTAACCCTATAACTGATTTTGTAATTTTTCATAGAAACATGTGGTCTATGAATTATTCTTATATGCATGTTTCTTATGAGGTTTAGCAATTTTATTCCATCATCTTGAAAATGTCACTACTACTTTTTTTTGAAGAACTATCTAAACTTCAAAATTTCAACCTAAAAGAAGCATTTCTTAAGTAGTGGAATAAAGTCTTCAAAAAATCTTTTCCTCTACATCAATGATATTTCTGGCAAAAAAAAAAATCAATGCAAGCAATGGAAAAAATGTTCAAATCTACATTTTCAGAACTCTAGAAATGAACCCCTTTCTTACCACATTTTGAACAGCATTTACTCCAAGAAAAGAAATATAGTTTGAAACATCCAGGCAAGATGACAGCTTAGAAGCCACATCTGAGTAAGTGGCTGGTTACAGTTAGGGAAACAAAAGGAACAGGAATGTTGTATCACTCAGCCAGCTGCTTCTGCTATCTTCATGATCCACTTGTATCTGACCTCAGTGAATGGTTTCTCCATGATTGGACACATTACCTGCAGCTGTGGCCACTGCTGTCACTGCCATGAGAGATGCGCCCAGCATAACCACTAGTCAGGGCAGTCTTAGAGGACCATTCCAGTTAATTTTACAGAGACTGTATTGCTGGGTATCTTATGGAAAGAACCCATAGAAACTTCCAAAAAAGCAATGAAACTAAGATACAGATTTTGAAAATGACAAACAAAATTGATAAACCCTTAGCTAAATTAACCAAAAGTATGAGAGAGAAGATTCAAATTTATGACGTTAAAGATAAGTAGCAGGACATCTCAACAAATAGCAATAAAACTCAGAAAATCATAAGGACATACCTTAAATGAACCATATTCCACTAAACTGGATAATTTAAAAGAAATGCATAAATTTGAAGATGTGTGTAACTTGTCAAAGTTAAAAAGAAATGAGATAAATAATTTAAACAGCTCCATAACAAAGAATATAGGATCAATAATTTTAAAAAAGACTCACAACTAAAAATGACCAGATGGATTCAAATGAGATCACTACATAATTCTACCTGACCTTTAAAGAAGAACCAGTACTTCTCAAAATATACATAAAATAGAAAAGAGAGAACTATTTCCAAACTCTTTTACAAAGCCATTATTATGCTAATACAAAAATCATAATATTGAAGGATGAATATCATAAGACTTCTCTGAATTTTTTAAGCATAAACAACCTAAATATCCAGAAGTTCGATGACTTTTAGACTGACTTCATAAGAAATACTAAGAGAAGTCCTTCCGGATAACATAGAAGGAAACTAGCCAATAATTCATATTCATATGAAGAAATAAAAAGCATTAGTTAGCAAAACAGGAAGAATGAATAAAACTTAACAGGGATTCAGAGATCTATAGGATAGCATACAAGGTATTAGCAACTTGGAAGAAGAGAAAGAATATTCTACACAGAATATCATTCAAGAACAGCCATAACAAGTCATGATCTTCCATTTTTTCTTGGTTATATGAGCATATCTTAATTTTTCATTTGCTTTGAAGCACTTTACTAGATATCAAACAAGTTTGTGTTAATGAAAGCTTGTTAAATTTATATCTCTCAGAAGTTTTTACATATATTAAAATGCATTTTGGGGCTGGAGGGATGGCTTAGCAGTTAAGGTGTTTGCCTGCAAAGCCAAAGGACCCAGGTTTGATTCCCCAGGACACATGTTAGCCAGATGCACAAGGGGGTACATGCATCTGGAGTTCGTTTACAGTGCTGGAGGCCCTGGAGTGCCCATTCTGTCTCTCTCTCTTTCTCTCCCTCTTTCTCTGTCAAATAAATAAATAAAAATAAAATATTTTTAAAAATAAAAAAATGTATTTGGATCGTATTTCCTCCTATTACAAACACATTCTCTCTCTTCCCCCTCCTACTCTCACTGAACCCTTTCTTCTCAACAAGTCCATATCCTACTGAAAACATATATACAAATATATCTTCAGTAGAATATGTAGTAGATTTGCCAAGAGTGGTGGCACACACTCTCAATCTCAGCACTTGAGAGATGATATAGTAGGGTGGCTGTGAGTTCAAGACCAGCATGGGCTACTGAGTTCCAGGTCAACCTGGGCTACAGTGAGACCCTGCTTCAAAAAAAATCTAAAAAAATAAATGTCATTTTAGTGTTTTATGTGTGTGAATAGGGGGACGTGTGAGTCAGTATAGGCTATGAAAATATGAGGAGGAATAAGAGATGATGGAAAAGTGGAAGAGACAAAAGGAAATATGTAATACATGTAATAGGAAAGTAGAAAGGAGGCTATGATATGGAGAGGGCACAAGGATAATGGGGAGGGGGAAAACAGTGAGAAGAAAAACAATAGAGGGATGGCTTAGCAGTTAAAGTATTTGCCTACAAAGCCAAAGGACCCAGGTTTTATTGCCCAGGACCCACATAAGCCAGATGCACAAGGTGGCACATGTGTCTGGAGTTCTGTTTGCAGTGGCTAGAGTCCCTGGCATGCCCATTGTCTCTCACTCTCTGTCTCTGTCTCTCTCTTTCTCTCTCTGTTTGTCTCAAATAAAATAAAATAAAATAAAATAAAATAAAATAAAATAAAATAAAAATTTGCTTGTAGGGAATAGAGAGATGGCTTAGCTGTTAAAGTGCTTGCTTGTCAAGCTTAAGGACCATGGTTTGAATCCCCAGCACCCATGTAAGCAAGGTGGTGCATGCATCTGGAGTTTGTCTGCAGTGGCTAGAGGCCGTGGTATGCCCATTCTCTGTCTATCTGTCACTTTCTCTCTCTCCCTTCCACATAAACAAATATTTTTTAAAAAATCCTTGAAATAAAACATAATGAAACCTAATTCATTTTGTGATAACATAAAATAAAAGTTTAAAAAGAAAGAAAAATCAGTCAAGATAAAGGATTAGGTAAACATGAAAATAGTCTAAATATATTACTGTTTGTAGCATAGAAGAATTAAAATAAGCTGGGCATGGTGGTGCACGCCTTTAATCCTAGCATTCAGGAGGCAGAGGTAGGAGGATCACCATGAGTTCGAGGCCACCCTGAGACTTCATAGTGAATTCCAGGTCAGCCTGGGCTAGAACAAGATTCTGCCTCAAAAAAATAAAACAAAAAAGAAGAAGAAGAAGAAGAAGAAGAAGAAGAAGAAGAAGAAGAAGAAGAAGAAGAAGAAGAAGAGGAAGAATTAAAATAGTATAGTAAAAAATACCAGGAAGGAAATATATGAGAAATAAAGAAAGGGGGCTGGAGAGATGGCTTAGTGGTTAAGCGTTTGCCTGTGAAGCCTAAGGACCCTGGATCGAGGCTTGATTCCCCAGGACCCACGTTAGCCAGATGCACAAGGGGGCGCATGCTTCTGGAGTTCATTTGCAGAGGCTGGAGGCCGTGGCACGCCCATTCTTCCTCTCTCTCTATCTGCCTCTTTCTCTGTCTGTAGCTGTCAAATAAATAAATAATTAATTAATTAAAAAATAAGGAAAGGAAGTAATAAAATAAAATATGAATACTGTAATATCAAAATTATATATATATATATATATATATATATATATATATATATATATATCAACAAAAAGCTTTAATTAAATGCCAGGAGTTAGCAGAAAATTTTTTTCAAAAAATTTTGTTTATTTTTATTTATTTATTTGAGAGTGACAGACAGAGAGAGAGAGAAAGAGGCAGAGAGAGAGCAAGAGAGAGAATGGGCACACCAGGGCCTCCAGCCACTGTGAAAAAACTCTAGATGCATGCGCCTCCTTGTGCATCTGGCTTACGTGGGTCCTGGGGAATTGAGCCTCAAACCAGGGTCCTTAGGCTTCACAGGCAAGTGCTTAACCACAAAGCCAGCTCTCCAGCCCCATAGCAGAAATTTTTAATGCATGATCTAATTACATGGTGTGGCAGTTACCTTCTCATTGGGACAAAACACCTGATTGGTAGCTTATAGGAGGAAAGGGTTCATGTCAATTTACAATCTCTAGGAGAAGGCTTCATCATGGCAGGGAAGCATAACATGAGGAAGAGAACAGGGGGAAAGAAGTAATCTAAGCAAGCTATCTCTGGCATAGAGAGATGGGCCATAACACCCCAAAGTCTAACTCAAGACTTCTCCAGTAAGGCTCCACCTCACAAATTCCCACCAACTAGGGACCAAGTATTCAAATCACATGATACTATGAAGGACATATTACTCAAACCACTACATTATGCCCCTGGTCCCATGAGATGATTGATCTCATGATACAACATGTATACAGCCCAACTTTAAAAGACACCATGAGGGCTGGAGAGATGGCTTAGCAGTCAAAGCACTTGCCTACAAAGCCATAGTAACCAAGTTTGATTCCCCAGGACATGTGTAAGCCAGATGCACAAGATGGTGCATGTGTCTAGAGTTTGTTGTAGTTTCTGGAGGCCCTGAAGTGCACATTCTCTCCCTCCCCTTATAAAAAAATAAAAATATAAAAGATAAAAGACAACTAGGAGCTGAAGAGATGAATTAGTGGTTAAAGGCACTTGACTGAAAAGCCTGACAGCAGAGCTTTAATTACCTAGTACCCATGTAAAGCCAGGTGGACAAAGTGGCACATGTGTCTGGAGTGTTTTTGCAGTGTCAAGAGGCCCTGGCATGTCTATCCTCCCCCTCCACCCTCCCTCTCTCCCTCCCTTCTCTCTCTCTCTCTCACCCCCCAAGATAAATAAAAATAAGACACTATAGTCTTTACTAATCCTAACACTATCCAAAAGTCCAAATTCTAAAATGTCATCTGAGACTTAAGACAGTCTCTTAACTGCAAGTCCTCTAAGTTTAAAACACAAGTTACATACTTTCAACACATAATGGCACAGAGTTAACATTCTCATTCCAAAAAGGAATAATGAGAACATAACAAGGAAGATTGGAACAATGCAAGGCTGAAAGTCAGCAGGGCAAATATCAAATCTTATAGCTCCATGTCTGATACCTGAGACCCACAACGAAACTTCTGGGATCAAAATCCCACCCTGTTAGCCTCAGCTGCTTGCTTCCTGGGCAGATACACCTGAGCCACAGTGAACAGCTTTATCTTGTGGCTGTCCTGTAGTCCTGGCATCTCCAAAGTTCTTGGGCCTCCACTGCAATTCATGGCTCATCTTCAATATTCCATACCATGGTCTCTATGCAGGGACTATTATCTTGTCCCATATTGATTGGGACCATCTCCAAAAAAACATGTTGCAAATCCAATGACCCTCTTTTTCTTGCATTTGTCAAACTTCCAAAACCAGTACCAGGTGGATGAGGTTGCCAAAATTTGTTAATCCAGGGGGAAATATAGCTGACTTTAAAGAGTGTGGTTTGAATTTTTAAAAGTCCCCATATTTTCAGGTGTTTTTGATTAAGTTTGCTACTTAGTCCTCAGCTTGGAGCATTTGGAAGGTAGAGCCCTGCTGGTGGAGGTGTGTCACCAAGGTTGGGCCTTAAGGTGGAGTCATAGCTGTAGGTAGGTGTTCACAGATAACTTGTAGTTACTGGTACTGGCTGTTCTCTCTCTGCTATGGATGTATGAGGAAGTGAGCCATATTCTTCCACCATGATGAAGCTTCTCCTGAAAACTGTAAGTCTGAAATAAGCCCTTTCTTCCAATAAGCTACTTCTAGTTATGTACAGCAATGAAAAAAGTAACTGAAACAAGGAGCAAGAAACTTCTTCAGCATTCTTTCTTCAGTCTCACTTCTTCAAAAAGAGTCATCTACTTCTACTTTCATCTACTTCTACTATCTCAATCCAGAGCAGCTGGCTCAATCTCAATGGTAGTAATCTTTCAAACAATTGCAGCCAAAGCAGCTACAGTTTCTGGAAACTGAGACCAGAGATTTTCAATTTGCCTTCATGTCTTTCTATACCAAACATTAAATCTTTCATATAATTCTGCTCATGCCACTCCATTACTTTTCATTTTCTTTTTATAAACTGCTTTTGTTAATGTTTATTGTTAATATTATTATTATTAACAAGATGTTTCATATGGCTAGATCATGTGTTGGTACACTCTTTTCTTTCATCCCTGCCCCCATTCTGTTGGGGACACTGCTCAGTGGGGTTGCAGGTATTCCCCATGGGATGGAGTTTACGCATTATGTTCTCCAACATGAATCTCTCACTAGTCTTTGGCTAAAAGAAGGATTACAAACATCAATTTCTCCCTAAATTAATAATGCTTATCCTATTCAAACTATGCTGACTTCACTCTCCGTTGCATAATCTGTTCTTTTTTCAGAGGGTAGCAAGACCAGAGATAAACCACCCCTCGTACTTCAGCCGAGCCACAGCTGAATCCACAGAGGAATGGGGAGATGAGCAAGAATGCTGTTTCCATGCTGTTCCTTATAATCAGTGCCAGGATATAGGAGAGTATCCCTGAAGATACTCAACACCTACCAAAATAGAGATCCTGTCCATTACTTCTAAATTCAACTTCAGAGAAAAGTTCTCAGGACACTGTCTGAATGCTGTCAAACTTTCTGCTAGAATATCACATCAACTGCTTCTAGCCCAGACCAGACAAAGTCCTCCTTTCCCTCTGAAACATCATAACCTGAACCTTCACTGTTCACCCTTCTCTCTGCATTTAGGTCTCTAAAATTCTCAACAACATGTTCCATCAAGCTTTGCTTATAGTGCTGCAAGGTTTCTCTAGTCAAGTAGTCAAGTTTCAAATAGTTCCATATTCTTCCTGCAACCACTCCCAAAAGACCAAAAAAAAAAAAAAAAACAGAAAGCCAGCCTTACTGTAGCATAGGCTCCAATCTATTTTTACAGTTACCTTATCTTGACCAGAAGCAGTTTATGGTAAGAAAGGGTTTATTCCATGCTTACAGTTTCATGGGGAAGGCTCATCATGGCAGGGAAAGCATAACATGAGAAAGAGAGCAGAGGAACAAAGTAGTCTAAGTGAACTAACTCTGGCAATGGGAGCTGGGCTATAGTACCCTAAAGCTATCCCCCCAGCAACACACATTCCCTATCAAGACTCCACCTCCCAAATTTCCACCTGCTTGTGACCAAGTATTCAATAAACACAAGGCTATGGGAGAGATCTCATTTAAAGCCCCATACATAGTTTGTAAGAAACATACTTTAGGGCTAGAGAAACTACATAGTGGTTAAGGCGCTTGCCTGCAAAGTCACAGGACCAAGGTTCAATTCCCCAGGACCCATGCAAGCTAGATGCACAAGGTGCAATATGCGTCTGGAACTTGTTTGCGGTGGCTAGATGCCCTGGGGCACCCATTCTCTCTCTGTGTCCCTCTTTGTGCCTCTTTCTCTCAAAAAAAAATATACTTTGAATTCTGACAAAAAAGATGAAATGAGGGCTAGAGAGATTACTCAGCAGTTATGATACTTGCTTACAAAGCCTAACAGTCTGGGTTCAATTATGCAGTACCCACCTAAAGCCTATGAACAAAGTACTGCATGCATCTGGAACTCATTTGAAGCAGCTAGAGGCCCTGATGTGGCCATTCACTCACTCACGTGTTATCTGTTTCTCTCTGTTTGTGACTAAATTAAAAAAATAAAAAAATTAAATGCTGGAAGAAGCCATTCTGCATGCAGTTCAATGGGAGAAAGAGAAATCACCAGTGAAGATACTCAACAACGGACATTGCAAGCCTTATATTTGGCCAGCCAGGCCAAATGAGCCAATGGGTGCAATAGTGTCACGTCTGTCATGGTGGAAACCAACTGCCCTCCAATTGGACTGGAGGCCTGCTCCATGGGAGGAAATACATCCCTGATACTGAAAACTTAAAACAGGGGTAGTCATGAGCCCTGGGGGTGTAACGTCTGCTGCTGTCTGGCTAAATGTTTATACTATGCTTATCAAACTGCCCAGTAAGCCCTTCTCTTAATGTTCATACCCTTATATTAATGCTACTCTCACTTTTGGTAGAGAATCTTCTCTTTTCAGATGGCAGTGACCTTGGGATGACTCAGAAGCCATCATGGTGCTGGAAAGAAGTGACCGGAGTGCTCACTACTGTAGTATCTCTATCACACCTTCCAAGGCTCAGGGTCTAATGCAGAAGAGGTGGTGGAAAGAATGTAAGAGCCAAAGGAAGGATAGGAGTCCTTACAACGTGTTCCCCCCAGACACAAAATGGCCTGGATATCCGTGACCTCACAGTGCCTGACACTACCTACACAAGACCATCACAGGAGGAGAAAAAGATCATGACATCCAAATAAAAGAGAGACCGATTGAGATGGGGAGGGGATATGATGGAGAAAGGAGTTTCAAAGGGGAAAGTGGGGGGAAGGAGGGCAGCACCATGGGATATGTTTTATAATCATGGAAGTTGTTAATAAAAATTTGAAAAATAAAAATAAAAATAAATTTGAAAAGTTGAAATGAAATTAAAACCTCAAGAAATATTGTGGAAGAGGGTCCTGCAGAGAATGCTAAAACATGACCATTGTACTTATGAACTCAAGCAGTTTTTCCTGCTCAAGATTGATCTCATCAACATTGCATCTGTATGTGGGAAGGGCTCATGAGAACCCACTCCTCCAAACTGAAGCATTGGCAGTTAACTGCTATTGTGGGAGGGGAAGACATGTTTTTCAGTGACATAGCCATGCTGCTCTTACTCTAGTAAATAAACTCACATACATGCACATGTAAGCAATCCTAATTAAATTCAGTGGGTTACAAAAAAAGACATGAAAGTAGGAAGAAAATTAGTTGGAAAGAAATGATTTAGTGGGAGTAGTCAGATTAGAGATAGTAATTAGGGTGAATTTGATCAAAGTACACTATATACAAGTTTGAAATTGTCAAAATTAAAATTAAATTTATAAAAGGAATACTGTTCAAACAGTAAATAAAATAGAGCTAAAGTGCCTATAGTCACACAGCCCTGTCCACAGTCCCTTAACAGTATTACCCTTCTAAACAACTCTTTGCCCAGCACTGTTCCATAATGTGTGAGTGTGTGTGTGCATGTGTGTGTACGTGGGCACACCAGGGTCTTTTGCCACTGCAAATGAACATCAGATAGTTGTACCACTTTTTGGGTGCTGAAGAATAAAACCTGGGCTATCAGGCTTTGGAAGGAAGCACTTTCAACTGCTGAGACATGTCTGAAACCTATAGTAAATATGTTTCAAGTACATAATGTTATTATAGATTGATGTGAATATTTTATAACAATAAGTCAATTAATCAGGAAGGAGTAAAATTTATAAACCCATTCATCTACCAATAGACTTGAAAAGTCATGAAGCAAAAACTAATGAAAATGAAGAGAAAAAAATAAAAATAACAATTATACCTTTAAAGTTTAATACTCACTTTAAATAATGAACAGGTGCAGTAAATAAAATATAAAAAGGAAACATAAGACTTGAGAAATACCACAAAACAATTAAGTCCAACATATATCCAACACCTCCTACTAATGACAACAGAGTGTACATTCCCCTAAATATGAAATCTACACAAGGAAAACCAAATATTCTTTTTTAATCATATGAATGGAATGATCCCACACATTCATGAATAGGAAAATTCAATATTGTCAATATATAAGTTCTTCCAACTATGATCTACAGGTTCCACACAATTTTAATAAAATTTCATTAAGTTACTTTTTGCTATCTATGAACTCAAAAATAGAAGAGGTAAAAGCTTATAATAAGTTATGCAATTCTGCTGGAGGAAAAATTATTTAACTTCAATGCTTACTACAAACAAAGCCACTCTAGTCAATGCATTATGGTACTGGTGAGAGAACTTGCAAGTACAGAAAGGTAACAAAATGGAAAGCACAGAAGTAAGTCCACAGCCACATGTTCTTTGACAAAGAAGAAAAAAAAATGAAAGAAGAAGCAAATGGTGATCCAAATACAGGAAAATAAATAGAGACAGAAACCTTAGACTTTCACAAAATTAACTCAAAATGGGACATAGGATAGCATATAAAATACAAATCTTGAAACTCATAGGAGATAAGCTAAGAAAATTTTGAGATGATTTTGAATATAGGGATGAGTTTTTACATGCAACAGTAAAGCCAGATTTCACTGAAATTAAAAACTTATGCTCTGCAATAAACAATCTCAAAGAATGAAAAGAAAAACCAGAGAACAGAAAAAAAGTTGCAAAACATCAATCCAGGGACTTAACAATTTAAAAATAAACTGACTTTGGGCTGGACAGATGGCTTTGTAGTTAAGGTGTTTGCCTGCAAAGCCAAAGGATCCCAGTTCGACTCTCCAGGACCCATGTAAGCCAGATGCACAAGGGAGCTCATGCATCTGGGGTTTGTTTGCAGTGGCTGGAGGCCGTGGCACACACATTCTCTTCCTCTCTCTCTCTCTCAAATAAATAATTAAAATATAATTATAAAAAAGCAGACCAACTTAGAAAAAACTAATTTTAAATTTGTAAAAGAGCTGAACATGGGCCCTGTCTGTGCCAGAAAAGAATGGAATTGATGTCCCACTGAGCCTTCCAAAAATCACATCTCTTTTTTTCTGTTACATGCCTTTAATGACCTCTGGGTCAATACTGCAGATTTAAGAGAAAATACTAAAAACTAAGTTTGGTGGCTAATGCCTATAACCCAAGCACCTGGGAGGCTGAGACAGGAGGATCACCAATAGTCTGAGGTCAGCCTGAGCTACAGAGTGAGACATTGTCTCAAAATACCATAATATTCACACCCTTAACTTGCTTTCTAAGTAGTTTTAATAGAAGTAATTGCATAGCATGGTTTTTAGTGTTAATTGGCACTTTTTAAGTAATTGGACACTCACGGAGGAAATGTCTCATTCCAGGACTATAATTTATGCAGGGTTTGTGTGACTCAAAGACTCTGGTGTCCAAGGTGCAAGGTGCCAGAGAGGACTGCCTTTCTATTCAAAATTGTCTTGCTTCTTCCACTCTGCACAGTTGTCCTATATACCTAAAGAAAGATCTGAACAGATCTGAATCTTGACAAAGAATATATACCCCCTGTTTTGTTTGGATATGGTTTGACTCCTTCAAAAGAACTTTTTCATTGAAAGCATGGTCCCCATATGTGTACCTTTAAGACACAGGACACAGGCAGTGTGGTAGTTTGAATAGATGGCCCCCAGTATAATCAGTGTTTTATTATAGTTTGTAATATAGATCGGCAGCCACCTGAGAGGAGGAGGTGTTACTGGAATCTAGCCCTAAGGTGTGGTGGTGGATTTGAAATTCCAATCTGAAGGTATGCAAAGTGCCTAGGCCTGGAGTTCCTGAAGTGTGCTTTGCAGTGTTTTTTATTTATTTTTTCCTCTCTCTCTGTGTTCAGTCCTATAAGATCAGGCCAACTTCTTCTGCCATTGTGGAAATTCTCCTGGATCTGCAAGCTTCAAATAAATATCCCTTTCTCCATAACTGTGCCTGGTTTGGAGATTCATTTCAGCGGCCTGAAGCTGTTTGCTACAGGCAGATATTAGGTCATTGGTAGTGTAAAGCAATTCATGTGTAACTGAGTAGTTTTCTTGCCCTGTCTTTTGAGGTCTCGCAAGCCATTTGTTATAAAAGGATCAAACCTGACATTTCCAGTTCCTTCTATGTTTGTGGCTTGAAATACAAATATGTCTTTGTTTCCATATGTACTGTACCATCCGCCATTCACTGTGAGCTAATGGTATCACCACATGTCATACCTCTGAGTATCAAAAACTGAACTAAAATAAACCTTTTTCATAAAGTAACATATTTCATGTATTTTGTTATAAAGTTGAGAAGCTGGCTAATATACAGATGGAGGATAAACATAAATATTCTTAGTATCATTTTATCAAGGAATCACAAATTAAAGCAATATGATACTACTATAAACTGACTGGAATGACAAAAATACAAAGCACTGACTCAAAACAAGATAGACAAGGATGTGGAACAATAGAAAGTCTTATCCACTGATGGTGAGAATACAGCCAATAGCAGCCAATTTTGCAATTTCTTACAAAACTAAGCATAATCTTATCTATGATCCAGTAATCACACTCTTTGTTGTACACCTAATTGAACCAAAAATGTATGACCCTACATACAAAAATAGATACAGATGATTATAGTAGCTTTGCTCATAATTACCAAAACTTGGAGGCCTTCAGTAGTAGGTGGCTGAATGAACTGTGTTACATAAAGAAAATAAGATATTATTTAGCACCAGAAGGCTTCTTTTGTTATATTTAGGCAGTGATGAGGTTGAACCCAGGGCCACATACATACTCGGCAAGTGTTCTGCCATTGACTTAAATCCCCATCACCTCAGCAGTATAAGAAAAGAGGTCTCAAAGCAAGAAAATCCATGAAGGGGACTTAAATGTATATTGCCAAGTGAAATAAGTCAGTCTGAAAAGGTTTCATACTGCATGATTTCAATTATATAACTTTCTTTAAATGACCACACCATTTGACAATAAAAAGTTGGAGTCAGGTGTGTCAGGAGGCAGAGATAGGAGGATCGCCATGAGTTTGAGGCCAGCCTTAGATTACATAATGAATTTCACGTCAGTCTGGGCTACAGTAAGACCCTACCTCGAAAAACCAAAAATAAATAAATAAATAAATAAATCAGTGATTTTTGCAGGACTTTTTTTGCCAAGGGGCAAGATTACAGTTGAGACAAGGTGGAATTTTATGGCATTGAAACCACTTTGGGCTGGGGATATACCTCTATGATAAGAGTGCTTACCTAGCATATATAGTGTCCTGGGTTCATTCCCCAGTACCACACACACACACACACACACAAAACCCCCTGTAACCACTCCACAAATGGCAAGATGCATTTGTCCAAACCCATAAAACAGAAATCATCAAAGGCAAACACCATCAGTGGACAAGACTTTCTATTGTTCCACTAATGTAAACTATTGCAGACATTGGGTGATGATACATCTACTATAACAAATGTACCATTCTATTGCAGAATGCTTGTAGTAGATAATGTCAGATATGTGGAAAAAGAGGCATATAGGGACTTGATTTTCACTCATATTTTCCTGAGAAAATAAAACTTTCTGAAAATAAATCATCAGAAATTATTGTCTATCACACTCTCCAAGGCTCAAGGACCATTGTGAAAGAAGTGATATAAACAATATAATTGCCAAAGGAAGAAGAACAGTGCTTTCAATACTGTATTCCGGACATAAAGGGCCAACATATTTGTGACCTCACAGTAGCTGATGCTACCTACACAAGACCTGCATAATAGGAGGGAAAAATGATGGCAACAGTATAGATCAGGTACTAGTTAGGAAGAAAAAGGGATTCAGTGAAGAGGGGTAGAGAAGCAGAAAAAGGGCAAATTGTGGGATGGGATTGTGATCATAGTATACTGTGTGTATGTATGGAAGTTGTCAATAAAAAGTTAAAGAAATAAAATACAAAAAATATTTTAAAAAATAAAAGAAAATTATTAATTTATTAGTATTTCTATATATGCTAAGCATTTGACAATTTAAATATAAAATTAAGAAAATTCCAATTATAACATCAAAATAGTAAATTTCTTAATAATACATATCTAAACATCAACCTTATACTTCAAAATTCATAAAATAGTGTAAAAATAAATTTAAATTTACTTAAATAACTGCAAGGACATGCATGTTCATGCATCAGAAGTCTAACATTGTTCAGATGAAAATACATCCAAATTGATCTATAAATTCAACAAAGTACCTATAAAAATCCTAGGTGGTGTCATGCCTAATTAATAGTCTGATCCTAAAATTAACAAGAAATGCAAAGTACCCAATATAGCTAAAGCAATCATGAAAATGAAGAACAAAGTTAGAAGGTCCATGTCTCTTGATTTTAAAACTTAGTAAAAATGACAGTAATGATGAATATGGTATTGCATGAGGTGTGATATATAGACCAATGGAATAGAATTAAGAGTACATGTATAACTGTGTACAGTAAACTGATTTATTTATTTATTTATTTATGAGCAGAGACATATAGAAAGAAGAGAAACAGACATGAAGGGTTTGGAGAATTGGCATGTTGGGGCCTCTAGCCATCGCAAAAGAACTCCAAACATATGTGCCAC
The DNA here is from genome assembly GCA_036346955.1 of Dipus sagitta. Taxonomy (NCBI): domain Eukaryota; kingdom Metazoa; phylum Chordata; class Mammalia; order Rodentia; family Dipodidae; genus Dipus; species Dipus sagitta. The sequence goes on from CM070776.1 coordinate 68,806,139, forward strand.
CTTGTACATCTGGTTTACATGGGTACTAGGGAATCAAACCTGGGTCCTTTGGCTTCACAGGCAAGTGCCTTAAACTCTGAGCCATCTCTCCAGCCCAGTGAACTGATTTTTAAGAAATGTTCATAGACAATTCAATGCGGAAAGAATAGTCTTTTCAAAAAATGGTGCTGAGGGCTGGAGAGATGGCTTAGCAGTTAAGGGGCTTGCCTGCAAAGCATAAGGAACCAGGTCTGATTCTCCAGGTCCCACGTAAGCCAGTTGCACAAGGTGGCACATGCATCCAGAGTTTGTCTGCAGTGGCTAGAGGCCCTGGCGTGCACATTCTCTCTCTCTCTCTCTCTCTCTCTCTTTCTCTCATTCTCTCTCTCTCTCTGTCTGTCTCAAATAAATATTTTAAAAAATGGTGCTGAGGCCATTGAGTATCCACACTAAAGTTTGATCCCCAGCTCACATTATCCACCCAAATTTACTGAATGTAAGAACATGTGTGTGTGTGTGTGTATTAATATCAGAGAAAACATACAAGCACACTTTCATTAACTTGGATAAGGCAATACTTTCTCAGATTATCCAAAATTGCAAGTGAATAAAAAAAATTAAGTTGGATAGCATCAAAATTAAAAATGTCTGTGTCTTGTAGGACACTATGAAGAGAGTGGAATAAACAAGTTAATGAAAGGTCTAAGTGGGGTCAAGGAGCGGGGAAAGAACACAGAAAAAAGAACAAATTGAGTGACAGCACATTTTGTAAACTATTTTATAAACTTCTTTTCTTATGTGGGACTTGCATATATCACAGTATAAAAAATTTACAATGTATTAATTAAAAGATAATCCAATTTTTAAAAACAGAATGTAGGGTTAGAGAGATGGCTTAGTGGTTAAGCGCTTGCCTGTGAAGCCTAAGGACCCCGGTTCCAGGCTCAATTCCCCAGGACCCACGTTACCCAGATGCACAAGGGGGTGCATGCGTCTGGAGTTTGTTTGCAGTGGCTGGAAGCCCTGGCACGCCTATTCTCTCTCTCTTTCTGCCTGTTTCTCTCTCTGTCTATAACTCTCAAATAAATAAATAATGAACAAAATATATTCTAAAAATAGATTGTAAATATACATTTCTCCAAACAAAATATATAAATGAACACTAAGCACATGTAGAGACATTCAACAGGATTGGTCATTCAGTAGATGCAAATCATAGCTACAATGAAATAGCACTTCATATTTGGTAGGATATCTATACACTAGAAGATAGATAACATGGCTTGACAAGAAGGTGGAATAATTAGAAGCTCATATATTGTTGGTGATATTAAAAGGGTACAGACACATTGAAAAAGTGTGGTAATTCTTCAAAATGCCCAACAGAGAACTAATATATGAGTCAGACTTCCACTTCTAGGGGTAATTAAAACATACACTCACCCAACATGTTGTAAACAAATGTTCATTACAGTGTCATTCATAATAGCCAAATATAGCAACAGTCCACATGTTCATGGAGTGGTGAATTCAAAGGGGGGCTGCAGAGATGGCTTAGCTGTTAAGGAGCTTGCTGCCAAAGCCAAAGGACTCACGTAAGCCAGATGCACAAGGTAGCACATGCCCCTGGAGTTCATTTGCAGTGGGTAGAGACCCTGAAGTGTCCATTCTCTCTATATATCTGCCTCTTTCCCTTTCTCTGTATCCATCTCTTAAATAAATAAATAAAATAAAATATTTTTTAAAATAAAAAAAAAAACAAATGGGCTTGACCTTTTGCCTCTAATTACTCCCTAAACATGAGTTTTCAAATAGGATCTGTTCATATGCATTCAAAGGAACATTATTTAGAAGAAATGAAATACTGAAACATACTATAACAGGATGAACATTGAAAGCATGCTAACTGGGAGAATCAAATTACAAAATACTACATATTATATGATTCCATTTATATGAAATATCAAAATAGGCACATCTACATACTGAATGGAGATCAATTATTGTCTAGGGTCAGAAAGTTTGGGAGCAAATGGAGAGTAACTGCTAATGCATATAGGGTATATTTACATAGTGAATAAATTATCTAAAATTAGATAGTAAGTATTGCTTGTGTAACCCTGTGAATATATTAAAACTGTTCAATACTATATTTTAAGCAAGTTGGTGTTAGTATCTGTAGTGATGTCCCAATAAAGCCATTTTTTTTTTTTTTTAGAAATCTGGTTTACTTACTGTTTCGACATTCAACTCTTTTAGCTCCAAACATTCCAATGTAATCATATTTGCATTTTGCAGTGAAAGAAAGGTAGGGATTTTCGGTACAAACTGCAGGTTCTTTGACTTGACCAAGAGGAAGCTAAAGAGGGCCAGTCCCCTGGAAAAGAAATGGCATCCTACTTAGAAAACTCATGTCTGAGGAATAATCAGAAGCATGTACAATCAGAAGCAGAATGAAGAAAAGAAACTTCTTTCTGCCTCTGCACCTTAGAGAGGCCACGGCCACAGAAGTGGCATGATAGTGTGCTGCTCCTTTTTTTTTTCTTTAGTGGACCTGGGTTTCACAGAGCTTCCAACCTGCTAAGTTTTTGTGACATAATATGGTAAGGACACACCATAAATCAAGCAAAGGACTTGTGAAGACAATAGTGCTGCAGCCCACCTACCTGGTTCCATTACTACCACCTTGTGGCAGCAATCATTATAGCAGTTAAAGCTATAAATGACTGAGTGGACTTTCTCATGCTTCCTGAGGCAACAATAATTTAGTCAACCCCTTTACTTTTACTGATTAACATTTTCTGGGAGACTCCCTTGCTTTCACAGAAGGGTGTAAAACATTTTATGCAAGGTTTTTTGTTATCCAAATATTCAAAGAATCATGGCCTTCTTTTGTAAACCAGCTAAGACAGACTATATCAAATAGACAGACTCATAAAAATAATCTGAAATAAACCACCACAAAATAATAATTATCTTCAACGGTAAAATTATGGCTATTTTTTCTTGATTTTGCACAATTCAACATGTATAAAAATCATGAACCCTCATTCATTTTTATTTCAAAGATGACAATTATGAGAAATAGTTGGTAATAAGGAATTGCTCTTGCTGATATGGAACCTGCCAAAACTACTTCATGCTACTATGGAATATAAAATCATTTAAAACATCCCAACAATGGTTGGGAAACTACAATAATGTTACTTAGGATTTCCACAATCTATATCCAATCTGTCAAATATTCAAGCCTGTGAATATTATAAAGAAAAGACAAAGAAAGAAACAAAAACTCTGAAGACCTGCAGTTACCCTGCTTGTATATTGAGGACTAGGTTCTTACGGTTATTTGATCTAGAAGCCTTTCCTTTCCATAAAGCAATTGATTTGACAGCAGCAAAGATACTTTATGACCTAAGATTCCCAATTTGGGGAATTCCACCCACTTTTCTCTAGGAATATATGTACTCATTTCAGCAGAACAGGAATTGAGGAACTCTAAAGAGTATTGCCACTCAGTTTTCTGTTCTCGGGGAAAATTAATAAATAGCATACTGAAACTTGCACAATTATCCAAGAAATTTTCATAGCCATGGCCAAAGATGTTACAGTTAATAAAGATATTTCAAGATCCTATATGAGCTGACCAATGACTATCTCCTAAACCTAGATATCTCACCCTCTAATATTGATTCTTCACCTTTAAATCTTATATCCAATATGTCAAAAATTAAGAGGATTAATATAGTATAGCCAGGCTTATTGCCAACAGGTCCACATAGCTTTCTGAAATACCATTTTTGTGTTCCTAGATCCAAGAATTTATTCTTTTGGACTAATGACATAATCAATGGTAAGTGCCTTACATAGTCATTATATTGTAATTAACACTCTAAAGGTAGTACTACTACTATCACTGGCATTCTAGAAAATCGGTTCATTAGAAACATCAATATGAAACTGTTTTCAAACTTTATTGGGAGGGACCTGACAAGAAACACATGGTATCTCAAAGAAGGCAGTTTTCACAAGAATTTTGGACCAAACAGTCCTTGGCTATTTACAGACAGATGTCTCTCAAAACCCTTTTGATTAAGAGCCCTAAAACAAGAGTCACTACGATAATCTATGTCTTCCTACCTTCCTTTTCAAAAACATGTTTTTCCATTAAAGATTTATTGTTAGGAAGGATTGCATAAAATTCTTCCCCTTATCTCACCTTAGGAAGTTAAAAAAATGAATGAAGCTTTATGCAAACACATTTATATCCAATAAGAAGATAAAGATAGAATCTGTTCTCCTGGCCTATGCTAAACAAAGTAGGACCTTAGCTAAGAGCCATTGACAAAGACCATTTGATGACTCCCATGTTAATATTCATCTCTACCAACATTTCCTATATACTATCTAGAGTTTACATGATCCTGTGCAGGCATTCCTTGAGAAAAGGACTCAAAGTTAAGTAAAAATTAATTCACAGGAAGTATGGATGGTGGTTTTGATAGTTTGAATGTGAAATGCCCTCCATAACCTCATGCATTTGTGATTAAGCCTCATACTCAATCCTTAGCTGGTGGCAATTTGGAAGGTGGAGCCTTACTCCAGGAGGTGTGTCACTGGGGGTGAGCCCACTGGGTATATCTAGCTCACTCTTGCTGCTACCTCCTATCTTCTGTGGTAGGATATTATGCCTAGCCTCTGCTCTGCCATACCATGATGAAACTTTCCCTGGAGGCTGTAAGCTGAAATAAACCCCTTCCTTCCATTTGCTGCATTTGGCTATGAATGGTGAGAGATAGTTCAGCATATACCAAACAAAAGCTGTTAACACTCATGGTCAAAGTGTCTATTCCCAATAATGAATAGATTATCAATGCTATACAGTCTTCAAAATAATCCAAACAGGGGACTGGAGGGATATCTTAGTGGTGAAGGCACTTGCCTGTGAAACCTAAGGACCCAGGTTCGATTCCACAGTACCCACGTATACCAGATGCACAAGGTGGCACACACATCTTGAGTTTGTTTGCAGTGGCTGAAGGCCTTGGTGTACCCATAGTCTTCTCTTTCTCTCTCTCTCTCTCATAAGTAATAAAAATATTTAAAAAATAATCCACTGAGTGTGGTGGTGAATGCCTTTAATCCCAGCACTTGGGAAGCAGAGGTAGGAGGATCACCATGAGTCCGAGGCTACCCTGAGACTAATAGTGAATTCCAGGTCAGCCTGAGCTAAAGTGAAACCTTACCTCAAAATAATAATAATAATAATCCAAACAATCTCTCCATTCCCACTTCTGTAACTAGCTAGATTTTGACATCTTGTACTAGCATCTACTTGAAAATTGAGAGACCTTCTCTTCTAAAGCCCCACAAATATTCCTCCTTTATTTTCTATGTTACAATACATATTTGATGTCTGTAATTCTTTTTTTTTTTTTTTTTTTTTTGGTTTTTCGAGGTAGGGTTTCACTCTAGCCCAGGCTGACCTGAAATTCACTATGGAGTCTCAGGGTGGCCTCGAACTCACCGGGATCCTCCTACCTCTGCCTCCCGGGTGCTGGGATTAAAGGCGTGCGCCACCACGCCCGGCTCTGATGTCTGTAATTCTTGATATTGTTTTTAAATTAAGGTTTTGCTAATGATGCTCTTGTTGATTTTCTTCTACATTATCTAATAAAGCCTAATAATAGTCACTTTCTAAGACTCAAGAGCCTCAACTCAGAATGTATGTATTGTCCATAGAGTACCTTCTGTTATCAAATGTACCTGTGATCAGGCCCTAGTGATGCTACACTAACTTAACTCTCTTAATTCTCTATCACTATTCTGTAATTGTATTTCTGTGTCCTTGGACGCAAGACTGGAATTCTTTCATCTGTACTAATGCCATGCACTAATTTACTAATCATTTACTAATGGTGTATAGTTCCTACATGCCACAACCAGTATTAACTGCCTTGCATAGTAATTGAATTGTAACAAACATTCCAAATAGGATATGATTTCTTTTTTTTTTTTAAGATTTCTCATGAGCATTTATTTTTAAAAATACTGGATTAGATTTTAACCTTAGTTAAAGTTTTTCACATACAATAACATTCATAAGTCTTTCCAAGATGATCCATCTTGTGCACGATAAAATATAAAGGCAGTTTTTGTTACATGCATAGGATATGATTTCTATCCCTGTTAATTCGATTTCAATTTTTTCCCATGTCTCCAGCCCCTGTGTAACTTCTTGTGTATGTTTGCTCCCACATGGTTGGCTTGGGAACCCATCCATGCTGATCTAATGGGCAGGCCCCAGCACCAGCCTTATATGTGGGCCTGCATATGTTCCAGTGCAGTTCTTACGGGTCCATTTCCTTGGGGTCAGTGTGGGCCGGGAAGGCCAGAACAGCCCTGCTAGATTGACAGCAGAAGGCCAAGGCTGTTTCCTTCAGGAGCTCCAGGCTGTCCAGGGGCAACAGTTACTAGAGACACCTGTGCTTCAGGGCTTCCAGAAAGGGGCATCAGCAGTCCCCGCAAGTAAGATAGCTAGTCACTCCTTATGGAATACTTCCTTTGTCCCTGGCCTGTCTGAGTACTTCATAGATGTTAACTCATGTTCACTTTAAAGTCCCCAAGAGATTTGTACAAGCCTAGGCTAGAGAGACAGAGAGAGAGACTCTGCCTCAACAAAAAGAGATTCTGGCCAGGCATGGTATTTTAAGGACTTTAATTTGTCCAGTTTTGGGGATCAAGTTGAGGGCCTTGTAGCTGCTGAGTAAATGCTCTACCACTGATCTTCTTAGCATGATTTGCACTTACAAGTAAATATGTTTTAGCCAGTCTCATAGTCTGCTGGTTGTTGCTGCCCTCTGTTTCCTTTCTATGCTTCTCACTTCATTTTGGAGTCATGAATCACATTTTCTTTTAGACTTGTAGAGATGTATCACAGTGCTGCTTGTGCCCACTGCACCATCTTTCTTCCCTGTTTTTTCTAGTTCTCTTCATTTTATATATGAGAAAATGGAGGCTAGAAGATTTGAAATAATTTTTAGATGTTATAAGAGTCATTCAACACCATATTCTGATGTGCAGTGTAGATAAGTGAGTAACGGGATCCCAAATACAATACAGTCTATAAAGATATACTGTATCAAATCAGTTACTATGATTCTTTTTCCATAATAAGAGAAATATATATCTCCTCTCCCCAGGTCAAACTATTTTCATATCTTACCCTTTAAAAGAAATGTCCTTACTAGCTGATTGACAAGAAATTTTTACAAGTAAAAAGAGAGAAAATCACAAACTTGGAAAAACATAGAGAAAATTTTACTTGTTTTAGAAAGAAAATATAAAAAAAGAAACTAGACATTAGATTGATCTATACAAGAGAAAAAACAGAGCAAAGAAACCGTATTTAAAAGAAAATTCTCATTGAATTTGAGCATCAAAAAAGCAATAAATATTTTAAGTACATATTAAATGATATTTGACATATACCAGACAGAATGCACTGTATCTGAAATTCAAATCTAACTGAATGCTCTGTAGTTGATCTGGCAATCATATGAAAGAATAAAAGAAAGAAAAGAAGTCAAGAAAAATGGTTGCGTGGAAGACTTTGAAGGCATGGGAATTGGTGAATGAAAGGCTACAGTGTGGATGGAAAGAGAGCTGGGAAAGGTGTGACTGCTAATTATGGATTAAAATCTCTTTGATGTTTTTAAGAAACTTGCAGAAAAAAACATATTCATTTTGGTCATGTTTGGCTACTGAACTATAACTTTTTATCATGAGATTTCATGCAGCTGCTCAATGTGTGGCCCTGGTGTTTACTTTACCCATACACCTGGTTTTTAGACTTCATTATGTATCCATTTGTCATTCTAATTCTGACAAGTTTCCTATTTATTTGCTCTTTCTTTTCTTTCTGGTCTTTTTACTTAAGTCTTTGGATGTGGCTAAACTAGGTTAATCCATAGGGGTACATGATCTGTAATTGCTTTCTGGCTCTACTTTTTCTGAATGTTTCAAATAATACCTCTATTGATGTTTCTAAATCTAGGACCTTGGGCTAGATTATTTGAATTAATTTGACTGACTGACCAGCATCTTAGATGGACCCACTAAAGAATCAGAAAGTATCAATAACTGATCAGAAATTTAAAAAATAAAATAAAGTGCTGAAAGAGGTGGAGAAGTTTTGGAATCTAAGTTTAAAAGCCCGTGACTTCAATATTCAAACCTCTTTACTATTTTAAATTCATTTTCAATTTAAATCTAATCTAGCTATTCGTGTGTGTGTGTGTGTGTGTGTGTGTTCACGTGCACGCATGCCAGGGTCTCTTGCCAAGAGCATCCAACTTTACATGGGTCCTGGGGAATTAAACTCAGGTAGGCAGGCTTTGCAAGCATGCAAACTTTAACCACCAAGTCATCTCTCTAGCTCTTTTTTTTCAAAGTTCTTGGAGCTCTTTCAACAGCTAAATTTTAAAGGTTTTTACTCCACATTTTCTCTGAGTTGATATCATCTGTATATAGTCTAGTCGAATATATGGAAAATATGTACTTCTATTTATATTAAACATAGTGACTCCATATCCTAGAAAATATATAACCAGCATCTATTCTCTTTATAATTAATATATTTTGTAATTAGCATTCTAAAGATTTAGTATTTCTTCTATAAATGATTCTAAAGCACAAAAATTCACAGCCTCTCTCTCTCTAAAGATAAAGGTTCCTCTATCCATAGTTACCATGTGAGAAAAATCTCGTTTGATTCATTTTTGGAATGTATTATCAGAGAGAAGATGAAAAGATATAGTGATAAAAATGACATTAGAAATGACATTAAATACTTTCTTAGCATTCAATTCCATGAACTTGGATAATAAAGGTCAAACTTAACATAGAAATATCTAAATAATTACTGAATAAACACAAAGATCTTGATAGTTGAATGAGGTGTGATCCAGTTTAAGTTCAAAATTAAAAATAACAGATTGTGATTTAAGTTAGACTTTTTCATTCTGTAAATTGCAAACCTGGATACATAGTAATACTGAGATTGATATAAATTTCACAAAGAGAATAGTTCCCTATGTACCTGTCAATGTCATGGACTGATGCTCATATCAAACAACTGGTAATTACTAAGAAAAAAATACTCTTTTTCTGTGGTTTTTCGAGGGAGGGTCTCACTCTAGCTCAGGCTGACCTGGAATTCATTCTGTAGTCTCAAGGTAGCCTTGAACTCACGGTGATCCATCTACCTCTGCCTCCTGAGTGCTGGGACTAAAAAAAAAAAAGAATTGCTCACCGGGTGTGGTGATGCACGTCTTTAATCCCATCACTCACTAGGGAGGCAGAGGTAGGAGGATCACCATGAGTTTGAGGCCACCCGGAGAATACAGAGTGAATTCCAGGTCAGCCTGGGGTAGAGTGAGACCCACCTCAAAAAAAAATTACTCAAATTTTTAAGCAAACATACCTTTCACATATTTTATGGTCTGTACAGAGTAGAATTTGAGCAGATCAATTACAGCTTCATTACTTAAGAATAGCACTGGAAAGAATGAGTTTCTGGTTTTACTTGGCCTGACCCACCTACATCCAAAATAATATGTATGAATTAGTTGGATTGTATTTTGGGCTGAAAACCAGTGTGTCTACCTCTCATTTCATGTGGGAATTGCTGTTTTTAGTCATGTATTTACATCTAGATTTTTTAAGAGAAAATGCATGCCTATTTGGATGAAAGAGTCTATTCACTGAAATGCAGCCTGGTGGCCAAAATCTAACTCCTATAATTGTCAATAATTAACACTCTTTCCTATCTTATAAGCCACCCCCAAAATACCTAAATCCATCCTGGCATTACTACGTCTCTTTAAAGTATCCATTAAGCATCATGTGTAAAATTCACTGACATCTGAGGCTTTTATTTCTACGTGTTTTTTTTTTTCTTTCTTCCTTTTTTTTTTTTTTTTTTTTTTTTTTTTGGTAGGGTTTCATACTAGTGTAGGCTGCCCTGGAATTCACCATGTAGTTTTGTTTTCAGCTGGACTCAAACTCACAGTGATTCTCCATTCTCAGCCTCCTAAATTCTGGGATTAAAGTAGGTACTAGGGAATTGAACTTGGGTCATTAGGTTTTTTTTTTTTTTTCAGACTGAAAAATTTTTTATTCATCATTTATTCCACAACCAAATAAGTCATAATTTAAAATTGTAACATTTTTACAAGGTAAAGGAGAATTACATTAACAAAACAGACAGCAGCACTAAACAGGTGTTTCTCTGTTCCCATGACGAAAAACGCATGGCTTTACACACATTTCACCACGATCTGGGGCGAGGCAAACAACCCTGTGAAACAAACCGCCCAGTGACGAGAGGTGAGCTACAGAGTTCCTCCTGTCACTTTACCGCAGGATGGAAACATCCCCAATGCGACTGACTCAAACCTCTCATCTCACACGCCTCGCCTTGGCTTTTGTCTTGGTTCCTCAATCCCATCCGAATCCAGAAAGGCATCTGTACTTACAAACACAATTCCACGTCCCTGAGGACCTGAGCACAGGCTGGCGTTGATGAGCCTGTGAGCAACCTTATCCCGAGCCTCCAGGGAAATCAGAGCCCAGCACAGAGCACGGGCACCATTTCTTTAGACAACAGTTTAACTGTCAACTGAGCTCTGACACCTGACAGGCCATATGCATTTCATACGCAAACCAAAATACTGTCATCATCTCATTTCCTTTGTTTTGTACGAATGTTGAGTAGACCATCCAAGTGGAAAACAAAGAAACAAACAAAAAAACCCAAAAAACCAGAAACAATGAAAACTGAATGTTCAAAGTGTTTAGGTCAAAAAGCAAAGCAGTCCTTTGCAGTCGGGCTCATTTGTTTCTGGGCTGGGAGGCCATGTAGAGGGCGACCAGGCAGTAGATGGTCCCACCCAGAGTCAGCGCCATGGTGGTCCGGTAAAACATCTGGTCAGGCAAGCCTCGTTTCAGGTGGATTGGCACACCGTCTGATTTCTGGAAGAACTTCTGCAGCTCTGGGACTTTGTTCTTCCCGGCATAGTCATATGGAGTCACACTGGAGGTCAACTTAGTCGGCGTCGCAAATATGATGGGCGGTGCTTCTGCGGAGACCGCAGACTTTAAACCCTGCGGGCTGTAGGCTTCGGAAGCCCAAGCTCCGGCCAGCTTCTGCGTGAAGCCGCTGAACTTGTAGTACATGTTGGCCCCGCTCGCCCGCGCGACGGCCACAGAGAAAGGCGGGTCATTAGGTTTTATAGGGAAGCACCTTAACTAACCACTGAGATACCGCTCCAGCCCTCCTACTTTTTATCCGCAAACATAAATGGATAAGGAGCCAAAAAAGCATGACTATGTAAAAATATGAAATGTGGAATGAGTCAAGGTGATCACTGTAGAATGTAAATTGAGTATGTTTTGAGTGTTGGCTACTCATCATAGGGATCAACCTATGAATAACCAAGGAAACAAGTTTTCCTTCACTGTTCTGCTTACATTTTCTACCTTATTTCTCCTCCTTAGTTCCCTAAGACTCTTAGCTGGACTTTAAAAAAATACTCCATTTTCCTGAAATTTTTATAGCTTAATTTCTCTTTATACCTCAATAAAATTACATTATGTATATGTATTGCATTTTCATTATAAAGAATCCAGGTTCATCTTAGGCTGATTCAATTCCCTAGCTATTGTGCATACAGCAATGAACATGGATGTGCAGGTATCTCTGCAGTGGGGTGTAGAGTACTTTGGGCATATGCCCAGAAGCAAGGTAGATTGGTCATAGGTAGCTCAATTTGTACCTTTTGTGGAATCCTCCGCACTGTTTTCCATGGGGTAAACATCTACGAAGTGAGGTAACTCAGGTCTCAAAAGATAAAAATTATATGTTTTCTCTCATATGCATATCCTTAACATTTAATGCGTGCATATATGTAAATAAAGGTATGTGAGAGCAGGTACAAGCTATGAATCAAGGTAGAAGACCAGAAGACGGGCAACACGAGGTGATGAGAAATGGGAATAGGACAGAAAGAAATATCTACTATAGAAGTGGAAAGGAGGGTCTAAGGGGAAACAGATGGTGGTAAAAGAGTGAGGGAGGCTGGCGAGATGGCTTAACAGTTAAAACGCTTGCCTGCAAACCAAAAGAAGAAGGTTTGATTCCCCAGTACCCACATTAAGCCAGATGCACATGGTTGCATGCATCTGGAGTTTGTTTGCAGTGGCTAGAGGCCATGGCATGCCCATTCTCTCCCTGCCTCCCTCCCTCCCTCCCTCCCTCTTGTTCTGTCCTTCTCTCTAATAAATAAAAAATAATAATAATTAAAAAGTGATGGGAAGGGAAAGAAACAAAATTGTTGGAAACACACCAAGATCAAATTCAATTATTTGTATGCTATGAATAAATGTTTTAAAGGCTTCAAAAAATACCAGTAATTCCAGTTTTTTCTACCTGGTACTATCCTGTCTTTTACTGTCAAATTAATTTGCTATAGATTACTTCTGATTCTATTATTCCTTTACATGACAGCTGGTTATCTCAGGATCCAAATATCTCAAGTGAGAAGACATTAGCTCTCTTGATATGTTATCACCTCTTTAACATATAATAATAGCTAATGTTCTTTGTACTTTGTGCTAGCTAGGCACTGTCTAAAGTATCTTCTGAAAAATAGCTGATTTAATTTTCACAATAATAAAATAGGTATTATTTCTACATTACTTATGTAGATGAGGCAAAAATACTCAGAAAGAGAAAATAATTTCACTATAATTCAAGAAAGATTTTTTTATTACAAACATGGTAGTAAACATGGTCAGTAAGCTAAAACAGGGCTATAAGGGAGGGAGGAGAAGGGAGGATTTAAGGAAATGGTATTTTATATATGTAAGTAGAAGAACAGAATACTGGGGATTGAAAGGCCTAAATGAGATCAGGGGAAAAGACTGAGTAAAGGAAGGGTGGGGAAGGGTTAATCAAACTCTAAGAAGGTATAAATAAGTCATAAGGAAACCTACTATTTTGGTCAATGGCACACTCAGAAGGCATAGATTCTTATTAGAAAAATTTCAGTGCCAGGGATTGGATACCTTGCAGTAGGTTGTTGGCCAGGGAGGTCCCTGATGCCCCAAAACATTACAGGCCATTGCCAAGGCTCTTGGTTTCCCACCAGGAATAGATGGTAAGACCCTGTTGCTGAAGACAAAACATGCGTAGCATGCAAGGTCACTGAGAAGTCTTGCTGGAGCTGAGCTGAAAAACTCCTCCATGTAGACCAACTGACAGAAAGCTGGAAAAAGCTACACTGCATGCAAATCCATGGGAGAGAGAAGTCATCAGTGGGATAAACAACAGTGGACACTGCAAGCCTTACGTTTGGCCAGCCAGGCCAAATGAGCCAAAAGGTGCAATAGTTGCATGTCTGTTATGGGAGAAACAAACTGCTCTCTAATTGGACTGGAGACCCGTTTCACAGGAAGGAACACATGTCTGATACTGAAAACCTATTTTGGGAGAAATCATGAGCCCTAGAGGTGTAACGCCTCCTGGTATCTGACTAAATGCATATATTATGCTCATCAAACTGCCAAGTAAGCACTTCTCTTAATGTTCATACCCATATATTAATGCTACCCTCACTTTTGGTTAGAAAAGCTTCCCTTTTCGGATGGCAGTGACCTCTAGGATGCCTCAAAAGGCACCATAGTGCTGAGAAGACGCGGCAGAATAGTGCTCAGCAAGGAAACATCTCCATCCCACCTTTCAAGGCTCAGGGTCCATTGTGGAAGAGGTGGCAGAAAGAATGTAAGAGCCAAAGGAAAGGTAGGACTCCTTATAATGCACTCTTCTAGACATAAAAGGGCCTATATATCCATGACCTCACAGTGCCTGACACTACCTACACAAGACCATCGTAATGGGAGGAAAAGATGACATCAAAATAAAAGAGAGATTGATTGAGGGGGGAGGGGATATGATGGAGAATGGAGCTATGAAGGGGAAAGTAAGGGGAGGGAATTATCATGATTTATTGTCTATAATTATGTAAGCTGTCAATAATATAAAAAATTATTCCAACCCAGACTGCCTGACTCATAATCTGATGTTATTATTAAGTATATATCATACTTAAATATCTAATATTATATCTAAGTCTATAACAAAATGGTCATAACACAATCTTCTGATCTATCCCATGTGACTTACTCTCCTTTAAAACTATTACTATGTACTTTGCACATATCATATTTTTATATAGCTTCCCAAGTCAACCTTCCTATATCTGGTACAAAGCCTAGAATACAGTATATACTGAAAGACATATATTTAATTAAATAGTATCAAGTCATATAGTCTTACTTTGTAATAACACTGCAAACATCTATGTGGTGGTTTGAATCAGATGTCCCCCATAAACTCATGTGTTCTGAATGCTTGGTCCCCAGGTGATGGTAATGTTGGGAGATGGAGCCTTGCTGGAAGAAGCATGTTGTTGAGGGTGGGCATAGGTATGCTAGATCCAGCTTCCACTTGCCAGAACTTGGCTCACTCCCCAGCTATAGTTTTCCACCTGCTGTGGCAGAAGTGATGTCCAGCCTCTGTTAATGCCATGTTTTCCTCTACCATCATGAAACTTCCCCTCAAGACTATAACCCCTCCCCCCAAAAAATCTTTCTTCTCATCAGCTGCTTTTGTTCAGGTACCTTATCCCAGCAGCAAGAAGTTAACTGCTACGATTTAAAAATATATACACATATAGACATTCTGCCATATCACGGTTCCTCCTGCACATTTTTTGAGATTGTAGGGCAGAATGATATGTGTGATTTTTTTCTTGACTCTTTTGCCTAGGACTTTGACTACTAGAATCTCTCTCTTCAAGCTACTCTTTTCCTTTGGTCATATTGAGATTTTTCTAGTCAAACACAAAATAACTTATACATTCATTCCATAAAATATTTATGCTACAAGTAAATTTAGAGCTTGTGATTTGCACTGTGAATGTAGAAATATTGGAAGCATAGAAGTAAGCACATTGTTATAATATACACCCCATCTGCACACACATAATATGCCATTTGTGCTTTAAAGCCTCCAAATAAATTCCAGTATAGTTCCTAAGAGAAATCTTGGGAATTCCTTACATGAAAATAACAGAAATCTCTTTCATAGTCATAGTACTTTGAACTTTACAAAATGCTTGAAAAATATCACATTTAATCTCACAGCACAACTTGGAAGTAGGTGTGGTTAACTCATCTTTACAGATATTGAAACCAATTGTGAGACAAGTTAAGTTTTGTAACATGAAAGCTAGTGCTTTATATAATATGCCTTACTCCTTATTTATGCATCCACAAAACTAATAAAATGTATAAAACTAAATTATGAACTATTCAATAGTGTGTTATCAGGAAAATATAGCTCAAAGTCAGGAGACATGAGTTCGGGTCCTATTTCATCCATTTGATAGCTATGTGATCTCAGGCAAATTTACATCTGAGACTCAGATTTTTAGTTTGAAATTATGTAATGTCTACGTTTCTTTCAGTTAATATATTCTATGTTTATTTAATGGCTCATGTAAAGAAATACAGTAGTCTACTTAGCAATACCCAAATTCAAAAACATATTTAATACTGTTACTTGGGGGGATGGAGAGACAGCTAAGCAGTTAAAAGTGCTTGTTTGTAAAACCTGACAGCTTGGGTTTGATTCCCCAGTACCACGTAAAGCCAGATGCACAAACTAGCGCAAGCATCTGGAGTTTGTTTATAGTGGCAGGAGGCCCTGGTGTACCCATTTTCTCTGTGTCTTTTTTCACTCTCTCTTTCTTTCTTCTTTACATACATACATAATAAATAAATAAATAATTTTAATAATACTGTCCCTTGGAGCTTTCACAATATTAGTCTTTTGTAAATTGAAATCCTAGCTCAGCTATTGATTAGCCAAATGACTTTGGACAGATTACCCAAGATCTGTTAATCTTAGTTTTTCCACCTGCATAATAAGAATATTAATGGTGGCTCCATAGGAAGATTACTGTGAGAACTATGCAAAAGCTTTGTCATAGTGTATTACTCATAGCAATTACTCAAGAAGTGGTAGTTGTCATGTTGACTATCATATTTATGGCAAAGTGAGGACAGTGTGCAAGAAAAACACAGCAAGGGTAGACAACTAGAAGCAGGCTTAAAAATGTACCAGAAGGTAAGAAGAGCAGGCAAGAGTCATGTAGTAATATAGTATGCATAATAGAGCATTATCAGGAAGGAGACAGAAGATGAGATTCCATTTTCAATGTCCCACAGAAACAGTGTTTTTGGTTACAACTCAAGCATGATAATATCTATGTGGGAACACTAGTCTAGCTAAAAGGCTTTAATTTGCTGGTGGAACAAAAGAAAATTCATGAGATGATATACTGAAGAGACCAGGACAGATTACACTAGCCTACTCATAGAACCTGTTAAAGAATACTCTTCCCAGTCCCACAGTGGACAGACCCCACATACCCCTGTGTGACTACGTGAGTGAGTTAACTCACACAAAGAACATATATCTCAATGGCCAGAGAAAAATCTTAGCAACTGGCTGAACTTTATTGTGGTGGCAGAAAGCACAGAACCTTGAACCTTTTAGGATAATGTTCTAAGAAAAGTAGAAAGCCTTCAGCAGAAGGCCTGGCTTTGTGAGATTAAGAGAAAGCGTAGAATTATAATACTTCCTCAACCTAGGAAATAATAAGATTAAAGTGAACATGTCCTGGGAAATTTCTAAGAGGCTCCTATAATGTCTGGACAGACTCACTGGTAAGGATTTTTCTCTAATGAAAGCCATTCAGTAAAGACTAAAGGAGATGACTATGTTAAGTGTGAATACAGCAAAGCAAAGCTTTGGAAAATATAAACAGCTATGAAACTTTGATATCACAGAAGTAAAATGAACCTCCAAAGAAATGGATATTTATGGCTTTCATGTCAAAGAATTATCAATAAATAAATATACAACTTAGACATGTGCATACAATCAGTTATGATTCAGCCTTACAAAAGAAGAAAGTCCTGCTATTTTAAGTAATATTAATGGAAATTGGAAGACATTATGTTATGTTTAAAAAGCCAGATGCACAAAAACAAATATTTCATGATATTTGGAACCTGAAATAATTCTATTGATAGTAATAGAAAATAGAATATTTTCCAAGGACCGGGGTAGGAGGAAGAGGATAGATGATGTTTGAAACACATAAAGCTTCAATTATATGTGGTAAGTTCTGGCCATTGACTATAAATCATAGTCCTGTTAATATTATATTGCATACTTAAAATTTGTTAGGATGATGAATTTTTTGCTAACTTCATACCATCAAAATACTATAGGTAGTAATTAAGACAAAGTAATCTTTCAGATGTAATGGCTATGCTTATGAACTTGACATTAATGATGTCTTCATGAACGCATTATTATTGCCACACTCATTGAGAGTATGTACTAAATATTTACAGCTTTGTATATGTCAGTCAAACATCAAGAATGTGGCTTCACAAACAGAAAGCAATACTGATCTAATAGCCCTAGGAAAATATTTATGCTTTTAAAATCTCTGTCTCATTTTAGTGATGATAGTAAGAATACACATTTTATCAAGGAAAATAATGCATACAAAGGACATAAGCAAAGGACAAGCATATAATAGAACTGTCCCTCAGTATTATTGAAGATTGGTTCCAGGACACCTCAAGATACCAAAATCCAAGAATTTTCAAGTTCTTGGCATAAGATGGCATAGTGTATGTATGAATATTTAGTACATTCTTTAAACCATCTATAGATTACTTACATACCTAATTTTAATGTAAATGCTACATAAATAATCATTGTGCTATACTCATTAGAGAATATCTCATTTTCCTAGACGTTCTGCTAGATGCCTCTCTCTGCTTATCTACAACAATCTACTTAATGTCTACTTCAGCATAATTCTTGAGGTAAAAGCACAACGCCATCAATTAGCAACTCCAAATTAATTTTGAACCTACTTTTGTATTATGGACCATTACCATAGAGGCTAAATATTTTTTCAGCCTCCCTTGCAACTAAAGCAAGCCATGAACCCCAGTACTTCACAATGAGATGCAAGTTATCTTCTTAGGAAATTTGAACATAGCCATAATTTTACTTTCTTCTCTTATAAAATAGTCAAGTCAGCTTCATTTTTCCCATTCTTCCTACTTGAATGTGGGAATGATGTCTAAAGGTACAGCAGCAATTTTATGGTCATGTGAAAAAGGCTAGAAACATTCACAGAAATGTTTAAGGATGTAAACACCATCACCAATATTCTGTATTCTAACTTTTGTTATGTGATTTCAAATAAGCCCACAAGCAGGGCATAGTGGTGCACACCTTTAATCCCAGCACTCGGGAGGCAGAGGTAGGAGGATCACCATGAGTTTGAGGCCACCCTGAGACTACATAGTGGATTCCAGGTCAGCCTGGGCTAGAGTGAGGCTCTACCTTGAAAATACAAAAAATAAATAATAAAATAAATTATACTCACAAAACAGAATACTATATATTTTTGAACTTTAAATATTCTTTTGCTTGCACCCAAACTATATCTTAGTTGATATGAGCAAAACATTTTGTATATAGAAAGTGTTAAAATTGTTCATTGATGCTACCTTTAAGCATTTATATATAACTTTTCTATGGAGCAAAAAGTAACTACTACGATATAGAGTATTTGCTCTGATATCTATGTTATCAGAAGTGGCATTTACATAATTTTCCTGGGCATTGTCCACACAGCCAGCCATTTTTGTTCATTTTATATTCTCAACCTTCATTTTCTTGAGATAAGAGCTTCATGTAGGTTGACTTTGAACTCTCTATGTAGCTGAGGATAACCTTAAACTACTCATCCTCCTGAGTGCTGGTATTACAGATGTGTGCCAGCACACACACTCCTTTTTGTTCTTTTCTGACTGCTTTTATGTTAATTGAATGTTCTTATGATTCATTTTTTTCTTTTTAAGTATTATTTTTTTAAATTTTACTTATTTGAGAGAAAGAGAAAGAGGCAGGGAGAGAGAAAGTGAGAGAGAGAGAATGGGTGAGCCAGGGCGTCCAGCTGATGCAAATGAACTCCAGATGCTTGTGACCCTTCTCCATCTGGCTTACGTGGGTCCTGGAAAACCAAACCTGCGTCCTTTGGCTTTGCAGACAAGTGCCTTGGCCACCAAGCCATCTCTCTAGCCCTCAACCTTCTTTATTAATCAGAGTTTTATTAGATACATCAAAGCAGGACAACTAGTAGGATGCAATCTTAAATTCCAAAAATGATAAAATAATTTCCGTCTCTTAAATGTCTGACCACCCAAAATCTTTAAAGTCAAAAACATACAATATCATTTTTCATTTAAAAATAAGGTATGTATAGCTTCTTTCAATATTAATCAGACTCAGGAGGAGCAAGGAAATTTAGCACATGCTGTGGTCTGAATGTAGTTTTTCCTTCAAGAGTTCATCTGTTGGAAGCTTGATCTCCAAGGTGGTAGTGTTCAGAGATACTATGGAACTATTAAGAGGTGGGACCCAGTGGGAGATTCTTAGGTTAATTGGATGCATGTTCACATGAGAATTGTGACATCTCAGACTTTAAGCCTTCTTGTCCTGTGATATGGTCTCTTTATCCTATATGTACACCTGCCATTATGGCACCACTTGCCATGATGCTTTCACCAGAGCCAAGTTGATCCTGGTATCATGATCTTACAACTCCAGAACTATGAACTAAATAAGCTTCTTTACCATGTAAAACTATCTAGATTCAGATATTTGTTACAGTAATGAAGTACAAATTAACGTAAAGCATTATTAGGTTTACAGCAATATTGCACTAAAATGACAAAGAGTTCCCATATATACCCTGCCTCTACATATCTTGTCTAATTATGAATACTGGCCACCAGCGTAGTTTAACTGCTCTATGCTACCTCTATTTTTTAATCTTTAAGATGTTCTTACTGAGTGTTTATCTTTAGGAATGCAGCATTATCATAGCTAAATTAATTTATTCACAGTTCCCTGAAAGAGCCATGTGTTTTTTTTTCTTCTTTTCCATCTTTAATTTATTTACGAAGTGAAAGAAAAGGAATGCAATGTATTTTAATTCATATAATATGAAAATAGTTTCTTCTTCCTTCATTCTCTCTCTCCCATATATGCTTTTGCCTTGGATGGTCAAAAGTAAAAGCAGCCTCTTCCAAAGTCTGAATTTCACTGCCAGATACTATGTTTTCCTAGAGCATTTGAAGGTCTTTATATGAAATCTCATTTTAAAATTCAAATATTCCTAGCGTAACAGTCCACATAATAGCTAATATCCCTTACAGTTCTGATATTCTGTAATTTTATCATTTAAAGGGTTATATTCTTCACATCTGTGACTCACAGTATCATTACTGTTTATAAACCAGTCTTTGAGATGGTGAACTCCTAACCTGATTTTTTAAAATATTCAACACTAAGCAGTAATTCTGTTTTCTAACAGTTTCTTTTTCATATGAAAAGCTTTGGAGAATGCCTCACTTAATAAAAATTCAGAAATGTAATAACATTCAGAATTTGTGATCCTTGATTTTAAAAAGAGGTAATAGAAATTCTAATGAAAGTAATCACTTTAACAACCTGCAGGTCTCTCCCATCTGCAACAGAAAGTGGACTTTTTTATGTTTTGAACTAACCATTCTTATTAGTATTCATGAAGGTTTTGTGAGAAAGAGCTATCTAAATGATGGTGTCTTTGGTGACTTTTGTCTCCCAAAGTAATATACTAAATTGAAAACCATTTTCTGTATGCATGTATGTCTGCCTGTCTATCCCATGATTCACTACTCAATACTATAGGCATGTAAGATCAAATTCAAATATCATCAAATTTACCTTGTAATTTCAGATCCACATAACAAGACAAAGAATAAAAATTTGCATTCATTTTAGGTATATTTTATGAAAACTTACCCCACTTATATCTTGGTAGTTAGAGTGAAGAAATGGATGGAGTAAAGAATTTTTTGACAAAATAAGATTTATTATTGTTATCAAGATGGTTTTAGCTTGAGTGTGTGTGTGTGTGTGTGTGTGTGTGTGTGTGTGTAACTGTGTGACTGGACTGGAATGTTATGTAGGGATTTTAAGCATCTGCTACAAACTTAACTCGCAAATTTACTTCTCTTCTTAAATATAGAAATGTATAATACTAAAATAGTGCCATAGAATTTTCCACATGAAAATCTCTCCAGCTTGATATTTCCTTAGTATGAATAATCTTACAGTTGGTTCCATGTATCCTTTCTTTGTTTTTTTTTTATTTTTTTATTTTTTTGAGGTAGAGTCTTGCTCTAGCCCAGGCTGACCTGGAGTTCAGTATGTAGTTCCAGTCTGGCCTTGGACTCACAGTGATCCTCCTACCTCTGCCTCCTGAGTGCTGGGATTAAAGGCGTGTGCAACCACTCCCGGCCCACCATGTACTCTTTTTTACAATAGAGTTATAGCCAATCAGATATCCTAAGTAAGTGTGAGTTCCATGGTACATACTGCCTCATTTTGGGGTTAGAATCCCTGGTATAAGTAGAATTCTTCATTGATTCTCAACTAACCATGAGATTCAAAGGCTTCAAGTCAGCTTTATTTGCATTGCAGCTAGGTCTCTTCTACTTGTCTATTCATTTTCAAGACTTAACTTATGCCACCTTCTTCAGGAAGATATTAACTTTCTATTTTGAACTAGTCTTTCTCTGCATTCCTATAATGCCCTATAAATCTTTGGGTCTTAGTAGTCATCACAGTATACATTATTTGTTTTCACATTTGCCCTTATAGGATCCACTCATGGGAGAAGCCATGTTTATATCGTCTCTATACTCCCAGAACTAGGTATGCATTTGGTAAAACTTCAGGGAATTGAACTGAACATTTCTTTTTTATTTAAAATATTTTATTTTTATTTATTTATTTGATAGAGAGAGAGAGAGCATGGTTGCACCAGGGCTTTAGACACTGCAAATAAACTCCAGACATGTGTGCCCTCTTGTGCATCTGTGTAATGTGGGTCCTGGGGAATGCCTTAACTGCTAAGCCATCCCTCCATCCTTGAACATTTTTATTTAACAAAGGAAAAATGAGTATTTTGGTGAACATATAGTATCAATCTTAAGAAGTATGAACTAAATACCATTTTAAAACCCTTTCTGTTCCTTAGGAAGGAAAGAGCATATAATAATAACTTTTATTTTCTATTTTTAAATGAAAAAGTCCTTTACAACATACTAAGCCTCCAAGTATGATGTAAACCTATACTGACAAGTAGTAGATCTTAATAGGCAGTTAAGACCTCAAAAGGAGTTTTTATAGGATGTTACAAGGAAATTAAATCCTTATGGTACATTCAAATGTGGGTCAAAATATCAGCATACTCCTTTGGGACTATGGCAATGTCCCATCTCATCAAAAAGGCTCTAATTGTCAGTAATGTTTATTTCAAATCTAGTTATTATCCCCATTATTCTTCCAGTACCTGCCAGAAAACATTATTACTTCCTCAATTCCCTACTCCTTGAGTCAGGACTTTGCATGCCAACACCCATGGCAACATCAGTTTGCAGCACAACCTGTTTTCTTTCTACCTAATTGACAATAAATATTCTAGCCAACCATCCATGATATACAAGGGATTTTTAGAACCAGCCATCAGCAAAATTTATACCAAAATAAATCCACTTAGTTTAGCAAGTGTTTTAGCCTGTTCATGCTATAGACTGGGTAGCTTAGAAACAATGGTAATGCATTTTCCACAGTTCCAGAGGCTAGGAATTCTAAGATCAAATTGTTGGAAGATTTCCTATCTGGTGAGGTCTTGTTTCCTCATTCATAAGTGACTGGCTTTTCCTAGTGTCTTCACATAGTGAAAGAGAGAATTTCATAGAGGCTTCATTTTACATTACTGTAGCAAAATGCCTGAGGTATTTAAGTTATAGAAAGGTGAAGTTTAATTTTTGTCTCACAGTCTTGAAGATTTCAACCATTAATATTATGGATCCATTGCCTTCGGGCCTGCAGTAAGGCATCATATTATCACAGGGAACATAAAGCATAGCAAAGTCATTCACATTATGGCACCCAAGAAGCAAAGGAAGAAAGGAAGAGACCAGAATCCTGCAATTCTCTTCACATAATGCCCCTAAAGACATAAATTCTATGACTAGGCCCACATCTTTTTAAAGTTTCTACCACTTTGGTACCTTAAAGCTAAAGACCATGCCTTTAATACCTGGGCCTTAAGAAGACATTCATGATCTAAACTATTGTAGGCATTAATCTCATTCATGAATATGGAGCCTTGATGGTGTTATCAACTTCCAGATAGATGCCATTTTAATAGCATTATCTTGGGGACAAGGTTTCAATATATGAATTCTGAGAATGCACATATATTGAGACTACTGTAGCCAGTATCTGTTATTTTCATAAAGAAAACATATTTTCCTCTTTTTTTTTTTGGTGTTTTGAGGTAGGGTCTCACTCTAGCTCAGGCTGACCTGTAATTCACTATGTAGTCTCAGGATGGCATCAGACCCCGGGTGATCCTCCTACCTCTGCCACCCAAGTGCTGGGATTAAAGGCATGGGCCACCATGCCCAGCAAGAGTTAATCATTTAATTAATCAATTAATTAATCATTTATGATCCCTTAGATCTCCTTAGTTCTCTACACCTTTTCTCAGATGCCTTACCAGTCACAGTATTTCATTTGGAAATTAGATTGCAAAGGAAGACTATTATGCTTTCTGTAAATATCTGCATTTAAATAGTAGAATCCTTGGCCTTACCTATTACCAATACTCATTTAATAAGTTTAACCTTATATTCCATAATAAAGTTAATTATTTATGATGATTCCTTCTAATGTCTGTTTCCTCATCTAATGTCACAATTAGAATCATAGAGTCTTAGGATAAGAAGAAAAAAATAAATTTATTTAATTATATTTTTTGAGCAAGGCCTTTAATCCCAGCACTGTGGAGGCAGACGTAGGAAGAATGCTGTGAGTTTAAGGCCAGCCTGCAACTATAGGCCAACCTGGTCTAGAGTGAGACCCTATCTCAAAAAGTCTGTATATATATATTTTTTTCCAATTATGTAAGCTATGATAATATTCTTTTTTGTCAAAAACTTTAATTTTTTACATGGGTAATGCAGTTGCATAGTTCAAAAATATATGTACAAATGTTACAGATATGAGAGGTCACATAATTAAAAGTCTCACTCCTCCCTTTCTTCCCTATCCATTGAATGTCTACACCTCTCCAATTTCTCCCTAGAGGTTACTATATTGTGTACCACTTCAGAGTGTATTTAGGAAAATGCAATAGACATTTTAAATTTGTTTAATTGCAAGAGAAGAGAGAGAGAATGAATGAGCATGTCAGGGATTATTGCTACTGCAAACAAACTCCAGATGCATGTGCCACTTTGTTAATCTGGCTTTTGTGGATACTGGGGAATTGAATCTAGGCTATCATATTTTGCATGCAATGGCCTTTAACCACTGAACCATCTCCATGACCCAAAATACCTCATCTTTAAATATTCTTAATGGATATAACAGTCTTGCACATGTTATTAAAAGTACCAATATTTTCTCAACTGTTGTCCCACCAGAATTCCGTATTCTAACTCACTCTATTCCCAATTGACATATAAATTTACCTAAATGACAATGTATCAATTTTCTGAATGAAATTGCCACCACTTGCTTCTCCCTGACTCTAGCTTAATTAGTACTTAATGTTTTAGTCACCAGTTACAGAATTTCCGTTTTACTCTCTTGTATAGATTTTAGGGAGTTTTTAAAATAGTCCATTATTTCATTCATTTTACAATATTTCCCCTTATTTTCCTTACCATATTAAATATAGTCATTTGAAATTGTTCAAACTAACTCCTTAATTTTGATGACCTCAGAATCTTACTATTTTTATACATTTGTTAGTTTTATTTTTATGCTGAGCATTGAGCAAATACTCTCACTGTATATTACTGGATCCTGCATCTGAAAACTTATATAACCATGGGTTAAGAATCATTTTATATTTTTATTTATTTATTTATTTATTTGAGAGAGATAGAAAATAAGCACACCAGGGCCTCCAGCCGCTGCAAACCAAGTCCAGATACATGCACCACCTTGTACATCTGGCTTATGTGGATCCTGGAGAATTGAACTTAGGTTCTTTGGCTTTGCATTCAAGCACTATTACTACTAAGCTATCTTTCTAACACAGACTAATCATTTTTGAAAAAGTTAATAATACTATAAATTTAGGAATTAAGAGTGCATGATCATGTGCTATTATTGTCATACATTTTACTTTTATATATGTTATAAAACTCACACAATTTATTATTTTGTTCTTAAAGGTAAATTACTGAGGACTTTTGGGAAGGATGGTAACTAAAAGATACCTCTGAGCACATACCCAAAGGAATATATAACCTACTATAGAGATCCATGCTCATCCATATTTAAAGCTTCTCTTTTCACAATAGCAAAAAAATAACTAAATAGGTACTAGCCTAGATATCAATCAAGAGATGAATGGATAATGAAAATGCCATATATATAATTGAATTTTATTCATATGTAAAGAAAAATAAAGTCATTAAATTTGCAGGAAAATTGATAGAACTAAAAAATATTAAGAAAGGTAACCAGGCATAAAAATACTAATATCATATCTTCTTTGTCATACGTGGTTCTTAGTTTCTAAATTTAAATATGTGTATCTAGTAAATGTGGAGAAAGGCCAGTAAACTAAAAAGTGGCCCATAAGACTGAATAACAGAGGACTTGAGGGAGAGGGATGAAGAGGACAGTAGAACACATGAGATAGATATTAAAGTGGAAGAGGTAATACTGGAAGCAAAAAAAATGTTATAGCAAGGAAAAGGATGAGCATAGAGAGCCAACAAAAAGAAAATGTTATGAAAGTACAATAAGGAAACTTGTAGTTTGGAAGGTAATTTAAAAATAAATGAATAACTGACAAAAAGAAAAATTTAAAAAGCTGCCTCAGGGCTTGAGAAATGGCTTAGAGATTAAGGTGCTTGACTGTGAAGCCTAAGGTCTCATGTTCAACTCTCCAGATCCCATGTAAGCCAGATACGCAAGGTGATGGAAGCATACAAGGTCAGACATGCACACTTATTGTTGCAAGCATCTGGACTTCAATTACAGTGGCTGGAGGCAGTGGTATGCCAATTCTTTCTCTCTCTCTTTCCTTCTCCCTCTCATAAAAAGGCCAGACTGTTGGGCTTGCCTCAAAAATAGAATAGAACAGAATAGAATAAAAATAAATAAAATAAGAATCTGCCTCCATATAATACAATGAAGGAAAAGGGTCAGGATAAGAAAGTATAGATTCTATTCCAAAAAGAGAGAGTTAATCATAAAAAATTAAGATCCTATGTTTGGTGGTTTGAATGTAAAATGTCTCATGTGTTTGAACACTTGGTCCTGAGCTGGTGGTGCATTTGGGAAGGTTGTGAAAACTTTTCTTAGTGTGGGTCACTGAGAGCAGGCCTTAAGGTTTTGTGCACAGGACCCAATTCCTGTTAATCTGCTTCCTGCCTGTCTATGTGATAAATGGATGATCCTACCATGCCTCCTCTGCCATGATGGACTTTTCCCTCTGTAACTGAAAGCCACAATAAGGGTTTTTTTTTTTTCCTTCACTAAATTCCTTCCAGTTAGGTTATTTGTCCATATCAATGAAAAAGTGAGTAATAAAATTAGTATGAAGAAGTGGGCCATTTTAGTATACTTGATCATGTGTTTCTTAGTCTTTTGGAACTGGTTGGTGGGAGAAATGGGGAAGAATTTCCAATGTTATGTTAGAGAAACTGTAAGCTATAAGCAGAGCTTACAACGTCGTTGAAAGACCAGGTTAAGAGAAATGAGGATAGTAGAAGTCTGGTACATGAGGTTCCAAAGGAGAACAAGGATTCTATAAGGAACTTGGCTAGAGACAGTTCATGTAATATTGTGGAAAAGAATATAGCAACTTTCTGCCTATGTCCTGAGAATTTGAACAAAGTTGAATTTAAAATTAATAGACTATAGATGTGGTTGGTGAAGAACATTTCAAGCAGAAAAAAATATTGAGAAAAGAAGCAAAAGATTAAAAAAAGAAAGAAAAAAAATGGAACAACAAAAAATATTGAGTCTGTGGCATGGATTATGCAAATTGCTCTGATTCAGATTTATGATGAAAGTGACCAAAATGTGCAGCAGAAATATATAAAAACTTTGAAGTTTGACAAAGAAATAAATGTGAGCATACTTAAGGTTCTGGGAACTACAGAGTGGCTATAACTGTCATGGAGATTAGCACCATTACAGAGACAATAGGAAAAGTTCCCTCAGGATAAGACTCTACTCACTGAAGGCTCTAGCTTATGAAAATGGCAATTCTATTAAAAAGATATGGCCTAGGGCTGGAGGGCTGGCTTAGTGGTTAGGGCATATGCCTGCAAAGCCAAAGGACCCAGGTTAGATTCCCCAGGACCCACATTAGCCAGATGCACAAGGGGCATATGCATCTGGAGTTCATTTACAGTGGCTACAGGCCCTGGTGTGCCCATTCTCTCTTTCTCTTCTGTCTCTCCCTCTTTCTCTGTCAAATAAATAAATAAAAATAATATTACACTGAAAGAGATCTCTACTCCCCATTGTAAGCCTACCAAAGCTGCTATAGCTGTATTCCAAGGGGGATGCACTTCAACTCAAGCTGGCAGCAGAACTTGGCAGTGTCATCCATATGGTACTGCTTTTGGAGGAATGACAAAAAGAAAGACTGAGAAGATCATGGACTATTTCATCATGAAACCAGAAAGCTACTGAGGTCAAGCAATGTTGGGCAGGGTCAGATTCCCTGTAAACCTGGAAGAAAGCTTGAGAAGTCACTGCATGAAGCTGTGAAGGTGAACCCTAAGTTACAATGAAGACTCCAGAATGTTGGTAAGGTAAGGACCACAGGACATCCATCAAAGAAAGTTGCGGGCTCAAAGTCAATCTGGACCACAAGAGAGGGTGTGTGTGTGTGTGTGAGTTACAGGCAGCAAGAGTGGAGAGGCAGCACTACCCAAGACTTTTGGAACCCAGAAAATTTCATCAAAAGTCACTGATACAAGACATGAAGCTATAGGATTTGATTGATATTAGCCTTGATGGGGTTCCACCTTACTTGGGTCCAATCTTTCCTTGTTATAACTCCATTCTTCCACCTTGTAATGAATGTTTATTGTGTACCAGATATGTTGGGATTATATAGCTTGTGATTTAATTTTACTGGGCTAAAAGTTAATAGACTGCATTGAGTCTCAGATGAGACTTTGGACTTTGAACTTTTGAATAGTTAAGGTATTTTTTCATAGCCATGAGAAAGTAACTGGTGCAATGTGATAAGACAACAGAGCAGCATATGGTCCCTAGACAATCCAATTCCATCTACTTGGGTTTCCTCAAATGCTCCTCAAGGCCTACAAGTGCATAGAAGGACAACCCTGAAGGTGACCAATTTGCTGTGTGCTCACTTCTAATTAACTCCTTACTTTTATTCTTTCTTCCTGACATTCTCTTCCAAGGCAATCTTCCTGTACTCTATCAGTACACTTTTGGCATCCATTAGAGTAGTTCTCCTCTCTGTGAGAGAGTCTCTCTAACTGCCACAAACAATTTCATGTCCTATTCAGCAGGAAATAGTTAATGATCTGACATCATCACCCGTTGTCCTCTAACAGCAGATAGAGTGTCTCATCATAAGAGGGGAAATGAGAGAGGGGTAGTGTTAGCATGACTGGATCCCTGAAGGTAAATAGCACAAACTGACTTCTTATCTTTTGCCTAGTTCCCTAGAGACCTGTTTTTCCATTAACAACCAGGGCTCCTCCTGGGAGGGCGGTCTTTAATAGGATTTAAACATTGTTGTTGGTCAAATTCAGCCCCCAGAACTTGGTGCCAGAGCTAATCTCTTCCTAAGACAGCCTCTAGCCCTAACCAACCAGCTGTCCCTCTGGTTCACCTGGGCCAGAAGACAGCCCAGAACCCTAAGGTTATAAATACCTTTCCAAGAGGAGGGCAATCTCTCTCTCTCTCTCTCTCTCTCTCTCTCTGATCACTCGGGAACTTCCAGCTGTGGGTGAGCTTTTCCTTCGGCTGGGCCTGGGCTGCTTCATCCCAGGCCCAGGTCCAGCCAGGAGGGTTTCGATCTAGGCCCTAGCCCATGCCCAACTGGAAGGGCCCCCTAGCCGTTGCTCTCCTCATGGGTTATTTACCCCTTCCAGCTCCCAATATGGCAGAAGCTCCTTGAACTTTCTTTTCTCTTGTCTTTCCATGCTTTCTTCTCCAGACCCTCCATGTGGGATCTCTAGCCATGTGGGTGTCTTTCCTTGGCTCTACTTCTCTCAATAAATATAATAACTTAATAATAAAATGATAACAATAGAGAAACAGAAGGGAGATTTTATGATCAGAAGTAAACTATGAACAGCTCCAACAACAAAGCTCTAGATAGGTGGAAAGGAAGCAAAGCTTTATCCAAAGGTAAGCAAAGGATCCAAGGTGAAAACTATATTAGCAGCCCTACTGACAGTAAAAACCCACAGTTTGTAAAATTCTCAAATCTAGCTGCTGTGAGTTTATCAATTCAATACCCATGTCATGTCCAGAAGACAGCATTCCATAGCACAATTCTCCTTCCTATGGTACTTATAATCACTCTGTTTCTCTTCCAAAATGTTCCCTGAGAATGGATGGGGATAATTTAGATTCAGTTACTGAAGAAACTCATAATTGACCAAAGTGCAAAGTAGGTGTCTTTGGGATGCTCACCCATAAATGGAACTTCTATATATCACTCCTTCCAAGGTTCAAGGAATGTAGTGAGAAATGAAACAGAATGAAATAACTAGAGGAAGGAGTAGAATGAGGTAGAAAGCTATATTTGCAACATGGCATCACCATTTCACTCTTGATCTCACCTCAGTTGTGCTTATTAGCACAAGTCCTGCACAAGACTTGTCTTGTCAATGTCTTGCCATGGAAGTAGGGAAAGAAGGGCCATGATAATTGGCTCCTCCATAAGGACTTACAGGCAGATATTGATAGATAATGGGGAGGATATCATGATATTCAACTGTTCCCTTAATATATTTAGTCAGTTAATAGCCACAGGAGAAAGGAGAGACTTTTTCAGTAGTGTAGCCACTGATAAGGACCTATTTTCCTATGAATTATCTCTAACCCAGGATCCTTCAAGTAACCTTAATGAAACTCAATGGGCCATCAAAAAAAATAAGAAAAAAAGACAAAAGGGGCTGGAGATATTGCTCAGTGGTTAAAGACACTTTTTTGTAAAGCTGGACAGCCCAGGTTCAATTCCCCGGTACTCACATAAAGCCAGACACACAAAGGGGTACATGTGTTTGGAGTTTGCTTGCAGAGGCAAGAGGCTCTGTTGTGCCCATTATTACCCCACCCCTGTGAAATAAATAAATAAGACATTTTAAAAAGACATAAAAGTAGAAGACAGACGAGGCTGGAAGAGGAAGGGGATCAGTGGAAGTGGAAAAAAAAGAGATTAATTGGGATCAGTGTGATAAAAGTACATTCTATACATATATGAAAATTCCATAATAAAACCTACTATTATATATATATATATATATATATATATATATATATATATATATATATACTTCTCATGCTAAAAAATAAAATTTGACTATCTGTCTCTCAGAAACATACCTCACTAAAAGAAAAATCCTCATAGGCTGAGATTGAACAGATGCAAAGTTCATTTTCTAAACAAATTGAAGCCATAAGCAAGGCAATATATCTATTCTGATAACAGGTAGATTTCAAGCTAAAATTTGTAAGAAGTGGCTCCCAAGTTCATAAAACAAGCATTAATGGAAAATTTTGATATATTCTGAAATATTAATAGTGACTGAATTCAGCACTTCACTCTTATCTATAGATATGTCATCCAAACTAGAAATCATCAGAGAAAGTTCACAGTTATTATGCACAATTGATGAAAAGGTTGTAACAGAGAAATACTTATAAATTTTCCATCCAACAACTGAACAATATATACTCTTCTCTGTAGCCCATAGAATTTTTCTAATATTGATTATATACATTTTAGATCACAACACCCATGTGGAGGATAAATATGAAATTTATGGATATAAATGCCCTGTTATCATTGTATCACCAAATCTTGGGGTTTCTGCTCTGCAACCCATGATTCATCTTTGCGGCTCGATTTCATGAGCCCTTATTGCCTCTATGCAGGGACTTTTATCCTGCTCCACATTGGCTAGGGGTCATCCCCAAAAATCTGCATTGCAAATCCAAAGAACCTCTCTTTCTTGCATTTTCCATACCTCCAAAACGAGTACCAGGTGGACAAGGCTACTAAAACTTGTAAGTCCTCTGAGGATAAAGCCAACTTTGGGGGGCAGGAAAGCCAGTATTCTTCCTTCATGCCTGCTTTTTTTCAAGAAAAGCAACACTCCTCTTACTATCCCAATGCTTAATTACTAGCCCAGACTGCAGTCTCCAGACTGAAACTTTATTTATTTTCCTGTGCCAGCTTTGTATCTTTCATATCCTTTGGCTGCTTTCCCCACTGTGGTTGTTTGAATAGAATAGATGGCCCCCAATATATTCAGTGTTTTATTACTTTGTAGTTTGCATCTACAGCCACCTGGCTAGAGGCAGTGTCACTGGGTGGATCTTAAGGTGTGGTGGTAGGTTTCATATTTCAATCTAAAAATATGTAAAGTGTGCCTAGCAGGAGTTCCTTAAGTGTGCTGTGCTATGTGGCTTTTAGGCTTGCGCTTCTCTCTCTCTCTCTCTCTGCTTGGACCTGTGAAGGCAGGCCATCTTCTTCTGCGATTTATGGAACTTCCCCTGGATCTGTAAGCTTCAAAAAATCCCTTCCTCCATAACTGTGCCTGGTCTGAAAGTTCATCTAAGTGAACCTGAAGCTGTCTGCTACACCCACCAAATGCACCAGCTCATTATTTTTAAATTCACCTTTAAGTTTTCAGGACATGGGAAAAATGTACCTGCAGCCAGACTTCACACAAACTGCCTCTAGTCCATATCCAATAAAGTCCCTTTTCCTCTTTGAAACCTTATAAGCCAAGCCTCCATGGTCCATAGTAATCTCTGTATTTATAACTTTCAAAGTCTCACCAGAAAGGTCCATCAAACCCTACTTATAGCACTGAGAGGCTTCTCTAGATCAAAGATTCAAGTCATTTCACATTCCTCTAACAAATCAATTTCAAAACAAACCCCATAATCAGTGGGGTGGTTTGAATCAGATGTTCCCCCATAAACTCATATGTTTTGAATACTTGGTCCCCAGCTGAGGACAATTTTGGAGGTGGAGCTTTGCTGAGGAGGTGTATTGTAGGGGGAAGGCTTATGAGTGTTATAGCCAACTCCTCTTTTCTAGAGTTCAACTCACTCTCTTGCTGCTATCTTCTATCTGCTTCCACAAGAAACACTGTCCAGATTCTGCTCATGCCATGTTTTCCTGTGCCATCATGAAACTTCTCCTTAAAACTATAATCCAAAATAAAACTTGTCATCCCATCATCTGCTTTTGGTCAGGTGTTTTGTCCCAGCAATGTAAGTACAACAAAATATTGGTACCTGGAGTGGAATCATTGTTGCTAGAAGCATTATTGTGTGAATTTTAGTCTTTTGAAACTGATTTGCAGGGCCTGGAGAGATGGCTCATTTGTTAATGGTGCTTATTTGCAAAGCTTGATAGATCAGATTCAATTCGATTCAATGTAAAGCCACATGCAGAAAGTGAAACTTATTTGCAGGAAGAATGTGGAAGGATTTGAAACCTAGGATTAAGAGACAGTTTGTAGTGCTCTAAGCAGTGCTTGAAAAGCTATTCTGGCGAGAGTTAAAAGACTTAAATGCAGAAAGACCTGGAGTGGATAGGCTTAGATTACAAAGGGAAGAAAAGCTTTATCTAGACTGGGCTAGAGGCACTTTTGTGAGAGGCTGGCTGTGTTCTTTCCATGTCCTGAGAACTTGGGCATGGTTGAATTGAAATGGACTGGTATGACCAGATGAATATAGCAAAAAAAGAAGTGAAAGTTTCAAACCAGAGACTGTAGCCCACTTCAGCTGTAATTGTTTGAAAGATAACCACCACTGAGATTGTACCACCTATTATGCATTGGAACAGTAGTAGGAATGTTGACTCTTTTGAACAGAGGCAACTGAAGGAAGAATGATGATGGTGGTTTCATGGTCTTCAA
This sequence comes from Dipus sagitta, assembly GCA_036346955.1. Classification (NCBI taxonomy): domain Eukaryota; kingdom Metazoa; phylum Chordata; class Mammalia; order Rodentia; family Dipodidae; genus Dipus; species Dipus sagitta. Next base: position 68,839,583 of record CM070776.1, read on the forward strand.
AGTCAGATTTATTCCCCTTGAGTTTACAAATACTGTAGCCTACCTGGTACTTTGGGAGTAAAACAAATTCAGGAACGATGTGGTTATTGGATTCACAATGTGTTATGTTGTTTGTTTGTTTGGGGGGGATAATGGCCACTGGACAATGTGAGGCAAGATTGTTGGAATCCATGTGGAAGGTACAGTGGAACCTTGAGAATGAACCTTGGGTTGAAGTAAAGACTTCAAGATTTTGGAGATACTGGGACTATAGAATGGCTGCCAAAGACAGCTACTGACCTGGGATGGAGTTTCCTTGAGCTGTGAGCAGCCCAGCTAGAGGACTGGATGTATTTTTACATCTTGAGTGGTTGTGTTTATGTCGGACTGAGAGAGGTAAATGTGGTGGTGGTTTGAATCAAATATCCCCCATAAACTCATGTTTTGAAGCTTATAACCCAGTTGGTGGCAACTGGAGCAATGGATCCTTTCTGGAAGAGGTCTAATGTTGGGTTGGGCTTAGGATGTTATAGCCAGCTCCCTTTTGCCAGAGCTCAGCTCAGTCTCTCTCTGCTATCTTTCACCTGCTATAGCAGGTTATGATATCCAGCTTTAACTCATGACATGCTTTCCCCTTATGGGCTTATTGCAGCAATGGCTCCACTTCTCATTATGAATTTTCTGTGGCAGTTACCTTCTTATTTCTGGAAAACAAAAACTGACCAAAAGTAGCAGTTAGGAGGAAAGTGTTTATTTCATTTTATAGTCTTGAGAAGTTTCATCATGGCAGGAAAGCATGTCAGAGCAGAGGCTGGACATCATATCTTTCCATAGCATCTGGGAGGATATAGCAAGAAAGTGAGCCATTTAGCAAGTATTGGCAAGTTAGGCTAATAAAGCACAAGATCCACCCCAATGGCACACCTCCTCCAGCAAGGTTCCACCTTCCCCAGTGCCACCATCTGTGGACCAGTTATTCAAATGCATGAGTTTATGGGGGAAATTTCATATTCAAACGACCATACACGTGAAGGAAAAGGCTTTACCTGGCTTTGGTATGTTCTCAAAACTCTACAACCAGGAAAATAATGTTTTTCATATTTTTAATTCTCTAAGGATGCACTGTCTCAAGGAGACAATGATATTTTTGAAACAACTACTCTGTGAGTCAACTTATTTTCCATCATGGTCTCTCATGTTCCTCTCTATCTAGATGCCTCCAACTCAGTATCGATTAAAATGCAATCATCCATAGGAGTGAGAGAGAGATAGCATTAGGGAGAGGCAGTTAGACAGGAAGGTCTATAGGAGAAATATGAATGTTAATTCCTGTTCACCTAGTAGAGATATAACGAATGGTGGCTAATTTACATCAAACATTCATCATGCTGTCTGAAATGGCTACCACAGAGCTGGAAGGTGTGCATGGAGCTCAGGCCCAGCCCCTTCTAGGCTCTGCACCCAGGTGTGCTGACTTCTTCTGGATTCAGCCCCAGACCTAGGATAAAAAGCCTGGTTTTTCACAAGGCTTTTGGTGGGTCTTTTCCTTTTTTCCAGGTCCTAGGCTGTTCATCCCCCAGCACTTGAGATTTTTGCCAAATGTAAGGTTTTGTCCTTCCTACCCTGGCAGCTTGGCTGCTGCTAGGGTGGGAAAGGATGCTGTGGTTTTATGTTATTTTTAAAGCCTCTCTTTTGTATTCTTTTTCATTTTCATTTCAAGAACCATGGGCTTTAATATGGGCCCTTAGACCTCATGGATGTACTTACTCCTCACCCTTTGGTTCCTGGTTGGAATAAAATGTAATGATTCACAAAAATAATCCTTCTCAGTCTTGTTTTATTTCAATTCTTTAAGTAAGGCAGACATGAACTTGGGCTTGGGCTTGCATTTGAAAATCTAAAATAAAGTCCCATCTCAGGAAGAAGTCACCTACTTTCTTATTAATTTTATGCATGGTTACATGATAACAACTTCAGTTTTGAATAGGTAACCTGTCATTACATTATGAATTTTGGTAGGTAACCTGTCATTGAAAGTCATGGGAAGGTCTGTAAGCTATGAAACTTTGATACCAGTCATTTGACTCTATATACAAACTAGGTTACTTACAATGAGATATAAAATCAAAAGGCAACAAAATATTTGTCAATTTGCAAAATGAAAAAAGCTATTTGCCAGATAATAGTTAGGAATCATTAGAAATAAAGTGACATGATATTAACCCCACACAGAAAGCAAAAATATGTAGTAAAGAGCATTATACATAGCCCCAGTAGACTCTGTAGAGATTAGCCCTGTGTTAGAACTGAGCAGGCCAGCGGTGGTAAGTCCTTAGCAAAAAGGCAGTTTCATTGCAGGACAGTTTGAAGGTCACAGATGTTAAGAATACTATTAATCCACAGGCCTTGTCCTTGAAAATGCATAGTGTGAGTGTAGGCACTCTCTGCACTTGTACATCCCTTCTCTTTGAAAGAAGAACAACCCCTGTTGACATCAGCTACATCCATTGGCCTTAGAAACAGATAAACAGCCCTTGCAAGTGGGAATTGATGAACAGCTCACTTACTTTCTTTTCATCAGTTGCCTGAGCAGTGGCTATAGTCCATATGTTCAGAATGATGAGGGCAGGCTGTGGATATGGCACAAAGGTTAAAGGTCCTTGCTTGCAAAACCTACTAGCTTGGGTTCAACTCCCTGGCCACCCATGTAAAGCCATGGGTGCATTTGTTTATAGTGGCCACAGACCCTGCGTTGCTTGTACGTATATACACATCAAAACACAAATGTTTTTAAATTCCTAAGAATGATGAGGGCAAAGGAAAAAAGAGGCCAAACTGCATCTGGATGGTTGGGCAGGGGATAGATACCTCAGGAAATTGCAGGGTTCATGCAAGAAAATAGTGCAGTGTTGGTCATGCTTCTTGGCATAACTTAAAGAGCCTTGAACTATTTTCCTCCCCATCACTTATTCTTAAGTGAAGTTAGTTGCATATAAGTAATTCATCAAGCATCCTAGAAATTCAGTCTATTGACTTCCTCAATTGAAAAAATGGTGTCTTATCTAGTTTGCTGGCTTCTACATTGGCTTAGGTGCCATTTCCTGACCTCTTGTTACCCAAGAGTGTTCCACACATATGAACACAAGTATGTACTGCAGGTGAGTTTACATATTATTGTCTTTCATTTACTCTCTTTCTGCCTGTAAACATCTGTTTCTAGAGTTTCATTTTCTTCCTTTGAATGGGCCATTTTCCCTGTTTTTGTATGCTTATCTTTATTTGAAAATTACTCATTTGATCAAAACATTGCTGTTCCCTGTTTTTGCATACTGACTTCACACACAGAAAGGCCCTTTACTAGACCAAATCTAAAGGATGAGTGTCCTCGCAAACATTTTTAAAGGAGTCACTTCCTTTTTTTTTTTTTTTTTGTTCTGAGGTAGGGTCTCTCTTTGGTCCAGGCTGACCTGGAATTCACTATGTATTTTTAGGGTGGCCTCAAACTCACTGTGATCCTCCTACCTCTGCCTCCACAGTGCTAGGACAAAAGGTGTGCACCACCACGCCCAGCTAGGAATCACCTTCTTGATTACCGTTGTTCATTTTATCAGTTCCCTATTAAGAATGGCTGTTTCTGAATGACATAATTTCCCTAAGAGCCTTGTACCTTTTTCTGTTGTATCCTTCTGTCTATAATCTTTTGCTTTTGTGTCCTAGAAGATCACAGTCCCCCTTCAGTTCTTTCTTCTACAGCCACATCTTTATGTATCCTTTACCCTGATATACGATTTACACAATCATGTTCCAAATTAGGCAAGACAGAATCTAGTTCCCCTACCAGTTCCCAGACAAGTCAGAGTGTTGCCAGAAATTTATAGCAAATTCTACTCATGCCTATATATCCTGGACAAGTATCTAGAAATTGAGTAATTTTGTGCCCTGATAATGAGAAATTAAGACAAGGTTGTGAAAAAAAAAATACCATGGCATGTTCTTCCACACTGACTACATCTTTTTCTTGGTTAGGAATTTGATTGTTTGGTGTACCATCTTAAGTATCAACTAGTGTCTCAAAAAGCTCTTTTTTTGTTTTGTTTTGTTTTGTTTTTGTTTTTTGAGGTAGGGTCTCACTCTAGCTCAGGCTGACCTGGAAATTCACTATGTAGTCTCAGGGTGGCCTCAAACTCACAGTGATCCTCCTACCTCTGCCTCCCAAGTACTGGAATTAAAGGTGTGTACCACCACACCCAGCTTCACAAAACTATTTTGGTGGGTACACTTTTGCTTGTCTAGCATGTCTGTGGGGGAGTGAGGAACTTCAGGATGTTGGCCCATAAACCTGCTGACAAGACTCATGGCTTCTCTCGATTTTAGTACTTATAATATTTCCATATAATGGATATGCTACATTTTGTTCTCCTATTAATCAGTTTATGGGAATGCTTTCAATTTTGTATGTTATTAAATAATGACATTTAAAAATGTTCTGCAATGGACATTTATTTTCAAGTTTTGTTTGGACACATAATTACTTCTTGGTCTGATATCTAGGTGGGTGGTCTCTGGGACATATGGAGATTCCTGATTCCTTTTTTTTCTTTTTTTTCTTTTCCTCTTGGGAGATTTTGGTAATTCTTTCTTTAACTATTTGAGTACCTGAAAGACTGTTTTCTGAAGTGGCTATACTATTTTACCCTCTAATCAGGATTTTTTTTATTAATTTACTCAGAAAAAAATTATAAATAATGTGCATATCAAACAATGAGAATACCAGAAGGTATCCATTTGGTTTCATGTCAATGTTCATTTGACATCATTGTAAAAGTGGCCACATGGCCCATTTCCAGGCTCTGACAACTGATATAGCACAGAAAACAACAAATACAGAACATGTACAAGTAACATGAAATCACCTCACATTTTGCAAAACTATTTAAGTCCCAAAATGCAAAGTAGTTACATATGCTATTCCATTTATTTTATTTTGAATTGGCTTCTTAGAGACCTCTATTTTCTCAAGGTGCACATAACCAAAAGAGGTAACAGAAACTGTCAGAAAAAATACAGCAGTGAATATGAGAAACTCCAGGTTCTTGTCTCCACTCTATCAAATCAGCAGATGATTGTAGGGAATTCACTTCCTTTTCTTAAGTAATACTTTCCAAGATATAAAATACACAAAGTTGAACTATATAATCTATTCAGTGATACTTCCAGAACTACAGTACATGGTTCAGTTTTTCTTTAGTCATTCAACATATGCTTATTTGTTCCTATGTGACAAGAAAAAAGAAGTCTGTGGATAAATGTGAGAATCTAGATCTTAATTGTAATGCAGAAGAAAAGAGTTCACAAGGCTGAAATAGTAATTGATAATGAGAAGACAAGCAAGGCTACAGTGTTTTAAGTACTGGATGCTCACAAACTAGATTATGGCAGGATATGAAAAGAAGAATTTGTTAGCAGTTGAAAAGGAAATGTTAATTAGAGTAGGATTAGTTCATGAAAACAGTCCAGGAACTCTTTGTCTCTGTTGTATGTGTATTGTTGCAGACATGTTTCCTAACCCCTTCAAAAATGAATTAGTAATATCTTTAATTGGGAATTATTCTGCTTCAAAGTAAATCACACTTTCTACTATGAAAACTTTGCCCTATACTGCTAGAAATAACTCACTAAATACATTGGAAATATTATGAAATTAGAGGGAAGAAATCCATCTTAAATGCTAACATTACAAATTCCTTTCAGTAAGCTGGCTTGAGTGGAAGAAAAATGTGGGAGGTCATGCACATTTATAAACAATTCAATGCAACTGCCATTGCTCAGTCACAACAACACAGAACTACATAGTGAAATAACATTAATATTTTATATATTTTCATTCTCATACAGCATACTTTATGACTTTTAGGGGTTTAATCCTAAATGTCCTCTAATGGCTTATATACTGAAGTTTGGGTCCCTGGTGCAGCAATTTTCAGTGGTAAGACATTAAAGAATTTACTGGATTATAAGGGTTCTTATCTTAACAATGGATTAATACATTTATGGTATCATAATTGAATAAACTTAGGGCACAGAGTATAAGGTCTAATTGGAGAAATAGGTTACTGCCCTTGTATGGTGCATCTTATCCCTCACTTGTCCCCTTGTGTCTTCTTGGCTGCCAGGATGTAAACAGCTCTATTCTACCATGCCCTTACTACCATGATCCTCTGAATCACCATCAGCTCAAAATACATCATCATCAAGTTGCCAGAAAGCAACCTCTGATAGCATGAACCAAAATATTTCTGTTATGTTTCAAGTCTGAAATTCCCCCCCCCCCCATGGGCTCATGTTTTAAAAACTGTTCATCAGCTGATGGTACTGTTGTTTTTTTTTGGTTTTTTTTTTTTCTTTTTCAAGGTAGGGTCTCACTCTAACTCAGGCTAACCTGGAATTCACTATGCAGTCTCAGGTGGCCTCGAACTCACGGCGATCCTCCTACCTCTGCCTCCCGAGTGCTGGGATTAAAGGCGTGCGCCACCACGCCCAGCTGATGGTACTGTTTTTGTAGGCTACAGAACCTTTAGAATATGAGGCCAAGCCATCAGAAGTAGGTCACTAGAGACAGGCCTTTAGAGGTGTTAAGTCTGCCTTCTGGTTCCAGTATCCTCTCTGGTTCCTGATCTACTACCATGTAAATAGACTCCAACACAAGCTCCCACCACCATAACTGACACTCCACTACACTTTACCTGGCATTAGAGACTGAAACCCTCTTTCCTTCAGTATTTTTATGTCAAGTATTTTGGTTAGAATATTGAATACAAACTAATTCTCCTATCAAGGTATTTTGAAAGGGTTTTTATCAAAGGAGAAAAATAAAAGAAAAAAACAGCAACCTAACATAGTAATATGCCTATTGTGACTTGAATGTAAAATGTCACCACTCATAGTCTCATCTGTTTGAACTACTGCTTGAACTACTTGGTTCCTAGCTGGTGGCACAATTTGGACACATGGCCATGAAACCAAAACCTTATCAGGAGTCCAGGTGCCCCAGGCAAAGGGAGGGAGAAGCCCCACTCCTGCTGGTCTCAAATCAAGATTATCTTCTAGGCCTGCTGCAACCTCCTGCGGCCTGGGGCCCTTAGCCATGCCTGACAGCTCAGGCTTACTACGTGGCCTGGGGCCCATAACTATACCAAACACAATGTGACCAGTTTATCCTTCTGTGAATTCCCTGTCAAGGTGGAATATAACCCCTTGAAACTGTAAACTAGCACAAACTATTTCCTTACACTGCTTCTTGTCAGGTATTTGGTCACAGCAAAGAGTAAAGTTACTAACTCAAAACCCTTATGATAATATGGCCTTTTACTATTTATTTCATTAACGGGTCCATCCTTTGTATGAGAAATTTGAACTTGTTCTTATGTTGAAATCAGAGGTTGAATTTTTCAGTGAAGACTCAAAAACATGATCTGAGTAAAGTATCTATTTTCATAACTAATCAAGATTGTAGAACTAAGAATACTGAAGGAGGTTGGAGAAAATCACATGAAATGACTGGGAAGAGATGATTTTCAGTAAAGCAGGTTTAGTCATAAGAAGTATAGGCAGCGGGCGTGATGGCACACGCCTTTAATCCCAGCACTGGGGAGGCAGAGGTAGGAAGATCCCGTGAGTTCAAGGCCATCCTGAGAATACAGAGTGAATTGCAGGTCAGCCTAGACTAGGGTGAGACCCTACCTCAAAAAAACAAAAAAAGGGCTGGAGAGATGGCTTAGCGGTTAAGCGCTTGCCTGTGAAGCCTAAGGACCCCGGTTCGAGGCTTGGTTCTCCAGGACCCACGTTAGCCAGATGCACAAGGGGGCGCACGCGTCTGGAGTTCGTTTGCAGTGGCTGGAGGACCTGGCGCGCCCAATCTCTCTCTTTCTGTCTATCTGCCTCTTCCTCTCTCTGTGACTCTCAAATAAATAAATAAACTGAACAAAAAAAATTAAACAAAAAAAAAAGAAGTATAGGCAATGCAAGTCTAATAAGACTACATTCCAGCTTTCCAGACAAGATAGCATCTGCAGCCAGGCGTGGTGGTGCATGCCTTTAATCCCAGCACTCGGAGGCAGAGGTAGGAGGATCGCTGTGAGTTCGAGGCCACCCTGAGACTACATAGTGAATTCCAGGTCAGCCTGAGCTAGAGTGAGACCCTACCTCGGAAAACCAAAAAAAAAAAAAAAAAAGAAAAAACCATCTGCTTAACCATGCTTCAACTCCCAGAGCAATAGCAGGCAAGATCTGTGGGGTTTTAAGGTCAGCATGTCCTAGCACACCTCCAGTGGGAGGGTGTGGAGGAGCACATTAGGGAATCTACTCATTCCCACACTCTCAGGTAGCCCACTAGACCCCCCCACCCAGACCTCTCAAGAAGCTGTCCCACCTGCGGCGCTGCAGACCAGGTTCGCTTTTGTGCTACCTGCAGGTTCTGTGGACCCGGGCCAGGCGCCTCTCACCTTTCCCTGCACCAATAGTCCCTCACTCCAACCTCCCATGGCTTTCCTCCCTTTCCCCACCACCAGGACCAAAGTTCCATCCCCCGCCCCACTGTGCCACCAGGACCGCTGTCCCATCCCCCTGCCCTGCCATGCCACTGGGACTGCCATCCCCCACCATCCCTTCACCCCACCCTGCTGTACCAGCGGGACTGCGCCACCCCATCTACCCACCCCACGGCACCACTAGGCCATGTGTGCAACTGCCCTGCCCCGCCTTGCTACCAGCCTATGCATCCAATCCAAGCCTGAGGGCCTGCTATGTCCTGAATTTATTCCTCAGTGTGCATATAAACAGCTGGGCCTGGCCACATGTGCCTGCTGGTCAGCCAGTCTGACGAGAAATTGTAGTTTGAGGTTCTGTGAGAGACTGTCTCAAAGAAACACATGGATAAGAGATAAAAGAGGACACTCAACTTCCTCTAGCTTCTGCATGTATGTGATACATGTGCATGCACTGCATAAACCACACACATACCATACACCTGGCTCCCCAAAAGGAAGTATATCATTTTTAACCAATGAGTTTTTAAAAGTACTTTATTTATTTATTTATTTATGAGACAGAGAGGTAGATGGAGAGAGAATGGGCATGCCAGGGCCTCCAGCTACTGCAAATAAATTCCAAACACATGCATCACCTTGTGCATCTAGCTTACATGGGTACTGAGGAATTGAACCTGGAACATTAGGCTTTGCAGACAAGGGCCTTAATCACTAAGTCATCTCTCCAGCCTATCCAGTGAGTATTTTTGGTGTCAAAATAGTTTGCAATCAGTTATAGGGATACATTCTGTTGCTTTGTGTGTTATCTAAACATTTCTTTGGCTATCTGAGGTCTTTTGTACCTCCAAAATAATTGGAAGATTATTTTCCTATATCGGTGAAGAATGGCTTGGATTATTTAAAAATATTTATTTATTTATTTGCAAGGAGAGAGAGAGAGAAAGAGAAGGAGAAAGAAAGGGAGGGAGAGTGAATGGGCGAACCAGGAGGGCCTCTTGCAGAGGCATGCACCACTTTGTGTATCTGGCTTTACATGGGTGCTGAGGATTTGAACCCAAGCCATTGGACTTTCCAAAGAAGTACCTTTCACAGATGAGCCATCTCTCTAGCCCAGCAATGGAATTTTGAAATGAAAGAATAAAATGATAAATAGAATAAAAACCTTAAAGAAAAGAAAAATTGAATAAAGCACTAGAAGATGGAAGGACTTTCTCTGCTCATGGATTAGAAGAATACATATTGTGAAAACTGATCTCTTACCAAAATAATCTACAAATTCAATGCAATCTCAATGAAAAACTCAATACCATTCTTCACAGAAATGGAAAATGCAGTCTTAAAATACATCTGGAAGGACAAGACCTTGGCTAACCAAACCAATCCTGAGCCAATAAAAAAATACCACAAATATTACTATACTGATTTTAACGTATATAACAGAGAAATTATAACAAAAGCAGCATAGTACTGGTACAAACATTTTTGTACCATGTAGATCGGGTTAGAAGATTTTAGATATAAACCCATGCATCTAAAGTCACATGTTTTTGACTAAGGTATCAAAATTACTCAAAAGTACTTATTGGATAAAAATCGTCTCTGTAACAAACAATGTTGGGCAAAGTAGTTATATACGTGGAAATAAAGGAAATTAGATCTTCATGTCTGAGCCTGCAAAAAATCTCCTTGAAATGGATCAAGGACATCAACATATGACCTACTTCTGATGGCTTAGCCTCATATTCTAAAGGATCTGTAGCCTACAAAAACAGTACCATCAGCTGATGAACAATTTTTAAAACATGAGCCCATGGAGGGGGGAACATTTAAGACTTGAAACATAACAGAAATATTTTGGTTCATGATATCAGAGGTTGCTTTCTAGCAACTTGATGATGATATATTTTGAGCTGATGGTGATTCAGAGGGTCATGGTAGTAAGGGCATGGTAGAATAGAGCTGTTTACATTTGTAATGTTAGCATTTAAGATGGATTTCTTCCCTCTAATTTCATAATATTTCCAATGTGTTTAGTGAGTTATTTCTAGCAGTATAGGGCAAAGTTTTCATAGTAAAAAGTGTGATTTTCTTTGAAGCAGAATAATTCTCAATTAAAGATATTACTAATTCATTTTTGAAGGAGTTAGGAAACATGTCTGCAACAATACACATACAACAGAGACAAAGAGTTCCTGTATCTGAACTTTTTTCATGAACTTAAAATGGGGGTAGTCATGAACCCTAGGGGTGTAACGTCTGCTGCTGTCTGGCCAAATGTTTATACTATGCTTATCAAACTTCCCAGTAAGCACTTCTCTTAATGTTCATACCCTTGCATTAATGCTACTCTCACTTTTGGTAGAGAATCTTCTCTTTTGAGATGGCAGTGACCTTGGGATGACTCAGAAGCCATCATGGTGCTGGAAAGAAGTGACCGGAGTGCTCAGTACTGCAATATTTCTATCACACCTTCCAAGGCTCATGGTCTATTGTGCAAGAGGTGGTGGAAAGAATGTAAGAGCCAAAAGACAGGGAGGACTTCTAACAATGTGCTCCCCCCAGACACAAAATGGCATGGATATCCATGACCTCACAGTGCCTGACATTACCTACACAAGACCATCATCATAGGAGGAAAAGATCATGACATCATAAGAATAAGAGAGGGACTGATTGAGATGGGGAGGGTTATGATGGAGATTGGGGAAAGTGGGGGAAGGGAGCGTATTACCATGGGATAGTTTTTATAATCATGGAAGTTGTTAATAATAATTTGAAAAAACAAGTATAAGCAGTCACAAATTAATAGCATATTAGAACACACATTGTACAAAACCTCAATGTCTGCTACCACAAACTCCTTGCATTAATACCCCCATCTGGTACTATCAGTAATTCATGCCAACATTTAACTTGACAATCTTCTACTTATCTTCATCTTGACTTTCATATCAGCCCATGCTTGCATAGTAGTTTTCTACTCTCTCCCTCTCTTGAAAACTCCCAGTTTGCTATTCTTAGTAAGATATTGGAAAGAAACTAATACATATAAATAAATCAACACTTAGATGTGAATGAATGACAAGCACTGTATTTCACTGTGATGGTTCTATTTTCTAAAACTTGTCATAGTAAGCCAAATGTCTACAATAATATAATTATACACAATACAAAGTGAAGAATTCCAAATAATGATACTATGGCAAGTGAAGCAGGATGAAATGGTTGAAACGTGAGTCACAAAAGAGTACCTTCGAATCAGAATATTTAAGCAATTAGACATCTAGCTGTTCATATGGGTAATGTGAGCTTCTGTAGAAAAACAGAAACTTCATATATTATGGCAAGAAATATCTCAGATCATCTAACAAATGATCAACCTTGAAAAACACAACTTCTAGCCAGGACCTGAACCTGCACATTAAAAGTCAGAGAACAGTCTAGTAGGCCCTATGATTCCAGGAAAGAGAAAACATCTCAGATATTCTCCCTTTCATTAATATAAATTACCTTAAATACCATAAATGGACTAAAACTAGACAGTCATTGGTACCAAAGTGGTAGCAAATATCTATAATATTAAATGAGTTTAGCTGTAAAATGTATTTTAGGGAAAACAATAAATAGAATGAATTATAGATATTTCAGAGTCTTAAAAAATAAGCTGGGTGTGGTGGCACATGCCTTTAATCCCAGCACTCAGGAGGCAGAGGTAGGAGGATCACTGTGAGTTCAAGGCCACCCTGAGACTACATAGTGAATTCCAGGTCAGTCTGGACCAAAGTGAGACCCTACCTCAAAAAAAAAAAAAAAAGAAATTCAATTTCTTAACTGTAAATCAAAATGCTATATCATGGACCTTACCTACTTTTTTCATTTCCTGACACTGCACTCTGCTTCCCTCTCTAACCTTCTCTAAGCTTCAGTTACTTTAGACTCTATATCTCTTGAACCTATTTTCTTTGTAGTAGTTGGAATTCAAATTTTAAAATGCTAGAGTTACGGACTGTTCAATTCAGTGAAGGATTATTCTGTTATGAGGTATGGCAGCTTAGAGTTCTCATTTTTCCATTAGCTTGACAGATGTGCTTAGTCCAATGCTTTCTTTTTCAAGATCAGTTTTCATATCTAAAAAATTAAGGACATGGGTCTACCTAACTTCCCAGGTCCCTTCCTGTCTTAATGCAGACTAATTCCATTATTCTCAACTCACTTGGTTTGCCAGTCATCCAATGAATTGAATCAACATCCTCACTCCTTATTTTCCTTGATGCATTTGATGAGAACTTTTCACAAGAAATTGGAGAAATCCTGCTATGTCACAGTGGTCTGAATTTCTATCATTGGAGATTTATTCATTTGGATATTAAAGAAATTTCAACCATTGTGCTCCCTATTCATTTTAATTTAAATGCAAATTGACAGCAATGAATTTCTATCTCTATGTCTATTCATTTCATCTCCCTAACTATACTATGAGGTCCTGAAGAACAAGATTATAGCTGTCACTTGTAACTTCCTCAGTATCTGACCCTAAGAACTTGAGTAAAACTACTGTTTCCTTTAAAGTAAAATGATTATGGCTTCTCTCCACTGCTCAGATACTGAAAAACCAGTAAAATTATTTCTTCTTCTAAAGCATCTTTCTCAAACAATGAAGGGCCCTGCTAGAACATCATGAGTTCTAATGGCAGAAAATATAGATAAAAGTGTCAAAAGGCAAGTCATCTATAAGAGTCTCCATATATTGTCAAATTAAATTCTATCTGTCCAAAAATATATTTTTTCAAGGCAGAGACTCACTCCAGCCTAGACTGACCTGGAACTTACTCTGTAGTCCCAGACTGGCCTTGAACTCACAGCAATCCTCATACCTCTGCCTCTCCAGTGCTGGGATTAAGGGTGTGTTCCACCACACCTCACAGATGATCATATTATAAACCCCAGTACCTATGAATATGATATTATTGTGAAATACATTCTTTGAGGATGGAGTCGAGTCAGACTGAAATCTTAACAGACTAGGTGGTCCCTAATCCATTTACTAGTTTCCTTGTGAGAGGTAAAGTTGAAGACAGATAGATACACACAGAGGAAAGATGGCTGTGTGAAGATAGAAGCATATTGTGTGAATTCTTTTCTAGGGAGAAACCAATGAACCTTTATTCCCCAGGCAGGGCACTCCTAACAAACTGAAGACTGATTACACCAAAGTATAGCTTGGTGAACCTATGAGCAATGGCAAGGCATTACATACAGGAGTCTGAAGACCCCAAAACTTCTACCTTGAAAGGTCTCAATGAAACATGTGTAACAACCTCCTCATGACTGGATAGAAGGTGCCCACCAATCCTTGATATTTTACCCTATATATAAACTCTGTCTCCCTCCCTGAGGGCACAAGACCTCATGTATTATTGCACACAGCTGGCAAAGGGTTTATCTGAGATCTCCATTGAAGGTTTTTCTCTGCTCCTCTCCTCCTATGAGAGGAAGAATGTCAACAGGCCCATTCTGAAAAGGCTCTCATATGTGGTCACAGCCGCTTCTAATAAAGGTGGTAAGAGTTGTTTTTCTTAGAGGACAGTGTCCCACAACAAAGCAGATATAGTAGAACTGCTGTGTCTCTAGAACTATAATAAAATGAGTTTATGCCATTTTAAACCATTGTATTATAGAACCCCTAGAAAATTAACGTATTAATTAATTATGTAAACCAAATATATTTTGAGAATACATGTGGCATTATTAAAAACTGCTCTGAGGGCTTGAGGGATGGCTTAGCAGGTAAGGTGCTTGCCTACAAAGCCAAAGGACCCAGGTTCAATTCCCCAGGACCCACATAAGTCAGGTGCACAAGATGGCGCATGTGTCTGGAGTTTGTTTACATCAGCTAAAGGCCCTGGTATGCCCATTCTCTTTCTCCTCTCTCAAATAAATAAATAAAAATAAATATTTTTAAAAATCTGCTCTGAGCTAAATATTGTACATTGGATTTGTTCAAAGCAAACCATAATTTAAGGTCACCTTACCTTTCAATATCCTTAATGTATCCTAGGTCTGAGGCTATAAATATTGAATCTGTATGAAGAATGATATATAAGAGTAAAATGGTCAAAATATGAGGATACTGAATTTATGAGGTTTTCTAAAGGCATTATAACCTGGAAATTGATAATTGAAGTTTTAATTTCAAACTATTAGGATTCTTATTCCAGGTCTCCCACTTACTAGTTTTGTCATAGTAGTTATGTGAGTTCTTTAGGCATCAAGTTTCTAATTTTACAGATATAGTAATCCAAAATAAATGGTCTATAACTAGACTTCTATTTAAACTTGTTGTCAGTTGACATTTTAATTACCTCTATAAAAGCATCCCAAATGATTCCCATGGGCAACTGAAGACTTTGCAGTGGAGGAACTGCTTGATAGTATACCTGTGAAACTGCATCCACAAGCTCAGTTATATGTTTAGTCAGAGTTTCAAATCTGTTTATACTAATTGAGACTATATAACTTCATTAAATTCCATGAGATAGAGTTGGCACACCAATGAAAATAAAATTAAAGGCTACAGAAACATTCAATAAATTCAATTCACTTTTGGAAGATTGCTGTCAGATTATATATACACAAAAGAGCTCTGAAATATGAGAAGGGTTATTGCTTCACTGAAATGGGTTGAGTAGTAAAATTGCCCTGCAAGTATTTTCATATTATTTCTTCACTTTAGAGAAACCAAAAGTAGAACTCCTATGTGACCCAACACTAAGACATCATCTTACTTAAAACACTATGTGATTTTTTGTGGCCTTTTTGTAACTTGCTTGTGTAATTATCAAGCATAAACTTAGAAGATGACAACCTACAACCCTCAAGTAAAAAAAAAAAAAATCTAACTACCTATTTTGGAATGGCCCACAATGGCTAACAAAGGAAAAGAATTTAAAAAAGAAGAAAATTCCTTCTCAACTATTACATGAAATTGTAATTTTGGTGTTTACATCTTATTACTATTGATTGGAAATATCTATTGTTTATTGTCAATTTCATGTCATAGCTGTAAACTAAAGTATATGTGATAGAGATAATACTTGTTCTCAAAGCCTGAAATATTTGTATATTTGTATATTATAACAGGCTGTGTTAGATTACTGAGTACCTGCATATATAGCCAGATGCACAAAGTGGCACATGCATCTGGAGTTCATTTGCAGTGGCAAGAGACTTGGCATGTCATTATCATTTTCTCCTCTCTCTTACTCCTTGCAAATATTTTTTTTAAATATGCTCACCAAATTTATTAATTCATGCAGGGTTAAAATTGAAGAGTTGATGGCAGTGACCTAGTAAAATGGATTTGAAGACTGTAGAGATTGCTCGATGGTTAAAATGCTTGCTTGCAAAGCCTGACAGCCCCAGCTTGATTCCCCTCAGTACCCAAATAAAAGCAGAGGTACAAAAATGGATTTAAAGCACAAGTAGCCACTAAAAGCCGTAGTACTGTACAAGCATGTGAAGAGAAGCTTTTCTGTCTATAATTAGCTTTTCCAGCTCTACTTCTTGGAGACAAAGTGTTCAGGACTTTTATACCAGTTCTTCTTTGGCTTGGGTTGAATGATTTTTAGCTTATTAGCCTAGTAATAGCTAAGAATATTTGACTTAAGGTTCAGCAACTAATTAGTTATTTATACTGAATATGTTCAATTTTTAAGACAAAAACAACTTGTAAATGTATTTGTAAAATGGCATATACTTTTACAGAAACTCTATTTTTTTGTATAGAAGAGAAGAACTCTTGGATTTAAGTGTTTTTCCTATCCTTTTGAAATTTGTTCTTTAGGTAATTAGGAACCTATTTCTTATAGCTTTTCTAAACTTTGTCATGACAAGTTCTAGAGTACAGAACCAACTGATGACTGTGTCCTGGTTGTATGGGAACAAGTTTGATTCATAACTATGCAAGCTTAGTTTTCCAATCTGATTTTGGTAAGTAGTTATAAATCACAGGTAGGTGAGAGAAATTTAATCCCCTGTTTGCTTAATAAATAGTAAAATGGCTTGGGGAAGCAGGAAAACAACTTGGGAAAGCAGGCTAACTTCAAACCATGGTGCTATTTATGTGGTGTGCTTGTTAACATAGCCTTAAGCCTGGTCCTGGCATTGTCAATAAAACAAATACTGTTTCTTTTCTATTAATGATTCCTAAGCTTTGTAGAATTTTTATATTGGCCACTCTGGATTTCATACCTGATCCACTACATTGAAATTGATATTTATTTCCTGTCATTTCTTGCTTACTCTGCTCCCTCTATAGGTATGTGTGATCTGATTCTACATCTATATCCTGCCTTCCCTGAACTCTACTAGCCATTTTAATTTTCTGCACTGTGATTCTCCCTCCCCTACTGGGAACCTAAATGATCTCCTCTCTCACCATCCAGGAGTCAACAGACCTTCCTCTTTTATGCCTTCTATCTTGTTCAGGGATGACAATACCTCCTCCTAGATAAGTGGACAATAGCAACTATAGGGGTGGGAGGGAGTACTTTTTCCTTGGATTGCTATATTTAACTGTTACATTATTCTATCTTTGCCTGAAAAGCTTTATACATCTTAAGAATTTTCAGAAGTGGGCACTACACCTTAAGTGGTTTTCTGTAAAGTTTGCATTTGAATGTTCACACTAAATGTAGAGAAAGATGGGCTCTGTTAAACCTCATTTATATAAGTATTAGTAAACTAGCCAGGAGTGGTGGCTCGTGCCTTTAATCCTAGCACTCGGGAGACAGAGGTAGGAAGATCACTGTGAGTTCGAGGCCAACTTTGGACTACAGAATGAGTTCCAGGTCAGCCTGGGCTAGGGTGAGACCCTACCTCAAAAATAAATAAATAATAAAAATAAATTTTAAAAAAGTGCACAAAGGGCTAGTTAGTTATGGTGGCTCAAACCTTTAATCTCAGCACTTGATGGGCTGAGTTAAGAGGCTCACCATGACTTTAAGCCAGCCTCAGCTAAAAAATGTAGCTAATGTATGAGGAAATTTATTTTTAGTTCAAGTATATTTTGAATAAACACATTTTGTGTACCAGCTAAAATAAATAAATAAAGTACTAGTAAACTGAATAAAGCTTCTGTTTGAATGAGGGTCATTTGAAAGCTTCAGCATCAGAAGATGACCTTCTGGAATGAAAATAATAATGGGAAAGAACTGCTTGCCTACCTATGTCAGAGCCATATGATCATCTTTCTCGAACAATTTTTACCTATATACTTATCATTCTTTGTAATAAACTCTAAAGATCTAAAAGCACTTTGTGTGGTTCTTAATCCAAAAAAAATCTGGTTAAAGTGACTAAAAGGTTTGTCTCCCCATATCCAGTTGTGGAAAGAAGTGCAGAGATATAAATTGGTCTGTAGTAGGATCCCCAATTTCCAACTCACCCGACGTGAATGCTGAAATACAGGGACTTTGATATTTTAGGACCAGGGCCATGAGGGTATAGGGAATCTAAGTGGTTTGGGGAGAAGTGGCTATAGGGACAAGAAGAACAAAATCTGACTACCTGCATAGATCTTCCGAAATGAAAAGTGAGGAACTGCTTGGAAGATGGCTCCCTCAACTACTTCTGTTTGTTTTACACATCTCTCAGGGAAAGACAAATAGTCTTCTGGTGTGTACATTCTATTGGCTGAACACCTTCACTCTGATTAATCAGCTTGTTTTTTTTTTTGAGGCAGGATCTCGCTTTAGCTCAGGCTGACCTGGAATTCACTATGTAGTCTCAGGGTGGCCTCGAACTCACGGTGATCCTCCTACGTCTGCCTCCCAAGTGCTGGGATTAAAGGCGTGCGCCACCACACCCGACTCTCAGCTTGTGTTTTTGACAGCAGTGCCAGAAAGGGTTAGGGCCAGATGAAAATTAGTATGTATGGTAACATGTTTTTTCAAACTTGTTGTTTTTCCTGAGGTGGGGAAATAAATTACTTTCAAATGTAAATAAACAAAACCTAATGACAACAAAAATGTGGCTTTCTTCATATCTGTTGACATAAGTGTTGCATGAACTCTTCTGGGAGAAAGCCAAGGAGCACTTGCTCCCCTAGGCAGGGCACCTCCAACTGGCTTACAGTTGATTCCACCAATGTTCATGCTTGTGAACCAATGAAGTTATTGGGCTTCCTTATGGAACATGGGTGAGGAGTTACTTATAGGAGCATGGATGACCCCAAAATATCAAGAGCACTGAAAAGTCTCATCCCAACATCAATGATGATTTCTCCATACTCCCAAGATGGAGCTCCACATTCCTTGTCTTTCATTGTATATACTCTTTCCCTTGCCAAAAGATCCCCTAGCACCAAAGCATACAGCTGGAACAGAGGCATCTCAAAACTCACCCACCTTGTTTTATGGGGAAAGGAACACAGCCCCAATGTTTAGGGTCATAGTGGTTGAAGCTGCTTCTGATAATGAAGGTAGTAGTTATTTGTTCTCAGTAGTCTGTGCATATGGCTGAACCTAAAATCAAAGCAGTCAGGAGTTACACTCTGCTTACCAAGGGACCATGGCAAAAATGTAAAGAAAGTTTTCATTCTTTTTTTTAAAAAGTCCTTTCTTCCTTTCTTTCTTTGGAGAGAGTAGCCAGAGAGAGAAAATTGGCACTCCAGGGCCTCTAGACACTTCAAACAAACTCTAGATACATGCACCACCATGTGCATCTGGCTTATGTGTGTACTGGGGGATCGAACCTGGGTCCTTACGCTTTGCAGGTAAGCACCTTAATGGCTAAGCAATCTCTCTAGCCCAGAGAGTGTTCATTCTAATGTACCACAAATTCCCCTTCCAATGTCCCAAGATTTTAATAAGAATCTGTTAATTTATTCAACTAATCATTAAATATGATTTGAAAAGTATCTACAAAAGACTACATATGTTGGAAAATTATTGAAATAGAAAAATCCTTCTTATTCCAAAATTTAGAGTCCAGTGATGATTAAGGCAAGGATTAGAATGAGGCAACTGAAATGTCATGCACAACTGTAAGGATTAAAATGACCTTAAAATTGGCAAAGTGTCTCCTCACTCATGCTAGCCTAGTGCTGGCCCTCTTGAAGCTACATGTATTAGGTCTGGTGAAGATGTGTGGAAAGGTACTATCAAAAGTGTATTTGGGGCTTGAGAGATGGCTTAGCAGTTAAGGTGCTTGCCTGTGAAGCCTAAGGGCCCATGATCAACTCTCCAGATCTCAAGTGTGTTAGTTTGATTCAGGTGTCCCCCGTAAACTTAAGCGTTTGGATGCTAGGTTCCCAGCTGATAGAGATTTGGGAATTAATGCCTCCTGGAGGGAGTGTACTGTTGGGGGCGGGCTTATGGGTGTTATAGCCAGTTTCCACATTACACTGTCTGGCACACTCTCCTGTTGCTATTGTCCACCTGATGTTGGACAAGGGGTGATGTCCACCCTCTGCTCATGCCATCATTTTCCCCTGACTTCGTGGAGCTTCCCCTCAAGTCTGTTACCCAAAATAAACAAACCTCTTTTTTCCCAGAAGCTGCTCTTGTTTGGGTGATTTCTACCAGCAATGAGAACCTAACTGCAACAGTAAAGTGGAACCAAGAAGTGGTGTCATTTGCTGCTAGACACCTGACTGTGTGGCTTTGGCCTTTTGGAGATGATTTTCAAGAGGAATGTGGAAGGATTTGAAACCTTGGCCTAAGCCTTGCAGTGCTGTAAGTAAAGCTTGATGGACTATTCTGGCCAGAGTTGAAAGACCTGAATGCAGTAAGAACTATGTATGTGAGGTTTGTCTTATGAGGGTGAGAAAGAGCTTTGCTTGGACCGGGATAGCTGTTTTTGCAAGGCTTGCTATTATACCCATGTCCTGAGAAGTTGTGCAGGGTTGTTTTGCGTACAAATGAACTGGTGTGATTAGAGGGATATGGCACAGAAAGAAAAATCTTTGGGCCTAAATTGCTGCCCCTTCACCTGCCAATTGTTTGAGAGATTACAACCTTTCAGGTTGGGCTAGCTGATCTGCACTGAGGCAAAGAGAAGAATGTAGACTCTTCTGAAGGGGCCTGAATGCTTAAGGAGTGTCCTGTTCTTCAAAGTCTGCTTTATTCCCCCCTGGATTAACAAATTGGCACCCTACCTGGTATTGTGGAGTATAAGAAGTGCAGGAAAGAGAGGGTCATTGAGTTTGTAACACGGTCTTGTGTTTTGGAAATGGCCATGGACACTGTGAAGCAGGTTTGCTGGATGCCTGCATAGAGACCCCATTGGGCCATGAGGATGAACCATGGATTTCAGTGGAGACCCAGTGGAGATGCCAGGACCATGAGATGGCTGCTAAGGAAAGCTGCCGGCCCCGATGAAGTTTTCTAGGACTGTGAGTAGATTAGCTGGAGGGGCGGAATGGAATGCCAGAGACTTGTTGCTGGTTAGAATTTTCAGACTTGGAGATTTGTCACTGGCTAGAGTTGTTGGACTTGAAGTTACAGTGTTTGATGTTTGTCCTGGTTGTTTTAAATCTTGTATTGGTCGAATGTTTCTTTGCTATGCCCAGTGCCATCTTTTGCAGTGTGAATGTTTATTCTGTGCCATTATGGGTTATTTGAGGTTATTTTTTGGTATTATGGCTCAGTTAACAGATCTTGGACTATGGGGATGTATGAACATCATTGGAGTTGGTAAAAAACTATGGGACGTTTAAAGTTAGATGAATGCATTGCATTTTACATCATGTATGGTTATCAGTTTATAGGGGCCAGGGCAGGAATGTGGTGGTTTGATTCAGGTGTCCCTTATAAACTTAGGTGTTTGGATACTAGGTTTCCAGATGATGGAGATTTGGGAACTAATGCCTCCTGGAGGAGTGTATTGTTGGGGGCGGGCTTACAGGTGTTATAGCCAGTTTCCCCATGCCAGTGTTTGGCACACTGTCCTGTTGCTATTGTACACCTTATGTTGGCCAGGGGTGATATCCACCCTCTGCTCATGCCATCGTTTTCTCCTGCCATTGTGGAGCTTCCCCTTGAGCCTATAAGCCAAAATAAACCTCTTTTTCCCAGAAGCTGCTCGTGGGTGGGTGATTTCTACCAGCAATGCAAACCGGACTGCAAAATCATATAAGCCAGATGCACAAGGTGATATAAGTACACAAGGTCACACATGCGCACAAGATGGCACACACGTCTGGAGTTCAATTCCAGTGGTTGGAGGCCCTGGTGTAACAATTCTCTCTCACACACACACAAAATGCAAAAAAAGTATATTTGCTGCACAATGTGATATGAATGTAGTAACATAAATTAGAAGCTAAAATTACCTACACAACAACATTCAATTACCTCAAAAATAACTAAAATCTTTAGGGATGTTACTTTGAAATTAAAAAAAAATCTAGGTAATGACTTTTCCTTACTTATTGGAATTGAAGAAGGCAATAATGTTTATGGACTATTTAATATATTCTAAAGTGTTTTATAATTGCCATTAGTTATACTTTCTATAACCAGTCTGTGAAATAGGTATGGCAATCCACACTTTCTTCTGTTTTTTTTTTTTTTCTTTTCTTTTCTTTTCTTCTCTTTTCTTTTTTTTGAGGTAGGATCTCACTTTATCCCAAGCTGACCTGGAACTCACTCCATAGTCCCAGACTGGCCTCAAACTCACAGTGATCCTACTACCTCTGCCTCCTGAGTGCTGGACTAAAGGCATGTGCCACCACACCCAGCTTGAGTATCCATACTTTGTCAGGGAACAAATTTAAGCTCAGAGGTGAAAAGTGACTTGCATAAGGTCACTTACTACAGCAGCATGAGGACTGACTTGACTTCAGGTCTTCTGCTCTCCAACCGTAACTCTTCTGTACTGAAATGTTTATTACTGATTTAACATTTTTGGAAAATTAATGTTATTTCAAAGGAACCTATTATGAAAAGTCATATTTTTAAATTACTTTTGAGAGGTGCTGTCTAATTTCTGCTTTCCCTAGATTCACTTTTGTCCTTAATTTTAGATGACTGATAGCTTAAAGTCAAAAGTTGTTAAATGACAGAGAATTGTAATTTATGCTCAACAAGCTTGATCTGTTCTGGAAATTCTATTACTTGTTTTCAAGCCCACCAAACTTGTTCCATTGTGAATCACTTCAGCTCATTGAAATATTACTGTTGCTGGGCATGGTGGTGCATGCCTTTAATCCCAGCATTTGTGAGGCAGAAGTAGGAGGACTGCTATAAATTCAAGGCCACCTTGAGACTACATAGTGAATTCCCAGTCAGCCTGGGCTACAGCAAACCCTACCTAGAAAAAACAAACAACAATAACAACAACAACAAATATTACTGTTAATGATATGACCACAATGTTCTTGGTTCCCTAACTTCATAACTTCATCTATAAACTTGGAAATAGGTAGAATTGAATCAGACTCACTTTGTTTTCCAGTTTGCTTACTTATATCTTGCTCCTGTCCAAATGGCAATACCTTTGCCAAGTAACTCCAGTGCAAATTTCCAGACTTCCTAGACAGTAGTTTCATTAGCAAACATCTCTACCTGATCAATGGTTTGGAAGAATATGTGATATTGAACTTCAACATCTACTCTTCTTTGTATTGCCCTTTCAGGCCTTGATCTTTGTCTCTCCAGTTTACTCTCAACTCTCAGATATTCTCCATGCATTGTGTATTCTTGGTATGAGTTAGGAGGTAAACTTATTATTATTGCTTGGGGTTAACATTAGCTTTTTCATAAACTGTGAAATTATTCAGTTTTTGCCACATAATTCCTTCTTAGTGGGGGGGGGTAAGAATTCTTTTCTAGTGTTGAAAGAATGACAGTGACAGTTCATTAGGCCCCAGGTCCTCTACTGAGGTGACTTTCCTGTATTTGACACATTAAACCTGTTAGACCTTGTTGCAGAGCAGACACTTCAGGTGGAGGTTGTCAACTATCCCTCCTTCTTTATATTCACAAAAATAAAGAGAGATTTAGAGCAGTGAAAGGAAGAATCTACATTTAAGATTGAACCTAGTTTTCTCTGAGCTAAGCCACTTACCTTCTAGAAATGAAAACATGTATGTTTCCCTCAGTATGCTATTTAATAATCCCAGAGCATGTATGAACAGAAGGCACAAGAACCAGGCTAGAAAACATGGAAATAGCCATTGTTACTCATTAAACATTTGATTCACTCACTGATCAAACTTTAGTCAGACTCCTCTTAGACTTTGAGTAGCCCTTGCTCCCCTCCCTGGTGTGCTTGCTTATCTAAGTTTTACAAGAACCCTAAGGTAGTTTACGGAGAATACCCAGCCCTCAATAACTGGTCCAATTCTTCATTGGCCCCCTGGTAGACTGCATACTCATATTTACAAGCTAGTTATGAATTATTTTTAAACTTATTGTGTTTTAGGATAATATTGAGTTTTGCATAAGCTTTTCAACTCACTCTGTGCTAACAAATTATTTATTTTATGAAACAGATGCTTCTGTGTTCAGAGCTTTGTTGGGTGCTATTGGTGGTTCAATGACAGATGTAATTTTTGCCTAAAGGGATCTCTTTGGAAAAGTAAGGTATAAAAATCAGTAATTTAAAACTCAGTCTTATGAATCAGGTTAAAATAATAGTAGTAGATATAACAAGATGATATTTTAATGTAGAAAAACATATCTTTGTTCATTTGAATAGGATTAAGTGTATAGTTTATAATATTTTAACTTATTTGGGAGAGAGAGATAGAGAATGGGCACACCAGGGCCTTTATCCACTGCAAGCAAACTCCAATTGTGCGCACCCTCTTGTGCACATGGGCAACATTGCATGCTTGCATCACTATGTGTCTGGTTTACGTGGGACCTGGAGATTCGAACATGAGTTCTTTGGCTTCTCAGGTAAGCGCCTTAACTGCCAAGCCACTTCTCCAGTCCTATAGTTTCTAATTTAAAAGAAAGTATGAATCATTAAATTTATTTCAAGAGAAGCCCTAAGGCTCAGATCAGGATGAGACTAGCCAAGAAAGTATTCATGAGAGAGGAGTTATTTTCCTCAATCTCTTCTAAGTTTATCTGGGTTAATAGAGTTCATATTTGCACAGTGTTTTGCACTTTATAAAACATCAATATATTTCCTTAAAAAGTTACTAACAACTTTGTGAAATAGGTAAAAAGTTATTCACATTTTATCTAACTCTACTTTTCCCATTTTGTTTGTTTGTTGTTTATGCTACTCAACTTTGAATATAGGTGGGCCCTATGCCAGCTAGGCAAGTGTTCTACCACTGAGATGTATCTCCCAGCCTCCAATTTTGCTTTACCTCCACTAGTATTCATGGATTTGTGTGTGTGTGTGTGTGTGTGTGTGTGTGTCTACTTGCCTGCACTTTTGGGGAAAGAGGATTGTTTCACGAAATAGAATTGGAAAAGTAAGGCAGGACAGACAAATGTGGAGAAGGCAGCTTAGAACTCTAAGTCAGATGGAAGTGCAATCCTTGCAACTGGATGCCACTCATATGATGTGACTTGCAAGACATCAAAATATACATGTGAATCTACCACATGCCTCTTGAAATGATACAACTATCTCCTCTTTTGGTGTGAGTAACTATTAGTAAAAATTTCAAAATATGATTTGGACTGGACACATTATTATTGCCTTACTAATGTTTATTGTAGGATTAATGATGTTTATTGTAGGATTATTCCCAATAGTCATGTTACAGAACCAGCTTAAGTGCTGACCAAAAGGGGTAAAGAAAATGTGGTATATGTGCACAATAGGATTTTATTCAGCCATAACAAAGAATGAAATTATGTTATTGGCAGTAAAATAGATAAAACTGAAGACTATCATATTAAATAAAAAAGGTAGTCAAAGAAACACAGCTAAAACATGCTTTCTCATATGGAACCTAGATTTTTACACAAACACACAATTTAAAGGTAGAAGCGAGGCTATTTGGGAAGAGAAAGGGAACTAGTAAGTTGGGGAGGAGGATGGGAGGGGATGGGAGAGAGTAAATGGTCAAGTACATGCTATTTATGAACCAAAATGTCATGTTGAAACCCATTATTTGTACAGCCAATATGCATTAATAGAAAACACAAAAAGATATGGTGATGAATGAGGAACAGCTTCTACTGGGATATTGCAAGAGACATTATAGGGGAGACTATGCAAACGTCTGCAAGTAAGAGAATGTGAGAACCTTCATGAAAACTTGTGGTCATCAGTTGACACTGGGAAGGAGATGGTTCACAATACAGAGCCATGAAACAGCCACTGATGAAGCCATTTTTCATTTGATTCTGTATTTTTTCTACAGCTGAAATCATTGTAAGACAGAAATTGATATCCTGCCTTAAAGTTAATGTTTCCAAGACTACTCATAGTAGTTTAGAATTATATGCAGAATTTACCCACAAGAAACTATATATACATAATTTTATTTATTTTATATATAGCTATATGTATGTATGTATATATATTTCTTTATCAGAGAGAGAGAGAGAGGCATACAGATATATATAGAGAATGGGAACACCAGAGCCTCTAGGCACTACAAACAAACTCCAGACACATGTGCCACCTTGTGCATCTGGCTTATGTGGGTACTGGAGATTTGAACCTGGTCCTCAGGCTTTGCAAGCAAGAACTTTAACCACTAAGCCATCTTTCCAGCATGTAATATATATATATGTATATGTATGTATATATATATATATATATATATATATATATATATATATATACATATATTTGCTGTGCCAGGTGTTAGTAGAAGTTCTCATGGCCTAATTGAATCAAGGATGTAATACTTACAGCTTGAGCTGAGAGACATGGAGGATGGAAAAGCTTAAATGTAATAATCAATATTTTTACCCAGTTCCTTAATTATGAACCTACAACTAAGATGATTTCACTGTGGTCATCTCTTCATGGGTCCTCTTGCTGTTTGACACTGGGTGGTATGCTTATAGTCAAAGGGGATAAACAGATTGGATATGGCATAGGACATATTTTTTATTTACTTGGAATATTTTTATTTACTTATTTAAGAGAGAATATATGAAGCTGGGCATGGTGGCACACGCCTTTAATCCCAGCACTCGGGAGGCAGAGGTAGGAGGATCGCCATGAGTTCGAGGCCACCCTGAGACTCCATACTGAATTCCAAGTCAGCCTGGACTAGAGCGAGACCCTACCTCGAAAAACAAAAAACAAAAAACAAAAAAAGAGAGAATATATGGGTGTGCCAGGGCCTCTTGCCATCCACTGCAAACAAACTCTAGATACATGCACCACTTTGTACATCTGGTTCTATGTGGGTACTGGGTAATTGAACTTGAGACAATATGCTTTGCAAGTAAGCACCTTAACCACTGAGTCATCTTGCCAGAACCAAATCAGTTTTTTTTATTTTTATTGTTGACAGGTTCCATAATTATAGACAATAAACCAGGATAATTCCCTCCCCCACCTTCCCCTTTGAAACTCCACTCTCATATCCCCTCCCCCTCTCAATCAGCCTCTCTTTTTATTTTGATGTCCTCATCTTTTCCCCCTATTACACTGGTACTGTGTAGGTTGTGTCAGGCACCTTAAGGGCATATACTATCCAGGATTTCTTTTTTCTACATGGGTCATGGAGTTATTCTGGTTTCATTGTCTAGGGGTGGAGCTGAAGAACTCACATTCTTTTTTCATTTGCTAGGTAATTATATGCAGATGGGATTGAGAAAACGGACTGCATGATCAGCCTCTAAGCTTCTCCAGAGAAACCTGTTCCTCTCCTTCTTTTGCACATACATGAGTTAGTGTAACATTTCTCTTTTAATACTTGGCAAAGTGACATATGCCTACAATTCAGGTACTCAGGAGGCTGAGGCTGAAGGGTTGTGTATTTGCGCACAGTACTCATTACAAAGTGAGACTTTATATCAAAAATTGTTACTTTGGGGGGCTGGAGAGCTGGCTTAGCAGTTAAGGTGTTTGCCTGCAAAGCCAAAAGATCCTGGTTTGACTCTCCAGGACCCACATAAGCCAGATGCACAAGGAGGCACATGCGTCTGGAGTTCGTTTGCAGTCGCTAGAGGTCCGGGCATGCCCATTTTCTTTCTCCCTCTCTCAAATAAGCAAAAAAAAAAAAAAAAAAAAGTTTAATAAAAATTGTTACATTTTGTTGCTGTTCTTGTTGTTGGAGGTAGGGTTTCACTCTAGTCCAGGCTGACCTGGAATTCATTACATAGTCTCAGGCTGTCCTCAAACTCCTGGTGATCCTCCTATCTCTGCCTCCCGAGTGCTGGAATTAAAGGCATACGCCACAATACCCAGCCAAAATTTGTTACTTTTTATTATAATTTTTGTGTTATAAAGTGGATATGAAGTGTTCCCCAAATGGATCATTTATTAGTGGCTTGGTCCTTAGCTAATGCATCCAATCATTGATGGATGATATGTGCTATAAGTACTATCCTCTTGCCATCAGGCCATATCACATGGTCAACTTGGAATCTCCCAGATCATTCTGGGGTCCGCAGGCTGACCATGTCAATCTGTGTTGGAATGACTCATGTTACAAACAATATAGCTTTTCTTCATTTGGTCCAACTGCTCTCTGGTTACCACATACTTGTTACCTGTACAGACAATAACAATGTCAACTTGCAGGATGACTTCATTTAATTTCACTGGTTGAAACCCATTCATGCAGGTTTACAGGACTCAGATGGGGTCAATCTTGTTTACATATACAATTGAGTCAATGGCCTTTGGAGCAGCTTAGCAACCCATCCCCAGCTCTCCATAGCCACACAACACCACTTTCGTTTTACCAAACATCAATGTGTGTTGTCCCTTTAAGTCTATCATGAATTGATTAAAGGAGCTGGAGAAATGGCTCAAAGGTTAAGGTGCTTGCTTGCCTGCAAAGCTTTAATGACCTGAGTCCGATTTCCCAGTACCCACATAAAGCCAGATGCACAGAGGTGCATGCATCTGGAGTTTGTTTACAGTGGCAGGAGACCCTGGTGCATCTGTTTCTATTCTTTCTAACTCTGCTTGCAAATAAATGAATAAATACTTTTTTTTAAAAAATTGATTCATGGCAACAGAAGAGACTGTCAAATTTCTGTTTAATAACTGAGTCATTGACATTCATGGCTGGAACATGAAGTTTCTCAGCTTCAGATGGTTGGTACAGCCTATGGACATCAGTAACATTCACCTTGACTATGCCTTTGACTTTCTTGGAAGGCAGCTATGCTCATCTCTATACCACCAACACCATACCACCCAAGTGCCTTTGACTTTCTTGGTATATATAGAGTAAGATCTTCCCCATTTGGCTGCCAGCCCTTCATTCATACATCTGTCATCTTCTGACTCTCCCAGGCAAAGATGGGAAATCCACTTTCTGCTAGAGGAGAAGCCACTTCGTTGAGAGTGAAATAGATGTTTCAGGCAGCCCATGGGCACTGTACTCTCAGAGTACTCTGAGTTTGCATAGGCATCTTGAATTTGTTATATGTGGTACTTTGAAACAGATGTCTACCATAAACTCATGTGTTTTGAATGTTTGATCCCCTGGTGGTCTCAATTTGAGAAGTGGAGCCTTGCTGGAAGAAGTGTGCTGTTGGGGGCAGATTCAGAGATATTATAGCCGGACCTCCCACCCACCCATGCCAGAACTTGGCTCACTCTCCTGCTACTGTCCACCTTCTGTGGTAGAATTTATGTCCGCTTTCTGCTCATGCCATGTTTTCCCCTGCCATCATGGAACCTCTCCCTGATATTGTAAGACTTTTTTTTTAAAAAGGGTGGGGGACTGGAGAGATGGCTCAGCAGTTAAGATACTTGCCTGCAAAGCCTAATGACCTGGGCTTGATTCCCCAGTACCCACATAAAGCCAGATGCACAAAGTAGCACATGCATCTAGAGTTTGTTTGCTGTGGATGGAGGACATGGCATGTCTATTCCCTTTGTCTCTCTTCTCTCTATCTCTTTCTGCTTGCAAATAAAAACATAAAATATATATTTAAAAATATCTTTTATTAATTTTTTTGAGAGAGAGAGAGAGAGTGGGCGTGCCAGGGCCTCCAGCCACTACAAACAAACTCCAGACACGTGTGTCCCCTTGAGCATCTGGCTTACATGGGTCCTGGGGAATGAAACCAAGGTCCTTTGGCTTTGCAGGCAAATGCTTTAACAGCTAAGCCATCTCTCCAGCCCATAAAATATTTTTTAATTAAAAAAATATTTTCCTCCCATCAGCTGCTTTTTGCAGAGTGCTTTATTTCAGCAACAAGAAAGTAACTACAATAATGCTGAGGCTGGTCAAGAAGGAGGCAAGAGGAGCC
Organism: Dipus sagitta; assembly: GCA_036346955.1. Classification (NCBI taxonomy): domain Eukaryota; kingdom Metazoa; phylum Chordata; class Mammalia; order Rodentia; family Dipodidae; genus Dipus; species Dipus sagitta. The sequence goes on from CM070776.1 coordinate 68,869,476, forward strand.
ACTGATCTTGGGGGAGAACTGAAGCAGGAGACACTCCTGACCCAAGGACAGTTCACTGATAGAAAATGAAGATCTGCAACATCTCTTTCTCTGGGAAAGACGGGGAAATTATCTTCTGCCAACACCCAGCAAAGTAAAAAACCAAATTTACCTGCCACAGAAAGTAAAAGCAGGGAAACTAAGAAAGTACTGCCTGCACAAGGCCTACCTGATACTGACTGAACCTGGAGATCCAAGAACCCCATATGTCCTTGCTATGAAGCTAAAGCAGAAATAAGGAACAGCAGTGCAGTACTTGTTGTAGGTGGGTCAGACACATAGGTGCTGAAGTAGCTGGAAGTAGCTAGTGAAGCTGAAACACTGAGGAAAAGTCTTTAGTAACTTGGAATCACAAGGTAATAGAAGTCCACAAATGAATGAATATGAAATCTATGGTGTACAATAAAAATCTAAATCCATTCATGACTATAATGAAAAATAGGATACTCTCAAAAATGCTCAAGACATGGAAAAGTAAACACAAGGGCTGGAGAGATGGCTTATCAATTGAGGTGTTTGCCTGTGAAGCCTAAGGACCCAGGTTCTATTCTCTAGTATATACATAAACCAGATGCACAAGGTGGTGCATATGTCTGGAGTTTGCCGTGGCTGGAGGCCCTAGAGTGCCCATTCTCTCTCTTTATCTACCTTTTTCCCTCTCTGCTTCTCTCAACTGAATAAATAAAAATAAAATATTCATAAAAAAGAAAAGTAAACACAAAAACCAAGTACCATAACAATAATAATAATTATTAATAAGCTCTGGAGAGATGGCTTATCAGTTAAGTGCTTGCCTGTGAAGTCTAAGGACCCCGGTTCGAGACTCGATTCCCCAGGACCCACGTTAGCCAGATGCACAAGGGGGCACATGCGTCTGGAGTTCGTTTGCAGTGGCTGGACGCCCTGGAGCGCCCATTCTCTCTCTCTTCTCTCTCTGTGCCTCTTTCTCTCTCTGTCACTCTCAAACAAATAAATAAAAATATTAATAATAATAGTAATCCACTGTCGAGGAAATAAATTAATGCAATCAGAGTCTCCAATGAACCAGATGTTTCATCAGTTAGGAACCATAAAATAACTATAATTAATATGTTTATGTTAAAAAAAGTAATGAAAAAGATAAACATATTAGAGAATTTTAGCAGAAAGATCAAAACAAGTCAAATAGAAATGACAAACATATATATATATATATATATATATATATATATATGTATGTGTATGCATATATATCCAAGCTAAAGTGAAACCAAGATAGGATACTAAGAATTCCTTCAATAGCTTTTTCAGATTGGGCACATCCAAGGAGAGACTCAGTCACCTTGATGATAGATAAATAGAATTTACAAAATAAAATACAAAAAAAGTGGAAAAAAAATCAGAACAGAACCAAGATGAATAGGATGTTTTCAAATAGTCTGATGAACATGATTGGAGTTCTAGGTAACAAAGATGGAGAAAATAGGGTAAAGCACAATAATTGTTAATGGACCTGGGTGAGGTGGCATGTGCCTTTAATCCCAGCACTGGGGAGGCAGTGGTAGAATTATTGCCAGGATTTCAAGGCCATCCTGAGACTACATAGTGAATCCCAGGTCAGCCTGGACTAGAGTGAGACCCTACCTTGAAACCCCCCCCCCGCAAAAAAAAATACCAAGAATAGAAAACAAGATAGGTATTATATTGTTGCTAGTTTTGAGAGTGGCAGAGCCTTTCTCTTCTCTTTATGGGCTTAGTTTAGAGGTTCAAGTGTCCAACACAATGGTCACTAAGACTCCAGGAGCAAGTGGCCCTAAAGTTCTACTCTTGTAGTCTGCAAGAATGATGAGCACAAAGTAGATGGGTAAGTTAAACAGATTTATTAGAATGTGAAGCAGAAAGTGAAAGAAAGGCAGAGAATCTCCAGGGTTGGTAACCAGCTAGTGATTTATATCAGAGGTTTTTCTATGCTTAGGGATGTAAATGAATTATCAAGTTGGAGTAGATTGGATTGACTACTTTGAGTGTATGTGAGGGAGTCTTGATAGGCTGATAAACTAGGGGATTGGTTACTTTGTATAAAACAGCCAACCTCCTGGGGAGTCAGCATAAATTAGGATTTTTGGCGTTTTAGAAGTCAGAGCTATTTTGAATTTAAGTTCCCAGACTCTCTTTTCTGAACTCATTGTATAAACTCCATGCTCATTGGCTCTGTCAGGCCATACAGATTCTTTTTGGAACTGTAACCTTGAATAGTTGCCTACAAAATGGGACTAATGTTGCAGTCAGGTTCCCATTGCTGGTAGGAATCACCCAACCAAGAGCAGCTTGTGGGGAAAAAAATAGGTTTATTTTGGCTTACAGGCTTGAGGGGGAAGCTCCACGAAGGCAGGGGAAAATGATGGCATGAGCAGAGGGTGGACATCACCTCCTGGCCAACATAAGGTGGACCATAGCAACAGGAGAGTGTGCCAAACACTGGCAAGCAGAAACACCCATAAGCCCACCCCCAACAATATACTCCCTCTAGGAGGCTTTAATTTCCAATTACCATCAGCTGGGAACCCAGCTTCAGAACACATAAGTTTATGGGGGACACCTGAATCAAACCACCTCCGCTACCTTGCTCTTCATCCCTATCAATATGCTGGTCATGGAACAAACAAGCAAAGCCTGACTCCATAGCATTAAATCATTCCTGGAAACAAGAACCTTGCCAACAGTGTCACCAGGGGTAAGGGGAGAAGAGATGTGGGTGAGTTTTTTTTTCCAGGTTAGATAGGCAGTGGATACAATAAATACTTGGCAAATGAGATTTTTCAAACCTCAGCAAAAAGTGACTCTTTTATGTTGTTATTGTTTGATATGGAGAAATCAACTCAGAACTTGTAAGAGCTCTACCACTGAACTTTGTCTCTAACAGCAAAAAGTAGCATCTAATTGCTCAGAGTTACTAATGAAGCAGGGAAATTCTCCTATTATAATACTACGTAAAGAAGTACGATGCAAAACTATAACATGGGCTGGAGAGATGGCTTAGTGGTTAAGGTGCTTGCTGGCAAAGCCAAAGGACCCAAGTTCAAATCCCCAGTATCTACTTAAAGCCAGATGCACAAGCTGGCAAATGTGTTTGGAGTTTGCAGTGGCTAGAGACCCTGGCACACCCATTCTCTCTCTCTCTCTCCCCCCACTACTCTCTAATATTTTTTTAAACAACTGTAACATATAAGAGCAGAGACATAATAAAAGGAAATGCTGGCTTCCGGTTAAGATGGAAGAGTAGGTACCACACCACAGCAGCCTATGGGGGGAAAGAGAAAAAAAAAAAAAAACAGCAACATACACACTTTTACTAAAAAGTGAGGTGTATAGGAAATTGAAACAGCAGCCGAGAAGTAGGAGAGATCCAGGGCATCCAGAGCCCCCTCAGGCCTGCAGAAGCTGCTCCGCCGGGGCTTGCGCCTCAGCAGCGGCCTGTGCGTGAGCCAGCCACCAGGCTCAGCTTGAGCCACAGGAAAAGCAAGGTGAGGGGATTTTCCACTCACATTGGAGCTCTCCGCAAACTCAAGAGACGTGAAGGGAGAACGGCAGTGAACAACGGAGGAGCAGATCACAAGGTAGAAGGACACGTGGAACAGCGGGTGAACTAGAGCAGCATCGGCTCCCTTCCCTCCCCCTCCACCAGAGCCCAACCCTAGGGAACAGAGCAGTGGTCCAGGGACCCGGCCACGCCTACTTGAACTGACAGAGCACCAAAGAGGGACCCAATTAAGAGAGCAGCTGAGACCAAAATCATCCCAAAAGGTAACTGGGATTACACCAGGTCAGTACCCACCTAATAAACCTGGTATATAGACCTAAACCAGAAGTGCTAATTGCACATTCCATATCAGGATAAATTATATGTTAAATCGGATAGATGGTCAAATTTGCCACACTTAAAAAAGCTGTATTTTGGGCTTGTTATTTGTTGCTTCATGAACTATAGTGGCTTTGTTTACTCTTCTGTTATATATTAGGGAAGGGTCTTACCTGGTCACAAGCTGACTTAGAACCCTCTACAGACCAGAAATCTTTTTTTTTCTCAATTTTTATTAACATTTTCCATGATTATAAAAAATATCCCATGGTAATACTCTCCCTCACCCACTTTGCCCTTTGAAATTCCCTTCTCCATAATATCCCCTCCCCATCTCAATCAGTCTCTCTTTTATTTTGATGTCATGATCTTTTCCTCCTCTTACGATGGTCTTGTGTAGGTAATGTCAGGCACTATGAAGTCATGGATATCGAGGCCATTTTATGTCTGGAGGGAGCACGTTGTAAGGAGTCCTACCCTTCCTTTGGTTCTTACATTCTTTCTGCCACCTCTTCCGCATTAGACCCTGAGCCTTGGAAGGTGTGATCGAGATGTTACTCAGTACTCCAGTCACTTCTTTCCAGCACTATGATACCTTCTGAATCATCCCTAGGTCACTGCTATGTGGAAAGAGAAGATTCTCTACCCAAAGTGAGAGTAGCATTAATATAAGGATATAAATATTAAGAGAAGTGCTTACTGGGCAGTTTGATAAGCATAGTATATACATTTTTCCAGACATCAGAAGATGTTACACCCCTAGGTCTCATGACTACCCCTGCTTTAAGTTTTCAGTATCAGGGATGTATCCCCCCCCCCCATGGAGTGGGCCTCCAGTCCAATTGGAGGGCAGTTGGTTTCCAACATGACAGACGTGCCACTATTGCACCCATTGGCTCATTTGGCCTGGCTGGCCAATTATAAGGCTTGCAGTGTCTACTGTTGAGTATCTTCACTGGTGGTATCTCTTTCTCCCATTGAACTACATGTAGAATGGCTTCTTCCAGCTTTCTCTCAGCTCAGACCAGAAATCTTAACTGCCTTGTTGTCAGGATTAAGGGAGTGGGTGAGGCACCACACACAGCCTAAGGGACAGACAGAGGATCTGGTTGTGACAATACCTACTCTTGGATAAATACTCTGTGCGGGTTTTTCACTGAACGTGTACATTGTGCAGTTAAATTTTAGAATCTGCCTGTATTTTTTTTCCTCTTAGCCTACTTGAATACAATCATAGCAGGCACACCCAAAACCTGGAGTCACTTTTGTAGATACTCAGAGAGAGTCTTGAGAGCCCCACCTAGCGCCTTAAGCTCCTACCCTGAAGATATATAACATCAGATTGGTTGATACATCTCTTAATACCAAGCTAACTGGAAAATCCAATCATTAAATAATCAAAGATGCAAAAATATATACATTATAACACAAGAAACACCAAAAATCAAGACAATATAAATCCACCAAAAAGTATTAATACATCAGAAATGACCTCCAGTGAGAACAAGTTGGAGGAAATGCCTGAGAAAGATTTCAAAAGAATGATTATAAATATGTTCAAAGAACTCAAAGAAGAAATCAAAGGAAGCAAAGAAGACACAGGATGCCAATTTAATGAAATACAAAGGTCAATAAAAGACATAAATAAGGAAACAGAAATAATAAAGAAAAACCAGTTAGAATTACCAGCAATAAAGAACACAGTTAATGAAATAAAAAACTCTGTAGAAAATCTCACCAGTAGAATGGATGAAGGAGAGGACAGAATATCTAAGCTAGAAGACCAGGTAGCAGATCTAATACAGTCCAACAAAGAGAAAGACAAACTAATAGAAAAGTATGAGTGGGAATTTTCAAGATATTCGGGACACTATGAAAAGATCAAACATAAGAATTCAGGGCATAGTAGAAGGAGAAGAATTTCATTCCAAAGGCATAGTTGGCGTCTTCAACAAAATCATAGAAGAAAAATTCCCAAAAATTGTGAAAGAGGTGCCAATGCAGATACAGGAATCCTTTAGAACACCAGCCAGACAAAACCTGGAAAGAACCTCTCCTGGCCATATTATAATCAAACTACCAAACATACAAACCAAAGAAAATATATTGAAACCAGTCAAAGAGAAAAATCAAGTTACCTACAAAGGCAAGCCTGTCAGGATTATAGCAGATTACTCAGTGCAAACTTTAAAAGCCAGAAGGGTGTGGAGTGATGTATTCCAAATTCTGAAAGATAACAAATGTCAGCCAAGGTTACTTTATCCTGCAAAGGTATCCATTCAAATAGACGGAGAAATAAGGACATTCCATGACAAAAGCAGGCTAAAGGAGTATTTGAAGACAAAACCAGCTCTACAAAAAATACTTGAAAGTATCTTCCAAGCCGGGCGTGGTGGTGCACGCCTTTAATCCCAGCACTCGGGAGGCAGAGGTAGGAGGATCGCCGTGAGTTTGAGGCCACCCTGAGACTCCATTGTGAATTCCAGGTCAGCCTGGGCTAGAGTGAGACCCTACCTTGAAAAACCAAAAAAAAAAAAAAAAAAGAAAGTATCTTCCATGCTGAAGAAAAAGAAAAGCACACATATAAGGAACCAGCAAAAAACAAACAATACTCAAATACTAGTTAACACAAGAGAGCAAAGGTAAAACCGGAAGAACTACAAAAAAATGGCAAAAATGAATACACACCTATCAATAATATCTCTTAATATCAACAGCCTCAATGCCCCAACCAAAAGACATAGGTTTGCAGACTGGGTTAAAAAGCAGGATCCTGAGCCGGGCGTGGTGGTGCACGCCTTTAATCCCAGCACTCGGGAGGCAGAGGTAGGAGGATCGCCGTGAGTTCGAGGCCACCGAGACTCCATAGTGAATTCCAGGTCAGCCTAGGGTAGAGTGAGACCCTACCTCGAAAAACCACAAAAAAAAAGCAGGATCCTTCAATTTGTTGCCTCCAAGAAACCCACCTTTCTACAAAGGATGGACACTATCTTAAGGTGAAAGGCTGGAAAACAGTGTTTCAAGCAAATGGACCTAGAAAACAAGCAGGGGTTGCTATCCTAATATCGGGCAAGGTAGACTTCAGTCCAACATTAGTTAAGAAAGATAAGGAAAGCCACTTTATATTGATTAAGGGCACCCTCCAACAGGAGGACTTTACAATCCTAAAAATATATGCACCTAACATGGGGCCCCCCAAATTCATCAAACAAATGCTATTAGAACTAAGGTCACAGATAACACCAAACACAGTGGTAGTAGGTGACTTCAACACCCCACTCTTATCAATTGACAGGTCATCCCGGGAAAAAATAAAGAGGCATCTGGACTAAATGAAGTCATAGAAGGAATGGACCTAACAGATATATACAGGACATTTCATCCAAATGCTGCATAATATACATTCTTTCCAGCAGCACATGGAACATTCTCTAAAATAGACCATATATTAGGACACAAAGCAAATCAAGAGGAAATCAAAAAAATTATACAGTCAAACGATAATGAGAACACAACATACCAAAATCTCTGGGACACAATGAAGGCAGTCCTAACAGGTAAATTTATAGCTTTAAGTGCCTGTATTAAGAAATTAGAAAGGTCGCAATTAAATGACCTAATGCTTTACTATAAAGCCTTGGAAAAAGAAGAACAAGGCAAACCCAAAATAAGCAGACGGGAAGAAATAATGAAGATTAGGGTAGAAATTATTGAAATAGAAACTAAAAAAAAAATCCAAAGAATCAATGAAACAAAGACTTGGTTCTTCAAAAGGACAAACAAGATTGATAAACCCTTAGCAAATCTGACCAAAAGAAAGAGAGGAGACACAAATTAATAAAATTAGAGATGAAAAAGGTAACATCACAACAGATGCCAGAGAAATTCAAAAAATCATAGGGACATACTATAAAAGCATATACTCCACAAAGTATGAAAATCTGAAAGAAATGGATGATTTCCTTGATTTATATGACCTTCCTAAATTAAAACAAGATGAGATTAATCACTTAAATAGACCTATAACAAGCATGGAGATCCGAACAGTTATCAAAAATCTCCCAACTAAAAAAAGCCCAAGCCCAGATGCATTCACTGCTGAATTTTACCAGACCTTCAGGGAAGAGCTAGCGCCATTGCTTCTTAAGCTTTTCCATAAAATAGAAAAAGAAGGAATCCTACCAAACTCCTTCTATGAAGCCAGCATCACCCTGATAACAAAACCAGGCAAAGATACAACAAAAAAAGAAAATTACAGACCAATCTCCCTCATGAACATAGATGCAAAAATTCTCAACAAAATATTGGCAAACAGAATACAAGAATATATCAGAAAGATCATTCACCCTGACCAAGTATGCTTTATCCCAGAGATGCAGGCATGATTCAATATATGCAAATTGATAAATGTAATACATTATATAAATGGATTGAAGGACAAAAATCACATGATCATCTCATTAGACACAGAGAAAGTGTTTGACAAAATCCAACATCCTTTCATGATAAAAGTCCTACAGAGACTGGGAATAGAAGGAACATATCTCAATATAATAAAGGCTATTTATGACAAGCCTACAGCCAACATATTACTAAATGGGTAAAAACTGGAAGTTTTTCCACTAAAATCAGGAACAAGACAAGGGTGTCCACTGTCCCCACTTTTATTTAATATAGTACTGGAAGTCTTAGCCATAGTAATAAGGCAAGAGATGTACATAAAAGGGATACAAATTGGAAAGGAAGAGATCAAGTTATCATTATTTGCAGATGACATGATTCTATACATAAAGGACCCTAAAGACTCTACCAGAAAATTGTTAGAGCTGATAAAAACATACAGCCATGGAGCAGGATACAAAATAAATACACAGAAATTAGTAGCCTTCATATATGCTAACAACAAACACACAGAGGATGAAATCAAAGAATCACTCCCATTCACATTTGCATCAAAGAAAATAAAGTACCTTGGAATAAACCTAACCAAGGAAGTAAAGGATCTCTACAATGAGAACTTTAAAACACTCAAGGGAGAAATTGCAGAAGACACTAGGAAGTGGAAAAACCTCCCTTATTCCCGGATTGGAAGAATCAATATTGCGAAAATGGCAATCTTACCAAAAGCAATCTACACATTTAATGCAATCCCCATCAAAATTCCAAAGGCATTCTTCATGGAAATAGAAAAAACAATCCAAAAATTCATTTGGAATCACAAAAAACCTCGAATATCTAAAATAAAACTGAGCAACAAAAATAAGGCTGGTGGTATCACCATACCTGATTTTAACCTATACTACAGAGCCATACTAACAAGCAGCATGGTACTGGCACAAAAGCAGACATGTAGATCAATGGAACAGAATAGAGGACCCAGATGTCAGTCCAGGTAGCTATAAGCCACCTGATATTCAATAAAAATGCCAAAAATACTCATTGAAGAAAAGACAGCTTCTTTAGCAAATGGTGTTGGGAAAACTGGATATGTATCTGTAGAAGGATGAAAATAGATTCTTCTCTCTCTCCATGCACAAGAATTAAGTCCAAATGGATTAAACACCTTAACATCAGACTGGAAACTCTAAAACTTCTAGAGGAAAAAATAGGGGAAACCCTTCAACATATTGGTCTTGGCAAAGACTTTCTGAACACAGCCACAATTGCTCAGGCAATAAAACCACAGATTAACCACTGGGACCTCATGAAATTACAAAGATTTTGTACTGCAAAGCACATTGTGAATAAAGCAAAGAGGCAACCTACAGAATGGGAAAAATCTTTGCCAGCTATATATCTGATAGAGGATTAATATCTAGGATATACAAAGAACTCAAATGTTAAATAATAAGAAATCAAACAAGCTAATTAAAAAAAATGGGCTATGGCCCGGTTGGCTGCGCATGGCGGCGTTTCAATGGCTCTGAGTGGGACCCGGCCGGGGAGCGGAGGGACACGCTAGGCTGCGGGGTGTGGTTGGTCAGCACCATGGTTGGGCTGAGGCGCCGGTACCATGAGGCGCCGGTATTTAAGAGATTATGGAATCTAAAACCAACAATGTTAAAAAACGGAACTCCTGTAATAACATTGAGGATCATTCCATTGATCTTCCTAGAAAGAGGATCTCTAATTTCACTAATAAGAACATGAAGGAGGTTAAGAAATCTCCAAAACAGTTGGCTGCTTACATAAGAAGAACAGTTGGACAAGTCGTGAAAAGCCCAGGTAAAGTACGCAAGGTGATCTGTCACAGAAAGAAAGGTCATCACCCATTTCTAAATCCCTGCTACAGAAACAGTCTCTTAAAAGTGGGGACTGTGACATGGCAAATAAAGAAAATGAACTGGCTTGTGCAGGCCACCTGCCTGAAAAATTACGCCATGATAGTTGAACATTTTTGGTCAACTCGAGTGATTCTGGTTCTTCACAAACAGAAAGCCCATCATCAAAATACAGTGGATTTTTTTCTGAGGTTTCTCAGGACCATGAAACAATGGCCCAAGTTTTATTCAGCAGGAATTTGAGATTAAATGTAGCTTTAACTTTCTGGAGAAAGAGAAGTACAACTGAACTTGTTGCCTATTTGGTGAGGATAGAAGATCTTGGAGTTGTGGTAGATTGCCTTCCTGTTCTAAATAATAGTTTACAGGAAGAAAAGCAATATATTTCACTTGGCTGGTATGTAGACTTGTTGCCTCTAGTAAAGTCATTACTAAAAAGCAAATTTGAAGAATATGTTATAGTAGGTTTAAACTGGCTTCAAGCAGTAATAAAAAGGTGGTGGTCAGAACTATCATCCAAAACGGAAATTATAAATGATGGAAATATTAAAATTTTGAATCAACAATGACTTCCGGCCAAGATGGTGACTGCCTAGCTGCGCTGCAAATCCCGGGGAAAGAAAGGCAAGATATTAAGGGTACATAGTGACTTTTAGGGGAGAGAAATCTGGGACGGCACAGAGGCAGGGGAACAGGGAATCATGGATCCCCTCGCCGGCGGGTAGCCACCCCTCACCCCAAATAACCGCCGTGTTCACAATACCGCCGCTGCCGCCACTGCTTCACCGGCCGCCACGGCTGCCACCGCGCACCGATTGTTCCCTGCGTGCGGAAGCTTAGACTGCTCCGCGCTTTCTTCAACTTGCCCACTTACTGAGGTAGGCCAGTCCCACAGCAGGTGCCACGCTAGCTCAGACTGTGTCTCTCGCTTGTGCCAGCTCAGGTGCCATCCCCTACCTGTCTGCTGCACTGGCCATCCGGCATTGTCCTGTGGCAGGGGAGCTCAGACTACTTCTGGGTCTCAGTGTTCCCAGCCAGAGTTCAGGGCTGCTTCAGTGCTTGGTGAATCAGTGCCACTCCCAGCTTGAACGCAGGCAGTTTTGGCACATTACCGCTTGAGAACTCAGGCAACTTTGGCGCCCCTGCCAGGCAGTAGATAGGCGGCTTTGGCAAGTGAGAGCCAAAGCCCAGGCTGCATGGCAACTGCCCCAGGCTGCATAAGATTCCCATTGTTCTTGAGCGAGGCTGATACTCCCACCTACCTGCCCATACACTGTCATGGGCAGAACACAGCATAAAAGAAATAACATGAAAAATCAAATGCAAGAAAATCCAGTTAGATCACCCAGTCCCACAATGAATACATCTAACCAAAACATAGAAGAACGAATAGGACCAGAACACCAAATTGAACCTATGAGCAATGCAACCCTGACCAACCTACTGGTAGAACTTGCAGGAAAGCAACAAAGGGCCGATAATCGTGTGGATGCTGCCATCACTAAACTAGAACTAATAGATAAGAAATTGGAATTATTAGATAAGAAATTGGAAGGATTTCAAAGAGAGTTAAGAGATTTGAGGGAGAGTGAAAAAAAAAAGACCTTAAATATCAGCTGGCCATGCTAAATGAAGACATAGAGAAATGCAAGGATGAACTCCAAGAATCATCAAGAAAATCAGAAAATGATGTGAAAAGGGATCTTGACAGAGGGATGGAAATTATACATAGAAAAGTAGTAGACAATGCAAACTTAATTCAATAAGTCCAAAACTCGCAGGAAGCTCTCAAGACTAGAGTCAGCCAAGTGGAGGACAGAAACTCTGATCTGGAAGACAAGATGGAAGAAACAGTAGAGTTCAAAAATTTCACTAAGTTCAAAAGCTCCTGTGAACAGAACATGAGGGAATTGTGGGATACACTTAAACGTCCCAATGTCAGGATCATTGGAATACCAGAAGGAGAAGAAATCCAGACCAAAGGCATGGAGAACTTATTTAACAAAATAATTGAAGAAAACTTCCCCAGTCTCTTAAAAGAAAGGCCCATCAACATACAAGAAGCCTATAGAACTCCAAACAGACTGAACCAAAGGAGAAACTCTCCAAGACATATTATCATTAAGACTCTAAACATTGACACCAAAGAGAAAATCCTAAAAGCAGCTAGGGAAAAACAGCACACCACCTTCAAAGGTAACCCCATCAGAATTACTTCAGACTTCTAAATGGAAACCCTGAAAGCTAGAAGGGCCTAGAATGAAATACTGCAAAGTCTAAGAACCTATTGCTTCCAACCCAAACTACTCTACCCAGCAAAAGTATCCCTCATAATAGATGGTGAACAAAAAACATTCCACGACAAAACTCAGCTTGAAAATTATATGAACACAAAACCAAACCTACAGAGAGTATATCAGGAAATTCTCCACAGAGAAGAAAAAAATAATCAAACACAATTGCCTACAAGAAGCAGATCACAACAACCAAACTCAGAGTAGGCATAGAAAATTTCAACGTCCATGAAAATACCAACCAACATTTACCATCACAATATGGCAGGGATCAAATCAAATCTCACAGTCATTACCCTAAATATTAATGGCCTTAATTCACCCATTAAGAGACACAAGCTAACAGGATGGATCAAAAAATTAGACCCCTCAATCTGTTGCCTCCAAGAAACTCACCTCACCACTAAAGACAAACACCTCCTCGGGGTGAAAGGGTGGAAAACAATATTCCAAGCAAATGGGAATAAGAAACAAGCAGGTATAGCTATATTAATATCAGATAAAATAGACTTCAAACCAAAAATAATCAAAAAAGACAAAGAAGACCACTTCCTACTTATCAAGGGAACGATCCATCAAGAGGATATTACAATCATAAATCTGTATGAACCAAACACAGGGGAACCACAGTTCATAAAAGAAAACCTACTTGACAATAAAACAGAAATAACCACCAACACCATCATAGCTGGGGACTTCAATACACCATTATCAGTAATAGATCATCCAAACAGAAACTCAACAGGGAAGTAAGAGAGCTCAACAAAATCATAGATCACTTAGACCTAACGGACAACTACAGAACCTTCCGTCCCAAAGCCACAGACTACACATTCTTCTCAGCAGCCCATGGAACATTCTCTAAAATAGGCTATATACTGGGTCACAAAGACTGCCTCCACATATTTAGAAAGATTGACATAATTCCCTGCATGATATCAGATCACAATGCTATACTGCTAGAAATCAACAACAAAAGACCCATCAAGAATCCCAACGGCACCTGGAAACTGAACAGCACACTTTTAAACAATAAATGGATAGTGGATGAAATGAAAAATGAAATTGCAAAATTTCTGGAATTGAATGACAATGAGAACACTTCGTACCAAAACTTATGGGACACAATGAAGGCGGTCCTCAGGGGAAAATTCATAGCACTCAATGCCTTCATAAAAAAGACAGAAAGGTCCCAAATCAATGACCAAACCATCCACATAAAGGCACTGGATAACAAGAAAAATCCAACCCAAAGAGCTCCAGAAGGAAAGAAATAATTAAAATCAGAGCACAAATCAATGAACTAGAAACGAAGGAAACAATTAAGACAATTGACAAAACAAAGAGCTTGTTCTTTGAAAAAATAAACAAGATTGACAAACCCCTGACCAATCTGATCAAGCAAAAAAAAAAAAGGAGAAGCTTCAAATTAACAAAATTCAAAATGAAAAAGGAGAGATCACAACAGACATAAGTGAAATTGGGAGAATCATCAGGACTTATTTCAAAAACCTCTACTCCACAAAACTGGATAATGTGGAGGAGACGGATAAATTCTTGGACGCATACCATCTACCAAAGCTAAACAAAGAGCAGATTAATCACCTCAATCAACCCATCACACTCATGGAGATTGAAAAAGTAATAAAAAACCTCCCAAAAAAGAAGAGTCCAGGACCAGATGGCTTCTCAGCTGAATTCTACCAACCTACATGGAAGAACTCAAACCAATCTTCCTGAAACTGTGCCACACAATTGGTGAACAGGGAAAGCTACCCAACTCCTTTTATGAAGCTAGGATCACCCTAATTCCAAAACCAGGCAGAGATGGCACAAGAAAAGAAAACTACCAGCCTATTTCCCTGATGAATTTAGATGCAAAGATCCTAAACAAAATCCTCCCAAACCGAATCCAACAACACATCAAAAGCATTATCCACCTTGACCAAGTGGGATTCATTCCAGGAACACAGGGGTGGTTCAACATATGGAAATCTGTCAATGTAATACACCACATAAACAAGGTTAAACATAAAAACCACATGATCATTTCGATAGATGCAGATAAGGCTTTTGACAAGATTCAACATCATTTCATGTTCAAAACATTGGAGAGAATGGGCATGGTTGATTCATATCTTAACCTAATAAAGGCAATATACGAAGCTCCAAAGGCCCAAATAATACTCAATGGAGAGAGACTGGAGGAATTCCCATTAAGATTAGGAACAAGACAGGGTTGTCCACTCTCACCTCTGCTTTTCAATATAGTACTGGAAGTCCTAGCTCAAGCAATAAGACAGGAGAAGGAAATAAAAGGGATACAATTTGGAAAGGAAGAAGTTAAGTTAGCTTTATTTGCTGATGACATGATTATATATGTAAGAGACCCGCGAGACTCCATCCCAAAACTCCTGAAGGTGATTAACTCCTATAGCAAAGTAGCAGGATACAGAATCAATGCACAAAAATCAGTAGCCTTCCGTTACGCAAATGACAAAGATACAGAGAAAGAAATAAGGGACATAGTCCCATTTCAATTTGCAACAACAAAAAAGAATACCTTGGAATAACGTTAACCAAGGAAGTGAAAGATCTATACAACGAAAACATAAAAACACTCAAAAAAGAAATTGAGGCCGATTTGAGAAAATGGAAAGACCTCCCATGTTCCTGGATAGGCAGAATTAACATGTGAAGATGACAATCCTACCAAAGGCAATATACAGATTTAATGCAATTCCAATTAAAATCCCTACAGTGTTCTTCACAGAGATAGAAAAAATGATCTCAAATTTCATATGGAAAGGCAGAAGGTCTCGCATATCCAAACATATCCTCAGCAAAAGAAATACCTCTGGAGGCATCACCATACCTGATCTAAAGCTATATTACAAAGCCATAGTAATAAACACAGCATGGTACTGGCATAAAGACAGGAGTATAGAACGATGGAATAGACTTGAGGACCCGGACTTTGGGTCAAGTAACTATAGCTACTTGATATTCAATAAAGCCCCAAACAATATAGGCTGGAAAAAAAGACAGAATCTTCAACAAATGGTGCTGGACAAACTGGATAACCATATGCAGGAAAATGAAACTTGATCCACACATTTCACCATGCACTACACTCAAGTCCAAATGGATCAAAGATCTCAATATAAGACAAGAAACTCGAATACTACTGGAAGAAAATTTAGGAAGTACTTTCCATGATATAGGAATGGAAAAAGACTTCCTGAACAAAACCCAGTAGCTCATGAGGTTAAACCGTCACTCAACCAATGGGATCACAAGAAGCTGAAGAGTTTCTTTACAGACAAGCATACAATAAGCAAAGCCAACAGATTACCCACAGAATGGGAGAAAATATTTGCAGGTTATCCAACTGATAGAGGCCTAATCTCTAGAATCTACAAAGAACTCAAAAATCTAAACAGTAAGAAGTCAAACACCCCACTCACAAAATGGGGCAAAGAGCTGAATAGGCAGTTCACAGAGGAAGAAATAGAAATGTCAAACATATACTTAAGAAAATGTTCATCATCCCTAATCATCAGAGAAATGCAAATTAAAACAACTATGAGATTCCACCTTACCGCAATAAGGATAGCAAACATCAAAAAATCAAATAAAAATAAATGCTGGAGAGGATGTGGAGAAGTAGGAACACTCATCCACTGTTGGTGGGAATGTAGGATGCTACAACCACTTTGGAAAGCAATATGGAGACTTCTGAAAAAGCTGAGTATAGAGATACCAACAGACCCAGTTATTCTCTTACTGGGCATCTACCCTAAAACCTTCAAACCACAGGCTAAAGAGATTTGCTCAACCATGTATATAGCAGCTCAATTTGTAATAGCTAAGTGCTGGATTCAACCCAGATGTCCATCACTAGAAGAATGGATAACTAAGATGTGGTATATCTACACAATGGAATTCTATACAGCAGTAAGAAAAAATGACACAATGAAATTTGAGGAACAATGGTTGAACCTGCAACAGATCATTCTCAGTGAACTTACCCAATCACAGAAAAAAATTGCCACATAGTGTCACTCATCTACAGCACCTAACCTGAATCCACCCAAGATACCTTACATACCCAGCAAGCATCTCCTAGACTAGACACTAGGATGGAAGGGGAGGGAGGGGAGGGCATCAAAGGGGTGGGAAACACAAATCTAGACCCAAATGGCAATGGTACCATCATTTTCTACTTTCTAAAAGACAGACCAAATGGCTGATCCTTCACCAGGCCCTTACAAGGAACACCTGAACGACAAGACACTGGAGAGGGTAAGATCAAGACTAACCTTAATCTTCTACATCTTCCCTCCCTCACTTCCCCTCTCCCTCTCTCTCCCTCTCTTATCTCTAATTCTTGTATATTAGTTATCTTTTTCCTCATTTTCTTAGTGGGCACTGACCTGTACCTCCCAGAACCAGCATGGCGCTATCATCCACAATGAGCTTTTGATCAGAGAGACCTACAAGGTTTCCTAAAAGATAGACAGATTTCTGTCAGAGTACTTGATGACCCACCAAAGGCTAGTGGTAAGACCCTACTGCTGAAGACACCTTATGTGATTGACATGCAAATTAGAATGGCATGGCTGGAAGTTGGAAGAGAGTCAGTCCCCAGACAGTCAGCGCGTCTAGTGCCAGAAGGTGCTACATGGGCGACTGGGGGAAAATGACCAATATCTGTCCAAGCAATGCATGTTCTAACCTACTTAGCAGCAAATAACTTGTGATGCCCACACAAGTGCAGTGGTGGCACACAGCCATGGTGGGGGAACCAACTGCTCTCAATTCAGCTAACTGATCCCCTCACTGGTATGGGACCCATAGCTGGAGCTGGGAAACAAGTCACAACCATATCCAAACATAAGCCCACTCTCCAATATGAAGCTGCCATCAATTGTGGGCTACAAGAGGACCTAAACCTATTAAATTCTCTATTAAAAAAAAAGTAAGGGTTATCTCATTTGTCCTGGTGCTAACTTACTCTCCGTTGGAGAATCTGCTTCTCTTTTTCAGATAGATGTAGATCCTAAGGAGAGAGGCACCCCATCATACCTCAAAAGGGCCCCGGCTGAAACTAAGAAAAATTGGAGAAACAAGCAAGGGGGCTGTTTTCCTGATGAACCGGATACCAGCACAAGGGGGAAGGAGAACAGCACAGAGAAAAATCAACTCCTACCAAATCAGAAAGCCAGAGCCTCAGAGGCCCCCAACACCTCATCACTGAAGCAGACCAAAAATGAACCCAACATGGCTCAGGGAAATTTTGCGGAAGATGGGGCGGAAAGAATGTCAGAGCCACATGTTGGGTCATGAGATGCAGAGACATTTAGCTTACCCATAACTGTGGGCTAACTCCACAATGCATGACCCATATACCTCAACAAGGAGGGGCCAAGGGGAGGGGGTGGGTCACGGATGAGCCTAATAATGGTACCAAACTGACTGTATTTGCTGAATACAAAACTAACTAATAAAGAAAAAAAAGAGGAAAAGAAAAAAAAATTTTGAAGCAACAATTAAGTGGATTATGGGAACAGGAAAACCATCTTACTTCGGTTCCAGGATATACTGGTAATATAGCTAAGGATGTATATGCTTATTTATTACAGTTGCATTGAGAAATTTCATCTACAGAGCTTTTGGTTATTGAAAACATCACCAGATTAAATGATTTCCAAAAGTAAGTCTCTTCTGAGAACTGTGGACTATGGAAGAAATCAAATCATTTTTTTTCTTTTAAAAGCCACATGATGAAACTACTAATGAAACCCTAACAATCTACTTCACATTGAAGTGGAAAGATAGCCAAAAGGAGCAGCTTCGGCGTCCCTGAGCTGACCGCACACAGGAGGCCGTTCGCTGTTGCTGCACCAGTTTCTATGGCTATGTGCAGCATGGCGTGAGAACTGCTGGGACTTCATGTGATTGGTCCTGCGTGAGACTACGATTTATACTATGCGAGAAAATGAGACAGGACTTACTACTAGGTACTACAAAAACCAATCATTAATTTTACTGTGTTTTATAAAATAAAAAAAGACACTTCAGTAGCCGGGCGTGGTGGCGCACGCCTTTAATCCCTGCACTCGGGAGGCAGAGGTAGGAGGATCGCCGTGAGTTCGAGGCCACCCTGAGACTCCATAGTGAATTCCAGGTCAGCCTGGGCTAGAGTGAGACCCTACCTCAAAAAACCAAAAAAAAAAAAAAAAAAAGACACTTCAATGTCTGCAGCTACTTCTGTTGAAAAGACCTTTAAAGTTTAAAGCATCAAAGTAAATAATCAGTATAAAATTGTTTTAGCCCACACTGATACTGTGTATACAAAATGCCTTAATTATTAACAAGCCAATGTATTATTATACCAGTATCTCTTTTTAAGAAAATTAGAAGACCCAATGCTTCTGGCATAATAAAATCATGGAATTAAATCAAGGGTTTAGCATTCATAAGGGATGTTGTATTGAAATATATCCCACACCAGTTTTTAAACTTGAGAATATTTTAGTGACTTTTTTTGCCAGAATCTTCATATTTGTATGTTTATTTTATTCTTATATAAAGGTAAAAGGTTATTATGTATTTGTATGAATGTTTAACTGGAAATATCCATGGATCTGGCTAATTTATATTCACTTTTTATTATATATAGATTTCTAACATTTTTCATTTCTGTAACATTTATACTTCTTTCATTTGAATAAATTTACTAATTCTATTTTTGCTTATTTAATTGATTTTATATAAATTCCCATGCTTTTTCACTACATGGGTTTTTAAAGGTTACCTACAATGTTTTAGAATTGTTTACAGTATGCTGATGTATTTTAAGTTCTGACACATTAAATTACTACCTCCTCTAATGGTTAGTATAAAATTCCAGCAAACTGTATGTATTTTTTGTTTTGTGTTTAATACCACTTGTAGTGTCAGTGAAACTAGTTTGAGAATGCTTTAACAGTTCTGGATTGTACCTGTCTTGAACATGATTGGGGTTTAATACCACTGTTGGTTCATCCATCCTCTTTCTTGAATAACCTTAGTAGACATCTGCGCAGAGATAATCAAATTACTCTTCATACCACAGTGAACATTAACATTTACCTAGTTAGTGACTACTGAGAAAAATCTTCAGCATCTTTCCTGCTTTAAAACATTGTAAAATGTTTACAATGTTCTCCTTTACTGAGCTCTATTTTTGTATAGCTGTGTATTCCTCATGGTGAACATCATTGGTTGTAACTGCTTATAAATCTTGAGAAAAATTCCAGATTACTACACCTTTGTGATTTGAGAAGTGAGTATTTAAGAAGTCATCAAGATGTGATGATTTGAGCCCTAAACCTGTGATATCTCTGAGAATCTTAAGGTGATGAAATACAACCTTTTTTTCTTCCTTTAAAAAAAATGGGCTATGGAGCTAAATAGAGAGTTCTCAAAAGAAGAAATACAGATGGCGTATAAGCATCTAAAAACTGTTCTACGTCCCTAGTCATCAGGGAAATGCAGATTAAAACTACGTTGAGATTCCATCTCACTCCTGTCAGATTGGTTACCATCATGAAAACAAATGATCATAAATGCTGGCAGGGATGTGGAAAAAGAGGAACCCTTCTACACTGTTGGTGGGAATGCAATCTGGTCCAGCCATTGTGGAAATCCGTGTGGAGGTTCCTAAAACAGCTAAAGATTGATCTACCATATGACCCAGCTATAGCACTCCTAGGCATATATCCTAAGGACTCATCTCATTTCCTTAGAAGTACGTGCTCAACCATGTTTATTGCTGCTCAATTCATAATAGCTGGGAAATGGAACCAGCCTAG
Source organism: Dipus sagitta (assembly GCA_036346955.1). Lineage (NCBI taxonomy): Eukaryota > Metazoa > Chordata > Mammalia > Rodentia > Dipodidae > Dipus > Dipus sagitta. Next base: position 68,889,787 of record CM070776.1, read on the forward strand.
ATGTCCCTCAAATGATGAGTGGATTATGAAGATATGGCAAATTTACACAATGGAGTTCTACTCAGCGGTAAAGAAAAATGAAGTTATGAAATTTGCAGAAAAATGGATGGATCTGGAAAGAATTATACTAAGTAAGGTAACCCAGGCCCAGAAAGCCAAGCGCCACATGTTCTCTCTCATATGTGGATCCTAGCTACAGATGATTGGGCTTCTGTGTGAGAAGGAAAAAACACAGTAGCAGAGGCCAGTAAGCTAAAAAAGAGATAGAAAGGGAAGAGAAGGGAAGGGAAGAGGGTTCTTAATAGGTTGGTATTGTATATATGTAAGTAGAAGAATAGATTAACGGGGGTGAAAAGGCCCAAAGTGAGGTCAGGGGAGGAGATTGAGGAAAGGTGGAGGGAGGGCTAATCAAAACCTAAGAGGATATAAATAAATCATATGGAATCCTCCGGTTTTGGACAATGGAACACTCAGGAGCCACAGATCATTGCTAGAAAATTTTCAGTGCCAGGGATGGGATACCTCCAGTGAGTTGTTGGCCAGGGAGGTCCCTGATGCACCCAAAACATTATAGGCCATTGCCGAGGCCCTTGGTTTCCCACTAGGAATAGATGGTAAGACCCCATTGCTGAAGACTCCACATACTTGGGCTGCAAGGCCACTGACAAATCCTGCTGGAACTAACCTGATAACCTCCTCCATGTAGACCAGCTGACAGAAAGCTGGAAGAAGCCATTCTACATGCAGTTCAATGGGAGAAAGAGATACCACCAATGAAGACACTCAAAAGTGGACACTGCAAGTCTTATAATTGGCCAGCCAGGCCAAATGAGCCAACGGGTGCAATAGTGGCATGTCTATCATGATGGAAACCAACTGCCCTCCAATTGAACTGGAGGCCCGCTCCATGGGGGGGGGAATACTTCCCTGATACGGAAAACTTAAAACAGGGGTAGCCATGAGCCCTAGGGGTGTAACATCTGCTGATGTCTAGATAAGTGTATATACTATGCTTATCAAACTGCCCAGTAAGCACTTCTCTTAATATTTATACCATTATATTAACACTACTCTCACTTTGGGTAGAGAATCTTCTCTTTTCAGATGGCAGTGACCTTGGGAAGACTCAGAAGGTATCATGGTGCTGGAAAGAAATGACTAGAGTACCAAGTAACTTCTTGATCACACCTTCCAAGGCTCAGGGTCTAATGTGGAAGAGGTGGCAGAAAGAATGTGAGAGCCAAAGGAAGGGTTGGACTCCTTACAACGTGCTCCCTCCAGACATAAAATGGCCTCGATATCCATGACCTCATAGTGCCTGACACTAACTACATAAGACCATCATAAGAGGATGGAAAGATCATGACATCAAAATAAAAGAGAGACTGATTGAGATGGGGAGGGGATATGATGGAGAATGGAATTTCAAAGGGGCAAAGTGGGGAGGTAGAGTATTACCAGGGGATATTTTTTATAATCATGGAAAATATTTTTAAAAATTGAGAAAAAATAAAACAAAATTAAAAAGAATAAATAAAAGGAAATGCTTTACACTTAAATAATAGGTATGGTTCTAAGCAGTAAAATTAGGTTTTCTATTTTAATATTTTATTTATATGCAAGGAGAGAGAGAATATGAGAATCGATGCACCAGGGCCTCTAGCTACTGTAAACAAACTCCAGATTCATGTAACACTTTGTGCATCTGGCTTTATGTGGGTACTGGGGAATCAAACCCAGATTGTTAGGCATTGCAGGCAAGTGCCTTAACCACTGAGCAATCTCTCCAGCCCCAAAGTTTTCTTTTCTTGGAATTCAATATGTAGTCTCAGGCTGGTGTCAAACTCACAGACATTCTGCAAACTCAGCCTACCTCCCAAGTGCTGGAAGTAAAGGTGTATACCACCACACCTGGTGAGAATACATTACTTTTATTTTTATTATTATTATTATTTTGGCTTTTCGAGGTAGAGTCTCTAGCCCTAGCTGGTGTGGAATTTACTATGTAGTTTCAGGGAAGCCTCAAACTTATGGCAACCCTCCCACCTCTGCCACCCAAGTGTTGGGATTAAAGGCATGCACTACTATGCCTAGGGAGAATATATTACTTTTATAAAACTTTTTTTTTTGTTTTTTTGAGGTAGGGTCTTGCTCTAGCCCAGGCTGACTTGGAATTCATTTGGTAGTCTCAGGGTAGCCTTGAACTCACGGCAATCCTCCTACCTCTGCCTCCCGAGTGCTGGGATTAAAGGCCTGCGCCACCATGCCCAGTTTATAAAACTTATTTTTTTGCTTGTTTGTTTTCCAAAGTAGGTTCTCATGCTAGCCTCAAACTCAAAGTGATCCTTCTATCTCTGCCTCCCAAGCAATGGGATTGAAGGTGTGTGATACCACCCCCAGTTAAAAATATTTAAAGCATGGGCAGGAGAGTTTGCTTAGTGGTTAAGGTACTTGGCTGCAAAGCCAAAGGACCCAGGTTTAACTCCTCAGGTTTAACTCCTCAGGACTCACATAAGGCAGATGCACAAGGGGCACACACATCTGGAGTTTGTTTTCAGTGGCTGGAGGCCCTGGCACACCCATTCTCTCTTTCTCTCTGCCTGCTTATTTCTGTATCTCTCTCTTAAACAAATAAATAAAAATAAATATTTAAAAATATTTAGAACAGAATAATTTATATATACTTTTAGAATGAGTGTGTGTGTGTATAAGTTGCTCTTATTGCCACTATGGTACTCACAAATACCCATACATACTTCACCTCCTTCCTGGAGCCCCTGAGGGATCTAATGTGACCATTTAGGACAAACTGGTTGAATGAAAATGTGGAGAAGCTCACCATGTTAAGAAGTGTGGGCAAAGTGGGCGTCAGCTTTCAAACTTCAAGTACATACTGGTCCTCTTTTATTGATAAGGTAGTTGAGGTGACATGCACTAATGTTTGCCACATGTATTATTTTGAGTGTAGATTGCAGTGCCTTTTGAGAAAGTCACTCATGAAAGGGCAGTTATTGAAAAGATTGGGGGCCACATGCCCTTTGTATCCTTACCCTAGGTCAAATGCATCCATATATCCAGTAAGATCAGTCTGAGAACAGTCCCATTTACTAAAGCTTGTGCCATAAATAGTGTGATGGTATGGAAAACACAGGAATAGTATCTAGGCCACCTCCCATTCCCTGTTGGGTTTGGCTAACTCATCTGTGGGAAAGAAGACAACAATATTTTGTGTACCTCACAAGGGTATTGAGAAGAACAAGGGGGCAAAAGATATCACAGTCCTTTGATGATGGTAAAATGCACAATAAATTGTTAGATGTTAAATCAGCCATTTTGTGAGTCTTTTCTGTCACATTATAATACATAAATAAAACTACTCCTGTACTTTGGTAATGTATGCATTTACTTATGTGCCTTCCACCTCTTCATCCATTCCCCGAACATATGCACTCAGAAACTGATCTTGTTTTTATGCTGCAATAAAAATTTTAGAAACAGCATTAATGTTCTGAAACTATCCTTTCCAAAATAACAGAAAAGTGCAGTTCCTAGCAATACAGAAATCTCTTCAAAGCATCATCTCTTGATTCTTTCAGTCTAGGACAGTGGCAGTGTATTCAACAACAATAGTCTTCCCTGAAATAGAATTAATACACGGAAACTTACAAATATCCAGAAGGAAAAAAGGGGAAAAATCTCTCAACAGGAATTCTGCATGAAAAGAGTCATCTGGTATTCCAACTCACTAAATCCTATTAAGTCCATCATGTTTTGTGACTAACAACACACACAAAATGCAAGAAGACATATTATTGTATTGCATTTTTTTTGTTTTTTTGTTTTTGGTTTTTCGAGGTAGGGTCTCACTCTAGCCCAGGCTGACCTGGAATTCACTATGGAGTCTCAGGGTGGCCTCGAACTCACGGTGATCCTCCTACCTCTGCCTCCTGAGTGCTGGGATTAAAGGCGTGCACCACCACACCCAGCCTGTATTGCATTTTTAACATATGTATTCTATTGTAAATAATATGAACATATGTAATTATCAGTTCCTTTATTTTTTCTGATACTAAAGTTTGTCTATGACAAACAGAGCAAGATTGCAATGATTTTAGAGCTCATTTTATTATTTATTATTTTATAAAATATCTGAAAAGTGTCTATCTTTTATTGAGAGATGAGTTTCCTGGAGGCAATAAATGGCAGGATCCTGCCTTTTAATCCAGTCTGCAAGCCTGTGTCTCTTGGCTGAGGAATTGAGGCCATTGATATTAAGAGTTATTATTAGTTATTATTAGCCCTTGGTAGCAGAGGCCAGTAAGCTAGAAAAAGGCTATAAGGGAGGGAGGAGAGGGAAGGACTTAAGAGGATGGTACTGTATATATGTAAGTAGAAGAACAGATTACAGGGAGTGGTATGGCCTAAGCGGGGCCAGGGGAAGAGATTGAGTAAAAGAAGGGTGGGAGGGATGGTCCATCAAAATTCAAGATATTCTGAGTAAGACATATGAAAACCTACTTTTTGGATAATGACACATTCAGAAGTCATAGATCGTTACTAGAAAATTTTCAGTGCCAGGGATGGAATACCTTCCAGTGAGTTGTTGGCCAGGGATGTCCCTGTTGCCTCCAAAACATTACAGGCCATTGCCAAGGCTCTTGGTTTCCCATGAGAAACATATGGTAAGATCCTATTGATGAAGACTTCACATGCCTGGGCAGCAAGGTTACTAAGAAATCAAGCTGGGCCTGAGCTGAAAACCTCCTCCCTATAGATCAACTGACTAAAAGCTCAAAAAAGCTGCACTGTATGCAGCCCTATGGGAGACAGAAGTCATCAGTGGTGAAAAAATGGACACTGGAAGCCTCAAGTTTGGTCAGTCAGGCCAAATAACCAAACGGTTGCAATAGTGGCATGTCTGCTCTAGGGAAAACCAACTGCTCTCTAATTGCTGGAGGCCCACTCTATGGGAGAGAATACATGCCTAATAATTGAAAACCTAACCAAAATCCTATGGCAGGGGAGGTCATGAGCCTTAGGGGTATAAAGCCCGTTCTTGTCTGGTTAAATGCATATATTATGCTCACCAAACTTCCCAGTAAGCACTACACTTAATAGTCTACTCTCTTAATGCTACTCTCACTTCTGGTTAGAAAAGCTTCTCTTTTCATATGGCATTGACCACTGGGATGACCCAAAAGGCAACATAGCGCTGGGAAGAAGTGATGGAGGAGTGTCCAGCACTGAGACATTTTTATCACACCCTCCAAGGCTCAGGGTCCATTGGAGAAGAGGTAACAAAAGGAATATAAGAGCCAAAGGAAGGGTACAACTCCTTACAATGCAACTGTTCAGACAGAAATTGGCCCCAATATCCACGACCTCGCAGTGCCTAGCAATACCTTCACAAGAGCTTTATAGTAGTAGAAAAAGACAATGACATCAAAATAAAAGAGAGACTAATGGAGAGAGGGAGGGGATGTGATGTAGAGTGGAGTTGTGAAGGGGAAAGTGGGAGAGGGGAGGGAATTATCATCGTTTATTGTCTGTAAGTATAGAAGTTGTCAATAATAAATTATATGTTAAAATTTAACAAAAGAAAAAAAAATACCCGAGTCAGACCCATCAAAATTTGGATAGCAGGCACCTGTCAGCAAATACACTATTGTTAAGTAAGTATTGCAAAAATGCATGATGTATTTCAACTGGCATAACCCTTTAAAGTAACTTTCACATTTTGCATTCATATAGAATGTAATTTTCATTTGAGTTTTTAAACAAGGTGTCTACATACTATAATTTAATCAGAACCTTGTCCTTTAAGATGAGTTACTCTATAGGATACAAGTTAACACAAGTACACTAATGAAAACACTGATGACAACAGTGTTCTGATTGGTACCATAAAAAGGCAGAAATTAAGGTGGTTCTGTTTACAGGGGTTGTAGCTTCTGAAACAGTCAGATGCAAATATACAAATGTGTTTTCTCTTTAGAAATAGCTATAGAAAATGCTTTCTTAGGATGATGAAATCAATATTTTCAAGGTGTGAGGATTCCCCCTTGATAACAGAGAGCAAAAGGGCTCTGAGTTTCTAGATATGGTCTCAAGTCCCTTATAAATCACTTAGTATATTCCTAAACGTCTATCAGGTCACTATTTCATTCAGGATTTCATAAGTCATGATATGATCTGGGACCACTTCAATCTACATTTGGGAAATTACTTCCCAAAATTCCTTTGTTTCTGCCTCCACACATACAACTAACCTGTATGTTTCAGTTCATTGGCTAACTACCACCTCCAACAAGGACTGACTGGGAAATTTTCTTGAAAATAACATGAAGGCAGCTGACCTTAGGATAACAGGTGGTGTCTAAGCCAGAATGCATTCCTGCTGATGGCATCCTTTTGTTCCAATCTGTACATAGAATCATGTCTTCTGCATTTTTATAATTTTCCTCAGTATCCAGTCCTTCATACTCTAGTATGTCAACTAAGTTTTTGATACCTCCTTTGACCATTCTTTGCAATTCCTATCATATTGTCAATCTTTACTTCCCAATCCACAATTCATTAGGCCTGTACTGATGTCTTGCTCGGATGGACCCCATTCCTCTGTTTGCGAATCCCTAATAAAAGAGCATGACATATATATTTTTATGAAACAATAATGATGTTCTAATAGTAGAAAACTGAAAATATGTCAATCTGGTACCTAAAACAAGCAGCTCTTAAAGAAGAAAAAGAAGGAGGAAGAGGAGGAGGGAAGAAGAAGAAGGAGAAGAAGAAGAGGGCTGGAGAGATGGCTTAGTGGTTAAGACACGTGCCTCCAAAGCCAAAGGCCCCAGGTTGATTCCCTAGAACCCATGTAATCCAGATGCACAAGGTGGCACATGCATCAGGAATTAATTTGCAGCAGCTGGATGCCCTGGTGTGTCCATTCTCCTCTCTCTCTCTCATTTTCTCTCTCTCTCTCTCCCTACCTCCCCCCTTCTCATCTATATATCCATGTATATATATCCCTCCAAAATAAATAAAAATATTTAAAAGAAGAAGGAGAGCAACAAATAAACAAACAAACACATGGCCATCATAATCTCCAAAAAGTAGCCAAAATTGCATATTAAAAAAAATAATGCACCAGGTGTGGTGGCTCATGCCTTTAATCCCAGCACTTGGGAGGCAGAGGTAGGAGGATTGCCATGAGTTCGAGGCCACCCTGAGACTACATAGTGAATTCCAGGTCAGCCTGGGATAGAGCGAAACCCTACCTCAAAAAAATGAAAAAAAATACAAATTAAAATAACGCATGAGAGTTATTGGCCAGGGAAACCCATAGGGTCCCTGACCAATGTAGGCCATTGCCAGAATATTTGATTATCTGTCAGAACTAAAATGTAAGACCTGATTGCCAAAGACACCACAGGCTGAGGTCATAAAACATTGGAATACCATGTTGGAACCAAAAAGGAAGCTATCTCCCTCCTGGCTAACCCTCATAGTTCTGGAGAGCTCTATGGGAGCTGCTGGAATAAGATGGTCACCAACAGCATGAATAAGTAGGCAACCCTGCAGACTATGAACTCAACCAGCAAGTCAAGAAGTACACACTTGTGTAACAGTGGCACACAGCCTCTTAGGGTAACGAACTGTTCTCTGATTAGACATGAGACCTGCTCAGTGGGAGAGAATTCATATCTAGCAGTGGAATCAAAGTCAGAATCTCATGGTCTTGAAATTCAAACCAGAGAGGAGTTCCCACTGTTCACTGAAGAAAACAAATGAACTTGCACACCCCCAAAAAGAAAATCTCAAATAAATGTGCCTACCCCCTTTAATCCAAGCTGATCTCACTCTTGTTTGGTGAATTTGCTTTATTTTACAGATGGCAGAGAAAATCAAGACCAAGATTTATTAATCTGACAAGAACACAGCTGACTGCCCACAATGAGACTAGCCATTTCTACCACATCTGCCAATACCCAGGAAAAATTGCAAAGGAAATGGTGATATGAGTATTACTTTTACTGCTAGACTGACAACCAGTTCCAGGGTGATGGTGACAGACACAGTGATCAATCAAAACTTATCAACGTAGAAATCCAGAGGCTACAGAGAACTCAACATCAAATCAAACTTCCAGCAGGCCTGCCATGGCTCATTTAACATTTCAGAACACAGGGCAGAAAAATTGTAAAAGCCACAGAGTAGGTAGGAATATCCTGAGGCATAAGCCCCTACTACCCAACAGGAGCTGATTGAGGCCTTCATGACTCAACAATGAATATCATAACCCCACTGAGAAGGGTTCCCCAGGGTAATGGGAGCTGGGTTGTGGGGATAAAAGAGTATAACCTGTTATATGTAAAATAAAAAAAAAATAGCACATTAATTTATGTAAAATAAATGAAAAATTGATCATGACTGCTAAAAAAAATGCACATGCCATAACAATGAGCAAAAGCACAGTATACAATAGATTCACTGCCTGCTATAGATGTGTCAATGCAAAAGACACAGCTCTCACTTCACAGGGAATAACAGATAGTTTACTCCGTAGCTAAATATGAGTGGCCTTGACCCAGGAACACAGATTTAGGTTACCCCAAATTCTATATTCTGATATGTTAACAATTTCATGAAGGTATTTTTGTTGTTGTTGTTGTTTGGTTTTTTTTAGGTAGGGTCTTGCTCTAGCCCAAGCTGACCTGGAACTCATTATGTAGTCTCAAGCCAGTCTCAAACTCACAATGATCTTCCTACCTTTCCCTCCTGAGTACATGTGCTACCACGCCCAGCTTCATGAAGTTTTTATAGTTACAGAACAAAAGAAAGTCATATATCAAGGCACTTTTAAAATATATTGGCTATCAGATATGCAGGTTATAGGAAAGTGGAGAAATCACTATGGATTTCAGATGCTATCTGACAACATTATTTGCCCTTGGGTTAGTGGACACTGGTAGTCTATAGTACATTCCAGAAAGGTCACACCTGATCAACTGATAGTCACCAGGACTTTAGGTCAGAGACAGAGGTGGGCAATAAAAGGTTATTAAGGGGCTAAAGTTAGCCCAAGGTGATTTGGCTCTGAATCTGCAAAATTCCATCTCTCAGTGATCACAGGAGTTCTATCAGTCCACTCAGCCTTGTTCAAAGTACATTCAGTGCTTTTTGGAACTTCTGTTCCCCACACAAGTCACATTAAATCTGGCAGGTCAGATGTTGGTATTCATTTGCAAAGCTAACTTTAAGCTTATATATAAAAACACAGTGAATGGATGTTGTTGCACACTAGAATAACTTTCTGCTCAATGCACAGATGAACATACAGGACAAACACATAAAAAGCATAATTGGTGCTTACATTTAAGGGTTCTCTTCATTTGTCATTTGACTATTCAACATTGTCTTGGGCAACCTAAATGTATTCAATGCTCTCTACTAACTCCTGCTGTTCTGAAATGAATACTACCAGATGGGGAGAGACAGTGTACAACTCAGGGATCTGACACTCCAGGTTCAACAGCTGTTGTTGATATACATGGACCAAAGTCAGGCCCAGTTTAGTCTTTAAAACATCTAAATCATCATCCACAATTTGAAAAGCCAGCGGATTGGCCAACAGTTTCTCCAGGCCTTCCTGGAGCTCCACACCTGCTATCTCAGTCTGTCATACCATCTATTCCTTCAGCCCAACCATGTACTACTGAGACTCGTAGGCATGATGGTTGCTGATGATGATACAGAAGTGTTTAAGGAGACCAGAGAGCTGGCTCTGACAGATGCACAGCTCAGTCCAGTACTTAAAAACTTAAAGTACTTAAAGTCTGCAAAAAGCTTATGCTGGATTATGAGCTGGGTTTGGCTGGCAAAGGAGGCTTTCATAATGTTCAAAATATTCTTCTTCTTGAACTCACTCTCCTGCTCATTATATTAACCTAGATATCTCTTCTAAATCTGACAGTACGAAGGAAAACTCAGCCCCTTCATTTAAAAACTTCTCTATGATGTTGATTTCACTCTCCTGGAAAATAGGGTTTCCACTCAGAAAAGCTCCTTTCTTGGTTAACTTCGTTCTTCAGTACTTCCATTGCAGAAGCTTGCATATATAGGGGGTGCATATAATATCAGCTTTGTCTTGTGGTTTCTGAAGTCAGGAGTAGCTCAGTTTTGCATTAGTAGAAGCTATTAAAAATCTTTCCTTTAGAGCTGTAGAGATAGCTTAGCTATTAAGGCATTTGCCTGCAAAGCCAAAGGAACCAAGTTCAATTCCCCAGAACCCATGTAAGCCAGATGCACAAAGTGATGCATGCATCTGGAGTTCATTTATAGTGGCTGGAGGCCCTATTTATTCTCTCTCTCTCCCTCCCTCCCCCCTTCTGCTTCTTTCTTTAAAGAATATTTCCTTTAGATCAAAACAAAAGAGAGACTTATTGAGAAAGGATATGATGCAGGATGGATCTGTGAGGAGGAATGTAGGACAGGAGAGGAAATTATCATGGTTTATTGTCTATAATTATGGAAGCTGTCAATAAAAGTTAAAATAAAATAAAAGCTTGAGAGGGGGAGGGGATATGATGGAGAGTAGAGTATCAAAGGAGAAAGTGGGGGGAGGGAGGGAATTACCATGTGATATTGTTTACAATTATGGAAGTTGTTAATAAAAATAAAAGCTTAACAGACTACCTTCTCCAGACCAAAAAAAAAAAAAAAAAAAAAAAAGAGTGGGCTTTAGGGCTTGAACGATGACTCAGCAGTTAAAGGCAATTGTTTTCAAAGTCTGATAGCCTGGGTTCGAGTCGCCAATACCCACCTAAAGTGAGATGCACAAAGTGGCACATGTGTCTGGAGTTTGCAGTGGCAGGAGGGCCTGGCACACCCATGCTCATTCTCTCTCTGTATCTGCCTCGTTCTCTTTGTCTCAAATAGATAAATAAACAAACTAAAAATTAAAAAATAACTTTCCTTTAAATTCATAGACTTCAGAGAGAAGTCCCCACTGCTCTCTGGAGAAGAAGAGTGGGCTTGTATACCAAAAGGTCTCTCAGAAAACTTTACGTATCCCTTTAACCCAAGTTGCTGTCAGTATTGGTTGGAAAATCTTTATTTTACAGAAGGCAGAGAAAGTGGAGGAGAACCATGTCCATCAACAAGACAAAAATATAGCCAGCTGCCCACCACAAGACATGCCACCTCTACTACATCTGCCAGGGCACAGGAGAAATTGCTGAGGAAGCAGTGACATGAATACTGCTCATACTGCTAGCCTGACAACCAGCTCCAGGATGATGGTGACAGATATGGTGATCAATAAAAACCCATTAAAGCAAAAATCCAGAAGCTACAGCGAACTCAACACTAAGTCAGACTACCAGTAGGCCTGCCATGGCTCAGGGAGCATTGAAGAAGAAAGGGTGGAAAGATTCTAAGAGTCACAGAGTGGGTAGGAATAACCCTAAAGCATGGGTCCCCCCTCCCCCTGCTATCCCATATAGACTTACTGAGGCCTTCATGACCCTACATTGAACACTATAATCCCACTGAGGAGGGCACCCAGGGTAACAGGAGCAAGGACATGGGGATAAAAGAGTATGTAACCTGATATATATCTAAAAATTTTTTTAAAAATATCTTTCCTTCCCAGGCAAGGAAACAATGAAAAGCCAATAGGTCACTAATTATTGATTCAGTTTTAAGAGTATCATGTATTAAAGTACACAGTATAGATGTTATAGTTTGAATGTATGCCCCCCCCCCTTAGTCTCAGGTATTTTTGCTTTTTTTTTTTTTTTTTTTTTTTTTGAGGTGGAGTCTTGCCCAGGCTGACCTGGAATTCTCTATGTAGTCTCAAGCTGGCATGAAACTCACAATGATCTTCCTACCTCTTCCTCCAAGTGTAGATTAAAGGGATGTACCACCATGCCTGGCATTCAGGTATTTTTTTGTTAAGATTAAACTTCGTGCTTAAGTCTCCAGCAGCCTGCCAGAGGAAGCATGTTACTGGGGTGGATCTGATTCTAGCCCAAAGTGTGGGAAAGCATTCTGAGCTCTGGCAGATTTGTGCTTGCTACTTTTGCTTGTTTGCTGTCTTGTTTATCTCTGCTTGGATGTATGGAAATAAGTAGTTTCTTCTGCTATTGCTGGAACTTCCCCTGGATATGTAAGCTTGAAATTAATCCCTTCATCCCATGGACTATGTCTGTTTGGAAGTTTGTCCCAATAATGTGGAATGGACTATGATAATAGACTAAATTGTATTCCAAGAATGGGCCAGGCACTGGCCTGATTTGGCAAGAGCTGAAGAAAGAGTACTTATGAGCTCTGGAGTTCAGGGCCAAGTATTAACAAATTAAAAGTCTGGAGTCTGAATAAGCTCAGGGTTCAGGGAAGGTAACAACTGTATAGAAGTTACTGGTAAAACAAGGACTAAGAATTTATCACTAAGGGCTTGGGGGTATAGTTCAGTGGTAGAGCACTTACCTAGCAGGCACAAGGCCCTCAGTACATTTCCTAGTAGCACAACCAAAAACAAAAAGTATTCTTTGAATGGGGCAGGAAAGAGGGACAAAAGGGTAACAACACATGATGTATCCATATGGAATATGTTGTTAATAATAATAATACTAGTAAGATTTAATAAAACAAAATGCATCCTATGGAGCTGGAGAGATGGCTCACTGGGGCCAGAGAGGGCCTGGTACACCCTGAGTTCAACTCTCCAGCACCCATATAAAAGCTGAGTGTAGCCACATGTCTGTAATTCCAGTCGGCTGGGAAATGGAGACAAGAGAATCACTGCAGCATGTCAAAATGACATGCAGATGAGCAATAGAGGTGGACGCCCAATATTTTCCAATGGCCTCTACATCTGTGCACACAGAGTACATGCATCTGCACATGTACATATACCACACCACATATACAACACACATAAAAAGAAAAAAAGGGAAGGGAAGAACTCTGCTCTCCAAAGACTGTGATTGGTAACTAAATCAGTTCAGGAGAATGCATAGGCCTAAGGTTTGGCTAGATTTGGTTCCCTGGGAAAGATGTAGAAAAAATTCAAGTAGTTTCCTTTAATCAAAAATTTATATACAGGGCTGGAGAGATGGCTTAGCAGTTAAGGCACTTGCCTTCAAAGCCCACAGAAATCAGATGCACAAGGTGGCATATGTGTCTGGAGCTCCATTTGCAGTGGCCAGAGGCCCTGGTGTGTCCATATTCTCTCTCTCTCTGTCTCTTTCTCCTCTCCCTCCCTCTTTATCTTTTTCTTTCTCAAATAAATAAATAAGCTGGAGATATTGCTCAGTGGTTAAGGCACTTACCAGCAAAAACTAAGGACCAGAGTTCGATTCCCCAACACCCACGTAAAGACAATTGCACAAAGTAGTACATGCATCTGGAGTTTGTTTGCAGCAGCTGGAGTCCCTGATGTGTCCATATTCTCTCTCTCTGCTTGCAAATAAATAAATAAATATTAAAATATATTTTTAAAAATTATATACAATACAGCTAGGAAAAATTTCATTCCTTATTAGTTGTAAGTTACTTTTATAGTGTATAAATTTTACTGTATTTGAGATATTTATTATGTAAGATCTATTAATTTTAAATAATGTACATATCATTGAATAAAACAAAAATCTGTCATTGGGCATGGCTGCTGGATCATTCCATCTTATATGTAAGGGAATCTAAAATTGGGCTGCAGAGATGGTGTGGATGAACTGCTTGCTCTGCAAGTATAAATACCCTAGTTGGGATCTCCAGAACCCATATAAAAGCCAGATGCTGTGTCAGGCCCCTGACATTCCAGCACACATATAGCAAGAAGGGAGGCAGAGGTAGAAAGATAACCTGTTAGACAGTTGAGTGTCAGATAGCCTGGCAAATGCAGCCATGAGCAACAAGAGCCCTTGCGCCAATCCAAATGGAAGGCTATAGGACTGACACTCAAAGTTGTACTCTGACTTCCATACATTGCACAAAAACACCCATGCTCACACACAAATACTCATCTGCGCACACACCACACACATGGCAAAAAAAACCCAGATATCTGTAACTCTGATTTTAAAATCATATAACATATGATTACCATTTTCTTAGCGTTTTTGTAAAAATAAGCAAAAAACATAAATTAGGTGGTATATAATAAAATGTAACAAAATTCTGACAAAAACTTGTATGAGCTGGGTGTGGTGGCACACACCTTTAATCCCAGCACTCAGGAAGCAGAGGTAGGAGGATCACTGTGAGTCTGAGGCTACCCTGAGACTACATAGTGAATTCCAGGTCAGCCTGGGCTAGAGCAAGACCCTGCCTTGGAAAAAAAAAAAACTTGTATGACTCAGATATCAGAAGTCTATTTTTCTATTTTGTTTTCAGTAGGTATTGAAAATTACTGACTGAGTACATTTCATGTTCTCACCATAAAATGGCGAATCTGTGGTTTAGTACATATGGTTTAAAGCTTGTTTTATTTCACAATGGATATGCACTGCAAAACAAACATGTCATGCATCATAAATATAAAGAGTTTTTATTTGTCAACTTGTAAACAAGGGGCATGAGAAAAGTTTTAGGTGACAGATATGTCCATTACCATAATTATAGTGATAGTTTTATATGTGTATATATACCCCACCATGTATCCAACGGTCATTTTAAATATGGATTCTTTACTGCCTGTTTATTCACACTAATAAAGGACCTTTAAACAAACAAGGTATGGGATACTATTGTGGCTACTTTGGAAAACAGTATTTGTACTAGTAGTCATATATCTGGTTTTAGGATATGTATGTCTCTCTCAACATCTTATCTGCTCTCTCATCTTCTATCTTAGACTGCTGAGCCCTAGATAGGTACATGGGCTTTACTCATGTGAAGTCCACCAAGATTTCAAGAACCCTTAAATCAATTTATCCTACTTATTTGTCAGCTATTATTTCTTCCCCTCCTTACTCCAAAAGAGATTTAAATAATCACCCATTTATTAGAAATCTACTGACACAAGCTCCAATAAAAAGAACCTACCCTGTATTTTTAATTCTTTCTAAAATATATTTTTGCATATGTATGTATGTAGTGGGTGTGGGGCATGTGTGCATGTGCACATGGAGGTGAGAAGTTGATGTCAGGTGACAACCTTAATCACTACTTTATTTACTGAGGGAGCATCTCTAACTTGAACCCAGAGCTCAAAAAATTCAGCTAGTCTAATCCCCTAGTTTTCACCAAGGATTACCTACATCTACTTCCTGAGCTCTGGGATCACATATGGGCTACCACCAGCATTTATTTGGGTGCTGGGGATTTGAACTCCAGTTGTCACACTTGCAGCAAGTGATTTTTCCACTGAGCCATCTCCCTAGACTATTATATTAATAATTATAATAATTGTTTATTTTCACACTTACCTAATGCACACCAATGACCGAAGCTCCTTACCTGCAACAAAAATTGGATGTTATCATTCTATCAGGTGACTACCTATCACTCATTATTATACCCTTCCACATACTTGAATGAAGGAAATAATTCTATTCTTAGTAATCTTTCCTTGTCACAAACATACCTACATAAGACAAGGTCTTAAGTGACCTATTTCATATACACACAAACTGAATTCTCCCAGTACAATGATCTTAGTAGACCTTATAAGAAGGAAGGCCCTTGGCAAAACACAAACCTCTTGATGGACCCTATAATTTTATGTCCATTCTTCCATTGGGTATTTTTCAAATAAATACCTTGGGCCGGGCGTGGTGGCGCACGCCTTTAATCCCAGCACTTGGGAGGCAGAGGTAGGAGGACCACCGTTAGTTCGAGGCCACCCTGAGACTACATAGTGTATTCCAGGTCAGCCTGGGCTAGAGTGAGACCCTACCTCGAAAAACAAAACAAAAAAAAAAAAAACAAAAAAAAACAAAAACAAAAACAAATAAATATCTTGTGGAAATTATGGTGAAACTCAGGAACCAGTGGAAAGCTGATGAAAGCTACCTTTATCTAGGGAAAGTTCATCTAGTGTTCACTAGATCTATACTATATAGCCAGTTATGGACTAAGCTGGCATGTTATCCTCCACTAACAAAAAGATTGAATTTTGGATTAAGGAGAAACACCACCATCCTTCAAGCTTTGCTGCTTACTTTCTGGGCAGAATCCACCCTAATCTAGCACCTTTCCTTGGTGGATATCCCTTAGGCGTGACACCTCTAACATCCTGAGGTCTCCACTGCAACCTATAGTTCATCTTAACAGCTTCACACAATGGCCTCACAGGGCCTTCTTGCAGGGATTTCATCTTTGCCTCATATTTCCCAGCCTCAGTAACTTTTTACAACCATGGCATAATTCATGGCCTTATATTTCTTGCATTTTTCATACTTCCAAAACCAGAACCATGTGGATAATACTGCCATTTTTTCCAGCTGGGATAAAAACAAACCTTAAGGAGTAGTAAATTCAGTATTCTTCCATCAGGTCCCATCCTTTCAAAAGAATCAGCACTTCTCCTATTGTACACAGAGCAGCTAGCCCATCTTCAATGGTCATAATCTCTTCACGAATTGCAGCTAAAGTAATGACAACCTCTGACCTGGGACTAAAACCCACCACACTTCCTTCTGTGGCATCTTTCACACCCTTCTACTCTATTTTCCTCCACCAAGCATAGCAGTCCATTAGTTTTAAATTCAACTTTGATCAAGTTCTTAGGACATGGGGTAGCATCCATATTTCCTTTGAGCTTGTGTCTACACAAAGAAAGCTACCTTGCTCTAAGTATTTTTTTTTTTCAATTTAGTACATGTGTTTTAAATTGAAGTAAGACCAGGCATGGTAGTGCATGCCTTTAATCCCAGCACTTAGGAGGCAGAGATAGGAAGATGGCTGCGAGTTCAAGGCCGGCATGGGACTACAGAGTTAGTTCCAGGTCAGACTGGGCTGAAGTAGCCGGGCATGGTGGCACATGCCTTTAATCCCAGCACTCAGGAGGCAGAGGTAGAAGGATCACTGTGAGTTCAAGGCCACCCTGAGACTAGTAAATTCCAGGTCAGCCTGAGCTAGAGTGAGAACCTACCTCGAAAAAAAAAAATGAAGTAAGTTATTTTTCTTCCAAACTCTTTTACTCCTGTAAAATAATAGTGCTATGCTTACTTATTGAAGTAATTTGGAACATTATAAAACATTAATGTAGCCATTTGGAAACAAAGGGTGGTCATATGGAGGATGAAGTGGAGAAATCCAACTACTAGTACAAATTCATCATAAGTATGGTATATGCTCTTCTAATTTTACTTGTCTTCTCAGTAGATTTCTGACAAATAGAAAGTACTGTTAGTTCCATTCTTAATCTTTAAGGAAATTCAGAGCTGTAGGGCTCATCTGTTAGTAGCCATATGGTGTCATCCATCATAGCAAGAGGAAGAGACTGATGGAATGGAAGATGAGCTGCTAAGTCGCAACTTCAATTAAAACAAAAAGGATTTTCCCTTCTCACTAAGCCTATGCATTACAACTCCCAAGAGATTAAAGTCATAGTTTGTACGTAGTTTTCTTTAGCCTCCCAATACTAATTTACCCCCCATTTGAAACCTGTATTTTTCTAGCTTTTCATTAAGGTAAATTTTTAATAACAGAGGACAATTTTTTAGTACTTTCGCCAGAAAAAAGTTGGTTAAGTTTCAAATAATAATGTGTAATTGACAGAACAACTTATTTTCTTATTGTAGGTGTGGGTATACACTACAATAGAGTCTTTTTTTTTTTACCTTTTGAACCACATGGACAGACTGAAAGAGCAAAGTGTGTAAAACTGAGGCAGGATAGAAAGAAGAGCACAAGAAGAAGAGGGAGGACGAGGCTTTGCTTTGAGGGAAAAGCAGAAGACGACTTCAGACACCACTGATAGGAGCCAAATGGTCCATTGAGATAATATGTGTTTTCCAAAAGGACTTAAAGACAATATATAAATAATGCTCATTAGAGCCAGAGCCAGATGAAGTATTCCTGAGACACCTCAATCAAGGGTGTTGTGGACCATAATTAGGCTGTGTTTACTTAGAGCCAAAATAATCTATAACCTTGAATCTGTAGTACTCCCCTCTCATTCCTACGTCTGGAGAGTGCCCCACATAAATCTACCTTATAACTTTGTCTTCTGAGGAAAAAAAAAAAAAACTTTAACTTTTAACCCTTGATAAATATTACACTCTTTGGGCAATTTTAGAGAGAAGGGAGTGCAGTTTCTTAGCAACCTTTAGAGATGTAACTTAGAAAGCCACGAGAGAGAGAGAGAGAGAGAGAGAGAGAGAGAGAGAGAGAGAAAGACTAATGAAAAGGCACATAACAGTTGGTTACTCTTAAGAAGCCCAAACTTGTCCTATTGGGTATGCCTTTTTCTTTCTTGAGCACCTTTCTTAGTGCTGTTCAGTAAATCCAACTTTGCTTCATACTTTGCTCACAACGAAGTTTATTTCTTCACTGAAGTCATATATCACAGTTTTGCCTGGGTGGAAGTATTTAAAAAGAACTCAGGCTATAGCTAGAGGGATAGAGTGGAGCTATGACTCTGTCCTGATCACTAATGACAAAATGAGAAAATTCCATAAAAACACAACCCTGAAGTGGATGACTAGGGTGGAGGATTATTATCTGATTCCAGATATTTTCTGGATTTCAAAACAACTTGACTTGACTTGAAGATATAAAAAAATACCTCCTCAAAATAAATTGAATATAATAAGTGGAAAACACAATAATGGCATAAGACTGCATCACTGCATTCATAATTAACAAGTTAACCATGCTCTCCTATTACTTGAAAAGGCAATCATTTATTTTACTCTTATTTCCAAGATGTAGGTGATCTTTCTTAACAATAGTCATACTTACCATAACTAACAAATAGTAATTACTAATTACTTATCAGGCACTGTATTATATGCATGTATATTTGCCTACATTACTTACAGAAGGAACTGACTTGTTGCTACTACTATTTTTCATTATTTATTTATTTAGAGAGTATGTGTGTGTGAATGGGTGTACCAGGGCCTCCTGCCATTGCAAACAAACTCCAGATACATAAAGTGAGGAACTTGACTCACCAAATGACTTACAGTTATCTTATGTTGCTGGGACAAATACCTGAATAGAAGCAGTTTATGAGAGGAGGGTTTATTTCAGGCTCACCAGATTCCAGGGGAAGCTTCCTCATGGTAGAACTTCATCATACATCCACAGCACATGGCAAACAGCCAGAGCTCAAACTGGCTCAGAACACACTCAAGATCCACCCCTAGTGACATAACTCCTCCAGCAGGGCTCAACTTCCTAAATGCTCCAAGCTGAGGACTAAGTAGGAAACTTACTCACAAACACCTAAGGCTATGAGATATTTTACATTCAAACCACCACAGTGACTTTAGGCAAATAACTTTAACCTCTCTGAGATCAATTACCTTATTAGTAAGTATAATTAGTTGTATAATGATTATAATATTACCTACCTGGGGCTGGGGAGATGGCTCAGCAGTTAAAGGTGCTTGCTTGCAAAGCCTGATAGTCTAGGTTCAAATCCCCAGTACCACACAAAGCCAAATGTACAAAGTGGTGCACACATCTGGAATTTGTTTGCAATGGCAGGAGGCCCTGACACACCCATTCTCATACACACACACACTCTCTCTCTCTCTCCAAATAAATAAATAATAAAAAATAATAGTAGCTACCAGTTAGTTCCTTCAGTAAGCAAGATAGACAAATATACATGTTTATAATACAGTGCTTGATAATTAGTGATTAATATTTGTTAGCTATGACAACTATGACTATTGTTCAGAAAGATTACCTTCATTTTGGAAATAAGAGTAAAATAAATGATTGCCTTTTCAAGTAATAGGAGAGCATAGTTAACTATTTAGTTATGAATGCAATGATGCAGTCTTATGCCATTATTCTGTTTTCCACTTATTACATAAATTTATTTTGGGCATTTATTTTTTATATCTTTACTTGAACAACTTTTACCATCCTATTGATTTATTGAGAAGCTAAATGTATCTTTATTTATATTTTTCAAGTTAGGGTTTCACTCTAACTCAGGCTGACCTGGGATTTACTATGTATTTTCAGGCCGGCCTTAAACTCAAGGCGATCCTCCTACCTCTGTCTCCTGAGTACTGGGATTAAAGGCGTGCATCACCATGCTCAGCTTAAATGTATCTTTAATAGGAGATCATGACACATACTATATAGTTTTATATGAGCCATGTTTTAAATGTGTGAAAAGAACACTTTGAGAGTATTCCTTCTATCTTGATCACACTACTTTCTATTTAAAAACCTTGCTGCCTCTCGTTCCCTACAAGACTTTGTAAAATCACCACTTGACTCTAACACAGTATTCTAGACTCAGTTTCTTGCTCTATACACACAACAATACATGCTAATCCCCCAAAACACCATCTCCTCTCACCCTTTTATGTTATTGCTTATGTTGTTTCTGCAGTCTGGAATATTTATTTCCTTTCTCTACTCCCAATTTATCCTTTCAGATCAGTCCCTAAACTAATTTTCTCAGTTCTACAATGCAAAATAAATCACTCCTTCCTTAACAATCTTTTTCTCTTATAGAGTTGTTGCTTGTGCCTTTAGTATGATATGAGGTGTGAGTCAGCCTCATATTAAAATCATCTATGTGATTGCTCCAACCCAACTAAAGGTCCTTCCTTTCAGAGATGTTATCTTGGCTATTTTTTAATATTCTGTATTATGTATTACACTGGTTTGCCCAGAGAGGGTAGTGAAGGTTTGATGAATTAAAAAGACATACTACTAGTGATTGTTCAATACTGTACACAATTCCACCATTTTAAATTCTTTTTTAATTAAATATTTCTATTTATTTATTTGCAAGCAGAGAGAGGGGGAAGAGAGAGGGGGGAGAAAGAGAGAAAGGGATGGAGAGAATGGGCATGCCAGGGCCTCCAATTGCTGCAAATGAACTCCAGATGCATGCACCACTGTGCATCTGTATTTACTTGGGTAGTGGGGAATCAAACCTGGGTGGTTAGGGTTTGCAGACAAGTGCCTTAACCACTTATCCATCTTTCCAGCTCCTCCACCTATTTTAAATCTGAAATAAGTAATTGTGTTTTCATAGAGTGGAGATAATTCATCTGGATTAGATTAGTCATTAGCCAAGAAATTAAGTTTAAGAACTGCATCACCTACTCTTTATGTCGAAGAATGTGTTTGCTTTTAAATAAGGAGATATTTTCAAAGTATTCCTGAGCCATACCCGTAAACCACACAATTGAGAAGAACAAACAGCATATTAGTAATAGTGAAAATATAGCAGGTGCAGGGGAAAATATAAATTGTGAGAGACTAGAAATGTCAATAATCTAAATTAATGATTATTTTGTTGTATGCCAAGAATGCACCACTTCTATTTGCATATCCAGACTAAATGAATAGACTTGTAATTTGTAAATAAATATACTGAAGGAAACTGAAATGGAAACAAAGTATAAAGGAAATACTATTTCTGTTGTATGTTGTTGTTTTAATTGTGTATGCTAATTAGCTATCAAATTATTTTAATTTCAATATCTTTTCAAGTACATTGGTGAGATTAAGTTCCATACACTCATTAGAATGTAAGAGAAAAATGTACTCAAAACTTCCCATTATGGACTGAAGAGATGGCTCAGTGGTTAAAATTACTTCCCTCAAAACCTGATAGCCTGGGCTCTCAATTTCCCAGTACCCACCTAAAGCTAGATGCAAAAAGTGGTGCATGCATCTGGAGTTCATTTGTAGTGACAAGAGGCTTTGGAATGCCTGTTCTCTCTCTCTCCCCTAAATAGATAAAATAATTTTTTAAAAACTTCCAGTTATGGGGGCTGGAGAGAAGGCTCAGCAATTAAGGCACTTGCCTTCCAAGCCTAAGGACCCAGGTTTCATTCCTCAGTACCCATATAAGCCAGATACACAAGGTGGCATGTGTGTCTGGAATTTGTAGTGGCTAGAGGCCTTGGCACATCCATTATCTCCCTCCCTCTCTCTCTCTCATAAATAAATAAAATATTTTTAAAATCTTCCAGCTTTGTTACTATATTATGTTACAAGTTTAAGGAAGAAGGAACAAAATGCATATATTCATATCTAATGTTCAATATATCAACAATGATTAAATTTCAATCGGGGCAGAGGAAAAATAAGCTTTTAAGTCTTTTCTTGTTCTTTTAAATGATTTAAAGTTGACTTGGTAGGGAATCGGTAATGGGTATTGGAGGAAGAATAGCTACCATATAGAATATTTTAATTTTTGCCTTACTGGAGATTTCCCTAAGGTGTCTCAAATTTGATTTTTTAAAATATTTAGGTATTGTGGTGAAATGTACATAAAAGGAAATTTACCATTTAAACAATTTAAGCATAAAACTTAGATGAATTAACACATTATCAACATTGTACAATCATCACCATTATCCACTTGCACAAATTTCATCATCATAAACAAGTACCCTGTTATTAAATAATAACTCTTCATTCATTCCTCCCAAGACCCTAGTAAGCTCTATTGTACTTTCTGCCTCTGTGAATTGCCTTTTCTATGTACCCCACAGAAATGGATTATATGATATATATTCTTTGAGTCTGATTAACTTCACATAGCATAATGTTTTCAAGATTCTTTTGTGCTATGGCACATATTAGAATAAATTCCTTTTCATTGTAATAAAATATACATCCCATTATATTTATGATCTTCTCCACTTCTAAGTACATAATTCAGTGGCATTAAGTATATTCACAATGTTGTACAATCATCAATACTGTTTATTTCCAGAACATTTTTATCATCTGAAACAGAAATTCTGCCCACATTAACTCCCCACTCTACTCTTCCCTCAACCCTTGATAACCTCACTGTATTTTCTTTCTTTAATAATTTGCTTAGCGGCTGGGGAGATGGCTCAGTAGTGAAAGGAGCTTGTTTGCAAATTCTGTCAGCCAGGATTCAATTCTGTAACTTTGGATGCAAAGGGGTAGATGTATCTGGCATGCATATGGAGTTTGTTTTCAGCAGCAAGAGACCCTGGTGCACCCATACAAACACATATGCATGCACACACATGCAAATAAATAAAATTTAAAAATACAATCTGGGGCTGGAGAGATGGCTCAGCGATTAAGGCGCTTGCTTGCAAAACTTAATGACCCAGGTTTGATTCCCCAGTACCCACATAAAGTCATATCCACAAAGTGGCACATGCATCTGGAGTTCCTTTGCAGAGGTGGGAATGCCTGGTGCGCCCATTCCCTGTCTCTCTCTCTCCCCCTTCTCTCTCTGCTTGCAAATAAAACTTTTTTAAAAATATAATCTGCTGGTTCCATTTCCTAGTTATTGTGAATACAGCAGCAATAAACATGGTTGAGCAAGTATCTCTAATATAGTGAGACAAGTCCTTAGGATATATGACTAGGTGTGCTATAGCTGGGTCATATGGTAGATCTATTTTTAGCTGTCTCAGGAACCTCCACCCTGATTTCCACAATGGCTGGACCAGATTGCATTCCCACCAACAGTGTAGAAGGGTTCCTCTTTTTCCGCATCCTCGCCAGCATTTATTGTCATTTGTTTTCATGATGGTAGCCAATCTGACAGGAGTGAGATGGAATCTCAACATAGTTTTAACTGCATTTCCCTGATGGCTAGGGATGTAGAACATTTTTTTTTTTAGATGTTTATATGACATCTGTTTTTCTTCTTTTGAGAATTTCTATTTAGTTCCACAGGCCATTTTTTTAATTGGGCTGTTTGATTTCTTATTATTTAGTTTTTTGAGTTCTTTGTAGATCTTGGATATTAATCCTCTACCAGATGTTTAGCTGGCAAAGATTTTCTCCTTCAACTGATGGGTGGATAATGAAGATATGGCACATTTACACAATGGAGTTCTACTCAGCGGTAAAAAAAAATGAAGTTATGAAATTTGCAGGAAAATTGATGTATCTGGAAAGGATTATATTAAGTAAGGTAACCCAGGCCCAGAAAGCCAAATGTCACATGTTCTCTCATATGTGTATCCTAGCTACAAATGATTGGACTTCTGTGTGAGCAGGAAGAAAACTCAGTCGCAGAGTCCAGTAAGCTAGAAAGGAAATATAAAGGGAATAGAAAGGGGGGGGGGTTGTATATATGTATGTAGAAGAACAGATTAATGGGGGTGAAAAGACCTAAGTGAGGTCACAGAAGAGATTGAGTAAAGGAAAGATGGAGGGTGGGCTAATTAAAATCTAAGAGGATATAAATAAATGATATGGAAACCTACTTTTTTGGACAACGGAACACTCAGGAACCATAGATTTTTAGTAGAAAATTTTCAGTACCAGGGATGGGATACCTTCCAGTGAGTTGTTGGCCAGGGAGGTCCCTGGTGCCCCCAAACAATACAGGCCATTGCCAAGGCCCTTGGTTTCCTACTAGAAATAGATGGTAAGACCCTACTGCTGAAGACTCCACATACTTGGGCTGCAAGGTCATTGAGAAATCCTGCTGGAGCTGAGCTGAAAACCTCCTCCATGTAGACCAGTTGACAGAAAGCTGGAAAAAGCCACACTGCATGCAGCTCAATGGGAGAGAGAGAAATCTCCAGTAAAGATGCTCCACAGTGGACACTGCAAGCCTTATATTTTTCCAGCCAGGCCAAATGAGTCAACGGGTGCAATAGTGGTACATCTGTCACGGTGGAAACCAACTGCCCTCTAATTTGACTGGAGGCCTGCTCCATGGGAGGGAATACATGCCTGATACTGAAAAGCTACAACAGGAGTAGTCATGAGCCCTAGGGGTGTAACGTCTGCTGCTGTCTGGCTAAATGTATATACTATGCTCATCAAACTGCCCAGTAAGCACTTCTCTTAATGTTCATACCCATATGTTAATGCTACTCTCACTATTTTATTAGAGAACTTTCTCTTTTCAGATGGCAGTGACCTTGGGATGACTCAGAAGGCATCACAGTGCTGAGAAGTGACAGAGCAGTGCTCAGCACTGCAATATCTCTATCACATCGTCCAAGGCTCAGGGTCCATTGCAGAAGAGGTGGCCAAAAGAATGTAAGAGCAAAAGGAAGGCCAGGACACCTTACAACGTGCTCCTCCAAACACAAAATGGCCTAGATATCTATGACCTCACAACACCTGACATTACCTACACAAGACCATCATAATAGGAAGAAAAGAGGATGAAATCAAAATAAAAGAGAGACTGATTGAGAGAGGGAGGGGATATGATGGAGAGTGAAGTTTCAAAGGGGAAAGTGGGGGAAGGGAGGGAATTAACTTGGGATATTGTTTATAATCATGAAAGTTGTTAATTATAAAAAATAAAGAAAAGCTGGGCATGGAGGCACACACCTTTAATCCCAGCACTTGGGAGGCAGAAGTAGGAGGATCACCGTGAGTTCGAGGCCACCCTGAGACTACATAGTGAATTCCAGGTGAGCCTGAGCTAGAGTGCGACCTTACCTCGAAAAACCAAAAGCAGCTGGGCGTGGTGGAGCATGCCTTTAATCCCAGCACTCGGTAGGCAGAGGTAGGATTGCCGTGAGTTCGAGGCCACCCTGAGACTCCATAGTGAATTCCAGGTCTGCCTGAGCCAGAGTGAGACCCTACCTCAAAAAAACAAAAAAAAAAATGAAAGAAAGAAAAAAAATATATTATCTGCCTATTCTAGCTAGATATGGCATATAAGTGGAATTATACAAAATAATATTTATCCTATTGTATTGGATTTATTTCACCTTATATTATGTTTTTGAAGTTTATCCCTGTTGTATGGTACAGAATTTATTGTATATTAGGCCCAAATATTTGTGTGTGTGTTTTCTAATGGGGTAGGCAATTGTCTGATTTTGCCATGGTAAGGTGGTCTTTTGTGATTAGCTGTTCATAACAGAAAAGAATGTAAGAATTTCTCAGCTCTCTCTGTTTTCTGAGACCACAGGGCCCAGATGAAGTTTGGAGGGTGGTAGAGAAGAACATAGGACCTTAAAAAAGATCCTCAATGGTGTCAGAGAAAGAGATAAAAGTCAATTCAATTTTGAAAAATGTGCTATTAAACAGTTCTTTTTCAAGTAACTTTTTCAAATTTTCCTAATAACCTAAAATGAGTGTAAATAGAAATTAACAGTTATTTATTCACTCTCACCTCCTCCTTGTCTTGAGAATCCACTAGCAACTTAATTATATAAATTTCATCATTGCATTTTCTTCAATTAAACTTATTTTATTCTGTATTCCTCAAACATCCATTACTTCATACTACCTTACAGCTCATGAATTGCCCCAACGAAAAGTGAAGCCATTTCACTTAGTGCTAAATTGTCACTCACACCTTCCAGTTCTGTGCATATCTACATGCTATATTCCTTATAGATATTGTACTGATTGATCCTTTATATTCTCCAAATATCTGTAGGGTAACTAAGTTTGTTGAAATTGAATATTAAGAAAAAAAAACTTAAGCATTTCCCTCAGCTAGAAGTAGTTCCAGACCATATGACAAGAGAATGTGGACAGAGAAGAAATTAAACAGATGTAACAATGACTCTGGCTTTAAATTATTTACTTTTTTGTACAAAAAGAATACTTATATTTCAATCTCAGATTTGAAACATCATAAAAGCAGATTCTGAATAAATGGAAAACATTTACTCACACGGTTGCATGTCTACCAAATGTTTGTGGGTTTTGGTAAGGACAAACTTTAGAGAGAAAAAAATTGGGTGCTTTCATAGAAAAATAACATTTTATAAACAAAAGCCATATGTAGTCCTCAAGGCATATCAAACTTTAAGTGAACTAGTTCTCTACCTTAAAAAGTATGTATAACTATGTACCTATTGTTCTGACTTGTCTTCTTCCTAGAGGTGACATTACCTTTTACCTTTTACCAAGTTGAGATATCCTTGGCAAAGTAACTTCACATATACTTCAGAAAGAGATTAAAACTTAGAATATGAAACCCAGAAACTCTAGCCCAGAAGACTGAAGTTGATCTATCCTGAAAGCAGGGCATGGTAGTACAAGCTGGTACTTCCAGCTACTTAAGAAGCTGAGGCAGGAGTGTGAGGCCAGGAATCCAAAGCCAGCCATGACAACATACTGAGAACCCTATTTCAAAAAATTTCTATCCCTTACCTCTGTGGTTGGCTACCTACTTGATCTGAGCTAGGTTTTGAAGCAAATACCTTAGATATAGGAGAGAAATCAACCCATATATGTATTTTTTGACAAAATAGGTTGACTAAAGTTAAATTGTTAAAGAGAGAAGTGTTAAGCCATGGACATTATGCTCCAAATAATTGTTTTCTTACAATATAAATGTGTATATCCGTATAAATAATCCAATATTGGATTGATTACTACAAGAGAAAGATATTTAATGGTACTTTGCAGAAAGGTTGATGATATGGCTCAGTCAAAGAGGAAGAGGCAATACTTATCAGCATTGACCCTGTTGGGATTCAAAGAATAATACTCCAAAGTAAAGGGCTCAGAAGCAGTGTCAGAAATGTCATTGACCTCTGACTTCTGACATCCTGCTTTCCTAATCTCCTGTCTTATATTCCATGTTATTTACCCAAAGCAAGCCATAAAAAACTAGAATTTATCTTCCTTCAGGTGGGTTATAGGAACTAAAACATCTTTTTCACAAAAGAAAATCATAAACCTAAAATTATTTAAAGGGAACTCTGAAAAATCTCCTAAACAAGAGCTGAGAATAACCTGCAAATTATCTGAGCAATCATTGAGCAACATGAAGTGTCATGACATGTAAAAAAGGTTTATGGGGATCAGAGTGAAAAAAATTCTAGGCTGGACAATGAAGGTATTATAGTCTTCATTTCAGAAGCTTAAATTCTAGATCTTCAGTAAGGAAGAACTGAAGGCCAATGTCACCTCTCCACTCATTATTGTCCCTATAATTAGATCACTTTAGCCTTTAGTTTGAATAAATGCATCTGACTCTAATTCAAGAGAGTTTTAAGACATTGCCTGAGTACTTTTATTGCTTATGTAAAGTCTCAGATTAAACAACTTTTTCAGGAATTAGATAGAGCTAACTGGAATAGGTGGCTCCTGCCTAAGTATTAAGGTAAAAATAGTATTCATTCAGAAAGGACAAAAACAAATAACGCCACCCTGATCTCCTTTGGGAAACTTTCTTAAAGAGGCTACTTTCTTGCCAGCTGTGCTTCAGAATACCCAGGTTCTTTGCATTGTGAGTATCCCATTCATAAATTTTCTTTTGACACTACTTTTCTTTCTCTCTACCCTGACAAATTCCACTCTTGAAAAGCAGTAGTACTGCTTTGGTAATGTAGTACACGTAACAGCAAATGAAGAATATTCTCTTTCTAGACATATTCTTTCCACACAAATGATTTGCACATATATCATTTCTCCTTTTACCTCACAGATCCATCTCAGTAGTGAATTAAGTGCACCTCTGGCAGTCACTTGCACAAACGTTTGTATGAATTCCTTTTTAAGCAACCTAGCATAGTGCTTGTCACCAAATGGAAGCTTAATAACTTAAGTTTCTCCTCAATTTACTCTTCTTCCTTTTTCCCCTCCTCTTTTTTAGAGCTTGTAAGATATTCTCTTCAGAAAAACTTTTCTGTTACTCCTCCCTTGTTCCATTTATACATTATGTAATGTCATGAATCTGATATTATAAGCATGAGTACGTGTTCATTAAGAAAAAAAATCTTCCATTTTTAAATAAAATTAGACCATGACTTATTCTGTGCCACATGATTATGACCATAGTGACCTTACAGAAACTAAATGATAGTATTTCAGGCCTCACTCATTTTCCTTTAATTTAATTTTTCCTTAATGTAGGGGAAGTGATTCTCTTTTATTTTATCTGTGTATTTTAGAAATTTTGCTTTATAGTATATTCAATTGCAACTACACATTATTTCAGGTAGTTAGTGTAATAAATGAGGTCTGTGGACTAAAAACCCACTATTATTTAGAATATTATTTCTATAAGGAAGGAAATTCACTTTAAAATATTTTAATAAGCTAATTGGAATAAGAAAATACAATGAGTTCATAAATTCAACATTGCAATATTCTGTGATTTATAATCAAGCACATAAATTAAAGCATTTTAGTCACATTTTCAATTCTAAACATATTGACTACATTAAATTACATTATCTCAACCCAGGGCCATGCTCTCAGGAGAGAAAACATTGGGAGCTGATGAGAAAACTTCTCTAGGTGGTTTTAATACACAACTGCTCTCATAAGCACTGTGGTAAGCAATACTTTCCTATAACAAATTTGCACTGCTTTCAGAGTATATGAAACCAAATCCTCTAAATCCATTTCCTAGTGCACAACCTATTTATTGCATATCTCAAAGGTAAATAGTTGAGTTTACCCTCATAACTTGCTTAACATCATCTAGCACTAGAAAACTTGAGGACCCAAATCATTTAAGTCACAGACTACTTTGCTCTCCATTAGCATAATGATTTCCTCTTAAAAAGAAAGCATAGGGCTGGAGAGATGGCTTAGCCATTAAGGCTTTTGCCTGCAATGCCAAAGGACCCAGGTTTGATTCCCCAGGACCCACGTAAGCCAGATGCATAAGGAGCATGCTTCTGGAGTTTGTTTGCAGTGGCTACAGGCCCTGACATGTCCATTCTCTCTCTGTCTCTCTTCTCTCCATCTTTGCTTGCAAATAAATAAATAGATTTTTAAAAAAGCATTATTTGTTTGAGGGCCCCACATTTCTGACACCATCTCAGACCAAAAATCACCAAAGTCCATCATTCTATGGTGGTGACCAATAATAAGACTCAAAACTGATCATAGTGCTGAGAAAAATAATGTGTTCAGCACTAAGTGAGACGTATCTATCATACCCTTGAAGGCACAGGGACCATTGGAGAAGAGGTGGCAAACAACTTAAGAGCTCTGTGATACTCTCTTTCAGACACAAAGTGGCTGTGGCATTCATGTCCTGATAGTGGCTGCCACTACCTACATAAGACCTGTTTAATAGGAGGGGGGAAATGATGACATCAAAATAGAAATAAGAACTAGCTGGAAAGAAGTGATACAGTGGAGGTGGTTTAGGTGAGGGGGTCAGAGTAGGACAATGGGAGAGGATTGCAATCAGGGTATATTGTGTATATGTATAGAGATTGACACTACAAAGTTTCAAAAAAAGAAAATAATAATAAATCCACCATTCTAGTGAAAGGGGGAAGGCATTGAGTCTGAGGTCAGAATTGGGAGAATTAGTTGAAAGTCAAGCATTCTCCTTTAACATTAAGTGTTCAACTTCTAGAATGGAAATGACCAAATAGCCCTTAAGGAAGTAAACATTAGTTTGGACTGTAAGATCCTATAGTTAATATTTATCTGGTGGAAATAACAGACAAAGACATTTCAAGTTAAAGCTTAGCACAAGCTGGGTGTGGTGGTGCCCACCTTTAATATCAGCACTCAAGAGGCTGAGGTAAGCAGATCACTGTAAGTTTGAGGCCAGCCTGGACTACAGAGTTAGTTCCAGGTAGCCAGGACTACAGAAAGAGCCTTCTTCAAAAAACCAGGACGAAAAGGAAGGAAAGGAAAAAAAAAAGAGAAAAAAGAAAGAAAAAACTCTTTAACACAAAATAGTACTGTCCTTAAAAACACATTGTATCTAAAAAAGCTCGTAACGGTCCATTTTCCTTCCTTTCCTTCTTTCTCTCTCTCTCTTCCCTCCCTCCCAAACTCCTTCTCTCCCTCCTTTCTCTCTCTCTCTCTCTCTCTCTCTCTCTCTCTTTCCAAGCATACAGAGAGAGACAGAATGGCATACCTGGGCCTCTTGCCTCTGCAAACAAGGTCTAGGTACATTCACCACTATGTGTATCTGGCTTTAGTGGGTACTGGGGAACTGAACCCAGGCTGTCAGACTTTGCAAGCAAGCACTTTAACTGCTGAGCCATGTCTCCAGCCAACAGTCCTTTTCTTTGAGTGACTATTGGATTGTTAAAATTATGGCTATCAAAAACATTATTATTTGAAAATCTCAAGAAGAATATGCTATCCAATCTTTTTTTAGTAAATTTACTTTCTTTTTTTTTTTTTTTTTTTTTTTTTTTTTTTTTTGCTTTTGCGAGGTAGAGTTTCACTCTAGCCAAGGCTGACCTGGAATTCACTATGTAGTCTCAGGGTGGCCTCCTGGGATTAAAGGCGTTCACCATCACGCCTGGCTTTTTTTCTAGTAAATTTAAATCACATAGACTCAACCTTCATTTCTATGAATGTATACAAGATTACATAATAGATTTTTGATATAACATTCCACATGCATATTATTTACTTTTAGGAAACAAGATCATCACTACACTCTGAAGACTAGACCATATGTGGACTCCTTCTTGTGTTTTGTCTACCCAAAAGACTGCTTCATTTGAATTTCACCTAAATTCTACCTTGTCCTGAAATCATGTAATAGTAGTGTTTGTTTTTTCCTTTGGCAAAACATTGTGATTTCTCCAGTGTGTGAAACATTCTCATTGTAATGAGCTAGTAAACCTAATTTTCTGATACTACAGGTTTATTCTCAGTGATTTTTAGACAGAAACAATCCCTTTTCAGCAAGTGTCCAAATTGCAGCAAAGAAATGAATGTCCTTCTTCAAGTTCTCTGGACAATATGTGGCTGGCTTCCTAGTGACAAATTAGCACCAGTTTTCTAAATTACTGAAGGTCAAACTTAGCCCCAGTAAATGCTGTCCACACTTATCAAATTGGAGGTATTGATAAACATTTCAAAGATCACCTGCAATCTAAACAATTTAATCAGAGCCCAGGGAGTTGCATGTTGCCAGAAAAGGTCAACACCAAAGTTTCAAAGAGTGGTTAAAAAACAATTACTTGTCATTTCAAAAGTTTTAGCCTGCAACCAAATCTTTATGAAGATTTTCTGGCCCTGAGATACACCAATTCTCAGACCTTCACCACTGTGCCAATACTTAATGTTCTCTGAAATCAACTCATCTATGCTCCCTGGTGTATTCAGAATGCTGACAAGCACTGAAGTCATAAATGTAAAGTTTAGAATTTCTCTTTAGATTTCAGGACCTTAAAATCTATCTTCAAAAATCAGGGGAATACACATAGATCAAATAATGTACATGATGGTCCTGTATGCAATTATGTACAGAACTAAGTGTATTAATTATACCTTTTGGTATTCTTCATGGAATAAGAATTCAGCTCAGGGGGAGGTATGACCTGAAGGAAGAGGCTGTGACAAGGAGGGTCATTGAAAGTATAGGAGAGGAAGATGAATCTGACTTTTCTACTTGATATATTTAAATTGGCAAAAGTCTTAAGAATTCATTCACATAAGAAATATGGTCATAATAAAATTTACTTATGTATCTTTTGGCCAAGTTATTCTTACTACTAATAATTCCATTAATTGAGATGGTCATTAGTATATTCGATTATATTTTCACAAACCCCATTTCATGTGATTTGATACAATTTGGAATTAGTGTTTCTTAAGATTGAATAGGGAAAATATTTTATTTTATTTATTATTATTTATTTATTCATTTATTTATTTGGTTTTTTGAGGTAGGGTCTCGCTCTAGCCCAGGCTGTCCTGGAATTCACTATGTAGTCTCAGGGTGGCCTTGAACTCACAGTGATCCTCCTACCTTTGCCTCCCGAGTACTGGGATTAAAGGCGTGCATATTATATGGTTAGCTGCCAGGCGTGGTGGTGCATGCCTTCAATCCCAGCACTCAGGAGGCAAAGGTAGGAGGATCACTGAGTTCAAGGTCACCCTGAGACTACATAGTGAATTCCAGGACATCCTGTTTTAGAGCGAGACCCTACCTCAAAAAACCGAAACACAAACAAACAAACAAGTAAAAAAACAGGTATATGGCTAGCAAATGGAAAAAGAAAGACATCTAAAACTCATGTTCTTTGCTATAAAGTTTAGCAGTATTATTTTCCATTTTCCGATTTTTAGTCCACCAATTCAAGTTCCATCACAATAGCTATTAAAAAGTCTGATTTTTCTAAGAAGAAAATTTTATTTATCTTTTTATTCTACTCCGAAATAGCACCCAAGACTTGAAAATAAGGTAAGCATGTGTACAAGGTGGCTTTCATTGTCTGTTATACAGGGGCAAGGGACAGCCAACCATCTTATAAAAAGATTTAGGAACTGTATTACAATTATTTTAACTGAAAAATCCTAATTGTCTATACTTATAGAAAACAAAATGATGATATGATTTATGTATACACTGTGCAATGATTAAATGAAACTACCTGTCATAATGCCATCCATTTATCATAAATTGACATGGTTTTCATTTTTTACCTTCTTTCATACAAATCTAAATTTCTGTTTGCAATCCATTTTCTTCTCCATGGAAAACTTGTTTTAATATTATATAAAATTCTTGTTCATTGATAATTGTTTCAATTTATCTAAACATGTTTTATTTTACTTTCAATTTAAAAGATAATATTGCTAGGCATGGTAGTGCATGCCTTTAATCCCAGTACTCAGGTGGCAGAGGTAGGAGGATCACCTTATGTTTGAGGCCATCCTGAGGCTACATAATGAATTCCAGACCAACCTGGGCTAGAACAAGACCCTACCTCGAAAAACCAAAAAATAAAAATAAAACATCAGCCAGGCGTGGTGCCGCATGCCTTTAATCCCAGCACTCAGGAGGCAGAGGTCGGAGGATAGTTAATTCCAGGTCAGCCTGGGCCAGAGTAAGACCCTAACTCGAAACCCCCTCCCCCCAAAAATGATATCACTATATACTATTTCATCTTGATTTTTTTTTCTTTTTATAAATATTTACTTAATTAATTTATTTGAGAGACAGAGCGGACAGAGAGAGGCAGATAGAGAGAATTGGCGCACCAGGACCTCTAGCCACTGCAGATGAACTCCAGACACATGTGCTACCTTGTGCATCTGGCTTTATATGGATACTGAGGATTGCCCTCAGGTCCTTTGACTTTGCAGTCAAGTATCTTAACCACTAAGCAATCTCTCCAGCCCTCCATCTTGATTTTTTTTCAGTACTTAAAAAAAAATTACCTCACTATTTTCTGGCTTGCATAGTTTCTAATGAAAGACAGATTTCATTCTTACTTTGTTTCCTTCATATGTCTTTTGGTTTTGGCTTCTTTTAACATGCCATCTTTAGGCTGGATGTGGTGGTGCACACCTTTAATCCCAGCATTTGGGAAGCAGTGGTAGGAGGATCACCATGAGTTCAAGGCCACCCTGAGACTACATAGTGAATTCCAGGTCAGCCTGAGCTAGAGTGAGACCCTACCTCAAAAAAAAAAAAATTAAAAAGATGCCATCTTTATTTTGGTTGCTTTTTATATTTTTTTGATGTTCTTAATGTTTCTTCTGCTGGCGGATAGTTACCTTCTTCAACATCTAAATTTATAGTTTTCTTTGTATTTGGGAAAAAATTGAGCATTTTTTAAAAATTAACTGGAACCCCACTTGGCACTTCAATTTCATAGTTGACTATGGAACTGGATGTTCCTTTGTTTGTTTGTTTGTTTTTTGTATCTATACTTCATTTTGGACTGCTTCTTTTCATATTTCCTCAAGTCAACAATCATATTCTAAAATGGCTAAATAGTTATCTTACTTGGTATCTTACTTGATACTTTTTTTCATTCCATTAGAACATATTAATCACAGACATTATTTGTGTTTTGTAATTCTATCTTCCCTGTCATATCCAAATTCATCACTGTTAACTGACTTATCTTTTTTCTCTGATATATTTTTTCTTGCTTCTTTATATATCTAGGAAATCTTGATTAGGTAATAGTCACTGTGAGTTATTTATATGTTGCTGAATACTGGATTTTGTTGTATCTCCTGAAGACTTATGTTTTTCATGGCATATAGTTAAGTAACTTGGGGATTTGATAAATATAATATTTGTAAATTTTATAGAATGTATAGCATTGCTTTTATTTTAGGTTTAATTTGTCTTTATTTGTGAAGTTGTATTAAATTCTTACTTATGTATTATATATTCAAAAAGAAGGCTGGAAATATGTTGAATGATTCTCATCCCTAGATGACCTATTAACCTTTTTTCTTGGTCTAACAAATCCTTAGTAATTAAGGTAACTTAGACTTTGTTACTACCTGGGCTATTTCTTTAGTAGGTTTAGAGATTGAAAACAGTTCGAAGAATAGGTACATTTAGTCTCCTATACAGTATTACTTTCTTTCCCCAGTCTTGCTTCAGTTTACAGGAATCTAGCTTTCTCCTTTCACATTTTATCTGGAACTCCCATTACCAAGTCAGCTAAGAGTTTCATAATTCTGAATCCAACATTTCTGTTCTTTTCAACATGCAACCATCTATACAAATTGTCTTTTAATTTCCTTTGTAAGCTCTTCTTATATAACTTATCCCTTAAATACCAGTGTTCTGAAGTAATTAAATATTAACATTCTCTTTTTAATTTCAAACATTTCCAGTTTTCTATCTTATTCATTCTTGTGCTTGCATCTATTATCTTCATATTTATTACTCAACACTGAGTTTTTTTCAAGTGCTAAAGATGAAACCCAAGGTCACACACATGCTAGGCAATAGCTTTACCACCAAGTTAAATCCTTAGCTGCCTTTTATTCACTATCCATATGGAACAAGCCAGAAAGCAGGCCATTATTCATAAAGCTTCCCTCTCTTAAAGCTTTTACATTCAGCAAACAACCAACTCTAACTCTCTCTACATGTGTGGTTTCCTCGGCTTTCCTCCAGACTCAGCTATGCTGCTCTAATACACACAAGTCACTTTCATCTTCTGCCAGAAGTATGGTAATATTCTCTTAACTTTCTCCAACTGATCTGAATCTTTTTCTCACTATCTAACCCAACCTCCATACCATAGTGAACAATCTTTCTTAAATCTATGAGTTTTTTGCATAAATAAGGTTGAGGTATTATTTATAAAAGTTCAAATTCATTACTCGATGTCCCACAACCTCTGGTCTGTCTATTCATCCAGCCTCATCTTTCTGTCAAACATTTCCCTTCCCTACCTGCAATAATACACTAGGAATACTGAATTACTTGCAGATTCCAAACATCTTCTCTTAAGCAGAAATGCCTTTGCATATCTTCTTCTCTCTATGCAACTCTCTTACTCATTCTCTCACATTAGTGAGGTAAGCTGCTTTTATAGCACACCGCAATTACTTTTACAAATATAACATTGCATTTTAAATATCTGCTACTTTCTTCATTAGACAAGTGTACAGGGAAGACAACTAATATCATTTTTTAATAGTAGCACCTAAACATACTAGGTATTCAACAAATGCTATGAAGAATACAGAAAAAAGGGCTGGACTGATGGCTTAGCAGTTAAGGGCTTGCCTGTGAAGCCTAAAGACCCCAGTTTGAGGCTCAGTTCCCCAGGACCCACGTTAGCCAGATGCACAAGGGGGTGCACATGTCTGGAGTTCCTTTGCAGTGGCTGGAGGCCCTGGCATGTCCATTCTCTCTCTCTCTCTCCCTCCCTCCCTCTTTCTGTCTGTCTGTCGCTGTCAAATAAATAAAAATAAACAAAATATTTAAGAAAGAATACAGAAAAAATCTAATAAGAAAAGTTAACTTTTGTCAAGCGTGGTGGTACATGCCTTTAATCATACCACTAGAGAGGCAGAGGTAGGAGGATTGCCATGATTTCAATGCCACCCTGAGACTACATAGTAAATTCTAGGTCAGTCTGGGCTAGAGCAAGATGGTTCCTTGAGGAAACAAGAAGAAGAATAAGGAGGAGGAGGAGGGGGAAGAGGAGGAAGAAGAAGGAAGAAGAAGGAGAAGAAGAAGGAAGAAGAAGAAGAAAGAAGAAGGAAGAAAAAGAAGAGGAGGAGAAGGAGCAGGAGGGAGGAGAAGAAAAAAATGGCTGGAGAAATTGCTCAGTGGTTAAGGCTCTTGCACGCAAAGCTGAAGGTCCTAGGTTTGATTATCCAGTACCCACATAAAGCCAGATGCACAAGTGCACGAGGTGGCAAATGCATCTGGAGTTTGACTGCAGTGGCTAGATGCCATGTCATGCCCATTATCTCTCCCTCCCTCCCTCTCTCTCTTGAATAAATAAAGTAAATTTTAAAAGAGAAGAAGAAAATATAATTTTATGGCTGGAGAGATTTCTCCATGGTTAAAATCACTTGCTTGCAAAGCCTGACAGCCCATGTTCAATTGCCCAGTATGCATGTAAAGCCAGATGCACAAAGTGGCATATGCATCTACAGTTTGTGTGCAGTGGTAGAGGCCCTGGAGTGTCCCCTCTCTTTACTTGCAAATAAATAAATTAAAATTAAAAAGTTAAGTTTATATGGAAAACAAGTTGAAAAATATTGCAATTTGTACTAAAAAAGGGCAAAGTAAATGTGCATACGTTTCAAAGTCATCTGGCAAACTATTTAATTTCTTCTAACTAATGCATGTATTAGTGTGGTAGATATTAATCTCAGTACACTGTTGCCTTCTCATCAGCTATGGAGAGTTCAATTAACTTCATCCTCAGGAGCCAAGTACAGTTATGGAGATATGGCTCATATCAAGCATTAGGAAATACACAAAATCAGTACCGGAAAATAGCAAAATCTCATCAACTTTACTGAAGAATTCTCAGCCATTCACCTCCAAGTTCTGAAAAGAGAAAATGCCCCAAATTACCTCAAAGCAGAGCCAAAATAAAGGGAGGGAGGTGGAGAGATGGCTTAATGGTTAAGATGTTTGCCTGTGAAGCCTAAAGACCCAGGTTTGATTCTCCAGGTCCCACTTAAGACAGACGCACAAGGTGGCACATGCGTCTGGAGCTTGTTTGCAGTGGCTAGAGTCTCTGGCATGCCCATTCTATCCCCCTCTCTCTCTTTCTCTTACTCTCTCTGTCTCTAATAAATAAATAAAAAGAAAAAAATCTCAGATTGGGGAGATGGCTTAATGGTTAAAAGTGCTTGCTTCACAAACTTGACCACCAGATCCCCAGAAAGAAGCAAGTAGTATCACATGTTTGTAATCCCAACATGCCTATGGTAATGGGAACAGAGTCAGAAGAATCCAGAAACACTCACAGCAGTTAAGTCTGGTGTTCACAGCAGCAAGTACAAGAAACGCCTGTCTCAAATAAGGTGTAAAGCCAGGGGCAACACCCCCAGATTATCCTCTGACTTTCACATGTGTGTTCTAGCCCATGCATGCTCATATGTATACATACAACACACACATATAAATAAATAAATAGAATTTCGGACCTATGTTTTAGTTTCTGTTTTCATGTTTCTTTTTTCTTTCTAAAATATTTTTATGTACTTATCTGAGAGAAAGAGAGAATATGGGTAAGCCAGGACCTCTTGTCACTGTTAATAAACTGCAAAGACATGTACCACTTTGTGCACTTGGATTTATGTCGGTACTGGTGAACTAAACCCTGGCTAACAGTCTTTATAAGCAAGCTCCTTTGACTACTGAGCCAACTCCCCAGCCCTCATTTGTTTCCTCTAATTATAAAATACAGCAGGGGGAAAGGTTATTAGTGTTACTTAAATACTGTTTAGGTATCAAAATTATTCAATTTTAAAATAATAAGTATTGTTTTGGATGAATAGAAAGTGATAATTTATACCTCCTTAAGAAAGAAAAATGCCAGCTGGGTGTGGTGGTGCACGCCTTTAATCCCAGAACTCAGGAGGTGGAGGTAGGAGGATTGTCATGAGTTCAAAGGCCACCCTGAGATTACATAGTCAATTCTAGGTCAGCCTGGGCTGGAGTGAAACCCTACCTCGAAAAAAGATAAGAAAGAAAAGGAAGAAAAATGGTGGGCAGGGCATCAGGGAATCTTTTTTCTGCTTTCAATCTACTGCTGCTGCTGCCATTTAGTGTTCCGTCTGTCCAGTCGGTGTTGGTTTTAATACCATCTCTGCATGCCACTATTGGAAGGCATCTAGATAGTCTCATTTCCCTGTTCAAAGCTCTTACTGTTTGTGTTAGTCAAGATTCTCTAGAGGAACAGAATAGGGTGAATATGTGTCATAAAAGACACTTATTAGATTAGCTTACAGGATATGGGTTAGGTAGTCCAACAATAGCTGCCTGCAGGCTGTAATTTAAAGAAAAAGGTAATAGTCCATGAGGCTAGATGCATCAGCAGTTCCAAACTGGCACTGAAGGTCTGGAGGATTCCTAGGGAGCTGTTGGCCTCCAGTCCACATTGACAGGCCAATGAATTTGGGTTAGTAAGTCCAAAGTTAGCAGCAACAGGGTACAAAGACACACACACTACCATCCAGTATGGACAACCAGACAAACATCCTGCTTTATCTTTCAGCTTATTTACATACAGTTTACCACAAGAAGCTATCCCTTTCTGGATGGAGGTCTTGCTCATTCAGTTAAACCTTCTTAAAAAAATGCCTTCAAACTCACACAAGAGAGGTGTCTCTTACTTGATTCCTGACCTGATCAAGTTGACAAAAGAACTTAACTCTCACACTATTTCTCCATATTGAGTATCAAACTGGAAATAATCACAACTGTTCCCATCTGTGATGACCTTTGAAGTTTACTGAATATTTGGACATGCTTAACATTCCAGAAGATCATCTCTGATATTAGTATTTCAGTGAACCAATGGCTAAAAGTTTTCAAAGGTAAATAATCATAGATCAGAGCCAGAAAGGCTATGAAAATATACCTATCCTACTGGTTTTCAAACTATGCTATTTTGTCCTGAAGGACACCAGGGAAGTAGCTTGTGGTTAAAGGTAGGGATAATGAGTCTTCCTTGCCATCAATATTCCTCTCACCTCTTCCTCACAACATATACATACTTATCTCTTTTATCTACAACCCTGTTTTATGTGTTTTATCTATTTGATTTTTTTCCCATATAAAATCTGCCCAGAGCATCTACTCCTTAAAGGTGAAAGTTGAGTCAGGTGTGGTGGAACATGCCTTTAATCCCAGCATTTGAGAGGCAGAGGTAGGAGGATCACCATGAGTTCAAGGCCAGCCTGAGACTACATACTGAATTCCAGGTCAGCCTGGGCTAGAGTGAAACTCTACCTTAAAGAAACAAAACAAAACAAAAAAAGTAAAAGTTGAAAATCTATTTTAAACATGAGAGAAATAAAGTTCAGAAAGGCTCAGTCATGAGTGGATTCACAATTAAGTAGCAGAAAAAGAGTAGAACCCAGGTCTTCCTGATTTCAAAGTACAAGATGACAAAGTACAATTATGGAGTTGTATATAATGAAAAAAATTAAACCTGGATAGTTTTGTGTCTGTGTGTGTATGCATGCACATATGTGTGGAGATGGCCAAGGACAACAAGTGTCATTCTTCATGTGCTCTTCACATTGGGGGGGGGGGCATGGCCTCTCACTGGCCCAAACATCACAAAGTAGGCTACACTGTCTGCTCAGGATCCATCGGCTTCTGGCTTCCATGCCCTGGGATTATAAATGCATACTACAAAACCTAGATTTTTGTATGAGTTCTATGGATCAAACTCTTGCTTGTGCTTGCAAGGCAAGCCATTTAACAACTAAACTATATCATCAGCCCTGAAAGCCAGGTGGTTTAAACAAATGAAAGGCCAGGCTAGAAAACATGAGAACTTGTTTTTAGATTATTTTTCATGCTATCATAGGCTGACCTGGATCTCTCTCTGTAGTCCCACACTGGCCTTGAACTCATCGAAATCCCCCTACCTCTACCTCCCAATGCTGGGATTAAAGGTATGCACCACCACATCCAGCTGAATTTTTTTTCTTTGAGGTGGGGTCTCACTCTACCTCAGGCTGACCTGGATCACAAACTATAGTCCTAGACTGGCCTTGAACCATTAAGATCTTTTAAAGTGTGGCTAAAATAACAACTTTAAATTTAATATTTTATTAATTTTACATAAACAATTCAAAGTTTATTTACAATGTTCTGAAACCATCCTGACTACATATGAAACTTTACTATCTCAAACAGAAACTTCATAACCATTAAATAATCTTCTATCTTCCATTTCAGCTATTTTTTTTTTTTTTGGTTTTCTTTTTTTGTTTTGTTTTTGGTTTTTCGAGGTAGGGTCTCACTCTAGCCCAGGCTGACCTGGAATTCACTATGGAGTCTCAGGGTGGCCTCAAACTCAAGGCGATCCTCCTACCTCTGCCTCCCGAGTGCTGGAATTAAAGGCGTGCGCCACCACGCCCGGCTCATTTCAGCTATTTTCAACCACCATTCTACCTTCTAGCTCTATCAATTTAAATGTTTCAGTTATCACAGGTAATCACAGCACTCAGGAGGCAGAGATAGGAGGATCACTGTGACTCTGAGGCCAGCCTGGGACTACAGAGTTAGTTCCAGGTCAGCTTGGAATAGAGTAAGGCCCTATCTCAATAAAAAAAATCTCATGTAAATAGAATCATAAAATATTTGGACTTCTGTAACTGTGTTTAACCACTTAAATAATGTACTGAAGGTATAGGCATGCAATAACACAATAACTTCTATCAGAATTTTCTTTTTTTTTTACAAACTTAATGTTCCATTGTATGTATATACATGTTGTTTATGCTACTATAAACAAATAGACAAATTTGAGTTAGTCATTCATGCTTTTCATCTATTGTTAATAATGTGGCTGTAAATATTGGTGTACAATTTATCAAGTTAATTTCCTAATATGAACTGAAATTTCCTAAATTAAACTTTTAAATATCTACTTACTTCAGAATGGAATGGCTATATAATTGTTTGTTGTTATTTGTTTGTTTCAAGGCAGAATATCACTCTAGATAACTGGAACTCATTCTGTAGCTCCAGGCTAGCCTTGAACTCATGCCAATCGTCCTACCTCAGCCTTCCCAGAGCATGTTCTACCACTCTCAGCCATATATCATACAATTCTTTTTCTTTCCTCCACCCTTATCCTTCCCTTTCCTCCTTACTCTTCCCTTCCCCTTCCCTCTCTTCTCCTATCCTCTACAATGTGATAGACATTATATGCAGGGCCTTCCATGCAAGCTGTCCAACATAAGGTACACTTTTCTTGCATTTCCTATGCCTTTTTTTCATGAGAAACAAGTAGCCAAGACCGGTTGGCCTTGAACTTCTGGTTTTTGTCTCAATCTCTCCACAGGTCCTAGGATTATAGGCATGCCCCATGTTGTAGTGGAATTTATGTCCCCCAATAGACTCAAATGTTTTATTAAAGCTGTAACTTGGATTTACAACCACCTGGCTGAAGAAGTGTCACTGTGGGCAGATCCTAAGGTCCAGCCCTAAGGTGTTATTGGGTGCAGATCTGAATTTCAACCTAAGGTATGCAGAGTGCTAGATGGAGCTCTGCCTGGGTTACCAAAGTATACTTGCTTTTAGTGGTGCTGCTGGTGGTTTCTTCTCTCTCTACATGGATCTGTGAAAAAGAGGCCAAATTCCTCCACCATTAAGAAACTTTCTCTGGATCTGTAAGCTACAAATAAATTTCTTCCTCCCATAAACTGTGTCTGG
Source organism: Dipus sagitta (assembly GCA_036346955.1). NCBI lineage: Eukaryota > Metazoa > Chordata > Mammalia > Rodentia > Dipodidae > Dipus > Dipus sagitta. The sequence goes on from CM070776.1 coordinate 68,932,442, forward strand.
TTTGGGGGTTCAACACAAGAGCATGGAGCTGCCTATGACACCCCATAATGCACAGTAATTATGATACACACACACACCAGTACCATCTCTTGTTCATCTCCTCTTATGTTTTTCTTCTTCATAATGGGTGGGTCTTTTTTAAAAGAATTGCATTATAAATTCAGACAACATATTTACATGTAATGTACTTACCACTACCAAAATGATGTTTCATCAACAGTAAATGATTTATCATAAAATATTGTTGTCCACCTTATATGACTTTATTCTTACTTATACTGAACAACTTATTTTCCATAGAGTTCCATATAGTGATGATAATCATTAAATATTGAGACATCTTTTTTTTCTCTCCCTGAAAGAATATTTGTTTGAAATTTCTTCTTTTATCCACCCCCCATAATTTATTGTCAAGGTCTTAATGTAACAGCACTGCTATTTAAATACATTCTGCCCAAAGACTGACAACCAAAATTGGTTTGTTCTGTTGTTTTTGAGTCATATTTGATAAATTCAATGCCTGATCACTGGTGTTTAGACCCCAGGATTCCTAAAGCATTATTTTAAACATCTAAAATTTTTCACTTAATAAATAAAATCAAGTGACCAGATTGTCTCTCTAATCTGAAGTGACTCTATAGTACAGATAAAATACCTCCCTTTTTATCCCCAAAATTTACATAAAATGTAAGAATAATCCATCCAGTAAATGTATAATTTGAAATCAAGGATTGCTGTTTATTTATTTGTTATTTTGACACAGGTCTCACTAGGTAGCTCAGGCTGGACTCGAATTCTCAATCCTCCTCCTCAGCCCCATATGCTGAAACTGCAGGTGATACCACCACACATGATTAAATTCAAGAATTTAATTTAGTCAGTGCTTAGTTGCAAAGTTACAGGTGCTTCTAGGTTAATAAAAGATGGGATCTTCATTCTCAATGCAGAGAGACAATCACAAACATGTAAGTATCACTTCAAATAATGTATTGGGGTAGAGGGAAGAATATTTCATATAATATGGTCAAAGAAAACCTTTCTAAAGGGCTTATATTTGACTTGATACTTGAGTGACAAGAGGCAGCTGTGAAGATTTGTGACCCAGTGAAAAAGAACAGAGAGTGCAAAGACAGTGAGCTAAAAGAAAAGATGTGGGAAAATAACAGGTCATTTAGACTCCTGTAAACCATAAAAAAGTTTATATTTTATCCTTAGTTCACTGTATCAATATGGATGAATCATGAAATATTCCCAATTTAGAATTTCACAGATTGACTATTTCCTTAGTTTTCTGATGGAGGTCCATTGGAAGTAAATCCTACTGAAATGATCATCTGTATTTATCTTTTTCTGTGAATTTATGGTTGGAATATTTATGCAAAGGAGGTAACTACTTATGTAAAGGTGGTAAATGGCTTATGATGCTGTCAAGTGAACTATGTTGCAATAAGAAAAATAGAAGTTGTTTTTTTTTTTTGCTTTTCACGGTAGGGTCTGGCTCTTGCCCAGGCTGATCTGAAATTCACTATGTAGTCTCAGGGTGGCCTCAAACTCATGGTGATCGTCCTTCCTCTGCCTCCCAAGTGCTGGGATCAAAGGCGTGCATCACCAAGCCTCGCATTTTTACAAAATGGGCTGGAGAGATGGCTTAGCAATTAAGGTGATTGCCTGCAAAGCCTAAAGGCCCAGGTCCCATGTAAGTCAGATGCACAAGGTGACACAAGTATTCAAGGTCACACATGCACATAAGGTGGTGCACACATCTGGAATTTGAATGCAATGGCTGGAGGCCCTGGCATGCTAATTCTCTATCTCCCTCTCTCTCTCTCATAAGAAATTTAAAAAGTTTTAAAAAATAAAGTTTTATGTCTTTGAAGATAAGCACTTTAAGCCTGGAGATGGTAGAAAACTATGAACCTGAGTGAAAAGATTGAAGTCTCACCATGTCCCCCAGCTGGCATTAATTTCCTGGAACATATGAAGTTTAGAGTCAGAGAAAAGATTCCTGTCATTGGTGTCTCACCATTTTCATGGCCACTTTTCACTTGCCTACCCTGTCTTTACTCAGTACCACAGAAGCTTCTTGATAGCTGCTTCTAGAAAGTGGAGCAACTGTCGTTTGCCATGCCAGGTGCTGGAGGCAGCTCCCTGTCTTTCACTGACCACAACTGTATGCTGAAAAGTGTTTGGGCTAGGTGAACAATCTCCACTCCCAACATATACTCATGTAGGAGACAAATGTATGCCTCATTTATAAAAAGACCTGATCCAGATTGCCACTTGGATTTCCCAGTCTTACCCTCCTGGTACCCCACCCAGTCAGTCTTGGGAGGAATCCCTACTAGCCTGGGGACTTTTCTGCTTCTTTCTTAAACTTGAAAGCCACTTGCTTGTTGAGTTTTTTAAGAGCCAATTGCTCAAAGCTCTGAACCCTGCAACAAAGTGACCCTAACAGACATCTTTATCTGCTCTGCCTTTGTCATCCCCTCTTGATTGCTTTTGTGATTGACCAATGTGATTTACATTCAGATTACATCTGAAAGATAAAGCATTCAGATCTGCCAAAGCCTTTCTAACTTTAAAGTTCGCATCACACTAAGGAGCTAAATAGTACTACTAAAGCTCCATTACCATTCCTGAGCCCTGTGAACACAATCCTATCTCATGCCCAGTTTCCTTAGTGATGCCTTTTCCTCTACCAGTCCTTGGTATTCATAGACACTTTAACTGGGATGACCAGTGTTCCTAATGACTTGTATGACCCAGGACATCAGAACCACTTTTTAGTTTTATCAATATTCTCTATCAGTTTCCTAGCCTTCATTTCAGCACTTTCCTTATTATTCTTGTCTTTTGCTTTCTTTCTGCTTTCTCTTCTTGTTCTACTTTCCTAAACTGGAAATTTAGGTCATTGATTTTAGAACTTGAAGTATGCAGTTTTTTCATGTTAAAGTCTTTTTTTGTTAACGTCACAATGCCCTTTCTTGTGCTGCTGTTTGCATTGTCCTTAGCTTCATTTTTGCTTTTAGCTTGTGTCTTTGAAATATATTTCATATGTATGTAATATAATTAGAATTAAGGAATCTGTTAAAGCTCGTATGGTAGTTTGAATGCATGTCCCCCATAGATTCAGATGTTTTAATACAATTGAGTTTGCAGTTCCAGCCCCTAGCAAGCAGACTGTTGTTATGGAGTGGTTGGGGGGCATGTCACTAGGCCTGATCTAAATTCCAGCCCAAAGGTATACAGCAAGGTTTAATTTCTGAGGGGCTTGCTTGCTGCTTTTTGGATTGCTGGTTGGTGGTGTTTTCTCTCTGCTTGGATCTGTGAAAGAGGGCCAGCTTTTTATGCCATTGATGGAATTTCCCCTGGATCTGTAAGCCTGAAATAAATCTTTCCCTCCCATAAAACCGTGTCTGGTTTGGATATTCATCTCAGCATTTTGGAGCTGTCTAATATTGACTTGCTTACAGGATTATTTACTTCATTCACATTTGATGGATGTTATTTATATAAATTTTCCTCTGCTATATTTAATTTTCTAACTTTTTGTTAGAATTGGAACTTACTGTAACATATTGTGGCAACTCTGGATAGTGCAATGTCCTCACATCTAGGCTAGGGCATGACATTATTTTCTTTTATTTTTTTATTTGTGAGAGACAGATGGAGAAAGAGGCAGATAGAGAGAGAGAGAGAGAGAGAGAGGGAGGGAGAATGGCCATGCCAGGGCCTCCAGCCACTGTAAAGGAACTCCAGATGCATGTGCCCCCTTGTGCATCTGGCTAACATGGGTCCTAGGGAATCAAGCCTCGAACCAGGGTCCTTAGGCTTCACAGGCAAGCGCTGAACCTCTAAGCCATCTCTCCAGCCCTATTTTCTTATTTATATATTTAGTAACAACTTGGGTTATTTTTAAGTTTTATTTACACATGTAGGGTTGGAAACAGTCTCTTGTCACTGAAAATGGAACATTACATGTTTATGTCACTTTTAATTTTTTTTTTTTTTCATAGTAAGATCTCACTCTAGCTCAAGTTGACCTGGAACTTGTTCTGTAGTTTCAGGCTGGCCTCAAACTCACAGCAATCCTCCTACCTCTGCTTCCTGAGTGCTAGGATTAAAGGTGTGTGCCACCATGTGGGTAGTTGGGGAATTGAACCCAGGGCCTCTAGGCTTTGCAAGCAAGTACCTTTAACCACTGACCTATTTCCATAGCCCTATATTTGTATTGATTGTTAATAGTTTATTATTTGAGAGAGAAAGAGGCATATAGAGACAGAATGGGCATGCTGGGGACTCTAGCCACTGAAATGAACTCCAGATGCATGTGCCACTTTGTGCAACTGGCTTATATGGATACTGGGGAACCAAGCCTGGGTCCTTAGACTTTGCAGGTAAGCACCTTAACCACTAAGCCATCTCTCCAGCCCTTATTTATTTGAAGTCTGTTTTTCACTCCCAATTGAGACTAACTTTGCTTCTGAGTGAAGCTTAGCCACTGGTATGTCCACAATCACCCCAGCAAGTCAAAGACTAGGGTATGTCTCTTCCTTTCTCTGGCCATAATCAGTTACTTAAAACCATTAATTATAGCAATAAATTACTCTATAAATGAATCCAACCAATACTCTTATTCTGGGCTGAAGAGATTGCTTAGTGTTTAAGGAGCTTGTCAGAAAAAACCAAAGCATCCAAGTTTGATTCCCCAGTACTCATGTACAGCCAGATACACAAGGTGATGCATGCATCTGGAGGCACTGGTGTGCTCATTCTCTACCTACCCCCTATCTCAAATAAATAATTTAAAAAAAAACCCTCTTATTCCTTATTGTCATGTCCGCATCCCCCCCACTAAAACTCACTTGCCCAGCCTGGCATGATGGCACATGCCTTTAATCCCAGTACTTGGGAGGCTGAGGTAGTAAGATCACTGTGAGTTCGAGGCCACCCTGAGACTACATAGTGAATTTCAGGTCAGCCTGAGCTAGAGACCCTACCTTGAAAAACCAAATATATATATGTATATATAGGCAAGTGAGCATGTGTGTGTGTGTGTGTATGTATGTATGTGTGTGTGTGTATATATATATATATATATATATATATATATATATATATATACACACAGTGGTGGCTTGAGTGAGACGTCCCCTAAGAAATTTATGTGTTTTGAATATTTGGGCCCCAGCTGATGGCAATTTGGGTGATGGAACCTTGCTGGAGGAGGTGTCTTACTATGGAGGGCATAGGAGTTCCACAGGCCTGCTTCCTCTTCCCAGAGTTCTGCTCAGTTTTGCAGCTATTTTCCACCTGCTATGGCAGAAGTAATGCCCAGCCTCTGTTCCTGCCATGCTTTCCCCTGCCATCATGGAGCTTCTTCTTGAGTCTAAGCCGAAATAAAAACTTTCCTCTCATCAGCTGCTATTGCTCAAGTATTCTTTGATCAAGAAATTAACTACAGCATAGGCCAACCTTCAACCACTGTGCTTAATTATACAATAGAACACACATGGGCCCCATTATTCTTCAGAACACTTTTAGGCTTACTGTAAATAAAGTTACTTCCTTTGTGAGGGTATTAGCAATTTTTTAAAAAAAAATTTTGTTTACTTGTATTTATTTGAGAGTGACAGACAGAGAGAGAAAGAGGCAGTTAGAGACAGAGAATGGGTGTGCCAGGACATCCAGGTTCTGCAAACGAACTCCAGACACGTGTGCCCCTTGTGCATCTGGCTAACGTGGGTCCTGGGGAATTGAGCCTCGAACTGGGGTCCTTCGGCTTCACAGGCAAGCGTTTAACTGCTAAGCCATCTCTCCAGACCGGTATTAGCAATTTTTATTGCCTGCTTCTCCTTGATTCCCCAGCAAAATCTATGAAGCAGAGTTTTGGAATGTCAAACTCCTGAACTTCTTTCATGACTGTCATTCATGAGTGTCAAGCTTCTGTGTGACACCCTTCCCCTGTACTAGGAGATGAGATTCAGCAGCCTAAGACTTTCACATGGCACAGAAATATTTCCTGAGCTGGAGCAAGAATTATCAGTACCTGACATCTGAGATTGCAGAATTGCAGAATTTCAATTTCGTGAGGCAGTACAGAGGAACAAGATTATTGATGTTTTCCTAAAATAAAGTGTTTTCCCTGGAACCTGAAGGGAAAAGTAGTTGTTTTCTGCTGTAGCATTTTAAGGCAAAGTCTGGAATGGGATAGTGAGAGTGATGTAAATTCCAGGTTCTTGCCTTTTGTAATGAAATTTATAGCTTTTCTTTTAAAAAATATTTATTTCCAAGGGAGAGAGAGAGAAAAAGAGAGAGAGAGAAAATATGCACCATGGCTCTTGTCACTGAAAACAAGCTCCAGACATATGTGTCCGTGAGTGTATCTGGCTTTATATGGGTACTGGTGAATTGAACCCAAGCCATGTAAAGCTTTACAAGCAAGTGCCTTAGCCAAGAAACTATCTCTCCAGCCTTTAGATTTTCTTTAAAAAGTTTATTTGCAAAAAGCCGGGTGTGGTGGTGCACACCTTTAATCCCAGCACTGGGGAGGCAGAGGTAGGAGGATCGCTGTGAGTTCGAGGCCACCCTGAGACTCCATAGTGAATTCCAGGTCAGCCTGGGCTAGAGTGAAACCCTACCTCGAAAAACCAAAAAAAAAAAAAAAAAAAAAAGTTTATTTGCTCTTTGCCTTCTAGACTATCTCAGGAGTCTTTCAGTAGTTTAGAACATATTTTTTCACAAGTTTCACTGAAAAGTAAGTGATTGGATATTTTCGTACTGCTATGCCACTAACTGGTATTTCCAATTATGTTTTTACATTTCCTAAATTGCATTTAATAAGCCTTCTCTTAAGAAAAAGGAAAGATGGAGGGAAGGCTAATCAAAATCTAAGAGGATATAAATAGGTCATATGGAAACCTACTTTTTTGGACAATGGAACACACAGGAGCCATAGATTGTTACTAGAAAATTTTCAGTGCCAGGGATGGGATACCTTCCAGTGAGCTGTTGGCCAGGGAGGTCCCTGATGCCTCCAAAATATTACAGGCCATTGCGAGGCCCTTGGTTTTCCTTGAGGAATAGATGGTAAGGCCCTATTGCTGAAGACTCTGCATACTTAGGCTGCAAGGTCACTGAGAAATCCTGCTGGAGCTGAGCTGAAAACCTCCTTCATGTAGACCAGCTGATAGAATGCTGGAAAAAGCCACGCTGCATGCAGTTCCATGGGAGAGAAAGAAATCACCAGTGAAGATACCCAACAGTGAACAATGCAAGCCTTATATTTGGCCAGCCAAGCCAAATAAGCCAATGGGTGCAATAGTGGCACACCTGTTATGGGGGACACCACCTACTCTCCAATTAGAATGGAGGCTCACTACACGGGAGGGAATACATCCCTGATATTGAAAACCTACAACAGGGGTACTCATGAACCCTAGGGGTGTAACGTCTGTTGCTGTCTGGCTAAATGTATGTACTATGCTCACCAAACTGCCCAGCAAGCACTTCTCTTAATGTTCATACACATATATTAATTCTACTCTCACTTTTGGTTAGATAACCTTCTCTTTTCAGATGGTGGTGACCTTGAAATGACTCAGAAGGCACCATGGTACTGAGAAGAAGTGACAGAGGAGTACTCAGCACTGAAATATCTCAATCACACCTTCCATGGCTCAGGGTCCATTGTGGATGAGGTTGTGGAAAGTATGTTAAGAGCCAAAGGAAGGCCAAGACTCCTTACAACGTGCTTCTCCAGACACAAAATGGCCTGGATATCCATGACTTCACAGTGCCTGACACTACCTACAAAAGACCATCATAATAGGAGGAAAAGATCATGACATCAAAATAAAAGAGAGACTAATTGAAAGGGGGAGGGGATATGATGGAAAGTGGATTTTCAAAGGGGAAAGTGGGGGGGGGAGGGAGGGAATTACCATGGGATATTGTTTACAGTTATGGAAGTTATCAATAAAAAAGTAAAACTAATAAATAAATAAAGGCATGTGCCACAAAAAAGAAAGACTTCTCTAAAGAAAACTAGAACATCCTAACATCCACAATGAGCTATTGATCAGGGACCTACAAGGCTTTCCAAAAGAAGACAGATTTTTGTCAGAGTAATTTATGACCCACCAAAGGTTACTGGTAAGACCCTACTGCCAAAGACACTATATACTGTTGGTATGGAACATGGAATGACCTGGCTGGAATCTGGAAGAGAGTCAGCCCTCAGACAGTTAGCTCATCTAGTGCCAGAAGGTGTTACATGAGTGACTGGGGGAAAAATGACCAACATCTCTCCAAGCAACTCATGGTCTAAGGTACTTAGCAGCAAACAACCTGATGTGATGCTCACACAAGTGCAATAGTGGCACACAGCCATGGTAGGTAACCAACTGCTCTTGACTTGGCTAACGGATCCCCTCAGTAGAATGGAACCATAGCTGGTTCTGGAAAACTAGTGAGAGCCATATCCAAAAAATGAGTCGGTGCTCCATTATCAAGCTCCCACCAGCCATGGGCTACAAGAGGGCCTACACCTATTAAATTCTCTCTAAAACATTTACCTGGTGCTGACTTCACTCTCCATTGGAGAATTTGCTTCTCTTTTACAGATAAATGCAGATCCTGAGGAGAGAATCATCCCATTGCACCTCAACAGGACCCCTGCTGAAACCATAGAGTAATTGGGGAAATGAGCAAGAGTGCTGCTTTCTTGGTGAACTTGGTACCAGCTCAAGGGTGAAGGAGATAGACACAGAGAACACTCAACTCCTACCAAATCAGAGATCCAGAGACACAGAGGCTCCCAAGACTCATCACTGAAGTAGACCTAAAATGAACGCTCAGGGAAATTTGCAAAAGTGGGGGTGGAAAGATTGTTAGAGCCACAAGTTGGGTAATTATGCACAGAGACATTGCCTCTTACCCATAACTGATGGCTAATCTCACAATGCATGACCCACATTCCCCAACAAGGAGGATCCCTGCAGAGGGGGGAGGACAGGGATACTGCACACATACTGTATACATAACTAATAATAATAAATAAAATAAAATAAAAAGGAAGACTGAAACATCCTAGAACAAGCAGGTCACGTGGGGTATTTGCTTTCATCTAAGATATTTTAGCCAAAAGATTACAGGGCTTATTATACTTATGAGAATTTGGAGCTTTCAAAAGAAGTGCCTTAAAGATTAGGAAGAGGGCTAGAGATGGCTTATCAATTAAGGTGCTTGCTTGAGAAGCCTAGGGACATAGGTTCAACTCTGCACAACCCACATGAGCCAGATGCACAAGGTGAAGCATGTAAACAAGGTCACACATGCGCACAAGATGACACACACATCTGGAGTTCAATTGCAGTGCCTATAGCCCTGGCGTGCCAATTCTCATTCTCTCTATCTATCCCCCCCTCATAACTAAAATAAAATTAAAAAAAGATTAGGGAGCCAGGCGTGATGGCACATGCCTTTAATCCCAGCATTCGGGAGGCAGAGGTAGGAAGATCACCCTGAGTTTGAGGCTACCCTGAGACTACAGAATGAATTCCAGATCAGCCTCAGCCTGGGCTACAGTGAAACCCTACCTTGAAAATCTGAAAAAAAAAAAAAAAAAAGATAAGGAAGATATATCAAGATATCAAGAACAAGCAAGAAAGTTCAAAGGACAGAACAATGAGATCCTTAGAAGTTATTCACTGGCCAATTTCAGCCTTGCATAGAAAAAAAACAATTAAAAACAACAGCACAAAAAAAAGGGACCTGGCCAAAACCACTCAGGAAACAAATTTCTTACTGCGGTAGAACAAGAACACAACTAGCCTAATAGGAAGTGGTGTGTACAAGCTTTAGCAATACATCTAGGTATAAATCTTAGCAACTTTATTCTCCTATACCACATATTTTTCCTCTGTAACATGGGGCTGATCATGCCTTCCTAATAGTATTGAGACCTTAGGAGACTTATTTAAGTAATACAGTAATTCTTCATTAGAATCACCTATTCTGACATTAAAATCCATCTGTAAATGCATCCATCCACCACTGCAACAAAAACCAAAATTTAGGAGCTTGCCTAATTATTTCCAGTCATCTGGATCTGAGGTTGCTATGCTTAAATGCATTTATATCCAAACATGGAATAATGCAGATTTTCATTCCTTATTAACCCTCCAAACCTTGTGAGCCTTACATCTCTAATTAAGATGAATCTTAGAAAAGTCCTCAAGGGTTTTTCTTAGCTTCCCTTTCTTCCTCTTACCTCTCTTGAAAACCATAGTAAATGACCACAGATCAGAGGCCCTACAGATTGATTAGTTTTCCAGGAAATTCCATGCTGGACGTGAGGACTGGCCATCAAAGGGAGCCCTAGTCCAAAGGAGAAACTTCTCACCCAGTAAAAAAAAGTAAAAAATACCTCATCTCACAGCTAAATTAATATGTACCTATTTCCTGGCTTCATCCTTTCAATAAGTTGTAATATTGTTATAGACAAGCTAGGGGAAACTGAATTTTTCTCTGTCCAGTTATGGTTAAAATTATAAATGAAACCTTTTCTATCAAATTCTACATTCTGATTTTTCTTTTTTTGGGGGGGGGGCAGGTATCAACAACTTAAGTGCTGGTAAGCTGACTATTTCCATCTAAAGACACTGTGAAGCATATAGGCCAAGGCACAGAATGATGTCTATCCACAACACAAAGTACTAGATATTTCTAGGTCATATTCTTCTGTTACAAGGAAAGATAAGTACAGATATAATCAGGTAGCCAAATTGCTGTGCTGCATTTTGCTGCTTACAATAAACTAGAAGTGACTTATTAGAATTCAGGCAGTCAAGAGAAAATTAACATGCTCTATTTTCTGTTCTCATTGTGTTTGATTTTACAACAATTATGGACAGAAGAACTTAATAAGGTTATCTATTGGAAATAGACTGTACTCTTCCTTGGATTAGAAGCAGGTCAAGTCAATACAAGAAAAGGTAGCATGGTGAAATCAATATAGATGTCATGAAACAAATGCAACTTAAGCTGACATTTTTTTTAATCTACTGCAGTATCTCATTACTTGAAAATTAAGACAGCAATAACAAGTCCTTAAATTATTTGGTACTCTTTCCCCAAATAATCCTAAATAATGTGACAGAATTGTTATGGAACTCAGCAGTTCAAGTTTAATTTACTGTATCTATTCAAACCCTGACAAGCCACCTCCCCTATCCCAGTCTTTAACTCTGAGAAAAAAAAAAAATTCAAGTCATTATAAGGATTCTGAAGTATAGTATGCAAAAATTAAAGTAGAAGGTGGTTTCTTTTTGATATAATCTTTTTTGCTTTGTATATTTTTTGACCTGAGAATTTTAAAAATATAAGAGTGACATTTAAAAAAGAAAAAAGTCAGCGGCAGCTCCAGAAAAAAAGCTTTGATTAAATTCTTGGAGCTAGTAAGTTCCTAAATGTGGTCATTGACTGAGAACTGTATCTGAAACTCACCTGATCTTACATTAGAACAAAAAGATCCAAGTATGCACTGGCAAAGGTGCCTATAGTATTAGAGGTAGCAATTGCTCAAACATTTAATATGTCATACCATAAAGCATTGTTTCATGCAGAATTAATCTTCACAGTAAGAATAAATTCTCGAGCTATAGAGATGGCTTAGCAGTTAAGGCATTTGGTTGTGAAGCCTAAGGACCCAGGTTTAATTCCCTAGTACCCACATAAATCAGGTGCACAAGGTGGGGCATGTGTCTGGAGTTCATATGCAGTGGCTAGAGGCCCTGACACACCCATTATCTCTATCTGCCTCTTTCTCTCTCCCATTCTCTCAAGTAAGTAAATAAATAAAATGTAAAAAAAAAAAGAGAAATTATCAGCCAGGTATGTGGCACACACCTTTAATCCCAGCACTCAGAAGGCAGAGGTGGGAGGATCACTGTGAGTCTGAGACCAGCCTAAGACTACAGAGTGAGTTCCAGGTCAGCCTGGGCTAGAGTGATACCCTACCATGAAAAAAAAATTAAAGAAAGTATAAAGTCTGTATTTTCTATACTTTTCTTGGGTGTCCACTCTTACACAAGTTTTTACTGAGATATGCACTTTAAAAGAGTTGACAGAGTATTTCTGATGACAGAAACTACAGTTGAGGAGTGACCTTTGTAAATTATAAAGCTCTTATACAATTATATAATTATAATGCTTGGTATATAGAAAGTTTTCAGTAAATATAGATTAAATAATAAGAAAGTGAATAACTCCAGGAAGGAATAGTCTAGATTCCCTACAACCATTTCTATCACTAGTACAAAGATTGTGGACTACATACTCTTGCTAGTAAATATGTCCTATGGAGATAACCAAACATATCCAGAGCAAGAATATGACTCATTATTTCCAATTTCAAGTCGAACAATTAAAAGCAAAGAGATACCCCACGGTAATTTCCTCCCTCCCCCAACTTTCCCCTTTGAACCTCCACTCTCCATCATATCCCCTCCCCCTCTCAATCAGTCTTTTATTTTGATGTCATCATCTTTTCCTCCTATTATGATGGTCTTGTGTTTACAATCATGGAAGCTGTTAAGAATGTTAACTACCACAACTATTGTGTGGCCTTAATAACTACTTTTTAAAAATATATATTTTTTTGTTTTTCGAGGTAGGGTCTCACTGTAGCTCAGGCTGACCTGGAATTCACTATGTAGTGTCAGGGTGGCCTTGAACTCATGGTGATCCTCCTACCTCTGCCTCCTGAGTGCTGGGACTAAAGGCTTGCGCCACCACACCCACCTATATTTTTTTGACAGTGAAAGAGGAAGGGAGGGAGGCAGGGAGGAAGGGAGGGGAGAGAGAGAGAATGAATGGGTGTGCCAGGGCCTCCAGCCACTGCAAACAAACTCCAGACACATGTGCCCCCTTGCGCAACTGGCTAACGTGGGTCCTGGGGAATAGAACCAGGGTCCTTTGGCTTTGCAGGCAAATGCCTTAACCGCGAAACCATCCCTCCAGCCCCAATAACTACTTTTTGTCACAACAATTAACCACATATTAAATAAAAATGAACATCCATTTTCCAAAACTAAATGTGCTTGGTAATTTTGAGACTAAAACTGTCAAGAGCATGATATTTTCTGCTCCATAAGGTCAGACTAGACCAAATTAACGGTGTTTTATATGCAAGATTAGGTCTAGTTGATAAACTAAAGCTTATCATATGGAAACAATTCAGAACTCCAACCACTTGATTATTGATTTTAAATTAACAATACACAAGAGTAACAAATCTTGCTTTAAAATGTCTATTGTACAATTTGGGATATAAATTCAATTTAAAAATGATATTGTAATATTTGGCAAAAATCCAAATTAGAAAATAAATGCTGTATGACAGTTCTCAAATTACTTGATAGAATAAACAAAGTACTTAATATAAATTAACATTTCTACATAAATTGTAGAGTTGCAATAAGACACAAAAATATCTATAAGAATGAATAAATTACCCACCCAGTAATAATACTAACCTAAATCAAACAATTTGAACAAAGATGCTGATCAGGAAAGTTATCAATTCAACCTTTACAAATTAATGGAGGGATACTAGCAACATAAAGTATTTTTTTTAGTTCTCAGTATATAAATAACAAAATGTTTATAACTGCCAAAATGACCTACTAGATGTTTATACTCTGCATGTGAGATTAAAATGAAACTTAATTAAACCAATTGCCTTAAATAGCTAAGGTAAAGTTACTAAAATGTTAAATAAAAGGGAAAGAAAAAGAAAAAATGTTATCTCAAAGCTTTGGGAATAAATTTTACCATAAATATTTCATTTTATTTAAAGTTAAAATTAGGTGTTATAGGAACCACGCCAAACCAGCCTAGTGAGGGAATTAAGCAGAAAAACAGCAAAATAAACTCTTCAACCAAAAAGGGGGAAGATGTAGAACTTATTATCAACCATGGCAGAGAAACACAAAAGACTAACATCTTCCAAAAATGAGGAAACCAGCCAGAAGCCCTCTAAGGCGCCAGTGGCCTGTGTCCCTGTGCCTGCCCACCTGGCAGAGACCTTCAGGGGCAGAAACCAGGTGGACGGATTTTCCACTCATATCAGCATCCTTTTAAAGTCAAGAAACCTGAAGGGGAAGACAGCAGGGACAAGCTAAGCCACTGCTGAAGGAGAACACAAACAGGACCAGCTGAGCATCTAAGGTACAATTCCAGGCATCCTACACAGTCTCTTACCCCCAACCATCATTGCGTCAGTGAACCACTGGAGAACTTATTAAGCCCCCAAACACAGGCCATCCAGCACAGCTAATCAGAACACCAGATCCACAGCTGAACACAGAGGGATCGAGATGGGCACCCAGCATTCTTGAGATTAGAAGACATTGGAAATGCTAATATCTCTTTTCATGTCAGCGCAGGTTATGAGTTACATATGCTTAGATGGCTTTACCATTTTCAAATAAGCTGTATTTTGAGCTTTACTGTTATTGCCTTTGGCATTTCCTGATTCATACGGCTTTTGTCTTTTTATTCTGTCATTATTGGGGGCAGGATCTAACTCAGTCCCAAGTTAAACTGGAACCCATTTCAGACCAGAAATCTCAACCTCCCAGTTGACAGGATTAAGGGTATGGGGCAATACACACCCTTAGGGACTTCAGCTTTATTAGATTATCTGTTTGTTTTAATCCCATCTTGCATAAATACTCTCTGCTCATTTGAATTGAATGTATATAGTGCTCGGCTGAATTTTAGAATTTGCCAGTAAATTGCTCCACCCAGTCTACTACAATACTTGAATAGCAGGCAAACTCAACAACTAGCGTCACTTCTGCTGTTCTCTTGGAGTACTTTGGCATCTTAAACTCCTACCCTGAAGGTATATAAAGTTAGATTTACATGGCTAAGAACACTGCAGACCCAACTGCTAGAGGAAAAAGTAGGGGAAACCATTCAAAAGCATGTGGAACAATGGAACAGAACACAGGATCTAGATTTAAGTTCTGGTAGCTACAGGCACGTGATCGTTGACAAAAATGCCAAAAATACTCATTGGAAAAGACAGCCTCTTCAACAAACGGTGCTGACAAAACTGGTTATCTGTATGTAGAAGGATGAAAGTATATCCTTCTTTCTCTCCATGCCGAAGAATTAAGTCCAAATGGATCAGGAATGTTAATATCAGACCCCAAACCCTGAAACTGCTAGAGGAAAAAATAGGATAAACCCTTCAACATATTGGCATAGGCAATGAATTTCTAAATATGACACCAGTTGCTCAGGAAATAAAACCACTAATCAACTGCTGGGACCACATGAAATTACAAAGCTTTTGTACAGCAAAGGAAACTGAATAGAGCAAAGAGACAACCTACAGAATGGGAGAAAATCTTTGCCAGCTATACATCTGACAGAGGATTAATATCGATGATATACAAAGAACTCAAAAATGTTCTGTATCTTTAACCATCAGAGAAATGCAAATTAAAACTACTTTGAGATTCTATCTCACTCCTGTCAGAATGGCTATCTTCAAGAAAACAAACGAGGCTGGGCATGGTGGCACATGCCTTTAATCCCAGCACTCAGAAGGCAGAGGTATGAGGATCAACATGAGTTTGAGGACACCCTGAGGCTACATAGTGAATTCCTGGTCAGCCTGGACTGGAGTGAAACCCTACCTCAAAAAACAAGTAAGCAAGAAAGCAAAAGAGAAAGAGAGAAAGAGAGAAAGAGAGTGAGAGAGAGAGAAAGAAAGAGAGAGAGAGAAACAAAGAGAGGCAAGCAAACAACAATAAATGCTGGTGAGGATATGGAAAAAGAGGAACCCTTCTACAGTGTTGGTGGCAATGTAAGAGCCAAAAGAAGGGTACGGCTCCTTACAATGCACTCTTCCAGACACAAAATAGCCTGAATATCCATGACTTCACAGTACCTAACACTACTACACAGGACCATCATAACAGGAAGATAAGATGATGACATCAGCAATAAGAGATACTGATTGAGAGAGGGAGGAGATATGATAGAGAATGCGGTGGTGAAGGGGAAGATGGGGGGGGTTACCATGGTTTATTGTCTATAATTATGGAAGTTGTCAATAAAAAATAAACTTAAGCCTGGTTGGTGGTGCACATTTTTAATCCCAACACTCGGGAGGCAGAGGTAGGAGGATTGCCGTGAGTTCGAGGCCACCTTGAAACTACACAGTGAACTCCAGGTCAGCCTGGGCCAGAGTGAGACCCTACCTAGGAAAACCAACAATGAATAAGTAAATAAATAATTAAAAAATAAAATCATAATTAGTCTATGATTATTATGCAGTATAATAAATCCCTTAAATACTTATATACAAGACTTGAGACAGCTTAACTATATCACCAAAGTCCCATTTAAAAAATTAACTCGGGCTGGAGAGATGGCTTAGCGGTTAAGCGCTTGCCTGTGAAGCCTAAGGACACCGGTTCAAGGCTCGACTCCCCAGGACCCACGTTAGCCAGATGCACAAGGGGGCGCACGTGTCTGGAGTTCGTTTGCAGTGGCTGGAAGCCCTGGCGTACCCATTCTCTCTCTCTCTCCCTCTTTGTCTGTCACTCTCAAATAAATAAATAATAATAAAAAATTTAAAAAAATAAAAATAAAAAAAAATTAAAAATTAACTCAGGGCTGGAGAGATGGCTTAGTAGTTAAGGCACTTGCCTGTGAAACCCAAGGACTCAGGTTCGATTCTCCAGGTCCCACATAAGCCAAATGCACATAGTGACACATCCATCTGAAGTTCGTTTGCATTGGCTAGAGGCCCTGGTGCACCCATTCTCATGTTTCCTCTCTCTCTCTCTCTATCTCAAATAAATAAATAATCAGAAAAAAATATTTTAAAAAATTAACCCAGGGGGCTGGAAAGATGGCTTAGTGGTTAAGGCACTTGCTTATGAAGCCTAAGTACCCATGTTCAATTCACCAGGACCCACATAAGCCAGATGCCTAAGGTGGCACATATATGTGGAGTCCATTTACAGTGGCTAGAGGCCCTGGTGTGCCCATATTTATTCTCTCTCTCTCTCTCTCTCTCTGTGTGTGTGTGTGTGTGTGTGTGTGTGTGTGTGTATCTCTGCTTGCTAGTAAATCAGTAAGATTTTAAAAATTAACTGTAGAGCATGGTAGCATAGGCCTTTAATCCTAGCACTTGGGAGGCAGAGTTAGGAGGATTGCCAGGAGTTCAAGGGCACCCTGAGACTACATAGTAAATTGCAGATCATCTACTTGGAGTAGAGTGAGAACCTACATTGAAAAAACAAACAAGCTGGGCGTGGTGGCCTTTAGTCCCAGCACTCTGGCGACAGAGGTAGGTGGATCACTGTGAGTTGGAGGCCACCATGAGAATACATAGTGAATTCCAGGTCAGCCTGGACTAGAGTGAAACCCTACCTTGAAAGGCCAAAAAAGAAAAAAAAAAAAAAAGAAAAAAAAAGAAAAAAACAAAAGAAATCTAGAAGGTAGAGTAAGAAAACATTGAAATTAACCAACAAGGAATTTTTAATGTCACATGTTTCCATCTTAAATGAGGGCTACATTTAACCAATTAAGCAACTAAACAAAAATACCCAGCAAGTATCCTCACCTCAATCTGCATACTGTGAGAAACTGGCCTACTTTCATAGCCATTGGATTCAATGTCAGAAGACAAAGGCGATCTGTAAGTACGTTCTCATTTCGTGATTCTAAAAACACAAAACAGACAGCCTATGTATAAAAGATGCAGGCTAGTCTTTAGCTATCTTATTTATCTTGAACCTGGTAGAACTGTAACTATGTATAAAAGATGCAGGCTAGTCTTTAGTTAGCTTATTTATCTTGAACCTGGTAGAACTGTAATACTGGGGAAAATAAAAACAACTTCTGGGTAACTGTATAAATTCAGGTCTAAAATGAATGGAATGTTCTTCATGGAGTATTCCAATCCTGGCTCATTTTATTGCTTTTCAGCCTACATTTACATGGAATTAAAGTATCATTTACAATACTTGAACTTTGTAGGCAATTTAACTATAAATAAAAAATATGAGTTATATCTTAGTTGTCAAAATTAATAAATATCAGAAATCTAACCATATCATACAGAACAAAGACCTGACCCAGTGCTTTGCAGGTGGCTACTTAAGGCACCAAGCAGCCCACATTTTTAAACTGTTAACAGCATTACTTAAAAAAATCACTCAAAGAATATTTGCAATAACTGGAGCAAAACCCTTTTCTTTCATAGAAAGTAACTCAAGTTTCTCAGATCAAAAAATGATGGTATTAAAATATTTTATGACAAATAAGAAACACTCAAGAACTATATGTGACAATTGGAAAAGCTGGATGGTAGAAGGGTCACTCCATATTTCTTTCTTCTCATTATCTTCTCTGGTACATGAGTTAAGGCATAAAGCAGCAAGAGTGCAACTGATTCCAAACAACTTGGAATTTTATTGTAAACATCCCATAGAGAATGGCAACAAATTAGTCCAGTTTTTTGTCTTTGAAGGTAATTGCTTATAATTACTGACAACTACCAAACAAAACATCTTTTATAAACCAAGCCAGGTTAGTTTACCTTTTTTTTCACTGAATTTTCATTTAAGGGATATTTTGCCCATATACAACATCACATCAACTATTAATTGAATGTTTTTCCATCTTAAAATTTATGGACACTAAGAACAAACATAAGGTACAGTTTTGTTAATACTGTGTAAGGAATTACAAAAGACAAGGAAGATAAGTTACAGAACAAAGAAATAAATTACTGATTGCCATCACCACAGTATTGTTTAAGGATTAACATTTGTTATACTGTCTAATGTGTATCTGGTGACATATGTATAAACACATTTCCCAACTGGGCTTCTAGATGTTTCTGTTTGGGATTTTAAAAGATAGTTACCAATGGTGATTTCACTATGTATCTAATAGTTTCATTTTTTTTAAGAAAATACTCATCATGCTTTTATATGTTTAAAGTCTCATTCTAGAATTAAGATAAGTATAATAACAATGGGCTTACATATAAATAAACAAACAAACAAACACACCTTAACTCTAAACTGCAGGGCCTTTCTACTGTACTTCTCTCATCAATGAATCAGAAATTTCCAGCTTGTTGAAGTGCGCTAAATTACGTGCAGTCTTCATTGCAGAAAGAGAAGTGAGGATAAAAGCAAGCAGGAGAGGAAAGATGGAAAAAAGAAATAATCAAGGATTATAAGAGTATATAAGAAATAAATATCAAGAAACCTGAGTGCTATCCATGTTCCACAAAATACAGAACCATGAAAAAAAATAAAATTTCTATTGGATTGTAACCCAAACTTTGTAAATTTGGTAACAAAAACCTGGTGAAGAATCTTTGCTAAGAGATGAAAATGGCATGAACATATTTTGCCACTAATCTTCTAAACAAGACTTAAAAGTGATCTCAGATTATTTTACTTTCAAGAAAATTCATAAAGCCTTGTATACCACAAAAATGCTGAGGTCAGCATTTAAAACATGGACTTTCAATGTCACAAGTTGCATCCTTTCACCCAACACTATGCATTTCAGAATTGAAAATGTTATTATAATCGTTTAAAAGGCTGGACATCAAAGTATAGTGAAAATCACATTTTCAGTCTCTTTTTACGGATATGAAAATTCCATCTTTAAAGATAAGAACCAGTTGGCAAATGTACATAAAATGATTCTCAAGATATATAATAAGGTTTGCATCATTACCACAAACATACAAATTTTGAAAAATGCTCAAAAAGTTTTATCAAAAAGTTAGAAGCAGTATTCACATATTTCTCTTTTTAATCACTGCTATTGTCTGATGACAATCTACATGATTAAAACAAAAACAAAAGATAAGTCACTCAACGTTACTTCAAAGTACTGGAAAGCTAATTTAGATATATGAGCACAAAACTGTACAGACTGAAACTTATAATTCTTAGTTTTTTTGCCTCTGTAGGCAACAAAGTACTATAAGGAAGAATCCTAGAATTATGTTTGATCTCTGTGGAAGGAAAGATAAAAACAAAAGAGCAAATTAAATTAAAAGAATAATTGGGTTGTTATATGACAAAACCAGGATTAGTCATCTGAAAGGCATAATGAAATGGATGATCAAGCATTAACAAATGCACAGGCTAAGAGCTGTACAGAGGCAAATAATTGGTAGACAGTATCCTCCATATAAAATATTCTCTTTTTTAATGTCTGAGACAAGGTATGTCAAATTGGGCGGGGGGGGGAGCTACTTACATACAAATGCACACACATATACAAAAACAAATTTAGTCATTAGGCTAGATGATTAGTGAACATTTTGGAGAACATCCAATTACTAGATGAGATACATACAGTAATTCAGAGAAAAAAACACATGATTCAGTTTTATAAATACATACACATGCTAAGATCTTAAAGCTGGGAATTTAAACATTAGCTCACATTTGTGAAAAATATTACAAGTTACTGACTATTCATATATAGCATAGGATTAGACTTACACATGTGTATGCTCTCATGGGCCTAAATATAACAGTGGTTTTCATGAGTAGAATTCTTAGCTCATTTCCTATTTTCTTTGCTACGGCTGAACCCAGATCTTATTTCGGTTTAAAGGGCCTCTAGAAAATTGAAATGATAAACTAGTCAATGTGATACAAATGATGACAAGTTTCTAGGAGGTGGTGTTACAAAAAAGCAAAGTATAAATTGAGGGCAAAGGTCTAGATAAAAAAGTAAAAATATTATTTCTCAGACTTTTATTTTCACACTTATCAAAATAATTTGCATGCAAACAGAAAATCATCTGTTTGTTTTATAGTAAATGATTACTATGCTCCTCTAACATACCCTGGTGACTAGCTCTTTAAATTCTAATAACTGAAATCAACATTACAGCAAAATGCTGTTCACTAGTATTTTCACAGTATTTCACTACATATAAAATATGCTTAAAAATGTCTTCAGCCTTATAATTCTAATTAGGTAAGCCTAGAAAATCTTGACATTTGGGAAATAAATGTGGCATTTTTTCAAAATAAATTATAAATAAAGCTCCAGATAGCTAACATCACACAAATAGCCAATTCTTCTATAGTTCGAGGTCAGCTCTTAATAGAAGAATGTCAACAAAAATTTTCACACTAAAATGGTACAAGTGACACACATTTAGGTATACCCAGGAATTTAAGCAATGATGTTACTTTGATTAGTGTAGGGTTATTGATTTCAGGAAAACACAGGCACAATTTAGTCTAAATGCCCAAGAAGTAAAATAACTGAAGTAGTATAATTTACCAAAAATCAAGGGTAGAATTTCAAATAGGAACACTTTTAATGTATACTCTGGTTAAAATGGCAGCTGAGTTATAACCAGAAATAGTTTTGGTTTGGAGAATAAAAAAAAAAAATGTCAGCTTGGTCTACTTTCTTATAACAGAAGCTAGTGCCATTAACAAGTCCTTATACTTTCTTAAAGCCTGAACATCATTTCTACTGCAAGTGAAAATTGCTTAAGGATATTAGGCCAAGAATAAACCCCAACGCTACCAAAAAGCAAAGTTATGTGTGTACTCCTTTCTCTGCACTTAAAGGTATTCAGATGCATGAAATGAGAGAAAGCATGAGACAAACACATTATTAAGAAATATCCTGGGATAACCAGGTATACATTAAGAATTTTGTTTTATCACACAAGTCTGATCTAAGTGCAACAAATTAGCTGTTACAAAAGCAAAGATCAATATTATCCCTCTCCCTTCAAAAATTTAAGTATCTAACAAATTAGCAAATCTACAATCTCAAATTTGAGGAGTAAAATTGATCTTGGAATTCAAGCTCACTTATGGAACCATGTGCACTCTACTGCTGTAAACAAGACCATAAGGGTTTTAAAGATATTTTTTCCATCTATAAAATAAAGATTCAAAATGCTTGCAGTGCAACAAGGCTCTTTTCTGAAAGTCTAGAACATAAAAAAAAACCCTTTGGAATGATAAGAACAGAACCTACTAAAGTGAATTCAAAATTCACTAACCAAAACATTCCAACTCAAATCCGGTGCTTTGTGACCTTTTAGGATTAAAATGAAAAGCAGTAACTCACAGCTGTTAAATAGTAAGTGGTAGCAGAGATATATAAGCAGTAGAGCAAGTCTACCTACACATGTATGTTCTAGAGTCTAAAATAGATCATATGATACTTAGGAAATTTTGTTAATTATAACTATTAATTTGACAGCCAATGATTATTGACAATCCTCAGCTTATACCTTATGAGTCCTCACCCCTACCATGCTTGTTCTATTTCTCTTTAGCAACAAGTAACAGCATCTATTTTCCTTAATATTTCCAGTAGTTGTCGTTAATAGAGGTAGCTGAGCTACTGTTCAAAGAAGTTATTCTTTGTGGATGAGGATTTTTCAAATGTTTAAGTTATTTTTAAGCTACGCAAGTTCTATTAATGCAATAAAATATAACAGGAAAAGAAAATGGATGCAAGAAACTTTTGCATTTGGCACCTTGTCTAGATTGATACCTCAAGTATTCTCTTTTAATAAAGTTAATGCACACATCAGGACACATCACAAAGATTTGCTACATATTTACAAGGCACCAACCCTTTCTCACCTTAAACGTGAATTAAGCAAATCAATGAAAAGCATATCAAGGTTCCCCCACCCCCCAAAAAAAACTGCAGTATAAATATATACTTCAGTTCAGTACAGTTCATGAAAGTTTGGCCTGGGAAGAGTAAAATAATCCAGATCGTTCTTACAATATAGAAACTGTAAACATTTAATAGCTGCCTTTAGGATTGGTGTATTGTGCAAAAGTTATTATTACTGGGTATAGGAATCAAAATGGCAAAAACAAACTATATAAAACTCTGTAAGAAGGTGCTATACTTCTGTGATATAAAAGCAAAAGAGGGATAATCTATTGAGATAAAAATGTCATGCTACTCTTAAGAAGCAGAATGCTCCTCAGTGTAGTAAATCTGTAGTGTATCTGTGGTGTGTGTGTATGTGTGTATGCATGCACCTGAGTGCATGTGTGTATGTGTGTGTGTGTGTGTGTGTGTGCACATGTGTGTGGGCAGAATTTGTCTTAATTTAAGGCCTAATGAATAAGGCTTATTTGAACAAATGAAGTGTGGAGATCAAAAGTCTTGAAACAAATGTATACTGGCATAATGGATAAGCACCAATGTGAAAGGAAGCAGAAGTCCCCACACAACTTGCTTTGTAGATTTCCTGGTAAATTCCCTGCAGTAGAAGGCCATTGAATTTTTAAAATTACTCTAAGTTTATTAACTGTTAATAATTCCATCCCATAAGATGGCTAACCCTGGCTTTTTCTGTCATTTTACGTACTCTGCCTGATCTGGATGTACCAAGATTCAGAGGATCCTCAGTGGACACAAAATTGTCATTATCAGAATCATCATTATACAAAACAGTCCTCCTGCCTTGGTTTCTTGTTTTAATTCGAGGAAGTCTACTGAAACGTCCTGAAAACATGGTATCAAATTCATCATCTGCAATACGTGCTCGTTTGGCTCTGGTTGCTCCTCTAGAGGCACCTCTTCCTCCTCTGCCTCTCCCTCTCCCCCTAGCACCACCTCCACCTCTTCCTCGACCCCCTCGTCCTCGACCCCCTCGTCCTCTGCCTCCTCTACTCCATCTACCCCATCTTCCCCATCTGCCTCTTCCTCCTGTGCCTCTCATCTTCCAGTTTCTTTTTCCATTGGCATGTTGTTTTCTGAGTTTTCTTTTAGGTCTGGTTTGTATGAATTTGCTATAGTCATGGTCTCCATCTACATAATCCTGGTCTGTTCTGGATGTTGATTCAGAGTCAGAGTCAGAACCACAGGTACTTTCTGAACTTAAACTTGAGCCTAATTCTCCTCCGCTTTCTGAGGAGGATAGATGTGCTTTTTCTTTTGTTTCTTTCATCTCTTTCTCTTCTCCGCCCATGATTTCATCTTCTTCTGATGCACTAACTAGTTTTCTCTTGACTCCTGTCCGGGACTCTCTGCCATCACCATTTGTGAGAGGTCCATCAAGGGAGTGATCTAAACCAAAATAAATGATTTTTTTAAGTTAAGACTTATCAAATTCAAGAGGAAAATAAAATAGTCTATTAAATAGTAGTGCCTAAAGACAAAATCAGGCAGAATCAAGGAAGATATTGGAATAAAAAATTTGTTTGAAATGGAAGACATTAAATTTTTTATTTTTGGTCTCACAACATCTTTTAGGGAAGAGGGGTAGAAATATGGAGGTGCACTGAAATGTGGCGAGGTTCTTTGAGCAGAAGTTCTCAACTTTAGGAAGAATTATGAGGGAAAATAAATTAGAATAATTTTATTCATTTACTCCACAAATATATTCCAATTACCTGGTCTGAGCCAGGCATTGCTAGGAGCCTAAAAGACACAAAGTCCTTGCTGATACAATCTATATTTTAGTGGGCATAGTTTGATTGATAACAAAGTGTGTTTGATGGATGTGGTGATCCTCCTATAATCCCACTGGTTGGGAAGAAGAGACAGGAGGACTAGCTAGACTAGCTGGATTGGCTAGCCCTAGGTTAAAGTGAGAGACTGTCACAACATATAAAGTGGAAAGGAACTGAGGAAGACAACATTGTCTTTTGCCTGCACACATGTACATGCATACCATCACACAAATCTAACCCTAAACATGCACATACAAAAACATTTTTAAGATATTTTATTTATTTGCAAGGAGAGGAGAGAATGGGCATGCCAGGGCCTTCAGCCACTGCAAATGAACTCCAGACGCATGCACTGCTTCGTGCATCTGGCTTATGTGGGTCCTGGGGAATTGAACCTGGGTCCTTAGGCTTTGCAAAAAGTGCCTTGAGTGCTGAGCCATCTCTCCAGCCCCAAAAACATTTTTTAAATTTATGAAAAATAAGGTGGAGGGCAAGTGAGGAGGACAACCAACATTAATCTCTGGCCTATACACACATGTGTACACACTATGCCTGAATGTAATCAGACATGCATACAAACACACACTCATACCAAACACATACACATAGGACAAAGGGACAAAGAGAGGGGGAAGGGAGAAGGGAAGAGAGAGAGAAAAACACAAAGAATAAATGATCCTCTCCCATGTACATTTCCTACCTTGTTTATCTGGTAAAACTCTATTCCGAAATGATTTGGCTTTCCCTGGGTCATGGCTATTTCCACTTCGGCTATATCCACCAAAACTTGATGAAGAAAATGGCCCATCAACTTCATCATCCATAAGGAATAATGAAGCTCCTTCAGCAGCATCTGAAACTTGCATTTGAAAAGATTATAACATTAATAATTTCATTTTTCAGAAAGTTAAACAGGATGCTTTTAAAATTCCAAATCCACTATTTTTCTTTAAAATAAAAAAAAATTACAAATTGCTTTTAGCAAAAAGGTATGAGTTAAACATGGTGGCATACACCTATAACCCCAGCAATTGGGAGGCTGAGGCAGGAAGACAGTAAACTCAAAGTATGCATGAGCTATGCAAGACCCTATATAAAACAAAACAAAAAAAATGAACAATTTGAAAACCAAAGAACAAATATATGGTTTATCATCACTAAAATTTCAAGCAAAACCGGTCAAGAAAAATTTGTACAAGGAATGACTGCCATCATATATTTAATCTTAAAGATTTAGGTTTATGAATTATTATATAAAGCCGGGCATGGTGTCACACTCCTTTAATCCCAGCACTTGGGAGGCAGAGATAGGAGGATTACCTTGAGTTTGAGGCCACCCTGAGAATACAGAGTAAATTCTAGGTCAGCCTGGGCTAGAATGATACCCTACCTCGAAAAACCAAATAATAATAATAATAATAAATTATATAAATTCCCTGAAATATTAAAGATATTAATCTGTATGTATTGTAGTCTTTTCTTCTGACTTTGCATTACTGACTTATATTCAGACACTAAAAACAATACAGTCACAAACTTAAGAGTTTATTATTATATATTAATATATATATATATATTATTATATATATATATAATATATATATATATATATTAACATTAAACTGAGGTACAAAACAAACACAAAAATAGGACATATTTACCAGGAGATGAGAAAGGAGAACTTGTTCTGGCATAAGACACTGAGGTATTCTGTTCATTTTTAGGCTGTAACTTCATTTGTTTCTGTTTCCCTTTAGGACTGTAAGTAAAAGTAGAATGATGAACATTTTTTTCTGTTAGTAAATTATGATAGACAATATGATACAAAATTCTTATAATGATCAAAAATGAAATGCTCTAAAATTCAAGTGAAATGCATAAGGTAATTTGATAAAGTTAAACTACAATCACTAAAATTTAACAAAAAAATGGCATGTAAATCCACATAAATAATTCAGGTTACAACTTCATCCTTACACAGGGACAAGAGATCTTAATCTCTTGGAATTTTTCTCAACCTATTCATAAGCTTTGAAAAATGAGACAATGCATACATAAAGCCTTAAAAACATAAATGGTGCATCAATCTAATATACCTAGGAGCTCTGCTACTAGATAATGAACTGCTGCTGCTTCTCAGCCGCTTTCTGTACCGTGGCCTTCTCCTCTTCTGACTCTGCATTGCTGACTTATATTCAGAGATGATATTTTTTATATGATTTTCAAACAAAGCAGACAATCGCAGTGTCATACTATAGATCTGAAAAGGTGGAAATTATGGACTTGTTATATCAACTAATTTAATTATATATACAAAATAAGTACAAATATATCTGGACAAATGTGACTATAGGTAGCCTAGACAAAAACTGCACACCTACTTATCTACTTGAAAAAAAATCCTGAGAAATTAAGATATTTTCACTAAAATTAATAAATATTTTATATAAAATATTTCATGGTATAAAGGATAGGAAAAAAGATCCTCACATATTATAAGAGGGAATTTTAACTGGAATAAATTTTCATAAGACAAGTTAGTTACAATATATAATTAAAATCCTTTAAAGAGGGCTGGAAAAATGGTTTAGCAGTTAAGGCGATTGCCTGCAAAGCCAAAGGACCTAGGTTCGATTCCCCAGTTCCCACATACGCCAGATGCACAAGGTGGCACATGGATCTGGAGTTTGTTTGCAGCGGCTAGAGGCCCTGACGTGCCCATTCTTCTCCCCCTCTCCCCTATTACTCTGAAATAAATAAAAATAAAATTTAAAAAAACTTTAAAGATATATCTATTATTTGGCTAAGGATTTTAACTTTGGGAGTTTTTTCTAAGGACACATCACAGGTTATACATACATGAACATCATATTCAATGATAACAAAAACTAATTCTCTAGCAACAGTAAGCTAATTTAAAAGCATAAAATAAGCAGACAATATAATAATATCAAAAATCTTATTTTAAGAGCGGGGCATGGTAACACACGCCTTTAATCCCAGTACTTGGGAGGCAGAGGTAGGATAATCACCGTGAATTCAAAGCCGCCCTGAGACAACATAGTGAATTCCAGATCAGTCTGAGACCCTACCTCAAAAAAAAAAAAAAAAAAAAAAACTTGTTTTTAAAGGGTGATGATATCTGGGTAACAAAGTCCATAAATATGAAACGTGTTTTAAAGATTATATAAACATGTTATACATGTGTGTGCATATATATGTATATTTACATATATGTGTGTGTGTATATATATATATGTATGAAATCCTAGAAATATGCACATTAAATACAAGGTGTAAATAAAAATGTGATGAGATTACAGGCGATTTGGTTTTCTTCTTTATACTTCTGTGTATTCCTCAAATTTTCTATAGTGACTGCATCATCCTGACAATTATAAAATATCTACAGAAATTTGTGAAAATTTATTGTATATGCAGTAGAAGTAGGTACATACATATCTTCCATGTAATTGATTTAAAGCACTGTCAACTTGAAAAGATAAAACTTACTGTTATTACTACTTGTTTTTGAAGTATTTATTTATTTTTATTTGAGGTAGGGTTTCACACTAGCCCAGATAGACCTGGAACTTACAAGTAATCCTCCTACCTCTGCCTCCCAAGTGCTGGGATTAAAGGCATGTGCAACTATGTCTACCTGAGATATTTTAGGTTACAATAAAATATTGGGCCAGGTATCGTGGTGCATGTCTTTAAACCTAGTACTAGGGAGGCAGAGGTAGAAAGATCACTATGAGTTCAAGAGCAGCCTGAGACTACATAATAAAATACTAGAAAATATTTTAT
This sequence comes from Dipus sagitta, assembly GCA_036346955.1. Taxonomy (NCBI): domain Eukaryota; kingdom Metazoa; phylum Chordata; class Mammalia; order Rodentia; family Dipodidae; genus Dipus; species Dipus sagitta. The sequence goes on from CM070776.1 coordinate 68,960,782, forward strand.
GTGAGTATCAATATACAATCATAACTTCACAATATGGTTAATATGTTTCACTGTTATATTAAAAGTTATATATATATATATACTTAGAGCCGATATTGCATATAAATTAATGCTGTCAACTACCTTCATGTTTATTGAAAACATTTATTTGGCTCTTAGGAATAGATAGATAGATAGCTAGATTTTTTTTCTTGTCTTTTGATTTTCAAGGTAGGGTTTCACTGTAGTACAGGCTGACCTGGAATTCACTATATATCTCAGGCTGGTCTTGAACTCACTGCAATCCTCCTACCTTTGCCTCCCAAGTGCTGGGATTAAAGGTGTGTGCCACCAAAAAAAAAAAAAAAAAAAAAAAAAAAAAAAAAAAAAAAAAAAAACGGTGCTTAGTTTCAGGATCATTATACTAAATATATATTTTTGCATGCTTTGTAAACAAAAAAAGATATTATCAGTCTAATTAAGGATATACTTGTTTAACACTTTCAGAACTACTAGATTATACACACACACACACACACACATACATATATATATATACACATACATACACACACACATATAGGCATCCATAGACAATTAAATGCTATTTAATTAACCCATGTAATATTATTTTCATACCCTTGACTTTTTATTAGATGTATATGCTTTGGAATTGCTGAATATTTGGCGAACATCTTTATAAAATTCCAGAGGACTACCATAGTTTCCTGTTTCCAAAGTTTCTTTCACAGTGCTGAAGTCCATAGGTGTGTCTATAACATCTTGAAAATCCTATTAAGAATAACATGTTTTATTTAAATACCCAGACTACAAAACAATACTAAACAATACAATTGAACTGAGAACTACATTACCTACTGATGCAATCTATCTAAAAACAAAAACAATGCTTTTTAGTCTGCCAACTACCCATTTCCAACCCCAAACACATTCCTCTGGTAGTTCTTAAAATAATATGGGTCTGTTGAAGGATCCCAATAAATTCTTACACTGTAGTGTATAAACATACATAACTCTTAAAGGTTAGAACAGGAAGTTCATAGTTACTGGCTTTATCTCTACAGGGACCACAGTACAGAATCTCATCTATTGCTTATAGGCTGACACAAATTCTAACAACTTAAATTGCAACATCTTGGCAAGCTGTTTAATGACAAAATGAGATTCCTTGGCAAAAATAAATCACTCAACTCCACAAATTAGCTACATATTTCCAAGATTCCCAGCTATAAGTACAGTGCACTGAAAATGTCATTAGCTAAAGTTAACGTTAAATTGGTCCCCCCTCCGAGGCTGCCCTCAACTCATAATTCTCCTGTCTCAACCTCCCAAATGCTGAAATTATAGGTATGTAACACTCAGCTTCTTTCTGATTTTTTTAAATTTTTTGTTTATTTTTATTTATTTATTTGAGAGCGACAGACAGAGAGAAAGAGGCAGATAGATAGACAGAGAATGGGCACGCCAGGGCTTCCAGCCACTACAAACGAACTCCAGAAACGTGCGCCCCCTTGTGCATCTGGCTAAAGTGGGTCATGGGGAATCGAGCCTTGAACCTGAACCGGGGTCCTTAGGCTTCACAGGCAAGCGCTTAACCACTAAGCCATCTCTCCAGCCCTTCTTTCTGATTTTTTAGCACTTAATACTTCTAATTTCATCAAAGGTCTTCAGTCTCACAGATTCAGAATCTAAGCTTGGCCTTTATTGGAACAGAGAAAATATCCCATTATAACTTTTTTTTTTTTCAAGTCCAGTTAAGATTTTCCTAAGGCTATCCTATGGAATAATATCTGAAAACAAGAACTATATATGCTATAACCCTCAATATGGCAGTTTTAAAGTAAATTCAATAGTATTAGATCACTAATCCTACTTAGAGTCATTGAGAAGTAAAATCTCCACACTTTTGTCTATGAAGAAAGTCAAGGAGACAACAACAACAACAACAACAAAAGCTGAGCTGGGCGTGGTGGCGCACACCTTTAATCCCAGCACTCAGGAGGCAGAGGTAGGAGGATTGCTGTGAGTTCGAGGCCACCCTGAGACTCCATAATGGATTCCAGGACAGCCTGGGCTATAGTGAAACTCTACCTTGAAACAACAACAAAATAATAATAATAATAAATTTTAAAAAAATAAGAAAAGAAAGCCAAGGTGATAGAAGAGGTAGAAGAAAGGTAAAATTAAAAGAAAAAAAATGGGGCTGGAGAGATTGCTCAGTGGTTAAGGCACTTGCCGGCAAAGCCTAAGTACCCAGGTTCAAATCCTTAGTACCCAGGTAAAGCCAGATGCACAAAGGGGTGCAGGCATCTGGAGTTCATCTGCAGCAGGTAGTGGCCCTGGTGGATCCATTCTCTCTCTTTCTCATCTCTCTCTGCTTTTTTTTCCCTCTCTCTCAAATAAATAAATAAAAATATTTCAGATAAAATGTTTTCCAAAGTATTCCATCTAAAATTTCTGTAAATATATTTTCTTAGAGCAGGAGAGACAGCTAAATGGTTACAGGCACTTGCTTGCAAAAAGCATGCCAGTTTGGGTTCAATTCCTCAGTACCCACATAAAGTCAGATACACAAAGTAACAACGCATCTGGAGTTCATTCCCAATAGCAGGAGGCCATGGTGCACCCATACTCTCTCACATTCTACCCCTATCTCTCTCTCAAATAAATAAAACATTTTTTAAAAAGAAGAAAAAAACATATTTTAAGTATTGAAAACCTAAAAATATACAGCAACACAGTATGACTTATGCAAAACTAATTTTCACAGAGAAAAACTGTTGGGACTTGTGTAATATGACCAGACTCAAAAGACTCTGCTTGTCTGTAGAATGGAATCTCAGTGGGAATAATCATGGATAATACATAAATAATATGCTTTTTATGTTTTCCGGTCTGATACAATATCACTCTGTCTCTAATTATATACATATATATGTATGTATATTATATATTAGATTACGTGTACACACACACACACACACACACACAGAGCCTGACAGCCAGGTTCAATTCCCCAGTACCCACATAAAGCCAGATGCAAAGTATCTGTGTCTGGAGTCCATATGCAGTGGCAGGATGCCCTGACATGGCCATTCTCATACTCTTTCTCAAATAGTGAATGATAGATGGATGATAAATATTTTTTTAAAAATAACAAAAAAGTAAGCTGAATTAAAAGGTAGGTTTAGCAAATTGCAAAAGATGTGCGGACATTATGGAGATTTTAAAAAGTAAAATCATGAACTGGAGAGATGGCTTAGCAGTTAAGGCACTTGTCTACAAAACCAAAGGACCCAGGTTGGATTCCCTAGGACCCATGTAAGCCAGATACACAAATTGGCACAAGCGGCTGGTGTTCGTTTGCAGTAGCTAGAGTCCATGATGCACCCATCGTCTTTCTCTCCCTTTCTCTCTCTACCACGTTCACTCTCTGGCTCTCTCAAAGACATAAATAAAAATAAGACAAAAAAGTAAAATCATTAAAAAACCAGAATATATTTTTATGAGATTCTTAGGCATACCTCTGAAAGAGATGGATCTTGTCTTTCTGTAACAATTGATTCTGAGGATTCTCCTTCTTGTTCTTGGCCCTATTAAGGTAAAGAGCACTTATGTTTCTAGATCCCCACTATAAACTATCAAAATTTGCAAAGAAAATATGATTTGAGGCCCAAAGACCCAAAATAACAATTATATTTTAGTTGAAGGAATTCTGCATTAACCATTCTCTGCTATGCAAAGTACAGGGTTAGCCGGGTGTGGTGGTGCACGCCTTTAATCCCATCACACAGGAGGCAGAGGTAGGAGGATTGCTGTGAGTTCGAGGCCACCCTGAGGCTCCATAGTGAATTCCAGGTCAGCCTGAGCTAGAGTCAGACCCTATCTCGGAAAACCAAAAAAAAAAAAAAAAGTACAGGGCTAATTTGTCCTACTCAAACTTCCTACAAACAAATTTTTCACTAAAAGTTAATTCAATATATAAATAAGTATATCACTAGAAAAGAAAGACTAAAGACAGACCATGGAGGAGCATATCTTTAATTCTGGCCTTTGATTTGAGAGACTGAGGCAGCAATGTCATCAGTTAAAAGCCATCTTAGGCTACATAGTAAGTTCTAGGCCAGCCTGGAATACAATTGAGAGCCGGTCTTAAAAAATAAGAGAACAAAGACTGGAGAGATGACTTAGTAGTTGAGGCTCTTGGTGGCAAAGCCAGACCCAGGTTCAGTTCTCCAGTACCCACATAAAGCCAGATGCTCAAGATTGCACATGTGTCTGGAATTAATTTGTAGTTACTAGAGGCCCTGGCACACCCATTCATATACTCTATCTCCCTCTTTCTCTTTCAAATAAATAAAATACTTAAGAAATAAAATCAGAAATAAAAAGTAATTATAAAATCTAAGCAGTCATATTTTTATCTTTAATATTATTATATCATTAAAACTTTGATTCATGTTTCTTATTCAACTATATAATTTCCATACTAAAAAATGGACAACTTTTTTTAAAAGTCATGGTTAATACTTTTCATTTTCACAGCTAAAAGGCAAGAATGGAAGAAAACAGAAAAATTGTTTTTAAAAGATATTTGCATAGAGATTTACGGGAAATGGTCATGTGGCCCTTATTTTAAAAATGTTATGCTTACTGGATAAGAAAGAGGATCGGCTGGCTGTCGAAATGGCTCCGAGTCTTCACGTTCATAAATGAGGCTCAACAGTTCTTTGCATTGTTTTTTCCAAGCATCAGGATTACACTTTAAAGACTGTCTTCTGCCTCGGCATTTGACCTGTAGATTTTAATAGAATTACACCTAAAAGTTCTTCTCTTACCTCTGAATACCTTCTCATGCAGTTCTAACGTTATCAGGCACATTCTGTTGCTGCAAATCTTCATGTAATCCTGTCTGATTTTCCGAGTTCTAATTCAAAATGTAATGTTTCATGTTCTCCTTTATCTATGTCATGTTTGGACAATAGCCCAAATCTCAGACCCTCCAGATTTTTTCTCTTTCTCTGAAGACCTCTTCCCATGCAGCTGCTTGCCAGTCTCCATCACTGAACCTTTCTTAGACCCTAACTCAAAAGGAACAGCTTTCTTTCTTCCTATTCTCTACCTCCTTCCTCCCAGCAGCTGCCAAAATTTACTGTTCACTATCCAGGTGTGTGGGGGATGGCCACAAGGGAGAATGTAACTGGCACTACATTTAACTCCATCTCCTCTCCTTGGATGCTTGTTGGCTCACTTGTCTTTCCCTTACCACCTCCATTCCTTCATAAGAGACCTTAGTTAACGTTTAGGGTAAATGAGGGGAAAATAAAGTGGCCAGAGCCTTCTCCATGTTGGTGGTAGCAGTTAGACACAGAAGCCCTGACCAAAATGGAGGCACCTTGGACCACAAGTGTGCCCACAGCTGAGTACATGATCCCAAGATCCCCAGTTCATTGCTTTCTAATACCTAGCTGCTGATACTTTAAATGAGGGTACCTCTTCTTACCAACTTGATTTCTGAGGGAATTAACTATCCTGGAAGCATGAAAAACAGGCAGACCCACTGACAACAAGCCATGTCCTGGGACAAGGTCCCACCCTGGCATGCTTTCTCCATCCCAGTTTCTCCAAATGCTACAAAATTGGCAGCCAAGATAGGGGCTCAGCACACTTCCACATATCTCCTAGGCCCCTCCCAGGCTCCATGGGCTCCTTCCCCATGAGAAGCTTGTGAGGCCAAGGACTTGGCAGCCAAGGGGAGACCAGATAAGATCCAGGTAAGAACATTTGTTGTTCTAGCTTTCAGTTTCAATTAGATCTCCCTCATCTTCATTGTGGTAAGGCATGGATTATCTTCCCCTGGGCTGAGGCCATGAAATCCCTTACTACTCTCTATCTGTAAATTCTCTCTTTACTATACATGCCTCATAGCACTAGATTTTGCTCCACATGCGTGTCCTTCTTTCTCTTGCTATGTCCATCTTAACTTAATTCATAGGCTTTACACCAAAAATGGGTGGCTACGTTCATGTATTATTTTCTGAGTATCACTATAGCCATGTGATAAGATCAGATGGTGCTGCTTCTTTTTTTTCTTTTCCGAGGTAGGGTTTCACTTTAGCTCAGGCTGACCTGGAATTCACTATGTAGAATCAGGGTGGCCTTGAACTCACTGTGATCCTCCTACCTCTGCCTCCCAAGTGCTGGGATCAAGGAGCTTCTTTATATCATTAGGACCAGACCTCATTGAGTTCTGTTCTTGAAACACTATTTTACCTAATGTACCAATTGGGTTCTGAAAGAAACTTAGAGATCTCCTATGGCCAAGTACCTTTAAACCCCTGTGGCCAGCATAAGTGACTAGTTTTGGGTTTCCTCCTGATCCTTCCAGGAAGAAAATTAATGTCACATTTGAAATAAACAATCATACTTTTACTTCTTCCTAGTATTCATCTCTCTTGTCCCAGAAGATGCTGAGATTTACAACTTGTTTATCCCATTGTTTATCTCCTAAACTCTGATAAAATTGTTCTTGTGTTTCAAAAAAATAACCAAACTCTAACCAACTAAGCTAAGCTAACTGAGCAAACCAACCAGGTATTCTAATATCAGTATATCTGTATTAGACAGAGCAGCTGCTTTTTCTATTTACATTGTACATCATTATCCCTGGCAAAATATAGAAAAAAATAGGCACTGAGCTGGAGAGATGGGTCAGTGGTTCACATACTTGCTTGCAAAGCCTACCAGCCTGGGTTTGATTCCCCAGTACCTACATAAAGCCAGATGCACAAGGTGGTGCATGAATCTGGAGTTTTTTTGCAGTGACAAGAGGCCCTGGTCTGCCCATGCTCATTCACTCACTCATGTACTCTCTATCCTTCCAAATAAAAAATACATATTTTTAAAACCCCAGGTCAACCTTGGTTAGAGTGAGACCCTAACTCAAAAAACAAAACAAACAAACAAACAAAAAAAAAAAAAACACAAAAGCCCTAGGCCTGCCATTCAGGTAAATGACAACATATCTAGCATCTAAATTTTCATTTAAAAAAATCTTGCATGGTATGGTGGTGCGCTCCTTAATTTCCCAGCACTCAGGAGGCAGAGGTACAGGAGGATCGCCCTAAGTTTGGGGCCACCCTGAGACTACTTAGTGAATTCCAAGTCAGCCTGGGCTAGAAGAAGACTACACCTCAAAAAAAAAAAAAAAATCTGAGCTCTCTGGGTGTGGTAGTGCATGCCTTTAATCCCAGCACTCAGGAGGCAGAGGTAGGAGGATTGATTTGAGGCCAGCTTGAGACTACATAGTGAATTCCAGGTCAGCCTAGGCTAGAGAGAGACTCTAACTCAAATAAATAAATATATTCCAAATAAAGTAAAGACCACAATTTTTTTCCATCTCCAAGGAGGACTTGGCTTAAAATGTTGGCCTATGGCAACTATCTGGCAACTTGAACTATTGCCTAAATTTTATAGGTTGTTTATTGTATTTAGACAGTATAAACAATGTAATTTGTGTAGAATATTTGCTTTTCTTGTGGAAATCTAGAATCATGGCATGTGCAAGTCAGATAATACATACCTGTCCTAATAAAATTCTTGGGTACTGAGTCACTAATCACAAATATACTATTACATTAATTCTGTGGGAAGAGTGTGCTATAAGATGCGTCACAGGAGACAGAGGACATGGAGACCTGAACTTAGATTCCTTCAGATTCTACCTGTCATATTTTTCCTGTGATTTAGCTGTGTCTCCCTATTGCACTGCTGTAATAAACCATAGTTAAGAGTATAACTACAAGCCGGGCGTGGTGGCGTACGCCTTTAATCCCAGCACTCGGGAGGCAGAGGTAGGAGGATTGCCGTGAGTTCAAGGCCACCCTGAGACTCCATAGTGAATTCCAGGTCAGCCTGGGCTAGAGTGAGACCCTACCTCGAGAAACCAAAAAAAAAGAAAAATGAGTATAACTACATACTTAGTTCAAAGAGCCTTTACATACTCTTAAAATGTGGGGTTAATCTTTGGTATCCCTGACACAGGAAACTTAAAAATGCTTCTTCTCAGCAGTTTACTTATTTACTTACCCTTCTTCCAGATGAAGTACAAGGCCCGTCTGAATCTAAATCAACCATTTCTGTATCCTAAATTAAAACGAGACAGTGAGAGATGATAAATTACAGAGTTATTTTTTTTAAGATTTTTATTTATTTATTTGAGAGTGACAGAGAGAGAAAGAGGCAGATAGAGAGCAAGAGAGAGAGAATGGGCGTGCCAGGGCTTCCAGCCACTGCAGGGAAAAAAACCCGAGCAAAATGTTAGATCAGTTTGTTTTCTGTAGCTTTGTTTAGAAGATGAAAATTATCTACATCATATATAACTTGGCATTTGTGCGAGGAATGCAGTACCAAGTACCCGCTCTAGGGAAGCCGCCAAGGAGAACGTAGATAGTTACAGTAACGAACTCCAGACGCGTGCGCCCCCTTGTGCATCTGGCTAACGTGGGCCCTGGGGAATCGAGCCTCGAACCGGGGTCCTTAGGCTTCACAGGCAAGCACTTAAACACTACGCCATCTAAATTACAGAGTTATTAATTAGGCAAAAATTCATGAGTAAGTGGCAAAGATAGTCACAAATAACTTTCACTAGTTATTGAAGTGGAAGATCAAAGATTAGCAAATTACTCCAAACTTGGTCAATATATGATATACAAGTTAGAAAATGTACTAGGAAAAGAACTAAATAAGTAAGGTTTATTTTTAATTAGAATTGGAAATAAGAGAAAAAGTATAGTGATTATTAATAAGTATCCAATGAAGCCTGTATCAAAGTACATACATTTTAATTACTCCACATGATATACTCATTTAATACAATTATGAAATACAAATAATCATTGCTATCTAAAAATGTATTTTTTTCTCTAGGGAATATATAAATTTGTGATGACTCCAAGATACAGTTTCTGACATTTCTGAGTTGAGTGAATTTTGTTAATATACAGAACCAAGGGCCAGGCACTGCTGGTGAATGGTAAAACAAATACGTAAGACATAGGAAAAATTATTTCATGAGCTACTGATACTCCTTCCTAACAAAATTGATCTGCTGAATTATTGTTTATCTGGTTTTTCTATACTAACCAAAGTAGTGCTAGTTGGTAAAAAAAAAAAAAAATTCTTGTTACATCAAATCATAAAATACATTTATATTAGTGGTCAGAAAAATATTAAGGAAAATGAATGATATTTTCTGGACTTTAATAGGCTAATATCTAACTGGCATATCATGCTTTATTAGTAGTATGAGTAGCCTTTAGCTGCAATAAAATACATAATTTTATACTCATATATTTTTATAAATAGCATCATTTTAGACTTACTTTTCTACAGATTAGCGGTACAGTCAAAATAAATCTGAAAAATATACCATGGTCCTCTGAGAAAACCTAGCAAATTTGAAATATTTATCTCTGGAAAAAAGTTGGGTTTCCAATAAAAGAAAATGAATTAGCCAATTTTTTATATTCTAGCTTCTTCCTTTGTTTTTTTGTTTCTATCATAATCTTCAGTTATATGTGGCTTTTTTAAATTGGGGAGGAGGTAGCTGGAGAAATCAGGTAGTAAATGTCTACTGAGAGTTTAAATTCCATTTAACTCAAAGTATTTATTTGTGCTTAAAACTTTCCATAAAAAAATTAAGTATCAGGGTCTGGGGAAATGTCTCAGTGGTTAAAGGTACTTGCCTGCAAAACCTGTCTATCTGGATTCAACTTCCCAACCTCCAATATAAAGCGTGATGAGCATTCTTGAGCAGTGGCAAGAGACCCTGACATATCCCACCCCCTCAACACACATGCACACATACATGGAAATAAACCTTATTAAAATTTTTTTCAAGGTAAGGCCTCAATTTATAGTCCCATTCCGGCCTCAAACTCACAGTGATCCTCTTACCTCTGCTTCCCAAGTGCTGGGATTAAAGGCATGTGACATCATGCCAGACTATAAATAAACTTTTTCACAGAAAGAAGTCAAGTGGTACCTCCATGTACCTAGTAAACATTTAGACTTTCAACCCTATCACAGTAAATATGTTACATGCAATGTGTAGAAAATAAAATCCCCACTAAATTAAACATTCTTTTAAAATACAAGTACTTTGTCATTTTTTTTTTCAAGGCTAGAAAATAGAGTGTTGATCTGTCATCAATGAAATCCATGAAGTCACATGGGATGACTGGCTACATGTTACTAAATAAATCTTATAACATTATTAATTTTTAAAATATATTCCATTTAAGGACAGTTTAACAGAGGGCTGGAGAGATGGCTCAGCAGTTAAGGTGTTTGCCTGAAAAGCCTAAGGACCGGAGTTGGATTCCCCAGTACCCAAGTAAAGCCAGATGCACTAAATGGCACATGCATCTGGAGTTTATTCAGAGTGGTGGGAAGCCCTGGTACAACCACATTCATTCTCTGTGTCTGCCCCCCCCCCCCGCAAAATAAATAAAATTTCTTTAAAGGGGTTTAATATGAAAGATATAGATACTGAGGTTGGGGATTTAGCTCAGTGGATGAGCGCTTGCCTAGCAAGCGCAAGGCCCTGGGTTCGGTCCTCAGCACCAAAAAAAAAAAAAGAAAGATATACATACTAAGCAAGCTTCTAAAAATCTCTACTCATAGTCCATTATAGCATTTACATGCAACACTCACTATAGTTCAAATAACAGAAAAAGGAATTATCCCTAATCATTACACTATGGGTCTTACCTCCTCTGCATCAGTACTGTTTAGTTCTTCTGCCTTAATTTTATTATAGGTATCCAATATATCAGTACAGCTTTGATCCCTAAGAGAAAATTAAGAAAAAATACAGTTCAATATTTTTTTAAAGACATAGGAAGCTCTTATCTCTGGAAAATAAAATTGTTTCTTACCCAATAAATCGAAGTAAGACATCAGTTACAATTTTGGCTGCTTTAACTATAGGACTATCTGGCTCATTGAAAGTCCTAGCATTGTGTTCAATGTAGCGTACCTCCCACATTAATGCTGATATTCTCCTATGAAAGAAAAAAAATATACTGTTAGCTATGGCTGATACATTTAAATTGTGTTCTAGGAATAGGCAATATTGGACAACTGGGCACTAATAATCCTATGTCAAACATATTCCAGTATATAAATATTACATGCATACATACAAACATGCATATATACATATACATTATTGATATGTACTAAAAATTAATATAACACAATTTCAGGATTTGAAGCATAGGCAGGAATTCTGAACCAACCTGCAGATTGCCTATTAAAATAAGGGAAAGGGGGCTGGGGGATGGCTAAGAGGTTAAGAGTGCTTGCTGCTTAAGTATGAGGACCTGGGAGGACATGAGATGGTCAGAGTTTAACTTCCTAGAACCTACGTGAAGAGATAGTATGACCACGTACATCTATAACCCCAGTCTGAGGAGGATGAAGACCAGAAAATCACTAGAGCTTTCTGACTGAATATGGCAACTCCATATTGAGGGAAAGATACCATCTGAAGGAAGTAACTAGATGAACACCTGAAGTTCTACCCTATTCTATGCATGTACACATACATACACGTATAAATATATGATGCATAAAACGCCAAACATACTTTATATACACACACACACACAAAATGGAGCAAAATGAATACAGGACATTGTGGACAAGAAGTTTGACAGCAAGTAAACACAAAAATCAAATACATTTCTTTTTTCCTTTCTTTTCTTTTTCTTTTTTTTTTTGAGGTAGGGTCTCACTCTAACCCAAGCTGAGCCAGAATTCACTATGTAGTCTCAGGCTAGCCTCAAACTCACAGCAATCCTCCTACCTCTGCCTCCTGAGTGCTGGAATTAAAGGCATGTACCACTACGCCCGGCTTCAAATAAGTGTTTTGACAAAGTCAAATGAATGTTTTGTTTATGGAAAGAGCATGAAAAAAGAATATAACTAGATTATATAAATGATAGATCTTATCTAGTTATGTTTATGTTAGCAAGTGAAATATGCTCAATTATAAGAGGCACACTAACCAGTTCACAGAATAGAGCAAAGTTAGAGCAAAGTAGATTTGGCTTAGAAGGGACCAAGAACTGTCCTCCACAGCCTTCCCAGAATAACATTCCCACAAACTAGAACAAGGAGAAAAATGAATTGACCTGTGTATATTGTAGAGAAAGCAATTAAATCTGATTAACTCTTGCCTAATTCCCTGGGGATTTCAATAGGCTATACTATCACTGTAGCATCTTATGCATGATTGGTCCACACACCACCCACCCTTCAGAAAACTAAGCAGGATGGGTCTATACACTATCCATTAAGAAACTGAAGTTTACTACAGGTTTTGTTTTTTACACAACATCAGGTACCAATGGTTTCTTCTCTTTTTCTATACACATTTTTAACTCTAAAAAAGTGATAATCCATAATGACTAAAAGAAAATTAGTGTTTCAATGTTTTAGAAGAAACCTTAGGTTGAATCTATGGATGATAATGTTACAATATGAAAACACAGATCTCAAAAATGCAGAGATTGCTCGGTGGTTAAAGGCACTTTCATACAAAGCCTGCCAGCCCAAGGTTTGATTCTCATTGATGCATGCATTTGGAGTCTATTTGCAGCTGCAAGAGGCCATAGTGGGCTCATATTCTTTCTCTCCCCTCATTTATCAAATAAGCAAAAATATTTTTAAAAGGCATATATAGAGGCTGCAGAGATGGTTCAGCAGTTAAGGTTCTTGCCTGTAAAGCCTAAGGACCCAAGTTTGATTCCCCAGTACCCATGTAATACCAAATATACAAGGTGGAACATGTATCAAGAATTTGTCTGTAGTGGCTAGAGACTCTGGCGTACCCATTCTATCTTCTATTGGCCTCTCCCCCCCCCATCAAATAAATAAAATATTTTAAAAAGTCACATAAGTAAGATAAAACTATGACTCTTATAATAAATTTTAAAATCAAAACAACCTGTAAAAGCGGTTTTCAAGTCTCCGTCTGATGGTATTGAGGTCAGTTGGATAAGCCACTACAGTACAATACAAGGGGTAGGCACTGAGATCCACTGGAACAGCAAAAGGGCTAGCAAAATCTACAAAATTACCAAAATCAAAAAGTAGTTATAATGGAGACTAACATTTTCTGGAGTGAACATTCACATGTAAACAAGAAGGGAGGGCAAGATACTAATTTTTCTAAGAATGATGCTGCAATTATATAACTTTGTTTTAATTGGACTTATCTATGAATCATGCATGATACATTGGTTCAAATCATATAAAACAAAACAAAATTAAAGGAGCAATGTGTTAAATTTCAGATTTCAATGTCTTTCCTGTATAAATGCCAAACTTCTCAAGTGATATATTTTAGAAAATATAACTTTATGTGGGTAAAATACATTACTCACCCACTGTCTTTACCAAGGAACCCCTCCAAAGTCAGGCTCAGGAAATAGCTAGAGAGCCAAAATGACTCAAGAAAGAAAAAGACACTTATATGCCTGCCTTCACTATTACCCCCCAGAGTGCTGAAAAAGCTTGTTAGTCATTACTTTAGCCAAACATATAAAATGTTAACAATAAACTAGAGTCACTGTGTTTCTTGAATTAAATGTAAAGTATACAGTGATAAAGTGCATTTCCTTAAAATAGTTCCCTTATATTTTCCTAGTATATTTCCACATTTATCGTACCCAGGGAAAGAAGGTGATTGATGCCCTGAATAACCCGTTCACATTCCTCATCTCTGGAATGAGCCCCCCACTCTCCTTCTTGGGGTTTGTACAGCAAAGCAGTCAATTCTTCCTGGGACACAGGAACACCAGCACCAACTTCATCTGGAAAGGCAGCTAGGTATAAGAATAAAAATCCAAAATAATTAGTTTCCATTATCAAGCTTTTGCTTTTATAAGAATTAAAATTATGTTTTGAAAGGCATATTTACTTCCTTCTGGAATTGGCTCCATATCCCAGGGGCTCATCTTTTCTCTCTCATTATTGTCCCAGCTATCAAAAGAAGAAGATGTAAATCAATTCCCAAGCATTTACTTTCATATACTATCAGAATTTTCATGACTTATTGGGAGTGAAATTTATAATAGAGCAACTTAATCATTAAAAGTACAGCTCTGCTTGCTAAATTATTGCTCAATAAATCACTGACAGAGAAAACATGGTTCAAAGGTATGAAAAAGACAGTAAGCCCACTTAGTAGCTTTACTTCTTTTGCTGTAGGAGAAAGGACACAGAGATATCTTTAAAAAATAGTTTCAGGTGAAAAGAGCTGATTCAATGAAGAATGTATTATGATATTAAGCATAAAAGTGAATAACTGTACTTACTGAACACTGTAACACTGGAAAGAACTATCAGGATACTCTGGTTGAAAAGGCTGTTGACTTTCCACAGTCCCAAACCACCAGGCATCATCTATTATACTGCGAAATCTATCACCTGCAATGATTAAAAAAAAAAAATAAAGGGCATTCTTTTTTTTAATTTTCTCAATTTTTATTAATATTTTCCATGATTATAAAAAATATCCCATGGTATTACCCTCCCCCCTTTCCCCTTTGAAATTCCATTCTCCATTATATTAAAGGGCATTCTTGAAACTATGTGCTCCCACTCTAAACTGCTGTTTTATTGAATACAGAAGTAACATGTATCAGCTTAGGCCACTCAGCACATCTCAACAAACAGAGGTAGCATTATCATATATTTTAGTCTAAATTTTCCAGATACTTGAATTTTATATTTTACCCTCTTCTACTACTTTGATTTCCAGGTGGCACAAAATTTTTTGAAGTGACTCACATATATCCATGTCTTCCTCAACACATACACACAAAGCTACAATCAAATTTCTCTAATTTTTAAAATTTTCCTTCACATATTTTCTAATCAGAGAAAGAAAAAGAGAGAAACAGAGGAGGGGGGAATAAGGAAGGGACGGTGGGCAGGAGGGAGAGAGAGAGAGAGAGAGAAGAAGAACAAAATGGTGTGATAAAGACTCTAAGAATAAAATTATTACAAAGGGCAATAATATTAGAATATTTTCTTCAATTCAAATTTACAAACTAATACAGTAGGTATCTACAAAATATTTAGAGATTAGAATGGTCTCTCCTTATCCATGGAAGTAATCTCTAAGAGCCATCTCAGTGGAAGTCTGAACCACAGACAGTACTAAGCTCTACAGAGTCATCCCTTAGTGTTGCTGGTCACATGTATGGAACCTCAAACCCTTGTATTTTCATATAACCTACACATATTATTCTTTTGTTAATTTTTAATTTTTTTTATTTATTTATCTGAGAGCGACAGACAGAGAAAGAGACAGAGAGGGAAAGAGGCAAAGAGAGAGAGAATGGGCACACCAGGACCTCTAGCCACTGCAAATGAAGTCCAGATGTATGTGCCACTTTGTGTATCTGGCTTACGTGGGTCCTGGGGAATTGAGCCTCGAAAAAGGGTCCTTAGGCTTCACAGGCAAGTGCTTAACCGCTAAGCCATCTCTCTAACCCCGCACATTATTCTTTATACTTTAAATCAATTTTAGATTACTTATAATATTCTCAAAAAGTGTAAGTACTATTAATTAGTTTTATACTGTACACTAAGGAAAAGATAAAAATATACATGTTCAATACAGACACATTTAAAAATATTTTTTGAGGGCTGGAGAGAGGTCTTAACGGTTAATGTGCTTGCTGCAAAGGCTAAGGACCAAGATTTGATTTCCCAGTAGCCACATAAGCCATATGCAGAGGAAGGCGCATGTGTCTGGAGTTCCTTTACAGTGGCTAGAGGCCCTGGTGTGTGCATTCTCTCTCTCTATCTTCCTCCCTGTCTCCTTCTCTCTCTCAAATATATATATAGTGCTGGGATTATAGATACAAGCCATGTGTGCAGCTAAGATAATTATCTACTTACCAATCTGCCAGTTCCTTTCTTTGGCTTCATTATAAAATTGATGCAGCACAAGGAAATCAATGACATCTGGCATGTCATGATACCTGTATAAAAATAAAGTACATTAGTATTAATATCAAGATGTAAAAGTATGCATTATTTACTAAATATATGAGGATATGTGTTAGATGTAGAGCTCATCAAGCAAAATTTTATAAAGCCCATGGTCTCCAGAAATGACTTTACTTAAATGCCATTTGAACTGATTAATTTAAGATTGTCCTGCCTAATATTTTAAATAATATTTTAAAATAATAAAGTTATTTATAAAGGCTTTTAAAGCATAACATGGAGATTTTCAAAGAGTAATGATTCATGCTCTTTTTCATCTCCAATTTTAAATTTAATCTCACTAAAATAATCATTGCCTTATTATTCCTATTAACAGAAGCAAAAGCACCTATCGTGCTTCAAGTATAATAGGAATCATTTATAAAGGTTTATGTTTACCTACAATATGCCCAAAGAAAATATTAGCATATTAATATTTGTATTTACATGAGCAGAACAAGTAACTTCTTTATGGATTGATTCACCCATCAATCCACCCATCTGTATCACATAAATGATATGGAACAACAAACTAGAAATGAACCCAGGTCTAAACTCTTGAGTCCTTATGGTAGTGCTTCAATATTTCCTTCTTGCACTCTGCAGAATAGTCAATGGGTATTAAAACTGACACTCAAGCACAGAACCAGAAATAGTTACTCACTTAATGGAAAAAGACTCTCCAGTCATTTTGCCTGAAATGGGATCCAGAAATGCAAGCTTCAAGCAGCATAATGTAGGTGGTCCAACCTCATATTTAATTCCTACAATCTTAACAAACTCTTGTTCCTATTCATGAAAATAACAAAAAAATATTTCTCACCATGAGTATGTAGCACATGATAATTCATTATTACTTAATAATAACTTAAGAACAGTCTGAGCCAGGCATGGTGGCATGCCTTTAATCCCAGTACTTGGGAGGCAAAAGTAGGATGGTCACTGTACATTCAGGGCTACCTTGAGACTACAGAGTGAATCCCAATTCAGTCTAGGACCTCAAAACACCAAAACAAGGGGCAGCTGGAGTGATGGCTTAGCGGTTAAGGCATTTACCTATGAAGCCCAAGGACCCAGGTTCAATTCCCCAGTACCCACAAAAGTCAAATGCACAAGGTGGCCCAGGTATCTGGAGTTTATTTGGAGTGGCCAGAGGCCCTGGCATGCCCATTCTCTCTACCTGCCTCTTTCTCTCTCAAATAAATAAATAAACAAAAAAGAACAGTCTGAAATGTTACCAAATGGTAGGTACTACAATGAATTAAAAGTATTAAGACATTATCTCTTGACCCTTAATACTTCATAGTAAATTGTAGTTTAGGGCAGTAAACCAAGGATAAACATAAGAATCCCCCAAATGAACGATCCAAAATTGATGTCCTTCAATGCTATTCTAACATAATTTAACTCTATAGGTTTGGGGTAGAACTCATCCTTATATTCCTAAAACAGCAAACTCTGCAAAGGATCATGACACTCTCATTCTCTAGCTGGGCATGGTGGCTCACACCTTTAATCCCAGCACCCAGGAGGCTGAGGTAGGAGGATCGCTGTGAGTCTGAGGGCAGCCTGAGACTACATAGTGGATTCCAGGGGCTGTAGAGATGGCTCAGCTGCGGGGATGGGGGGGTGGGGAGGGGGGCTGCTTGACAGCAAAGTCTAACAACCCAGGTTAGATTCCCCAGTACCCACATAAAGCCAAATGCACAAAGTGGCACATGCATTTGGAGTTCTTTGGAGTGGCTAGAGGCCCTGGAATGCCCATTCTCTCTGTCTGTCTCTCTTCTCTCTATCACTCTCTGCTTGTAAATAAATAAATAAAAATATTACTGTTATTATTAATATTATTATTATTATTATTTTGACTAGCCCAGGCTGACCTAGAATTCACTATGTAGTCTCAGGGTAGCCTGGAACTCACGGCGATCCTCCTACCTCTGCCTCCCGAGTGCTGGGGTTAAAGGTGTGTGCCACCACGCCTGGCTAAAAATTATTTTTAAAAATCATAGTAAGTTCCAGGTCAGCAAGTTTCAGGTCAGCCTGGGCTAGAGCGAGACCCTACCTCAAAAATAAATTCATTCCCTAGCATAAATATAGTATGTAAGCATCAGGTTTATGTGACTGCATGTGTTTGAAATGACATATTTGAAGGCATAAAATACTATATTATAAACTCAAATATTATTTGGCGCATTTAAGAGATGGTAACACTCATAGGTACAGTAAATAATTCACTAGCATATAGCAGATATGATAGAACTAAAATTCAAGTCTTACTCCAAAGTCCATGCTTTTGTATCACACACATGCTGCCCCCTATAAATACCCAGTACCAGAGTTAGAATTAGGTATAAGAAATCATATTAATCCGGGTGTGGTGGCGCACGCCTTTAATCCCAGCACTTGGGAGGCAGAAGTAGAAGGATCGCCGTGAGTTCGAGGCCACCCTGAGACTCCACAGTGAATTCCAGGTCAGCCTGAGCTAGAGTGAGACCCTACCTCGAAAAACCAAAAAAAGAAAAAAGAAATCATATTAATCATCCCTTAATTCTAAAAAAGAACTCAATTCTCATCCGTTTCAGAACAGATAGTACCACACTGATTTTTTTCTAAATTTTATATTTATTTATTTATTTTAGAGAGAGAGGGAGAGATAAAATGGGCACACCAGGTCCTCCAGCTGCTAAAAATGAACTCCCAATGCATGTGCCACCTTGTGCATCTTGCTTATGTGTGTCATGGGGAGTTGAACCGGGGTCCTTTGGCTTTGCAGGCAAACGCCTTAACATCTAAGCCATCTCTCCAGTCGAGCACACTCATCTTAAAGGAAATGATCATATATATAAAGCTCATTTGGTAAGTTATTCTAACATCTTATGACATAGATACATTTTCTACAAATGCCTTGACTAAATATTTACTTGAATAAATGTACATTTTCCCTTTTATCCTTCCTGTTAAGCATAAACATACAACTCTTCATTTGCATACAAAGTCAGGGTATACCTGCCTTTTATTCTGTTTCTCCAAATCAGAAAAACAAAGAAAACATATTAGAAACCTAAGTAGGAATGGTTAGATATGCATATCTGTTATACATATTTATGTATGAATGAATGAATTCATAATAATTGGCACAATATCTTTGAACATCAAATAGTTATGTATCAATTTGGATATTATGTCAAAAGGGACAATCTCACTTGATGTGGTGACACACGTCTTTAATCTCAGCACTCAGGAGGCAGAGTAGGAGGATCTCTGTGAGTTCCAGGCCATCCTGAGACTAATCCAGGTAAGCCTGAGCTAGAGCAAGACCCTATGTTGAAAACCCAAAAAAAGAAAAAAAAAAGAAAGAAACAATCTCATACAGCATCACAAGTTGCTCAGTTTCTTTACCTTACCCCAAAGCTGCCAGGCCCTTGAAAGTATTTATAGTACACATAGTTTATATTGGGAATGTAACTAACAGGTAAACTATTCAAACTAGGGAATCTTGATTTGTTCAAAAACACACAGAAATATAGTTTAAATAGGACAATTCACATCCTGTATTAGTTTTTTTTTTGTGGGGGGGGGGGCAAGGAACAGAGTTTCACCTTATATCCTAGGCTACCCTGGGATTTACTATATAACATAGGCTGCCCTCAAGTTCACAGCAGTTGTGCTCTAGCTTCCAAGAACTAGGATTACAGGAATGAGCCTGCAAATTTACAAAAAATATATTTCATCCATTAGAGTTCAATCTACAAAAGTATCATGCATCAATTAATCTTGGACATACAACCAACACCAAAATACCTACAAAGCTGAGAAAAAGCTTGTGTGTAAAGTAACAATCTCAAAGCTCCTCTATCTGCATGCTTATCAGTTTTCCAAACTTACCCTGAGATCCATTTTGTTCCATGGCTGCTTTTGCAAATTAACACTATATATTTTAGATTTCCTCACAGCCCGCACATATGCTTCATGTCCTTGCCTAAAATAAATAAGCTAAAAGAAAAAAAAAATGTATAGTATTTCATAGTAGCATATTAATTAACTCTAGAGATCCCAATATTGTATATACACTGCCTTGTGATAACAGAAAATTATTGAACATTTCAAAAACTAAATAGTTTTCCCAACAGAGATGTCCATCAACATTTTTGTTTGTTAACCTGTGCCAAGTACCCCAATTGTATAAGTGCTGTATTCAGTCCTTTTCTCTCAAGAAGCTTCAAAAATCCATCAACTGGAGACAAAAGGGGACCATGAGAGGGGAAAAAAGTAACTTTTTAAGGAAGGGGTATGGGGAAAGAAATAAAACATAAGTGACAGGAATGAGGAATACCAGAAGCTGAAGGCCATAAGCACACAAGCAGTCAGGGAATGAAAATAAATGAAAATGCCATAATGAAATCTGTTACTTCGTATGCTAATTGAAAACAAATACATGTATTTAGAATGTAATTACAGGGCTTGAGTGATAGCTCAGCAGCTAAGGTGCTTGCCTACAAAGCCTAAAGACTAGGGTTCAACTCCTCATTACCCACATAGAGCCAGATGTACAGGGTGGAGCATGTGTCTGGAGTTTGTAGTGGCTAGAGGCCCTGGCATGCCCATTCTCTCTATCTGCCTCTGTCTCTCTAATAAATATATAAATATTTTAAAAGAAATAATAGAATGTAATTAGAATTTCCAACATTATTCTTTAAAATACAACCAGTTTTTTTTTTTTTTTTTTTTTTTAGGTATCCTTCATGAATTTTTTAAGGAAAATAAATTCAAGTGCTTGGTGAGACTTTACTTGTTTTTTTCTTCTTTTTTTCTTTTTTCTTTTTCAAGGTAGGGTCTCACTCTAGCTCAGGCTGACCTGGAATTCACTATGTAGTCTCAGGGTGGCCTCAAAGTCACAGCAATCCTCCTACCTCTGCCTCCTGTGTGATGGGATTAAAGGTGTGCGCCACCATGCCCAGCTGCTTTTTGATTTTTTTTTTTTTTTTGAGGTAGGGCCTCGCTTTAGCCCTGGATGTCCTGGAATTCACTCTGTAGTGGCAGGTTGGCCTTGAATTCACTGCAATCCTCCTACCTTGTATTGGGATTAAAGGTCTGCACCATCATATCTGACAAGACTGTACTTTTGTAATACAGGATTTACTGTCATGTTTTACATTCAAAAGGGAATTCTTTTCCTCAGTAGTTTAGTAGTGGTGACAGAGATGAGTTGCAAGAAAGCATAACAAAGAAACACAGTCACAAAAAAGGGGGGCTGTAGAGGTGGCATAGCAATTATGGTGTTTGCCTGCAAAGCCAAAAGATCCTGGTTCAATTCTCCAGGACCCATGTAAGCCAGATGCACAAGGGGGGGTGCATGCATCCGGAGTTCGTTTGCAGTGGCTGGAGGCTCTGGTGTGCCCATTCTCTCGCTCTGCCTCTTTCTCTCTCTCTCAAATAAATTAAAAAAATAAAATTTAAAAAAATTATTTAACAAAATGTGAGATCAACCCAAACTGACCTATTTCCAGCCTCCTATCTCCCCTGTAACAGAAGCTATGACCATGGAGATAGGGGAAATGTCAGAGAAATAATTCAAATCCTATTTCTAAAAAATAAAATCAGTGACCACACAGAAAGCTCACACAACCAGATGAACTAAGGAAATCCATTTAATATCTTGATGAAACAGTCTCCAAAGTGAATGAAACTGTAAACAAATTGGAGGATAATTTCCAAAACACAAAGGATAAATTCAGCAAGGAAATCAAAACACTGAAAAATAAAAACAGGAATTCTAGGAATTACTGAAAAAAATTCACTGCAAAATCATTACAGAGCCTGAGACAACAGTTCACATAGACATATAAAGAAAAATATATCAAGAAGCAGAACAACAGCTTGGAATGTATTCAAGAGACCAAACTGTAGAATTCAAGGGGTAAAACAAAGAACCAAGATAACATGTAGAGGAATTGAAGGTTTATTCAATGAAATCATAGCAGAAAACTTCCCAAACCTAGAGAAAGAAGTCAATATATAAACATAAGACATGTTTAGAACTCCAAATATAGATGACCAGAGAACATCTACGAATGTCTTCATGACACATTATAGTCACGATGTCAAAAATACAAAGTAAATAAACCATACTAATAGCTGTAGGGGGAAAAAGGCAACTCACATACAAAGGTAAGAACATCAGAATGACTTCAGATCTTTCCTCAGCAATCCTAAAAGCCAGAAGAACATGAAATAATATATTTCAAGCTCTAAAAGTAAACAACTTCCAAAAAAGAGTGTTATACTCAGCAAATAATCTTTCAAAATTAATGAAAAAATAAGGATGTTCCAAGTCAAACACAAATTAAGGCAGTTCATGACAACTAAACCAGCATTATAGAAAATTCTTAAAGGAATACTATGTGGAGAGGAAGAAAAAGAAACAGTGGTATCCAGGTGAGCATGTGTGGTAAGATCCAGTAAGATAGGGACAGGGGAACAAATAAGATATGGAAATGAATTGACCACATTTAACATAGCTAGCTGGAATATCTCCAAAACCAACCCAGCCAACCACAATCTGACATAAGAAAATCATAGGAAAAACCCTCTCAGGAATGACTGCAAATGTAAATGGCCTCAACTCACCAATACAAAGTCACATACTGACTGTATTACAACACAAGACTCAATTATCTGTTATAGTCAATAAACTCACACAGCTAGGAAAAACATCCACAAATGGGGTGTCAATGTAAAGCAACCTATCAAGGAAATGCAAACAGAAAACAAGCAGGCATGTCTTATACTGACAAAGTAGACTTCAAACCAAAGCTTATCTAAGACACAAAAAGGTACACTTCATATTAATAACAAGAACAAAGGATCAAAACTATATATACTTTTAAGCATTTATCCACCAAATATTAGGGCTCCCAACTTTATAAAACAAATACTAAAATGTATAAAAGGTAACATAGGTCCAGATACAATAGTGGGCTACATTACTACCTTACTCCTATATTTAGGTCCTCTAAACTAAGAATCAGCAAAGATACTTTAGAACTAAATTATATCCAAGGCCAGCTAGGGACCTGGGGAGATGGCTTAGTGGTTAAAGATGCTTGCTTGTAAAGCCTGACAGCCAAAATTCAATTCCCCTACCACACACATAAAACCAATCAGGCGCCGGGCGCGGTGGTGCACACCTTTAATCCTAGCACTTGGGAGGCAGAGGTAGGAGGATCACCGTGAGTTCAAGGCCACTCTGGACTCCATAGTGAATTCCAGGTCAGCCTGGGCTAGAGTGAGACCCTACCTCAAAAAGCCAAAAAAAAAAAACAATCATTTGCAGCAGCAAGAGACCCTAGTATATGTATACACACACACATGCACACACACATACAAATACAAATAAGCAATTTTTTTAAAGACCAACTTGATTTAACAGATAGCTATAAGCACATTTCATCCAAGAGATAGAATACACATTCTTCTCAGCTGTTCATAGAAACTACCACAAAATTTACCATATCATAGGCCACAAAGTAAGCCTTAACAAAAAGAAAAAAAAATGAGATAAGACCTTGTATTCCACCAGACCACACAATCACTAAGAAACACTTTAGCAACCATACAAATACACGGAGAATAAAGCGAACATACTTTTGAATGAACAGTGGGTCATTGACGCCATCATGGAGTAAATTAAATTTACTACAAATGAATGAAAATATTAATACAGTGTGTCAGATCTTCTGGTATATAATCAAGACAGTCCTAAAAGGAAACTTTATATCCACAAGTGAGCAAATTAAAATTTGTGAGCAACCTCAAATAACTTACGGTGCTAGAAAAACAGATGCCAGTTCCAAACCCAGTAGGTAACAAGAAATAGGGCAGAAAATCATGAAAATGACAAAATAACAATATATAAAATCCACCAATCCAAGAGTTAATTTTTGAAAAGCTAACAAGATTGACAAACCCCTAGCCAATCTAACCAAAAGAAAGAGAAAGAAGATCCGAATAAATAAAATTAGAGATGGAAAAAAAGGATTGTTACAATAGACTACAATGGAATACAGAAGAAAATTAGGCAATACTATGAAAGCTGATATTCTAAGAAGTTAAAAGTCTCCTCACAAAGAAAGGCCAGAGCAGATGAGTAGGCTGCCAAATTCTACCAAGGTTTTATGGAAGACTTAAAACTAATACTTCTCAACATGTTTCACAAAATAGAAAGGGAAGGAATACTACCAAACTCATTCTATAAAGCCAGTAATATCCTGATATGAAAATTGGATAAAGGAGCTAGAAAGATGGGTCAGCAGTTAAGGCACTTGCTTGGAAAGCCTGAAGGCCCAGGTTTGATTCCTCAGTACCCACATAAAACCGGATGCACAACGTGGAGCATGCATCTGGAGTTCGTCTGCAGTTGCGAGAGTTGTGGAATACCCATATTTATTCTCTCTCTCTCTCTCTCTGGCATGCCTATTCTCTTTCTCCCCTACTATCCCCACTTGAAAATAAATAATTAAAATATTAAAAGAAATTCCTCTAAAAACTGCATAAAGACAACAAAAATGAAAACTAAAGAGCAATATTTTTCTGATGAGCATAGATATAAAAATTGTCAACAAAATTCTTGTAAACAGCTGAGTGTGGTGGTGCACACCTTTAATCCCAGCACTCAGAGGCAGAGGTAGGAGGATAGCTGTTAATTCAAGGCCAGCCCACGACTACAGAGTGAGTTCCCAGTCAGCCTAGGCTAGAATGAGAACCTACCTTGGAAAAAAAAAATTCTTACAAACAGAATTCAAGAACATATTATGAAGATAATACACCAAGACCAAGTAGGTTCCATCCTAGGGATGCAGGGTTAGTTCAACATACACAAATCAATAACTGCAATTCACTATATTTAAATATCAAAGGACACATATCATATGAACATCACTAGAGATGTAGAGAAGGCATGCCTTCCTTCAATGTGCCCCCATGATGAAAGGCATAAAGAACATACATGAAATTAATTAAGGGTACATATGACAAAGCTACAGCCAACACTATTCTGCATGGGAAAACATCGAAAGTTGCTGGGAAGGCAGGAAAGGACAAAAAGATAAAGGTAGTATGAAAGCGTAAAGGGGATTGAAGAGATGGCATAGTAGTTACAGGTACTTGCTTGAAAGCAGAAAGAAGGCTAAATTGAGGAGGAGAGCACAAAGCGGAGGAAGAGAGGTGAAAGGACATAAAAATGTTGGAACACCAAAATGCAACCTTATTATTTGTATGCTAATAAATAAATTAAAAAATAAGATGCTGGACATGGTGGTGCACTCCTTTAATCCCAGCACTTGGAAGGCACAGGTAGGAGGATCACTGTGAATTTGAGGCCAGCCTGAGACTGCATAGTGAATTCTGTATCAGGCTGGGCTAGAGTGAGACCCTACCTCGAAGAAAAAAACAAAGAACAGGAAAAAAAATTAAAGTTTTTCATCATGTGGGATTTTTAGTCATTTTTGTCTGGAAATATTACAAATATATATTCACATTTAAGCCAGGCATGGTGGTGCACACCTTTAATCCCAGCACTCAGGAGGCAGAGGTAGGAGGATCACCATGAGTTTGAGGACACCCTGAGACTACATAGTGAATTCCAGGTCAGCCTGAGCTAGAATGAGACCCTTCCTTGAAAAACAAAACAAAACAAAACAAAACAAAAAACAACAACAAAAAAAAAACCCCAAATATATATTCATGTTTATTGGTCACAATTTCAATAAGAAAATCCCATATATAAAGTGACATATTCCTATTCACTGAAAGAGGTAATCATCCATAAGTATATTTTCTATCATGTTGAATATTTTTTAACATCTGTTCTTGAATATGCAGTCAAAATGCCACCCAGTTCTACTAAGTCACAATTAAGGTGAGAATTAACCCAACTATTTTCATGACCTTATAAGTCAATCAATTTAGCTCAATGTTCACTGAATATCTATTACATTGAAGACACTATGCCAGGCCCCAATGGATGCAAAGAATAATTATATTGAGTCAACAAATATATAATCAAACAATGACACTTCAGATAGTACATATATAATTACAGCAGAATAAACAAATAAATTTCTAAGATGGGGTGGAGAGATGGCTTAGTGGTTAAGGCTTTTGCCTGCAAAGCCAAAGGACCAGGTTTGATTCCCAGGACCCACATAAACCAGATGCACAAGGTGGTGCATTTGGAGTTCATTTGCAGTAGCTGGAAACCCAGCCCCCCTGCCATCTATCTTTCTCTTTTTCTCAAATAAATAAATAAAAATAAAAAAAATATGGGCTGGAGAGATGGCTTAGCAGTTAAGCGCTTGCCTGTAAAGCCAGAGGACCCTGGTTCAAGGCTCAATTCCCCAGGACCCACATTACCCAGATGCACAAGGGGCACACACATCTGCAGTTTGCAGTGGCTGGAGGCCTTGGCACGCCCATTCTCTCTCTCTCTATCTGCCTCATTCTCTCTCTGTCGCTCTCAAATAAATAAAACAAAAAAATTAATTAAAAATATTTTTAAAATTTTTCTAAGATGGGTAAGAGAAATGTCTCTGCGTTATCATGACCCAGCATGTGGCTCTGACATTCTCTCTGCCCCCTCTTCCGCAAAATTTCCGTGAGCCATGTTGGGTTCATTTCAGGTCTGTTTCAGTGATGACGTGTTGGGAGCCTCTGTGTCTCTGGATATCTGATTTGGTCCAAGAGTTGATTGTTCTCTGTGTCAATCTCCTTCACCCATAACTGTGGGCTAACTCCACAATGCATGACCCATGTACTTCAACAAGGAGGGGGAAGGGGGAGGGGGTAGGACATGGATGAGCCTAATAATGATACCAACTTGACTGTATTCACTGAGTATGAAACTAATTAATAAAAAAAACACTCAGAAAACAAAATCAATAAAGTACCTTGGAATAAACCTAACCAAGGAAGTAAAGGATCTCTACAATGAAAACTTTAAAACACTCAAGGGAGAAATTGCAGAAGACACTAGGAAGTGGAAAAACATCCCTTATTCCTGGATTGGAAGAATCAATATTGTGAAAATGGCAATCTTACCAAAAGCAATCTACACATTTAATGCAATCCCCATCAAAATTCCAAAGGCATTCTTCATGGAAATAGAAAAAACAATCCAAAAATTCATTTGGAATCACAAAAAACCTCGACTATCTAAAATAATACTGAGCAACAAAAATAAGGCTGGTGGTATCACCATACCTGATTTTAACCTATACTACAGAGCCATAGTAACAAAAACAGCATGGTACTGGCACAAAAGCAGACTTGTAGATCAATGGAACAGAATAGAGGACCCAAATGTAACTCCAGGTAGCTATAGCCACCTGATATTCGATAAAAATGCCAAAAATACTCATTGAAGAAAAGAAAACAAAAGCAAATTTTTCTAAGGTGGAATAATGTTAGTGCTCTTTGAGCTTCAAGAGAAAAAGGGTTTTACCAGATAATAAGTACCTCATCTCCCATCTGTGGAACAAATGGGGAACGTCGTGGTATGGTATCCAAAATCCACTGGGGGGCAAACCACTCTTCATTGGGCTCACCTGCCATGGAAACAAGTCCACTTTTCTAAAATTAAAAAAAAAATGTATAGTATTTTATTACATATATTTCATAAGCACAAGCATGAATAATAAGAAAATAGCATGTAGAAAACATTAAAAATTTTAGGTTATATACAAACTTAAAAAACACATTCTTGCCGGGCATGGTGGCACACGCCTTTAATCCCAGCACTTGGGAGGCAAAGGTAGGAGGATCGCAGTGAGTTCGAGGCCACCCTGAGACTCCATAGTGAATTCCAGGTCAGCCTGGGCTAGAGAGAGACCCTATCTCGAAAAAACAAAACAAAACAAAAAAAAACACATTCTTTTTTTTAATTTTTTTGTTCATTTATTTATTTATTTGAGAGCGACAGACAGAGTGAGAAAGGCAGATAGATATATATATATAGAGAGAGAGAGAGAGAGAATGGGCGCGCCAGGGCCTCCAGCCACTGCAAATGAACTCCAGATGCGTGTGCCCCCTTGTGCATCTGGCTAATGTGGGTCCTGGAAAATCTAGCCTCGAACCGGGGTCCTTAGGCTTCACAGGCAAACACTTAACCGCTAAGCCATCTCTCCAGCCCAAAAAACACATTCTTTTAAACACTTTGCCATGTACCAATAAAAAAAAAAAAATCAAAGGCCAGGCATGGTAGCACATGCTTTTAATTCCAGTACTCGGGAGGCAGAGGTAGGAGGATCACCATGAGTTCGAGGCAACCCTGAGATTACATAGCAAATTGTAGGTCAATCTGGGATAGAGACCGACCCTACCTTGAGAAACAAACAAAAAAAAATCAAATGGCTTACTACTAGATCATAGATAATAACTTGAAATACTTGTATACTATCGAAACAAACGACTTTTAACTCTTCATGTTTCTTGAACATTGTATCCATTCAAATGCTAGTAACAATAAATTTTAGCAATATAATAATGATAGTCAACAAGATAAACATTTTAGTGCAATATAAACATGTACATAGAATATTTATAATTATAATCATGCAAACTATTTCTGTATGTGTATAAACATTTACTGGGCTTACTTTGGATAAATAGTTATATTGCTGAATTTCTAAGACATGCATCTTTGGGTGCATATTTAAGTATTTCTGAAGTACATATGCCTAGGAGTGAAATTGATATTTCAGAGAATATGAACATTTTTATTTTAAAACTGATGGCCAAACTTGCTTCTAAAAATTGCATAGGTTGGGACTGGAGAGGTGGCTCAGCAGTTAAAGGCACTTGGTTGCAAAGCCTGATGGTACTGCGTAAAATTCCCCAGTACCTGTAAAGCCAGGTACTTCATTTTCAGTGACAAGCATCCCTGGCACACCCATTCTTTCTCTCTCCTTACATCCCACTCTTTCTATTACTTCCTCTCTTTCTTTCCAAATAAATAAAAATATTGAGCCAGGTGAAGTGGCACACACCTTTTATCTCAGCACTCAGGAGGTTGAGGTAGGAGGATCACTATGAGTTGGAGGCTACCCTGAGACCACATAGTGAATTCCAGGTCAGCCTGGGCTAGAGTGAAACCCTACCTCAAAAAATAATTAATTAATTAAAAAATAAAAATATTGAAAAAATATAAGTTAAGATCTAATGGAAGAAGAATACGATCAAATTTCGTATGTTAATATACTAAAGTTCTCAATAACAATGTAAAGAAAAAAACATAATGATAGGCTGGTGCTGCAGGCTTGTGATCTCAACTACTCAGGAGACTGAGGCAAAGGGATTATAAGTTCAAGTTTAGCCTGGGCAACTCAGAAAGAGTCTCTTTCAAGAAAAAGTCCCAAAAGGGCTATAGATTAATTTCAGTAGTAAAGCACTTGTCTAGCTTTTGTAAAGATTAACAAACTTTATTTCTATATGAAAGAAAATAAATATATCCTGGAAATGTAAAAAAAAAAAAAAAAAAAAAAAAAAAAACCTAGGTTGAATTGCCTGTTCTGGATAAAAGAAATTATGTCTACTAATAAATAGGATACAGGGCTAGAGAGATGGCTTAGCAGTTAAGGCATTTGCCTGCAAAGCCAAAGGACCCAGTTCAATTCCCCAGGACCCACGTAAGCAAGATGCACAAGAGGCACATGCATCTGGAGTTCGTTTGCAGTGGCTACACGCCCTGGTGCACCCATTCTCTCTCTGTCTATCCCTCTTCTCTATCTCTCTCTCTGCTTGCAAATAAAAAAAAATAAATTAATAAAAAAATAAATAGGATACAGACTGAGTGTATAATGTTTTCTTTTTAAAAATTTTTTTTGTTTATTTATTTATTTGAGAGCAACAGACAGAGAGAAAGAGGAAGAGAGAGAGAGGGAGAATGGGCATGCCAGGGCCTCCAGCCACTGCAAACGAACTCCAGACACATGCACCCCCTTGTGCATCTGGCTAACATGGGTCCTGGGGAATTGAGCCTTGAACTGGGGTCCTTAGGCTTCACAGGCAAGCACTTAACCGCTAAGCCATCTCTCCAGCCCTAATGTTTTCTTTTTCATAATACTAAGATTAAGAGTTCATTTGTTAGGAATATCAGTCATTCTACATTTAGTCATTCAGATTTCCTGAAGTTTTATATAACTATAACCTTTTTTGTTGTTATAAGTGTGAAAACACATTCTCATTATAATGTTAGCATATAAAATAAGGATAAAATACTAGGTGCTATGTAAATTAATGAAATAAAATACAAAGGAATACAAGAGCTCTCTAAATTTATCATGCCCCTCCATTCTGGCTCAAACAAGTATACAAATTTATAATGGACACAATGACAAAATAATTTTATACTATAATGGCTCATTTTGTAGGACTTTGCAACATTATAACAATTGTCAAATTTTTATTTTAAAAATACAAAAGAGGGCTGAAGAGATGGCTCAGTGGATAAGGTGCTTGCCTGCAGAGCCTAATGACCCAAGTTTGACTCCCCAGTATCCATGTAAAGCTGGATGTACAAAGTGACACATGCATCTGTAGTTTGTTTGCAGTGGCTGGAGGCCCTGACACCCCTATTCTCTCTGTCTGCCTCTCTTGTATCTGTCTCTACTTGCAAATAAATAAATAAACAAATAAATAATAAATAAGACACATTAACAATGAAAGCAGTTTAACCCCAACTTTTGATACCAAAAAAATCCTTCTAATTTGAAGTGGCTTTAATAAATTACTTTTAGCCACTTGGTTTGTCAGATGAAATTTATTTTTAGAGAAAAGTCAAATGTTGCTGTTACATATTCAAATATCAAAGGAACAAACAGAGAGCAACAACAAAAGCAAATAAAACCAGTATAGTTACAAACCTTCTTTCGAGTCTGCTTGGGTTTCTTTTGCCGGTCTTCTAGTGACTTCAAATTCTCTTCATCAGAGCTGCTGTAGATTTTCTGTGTTGCCTGTCTGGTTTGTCTTTTTGGAGGCTGCAAATTTATTCCAGCATCTGCTGTCCAATCAGAATATTCACTTGATGAATCACTGTAAATAAATCAAAGAATAAACAAGGAAGTATTCTATCTCATTATTGAACAATAATCATTTGGTTATCAACTAGCATTACAAATTTTACAGACTGTCAGAAAAGTAAAAAAAAATAGAATTTTGATCACTCTATGATTTTTGATAAAAATGTTTCTTATCTATTATCTATTCTTTCATTTCTTTCTTTCTTTTTTTCCCCCGAGGTAGGGTTTCACTCTAGCCCAGACCTGGAATTCACTATGTAATCTCAGGGTGGCCTTCAACTCACACCGATCCTCCTACCTCTGCTTCTTGAGTGCTGGAATTAAAGGCGTAAAATGAAGATGTACCTTACTGCTGGAAAGGGTGACTTCAAATAAATATAGAAAGTTGCCAATATGTAGAATCTTGAATGAGAAAAAACCCTTAAAGCCTATTGTGATGTCATAGAATATATGAGAATCATGAAGAAACAAAATGTCTACAGATTTCAAGTCCAGTACTCGTATTTCTACTATAAAATATCACCTTTCATCAAATCCCTACAAAAATATAAGTTCACACTAAAAACTTAAGATAATTTTGACCAAATTAGAATCATTACTACCTAGATGAACTTTCACTTTGCCATTCAACAACAGGATCCTCTGCAGAAGCATCACTTGTGCCAACAGTTTCATCTTCCTACAGAAAGGAGATAGAAAGTGAAGTATATGGTGAGGATTAAGTAGCACAATATTAACTAGGAATCAACTACCTGTTTTATAACTCTTCATTCACTGAAAATACATTCTAGTTAAAACATTATATATATATATATATATATATATATATATATATATATATATATATACAATATTTCCTACATATGTCTACAAATTATAGGTAAACCTACCAGGTATTCAAAAATTTCTGACATCACACTATCTTATAGATATAAAACATTATTTTTATTGCTTCAGAAAATCTCCTTAAGGACATATACATGTATAGTCCTCTAAAATGCTAAGAACATTCATTTAAAAATACTGGAAGTGAGTATTATTTTACAGTGAAGATATTCAAGGAGGAAAAGAGTACATATCTAAAAAAATTAGTTTAAGAACTATGAATGGTAGATGTAAAGAGGAAGATGATGTAGTATCAGCATACAATTAAAATCTCATTTTGTACTTGTCCTGTTTGAAACAGATGTGTACCCAAAACTCATGTGTTCTAAATATTTGATCATTAGCTGATAGAAATTTGGGAGGTGGAGCCTTGCTGGAGGAGGTATGTCACTGAGGGTGGACCTTGAGTTTTATTAGCCTCTAGTTTGCTAGTTGCCGGTAGTTTGAAGAAATACCCCACAAAAGATTCAGGAGTTTATTAAAACTATTTGGATTTCCAGCCACCTGGCTGGAGGAGGTGTCACTGGGCAGATTCAGCCCTAAGGTGTGACAGTGGATTTGAAATTCTAATCTAAAGATATGCAAAGTGCCTATTCTGTCTGGAGTTCCTGAAGTGTGCTATGTGGTATGGCTTTTGGCTTGTGGCTTTTTCTCTCTCTGCTTGGACCTGTGAAAAGCAGGAAAGCTTCTAATGCCATTATGGAACTTCCCCTAGATCTGTAAGCTTCAATAAATCCCTTCCTTCCATAACTATGCTTGGTCTGGAAGTTCATCTTACTGACCTGAAGCTGTATACTACACTAGTATTAGTTGGCTCACTCTCCTGCTTTTTTTCAACTGCTATTAGCAAGGAGGTGATGTCCAGCCCCTGCTCCACCATCTTAACCTTGCCATCATGAAGCTTCCCCTCAAGACTGTAAACCAAAATAAAAATGTGCTTTCGGTCAGATGATTTTTCCCAGCAATGAGAAATTAACTACAACACTACCTAAAGAACAGAATTGTTAAAGGAGCAAAACGATTGGAGAATAGAACAGGAAGAAAAGAAATGCCATACTCTTTTCTCATTGCCATGAAAAGGGTGTGCCTGAAATAAATCAACACTCAATCATCTCCATGACTAAAGTGATTAATAACAGAAAATGTATAAACTAAGCAATTACACAAACAATTCTAGTTCCACTATTTATAGTTTACTTGGTTGCATTTCAAAGGCTTCTTCTTACTTTCCCAAAATGACATTTATTCTAGCCTAAGTGATACCTTTCCCACAATAATATCTTAGGTAGGAACTGGGAAAGACACCTGAAAGAACGAAATACCTTATTTATGAATAATGCTCTTAATTTTCTACTCAAATGACCCTGAAAAGCAAACCCAAGTGGAGAGTACAAGCTAGGAAACAAACAAACAAAAAAATCATACTGAGCCTCTCTCTCTTTTACTTATTTATTTATTTATTTATTTATTGTCTGAGGTAGGGTCTTGCTGTAGCCTGGACATGGAATTCACCATGTAGTCTCATGCTGGCCTTGAACTCATGGCAATCCTTCTACCTCTGTCTCCCAAGTGCTGGGATTATAGGCTTGTGCCACCATGTTTGGATTCAGAGTCTCTTCATTTTGGAGAAGTTTATCACCATGCTTGTACTTACCTATTCTTCCCACCTGATATTTTGTTCAAGTTGATGACTGAAATAAGCCTTTTTCCTTGCTCAGAATTTGTCATGTATCAACAGTTCTATATAAGAAGCATACTCCAGAGCAAATTGGAGGGAAATAATATGGAAGCAATAGAAGATGCATTTAGTAAGTACTACCTCATCAATGATCAGGGTACTGTGTCTGGATTTTTATTGTTAGTTGTGTTTGATTTCAATGACTAGCCTCAAGTTTGATTGTTTAGTGGCCAAGGTGCCTTCAAACCTGAGGTGTGATTTATCCTCCTGTCTCCGTGCCTCTCCCTAACTGGACTGCTAGATTATAGATGTGTGCCACAAACACAGGCTAAGCTTTTGGTATGCTAATTAAATAATTTAACAGGACATTGTGGCTTACTCCTTTAATTCCAGTATTCAGGATACTGAGGTAGAATGATCACCATCAGTTTGAGGCCACTCTGGCCTGCAGAATGAGTGCCAGGTCAGCATGAGTGAGAGTGAGAACCTTCCTAAGAAAAAACATAATGAATAAACAGTGGACATCACCTCTGAGGAGCTGTCAGAATCTTCCTGTGCACCTGAATTTTGACATGATGCTTGTGAATTATGCTCTATATTGGAACGTGTTTGGTAAGTATGCTGACGTTTGCGTTGCGTCCTTCGCAAAGATCGTCCACAGCTAGGCTGATAATCATTCTGTAAGAAATGGAAAACAGATTTGGAAAGATAAAATCATCAATGAAGGCAAAAAAGCTGAACATGGGTAAAACAAATCAGATAGGGGATGAGAGTAAAGTTCCAAAATGAAAATCAATATATAACTATATAATCATTTTCTACTACTATAGCTTTGTGATCAAATCAAGATGTTGGTCAATGTCTTATGTCTCAAGATTTTGCCTATTTGGAATAGATATAACCATGTTACTCACAATTAGTATAGAATGGATAAGACATCCATATTATATTTAAAATAATTCTTTTAGAATACTATAAACTTTTAACTTTGACTTTTGTATTTTTTCAATTTCTATAGTTATTTTCATACTGTTCTATTTGATTTTTATTATTTTTAAAAATATTTGTGCCGGTTACACGCCTTTAATCCCAGCCCCTGGGAGGCAGAGATAGGGGAATTACTGTGAGTTTGAGGCCAGCCTGAGACTACATAGTGAATTCCAGCTCACCCTAGGGTAGAGGGAAATCATACCTCAAAAAAACCTATATATGTATAGGTTTTTCTTAATATGTTTCTGAATATTCTGAATTCTGAAATTGCTGAAAATATAATATAATTTCTGAAGTTTTGTTTTGTTTTTTGATGTAGGGTCTCACTCTAGCTCAGGCTGACCTGGAATTCACTATGTACTCCCACGGTGGCCTTGAACTCACAGTGATCCTATCTCTGCCTACCGAGTGCTGGGATTAAAGGTATGTGCCACCATGCCCGGCTATTTCTGAATTTTTATTGTGAACTTTGTATATGAACATGCTGCAATTTGGTTCTGTTCCCACCATGTTGTCCTCTTTTGTCCTCCCTCTCCTATATTTATTCCATTGAGGTACCCCTTTCTTTGCTTTGTTGTCTCATTCCTTTTTTACCTCCTCTATCAGTAAAGGAGATTTTTTTTCTTTTTCATTATTTATTTAGTCTTAGGGTGGCCTTGAACTCATGGCAATCCTCCTACCTCTGCCTCCTGAGTGCTGAGATTAAAGGCATATGCCATCACGTCCGGCAATAAAGGAGATTTCTAACACGACATCCAAGTCTCAGGAAACATTACTGAGCAGGGGAGTGGAAACAATATAAGACCCACAAGATGGGAAGGCATACTATGGGGTGCTGTCCTCCTGAAAGGACCAACTGGTGCATTCATGACCCCACAGTGAATAATCAATACCCCCATAAGACCTTCACTGTTCCTGAGCCCACAAACATTTTGACATAGTGTAATTCTTAATAGGTACTTCTTCAGTTCTTTTAAAAATCTTGAGCCGGGTATGTTGGCCCATGTCTTTAATCCTAGCACTCAGAAGGCAGAAGTAGGAGGATCACTATGAGTTCAAGACTAGTCTGGGACTACATAGTGAGTTCCAGGTCAGCCTAGGCTAGAATGAGACACTACCTCCAAAAAGACAACAACAATAAAATATAAGGTTTTAAATTAGTAACACACATAATTAGATTTACTCATTTATATATTTTTACTTTATATTAGCATTCTTAAGATTCTTAACTGTTATTAAAAAAAACACATTAGAATCCATTCAACCCAATCAGACTTATAGAGCGAGTTCCCAAACATCCTGGCCTACAAAACTGGATACTAACTCAAAATCCCCAAGATAATTTTAAAATCAAATAAGTTAATACATCCTTTCATGCAGAAAAATTATAAAAGTATTAAAAATAAAGTTTAGATAACTTATACTAATAGAAGATATTCCATGTATAGGGGGCTGAGGAAATTGCTCAATGGTTAAAGGTGTTTTTGTTTGCTTGCAAAACCTGTGGCCTGAGTTTGATTCCCCAATACCCATGAACCCAGTATCCACATAAAGCCCATTGCACAATGTGACACGTGTATCTGGAATGCGTTTGCAGCAGCAAGAGACCATGTCACATCCATTCTCTCTCTCCTCACAAATAAAAAGATAATCCATTTAGAAAAGATATAACAAAAAAATGCATGTCATGGGGCTGGTGGGATGGCTTAGTGATTAAGGCCTTGCCTGTGAAGCCTAAGGACCTAGGTTTGATTCCCTAGTAGCCACATATAAGGGCCCTATTAAAGGAAGAAATAAGACCACTAGAAGAAGCTTCAGGTGGATGGGGAGAGCAGTGAGGAAGGAAGGTCAACAAGAATAAAGTATCTGTGAGAATGCCATAATGAAGCTCATTACTTTGTATGCTGATTTAAAAATTTAATTTAAAGGGGCTGGAGTAATGGCTTAGCAGTTAAGGCACTTCGCTGTGAAGCCGAAGGACCCAGCTTCAACTCCCCAGAATTCACGTAAGCCAGATGCACATGGTGGCACATTTATCTGGAGTTTGTTTGCAGTGGCTGGAGGCAGTTGCATGCCCATTTTCTCTCTCTCTCTCTTTCCCCTTCTCAAATAAATAAAAATAAAATTATTTTTTAAAAGTTCATGTCATGCTTAAATTCTCTATGTTTCACTATTTGTGAACAATGTAAAAGTTAATTTTACAAATAATTAGTAATTCAATTGGTGTCATAATAAGGGTTGACAGAAAATCAATTATAGATTAAAAAGAGTTAATAGTAACAACTAAATTGATGTACAAATAATTTTATTTTAATATTTAAAAGTGTAAAATAGTCTTGCTTACAATATCATATGGCAAAGCTGTAACTGTAATATATAATTAGAATTAATAAATTTAACAGTCTTATAAATAATTGTCAATGTGCCTTCTTTTATCATTCAGTTTATTTACTTTTCTTCATTTTCTTGCCTTTTCTAATATTTTATTTGAGAGATAGATAGAAAGTAAAGGATACAGAGGGAAAGTGGGTGCTCCAGGTCCTCTAGCCACTGCAAATGAACTCCAGATACATTCGCCACCTTGAACATCTGGCTGGCACAGGTACAGAAGAATCGAACTTGGGTCCTTTGGCTTTGCAGGCAAGTGTCTTTACAGCTAAGCCATCTCTCTAGCCCTTATTTACTTTTTTGAGGGGGGAATAAGAGCATGACAGGGCCCCTTGCCACTGAAAACAAACTCCATATGCATGTGCTACTTTGTGTGCCCAGTCTTACATGTGTATTAGGGAATTGAACCCAGGCCAGCAGACTTTTCAAGCTATCACCTTTAACCACTAAGCAATATTGCCATTTCCCCAACCACCCCACCCAACTTTTGTTTTTCGAAGTAGGGTCTCACTTTAGCCCAGGCTGGCCTTGAACTCCTACTTCTGCCTCCCAACTTCTGGGATTAAATGTGTGTGCCACAATGCCTAGCCCACTTATTTTTGAAACAGGGCTTTGCTATATTACTCACACTGGCCTCAAACTTGAAATCCTTCTATCTTATTTCTGAAGTGTTGGGATTATATGTATCCTCCATGTGGTGGTTTGATTCATGTGTCCCCCATAAACTTAGGTGTTCTGAATGCTAGGTTCCCAGCTGATGGAGATTTGGAATTAACAACTCCTGGAGGTGGCATATTGTTGGGGGTGGGCTTATGGCTGTTATACTCAGTTTACCTATGCCAGTATTTAGCACACTCTCCTGTCTCTGTTGTCCACCTGATGTTGGTGAGGAGGTGATGTCCACCCTGTGCTCATGCCATCGTTTCTTCCTGCTATCATGGGGCTACCCCTCAAATCTGTAAGCTAAAATACGCCCTTTCCTACCACAAGCTGCTCATCACATGTTTTCTGCTCAAAGCTGACTGCAACACTCCACCATGCCTGACTCCTCTTATTTTCCATATATACAAAAATGCCTGCAGAACTACACTGAACCTAGCAGTCTCAGATAAGTCTAATAGGTGATAAATCAGCTGTACATGAAAAATCAAAACCAGCAAGGCAAGATGAGTTCATTATTTTAATACCGGCTATTACAGGGGAACAAACAGGAGGGAGTTCATGTGCTCAACAAATTGCCTTCTACATAACTATGTTTATGCCCACAGATTAGTGCTACTGCCAGCCAACCTTCTTTTGGCTGTGCTCAGAGGTGACTGCAGAGAATGATATCTGGTCAAAGTGCTAAGAAGAACTGAATGATTAATGTTCATCTCTAAAGAAGACATCTGTATCATCCTCTGAAAGGCTCAGGGAGCATTATAGTAGAAGCATCAGAAAGTTGTAAGAGCTGGAGGCAGGTGGTTTAGAATACAGACTTCAAGGCACAACATGGCTTTTGAACTTTCGAACTTAAAGCAGCTTTGAATGGGCCCATCAAAACCCTACCATGTGGGGTCTGGAGAAATGGCTCAGAGGTTAAGGCGCTGCTTGCCTGCAAAGCCTAACGACCTGGGTTTGATTCCCCAGTGTCCATATAAAGCCAGATGTACATGGGGACTCATGCATCTGGAGTTTATTTGCAGCAGCTGGAGGCCCTGGTGTGCCCATTCTCATTCATATTCCTCCCTCCCTGTCTCTCTCTCTCTGTGCAAATAAATATACTTTTTAAAACGAAACCATGGAAGGTAGAAAGAATCATAGGACACCACCCATCTGTGATTATGCATACATGGTTAACAGATGATAGGGACAGAAGAGACACTTTCTTCAGTTGCGTAGCAAATGATAATGTGTTATGCTTCTATAAGCAAATTCTTGCCCACATTCCAGTTAATCTTAATGAAACTCATTGGATCACAAAACAGCTTTAGAAAGCTATGAAAATAGAAAGGGAACTAGTTCAAAGAAGGTGATCAGAAGGTGTGGGAGAAAGACAAGTGAGGGCAACAGGATGAATACGACTGAAATGCATTATGTACATACATGAAAATGTCATAATGAAACCCAGAGTGTATACAATTAATATATGCTAATAAAGACATTAAACAAGACCAGGCATGGTGGTGCATGCCTTTAATCCCAGCACTCAGGACACAGAGGTAAGAGGATCACCATGAGTTGGAGGCCACCCTGAGACTACATAGTGAATTCCAGGTCAGCCTGGGCTAGAATGAGACCCTACTTCAAAAAACAAAAAGATCTAATTAAACAGATAGAAACCATGGATCTGAATCATCTAAAATATCAATCATGAGAAGATTTATAAGCTAAAAGATCACAATTTCAAAACAAACATTAAAATCATGTAAGAATACTTTAGATATTCACATGATAATTACCTAAATGTGCATTTATCAATATTGAAAAAAATTAGCAGTTATACTCCAGAATCCACTGGTGAGCATTTTTTTAACAAAATGTAAACTATCCTAGACTATCTTATTAATCATATTCTACAGAAGTGTTGCAATGATAGGAAAACCTTTTACATTCTGATCCCTCTACTATGGTGAGTCTGAGAGTACTAAAGTGTAATAATACCTAATGAGGAATTTGTAAGCCTGCCTATGGTACAATATACTACTGGAAAATAAATCCAGTATTTCCCAATATATAGATCAGCGCTTCCATGATTAGGTAGACTAGAGGTGGGTCTGGGCAATGACCAGCACAATTTTTCTACAGGTCACAATCTATTTTTGTGTTTCCAGGCCTTATATTTTATGTTCCAATTACTCAACTCTGTCATTATAACATAAGAACAATGAAACAAGATAAAAGTGAGTGTTGGGAGTTGGAAAGATTGCTCAGTAGTTAAAGGCACTTGCTTGCAAAGCCTGATGGTCTGTGTTCAATTCCCTGTGCCCAAGTTAGGCCAAATACACACCTGGGTAACACCACACAGGCACTTGCATCTGGAGTCCATTTACAGTGCTAAGAGGCCCTGGAACAACCATTTTCTCTTATTCATATTCCTATTCTCTCTCTCTCTCTCTCTCTTCTGTCTGTCTGTCAAATAAATAAATTTTCAAAATGAGTGTGGAGTTGTAGACCAATAAAATTTACTTTTTCAGTAAAAAGCAGATAGGATTTGGTCCATTAGCTGTAGCTCACTAATCTCTTATTTAGAGGATATGAACATCTGTATTACCATTTGTATTACCTTGTGAATAGTGTTCAGCAGTATTTATAGGGTTCTAGTTTAACAATATGAAAAAAAATTAGGTCTTTTGAGGTATGGCCTTATTCTAGCTCAGGCTGATGTGGAATTCACTATGTAGTCTCAGGGTGGCTTCAAACTCATAGTGATCCTCCTACTTCTGCTTCCCAATTGCTGGGATTAAAGACATGTACCACAACTCCCAGCTAATGATATGCAAATATTTTAATATAGATATACTATACTTATAGTGATGACAACTACAAAATTTCTGGACAGTTTGAATTTTGTGGGGCAGTCAACCTTGTGCAACTTTTTTTTCTTAATATATTTTACTTTTACTTATTTAGTTGAGACAGAAAGAGAGAATGGGCACACCATGTCTCTAGCCTACTGCAAACAAACTCGATGCATGCATCACCTTGTGCATCTGGCTTACAGGGGTCCTGGAAAATTGAACCTGGGTACTTTGGCTTTGCAGGCAAGCACCTTAACCACTAAGCCATCTCTTCAGTCCAAACTCTATTTTTATTAATAATTATTAGGCTGAGCTAGAGAGATGGCTTAGCGGTTAAGGCACTCTCCTGCAAAGCCAAGGGACCCATGTTTGATTCCCCAGGACCCACATAAGACAGATACACAGGTGACACATGCATCTGCAGTTCATTTGTAACTGCTGGAGGCCTTGGCATGCACATTCTTTCTCTCTAACTCTCCATCTCTCTCTCTCTCTCTCTCTCTCTCTCTCTCTCTGTTCCTTCCTCTCTTCCTTTCCCTCCCCCTTTCTCTCTCAAATAAATAAGTAAATACATAAATAAATAAAATATTAAAAAATAATTATTATTATTATTAGGCTGGAGAGATGGGTTAGTGGTTAAGGCACTTGCCTGCAAAGGCTATACAACCAGGTTCAATTCCCCAGTACCCCCATAAGCCAGATGCACAAGGTGGTGCATGCATCTGGAATTTGTTTGCAGTAGCTAGATGCCCTGGCATGCCCATTCTCTCTCTATCTGCCTCTCCCTCTTTCATTCTCTCTGTCTCAAACAAATTAATTAAAAATTATCATATATGTTTATATATATGAATTTGAGATTCCAAGAATAGGTTCTGTATAAAATAGCCTCTTGGTGCTGGAGAGATGGCTCAATGGTTAAAATGTTTGCCCATAATGCCTGAAAACCTAAGTTTGACTCCCTAGTACCCATATAAAGCCATATACACAAAATGGTGCATGCAACTGGAGTTAGTTTGCAGTGGCTAGAGGCCCTGATGCACCCAGTCTCTCTGTCTGTCTTCTTTCTTCTGTATCTCTCTGCTTGTAAATAAATAAAAATAAAAAATAATAAAACTAAAAATAGCCTTTTAACACAGAACTATTGCCTTTCAAACAACTCTTATTTCACAATTTTGTATTCCCAAAATATTGCAAAAGTAAACTTACTCTTTGGACGGTAGAAGATGGCTTTTTCTTCTTTTCAACTGTATAAAGACTGATTTCTATGTCACCTTTTGCATTTCGACATTCTTCTTGCACCCTAATAACAAATCAGAGGTAAAAATAATAACAAAGAGGCATAAAGAGAAACCAATAGTGTAAACAAAAATACTTTTAAAATATAAAATTTGGAGCTCAAAAGATGGCTCAATAGTTGTGTATTTTCTGTACAAACAGGAGGACCTGAGGCCTGAAAGACTACTCAAGTTTAATTCCCAGGACCCATATAAACATCTAGGCATGCCCATATACATCTATAACACCAGTCCTGTAGGGGAGGAAATAACTGAAAATTGCTGAAGCTCATGAAAAAAACAGTAAAATTCAAGATCAGTAAGAGACTCTAGCTGAAATAAGATTGAGCTGAAGAATGATGGAGTAGGACACCAGAAATTCTACTGTGGCCAATGATGTTGAGCACAACCTGTCACAGGGGCACCACATAGGTATATAGACATGTATACAGAGCAAACACACACACGCCATATATTTTTTTCAGGTCTGCATTTCAATAAGCACTAATTATGTTCATAATGTCTACTGCCATCTATTCTCAAAAGTTTTTAATCACTCCAAAGAAAAACTCTGTAACTATTAATCAATAACTTCCACATTTATCATACCTCCAGGCCATGAACACCTCTAATTCATGTTATTATGTCTATGAATTTGCCTGATCTAAATATGTAAAAAAATCAAAGATTTGTCCTTTTGTGTTTGACAGAATGTTTTCAAAGTTTATTCACGTTATAGCAATTATCACAAATGTTTGTGATAGCTGAATAAAATTCCATTTATGAACATATATTTGTTAACATTAAATTCCTGATTGATACCTGAGTTGTTTCCACAAACTGGTTACCTTAAATAACTTTGCAATGAACAATGGTGTACAAATATCTATGAGTCCTTGTATTCAAGTGCACTTTTAAAGAAGTAATTACTTCAAATTGTTTTATTGCCAAGCCTCACATTCAGTTCATATGTTAGCTATGCATCCTTTTTTTTCTTGTCTATTGTACCAGAATATAGATAAACAAAAAAGTGAAGTCAAATGTATTTTAATATTTGTTGACTATTCTTTTGACAAAACTTGATTAGGA
Organism: Dipus sagitta; assembly: GCA_036346955.1. Classification (NCBI taxonomy): domain Eukaryota; kingdom Metazoa; phylum Chordata; class Mammalia; order Rodentia; family Dipodidae; genus Dipus; species Dipus sagitta. The sequence continues at coordinate 69,003,728 of CM070776.1, forward strand.
AGATGCATAGTTAAGACAAAATTTATACATTCTCTATCACTTCTCCTAATTTTCTATATGTATTTATTTATTTCTAGTCACTGTTGATTAATATCTAAAGGTGATATTTTAGTAACTGTTAGGATTTACAAATAAGAGTAGTTATTCCTGATTTGGCATTTATCCCAAGGAAGTACTTTTATCCAATGGAAGAAATTTAAATAACATTTTAGTCACATCTACATTGCACTTTCATATTGTTCCAGTATCACACTGATGAGCTCACCCTTAACACCACTCTTGAATATATGGTCCATATATCACTCACCTATCTATCACATGCAACCTATTATGAGTTATAATAATAGTGATGTTTATTTCCTAACCTGGGCTATACCCTCATTTAGTGGGAATAATAGTTTTATTTTTTATTATTCTGCAAAACATTGATCTCAAAGCAGATAAACTTGGAAATAATAAGAATTTGTTGTGGAATGAACTAATTAGAATAACATGGAAAGACTAATACAGGATGCAACCACATTAAAACAGCTAAGTTACTAGGCTAAAAACATAGTTTACTTGCTAAAATAGAGCTTGGGATTTTCATATGATTGTTGCCTTATCAACTTACCTACTAACACCATTATTTAGTTCATTTACCACCACTCTTCTGCTCCATGCCATGAGATCTCGTTCAGTGGCCATTTGGCTCCGAGGAGCATTATTATGCATTTGTCGAACACCTTCAATTTGACCACTACGCCGAAGCCCAATATTTGGGGGAGAAGATATGTCCATATTTGGACTACTCAGAGCTAAATCAAAAGGAAGGAAAAATATAGCATTCTAAGCAAAGACATCAATCTTTATAGTTTGAGGTTCTAAATGAAGTAAAAGTTTCAAAAATCCAACTACTGGGACAGTGGTAGAGTGCTTGCTTAGCATATAAAAGGCTCTAGGTTTGCTCCTTGGCACCAAGAAACAGATAAGACTGCTAGAAGTATCATTATTGTTGCTTCATCCTTCTATATTTATGTACCCTCTTGAAGTACCCATAGTGTTATAAATAAAGTAAGTACATAAAAATGTTGAAAGGGAAGCCGGGCATGGTAGCGCACACCTTTAATCCCAGCACTCTGGAGGCAGAGGTAGGAGGTTTGCTGTCAGAAAGATAGCTCAGCAGTTAAAGGTGCTTGCTTTCTTGGAAACCCTGAATGGCCCAGGTTCAATTATCCAGACTCATGTAAAGCCAGGTGCACAAAGTAGGGTGGGGGGCATGAGTCTGGAGTTCATTTACAGTGGCAAGAGGCCCTGGCATGTCCTTCCTTTCTCTCTCTGTCTTAAATAAAATAAAAGGGGCTGGAGATACGACTTAGTGGTTAAGGTGTTTGCCTGCAAAGCCAAAGGATCTTGGTTCGATTCTCCAGGTCCCACATAAGCCAGATGCACAAGGGGGCGCATGCATGTGGAGTTTGTTTGCAGTGGTTGGAGGCCCTGGTGCACCCATTCTCTCTCTCTCTGCCTCTTTCTCTCTCAAATAAGTAAATAAATAAGAAATATTTTTTAAAAAATAAAATATTCTTAAAAAACTCTGATGCATAGGCATATTTCATATGAAGCAGAAGATATAAGATACAATAGGTAATAATATTATTAAATATAGTAATTATACAAGAATTTCCACTGGTATTAAGACCAAACTACTATATAAATCAATTCAGAAGCTACATCTGTATTCTTTAAGAAGAGGGAGGGCTTTTTGTCTGCTAGCACATTTTCATGCACTCAAGTAAGCTTCTTGACACAGTATGGCCAATTATTAAGGTAGAAGTTTCTACACTGAAGTTGGCTTTAAGCTTGGAAACTGCATAAGGCTGTTTCCACTACAAAAGGGCTAGACTCGTTGTAATACTTATCTCTAGAAACAAAAGATTGCTAATAAATTTAGTAAGAAGAAAACGGCATATTAAAATATACCACCTTTATCTTTTATCAGAAGGTAAGCCACTTTAGACAAAAATGATGAGATTATGATATTTTGGAACTTTTGATATTATAATTATAAACTTGTAATAATGTTTACATTGATAAACATGATATATTCTCATATGTAATAACTTGGTTTAAGTATAATAAATAAAATACATTCTTTTACTTTTCCTTAAACATATGATTACTTACCACCATTAACAGAGTATGGTCTATTAATTGGAACATGTGGAACATCTCCTTCATTAATTAGTCTCAGATCTTGTTCTCTCTGTAACTCCCTTATTATCCCATCAAGAATGCTCTCTTCTTGGTCATTGGTTTGCTGCCCAATTACCTGCTCTACCACCTCACCATCACCTTAATGAAACCAAAAATAAAAAGCCACAGAATTAATTATATTTTAGTACACCTTAAAATCTTCTTGCTAAGGAAACAAACTTCAGTTATAAATTTTGAGAACTGAAATGGGTTTAAAATGAAAACAATGGAGTTGTGGTGGTGCATGCCTTTAATCCCAGCATTCAGGAAGCAGAGGTAGGAGGATAAGCCTGGGCTATAATAAGACCCTACTTCAAAATAAAAACTTTTAAAATAATATAATGAAAGCATATTTCATTTTACCCATGGTCCTACATTACACATTATAAAAAAACTCATCACAAATAATAGTTATTAAAGTTAAATGATCCATTTTAAGGTTTTGTTTGTTTGTTTGTTTGTATGTTTTTGAGGCAGGGTATCACCCAAACTGAGGATGACCTGGAATTCACTCTGTAGTCTCAAGATAGCCTCAAATTCACAGTGATCCTCTTCTTTAGCCCCCCCATGTGTTAGGATTAAAGGTATGTGACAACATGCTCAGCTGATTAAGGGTTTTGATTACTATTTTGTTTTTTGACAAAGGGTCTTGCTCTGTAACCTAAATTGGCCTCGAACTCATGGCAATCCTCCTACTTTCATTCTCTCATGTGTTGAGATTATAGGTGAAAGCTACCATGCCTGGTCTAAATAAGGTTTAAACAAGTTCAACCAGCTACCTGAGATGGTTCACGTCTTTCCTTTGTGAAAAAATCATTCCTAAAAAAAGTTAAAGTAAGGTCTTTAGATCAGTATTTCATTTTTTTCTAACAGCATCAATTTTCTGATAAGCAAAATATATATTTTAATTTATTTTTTGTTTATTTTTGATTTTTATTTATTTGAGAGCGACAGACACAGAGAGAAAGAGGCAGGAAGAGAGAGAGAATGAGAGCACCAGGACCTCCAGCCACTGTAAACAAATTCCAGATGCATGTGCCACCTAGTGCATATGGCTTACGTGGGTCTGGGGGAATTGAGCCTTGAACTGGGATTCTTAGGCTTCACAGGCAAGCGCTTAACCCACTAAGACATCTCCCCAGCCCCCCCCCAAATATTTTTATGATAGGTTGAAATTCACTGTTTACTTCTAAGTGAATTTTTTTTTAATTTGGTAAATGCACCATGTTTTGTAATTAAATCAAGTGATATGTCACAGAGTAAACAAATAATTGAACAAATAAAGTAGAATGAATTCCTTTTTATTTCCTGGTTGATGAAGACTGTATCTTCACAGAAAATATTGACACATATGCAATGCCAGTTCATTGTCATACAAAACTTCATTAAAGGACATAAAAGAATATGCATACCGCATACCATTTTACTCTACAAAGGTAAAATCAAACCTCAATTTCTTAGCAAAGAAAGAAAATTCAGAAAAAGGCATGGTGGTGCATGCTTGTAATCCCAATACTAGGGAGGCTGGTATAGGAGAACTGTGAGTTTTCAGCTGGCCTGGGCTACATAGCAAGAACATGTCACAAAAACAAATAAATAAAAGGGGGGAGGGAAGGAAGGAAGTAATAAGGGAGATTCCATTTGTAAATCTATAACTTACTACCCTATACTTAAATGACACCAATAAATATCAGTATGAAAGTATTCCACAAGAGAGACTAGACAGAAAGTAGTACAGAGCAGAAATATGCCTATTAGAGATCCAGCTGCTTTAATATGGAACACTTATTCCAAAACTAATTTTACAAGCCTTCATGCATTACATTCATCACTACTTCCTCAATACCTTCTATGGTTTTTTTGTATTTAAATTATTTAGGATGCTTTATTTTTCTAGATTGCAGCATTTGAAGTCTCCTCTTCTTAGGTCCATCAACTAAGGACTTTCAAACTGAGATACCAACACAACGATTAATGGGATTTCACCAATTATAAAAGCTTAACACATTAAAGTTAGTAAATTTAACTATTCCTAGATACCAATACTATAAAGAACATGGTAACACATATGTTACTGGTAAGTAAGAAGGTCAAAAAATTAGCTGCTTAAGCATATGTTTATGTTTGTTACCAACCATTTAAATATGTACAAAAGCTAACTAGTGAAAAAGACTATTCTGGTAAAGTAAAAAAAAAAAAAGAAAAAGAAACTATAATTGAACATCTATAGACATAATACACAAAATGTGTGATAACCTGCTCTAGCATTTAATGAGAAACATATCTCAAGGAAAGTTAGCAGTACATTTTATAAAATGTTTTAAATTTGCTTGGGGAGATAACATACCATTGGCCACGTATCCCAATTGTGGTATAAGTTGTTCATCTTTACAATTTTCCCGTCCTGGTACCAGCCGTTGAAATTTTGTAGGATGGGGATTTCCATCGACATCCACCAAGAATGGGGGAGGCATGAGGTGAGGAGCTTGTTGAGTTTGTTCATCTAATACATAGTTGTTGGCATCACGGATAAGTGGTCGATAATCCGTGTGGAAGAACATCTGATCTGGAATCTTCAGGAGAGATTTGACTTTTAGTATTTAACATCCACTGAGAACTTATAAATTAGACCCTTATTTTCATTCCTAGTATACACATGCTTCTTGAATTAGCCAAATTATTTACAAATTTCTGTGATTTGCATTATTTGTAGCTCTACATTTTATTTCTCTAATTAGAATACAAAGAAGTAAAACAACAGTCTATTAAAGTTTGATATTTTGACTTAAGTTATTTTTTAAAAAGTATAAATCTATATAACTAACTTATATTTTTCTAATTTTTATTCACATAAGGATAGATGAAGTATAATGTGCATAGTAAGAAAGGTAAAAACCAATCATATCAATGATACTTAAACCTAATTACAAGTATTGAGTTACCCTCAATACTTTTGGAGTTCTCTTCCCACTCTAAGGTTCCTTAAACTACCCTGAATTCATAGCTAATAAAATATAAAATACCGTGCTGGAGAGATGGCTTAGTGGTTAAGATGCCTGCCTGCATTGTCTAAGGACCCAGGTTTGACTCCCCAGTACCCATGTAAGCCAGATGTACAAGGTGGCGCATGTGTCTGGAGTTTGTTTGCAGTAGCTAGAGGCCCTGCTGTACCCATTCTCTCCCTCCCCTCCCTCCCTCCATCAGTGTGTGTGTGTGTGTGTGTGTGTGTGTGTATGTACCAAGTTCTTTCTCCCTCTCTCTCTCTCTGTCTGTCAAATAAATAAAATATTAAAAGAATAAAAATTAAAAACTAGTTTTCAGAGTGCTGTGGTCATGGAAATCTGGGGATGCTGACATGGGAACAATTGCTAACATGTTCCATTTCTTCATTTACTGTTGCAACACATAAAGGATATGTATGTATGTGTATAGATACACACACACACACACACACACACAGAGTCAGCCTGGGCTAAATAGTATACCCAGTCTTAAAAGTGGGTTACAGGGTCTGGGGAGAAGGCTTAGCAATTAAGGTGCTTGCCTGTGAAGCCTAAGCACTCAGGATCAAGTCTCTAGGTCCCACATAAAGCCACATGCACAGTAATGCAAGTGCACAAGGTTGCACATGCACACAAGTGGCACATGTGTCTGGAGTTCTATTGTACTGGCTGGAGGCCCTGTCTCACCAATTCTCTCGATCTCTCTCTCTCTCTCTCTCTCTCTCTCCCTCCTTCCCTCCCTCCCTCACACACACACACACACAAATCAAAAGGCAGTCTATTTGGCTTGCCTCAAAAGAAAAAATGAATGAGGCAGCAAACTCACCCAATCATAGAAACTGTTGAATGGTCTCACTCATCTGCGGCTTCTAAACGGGATCAGCCTGAAATGCTGACATACCTAATAGCCATCTCCAGGACTGGACAATAGGGAGGGTAGGGTTTGAGGGGAGAGTAAAAGGGGGACAGACACAAAACTGGGCCCAAATGGAACTGGTACCATAAAATCCTTTATCCTGGAAGACAGACTAAAAGGTTGAACCCTCATCAGGACCTTAGAGGGAACACCTGAATCAAAGGGCCCTGGAGAGGGTGAGATGAAGGCTAACCTTAATTTTCTCCTGTTTCTCTCTCTATTTTTTCTTTCTTTTTTATATTTTATTTCTTTTTCTTCTTTCTTTTCCCTTGGTGCTGGCCTGTAACTCAGAGTACCAGGATGCGGTGAACACCCACCATGAGCTGTTGATCAGAGTCCTACAAGGTTTCCCAAAACAAGACAGACTTCTGTCAGAGCACTTGATTACCCACCAGATGTTAATGGTAAGACCCTACTGCTGAAGACACCATGTGCTGTTGGTACAGAATATGGAGAGACCTGGCTGGAATCTGGAAGAGACCCAGACCCCAGACAGTTAGCCTGTCTAGTGCTAGAAGGCACTACATGAGCTACTGGGGGAAAGTGGCCAACAACTGTACAAGCAACTCAAGGTCTAAGCTACTCAGAAGCAAACAACCTGATGTGATGTTCACACAAGTGCAATAGTGGCACAGTCATGGTGGGTAACCAACTACTCTTGGATTGGCTAACAGATCTGCTCAGTGGAAAGGAACCCATATCTGGAAGTGAGATACAAGTCAGAATCATATCCAGATGACGAGTTTGTTCTCCAATATCAAGCTCCCACCAATCTTGGGCTACAAGAAGGTATACACCCATTAAATTCTCTCATAACTAACAATGGTTACCCCATTTAACCTGTGCTGACTTCACTCTCCATTGAATAATCTGCTTCTCTTTTTCAGATGGAAGTAGTAGCTGAGGAGAGAAACAGCCCACTGGACTTCACCAGAGCCCCAGTTGAAACCATAGAGGAATTGGGGAAATGAGCAAGAGTGCTGTTTTCTCGGTGAACCTAATATCAGCATAAAGATGAAGGAGCAGACACTCAACTCCTACCGAACCAGAGATCCAGAGGCTCCTAAGAGCCTATCAGTGAAACAGACCTAAAATGACCCCAACATGGCTTAGGGAAATTCATGGAAGAGGGGCAGAAAGATTATTAGAGCCACAAGTTGGGACATTATGTACAGAAACATTGCCTCTTCCCTATAACTGATGGCTACCCCCACAATACATGACCCACAATCCCCATGGGGATGACCTGTACCCCCAAGGAGCAGGGTCCCTTTAGAGGGGGTGCTTGGATGAGGGAAAGGATGCTGTTTACATACTGAGTATGTCTATAACTAGTACATACATAAAGCCAGATGTACAGTGGCACATGCATCTGGAGTTCCTTTGCAGTGGCTGGAAGCTCTGGTACACACATTCTCTCTCTCCCTCTCTCTCTCTCTCTTTCTGTGCCAGGCATGGTGGCACAGGTCTTTAATCCCAACACTTGGGAAGCAGAGGTAGGAGGATTGCTGTGAGTTTGAGGCCAGCCTGAGACTCTATATTGAATTCCATGTCAGCCTGGGCTAGAAGGAGACCCTACCTTGACAAACAAAAATGTGTGTGTGTGTTGTGAAAGCAAAGTGATTAATTTAAGTATCAATGCGAGGTAAAACAGCCAACTAAACAAAACAATCAAATTATTCAGTGACAAAATGTTTAGTTCCAATTTACAATAAGTAGAGGATACATTGTAACTACTACACATAGAAGGGAGCTGTGAATATGATATGTGAAATGATTTTCTAATACATTTATATACACACACACACACTCACTCTCTCTCTCTCTCTCTCTCTCTCTCTCTCTCACTGCCAAGCAGTAATGGGAGTTTTTAAAGAAAATCTTCTTATTTTGCATCAATTGACATACAATAACCCTTATTCATTAGAAGACTTCAAAAAAATTTGTGGACTAATCCAAGATGGTGGACAACACACAGGCATTGACAGCTAGAATCTCCATGAAATAAACTGGGGAAAGCTGGAAAACTCCTATCAAAAGAGGCAGGTGGGACTGGAGAGATGGCTTAGCAGCTAAGTCATTTCCCTGCAAAGCCAAAGGACCTGGTTTCAACTCTCCAGGACCCACGTAAACCAGATGCACAAGGGGGTACATGCATCTAGAGTTCGTGTGCAGTGGCTGAAGGCCCTGGTATGTCCATTCTCTCTCGCTCTCTCTCTCTTGCTCTTTCTCTCTCTCAGATAAATAAGTAAATAAAATATATTTTTTTTAAAAAAAGAGGCAGGTGATGGCTAAATATCTCCAGTCTAATAGTAAAGTAAAAGAGGGAACTTTTAAAAGCAGAACAGAAAACATACAGACTCCATCATGCAAGGATTGTGGCACCTGGGGAGCTCTCCACTCCCAGGGAAAGGAAGTGATCAGAATCATAATCAGGACAGAAAGCTTCAGAAAATTGTGAATGCGCTCTCAGAAAGAGACATTTTAAGGAGAAAGAAGGATGGATAGGCAAAAGTTATACACAGCAGCAGCAGCAGCAATAGGAAGGGAAGGAGAAATACTGGAAATACCCTTTCTTTCTGGCACCTTACAGGAGCAGTAGTGAGATGTCATCTTAAAAGACCACTCATGAGTCAGCAGGGTGGCCCCAGACTCTCCAGGAACCACACTACTGGAAATCTCTTAGAGCAAGTTTTTCAGGACTACAAGCTGAAAGCTGGCAACTACATAGAAGGAACCTTGCATCCAAACCCTACAATTCTCAATAAAGTAGATATCTGGTTGGAAAGAGAGTACTCAAAGAACATAGAGCCAGTTTCTAAGCAGTATACCAAAGTGGGAAAACATGGGGGGGGATGGCAGCACTCAAATGTACTCCTGAAGGACCACCTAAAAAAGTGTGATGAATATCTGTGTCCTGACTGGTGAAGGATGATTGAGAGTGAGACCAACATCTGTCCTTTAATCTTGAAAAGTACCACCTAGGTAGGTAACAGGAATCAGGAATGAATGCTGAGAAATTCAAAGCTGTGTTAGCAATCAGGGAGACTATATTCAGACTCTATATACATTCATCCGGCTTTCTGCCATTCACACTTATTCTTCCTTTATTTAATATCCCTATATCATATGTTCTACTCTACTCTCACACTTATTGATTCTCTCTGCTCTCAACTTTTTCTTATTTTATTTTCCTTTAGATAGGTTTTCCCAAAGAACAAAAGCTTAGTTTGGCTTATGAGTTCTCTGTATCTCAGCCTCCAGAAACCTGGAAATCTTCAAGATTATCTGATGGCATTCCTTTATCTATCTATTTTAATTTTACCTCTAGCCAAAACTATGAACACATCTTCTTGTCTCTATGTGTCTATGTCCCAACCCTCCTTATCAATTCAAGAAAAATCTGTTTGTTTTCCTTTCCACTCCTACCCACACTAAATAATAATTGTAAGTGAAATAAATACCAGTATTCTTTTAGTTCCTAAAATGAGTAGAACTTAAGGAGTGATTTTTTTTTTTGAGGTAGGGTATTGCTCTAGCTAAGCCTGATCAAGAATTCACTATGTAGTCCCAGGATGGCCTCAAACTCACAACAATCCTCCTACCTCAGCCTGATGAGTGCTGGGATTAAGGGTGTGCACTACCACACCTGGCTTAAGGAGAATAAAATTACTTGAGGAGTACTGTGTGTTTATAATGACACCTTTCATATTGATCAGTTTTGCAGACAGTATTCCACATTTAGGGAAGTATGGGGAATTGACCCAATCACCAGTCAACCAGAGAAAAATGACACTTCAATCCTACTAAAACTTGTCCCCTATTGAACATGAAAATAATTCCACTGAAAGAAAAGGATGATTAAAAAAAAAATCAATACAGCCAGGCATGGTGGTGCACATCTTTAATCCCAGCACTCAGGAGGCAGAGGTAGGAGGATCACCGTGAGTTTGAGGCCACCCTGAGACTACAGAGTGAGTTCCAGGTCAGCCTGGGCTAGAGTGAGACACTACCTCAAAAAAAAAAAAAATACACCAGGCATGGTATCACATGCCTTTAAACCTAGCACTTGGGAGGCAGAAGTAGGAGGATCATGTGAGTTCCAGGCTACCCTGAGACTACCTAATGAATTCCAGGTCGGACTGGGCTAGTGTGAAAACCTACCTTGAAAAAACAAAACAACAAAAAAAAAAAAAAAACATACAACCAACAACCTAACACAAGACACATAAAAAACCAAGACAAAATGACTTCTCCAAAAATTATGAATTATGCAGTTTTGTCTTCCAATAAGAGTGAACTAAATGAAAGCCCAAAAAATAATTCAAATTGAATTCCAAAATGAAAGCACAATAAGCTTTGTGACCCTGACCAAGCAAATTGCTGAACTGGAAGCAACTCATCAAAAAACAACTGCAAAAATGAAATCCACATAGCCTTCATCACTAGCCATAGCTTAATTGAGGAAAACCACAGAGACCTCAAAAGAGAGTTAAATGAACTAAATAAAGGCAAGTCAACAAATAGAGGATCTCAACAACCAGCTGATTAACATTAATGAAGATATGATCAAACGCAAAAATGAATTTCCGAAAGCTTCAAGAAAATCTGACCTCGACCTGAAATTGGACACAAAAAAGAGATGGACATGATACACAAAAACATAACAGAAAACAAAAATCAAATAAGCCTTTTACAAGCCTCCATAGATGACCTCACAAACAGACATAATCAAGTGGAGGATGGAACCTCTGATCTGGAAGACAAGACAAAAGAAATTGATCAAGTGTTCAAAAACTTTGATAAATTCAAAAATTCATGCAAGTGGCTATGAGGGAATTGTGGGATACCATAAAACAACCAAACATCTGGATCACAAGTATTCCAGAAGGGGAAGAAATGCAAACCAGAGGCTTAGAGAACATATTCAACATAATTACTGAAGAAAAATTTCCCAATATCACATTAGAAAGGCCTATCCAGATACAAGAATCTCCCAGAACACCAATCAGGACCAAAGAAGAGACTTTCCAAGGCATGTCATAGTTAAAACTCTAAACAATGAAAACAGAGAAAGAGTGCTAAAAGCAGTAGGAGAGAACCAACTTTATATACAAAGGCAATCCCATCAGTTACCTCAGATTTTTCAATGGAAACCATGAGAGCCACAAGGGTTTGGAATGGAACTTCAAAGCCTAAAAATCTACGGCTTCAAACCCAAACTACTATACACAGCAAAAGAAAAGAAAACTTTCCATGACAAAGGCAGCTTTATGATTATATGAACACAAATATTCAAACCTCCAGAGAATATTTCAGTGACTATTCCACATAGAAGTGTTGAACAACCAACTTCAAGAGCCTACAACAGAAAGAACACAATAACCAAAACCAGAGCAGGTACAAAACCATTCAAAGAACAAGAAAGCACCAAACCCCATAAAGCCTCCAACATGGCAGGGATTAAATTTGAACTTCACAGTTATAACATTAAACATTAATGGACTTATCTCACCCATAGAAAGATACAAGTTAACAGGGTGGATCAGAAAAATGGACCCTTCTATCTGCTGGATAGAAAATGACTTTCCAAGCAAATGGAAATAAATAAGCTGGTGTGGCTATATTAATATCTGATAAAAATAGACTTCAAGCCAAAAGTAAATAAAGGGCTGGAGAGATTGCGTAGTGGTTAAGGCACTTGCCTGCAAAACCAAAGGACTGAGTTTGATTCCTCAGGAACCATGTAAGCCAGATGCTTAAATTGGAGCATGTGTCTGGAGTTCATTTAGAGTGGCTGGATGCCCTAGTGCACCCATTCTCTCTTTCTCTATCTATCTCTCTCTCTCTCTCTCCCCCCCCCTCTCAAATGAATAAATAAAAAATAAGAAAAAAAAATTTAAAGTTAACAAAAAGAACAAAGAAGGCCACATTTTACTCATCAATGGAACAATCCAACAAGAGGACATCACAATCATAAATCTATATGCATAAAACATAGGCGCACCACATTTTATAAAGCAAAACCTACTTGACAACAAATCTTTTATAAAGCAAAACCTACTTGACAACAAATCAGAAGTAAATTCTAATACCATCATAGTAGGGGACCTCAATACCCCATTATAATCGTTAGACAGATAATCCAAGCAGAAAAATCACAGGAAAATAATAGAACACCACTGAGCAATTACAACCTAACAAATCTACAGAATGTTCCACCCCAATTCCACAGAATACATATTCTTCTCAGCAGCCCATGGAACCTTCTACAAAACAGATTATATATTAGGGCATAAAGCATGCCTCCATAAATTCAGGAAAATTGACCTAACTTTCTGCATCATACTAAACCACAATGCTTTAAAACTAGAAATTAACAAGAGAGACAACAGAAATTGCACCAGCTCCTACTGAACAAAGAATGGGTCATGGAAGAAAGCAGAAAATAAATAGTAAAAATTTCTGGAACTGAATGATAACAAAACTACATCCTACCAAAACTTATGTGACACAATGAAAGCAGTCTGAAGGGGAAATTTTATAGCATAAAATGCCTTTATTACAAAGAGAAAGAGATCTTAAATTAATAACCTAACCATCCACCCAAAAACATCAGAGAAACAAGAACAATCTAACCCTAACAGTTCCAGATGGAACAAAATAATTAAGACTAGAGCACAAATTAATGGATGGAAAACTAAGAAGCAATTAATAAAATTGATGAGAGCTGGAGAGATGGCTTAGTGGTTAAGGTGCTTGCACGCTGGCATATGAAGCCTAAGGACCCATGTTCAAACTCTCTCCAGTTCCCACATAAGCCTGACGCACAAATGTGATGCTAGTGCAAGGTCACACAAGCGCACTGGATGGCACACAGGTATGGAATGAGAATGCAGTGGCTGAAACCTTGTTGCACCAATTCTCTCTCTCTTTCACTCCTTAAAAAAAAAACTGAAAAATAAAAGAAAATTGATGAAACAAAGAGCTGATTGTTTAAAAATAATAAACAAGATTGGTGATCCCCTGACCAATTTGATCAAATGAAAAACAAAGAAGTCTTGTTAACAAAATTGGAAATGAAAAGGGGGAGTTCACAACAGACATCAATGAAATTGGAAGAATCATTAGGACATATTTCCAAAACTTCTACTCACAAAAGTGGATAGCCTACAGGAAATGAACAAATTCCTATATACATACCCTCTACTAAAATGAAGTCTAGAGCAGATAAATGTGCTAAATAAACCTATTACATCTATCTAAATGTAATGAAAAACCTCACTAGGGGCGGGCGTGGTGGCACATGCCTTTAATCCCAGCACTCGGGAGGCAGAGGTAGGAGGATTGCTGCCAGTTCGAGGCCACCCTGAGACTCCATAGTGAATTCCAGGTCAGCCTGGGCTAGAGTGAGACCCTACCTCAAAAAACAAAAAAGAAAAAAAAAGTCAAAACAAAACAAAACAAAAACCTCACTAGAGGGCTGGAGAGGTGACTCAGTAGTTAAGACATTTGCCTACAAAGCCTACAACACAGGTTCACCAGCACGCACATAGAGCCAGATACAAAAAGTAGTGCATGCGTCTGGAGTTTGTTTGCAATGGGTGGAATATGCCCATTCTCTCTGTCTCTCTTCTCTCTATCTCTCCTTGTAAATAAATATCTTTTTTAAAAACTCACTAAAAGGAAAAAGTCCAAGACCTGATGGATTCTTAGCAAAATTCTACCAAAACTTGATCAGAGGACTAAAATCACTTTTACTCAAGTTATTTCACATAATCTGAGAACAGGGAATTCTCCCCAACTCCTTCTATGAAGCTAGCATCACCATAATAACAAAACCAAACAGAGACAAAACAAGAAAACTAGAGACCTATATCCTTGATGAACTTAGATGCAGAATACTGAACAAAATCCTCACAAAGGGAATTCAACAACACATCAAAAGCACTATATACCTCCATCAAATAGGTTTCATCCCAGGGGGGTAAAGGGACAGTTCAACATATGGAAATCAATTACTGTAATACACCACATAAGTAAACTTAATAACAAGAACCACATGAACATTTCAATAGATGCAGAGAAGGTCTTCAACAAAATACAACATCACTTCATGATTAAAATTTTGAAGAGATTAGGCATGGAGAGCTTATATCTCAACATAATTAAAGGCTAAATACAAAGCGCATAAAGCCCAAATCACACTTAATGGTGAAAGACTCAAGAACTTCCCATTAAGACTGAGAACAAGGCAGGGGAACCAGGGCTGGAGAGATGGCTTAGCAGTTAAGGTGCTTGCTTGCAAAGCCTAAGAATGTCTGTTCGACTCTCCAGGTCCCACATAGCCAGACTCATGCTGATGCAAGTGCACAAAGCCACACATGCACACACGGGGGTGCACTCATCTGGAGTTCATTCCCAGCAGCTGGGGACCTGGCATTCCCATTCTCTCTCTTCCTCTCTGCCTCTGTCTCTCTCTTCTTCCTTCTCTCTCTGTCTCAAAATAAAAATAATATAAAATGAAATAATAAAAAACAAGGGTGCCCACTCTCACCACTGCTGTTCAACATAGTACTAGAAATCCTAATCCAAGCAATAAGTCAGTGGGGAGAAAAAAGGATACAAGAGGTCAAGAAGTTAAACTACCCCTATTAACAGATAACATAATAGTATACATTAGTGACCCAAAAGACTCTACCATAAAACATCTCAAGGTGATAAATTTCTTCAGCAAAGTGGCAGGATACAAAATCAACACACAAAAATTAGAAGCCTTCCTATACACACACAAAGAAATCAGCAAGGCTGTCCCATTACCAACCAGTAGCCACAGAATAATTAAATACCTTGGAATAACACTAACCAATTATGTGAAAGACCTATATACTAAAAACATAAAAACACTCAAGAAAGAAAATGAGGACAGCAAGAGAAGATAGAAGGACCTTCCAAGTTCCTGGATAGTTAGAATTAATATTGTGAAAATGATAATCCTACCAAAAGCAACATACAGATGCAACAGAATACCAATTGAATTCCCAGCATCATTCCTCAGAGAGATAGAAAAAGTATTCTCAAAATTTATTTGGAATGGAAGAGGGCCTTGGGTATTCAAACATATCCTCAGCAAAAGAAACACCTCTGGAGGATCATTATACCTGATCTAAAGCTACACTATAAAGCCATAGTAACAAAAACAGCATGTAACCACCCCATCAGACCTCAAAAGGGCCCCAGCTGAAACTAAGAATAATTGGAGAAACAAGCAAGGGTGCTGTTTTCTTGGTGAACCTGGTACCAGCACAAGGGTGAAGGAGATTGACACAGAGAACAATCAACTCCTACCAAACCAGATATCCAGAAACACAGAGGCCCCAAGACCTCATCACTGAAGCAGACCTAAAGTAAACCCAACATGGCTCATGGAAATTTGTGGAAGAGGAGGCGGAAAGAATGTCAGAGCCACACATTGGGTCATGATACAGAGACATTTCCTCTTACCCACAACTGATGGCTAACCCAACAATGCACAATCTATATACCCCAACAAGATGGGTCCCTGTGGAGGGGGGAGGACAGGAAGGAGGCTAACAATGGTATCAACTTGACTGTATTCACTGAGTACAAAACTAATAAAATAAATAATTAAACAAACAGACATATAGACCAATGAAACAGAACTGAAGACCCAGCCCTTTGTTTGTATAGCTACTTGATCCTTGACAAAGGAGCCAACAATGTACACAGGAGAAAAGACAAGTGTCTTCAACAAATGGTGCCTAGTCAAACTTGATAACCACATGTAGAAAAATGAAACTAGGGCTGGAGAGATGGCTTAGCGGTTAAGGCATTTGCCCGTGAAGCCTCAGTACTCAGGTTCCATTTCCCAGTACCCATGTAAGCCAGATGCACAAAATGGTGAATGCATCTGAAGTTTGTTTGCAGCAGCTGGAGGCTTTGGCATGCCCATTCTCTCCCTCTTCCCCCCTTTGTCTATCTCCTTACAAATAAATAAATAAAATATTTTAAAAGAATTTTATAAAATGAAACTATATTCATTCCTTTCAACATACACATAAATCAAGTGCACACAGATTAAAGACCTCAACATAAGACCTGAAACTCTTAATTGCCTGGAAGAAAAAAAAATAGGGGAATTCTCCACAATATAGGAGTGGGAAAAGATTTCCTGAACAACACTCTAATAGCCCAGAAAATTAAACAATCACTCTACCAGTGGGTGATCTCATGAAACTAAAAAACTTTAGTACAAACATACCATAAATAGAACCAACATACTACCCACAGAATGGGAGAAAATCTTCACCAGCTATGCAACTGACAGAGGTCTAATATCTAGAATCTACAAAGAACTCAAGAAACTAAGCAATAAAAAAATCTAACAATCCACTCAGAAATGGGACAGAGAACTTAATAGGGAATTCTCAAAGGAAGAAATACAAATGGCTATTACCTACGAAAATGTTCAATATCTTTAACCATCAGGGAAATGTAAATTAAAACAACTATGAGACTCTACCTTATGGCAGAAAGGATGGCAATCATTAAAAATATCAAACAACAGTAAATGTTTGCAAGGAGGTGGCGAAAGAGGATCCCTCATTCACTGCTGGTGGGAGTGCAAATGTGTACAACCACTATGCAAATCAATATGAAGACTCCTGAAAATATAAAAATATGGCTACCAACAGACCCAGCTATTCCTTTACTGGGAATCTACCCTAAAGGCTCTAACCTTCACTGCAGAGATATTTGCTCAACCATGTTTATAGCTGCTCAATTCACAATAGCTAAGAACTGAAATCAACCTAGATGCCCATCATTTGACAAGTGGATACTGAAGATGTGGTGCATATACACAATAGAGCCCTACTTAGCACTAAGGAAAATGATATAATAAACCTTGTAAGAAAACAGATGCACTTGGAACAGATAATACTAAGAGTACTCACACAAGCACAGAAAGGGAAATGCCACATGTTCTCTTTCATTTGTGCTTCCTAAACTGGAAGAGCTGCAAGGCATACCTGACAGGAAACTCAAGGGACAGACAAGAGGGATGGAAGGGGAACAAAAGGGCAAGGGGAGACAAACAGAAAACCAAATCCAAAATGAATTGGTACCATAGAAACCTTCCTCCTGGATTGCAGGCTAAAAGATATAAATGTCAGTAGGAACCTGAAGGGATCATCTGGTAAGAAGGGCCCTAAAGAGGTTGGCATCATGGTCAGCTTCAGTTTCTGGGATGAACTTGCAAATCAGATACAGTTTATGTGGAATGGATGCTATTGAAGCTTACAGATGTAGAGGAAGTTCCAAAATGAAAGAATAAGCTGCCCCCCCCCCCATTCACAGGTCCACAGACAGAAAATCCACCATCAGCACCATAAGCAAGCACACTCTAGGAACCCAGCAGAACTCAGACTGCTCTCTGCATGCCTTTAGACTGGAATTCCAGCTCTACCTCCATATCTTAAGGTTGGACACCAGGTTTCACCCACAGTAATGTCTCCTCCAGCCAAATGGCTGGAGATCTAAATTACAAGTTTAATAAACTCTTGAATCTATTAGGGGACATCCATTCAAACTACCATAGGTGGGATGAAATCTAACCCTAAAACATTTGGCTCTGGCTTATAGGCCCTAGTATCAGAAATTGGATATAACCCACATTGATTGGAAAGACTATGAGGTCCTCAAAATAAGACAGGCTTCTGCAAAATCACTTGACTACTCACTTGAGGTGAAAGCTAAGACCCTGTTACTGAAGATGCCACATGCTGACAACCCAGAACATCTACAGACCTGGCTGAATCTGGAAGGTAGCCAGCTACCAGATGGTTAGCCCTTATAGTGCTAAAAAGGACTACATGGATTGCTGAATGAAAATGGCCAACAAGCCAGGTGTGGTGGCGCATGCCTTTAATCCCAGCACTCAGGAGGCAGAGGTAGGAGGATCACCATGAGTTCAAGGCCACCCTGAGACTACAGAGTGAATTCCAGGTCAGCCTGGGCCAGAGTGAGAACCTACCTCGAAAAACCAAAAAAAAAAAAAAAAAAAGAAGAGAAAGAAAGAAAGAGGCCAACAACACTGTGAGCAAGCAGAAGAACCTGCTATATGCAAGCAACTAGCCTGAAAAGAGGTATACACCTATGCAATAGTGGCATACGGACTAGGTGGGTAAGAAATGGCTTTCTAATTGTCTAAGAGATCTGCTCAGTGGAAAGGAACTAAGAGCTGGAGCTGGAAACCAAGTCAGAATCCTATGGAGACCAACATTATGGACACCAATGAGTACCTCCCACTATTGTTTTCCCAAAATTGAGGCTACACCCACCAAAATCTATCTAAATTAGCAATGCTTATCGCCTTTAACCCATGCTGATCTCACTCTCCCTTGGAGAATCTGTTTTCCTTTTTCAGAAAGCAGCAAGAACCAGGGACAACCAAAACCTATAAACAAGACAAGAGATAGCTTATTCCATGTGATCAGGTGAACAACCCCAGCTAAGGCCCAGGTACAAACACAGAGGAACCAGTAAGAAGAGTAAGAGTGATGCTTCCACACATAGCCTGACAACCTGCACCATGATGAAAGAGAAAGACACTGAGGATAGTTAAAATGTGCTGAAGCAGAAATACAGATGCTGCTGAGAACTCAACACTCAAATAGAATTAAAGCATACCCACCATGGCTCAGGAGATATTGCAGAAGAGGGGGAAGGAAGAATGTAAGAGCCACAGGGTGAATGGGAATATACAAAGGCATTGCCCCCCGCCCCCACAATGACTGACTGCTGCTCATACAACCCATTACTTACAGCTCCATTGTGAATAATAGCAAACCCACTAAGGAGAGCCCTCAGTGGAGTGAGGACAGGGAGGATAGAAATAATAGTACCAACATACAATGTATGAACACAAATTTCAACTTAATTACAGAAAAAAGATTAAAGTTATGTTTTTGAATTAAAAATGGATGAAATTGGAGACAATTATATTAACAAAATTAAGATAGCTTCAGAAAAGCAAATATGGCATGTTTTCCATTATCTGTGGTTCCTAGATTTTATAAACATACATGAAATCATTTATATATATGGCATGAAAGCAAAAACAAAAGTTTCTAGGGGAACATAAGATACTAATGGAAAGGGGGAGTGAGAAAGGAGATAAGAAGTGGTATGAAAATGTCCATATGTATAAATACAATGATATTTATATCTGTGAATGATACAATTTTAAAATACTTTCTCCAGCAAAAATTAAATATACTAACCTTTTCATAGTATTTACTGCATCCAAAACCAAAAAGCAACAAGTGCCCATGAGAATCTGTGCAGGCAAAATGGTTTCCATCTGGTGAAAATTTACAATCAAATACTGCACCATGACCTTGGCCTTCAATCTGAAATTCAAATGAGTCTTTTAAATAGTTTTAAGGGCCATTTTCAATAGTAAATAGGCAAAAGCTTCCCCTTGCTAGTAACTTGGATTCTGTGATACATCAATGTATTGTCTGGCTTCTGTAATCCAGAACTCTAAATACATCTGCTTGTCAAATAACCTTCTGACAACTAAGCTATATGGGGTAAATCAGAGACAGATATAATCACTTTTATGATCAATAAGTCATAATTTAAACAATGATTTTTGTTATTTTTGTTACATTTAAAATCTAAAATTAAGAAATTTGTCTGAAGGAGTTTTAAACTTAAGGGTCAGAATCTGGAAAATTCTCACAATAATATAACAGTTATGCTGAAAGTTCTCTCAACTGGACTTATTCTCAAGCCTTGAATCATTCTCTGAATTATTACCAATTAAAACACAGATGAGAAATGATTCCTTTGCATTAGGTAGACACACACACACACAGTTTTTTTTTTTTTTTTCTTTTTCCTGAGGCAGGATCTCATTCTATCCCAGGCTGACCTGGACCTCATTCTATAGGCCCACGCTGATTTTGAACTCATGGTAATCTTCCTACCTTAGCCTCCCCAGTGCTGGGACTAAAGGCTTGTGCTACCATTTTCAACTCTGCACTAGGTATAATTCAATTACTGAGTTAGAACTAAATAAACATATTGCTCTTACCATATTAAAGTAATTTCGAATTTTGGTCCCCCGATCAAGATCCCAAATAAATATGTTCCCATCATGACCGGCTGAAAGTATGATCCTTTGATCAAATGGATGTGCTTCCAGAACAAACACTTCATCATCATGTCCCTATGATAAAAAACAAGACCAAATATCTGGTTTATTTGTGCTAAAACTATAAGAGTACTATCAATTTGAGACAAATTCTTGAATATCAATTCAATGGCATTTGCTAATGTCCACTTGATCATAGCTTTCAGAGAGAATTTCCAACGTGCATAAATTTGATTTTATAAAATATGCCATAGGCAGAAGAGCCAGAAGTGTGCTTGACACTAATTAAACAGTCCCTTGAAATATAATTGGATATCTAAGGATCCTATTTTTGAAAAGCCACAGAAAATGTGACAAGCCAGGCATAGTAAATGCCTCCTGTACTCCCAACATTTGGGAGGTGGTGGCAGGAAGGTTAGGAAGCCAATATCATCTTTGACTATGTAGAAAAGAAGAAAAGAAGTAAAGAAGGGAGGAAGGGAAGGAGAAAGGGAGGGAAGGAAAAAAAGAGGAAGGAAGAGAGGCAGGTACACAGAATCACCAACATTCAATGTTGCCACAATAACAAAACTTCATTGATTTTCACCCAACACCCTTTATCATTGGAATTAAGACTGTATTGAAGGGCTGAGAAAATGGCTGTGGTTAAAGGCATTTGTTGGAAAAGCCTTCCAGCCCAGGTTCAATTCCATTATGACAACACACATTTGCAAATAAAAAAATACCAAACAAACTGTATTTTGGAAGATCCCATGATACATTCAAAGGAGAAGTGGTGGTGTCTAGGCTCTGTTTCTACCTGCAGTTTCTATTTACGATGGTAAGTGAAAAAAAAAATTGCTGCTACAAAATAAGTTTATGTACTTCCACACTGTTTTATGCTTTCTCTTCAGTAAATCAAATTATATCAATACATAGAGACCTTAGATCAGGATAAATATGGTTCCTACACATTTGCACATGCAGCTTGTAAGCCAGTAACTTTTTGTTTTACATTTAAAAAATGTTTTTAAAAGCACTAAACAGGGCTGGAGGGATGGCTCAGTGGATAAGGCATTTGCCTGCAAAGCCAAAGGACCCACGTTAGATTCCCCAGGACCCACGTTAGCCAGATGCACAAGGGGGCGTACACATCTGGAATTCGTTTGCAGTGGCTGGAGGCCCTGGCACGCCCATTCGCTCCCTCTCTCCCCCCCTTCTCCCCTCTGTCAAATAAATAAATAAATAAATAAAAATAAAATATAAAAGCACTAAACAGAAAACAAAATAAACAAGATGTGGTGGCACATACCTACAATCCCAACACTCAGTAGGCTGAGGCAGAATGACTGCAAGTTCAAAGCCCCCATGGGACTACATGGCAAGTTCTAGAAAATCTGGGCAACATAGTAAGACAGTACTTCATCAAAACAAAACAAACCATAAAAAAAGAAATCCTGGGATTATAGGCATGGGCTACCATACCCAGCTGCCTCCAGGTTTTTCCTCATTCATCTAGCTATTGCTTACACAAACTGTTCACTCAAGATAGAAAACAGACTACCTTTAAAACAATAACAGTAAAAAAAAAAAACTATAAACTTTACTAAAACAAATTAACATATATTGTTGAGTGCATAATAAATATGGATAAATACAAGATCTTGAAAGAATCTTTAAAAATTACTTATTCAAAGGCTATTAAGATATAGAAAAGAAGCTAAGACTTAAATGGCTTGCCTCCTAGAATAATGTACTCCTTGAACTGTTGTTTATTGCCCATATCATTCTAAAGCTCCTGGGTTTAATGATCCTCCTACCTCAGCTTCCTGAGTGCTGAAAGTACAGGCAAGCATCACTTCAAAGGGTTTAAATAATTCCTTTCCATTGTTTTGGTGATAAAGAAAGCAGCTCACAGCTCACACGAGTGGCAAGAGCCTCATCAAAGAGCTACAATCTCGGAGTCTGACTGTTTCAAAGACATGTGTGTGTTTCTGTGTGGAGGGAGGAAAGGAGAGAGAGAGAGAGAGAGTTTGTGTGTGTGTGTTTGTGTGTTCTGATCTAAGTACAAGAATGCTGGTGCCACAGTGTGCATATGAAGGTCAGGGAACAACTTTCAGTTATCAGTCCTCATATTCTACCTTGTTTGGTGAGACGTGTAGCAGTTAGCTTCTCATTGCTAGGGCAAACACCCAACCACAGCAGCTTATGTGAGGAAAGGATTTCTTTCACACTTACAGTTTCAAGAGGAAGCTTCATCATGGTAGAGGAAGCTGATACATTTATAATGCACCCTCAGTAGAGAGAGAGAGAATAGCAACAGCAGGTGCTTTTAACACACTAGAGATAAACTAATCAACCTCAAGCTCCGCCCCCAGAAACACACCTCCTTCAGCAAAGGCTCCACCTGCTAAAGGTTCCTAGAGCTGGGAAGTAAGTGGGAGGCTTAATTAAAAATCACAGACACCCAGAAGCCATAGATTGTTACTAGAAAATTTTCAGTGCCAGGGATGGGACACCTTCCAATGAGTTGTTGGCCAGGGAGGTCTCTGATGCCCCCACAACATTACAGGCCATTGCGGAGGCTCTTAGTTTACCACCAGGAACAGATGGTAAGACCCTATTGCTGAAGACTCCACATACTTGGGCTGCAAGGTCACTGAGAAATCCTGCTGGAGCTGAGCTGAAAACCTCCTCCATGTAGACCAGCTGACAGAAAGCTGGGAAAAGCTATGCTGCATATAGCTCCATGGGAGAGAGAGACGTCATCAGTGGAGATAAACAAGCCTAAAGTTTAGCCAGCCAGGGCAAATGAGCCAATGGGTACAACAGTGGCATGTCTGTTATGGAGGAAACCAACTGCTCTCTAATTGGGCTGGAGGCCTGTTCCACAGATAGGAATATAAGTCTGATACTGAAAATACATAATGGGGGAAGTCATGAGCCCTAGGGGTGTAACACCTGCTGGTATATGGCTAAATGCATATGGTATGCTCACCAAACTGCCCAATAAGCACTCATCTTAATGTTCATACCCATATATTAATAGTCCTCTCACTTTTGGTTAGAGAAAGTTCTCTTTTCATATGGTGGTGACCTCTGGGATGATTAAAAAGTCACCATAGTGCTGAGAAGACATGATGGAGGAGTGTTCCGCACTGAAACATCTCCATCACAACTTCAAGGCTCAGTGTCCATTGTGGAAGAGGTGGCAGAAAGAATATGAAAGCCAAAGGAAGGGTAGGACTCCTTACAATGTGCTCCTCCAGCCACAAAATGGCCTCACAGTGTCAGGCACTACCTAAACAAAACCATCATAATAGGAGGAAAAGATAATGACATCAAAATAAAAGAGAGGCTGATTGGGGGAGGAGAGCTATGATGAAGAGTGGAGATCTGAAAGGGAAAGTGAGGGGAAGGGAATTATCATGGTTTATTGTCTATAATTATGGAAACTGTCAATAATAAAAAATTATGGGCACCGTTTTTTACATTAGAACCACCATACAGGTGGTGGTGTTCACCAGTGCATACAACAGTCTAGTTGGCCCACAAGCTTCTTGAATTCTCCTGTCTCTACCTCCCATCTCACCGCAGGAGGGATGGGATTACAGATACGTGTTACTAAGTCTGGCAATTTTGTGGGTTCTAGGGCTCTGAACTCAGGCTGTCACATTTGCATAGCAACTGCTTTTACCACTGAGCCATCTCTCCAGCACCATTTTATTATTTATTATTATTATTATTATTTTTTGGTTTTTCAAGGTAGGGTCTCACTCTAGCCCAGGCTGACTTGGAATTCACTATGTAGTCTCAGGGTGGCCTTGAACTCACGGTGATCCTCCTACCTCTGCCTCCCGAGTGCTTGGATTAAAGGTGTGCACCACCACACCTAGCTCCCCAGCACCATTTTAATAACTCTTCAAATTAAAATACTTACAGATAAAGTATGAAGAAGCTGACCTGTAGTAGAATTCCATACTTTCAAAAGGAAATTGTTTACTGCAGTAATAACTGTAGTATCATAGCGATCCCAAGCCACCATAGTCACCTTTAGTTTAGTGACTTTGTCTTCTGCAGATGTCAAACTATTCCTGAATAAAACAATTTGTAGAACTCATATCTTACGCATTTTAACAAAGAAGCATAAATCAAATTGTGACTAAATATCTCCAGTAACATGTTACTTTTAGATTTAAAGAGAAATCTAAATATAGACTTTAAGTACTCATGAGATAAATATGTAAAATGTAAAAATGTCATAGGACATTACCCATAAGTTTATATCTGGGAGAAAAAGGTTAAAAAAATTTGGACTGTATTAGGTAAATAGTTACTTTCAAACACAGAAAATATACAAATAGATGAAAATCTACATATTTCTTGAAAAATAAAATCCAAGATTATGATTATGCTGTCAATAAAACACATAATGACCAAATTATCCACTTACTATTACTTCCAAACACAAACTTTTTTTAAAAAAAGTGGTGTGATATGCAGTGATTATATTAACAACAGTTGGCACTGACTATAAAATGAGATTTATATTATTAATAATTAATTAGCTGATTTATTAATCCATACCATGAAGAAATGGCATTACTTCTAATCAACCATGAAAGTGATGAAACAGGATCAGGATGCTGATTATGTACACAACATAATACTGAGAAGGAATACTAATAACACAAAATATTATAAGGCAGTCCTCAGCAAATCAGGAGAAAGCTAAACATATTATGGTATTTAACATGAATAACACTCTAGGAAAAAGTAGTGTACACATAAAAGAAGACCTATAGAATACCAAGGCAGAGAATGACTCTGCAGGTTATCAGTCAAGTATAGAGATCTGAAGGTCATACTACACTAGAATTCATATAAACCCACAATGTTCTAGTCCATCACTCAATATCATTAAAATTTCTTTAAAAAAAACTGGGTACACATGCAAATTTCATGTCCGCAAATTAATTTCAAACTATTTACCTATATAAAAATTATGCTCACCATTAAATAGGAGTCAATGCAAAAATGATATGCTATGTGTAAACCATAGAAATATCTAATATGCACTCTTACCCACTCATTTTAGTAGCCATATCTAAAACTATACTCTTCCATTCTTGCTGCTGATACTGCCAGATCCTTGCTGTTCCATCTCTACTTCCACTAACAAATCTTAAACTGAAAAGGAAAAGAAAAAGCAATCTTGTGACTTTTTTGCAAAATCAGAATCATTTTTTTTTCCTGGCTATAAAACTAATACGGCTAGGCATTGTGGTGCACACCTTAAATCTCAGAACTCAGGAGGCAGAGTTAGGAGGATCCTGTGAGTATGAGGCCAGCCTGGAACTACAGAGTGACTTCCAGGTCAGCCTAGACTACAGTGATACTCTACCTTTAAAAAACAAAAGCAATGCTGGCTTGGGCTGCAAGGTCACTGAGAAATCCTGCTAGAGCTGAGCTGAAAACCTCCTCCATGTAGACCAGCTGACAGAAAGCTGTTAAAAGCTATACTGCATGCAATTCAATGGGAGAGGGAGAAATCACCAGTGGAGATACTCAACAGTGGACACTGCAAGCCTTAAATTTGGTCAGCCAGGCCAAATGAGACAACAGGCATATAGTGGCATGTCTATTATGGGGGAAATCAACCACTCTCTAATCAGGCATGTATACCCTCCAATGCAATGGAGGCCCAATCCATGGGAGGGAATACATGCCTGATACTGAAAACCTACGACAGGAGTAGTCACGAGCCCTACAGGTGTAATGTCTGCTGATATTTGGCTAAATGTATATACTATGCTCACCAAACTGCCCAGTAAGCACTTCTCTTAATGCTCATACCCACTGGCCTGAGCTGGCGAAGGAGGGATAAAAGTTTTGATAACTAACAACTAAAGGGAATCCACTTTTTTAAGGGGTAATGATGATTTTCTGAAATTAATGAAGATGGTTCCACAATCCCATAAATATAAGAAAAAACTACTGATTTTTGTAATAGAAACTGTATCTTAATAGATATTATTAAAATGAAATGATATGTATCCACAAGTTTGTCATTATTAATACTTTAGTTAAGCCAGTTGTAGTAGTACATGCTTATTAATAGCAGTACACAAGAATGTGAGGCAGGAAGAGCACCAGTTCAAACACAGCCTGAGCTACATCCACAGTGAGACAATGTCTCAAAAAACTAAAAACTCAAATACATGCATATATACTGACATATTTCCCCTCTGGGAAACAGAATTTTAATATATAATATTACTAACTAACTTAACTGTATTTTGTAATCTACTTCTAATTTACCTGTACAGATGTACAAAAATTTTAATCATTGAATCTTTTAACGATCAAAAATTATTTCTAGCCTTCATCATTAAACATTCTGTGAAGAACATCGCCATATAACTTTGTACAACCTTACACATATCTTTACTGAGTCAGAATAGGCATGGTTTAAAAAAGTTTTTTTGTTTTTGTTTTTTTCAAGGTAGGGTTTCACTCTAGCCCAAGCTGACCTGGAATTCACAATGTAGTCTCAGGCTGGCCTCAAACTCATGGCCATCCTCCTACCTCTGCCTCCCAAGCGCTGGGTTTAAAGGCATGTGCCACCACGCCTGGCTTAAAAAAGTTTCTGATGGGACAGGAGAGATGGCTCAGCAATTAAGGTGCTTGCCTGAAAAGCCTAAGGATCTGAGTTCAATTCCCCTGTTCCTACGTAAAGCCAGATGCACAATGTGGTGCATGCATCTGGAGTCAGTCTGCAGCAGCTGGAGACCCTGGTGTGCTCATTCTCTCTTCTATCTCTCTCTGCTTGCAAATAAATAAGCAAATAAATAAATAAAGCTTTTTATAAGTACTGCCAACTTTTTTCCTGAAACTTAAAAAACAATTTACTATTTTATTAAAACTTGTAAGAACATGTTTATTTTCCAAAACCTTTGTCAATACTAGGTATTATAAACTTTCATTATCTTCTTATTCTGAAAGGGAAAATAGTACCATTATTTTAACTTCCATTTCTTTGATTATTAGTAAAATTGGATACATTTTAAGAGATGGATTATTTCTTCTTCTAGTAATATAAGAAATAAGGAGCCAGGCATGGGGGCGCACGCCTTTAATCCCAGCACTCAGGAAGGAGGCAGAGGTAGGAGAATCACCGTGAGTTCGAGGCCACCCTGAGACTACGTAGAGAATTCCAGGTGAGCCTGAGCTAAAGTGAGACCCTATCTCGAAAAACATATATATATATATATATATATATATATATATATATGAAATAAGTACAGAGAATGTCAAGAATGAACAAAGAGTGAAATCATCCACAATCCTTACTATAAGGGATAGTAGTTTTTAAAGATACATTTACAAATAGGTTAAAAATTATAAAAAAAAATTCAGATTCTTTCAACAGGAAAGTATATTAACTATTCTTATCAAAGTATATAATTAAGTACAATTTAGTTAAGTCTTAAAAATTATTTGAAGGTTTTGTCATTCTGAATATAGACATCATATGTGCACAATCATTATTTACTTTTATATTTCATAAAGATAAACAAATTCAACATTTTATTTCTACTACCCAAAAGCTATTTAGAAATAAAAGTCACCTACATAAATTCCCTACAGACATATATAGATACAAATGTATGGTAAGCAAAATAATCTGTATCACATGTTAGACCAGGGTAGATTAATACTTTTGAGGGTCAAGTATTCTTTTTTTTTTTGAGGTAGGTACTCACTCTAGTCCAGACTGACCTGGAATTCACTATGTAGTCTCAGGGTGGCCTCAAACTCATGATGATCCACCTACCTTTGCTGGGATTGAGGATGTGCACAACCACTCCTGGCTTGAGGGTCAATTATTCTAAAGGGTTCACAGATATCTGCATATACCAGCTGACTTTATAGACATAAGTAATGTATCATAACTGGTAATGCAGGTGTGCAGATGAAGTCAAGATAAATACAGGGTTGGAGACTGCTCAGGGGTTAACACACTTTCCTACAAAGCCTAATGAGCAGGGTCCGATTCCCCATTAATTACATAAAGTCAGAGGCATAAAGTGGTACATGTATCTCTCTCTCTCCTCTCTGTCTCTCTGCTTGCAAATAAATAAATATTTTTTAAAAAACTGAAAGATTTCCAGGCGTGGTGGCACACACCTTAATTCCCAGCATTTAAAAACTGCAAAAACGGTGTCACCATACATGGTACACACATTTAATCCCAGCATACTAGAGGCAAAGGTAGGAGGATCTCAGTGAATTGAGGCCAGGCTGGGATTACAGAGAGTTCCAGCTCAGCCAGGAATACCGACCCAGCCTTGAAAAAAAATAATAATAATAAAACAAATGGGAAAAAATGGTATCTAGGTGGGTGTGTTGGTACATGCCTTTAAACTTAGCACTCAAGAGACAGAGGTAGGAGTATCACTATGAGTTCAAAGCCAGTCTGTAAATACAGATTGAGTTACATGTCAGCCTGTCTAGAGTAAGACTCCACATCAGAAAAAATCACACACAAACAAGCTGGGCGTGGTGGCGCACAAACTTAATTCCAGCACTTTCGCTGGGAGTTCAAGGCCACCATGAGATTACATAGTGAATTCCAGGTCAGCCTGGGATAGAGCGGGACTCTTATCATGAAAAACAAACAAACAAACAAAAATCAAACAAATAATAAAAGGATATCTATAGTAGAAGTAGCTGGTTTGGAGGGAATAATATAACTACATGTTAATCACATATTGAACATTTGTTTAGAAAAATACGTAGTCCATAATTACCTGTCTCCATTGTTACAGAACTGAACAGCAACAACTTTGTCCTAAAACACAAAACAGAATTTAGTTAAAATTAACTTATGTGGAAAATGAATAAATTGTTCTTCCCCTAAATTTACCTGTAACAGAACTATGAAGTAATTTTTTTAATTTTTTAAAAATTTATTTGCAAGCAGAGAGAAAAAGGGCATGTCAGGGCTTCCAGCCACTACAAACTCCAGAGGCCTGTGCCACCCTGTGCATCTGCCTGTACATGAGTACTGGGGAATCAAACCCAGGTTGTTAGGCTTTGCAGGCAAGTGCCTTAACCAATGAGAAATTTTTCCAGCCCCACATGGAGTAAATTTTTTAGTGCTATGATTTTTATTAAATATACTAATTTTCAGGGCTAGAGAGATGGACCAGCGGTTAAGGTGCTTGTCTACAAAGCCTAGCGACCCAGGTTTGATTCCCCTCAGTACCCAAGTAAGGCCAGATGCACAAAGTGATGCATGCATCTGCAGTTTGTTTGCAGAGGCTGGAGGCCCTGGCATGCCCATTCTCTCTCTGTCTCTCTTTTCTCTCTCCTTGCAAATACATAAATATTTTTTTAAATACTATTTTTCAAAAAAATGATAATCATTAAAGCTTAAAACAAGGTACTGAATAAGGAAGTTGCATTTTGAAGCAAACCAAATACAAACATACAAGCTTATAAATCTTATCTCAAGAGACACAGACTGGGATAGATATAAATTTATTGTCTTCTATTAAGACAGCCCAGTAAACTAACAAAACACTTAAAATAATAGTTGAAAAACATTTCTAACTTTTTTCAGAATTAAAAAAATCATATACTTCCACACAGCTTACTTTTATGAGAATAGATTCACCAATATACACAATTTGAAAGCCAGTCATAGTGGTATATGTCTTTAATCCAAGCACATGGGAGGCAGAGGTAGGAGGATCACTGTGAGTTCGATTAGAGACCTGGTGAATTCCAGGTCAGCCTGGGCTAAACAAAAACAAACAAACAACAAAAAAAACACAATTTGAATTTTTTATACAAAATGGTAACACTAAAACCAAACTAAATTTGGTAATTTTTTTAACACTTTCTTCTTTTGATAATAAAGTTAAAATACGTCCTCAAATGTACAATTTTCATAATCACCTCAGTTATCAAACTGTACTTAACATTTTATGTATGTGAGTTTGTATGTGGGTACACATATGGTACAGATACACATGCACATATGCATGCACTCATGTGGAGGTCAGTAGATATCCTCTAGTGTCACTCTGTTGGCACACCTTTTTTTAAATATTGTTTTATTTATTTATTTGATTTGTTGGCACACCTTTTTTTAATATTGTTTTATTTATTTATTTGATATAGAGAAAGAGAGAGAGAGAATGAGAATGGGCACACCAGGGCCTTCAGCCACTGTCAACTAACTCCAGATGCATGTGTCCCCTTGTGCAGCTGGCTTATGTGGGTCCTGGGGAGTCAAACCGGGATCCTTTGGCTTTGCAGGCAAATGACTTATCTGCTAAGCCATCCTTCCAGCCCTGTTGGCACACCTTTAATCCCAGTAGTAGAAGATAGGCAGATCACCAGGAGTTTGAGGCCAGCCTGGGGCTACAGACTGAGTTCCAGGTCAGTCCATGCTATAGTAAAACCTTCCACTGGCCTGGAGCTTACCACCTAAGTTGGAGTGGTCAGCCAACTAGCCCTAAGGATCCTTCTGTTTCTGCCTCCTCAGCACTAGGATTACAGGTACCCACCACCATGCTCAGAATTTTTGTACAGTGCACTCTGGTAATTCCAACACCTGGGAGGTAGGAGATCAGGAGTTCCAGGTTATCCTCAGCTAAACAAGTTTAAGACCAGCCTGGATTCCATGGAAACTTGTCTCAAAACACTAAAAAAATATATTCCTGATTTATTTTAGTTTTGTGATATTAGTACAAAATTTACTGAAAGATTCTAAGCGCTCACTGCCAGTTGCAATGATTGGCTTTTGATGTTAATATCTGCTACTCATGGAACAGAGAATATTTACTTTCTCTGGTTTTTCCTTTCTTTTTTTTATTTTTTTTTAATATATTTTTTTATTTGTCTATTTGAGAGTAACAGAGAGAGCGAATGAGGCAGATAGAGAGAGAGAGAGAGAGAGAGAATGGGCGCGCCAGGGCTTCCAGCCACTGTAAACGAACTCCAGACGCGTGCGCCCCCTTGTGCGTCTGGCTAACGTGGGTCCTAGAGATTCCAGCTTCGAACCGGGGTCCTTAGGCTTCACAGGCAAGCGCTTAACCACTAAGCCATCTCTCCAGCCCTGGTTTTTCTTTTCTACCTCTGCAAATACAACTACTAAACTTTCTTTCTGCATCATCTCCCCCCCACAACTCTTTCTCATTCATTTATTCTCTCTTCTCTCCATGATGAATAAACTTGACTGTACTCATATATATACACACTGCTTTGGTAATAACTTCCATGCTCTAGTACAAATGAACTTATGCTTAATGGTATTTGAATGAGATTTCTGAACATGGTTATGCTCTCCTTTTTAAAAATTTTATTGGGAAGGTTACTATATGAAGATACTACACAAATTGGTCATATTACCACTGGTAATATGTCCTCTCTTATATCTCTTCTCTCCAATTGTCCTAAGGGCCCTCTTCAGGAGGATCATGGTTGCACTACTCAGTACCTGTGGGGGGTACAATAATTTTTTTTTCTTTCATAATTTAAGTAATTTATTTTTATTTTTCAAGGTAGGGTCTCAGGCTGGACTTGAACTCATGACAATTCTCCTACCTATGCCTCCCGAGTGCTGGGATTAAAGGCATGCACCACCATGCCCTGCTTATAAATTAAGCATTTTTTTAGGATTTAGTATTTGGAATATGGGACAACAAGGAGAGAACTAGCCCCATTCAGTATGGTCATAAAAGGTGTACCATTCTGTGCTTTAAAGAAGCAAAAGTCTGTTTCTGAAAGTTCATAGAAGGTTTGTAAATGGGATCTCTTTGAGTACAAATTTTATAGACTTGATTGATTCAGTAATTCACTTTTTTTTTTTTTTTTGGTTTTTTGAGGTAGGGTTTCGCTCTAGCCCAGGCTGACCTGGAATTCACTATGTAGTCTCAGGGTGGCCTCGAACTCACGGCAATCCTCCTACCTCTGCCTCCCAAGTGCTGGGATTAAAGACGTGTGTACCATCACGACCAACTCACAAAATATTTTAAGTCATCTTTCAGAGAAATCATACATAGATTACTGATGTACACAAATACTATTCTAAGCGAGATGTCAACAGTTTTAATAACAGTAATGGTAGCCAGGCATGGTAGCCCCAGAACTCAGGAGGCTGAAGAAGGAGGGCTGCCATGAATTCAAGGCTAGCCTGGGCTACAGAGTAAGTTCCAGATCAGCCTGCACTAGAGTGAGACTACCTCAAAAAAAGAGCAGTATTGTTAAGACCTATATTGAGTGTTTTCAATAGCTCAGACATTGGTATCTTGAGGAACAAAGTGAGCCGAATCAAAAATATCCACAAAAGCAAATAACTGCTTAAAGATGTAAGAAAAGAGCCAGGTGTGGTGGTGCACGCCTTTAATCCCAGCACATGGGAGGCAGATAGGATGATTGCTGTGAGCTCAAGGCCACTCTGAGACCTCATAGTGAATCCCAAGTCAGTCTGGGCTAGAGTGAGAGGCTACCTAAAAAAAAAAAAAATGATATAAGGAAAGAAGAGCAGATGCTTGAGAGGTACTTAGGGATACAACTAAACAATAGTGACCCAAATCTTCCTGACAAAATGACAGGAAATGAGGATACTCCAAAGACAGTTGTCAGACACCACTGACTTTCATCCATGGCATATACCTTACTATCTCTATATAAGACTGCTATTGCTAACTTCAAAAGAAAATTAAAATACCTAAGAATAAGCCTAACTAAAGAGGTGAAATACCTCTACAATGAAAACTTGAAGAAACTGAATTAAGAAACTAAAAAGACATTAGAACATGGAAAGCCCTCCCATGTGCATGGATTGGCAGAGAAAAGGGAAATATCGATATAATACTGAAAACAACCTACAGATTCAGTGAAAATCCTATCAAAATTTCAATGACATTCTTTTTCTAATATTTTATTTTATTGATTGGGGCAAGCAGAAAGAGAGAGAGAGAAAGAGAGAGAACGGGCATAAGAGGGCCTCTAGCCACTGGAACTCCAGACTCAGGTTCCACCCTGTGTATCTGGCTTATGTGGGTACTGGGGAGTCGAACCTAGGTCCTTTGGCTTTGCAGGTAAGCACCTTAACTGCTAAGCCATCTCTCCAGCCTCCAATAGCATTATTTTTAAAACTAAAAATAATTGTAAAAGTCAAATGGAGCCAGGCATGCCTTTAATCCCAGCACTTGAGTGGCAGAGGAAGGAGGATCACCATGAGTCCAAAGCCACCCTGAGACTACATGATGAATTGCAGATTAGCCCGGGATAGAGTGAAACCCTATCTTGAAAAAGGGGGTGGGGGAGAAGCACAGTACATCAAAATTTGGCAAAGCAATCCTAAGCAGAAAGAAGAGTGCTGGAGACTTCATACTATCTGACCTCAAATTATACTACAGCATTATAGTGACAAAACTTTGTATGATACTGATACAAAAGCAAGACATGACTCAAGGGCTGGAGAGATGGCTTAGCAGTTAAGGCACTTACCTACAAAGCCAAAGGACCCAGGTTCAATTCACTAGTACCCATGTAAGCCAAATACACAAGGTAGAGCATGCATCTGGAGTTTGTTTGCATTGATTAGAGGCCTTGGCATGTCCATTATCTCTCTCTCTCTCTCTCTCTTTCTCACTCTGTCTCCCTCTCTCTCCTCCCCCCCCCCCACTTTCCTTAAATAATTTTTTAAAAGACACAAAAATTAAATCATACACCTACAGCCACCAACCTCTGGAAAACCTGCAAATAGCATACATTGCAAAAAGACAGCTTCATCAACAAAAGATGCTGGAAAAACTGTGCAACCACATGTATAAAACTGAAACAAGATCCTTCTCCCTCCCCCTGTAAAAAATCAGTTCAAAATGAATCAAGGACCTTAACGTAAAACCTGAGAAATGCATGGACAAAACACTCCATGACAAAAGGCATTGGCAAGAACATTCTGAAAATAACTATAGTTTCAAAGTAATCAAAAATATTGAAAAAATGGGACTGCCTGAAACCTTCCATATAACAAAGTAAACAATCAGGAGTGTAAGATGGCAGCCTACAGAATGGGAAAGAATTATTTAACAACTATACATTGGAAAGAGGATTAAAATCTGCAATCTATGAGGAATTACATAATTGAAAAACCAAAAAGAAATCCAAGTCTTCCAATCACTAAATGGGTAAAAACCTAAATAAATATTTCTCAAAAGAAATACAAATGGTCAATAGATATTTGAAAAGGTATTCAACAAACTTATCCATCAGGGAAATATAAATTAAAACAACAATGAGAGTCCACATCACCCCACTTTGAGAATGGCTATATCAAGAAAATAAACAACAAATTGTAGGGAGACTATAGATTTAAAAATAATTATTAGCCAGGTGTGGTGGTGCATGCCTTTAATCCCAGCACTGAGGAGGCAAAGGTAGTAGGACCATGGTGAATTCAAGGCAAGCCAGAGACTACATAGTGAATTCTAGGTCAGCTTAGTCTATCTACAGTGAGATCCTACCTCAAAAGGGGGGGGGGCGGAGCTAGAGAGATTGCTCAGTGATTAAGGGGTTTGACTATAAAGTCTAAGGACACAGGTTTGATTCCCCAGTACCCATGTAAAGCCAGATGCACAAAGTCGCACATGCATGTGGAGTTCATTTGCAGTGGCAGGAAGCCTTGGTATGCCCATTCTCTCTCTCTCTCTCTCTGCTTGTAAGTAAATAAATAAAAATATTTAAAAAATAAAAAAGAACCATTATATATACACTGCTAGTGAGAATGTAAACCACTGAAGCCACTATAGAAATCAACATAGAGTTTTCTCAAAAGACCAAAATCAAAACAAGGATATGTCTCTGCTATACCACTTCTGGGTATATACTTAAAGGATCTCAGTCAACATATCATAGACGCTTACGTACTCATGTTTAATGCTCTACTATTCACAATAGCTAATAAATGGAATTAGCCTATGTGTCTACTAACAGAAGAATGGATAAAACATGATACATATACACAATGCAATTTTACTCAGTCATAAATCAATGTCATTTGTCAAATGTCATTTGCAAGAACATTGATAGAACAGGGTATCATTATGTCAAATAAGCCAAAAAGAGAAGGGGGTCTAAGTGGCGACCAAGAAAGCATAGTGTAATATGGGAAATAAAATCAGGAAGGACTATTTGTAGGGAGGAAGGAGATGAGCCAAAAAGGGGAAGAGTGTGTGAGAGGGTTTAGAAGACAGATAAGAATAAAGTATAGTAACATATCTGTATGAATATGTCAAAGTGATATCCATTGGTTTGCATGATAACTAAAAAGTAATGACAAAAAATAAACAAAACTTGCTAATGTTAAGAAGGGCTACTTTCTCTGAGTCTAGTGACACTGATGAAGACTACATTAAGATCAACAAGCTCTGGGTTGGACAGGTGGATCAGCAGTTAAAGGCACGAGCTAATGGCCCAGGTTTGATTCTCCAGTAACCACATAAAGCCAGATGGCACTATGTAGTGCATGCATCTAGTGTTCATTGGCAGTGGCAGGAGGTCCTGGTGCACCCATACTCACTCTCTGTCTGTCTCTCTTTCTCATAAATAAATAAATAAATATTTAAGAAAAAATAAATTAATAAAAAAGATCAACAGGCTCAATTCACAAAAACTATTTTTCTTATGAACATAATATAGATCTAAGTAACACACATATCAGATAATAAAATATAACAGGTTTAAAAGGGGATTTTCAGGCAGAAGATGCATCTCAGTTGATCAGTGCTTTCTTTTTTTAATATTTATTTTATTTATTTGAGAGAGGAAGAGGGAGAGAGCAAGAGAGAGAGAGAGAGAGAGAGAGAGAGAGAGAGAGAGAATGGGTGTACAAACGGACTTTAGAAACATGTGCCACCATGTGCATCTGGCTGACATGGGTCCTTTGGCTTTGGAAGCAAGTGCCTTAATGGCTAAGCCATCTCTCCAGCCCTGATCAGTGCTTTCTAGCATACAGGATTCCCTGGGTAGTCAAATAGAACTCCTCCTAAGCAAAATAACCATAATAAATCCAGAATTTTATACTTTCGTTCATTACTAAAGAGATATCTTGGCTGGGTGTGGTGGCACATGACTTTAATACAAACACTTGAGAGGCAGAGGTAGGAGGATTGCTGTGAGTTCAAGGCCAGCCTGAGACTACATAGTGAATTCTAGGTCAGCATGGGCTAGAACTAGACCCTACCTTTAAAAAAAAGAGATAGTTTGGCACAAAGGTTTTGACTACTTATCTATATTAAAGTAGGAACCAGATTAAAAGAAATGAAACCAATTTTGTAGAGGTATTAAAAAAATAAAATAGCATATTAAAGTTTCTTGTTCTTTTCTTACCGTATGTGATTCTAATTCAGCAATTTTCTCAGGTGTCTCGGAACCCAAATAATATATTCTAATCACATGGTCAGTGCTACCTGTTGTAATGAACATGCCACCTAGAAGATTAAAAAAAAAAAAAAAAAAGGACACCAATCAGTACCAAGGAGCTTTACAGCGAACTGTATTGTTTCTTTGCTTGTACACTATTTTGTATATAGTAACAAGCCTTGAAGAAATACAAGATTGTCTTCTAAGTGCTAAGTAAATACTATTATTTCAGAGAAAATGAAGTAAAAATCAGGAAAAACATGAGAGCTGGGCCAGGTGTTACATGCCTATAATCAAAACTACTAAGGAGGCTGGGAAAGAAAAAAATCACAAACTCAGAGCATGTTGAGTTTATAGAGTAATTTTAAGGCCAGCCTGAGCAACTTAGTGAGATCCTGTCTGTCAAAACAAGGGGGAGGGGGGGATGAGAGCTGGGTATGGTTGCACATGCCTTTAATCCCAGCAGAGGTAGGAGGATCGCATTGAGTTTGAGGCTACCCTGGGACTACATAGTAAATTCCAGGTCAGCCTGAGCTAGAGTAAGACCCTACCTTGAAAAACAACAGCAACAAAAAAGGAATGGGTATATAGCTCAACAATAGTGTTTGTCCAGCATACATGAGGCCTAAGGTTCAATCCATGGTACCAGAAGGGAGGAAGAGTGGGAGTGAGAGAGGGAGGGAGGAAAGGGAAAAATAATGGAGGGAAGGAGGGAGACTGAAAATTAACACAAGTATTTCATTCACCTAATAAAATCTACCAATTATATATTATATGAAATACAGGGTTATGGACATTAAACAATAATAAACATTTTTAAAGACTTAATCTTTACATTTTATATTAAATTATATGAAATATAATATAAGAGCCAGGTGTGGTGGTGCATGGCTTTAATCCCAGCACTTGGGAGGCAGAGGAAGGAGGATTACCATGAGTTTGAGGCTACCCTGAGACTATGTAAATTCAAGGTCAGCCTGGGCTAGAATGAAACCCTACCTCAAAACAAATCATAAATAAATAAAATATAATGTAAAAGATAGTATAAGATCATTTATACTTACAGTTCTTTACAGTGGCTATGGTGACTGAGTATAAAAATACTGCTTTGAGACCAATACAAATGTTCTAGTGGTGAACGATAGTGATGGATGCAGAACTATGTAAATATACCTAATACTTCAGAATTGTGCACTTAAGAATGATTTAAAAATTAGCAGGTGTGGTGGCATATGCCTTTAATACTGGCACTCCAAAGACTGAGGTAGGAGGATAACTGAGTTCAAGGCCAGCCTGGGACTAGAGAGAAAGTTCAGGTCAGCCTGGGTTAGAGTGAAATCCTACCTCAAAAGAAATATATATAACAGACATGGGAAATTTTTGCATGTAATTCAACATACTAACACATACAAAAACATAAGACAGGGCTGAAGAAATGGCTCAGCATTTAAGGCATTTGCTTGCAAAGCCTAACAACCTGGCTTGAATTCCCCAGTAACCACGTAAAGCTAGATGCATAAGGTGACACATGCATCTGGAATTCATTTGCAGCAACTAGAAGCTCTGGTGTACCCATTCTCACTTTCTCTATCTGCCTCTTTCTCTCTCAAATAAATAAAACATTACATATGTATATTATATATTATTAATATTATATATATATATTATATATTTTTGACAACTTCCATAATCGTAAACAATATTCCAATGGTAATTCCCTCCCTTTCCCCACTTCCCCCTTTGAAACTCCACTCTCCATCATATCCCCTCCCCTTTTCAATGAGTCTTTTTATTTTGATGTTCTAATAAATAAAATATTAAAAATATAAAAATGACAAAAGAAAAATGGTTTACTATTGTAGGATATATAAACACTGTTTAAAAGAATGAAAATATCTTGGCCGGGAATGTTGGCACATTCCTTTAATATCAGCAATCAGGAGGCAGAGGTAAGTAAGAGGATCGGTGTGAGTTTGAGTCCACCCTGAGACTACATAGTGAATTCCAGATCAGCCTGGGCTAAAGCCAGACCCTACCTTGAAAAACCAAAACTAAATGAATAAATAAATAAAGTACCTGATATGGAACTACATCTATATATGCTTTTCTGTAAAGTTAGGGCAAATATTTTGCATTAAATGGAATAGGGCTAGACAGTATACATTTTTGCTAATGGGCATTTTGGGTGGGGATTTTAGATGACCATTACCAAATAAAATCTATATTATGTAAAATACATTAAATTATATATAAGAAAAAATTACTATATGCCAATTAACCTATCAGGTTCATGTAATATAACATGATTCCCTTTCTTTGTATGCTTTTTTTTAACCTCTTAATAATCATATACAGTTTTTCTTTAAGTGAATCATTTAATATTTTGGTGACACAAAATATTTAATTTTGATACATACCAGAACTGAAAGATGAACAAGATATCTGAACTCCAGGTCTTGACCTCTCTGTAAATTTAACTGGGCGATCTCTAAAGAAACAAGTAAATATTTTCGTTTTTATCATGTTCCTCTAATAGGTAAGAACCTTAACACACTGCTGAATACTGGTCTATTTGGCTTCAGTATTATAGAAAAAAAGAAAAACTCAACAATGGCCAGTAAATTCTATTAGTGCTATTCAGGTTAAAATTTCATTAAGCCCTACAAATATAATTTGCAATCAATATTACTAACAACAGTTTCACAAGGATATTATGATGCTATTTACTATTATTATTTTAAAAAAAACATTCTTTAAACTGGGTGTGTGGCATGTGCCTTTAATCCCAGCACTTGGGAGGCAGAGGTAGGAGGATCGTCTTGAGTTCAACGCCACCCTGAGACTACATAGTGAATTCAGGTCAGCCTGAGCTAGAGTGAGACGCTACGTCGAAAAACAGGAAAAAAAAAAAGTTCTTTCTTCTTAAACAAATAAGAAAATCATTTGGGGCTAGAGAGATGGCTTAGTGGTTAAAGCACTTGACTGGAAAGCCTAAGGACTCAGGTTCAATTCCCAAGTACCCATATAAGCCAGATGCATGAGGTGACACATGCGTCTGGAGTTTTTTTGCAGTGGCTGGAGGCCCTGGCATGCCCATATTCATTCTCTCTCTCTCTCCCTGCCTCTATCTGTGTCTCAAATAAATAAATATTTTTTTTTAAAAAAAGAAACTTCATTAAGTCCTTATCAAATTAGGTTCTTCAGCATTTTGTTGATCAAAATATTTATTTAAAAACACATATATACATATTCAAATACTTGGACTATTATAATCAGGTAATACATAAAGACAAACATGCTTGATTTTTCACAAAAAAAATCCTAAAATTCTTAAAAACTTACCTAAACTTCATTGTTTTTACATGCCATTGCCAGAAACAGATTGTTCCATCAGCACCAGTAGAAGTGAGGTATCTGGTTGTGCCTTTAGTTGATGGACAGAACTTAAAAAGAGAAAAAAAAAGGGGGTTGGATAGATAGCTCAGTGGTTAAAAGTACTTGTTGCACACGCCTGACAGCAGGAGTTTGGATGACTGGATGACAAGAATTCAAGTAAGGCTGAATGCAAGTAGTACACGTGTTTCTGAACACTTAATCTTGATTCTTTTGTAGGCCAGCTAATTTGGCATTTATACTAGCAAACAACATGAGAAACTCTCTCAAACAAGGTGGAAGGTAATGACCAATACCCTGAGGTTGTCTTCTGATGACCACATGTTCCCCCACACACACTTTACATGAAATATACAGTTTTCATGTTCTAAGTAATTTTAAATAAAGCACATATTAAGTTGTACTTTAGCTGAGTATGGTGGTACATGCCTATGACCCCTGGATTTGGGAGGCAGAGGTAGGAGGATCACCATGAGTTTGAGGCCACCCTACGACTACATAGTGAATTCCAGGTCAGCCTGGACTAGAGTGATACCATACCTCAAAAATAGTTCTACCTCAATAAATACATATAACTTACATAAATTAAATTAAGAATTTCAGTTTTGCCAGGTGTGGTGGTACGCGCCTTTAATCCTAGCACTAGGGAGGCAGAGGTAGGAGGATTGCTGAGTTCAAAGCCACCCTGAGACTACATAGTGAATTCCAGGACAGCCTGGACTAGAATGAGACACAAGCTTGAAGAAAAAAACTGCAAGAAATGGTAATTAGCCAGGTGTGGTAGTGCATGCCTTTAATCCCAGCACTTGGTAGGCAGAGGTATGAGAATCGCTGAGAGTTCAAGGCAACCCTGAGACTACATAGTGAATTCCAGGTCAACCTGAGCTACAGTGAGACCCTACCTCAAAAAAACAAAAAAAAAATAGTAATTGAAGATAGAATAAAATATTTCAGTTCTAAGAAAAACACTATCTGGGTGTGGTAGTCCAGGCCTTTATTCCTAGCACTTATGAGAACAAGGTAGGAGGATTGCTTTGAGTTTGAGGCCAGCCTGAAACTACACAGTGAATTCCAGATGAGCCTGGGCTAGAGTGAGATCCTACCTCAAACCAAAAATAGACGAGGAGAGATAGCTGAGTGGTTAACGTGCTTGCCTACAAAGCCTAGCAATCCAGTTTCAACTCTCCAGTACCCATGTAAACGAGACGCACAGTGGCACAGGCATCTAGAGCTCATTTGCAGTGGCTTGAGTGGCTGCAGCCCCCTCTCTCTCCTTGCAAATAAATAAATAAAATATTTAATAAAAATAAAAATTAAAAACTGCCAAATTATTTAATATAATACTCTTTTTTTCTGAATTCACAGATGCATTACTATTTGGATCATTGTAAATGCACTAAATATATGTTTACACAGCAACTACTATAGGATTTTGTTTAAGACAGGTGCACTTTCTATGCAGCCTTGTATGGCCTGAACCTTACAATGTAGACCAGCGTGACTGACAACTTGCTATGATTCTCCTGCCTCTTCCCCTTAAATGCTAGGTTTAAAGGTATGTGCCTCCAGACCAACTAATTTTATCCCATTAAGTTTTAAAACATTTTCAGGTGTTTTTTTTTCGAGGTAGGGTTTCACTCTAGCCCAGGCTGACCTGGAATTCACTATGGAGTCTCAGGGTGGCCTCGAACTCACGGCGATCCTCCTACCTCTGCCTCCCGAGTGCTGGGATTAAAGGAGTGCGCCACCACGCCCGACTCAGTTTTTTTTCTTGAATAGAATTAAGTGTCAAATTTTTGTTTTCATACTTGTAGTATAAACAGATTAAGAAACAAACACTCAAGGCTGGGCATGATAGCACATGCCTTTAATCCCAGCACTTGGGAAGCAGAGATAGGAGGATCGCTGTGAGTTTCAGTGAATTCCATCTTAGCCTGGGCTAGAGTGAGATCCTACCTCCAAAAACCAAGAAAAAAAGAAAAAGAGGGGCTGGAGAGATGGCTTAGCAGATAAGGCATTTCCTGCAAAGCCAAAGGATCCCAGTTTGATTCTCCAAGACCCAATAAGCCAGATGCACAAAGAGGCACATGCATCTGGAGTTCATTTACAGTGGCTGAATGCCCTGGCATGCCCGTTCTCTCCCTCTCTTTTTTTTTCTCTCTCTCTATCAAATAAATAAATAAATAAAAGTTATTAAAAAAAAAAGAAATATACTCTTAAGTAAACTGCCAATTTAAAGGATGACACCTATCCTAGATAAACCACAGTCATTATAATAGTATGCTTCTCAGGCTCTGACTCTCAGCATTTTACATGTCCTTAGAAGAGGATCACAGGGCTGGAGAGACGGCTTAGCAGTTAAGCGCTTGCCTGTGAAGCCTAAGGACCCCGGTTCGAGGCTCGACTCCCCAGGACCCATGTTAGCCAGATGCACAAGGGGGCGCATGCGTCTGGAGTTCGTTTGCAGTGGCTGGAGGCCCTGGCGTGCCCATTCTCTCTCTCTCTCTCTGCCTCTTTCTCTGTCTGTCACTCTTAATAAATAAATAAAATTTAAAAAAAAAAAAAAAGAAGAGGATCACAGGAGCCGGGTGTGGTGGCGCACGCCTTTAATCCCAGCACTCGGGAGGCAGAGGTAGGAGGATTGCCATGAGTTCGAGGCCACCCTGAGACTCCATAGTGAATTCCAGGTCAGCCTAGGCTAGAGTGACACCCTACCTCGAAAAACCAAAAAAAAAAAAAAAAAAAAAAAAAAAAAAAAAAAAAAGAAGAGGATCACAGAAAAGGGAACACTACAGGGCTCCAAGATGTCCAGGACACAAATAAAAAGCTGAAAAAAACACCAGATTTTCTAGTATGTCTGTGATGTTTAAAACCCTCAAGGGAGGGCTAGAGAGGTAGCTTAGCAGTTAAGGAACCTGCCTGCAAAGCCTAATAACCCGAGTGCAATCACCAGTTCCCACACAAAGCCAGACGCACAAAGTGGCACATGCATCTGGAGTTCATTTGCAGTGGTTGGAGGCCCTGGCACGCGCGCGCACGCACACGCGCACGCACACACACACACACATATATATATATATATATTCTCCTAAGTGGAGGGCTAGTACTAGTGAACTCAGTACTAGACAGCTTACCTACCATGCACAAGGCCCTGCCCCCCCCCCAAATAATCTCAAAGAAATAATAGACAATTTCCAATGAGATTAGGATTAAGGATTATAATATATAAGATTGAAGTCGGGTATAGTGGCACACACCTTTAATCCCAGTACTTGAGAGGCAGAGGTAGGAGGTTTGCCGTGAGTTCAAGGCCACCCTGAGACTACAGAGTGAATTCCAGGTCAGCCTGAGCTAGAGTGAGACTACCTCGAAACTCCCCCCCCCCAAAAAAAGAGATTGAAATATGTTTGGTACTCAAATCAAAAGAAAATGATCATTATAGATATTGGAGTTCATTTACGTTTTCAAATTGGTACATACAAGATCTCTAAAAACTACAAAATTGAAACAAAACTGTCCATTAATATTACTCATTAATACTTCATGGCTAAGAAACAAATCAGTAACCATGTAGCTCGCCTATTACATATTTTCATTCCTGAGATGGAGACACTACTATTAGAATGCTTAATCCACAATCTGTTGTAGGAGTCAACCAATTGCATCCCATATATCATATCTACCATGTGGACTACTTAATTGTATTATTTTATTTGAGAAATAATGTTATGGATTGTTAAAATAAATTACATATATTCTTGACATATAAATTAATAATATACCTCCATGGACAAAACAGAATGAAAGCAAAATGTCATCTTCGGTGGCAACTACTTATTAATATATTACTATATAATTTATCCCCAATTTTTGTTTTAAAAAAGAAACAAACTGAGTGGATAATATGACATGAATTAAAAGAACAGTTAACAAGTAAAAAATAAATAGTCAGAATGCCAAAGGATAATAATTGTTATGGAAAAAATTAAAAAGCAAAGGGAAAATACAGGCTGTTAGGGACTTATAATTATAGTAGTAAGGTCAGAGAAGGTCTCCCTTAGTTGACATAAGCATTTACATAAAGCAGCTAAAAAAATAAGGGTGGGCTGGAGAAATAGATGGCTCACTAGTTAAAGATGTTTGCATGCAAAGCCTGCAGGCCCAAGTTTGATTCCCCAATACCCATGTAAAGACAAATGCACAAAGTAGCACATGTGTCTAGAGTTCGTTTACAGTGGCAGGAGGCCCTAGTGTGCCCATACTCACTCCGCCTGCCTCCTCCTCTCTGTCTCTTAAATAAATAAATGAAAAGATGTTTATAAAAATGTCATAGCCATATAAACATCTAGAGAATATCATTACAAAGATAGAAAATAACAAGAGCAAAAGTAACTGCAGCTTGGCAGAATG
Source organism: Dipus sagitta (assembly GCA_036346955.1). Lineage (NCBI taxonomy): Eukaryota > Metazoa > Chordata > Mammalia > Rodentia > Dipodidae > Dipus > Dipus sagitta. The sequence continues at coordinate 69,048,288 of CM070776.1, forward strand.
CTGCATGCTTGAAATCCCACCAATTGATAGCCTGAAGCAAGAAGACTACCAAATGTTTGCAGTTAGTCTGAGCTACACAGCAAATTAATGGACCAGTAAGGGCTACATTACAAGAATCTATCTCAAAGCCAGGCGTGATAGGACATGCCTTTAATCCCAGCACTTGGGAGGCAGAGGTAGGAGGATCAACATGAGTTTAAGGCCACCCTGAGAATACAGAGTGAATTCCAGGTCAGCGTGGGCTAGAGTGAGAACCTACCTTGACAAAACAAAAACAAAAAAGAATCTATCTCAAAATACTAAAGAAAACAAAAACATGGGAATTTACCTAGAGTAAGTGATCAAGAAAAGCAAGAGAGGGGGCTGGATGGATGGCTTAGTGGTTAAGGCGTTTGCTTGCAAAGCCAAAGGACCCAAGTTCAATTCCGCAGGAACCACATTAGCCAGATGCACAAGGGGGCACATGAGTCTGGAATTTGTTTGCAGTGGCTGGAGGCCCTGGCGTGCTCTCTCTCTCTCGCTCTCGCTCTCTCTCCCTCTTTCTCTGTCAAATAAATAAATAATATTTTTTTTAAAAAAAAGCAAGAGAGACCAGTAACAAAAACACAGTGAACAAGGAATGCAAGTCATAAAAGATGAGGTCAATGAGAGAAGTGGCTGAGAATATAGACTAGTAAATGACTGTTTCAGTTCCCTTCTTTCATTGCTAGGACAAAGCAACTGAACAAAGCAGCTGATGGGAAGAAAGGGTTTATTTTGGCTTACAGTCTAGAGGGGAAGCTCCATGAAGGCAGGGGAAACCATGCCATGAGCAGAGGCTAGATACCACCTCTGTCATGGTAGGTGAAAAACAGCAGCAAGAGAGTGAACCAATCTCTGGCAAAAGGGAGCTGGGTATAATACCCCTCAGCCTACCCAACAACACACCTCCTCTAGCAAGAATTCACCTCCAAAATTGCCACCAACTGGGGACCAAGCATTCAAAACACATCTTATTCAAACCAGCATATCCTGCCTCTGGCCTCCATAAACTGATGACCACCCATGATGTAAAATGCAACACATTCAGTGAAACTTTTAAAAATCCCATAGTTTTTAATCAATCCCAACACTGTTCAAACATCCACATAGTCCAAGGTCTCTTAACTGTGAGCTATAAAACCAAAACACTTAATAGCACAAAATAAACATTAACATTGCAAAGATGGCATTTCAAGAAAAGACTGAACCAATACAAGATTTAAAAAAAGAAAAATACAGGCCTAGCATCAAATCCTGTAGTTCCAAATCCACCTGAGACCCTGTGGTGGTTTGAATAGATGGCCCCCAATATATTCAGTTCTTTATTGTTTGTAGTTTGCATTCTGCAGACACATGACTGGAGGCAATGTCACTGGGTGGATCTTTAGGTGTGGTGGTGGGTTTCAGATTTCAATCTAAAGATATGCAAAGTGTGCCTAACAGGAGTTCCTGAAGTGGGCTGTGGCTTTTGGCTTTAGGCTTGTGCTTCTCTCTCTCTCTCTCTCTCTCTCTCTCTCTCTCTGCTTGGGCCTGTGAAGGCAGGCCAGCTTCTTCTGCCATTATGGAACTTCCCGTGGATCAGTAAGCTTCAATAAATCCCTTCCTCCATAACTGTGCTTGGTCTGGAAGTTCATCTCAGCGAACCTGAAGCTGTCTGCTACAGACCCACAATGAAATCTCTGAGGTTTCCACCCCTCCAGTTGGGCTGGTTATAGCCTGGAAAATAATCTATCCCGAGCCATTAGCTCTCTTTGGTGGCTATTCTACAGTCTTGGACTCTCAAATCCTTGGGTCTCCAATGAAACCCATGGTTCACCCTCTTGGCTCTATTGGGCCTCCACACAAAGTCTGTAAAAATGCTGCTTCACATTGCACAGTGGCTATTTCCAAAAATCAAACTGTGTTGCAAATCCAGTGATCGTTTTTTCATTATTTATTTATTTACAAGCTGAGAGAGAGAGAGAGAAAGAGAGAGAGAGGATGGGTGCATTAGGACAAAAGAACTCCATTTTGTACATCTGGCTTTACTTAGGTACTGAGGAATCAAACCCAGGTTAATTGACTTTGCAAGCAAGCACTTTAACTGCTTAGACATTTCTCCAGCCCTCATCAATTTTTTCTTATTTGTTATATACCCATAGTACAAGGTTTGCTATGAGAGTTGTTAATCCAGGGAGGAATAAAGCCAACTTTGGAGATCAAGGTACTCCCTTCAGCATTCAGGCTCCCCACTTTCAAAAGAGTCAGCATTCTTTCTACTGTCCCAATACAGAATAGCTGGCCCAGTCACAATGGTGGTGATCTCTCAATTAAAGTTGAAACAGGCTGCTGCCTTCTGCCCAATTTTCATTGCTTTCTATGCCACATCCATCAGCTCATGTCAAACCATTTCTTCTTAATTCAACTCTGCTGACGTTTTCATGATCCAGGCAGAATGCAGCTAGCCTCTCAAGCAAACTGCTTCTAGCCTAGTCTGGACAAAGCTCTTTCTTCCCCTCATAAGCCAAGTCTATATAATCCATAGTTCTTTGTGCTTTTAGATACTTTTCGTTTGTTTTTTGAGGTAGGGTCTCACTCTACCTCAGGCTGACCTGGAACTCATGATGTAGTCTCAGGGTGGCCTTGAACTCACAGTGATCCTCCTACCTCTGCCTTCCAAGTGCTGGGATTAAAGGCATGCGCCACCACGCCGGCTTAGATCTTTTTTTTTTGTTTGTTTGTTTTTTGTTTTTTGTTTTTTGTTTTTTGAGGTAGGGTCTCACTCTGGTCCAGGCTGACCTGGAATTCACTATGTAGTCTCAGGGTGGCCTTGAACTCTCGATGATCTTCCTACCTCTGCCTCCTAAATGCTGGGATTAAAGGCGTAAGCCACCACACCTGGCTTTAGATCTTTTTTTTCCAATGGTCCATTAACCTCAGCACTGCAAGGTATCTCTTAGAACCAGGATTAAAATGCTTCTATGTTCCTCCTGCACATCAGTTCCAAAAGGCCAAAAGCCATACTGTCAGGTTTCAAGTAGCACCATCCTCATACCTCTGACATCTTTTTTCTGTTGGAGTTACTTTCTCATTGCTGGGACAAAGCACCCTACAAAAAGCAGGTGATGGGTGAAAAGTATTCATTTTGGTTTACAGTCTCAGGCAAAGCTCCATGATGGCAGGGGAAGGATGGTAACAGCAGAGGCTGGACATCACCTCTGCCATAGCAGGGAAAGAAAAACAGCAATAAGAGAATGAGTCAATGTCTGGCAAGAAGGAGCTGGCTGTAACAACCCTAAGACAACCTCCAACAACACACACACCTCCACCACCAAGGTTCACCTCTCCAAGTGGCCATTAGCTAGAGACCAAGAATTCAAAACATGTGAGTTTAAAATAACTGTGAAGTACAGCTTTAATCCAGAGACTGAAAATGGGTGAGGATTTTGAGTACAAGTACATGATTTAACTTCCATTTTAAAATGAACTGGCTGCTATGAAGAGATTAGACCAGGGGAGGTGAGGGGTGGAAGGGGCACGAAGGGAGGACAGATAGATCAGAGAGAAGTCTATTTCAACTACCTAGGCAAAAGATGGCAGTGAGCTGGATGGACATGGTGGCGCACACCTTTTATCCCAGTATTTGGGAGGCAGAGGTAGGAGGATCACTGTGAGTTCAAGGACACCCTGAGACTACATAGTGAATTCCAGGTCAGCCTGTGCTAAACTGGGACCCTACCTCCAAAAACAAAACAAAACAAAAAGATGGCAGTGACTTGAAACAGTAATATACTGATAAAAGTCATGAGAATGTTTCAGATGCTGAGTATATATTTTTAATATTTTATTTATTTATTTACTTATGTTGAGAGAAAGACAAGAAGGCAGATCGAGGGAATGGGTACACCAGGGCTTCCTGCCACTCTGCAAATAAACTCCAAATGCATGTGCCTCCTTGTGCAACTGGCTTGCATGGGTATTGGGGAATCAAACCTGGGTCCTTATGTTTTGCAGGCAAGTGGCTTAACTGCTAAACCATCTCTCCAGCTACTCAGTGTATTTTGAGGGTAGATTAAACATGATTGTCTAGTTATAGTATATAAGAAAAATATATGGGCTGGAGAGATGGCTTATCAGTTAGTTAAAGTACATGCCTATGTAGCCTAAGGACCCAGGTTCAATTCTCCAGATCCTATGTAAGCCAGATACACATGTGCTGCTGTTGTCTGGAGATCAGTTACAGTGGCTAGGGGCCCTAGGGCACCCTCATCCTCTCTCACTCTGATTCTCTCCCTCTCTCTCTCTTTCTTTCTGTCTCTAATAAATAAAAATAAATCTTAAAAATATACACATTAGGGATGACTAACCTAACCAATTATGTTTAAATGGTACTATAGTTTGAACATTACACATTCCAAAGATCTATATACTAAAGATTTGTTCTATTAACATTGTTGAAGCTTTTCGAAATTAAGGACGGAGAAGTGGGTGGAGGGGGAGTCTCTAAGGGTTACTGTTGATATGACACCCCAGTCTATGTATATGACTTCCTGTAGGATAATGTAAGTTTTAACATATGCTGTTTGATGCTTAGTAGATAGCAGACATTCATGTGATGATTTAAATTACAAGTTAAATGGGTCAGGAAAGAGCCACCAACTGGGCCCAAGATGGGGATGTTTTGCATTACCAGTCTACAGATGAAATTCAAAGACATGGAGTCACTAAGGTCAAGAGTGAGATAGAGGTCCAATGACCAATAATACCCCAATATGTAAATAAAATGAGAAGAATAGTAAATGAAACTGTGAAGTAATTAAGCAACAGATTAGACAGTTTTCACTGTGATGAAATAGTTACTTTTGTGTTATATTAAATTATGTCCACATTTCAGAAATAATCCATGAGTTATGATGGTGGGAACAAACAAAACTAATAACCTTCCAAATCAATATCCACAAAAGGGTTGGAGATGTAACTCATTTCATGAGTACTTTCCAAGCTTGATCAAGGTCCTGAGTTAGATCCCTACTACTGAAAAAAAAAAAAAAACTAAAGAAAAAAATCAAGGCTGGAGAAATGGCTCAGTGATTAAAGGTGCTTATTTGCAAAGACTGACAGCCTGAATTCAATTCTCCAGTACACACATAAAGCCAGTTGCACAAAGTGGTGCATGTGTCTGGAGTTCATTTGCAGCAGCAGGAGTCCCTGGCACATCCATACTCACTCTCTGTTTCTGCTCCTCTCTTGCTCTCTCTCTCACACACACACAAATAAATACATAAAATATTTTTTAAATCCATAATAGAGTCAAATGTGGTGGTATGCTAATAAAATTCCAATTCCAGAACTTGGCAGGCAAAGGAAGGAATGTCCCGTGTTCAAGGCCAGATTGAGCTACACGGTGAATTTTAAGACATCCTGTACTATACAGAAAGACCATGCCCCAAAAAATCTATGAAATAGGGGCTGGCGAGATGGCTCAGTGGTTGAAGATACTTGTTGGCAAGGCCTGACAGCATGTGTTCAATGGTCCAGTACCAACAAAAAGCCAGGTGCAAAAAGTGGCACAGGAGTCTTAAGTATTTTTGCAGTCTCAGGAAGCCCTGCAATGCCCATACTCCCTGTCTGCCTGTCTCCTTCTGTCTTAAAAATAAATAAATAGGGGCTGCAGAGATGGCTTAGTGGTTAAGTGCCTGCCTATGGAGTCTAAGGACCCCAGTTTGAGGCTTGATTCCCCAGTACCCATGTAAGACAGATGTACAAGGTGGCACATGCATCTGGAGTTTGTCTGCAGTGGCTGGAGTCCCTGGCATGTCCATTGTCTTTCTTTCTCTCTCTCTCTCTCTTTTTCTCTCTCTGCCTTTTTATCTCCCTCTCTCAAATAGATAAATAAATAAAATATTTTAGAAAATAAATATTTTTTTAAATATGAAATGAGCCGGGCATGGAGGCACACGCCTTTAATCCCAGCACTCAGGGGGCAGAGGTAGGAGGATCACCATGAGCTCAAGGCCACCCTGAAACTACATACTGAATTCCAGGTCAACCTGAGCTAGAGTAAGACCCTACATTGAAAAATCAAAAAAATAAATAAAAAAACATAAAAATATGAAATAAGGAAGGGTAGGACTCCTTACAATGTGCTGCTCCAGACACAAAATGGCCTGAATATCTAAGACCTCGCCATGCCTGATATCAGAGCCACATGTTGGGTCATGATATGCAGAGACATTTAGCTTACCCATAACTGTGGGCTAACTCCACAATGCATGACCCATATACCTCAACAAGGAGAGGCCAAGGGGTGGGGGTAGGTCATGGATGAGCCTAATAATGGTACCAAACTGACTGTATTTGCTGAATACAAAACTAACTAATAAAGAAAAAATAAAAATTAAAAATTAAAAAATTAAAAAATTAAAAAGACCACCATAATAGGAGTGTGGTAGTTTGAATAGATGGCCCCCAATATATTCAGTTCTTTATTGTTTGTAGTTTGCATCTGTAGCCACCTGGCTGGAGGCAATGTCACTGGGTGGATCTTAAGGTGTGATGGTGGGTTTCAGATTTCAATCTAAATATAGACAAAGTGTGCCTAGCTGGAGTTCCTGAAGTGTGGTGTGCTGTGTGGCTTTTGACCCTTAGGCTTGTACTTCTCTCTCTGCTTGGTCCTGTGAAGGCAGGCCAGCTTCTTCTGCCATTCATGGAACTTCCCCTGGATCTGTAGGCTTCAATAAATATCCCTTCCTCCATAATTGTGCCTGGTCTGGAAGTTCATCTCAGTGAACCTGAAGCTGTCTGATACAAGGAGGAAAAGATGATGACACCAAAATAAAAGAGAGACTGATTGAGAAGGGGAAGGGGTATAATGGAGAGTAGTTTCAAAGGGGAAAGTGGGAGGGGGGAACTACCATGGGTTATTGTCTACAATTATGGAATTTGTCAATAAAAAATATATGAAATAAGCCGGGCATGGTGGCGCACGCCTTTAATCCCAGCACTTGGGAGGCAGAGGTAGGAGGATCGTGGTGAGTTTGAGGCCACCCTGAGACTCCATAGTGAATTTCAGGTCAGCCTGGGCTAGAGAGAGACCCTAGGTCGAAAAACCAAAAAACAAACAAACAAAAAATATATGAAATAAAAGCCTGGTGTGGTGCTGCACTCAGGAGACAGAGGAATAAGATTGCCATGAATTTGACGCCAGCCTAGAACAACAAAAGTGAGAACCTATCTCTAAAAAAAGCAAGAAAAAGAAAAAAATTGGCTGGAGAGATGGCTTAGCCACTAAGGTGCTTGCCTGCAAAGCCTAGCAACCAGAGTTCAATTACCCACTACCGACATAAAGCTAGATACACAAAGTGGTGCATGCATCTGGAGTTGTTTGCAGCGTCTAGAAGCCCTAGTATCCCCATTCTCTCTGTCTTTCTTCTATCTCTCTGTTTTCAAATAAGTAAATAAATTAATAAGTAATTTTTTTAAATAATTATCTTTAAAAAAGAGAAAAATCTATGAAATAACTCCAACTAATCAAAATTTTGATGTGAAAATTTTCAGATTCAGTATATGCTATGCCCTTTCTAACTAGTCCCCCATAAACAGGTGATATATCAATAAAAAAGCAGACAAATATAAGTAATGACCTCTTTTAAAATGTTTTCCATGGACTGGGGAGATGGCTCTACAGTTAGAGACACTTGCTTACAAAGCCTACCAGGCCAGATTCAATTCCCAAGCTGCCCAAGTAAAGCCATACAGAAAATGTGGCAAAAATATCTGGCACTTATTTGCAGGGGCAAGAGGCCCTGACACATCCATACTTACACACAAGCACACACAGAGAGACAAATGAATACATTTTTAAAAGTATCTTCCTTAACCCAAGTGTAGAAGTTTTATGAAGAAATTTTGCTTCCCACTCAACATAAGTAAAAGGGTAAAACTTCATCTTATTAAATGAACATCATTTGGGACATCAAGAACTTTCAGCACAAATATTGGGTCAAATACTATATGGACATTGTATTTTATGTTATGTGTCATATTGAAACAGGATCACACCAGACACAGTGGTGCCCATTTTTGATCCCAGCATTAGAGAGTCTGACATAGGAGAATCACCCTGAGTTAGAAGCTAGCCTGGGCCTACGTAGTGAGTTTCATGTCATCCTGGGCTACACTAAGACTCTGCCTCAAAAAGAATAAATGGACATCAGGGAAATGTAAATTAAAACGACTTTGAGATTCCATCTCACTCTTGTCACAATGGCTATTATCAAAAAAATAAATGACAATAAATGCTGATGAGTATGTAGACCTCTCAGTCCAATATCTTTAGCCAAGCACATCAGTCCATTACAAATTTACAAAATTACAAATTTAACCTTGGTCAGGCGTGGTGGTGCATGCCTTTAATCCTAGCACTCAGGAGGCAGAGGTAGGAGGATTTCTGCAAGTTCAAGGGTACCCTGAGAAGATTGTGATTTCCAGGTCAGCCCGGGCTAGAGTGAGTTCCTACCTCGAAAAACCAAAAAAAAAAAAAAAAAAAAAATTAACCTTGAACAAACTGTCTGGGCCTGGACAGCAGAGCACAGCCAGCCTTTATGCCAGTAGTCCAGTTCCAACAATGTCCTCTGCAGTCTTTCCTTCCCCTTAGAAATCTCATAAGCCAAGCCTCCAAGTTCAATTCTCTCTACACTTAGCATGTTCAAACTCTCATCAGAATAGTCCATAATACTTGACTTCAGTTGTTAAAGTACCAAGTCTATTCCTCCAAAACAAAAGCTCCATAAGACCAAAATCCACATTCATTTCACCCCATATTCTGGTACTAATTTCTGTAGCAAACAGCTTCCAGTTTGCTGAGATACACTTCCAGCCCCGGCACAGTTATGGAAGAAGGAATATTTATTGAAGCTTAAAGATCCAGGGGAAGTTCCATAATGGTAGAAGAAGTTGACCCCCTCTTAAAAGGACCAGGCAGAGAGAGAAAAAGACACAAGCCAAAAGCCAAAAAGCCACATAGCACACTACAGGAACTCCAGGCACAACTAGGCACTTTTGCATATCTTTAGATTAGAATTTCAAACCCACCACCACAACTTAGGGCTGTATCCTAAGATCCACCCAGGGACAATGCCTCCAACCAGGTGGCTGTAGATGCAAACTACAAACTAATAAAACACTGAATATACTGGGGGCCATCTACTCAAACTACCACACAGATATAGGAGGATTACTGTGAGTTTGAGTCCAACCTGAGACTACATAGTGAATTCCGGGTAAGCCTGGGCTTGTTTGAGAAGCTACCCCCAAAACACGAAATAAATAAATAAATAAACTAAAATCTCTGAAACTAAATCATAAAATTACCCTCTTAATAATTAACCTATATACATACATAGTAAGTATGACTGAGACACATCTCTAATTAAGTATTAACAAAGTATATGTCAATATTCATGTCAGAAACTGTTGATAATCCTGATGATAGGTACTAATGGGCATTTAAAGTTTATTCCATATTCCACATACACATAGTACAAACAAGTTATCTATTAGAAGAACTTTCTCAATTATCTTTTTTATTTATTTCTAAAGGGAATATAAACCTGAATTTTATTTCATTTTTATTTTTTATTTTTTTTTGGTATTTTGAGGGAGGGTCTCACGCTAGACCAGGCTGATCCGGAATTCACTATGTAGTCTCAGGGTGGCCTCATACTCACAGTGTTCTTCCTACCTCTGCCTCCCAAGTGCTAAGATTAAGGTGTGTGCCACAATGTCTAGATCGATTTTTATATTTTGAGGCAAGGTCTCACTCTAGTCCAGGTTGACCTAGAACTTACTCCATAGTTCCAAGATGGCCTCAAACTCACAATGATCCTCCTACCTCAACTTTCCAAATTCTGGGATGTCCAGCACACCTGTTTTTCCCACGGTAGGGTATTACCCTAGCCCTGGCTGACCTAGAACTCACTCTGTAGTCTAAGGCCAGCTTCAGACTCAGTGATTTTCCTACCTCTGCCTCCCTAGTGCTCGGATTAACAGCATGTACCACCATGATTGGCTTACAGCTGATTTTTTAAAAGAATCTGTTGTCATTCTTTGTGCTACTATCAATACAAAGGAGAGAATTTTCAGCTTTGTTTCATATGCTATAAACCTTACCATTTTCCTCACCTGTATGGAAGTAATAGAAGCAGAATGTCCCTGAAGGACAGCAACTGGTGCACAAGTTCGAAGACACCATACTCTTACAACCTTATCACAGCTGCCTGCGGCAATGAGGGTATTTTCATAGTTAACTGCCATGTCAGAAATCTCAGCAGAGTGCCCTCGAAGTGTAGCAAGGAGGCGTCCATCATCTGTAGCCCAAATTTTCACCAAACAGTCATCTGAACCCTACAGTAACAGAAAAGGAGAGAGAATTTATAATGAAACATGAATTTTCCATTTACACCCCACAGAAATGAAAAAGTACAGAGTAAGAATCTTATTAACTTACTTTTAGATGTTTACTTTTTATTTTCCTGTATATATGAGGTTCCATTAGCAAAAAAAAAATTATGTTCCAATAACAGAACTGGCAAGTCTAAATTAACAATAGCATTTATGGAAAATCTCAAAACTACTACTAATCCTAGAATCTCAAAATATTTTAAACTTACCCTTAAATAATTTGACATTAAGTATTTCTGCCATTACTTCTCGCCATATGCCTAACAGCCTTTTTTCTTATTCATTTGCATATTTTTTCTACAAACTCTTCACAATTTAATTTATAGTTTATATTCATTTCTCATGATACCTTAGTCCATTAATAATCTCTAGTGAAAATCTTCTTGAACTTCGTATTAAAGGTTTCAAATAAACCAGTCATGATGGCACATGCCTTTAATCCCAGCACTTGGGAGGCTGAGGTAGAAGGATCACTGTGAGTTCGAGGCCACCCTGAGACTACATAGTGAATTCCAGGTCAGCCTCGGCTACAGCCAGACCCTACCTCAAAAACCAAAAAAAAAAAAAAAAAAAATTTAAAAAAGGTTTCAGCCAGATGTGGTTGCCCATACCTTTAAGGCCAGCACTTGGGCAGCAGTGGTAGGAAAAATGCCATGAATTCAAAGCCACATAGTAAATTCCAGGTCAGCCTGGGCTACAGTGAGACCCTAGCTCAAAAAAATTTTAAAAAAGAGTTTCAAATAAGCTTTAAACATAGTAGATGAAATTCTATTTTAATACTGTAGAGGAATTATCTGTTTATTAAAGATGACTGTTATCATGACCAGCAATATCCAAATATGTAAGCTGACATACTTAAGAGACATATGTTGTCAATGGGAAAGTCTGTAAAAAAAATGTAAGGAGTTTTTCAAAATGTAAAATACTTCCTTTGTTGTTATTATATAAACAGAAACAACTATGCTATTCTCCATACATTTATGTTAACGTAGAGCAACAATTTTACTCAAAAGGAAAAGGCAAGATCTAGTTAATAAAAGTGCAATTTTAAAAATAACCAGTACTAAAATAAAAGAAAAATTTATTAAATAACTTATCTTCAATAATATACAGTTGAACTATGCAATCACGAAGGTGATTCAATCATTAATTAAACCAATATAGCAGCACTCAGGCTAAGTGACACACTGACAATACATTTTAATAAATGTCTATTAAATGAAATGACATTGAGTATACTTGTTTCACATGAATTAACCATCTCTAGCACATAAGGCCTTCTGAAGATTTAACTTTTAAAATTAAATTTCCCAACATAGTTCACCCTTTACTCATATAAAATAAGAAAGGATTTTCAATTCTACCCAATCTGTCTTGCACTAATATATACAAATAGAATAGATATGATGGAGAGTAGAGTTTCAAAGGGGAAAGTGGGAGGGGAAGGGAGGGAATTATCATGGGATATTGTCTGCAATTATGGAAGATGTCAATAATTTTTTTAAAAGCAAAACAGTTTTAGTGCTCTCATTTAGTGCAATTACAATAAGACAACAGGCAAAAATCAAACCCCCAAAGACCAGAAAAGGAAGAACTACTTACAAAGCATAATACCATGTCATGAAGTCTACCTTCAGCTGTAAATTTATAATATTTTTGTATCATAAAATTTAAACTCACTGTAAAAATTCGTCTCCCACTTCGGTCAAATGCTACACAGTAGACAGAAGATAAGTGCCCCAGAATTCTCTTGTGCATTTTAATATGCTGGTAAGCAGATGAAGGGAAAACATGGCTGAAGCGACTACAACCAGTTAATTGCCTGGCAGAGGTGATATTCACTGCAAAAATAAAAAAGGAAAGTGCATCTTAAAAATCTTAAAAGGAAAACCATGAAATTACAAATAGTAAGACAAAACAGGGTACATATTCACTCTACCAATTCCACTCAGTGAAAAGTCCAAATTCTCTTGTACATTTCCAGAGTCATAAGGGATCTAATAACTCTGCTTGGCTACCTATAGTTTTTCAAGCAGTCTCATTTTTCATTTTTCTCTTCTTTTTTACTGTCTTCTTTTTTTAGACATTTTTATTAATTGACTTTCAAGCAGAGAGATAGAGGAGGCAGACAGAAAGAATGGGTGTACCAGGTCGGGTATGGTGGCACACTCCTTTAATCTTAGCACTCGGGAGGGAGAGGTAGGAGGATTGCTGAGTTTGAGGCCACCCTGAGACTCCATAGTGAATTCCAGGTCAGCCTGGGCTAGAGTGAGACCCTACCTCGAAAAACCAGAAAAAAAAAAAAAAAAGAAAAAAGAAAAAAAGAATGGGTGCACCAGGGCCTACAGCTGCTGCAAACACTCCAGACAGAAACGTCATTTTGTGTATCTGGCTTTTACATGGGTACTGGGGAATCAAATCCAGGTTATTAGGCTGTGGGCAAGCACCTTAACCACTGCTCGTTTCTCCAGCCCCTCCTTCTTCTTTTTTTTTTTTCTTGTTTTTTTCAAGGTAGGGTCTCACTCTAGCCCAGGCTGACCTGGAATTCACTATGGAGTCTCAGGGTAGCCTTGAACTCATGGTGATCCTCCTACCTCTGCCTCCCGAGTGCTGGGATTAAAGACATGTGCCACCACGCCCAGCTTTCATCTTCTTTTTTATGTATGTGTGCATGTGTGTGAATTAAGTGGTGTTTATAGTGTATGTATGTGTGCACACCACATGTGCACATGTACAGCAGAGGCTGGAGCAGAATGTCTGGTGTCCTGTATAACTCCTCTGCTTTGTTGGAGTCTCTCATTGAGCCTGAAGCTACCATTTTCAGTCAGACTGGTGGACCAATGAGCCCCAGCAATTCTCTCTTCTCTGCCCTATCAGGACTAGGGTTGCAGGCATGTGTGACAAAGCCCAGCATTTTAACTAAATACTCAGGTCCTCTTGCTTATGCAATAAGCGATCTTACCCACTGACCAATTTCCCCAGCTCATTTTCCCTTTCGTAGTGCACAATAGTCAAAAGATGCTGCTGGCAAGCTACATATATGTAAACGTATACCATGATACAATTTTAGAATTACAATTTTACCTGACTAAGCACCTATATCTTAGAATTATGTGGGATATTTTATGAAATTCTGTCTTGCCTCTTTACTATATAATAACCCTAAAAATCCAAAAGTAATGAGACCTTGTATTGAAAGAGACAGGAAGGCTTAACACTGCATAAGGCTAAAGAATAAAAAAATCCCTTTATAGATTTCTTTATTAGTTCTTCCCATTTCATTTCTGGATAGGGAGTTTCTTCTACTAGTTTAACAATGAACTTTTAAAGCTTTACCTCCTGACTCATTTTGTATGTTTTTTAAGTCTCCTAATTTTAAATCAAGATTATAACATAAGTCTGAATAGTTCTCCTACAAATACCACCTCAATTCTGTTCATTTCTAAAATGGGAATTGTGATTTACAGCCACACAGTTTCCCTATCAAATTTTCCCATTTTATTCCCTAATGCACTCAAAATACTTTATTTCACACATAATAATACATTTTACTGAAAACATAGGTTCTCAATATGCTCAAAATCACCTTGAGGCAAAGTGACATTTTTCCACACTGCAAAAATGATAATGTACAAATGAAAACAGTTTTATGTTTAAGCAAGATAAAATTAAGGCATGAATTGTGTTTAGTTAAATTAATATAATGAGCCAGGCATGCAGGAGACAGAGGTAGGAGGGTCTCTGTTAGCTCGAAGCCAGCTAGATAGTACAGTGAGTTCCAAGGTCAGCCTGGGCTAGAGTGAGACCCTACCTCAAAAAAACAAAAAAAAATTAATAATGAGAATCACACTACAATTAAGCATGAAGTCTTTCAATGTTTCACTATCCAATGAATAACGAAATCTCTCAAAGTTAGGCTTGTTGACCATTTTAAATTGATAAAATAACAAAACATATGAATGTTAAACATCAAACTCAGAGAAACTTTAAAAGCATATCATAAGAACACATTACAAATCTGAGTATTAATATAATAGTATAAGTCACTGAGTTAATGGCTAATGGTAAAAAGAACAGAAAATGAACAATAATAAATACCAGATAAGAGGATTTATTTTTAGTAGCTGTTCCACAGCCAGCCAAACAAATTTCCATAACTCTAAGAAAACATGAGCAGGCAACATAGCTTTGGGACTCTGGCAATCTTCCTCTGTCAAATGTTTCTTACTACTTTGAGTTCCTTGAAACAATCAACAAATCCTTCTACTTTTCTTTATTCCTTCCATTCTTGGCTGATGGAGGAAAGACAAGTTATGCTGTTTTAATGTATAATTTTTCAGCTGAGGAACAACTAACCCTTCAGGCTGTATGACTCTTTGCTACAGGGCCTACTTGCCCACATCAGCAGCAGCTTTAGTATCTATCCACTGGACTCCATTAGAATCCCAGCTTTAAGAGAAGACAAGCAAAATACTTCCACATGGGCTGGAGAGATGGCTTAGTGGTTAAGTGCTTGCCTGTGAAGCCTAAGGACTCTGGTTCAAGGCTTGATTCCCCAGGACCCACGTTAGCCAGATGCACAAGGGGGCGGGCGCATGCATCTGGAGTTCGTTTGCAGTGGCTGGAGGCCCTGGCTTGCCCATTCTATCTCTCTCTCTCTATTTGCCTCTTTCTCTCTGTGTGTCTGTCGCTCTCAAATAAATAAATAAAAATGAATGAAATATAAAAAAAATACTTCCACATATTGCCCAACATGTCCTGGGGAAAAAATGGCGCATTTAAAGAATCAGTGTTTGAGGTATAAAAACAAACATAACACAAATAGAATATCATCAGCAAGAATGAATATGTGAAACAGCAACTATGAGAAGTAGACAGAAGTAGATAACAAGGCAATCTATGAACAGAAAAGATTGCCTTTTGTCACCAGTGTTACCCAGTTTTTGTTGTTGCTTGTTTTTTTTTTCTTTGTTGTTGTTGTTGTTGTTTTGAGGTAGGGTCTCACTGTGGCCCAGGATAACCTGGAATTCACTATGTAGTCTCAGGGTGGCCTTGAATTCATAGTGATCCTCCTATTTCTGCCACCTAAAGTGCTGGAATTAAAGGCATGCACCATCACGCCTGGCTTATTGCCTAGTTTTTAATGCACAGATACATAACTTCCTTGGTTATATTTATCCCAACATATTTTATTATTTGATATTGTCAATTGGATAGATTTTATACTTTTTGTTCTATTTCTTAGTCTTTATTTTGAAATTTTCTTGTTTGAGTAGTTCATTGTTAGGATATAGAAATACCACAGATTTTCATATTGCTTCTATAACCTGCAAAATTCATAGTGAAGGCTGAACTTCCCATTCGTCCTGACTGTCTCCCAAGTACTGGAATTACATGCATGCACCAACACACCTGTCTAGTACTGGACTGACAACCTGTGGTCTCAAAGTATGACACAACTTAATGGCGTTGGTAGACACAGATACAGCATAGGAACCAGGGGCTTGTAGATCCATAATGACTCTGCCCAGAAGCAGGTAGAATCTCAGTATCTAAGAACAATATAAGCCTCAGGGTCATTCTGAACACCACACTGACTGGGTACTTAGAGCAAAGCTGGAAAAATTACTCTCTTAAACTGAAATAGTGGTAACATACACACACCAGACTCCCAGTATACCCAGACCTATACATAATCCAGTGGTGAAATAGGGAAGTGACTACAGCTTCAGAGAAAATAACAGACTGCTTAGGATTTCTTAAACACAGGCATAAACATAATTACATTAGCAAGACAATAATATACCTTAGCCTGGAATACCCAAATTATATCACAAAACAAGAATGATTATGAGCTTTCAGAAAAACATACCACCCCCTTTTAATTAAAATACGGTACCAGAATCTGAACAGGCAGTGATAAAACTCAAATGCACTTCAAGAAAACAAAGTAGGGCCAGGTGTGGTGGCACACACCTTTAATGGCAGCAATCAGGAAGCAGAGGTAGGAGTATTGCTATGAGTTTGAGGCCAGCCCGGAACTGCAGAATGAGTTCCAGATCAGCCTGGGCTAGTGAGACTCTACCTTGAAAAACCAAAATAAATAAAAAATAAGTAAATAATAGAAAGTATTACAAATTTAAAGGATACAAATATCCAAACACAGGAAAATCAAAGGTCACTGAATGAACTCAATCAACCCCTCAACATATAGTCAAGCTACCAAAGGTAAAAGAAGGATTTTAAATGCTGTAAGAGAAAGCAAATAATTTAGTGTATACAAGTATCTACACTATTCTGACAGTTGACTTCTCAGCAGAAATATTACAAGCCAGGGGAAAGTGGTATGAAATTTTCACAATATGGACAGACAGACAGAGACACACACACCACATACAAAGCCAACCAATATTAAACAAAAATAAATAAAGCCATGCCTTAGAAATGAACAGAAATAACGGTATTCCTAGGTAAACAAAGCCTGAGGGAATATATATATATCAGACCTTTCTTACATTAAGTGCTTAAGGAAGCTCTTGACACTAAAAGAATGAGACAAGTTGGATATGGTGGTATGTGCCTGTAGTCCCATCATTGGGGAGGTTTACAAAGGAGGACTATTTTGTGGACAGGAGCTCAAAACAAGACTGAAGAAGATAGCAACATCTCATTTTAAAAAAGCACGGGGGTGGGGGCTGGAAAGATTGCTCAGTGGTTAAGGTGCTTGCCTGCAAAGCCTAAGGACTAGAGTTTAATTACCCAGTGTCCACGTAGTACCAGAGAAACAAGTGGCATATGCATCTGGAGTTCATTTGCAGTGGCTAGAGGCCCCAGTGCACTCATTCTCTCACTTTCAGTTTGCCTGTTTCTCTCTCTCAAGTAAATAAATAAATAAAATATTTTAAAAGCAGAGGGAGAGAGGAATGAGTAAGAAAAAACTGTCAAGGGAAGCTAGAATTATATGTAAAAAAGGCCAGGCATGGTGGCTTTCACCTGTAATGTCAGCACCAGGGAGGTGGACAAATGGATCCCTACAGCTTACTAGCCAGCCAGTATGGTAACTTCCAGGCCAACTAGAGAACCTATCTCACAAATAAATGGGTAGTGGGCTGGGGAGATGGCTTTAGCAATTAAGGCGCTGGACTGCAAAGCCAAAGGACCCAGGTTCAATTCTCCAGGTCAGATGTAAACCAGAAGCAAAAGGTGGCACATGCGTCTGGAGTTCATTTGAAGTGGCTAGAGGCCCTGGTGTGCCCATTTCTCTTTCTCTCTCCCTCAAATAAAAATAAATTTTAAAAAAACCTAAGTCGATGGTATTATTGAGATTGACACCTGAGGTTTTCCTCTGGCCTCCACACAGTGCATAAATATATGCACACACCCACACACGTACATGTATCTGTACATGAACTCACATACATGTGAAAGCACATCATAAACACCATACCTTGAAAGAACAAAACAAAAAAAAATTAAAATTAGGGACTGGGGAGATGGCTCAGTGGATGGTTAAAGTTGCTTGCTTGCAAAGTCTGCTAGACCAGGTTCAATTCCTCTGCAACATATTAACTTGGATGTAAAGTGGAACATACATCTCAGATCCCAACTTGCCTACAATAAGAAGCATAGCCAGGAGAGTCCAATGTAATGCTTCCAGGCCAGCTAGTGTGACATTCTTTGCAATCTAGCAGTCTGTTTGCAGTAGGAAGAGACCTTGTCTCAAATTCTGAAGTTGTCCTCTGACCTACCTACACCTACACACACACACACACACACACACACACACACCCCAAATAAAAATTTAATTTTTCAAAGTATTTTTGTTTGTTGGGCATGGTGGTGCCCACCTTTAATTCCAGCAGTTGGGAGACAGAGGTAAGAGGATTACCGTGAGTTCGAGGTCACCCTGAGACTACATAGTGAATTCCAGGTCAGGCTGGGCTACAGTAAAGCCCTTCCTCAACATATATATATATATATATATATATATATATATTTATTTGGAGAGAGAGAATGAGAGAGAGAATGGACACACCAGGGCCTCCAGCCACTGCAAACGAACTCCCAACACATGTGCCACCTTGTGCATCTGGCTTATGTGGGTCCTGGGGAATTAAACCTGGATCCCTTGGCTTTGTCAGCAAGCAGCTTAAAGGCTAAGCCAAATTTCCATCACCACAAATTAAAAATAAAAACTAAGACCAAAGCTGGGTGTGGCAGTGCATGTCAAGAAACAATACTTGAGAGGCTAACACAGAAGTATCTCTTGTGTTTGAAATCAGCCAGAAAAACATAACTAGATTACACCTTAAGAAAAGTCTGAGCCTGGCATAGGGTGTACGCCTTTATTCCCAGCACTCAGGAGGCTCATGTAGGATAATTTAATGAGTTTGAGGCCAGCCTGGGCTACAGAGTGGGCTAGAGTGAGACCCAGTTTCAACTCCCAACACACACACACACACACACACACACCAATTCTGGGTAAATAGCTCAGTTAGTAAAGCATTTGCCTCACAAGGATGAGGACCTGTGTTCAATCCCTAGTACCAACATAAATGCCAGGAGTTGTGGTAGTGTGGCTATAATCCCAGTACTGGGGAGGTGGAGAAACATGGATCCCTAGGACTCACTGGCCAATCAAATCTAGTCTATTTGGCACACACCACATTCAGTAAGAGACCCTGTTTCAAAAAAGAAGTGAACAAGCCAGGCATGGTGGCACATGCCTTTAGTCATAGCACTCCGAAGGCAGAAGTAGAAGGATCACTATGAGTTCAAGGCCAGCCTCAGAATATAGAGTTGCAGGTCATCCTGGGCTAGAGTAAGACCCTACCTCAAAAGAAAAAAAGGAAGAGAACAACTTACTGGAGGATGACACCTAAGAATATCTTCTGGACTCTACACATACAAATAAACATACCCTCCATATGAACACACTTACAAACATGCATGCACACCATATATATGCACAAAAATATTCAACAGTCTGCTGCTTAGAAGAAAAACATTTCCTTTTAAAATTAACATACACTACAAGTGAAAGAATAAAGTAGAATATTCCATGCAAATAGTACCTAAAAGAAAATTGATTATCATACTTTTGTAGCAGATAAAATACACTTTAAATCAAATGCAGTAAAGGGCTGGAGGGATGGCTTAGTGGTTAAGGTACTTGCCTGCAAAGCCAAAGGACCCAGGTTCAATTCTCCAGAATCTACATAAGCCCAATGCACAAGGTGGCACATGTGTCTGGAGTTCATTTTTAGCAGCTGGAGGCCCTGGAGCACCCATTCTCTCCCTGAAGTCTCTTTCTCTCTCAAATAAATAAACAAAAACTTACACACAAAAAAAGGGCTGGAGAGATGGTTTAGTGGTTAAGGTACTTTCTTGCAAAGTCAAAGGACCCAGATTTGATTCCCCAGGACCCATGGAAAACGAGATGCACAAAGTGAACCTAACTACGCTGGTTAAGAACGTTGTTTTAGGGCTGGAGAGATGGCTTAGTGGTTAAGCGCTTGCCTGTGAAGCCTAAGGACCCGGGTTCTAGGCTAGATTCCCCAGGACCCATGCTAGCCCGATGCACAAGGGGGGCACACACGTCTGGAGTTCGTTTGCAGTGGCTGGAGGCCCTGGCGTGCCCATTCTCTCTCTCTCTCTTTCTCTTTGTGTCTGTCGCTCTCAAATAAATAAATAAAAAATGAACAAAACAAAATAATGTTGTTTTAGCTGGGCATGGTGGTGCACGCCTTTAATCCCAGCACTGGGGAGGCAGAGGTAGGAGAATCACAGTGAGTTCAAGGCCACCCTGAGACCAGTAAATTTTAGGAGACTACGCAATGAATTCCAGGTCAGCCTCGAGAAAAAAAAAATGTTGTTTTTAAGTTCAAGGCTATCTTATGCTATTCAGGGAATTTGAAGCCAGCCTAGCCTATCTATCAAAACCCTGCCTCAAAATTAAATACATAAGAAAGAGCCAGGCATGGTGGTACACTGCTTTGATCCTAGCACTTGGGAGGCAGAGGTAGGAGGATTGCTTTGAACTCAAGGCCACCCTGAGACTCCAGAGTGAATTCCAGGTCAGCCTACCTTGAAAAAAAAATTAAATACATAAATAAATGTAGATAAGTAAAAAATAAATTTAATTGTTAAAAAATGCTACAAAATCTGAAGTATTTTATTCATTGACATGATGTCAAGCAGGAAATTCCAATCCTGACTTTACGCCATGGGGTAGCACTTAAAAAATACATAAAAACATTGTGTTAAGCTGGGCATATGGTGGCACATGCCTTTAATCTCAGCACTCAGGAGGCAGAAGTACAAGGATAACTGTGAGTTCCAGTACAGCCTGGTACTAGAGTGAATTCTATATCAGCTTGGGCTAGAGTGAGACCCTGCCTCAATAAAAGAAACAAGCATACAATAAGCAAAGCCAATAGATTACCCACAGAATGGGAGAAAATATTTTCAGGTTATCCAACTGATAGAGGACTAATCTCTAGAATCTACAAAGAACTCAAAAATCTAAACAGTAAGAAGTCAAACACCCCACTCACAAAATGGGGCAAAGAGCTGAACAGGCAGTTCTCAGAGGAAGAAATACAAATGGCAAACGTACACTTAAGAAAATGTTCATCACCCCTAATCATCAGAGAAATGCAAATTAAAACAACTATGAGATTCTACCTTACCCCAATAAGGATAGCAAACATCAAAAAATCAAATAAAAATAAATGCTGGCGAGGATGTGGAGAAGTAGGAACACTCATCCACTGTTGGTGGGAATGTAGGATGGTACAACCACTTTGGAAAGCAATATGGAGAGTTCTGAAAAAGCTGAGTATAGAGATACCAACAGACCCAGTGATTCCCTTACTGGGCATCTACCCTAAAACCTTCAAACCACAGGCCAGAGCGATTTGCTCAAGCATGTTTGTAGCGGCTCAATTTGTGATAGCTAAGAGCTGGAATCAACCCAGATGTCCATCACTAGAAGAATGGATAACTAAGATGTGGTATATCTACACAATGGAATTCTATACAGCAGTAAGAAAAAACAACACAATGAAATTTGAGGAAAAATGGTTGAACCTGGAACAGATCATTCTCAGTGAACTTACCCAATCACAGAAAAAAAATCGCCGCATAGTCTCACTCATCTACAGCACCTAACCTGAATCTACCCAATATACCTTACATACCCAGCAAGCATCTCGTGGACTAGACAGTAGGATGGAAGGGGAGGGAGGGGAGGGGAGGGCATCAATGGGGTGGGAAACACAAATCTAGACCCAAATGGCAAGGGTACCATAAAATTCTACTTACTAAATGGCAGACCAAATGGCTGGAACACCTGAACCACAAGACACAGGAGAGGGTAGGATCACAACTAACCTTAATCTTCTACATCTTCCCTCCTTCACTTCCCCTCTCCCTCTCTCTCTCTCTCTCTCTTCTCTCTAACTCTTGTATATTAGTTATCTTTTTCCTCATTTTCTTAGTGGGCACTGACCTGTAACTCCCAGTACCAGCATGTGGCTATCATCCACAATGAGCTTTTGATCAGAGAGACCTACAAGGTTTCCTAAAAGAATGACAGATTTCTGTCAGAGTACTTGATGACCGACCAAAGGTTAGTGGTAAGACCCTACTGCTGAAGACACCTTATGTGGTTGACATGCAAAATAGAATGGTATGGCTGGAAGTTGGAAGAGAGTCCCCAGACAGTCAGCGCGTCTAGTGCCAGAAGGTGCTACATGGGCGACTGGGGGAAAATGACCAATATCTGTCCAAGCAACTCATGGTCTAACCTACTTAGCAGCAAATAACTTGTTCTGATGCCCACACAAGTGCAATAGTGGCACACAGCCATGGTGGGGAACCAACTGCTCTTAATTTGGCTAACTGATCTCCTCAGTGGTACGGGACCCATAGCTGGAGCTGGGAAACAAGTCAGAACCATATCCAAGCATAAGCCCACTTGCCAATATCAAGCTACCATCAATCATGGGCTACAAGAGGGCCTACACCTATTAAATTCTCTATTAAAAAAAGTAAGCTTTATCTCTTTTGTATTGGTGCTAACTTACTCACCATTGGAGAATCTGCTTCATAACTCAAAAGGGCCCCGGCTGAAACTAATAAAAACTGGCGAAACAAGCAAGTGTGCTGTTTTCCTGATGAACCGGATACCAGCACAAGGGGGAAGGAGATCAACACAGAGAAAAATCAACTCCTACCAAATCAGAGAGCCAGAGCCTCAGAGGCCCCCAACACCTCATCACTGAAACAGACCAAAAATGAACCCAACATGGCTCAGGGAAATTTTGCGGAAGAGGAGGTGGAAAGAATGTCAGAGCCACATGTTGGGTCATGATATGCAGAGACATTTATCTTACACATAACTGTGGGCTAACTCCACAATGCATGACCCGTATACCTCAACAAGGAGGGGCCAAGGGGAGGGGGTAGGTCACGGATGAGCCTAATAATGGTACCAAACTGACTGTATTTGCTGAATACAAAACTAACTAATAAAGAAAAAAAGAGAGAAAATAAAATAAAAATAAAAATAATAAAATAAAATCAGGAGGCACAACAACTAATACACATACATTTATAGTGGCTGCAGGAGAATGGTTTGTATTAAGAAATAAATGGTATGTATTGTGGTGATGATCTTAACTTCACAATGCATGACCCATATACCTCAACAAGCAGGGCCCAAGGGGAGGGAGTAGGTCACAGAGGAGCCTAATAATGGCACCAAACTGACTGTTATTTGCTGAATACAAAACTAACTAATAAAGAAAAAAAACATGTATAAAATTACCAGGAAAGGGTGCATGTATCGTATTCATATGTGTACATGATATACATAAAACATAAACCCCATTTTTTATTTAAACTTGAGTCCTATAACTAAGATTTCATTATGTAACTATTCTAAAATTGGACATTCAAAACACCACTGGTCCTAAGTATTTCAGATAAAGAATACTCAATCTATATGGTCCAGTAGAAAAATTGTAACCAATCTATGGAGGACTACTTATATTCCAGATGTCTCAATAATGAAGGTTTTAGTCAGTTTTATTTTTCTATTTATATTTTATTTATTTATTTGTTAATTAGTTTTGTACTCAGTGAATACAGTCAAGTTGGTACCATTGTTAGGCTCGTCTATGTCCTACCCCCTCCCCCGGCCCCTCCTTGTTGAGGTATATGGGTCATGCATTGTTTGTTTTGTAAGGTAGGGTCTCACTCTAGCCCAGGCTAACCTGAAATTCATTATGTAATCTCAGGGTGGCCTCAGAACTCATGACAATCCTCCTACCTCTGCCTCCCAAGTGCTGGGATTAAAGGTGTGAAACTACCATGCCCAGCTATTTTTCCTACATTACTATGTGTAGCAGATGAAGGTAGTAATGAACACCAGATGTGACCAGGGCTAGTTTCAGAAATTAATGCTGTATTTGTTATTAGTGTTTCTATTTTATGTTTGTATGTAAGCTAATTTTGTTTGCTATTCCTGATAATGTACATAAGATATAACAAATTGTTATTTAATTCTTTTTGAGGTAGGGTCTCACTCTAGCCCAGGCTGACCGGGAATCCACTATGTAGTATCAGGGTGGCTTTGAACTCACAGTGATCCTCCTACCTCTGCCTCCCTGAGTGCTGGGAGTGGCTCAAAAATATTCTTAATGAAGTGGTAAACCAGGCATGGTGGCTCACACCTTTAATCCCAGCACTGAGGAGGCTCATGTAGGAGCACTGCCATGAGTTTGATACCATCTTGGGGCTACAGAGTGAGTTCCAGGTAATCTTAGGCTACAATGAGCCTCTGCCTCAAAAAAAAGAACAAAAGAGAAAATGAAATAGGGGTATAGGTCAATGATAAGATGCTTTCCTAGCATGACAGGCACTGGGTCTAATCCCTAGCCATGAAAATACCTGTAAAATCTACATTTGTATGAAATACAGACGGTGTTTTGTCATGATTTCTTTTTTTTAAATTTTTATTTATTTATTTGACAGAGAAAGGGTAGGAGGGAGAAAGAGAGAGAGAATGAGCACACCAGGGCCTCCAGCCACTGTAAACAAACTCCAGATGCATACGACCCCTTGCGCATCTGGCTAACATGGGTTCCGGGGAATCAAACCTGGGTCCTTTGGCTTTGCAGGCAAATGCCTTAACCGCTAAACCATCCCCTCCAGCCCTTGTCATGACTTCTTAAATAGTGTAATACAAGCCGGGCGTGGTGGCGCATGCCTTTAATCCCAGCACTCGGGAGGCAGAGGTAGGAGGATTGCCATGAGTTCAAGGCCACCCTGAGACTACATAGTTAATTCCAGGTCAGCCTGGACCAGAATGAGACCCTACCTCAAAAAACCAAAAAAAAAAAATAGTGTAATACATTGTTTTAGGTATAAGTAATCTAGGGGCAATTTCAAATATATAGAAGGAGCTAAGTACATTATATGGAAATACTGTGCCACTTACTTAATTTATGAGACTGACACATTACCAATTGTACTTATAAGGCACCTCACTTACTTAATTTATTATACTTCTTGCAGTGTTAGGGATCAAATCTAAGACTTTGCACATGTTAGGAAAGCTCTCTACCACGGACTTATATTCATAGCCATTCTGACATATATAGTCTTTGGACATCCATGAATTTTGGTATCTGAGAGGGTGCTAAAGCAATCCTCTATAATAATAAGAAACCACTGTTTAAAATTACTGGTTGACATGGCTTAGGGTTAGGGTTTGGTAGGAGAGATACATGTGATCTAACAGGGAAATATAGACTTCCAGTTAAGATGGCACCATACGAACCATGCCAAAACAGCCTAGGGGAGAAAAAAACAAAACAAAACAAAAATAAACCCAGAAAAATACATTCTTCTACTAAAAAGTGAGGAGTATAAGAAATTATCAACTGCAGAAGAGAAGTAGGAGAGATCCAGAGCATCTAGAGTCCATAAAGGCAGGCAGAAGGGGCTCCAGCAGCAGTCGCAAGGCTCAGCCTGAGCTGCAGAAGAGCCAGGTGAGGGGATTCTCCGCTCACATTGAAGCTCCTCGCAAACTCAAGAAACATGAAAGAAGTATGGCAGGGACCAATGAAGGAGCACCTCGTGAGGAAGAGGATCATGAGGACCAGCTGGAGAACTTCAGCCACCATTCACAGCCTACCCTCACCCACCACCAGGGCAAGCACCAGCAAGCACCAGAGACCTGAGGAAGAGCTCACCTACATAGCACCCAGCACAGGCAATTAGAGCAGTGATCCCCGCCAGCCTACCTGAGCACACAGCACAGCAAAGAGGGACCCAAGCAGGAACACAGCATAATTGAGACCAAAACCACCCCAAAAGGTAACTGGGATTACACCAGGTCAGATCCCACCAAATAAGTCTGGTATATAGGCTTGAATCGGAAGTGCTAATTGAACCTTCCATATCAGGAGAAATTATATGTTAAATCTGATGGATGGTCGGATTTGCCATTCTTAAATAATATATATTTTGGGCTTGTCATTTGTTGCTTCCTGATTTATAGTGGCTTTGTTTCCTCTTCTGTCATTTGTTAGGGAAGGGCCTCACTTGATCACAAGTTGACTTGGAACCCTCAACAGACCAGAAATCTTAGCCTCGTAGTTGACAGGATTAAGGGTGTGGGGCAACACACATCCTAAGGGACTGTTACTTTGTTAGTGGATCTGGTTTTCATACCTACTCTTGCATAAATACTCTGTGCTCTTTTTCATTGAATGTGTACATTGTTTAGTTAAATTTTAGAATTTGCCTGTATGTTCTTCCACTCAGCTTACTTGAATATGCTCATAACAGGCAAAACCAGCACCTCGGTCACTTTTGTAGATACTCTGAGAGTCTTGAGAGCCACACCTAGCACCTTAAGCTCCTACCCTAAAGATATATAACATCAGATTGATTGATACATCTAATAATACTGCAGCTAATTAGAAAACCCAAGAATTAAATTAAGACAAGATGAAAAAATATGTACATTACAACACAAGAAACACAAAAAGTCAAGACAATATAAATCCACCAAAAAGTACTAATGCATCAGAAATAAACACCAGTGAGACTTATTTAGAGGAAATGCTTGAGAAAGATTTCAAAACAATGATTATAAATATGTTTGAGGAAATCAAAGAAATGGAAGAAGACACAGGAAACCAATTTAATGAAATAATGAGGTCAATACAATACATAAATAAGGAAATAGAAATAATAAAGAAAAAAAAAAACAGTCAGAATTACCAGCAATGAAGAACACAGTCAATGAAATAAAAAATTCTGTAGAAAATCTCACCATTAGAGTGGATGAAGGAGAAGACACAATATCTAAACTAGAAGACCAGGTGGCAGATCTAATATAGTCCAACAAAGAGAAAGACAAACTAATAGGAAAGTATGAATGGGAATTTCAAGATATTCAGGACACTATATGAAAAGATCAAACAAGCCAGGTGTAGTGGCGCACGCCTTTAATCCCAGCACTCGGGAGGCAGAGGTAGGAGAATCGCTGAGAGTTCGAAGCCACCCTGAGACTACAGAGTGAATTCCAGGTCAGCCTGAGCTAGAGTGAGACCCTACCTCGAAAAACAAAACAAAAAAAAAAAAAAAAAGAAAGAAAAGAAAAGATCAAACATAAGAATTCAGGGTATAGTAGAAGGAGAATTTCACTCCAAAGGCATAGTAGGCATTTTCAACAAAATCATAGAAGAAAACTTCCTCCAAATTGGGAAAAAGATGCCAATGCAGATACAGGAAGCCTTTAGAACACCAAACAGAGAAAACCTGGAAAGAACCTCTCCTCGCCATATTATAAACTACCAAACATAAAAACCAAAGAAGGCCGGGCGCGGTGGCGCATGCCTTTAATCCCAGCACTTGGGAGGCAGAGGTAGGAGTATTGCTGTGAGTTCAAGGCCATCCTGAGACTACATAGTGAATTCCAGGTCAGCCTGAGCTAGAGTGAGATCCTACCTCGAAAAGAAAAGAAAAAAAAAAAGAAAATATATTGAAAGCAGTTAGAGAGAAAAATTAAGTCACATACAAAGGCAAGCCCATCAGGACCACAGCAGATTACTCAACACAAATTTTCAAAGCCAGAAGGGCTTGGCGTGATGTATTCCAAGTTCTGAAAGATAACAACTGTCAACCAAGGTTACTTTATCCTGCACAGCTATCCATTCAAAGAAATGGAGAAATAAGGACATTCCACAACAACAACAACAACAACAAAGCAGGCTAAAGAAATATTTGAAGACAAAACCAGCTCTACAGAAAATACTTGACAGAATCCACCATGCTGAAGAGAAAGAAAAACACACATACAAGGAACCTGGAAATATAAAGGGCCCTTATAGAGATGAAATTTCTTTATGTTATCTAATGGTTCCTCAGTGCACATAAGGATAAAAATGCAACCTGAATCTCTGTTCAATACAGTGCTATTGAAAAATAGGTATTCAATTACCTACTATCTGTAGCTGCTTCCAAACTACAACAAACAGGAACAATTGCAACAAAGACAACTAAAAGTCCAAAATCATATACTATGGGGCCTTCTCCAAAAATGTATGCAGACCCCTAGAATAAAAGGTGTAGAATAACTTTTATCTAACCTCTCCTTCTATTTTCAACTTCTATCACAAACTATAGGCTTTTATATCAAATAGGCCATTCTGTTTTCAATAAAATCACTACTCAGGGGCTGGAGAGATGGCTTAGTGGTTAAGGTGCTTACCTGCAAAGCCTAAGGACCTAGGTTCATTTCCCCAGGACCCACATAAGTCAGATGCACAAGGTGTTGCATGTGTCTGGAGTTTGCTTGCCACGGCTAGAGGACTTGGCATGCCCATTCTCCCTATATATATGCCACTTTCTCTCTCAAATAAATGAATTTAATTTTTTTAAATAAATTAAATTTTAAAAACCTGGGCAAGGTGACACATGCCTTTAAACCCAGCACTTGGGAGGCAGAGGTAGGAGGACAGCCAAGAATTTGAGGCCAGCCTGAGACTACACAATGAATTCCAGGTTAGCTGGGAATAGGATGAGATACTATCTCAAAAAACTAAAAACGAATTAAGTTTTTTTTTTAAATCATTACTCATTTTTCAAGGGACTATATATGATAAATTTGGGGCCTCACATCTATTGAGTAAAACTATTTTACCAATTCCCAGATGTTGGGTAAAATAAAAACTACCATTTTATTCAATATACAATTGAACATCTCAAATTTTGGACTTTGGATGGAGGGATTCAAATATTTGAAAATCAAGGGAGAGAAAAAGCTCTGAAATTTGAAACATATGCAGTTCCAAGCAAATCCAGTAAGTGAAACTCAACCTATACTTACTTTGCCAAGGTAATTTGTAGAAAAATCCATGGATTTGCAGTAAAGGGAACTAGGTCTGATACTTAAGTTTAGATATTAAAGTACAGGGAGTGGAAAGATGGTTCAGCATTTAAAGGCTCTTGCTTGTAAAGTACAACCCTATTATACTTACATGTGAGCTACATACCCTTTGAGGAAGATTACACTTATTTTCATTGCTAACAGTATTATAAGCATCTGTAACCCAGTATCTGTTGGAGTTTGAATGAAAGATGTCCTCGGTAGGCTCCTGTTTAGATAACTGGTCCCTAGCTGGTGACAATGTTTCTGCAAGCAAGTGCCTTTAATCACTGAGCCATCTCCCCAGCCTAATGGTGGCAATATTTGTAGATGATGTGGAACCTTTAGGAGGTCGAGTCTTGTTGGAAGGAATTTTTGTAGTCTAGCTCTGCTCATTCTCTGCTTCCTGGTTCATGGAAATGTGAGGAGTTTCAGCCACATGATCCCTTACCTACCTTCATGATGGACTATATCTCCTCAAACCATGAGACTAAATAAATCCACCTTCCCTTAAGTTACTCGATGTCAATTATATGGTCACAGCAATTAGAAAAATAACTAATATTATAATTACAGATTTCATTTGCATAAAATTTGAAAGCTTATAATTCATAAATATCTCATTTGAGTAAAAAGTATTTCTGACAGATATGAAGGACTTGTCTTCCTTTTGTAAATGAGAAAATTAAAAAATGTGTCTTACTCAGCACACTGAGCCAATAAATGTCAAAGCCAAGGCTCAGTCCAGGTCTCCTGATTTCACCTCAACAATCTTCCCACTTTTCAATGTGGCCTATTTAATGGCATTACAGAGTATATAAAACCCGCTATAATTCTGAGAGAGGAAATAATTTTAATAGAAAAGTCTTGATTATATTTCTCAATCTTACCTTCACCTACAAAACACACAATAGAGATTCTGACTTCTACTTAATTGAACTCTACTGGAAAGCACACCAAGACTGAAAGACCTAGTCTAAGATGGCCACATCAGTGAGAGTTGCTAGACCACATGTACACTATTGTAGTAAAAAAGTTTATATTAAAAGTGCTCTTCAAGCTGGGCGTGGTGGTGCACACCTTTAATACCAGCACTCGGGAGGCCACCCTGAGACTAGAGAGTGAATTCCAGGTCAGTCTGAGCTAGGTGAGACCCTACCTCGAAAAAAAAAAACAATAAATACATAAATAAAAATAAAAGTGAAAAGAGAGACTGATTGAGATGGGGAGGGGATATGATGGAGAATGGAGTTTCAAAAGGGAAAGTGGGGGGAGGGAGGGTATTACCATGGGATATTTTTTATAATCATGGAAGATGTTAATTAATTTTTTTAAAAAAAATAAATATATAAAAGTGCTTTTCAGGGCTGGAGAGATAGCTTAGTGCTTAAGGAACTTGCCTGTGAAGCCTAAGGACCCAGGTTCAATTTCCCAGTACTCACATAAGCACATGGTGGCACATGCATCTGGAGTTCATTTGCAGTGGCAGGAGGCTCTGATGTGCCCCTTCTCTATCTGCCTTTCTCTCTCTTTCAAATATATAAATAAAATATTTTTAAACTGCTTCACACAGGTGAGCTGCCATCCAAAAAATAATATGTATCTAGGTCAGCAAGATTTTCAACTCAACAAACTGAGAATATCCTGAAAAATTCCTTAATAGAATTAATGACCAATTATAATATGCTGAACATATGCTCTTAAAAGATTTGGAAGATAACATGTTCAAGAGTCAAATCCGTCCAAGACTGAAAATGAGTATCACTGAGAACTGACAGAAAAGAAAAACAGAACAAATGGTGCTAAAATTAATCATGCTTCAGGACAGATACAGATAAAACCAGTTGCAAATTGACAAGAAACGTTGTTTACTCAAAGTAAGTATTATTAATGTTCCCCCTTCTTTAGCCTGCACTGTGTTCTTACAAGTGATGTGACCCACTTCACTTTGCTATTCTCATTTATTCCTAGGGAGAAATATCTAATTCCTAAATTGCCCTTGCTTCACAATATACAGGACATCTAAATAACAATCACTATTTTTACCAACCAGACTCAGAAACAGTCACCAACCTAGAACTTCCCCTGGCTTCCTTCATTCTCTTCTCAGAATTTTGTAGATTAAGCCAAAAGTTATTTAAAAATAATAACTTCCTCCTTCAAAGGCCTTCAATGGTTCCCTCGCTGTGAGTCAATAAACCTAATTTTGTCAGACTACAGACTAATTCATGGTGGTTTTTGTGTAACTGCAGTTTTACAAAGAAAACTTCTTTGAATTGTCCTGTATATTCAGCAGGTTACTGTTGACAAGTGCTCCCTTCCTACATGCCTGCCCCAATTAGTTTCCAAGCCTAAACCAGAAAACAAAGAACTAGAGGCAACTATTACTACCAAGAAAGAATAACTCACTGGATTCTGCTGTTCATATCTTAGGAAATATTCTGTGTAACAACACTAAGAAAATGGGAGCTAGAGAGATGGCTCAGCAGTTAAAGGCTTTCTTGCAAAGCTTTGATGGCCTGGGTAAAACCAAATGCACACAGTGGCACATGATTCTGGAGTTCATTTGCAGTGGCAGCAGCCCATGGCACATCCATATCTTCTTTCTCTCTCTCTCTCTCTCTCTCTCTCTCTCTCTCTCTTCTTATAAATAAATTTTAAAACATTGAAAAAAGAAATATGGGACTTAAGAAAAATAAGGTAACTTCAATACCTCTGGGACAGAGTTTATAAGCAATTTGGCACCAAAAAAAAGGTAAATTCAAAAGCATACAGTGATTATAGTATCTTATTTTTTTCTCATGCATCACATAATTATTGGGCCATTTATTAGCCTGACAATCTAATGATAGGTTTTACATAACATTTATGAAATATAATTTTTAAAATTTTAACATAAATTACATAAAGTAGAATGCTTCCAATTTCCTAATGTTTTGCATGTGTGTGCATGCACATGTGTGTGGTTGTCTATGCAGTTGTACTCATGTGGAGGCCACAGGTTGACATCCAATGTGTTCCTTTATCACTCTCCTTTTTTATTTTACTGAATCAAGATTTCTCACTTGAGCCTAGAGTTCACTGATTCAGCTGATCTACCTAGCTAGCTTGCCCTAGGGACTCTCCACTATAATTACCATAGCAACCTGGCATTTGAGAGTGCTAGGGATCTGAACTCTAGTACTCATGCTTGTATGGCAAGTTAGGCACTCTGCAGGTCTCCTCTCCCCCTCTTCCGTTTTCTCAAATGATACTGAAAATAAACCAAAATGTTTGTTTCACATGAAGGTCAAGCTAATTTCACATACATAAAGGCACATTTCATTTGTACATGGTAATACAAGATTCCATTGTGTTTAATCTCAATTATTTATTTTGTGTATGCATGTGTACACACATGTGCACCAGGGCTTCTTGCAACTGCAGACTAGCTTGTGCCACTTTTTACTTCCAGTTTACATGGGTGTCTTGGGAATTGAACACAGCAGGAAGGCTTTGTAAGCAAGTACCTTTAATAGCTGGGCCATCTTGCCAGCACCTCCATTGTGGGTGTGGTGTTTTGGTGTTTTGGTGTGTTGTGTTGTGTTTTGTTTTTGGAGGTAGGGTCTCACTCTTGGCCTGGTTGACCTGGAATTCACTATGTAGTCTCAGGCTGGCCTTGAGCAATCCTCCTAACTCTACCACACAAGTGCTGGGATTAAAGGCCATCTACAGCACCATTGTGTTTTAAATTTTAATGCATAGTGTTTAAAAGTGTCTGGTTACCAGTAAGATTTGGGGAAAGATCAAGCATTTCTACTTTGAAGAATCAACTCAACCTGTAATCCAAAGAGTAGGTAGACTGAGGCGCAGGGTCTCAGGTTCCAAACAAGCCTGGCTGTGAAATTCCATCTTAAAAAATAGCAAGAGGGCTGGAGGGAGGGCTCAGCAGAAAAAGACACTTGCTTACAAAGCCTGATGGCATGGGTTTGAATAGCCAGTAACAAAGTAAAGCCAGACCCACAAAGTGGTACATGTGTCTGGAGTTCATTTGCAGTGGCAGGAGGAGTTGGTATACCCATTCATATTCATTCTCTCATAAATAAATAATTTCAAAAAGTAGCCTGGGTCCTTGGTTTCCCACCAGGAATAGATGGTAATACCCTATTGCTGAAGACTCCATATACTTGGGCTGCAAGGCCACTGAGAAACCCTGCTGGATCTGAGCTGATAACCTCCTCCATGTAGATCAGCTGACAGAAAGCTAGAAGAAGCCATTCTGCATGCAGTTCAATGGGATAAAGAGAAATCACCAGTAAAGATACTCAACAGTGGACACTACAAGCCTTATATTTGGCCAACCAGGCCAAATGAGCCAACAGGTACAATAGTGGCACATCTATCATGGTGGTAACCAACTGCCCTCTAACTGGACTAGAGGCCCGCTCCATGGGAGGGAATACATCCCTGATACTGAAAACTTAAAATAGGGCTAGTCATGAGCCCTAGGGGTGTAATGTTTGCTGCTGTCTGGCTAAATGTATATACTATGCTTATCAAACTGCCCAGTAAGCCCTTCTGTTAATGTTCACACCCTTATATTAATGCTACTCTCACTTTTGGTAGAGAATCTTCTCTTTTCAGATGGCAGTGACCTTGGGACAACTCAGAAGGTATCATGGTGATGGAAAGAAATGACCACAGAGCTCAGTACTGGATTATCTCTATCACACCTTCCAAGGCTCAGGGTCTAATGCGGAAGAGGTGGCAGAAAGTATGTAAGAGCCAATGGGCAGGACTCTATACAACATGCTCCCTCCAGACACAAAATGGCCTGGATATCCATAACCTCACAGTGCCTGACACTACCTGCATAAGACCATCATAAGAGCAGGAAAAGATTAAGACATCAAAATAAAAGAGAGACTCATTGAGATGGGGAGTGGGTATGATGGAGAATGGAGTTTCAAAGGGGTAAGTGGGGGGAGGGAGGGTATTACCATGGGGTAATTTTTATAATCATGGAAATTGTTAATAAAAAAAAAAATTTTAAGTGGCCTGGGGCTAGGGGTGTAATTCAGTGATAAGAGGACTTGACTGCACTAAATAATACCCTAAGACTCTTGAGCTTAATCCGTAGCTCTAAAAAAGCAAAAGAAATCCTCTCAATCCATCTTTGCTAAAGTCAACCTTAGGGGAATGAAAAACAAATAATGTTATTACTAAAATAAATGTTAATATGATGAAGCCATTCTACATGTAGTTCAGTAGGAGAAAGAGATACCACCAGTGAAGATACTTAACAGTGGACACTGCAAGCCTTATAATTGGCCAGCCAGGCCAAATGAGCCAACAGGTGCAATAGTGGCACATCTGTCATGGTGGAAACCAACTGCCCTCCAATTGGACTGGAGGCCCACTCCATGGGGGGAATACATCCCTGATACTGAAAACTTAAAACAGGGATAGTCATGAGCCCTAGGGGTGTAACATCTGCTGATGTCTGGATAAATGTATATACTATGCTTATCAAACTGCCCAGTAAGCACTTCTCTTAATATTTATACCCTTATATTAACACTACTCTCACTTTGGGTAGAGAATCTTCTCTTTTCAGATGGCAGTGACCTTGGGACGACTCAGAAGGTATCATAGTGCTGGAAAAAAGTGACTGGAGTACTGAGTAACATCTCGATCACACCTTTCAAGGCTCAGGGTCTAATGCGGAAGAGGTGGAGGAAAGAATGTCAGAGCCAAAGGAAGGGTAGGACTCCTTACAATGTGCTCCCTCCAGACATAAAATGGCCTGGATATCCATGACCTTATAGTGCCTGCCACTACCTAAACAACACCATCATAAGAGGAAGAAAAGATCACAACATCAAAATGAAAGAGAGACTAGCTGGGCGTGGTGGCGCACGCCTTTAATCCCAGCACTCGGGAGGCAGAGGTAGGAGGATCGCCGTGAGTTCGAGGCCACCCTGAGACTCCATAGTGAATTCCAGGTCAGCCTGGGCTACAGTGAGACCCTACCTCAAAAAAAAAAACAATAAATAAATAAATAAATAATAAAAATAAAAGAGAGACTGATTGAGATGGGGAGGGGATGTGATGGAGAATGGAATTTCAAAGGAGAAAGTGGGGAGAGGGAGGGTATTACCATGGGATATTTTTTTATAATCATGGAATGTTAATAAAAATTAAGAAAAAATATTAAAAAAATAAAAAAATGATGCCTATGAGATCAAGAAAAGTAGTCTTTAAAGTCTTATAAACCACCCCAAGGCTCAGAGTGGCAGAAAGAATGTAAAAGACAAAGGCAGGGGAGGAGTGCTTGCAATAAATACTGTCTTCCACAAAAAGTGGCCTGAACATTCATGACCTCACAATGGCTGGTGCTGCTATCTACACAAGACCAACATAATAGAAGGGGAAAAATAATGCTATCAAAATATAAGACTAATTAGAAAGAAGATAGAGTTCAACAGAAGGGGGATTTGGGAGGGGGGAAAGGGAGATGATTGGGAAGGGATTATGATCAAGGTATATTAACTATATTTATGAAAGCTGTTAATAAAAAAGAGTTTAAGCCAGGTGTGGTGGTGCACGCCTTTAATCCCAGCACTCAGGAGGCAGAGGTAGGAGGATCACTGTGAGTTCTAGGCCACCCTGAGACTACATAGTGAATGCCAGGTCAGCCTGTACTGGAGTGAGACCCTACCTCTAAAAATAAAAAATTAAAATATTTCATTCAAAAAAACAAGAAAAAAAGTTTAAACCAGGTATTTTGGAACACGCCTTTAATCCCAGCACTCGAGAGGCAGAGATAGGAGGATCACCATGAATTTAAGGCCAGCCTAAGACTACATAGTAAATTCCAGGTTACCCTGGGCTAGAGTGGGACCGTACCTGGGAAAAAAAAAAAGAAAGAAAAGTTTTAAAAAATCGTTCGTATAAACCAGCTGGGCCTAGTGGAACAGACCTGCAATCTCAGGTCTACATGGGAGGCCAAGATAGGAGGTCAAAATGTCAAGGCCTGCCTGGGCAACAGACCAAGATCAAGGCCAGCCAAGGCAACTTAGCAAGATCCTGTCTCAAAATAAAAAAGTAAAAGTAGGGCTTATAGAGTGCAGCAGCCGATTACTTACCTATCCTATCCTACACAAGACCCTGGTTCAATCCCTGGTATTACAAATAAATCAATAAATCTTACAAATCAGCTTTAAAATAATAAAACAAAAAGCATATCCACTGCAAATACAAGTCAGAAATGTGGGAAAGAATGAAGCAGAATGTATGCTTTCAGTAAAAACTGAAGTATGAATGAAAAATCATACCAGGCTCTATACACTCAAGGCATAAAGAACTATTGTTCACACATCACACTTTTTGTGCCTTCAAATACAATGATTTTTCAGAAAATAATCAAATCTAAATTAATCATGGATTATTATCTTTTTCCTTGAACAAGTTACTTAGTCAACATTAATTTTATTATTTGTATTCTAGTTAGAAAAGAATACATATTCACAACTTTCTTTTTTGTTTGTTTTGTTTTGGTTTTTTGAGGTAGGGTCTCACTCTTGTCCAGGCTGACCTGGAATTCACTATGAAGACTCAGGGTGGCCTCGAACCCACAGTGATCCTCCTACCTCTGCCTCCCTAATGTTGGGATTAAAAGTGTATGCTACCACGCCTAGCTCATATTCACAACTTTCTCTGTGCTAAAATATATATAGTAAGCAGGGCTGGAGAAATGGCTTAGAAGTTAAAGCACTTGCCTACAAAGACAAAGGAATCGGGTTGATTCCCCAGGAACAACATAAGCCAGATGCACAAGGTGGTGCACATGTCTGGAGTTCATTTAGAGCAGCTGGAAGCCCTGATGCACCCAAATTCTTTCTCTCTCATTCTCTCTCTCTCTCTCTCTACCTCTTTTGGTCTCTCAAATAAATAAATAAAAATAAAAACATTAAAATAAATTTCCAAGACACCTGAGTAGGAGAGCTAAGTTCCTAAACTGATGTCTCTAGCTACTTAAAACAGGGACCCCTACCTTTATATAAAAAAAAAATAGCAGGGCATGGTGGCGCATGCCTTTAATCCCAGCACTCGAAAGGTAGAGAGGTAGGAGGATCACCGTGAGTTCAAGGCCACCCTGAGACTACTTAGTGAATTCCAGGTCAGCCTGGACTAGAGTGAGGCCCTACCTCGAAAAAACAAACAAACAAACAAAACTAAAAGGTGGGGGAGAGGAAGAAATTATCATGGTTTATTATCTTTAAGTATAGAAGTTGTCAATAATTTTTTAAATGAAAATAAAATAAAATATAGTAAGCATATAAATTTCTATAGGCACAGAGGATAATAACAGACTAAGAAAGTCCTCCATCCAAAAACATGGAATTGCGATGGGCGTGGTGGTGCACATCTTTTTTTTTTTTTTTTTGAGTTTCTTTTTGGTTTTTTGAGGTAGGGTCTCACTCTGGCCCCGGCTGACCTGGATTTTACTATGTAGTCTCAGGGTGGCCTCGAACTCATGGCGATCCTCCTACCTCTGCCTCCCAAGTGCTGGGATTAAAGGCGTGCGCCACCACGCCCGGCCTTAAGTGGTGCACATCTTTAATCCCAGCACTCAAGAGACAGAAGTAGAAGGATCATCGTTGAGTTCAACCCTGAGACTACATAGTGAATTCCAATTCAGCCTGGGCTAGAGCAAGACCCTACCTCAAAAAACAAAACAAAACAAAAAAATCCATCCTAGAAACAGTAGGCTGGAATATAGTTCAGTAGTAGAACAATTGCTTAGCATGCATGAAGCCCTGAGTTCCACCCTAAGCATGATAATAAGAAAATAAAATAAGCAAAAAACACTGGAAACTAACTCTTGAAATTCAGAGTCAGCTGTAAAACTTGCAAAGCCTAGTAGGAACATGAAGCATTGTTAGTGGTTTCAAGAAAAACTCAACAATAAAACAAAAGTGGTTAATGCAGAGATGCGTATGTAGCAAAATTGCTGAGAATAAGTTACTACTGTGTGCTCAGCCTCAAGCAGGACATCTAATCCGTCCCCTGCAAGGCTCATGAAACCTAGAGGAAGAGGGGCAGAAAGAATGTAAGAGCAG
Source organism: Dipus sagitta (assembly GCA_036346955.1). Taxonomy (NCBI): domain Eukaryota; kingdom Metazoa; phylum Chordata; class Mammalia; order Rodentia; family Dipodidae; genus Dipus; species Dipus sagitta. The sequence goes on from CM070776.1 coordinate 69,086,301, forward strand.
CCAGGCGTAGTGGTGCACGCCTTTAATCCCAGCACTCAGGAGGCAGAGGTAGAAGGATGGCCATGAGTTCGAAGCCACCCTGAGACTACATAGTGAATTCCAGGTCAGCCTGAGCTAGAGTGAGACACAACCTTGAGGGAAAAAAAGAATGTAAAAACAGAAACATGGGAAGGAGGGCAATAAAATGGTGTCTTCTGGAAATGACATGGCTGCTACACTCATGAACTTAGAGCAGCTGTGTTTTCTGCACAAGATTCAGCCTGTCACTACTTCACCATTGATGGGGGAAGGATGCATGAGACCTCACACCTCCCAGAGTAGCTAATGGCACTTAATGATTGCTAAGAGAGGGGGAATCAGATTAATCAGTGGTAAAGCCACTGGTAAATTGCCCATTCTGTAGTACATAAACTTCAACCCATGATCATGCCAGCAACCCTACTTTAATTCAATGGATTTTTTTGAAGTATGAAAGTAAGGTGGGGGTCCAAAAGGAAGAAAAAGGGTTTTAATGAGAGGGGAGGGGCACAAGAGAAGGTAAGTGGAGGAATAAGATCAAAATACATTATATACATGTACTGAAATGTCAAAAAAAAATGCCAGGAGTGGTAGTGCATGCCTTTAATCTCAACACTTGGGAAGCAGAGATGGGATGATCACAATAAATTCAAGGAAAACCTGGGACTACAAAAGTGAGTTTCAGGTCAGCCTGGGATAGAGTGAGATCCTGCCTCAAAAAAAAAAAAATAAATAGGGGGCTGGAGAGATGGCTCATCAGTTGGGGCACTTGCCTGCAAAGCCTAAGGACCCAGGTTCGATTCTCCAGTACCGACATAAAGCCAGATGCACTAAGTGGCACATACATCTGGAGTTCGTTTGCTGAGGGTAGAGGTCCTGGTGCGTCCATTCCCTTCTTTCTCCCCTCCCCTTCTCTCTCTCTCCTTGCAAATAAGTAAAATTTAAAAATGGATAAGGTGTCAAAATGGAAAAAAATAAATAACAATTTTAAATTTAAAAAAGCAACTGATTAATCCCAGCACTCTGAAGGCAGAGGTAGGAGGATCACTGTGAGCTTGAGGCCAGCCAGGGACTACAGACTGGCCTAGAGTGAGACCCTTTCAGAAAAAAAGCCACTGATATGTACTAGGTAAGGAATAAAAACTGAAAACTCGTGAAATCATACAACTATGGAATAATTTCTTTCATGGATTTAATGCTACTAAGGATAAAATTATGTCTACAAAACCTTAACTATCCACAGAAAAAGTGTTTACAGTTTTCAAAGCTGATTCCAATCCCATCCCATAATTCTCATCTGCAACACAACTTAAATAACACTCTTACAGGTTTACTAGTTCATGGTCACTAATTATATTATGGTTGGATAATTCTAAATTGTGGCAAATTAAAAAAATAGCATTTCCAGTTCTGTTCAGACTTTCCATTCAGACCCTGCTGTTTTCTTAAAATAACTGGAGAGAGTAAACATCTCACATTTTTATTTTTATCCTCTTCAAAACCTTTTAACCTGATGTGTTTTAGAATACCTTTTTCTCTAATGAAAAAAATCTGGTACTGTTTTGCAGCTTCCTTTTATGAACTATAAATACAAAGTTCTATTTCTATAGGTATCTTTAATTAAATGCACAGAACAAAAATCAAAGGATTTTTTTTTTTCTTTCCGAGGTAGAGTCTCACTCTAGCTCAGGCTGTCCTGGAATTCACTGTGTCATTTCAGGGTGGCCTTGAACTCACAGCAATCCTCCTATCTCTGCCTCCCAAGTGCTGGGATTAAAGGCATGCGCCACCATGCTTGGTCCAAATATGTAGAATATTTGGTACATATTTATAATTAAATGCTAAAGCAGAGGCTTGAGAGATTGCTTAGAGGTTTAGGTGTATGCTTGCAAAGCCTAAAGGCCTTGGTTCAATTTCCCAGTACCTACATAAAGCCAGATGCACAGAGTGGCACGTGTCTGGAGTTTGTTTGCAATGACTGGAGGCCCTGGAGTGGCCCTTCTCTTTCTTTCTCTCTCTCTCTCTCTCTCTCTCTCTCTCTCTCTCTGTGTGTGTGTGTGTCTTTGTCTCTTCCCCCTCTCCTTGAAAATAAATAAATAATAATTAGATCAAAATTTTAAAAAGCTAAAGGAAACTACCAGGCATCGTGGTACATACCTTTAATACCAACACTTGGGAAGCAAAGGTAGGAGGATTGCTGTAAGTTCGAGGCTAGCCTGAGACTACATAGTGAATTCCCCACCAGCCTGCAACAGAGAAAGACCCTACCTCAAAATTAACTAACAACAACAAAAAGTGAAAGGAAGCCGGGCGTGGTGGCGCACGCCTTTAATCCCAGCACTCGGGTGGCAGAGGTAGGTGGATCACCGCGAGTTCGAGGCCACCCTGAGACTACACAGTGAGTTCCAGGTCAGCCTGTGCTACAGTGAGACCCTACCCCAAACCCCCCACAAAAAACAAGTGAAAGGAATAATAATGATATAGAATAATGAAGAAAAGAAAAAAAAGATTGTATAGAATTATCCATATTCTTCTCATATTTTATTTTATATGATAAAAATAAACCCAACATAAAATCTATTTTTCTTTTTAAATTACAAAATTACTAACCTTAATATTACTATAATATTGTTTCCAGAAATGGAAGTAAAGGACTTGAAATTCAGCTGTGCAAACAATGCATTTAGAAAGATGTTTCAGTTTCCATGTGGCAGTAATTATAGCACTTACATCCATTTAATATTTAGTAAGCACTCACAATGTAGCACATACAAAAGACCATGAGTTTATATTCCAGTTGTAATTACTTGCAGGTGTGACAAACATCTCATGCTCCTCCCCACCTCCCCAGATACATGCAAGTAGAAGCAAATTGCTACATGCACAATTATCTAAGGAGGAAACAGGGAAGGTAGTAGAGAAGGAGGCAAACAAAAGGCAAGGACCGGTTAAAAAAAAGTGATGCACTGACAGGAGATAGGACATTCGTAAATTAGAGACGGAGGATGATAAATATTCCTGGCAGAAACTCAGTTACCTAAGAGATTTAAACTGTTTAATTGAGAATACTTTCTTCTCCCAATTTACACTTACATATTAAAAAGACAGATTTCCCACATTCAAGTACATTCTGGCATTAAGTATGACATATAACTATGCACTGGCAAGTAAAACAAGATACAATCAATGCTAAATGGAAGCTTAAGTCAACTTGTAAATATTACTTCGGCATCAGAATTAATGTAAGCCTCCTAATGTGTACATTATATAAATTAGAGGCTTACTATGTAAATGACAGTATCTGGCTGTAAACTAATTGTAGTAAAGATAAGAGTAAAGTTTAAAGGCAAAGCTGTACTATATTGTGCTTTTAACTCAACCTAGAAAAACAAACATGTATTTTGTTCCTTGGGAATAATGTCAGTCTGTAACTAAATGAATATCATCCACATGCTTCTCTATCAATAATTTCATTAAAAAAGTTTGAACATAATAAGAACATTTTGAAAGCTCTTAACATGACTGATAATTCTAGTTTCTAAAATGCACATGAAACTAACTTTTTTGCATCATTAAGAAATATTTTTATGGATACACCATGTGTTGGTACCAACTTTTCCCTCTAAAACTAACTTTTATTTTTGAGATAGGGTCTTCTTCTAGCACAGGCTTAACTGGAATTTACTAGGTAGTTCCATGCTGGCCTTGAGCTCACAGTGATCCTCCTACTTCTGCCTCCAGACTGCTGAGATTAAAGGCATGTTCTACCATGCCCAGCCTGAAAATAACTTTTAAATTACTTCTGGGGCTGAAGAGATAACCCAGTGGTTAAGGTACTTGCCTGCAAAGCTCAAGGACATGGGTTCAATTTCCCAAAACTCATGTAAAATACAGATGCCCAAGGTGGCACATGTATCTGGAGTTCATTTGTACTGGCTGGAGGCCCTAGCAAACCCATTCAATCTGCCTCTTCCTTTCTTTCTTCTCTCTCTCTCTCTCTCTCTGTCTCCCAAATAGGTAAATAAAATAATTTTATAAAGGACAAAGAGGATTGGAGAGATGGTGTAATGGCTAAGGCACTTGCCTGTGAAACTTAAGGAACCTGGTTCAATTCCCCAGTACCCATGCAAGCCAAATATGCATGGTGTTGAATGCACTGAGTTCGTTTGCAGTGGCTATAGGCCTTGGAATGCCCATTCAAAAAAATGACAAATACTACTATGTAGTGGTGATAGTGCAAGACCTCCAGAAACAGCATAAATATTATATATGCCCCATAATTTATTCTAGTTACATTAAGTATTAATAGTGTTTTGAATTTAGTTCAGTTTTCTTCCTGATTTAATTTTGTAACAATGAAAAACCTAATTTACTCAAGCACACAGCAAGCAAAATACCATGAATGGAATTTTAATCTGTAAAAATATAAATATAGGTATATTTTGCTCTTATTCTACAAGAAAAGACAAATATATATTTAGTGTTACAGTAGTTAGTATAGAGAATGAAATCTGGGAAAGAAAAAGAAGGAAAGAAAGAAAAGAGAAAGAGAGAGGGAGGGAGGGAGGGGGGGGAGGAAGGAAGGAGACTAGAAGACAAAAAAAGAAAACATGGGCCAGGCTGTGGAAATGGCTCAGCAATTAAGGCTGACCCAGGTTTGATTCCCCAGTACCCTTATAAAGCCAGATACACAAAGTGGCACATGCATCTGGAGTTTGTTTACAGTAGCACTATGCTCTTAATTACCCATTGTCTCTCTCCTTCTGTCTCTGTCTTTCTCTGCTTGCAAATAATTAAGTTAAATTTTAAAAAACCTTAGGCCAATTAGGTGACTCTTAAATGTTTAGACTCTTTATTAAATCCATCTTTTATGTAAGGCCAAACTAAAGAAGAAATACCCTCTATAGGGTGAAGCACAGGAACTTTATCATATGAAAGGCTCTGAGCAGTCCTACAGTAGTTCAGTATTTCCTGTACTATTTTAAACTCACAATTTGTCATATTTACTTGACCATGGAAATCTCTTCTTTCAAAAAGCATATTTTTTTCTAGTTCTAAAATACTTTCATAAAACTTCAAAACTTACCATAACTTCTGTGTAGATTGGCAAATTATAATACTAATTGACTTTAAAATAGCTAAAATGAGAGTCTGGGATGATGACTCAGTGGTTGAAGGTGCTTGCTTATAAAAGACCTGAAGGAACCAGGCATGGTGGCACATATCTTTAATCTCAGAACTCAGTGGTAGGAGGTTTGCTATGAGTTTGAGGCCAGTCTGGAACTCCAGAGTGAGTTCCAGTTCAAGCTGGGCTAGAGTAGACTATATCTCAAAGAAAAAAAATAGCTAAAGTGAGCTACACATGATGGTACATGCCTATAATCCCAATACATGGGAGATGGAGGAAGATGATTACAAATTCAGGCCAGCCTCAATTTCACAGCAAATTGAGGCCAGCCTGGGCTATATGAGATCCTGCCTCAAAAAAAACTAGTGAATTAATAAAGTAGCTATGCAGAGGTATGACCTACAACAAATAAAACTTCCTGAAATCAAGGTGGGCATGGTGGTGTATACCTTTAATCCCAGCACTCAGTAGGTAAAGGAAGGAGGATCACTGTGAGTTTGAGGCCATCTTGAGACTACATAGTGAATTCCAGGTCAGCCTGAGAGACAGTGAGATCCTACCTCGAAAAATCAAAAGAAAAAAAGAAAAAACTCCTGAAATCAAAATGTTTGACTTAGTTTGTTTTTGTTTTGTCTTAGTTGTTGCTAGTGCTGTTTTGAGACTAGGCCAGGCTAAACTCAAACTTCCTATGAATCCAAAGACAACCCTGAAGTCCTGATCCTCATACCTCCACTTCCTGAATGCTTAGAAACTAAAGAATGCTATGACTGAATGCTTAGAAATTAAAGAATGCTATGATTAACAGGTATGCACGAGCATGCCTGGGTGTTTTATTTTGTGTTTTTTTTGTTTGTTTGTTTTGTTTCCCAAGGTAGTGTCTCACTCTAGCTCAGGGTGACCTGGAATTCACTCTGTATTCTCAGGGTGGCCTCAAACTCACAACAATCTTCCCTCTGCCTCTCGAGTGCTGGGATTAAAGGTGTGTGCCACCACACCCAGCTGCATGCCTGGTTTTGAAATGACAAATTTAAAATATTTCATATTCATCAAAATTCCAACAGCATTCTTCACAGAAATAGAAAAAAAAATTCCTAAAATTCATTTGGAAGTACTAAAAAAAAATCAAATAGCCAAAGTGATTCTGAGCAACAAAACAAGAACGGGGGTTATCACCATACCTGATTTTAAGATATATTATAGCTGGGCGTGGTGGCGCACGCCTTTAATCCCAGCACTCCATGGTGAATTCCAGGTCAGCCTAGGCTAGAGTGAGACCCTACCTTGAAAAAACCAAAAACCAAAAAACAAAAAACTGATATATTATAAAGCCAGTTGTGGTGACCTGTGCCTTTAATCCTAGCACTCAAGAGACACAGTTAGGAGGACCGCCATCAATTTGAGGCCAACCTGAGACGACATAGTGAATTGCAGGTCTGCCTGGGCTACAGTGAAACCCTATCTCAAAAAAAAAAAAAAAATTACATGGGCTACACAGATTGCTCAGTGGATGGGGCATTTGAATCCATAGCCTAACAACTGGGGTCCAATTTCCCAGTACCCACATAAACCCAAAAGCACAAAGTGGCACATGTGTCTGGAGTTTCTTTACAATGGTTGGAGGCCCTGGTGTGCCCATTTTTCTCTGTCTTCTATTTCTTTCTTCCTCCCTCCCTCCCTCTCTCTCTCTCTCTCTCTCTCTCTCTCTCTCTCCCAGCTTGCAAATAAATAATATTTTTAAAAAATAAAAAACAGGGCTGGGGTGATGGCTTAGCAGTTAAGGGGTTTGCCTGCAAAGCCAAAGGACCCAAGTTCGATTCCCCAGGACCCACGTTAGCACAAGGGGGCGCATGCGTCTGGACTTCATTTGCAGTGGCTGGAGGCCCTGGCATCCCATTCTCTCTCTCTCTCTCTCTCTCTCTGTCAAATAAATAAATAAAATATTTTAAAAAATAAAAAATATATTAGGGGACTGGGCTTAGTGGTTAAGCCTGCAAAGCCAAAGGACCCAGATTTGACTCCCCAGGACCCACATAACCCAGATGCACTAGAGGGTGCACACATCTGGAGTTCGTTTGCAGTGGCTAGAGGCCCTGGCACACCCATTCACTCTCTCTCTCTCTCTACCTGCCTATTTCTGTATATCATTCTCCCTCTCAAATTAATAAATAAAATATTTTAAAATAAAAAATACATTACAGAGCTATAATAACAAAGACAGCATGATACTGGCACAAAAATAGATACAGCCCAGATCTAAACCCAGGCAGTGACAACCACATGAATTTAATAAAAATGCCAAAAATATTCATTGGAGAAAAGAAAGCCTCTTTTTTGACAAACGGTGCTGAGAATCCTGGATATCTATATGTAGAAGAATGAAAATAGATCCTTATCTCTCTCCGTGCACAAGAATTAAGTGAAAATCTATCAATGACCTTAATATCACACCTGAAACTACCATACTACTATAGGAAAATGTAGGGGAATCACTTCAACATATAAGCATAGGAAATAACTTTCTGAATAACCCAGTTATTCTGGAAGTAAAACACTAATCTACCATTAGGACTTCACGAAATTAGAAAGATTCTGCACAGCAAAGGATACTGGGAATAGAGCAAAGAGTCAACTTACAGAATGGGAGAAAATCTTTTGCCAGGCCAGATGTGGTGGTGCACAACTTTAATCCCAGCACTCAGGAAGCCAAGGTAGGGGGTCACTATGAGTTTGAAGCCAGTCTGAGATTAGTCTAGGCTAGAACAAGAACCTACCTCCAAAAAACCAACAAAAAAATCTTTGCCAGCTATATATGTGAAACAGGATTAATATCCAAGACACACAAAGAACTCAAAACACTAAAGAATAAAAAACCAAACAACACAATCGAAAAACGGATTATGGAACTGAATAGAGTTCTCAAAAGAGGAAATACAAATGGCCAGAAAACATCACGTTCTACATCCTTCGCCATCAGAGAAATGCAAATTAAAACTACTTTTCAGATTGCATCTCACTCTTGTCAGAATGGCTATCATCAAAAGTGAAACATTACCTCAGTAAAACCAGAAAAACAGCAGTGGACCCTGCAAGCCTTAAGGATGGCCAGCCAGACCAAATGTGCCAACTGTTACAATAGTGGCATGTCTGTTATGGGGGAAAGCAACAGATCTCTGATTGAACTAGAGGCCTATTCCACAGAAGGGACAGATGCCTAGTACTGAAAACCTAGTCAAAAGCCTACGGCTTGGGAGGTCATAAGCCATAGGGGAGTAATGATTGCTGTTGTTGGCTAAATGCATATATTATGGCCTCTGAACTGCCCTCTAAGCACTTACATATAAACCCGTATATTGATGCTGCTCTCATTTTTGGTTAAGAGTTGCTTGCTTCTCTTTTCAGATGGCATTTACCACTGGGATGACTCAAAACTCACCATAGTGATGTGTTCAGCACTAAGTGAAACATCTCTATAATACACTCCAAGGCTCAGGGACCATTGAGAAAGAGTGGCAACAAGGATGTAAGAGCCAAAGGAAAGGTTGGACTACTTATAATGCTGTGTTTCAGACACAAAATAGCCTTGATATTCATGACCTCATAATGCTTGACACTACCTATAAGACCTTCATAATAGGAAGAAAAGATGATGACATCAAAATAGAAGACAGCTGGTTGTGATAGCACATATCTTTAATCCCAGCACTTGGGAGGTAGTAGGAGGAGGAATTCTGTGAGTTCTAGGCCAGCCTGAGACTACATAGAAAATTCCAGGTCAGTCCAGGCAAGAGTGAGACCCTACCTTGAAAAAATAATAAATAAAAATAAAATAAAACCAAAAGAGACTAAATAGAAAGAAGGAATTCAATGGAGGGCCAATTTGGGAAGGGGACGATGGGGTTGGGAAGTATCATGGTTTATTGTCAACACTTATGGAAGCTGTCAATAAGTTTAAAAAATAAAAATAATAGGGCTGGCAAAATGGCTTAGTGGTTAAGTAATTGCCTGTGAAGCCTAAGGTCCCAGGTTTGAGGCTCGATTCCCCAGGACCCACATAAGCCAGATGCACAAGGTGGCACATGCATCTAGAGTTTGTTTGCAGTGTCTGGAGGCCCATTCCCCCCCCCCCTCTCTCTCTCTCAAATAAAAAAATAAAAAATAAAAAATAAAAATAATAGTAATAAGGGAGGAAACATAGAATAAAATGTAACCAGGTATGGTGGCTCAATCTGCAATCCTGCGAACCTGCAATCCCAGCACTCAGCAAACTAAGGCAAAAATATTTACTTGAATTCAAGGCCAGTCTGGACTACATGGTGAGTTCCAGGCCAGTTATATAGCTAGACCTTGACTCAAAAATAGATAGATACATAGGTTATAGACAAAATACATACTATCATTACAAGTTTGCCAAGGGGATATAAACAAGTATACTTTTGTTTCCTTCTGAAGACTATCTTTACAGATTTCTTTTGAAAACTGTGGGAACTGGCCAGGCATGGTGGTGCATGCCTTTAATCCCAGCACTTGGGAGGCAGAGGTAGAAGGATCATTGTGTGTTCGAGGCCACCCTGAGACTACATAGTATATTCCAGGTCAACCTGGGTTAGAGCGAGGCCCTACCTTGGAAAAGTAAAAAAAATGTGGAAACTTAGTACACAGTCATATAAACAAATAACCATATGGTTAAAAATATCTGTTTGTATCATATATTAAAATATGTTCCTGGTTTTATTTATATATACACATATATAATTATATGTATAGTTTATATATTTTATATGTAAATATATTATATATAATATATGATATATAAATTTAATATAATATAAATATATATAATCTATAAAAATATAAAATAAATTTATATATTTTATATATTTTTATATATTTATATATTTAATTTATATATTTATATACATAAATAAAACCAGGAAATATATATATAAATATGTATACATATAGATAGATAGATAGATAGATAGTTTCTGCAGTTGGGTGGGGTGATACATGTCTGTAATTCTAGGATTTGGGAAATAGAAGTAAAAGGATTAGGAATTCAGGGTCATAAGGAAATTCCAGTTCAGCTTAAGCTGCATTAGATCACTCTCAAAATACCAGGCTGGGGAGATGGTTCATTAAATAAAGCACCTGTTGCACACGCTTGGGTATATGAGCTGGGATCCCCAGAACCCACATAAAGCTGAATGGTGTAGCTCTACTGCCTGCAATCCCAGTGTGCTTACTACACAAAGGGAAGCAAAGACAGATAACAGAAGCAATGCCAGCTAACCTAACTGAAACACTGGTGAACAAGATTCTGCCTTAAAAACAATATAGAAGGATGGAGCTGAAGAGCTGAAGAGATGGCTCAGGGGTTAAAAGTACTTGCTTGCAATGTCTGATGGCTCAGGTTCAATTCCCCAGTACACATGCAAGGCCAGATGTACAAAGTGGCATGGATCTTAAGCTCATTTGTAGTAGCAAGAGACCCTAGTGCACCCAATCTCTTTCTCTCTCCCTCTCTCTTCACCTCTTTCTCCCCTCTCTTGTAAATAAATAAATAAAAATATCCTTTGAAACAGCAAGATAGAAGGAAAAGACAGACACCTGATGTGACCTTCTGACCTCCACAGATACACTGTGGCAAGTGCATACCCACTCTTACACATACATGCACACACTGAAAAAGTTTCTCTTAAGAAATGAAGCAAGAAGAAAGAAGAGGAAAGAAGAGGAAAGAAGAAAGAAGAAAGAAGAAAGAGGAAGGGAAGGGAAGGGAAGGGAAGAAAAACAGAATAGTTGGAAAGATAAAGGAATTCAGAAGAAAGGGTACAGGGGAGGGGCAAATTGGAGGGTGGTGGGATGCGATTATAATCATGGTATGCTGTCTATATATATGGGGGTTGTCAATAAAATTAAGAACAGCCGGATGTGGTGGCACATGCCTTTAGTCCCAGCACTTGAAGGCAGAGGTAAGAAGAAAAACATGAGTTCAAGGCCACCCTGAAACTACATAGTGAATTCCACATCAACCTGGGGTAGAGTGAGACCCTACCTCGAAAAACTGAAAGAAAAGAATATAAGCAGATTGTTAATACTTCATTTTTTTTTCAAATTCAATTCTTATACATAGTTTTGGCTTTCACATGAGTTCAAAAAAGAATCAATCAATTTAGGGCTGGAGATGGCCCAGTGGTTAAGGTGCTTGCCTGCAAAGCGTAACAACCCAGGTTTGATTCCCAATTACCCACATAAAGGCAGATGTGCACAAAGTGGCCCATGTGTCTGGAATTCATTTGCAGCTGCTAAAGGCCTTGACACACCCATATTCATGCTCATTCTCTCTTTCTTAAAAGAGAGAGAGAGAGGAAAAAAAAAAGGGAAAGAAGAATATGTTTATAACTTGCATGGTATTACTTACCCACATTTGGAGGTTTCAAATAATTAACAGGTAGTTCTGGAGGTCTGCCTCTATGCAGAGCTGCAAAAGCAGACCCATTCCATAGTGTACTCTTACAGTCTATAAGAAAAGACCAAAAGATAGTCAAAGGATTACAGCAGTGCTTTTTTCCCCAACTATGCCTTAGAGGCACAAGTCTGATGTTAATTTATTTGCTGAAATACACTTTTGCCTATTAAAAACAAAGTAAAATAATTTTCATATAAACCAGGTGTGGTGACTGATGTCTATAACCCCAGTACTTGGAAGGTTGGAAAAGGAGGATTTTCTGTGAGTTTGAGGCCAGCCTAGGTTACAGACGTGAGTTCCAAGTCAGTATGGATTACAGAATGAGACCTTGCTTTTAAAATATATTTAATTATTTAGTTAGTTACAAGCAAAGGGAGATAGAAGATAGAAGAGAGACAGAGAAAATGGGTGCATCAGGGCCTTCAGCTACTGCAAAGGGACTGTAGATGCATGCACCACTTTGTGTATCTGGCTTTATGTGGGAACTAGGGAATCAGACTTGGATGGTTAGGCTCTGCAGGCAAGCACCTTAATTGCTGAGCCATCACTCTAGCCCTGAGATTTTGACATAAACATAAAAGGCACAAATATGTACAATTATTTGTAGTTAGTAATCTTCTGATATATGATATTACTGTTGTGGCATAGCTGGGAAGTTTCCCATAACATGAGTGTACACCAAGGATAGAATCACCCAAATTTTCCCTGTCATGTTCATATGTGCTATGGTAATGTCCTTGCTTCTGTAATTTTCTTGGTAGCTAAAAATAATAAAGAATATGGATACTATAATACAAGGAAATAAATCTTAAGCCTTTGTTACAGTAATATCACAGCAGTAATCTTTACGATGATATAGCCAAAAACAATAAAGCATATGGGTCAAGTGTGGTGACACACGCCTTTAATCCCAGCACTCGGGAGGCAGAGGTAGGAGGATTTCTGTGATTTCAAGGCCAGCCTGAGACTACATAGTGAATTCCAGGTCAACCTGGGCTAGAGCAAGACCCTACCTGGAAAAACCAAAAGACAAAAAAATAAAGAATGCAGATATTAGAATACAATGAAAAAATTCTAGTCTTTATTATAGTACTATCACAGCAGCAATATTTAAATTCCTATTCCACAAAAAAATTATTTTTATTTGTATTGTTTGCTTTTTGAGACATGGTCTCATGTGTTCCAAGTTTGCTTGGACTCACTATGTGGACAGAGCGGCCTTTAACTCCTGATCCTCCTGCTTCCACTTTCCAAGTGCAGGATACCTTTTTATTTTCACCAATTTAATACAAAAGGACTTGATTTTATACTATAAGAAATATGCCAGGCTGAAGAGATGGCTTAGTGGTTAAGGCGTTTGTCTGCAAAGCTGAAAGACCTAGGTTCAATTCCCCAGGGCCCACATAAGCCAGATGCACAAGATGGAGCATGCATCTGCAGTTAGTGTGCAGTAGCTAGAGGCCCTGGTGCACCCATTATCTATCTGCCTCCCTCTCTCTACTTCTTTCTCTCTCTCAAATAAATAAATAAAAATAAAAATATTAAAAAAGAAATATGCTTGTACTCTAAGAAAATAAAAATAATGGAAAATTAAGAAAAAACTAGAAGAAATTTACATAGAGCATAACCTGGGCATGGTGGTTCATATTTGTAGTCCCAGCACCTGGGAGGCTGAGAGAAGATTGCCATGAGTTTGAGGCCAGGTTAGCCTGGGCTAGAGTGAGACCCTACCTCTAAAATTAAATAAATAAAATTCAGAAAGGCATGTAAATATTTATTGAACTTTAAAATATGCTGCACTCCACATCTTCCTATGACAACAGCTTTAAAACCTAAAAACTCTTACCTTTGGCATCCCGTAACAGAGACTGCCGACCAACACCTAGCAATGTTTGTACCCCAGGAACGCTCTGAGGGATCTCCTTATCTAGTAAGGGGCCAATCCTCTCACAGATTTTAAGGAGGTAGTCTGGAGGAATGTGTGCATTGGCTGCCACCTACAAAGCATAAATAGAGCACAGGAAAAAACACATTTGGTTTTAAAATGTGAACCTAATCCCTTACCAAATTATTCCACTATAGAACAAAATATAGTTGTAAAATACAAAATCAGGAAAATGAAAATTTCAATGATTACTACTTGTACTAAATTAAAAAAAAAAAAAGCAGACAAGGGTGCTGGAGAGATTGCTCAATGGTTAAGGCACTTGCCTAAAAGTAAAACAATCGGGATTCAATTCTCTAGTACCCATGTAAAGCCAGATGCAAAGTGGCACATGCATCTAGAGTTTGTTTCCAGTAGCTAGAGGCCCTGGCTTTACTTTCTCCCTCCCCATCTCTCCTCCCCCCTTACAAAGTATTAATAAAATATTTTTAAAAACAGACAAAAGTAAGCATAATTAATGACATGACAGAATTCAACTACCATGCTCTCTAACTTAACATATACATAACACACACATATTGATAAAGTCATTTGTTTACTGTTAATTTACAAAATGTGCTACAAAACAGAAATAGTAATCATGCTAAAAAGAGAAAATATACAAAGGAGATGATCAACTGAATTCTTTTAGTCAGGATTGATGAACTGATTAAGAATATGACCATCAGCCAGGTGTGTTGGCACAGATCTTTAATCCCAGCACCCAGGAGGCAGAGTAGGAGGATCACTGTGAGTTTGAGGCTACCCTGAGACTACATAGTGAGTTGCAGGTCAGCCTGGGCTAGAGTGAGACCTTGCCTCAAAAAAACCAAAATAATAACAAAAAAAGAGAAAAGCCAGGCTGGAGAGATGGCTTCATGGTTAAATTGGTTGCCTGTAAAGCCAAAAGACCCCCAGTTCAATTCCCCAGGACCTATGTAAGACAGATGCACAAGGTGGCACATGCATCTGGAGTTCGTTAGCAGTGGCTAGAGGCCCTGGTGCACCCATTCTCTCACTCTGTCTGCCTCTTTCTCTTTCTCAAATAAGTAAAAATAAAACATAAAAAAAAGTTTAAAAGAAAAATGAGTATGGACTGGGCATGCTGGCACACACCTTTAATCCCAGCACTCAGGTAGGAAGATCACCATAAGTTTGAGGCCACCCTGAGACTACATACTGAATTCCAAGTCAGCCGGAGTTAGAGCGAGACCATTCCTTGAGAAACCAAAAATTAAAAAAAAAAAGTATGACCATCAAGAGCTGGCAAAAGCTGGGCAATGGGCAGGAGAGATGGCTCAGCAGTTAAAGCACTTGCCTGCAAAGCATAAGGACCTGAGTTTGATTTCCCAGCACTTACATAAGGCCAGATGAAAAAGGTGGAGCATGAGTCTAAAGTTCATTTACAGTGGCTTATGGGTGGTATAGCCAGTGTCTGGCACACACCCTGTTGCTACTGTCCACCGTATGTTGGCCAGGGGTGATGTCCACCCTCTGCTCATGCCGTTGTTTTCCCCTGCCACCGTGGAGCTTCCCCTAGAGCCTGTAAGCCAAAATAGACCTCTTTTTCCCATAAGCTGCTCTTGGTTGGGTGATTCCTACCAGCAATGCGAACCTGACTACCTCAAAAAAAAAAAAAATGCAAAAGATAGACCATCTCAAGGCTTAGCCTATCCACAAAGCTACATTTTTAAATACTTATTTTCAGATACCAATATCTTTTTATCAAGATATTTCAAAACCAGAATCTGACAAATAGATTTAAAAAACCAAATTTGGCTGGCCTTGGTGGCACATGCCTTTAATCCCAGCACACAGGAGGCAGAGGTAGGAGGATCACTGTGAGTTCAAGGCCACCCTGATACTCCATAGTGAATTCCAGGTCAGCCTGGGCTAGAGTGAGACCCTACTTCAAAAAACCAAGATAAATAAATAAATTTGGCAGAGAATTGTGTGTGTTTGTTTTCTAAGACTATGGCCACAGGCAGGAAAATGAAGAACAAATTGGGATCATAAACCAAAAAGAAACTCAAAAACTTTGTCTATTTTCTAAGGGTTTTTTCAAAGGGAGAAATGAAAAGAAAAACATGAAGGTTATGTAATATGAAAATATTTAGAGATGGGGCTGAAGAGGTGGCTTAGAGGTTAAGGCATTTGCCTGTGAAGCCTAAGGAAAACCCAGGTTCGACTCCCCAGGACCCACTTAAGTTAGATGCACAAGGGGCACATGTGTCTGGAGTTTGTTTGTGGTGGCTAGAGGTCCTGGCATGCCCATTCTCTCTCTCTCTCTCTCTCTCTCTCTCTCTCTCTTGCCAAATAAATAAATAAATAAATAAAAATAAAATATTAAAAAAGAAATATGCTTGTACTCTAAGAAAATAAAAATAATGGAAAATTAAGAAAAAACTGAAGAAATTTACATAGAGCATAACCTGGGCATGGTGGTTCATATTTGTAGTCCCAGCACCTGGGAGGCTGAGAGAAGATTGCCATGAGTTTGAGGCCAGGTTAGCCTGGGCTAGAGTGAGACCCTACCTTCTAAAATTAAATAAATAAAATTCAGAAAGGCATGTAAATATTTATTGAACTTTAAAATATGCTGCACTCCACATCTTCCTATGACAACAGCTTTAAAACCTAAAAACTCTTACCTTTGGCATCCCGTAACAGAGACTGCCGACCAACACCTAGCAATGTTTGTACCCCAGGAACGCTCTGAGGGATCTCCTTATCTAGTAAGGGGCCAATCCTCTCACAGATTTTAAGGAGGTAGTCTGGAGGAATGTGTGCATTGGCTGCCACCTACAAAGCATAAATAGAGCACAGGAAAAAACACATTTGGTTTTAAAATGTGAACCTAATCCCTTACCAAATTATTCCACTATAGAACAAAATATAGTTGTAAAATACAAAATCAGGAAAATGAAAATTTCAATGATTACTACTTGTACTAAATTAAAAAAAAAAAAAGCAGACAAGGGTGCTGGAGAGATTGCTCAATGGTTAAGGCACTTGCCTAAAAGTAAAACAATCGGGATTCAATTCTCTAGTACCCATGTAAAGCCAGATGCAAAGTGGCACATGCATCTAGAGTTTGTTTCCAGTAGCTAGAGGCCCTGGCTTTACTTTCTCCCTCCCCATCTCTCCTCCCCCCTTACAAAGTATTAATAAAATATTTTTAAAAACAGACAAAAGTAAGCATAATTAATGACATGACAGAATTCAACTACCATGCTCTCTAACTTAACATATACATAACACACACATATTGATAAAGTCATTTGTTTACTGTTAATTTACAAAATGTGCTACAAAACAGAAATAGTAATCATGCTAAAAAGAGAAAATATACAAAGGAGATGATCAACTGAATTCTTTTAGTCAGGATTGATGAACTGATTAAGAATATGACCATCAGCCAGGTGTGTTGGCACAGATCTTTAATCCCAGCACCCAGGAGGCAGAGTAGGAGGATCACTGTGAGTTTGAGGCTACCCTGAGACTACATAGTGAGTTGCAGGTCAGCCTGGGCTAGAGTGAGACCTTGCCTCAAAAAAACCAAAATAATAACAAAAAAAGAGAAAAGCCAGGCTGGAGAGATGGCTTCATGGTTAAATTGGTTGCCTGTAAAGCCAAAAGACCCCCAGTTCAATTCCCCAGGACCTATGTAAGACAGATGCACAAGGTGGCACATGCATCTGGAGTTCGTTAGCAGTGGCTAGAGGCCCTGGTGCACCCATTCTCTCACTCTGTCTGCCTCTTTCTCTTTCTCAAATAAGTAAAAATAAAACATAAAAAAAAGTTTAAAAGAAAAATGAGTATGGACTGGGCATGCTGGCACACACCTTTAATCCCAGCACTCAGGTAGGAAGATCACCATAAGTTTGAGGCCACCCTGAGACTACATACTGAATTCCAAGTCAGCCGGAGTTAGAGCGAGACCATTCCTTGAGAAACCAAAAATTAAAAAAAAAAGTATGACCATCAAGAGCTGGCAAAAGCTGGGCAATGGGCAGGAGAGATGGCTCAGCAGTTAAAGCACTTGCCTGCAAAGCATAAGGACCTGAGTTTGATTTCCCAGCACTTACATAAGGCCAGATGAAAAAGGTGGAGCATGAGTCTAAAGTTCATTTACAGTGGCTTATGGGTGGTATAGCCAGTGTCTGGCACACACCCTGTTGCTACTGTCCACCGTATGTTGGCCAGGGGTGATGTCCACCCTCTGCTCATGCCGTTGTTTTCCCCTGCCACCGTGGAGCTTCCCCTAGAGCCTGTAAGCCAAAATAGACCTCTTTTTCCCATAAGCTGCTCTTGGTTGGGTGATTCCTACCAGCAATGCGAACCTGACTACCTCAAAAAAAAAAAAATGCAAAAGATAGACCATCTCAAGGCTTAGCCTATCCACAAAGCTACATTTTTAAATACTTATTTTCAGATACCAATATCTTTTTATCAAGATATTTCAAAACCAGAATCTGACAAATAGATTTAAAAAACCAAATTTGGCTGGCCATGGTGGCACATGCCTTTAATCCCAGCACACAGGAGGCAGAGGTAGGAGGATCACTGTGAGTTCAAGGCCACCCTGATACTCCATAGTGAATTCCAGGTCAGCCTGGGCTAGAGTGAGACCCTACTTCAAAAAACCAAGATAAATAAATAAATTTGGCAGAGAATTGTGTGTGTTTGTTTTCTAAGACTATGGCCACAGGCAGGAAAATGAAGAACAAATTGGGATCATAAACCAAAAAGAAACTCAAAAACTTTGTCTATTTTCTAAGGGTTTTTTCAAAGGGAGAAATGAAAAGAAAAACATGAAGGTTATGTAATATGAAAATATTTAGAGATGGGGCTGAAGAGGTGGCTTAGAGGTTAAGGCATTTGCCTGTGAAGCCTAAGAACCCAGGTTCGACTCCCCAGGACCCACTTAAGTTAGATGCACAAGGGGCACATGTGTCTGGAGTTTGTTTGTGGTGGCTAGAGGTCCTGGCATGCCCATTCTCTCTCTCTCTCTCTCTCTCTCTCTGATAAGTAAATAAGAGAGAAGAACGACAGACAGATCTAGCCACCACAAACGAACTCTAGACACGTGTGCCACCTTGTACATCTGGCTTGCATGGCTTCTGGGGAAATCGAACCTGGGTCTTTAGGCTTCGCAGGCAAGTGCCTTGACCTCTAAGCCACCTCTCCAGCCTCTCTCTTCTCTCTCTCTCTTCTCTCTCTCTCTCCTTGCAAATAAATAAATAAATAAATATATTAAAAATTAGGGTTAGGAAAACAAGGACATTTTGTAAACTACAAGAAGCTTAAACCTATCAATGGAATTGCTCTACAGATATACTAAGTAAGTTACTTTGAAGCCTAAAGCATGGATTACTTAGGATCTAAAATTTACTGTCTGTTGGTGGCATAATATAGTGGAAAGGCTTAGATCTTTCCTGCATCCCCAGTTTCCACTTATGCGTCCTTAGGAAATTACTTAGTCTCTCTAAGCCTGGACTTCTTCATCTATAAAGTTGGGAGTATTAACTACCCCCACAGGATCTACTTAGGATAATACCAAAATCATTCACTCATGCATTAATTCATTCACACCTGAAGTATAGTGAAACAGAATGAGAAGACTCGACTACTGACCTGAGGGAAATGACAGTCCCAGTGGAGATAACAAATCTAGTGATTTCACCATGATCAATCTAAAATCTAGTCATTGTTCTCATTTCCTACATCAGTTCACATTCCTTGCTTCTCTATCTCTGCTTCATCCTTCTCAACCATTTTTGTGACTTTGGGGATGGAGCTCAGAGTTCCATGTACTCTAGGCAAGGGCTCTACAATTGAGCAGCACTCAGTCTCCTGTCCAATACCTTGCCACTGTCTTGAGAACAGGCCTACATCCCTTCACACTCAGACAACTACTAAAGTCTCTTAAATGGTCTCTGTTCTTGCAGATTTGCCTTTCCAGTTGTGGACATGTGGCCAATGTGGTTTATAAACAGTTTTGAAGATTCTCATGATCTACATTATAAAGCCCAAACTCCTTTTAATATGTCTTAAAGATCACCTTAACAGACCAGTCTCTAGCAGCCCAGTTTAGCTATACTGAACCGTTAGTCTTTTCCAAACATGACATAGGCATTTACATCTGCATGAGTCTGTTCATGTGCCCCTCCTACCTGGAATGCTCTCCCTTTCACTAGGAAGGCATCTTATCTTTCAAATCTCAGATTCTCAAATAAAGAGAAATGAATCAAAATTCCAAGATGCCCAGAGGACCACAGTAACTCAAACCAAAGCCGAGTAGCTAATTAATACTGGAGACAAGAGTCCATGCCCAATTTTACACTTCAAGTAAAAATTCACAAGCAAACAAAGAGCATACCATTAAGAGATACAGGTGCCTCACCCAGTAAAACGGTCTGCATAGTGACTAAAATGTAATATATCCTCAATGATATTCTCAAGTGCTATTGATAATGTCAAAAAATGGAATACTAAAGCCGGGCGTGGTGGTGCACGCCTTTAATCCCAGCACTCAGGAGGCAGAGGTAGGAGGATCGCCGTGAGTTCAAGGCCACCCTGAGACTCCATAGTGAATTCCAGGTCAGCCTGGACTAGAGTGAGACCCTACCTCGAAAAAACCGAAAAAACCAAAAAAGAAAAAAAAATGGAATACTAGGGTCTGGAGGGATGGCTTAGCGGTTAAGGCAGTTGCCTGCAAGGCCAAAGGACCCATGTTCGATTCCCCAGAGCCCACGTTAGCCAGATGCACAAGGGGGCCCATGCAGTCTGGAGTTCATCTGCAGTGGCTGCAGGCCCTGGTGCACCCATTCTCTCCCTCTCTCTCTTCCTCTTTCGCTGTCAAATACATAAATAAATAAATAATATTTTAAAAATGGCATACTAGGCCGGGGGTGATGGTGCATGCCTTTAATCCCAGCACTCGGGAGGAAGAGGTAGAATTGCCGTGAATTCAAGGCCACCCTGAGACTACATGGTGAATTCCAGGTCAGCCTGGGCTAGAGTGAGACCCTAAAATTATGTCTTATGCAAAAAAAAAAAAAAAAACTAGAATAAAACACAAAAGGCTATCATCACATGCTTATCTTCATGACAATTTCAGGATAATATGTTCACATAAGTGAACATAGTAACATACACATGTAATCCCAGCTACATAGGAAGTTGAAGAAGGAATACTTGAGCCTACAAATTTCAGACCAGCCTGGACAACATAAAAGGACCTCATCTCAGAATGTTAGCTTGGTGGTGAAGGAATAGCCTAGCATGCATGAAGCCCTGGGTTCCATCCTCAATACAACAAAAAAAGTCTATAATAGCTGGGCATGGTGGCACATGCTTTTAATCCCGTCACTTGGGAGGCAGAGGTAGGAGAATTGCTGTGAGTTCAAGGACAGCCTGAGATTACATTGTGAATTCCAGGTCAGCCTGTGCTAGATCAAGACCCTACATCAACGACCCCCCCCCAAAAAAAAGAAAATATATATATAATAAGCCAACAGTTTATCTTTACAAATTTATGTGCTAGGTTTTTTGTTTGTTTGCTTGTTTGTTTTGAGGTAGGGTCTCACTTTAGCACAGGATGACCTGAAACTTACTCTACAGTTCCAGGATGGCCTTGAACTTGTGGTGATCCTCTTACCTCAGCCTCCCGAGCAGTGGAATTAAAGGTTTCTACCACCATGCCTGGATAGGTTTAGATCTTTTGTTTTTTTATTTGAGAGAGAGAAACAGAGGCAGGGAGAGAGAGAGAGAGAGAGAGAGAGAGAGAGAGAGAAAAGAGAATGGGAACACCAGTTTCCAGCCACTGCAACCCAACTCCAGATGCATGTGTCACATTGTGCATCAGGCTTACATGGGTCCTGGGGAATCGAACCTGGATTCTTTGGATTAACAGACAAGTGCCTTAATCACGAAGCCATCTCTCCAGTGTGCAAATGCTACTATAATAGTTTTTGTTCTGTATGTTTTAATGTAGTTTTCATTTTGACCTTTTTTATGAGCAGAGACAAAAGAGAGATGGGGAGATAGGCACATCAGGGCCTCCAGTCACTGCAAATATATTCCAGATGCATGTGCCACTATGCATCTGGCTTTACTTGGGTACTGAGTAATTGAAACTGGGTCATTAGGCTTTGTAGGCAAGCGCCTTAACCACTAAGACATCTCTCCAGCCCCTAGGTTTAAATTTTTCAGGAATTTGAAGGAAAAAAAAAAATACTTGGTCATAATGGAAAGCAAAGTCTTTCTGTAGTTGGAGTACTCGTTAGTTGGGTTGACTTCCTGTCATTTCATTTCAGAATATGCTTAGCATTTCTCTAACTTATAGTTAGTTCTCTGAGGGCTGGAGAAATGGCTTAGTGGTTAAGACACTTGCCTACAAAGCCAAAGGACCCAGGTTAGATCCCCAAGACCCACTTAAGCCAGATGCACAAGAGGGTGCACGCTTCTGGAGTTCGTTTGCAGTGGCTGGAGGCCCTGGAGTGCCCATTCTCTCTCTCTCTCTAACAAATAAAGAAAGAAAATAATTAGTTCTCTGTCTGACTTTTTTAGAAAGAAAGCCAGAGAAGTCCTCCTAGGGTCAAGTATTTTATAGGATACAGTACTTCAAGAAAATGCTAAAACTCTAAGAGTAGATGAAATCAAGAGGAGGACAGTGAATATATCCACATTCTAGAAGTTGCTCAGTAGAAAAGATCCAAGGAGAGAAGTCAGCAACAGCTCATAGATGTAAAAAAAAAAAAAATGTATATGTCACAAATAATAGTTTGTCTTTAGATTTTTAAATTTTGATTATTTGTGTATAGGTTGGGGGCATGGCAAGGTTTCTTATAGCTGCAAAGGAACACCAGGTACTTATGGCACTTTATGCATCCACCTTATGTGGGGGGCTTGAAATTGTACCTAGGGCCAGCAGGCTTTGCAAGCAAGTACCTTACCACTGAGTCATCTTCCCAGCCTCCTGTCTTTAGGGCTTACTTTGTTCTCTACCAAAAAGGTTATTCAGCATTTAGTTCCCAATATTAACAGCAAAACAAAAACATAAATTATATAAATATTCCTATGTGACAAATGTGATAACATTTCAAGAAGAAAGAAAATTCATAAAACTCAAATTCTTACCTCCCTAACAGTAGCTTTCTATAATTTTGCAACACCTCATCTATACTTAGGTATGTCACTTTTTAGAAAAAAAAATCTCCAAAAAGATTTTAATAATTAAAAAAGTGTGTTTTGCCATGTGTGGTGGCACACGCCTTTAATCCCAGCACTGACAGAGGTAGGAGGATCGCAGTGAGTTAGTTCAAGGCCACCCTGAGACGACATAGTGAATTCCAGGTCAGCCTGAGCTAGAGTGAGACCCTACCTCGAAAAACCAAAAAAAAGAAAAAGTGTGTTTCCTGCTATAACATCTACCAGCCTGGCAAGATGTGCTCATTGGTGCAAAGTGGTATGTATGTTATAGGAGTAAACAACTGTCTTTGAACTGGATTTAAGGCCCACTCCCCATGAGGGAATTCATGCATGCTACTGTAAACCTAGTCAAAAGTCCATGGCTGGGAAGTTCATAGGACCTAGGAGGGAAGCTGTTACAGTTGCTTGGCTAAATGGATATGCCTTCTAAATATTTATGTTTATACCCACAGATAAATGGTGAGAGAAGCTTCCATATATAGTAGACAGGGATTACTGGAGAGACTGAAAACTCAAAGTGCTGACAGTGACTGTTGAAGTCTTGAAGTCTTAGCCCTAAAGGGAACATCATCCCTACACACACACACATACCCCCCAAGATTCAGTGAACATTCTGGAAGAGAGGAAGGGAAAGAATGTAAGAGCCAGATGGTTCAGAGGAGTGATATGGACCACTGTCTCCAGGATATGACATAGACATTGCAATCATAAATTCACTGCAGCTGTGATTACCTGCATAAGACCTTCACAAAACTGAGGCCATAAACATCCCATCATGAGTGGTGGAGAGGGTCATGAGGCCCCCATCCTTCCATGAGGAGTTAATAGCAGGTAATGCTTTCTGGGGAAGGGGAACACATTTTCTTCATTAAAATAAGTTCACTAGTAGGTCTGTTGCCCATGTTCCGGCAAATAACCCCTATCCATGCTCATACAAACATCCTAATTAAACTCAGTGACTCAAAAAAAAAATGTATCACAGTAGAAATACACTAAATTGGGAAGAAGACATGGTTCAGCAGGAATGATAGGGGAATAGCAGAGAGTAATGGGAGTGAATATGAACAAAATACATTTTTATTTTGTTTTTTTGAGGTAGGGTCTCACCCTAGCCTAGGCTGAAATGGAAATCACTATGTAGTCTGAGTCTGGCCTCAAACTCACAGCAATCCTCCTACCTCTGACTCCCTCTGCTGAGATTAAAGGTGTGTTCCACCAAGCCTGGCACAAGATTTTCTTTTAAAAAATAAAAAATAATGCCGGGTGTGGTGGCGCACGCCTTTAATCTCAGCACTCGGGAGGCAGAGGTAGGAGGATTGCCATGAGTTCGAGGCCACCCTGAAACTACAGAGTCAGCCTGAGATACACTGATACCCTATCTCGAAAAAGCAAAAATAAATAAGTAAATGAATAAATAAAAAATAAGTGGGGTATGGTGGCACATACCTTTAATCCCAGCACTTGGGAGGCAGACATGGGAGTAACACTCTGAGTTCGAGGCCACCCTCATGCTACATAGTGAATTCCAGGTCAGCCTGGATTAGAGTGAAACCTTACCTCGAAAAACCAAAATAAATAAATTAATTAATTAAAATAAATAAAAATAAAAATAGGACAGAGCTGGGCATGGTGGCACACACCTTTAATCCCAGAACTCAGGAGGCAGAGGTACACCCTGAGACTACATAGTGAATTCCAGGTCAGCCTGAGCTACAGTGAGACCCTCCCTAGAAAACACACACACACACCCCTACCTTTAATGTCAGTCTTGGGAGACAGAGGTAGGAGAATTGATGTAAGAAGTCAGTCTGTGACTACAGAGTAAGATCCAGATCTGCCTAGAGTGAGAACCTACCTCAAAAATAAAAATAAAATAGCTGAGCATGGTGGCACATGCCTTTCTTCCCAGCACTCAGCAGGCAGAGGTAGGAGGACTGCTATGAGTTTGAGGCCACCCTAAGACTACATATTGAATTCCAGGTCAGCCTGAGCTACAGTGAGACCCTACCTCAAAAAAAAAAAAACGTCAAGCGTGGTGGCGTACGCCTTTAAAACCAACACTCTAGAGGCAGAGGTAGGAGAATCGCCGTGAGTTCAAGGCCACCCTGAGACTACATAGTGAATTCCAGGTCAGCCTGGGCTAGAGCAAGACCCTACCTCGAAAAACCAACAACAACAAAAAAAATTAAAACAGAATTGGAGAGATGGCTCAGTGCTCAAAAGTACTTGGTATGCAAAGCCTGATGGCCTGGGGGTCTGGAGGGATCACTTAGCAGATAAGGCACTTGCCTGCAAGCCAAAGGACACAAGTTCGATTCCCTAGGACCCAAGTAAGCCAGATGTACAAGGTGGCACATGTGTACGGAGTTTATTTGCAGTGGCTGGAAGCCCTGACACGCCCATTCCCTCCCTCTCCCGGCCTCTTCCTCTCTGTCAAATAAATTTTTTAAAAAGCCTGCTGGCCTGGGTTCAATTCCCCAGTACCCACATAAGAGCAGATGCACAAAGAGGTGCATGCATCTGAAGTTCATTAGCAGTAACAAGAGCCCTAGGTATACACCTATTTCACCTCTCTCCCTACACCCCCTCCATACAAAAAATAAATAAATAAATAAAATTTATAAAGCCCAGGTGTAGTGGCACATGCCTTTAATCCCAGCACTGGGGAGGCAGTGGTAGGAGGATCAATGTGAGTTTGAGGCCAGCCTGATACTTCATATTGAATCCCAGGTCAGCCTAGGCTAGAATGAGACTCAAAAAAAAAAAAAAAAAGCAAGGGCTGGAGAGATGGCTTAGCATTTAATTAAGGTGCTTGCCTGTAAAGCCTAAATACCCAGGTTCAATTCCCTAGTAGCCACGTAAGCCAGATGCACAAGGTGGTGCATGCATCTGGAGTTCATTTGCAATGGCTAGAGGCCCTGGAACACCCACTCTCTCAATCTCTCTATTTGCCTCTTTCTCAAATAAAATATGTAAAGACAAAATTAAATAAAAATAAATAATATAGAAAAAAGAAAAAATGTGAACATAAGCAGTAGATTGGGGAGGGGGCAGAATCCAGTGAGACAGCATGTGTTTGTATGTTTGTATGTTTTTTTGGTTTTTTTTTTTTTTTTGGTTTTTCAAGGTAGGGTCTCATTCTATCCCAAGCTGACCTAAAATTAACTATGTAGTCTCAGGGTGACCTCAAACTCACAGTGATCCTCATACCACTGCCTCCCAAGTGCTGGGATTAAAGGTGTGTACCACCATACCCAGCTCTTTTTTTTTTTTTTTTTTTTTTTTGGTTTTTCGAGGTAGGGTCTCACTCTGGTCCAGGCTGACATGAAATTAACTATGTAGTCTCAGGGTGGCCTTGAATTCACAGCAATCCTCCTACCTCTGCCTCCCGAGTACTGGGATTAAAGGTGTGCGCCACCACACCCGGCTCCCGGCTCATATTTAATGATCAGGATAACAATGTCTGGCACAAAGTATTACTCAATCAAGCTATTTTTTTCCTACCAAAAAAGAGATGTGTTTCCTAGAGCCTATTTCTGAAAGGTAAGCCAAGGATCAATCTAGGTAAATAGCTAGAGACAACATGTTTCAGAGAGCAATAATGTATAAATGGCTCAAGTAGGTCAGTAGTCAGAGATACTGTCTTCAAGATATTGATCACTCTGCCATAACAGCTATCAGTTAACATCATGACATTTCAGTACATTCAGTGTGAGAAGCACATGTTTTGGGGTTTCCCATGGTACATTCTACTCTTAACTATGGTTGTGTGTCATAGGACAGTTAATAAAACACACATGTTTAAAATGCTTCCACACTGAGTGATGTAATAACATGCTACCAGCATTAATCAGTATGCTATTCTGGTAGACAATTTAAGCTACTGGTATTAATTAGGCAAGAGTTGAGTAAGGTAAGAGTCTAGAATGCAAATATATTGTCTTAAGTATTTGGTGAGAACCAAATGACAATTTGAAAACTTTGTTTTTTGGGGGGCGGATTGAAAATGTTTTCTTTTATCTATGTAGTTGGACATGCCAGGGTCTCTTGGTGCTACAAACCAATGCCTGTCCCATTTTACCAGAGTGGCTGAAGAATTTATCTTAGATCTGCAGGCTTTGCAAGCAAGCACCTTTAACCAGGGAGCCATCCTCACAGTCCTTTTTTGGTATATTTGTTTGTTTGTTTTTTTGAGACATAGTTTCACTGTGTATCTCTGGATGGCCTGGTATCCACTACAAAAATCAGGATGGCCTTGAACTGACAGTAATCCCCCCAGACTTCAGCGATTACAGGTAAATGCTGGGATTGTAGGTATGTGTCACTACATCCAGCTATGAAAACATTTTTAAGCCTAAATATTTTATTTGAAGGCTCAAATTCTTATAATGATCATTTATCATCATACATTCATGTACTCTTTTTAAAGACAATAGTGAACGTAATATGAATAAAAGCTTACTTTTTTTTTTTTTTTTGGTTTTTCAAGGTAGAGTCTCACTCTAGTTCTGACTGACCTAGAATTAACTCTGTATTCTCAGGGTGGCCTTGAACTCACAGCAATCCTCCTACCTCTACCTCCCAAGTGCTGGGATTAAAGGTGTGCACCACCAGGCCTGGCAAAGCTTACTTTTTAATTGCATTCAATTACTTCAAGTATTTTGTGTACAATGAAGTAACTCAATCTATGTTACTCTAAATGTAATTGCTAATTACTGTTTTCAATTCTATAGATGAAAAGTGCTAAGAATGTAGCTCAGTTGGTAGTGTGCTTATCACACAGAGCCCTGAGTTGGATCCCCAGTACTGCAAAAATCCAGGTGTGGTGGCACACACCTATAATCTTAGCACTTGCAAAGTTGAATCAAGAGGATCAGAAATTGAAGGCCGAGCATTTCTCTATGAAGCCTAAGGACACAGGTTCAATTCCCCAGTACCCACATAAGCCAGATGCACATAGTGGCACATGTGTCTGGAGTTCACTTACAATGGCTAGTGGCCTAGCACACCCATAATCTCTCTCTCAAATAAGTAAAAAGAAAGAAAGAAAGAAAGAAAGAAGAAAGAAAGAGAAAGAAAGACAGACAGACAGACAGACTCAAGGCCATTCTTGGCAACATAAAAAATTCAAAACAATTTTGGGTTCCCTGAGACCCTGTCTTGAAAAGAATACTAACAAATATAAAAATATCTACTATATATAAAAGTAGTTATAGGGCTGGAGAGATGGCTTAGCAGTTAAGGCACATGCCTGCAAAGCCTAAGGACCTGGGTTCAATTCTCCAGGTCCCACACAAGCCAGATGCACAAGGTGGCACATGCATCTGGGGTTCATTTGCAGTGGCTAGAGGCCCTAGCGTGACCATTCTCTCCCCCGCAATAAATAAATAACTTAAAAAAATTCCAGAGGCTCATTACAACAGATATTAGAGAAACACTGGAAATGTTCAAAAATAAGTAGATGAACATATGAAAAAAAAAGTAGTTATAGCTTTGGTTCAGTCTTACAAAAATCCTCTTAAAATGGCTTTAAAATCTTCAGACCATGTCTTTAAAAAATTTTTTAAAGCCGGGCATGCTGGCGCACGCCTTTAATCCCAGCACTTGGGAGGCAGAAGTAGGAGGATTACCATGAGTTCGAGGCTACCCTGAGACTCCATAGAGAATTCCAGGTCAGCCTGAGCTAGAATGAGACCCTACCACGAAAAAGCAAATAAAAAAAAATAATAATAATTTAGACATCATTTCAATATAAAAGTAAATATTAACAAAAATTGTTCTTTCACCATTCATGGTGACACATGCCTTTAATCCCAGCACTTGGAAGGCAGAGGTAGGAATACTGCTGTGAGTTCAAGGCCACTTTGAGACTACATAGTAAATTTTCGGTCACCCTGAGCTACAGAGACCATACCTGGAAAACACAGGAAAAAAAATATTCTTTCAAAAACACACGTGCACACAGAGAAAGAGAGATATTTGCTGATCCACTTACAGATCCAACGGGGGGGGGGGGACCAATAAAATAGCCAACAATTCAATAGGCTCACCACAAATGGAAGGGCATCTGTAATTATTTAAATCATCTACCAGGTAAATTGGAAGAAGCAAATTTAATTCTATCATGTTGTCAATAATACTCAACTAAAAAGCAAACAATAAAGAAAATACCCAAATCAAACTTCATGAATAATAACCATGTCAAAACCCTCCCTCATTACTTCAAATTCTGGAAAATGGAATCGGGAATGTAACTGTTAGTAGAGCTCCTGCTTAGCAAGCATAAAGCCCTGGGCTTGATCCCCAACACCACATAAAACCAGCAGTGGAGGCTGGGTGTGGTGACACACACCTTCAATCCCAGAACTCTGGGAGGCAGAGGTAGGTGGATCACTGTGAGTTAAGAGGCCAGCCTAAGACTACATAATGAATTCCAGGTCAGCCTGGGCTAGAGTGAGACCCTACCTTGAAACGAACAAACGAAAGAACATAATTATGACATTTTCAAGAAAAAAAACCTACCAAAAAAAAGCAGTGGAAAGCCAAAGGATGGGGAGAAGAACTTTGGGATGCTATCTGTCAAATACAAAGTGGCAGTTGCAATTATGACTTTACAGTGGTTGTCACTATCTGTAGAAGAACTGTTTAATATTGGGCATATGAGAAAAGAAAAACTAAAAATAAATAAAAAAAATGTTGGGCCCATCAACATATTATCATGGATGATGGAGGACAAAAACATGTCACAGTAGGAGGGATGAAATGGAAAAGAGGGATTTAATGGAAAGGGAGTGAGGGGCGGAGACAAAAACGGGAGAGAGAGAGACAGTAATGGCTCACTCCTTTAATCCCAGCACCAGAAGCTGAGGTAGGAAAATCACCTTGTGCTGGAGATCAACCTTGACTGCAGAGTGAATTCCACATCAGTCAGGCTAGATCCTGCCTCAAAACAAACAAAACAAAAACCTTCCCTGATTGCTAATAAATAAGAAAATAAAAACATTAAAAAAAAAAACATGAGTGTTGGGACACTCCTATAACCTCAGTATTCTAGAGGTGGAGGAGGATCTGAAATTCAAAGTTAGACTCTCAGTAACAGCATGTTTGAGATCACCCTGGGCCCAGGCTTTAAGAAGCAAAATACAGGCGGGGCATGGTGGTACATGCCTTTAATCCCAGCACCTGGGAGGCAAAGGTAGGAGGATCTCTGTGAGTCATAGGCCACCCCTGAGACTACATAGAAATTCCAGGTCAGCCTGAACTAGAGAGAGACCATACCTCAAAAAACCAAAACAGTGGGGGACACTGGAGAGATGGTTCAGTGGATAAGGTGCTTACTCTATCCAGGAGTGGTGGCACACACCTTTAATCCCAGCACTTGGGAAGGCAGAGGTAGGAGGATCACCATAAATTTGAGGCCACTGCAAGATTACATAGTGAATTTCAGGTCAGCCTGGGCCAAAGGGAGACGCTACCTTGAAAAACCAAACCATAGGAATACTTGCTCAACCATGTTTATTGCTGCTCTATTCACAATAGCTAGAAAATGCAACCAGCCTAGATGTCCCTCAACTGATGAGTAGATAATGAAGATGTGGCATATTTACACAATGAAGTTCTACTCAGCGGTAAAGAAAAATGAAGTTATGAAATTTGCAGGAAAATAGATGTATCTGGAAAGGATTATACTAAGTAAGGCAACCCAGGCCCGGAAAGACAAACGTCACGTGTTCTCTGTCATACGTAGATCCTAGCTACAGATGACTGGACTTCTGTGTGAGTAGAAAGAAAACTCAGTAGTAAAGGCCTGTAAACTAGAAAACAGATATAAAGGGAAGAGAAAGGAAGGGAGGGAGAACTTAATAGGATGGTATTGTATATATGTAAATAGAAGAAGAGATTAATGGGGATGAAAAGGCCTAAGTGTGGTCAGGGAAGAGATTGAATAAAGGAAAGGTGGAGGGAGGGCTAATCAAAATCTAAGAGGATATAAATAAATCATATGGAAATATACTTTTTTGGACAATGGAATACTCAGGAGACATAGATTGTTGCTAGAAAATTTTCGGTGCCAGGGATGGGGTACCTTCCAGTGAGGCCCCTGATACCCCCAAAACATTATAGGCCATTGCCAAGGACCTTGGTTTCCCACCAGGAATAGATGGTAAGACCCTATTGCTAAAGACACCACATACTTGGGCTGCAAGGCCACTGAGAAATCATGCTGGAACTGAGCTGATAACCTCCTCCACGAAGACCAGCAGACAGAAAGCTGGAAGAAGCCATACTGCATGAAGTTCAATGGGACAAAAAGAAAACACCAGTGAAGATACTGCACAGTGGATACTTCAAGCCTTATATTTGGCCAGCCAGGCCAAATGAGCCAACGGGTACAATAGTGACAAGTCTGTCATAGTAGAAATCAACTGCCTTCTAATTGGACTGGAGGTCCGCTCCATAGGAGGGAATACATCCCTGATACTGAAAACTTAAAACAGGGGTAGTCATGAACCCTAGGGGTGTAACGTCTGCTGGTGTCTGGCTAAATGTATATATTATGCTTATCAAACTGCCCAGTAAGCACTTCTCGTAATGTTCATACCCTTATATTAATGCTACTCTCACTTTTGGTAGATAATCTTCTCTTTTCAGATGGCAATGACCTTGGGATGACTCAGAAGGCATCATGGTGCTGAAAAGAAGTGACAGGAGTGCTCAGTACTGCAGTATCTCTATCACACCTTCCAAGGCTCAGGGTCTATTGTGGAAGAGGTGGCAGAAGGAATGTCAGAACCAAAGGAAGGGTAGGACTCGTTACAACGTGCTCCCCCCTGACACGAAATGGCCTGGATATCCATAACCTCACAGTGCCTGACACTACCTACACAAGACCATCATAATAGGAGGAAAAGATCATGACATCAAAATAAAAGAGAGACAGATTGAGAGGGAGAGGGGATATGATGGAGAATGGAGTTTCAAAGGGAAAAATCGGGGGAGGGAGGGCTTTACCATGGGATATTTTTTATAATCATGGAAGTTGTTAATAAAAAAAAATTTAAAAAACATCTAAGAGGATATAAATAAGTCATATGGAAACCTACTTTTTTGGACAATGGAACACACAGGAGCCATAGATTGTTACTAGAAAATTTTCAGTGCCAGGGGTGAGATTCCTTCCAGCGTGAGTTGTTGGCCAGGGAGGTCTTTGATGCCCCCAAAACATTACAGGCCATTGCCTAGGCCCTTGGTTTCCCACCAGGAATAGATGGTAAGACCTTATTGCTGAAGACTCCACATACTTGGGCTGCAAGGTCACTCAGAAATCCTGCTGGAGCTGAGGCAATAACCTCCTCCATATAGACCAGCTGACAGAAAGCTGGAAAAAGCCACGCTGCATGCAGTTCAATGGAAGAGAGAGAAATCACCAGTGAAGATACTCAACAGTGGACACTGTAAGCCTTATATTTGGCCACCAGGCCAAATGAGCCAGCGGGTGCAATAGTGGCACGTCTGTTATGGAGGAAACCAGGCACCCTCTAATTGGACTGGAGGCCCGCTCCATGGGAGGGGATGCATCCCTGATACTGAAAACCTAAAACAGGGGTAGTCATGAGCCCTAGGGTTGTAATGTTTGCTGCTCTCTGGCTAAATGTATATACAGTGCTCATCAAACTGCCCAGTAAGCACT
The DNA here is from genome assembly GCA_036346955.1 of Dipus sagitta. Classification (NCBI taxonomy): domain Eukaryota; kingdom Metazoa; phylum Chordata; class Mammalia; order Rodentia; family Dipodidae; genus Dipus; species Dipus sagitta. The sequence goes on from CM070776.1 coordinate 69,118,747, forward strand.
TCTCTTAATATCATACCCACAAATTAATGCTACTCTCACTTTTGGTGGAGAATCTTTTCAGATGGCAGTGACCTTGGGATGACTCAGAAGGCACCATGGTGCTAAGAAATGACACAGGAGTGCTCAGCACTGAAATATCTCTATCACACCTTCCAGGGCTCAGGGTCCATTGCAGAAAGAGGTGCCAGAAAGAATGTCAGAGCCAAAGGAAGGGTAGGACTCCTTACAACGTGCTCCTCTAGACACAAAATGGTCTGGATATCCATGACCTCACAGTGCCTGACACTACCTACACAAGACCATCATAATAGGAGGAAAAGATCATGACATCAAAATAAAAGAGTGACTGATTGAGAGGGGGAGGGGATATGATGGAGAGTGAGTTTCAAAGGGGAAAGTGAAGGAATGGAGGGAAATACCATGGGATATTGTTTACAGTCACGGCAGTTGTCAATTAAAAAAAAGAAAAACAAAGAAGAGGTACTTGCTTGCAAAGCCTCACGGCCTGGGTTCAATTCCCCATTAACCAAGTAAATGAGGCCAGAAGTTCAATCCCTAGAACCCATGTAAAAGGTCAGGCACGACTGCACACACCTATTACCACAGTCCTGAGTGGGGTGGAGTTAACAGAGTCATTGAGGCTTGCTGGTCACCCAGTCTGACCAAAAACAGCAGCTCTAGGTTCCATGAGAAACTCAGTCTCAAGAAAGCAAAACAAAAGAGAGATGGAGGAGGAGGACACCTGACTTCTACTCTGTTCTCCACAGCATGTGCACAGGGAGCACATATCAGTCTCCACACACATGCAACACACACCAAAGAATGTTATATTTCAACATAAACTCCTAAACATGTTATATATGCTCAGTTTTACAGTACTTTCAGAAGGAAAGATACAAAATGTTGCCTGTCAGTAATTTTCACAATGAAAATAAATACACTCTTTATATTCTAAATTATCAATAAAACACTTAATCAGATGAATGTTCTACAACAGGTAACAGTAAATGAGCTCAGTGTGGTGGCACACGTTTGTAATCACAGTACTGGGCAGGTGGAGATAGAATCTGGCTACACAGTAAGATTGAGGCCAGCATGGTTATGTGACACCTTGTCTCAAAAGCCCCTAAAAAACTACAGAAGTTTTAAAATTTTCTTTAATTTTTATTTATTTATTCATTTTATTTATTTGACAGACAGACAGAATATAGACACACCAGGGCCTCTAGCCACTGCAAACAAATTCCAGATGCATATGCCACCCTGTGAATCTGGCTTTTTATGTGGGTACCTTTGACTTTGCAGGCAAGCACCTTAATCGCTAAGCCATCTCTCCAGCACCAGTATTGAAGCTTTGAACACAATTCAACTTATCTTTATTTTAATGTTCTTTTTGGTAAATCAACCTACACAGTACAGTCAATTCACATTTGTGTACACAAATTATATATATATATATACACACACACATATATATGTATATATATACATATATATGTATATATATATATATATTGCATATATATACAGATATATACTCACATAAACATACACACACATACAAACAGAAATGGGGGATTTTTTGGTTTTCGAGGTAGGGTCTCACTCTAGCCCAGGCTGACCTAGAATTCACTATGTAGTCTCAGGCCGGCCTCGAACTCATGATGATCCTCCTAACTTGGCTTCCCGAGTGCTGGGATTAAAGGCATGTGCTAGCACAACTGGCCTAGGATTTTTCAAGGTGGGGTCCCCCTCTAGCCCATGCTGACCTGGAATTCACATTCACTATGTAGTCTCAGGCTGACCTCGAATTTACAGCTATCTTCCTACCTCTGCCTCCGGAGTGCTGGGATTAAAGGCGTGTGCCACCATACCTTTTGTCTCAGCTATGTAGATATACAGCTACAGTATTCTAATTTGGTATGTGAATATTGGGCTGGAGAGATGTCTCAGTGGGTAAACGCACTTGTCTGCAAGCCTGCTGGCCCAGGGTTCAATTCCCCAGTATCCACATAAACCCAGATGCACAAAGTAGTGCATGTGTCTGGAGTTTTTGTACAATAAAATGGCAAGAAGTCCTGGTGTGGCCATTCTCTCTCATTCTTCAAATCAGTCATCATTCTCTCTCACAAACACACATATAAACACAAAAAATAAATATTTGAAAAAAATTGACATAGAATATATATATCCCTGTTTTGAATACTTGACCTCTGAATTATGAATTTGTAATCTTTCTTTGTCATGCCCGAAGGACACTTTAAGTTTGTAAGCATGTTATACAATTTAATATCAGACAAAAATTATACCACTTATTAATACTTGACCAAAATTTCAATCAATACACATAGCCAAATCAAAAAAGCCACATTACATAAGCTCATCATTCCAATAACAGAACTAATACCTACCTACATTAAGAAAAATATTCCATTTCTCCTACAATGAAGCAAACTCGAAATTACAGGTCAGATGTGAAACAACTGTAATCAACAATGTAACTGATGAATCTACCAATTCATTTAACTCTGCATACTGAGCTCTGAACCTATATATTCCTTTTCCTTCTGATTTAATTCACATGCAATCCTGTCCCATCTTCTCTTATAAAGAAATCCATAGGGGCTGGAGAAATGGCTCAGCAGTTAAGTGCTTGCCTATGAAGCCTAAGGATCCCAGTTCAAGGCTCGATTCCCCAGGACCCACATTAGCCAGATGCACAAGGGGAGCATTTGGAGTTCGTTTGCAGTGGCTGGAGGCCATGGCACGCCCATTCTCTCTCTCTCTCTCTCTCTCCCTCCCTCCCTCCCTCCCTCCCTCCCTCCCTCCCTATCTCTATCTGCCTCTTTCTTTCTCTGTCTGTCGCTTTCAAATAAATAAATTAAAATAAACCAAAAAAATTTTAAATCAACAACAAAAGATCCTAAAGCTAATGCTACTACTATCCTCATTTAATAAAAAGAAATCCATAGGGAGCCAGTGTGGTGGCACACACCTTTAATTCCAACACTGTGGAGGCAGAGGTAGGAGGATCATTATGAGTGTGAGGCCAGCCTAAGACTACAGAGTGAATTCCAGGTCAGCCTGGGACAGAGCAAGACCCTACCTCAATAAACAAAACAAACAAAGAAATTCATCAGGAGAATAAAATAAATTAAAATAAAATACCATTAGTAACCCTTGAAAAATTGGATCACTAGGTATGGACAAAATAAAAACATTAAGTAGCGGGGTGCACACCTTTGATCCCAGCACTTGGAGGATCAGGTAGGAGGACTGCCGTTAAGTTGGAGGCCAGCCTAAGACTACATAGTAAATTCTAGGTCAGAATGAGCTAGAGCGAAACCCTACCTCAAAAAACCTACATATATATGTATGTATATATATTACATAATATAAAAGTTACAGTGAAAGAAAGAAAACAGAGCTAGGGATATAGCCAAGTGGTAAAGCTCTTTCCTACCATGTACAAGGCCCTGGGTTTAATCTGCAGCACCACCCAAAAAAAAAAAAATTGGGAAAAAAAAAACAAGGGTGCATCGCTCACCTGAAGTACACATATGTTCAAATAATATACAAATTTTCTCTGCACATAAATGTTTAAGGAAGGGCTTGGAGTATAGCTCAGTGATAGTGCTCATGCACAAGACCTTGGGTTTAATTCCTAGGGTGGAACCATATCTAGTTATGGTGGTATATGCCTATTAGGGTGGTTGTGGCAGGAGAATCATAAGTTTATGTCCAGTAGGACTACAAATTTCAGGTTAGGCTAGGATTGGATAAAAAAAAAAAACCCTGGCTGGTGGTACTTGCTTTTAATCCCAGGGAGGCAGAGGTAGGAGGATCACTGAGTTTGAGGCCAGCCTGAGACTACATAGTGAATTCCAGATTAGCCTGAGCTAGAGTGAGACCCTACCTCAATTAAAAAGAATTAAGGGGCTGGGGAGATGGACTAGTGGTTAAAGCACTTGCCTGTGAAGCCTAAGGACCCAAGTTCAATTCCCCAGGACCCATGTAAGCCAGATGCATCTAGAGTTTGTATGCAGTGGCTGGAGGACCTAGTGCACTCATTCCCCTCCCTCCCTTTCTCTCACCTGCCTCCTTCTCTCTTAAATAAGTAAATAAATAAAATAGGGCTGGAGAGCTGGTTCAGTGGATAAGACGCTTGCCTGCACAGCCAAAGGACCCAAGTTTGATTCCCCAGGACCCACGTAAGCCAGATGCACAATGTGGCACATTTATCTGGAGTTCGTTTGCAGTGGCTGAACGTCCTTGCTGTACCCATTCTCTCTCTCTCTCTCAAAAAACAAAAGTACAAATAATTTTAATAAATAAAATATATTTAAAAAATTTAGTCGGGCGTGATGGTGCACGCCTTTAATCCCAGCACTCAGGAGGCAGAGGTAGGAGGATTGTTGTGAGTTCAAAGCCACCCTGAGTCTACATAGTGAATTCCAGGTCAGCCTGAGCTACAGTGAGACCCCACCTCGAAAAAAAAACAAAAACAAAAGCAAAAAAATAAAAGAATTAAAAGAAGAGCTGGGAAGATGGTTCAGCAGTTAAACACACTTGCCTGCAAAATGTGAGGCTCTGGATTCAATTCCCAAGTCATCCACATAAACCTGATGCAAAAAGTGGTACACAATTTTTGTGTTCATTTACAGCAGCAAGAGGCCCCTTACACATGCCTGTGTGTGCACATACATACACACACACACACACCCAAACAAGTCATTTTTTTAAAGAATTAAAAATATGTGCTGGAAAGATGATAGCTCAATTGGTAAAGTGCTTGCATTTTTGAGCATTAAGATATGAGTTCAGGGCTGGAGAGATGGCTTAGCAGTTAAGCGCTTGCCTGTGAAGCCTAAGAACCCCGGTTTGAGGCTCAATTCCCCAGGACCCACGTTAGCCAGATGCACAAGGGGGCGCACGCATCTGGAGTTCGTTTGCAGTGGCTGGAGGCCCTGGTGTGCCCATTCTCTCTCTCTCTGCCTCTTTCTCTCTCTCTCTCTCTGTCACTCTCAAATAAATAAAAATAAACAAACAAAAAAAATTTTTAAAAAGATATGAGTTCATTCCCAATAAATATTTAACTGCAGAGCCTCCCTGAATTCCAGTGCTGGGGAGACAGAGGCAGAAGACCCACCAGAGTTCCGTGGCAAGCCAGTATAACTTAATTGGTGAGTTCCAGACCAATGATAGACCCTGTCTCAAAAAGAGGTGGACAAAGCTGGGCGTGGTGGTGCATGCCTTTAATCCTAGCATATCTGAGTATAAAATACTGGCTTACACACACACAAATTTGCTCACACACATATGCTCACACATGTAAGAACATGCATACACACCTACAATACACACACAAACAAAAACTAAATTAAAAATAAAATGTACTGAAGCCAGACGTGGTGGCACATGCCTTTAATCCCAGCCCTTGGGTGGGAGGCAGAGGTTGGAGGACTGCTGTGAGTTCAAGGCCACCCTGAGACTACGTAGTGAATTCCAGGTCAGCCTGAACTAGAGTGAGACCCTACCTTGAAAAAGCAAAAGAATAAAAATAAAAATAAAAATTAAAATAAAAATAAAATGTACTGGATTAGAGTTAAGTAAACCTCATTAATAATGGATTCTATCTAAATCAACTCAGAAATATCCTTGCCTATTAAAGCCACCAAAGATTTAAAGCTTTATAAAAAACACACACACTAAGTCACTAGATACTGGCATTATAAATTGGCACAATTTTCTGGAAAGTAAGCTTCAATATATGACAATAGCTATAAAATTGATGAGCTCCTTTGACCTCATAAATCCAGTTTAGAGAATCAAGTCCAAAAATTTATTTGGAGAGGGAAGGAGCAGAAAAGGACCACCTCCCTCCTAACTATGCAAAAATAATGAAAACCTCAAAGTAACACAAATGTTTAACTGGTAATTGGGAGTTAAATCATAGCATCTTTAAATACAACTAATTTTATCTTTTTAATCATTAAAATGATAATGATTCAATTACAAGTCATGTAAAAGTAAGTCAAAAAATATAAAGGTTAAAATGGACATTGATTGCAACTTGGTAAAACCTTGCCTTTATTGGTCCCAGGTGTGGTGATTCATGCCTTTAATCCCAGAACTCAGGAGACTGAGGTAGGAAAACTGCTGAGTTCATGGCCAACTGAGGCTCCAGCAAGACCCTAACTCAAGAAACCAAAAAGCAAAACTTTGCCTTTACAATTTAGCGGGGCATGGTGGCACATGCCTTTAATCCTAGCACTTGGGAGGCAGAACTAGGAGGATCACCCTGAGTACAAGGCCACCCTGAGACTACATAGTGAATTCCAGGTCAGCCTGGACTAGAATGAGACCCTGCCTCCAAAAGCAAACAAACAAAAAAAAATTGCCTTTACAATTTAAAGAAAGATTAGTAAACTATTGTTTTTTAATGTGTGATGAGGAGACAATTCTTAATTACTCAATGTTCCATGGAGTTAGTGTTAAAAATAATATTTTCCTTGTAAGTCACCTCCTGCCACTTGCTTAACAATAATCTATCTGCATACCTCTACTGGCTGTAAAGGAAGAAATGTAAACAAAAACGTTTTCTCTATACATCACTATTAAAACTATTTTCATTCCCGCATATATTAATAGGGACTTTGACTTTGCCTTCTGGGGTGCAAACAGGACTTACAGCCAACAATAAACTTACTAAAAATTAAGTGACATAATAGTTATTCAAAAATAACTTGTTTTTGTCTGAGAAAATATTACCAATAATAGTACAGACTGCACTATGACCCTTACACAATTATAACATTTTGTGATTTACAAAATGTAAAAAAAAATAAAATGGATAATAATTAACATGGCCTCATTCTTGAAACAAATAAAAATAAATATTAAAATAAAAACCAAAATGATTTAACTAATTTTTATAGCAAGCAATTTTGTTTTAATATTTAGGTCCAAGTTCCTTTAACTTCGTCTGATTCTTTTCATTTGTATCTTGTTTGGAGAAAAGACAACTGAATTTAGATTTCAGTATCACCTCTTTCTGTTTTTATTAGCATACAATTCTAAATTTTACATCTGTGGCTAACAGAACTTTATAATACACTCGCCAGAATATAAAGGACGATCTTTTTTGTGTCAGTGCCAAACAGAAGGTGCATTTAGACTAGGAATTATATTTGCAGAAGAAAGTCAAGCCAAAGGCTTTGGTCTTTAAGTAAAGTACTTTCTAATTTCAAATATGCCCATTGTTGTTTCCTAATCACCAACTCCCGTTTTGCCTACTCTCGTAAAGGTCATAATCTATTTTTTATTTGGTGAAAAATACATTTATACAAATGCAATTTACTGATGATTTATTTAATTAGCTATTTTCTAAGATCTGAGATATCTAGCGATGTTTTTATTTGGTGGCCTATTATATAAATCTTGCAATTCGCTCAGGGGTCCTTATTATTTTCATTTGTGTCGTTTTCCTCGATCCCGGGTCCGTCAGCTCCCTTCTACCCTCCCCTCTAAAAAGAAAAAAAAAAAAGGAAAGAAAGAAAGAAACAGAAAAAAAGAGAAAGAGGAGAGGAGAGAAAAAAAAAAAAAAAAAGCAAGCCTGGCCTCAGTTCCCGTATTTCAAGCCAGGACCAACCAGAAACCAGTTTTCTTCCACTAATCCGGAACTCCGTGCTGTTACCAACGCTGTCATTGGCCAGCGTCAGTCCTTGGTACGTGCCCCAAGATAACCCCCTGGTTTCTGTCCCCTTTCCCCCTACAATGGGCCTTCCCCGATGTTTGTAACATATTCATAATCCACAACACAGCACCTCCTGTAATGAACGCACATTCTCCAAAGTTTTCAGAAGGAAGGCATCGAGACCAGGGGAGGGCAAGGTACCCTTCCCCAACTCGCGGGAGGGGGAAGGGGCAGTCGTTCTCAAACTGAACACCGAGCTCAGGAGCCGAGTTGGCTGAAGGGTCAGGGCGGGTGGGGGGCACAAGGTGGGGAGGGAGTGGAGAAAGAGTTGGGTTAAGTTGAAATAAAGTTTACTAACCAGATCCTCGAAGCTTCTTCGGTGCTCCTTCCCCTCCCAGTCTAAGCGGCGCGGAATAAGCTGGGGGCCGGAGGAAAAGAAAAGATGGGGGGGCGGTGAAGGCAAAGCCTCTGCTCCCCAGCAACGGAACACAACCGGGGTCCAGGACCTCGTCCCTTTCGCGTTTTTTTTTTTTTTAATTTCTGTAGTCCCAGTAGCTACTGCTTCAGTGTAGGTTGGCGGAGGGGGGGCAGGCCAAGGGGAAAGAAAGCATGAAAAACCACCTCCCGCAGGAATAAAGAGGGAGCGAGTTAAGACCACTGCGTTGTCCGCCCCTTTGGAGGAGAGAAACCGGTTCACCCTGGTGACAACAGCTAAGGGTGCCAGATCGAAGCCTCCCTCCCGGCCTCTACCCTTCACTCCTGACTTGCCCTCCCTGCGTCGATTCTCGCCCCAACCCTTCCCTCCCCTTCCCAAACGGGCTCCGTACCTGATGCTCCTCGAGCTCCTGCACTAGCACCTGAGCAAAAGGGAAACACAGATATGAGGAACAGCTCAGGGCACCAACCCGGTCCTCCCTTCCCACTTAGAACCCAGCCGCTGACGACAGGACTATTCAAGGCCGGCCTTTCCCTCACCCTCCACCCGCTGCCTCGACTTCCCCATTGGGACCATTCCCCAGGACTCCCAGATATCCTTCTCCCTCTCACCTGAGCAGATTTGTTACAGGGTCCGGACTGCAAGAACCTAGCGATCAGGTAATACAGCTCTGAAGAAGGGTGGGGGGGAGACGTGGAGAGGGAGGTAAGGAAGAGAAATTGAAGCTTAAATAAAAAAGAAAAACTGACAGCCGTCGCGCTGAGCCCCCATCCCCTTAGTCCCCGGACACAGCTACCCACCGGCTTCGATCTGAGTAGGTGCCGCCGCCATCCTTTTCCCGAGGGGATTTGGGGGCTTCGCTCCGGAGGGGTTGGCGGGGGCGGGTGGAGGCGCAGCCTCTATTGTGGTGAAGCCCCCATGCTTGGGAGTCCCGCCGCTTCCGCCGCACTCCTCGTCCCAGTTTCGGTCTCTCTTGGATTCATCGCATCACGTTTCGACCCATAGATATTCTAGCCCTAGAGCTGAGGAGGCGGAGGAGGAAGGAGAGCAAGAGAGAGAAGAAGAGGGAGGAGCCGAAGTCGCGGAGGGGTGGGCGGGGGCAAAAGGGGTGGAGAGAGAGGAGGGTGAAAATGGTGAGACAAGCCTGCCATGCTACTGTTCGCCGACAGAGGCGCTAACTCGGTCGCCTAGCTACAGCTCTCGCACAGAGCCTCCGGTTGCCTAGTTACCGCTCGGGGAAGGAGGAAGAGGTGCTAAATGCCTGTGGACGCTCTGGCAACCTCTGTAAAACTCTGTGGTGGCGTTGGCGTCAGCAAGCTCCAGCTTCGCTTACCCTTCCTGTCAGGGCAGTCGACCCTTTCCGGTGGAGGACCTTTACACTCCGAGTAATCTTGAATTTACAAGGAGCGGATTTAGCTACCTCCTAAGGTCACAAAAACGATTTGTTTTTGTTTGTTTTTCTTTCCCGGCGGAAAGGAAGCTAGCCGCTAAAAGGTTTCAGTTCATGCCTAAGGGAGGGAAACATGATTTTTTTTTCTTTTCTCTTTTTTTTTTGTTTGTTTTGTTTTGTTTTTCGAGGTAGGATCTCACTCTGGCCCAGGCTGACCTGGAATTCACTATGTAGTCTCAGGCTGGACTTGAACTCGGCTCAAACATAATTTTTGAAACAAATGAAAATGTTGTGCTTAACCAGCCCAGAGTTCAAGGATGAAATTCTTACAAAAGACTACTTAAAATGCCCCCTAATTCTGTTATATATTGCATGAGAAAGTCACATTCAGCCATGAAGTAGTTTCTTCCTTCTGAGAGTTCAACAAGCTATATGTGTCCCATTACTGTAGGATAATTTTATTGTTTTCAAATACTGCCAAAATATAGTAACCAAGGATTTTAAATAATATCACATAGCCATAGAAACTTGGATATGAAAGAGAAGAAATTTGTGGTGAAAGCGATTCCCTTTTTTGTTGTTTTGTTTTCATTTTTTGTTTTTCCAGGTAGGGTCTCACTCTGGCTCAGACTGACCTGGAATTCACTAAGTAGTCTCTGGGTGGCCTGGAGCTCATGGTGATTCTCCTACCTCTGCCTCCCTAGTGCTGGGATTAAAGGCGTGCACCTCCACGCCCATCTGAAATTCACTTTTTAAACCCAGGTTAGGCTTCAACTCACCATACAGCTCAGGGGAGCCTCAATCTCTTGCTACCCTCCTGCTTCAGCCTCAGTGGTGCTAGTATTACAGGCATGACCCTCCAAGCCACCTTGCAACATTGTTTTCTAGAGGTCTAAAACTATATTAGTTTTAATGTGTAATCCCAACTCAACTCAGAACTGACTTTCAGTATTTGATTACTTAAATCTTCAGTGATCAAAGGATTTGTATAATAATTGACACAGAGTAAACCGGTTCACTTCACTTTCCTAATTTCCTTTAACATCCTGTTCCAATCCACACTTTGACCAAAACAATACAGGCTAAAACTGATAATAGAAATGCTGTTTGAATTGTGTATACAATTTATGTATATACATAAATTCATAAAGTTGAGGTTCACCTTCCAAATTTGGAGTTGTAGAAGTAATTTAAACTGCTGGTTCAGACTTCAATCATTTGTCACAGTGGGTCTAGAATTCTGTGAAGCTGGAATACACTTTGTCTAGCTTGACTAATTCTCTGCTCATTTTATTTTCTTTGGAAAGTAATAACAATATGATACAATTTTGAAATGATAAATTTATCTTGGATGATGTGGTACTAGTATTTATAATACTGCTACCTGAAAAATTAGATTAGGAAAAGATGTTAAAATCTAGAACAAAATATTGCAAAATGATAGCCTGTCTCAATAATATATGTGTATATATATATATATATATATATATATATATATATGTAATTTGTATAATTTGAAGATAATTAACAATTAAAATTTATCAAGCCATTTCCATCAACTAAGTAGTTTACATATTGTACCTTATTAAACACTTATAACCCTAGAAAATAGGTTATATTATTATCCTCATCATACATACAATAAAATCAACTACTGTAAACCTGGCATGGTGGTGCACGCCTTTAATCCAAGCACTCTGGAGAGTGAGGTAAAAGGATTGCTGTGAGTTTGAGGCCACCCTGAGACTACGTAGTGAATTCCAGGTCATCCTGGACTAGAGTGAGACTAACTCAAAAAAATAAATAAATAAATAAATAAACGGGCATGGTGGTGCATGCCTTTAATCCCAGCACTTGGGAGACAGAGGTAGGAGGATCGCTGTGAGTTCAAGGCCACCCTGAGACTACGTAGTGAATTCCAGGTCAGCCTAAGCTAGAGACCCTACCTCAGAAAACCAAAAAATATATGCAGTTTTTTAAGGGCTGGAGAGATGGCTCAACAGTTAAGGTGCTTGCCTGCAAAGCCTAACAACCTGAGTTTGATTCTCCAGTACCCACATAAAGCCAGATGCACAAAGTGGAACAAGGATCTACAGTTTGGTTGCAGTGGCTAGAGGCCTTGGCATACCCATTCTCCCTCTCTCTCTCTCTCTCTCTCTTTCTGTCTCTCTCTCTCTCTCTCTCTCTCTCTCTCTCTCTCTCTCTCTCTCTGCTTGCAAATAAATAAAAATATTTAAAAAATAAATTGTAAAAATAAGTAATACTTGCCATGTTGACAGTAAATATTTTTCTGTTTATTTTTTTAATTTCTCTGAGGTAGGACTCTAGCCCAGGCTGACCTGGAACTCACTCTGTAGTTTCAGGCTTGCCTGGAACTCATAGTGAACCTCCTACCTCTACCTCCCAAGTACTGGGATTAAAGGGCTGTGCCATCACATCTGGGTTTTATTTATTTATTTTTGTTTGTTTGTGTGTTTTTGAGGTAGGGTCTTGCTCAAGCCCAGGCTGACCTGGAATTCACTCTGTAGTACCAATCTAGCCTCAAACTCCCAGCAATCCTACTACCTCTGCCTGCCAAGCATTGCAACTAAAGGTGTACACAACCACTCCTGGCCAGTTATTTTTATTTATTTATTTTTATTTATTGATTTTTTTTTTTTTTTTTTTTTTTGGTTTTTCGAGGTAGAGTTTCACTCTAGTCTAGGCTAACCTGAAATTCACTCTGTATTCTCAGGGTGCCTTGAACTCACAGTGATCCTCCTACCTCTGCTTCCCAAGTGCTAGAATTAAAGGCATGTGCCACCAACTGCATCCTCTTTCAAAATATATGTTGCATTATTATTCCAGTGATCACTTCTGTATCAGTTTGGGTAAAATTAAAAGAGAAAAACCAAGGGCTAGAGAGATGGCTCAGCAGTTAATGTGCTTGCTTGCAAAGCCAAAGGACTCAGGTTTGATTCTCCAATACCCACGTAAAGCCAGATGCACAAGGTAGTACATGTGTCTGGTGTTCCTTTGCAGTGGCTTGAGGCCCTCTCTATATACATATCTGCCTCTCTGTCTCTCTCCCTCTATTAAAGATAATATAATATAATATAATATAATATAATAAATATAATAGAGAGAAAAAGCACACAAATTTAACAAGAAGATTAAAGTAAAGAAATATGAAGAGATAGACATGGTGGTGGACACCTTTAATCCCAGCACTCACACTTGGGAGACAGGGGTATGTGGATCACTGTAAATTCGAGGCCACCCTGAGAAGATTACATAGTGAATTCCAGATCAGCCTAGGCTAGAGAGTGAGACCCTACCTTGAAAAGCCCCCCCCCCAAAAAAAAAGAAGAAGGAGGAGGAGGAGGAGGAAAGAGATATTAGAAATAAGATAACAGGATTTTGTGATGATAAGTAACTAGGAAGTAAGGAGTAAGGAGAGAAAAGAAATTAGCCAGGTGTAGCAGGCCACCTGAGAGGGGGCTGACCCTGACCCTAGGGGGGGCTGAAACTGGAGTTCAAAGCCAGACTGGCCTATATAACAAATTCTGTAGCAGCCTAAGGAACATAGAGATGCCCTGCTGAAAAAGGTAAGGGCTAGTGAAGTAGCTCTGTTGTAGGCCCCCTACTTCTGCACCATGTACAAGGCCCTGGGTTCAAGAGAGAAACCGAGATTGAGATTTAAAGCACATAGAAAAGCACGTATTTTGCATAGCATAATAGGAGATATAATAGCTACTGCCACCTACAACTGAAGTAGAGAGCACTGTCTACCTTTACCCCCTGCTGGGCACTAAGATCCATGTTGGAGATGGCCAATGGAGGCAAACAACAGAAAAGATGTGCTTTGTAGGTAAAACACCAAAATTCTAACCTCAAGAAATTATTGGAAATATATTCTCTGAAGCTTGGTAGAAACCCACCCTTTGGAACTCAGCCTTCTAGGGTACCTAACAAAGTCTTACTAGAGGCAGTGTACCGGAAAACAAAGTCTTACTAGAGGCACTGTACCGGAAAATCACCAAAGGAAGTATATCAGAGGAACCTCTCTAGTGTTAGTGAAATCAACACGGAAGCCAGGTGTTGGAGCTGACCTACACAAGCTTCAGTACGCTACCCAGTGAACACTTCAAAAGTAGTTATCAAAACTGTCTGAACTGTAAGCAGTAATACCTACTGAAAAAGCTGAAGTGACAAAAAGAAAGATATTTATTTAAATGGCCCAGATTCATATTCACAGAGCACTTGGTAAGGCTGAATGTGGATATGATAAGCAGCAAATTGATGACCTGGTATGAATTCTCTGTTTCTTTCTGTACCTTAATAACTATGTGGATTAAGTAGGAAGTGTTTGCAATGCATACATTCATGTGTAAAGGAGAGGAGAGGGTAGGAGAGGAGAGGAGAGGGGAGGAGAAAGTGGGGGGAGGAAGAAAACGGGAGGGGAGGGGAGGGGAAGGGAGAAGGTGTGGCAGGGTGGGGAGGAGAGGAGGTTCATGCCTTTAATTCCAGCATTTAGGAGACATTGATAGGAGGATCACCATAAATTTGAGGCCAGCCTGGGACTACAGAATGAGTTCTAGGTCTTCCTGGGCTAGAGTCAGACCCTACTTAAAAAAAAAAAATCAGTCAGAACCAGGCGTGATGGTGCACGCCTTTAACCCCAGGCCTCACGAGACAGGGGTAGGAGGATCATCATAAGTTCGAGGTCACCCTGAGACTCCGTAGTGAATTCTAGGTCAGTCTGGGCTAGAGTGAAACCCTACCTCAAATATATGTTAGTCAGGTGTGGTGGCACACCCCTTTAATCCCAGCACCTAGGAAGCAGAAGTAGGAAGATTGCCTTGCCATGAGTTTGAGGCCACGCTGAGAGTACATAGTGAATTCCAGGTCAGCCTGGACTAGAGAAAGATCCCACCTTGAAAAAATAAATAAATAAAAATAAAATCAAGGCTAGCCTTGGCTACAAAGCCAGTTCAAGGTCAACCTAAACAACATGAAATCTTGTCTCAAAAAAAAAAAAAAAAAAAGGAAGGCCACGCATAGTGGCATAGGCAATTAATTCCAGCACTTGGGAGGCAGAGGTAGGAGGATCACTGTGAGTTCAAGACCACCCTGAGACTACATAGTGAGTTCCAGGTCAGTCTGGGGTAGAGAGAGACCCTACCTCAAAAACCACAAAATCCCCCAAAGTAGCTGCTTTGCGGGCCCCATATTCCTATAAGTAACCTCTACTATATGTTCTGTAAGTGACACCCCAATAAACTCAGTGGTTCATCGAACTGGTATTGGTATAATCATACTTTGGAAAGAAGATGAGATTCAGTGGAGAGTGATTCGGGAAGGGGAAAAAGGAGGGTGGTGGGAGAAGATTATGATCATGGTATAGTACCTGTATTTATAGAAGTTATCAATAAAAAGTTTAAGAAAGAAGAGCTGAGCCAGGCATGGTGGCACATGCCATCAATTCCAGCACTGGGGAGGCAGAGGTAGGAGGATTGTCATGAGTTTGAGGTCACCCTGAGACTTCACAGTGAATTCCAGGTCAGCTTTGGCTAGAGTGAAACCCTACCTTGAAACACCACAAAAAAGAGGGGCTGGGAAGATGGCTTAACAATTAAAGACACTTGATTGCAAAGTATGATGTTTCAGGTTTGATTCCCCAGTGCCCACGTAAAGCAGGTGCACAAAATAGCACATGTGTCTGGAGTTCATTTGCAATGGCAAGAGGTCCTGACACACCCATACACACATACACACTGTCCTTCTCACATCTCTAACTCTCTGTCTCTCCCCAAAAAGAGGGGAAAAAGTTACAAAAATAAAAAAAGTTGCAAAGAAATACAAAACTATATGTAGTTACAAATGTATTGCTATATTACAGTATGTTAACATGTTTTGTAAATACAATACACAAAGCAATAATAGGTAAAGAAGGAAAAAGGATATTGAGCTATATGAGAATAACATTTAGGGTTGGAGAGATTGCTTAGTGGTTAAGGTGCTTGCCTATGAAGCCTAAGGACCCATGTTCAACTCTCCAGGTCCCATGTAAGCCATATGCACAAGGTGATGCAAGTGCAAGGTGGCACACGTTTCTGGAGTTTGATTGCAGTGGCTGGAGACCCTGGTACACCAATTTTTCTTTTTTGCTCTGTTTCTCTCTCGTGCTCTCACTCTCACTGTCTTTCATAAAAATTACAAAACAAATAACATGCAACCCTGGCATAGTGTGCCCTTCCTGTAATCGTAGCACACTGAAGACTGAAGCACGAGAATCTTGAGTTAGAACAGAGCTTGGGCCACATAGTGAGACCTGTGTAAAAAAGAATAATCATGTAAACAAGTTGCCACAACCCTCTAGTCCCAGCACTCAGGAAATATAGGCAGGAAGATCAGGAGTTCAAGGATATTCTCATCTAGTGAGTTCAAGGCCAGCCTGAGCTATGTAATACTGTGCTAATTTTGATGTGATAGTGTAATAGTGTTTTATTAAAATTAAGCTTGTAACTTGGGTCTCCAGCAGCTAGGCTGGAGGAGATGTTACTGAGGTGGATCCTAGGGCCTAGTTCTAAGGTGTGTTTGGGAGCAGCTCTTCATTCCAGTCCAAAAATGTGGAGAGAGAAGGTTGAGCTCTGGTGGTTTGTACTTGCTGGTGGTGCTGGCTGTTGGTGGTGTTTAGATTCTTTCACCATTGACGGTGTTCCCCTGGACTCTATAAGCCTGCAATAAATCTCTTCCTCCCATAAACTGTCTGGTTGGATGTTCTTCCCAGCAATGAGGAGCTAACTACAACAGAAACCATCTATAAGTGGGACTTGGGGCTGGGCATGGTGGCACATGCCTTCACATCCCAGCACTTGGGATGCAGAGGTAGGAGGATCGCTGTGAGTTTGAGGTCACCATGAGACTACATAGTGAATTCCAGGACAGCCTGAGCTAGAGTGAAACCCTAACTCAAAAAATAAAAAAGCGGGGCTGGAGAGATGGCTTAGCAGTTAAGCGCTTGCCTGTGAAGCCTAAGGACCCCGGTTCAAGGCTCGATTCCCCAGGACCCACGTTAGCCAGATGCACAAGGGGGCGCACGCGTCTGGAGTTCGTTTACAGTGGCTGGAGGCCCTGGCGCGCCCATTCTCTCTCTCTCTCTCTCTCTCTCTGCCTTCCTCTCTGTGTCTGCCGCTCTCAAATAAATAAAAAAGGAACAAAAATATTAAAAAAAATAAAATAAAAAATAAATTAAAAAGTGGGTATTAGGGCTGCACTTCAGTTGGTAGAGTGCTTCTATAGCATGTACAAAGCCATGGGTTTGATCCCTAGCACCACATAAACTGGGTGTGATAGCATATGCCTGTAATCATAGCACATTTGGGACATGGAGTCAAGAGAATGAGAAATTAAAGGTCATTCTTGCAGTGAATTTCAAGGCCAGAATAGGATACATGAGACCCTATGAGAGAAGTGGGGGGTAGGAGGAGGGAGAGGAGAAAAAGTGGGAAGAAGAAAGGAGCTGGAGCTGGGCCTGGTGCTTCAGGCCTCTAATAGAAACTACACGGGAGGCTGAGACTAGTTCAAGGCCTACCCAGTGTACAGAATAGTTTGAGCCTTTGTGGGCAAGTTACTGAGACCAGAGTAAAGAGGAGGGGTTGCAGAGATGGCTCAGCTATACCACTCTTGAGTATACACCTGAGTGAATCAAAGTCAGCATAAAACATATACCTGCATACCCACATTTTCTTTAGCACTGAGAGTCGGTTATAGAATCAGCCGGTTACATGAAAATTTTCCAGTGGTGGAGCAAACAGTTTATTCACTTCAGATAGGGCACAGATGACAGAACATAGTACAATTGCACCAAAACCAATTTTGGTGAACCAATGAGATTATTTTTTAAACTTTTTTATTGATAACTTCCATAATTATAGACAATAAGCCATGATAATTCCCTCACCTCCCCTACTTTTCCCTTCACAAATCCACCCTCCATCATATCCCCTCCACCTCTCAATTAGTCTCTCTTTTATTTTGATGTCATCATTTTTTCCTCCTGTTATGGGTGTCTTGTGTAGGTAGTACCAGGCATTGTGAGGTCATTGATATCCAGGCCATTTTGTGTTTGGAAGAGTGCTTTGTAATGAGTCATACCTTTCCTTTGGTTCTTATATTCTTTCCTCCACCACCTCTCCCGCAATGGATCCTGAACCTTGGAAAGTGTGATAGAGATGCTTCAATGCTGAACACTCCTGTCACTTCTCAGCACTGTGGTGCCTTTTGAGTCATCTCAGTGGTCACCACCATGTGAAAAGAGAAGCTTCTCTAACCAAAAATAACAGTAGCATTAGTGTATGGATATGAATGTTAAGAAAAGCGTTTATAGGGCAGTTTGGTGAGCATAATATATGCATTTAACTGGACAACAGCAGGCATTATACCCCTAGGGATCATAACTTTCCCATAGGCTTTTGACCAGGTTTTCAGTACCAGGCATGTATTCCCTCCTGTGGAGTGGGCCTCCAGTCCAATTAGAGAGTGGCTGGTTTACCCCACCAATGAGATTTTTGAGGTTACCTGCCAAGCATAGTTGAGGGGTTGCTTACAGAGTATACATGACTGACTCAAAGGCAGCTGCATCACAGAAAAGCCCACCTCAGCATAGGTGATTGCCTATGGAAGCTACATCTCCAGAACACACTGAACAATGAACAACCCTCTGGAGCTCAGCTGTTCAGAGTCTCCCCTTCTCCAGCCTCTCTCCAGAAGTTGGTAACTGTTTCCATAACCTTGGGAGGGGTTAAGTTTCAACTTTCTCCTGAGTTTCTGGAGGGAATGTTTCAATTCAATATTTTAGTTTTGGGGGAAACTGCTACACAGCAATGCCCATCTCAACAAGAACAGATAAATAAACTGTGATACATACATACACACACACAAACAAAAATAAGATGAAAAAAGCCAGGCATGGTGGTGCATGCCTTTAATTGCAGCACTCAGGAGGCTGAGGTAGGAGGATGGCCAGGAGGAGTTTGAAGCCAGCCTGGGGCTTCAGAGTGAATTCCAGGTCTGCTGGGGCTAGAGTGAGACACTGCATTGAAAAAACAAAAACTGTGTTCACTTTGGCAGCACATATACTAAAATTGGAATTATACAGAGATGATTAGTATGGCCCCTGCACAAAGATGACACGCACACTCACGAAGTATTCTGTATTCAAAAATAAAATAAAATAAAATAAAGATGCATAAATAATATGTAGCCCGGTGAGATAGCTCACACCTCTAATCCCAGAAGCACAGAGGAGGCTGAGGCAGGAGAATTGCTACATGTTTGAAGCCAGCCTAGTCAACACAGTGAGTTCAGGTCACCCAAGACTACATAGAAAGACCCTGTCTCAAAAGGGCAAAACTAATATTCATAAAACATGACATCTCTTCAACTGTATGCATATCATGTGTTTAGAATAGGTCATTTAGTGCAATCAATTCAAGAATATTTCATCCTCCTCCTCAAAAGGAACATACCAAACTTCCTCCTAGTCACATCTCACTTGGCAACTGTGAAGGACGGAGACCCTCTGAAACCATGAGCCCAAATCAATCCTTTCTCTGTTAAGTTGCTTTTGTTGAGTATTTTTACCACAAAATGAGAAAATATAAATGGACTCATGATAGACAATGAGTATGTGAGTAAATCATATGGTATATTAGTTTCCTAAAGTCTTTCCCCATGATTCAAGCCTTGTGCCCTGATTTCCTCTGCCTCCAGAAACAGCTGGGAGACTTTGGATAGGAGTAGAGCCATTTCAGGAACGTAGTCAACTTATAAATGATTTCCCCACAGAGGTTCTACTTATTGAACCTGTTAGTGTGTATGAAGCAGTTGACAAATTTCAAATGTTTTACTTCATTTAATAATGGAGTATTAGTCACTCATAAGAAAGAATACAATTGAAAAATAAAAAAATAAGCATGGCATGGTGATACATGCCTTTAGTCCCAGCACTTGGGAGGCTGAGGTAAGAGAATTGCTGCTAGTTCTAAGCCAGCCTGAGGCTATGTAGTGAATTCCAGGTCAGCCTGGACTAGAGTGAGACCCTACCTTGAAAAACCAAAAAAATAAAAATTAGCAGGGCATGGTGGCACATGCCTTTAATCCCCGCACTTGGGAGGCAGAGGTAGGAGGATTGCTGTGAGCTGGAGGTCACCCTGAGACTACATAATGAATTCCAGGTCAACCTGGGCTAAAGCGAAATCCTACCTGGAAAAAAACAAAATAAACTAATCAATCAATAAATATAAAAATAAATAAGAAATATTTTTAAAAAGTAAAAAGAAGCTGAGCATGGTGGCGCATGCCTTTAATCCCAACACTTGGGAGGCAGAGGTAGGAGAATCGCGGTGAGTCTGAGGCCACCCTGAGACTACATAGTCTCAGATCATCCTGAGCTAGAGTGAAACCCTATCTCGAACAAAAAAGGAAAAAGAAAAAGTTGGGTATGGTGGTGCATGCCTTTAATCCCAGCTCTTGGAGGCAGAGGTAAGAATCTCTGTGAGTTCAGGGCCAGCCTGGGACTACAGAGTGAGTTTCAGATCAGTCTGGACTAGAGTGAGATGCTACCTTGAAACAAACAAACAAACAAACAAAATAAGAGCAAAATTATGTTGTTTTATTTTTAAAAAAAACTTGATTTTTATTTATGTATTTGAGAGAGAGAGAGAAATTGAGAATGTGCACACAGGGCCTCCAGCCACTGCAAACTAACTCCAGACACAAGTGGCATCTGGCTTACGTGGGTCCTGGAGAGTAGAACCAGGATCCTTTGGCTTTGCAGGCAAACACCTTAACCACTAAGCCAACTCTCCAGCCCAATTAAGTTATTCTCAAGGAGAAGAAAGGAACTAGAGAGCTTCATGTTGAACAAAATAAATATGCCAGACTTGGAAAGACAAATATTACACTTTCTCTATTACATTGTGAGAATTACCTTGAAGAAGTTATCAGGACCCAATTCCCTCCTTTTCCTCTTCTTTTGCTTTGCTTCCCAGTTACATGGACACCATGATGTACAATGCCAATAGAGGCCCAAGACTGTGGGACTAACCAACCAGAGACTGAAACCTCTGAAAAACAATACAAAATAAACCTTTTCTTCTTTAAGTTGGATTATTTCAGATATCTGTCATACAGAATGCAAACGAACAAAAAGCATTTTATAAAATAATTCACCATTTATGATTTAAAAAAACAGTCAACTAGAAGGAAACATCATTGAGCTAACAATGCACATCTATGAAAAATCCACATCTGATACTATACTTAACTGTGAAATACTGAATGCTTCCCCCTTATGATGGGTAAATGCATTTAAAACAGAATTTCTTGCCTCACTGTGTCTCATTTTCTTTCTTTTGTATGTATACATGAATACATGAATCATGGTATGTGTGCATTTGTGTATGACCATTGCTATGCATTGCATTCATGTGTGTATGGATACCAGAGGTTGATGGCATGTATCCAAGTGCCTTCTTCAATCACTCTCTATTTATTAAAGCAAGGTCTCTCACTTGAGCCTAGAGCTCCAGAGTTCAGCTAATCTAGCTAGCCTGCTTGCCCCAGAGATCCTTTGTTTCCACCTGATGTTAGAAGTGGGTCATCCTGGAGGATCATGCTATAGGCCATGCTTCTTCTTACCCTGCCCTGTCTGAGCCAGCTGGACCATTGGAGACAGCTGGGAGAGGGCCCTTCCTATTCCAGCCAGCACTGCAAGATCAGGTAACCTGGGAGAGAGAACAACTGGGGCATGCTGCTCCAGTGTCCTGTAGATAGCATTCCAGGACCTCCCTTCCCTCATGGTCCAGCAGAAAGCCAAAGGATGCCATTTGCCCCTTTCTTTTGCAGCACTTAGACCAGCTGATTCAAACTTCTGACTGACACAGCCAGCTGAGACAAGACAAAGAGGAAACTGGCCTTACAGCTGATAAAACAAACAGCAAATCAAAGCAGGATAAAAAGTTACTTCTTTTTTCTGGCCAGGAGTGGTGGTGCTTGCCTTTAATCCCAGCACTTGGGAGGCAGAGGCAAGAGGATCCCCATGAATTCCAGGCCAGTCTGAGATTACATAATGAATTCCAGGTCAGCCTGGGCTAGTGACACCATACCTCAAAAAAAAAAAAAAAAAAAAAAAAGAACTAAACTAAAGAGAAAGAAAGAGAGAGAAGGCAATGTTCTCATTTACAATATAATAAAAATAAAATGCATTGGGATAAGTTAATAAAGTAAACAGAATACCAGTAAACTTAAAGCTACAAACCAGTGTTGAATGAAATTAAAGAATACATAAATGAAAGAAAAGCTATTCCATGTTGATGGTTTTGAAGACATAATAGTAAAATGACAATATGCCCCAAATTCATCTGGAGATACAATATATTCTATATTCATATCCCAGATTTATTCATTACTTATTTATTTATATGCAAGCACATAGAAGCAGAGAAAAAAAAAAAAACGGGCATACCAGGGTCTCTAGCCACTGCAAACGAACTCCAGATGCAGGTGCCACTTTGTGCATCTGGCTTTACCTCAGTAATGGAGAATCAAACCTTCGGCATTAGGCTTTGTAGGAAAATGCCTTAACTGCTGTGCCATCTCTTTCACCCCCCTTTTTATTTTTATTAGTAAGTAGAAAGTTTGTATGAACACAGCATATGTTGGGACCAACATTTCCCTCCTCCCTGCCCCACTCCACTGAGGGCCCTCCTTAGTGGGATTGCTGGTATTCACGATGGAGTTGTGGGTTATGAGTTATGAGATCAGCAGTCTGTCATTGTGGGGAGTGCCAAATTTCTGGATGCTCCTTCCCACCTTGTGACATTTACATTCTTTCTGCCCCCTGTTCTGCAAACTTCCCTGAGCCTTGGTACGTGTGCTTTATTTCTACTTTAGTGTTGAGTTCTTAGAGACTTCTGGATTTCTGCTTTGATGCATTTGAGATGTCTGTCTGTATCACCCTGGTCCAGGTTATCAGGCTCGCCGTCTCCAGCCCCTTTACCAAGGTAACAGCAAGGACTGGACTGGTAATGATTCTCAGTGGTAGATCTCCTGGTTAGTATATGCCAGGCTCTGGACTCAATACATAGCAACACACACACACACACACACACACACATCTCATTAAGTATCTTAATAATTGTATAAAATGCCATTGTTTGGATATATTTGCTTTAACTTAACATTCTATAGTTGGTTTCTCTCCCACTCCTTGTTATCATTATTAAAGTACTACATAGCACATGTGTACATTAATCTTTCTCTATATTTTGGATTATGCACTTAGGATAGATTCCAGAAATCCTGCATGAAAGGATTAATATTTTTTAATGGCTTTTGAAAAATAATTCCAAATTACTTTTCAGAAATATACTAGTTTCTACCATTTTCCACCATTTAATTACTTCTTTTTCTTTTTTAAAACTTTTTAATTTATTTTTTATTGACAATATCCATAATTATAGACAATATCCCATGGTAATTTTCTCCCTCTCCCCACTTTCCTTTTTGAAACTCCATTCTCCATCATATCCCCTCCCCCTTTCAATCAGTCTCTCTTTTATTTGGATGTCATCATCTTTCCCTCCTATTGTGATGGTCTTGTGTAGGTAGTATCAGGTGCTATGAGGTAATGGATATCCCGGCCATTTTGGGTCTGGAGGAGCACGTTGTAAGGAGTCCTGCTCTTCCTTTGGCTCTTACATTATTTCCATCACCTCTTCCACAATGGACCCTGATCCTTGGAAGGTGTGATAGAGATATTGCAGAGCTGAGCACTCCTGTCACTTCTTCTCAGCTATGGTGCTTCTCACTATGGTGCCTTCTGAGTCATCCCAAGGTCACTGCCATCTGAAAAGAGAAGATTCTCTACCAAAAGTTAGAGTAGCATAAATACATGGGTATGAACACTAACAGAAGTGCTCACTGGGCAGTTTGGTGAGCATAGTAAATACATTTAGCCAGACATGAGCAGTCGTTACACCTGTAGAGCTCATGACATCCCCTCTAATAGGTTTTCAGTATCAGGCATGTATTCCCTCCTATGGAGTGGGCCTCCAATCCAATTAGACAGCAGTTGGGTTTCCCCATAACAGACATGCCACTATTGTACCCTGTGGTGGTTTGATTCAGGCTTCCCTTTCCCCTATAAACTTATGTGTTCTGAATGCTAGGTAACCAGCTGTGGTGGTTTGATTCAGGTGTCGTGCATAAACTTAGGTATTCTGGATGCTAGGTTACCCAGCTGATGGCAATTGGAAATTAAAGCCTCCTGGAGTTGGCATATTGTGGGGGCGGACTTATGGGTATTATAGCCAGTTTCCCCTTGCCAGTGTTTGGCACACTCTCCTATTGCTGTTGTCCACCTGACGTTGGCCAGGGGGTGATGTCCATCCTCTCCTCATGCCATCGTTTTCCCCTGCCGTCATGGAGCTTACCCTTGAGCCTGTAAGCCAAAATAAATCTCTTTTTCCCAGAAGCTTCTCTTGGTTGGGTGATTTCTACCAGCAATGCAAACCTGACTGCAACACCAGCTGATGGAGATTTGGGAATTAACACCTCTGGAAGCAATTTATTGTTGGGGGCAGGCTTTTGGGTATTATAGCCAATGTCCCCTTGCCAGCATTTTGCACACTTTCCTGTTCCTGTTGTCCATCTTATGATGGCCAGGGGGTGATGTCCACCCTCTGCTCATGCTATCATTTTCTCCTGCCATGATGGAGCTTCCCTCAAGTATGTAAGCCAAAATAAACCTTTTTCTTTTTCCCCACAAGCTGCTCTTGGTCAGGTGATTTCTGCTGCCAATATGTACCTGACTGCAATGGTAAAATTGGTACTGGGAGTGGCATTGCTGCTAGACACCTAACTGTGTGGCTTTGGTTTTTTGGAACTGATATTCAAGAGGAATGTGGGAGGATTTGAAACTTTGGCCTAGGAGAAGTCCTGCAGTGCTGTAAGTACAGCTTGGTGGACTATTCTGGTCAGAATTAAAGACCTGAATGCAGTAAGAACTATGGATTGTGAGGTTTGGCTTGTGAGGGGGAGAAAGAGCTTTGCTTGGACTGGGCTAGAAGCAGTTGGTGTGAGAGGCTTGTTATTATGCCATGTCCTGAGAATTTGTGCAGTGTTGGTTTTCATAAAAATGGACTGGTGTGAGTAGAGGGATGTGGCATAGAAATGAAATCTTTGGGCTGAAACTTCTGTCCGTTCAGCTGCAATTATATGAGATTACAACCTTTGAGATTGGGCCAGCTGACCTGCACTGGGCCAACAGGAGGAATGTAGACTCTTTTAAAGGGGACTGAGTACTCAAGGAGTGTCCTGTTCTTCAAAGTCTGCTTTATTCCCACCTGGATTAACAAATTTGCACCCTACCTGGTATCACAAAGTATAAGAAATGCAGGAAAGAGAGGGTCATCGAGTTTGCTATGTGGTCTTGTGTTTTGGAAATGGCCATGGGCAATGTGAAGCAGGTTTGCTAGATGCCTGTATGGAGACCCAAAGGAGCTGTGAGGATGAACTGTGGCTTGCAATGGAGACCCAGTGGAGATGCCAAGGCCACAAGATGGCTGCCAAGGAGAGCTGCTGGTCCAGATGAAGTTTTCCAGGATTGTGAGTAGCCTAGTTGGAGGGGCAGAATTGGAACTCCAGAGAATTGTTGCTGGTTAGAATTACCAGACTTGGAGATTTGTCATTAACTAAAATTGTTGGACCTGAAGCTATAGAGTTTTTTTTTTTTTTTTTTTTTTTTTTTTTTTTTTTTTTTTTTTTTTTTTTTTTTTTTTGGTTTTTCGAGGTAGGGTCTCACTCTAGCCCAGGCTGACCTGGAATTCACTATGGAGTCTCAGGGTGGCCTCGAGTTTGATGTTTGCCCTGTTTAATGTATTTTTATTTATTTATTTATTTGAAAGAGAGAGAGAATGGGTGTGCTAAGGCCTCTAGCCACTGCAAAAGAACTTCAAATGCATGTGCCACCTTATGGATTTATCTTTACGTGGGTGCTGGGGAATTGAACACAGGTCCTTTGGCTTTGTAGGCAAATACCTTAATTGCTAATCCATCTCTCCAGACCCCTGTTTGCCCTGTTTAAATCTTGTATTGGTTGAATATTTCTTTGCAATGCCCAATACCATCTTTTGCAGTGTGAATGTTTATTCTATGCCATTATGGGGTTATTTTGTGGTATCTTTTGGTATTATGGCTAAGTTAAAAGATCTGAGATTATGGGGATGTATGAACATCATTGGAATTGATAAACAACTATGGGGAATTTTAAAGTTGGATGAATGCATTGCATGTCACATCATGTATGGTTATCAGTTTATGGAGGCAGTGAATTGATGGGGGTGGGCTTATGGGTATTATATCCAGTTTCCCCTTGCCAGCATTTGGCACAATCTTCTGTTACTGTTGCCTGCCTTATGTTGGCCAGGGGGTGATGTCCACCCTCTGCTCATACCTTCGTGTTTTGCTGACAAAATGGAGCCTCCCCTTCCCCTGAGACTGTAAGCCAAAGTAACCCCCTTTTTCCCCCACAAGCTGCTCTTGGTCAGGTGATTTCTGCCAGCAATGTTAACCTGACTGCAACATACCCATTTGCTCATTTGGCCTGGCTGGCCAAATTTAAGGCTTGCAGTGTCCACTGTTGTTTATCTCTCTCCCATGGAACTGAATGCACCATAGATTTTTCTAGCTTTCTGTCAGCTGTTTTACACTGAGGAAGTTTTCAGCTCAGCTATAACAAGATTTCTCAGTGACCTTATAGCACAAGTATGTGGAGTCTTTAGCACTAGGGTCTTACCATCTACTCCTGGTGGGAAACCAAGAGCCTGTACAATGGCCTGTAATGTTTTGAGGGCATCAGGGACCTCCCTGGCCAACAACTCACTGGAAGGTATTCCATCCCTGGCACTGAAAATTTTCTAGTAACAATCTATGGCTTCTGGGTGTGCCATTGTCCAAAAAATTAGGTTTCCATATGACTAATTCATACCCTCTTAGATTTTGTGTAGCCCTCCCCCCACCTTTCCTTTACACAATCTCTTTCCCAACCTCACCTAGGCCTTTTCAGCCCCATTAATCTGTTCTTCTACTTACATATATACAATACCATCCTATTAAGTCCCCCCTCCCTCTCTTTATGTTCCCTTTATATCCCCTTTCTAGCTTACTGGCCTCTGCTACTGAGTTTGATTCCAACTCACATAGCAGTCCAGTCATTTGTAGCTAAGATCCACATATGAGAAAGAACATATGATGTTTGGCTTTCTGGGCCTGGGTTACCTCACTAAGGATAATCCTTTCCAGATCTATCCATTTTCCTGCAGATACCAGAATTTCATTTTTCTTTACCACTAAGTAGACCTCCATTGTATAAATGTGCCACACCATCTTTATCCACTCATCAGTTGAGGGACATCTAGGCTGGTTCTTTCCTAGCTATTGTGAATAGAGTGGCAATAAACATGGTTGATCAAGGATACCTAAGGTAGTGAAAGGTGTCCTTAGCATATATGCCTAGGAGTGGTATAGCTGGGTCACATGGTAAGGGTGTAACATCTGCTGATGTCTGGAAAAATGTATATACTATGCTTATCAAACTGCCCAGTAAGCACTTCTCTTAATATTTATACCCTTATATTAATGCTACTCTCACTTTGGGTAGAGAATCTTCTCTTTTCAGATGGCAGTCACCTTGGGATGACTCAGAAGGTATCATAGTGCTGGAAAGAAGTGACTGGAGTACTGAGTAACATCTCAATGACACCTTCCAAGGCTCAGGGTCTAATGCGGAAGAGGTGGCGGAAAGAATGTAAGAACCAAAGGAAGGGTAGGACTCCTTACAACGTCCTCCCTCAAGACATAAAATGGACTGGATATCCATGACCTCATAGTGCCTGACACTAGCTACACAAGACCATCATAAGAGGAGGAAAAGATCATGACATCAAAATGAAAGAGAGACTGATTGAGATGGGGAGGGGATATGATGGAGAATGGAATTTCAAAGGGGAAAGTGGGGGGAGGGAGGGTAGCACCAGGGGATATTTTTTATAATCATGGAAAATGTTAATAAAAATTAAGAAAAAAAAAAGATATGTTCCTTCTATTCCCAGTGTCTGTAGGACTTTTGTCATGAAGGGATGTTGGATTGTGTCAGATGTTTTCTCTGCATCTAATGAGATGACCATGTGATTTTTGTCCTCCAGTCCATTTATATAATGTATTACTTTTATCGATTTGCATATGTTGAACCATCCCTGCATGTCTGGGATAAATCCTACTTGGTTGGGGTGAATGATCTTTCTGACATATTCTTGTATTCTGTTTGCCAATATTTTGTTCAGAATTTTTGCATCTATGTTCATGAGGGAGATTGGTCTGTAGTTTTCTTTTGTTGTTCTATCTTTGCCTGGTTTTAGTACCAGGGTGATGCTGGCTTCATAGAAGGAATTTGGTAGGATTCCTTCTTTTTCTATTTTATGGAAAAGCTTAATAAGCAATGGTGTTAGTTATTCCCTGAAGGTCTGGCAAAATTCACCAGTGAATCCATCTGGGCCTGGAATATTTTTTTTTTTTTTTTAGTTGGGAGATTTTTCATAAATGCTTGGATCTCGAGATCATACTTGTTATAGGTCTATTTAAATTATTAATCTCATCTTGATTTAATTTATGTAGGTCATATAAATCAAGGAAATCACCCATTTCTTTCAGATTTTCATAATTAGTGGAGTATATGTTTTTATGGTATGTTCCTGTGATTTTTTGAATTTCTCTAATATTTGTTGTGATGCTGCCCTTTTCATCTCTAATTTTATTAACTTCTGTCTCTTCTCTCTTTCTTTTGATAAGATTTGCTAAGGATTTATCAATATTGTTTATCCTTTCAAAGAACCAAATCTTTGTTTCATTGATTCTTTGGATTTTTTTTGTTTCAATTTCATTAATTTCTGCCCTAATCTTTATTATTTGTTCTTGTGTACTGATTTTAGGTTTGCCTTGTTCTTCTTTTTCCAAGGCTTTAAGGTGAAGCATTTGGTCGTTTACTTGAGACCTTTCTAATTTCTTAATATAGGCACTTAAAGCCATAAAGTTCCCTCTTAGGACTGCCTTCATTGTGTCCCAAAGGTTTTGGTATATTGTATTATCATTATCATTTGACTCTATGAATTTTTTTGATTTCCTTCTTGATTTCTTCATTGACCCATTCATCATATAGTGGTGTATTGTCTAGTTTCCATGATTTTTTGTATGCTGTATAGCTTTTCTTGCTATTGATTTATAGTTTGATTACATTGTGGTCAGATCGAATGCAAGGAATTATTTCAATTTTCCTGTATTTGTTAAGATTTGCTTTGTGTCCTAATATATGGTCTATTTTAGGGAATGTTCCATGTGCTGCTGAAAAGAGTATGTATTCTGTAGCATTTGGCTGAAAAGTCCTGTATATATCTGCTATCTCCATTTGTTCTGTGACCTCATTTAATCCAGATGCCTCTCTGTTTATTTTTTAATTTTTTTATTTTACTTTATTTTATTTTTTAGTTTTACAAGGTAGGGTCTCACTCTAGCCCAGGCTGACCTGGAACTCACTATGGGGTCTCAGGGTGGCCTCAAAGTCACGGCAATCCTCCTACCTCTGCCTCGCAAGTGCTGGGATTAAAGCCGTGAGCCACCATGCCCGGCTTGTTTATTTTTTCTCAGGATGACCTGTCAATTGATGAGAATGGGGTGTTGAAGTCACCCACTCCAACTGTTTGGTGTTATCTGTGACCTTAGTTCTAATAGCATTTGTTTGATGAATTAGGGAGCCCCCATGTTAGGTACATATTTGTTTAGGATTGTAATTTCCTCTTGTTGGAGTGTGCCTTTAATTAATATAAAGTGACCTTCTTTATCTTTCTAACTAATGTTGGACTGAAGTCTACCTTGTCAGATATTAGGATAGCAATCCCTGCTTGTTTTCTAGGCCCATTTGCTTGAAACACCGTTTTCCAACCTTTCACCCTAAGGTAGTGTCTATCCTTTGTAGAATGGTGAGTTTCTTGGATGCAAAAAAATGAAGGACCCTACTGTTTAACCTAGTCTGCAAACCTATGTCTTTTGGTTGGGGCATTGAGGCTGTTG
The DNA here is from genome assembly GCA_036346955.1 of Dipus sagitta. NCBI lineage: Eukaryota > Metazoa > Chordata > Mammalia > Rodentia > Dipodidae > Dipus > Dipus sagitta. Next base: position 69,148,438 of record CM070776.1, read on the forward strand.
ATATTAAGAGATATTATTGAAAGGTGAGTATTTATTTTTGCCATTTTTTGTAGTTCTTCCTATTTTACCTTTGCTCTCTTGTATTCACTAGTATTTGAGTATTGTTTGTTTTTTCCAGGTTCCTTATATGTGTGCTTTTCTTTCTCTTCAGCATGGAGGAGGATTCTTTCAAGTATTTTCTGTAGAGCTGGTTTTGTCTTTAAATATTCCTTTAGCCTGATTTTGTTGTGGAATATCCTTATTTCTCCGTCTATTTGAATGGATAGCTTTGCAGGATAAAGTAACCTTGGTTGACAGTTGTTATCTTTCATGAATTGGAATACATCACTCCATGCCCTTCTGGCTTTTAAAGTTTGTGTTGAGTAATCTGCTGTGATCCTGATGGATTTGCCTTTGTAGCTAACATGATTTTTCTCTCTAACTGCTTTCAATATATTTTCTTTGGTTTGTATGTTTGGTAGTTTAATTATAATATGGTGAGGAGAGGTTCTTTCCAGGTTTTGTCTGGTTGGTGTTGTAAAGGATTCCTGTATCTGCATTGGCACCTCTTACCCAATTTGGGGGCAGTTTTCTTCTATGGTTTTGTTGAAAATTCTTACTATGTCTTTGGAGTGAAATTCTTCTCCTTCTACAATGCCCTGAATTCTTATGTTTGATCTTTTCATAGTGTCCCGAATATCTTGAAATTCCCATTCATAGTTTCCTATTAGTTTGTCTTTCTCTTTATTGGACTGTATTATATCTGCCACCTGGTATTCTAGTTTAGATATTCTGTCCTCACCCTCATCCATTCTACTGGTGAGATTTTCTACAGAGTTTTTTATTTTATTAACTGTGTTCTTCATTGCTAGTGATTCTGACTGTTTTTTCTTTATTATTTCTATTTCTTTATTCATGTCTAGTATTGACCTCTTTGTTTCATTAAATTGGTTTCCTGTGTCTTCTTTGATTCCCTCTTTCATTCCTTTGATTTCCTCTTTGACTTCTTTGAGCATATTTATAATCATGTTTTACAGTCTTTCTTAGGCATTTCCTCTAACTCATTCTCACTGGAGGTCATTTCTGATGCATTAGTACTTTTTGGGGGATTTATATTGTCTTTGATTTTTGATGTTGCTTGTTTTATAATGTATATTTTTGCATCTTGGATTAATTTAATGCTTGGATTTTCTAGTTAGCTGCATTATTATTAGATGTATCAATACATCTGATGTTATATATCTTCAGGATAGAAGCTTACGGTGTTAGGTGTGGCTCTTAAGACTCTCAGAGTATCTACAAAAGTGACCTTAGGTGTTGCATTTGCCTGCTATGGGAGTATTCAAGTAGGCCAAGTGGAACAAAATACAGGCAGATTCTAAAATTTAACTAAACAATGTACATATTCAATGAAAAACAGGACAGAGTATTTATGCAAGAGTAGGTATTATGACAACCAGATACTCTAACAAAGTCACTTTACCTTAGCATGTGTGGTGCCCTGCACCCTTAATCCTGTCAACTAGGAGGTTAAGAGTTACGGTCTCTTGAGGGTTCCAAGTTAGCTTGTGACCAAGTGAGACCCTTCCCTTTTGGGATGATGTTGTTCTCAATTATGTTGCACTCCTGGTTGGGTCCCTGTTTGGTGCACCGTGGGTTTTAGTAGGCTGGCTGGGTCACTGGATCACTGCTCTGGTTGCCATTGCTGGGTGCTATGAGCTCCCTTTCCCAGGTCTCTGGTGCTTGCTGGTGCTTGTGCTGGTGGTGGGAGAGGGGAGGCTGTGGCTGGTGGTTCTAGTTCTCCTGCTGGTCCACGTGATCCTCTACCTTGTGATCTGCTCCTCCATTGTTCACTGCAGTCCTCCCTTCACATTTCTTGAGTTTGCACAGAGCTCCAGTTTGAGTGGAAAATCCCTTCACCTGGCTTTTCTTGCAGCTGAAGCTGAGCCTTGCAGCTGTGGCCCCATGGACCTGAGGTCACCACTGCTGGAGCTGCTTCTGCCTTCCTATGTGGGCTCTAGATGCTCTGGATCTCTCCTACTGCTCTGCTGCCATTGGGAATTTCTTATACACCTCACTTTTTAGTAGAAGAGTGTATTTTGCTGTGTGTATGTGTGTGTGTGTGTGTGTGTGTGTGTGTGTGTGTGTGTGTTTGGCTTTTTCTCTCCTAGGCTGCTTTGGTATGGTTCCGATGCCACCATCTTAACTGGAAGTCCTCCAGCCAATGTCTTAATATAGGCACTTAAAGCTATAAATTTCCCTCTTAGGACTGCTTCATTGTGTCCCAAAAGTTTTGGTATTTTGTGTTCTCATTATAGACTAGGTGAAGCAAATTACTGGCATATTCTAAAATTCAACTGAGAGACATTCAATCAAAACCAGTATAGAGTATTTATACAAGGATGGGGATTAAACTAAACAGATAATCTCATAAAGCCAAAGTCCCTAAGGGTATGTGTTGCACCTCATCCTTAATTATGTCAACAGGAGATTGAGATTTCTAGCCTGAAATGGGTTCCAAGTCAGCCTTGGCCCAGTTGGTCCCTGCCCTCAATAGCAACTTAAGAAAAAGATAATGGCCCTTAAAATCAGGAAATGTCAAAGCAACAATAGTCAATACCAAAATACAGCTTATTTGAGAAGTGTAAAGCCAACCAAGAATATATCATTCAAATGTAAGAGATTAGCACTTCCTGTGCAGGCCTATGTATCTGACTTTGTATAAGTAGTCCCTGTTACCTTTTGGGATGGCTTCCATTCTCACCAATGCTGAGTGCCCACCTTGATCACTCTTGGTGCCAGGCAGCCAGGGGTGAATGTGTTCTCCAAACATTCACAGCCCTGATGGTTGGGGAATGGGAGGCTATGCAGGGTGCCAGGAGTCATACTGGACCTGCTCATCTGGTCCCGTTTCTGTCTTCTTCAGCCCATGCTCAGTTAGTCCCTGCTGTCTTCCCCATTACATTTCTTGACTTTGGAAGGAGGCTGATGTGAGTGGAAAATCTTCTCAAGTTATTTCTGTTCCTGCAGCTGGGAGCCACTGGCCAGGTGGGCTGGTGGGCTGGGGGATTAGGGCCACTGGCACCTCAGCAGAATTCTGGCCAGTTTCCTTCTGGAAGATCTTGGTTTCTCCTAAATCTCTGCTATGGTTGATAATAACTTATACACCTTCACTTTTCAGTATAAGAGTGTATTTTGCTGTATTTCTGTTTATTTCCCTCCCTAGTCTGCTTTGTTGTGGTTAGTATGCCACCATCTTATCCAGAAGTCCTTACCCCCCCCCCCCCGACACACTTTTTGTTTTTTCAAGGTAGGGTTTTACTCTAGTCCAGGCTGACCTGGAATTCACTATGTAGCCTCGAACACTTGGTGATCCTCCTACCTCTGCCTCCCAAGTGCTGGGATTAAAGGCATGGACCACCACATCCAGCTCATAGCCCATTTTTAATTGGTCTCTTTATTTCCCCACTAAGCCATCTCTCAAGCCCAAGGGTTGTTTTTTCTATTTCTGTGAAGGGTGCCATTGGAATTTTGAAGGGGATTTCATTAAATATGTAGATTGCTTTTGGTAAGATTGACATATCACAATATTGTTTCTTCCAATCCAGAAACATAGAATGTCTTTCCATTTCCTCCTGTCTTTGGTAGTTTCTCTCTTGAGTGTTTTTAAATTTTAATTGTAGAGATCCTTCACTTCCTTGGTTAGGTCTACTGCCAGGTACTTTTTTGAGGCAATTTTGACTGGGAGTGATTCCCTGATTTTATCCTCCGTATGTTTGTTGTTAGTATATAGGAAGGCTACTGAATTCTGTGTGTTTACTTTGTATCCTGCTATGTTGCTAAAAATGTTTATCAGCTCTAATAGTTTGCTGGTAGAGTCTTTAGGATCTTTTTAAAAAAATATATTTTATTTTTATTTATTTGAGAGAGAGAGAGAGAGAGAGAGAGAGAATGAGAGATTGGGCATGCCAGGGCCTCCAGCTGCTGTAAATAAAACTCCAGATATATGCACTACTTTGTGAATCTGGCTTATGTGGGTTCTGGGGAATCAAACTGTGGTCCTTTGGCTTTTCAGGCAAGTTCCTTAACCGCTAAGCCATTTCTCCAGCCCCACCCTTTTAAAAAATGCTTTATTTATTGAGAGAGAGAGAGAGAGAGAGAGTGGGAGAGAGAGAGAGAGAGAGGGAGAGAGAGAGAGAGAGAGAGAGAGAGAGAGAGAGGGAATGGGCATGCCAGGGCCTTTAGCCATTGCTTGTCTTTCTGTCAACTTGGATGGATAGCTTTGCTGTATAAAGTAATTTTGTTTGACAGTTGTTGACTTTCAGAACTTGGAATACATCATTCTAAGCTCTTCTGGCTTTTAAAGTTTGTCTTGAGGAATGTGTTCTTATCCTGATGGGCTTGTCTTTATATGTGACTTGATTTTTCTCTCTAACTGCTTTCAATATATTTTCTTTGGTTTGGGGTGTTTTGTAGTTTAATTATAATATGACAGTGAGAGGTTCTTTCCTGATTTTGTCTGTTTGTCATTCTATAGGCTTGCTGTATCTGTACTTGCATCACTTTTCCTACTTGGGAGAAGTTTTCTTCTATGATTTTGTTGAAAATACCTGTTAGGCCTTTGGAGTGAAATTCTCCTTCTACTATGCCCTTAATTCTTTTTTTTTTTTTTTTTGTTTATTTTCCAAGGTAGTGTCTTACTCTAGTTCAGGTTGACCTGGAATTCATTATGTAGTCTCAGCCTGGCCGCAAACTCTGGGCAATCCTCCTGCCTCTGCCTCCTGAGTGCTGGGATAAAAGGCGTGCACCACCACACCCAGTGTGCCCTGAATTCTTATGTTTGATCTCTGCGTAGTGTCCCACATGTCTTGAAATTCCCAGTCATGCCTTCCTATTTGTTTGTCTTTATCTTTGTTGTACTGTATTAGATATGCCACCTGGTCTTCTAGTTTAGATATTCTGTCCTCTCCTTGATATATTGTACAGGTGAGACTTTCTACAGAGCTTTCTATTTGAATTACTCTGTTTTTTCATTTTTCATATTTCTAATTGGTATTTTTGCACTGTTTCTATTTTCTTACACATGTCTTGTATTGATCTCTTATTTTCTTATTGTTTCTCTCTCTCTGGGATTACTTTTGGATTTGTTTCCTTGTCTTTTTGATTCCCTTTCTTTCCTTTTTTTCACTCTTTGATTCTTTGAGGCATATATTTATGATCAGTTTTTACTGTCTTTCTAGGCATTTCCTCTACTCTTCTCATGGAGGTCATTTCTGATGCATTAGTCTTTTTGGGGGATTTATATTGTCTTGATTTTGATGTTGCTTGTTTTATAATGTATATTTTTGCATCTGGATTAATTTAATGCTTGGATTTTCTAGTCTAGCTGCATTATTTTAGATGGATCAATAATCTGATGTTATTATCTTCAGGATAAGCTTACGGTGTTAGGTGTGGCTCTTAAGACTCTCAGAGTATCTACAAAAGTGACCTTAGGTGTTGCATTTGCCTGCTATGGGAGTATTCAAGTAGGCCAAGTGGAACAAAATACAGGCAGATTCTAAAATTTAACTAAACAATGTACATATTCAATGAAAAACAGGACAGAGTATTTATGCAAGAGTAGGTATTATGACAACCAGATACTCTAACAAAGTCACTTTACCTTAGCATGTGTGGTGCCCTGCACCCTTAATCCTGTCAACTAGGAGGTTAAGAGTTACGGTCTCTTGAGGGTTCCAAGTTAGCTTGTGACCAAGTGAGACCCTTCCCTTTTGGGATGATGTTGTTCTCAATTATGTTGCACTCCTGGTTGGGTCCCTGTTTGGTGCACCGTGGGTTTTAGTAGGCTGGCTGGGTCACTGGATCACTGCTCTGGTTGCCATTGCTGGGTGCTATGAGCTCCCTTTCCCAGGTCTCTGGTGCTTGCTGGTGCTTGTGCTGGTGGTGGGAGAGGGGAGGCTGTGGCTGGTGGTTCTAGTTCTCCTGCTGGTCCACGTGATCCTCTACCTTGTGATCTGCTCCTCCATTGTTCACTGCAGTCCTCCCTTCACATTTCTTGAGTTTGCACAGAGCTCCAGTTTGAGTGGAAAATCCCTTCACCTGGCTTTTCTTGCAGCTGAAGCTGAGCCTTGCAGCTGTGGCCCCATGGACCTGAGGTCACCACTGCTGGAGCTGCTTCTGCCTTCCTATGTGGGCTCTAGATGCTCTGGATCTCTCCTACTGCTCTGCTGCCATTGGGAATTTCTTATACACCTCACTTTTTAGTAGAAGAGTGTATTTTGCTGTGTGTATGTGTGGTGTGTGTGTGTGTGTGTGTGTGTGTGTGTGTTTGGCTTTTTCTCTCCTAGGCTGCTTTGGTATGGTTCTGATGCCACCATCTTAACTGGAAGTCCTCCAGCCAATGTCTTAATATAGGCACTTAAAGCTATAAATTTCCCTCTTAGGACTGCTTCATTGTGTCCCAAAAGTTTTGGTATTTTGTGTTCTCATTATAGACTAGGTGAAGCAAATTACTGGCATATTCTAAAATTCAACTGAGAGACATTCAATCAAAACCAGTATAGAGTATTTATACAAGGATGGGGATTAAACTAAACAGATAATCTCATAAAGCCAAAGTCCCTAAGGGTATGTGTTGCACCTCATCCTTAATTATGTCAACAGGAGATTGAGATTTCTAGCCTGAAATGGGTTCCAAGTCAGCCTTGGCCCAGTTGGTCCCTGCCCTCAATAGCAACTTAAGAAAAAGATAAAGGCCCTTAAAATCAGGAAATGTCAAAGCAACAATAGTCAATACCAAAATACAGCTTATTTGAGAAGTGTAAAGCCAACCAAGAATATATCATTCAAATGTAAGAGATTAGCACTTCCTGTGTAGGCCTATGTATCTGACTTTGTATAAGTAGTCCCTGTTACCTTTTGGGATGGCTTCCATTCTCACCAATGCTGAGTGCCCACCTTGATCACTCTTGGTGCCAGGCAGCCAGGGGTGAATGTGTTCTCCAAACATTCACAGCCCTGATGGTTGGGGAATGGGAGGCTATGCAGGGTGCCAGGAGTCATACTGGACCTGCTCATCTGGTCCCGTTTCTGTCTTCTTCAGCCCATGCTCAGTTAGTCCCTGCTGTCTTCCCCATTACATTTCTTGACTTTGGAAGGAGGCTGATGTGAGTGGAAAATCTTCTCAAGTTATTTCTGTTCCTGCAGCTGGGAGCCACTGGCCAGGTGGGCTGGTGGGCTGGGGGATTAGGGCCACTGGCACCTCAGCAGAATTCTGGCCAGTTTCCTCCCTTCTGGAAGATCTTGGTTTCTCCTAAATCTCTGCTATGGTTGATAATAACTTATACACCTTCACTTTTCAGTATAAGAGTGTATTTTGCTGTATTTCTGTTTATTTCCCTCCCTAGTCTGCTTTGTTGTGGTTAGTATGCCACCATCTTATCCAGAAGTCCTTACCCCCCCCCCCGACACACTTTTTGTTTTTTCAAGGTAGGGTTTTACTCTAGTCCAGGCTGACCTGGAATTCACTATGTAGCCTCGAACACTTGGTGATCCTCCTACCTCTGCCTCCCAAGTGCTGGGATTAAAGGCATGGACCACCACATCCAGCTCATAGCCCATTTTTAATTGGTCTCTTTATTTCCCCACTAAGCCATCTCTCAAGCCCAAGGGTTGTTTTTTCTATTTCTGTGAAGGGTGCCATTGGAATTTTGAAGGGGATTTCATTAAATATGTAGATTGCTTTTGGTAAGATTGACATATCACAATATTGTTTCTTCCAATCCAGAAACATAGAATGTCTTTCCATTTCCTCCTGTCTTTGGTAGTTTCTCTCTTGAGTGTTTTTAAATTTTAATTGTAGAGATCCTTCACTTCCTTGGTTAGGTCTACTGCCAGGTACTTTTTTGAGGCAATTTTGACTGGGAGTGATTCCCTGATTTTATCCTCCATATGTTTGTTGTTAGTATATAGGAAGGCTACTGAATTCTGTGTGTTTACTTTGTATCCTGCTATGTTGCTAAAAATGTTTATCAGCTCTAATAGTTTGCTGGTAGAGTCTTTAGGATCTTTTTAAAAAAATATATTTTATTTTTATTTATCTGAGAGAGAGAGAGAGAGAGAGAGAGAGAGAGAGAGAGAGAATGAGAGATTGGGCATGCCAGGGCCTCCAGCTGCTGTAAATAAAACTCCAGATATATGCACTACTTTGTGAATCTGGCTTATGTGGGTTCTGGGGAATCAAACTGTGGTCCTTTGGCTTTTCAGGCAAGTTCCTTAACCGCTAAGCCATTTCTCCAGCCCCCCCCTTTTAAAAAATGCTTTATTTATTGAGAGAGAGAGAGAGGGGGGGGGAGAGAGAGAGAGAGAGAGGGAGAGAGAGAGAGAGAGAGGGAGAGAGAGAGAGAGAGAGGGAATGGGCATGCCAGGGCCTTTAGCCATTGCTTGTCTTTCTGTCAACTTGGATGGATAGCTTTGCTGTATAAAGTAATTTTGTTTGACAGTTGTTGACTTTCAGAACTTGGAATACATCATTCTAAGCTCTTCTGGCTTTTAAAGTTTGTCTTGAGGAATGTGTTCTTATCCTGATGGGCTTGTCTTTATATGTGACTTGATTTTTCTCTCTAACTGCTTTCAATATATTTTCTTTGGTTTGGGGTGTTTTGTAGATTAATTATAATATGACAGTGAGAGGTTCTTTCCTGATTTTGTCTGTTTGTCATTCTATAGGCTTGCTGTATCTGTACTTGCATCACTTTTCCTACTTGGGAGAAGTTTTCTTCTATGATTTTGTTGAAAATACCTGTTAGGCCTTTGGAGTGAAATTCTCCTTCTACTATGCCCTTAATTCTTTTTTTTTTTTTTTTTTGTTTATTTTCCAAGGTAGTGTCTTACTCTAGTTCAGGTTGACCTGGAATTCATTATGTAGTCTCAGCCTGGCCGCAAACTCTGGGCAATCCTCCTGCCTCTGCCTCCTGAGTGCTGGGATAAAAGGCATGCACCACCACACCCAGTGTGCCCTGAATTCTTATGTTTGATCTCTGCGTAGTGTCCCACATGTCTTGAAATTCCCAGTCATGCCTTCCTATTTGTTTGTCTTTATCTTTGTTGTACTGTATTAGATATGCCACCTGGTCTTCTAGTTTAGATATTCTGTCCTCTCCTTGATATATTGTACAGGTGAGACTTTCTACAGAGCTTTCTATTTGAATTACTCTGTTTTTTCATTTTTCATATTTCTAATTGGTATTTTTGTACTGTTTCTATTTTCTTACGCATGTCTTGTATTGATCTCTTTATTTCCTTAAGTTGGTTGTCTCTCTTCTCTTGGGATTCTTTCAGGAGTTTGTTTTCTTCTTCTTTAATTTTTTTTTTTTTAATTTGTGAAAGAGAAGATAGAGGCAAATAGAGAAAATGGGCATGCCAGGACCTCTAGCCACTGCAAACAAACTCCAGACACATGTGCCACCTTGTCCATCTGGCTTATGTGCTCCTGGGGAATTGAACATGAGTCCTTTGGCTTTGCAGGTAAAATTATTAACCACTAACCCATTTCTCCAGCCCTGATTTTGTCTTTGATTCTTTTGTTTTATTCTTCGAGCATAGATGAAAACTTTGTCAGGCATTTCATTTTAAATAGTCTCACTGGAGGTCATTTTTGATGGATTTATTATTAATTATTATTATTATCATTATTATTATTATTGTTTTTTCAAGGTAGCATCTCACTCTAGCTCAGGCTGACCTGGAATTCACTACATAGTCTCAGGGTAGCCTTAAACTCATGGCAATTCTACTACCTCTGCCTCCCAAGTGCTGAGATTAAAGGCATGTGCCAGCACACCCTGTGGATTTATTATTTTTGGTAGAAGTGTATTGCCTTGATTTTTTGTATTATAATGTAGAGATATTTGCATCTTGAGTTATTTTGATGTTTTGGTTTTCTAATTATCTGCAGTGTTCTTAGTCATATAAATCTGACTTTACCTTCAGGGCAGGAGCTTAATGTGCCAGGTGTAGCTCTTGTACTCAAGAGAAACAGAAGAGTGACCTTAGGTGTTGAGTTTGCCTGCTATTCAAGTATTGTGGTAGATTGGGTGAAGCAAATTACTGGCAAATTCTAAAATTCAATTGAGCAATATAGACATTCAATCAAAACCAGTACAGAGTATTTATACAAGAGTTGGCATTAAACTAAACAGATAATCTAATGAAGCCAAAGTCCCTAAGGGGGTATGTTGCCCCACACCCTTAATCCTGTGCACTGGGAGGCTGAAGTTTCTGGTCTAATTTGGGTTACAGATCAGCCTGGGGCCAAGTCAGACCCTATCCCCAATAACGACATAAGAAAAAGACAAAGGCCCTATAAATCAGAAAACGTCCAAGTCAATAATAGTCAACACCAAAATAAACCTGAATTGAGAATAGTAAAACCAACCAAGAATATATCAATCAAATTAACTCATAACCTGCCCTGACATGGATGGTGAGATTAGCACTCCCTGTCCTTGCCTATGTATCTGGCTTTGTGTAAGTAGGCCTTGTTACCTTTTGGGATGGATTCTAATTTCACCAATGCTGAGTGCCAACCTCGATCCCTCTCTGTTGTTCTATGGAGCTGGTTTTTTGATCAGCTGTGTTGGATGCTGTACAGTCTGGGGCTAGATGAGTTCTCTAGTGGATTGCAGCACTGGTGGGTTGGAGGATGGGAGGCTGTGCAGCATGCCTGGAGTTGTACTGGAGCTGCTCAGTGGGTTCTGTTTGTGATCTCTTTCAGCAGCTGCTCAGCTGGTCCCTGCTGTCTTTCCCTTCAGGTTTCTTGACTTTGTGAGGGGGCTTGTGGGAGTGGAAAGTCCCTTCACCTGGTTTCTGATCCTGCATCTCTGTGCTGGCAGGGTGGGCACCTCAGTGGGATTCTGGGCCATTTCCTGCTTGCTAGAAGATCTGAGTCTCTCCTGCTTCTCTGCTGTGGTTGAAAATTACTTATACACTTCACTTTTTGGTAGAAGAGTGTATTTTACTCTTTCTCGTTTAGTTCCTTCTGCTGTGGTTTGATTTGGTGTCCCCCATAAACTTAGGTATTCTAAATGCTAGGTTCTTGGCTCATGGCAATTTGGGAATTAATGTCTCCAGGAGGCAGTGTATTGTTGGGGATGGGCTTATGGGTGTTATAGCCAGCTTCCTCTCGCCAGTGTTTGGAACACTCTTCCGTTGCTGTTGTCAACTTGATGTTAGCCAGGTGATATCCACCCTCTGCTCATGCCATCATTTTCCCCTGCCATCATGGAGCTTCCCCTCAAGTCTGTAAGCCAAAATAAAACTTTTTTTTTTCCCTACAAGGTGCTCTTGGTCGGGTATTTCCTGCCATCCATGTGAACCTGACTGCAACACCCTCCCTAGGCTGCTTACCCAGAAGTGAGTAGTGTAAATTACCTTTCAATTGTTCTATTATCTATCTATCTATCTATCTATCTATCTATCTATCTATCTATCTATCTCCTGTCTAATATTTGAGTCATAGTCTCATTGTAGCCCAGACTGACCTGGAACTTACTCTGTAGCCTAGGCTGGCATTGAACGCATGATGATCCTCTTGCCTAAGCCACCCAAGGGCTAGGATTAAAGGTGTGATCCAACATCCCACCTTATTTATTTGATTTTTTGTGCATTTGAGTAGTAGTAGTTGTAGTGTAGTATGTATTATGTAGCGTGGTTTCTGTGTACATGCAAATTCTCACAAGCTCATGCATGCATATAGTATATGCCGATGCAGCATCCTGCACATGTGGAGGGTAAAGGAGAACGTTAAGTGTCCCCTTCCACTGCTCATCTGCTCATTTCCTCAAGACCTACTCTCTTTCACTGATTTTAGAGCTTGTTGTTTCTGGGACCTCCAGTGATTCTCTGGTCTCTGTTCCCCATATAACTGGTGTTATAGACCTGCATGACCACACTCAACTCTTTATGTGGGTTTTAGAGAATCAACCTCAGTGGTCTTAGTCTCTCTCAGGTCCTCATGCTCACATGAAAAGTGCTCATAACTGCTCCCTCTAGCCCCTGAACTGTATACTTAGATAACTTTGTGGTCACATTTGTGTGTGATGCTTCACAACTCACTTCCATACTCAGCCTTGGCACTATTTTAGCGTCCATACTCGCTCTTACATTTATCTTCTTATTCTCTTTTGTATTTGTTGGTACTGGTTATGTTGTTTAAGGCATGGTTTAAGGCCCATTTCTAGTCTAAAACTTACTTTGTAGTGTATGCAGTTTGTAGTAAGTTTGTATGTAAGTAAGTTTGTATGTAGTAAGTTTGTATGTAAGTTTGTAGTGTGGCAGTCCTCCTGCCTCAGCCTATATAATGTTAGGATTACAGTCATGCACCACCAAGTTCAGGTATATGCTTTTCATCCACATTAAAATTATCCTGAAACATAATATATAAATAAATAACATCAACCTTATGGTTTTTTGTGTGTACAGTATGTGGTGTGTGTGTGCACATTTGTGCATGCATAGATGCATGTGCCCTGTGTACACACATGCAGAGACCTATGGAGAATGTTGGGTATTTCTATTGCTCATATGAGTGTTTCCTTGAGACTGAGTCTGTCACTGAACCCAGAGCATCTATTTTTGTTTAGACTGCTGACCAGTGAGGCCCAGCAATTCTCTAGTGCTGGGAAATCAAACTCAGTAAATCAGGCCCTCATGCTTGTATGGCAAGTACTCTTACCTACTGAGTCATATTCCAAGCCCTACATTGTATATAATTTATTTTATATATAATTTTCAAGGAGAGAGAGAGAGATAGAGAATGGGTGTGCCAGAACCTCTAGCCACTGAAAACAAATGGCAGATACATGCACCACTTTGTGTATTGGGCTCTACATGGGTACTAGAGAATTAAACCAGGGTCATTAGGCATTGCAAGTGAGTGCCTTAACCACTGGGCTATCTCTCTAGTCCCAATATCTCATATAGTCTAGGCTGGCCTCGAAGTTCCTATATAGCTGATGCTATCATTGAACCCCTGTTTTTCCTTCCTCTACCTCCCAAATACTGGGATTACATGTGTGTGCCATCAAGTCCAACAAATATGTTTCTTTTTATTTTGGTTTCTTTTCTTAAAATTTAATTTTTTCTAGCTTTTCAAGGTAGGGTCTCGCACTAGCCCAGCCTCGCCTAGAACTCACTTTATAGTTGTGGACTGCCCTCAAACTCATAATGATCCTTTTACGTCTGCCTCTCACATGCTGGGATTAAAGGTGTGTACCACCATGCTGAGCTCAATATTTTTCTTTTGTTTATTTATTTATTAAAGACACAAAGAGGGAGAGAGGATAGAGAGAATGGGCACACCAGAACCTCTAGCCACTGCAAACAAACTCCAGATGCATATGCCACTATGTGCATCTGTCTGACATGGGACCTGGAGAATCAGACCTGAATCCTTAGGCTTTGCAGGCAAGCACCTTAACTGCTATGCCATCTCTCCAGCCCAATATTTTTATTAATATAAAGTAATTTATTTTCATTCTTGGGTTAAATTTTATTTCTGATGGAATAATTTTCCTCTTAAGATACTGTTGAGGGCTGCAGATACTGCTCAGTGATTAAAGCACTTGCCTGGGTTCAATTCCCTAGTACCTATGTAATCCAGATGCACAAAGTGGTGCATACATCTGGAGTTTATTCGCAAAGGCTAGAGCCCCTGTTATACACCAGTACTTCTCCTCCCCCCTCTGTGTGTGTGTGTGTGTGTGTGTGTGTATCTTTGTATCCCTCTGCTTGCAAATAAATAAATAAAATGTTTTAAAAAGATAGTGTTGCCGGGCGTGGTGGCGCACGCCTTTAATCCCAGCACTCAGGAGGCAGAGGTAGAAGGATTGCCGTGAGTTCGAGGCCACCCTGAGACTCCATAGTGAATTCCAGGTCAGCCTGGGCTAGAGTGAGACCCTACCTTGAAAAACCAAAAAAAAATAAAAATAAAAAAAATAAAAAGATAGTGTTAAATTAGGATTTTATGCCTGTGATTTTAAATTTTATTTGTTGTAAGGCTTATAAATTGAAATAACTATATGAAGCCTAGAGGTTTCTTTTTTTTTTTTTTTTTTTTTTTTGGTTTTTCGAGGTAGGGTTTCACTCTAGCCCAGGCTGACCTGGAATTCACTATGGAGTCTCAGGGTGGCCTCGAACTCACGGCAATCCTCCTACCTCTGCCTCCCGAGTGCTGGGATTAAAGGCGTGCGCCACCACGCCCGGCAAGAGGTTTCTAATGCCAAAGAAAGTCGTGGTCATTGTGAAAAACTGAAATAAATTTACAGTATTTATCCAACTTAACCAAATCTATAATTTTCTTAACTTTTTTGTTGTTGTTGTTATTTTTTGAGGCAGGGTCTCACTCTGGCCCAGGCTGACCTGGGATTCACTATGTAGTCTCAGGGTGGCCTCAAACTCATGGCAATCCTCCTACCTCTGCCGAATTAAAGGCATGCACTACCACGCCCGGCTAATTTTCTCAAGTTTTAAATATCGGCATCTAATCCTAGTTGGTTTAAAACCTTGTATTTGCAAAGCAAAATAAAACAAAACAAAAGCATGACTATCTTAATGTTCATACCCATATATTAATGCTAGCTCTTACTTTTGGTTAGAGAACTTTCTCTTTTCAGATGGTGGTAACTCTGGGATGATTCAGAAGTCACCATAGTGCTGAGAAGAAGTGACAGAGGAATGCTCATCACTGAAACATCTCTCACACCTTCCAAAGCTCAGGGTCCATTATGGAAGAGATGACAGACAAAATGCAGAACTTTAATTTTGTAAGAATCTACTCATGTTTTAAAGTATTGAACTCTGTAGAACCATAACCATGGAAAGCTCAGCAATGACGCTAACGAGATTTGTAAAGTATATCTTCGTAATATTGAAATATTGTTTGTAAAAAACATATTTTATTTATTTATTTATTTGAGAGAGAGAGAGAGACAGAGACAGAGGAAGAGGCATATAGAAAGAATGGGTACACCAGGGCCTCTAGCCACTGCAAATGAACTCTAGATGTATGCTCCACCTTGTACATCTGGCTTACATGGGTCCTGGGGAATCAAACATGGGTCCTTAGGCTTTGTGGGCAAGCGCCATAACCACTAAGCCATCTCTCCAGCCTGCAATATTTTTTTCACATCTGTGAGAGGCAGCAGTGGCATCACAGTTATACTTTAGAGCAGGAGAAATACTCTAAACAGCCTCTAGAGTATAGTAAGGTAGATGCTTTCATGAAAAATGTTGCATTCTCTCAGATTACTGATGTAATCTTTCTGCCATGCTATGTTATCAGTAGCTTAAAAAAATAAAGACTATCACAAAAAAAGAAATAAAAAATTAAAATGTAGGGGCTGGAGAGATGGCTTAGCGGTTAAGCACTTGCCTGTGAAGCCTAAGGACCCTGGTTCGAGGCTCGATTCCCCAGGATCCACGTTAGCCAGATGCACAAGGGGGCGCATGCGTCTGGAGTTCGTTTGCAGTGGCTGGAGGCCCTGCCACGCCCATTATCTCTCTCTCTCCCTCTCTCTATTGGCCTCATTCTCTCTCTGTCTGTCACTCTCAAATAAATAAATAAAACAGAAAAAAAATTTAAAAAAAAATTAAAATGTAGCCCAGGAGCCGGGTGTGGTGGCACACACCTTTAATCCCAGCACTCGGAGGCAGAGGTAGGAGGATCACCGTGAGTTCGAGGCCACCCTGAGACTGCCTAGTGAATTCCAGGTCAGTCTGAGCTAGAGTGAGACCCTACCTCGAAAAACTAAACAAACAAACAAACAAACAAACAAACAAACAAACAAAAAAGTAGGCCAGTATGGTGGTGCATACTTTAATTCCAGCATTTAGGAAGCTGAGGTAGGAGGATTGCTCTAAATTTGAGGCCAGCCTGGGACTACATAGTGAATTCCAGGTCAGCGTGGGCTACAGCTATACCCTACCTCAAAAAAAAAAAAACCCAAAAATAAAATAAATAAAATAAAAGTTATTCCTTTACTTAACTGTTAGCTACTATCTACAAAGAGAACCAGTTTTGGTAAAATCATAAACATATCCAAATAGTTAAAAACCTTGATTGTAATTAAGTAATTATATACTATTCTACTTTTAGCATGAAAACAAAGAAGTTACAGGATAATTTTATGTTAAATTTTAGGAAATACCTTGGGTCAGTACATATATCATTCGTTCATTCTGTGTGCATGCTCTATATCTGTAGAAGAAGATCCCACTGAACACAGTGTTAATCCCAAGAGCCTCCTATGGAATTATTATTCTTCACAATATTGCTAAATTTAGTATTTTATATTTATAAACACATGATAAAAAGTCAGCAGTTAATTCTGAAGGATCTTGATCCATTATGTAATATATGTCATAATCCCTGATTTCCCCTGCTCTCTGGTCTATACATACATTATTTTCAAGGTAGGGTCTCATTCTAGTCCAGACTGACCTGGAATTCACTACGTAGTCTAAGGGTGACCTAGAACTCATAGCAATCTTCCTAACTCTGCCTCCAAGTGGGGGGTTAAAGGTGTGTGCCACCATGCCCAGCTGATAAATACTATTGTAATTAACTTTTTTTGAGGTAGGGTCTTAATCTGTCCCAGGCTGACCTGGCACTCACTCTGTAGTCCCAGGTTAGCCTCACACTCACCATACCTCTTTACCTGTGCCTCCCAAGTATTGGGATTAAAGGCATGCACCACCACATCCAGCTTGCAATTAACTTGTAAATGTATCCAAATTCATATTGTTCATTCAGTTTAATTTTTTTAACGACAGGGTCTTACTATTCCAGGTTGGCTTGAAACTCACCATATAGCCCAGGCTGACCTCAAACATGTAGGTCTGAGCTACCGTGCTTAGCTTGTCTTGAATTTTCAAATACTATAATTGAAGTTAAATGACATACTCCTAAAATGTCTACTCTTTCTTTAAGGTGTGTCATAAACTAAAATCTCCCTAAGAATATCTGATGTGAATTTCTTGAGTAAACCCACTTTCCATCTGAGTTAACATCAAAGTGCATTTTTTATGGCTGTTCTTTGAAATTCTGATGAGTTTTCTAGTAGTTCTTCTCTCAAAATAGCTCTTTCAGCATGATAGAGCTGAAAGAATAATGTGTGAGAGTCAGAACAACTTAGTTCTAATTTTAGTTCTTTCTTTGACTGTGTGACCCAGGGGGAAAATCATATTTTTATTATGAATATAAATAATGAGTTTACTTACCCAAGCTCTAAAATTCATTATTTCCTCTGTTTCAATTTTGAATACCCATTAAAGGAATATACAAGTCTTATGTCTCTCACTTTTATCCAGGTTCATCCACTATATCCTTACTCCACTTTGCTCCGTGTTCCTCTACATTTTGTCTTTTTCTCCTATGTAGGGTGTTTTGTAGAGCCTCTGATTCATTGTAGGCAAATATTATTCTATCTTAAAACATGTTTGGTGGCTGTAGAGATGGCTCAGTGGTTAAGACACTTGCCTGCAAAGCCTAACAACCAGGGTTTTACTCCCCAGTACCCACATGAAGCCAGATGCACAAAGTGGTGCAGGTGTCTGCTGTTTGTTTAGTTGCTAGATGCCCCCTCATGCCCATTCTCCATCCCACCTGCTTGCAATAAATAAATAAACAAAAACATGTTTGCTGCCAGCCGTGTTTCTCAGTCTGCTATGAAGATATCAGTTTCTTTCATTGGAGTCTTCACTGGAGATTCACCCTGCAGACTCCTGTGCCTAACTTGTACAGCAAATATAGCTTCTCCAGTGATCCTAGAGAAAGCACATGTGACCTTCCAAAGGCTTAGATCCTGCAGCCTGGGCAGTGCTTACCTCTTCTATCTCTCCTTCCCCCACTTCTCTTCAGATATTCTAGTGGAATGCTTCCAATTGAGATACCGCCTACCTCCATCTGATCAGCCTTCTTAGACACCCCAGGGAATGGGTTTGTGATAAGCTTTTACCTTAGTGATTTCTCTTTCATCATAGCCTCCACGCCAACAAGATCTTCTCCACTCGGAGTGGGAGTTATCTTCTTTGGGAGTCCTCACTTTTGCTAGTTCTATATTCTTGGGGCTGGGAAGATATCTCACTGGGTAAAAGAATTTGCTCTGCAAGTGTACAGGAGTTTGGGTTACTGGATCCCACAAAAAAAGCCAGACTCAGTACTGAGTATCTGTAGTCATAGCCATCTTATTGTGGATGGGAGACAGAGACAGGAGAATCCCAGGAGCTGGCAGGTCAACTACCCTGTCATAAACAGTTGTAAACAACAGAGAAGCCCTGCCCCAAACAATGTGGAAAGTGAGAACTAACACATGAAATTGCCTCTTACTGTTTTACTGTTGATGCCAGACCAACTGGCTCATGTGCTTCTGAATTCTTTTAGATCTACTTTCCCGTTACCTTAGGACATGTTCAGATTACAGATTCATGCACCATTTGGCCTCTTGGCTTTTACATGAATTCCAAAGAGGATCAAACATGGGTTGGCACGCTTCCAAGCAAACTCCTTTAATCACTGAGCCATCTTCCCAGCCCACAGATGTCTCTACTTCTTTGAATATTAATTCATTCCTTAATCGCTTGATATCAGACTTCTATTCCTTCCACTACTGAAAAAAAAAATACTATGAAATTCAAGCACCTTTCTTCCCCTGTTTTTTTCCTGCACAGGGAAGAAACTTTTAGGAGTTCAAACTCCAACTTGTTTACATGACACTATACTGTTTCATCCATCTTTATGAACTTTCAAATGTTTCTTGTGTGTTTTATCATGTCCAATTTCTGCTCAAAAAATCACACTACCAAAATTTGAATGTTTAGAACTTGACTACTTTCTGTTTTATTCTCTTCTCTCTAGGTAGTTAATCTTCTCTTGGCTTCAGTTACTATATTAGATTTAATGACTTCCAATTTATGTATGTATTCCTATTACCTCTCCTAAACTTACTTCTACCATCATTCATGTTTTATCCAACTGTGCTTACTCTATGATAGTAGGGTGATAGTGGAAACAAAAAGGTGAACAAGGTGCATTTTTTGTGTGTTGCAAGTTTATAGACTGGTGTTAAACACTGGTTATTATATTAGTGTGTGGTGTAGTAAGTGCTATTGTTGAAGTGGATTGTATTATAAGAATACAAAAAAACTTAATATAATCTCGGAGATCAGCAAGGACTTCCCAAGGAATATATTTTAGTAGAGACTTGAAGACTTGATGGATTAGTAGGAGTTAACCAAATGAACTTGAATGGGAGGACAAGGTTGAAAAAACAGTTCCAGACAGAGGGAACAATATGTACAAAGCCCTACAGAGAACATGATGTCTTGATAGGAGATACATCACTTAGTTCAGACCAAAATGTCCCAGATATGTTAGCCAGAGTTTAAGGGAAGAGCAATTAAATTGTAGCTAAAACAGGATCTTCAAATTGTCTAGTTTTAGGCACTGGTTATTTTTGATATTCTGCCAACTTCAAATTTACTATTTACAAGTTAAAAAAAAAAGAAAACAACATTTCAGGCTGAGATAAGTGTTCCATAATTTCAAGACCAGCCTTGGAATGAGAAATACACAAATGTCTCCTTCTTTGGCATCATTTCTCCTTTAATTGTGATAATCATCTAGTAGCTATGCATTGTGCTCAGTGTCCTTTGTACATTATCTCTCTTTAATTCCCGCAATAATCATGAGTAGTTTCAATCATGTCTGTATATGAAGAATCTGCGGTGAGAACACATAAAGATCATGAGAACATAAGCAAACAAAGCAAATCGACATATGCTATGACCCCAACACATTGATGTTTTTCTCTTCTTTACAGCTCTTCTCAATGTCTACCCCTTTGCTTTTCTGTGTCACTATGAGTCATATTGTTTTATGCCCATTTGTTTCTATTGTCACTATCATCAGTGTCCCTTTGCCATGGATTGTTGCTTGTACTCTAGAACAGCAAACCTGTTTAGCAACTCGATTTTATATTTGATTTAATATCTCCTCCTTTAGGGAAATGTTCTCGACCTGTTTTCAGTTCTGTAATCATATTGATTTTTCCATTTCTTAGACATAACCCATGAGTTATGTACTGAATTTGAACATGTACAGTTGTGCCCTATACACTAATTATTTCATTCACATATTAACATACTTATTGATCAAGTTCTATTGTGAGTTATTGTATTGAGCATAAAACCCACACAGGTAAGCAAGATAGATTATTTGAAACACACATGTACATAACTTGGGACCAAAAATATCTTTAGACATTGACATTGATTTTCTCAGTGATGTCAAAGTCACCCCAGTTTAGGTCTATTGCGACCCTATTCTGAGATTTATGATATGCTATTATATATTAAGGATAACCCCAATTATCTCTATTCCAATGTCCAAAATAAAACCTGTACAATTGCATTTTAACAGAGTTCTGAGGATCCTCCACTTAAGTCATAGTCACTTTCCTCCAGGAACATCATATATAAGAAATCTTCATGTTTTAGGTTGTTAACATTTTTGGTGTGTGGTGGTGGTGGTGGTGGTGGTGTGTGTGCATGTCAGATGTTTTCTTCAACCATTATTCACCTTATTCTTTTTTTCTTTTTTCTTTTTTCTTTTTTCTTTTTCTTTTTTTTTTTTTTTTTTTTGAGGGAGGGTCTCACTCTAGCCCAGACTGACCTGGAATTCACTATGTAGTCTCAGGGTGGCCTCGAACTCATGGCGATCCTCCTGCCTCTGCCTTCTGAGTGCTGGGATTAAAGGCGTGCACTACCACACTTGGCTACCGTATTCTTTAAAAAATATTTATTTAATTAGTGATGAGAGAGAGAGAGAGAGAGAGAGAGAGAGAGAGAGAATGGACATGCCAGGGCCTCTTGTCACTGCAAACAAACTCCAGATGCATAGCTTGACATGGGTACTGGGTAATCAAATCTGGGATGGAAGGCTTGGAAAGCAAGTGCCTTTAACTGCGGAGCTATCTCAACTTTATTCTTTCTTTTTTTTTTTTTTTGGGTTTTGGTTTTTTGAGGTAGGGTTTCGCTCTAGCCCAGGTTGACTGGGAATTCACTATGTAGTCCAGGTTGGCCTTGAACTCACAGCAATCCTCCTACCTTTGGACCTGAGTGCTGTGATTAAAGGTGTATGCCATAATGCTGGCTCAACCTTATTCTTTTGATACAGGGTCTCTCACTGAACCTGGAGCTTACCAATTCGGCTCCACAGGCTAACCAGCAAGCCCTACAGATCTGCCCATCTCCGCTTTGCCAGTGTTGGCATTACACAAGCTCACCAAACCACTCCAGTTTTTCATGTTGGAGCTAGGAATCCAAACTGAGGTGCTCATGCTTGTGTACTTTATACAGAGCCATCTCCTCAGCCCATATTTTGTACATTTATTCAAAACCTTCTCCTTCTTTGGCATTGTTTCTGTTTCAATTAAGACAATCAATTAGTAGCCGTATATTATGCTCAATGTTCTTTGTGCATTATCTCATTTTAATTCCTGTAACAATCTCCAGGAGTTGGAGTTAGGTATGTATATGAAGAATCCAAAGTTAGAGTACTTAAGCAACTTGTTTAAATATATGCAGTGATTTTCAAGTCCAGATCTCTGACAATGAAACAAATGCAGTTTGTCTTAATCACTCAAATTGGCCTTTCTTCCATCAGTAATTATACAGTACTAATAAGTTGTTTTAAATGAATTTTAATATTGTATGTACATACGTATGTAAGTATGTATTATGAGAGAGCAAGAGAAAGCATGGGAGTGTCAAGGCCTCTAGCCATTGCAAAAGAACTCTAGACGCATGCGCCACCTTGTGGATCTGGCTTTACATGGGTACTGGGGAATCATACCCTGGTCCTTAGACTTTTCAGGCAAGTGCCTTAACCACTGAGCCATCTCTCCAGCTCCTAAAGTGAATTTTATTACTTTTGTTAAATAGTTATAAACCTTGTTTATTTTATACCCCATCAACTAGTACTGTGTTAATAATAACCTATCAAAACTCATCAGTGAGGCTGGAGAGATGTCTTAGCAGTTAAGGCACTTGCCTACAAAGCCAAAGGACTCAGGTTTGATTCCCCAGGACCCACATAAGCCAGATGTACAAGGTGGCACATGCGTCTGGAGTTCGATTGCAATGGCTAGAGCTTTTGGAGAGCCCATTCTCTCTCTCATTCTGTCTCTCTGCCTCTTTCTTTCTCTCTCTCTCTCTCTCAAAAAAAAAATAAATTTTAAAAAGTCAGTGGCTGTACAGAAATATGTTGTTAAAATAGAAGTCAGTGGCCGTGGTGGTGCATGCCTATAATCCTAACACCAGGAAAGCAGGATGATTGCCACACATTTGAGACAATCTGGTGCTACACAACTGTCTCAGCCAGAGCTACAAAGAAAAACCCTGTCTCACAAAAATAAAACAATAAGCAAACAGCTAGAAAAGATTGATTTCTCTCACATGAAAAAAAATCAAAGACATTAAGGATAGTTCTAGCCACAATGGGATTATTTACATGGGATTAGAGAGGTTCCAGTGGGCCTGTTGCTCTTTTGTGTAGTCAAAACGCTATTTCTTAGCATGATACAATTCAAAGGATAACATTCTAGAATAAGAAATTATAATTCTGAGATTCAAACGATTCCAGAAATTTTAGTCCAGGTTCTATCACTAACATTATAACAACCCCACGCAAATAATCTCTGTTATTCTGAGCATCATGTTCGACACCTGCAAGAGGAAGGGCATGTCCCATATGATTACTAAGGTGCTGTTCAGCTCTGATATACTATAGAATGTTTTTAATTTCATTTTTATTTATTTATTAGAGAGAGAGAGAGAGAATGGGCACACTAGGGCCTCCAGCCATTGCAAACGAACTCCAGGTGCATGTGCCACCTTGTGCATCTGGTTTATGTGGGTCCTGGGGATTCAAACTGAGGTTCTTTGGCTTTTCAGGCAAGTGCCTTAACCACTAAGCCATCTCTCCAGCCCTACTATAGAAATTTATGTTGCAGAAAACTCCTTAGAAAGAAATAGAAGTAAAAGCTTGGAATGGTGGTACATACCTATAATCCCAGATCTTTGGAGGTGGAAGAAGGAGAGTCAGGTGTTCAAAGTTATCCTCAGCTACACAGAGGGTTCCAGGCCAACCTGGGCTACATGATGCACTATCTCAAAAAATATAAACAGATTAAAACAACTATGAGACTACACCTTACCCCAGTAAGGATAGCAAACATTAAAAACATCAAATGTTGGCAAGCATGTGGAGAAATAGGAGCCCTCATTCACTGTTGATGGGAATGTAAGCTAGTACAACCAGTATGGAAAGCAATATGGAGACTCCTAAAAAAGGTTGACTATAGAATTACTAACAGACCCAGTTATTCCCTTACTGGGCATTTACCCTAAAAGCTCCATGCCTCAGTTCAGATGTATTTGTTAAGCTATGTTTATAGCTATTCAATTAATAATAGCTAAGAACTGGAATCAACCCAAGTGTCCATCATTGGACAAATGGATAACCAAGATGTGGTATATCTGCACGATGGAATTCTACTCAGCATTTTGAAAAAAAAAATGACACAATAAAATTTGTAGAAGAATGGTTAAACTTGGAATAGATCATACTCAGCAAACTCATACAATCACAGAAAGACAGTCATCACATGGACTCACTTATTTGTGGCTCCTAACCTGTTTCAGCCCAAGATGCTGACATACCTAATAGGCATCTCAAGGCCTGGACAATAGGGAGGGTAGGGCTTGAGGGGAGGTGAGAGGTGGGGGGGGCACAAAACTGAACCCAAATGGAACTGGTACCATAAAACCCTATATCCTGGAAGACAGATTAAAAGGTTGAACCCTCATCAGAACTTTAGAGGGAGCACCTTAATCAAAGGGCCCTGGAGAGGGTGAGGTGATGCCTAACCTTAAATTTCTCCTGTTTATTTTTTTCTTTTTCTTTTTTCTTTCTTTGTCTTCTTTCTTTGCCCTTGGCATTGGCCTGTAACTCCCAGCACCAGGATGCATTTAACACCCACCGTGAGTGTTGATCAGAGAGAACCGCAAGGTTTCCCAAAACAAGACAGGCTTTGTAAGAGAACTTAATTACCCACCAGAGGTTAATGGTAAGACCCTATTGCCAAAGACACCATATACTGTTGTTACGGAACATGGAGAGACCTGGCTGGAATCTGGAAGAGAGCCAGTCCCTAGACAGCCTATCTAGTGCTAGAAGGTGCTTTATGAGATATTGAGGGAAAGTGGCCAACATCTGTCCAAGGAACTTGAGGTCTATGCTACTCAGAAGCAAACAACCTAATGTGATGCTCACACAAATGTAATAGTTGCACACAGCCATGGTGGGTAACCAACTGCTCTTGGACTGGCTAACAGATCTGCTCAGTGGAAAGGAACCCATATCTGGAACTGCGAAACAAGTCAGAATCATATCCAGATAATGAGTTTGCTCTCCAATATCAAGCTCCCACTAATCTTGGGCTACAAGGGGGCCTACTCCCATTAAATTCTCTAAACTAATAATGGTTATTCCATTTAACCTGTGATGAATTCATACTCCATTGGAGAATCTGCGTTTCTTATTCAGATGGAAGCAGGACCTGAGGAGAGAAATGACCTATCGCAATTCAACAGGGCCCCGGCTGAAACCATATAGGAATTGGGGAAATCAGCAAGAGTGCTGCTTTCTCTGTGAATCTGATATCAGCAGAAGGGTGAAGGAGATAGACACTGAGGACACTCAACACCTACCAAACCAGAAATCCAGAGGCTCCTAAGAGCCCATTACTGAAGTAGACTTAAAACAAACCCAACATGGCTCAGGGAATTTCATGGAAGAGGAGACAGAAAGATTGTTAGAGCCACAAGTTGGGACATTATGTACAGAGACATGGCCTCTTCCCCATAACTGCTGGCTACCCCCACAATGCACTACCCACAATCCCCAAGGGGATGTCCTGCATCCCCAACGAGGATGGTCCCTTTGGAGGGGGTTCTGGGATGATGGAAAAGATGCTGTTTACATACTTTCCATAATAAATAAGTAAGTAAATAAATAAATAAATGAAGTAAGTAAAACATCTGAGATTAGGGATTTACCTTAGTGGATGAGCGGTTGCCAAGCAAGCACAAGGCCCTGGGTTCAATCTTAAGCACTGAAAACAAAATCACAAAATGACCAAGAAGAGCAAAAAAAAAAAAAAAAAAAAAATGAGGGAACTAGCACACAAGCGAAACAACATATATACTATTAAGTCTTCATTTTAGGGGATGGAGAGATAGCATAGCAGTTAAAGTGCTTGCCTGTGAAGCTTAAGAAGCTAGGCTTGATTCCCATGGACACAAGTAAGCCAGATGCACAAAGTGGCACATGTATCTGGAGTTTATTTGCAGTGGCTACAGGCCCTGATGTGCCCATTCGCTCTTTCTGCCTTTTCTCTCTCTCATAAATAAATAAATAGACTTCATTTTGTGTATGTGTGTGTGGGGGCTTGTGCATACTAGGTAGATGCTTTACCACTGAGCTACATAGCCTGATCACCACTTTTTTCCCCATGTGTAGTATGTGTGGTATGGTATGTGTGTGTGTGGAGTGGTGTGTATGGTGTATGCACGGGTGCATGCAGATATATACATCCTGTGTGCCCATGTGTAGAAGCCAGAGAAGACTATCAGCTGTCCTTGCCTATCACTCATCCATGTGTTTCCTTGAGGGGTCTCTTACTGAACATGATGCTGCCATTTTTTCAGTCAGCTGGCCTCAACAGCAAGTTCTAGCAATTCTCCTGATCTCTGCTCCTCACAGGACTGGGGTTAGCACTGTGTGGCCATGTCTAGTTGTTCATATAGGTGTTGGGAATCAAACTCAGGGCATATCAAACCATTTCAGACCCTTCTCCTTGTGCAGCAAGTGCTCTTACCTGCTGAACCATCTCCTCAACCCTCAATACTTCTTTTTTTTTCAAAACATTTATTTTACAGAAAGAGAGAGAGCGAGCGTGAGTAAGTATGAGAGAGAATGGGCATGTCAGGGCCTCCAGCCACTGTAAACAAACTCCAGATGCATGTGCCATCTTGTGCATCTGGCTTTTCATGGGTATTGGTGAATTGAACCTGAGTCCTTCACAGGCAAGCACCTTAACTGCTAAGCCATCTTCCAATTCTTTCTTTCTTTCTTTCTTTCTTTCTTTCTTTCTTTCTTTCTTTCTTCCTTCCTTCCTTCCTTCCTTCCTTCCTTCCTTCCTTCCTTCCCTCCCTCCCTCCCTCCCTCCCTCCCTCCTTCCTTCCTCCTTCCTCCCTCCCTCCTTCCTTCCTCCTTCCTCCCTCCTTCCTTCCTTCCTTCCTTCTTTCTTTCTTTCTTTTTCTTTTTCTTTTTTGTTTTTTTGAGGTAGGGTCTCGCTGTAGCTCAGGCTGACCTGGAATTCACTATGTAATCTCAGGGTGGCCTCAAATTCACCTTGATCCTCCTACCTTTGCCTCATAAGTGCTGGGATTAAAGGCCTGTGCCACCATGCCCCGATCCTTGTTTCTTGTTTTGAAATAAGGTTTCACTGTGCAACCTAGAATGACTTTGAACCCATGATGTAGCTGTCCTTCTTTTAACATATGATTCTTCTGCTTCAGCCCCTCAAGTGTTGTTGGAATTACAGGGGTGAGTGACAATGCCTGGCTGAATATTTCTTTTTTAGCTTTCAATTTTTTAATTAGATTTTTAGTTAACATACAAAACAAGGGGTTTCATTATGACTTTTTTTTCCTTTTCTTTTTTGAGGGAGGGACTCACTCTAACCCAGGCTGACCTGGAATTCACTCGGTAGTCTCAGGGTGGCCTTGAAATTACTGTGATCTTCCTACCTATGCCTCCCAAATGCTGGTATTAAAGGTGTGTGCTGCATTTATTTATTTATTTATTTATTTATTTATTTATTTATTTATCAGAGAAAGAGGGAGAGAGAGAGAGAGAGAGAGAGAGAGAATGGGTGCGCCAGGGCCTCCAGCCACTGCAAACGAACTCCAGACACGTGCGCCCCCCCTTGTGCATCTGGCTAACGTGGGTCCTGGGGACTCGAACCTGGATCCTTTGGCTTTGCAGGTAAACACCTTAAATGCCAAGCCATCCCTCCAGCCCCTATTTTTTTTTTTTTACTTTTTATGGTAGGGTCTTGCTCTAGCTCAGGCTGACCTGGAATTCACTCTATTCTCACAGTGACCTCGAACTCACAGTGGCCATCCTCCTACCTCAGCCTCCCATGTGCTTGGATTAAAAGCGTGCACCACCATGCCCTGACATTTTTGTTATTTCTGTAAACTGTTTATTGACAACAACCATTCATACAAACAATGCACCCTTGTGCATACACACAATGAACCCCTCCCACCACTCTCCTTTGTCTCCCTCTCCCTAATTCTCCTCCACTGAACCTCTGCTTCTTTTCAATTACTCCTTCTATATATTTTTTTTCCAAGGTAGGGTCTTACTCTAGCCCAGGCTGACTGGAATTCACCATGTAGTCTCAGGGTGGCCTCCAAATGATCCCTCTACCTCTCTGCCTCCTGAGTGCTGAGATTAAAGGCATGTGCCACCATGCCTGGCTACTCTTCTGTGTTCTAAAATATTCTAAATTTATTTACTATGAGAGAGAGAGAGAGAGAGAGAGAGAGAGAATGAGTGCTTCAGGGCCTCCAGCCACTTCAAACAAACTCCGGGCATATGTGCCATCTTGTGCGTCTGGCTTATGCGGGCACTGGGGAATCAAACTTGGGTCCTTAGGCTTCGCAGGCAAGTGCGTTAACTAGTAAGCCATCTCTCCAGCCCTCTTTCTTCTATTTTGATGTCAATTTTTTCTTTGCCCTCATATTATACAGGTCTTGCATAGGTAGTGACTAGCTGAGTATTTTAAATTTCATTTTTTAAACATTTTTTTTTTCAAGATAGGGTCTCACTTTAGCCCTGGGTGATATGGAACTCACTCTAGTTCCTGGCTGGCCTTGAACTCACATTGATCTTCCTACCCCTGCCTCCCAAGTGGTGGGATTAAAGGCTTGTGCCACCATCCAAAATTTCATTTTTATTTTTCTTCACTTTTGCTTATGTCCTCTAGATGGTGCTCCATAACAAAACAAAAAAACCCTTTTTTAAAAATTTTTATTTTTTTTTGAGGTAGGGTTTTGCTCTAGCCTGGGCTTACCTGGAATGCACTATGTAGTGTCAAGGTGGCCTCGAACTTGCAACAATCCTCCTACCTCTGCCTCCCAAGTGCTGGGATTAATGGCATGTGCCACCATGCCTGGCAAAAAAACAAAAACAAAAACAAAAGCAAAAGTAAAACCAAAACACAAAACAAAAAAAAACTATTTTATGTCTATCAGCTACTGAAAAATATCCTTAGCCAAGAAGACTCTAGAAGACTCTGCCTTTGGTTTCCAAAGTCTGTATTACATATTATATATATCACCATTTATATGATATTAGCACTATACAACATAAATATATTTTCTACATCTTATAAATTTATTTAATATAGCATAAAATGCAATCTTTATGGAATAAAACCATCTTTTATAACCTTGTTCCAATCCCATTTCTTATATCTGGATTATGGCAGCCAGCTATTAATTGATGTCAGATGCTTGGTATTCTATTGATCTGCTAAACTGCATGTCATATATAAAATAAAGGGCTTTTTTTATTCTAGAGAGAGCGAGCAAAAGAGACAGATACAGAGGGAGAGAGAAAGAATTGGCATTGCAGGGCCTCAGCCACTGCAATCAAACTCCAGATGCTTGTGCCACCTAGTGGGCATGTGCAACCTTGCACTTGCCTCACCTTTGTGAGTCTGGCTTATGTGGGATCTGGAGAGTTGAACATGTGTCCTTAGGCTTTGCAGGCAAGCGCCTTAACTGCTAAGCCATCTCTCCAGCCCAAAGTAAAGGTTTTAAAAGCAAAGGATATCTAGACTTACATTTTCTTTGTAATAGCACAAATGTAGCTTGAAAATATAAAGACCAAAGATTTTATTTATGTTATATATTTTACTATTATATTTTTTATTTCACAGAAGTAGTAAAACTTAAATTTAAACATACAATGCATACTAGATCAAAAGAGCTTTTTCACTTGTGTAGGGAACAAAATTTAAGTTTAATTATTTTATTATTGTATTTCTTTTTGTTTGTGTTCCCCAAAGTTTCATGTTTTGAAAGCTTGGCATCTAGCTCATAGTGCTTCTGTGAAGTGGAATCTTATGGAGATGGTGATCAGTGTAAAGAAGCTTAGTCATTGGGGGCAAGTTCTTGAAGGAGATAATGGAGCTATATTCTTTCTTCCTCTCTTTCTCTCATCTCCACCAGTCTCTACCTGATAGCCATTTTGTCATTTGCTTGTCATTTTCACACATTGGAATTGAGTTTTTTTTTTAAAGTATGGATTCTAGTATAAATATTAAGCTACTTAAATTTTTTCATATTGATAATTTGTTTATTGGACTTTTAATCCTGTCCTAGAATATAATACTATTCTGTAAAGAAAAATATCCTCATAATAATGAAAAGTTATTGAACTAGGGATTTATAAAACAATTTTGGGATTGGCTCACATCTAAAAATTACTCTACAACTCTATATCTGTGATGGTTTGATTTGGGTGACCCCATAAACTTACATGTTCTGAATGCTACATCCCCAGCTGGTGACAATGTGGGAATTGGAGACTTTTGGAGGTAATGCATTGCTGGGGCTGGGCTTATGAGTATTATAGCCAGCTCCCCCTTGCCAGTGTTTGGCATACTCTCCTGTTTCTGTTGTCCATCTGATGTTGGCTATGAAGTGATGCCCACCCTATGCTCATGCTATCATGGAGATTCCCCTCAGTTATGTAAGCCAAAATAAACCCTTTCCTCCTACAAGCTGCTCTTGGTTGGGTATTTTCTGCCAGCAATGTGAAACTGACTGCAACAGTAAAATTGGCACTAGAGGAGGGTGGCTTGCTGCTAGAAACATGACTTTGAGTTTGTCATTTGGAATTGATTTGAAGGAGGAATGTGGAAGGATTGAAACCTCTGCCTAAAAGATGTCTTACAGTGCTCTTAGTACAGCTTGAAGTATTCTGGTCAAAGTTGAAAGACCTGAATGCACTAAGAACTATGGACTGTGAGAGAGAGTTGGCTTAGGAGGGTGAGAAAGAGCTTTGCTTGGACTGGGCTAGAAGCTGTTTGTTGAGAGGCTTGTTATTATGCCCATGTCCTGAGAAATTGTGCAGGATTTCATTGCATAGGTCTGGTGTGAGCAGAAAGATATGGAAAAAGAAAAATGAAAACTTTGGGCTGAAACTGCTGCCTATTCAGATGCAATTGTTTGAGACATTAAAACCATTGAGATTGGGCCAGCTGATCTGCATTTGGACAGCAGGAAGTATGCTAACTCTTTTGAAGTAAGTAGTCTGAATGCTGAAGAAATGTCCTCCTCTTCAAAGTCAGACTTATTTCCCCCCTGGATTAAAAAGTTGGTAGCTGCTTCTGGGTAAGATGGTGGCATAGGAGCCATGCCAAACCAGCCTAGGGAGGAATATAAGCAAAACCACAGCAAATACACTGTTCTTCTTAGACACAGTGGGGTAGCAGGAGAGACCAAGTCCCACCAGAAAGGATGAAAATGGCAAGAATCCTACTGAGGCACTGGTGGCCTCATCTGCATGATCCATGTGCCCACCTGGTACTGCCCACCAGGTGAAGCATTAAGCAGTAGCAGCAGAGACCAAACAAGGGGATTTTCCAACCTCATCAGACTCCTTGCAAAGTCAAGAAATCTGAAGGAAAGGCAGCTGAGATCAGCTAAGAAGCTATTGAAAGGGTATAGGCAGGACTGCATGAGCAACTCTAGTACAACCCCAGGCTTCCTGAACTCTCCCATCCCCCAACCCTCAGAACCAAAACCCTCCAGCATTCAGCCCTAGGTGGCAGGGCATCCAGCATAGCTGATCACAACTCCAGCTCAACAACACAACATGGAGGGACTGAGCTGGGCCCTCAGTATTGGTGATATTGGAAGCCATACCAAGAGGTAATGAGGCAGACAGGACTCACATTAGCCAGATGCACAAGGGGCGCACACATCTGGAGTTTGTTTGCAGTGGCTAAAGGCCCTGGCATGCCCATTCTCTCCTCTCTGTCTCTCTCCCTCTTTCTCTGTCAAATAAATAAATAAATAAATAAATAAATATTAAAAAATAAGGGCTGGAGAGATGGCTTAGGAGCTAAGTGCTTGCCTGTGAAGCCTAAGGACCCCTGTTCGAGGCTCGATTCCCCAGGACCCACGTTAGCCAGATGCACAAGGGGATGCACACGTCTGGAGTTCGTTTGCAGTGGCTGGAGGCCCTGGCATGCCCATTCTCTCTGTCTCTCTCTTCCTCTTTCTCTCTCTGTCTGTCACTCTCAAATAAATTAATAAAAATAAACAAAAAATTAAAAAAAAAACAGGTACATAGGCCTGCATTGGAAGTGCTAATCTCTCTTTCCATGTCAGGGCAGGTTATGGGTTACACATTCTTGGTGGGCTTTACCATTTTCAATGAAGCTGTATTTGGGGGTTGAATATTGTTGCCTTTGATGCTTTTTGATTTATACTATCTTTGACTTTTGCTTCTCTCATTATGGGGGGCAGGGTCTGATTCAGTTCCAGGCTGACCTGAATCCTAATTCAGAACAGAATTCTCTACCTACAAGATGATGGAAATAAAGGTGTAGAGCAACACACACTAGGGATTTTGGCTTTATAAAACTATCTATTTATTTTAAGCCCTACACTTGCATACTATGTGCTGATTTTTATTGAATGTGTATATTGCTCAGGTGAAGTTTAGAATTTGCCAGTAAATTGTCCCACCCAGTCCACTAGAATACTTGCTCAACAGGCAAACTCAACACCTAGGAATACTTCTGCGGTGGATTGGGGTGCAAGTGCTACACTTGGCACCTGAAATTCATATCCTGAAAGTATATAAAGTTGGATTGCCACATCTAAGAACACTGAAGATAAGTAGAAACTCAAGCATCAAATCAACTCAGGATGCAAAAGTTGCTGCATTATAATACAAGAAACACAAAGAATCAACACAATACAAATGCACCAAAATAATAAATCCAGCAGAAATAACCAGAAATGAGACTGTTTTAGCTGAAATGCCTGACAAAGATTTCAAAAAAATGATTTTATCTATACTCAAAGGAATTAACGAAGAAAACAAACTCCTGATAGAGAACACAAGAAACAAGCCTAATGAAAAAAGAGGTTATTACAAGACATGAATAAGGAAATAGAAATACTGAAGAAGAACCAGGCTGAAATTCTAGCTCTGAAGAAGTCAGTTAAATAAAAAAACTCTGTGGAAAGACTCACCAGTAGAATGGATGAAGGAGAGAACAGAACATCTAAACTAGAAGACCAGGTGGCATACCTAATGCAGTCCAACAAAGAGAAAGACAAGCTAATAGGAAGGTATGAATGGGGATTTCAAGATTCCCAGGACACTATGAAAATATCAAACCTAAGATTTCAGGGTATACCAGAAGGAGAAGAATTTCAATCCAGAGGCTTAGTAGGCATTTTCAACAAAATCATAGAATAAAAATTTCCCCAAATTGGGAAAGAAATGCCAATGCAGATACAAGAAGCTTTTAGAATACCAAATGTACACAACTTGGAGAAAGGAAGAGAAAGGAAGGGAGAGGGGGTACTTAATAGGATGGTGTTATATATTTGTAAGTAGAAGAATAGATTAATGGGAGTAAAAGGGCCCAAAGTGAGGTCAGGGGAAGAGATTGAGTAAAGGAAAGGTGGAGGGATGGCTAATCAAAATCTAAGAGGATATAAATAAATCATATGGAAACATACTTTTTTGGACAATGGAACACTCAGGAGCCATAGATTGTTGATAGGAAAGTTTCAGTGCCAGGGATGGGATACCTTCCAGTGAGTTGTTGTCTTGGGAGGTCCCTGATGCCCCCAAAACATTACAGGCCATTGCCAAGGACCTTGGTTTCCCACCAGGAATAGATGGTAAGACCCTATTTCTGAAGACTCCACATACTTGAGCTGCAAGGCCACTGAGAAATCATGCTGGAACTGAGCTGATAACCTCTCCATGTAGACCAGCAGACAGAAAGTTGGAAGAAGCCATTCTGCATGCAGTTCAATGGGAGAGAGAGAAATCACCAGTGAAGATGCTCAACAGTGGACACTACAAGCCTTATATTTGGTCAGCCAGGCCAAATGAGCCAACGGGTACAATAGTGGCATGTCATTGTGGAAACCAACTGCCCTTTAATTGGACTGGAGACCTGCTCCATAGGAAGGAATACATCCCTGATACTGAAAACTTAAAACAGGGGCAGTCATGGATACTGGGTGTGTAATGTCTGCTGCTGTCTGGCTAAATGTATATACTATGCTTATCAAACTGCCCAGTAAGCACTTCTCTTAATGTTCATACCCTTATATGAATGATACTCTCACTTTTGGTAGAGAATCTTCTCTTTTCGTATGGCAGTGACCTTGGGATGACTCAGAAGGCATCATGGTGCTGGAAAGAAATGACAGGAGTGCTCAGTACTGCAATATCTCTATCACACCTTCCAAGGCTCAGGGTCTATTGTGGAAGAGGTGGCAAAAGGAATGTCAGAGCCAAAGGAAGGGTAGGACTCCTTACAACGTGCTCCCCCCCCCCACCCAGACACGAAATGGCCTGGATATCCATGATCTCACAGTGCCTGACACTACCTACACAAGACCATCATAATAGGAGGAAAAGATCATGACATCAAAATAAGAGACTGATTGAAAGGGGGAGGGGATATGATAGAGAATGGAGTTTCAAAGGGGGAAGTGGGGGGAGGTAGGGCATTACCATGGGATATTTTTTATAACCATGAAAGTTGTTAATAAAAAATTGGAAAAAAAAAAACAGGCAAAAAACTTGGAAAGAACCTCTCCTCACCATGTTATAAGTAAACTACTAAACATTCAAACCAAAGAAAATATATTGAAAATAGTTAGAGAGAAAAATTAAGTCACCTACAAAGGCAAGCCCATCAAAATAACAGCAGAATACTCAACACCAATTTTAAAAGCCAGAAAGGCTTGGAATGATGTATTCCAAGTTCTGAAAGATAACAATTGTCAACCAAGATTAATTTATCCTGCAAAGCTATCTATCCAAATTGATGGAGAAATAAGGACATTCCACAACAGAAACAGGCTGAAACAATTTATGACAACTAAACCAGCTCTACGGAAATTACTTGAAGGAATCCTTCACATTGAAGAGAAACCAAAACACATGCAATAGGAAATAGGAAAAAGTAAACCATACTCAAATAACAGTTAAAACAAATGAGTAAAGGGAAAGCAGGAGGTATTACAAAACAAGAAGAATCATGAGAATAAATGCATACCTTTCAATAAAAACTCTTCATATCTATGGCCTTGATGCCCAACCAAAGACACAGGCTTGCAGACTGGATGAAAAGGCAGGATCCTGCCATCTGTTGCCTCCAGGAAACTCATCTCTCAATAAAAGATAGATACTGTCTTAGGGTGAAAGGATGGAACATGGTATGTCAAGCAAATGGGCATAGGAAACAAGCAGGGGTTGCTATTGTAACATCTTACAGGATAGACTTTAAACCAACATTAGTGAGGAAAGATAAAGAAGGTCACTTCATACTGGTTAAAGGAATACTCCAACAGGAGGACATTACAAAACTAAACATATATGCACCTAACATGGGGGCTCCCAATTTCATCAAATAAACACTATTAGACTTAAGGTCACAGATAACACCAAACACAATTGTAGTGTGTGATTTCAATACCCGCTCTAATCAATTGACAGGTCATCCAACAAAAAAATAAAAACAGAGAAACATTTGGATTAAGTGATGTCATGGAACAAATGGACCTAATAGATATCTACAGAACATTCCATCCAAATGCTGCAAGATATACATTTTTCTCAGCAGCACATGGAACATTCTCTAAAATAGACCGTATATCAGAACACAAAGCAAATCCCAACAAATACAGGAAAACTGAAATAATTCCTTGTACTCTATCTTACCACAGTGGTATTAAACTGCAAATCAGCAACAAGAAAAACTACACAGCATACAGAAGTTCATGGTGACTAAAGAGTACACTATTGAATGATGAATGGGTCATTGAAGAAATCAAAAAGGAAATCAATAAATTTATGGAATCAAATGATATGATAATACAACATACCAAAAACTGTGGGACACAATGAAGGAGGTTCTAACAGGAAAATTTATAGCTTTAAGTGCCTACATTAAGAAATTAGAGTTCACAAGTAAACAATTTAATGCTTCACCTAAAGGCCTTGGAAAAAGAACAAGGCAAGCAAAAAATCAGTATATGGGAAGAAATAATAAAGATTCTGGCAGAAATTAATAAAATAGAAACAACAACAAAAAACAATCCAAAGAATAATGAAACAAAGGATTGGTTCTTTGAAAGGATAAACAAGATTGATAAACCCTTAGCAAATCTGACCAGAAAAAGAGAGAAGAGACAAAAATTAATAAAAATTAGAGATGAAAAAGGCACCATTACAACAGATACCAAGAAATTCAGAAAACCATAAGGACATATCTTAAGAATATATATGCCTCTCAGTTTGAAAATGTGAAATGGATGATTTCTTTGATTCATATGACCTATGCACCACCATGCCTGACCACCACATCTCTTTATTTCACTTTAGTTGCTAGAAGAGTCACAATTATTAAAAAAAATTTTTTTTAAATTTATTATCAACAACTTCCATAATTATAGACAATAAGCCATGATAATTCCCTCCCCCCTCAATTTCCCCTTCACAACTCCACTTTACATCATATACCACTCTCAATCAGTCTCTCTTTTATTTTTATGTCATCTTTTCCTCCTATTATCATGGACTTGTGTAGATAATGTCAGACACTGTGAGGTCATGTATATCCAGGCCATTTTATGTCTGGAAGAGTGTATTGTAAAGAGATCTTCCTTTCCTTTGTCTCTTACATTCTTCCTGCCATCTCTTCCATAATGGACCCTGAGCCTTGGAAGGTGTGATAGAGATGTTTCAGTGCTGAGCACTTCTCTGTCACCTCTTAGCACTGTGGTGCATTTTGAGTCATCCCAGAGGTCACTGCCATTTGAAAAGAGAAGCTTCTCTAACCAAAAGTGAGAGAAGCATTAATATGTTGGAATGAACATTAAGAAAAGTGCTTACCAGGCAGTTTGGTAAGCATAATATATGCATTTATCCAGACACCAGCAGGCATTACACCCCTAGGGCTCATGACCTCTCCAGTTATAGGTTTTCAGTATCAGGCATGTATTCCCTCCCATGGAGTGGGTCTCCAGTCCAATTAGAGAGCAGTTTGTTTCCCCTGTAACAGACATGCCACTATTGCACCCACTGTCTCATTTGGCCTGGCTAGACAAACTTAAGACTTACAGTGTCCACTGTTATTTATCTCCACTGATGACTCTCTCTCCCATGGAGCTGCATGCGATGTAGCTTTTTCCAGCTTTCTTTTATTTTTAGTTTTTTAATTTTATTGATTTATTTGGGGGGTCATGAAAGAGGAAGAGAGAGAATGGGTGAGCCAGGGACTCCAGCCACTGCAAACGAACTCCAGACACATGTGCCCCCTTGTGCATCTTTCTTACGTGGGTCCTGGGGAATTGAACTGGGGTCCTTTTGGCTTTGCAGACAAATATCTTAATCACCAAGTCATCTCTCCAGCCCACTTTTTCCAGCTTTCTGTCAGCTGGGAGGAAGTTTTCAACTTAGGTCCAACAAGATTTCTCAGTAACCTTGTAGCCCAAGCATGTGGATTCTTCAGCAATAAGGTCTTACCATTTATTACTGGTGGGAAACTAAGAGCCTTGATAATGGCCTGTAATGTTTTGGGGACATCAGGGACCTCACTGGCCAACAATTCATTGGAAGATATCCCATCCCTGGGACTGAAAAACTTCTAGTAACAATCTATTACTTCTGCATGTGCCATTGTCCAAAAAAGTAGGTTTACATATGACTTTTTCATACTCTCTTTGATTTTGATTAATCCTTCCCTATCCTTCTTTTACTCAATCTCTTCCCATGGCCTCACTTAGACCTTTCCACCCCCAATAATCTGTTTTTCTACTTACATATATATAATACCATCCCCTTAAGTCCTCCCTTCTCCTTCTCTCCTTTATAGCTCCTTTCTAGCTTACTGGCCTCTGCTACTGAGTTTTATTCCAACTCATATACAAGTGCAAATATTTGTAGCTAGGATCCACATATTAGAGAAACCATGTGGTGCTTGGATTTCTGGGCATGGGTTACCTCACTAAGTATAATCATTTCCAGATCCATCCATTTCCCTACAAATTTCATATTTATTTACTGCTAAATAGAACTCCATTGTATAAATGTGCCACATCTTCATTATCCACTCATCAGTTTAGGGACATCTAGACTTGTTCTATTTCCTAGCTATTTCAAATAGAACAAAAATAAACATGGATGTATCTCTAAGATAGTGTGATGAATCTTTAGGATATATGCTTAGGAGAGGTATAGCTGGGTCACATGGTAAATCTATTTTCAGCTGTCTCAGGAACCTCCATACTGGTTTCCAAAATGGCTGTACCAGATTACATTTCCACCAATAGTGTAGAAGGTTTCCACTTTTTCCACATCCTCACCAGCATTTATTGTTATTTGATTTCTTGATAATAGCTATTTTGACAAGAGTGAAAAGGAATCTCAAAGTCATTTTAATTTGCATATTTCTGAGGGCTAAGGATGAAAAATTTTTACTTAGATATTTATATGCCACCTGTATTTCTTCTTTTGAAAACTATTTAGTTCCATAGCCCATTTTTAATTGGGTTTTTGATTTCTCATTATTTTGTTTTTTGAGTTCTTTGTATATCTTGGATATTAATCCTCTGTCAGATGTATAGCTGGCAAAGATTTTCTCCCATTCAATAAAGAGGTTACCTCTTTATCGACAATGTGAATTACAAAAACTGGCTGTGGTGATGCACACCTTTAATCCCAGCACTTGGGAGGCAGAGGTAGGAGGATTGCTGTGAGTTTGAGGCCACCCTGAGACTCCATAGTGAATTCCAGGTCAGCCTGGGCTACAGTGAGACCCTACCTCAA
This sequence comes from Dipus sagitta, assembly GCA_036346955.1. Classification (NCBI taxonomy): domain Eukaryota; kingdom Metazoa; phylum Chordata; class Mammalia; order Rodentia; family Dipodidae; genus Dipus; species Dipus sagitta. Next base: position 69,186,716 of record CM070776.1, read on the forward strand.
AAAAACCAAAAAACAAATACATGCAAAGTATTATTATTATAGGAAAATATTTTCCACATTATCACTTCACAAATGCTAAGTGCATCAATGCACTTACTATAACTTACAAAGGTAAAAACCTCCCTTTCCATAATACTTCCACGAAAGTTCACGGTCCACTGGGGGACTTTTCCCCAATTGAAAATCACTAACTCTTGGCAAAAGTTGGCACATGTCCAAGTTGCTCTGGAAGTTGCTGTATAGGTACTGAAAGGTGACAGATGCATGCTTGGGAGACTAACTGGTCACAAATGCTTTTTATCTTTCTATTCTCCATTAGGAGCAGTAAAGCTCCATTTTATTTCTCTCTCTCTCTCTCTTTCTCTACACACACACACACACACACACACACACACACGTTTAGTGCTCATGAGAAGAGAGCAAAGAAGAAAATGAAGAGAAAAAACCCTGACCAAAAATGTACTTTTCATAGACTGATAGAATTTTAACAATAAGCCAGGTGTGGTGGTGCATGCCTTTAATCCAAGCACTCAGGAAGTTGAGGTAGGAGGATTGCTGTGAGTTTGCAGCCAGGCTGAGACTACATAGGAAATTCCAGGTCAGCCTGGACTAGAGCAAGGTCCTACCTCAAAAAACTAAAAAAGCCAGGCATGGTGTCACATGCCTTTAATCCCAGCACTCAGGAGGCAGAGGTAGGAGGATCACCATGAGTTCGAGACCACCCTGAGACTACATAGTGAGTTCCAGGTCAGCCTGGATTAGAGTGAGACCCTACCTCAAATAACCAAAAATAAATAAATAAATAAATAAATAAATAAATTCCAACAATGGAAGAAACCTTAAAGGTCATCTTTTGTAACCATATATACATATTTCTTCATTTTCTCCCAGAACTCCTACAGATCTTAGATTTCTGCTCTATATTTCATAAATTGCATACAGGCAAAAAGATAAAAAAGGTATATATATAAGCCACTTATCATTCAAAGAAAAACACATGGACTTACTAAGCTATACACCTATATCAGAAATTAATGCTAGAAATACAAAATATAAACATGATTTTAAAAAATGCTTGGCCAAGAAATATTATATTGTTTAGCCAAACATTTGTAGAATGAATGATTTCTTCAGCTTCTATGTAGATGCCTGGAAAAATGAAGACTTCCTGGCCAGGTGGCAGTGAATGCTTTAATTCCAGTACTCTGCAGGCAAGGCAGGAGGGTTGCCTCATGTTCAGATTCAGCCGGGGCTACGTACTGAATTGTAGGCCAAACTAGTGTATTGAGTGAGACTCTCTCTCTCTCTCTCTCTCTCTCTCTTTTTTTTTTTTTTCGGTGTAGGGTTCCACTCTAGCTCAGGTTGACCTGGAATTCACTATGTAGTCTCAGGGTGGCCTCAAACTCATAGCGATCCTCCTACCTCTGCCTCCTGAGTGCTGGGATTAAAGGCATGTGCCACCATGCCCAGCCGAGACTATCTTAACAAAACAAAGAGCAGAAAGAGCAAAATAATGATGTTTATTTTTTTAAGTGAAGTTTACTTTAATAATGTTTTTTCCTACAATTTTAGGTTGAAAAGTCCCAATCAAACTAATTGTAGGATATTTGTTACTCCTTTTCTAAACTTTTTACTTTATTTATTTATCTGTTTGGGAGAGAGAGAGAGAGAGAGAGAGAGAGCGAGCGAGAGGCAGAAAGAGGCAGAGAGAGGGAGTGAAAGATAATGGGCCCACCAGGGCCTCCAGCCACTGCAAATGAACTCCAGAATCATGTGCCCCCTTGTGCGTCTTGCTTATGTGGGTCCTGGGTAATTGAACGGAGGTCCTTTGGCTTTGCAGGCAAATGCCTTAACCACTAAGCCATTTCTCCAGTCCTTTTACTTCTTTTCCTTCCTTCCTTCTTTCTTTTTTTTTCTGAAGTAGGGTCGCACTCTAGCCTAGGCTGAACTAGAATTCACTATGTAGTTCCAGGCTGGCCTCAAACTCATGACAATCCTCCAACCTCTGCCTCCTGAGTGCTGGGATTAAATGTGTGCACAACTACCTACAGTGTTTTTTCCTATTCTTAAATATATTTTATTTATGTACTTTAGAGAGAGAAAGAGGGAGAGAGAGAAAGAGAAAATGGGCACACCAGGGCCTCCACCCATGGCAAATGAACTACAGATGCATGCATCCCCTTATGCATCTGGCTTATGTGGGTCCTGGAGAGTCGAACTGGGATCCCTTGGCTTTGCAGGCAAATGCCTTAACTGCAAAGCCAACTCTCCAGCCCCTGTTCCTATTCTTATACATTAAAATGCAAAAAAGTCCCCTTTCAGTCCAGTTTTATGTCTTATATGTTAAAATATTTCATGTTCTTAGTTGGGTGTGGTGGTAAATGGTTTTAATCCCAGTACTCAAGAGGCAGAGTAGGAGGATCACTGTGAGTTCAAGGCCAGCTTGGAACTACAGAATGAGTTAAGAAAAAAAAAAAAAAAAAGAAAGCTACACTCTTTTCTTTTTGAGATAGGATTTCATGTAGACCAGGCTGGCATTGAACTCACTGTGTAGCAGAGCATGACCTTGAATTTCAATTTTCAAATGCCTTAACCACTAAGCAATCTCTCCAGCCCTCATTTGATTTTTTAGTGTTTGCAATCCTTACTTGGGTAAGGTGGAATCTCATAGTTGTTTTAATTTGCATTTCCGTGATGATTAGGGATGATGAACATTTTCTTAAGTATGTGTTTGGCATTTGTATTTCTTTCTCTGAGAACTGCTCGTCCGGTTCTTTGCCCCATTTTGTTAGTGGGTTGTTCGACTTTTTATTGTTTACATTGTTGGTTCTTTGTAGATTCTAGAAATTAGGCCTCTGTCAGTTGGATAGCTAGCAAATATTTTCTCCCACTTTGTGGGTAGTCTATTGGCTCTGCTTATTGTAAGTTTGTTTGTGAAGAAACTTTTCATCCTCAGGAGATCCAAATGGTTGAGTGATTGTTTAAGATACTATGCTACTGGGTTTTTTTTTCAGGAAGTCTTTTCTCATTCCTATATCATGGGAAGGCCCTCATATTTTTTCTTCCTGTAGTACCATAATTTCCGGTCTTATATTGAGGTCTTTGATCAATTTGGACTTGATTGTAGTGCATGGTGAAATGTCTGGATCAAGTTTCAATTTCCTGCATATGGTTATCCAGTTTGTCCTGCACCATTTGTTGAAGACACTGTCTTTTTTTCTAGCCTATATTGGTAGAGCCTTTGTCAAATATCAAGTAGCTGTAGTTACTTGACCCAAAGTCTGGGTCCTCAATTCTGTTCCATTGGTCTATACTCCTGTTTTTATGCCAGTACCATGTTATTTTTTATTACTATGGCTTTGTAATATAGCTTTAGATCAGGTATGGTGATGCCTCCAGAGGTCTTTCTTTTGCTGAGGATATGCTTGGATATCCAAGGCCTTCTGCCTTTCCATATGAATTTTGAGATCATTTTTTCTATCTTTGTGAAGAACAATGTTGGGATTTTGATTGGTATTGCATTAAATCTGTATATTGCCTTTGGTAAGATTGCCATTTTCACAATGTTAATTCTGCCTATCCAGGAGCATGGAGGTGTTTCCATTTTCTCAAGTCTTCCTCAATTTCTTTCTTGAATGTTTTTGTGTTTTTAGTGTATAGGTCTTTCACATCCCTGGTTAATGTTATTCCAAGGTATTTTTTGTTGCTATAGAAAATAGGATAATGTCACTTATTTCTTTCTCTGTATCTTTGTCTTTTGCATATAGAAAGGCTACTGATTTTTGTGCACTGATTTTGTATCCTGCTATGTTGCTGAAGGAGTTAATCACCTTTAAGAGTTTTGAGATGGAGGCTCTCGGGTCTCTCATGTACAGAATCATGTCATCTGTGAATAGACCTAACTTAACTTCTTCCTTTCCAAATTGTATCCCTCTTATTTCTTTCTCCTGTATTATTACTTGAGCTAGGACTTCCAGTACTCTATTGAAGAGCAGATGTGAGAGTGGACACCCTGTCTTGTTCCTGACCACAGTGGGAATTCCTTCAGTCTCTCTCCATTAAGTATTATTTGGGCTTTAGGAACCTTATATATTGCCTTTATTATGTTGAGATATAAACCATCCATGCCAATTCTCTCCAATGTTTTGATCATGAAGTGATATTGTATTTTGTCAAAGTCCTTTTCTGCATCTATCGAAATGATCATGTGGTCTTTGTGTTTAAGATCATTTATGTGGTGTATTACATTGACAGATTTCCATATGTTGAACCACCCCTGTGTTCCTGGGATGAATCCCACTTGATCAAGTTGGATAATGCTTTTGATGTGTTGTTTGATTAGGTTTGCAAGGATTTTTCTCAGGATCTTTGTGTCTAAGTTCATCAGGGAAATAAGCCTATAGTTTTCTTTTTTTGTGGCATCTCTGCCTAGTTTTGGTATTAGGGTAATACTAGCTTCACAGAAGGAGTTGGGGAGCTTTCCCTGTTCTCCTATTGTGTGGCATAGTTTGAGAAAAATTGGTTACAGATTTTTCATGAAGGTTTGATAGAATTCAGGTCTGAAGCCATCTGGTCCTGGACTCTTCTTTTGGGGGAGGTTTTTGATTACCTTTTCAATTGAGATGGGTGTGATGGGTTTGTTTAGGAGATTAAACTGCTCTGAGTTTAGCTTTGGTAGGTGGTATGTGTCCAGGAATTCATACATTTTCTCCATATTATCCAGTTTGGTGGAGTAGACATTTTTGAAATAAGTCCTGATGATTCTCCCAATTTCACTTATGTCTGTTGTGATCTCCACTTTTTCATGTCTAATTTTGTTAATTTGAAGCCTCGCTTTTTTCCCTTGATCAAATTGGCCAGGGGTTTGTCAATCTTGTTTATTTTTTCAAAGAACCAGCTCTTTGTTTTATCAATTGTCTTAATTGTTTTCTTAGTTTCCAATTCATTAACTTCTGCTCTGACCTTAAATATTTCTTTCCATCTGGAGCTTTTTGGGTTGGATTTTTCTTGATTTTCCAGTATCTTTTGGTGGATGGTTAGGTTATTGATTTGGGAGCTCTCTGTCTTTATTATGAAGGCATTTATTGCTATGAATTTTCACCTGAGGACTGCCTTCATTGTGTCCTGTAAGTTTTGGTATGATGTGTTCTCATTGTCATTCACTTCTAGAGATTTCACAATTTCATTTTTTATTTTGTCCACTACCCATTTATTGTTTAAAAATAAACATTCAAACTGCAAAAGATGGCATTGGGCATAGCAAAGAAATATTCAACCAATACAAGATTTAAAACAACCAGGGCAAACATCAAACTCTGTAGTTTCAAGTCCAACAAATCTAGCCAGTGACAAGTCTCCAAGTCTGATAATTCTAACCAGCAACAAGTCTCTGGAGTTCCAATTCCACCCTTCCAGCTAGACTATTCACAGTCCTGGAATACTTCATCTCTGGCCAGCACCTCTCCGTAGCATCCATCTCGTGGTCCTGGCATCTCCACTGGGTCTGCACTGCAAGTCATGGTTCATCTTCATGGCCACATGGAGTCTCCATTCACACATCCAGCAAACCTGCTTAACACTGGCCATGCCCATTTCCAAAACACAAGGCTGTGTTGCAAACTCAATGACTCTCTCTTTCCTACATTTCTCATACTCCATAATACCAGGAAGGGTGCCAGTTTGTTAAACCAAGAAGATTGAAACCAAGAAGATTGTGTGGAAATTGGTTCCAAATTTTGAATGAACATTCACTATTCACAATAGCCCAGTTATGGATCAGTTTATGTGCCTATTAACAAATGAGTGATGAAGAAAATGTGGCATATACACACAATAGAATTTTGTATAGCATAAAGAAGAATGAATGGAACTGGATATTATCATGGTAAATAAAGTAAGACATTCTTGTTAGGCGTGGTGACTCTTACCTGATAAGCCTAATAATGGTACCAAACTGACTGTATTTGCTGAATACAGAACTGACTAATAAAAAAAAAATTTAAAAAAAAAAAAAAAAAGCAGACAATTAGTAGTGTGGAAGAGGAAAGAGAGAGGATAAAGGGGGAGAAGGAAAGATCGGATCAAAGAAACTATATGCATGCATTAAATTTTCATAATGAAGCTGATTGTCTCATATAATTAATATATGCTTATAAAAATTCTGTAGCCAGTTTAATTATCATAATAAACATAAATCAAAAATAGTTTGTTTCAAGAGGCAATCTTTATATATTACACACCATTTCTTAAGATGTTACTTGTAGTTGTGCTGCTTAGAAAGCACAAGAAACTAATGTGACAGAAAGTTTAGAATAGAGGAAACAGTTGATTCAATATCAGAGAGGCACTGAAAGGATCCTCTGGAAGAAAGTGAAGAATGATTCCATGAAAGACACCTTTATGTCTCTCATGTGTAAGATCAGATTAGACCAGTGTGACTCAAGATGGAAAAATATTGAAGGCTTCCATATGCAATAACGTTGCTTCAATTTTATACTTTATTTGTACAAGCTTTTAAAAAAAATACTTTTTTTTGGCATCAGGACATAATCGATGGTTAAGTCTCCAGGGGTGGAAGTGACATAATTTCACGACCTTTTCTATGAGCAACTTTGTGTGCTCATCAGCCACTTAACTAAAAATATTTTTATTTATTTGCAAGAAGAGAAAGATAACAGCGAGTAAGAGAGAATGGGCACACCAGTGCTTCTAGCCACTGCAAATGCATGAACCACATTTTGTACCTGGCTTTATGTGGGTGCTGAGGAACTGAACTTGGTTAGTTAGGCTTGCAGCCAAGTGTCTTAACTGCTGAGCCATCACTCCTGCCCTGAACAAACTTTTAAGCTATGTTTTTTTTTTCCTTTTCTTCAATATTTTATTTATTTATTTGAGAGAAAGAAAGAATGTGTGCACCAGGTCCTCTAGCCATTGTAAACAAACTCCAGATGCATGCACCACCTTGTACATCTGGTTTATGTGGGTCCTGGGGAATTGAACCTGGATCCTTTGGCTTCATAGACAAGTGCCTTACCCACTAAGTCATCACTCCAGCCCTAAATTATGTTTTTAATTGGCTTTTAAAGTAGTAAGTTTCCATGTGTTTTTTTTTATACATCATTTGTTTTGAGTAACCCTCTTCACCTTCTATATACTTTTTAAAATGTTTTTATTTTTATTTGTTTATTAGAGACAGAGAGAGGGAGAGGAAGTGAGAAAGAGAGAGAGAAAGAGAAAGAGAGAGAGAGAGAGAGAGAGAGAGAGAATCGGCATGCTGAGGCCTCTAGCCACTGCAAATGACCTCCAGATGCATGTGCCACCATGTGCATCTGGCTTACATGGGACCTGGAAAACTGAACCTGGGTTCTTAGGCTTTGCAGGCATGTATATGCCTTAACCACTAAGCAATCTCTCCAGGCCTTATATACTATTTTTTAAAAAAAATATTATTTATTTATGTATTTTCAAGTAGAGAGAGATAGAGAAAAGAGAGACTGACAGAGAAAATGGGCATTCCAGGGCCTCCAGTTGATGAAAACTCCAGATGCATGTACCACTTTGTACATCTGGCTCTATGTGGGTACAGGGGACTTGAACTTGGGTCCTTAGACTTTGCAGGCAAGTGCCTTAACCACTGAGCAATCTCTCCAAGCCCCTATATAGTATTTTTATCTTGATGATACAGTATGGATTTTATTATCATAGATTTTTTAAAATCCTAGATTCTTATATCTACTTGGCTTGGCTTTGGAAAATGCTGATGAAAATTTACTTCTTTCTTTCTTCTCACCAAACCAACACCTTTCTTCCTATGTTAACTAAGAATATTCATTTCCTCCTTCCAAAGTATATTGCTTTGACTACTCCTAAGGTTAGAGGGAAGTAGATAACAATATACATACCACAAGAAAATGAAGTGTAACCTTTTCCCTGTTTACATATTTCTGCTGGATGTCCTCCCTTTGGCCCACTTGACAGACATTCGAAATCCTTTAATTTAAGTCAACCTTGACAGTTTCCCACTTTCTACCTGTGATGACATGATCATAAACCTTTCTGGAAAGAATATGACCTAGAAAACATTTGTATACATCCCTCTTGGGAAATTTCATTTAATAATGTCAACAAAGCTGGGTGAGATGGCTCATACCTTTAATCTTACTACACAGGAAGCTAAGATAGCAGGATTGCTGTGTGTTGCAGGCCAGCCTGGCTTACAAAGCGAGTTTTAGATCATCCTGGGTTAGACTGAAACCTTCAAAAAAAAAAAAAAAAAAAACAGAAGCCAAAAGGCTGAGAGATGGCTTAATTGTTAAGGCACTTTCGTACAAAGCCTAAGGACCCAGGTTTAATTCCCCAGATCCTATGTAAGCTAGATGCACAAGGTGGGGCATGTGTCTGGAGTTTGTTTGAAGTGGTTTGAGGCTCTGGTGTGCCCATACTCTCTTTCTCTCCCTCTCTCTGTCTCTAATAAATAAATAAAAATAAAAATAAATTATTAAAACCGGACATGGTAGTGCACCCTTTTAATCCCAGCACTTATTAAAAATAAGCCAAAATGTATAAAAAATAAAATGATGAGAACATTGTCTCTTTTCAGTGTTTGTGTGTCTTTTGTTCTGTGGTACTGGGAATGAAGCCCAAGGTCTTGTGCAAGCTAGGCATGTACTCTACCATTCAGCTATACTCACTACCAACAACAGTTCACTTTTTTTCTTTGGTTTTTCGAGGCAGGGTCTCACTCTGGCCCAGGCTGACCTGTAATTCACTATGTAGTCACAGGGTGGCCTCATACTCATGACAATCTTCCCACCTCTGCCTCCTGAGTGCTGGGATTAAAGGCGTGCACTACCACACCCGGCTCAGTTCAAATTGTATACAGCTATGTTTATGCTTAATACTGAGTAAAGATAGCAGAACAAAAACAGCACCTATAGTGTATTAAAATTAGAAAAATAGATGGTTGAAAGGTCATTACCCACCTGTAATCACAGCAGTTGAGAATCAGAAGCAGGAGAAACTGCAGTTTAAGGCCAGCCTCAGGTATATAGTTCAAGACCAGCCTGGGTCTCATGAGAACTTTCTCAAGAAAACCAACCAACCAGGCTGGAGAGATGACTTAGTGATATATATATATATATATATATACACATAGACAGCTTCTATACTCACAGACAATAAACCATATTTCCCTCCTCTCCCCCAATTTCTCCTTCACAACTCTGCTATCCATCATATCCCCTTCCTCTCTCCATTAGTCTCTCTTTTAATTTGATGTCGTCATCATTTTCTCCTATTATGAGGGTCTTGTGTAGGTACTGCTAGGCACTGCGAAGTCATGGATATTGAGACCACTTTCTGTATAGACAGTTGCACTGTAAGGAGTGGTACCCTTCCTTTGGCACTGACATTCTTTCTGCCACCTCTTCTGTAGTGGACCCTGAGCCTTGGAGGGTGTGACACTGATGTTTCAGTGCTGAACATTCCTCCATCTCTTCTTCTTAGCACTATGTTGCTTTTGGGTCATCCCAGTGGTCATCGCCATCTGAAGAGAGAAGCTTCTCTAACAAAAAGTGGGAGTAAGAGTAATATATGAAAATGAACATTAAGTGTAGTGCATTCAGGACAATTTGGTGAGAATCATATATGCATTTATCCAGACAAGAGAAGGCTTTATACCCCTAAGGTTCATGACCTTCCCTGACATAGACTTTTGATCAGGTTTTCAGTACCAAGCATGTATTCCTTCTCATAGAGCAGGCCTTCAGTCCAATTACAGAGCCGTTGGTTTCCTCCATAGCAGACATGGCACTATTTCACTCGTTCAATCATTTGGCCTGTCTGGCCAAACTTGAGGCTTCCAGTGTCCACTTTTTTCCACTAATGATAACTTCTGTCTCCCATAGGGCTGCATACAGTGCAGCTTTTTCCAGCATTCATTTGGCTGGTCTATAGGGAGAAGGTTTTCTGGTCAGCACCAGCTTGAATTCTCAGTGACTTTGCTGCTCAGGCATGTGAAGTCTTCAGCAATAGGGTCTTACATCTTTTTTTCAAGGGAAACCAAGGGTCTTGGCAATAGCCTGTAATGTTTTGGAGTCAACAGGGACCTCCCTGGCCAACAACTCACTGGAAGGTACCCCATCCCTGGCACTGAAATTTTCTAGTAACAATCTCTGGCTTCTGAATGTGCCATTATTCAAAAAAGTAGGTTTTCATATGTCTTATTCAGAATATCTTCAATTTTTATTGACCCTCACCCCCACACTTCTTTTACACAATCTCTTTCCCTGGCCTTGCTTAGGCTTTTCCCCTCCCAGTAATATGTTCTTCTATTTACATATATACAATACCATCCCCTTAAGTCCTTCCCTCTCCTCCCTCCCTCATAGATTTTTTCTAGTTTACTGGCTTCTGCTAACAATTTTTTTCAGCTCACATACAAGTCTATAGATTGGTAGCTGGGATCCACAGATGAGAAAGAGAACATGCAAAGTTTGGCTTTCTGGGCCTGCTTTACCTCACTTAGTATAATCCTTTCCAGATCCATCCATTTCCCTGAAATTTTTATAATTTCATTTTTCTTTACTGCTGAATAGAACTCCATTGTGTAAATGTACCACATCTTTATCCATTCATGTGTGGAGGTACATCTAGGCTGGTTCCATTTCCTAGCTATTGTGAATAGAGCCACAATAAACATGGTTGTGGAAGTGTCTCTAAGGTAGTGAGAAGAATCATTAGGTTATATGCCTAGGAGTGCTATAGCTGGATCATATGGTAAATCTATTTTTAGCTGTCTCAAGAACCTCCACAATGATTTCCACAATGGCTGTACCAGATTACATTCCTACCAATAGGGTAGATGGGTTCCCCTTTTATTCTGCATCCTAGACTACATTTATTGTCATTTGTTTTCTTGATGGTAGCCATTCTGACAGGAGAGAGATGGAATCTCAAAGTAGTCTTAATTTACATTTCCCTGATGGCTAAGGATGTAGAACACATCTTTAGATGTTTATATGGCATCTGTATTTCTTCCGATGAGAAAACTCTATTTAGTTCCATAGCACATTTTTTAATTGGGTTGTTTGATTTCTTATTTTTTTTTTGAGTTCTCTTTTTATTCTGGATATTAATCCTCTGTCAGATGTGTAGCTGGCAAGGATTTTCTCCCATACTGTAGGTTGTCTCTTTGCTCTATTCACAGTGTCCTTTGCTGTACTAAAGACTTGTAATTTCCATGATTGACATGCAGATTAGAATGGCATCACTGGAAGATGGAAGAGAGTCAGTCCCCAGACAGTCAGCGTGTCTAGTGCCAGAAGGTGCTACATGGGCGACTGGGGGAAAATGACCAATATCTGTCGAAGCAACGCATGGGCTAACCTACTTAGCAGCAAATAACTTGTTGTGATGCCCACACAAGTGCGGTAGTAGCACACAGCCATGGTGGGGAACCAACTGCTCTCAATTCGGCTAACTGATCCCCTCACTGGTATGGGACCCATAGCTGGAGCTGGGAAACAAGTCAGAACCATATCCAAACATAAGCCCACTCTCCAATATCAAGCTACCATCAATTGTGGGCTACAAGAGGGCCGACACCTATTAAATTCTCTATAAAAAAAAAGGGGGTTATCTCATTTGTCCTGATGCTAACTTACTCTCTGTTGGAGAATCTGCTTCTCTTTTTCAGATAGATGTAGATCCTAAGGAGAGAGCCACACCATCATACCTCAAAAGGGCCCCGGCTGAAACTAAGAAAAATTGGAGAAACAAGCAAGGGGGCTGTTTTCCTGATGAACCGGATACCAGCACAAGGGGGAAGGAGATCAGCACAGAGAAAAATCAACTCCTACCAAATCAGAGAGCCAGAGCCTCAGAGGCCCCCAACACCTCATCACTGAAGCAGACCAAAAATGAACCCAACATGGCTCATGGAAATTTTGTGGAAGAGGGGGCGGAAAGAATGTCAGAGCCACATGTTGGGTGATGAGATGCAGAGACATTTATCTTACCCATAACTGTGGGCTAACTCCACAATGCATGACCCGTATACCTCAACATGGAGGGGCCAAGGGGAGGGGGTAGGTCACGGATGAGCCTAATAATGGTACCAAACTGACTGTAAAAACAATAATAAATTAAAAAAAAGATTTGTAATTTCATGACATCCCACTGGTTGATTAGAGGTTTTATTTCTTGAGTAATTGGGGTTATATTCAGAAGGTCATTGCCTATGCCAATATATTGAAGGGTTTCTTCTACCTTTTCCTCTAGCAATTTCAGAGTTTCAGGTCTGACATTAAGGTCCCTGATCCACTTGGATTTGATTCTTGTGCATGGAGAAAGACAAGGGTCTATTTTCATCCTTCTACATATATATAACAAGACCAAAGAAGCACAAGCCAAAAGCCTAAAGCCACACCACACAGCACACTTCAGGAACTCCAGCAAGGCACACTTTTGCATAGATTTAGATTGAAATCTCAAACCTACTACCACACCTTAAGGTCCACCCAGTGACACCACCTCCAGCTAGGTGGCTGCAGATGCAAAGTACAAACTAATAAAACACTGAATATAGTGGAGGCTTTCAAACTACCACATTATATTACATCCAGTATCCCAGCACTACTTGTTGAAAAGGCTATCTTTTCTCCAATGAATATTTTTGGCAGTTTCGTCAAAAATCAGCTGTAGCTGCATGGATTAACATCTGGGTCCTCTACTGTGTTCCATTGATCTACATGTCTGTCTTTGTGTCAATACCATGCTGTTTTTGTTGTTATGGCTTTGTAATATAGCTTAAAATTGGGTATGGTGATACCACCAGCCTTATTTTTGTTGCTCAAAATTTTTTTGGCAATTCGATGTTTTTGTGCTTCCAAATGAATTCTAGTACTTTTTTGTTCTATTTATGTGAAGAATGCCATTGGAATTTTAATGGGGATTGCATTAAAAGTGTAGATTACTTTTGGTAAGATTGACAGTTTCACAATATTGATTCTTCCATTCCAAGAACATGGCATGTCTTTCCATTTCCTTGTGTATTCTGAAATTTCTCGCTTGAGCATTTTAAAGTTCTCATTGTAGAGATCCTTTACTTCCTTGGTTAAGTTTATTCCATAGTACTTCATTTATTTATTTATTTTGAGGCAATTGTGAATGGGAGAGATTCCATGATTTCATCCTAAACATGTTTGTTGTTAGTATATAGGAAAGCTACTGATTTCTGTGTGTTTATTTTGTATCCTGCTTTGTTGCTAAATGTGTTTTTTCATTGCTAACAGTTTGCTGGTAGATCGTTTAGGGCCCTTTATGTATAGAATCATATCATCTGCAAATAACGATAATTTGATCTCTTCCTTTCCAATTTGTATCCCTTTTATGAGTATCTCTTGCCTGATTGCTACAGGTAAAACTTCCAGTTCTATATGCAATAAAAGCGGGGACAGTGGACACCCTTGTTTTGTTCCTGAATTTAGTGGAAAAGCTTCAAGTTTTTCCCCATTTAGTATTATGTTGGATGTATGTTTGTCATAAATAGCTTTTATTATGTTCAGATATGTTCCTTCTATTCCCAGTTTCTGTAATACTTTTACTATGAAAGGATGGTGGATTTTGTCGAATGCATTTTCTGCATCCATTGAGATGATCATGTGATTTTTGTCCTTCAGACCATTTATATGATGTATTACATTTATCGATTTGTGTATATTGACCCATGCCTGCATCCCTGGGATAAAGCCAACTTGCTCAGGGTGAATAACCTTTCTGATATATTCTTGTATTCTGCTTGCTAATATTTTGTTGAAAATTTTGCTACTAGGTTCATGAGGGAGATTGGTCTGTAATATTCTTTTTTTGTTCTGTCTTTGGTATCAGGGTGACCATGGAAGGAGTTTGGTAGAATTCCTTCTGTGGTGGTTTGAATAGAATAGATGGCCCCCAATATATTCAGTTATTTGTTTGTAGTTTGCATCTTTAGCCACCTGGCTGGAGGCAGTGCCATTGTGTGGATCTTAAGGTGTGGTGGTGGGTTTGAGATTTCAATCTAAAGATATGCAAAGTGTGCCTAGCTGGAGTTCCTGTAGTGTGCTGTGGCTTTTGACTTTTAGGCTTGTACTGCTGTCTCTCTGCTTGGTCCTGTGAAAGCAGGCCAGTTTCTTCTGCCATTATGGAACTTCCCCTGGATCTGTAAGCTCCAATAAATCCCTTCCTCCATAACTGTGCCTGGTCTGAAAGTTCATCTCAGCGAACCTGAAGCTGTCTGCTACACCTTCCTTTTATATTTTATGGGAAAGTTTGAGAAGCATTGGTGTTAGTTCTTCCATGAAGGTCTGGTAAAATTCACCACTGAATCCATCTGGGCCTGGACTTTTTTATTTGGGAGACTTTTTATAACTGCTTGGATCACCATACATGTTATAGGTCTATTTAAATGGTTTATCTCATCTTGATTTAATTTTGGTAGGTTATATGCATCAAGGAAATCATCCATTTCTTTCAGATTTTCAAACTGAGAGGGATATATATTCTTAAAATATGTCCTTATGATTTTCTGAATTTCTTTGGTATCTATTGTAATGGTGCCTTTAAAAGGTCTAATTTTATTAATTTTCACCTCTTTTCTCTTTTTTTCTGGTCAGATTTGCTAAGGTGTTATCAATATTGTCTATCCTTTCAAAGAACCAACTCTTTGTTTCATTGATTCTTTGGATTTTTTTTCTTTTAGTTTCTATTTCATTAATTTCTGCTGTAATCTTTATTACTTGCTCCTGTCTACTGATATTTGCTTTCCCTTGTTTTCCAAAGCCTTAAGGTGAAGCATTAAATTGTTTACTTGTGAACTCCCTAACTTCTTAATATAGGCGCTTAGAGGTATAAATTTCCCTCTTAGGACTGCCTTCATTGTGTCCCAAAAGTTTTGGTATGTTGTATTCTCATCATCATGTGAATCTATGAATTTATTGATTTCCATTTTGATTTCTTGAATGACCCATTTATTATTAAATAGTGTACTGTTTAGTCTCCATGAATTTCTGTATTCTCTGTAGTTTTTCTTGTTGATTTGCAGTTTAATCTGTGGTCAGATAGAGTAGAAGGGATTATTTCAATTTTCCTGTTTTTTGGGGGATTTGGTTTGTGTCCTAATATATGGTCTATTTTAGAGAATGTTCCATGTGCTGCTAAGGAAAATGTATATTCTGCAGCATTTGGATAGAATGTTCTGTATATATCTGTTATGTCCATTTGTTCCATGACATTATTTAATCCAGGTGTCTTTCTGTTTATTTATTTATTCATTTATTTTTTGCTGGGATGACCTGTCAATTGATGAGAGTGAGGCATTTAAGTCACCCACTCCAATTTTGTTTGGTGTTATCTGTTGCCGTAAGTCTAGTAGTGTTTGTTTGATGAAATTGGGAGCCCCCATGTTAGGTGCATATATGTTAGGGATTGTAATTTCCTCCTGTTGGAGTGTTCCTTTAATCAGTATAAAATGCCCTTCTTTATCTTTCCTCACTAATGTTGGTTTGAAGTCTATCCTGTCAGATATTAGGATAGCAACCCCTGCTTGTTTCCTAGACTCGTTTTCTTGACATACCATGTTCCATCCTTTAACCCTAAGACAGTATCTACCTTTTATTGACAGATGAGTTTCCTGGTGGCAACAGATGGCAGGATCCTGCCTTTTAATCCAGTTTTCAAGCCTATGTCTTTTAGTTGGGGCATTGAGGCCATTGATATTAAAGAGTTTTCTATTGCCAGGTGTGGTGGCACACACCTTTAATACCAGCACTCGGGAGGCAGAGGTAGGAGCATTGCCGTGAGTTCGAGGCCACCCTGAGACTCCATAGTGAATTACAGGTCAGCCTGGGCTAGAGTGAGACCATGCCTCGAAAAACCAAAAAAAAAAAAAGAGTTTTTATTGAAAGTTATGTATTTATTCTTGCCATTCTTCTTATTTTGTAGTACTTCCTGTTTTCCTTTTACACACTTGTTTTAACTGTTATTTGAGTATGGTTTATTTTACCCTATTTCCAACTGTATGTGTTTTGCTTTCTCTTCAATGTAAAGGATTTCTTCAAGTAATTTCTGTAGAGCTGGTTTAGTTGTCATAAATTCCTTTAGCCTGTTTCTGTTGTGGAATGTCCTTATTTCTCCATCAATTTGGATAGATAGCTTTGCAGGATAAAGTAATCTGGTTGACAGTTGTTATCTTTCAGAACTTGTAATACATCATTACAAGGCCTTCTGGCTTTTAAAGTTTGTGTTGAGTAATCTCTTGTTATTCTGGCGGGCTTACCCTTGTAGGTGACTTGCTTTTTCTCTCCAACTGCTTTCAATATATTTTCTTTCGTTTGTGTGTTTATTAGTTTAATTATAACATGGCGAGGAGAGGTTCTTTCCAGGTTTTGCCTGCTTGGTGTTCTAAAAGCCTTTTGTATCTGCATTGGGATTTCTTTCCCAATTTGAGGAAAATTTTCTTCTATGATTTTGTTGACAATACCTATTAAGGCTTGGGGTTGTAATTCTTCTCCTTCTACTATACCCTGAATTCTTTTTTTTTTTTTTTTTTTTTTTTTGGTTTTTCGAGGTAGGGTCTCACTCTAGCCCAGGCTGACCTGGAATTCACAATGGAGTCTCAGGGTGGCCTCGAACTCATGGCGATCCTCCTACCTCTGCCTCCCGAGTGCTGGGATTAAAGGCGTGCGCCACCATGCCCGGCTTACCCTGAATTCTTAGGTTTGATCTTTTCATAGTGTCCTGAATATCTGAAATTCCCATTCATACCTTCTTATTAGTTTGTCTTTTTCTTGTTGGACTGTATTAAGTCTGCCACCTGGTCTTCTAGTTTAGATACTCTGATCTCTCCTTCATCCATTCAGGTGAGTCTTTCCACAGAATTTTTACTTGACTGACTGTTCTTGAGAGCTAGAATTTCATCCTGGCTCTTCTTCAGTATTTCTATTTCCTTACTCATGTCTTGTAATGACCTCCTTATTTCATTAAGCTTGTTTCCTATGTTCTTTTTCAGGAGTTTGTTTTATTCTCTAATTCCTTTGTTTCCTTCTTTGATTCCTTTCATTTCTTCTTTGATTTTTTTGAGTATATATAAAATCATTATTTTAAAATCTTTGTCAGGCATATCATCTAAAAGAGTCTCATTGATTATCATTTCTCCTGGATTTATAATTTTTGGTGAGATTGTATTGCCTTCATTCTTTGTGATTCTTGTATTATAGTGTTGCGACTTTTGCATCCTGTATTGATTTGATGCTTGAGTTTTCTACTTATCTGCAGTGTTCTTAGATGTGGTGGTTCACCTTTATATACTTTCAGGATACATATTTAAGGTGCCAGGTGTAGCTCTTATACCCCAATCCAACTGCAGAAGTAATCCCAGATATTGAGTTTGCTTACTAAGCAGGTATTGTAGTAGACTGGGTGGAATAATTTACTGGCAAATTCTAATCTTCAACTGAGCAATATACACATTCAATAAAAACCAAGCCAGAATATGAAGTTGTGGGGATTAAAACAAACAGCTAGTCCTATAAAGCCAAAATCCCTAAGGGTGTTTGTTGTTCTACACCCTTAATCTTGTCAGCTGTGAGGTAGAGATTTCTGTTCTGAATTGGGTTCTAGGTCAACCTGGATCTGAATCAGACCCTGTCCCTAATAATGACAGAAGCAAAAGTCAAAGGCCCTATATATTTGAAAGCATCAAAGGCTACAATATTCATCCCCCAAATACAGTTTACTTAAAATGGTAAGGCCAACCAATAATTTGTAACCCATAACCTTCCCTGACATGGAAAGGGAAAGTAGCTCTTCCAATGTAGGTCTATGTAGTTGTTTTTTTTTTTTTTTTGGTCAGTCGTCCTTGTTAACTTTTGGGGTGGCTTCCAATCTCACCAATGCTAAATTCCCACCTTGATCCCTCTGTGTTGTGCTGTGTGAATGTGGAGTTTTGATCAGCTGTGCTGGATGCCCTGCCATTGGGGGCTGAATGCTAGAGGTTCGTGGTTCTGATGGTTGGGGGATGGGAGAGTGCAGAAAGCCTGAGTTGCTCACACAGTCCCATCTGTATCTCTTTCAGTAGCCCCTTGGTTGATCTCAGCGATCTTTCCTTCATAATTCTTGACTTTGCAAGGAGGCTGATGAGGTTAGAAAATCCCCTTCATTGATCTCTGCTGCTGCCGCTGCTTGGTGCACCTGGTGGGCAGTGCCGGGCACATGCGTGGATCCTTGGGTCAGCTTTTAAAATACTGACAATGTTGTTTTGTTACTTGAATGGAAAGTACATGTATACATTTATTATTGTATTATTCAAACTAGTCCTATATAGTCTATTTCTCTCTATATCTATACCTACATCTATATCTATATCTATATGATATATCTAACATTAAAATAATTTCATTGAACTTTTAGTGGCTCCTTTTTATTGTACTAAGTGGGATGGTTTTAGATACAAATATCCAAATACCTGACCAAAATTAGTTTAGGCAATATAAAGTTTCATGATTTTGTGTAACAAGAAGTTTTGAAGCTGGAGGTCCCATATTTATTTGGGGTATGTAATCATCCAGGAACTAGACTCATCCAATTTTGTCTTTGCCACTATCCTCAGTACCTGATATTTCCCTTTTTCATAGTAATAAAAATGCTTGTGTCCCAGATAACGTGACTACACATTATAGAATTCTAAGAAAAAGGAGAGCCAGGGCAAAAGACATCTTTCAAATAAGAAAAGAATTTTGTTTACAAAAGCATAAAATAAACATTTGAAGATGAAGGTGAGGAAATATGTATAAAACAGTACAGAAAGATAGGGAAATTTAAAAAAAATTGTATGACTAGTTCATGAAATTCAATATCTTACAAATAAGAATTTCAGAAACATAATATATAAAAATTGGATGGCCAGATCAATAGATTAATTTGAGATAACTAATTTGTTCTCAAAGAAATTACTTGCCAGTTCACAAGGAATAATTAGGAGTGGAACACAATGCTTTGAACATGATTTAGTTAAAGCCCCTAAGGCCCCATTGTATTGAAGACTTGGCCTGCAAGGTGGCTCTTTTGGGAAATAGAGCCAAATCAGAAGTGCTTAGGTCACTGGAGGCATGAGGTAGTACAAGTGTGACCTCTTGAGCTCTTATAGTAGGAATATTATAAAAGTAGGATGGCCCCACCCATCCTACTTATCTGTGTGCTTTGGTTTGGCATATGACTGCTCACTTCAACATGCACTTGTGACATTGTCATCTACCATTTGCTATGAAATTCTTACCAAAGCTTAATCAATGAAGGTACTATACCCTTTAACTTCCAAACCTGTTAGCTAAATATATATTTTTTTCTATGGAATTAGTTGCTTCAGGTATTTTATTCAAGTAATGCAAAGCTGAGACAGGATGTTATATAGTCCAAGTTTGCCCACAGCTTGCTATGTAGCCAGAGTTAACCTTGAACCCTAGATCCTCCTGTATCCACCTCCCAGGTTCTGGTATAACAGCATGCGCCATGATGCCTAGTGGCTTAATAATGTTAAATAAATATTTTCTTAATCTCAATTGAATATCTGGTTAGAAATTTAAGGGAAAATGTATTTTTTCACTTTGCAAGAATGTCCATGACATATAGATGATATTCACAATGAAGTAACAGTAATATTATAGTCATTGTGACTATAAGCAAAACCAACCTCATAATTTCCTAAACATCTTCTGGGAGCTGCATTGCACATCTCCCCTCCACCCTCAATGATGCAATTCTGGTTAGCTTTCTGGGGCTGTTCTGCCACTTGAAAATGTTAGGTTTTGTTAACAAGAGGAAGGGAGGATGGATATATTCAAAAGTGAACCACAATGTTGGCCATCAGTTGACTATTGAGTGTAAAGCTCTGTCTTTATATCATCTGAATTTTCTTTGCTTTGTATCAGGTGAATCAAATATATCATGAAAAGCACATTTTTTGATGTGTGATTTTGATGCTGCACAGAAAAAACATCTAATCACTCAAACTTTTAACTAGATTCATTGCATATTGTTGCCTCTTGGATGAGTAATACATATTATGTAAATACACATTCCATTTGGCATCTCCCAGCTGAGGAACAATAAGCCTATATACACATGAATTTTGGTTATATGTAAATCTGATTTTCTGTAAAATAAAAGGAACAAACAACCAGATCTAGGCCTAATGAGGCTGATACTAATTTAATTTACTAAACCTGTGTGTTTACTTATTCATTGCTTACACTTTCCCCCAGGAATATCTCTGAGCTCAAGATCCCTTCCTTATTTAATCTGTGAAGGTTGCAAATTGTCCTAGTGTATTTTGAAAAATAAAGACTTTATTCTTTAAGCCCTCATTTACCTGATAAGATTATGTGCCTAATGTTTCAAAGTGAATGCAATCATAGGAATATTTTTCATTTTTCACAAGTAAGATTTTTCTGTATGCAATGTTTGCAAATGAAACTTCTTTAACAAGACCCAATAACCAGATTTCATATAATCCTTTGCTTAGGTGAATACCTCATTGCATGTTTAACAGAAACTTTAAGATTATAGAATATTTTAAAAACATTTTCTTTGAGAGAGGGGGGAGAGAGACAGGAAGAGGCAGATATATATATATATATATATATATATATATATATATATATATATAGAGAGAGAGAGAGAGAGAGAGAGAGAGAGAGAGAGAGAGAATGAGAACGGGCATGCGAGGACCTCCAGCCACAGCAAACAAACTCCAGATGCATGTGCCACCTTGTGCATCTGCCTTATATGGGTCCTGAATAATTGAGCTCATGTCATTAGGTTTTGCAGACAAGCACCTTAACTTCTATGCCATCCCTCTAGCCCAAATTTATAGAATATTAACCTACACTACACTTTAAAGGTAATCTAGTTCATTCCCCTCATTTCCATGTGAAGAAACTGAAGCCTAGAAGGGTTAATTGAGTAGTCTTAAGGTACAAAGCCACAACAGGAATCTTAACTTTATGTTTCAGGGGCTGTACTTTTATAATATCAGGTGACTACAAAAAATTACTATATAAAAATTACAATTTCTACAGAAGGCATGATGCTAACTAGCCAAGATTTTAACCTATTTAAATTCTGTCATACAATTAATTTTTTATTATTGACAACTTCCATAATTATAGACAATAAACCACGATAATTCCCTCCTCCCCTCACGTTCCCCTTCACAACTCCACTCTCCATTGTATACCCTCCCCCT
The DNA here is from genome assembly GCA_036346955.1 of Dipus sagitta. Classification (NCBI taxonomy): domain Eukaryota; kingdom Metazoa; phylum Chordata; class Mammalia; order Rodentia; family Dipodidae; genus Dipus; species Dipus sagitta. Next base: position 69,207,993 of record CM070776.1, read on the forward strand.
CTCAATCTGTCTGTCTTTTATTTTGATGTCATCATCTTTTCCTCCTATTATACTGGCCTTGTGTAGGTAGTACCAGGCACTGTGAGGTCATGGCCACTTTGTGTCTGGAAGAGCGCGTTGTAAGGAGTCCAACCCTTCCTTTGATTCTTGCATTCTTTCCACCACCTCTTCCGCAATGGACCCTGACCCTTGGAAGGTGTGATAGAGACATTTCAGTGCTGAGCACTCCTCTGTCACTTCTTCTCAGCACTATAGTGCCTTTTTAGTCATCCCAGAGGTCACCACCATCTGAAAAGATAGGTTTCTCTAACCAAAGGTGAGAGTAGCATTAATATATGGGTATGAACATTAAGAAAAGTGTTTACTGAGCAATTTGGTGAGCGTAATATATGCATTTAGCCACACACCAGTAGGCATTAAACCCTTAGAACTCATGACTTCCCCCATCATAGGCTTTCAGCATCAGACTTGTATTCCCTGCTGTGGAGCAGGCTGCCAATCCACTCCGGGTGATTTTCCGCATAACAGATATGCCACTATTTCACCCATTGGCTCATTTGGCCCAACTTAAGGCTTACAGTATCCACTTTTGTTTATCTCCTCTGATGACTTATCTCTCTCCCATGGAGCTGTATGCAGCATAGCTTCTTCCAGTTTTCTGTCAGTTGGTCTACATAGGGGAGGTTTTCACCTCAGCTCTAGCAAGATTTCTCAGTGACCTTGCAGCCCAAGAACACTGTCACACAATTTTTCTTTTTTCCAAGGTAGGGTCTCACTCTGGCCCAGGCTGACCTGGAATTCACTATGTAGTCTCAGGGTGGCCTCAAACTCACAGCGATCCTCCTACTTCTGCCTCCCAAGTGCTGGGATTAAAGGCATGTGCCACCACACCTGGCAGTCACACAATTAAAAAAAATATTATTTATTGATTTATTTATTTGACAGAGAAAGAGGGAGGGAGGGAGAGAGAGAGAGCGCTGATGGGCAGGCCAGGATCTTCAGCCACTGCAAACGAACTCCAGACACACGTGCCCCCTTGTGTATCTGGCTAACGTGGGTCCTGGGGCATTGAACCTGGGTCCTTTAGCTTTGCAGGAAAATGCCATAACTGCTAAGCCATCCCTCTAATCCTGTCACACAATTTTTGAAGTACTTAAAATTATTTATTTGAAAGAGAGAGAAAGAGAGAGAAAGAGAGAGAGAGAGAGAGAGAGACCATGCAGAAGATTCTTGTGCAAAAGAGCTCCAAATGCATAAGCTACTTTGTCCATCTGTCCTTATGTGGTTACTGAAGAATCAAACCAGGGCTGTCAGGCTTTACAAGCAAGAGCCTTAACCATGGTCTTTAGGCTTTACAGACAAATGCCTTAACCACTGAGCCATCTCTTCTAGTGGTCAATTATTAATATACAGAAAGTCGTACAACTTCACAGGTAGTAAAGTTAATTAAAATGAAAGTCAAAAAGTACATGATTTTTCTTCTGATAAACTGACAGAAATGTCAAGAAACTGACAATACATATTTTCCATATTAAAAAAATTCCCCTCAATTTTACAAAAGAAATATGATCATCTTATACAGTTGTTTAAGAGTTCAAGGGTGTGGAAGATCTCTTGGGCTGTGTAGATGGCTCAGGGGTTAAAGACACTTACTTATAATGCCTGCTGACATGGGAATTTTTCCCCCAGTACCCACTTAAAGCCAGATGCACAAAGTGGTACACGTATCTGGAGTTCATTACATTGACAAGAGGTCCTGGTGTATCCATTTTCTCTTCTCCCACATAAACAGATAAATATTTTTTAAGTGTGGAAAATCTCACAGCCTCATACAATATCATTTACACTTACACTTCCTGAAATCTTTTCTTTGGAAGTAATTGGATCATACTTATAACAACTAAAAACATTCTTATATCATTGGATTTACCCATCCCATTGTAGAGACCATACCCTATAGAAATAACCTCTCCAATATGTAAGAATATAAACAGAAGGATGGTTGGTGGAGTACTGTTTCTAATGTGAATGTTTCAGGAGGAAATGAAAACACTACAATGGGGCTAGAGAGATCGCTTAGCTGTTAAGGTACTGGTCTGCAAAGCCAAAATACCCAGGTTCAATTCCCCGGGACCCACATAAAACCAGGTGCACAGGTGGCACATGCATCTGGAGTTTGTTTACAGCAGCTAGAAGTCCTGACATGCCCATTCTCTCTATACATATGCCGTTCTCTTTCTTTTAAATAAGTAAATAACAAAATATTTTTTAAAACATTGCAGTGTTAGCAATTGTAGATTAGCAAGGGAAAATAAATAAAGCTACATTTCTATACCACATTGTATAATACTGTGAATATAATATACTGTTTTCATCAATTTATTTATTTTAATTTTTGGTTTTTTTTTTTTTTTGAGGTAGGGTCTTTCTATAGTCCAGGTTAACCTTGAATTCACTCTGTATTCTCTGGGTGACCTCAAACTGATGGTAATCCTCCTACCTTGGTCTCCCAATTGCTGGGATTTGTGCCACCATGCCTAGCTTTATTTATTTTATTTTTTTACTCTCTCTCTCTCTCTCTCTTTTCCTGAGGTAGGGTCTTGCTCTAGCCAAGGCTGACCTGGAATTCACTATGTAGTCTCAGGGTGGCCTTTAACTCATAGTAATCCTCCTACCTCTGCCTCCCAAGTGCTGGGATTAAAGTCGTGTGCCACCACGCCTGGCCCAAGTGCTGGGATTAAAGGTGTGAACCACAATGCATGGTTTACTTTCTTTTTTTTTTTTTGTTTAACTTTCTTTTTAATTTAATTTATTTATTCATTTGAGAGAGAGAAAGAAGCACAGAGACAGAGAGAGAATTGGCATGCCTGGGTCTCCAGCCACTGGAAAAAACTCCACACGCATGGGCCACCTTGTGCATCTGGCTTTACGTGGGTATTGAGGAATAGAACTCTGGTCGTTAGGCTTTGCAGGCAAGCACCTTAACTGCCGAGCCATCTCTCCAGCCCTATTGATTTAACTTTAATAGCACACAAGGAATTAGGTTTCATTGTGGGATTTTTCAGTTTTTGATTTTTTCTTTCCCTTCCCTCTTTTTACCCCCTTCCACCTTCCACCTATCTCCTGGTCGCCCCCCCCCCCATCATAGCTTCTTTTCTATATTCTTTCTACATGTTTTCTTTATCCCCCCTTTACTCACCAACTGTCGTTCTCCTCTCATGGTCTCAAGTGTTTGGGGCTTGTCCTCAAATGCATTTGATCTATACTCATTCTCACATTCTTTTATTTACATATGTACAAACATAGAATCCACATATGAGAGAAAATATACAGGTTTTTTTTTTCTATTTATGGGCCTGGGTTACCTCACTTAGTCTAACTTTTTCCAGTTCTATCCATGTTGCTGAAATTTTCCTAACTCATTTAACTTTACAGCTGAGCAAAATTATAATGTATATACTTTTGTATAATAAATATAATATATATACACAGTTTCATTATCCAGTCATCAGTTAACGGATATTTAGGTTAATTACATTCTTTAGTTATTGTGACTAGAGCAACAATGAGCATGGGTATGTAAGTATTTATGTGATAGGTTATAAAGCCCTTTGGGTGAGGCATAATTTAGTGTTTACATGAACTGAGAAATATGACAGTGTCTACAATATACTATTAGGTAAGTTGAATAAATTATAGAATAATTGTATAAAATGATCAATTTTTGTAAAACTAAGGCATAGTTCTCTGAATATGTTAAAGAAATTCTTTTTTTTGATTGTTTGGTTTTGGTTTTGGTTTTTCAAGGTAGGCTTTTGCTCTAGTCCAGGCTGACCTGGAATTCACTATGTAGTCTCAAACTCACAGCAGTCCGCCTACCTCTGCCTTCCTCATGCTGGCATTAATGGTGTGCACCACTATGCCCAGCTAGAGAAATTCTTAATCCCATAAAACATAATTGTGTTACATCCTCAGATCAAAATGTATTGTAATAATGAAACATTATTAGATTTTTTTTCTTGTACACAGTGATACAAATTACGATGAGTTGATTGTGTTATCTCTCTGGAAGTAAAGAAAGAAGGAGAAAGGAAAGATGGAAAGAATATATAAATTTAGAAACTCATAATACATAATTCCACATGTTAAAAGGTATTAAGAGCCACACAATCCATTTCCTTAGATTACTGTACATACCTCTTGTGTACACCACTGCTCCTCAGGATTAATGGCATGATAACAGAAAATTATACAAAGAGTTTATTTTTTTTCCACAAATCATGAAAATGTTGGTAAATCATTCTATAAATCCTTATCAGACATTTTAGTGAGAAAATGACAGTCTTAGACTTTGCATGTATCCACATGTCAGAAATAAGGCTGCTATCTGTATTTCAAAAAAAATGTCTGATTTTGTGTGATGGCAAACTTGTTTATGTGACAATGTGCCCTTCCCTATAATTCAGAACACTACCACACATCTGAAGACAAGAAATTTTATCTATAGCCATTGTGAGGCTTTTTGGGAAATAAAATAAAGATCACAAAATCTTGGCTATTGATCACTTAATCATTTGTTAATATACCAACTACATCTGGAGTAAGTGAATTTGCAAGTTTAAGATGCAGTATCATCATAAATAATACTTAGTATGTAAACTTACTGATATTTATAAGCTGTAGAAAAGTATTAATATAACATATTAGATCACCATATGTCTAGAGGAGACTTCAGAACTTACCTATTGTGATACTTCTGGTTTTCTTAATATTTTTATTTTTATTTATTTATTAGAGTGTGTGTGTGAGAGAGAGAGGGAGAAGAAGAAGAGGCAGATACAGAGAATGGGTGCATCAGGGCCACTAGCCACTGCAAATGAACTATATAGATGCATGTGCTACCTTGTGTATCTGGCTTACATGGGTCCTGGGGTATTGAATCTGGGTCCTTAGACTTCGCAGGTAAGCACCTTAACTACTAAGCTTCTCTCCAGCACTGACACTTCTGTTTTGTACTTAAGCAATCTGAGACTTAGTTAAGGACAGAAACTGGTTATGCCCAGAAGTAGTACAAGAACATGGAATTTGTCATAATATGTTTTTTTTTTTTGTCAATGTAACTTCTCAGTCTAGCCCTGGCTGACCTGGAATTCACTATGTAGTCTCAGGGTAGCCTCAAACTCACAGCGATGATTCTCCTACCTCTGCCTCACGAGTGCTGGGATTAAAGACGTGCACCACAACCACGCCCGGCATAATATGCTTTTTATTCATGTCCTACCTTATAAAAATTCAACAGTAAGAATATTACTTTTTTTTGGGGGGGGGTTCAAAGATTATGCTTTCTTTTTTGTTTTTGATTTCTTTTTTCTCTTAATTTTTATTAACATTTTCCATGATTATAAAAAATATCCCATGGTGCTACCCTCCCTCCCCCCACTTTCCCTTTAAAATTCCATTCTCCATCATATTCCCTCCCCATCTCAATCAGTCTCTCTTTCATTTTGATGTCATGATCTTTTCCTCCTCTTATGATGGTCTTGTATAGGTAGTGTCAAGCACTATGAGGTCATGGATATCCAGGCCATTTTATGTCTGCAGGGAGGAAGGAATATTGATTTTTAACCAATTAATTATTTGATGATTTGGGAAAAATAACTTTATGGTTTAAAATTTTACTTGATTATTGAATAACTGTTAGGGGTTTGTCCTCACATGCATTTTTATCCTTTGGAATGTACAAAGTAACAAATGATCATGGTGACATTATCTTGTGCTTGGTTCTTTAAAAAAGTATTATTATTGTCAGGTGTGGCGGTGCACACCTTTAATACCAGCACTTGGGAGGCCGAGATAGAAGGATCGCTGTGAGTTTGAGGCCAGCCTAGGACTACATAGTGAATTCCAGGTCAGCCTGGAGTACAGCAAGACCTTACCCTGAAAAAGTGTGTGTATGTGTGTGTGTGTTTGCGCGCGCGCATGGTCATGCCAGGCCCTGCTGCAACTGTCAGTGAAAGCCACATGCTAGCACCACTTTTTGTGTCTAACTTTCCTGGGCGTCGTGGAAATTAAACCCAGGATATCAGGCCTTGTAAACAAGATCCGTTAACTACTGAGCCATCTTCCCAGACTTCTTTTACTAAAAAGATCACTTTGCTGGTCATAGTGGCATATGCCATTAATCCCATCACTAGAGAGGCCGAGGTAGGAAGATTGCTGTGAGTTCGAGACCACCCTGAGTTCCAGATCAGCCTGGGCTAGAGCAAGACCCTACCTTGACAAACTAAAAAAAATAAAATCACTTTATTGAAGTAGGATTTACATGCAAAAAAGTTGTACATACTTAATTTATACAATGGGGTGAATTTGAATCTAAGATATACTTCTGAACCATCACTACCATATCATGCTCATCATCTCCAAAACTTTTCAGCTGCCCTCTCTATTCATTATGATTACTGTTAGTTTACTGTGATAAGAATTCTTACCATAACATTTATTTTCTTGGAGTGATGTTGGAGAGATGTCTTGGCAGTTGGGTGTGATTGCTTGCAAAGCCTAATAACATGGGTTTGATTCCCAGTACTCACATAAAGCCAGATGCACAAAGTGACACATGTGTCTGGAGTTCATTTCCAGTGGCAAGAGGCTCTGGTGTGCCCATACATACTCTTTTTCCATCTCCCTCTTTCTTTCTGTCTTTTGAATAAATAAATAAATAATACATACACATACACATATTATTCATTTAAAAAATATACTTTCTTAGTAAGCCTTTAAGTATGCAATATATGTATTTCATTCCAAGCACTATGCTGTAGAGTTGATGATGCAACCATTATTTAAGCTGTCCCAGTGGGAATTGTTTCTTATAAGGGAAGAACATCAAATCAAAATTATGATAAATTTCTAAAGAGAAAATTTTATATGTGTTTGTCTTCCATAGTTGGCAAACTTTAAGGATGATGTGATTTTTCACTTTCTTGTAAATCATGCAAATTATTTTAGATACCAGATTTGAAATCCATTTGCATCTTAATTTAGTGCATTTACATCTCCTAAGGGCACATATTTCTATAGTGCCAGTTCACATTTCGTTTTGCTTCTACTTAATTCAAGGTAAAATCTGTTGATTTCATGCAATTTACAGATTCTATACTATGTGAAAAATGAAATAAAATGTCATTAACATCATTTGTATTTGCTAATCTGTTCTAAGAAATTTAACTTCATTTTTTTTCTTGATATAGGGTCTCTCTCTTGGCCTGATTGACCTGGAATTTACTATGTCATTTCAGTCTGGTCTTGAAATCACAGCAATCATCCTACCTCTGTCTCTTGAGTGCTGGGATTAAAGGCATGTGCCACCATGCTCTGCTGGAATTTAGTTTCAATCCTCATCTGTATTATATATTTTTCTTCAATATATTTTTGTATCAGGTCTCTCAGATGAAAATAATGTCAGAGAACTGAAATGGTAATGGTTAAGATACATAAAAGAAAGTGATATATTAATAATTGAAGTTATCTTGGACTTAGAACTTAAAAATTGTAAGGTTTTTCACTCAGTAAGTGCAATTGAGATAATTTCTTATGTTATTGGCTTTTACATAGTAAAATAATGTGAGTGTAAATTAAAAAAAATCCAATGCCAGATGTGGGATACCTCCAAGTGAGTTGTTGGTTAGACAGGACCCTGATCACCCAAACAATACAATAATAATAATAATTATTATTATCATTATTATTATCATGTACTAAATACTAATCTGTGAATAAATTGAACTTAGTTTAATCCTCAGTGTCAAATCAGTGAAGGAAATTAAACAGATAAATAAATGCCTGACCTTTATGATAGTGTTTGGCCACATTTCTTGCCATATCTCTTTCAGGTGTCACTGTGACCTTGACAGTTTAGTTTCTTTTGTACCTCAATTACTAATAGCCAAGTCTCTGTCATTTCTTTTTTTTTTTTTTTTTTTTTTTTAGAGAGAGAAAGAGAGAGAGAGAGAGAGACAGACAGACAGACACACACACACACACACACACAGGCAGACAGAGAACTGGCACATCAGGTCCTCAGCCATAGCAATGGAACTCCAGATGCTTGTGCTACCTAGTGGGCATGCCCGACCTTGTGCTTGCCTCACCTTTTGTGCCTCTGGCTTATGTGGAATCTGAAGAGTTGAACGTGGGTTCTTAGGCTTCGCAGGCAAGTGCCTTAAATACTAAGCCATCTGTCCAACCCTGTCATTTCTTTTTACTTTTCTTTCTTTTTTTTTTTTTTTTTGTTTTGTTTTTTCGAGGTAAGGTCTCACTCTAGCTCAGGCTGACTTGGAATTCACTATGTAATCCCAGGATGGAGTCGAACTCATGGCAATCCTCCTACCTCTGCCTTCTGAGTGCTGGGAGTAAGGTGTGCACCACTACTCCCGGCACCTCTGTTATTTCTTAATGAGCATCTTTGATGATGACAACCTGACTGCTGGATGTCTTCCATTGCTTAAAAGGGTAGCCTATTTAGTTACAATAGGCTTCTATAGGCCATGATGGTTCAAAGCAACTGTCCTGAGAGGGAGTTACAAACAACTTTAGCAGATTCAGGATTATGGCAAATATCATGCAATTTTCAGAACAAAATTCTCAGAAGAACTGTCATTCCAGGAAGAGTTAAAATATGAGACAAAACTTCATGAACATACACATGAGTGAAACAACAGATAACAAGAGCAACAATGAGATGGAATTTATCCTTGATTAGGTGCTAAACTCTTTATATATAAATTATCTCATAAAATTAGCACAACAATACTGTGGATTAAATACCATAATAGCAATATTTATTCATAATTATTCCCACTTTGAGATTGGAAAATTTCCTCAACAAAGTTAAGTGGCTGGCAAGTCTTTGTAGCTAGCAGGCAGTGGATCTAGAATAGGAAACTATTATATGTGAAGTTTAAATTTTTTTTAAATTTTTACTTATTTATTTCTTTGTGTGTGGCGGGGAGGCAGAGAGAGAATGGGCATGTCAGGGCCTCCAGTCACTGCAAAGGATTTCCAGATGCATGTGCTGCCTTGTGCATGCATCTGGCTTACATGGGTCATGGGGTATCGAACCTGGGTTCTTTGGCTTTGAAGGCAAGTGCCTTAACCATTAAGCCATCTCTCTAGCCCACATGTGAAGTTTTGAAATTATAATATTGAGGTATTCTAACTACAGGATTTTGGACCACCATGCCACCAGTTCTCAAAACTGTTGAGTTTATTGTTTATTTACTTACTTATTTTAGTTGGCCATCTAAGATATTTTCAATAGTCTGAGAGGATTTTTTATTTATTTTAAATTTTATTTATTCATATGAGAGAGTGGGAAGCAGATTGAGAGGGAATGGCCATACCAGGGTCTCCAGCCACTGCAAACAAACTCCAGTTGCATGTGCCAGCTTGTGTATCTGGTTTTACATGGGCACTGGGGAATTGAAGCTGGGTCCATTGGTTTTGGTGGTAAATGGCTTAACTGTTAAGCCATCTCTTCAGCCCATCTGAGATTTTTTTTTAAATAAATGTCACAGACAGCTTCAGTTCGCTGAGATGAACTTCCAGACCAGACACAGTTATGGAGGAAGGGATATTTATTGAAGCTTACAGATCCAGGGGAAGTTCCATAATGGCAGAAAAAGCTGGCCTGCCTTCACAGGACCAAACAGAAAGAGAGAAGTACAAGCCTAAAAGCCAAAAGACACAGCACACTTCAGGAACTCCAGCTAGGCACACTTTGCATATCTTTAGATTGAAATCTGAAACCCACCACCACACCTTAAGATCCACCCAGTGACACTGCCTCCAGCCAGGTGGCTGCAGATGCAAACTATAAACAAATAAACAACTGAATATATTGGGGGACATCTATTCTATTCAAACCACCACAATAAATCCTTAGATTTCCCCTCTTTGACCTGCGGGAGTTTATTCTGTTTGGATACTAAGTCCTTTTGAAACATCTCCCAGTAGACTCCCTATACCTTATGTTTGTTATGACAAGATGGTGCAGGCTCATTTTTAAGTTTCCTGCCCCAGACCTTTATTTCACTAAATATCCCCATCAAATTTTGCTGGTTTTTTTTGTTTTTTTGGTTTTTCAAGGTAGGGTCTCATTCTAGTCCAGGGTGACCTGGAACTCACTATGTAGTCTCAGGGTGGCCTCGAACTCACTGTGATCCTCCTCCCTCTGCCTCCTGAGTGTTGGGATTAAAGGCGTGTGCCACCATGCCTGGCATGTTTTGTTTTTAAGATAGGTTCTCACTCTATTGAAGTCTGTCCTTGAACTCAAACAATTCTCCTCCCTTTACCTCCTAAGTACTGGGATTAAAGGTGTGTACCTTTAAAATGATACCCAGCCCATATCATTTTAAAGAGAATTTTTTCAAGATCATAATCAAGTACTAGGAGTGCTTCTTGTTCTTTTAGTGGTCATTATTTTTAAGTATTTTCAGCAGAGAGGGCTGGGAATCTATTTTAAGTTCATACTGATACTTCCAGTTCAAACACCGTAACACAAGTTGTAAATTAAACTCTTTGATCCTGCATCTGTATCTGTTTTCTACAATGTTGGGAATCACTGTTTAAGTCACCAGAGATGATAGAAATAAGAAGTATTTGCATAATTTTTGTGAACTGGCAGTTTATTTTTACAGTCTATTTTAAGAATAGTTGATCACTTATCTACAAAAAAGTATGTTTATATATTAGAAAGGTTAAACCTTTTTTGGTGGTATAGACTGAATTTTTGACCAAATGTAATTTTTTCTTTTGCTGTTGGAACACTTATCACGCAGAATTTTAAACACAAAAGGATATTTATCTGTTGTTTTCTTTACAACTTCTAGATTTCAAGTCCTAATTAGAAAACTTGTACACACTCCAAAACTGCAATGTAATTAACCCATATTTCTCTTAATGTATGTTTTTTTTAAATTTTTTTTTGTTATTTTATTTATTTATTTATTTGAGAGTAACAGACAGAGAGAGAAAGAGGCATATAGAGAGAGGGAGAGAGAATGGGCGCGCCAGGACCTCTAGCCACTGCAAACGAACTCCAGACGCGTGCGCCCCCTTGTGCATCTGGCTAACGTGGGTCCTGGGGAGTCGAGCCTCGAACCGGGGTCCTTAGGTTTCACAGGCAAGCGCTTAACCACTAAGCCATCTCTCCAGCCCATGTATGGTTTTATTTTTACATTTTAATATGTAATGCATGGAAACTTTGTCTTATTGTATAGTTTGAGAAATAGAGCCATTTTTTTTTATTTTTTCCAAGCAGCTTTTCAGTTACCCATTTGCCAATTATGAAGAAGACTAGTGGTTGTGCTGGTTTATATGTGTAATCCCAGCACTTGGGAGGTGGAATAAAGATGATCAAGAATTCAAAGTCATCTTCAGGTAAATAGCCATTTCAAAGTTAACCTAGGCTACATGAGACTCTGTCTCAAAAGAAGTGTATATTTTCTTCCTGACTTTTAGCCACTTCCTGAAGTAAAAGCCATAGGCAAACTATCAGAATCTACTATGCCCACACGTGTCAGGCTGGAAGAAACAGAGAATTAACACCTGTGGTGATGACTAAAAGTCAAAAGTAAGTTCTGGGTACACAGAAAGCAAACTTGTTTGACAGCAAACACATTATGGGCTGTGTATTCTTTTTTGTTGTTGTTTCGAGGTAGGGTCTCGCTCTAGCCCAGGCTGACCTGGAATTCTCTATATAGTCTCAGGCTGGCCTTGAACTCACAGCAATCCTCTTACTACAGCCTCCCAAATGCTGGGATTAAAGGTAGGCATGGGCCACCAAGCCTGGCAAGGCTGTGTACTCATTTCTCTTTCCCACTCACTTTGGTTTTTTCCTTGAATCACTGTGCAAATCTGTGCCTCAAGATCTCCACTTGGGAGAAGACAAACTAAGACAACTCTGTCATGACCAAGTTTACATAGTGTAATTGGATTTTCTACTCTGCTTTACTGATCTGTGAATTCATGCCTCAATGCTATAGTATTTTAATTGTCATGGTTTTATGGTGAGTTAAACAGCATGAAAGTCCCTGTCCTACTTTTTCTTTCTTTCTGTTTTTGGTTTTTCGAGGTAGGGTCTCACTCTGGCCCAGGCTGACCTGGAATTCTCTATGTATTCTCAGGGTGGCCTCGGACTCGCAGTGATCCTCCTGCCTCTGCCTCCTGAGTGCTGGGATTACAGGTGCACACCACCACGCCCGGCTATCTCCTACGTTTTATTCTTAGAATTTCCCTAGCTATACTTGATGGGGATTCTGTATGAACTTTGTAATGATTTTGTCTAGCTGCATGGAAAAAAGGTATGGCATTTTATTAAGATTCTATTAAATTAATTATTTAATTGTGAGTGAATGTATGATTTACATTTTTGACATGTATATTAGTCTACTCTGGCTGCTTATAGAAATACCATGGATTGAGTGTGGTAAATAACAGACATTTAGTTCTCATAATTTTTGTGGCTGAGCAGTTCCAAATCAAAGTTCTGGCTGATTTTGTTCTTAGTGAGAGCCCACTTCCTGGTTTTCAGATGATCACCTCCCATTTTGTTCTCACATGACAGAGAAATACAATTTCTCCCTCTACTTACAGTGCCACTGATCTTATTACAAGGGAACTACCATGAACTCCCTAGTTACCTTCTTGAAGGCATCTCATCTCCAAACATCTGCACACTAGAACTTGAAACTGCAGCATATAAATCTTGGTGGAACAGAATTCTGTACACAACATTTTGCTTCTGGTACCCCACAGTTCATTTCCTTCCTACATGTAAAGTACATTCCTTCCACTCCTAGATCATCATAAGTCTTAATTTATTCCAGCATTAACTTTAAAGTCCAAATTCCAAATTGTTACGGAAATATCATCCAAGGCAGACATGAGTAAAACTAAAGGTATTCCCTTTGAGACAAAATTTCTCTCCTCTGTGAACATGTAAAACCAGGAAAAATATGTGCTTCCAAAATATAGTAGTGTTACATGCAACAACTAGAATAATTTTCATTGTTAGTCTTTCACTTCCTAGCTTAGGTTTATTCCTAGGGTTTTAAAATAAATTATCTATTTATTAGAGAGAAAGAGAGTGGGAGGGAAAGAGAATAGGCAAGCTAGGGCCTACTGCCCCTGCAAACAAACTCCAGACATATTCACCACTTTGTGGATCTGGCTTTAGGCAGATGCTGGGGAATCAAACTCAGGTTGTCAGGCTCCACAAGCAAGTGCCTTCAACCACTATGAAATTTCCCCAGCCCCTCCTAGCATTTTTGAGGTTATTTTAAATTGGATTGCTTTCCTGATTTTTTTCTGTTTTATGCATATATTTTTTATTTATTTGAGAGACAGAAAGAGGGAGAGAGAGAGGTTGAGAGAGAGGGATAACGAGCATGCCAGGTCCTCTAGCCACTGCAAACAAACTCTAGACACATGTGTAATCTTATGCATCTGGCTTACATGGGTTCTGCAGAATTGAACCTGGGTCCTTAGGTTTGGCAGGCAAGTGCCTTAACCACTAAGTCATCTCTCCAGCCCTGCTTTCCTGATTTCTTACTCAGCATGTTCATTGTTGGTACATAGGAAAGCTACTGCTTTTTCATGTTGATTTTGTTTCCTGCTACTTTGTTGAAAGTATCTATCAGATTTAAGAGTTTTTTGGTGACGTTATTGGGGTATCTAAAGAATATGATGGTGTTAGCTACAAATAGGAATACTATGACTTCTTTTCCCATTTGTATCACTTTTATTTCACTCTTCTGTCATTTCTCTTTAGAATTCTAGCCCTATGTTAAATAAGAATGAAGATCCTTGCACCTTTTTTTTTTTGCTTTAGGAGAAATATTTTAGTTTTTTGCCATTTTAGTATAATATTGGGTATCGGTTTGGCCTATGTAGTCTTATTGTGCTCAATTATTTTCCTCATGAAGTTTATTCTTTAGAGATACCTCCTGTTCTTCTGTATGTAGAATTTTTTTCTAGAAATTTACTTATGAGAGAGAGAGGGGGAAGGAGAGAGAGAGAGAGAGTGGGCATGCTAGGACCTCTAGCCACTGCAAATGAACTCCAGATGCATGTATCACTTTGTGTATCTGGCTTTATGTAGGTACTGGGGAGTTGAACCTTAGCTGGCACGCATTGCAAGAAGTGGCTTTACACTGAACAACTTCTCCAGTTCCGGTATGTAGAATTTCATTAAGTAACTGCTGCAGTGTTGGCTTTATGGCAGTGAACAACTGTTCAAGTATATTTTGACATGGAATTTTTTCCCATCAGTTTTCAAACCTTGGTTGGCAGATGTTTGTTCTCATGTCCTAGTGTATATAATTTCATACTTTCCAGGTTTTTTTTTTTTTTTAGTGTTTTTGCTAAGATGTCTGATGCTATTCTAATGGATTTGCCTTTATGAGTTTTGATACTTATCTTGTAGTTTTGGATATTGTTGCTTTGTTAAACATTCTTACTACTTTAACTATCACATGACACTGAGAGGTTCTTTTCTAGCTGTGTCTGTTAGTTCTAAATGCCTCTAGTAAGTCTGTGTCCATAAGTTTTCCTTGGTTGGGGAAATTTCTGTTATAATATCATTGTAAAGATTTTTCTTAACCTTTAGTTTGAAAGTAACTTTTTCTACCCTATGGGTTCTTAGATTTGAACTCCTTATTATGACACAGAGTTACAGAAATTCATGCTCATTCTTTTTCTTCATTACTATGTAAACATAATATTTCCTTGACTGTTTTCAATCCCTGATATTTTTCCTTATACTTGACCTATCCTATTGGGGGTTTTCCCATTGTTTTTATTTGATTATTTAAGTTTTAAAAAATCATTTATCTATTTTCAAAGGGAGAGAGAGAGAGAGAGAGAGAGAGAGAGAGAGAGAGAGAGAGAACATGAATGAGAATGGGTATGCTAGGGCCTCTAGCTATAACAAATGCATATGTCACTTTGTGCATATGGCTTTATGTGGGTACTGGGGAACTGAACTCAGATCATTAGGATCTGTAGGCAAGTGCCTTAACTGCTGAGCAATCTGTCCAGCCCCAATTAAGTTTCCCACTTCCAGATTTTTTGTTTGTTTTCTTATTTCAGAATTTCAATTACCTTGCTGTAGTTTTCATCCACATTGTTAGCTTTTTAAAAATAAATGCTACAGATTCTATTATCCAGGTCTTGAAGTTACTTCCTTGCTTCATTTACTTGCTCTTTTGAAATTTCCTTGAAGTTATTAATCATTTAAAACTAGCCTTTTGAATTTTTTTCTGATATTTCAACCATTTTAGCATCTCCTGTTTCAGCTATTGAGGTTATTTTCTTCTCTTCTTTCTCTTTCTTTTTCTTTCTTTCTTTCTTTCTTTCTTTCTTTCTTTCTTTCTTTCTTTCTTTCTTTCTTTCTTCTTTCTCTCTTTTTTTCAAGGTAGGGTCTTACTCTAGCCCAGGCTGACCTGGAATTCACTATGTAGTGTCAGGGTGGCTTCAAATTCATGGTGATCCTCCTACCTCTGCCTCCCAAGTGCTGGGATTAAAGGTGTGCGCCACTGCACCCAATTTAGAAGTTAACTTTTCAAGGATATCATACTGGATTGATTTTTTTCATATTTCTCATGTTTTTGTGTTGTGATAGCCACATTATAATCTGGCGCCTGTGAGACAGCTAGTCACTTACTGGATTAACCTAGATAAACAGTTTTCTTTCCATGTTCCCCATTTCTATCACAGTGTATGTGTGTGTGTGTGTGTGTGTGTGTGCACTCATACACATGCATGATCAAGAAACTAAATTCTTGCCTCTTCTCTGCCTCATGGGACTACCCAGGTTCTCAGGTTATAATCATGTAGTCAGTGGAGGCATGGGAGGATCTTCCTAGAGCCACATACCTGATGGTTTCTTTCAAATTGGTGGAGACTCAGAATTGTGCTGAATATTCCTAATCTGCCACTTCTCAGCTCTTTTTTTGTAGTTTCTGTTCAATTAAAATTGTGGCTGTATTATTGTATTCACAAAAAATAATAGTAACAACTGCTACAGGATTATTATGGATTTTATTTATTTATATCACAAAGTTTCATTTTCCTTTTTGAAATATTTGGTTCTAAATTATAACATTAAATACTAGAACTATGACTCTCACTTTTTCATTATTTTATTTATATTTACCTGCTATAAATTCATCTACTCGCCGGGCGTGGTGGCGCACGCCTTTAATCCCAGCACTCGGGAGGCAGAGGTAGGAGGATCGCCGTGAGTTCGAGGCCACCCTGAGACTCCACAGTGAATTCCAGGTCAGCCTGGGCTAGAGTGAAACCCTACCTCGAAAAAAAAAAAAAAAATTCATCTACTCTTTGTCTTTGCTTCACATGCTTTCTTGACTCATTATGGTATCCCAATTATGGATATTTTAGAATAATTGAAAAATTTCTGTAGATCACTGATATTTTGTTTCTTTATAAATTATTTCTCTGTGTTTCATTTTTCATATTTTCTATAGCTATGAAATTTAGTGATTCAATAGGTTTTTCTTCCTTGAAGTAAATTTTGAAACATTCTGCAGGCTACATACTGAGAATTAAATAAAAATATTTATTTATGAGAGAGAGAAAGAGAGAGGAGAGAGAGGGAGAGGCAGATAGAAAGAATGGGCTGTACCAGGGCATCCAGTCACTGCAAATTCCAGACTCATGCACCACCTTGTGCTCCTGGCTTAAGTGGGACCTGGAGAATCGAACCTTGCTCCTTTGGCTTTGCAGGCAAGTGCCTTAACTGCTAAGCCATCTTCCCAGCCCATCCTGGGAATGTTTTTTTTTTTATTTATTTTTTTTATTTATTTATTTTAATTTTTTGTTTATTTTTATTTATTTATTTGAGAGCGACAGACAGAGAGAAAGAGGGAGAGAGAGAGAGAGAGAGAGAGAGAGAGAGAGAGAGAGAATGGGTGCACCAGGGCATCCAGCTACTACAAATGAACTTCAGATGCATGCGCCCACTTGTGCATCTGGCTAATGTGGCTTCTGGGGAATCAAGCCTCAAACCGGGATCCTTAGGTTTCATAGGCAAGTGCTTAACCACTAAACCATCTCTCCAGCCCCCATCATGGGATGTTTTGTTTTGTTTTTTTGGTTTTTTGAGGTAGGGTCTCACTCTAGTTCATGCCGACCTGAAATTTACTCTGTAGTCTCAGAGTGGCCTAGGACTCACAGCGATCCTCCTACCTCTGCCTCCCTAGTGCTGGGATTAAAGGTGTGCGCCACCACGCCCAGCTAGGAATTTTTGAGTCATTTCATTTTTTTCCTTTTCCACAAGGATACTATCTTTTGTTGTGTGTTGCCCCAAATCTTAGAAACAATTGTGATATATATATATATATATATATATATATATATATATATGTATATATATATATATATATATATATATATATAATTTTATTTATTTTTTGGTTTTTTGAGGTAGCGTCTCATTATAGCCCAGGCTGACCTGGAATTCATTATGTAGTCTCAGGGTGACCTCAAACTCACAGCGATCTTCCTACCTCTGCCTTCCAAGTGCTGGGATTAAAGTCATGTACCAGTATACCTGGCAAATTTATTATTTTTATTTGCAAGCAGGGAGAGAGAGAGAGAGGAAGAGAGAAGGGAATGGGTGCACCAGTGCCTCTTGCTGCTACAAACAAATTCCAGATGCATTCACAACTTTGTGCATCTGGCTTTATGTGGGTACTAGGGATTAAAACCTGGGCAGTCAGGCTTGCAAACAAGCACCTTAAACACTAAGCCATCTCTCCAGCCCTGAAATATTTTTATAGCTGATGGAACTGTGGTATTTACATAATTCTCTTCATTTATCAAAACTCATAGAAGGGGGTGAGGATTTAGCTGAGACATACATCCCTTTCCTAACATATGAGGCACTATGTTCAATTCTTCTACCCCACCAAAAAAAAAAAAATGTCATTGATCCAGGTATGGTGGCATGTCTTTAATCCCAGCACTTGGAAGGCAGAGGTAGGAGGATCACTGTGAGTTTGAGGCCAGCCTGGGGGTACAGAGTGAGTGCCAGGTCAGCCTGGGCTAGAGTGAGTCCATATCTCAAAAAAAAAAAATGTCATAGAACTGTACAAGAAAATATTTTTTCTGTATGTAAAAAAATCCCTGTGTTTTAGGAAATAATCCAGTTAGCTTTAGACTGTAAAATGTCTCTTCCCTGTATGGGTCACTTCTCTGAGTTGATATCTGTAATCCATCTACCTCACTGCCATTATCTTCTTGTAGTTGCTCTTAGTTGTTGTTACTTATGAGTATTAGGCATATGTATGAAAATTTTGACAAATTTATATTTTACATATGTATATAATTTGGTACCTCTCCTACTATACCCAAAGATTTTACTCTAACTTTTAGTAAATTTAGTAACTAAATTTATAAATTTCTGTCATATTGAGACTTCTCCCAAACTCACAGTGTACCCTTTCAATGTAGTCATGGGCTACATACTGATGCTTTGGTCAGCAAATAACTGAATATACAAGATTGATTAGCAGATTATATCAAGCAATGACATCATAGCTATCTAAATTGTGTAAATATACTTTATGATGGTTACACAATAAAAAATCACCTAATTACACATTTTTCAGGAAGTATCATTACTGTTACGCTTTTTTTCCTGATTTTGCATTTATTTCTGAATTTTTAAATTAACTTCTATATTTCTTGAGTTATTTTATCACATTTTCTGAGTGGTCAATTCCATTTGTGGTGTTTCATATTTTCCATCATTATCTTCATTTATCTTATTTTGAAATACTAGGTTGTAATTTTTATCTGTTTTTTGAGAATGATTTTTTGGAGTACTTTTTGTTCTGTAAAAATTCTTAATGACCCCCTCTCTGTCTCTTTTGTGAGAGACAGTATTACTATGTAGTTCAGGCTTCTCTGGATCTCACCATAAAGCCTAGGCTGGTTTCAAATTCTCAGCCATCCTGCCTTTGCTTTGGATTACAAGCATGTACCATACCATACTTTATTCTCTCAGTTTCATATGGGCCCAAACCACAGCATTTTCCTTGTAATAATTTAAATGTCTTTACTTTTCTAAGTGTTTGGTAGCAAAGGTGATTAAAGAGAGCTTTTCTAGTAATGGCTGAGCAACACCTTCTGTTGTTTTCTCAAAGCACCAAAAGAAAAGTATGGTCTGTCTGAGATCCCATTTCTTTTCCTCAAGTAAACTTTCATATGTATTTTTCTCACTCTTACTGAATTTGTAGACTCTACATTCTTTTAAAAATTCCCCTGCTCACTTTGGGGTTTTGTTTAACATCAGGCTTTGTTCCAAAAGGGAGTTTCAGATGGTTACTTTCATAAGGTCACAAGGAACACAATGTTCCAACCCCTTCAACGTTTGTTTGGATCCCTTTATGTTCTCTGAATGTTTAGAATCATTCCCACTTTCAGTTGTAGTCTCAATTGATCTAATGCAATTGTGTGTGTGTGTTCATATGTTTGTGGGAGCATGTGTGTGTGAAGATACACATGTATCTGTGCACATATGTGGAGGCCAGAGTTCCACATCAGATGTCTTCTTCAATCACTCTCCATTTTATTCTTTGAGACAGGGTTTCTTGCTGAATTTAGAACTCACCAATTGGGTGACCAGCTTGCCAGTGAGCACCAGGGATTTCCTATCTCTGTGTCCCCTGTGCTAGGATTACAGGCATGTGCAACCATTGTTCAGCATTCTTATGTGAGTAGTAGTGATTCAAACTCTGGTCCTTATGCTTTCATAGTAAGCTGTTTATCCACTGAGCCATCATTTTAGCATGATATAATGCAGTTTCCAGTGAATAAATATTTGCATTCAAGTTCTGACACATATTAGATGTCCTGCCAATTCTCTCCTCACAAATAATGATACTTTATGCACGTATATACCTGTTGGGGGGGGGTCTTCAACTTTGGTATTTGTTAAAGATATATGTTTTATTTTATACTTTATTTATTTATTTATTTATTTGAGAGAGTGGGGGGAAGAAGCAGATAGAGAGAATGGGCATGCCAGGGCCTCTAGCCACTACAAACAAACTCCAGATGCTTGTACCCCTTGTGCATCTAGCTTACGTGGGTGCTAGGGAATTGAACCGAGGTCCTTAAGGTTTTGCAGGCAAACACTTTAACCGCTAAGCCATCTCTCCAGCCTGTGTTTTCTTTCACATGTTGTGTATAATTTGTTTGCTTACTATTGTAGTCATTCTGATGTTTATGGTGTATGTGTGTGTGTTCTAGGGATTCACCCCATTGCTGTACACAGGTGAGGAAAGCATTCCACCAATGACCTCCAACCTCAGACATTGGCTTTCTGAGGCATAGTCTTGCTATGTATTGCAGGTTGGAATTAAATTAAATTCACTGTGTAGCTGGCCTCAAACTATGATCCTCCTGCATCAGTCTCTCAAGTGCTAGGCTAGCAGGCATGTTTCTCTTTGTAAACTGTAGATTTTGTTTTGAAATCTAATTTAAATCAAGAAGTGTGGTATTCCCAATGTGGTTTATCTTTCTCAGAATTATGCTATTTAATATTTTATTTAGTTATTTTATTTGAGAAGGAGAGAAAGGAAGATAGAGAAAGAAAGAGAATGAGCATACCAGGGCCTCTAGCCACTGCAAATAACCTCCAGATGCATATACCAGCTTGTGCATCTGGCTTTATGTGGCTACTGGGAAATCGAAACTGGGCCTTTAGGTAAGTGCCTTAAAATACAAATCTTTCACAATCAGTAAAACTGTTAAGTATTTCACTTCATTACTTTGGAGCATATTGCAAGTGAAATTTTTCCTTTCTTTTGCTCTTATTTATACTTTGTGCATAAAATTAGTGATTGCATTATAGTGCCATGAGAATTAAATAACATGATACATAATAAATCACTAATATAGTCCTCAGTCCATAGGAAGTACTTAATAGTAAGTTTTTGTTTGTTTGTTTTTGTTTTTCGAGGTGGGGTCTCGCTCTAGCCCAGGCTGACCTGAAATTCACAATGTAGTCTCAGGGTGGCCTCAAACTCACAGTGATCCTCCTACCTCTGCCTCTAGATTGCTGGGATTAAAGGCATGCACCAAGACGCCCTGCAATAGTAACTTTTTATTTGCATAAAAATGGTATTTAAAATTGAGACTATGGACCGGGGGTGGTGGTACACACCATTAATCCCAGCACTCGGGAGGCAGAGGTAGGAGGATCACTGTGAGTTTGAGGCCACCCTGAGACTACATTGTGAATTTCAGGTCAGCCTGGGCTAGAGCGAGACCCCACCTCAAAAAACAACAACAAAAACAACAACAACAAAAAACAGAGTGAGATTGAGACTATGACCAATACAATATGGGATGAATTGAAGGCTCGGAGATGAGTTAGAGGCTTACAATGAGGTAAGTCCAGGTAGGTGGTAATATAAACAGGAAAAAAATACTTAAGTTAATGGAAATTAACAAAATAAACTTTTTTTTTTTTTTTGGTTTTTCGAGGTAGGGTGTCACTCTAGCCCAGGCTGACCTGGAATTCATTATGGAATCTCAGGGTAGCCTCGAACTCACGGTGATCCTCCTACTTCTGCCTCCCGAGTGCTGGGATTAAAGGCGTGCGCCACCATGCCCGGCTCCAAGATAAACTTTTAAGATGTAATTACAAATAGAATGCAGATATTTTACTCTGTATGTTTTTAAAATTATGAAGTTTCTTTTTCATTGTTGTCTTCCTTATTATTATTTTTGAGGGGCTTTTGAGGAAGGGTCTCACTCTAGCCCGTGCTAATTTAAGTCCCATAGCACCTATATAAATTTGGCATTACTATTAGTAGTTTTCTGATAAATAAATTTTGAGATTGAGATGTTAAATGTTTGTCTACTATATTCATCTGTAGAGGAAAAAATGTATAGAATGAATAGTTACTACAAAGGAAATTTATTAGATTGGCTTACATGATATGGACTTTCCTTACGATGGTGAGGCTGAGATCCTAGAACCTGCTCAGTTCATGAGGCTGGGTGCCTTACCAGTCCCAACTTGGCTCTGAAGACACAGAGCGTTACTCAAATGCTGCTGCTCTTCAATCCACATTTAAAGGCTAAAGAACCTGGGTTCCAGTGTCAATGAAGGATGGCAGTAAGAGGATAGATGAACTCACCAGCAAGCAATAAGTATAGACCGGTAAAAAGGGACATTTGTTTTCCTGGAACCTCTTTTTGTGTGTAGGCTATTGACAGATTTTTTTTCTGATTTTTTAAAAGATTTATAAAAAGAATACATTTCTAATTTTGCATTTGTACTCTTTCATATAATAAAATCACATGATGGTGTTACAGTAAACTGAGACACACAGAACCAGCACCAGAGGCTGAGTGGAGAATCAGAATGTTTATTGTCATGCCAGTGTGGGCCCAGGGGAATCTCTTCCAAAGCCTGGAC
This sequence comes from Dipus sagitta, assembly GCA_036346955.1. NCBI lineage: Eukaryota > Metazoa > Chordata > Mammalia > Rodentia > Dipodidae > Dipus > Dipus sagitta. Next base: position 69,230,509 of record CM070776.1, read on the forward strand.
CCTGATTCTTGGTGGTTTAAAGCTTATATATCTTAACTACTCTTATTATTGTTGAATTGTAGAGTTCAGAGCCCTGGTCTAGTGCCAGAGACCTTGAGTATGTTATAAGCAAGTTTTACAGAAGACAGAATAAAAATGGTTAATTAGCGGACAGATGTCCACAGCTGTGCTATGGAGATAAAAAGATGATTTTTAGTACAGGTCCGAAGCTGCAATACAAATCATGGCCTTTAAACAATTAAAAAGACCACAGTGTTAGGACAAAAGACTGTACAGTACAGCATAACCAATATAAAAGTCTATACACTATAGGACATAACTTTGGGGCAAGGGCTTCTGGCTTAAAGCACCTTACCACAATTTCTATCTCAATGGGATGGGCCATGCATATAACTCAGTTGGTAAATTGTTTGCCTAATATGCATGAAGCACTGTTTTTTAAACTTTTTAAAAAATGGTTTTTATTTATTTGTTCACTTGAGAGAAACAAGAAGGAGAAAGAGGAAAGGGAGGAGAGAGAGAGAGAGAGATCGTGGACACACCAGGGCCTCTAGCCACTGCAAAGGAACTCCAGATGCATCTGGCTTATGTGGATACTAGGAATCAAACCTGTGTCCTTAGGCTTTGCAGCAAGTGTCTTAACTGCTAAACCATCTCTCCAGCCCTAAGCCCTGGTTTTAATCCCATGCATCACATACAACAGGTCTGGTAGCAAATTCCTGTAATCCCAGCACTTGGGAGGTGGAGGCAGAAAGATCAGGAGTTCAAGACCATTTGTATTTACATAGTTCATGGCTAGCCTGGGATACTCAAGACCCTGTCTCAAATAAAGCAAGCAAACTGGGCATGGTAGCATACACCATTAATCCCAGCACTCAGGAGGCAGAGGTTGGAAGATTGCTGTGAGTATGAAGCCAGTCTGAGACTACATGGTGAATTTCAGGTCATCCTGGGCTACAGCAAGACCCTACTTCAAAAAAAGCAAGCAAGTGCTAGAGAGATGGCTTAGCAGTTGATGTGCTTGCTTGTGAAGCCTAAGGACCCAGGTCCTATTCCCAGTAACCATGTAAGGCAGATGCACAAGATGGCACATGTGTCTGGTATTCATTCACACTGGCTAGAGTCCTTGACATGCCCATTCCCTCTCTGTCTCTTCCTCCATCATGAATAAAATATATATATATATATATATATATATATATATATGGTTTTTCAAGGTAGGATCTCACTCTGGCTCAGGCTGACCTGGAATTCACTATGTAGTCTCAGGGTGTCCTCAAACTCACTGCGATCCTCCTACCTCTGCCTCACAAGTACTGGGATTAAAGGCATGCACCATCACACCCAGCAAATAAAATATTTTTAAAAGTTTTTTTTTTCAAAAGCAAGTAAATACATTCCACATTTATCATATGCTACACATCCCATCTGTGGAAAATGTACTGCAATTTATAAGCACCATACACTTAACATTTTTCTGCCATAGATTAGCATACACACTATACATTTCTTCTCAGGAGGATACAAAAGAAACATAAAAATAGAAATGGGACTAGTTGGAAATAAGAAGAGCTTTAATATAAGCGGGTGGGCTATGGAGGACAAAAGAAGGTAATGGGAGGGGGTTATGATCAAAATGCATTTATGTACATGTATGAAAATTGTCAAAAAAGTTTTTTAATGACAAAAATAATGTAGAGTGTGCTATTAAGTTAAGAAATATTTGGGTTGGAGAAATGGCTAAGTAATTAAGGTGCTTGCCTACAAAGCCTAATGACTTGGGTTTGATTCCCCAGTACCCACATAAATCCCGATGCACAAAGTGGCAAATGCATCTGGAGTTCATTTGTGGTGGCTAGATGCCCATGTGTGCCCATTTCTCTCCGTCTCTCTTCTCTCTGCTTCCAAATAAGTAAGAAAGAAAAGGAAAGGAAGAACTATTTAAGGTGAATGTGTGAATGAGATTAAGGGTGGAGCAGGGAAAGATAACATAAAAAGAAATAATAGCTCTGGGCATGAAGTCCCAACCTGTGGCTCTTACAATCTCTCCACCCTCTCTTCCACAGAATTTCCTGAACCTTGGTGGGTATATTTTAAGTCTACATCAGTGATGACCTCTCAGGAGCCTTGGATTTCTGCTTTGGTGCATTTTGAGTATCCTTGGTGTCTGTTTCCTTCACCCTGGAGCTGATTGTCAGGCTCACCATGGAAGTAGCACTCTTGGTCATCTTCCCTAGTCCTCTGTGGTTTCGCCTGGACCTTGACTGAAATGATAGTGTGGTTTATCTCTTCAGGAGTCTCACATTGCCTCCCCCCATAACTGAGTGCTGCACCAATAACTCCATGGGGAATAACAGTAACCCTACAGAGAGGGCACCCTGTGGAATGTGGGCATATGAAGGAGGGGAAAGGATGGTACCAACACATGATGTACCTATAAAAAGTATGTTCTTAATAAAAAAATAATATTAAATTAAAAGACAGATAAAGAAGAACAGGAGTGTAAAATAATGTTATAAAGAGAAAAGAGCAAGGAACTAGAAAAATTATAGGAATAAAAGATTTATAAATGGAAAAAAAATCATATCCAAAATTAGATAAATATAAGAAGATAGGTTAAAATCATAAAAATCCTTAAAGGAAACCAGAAGATGAAGCCAAAGTATTACTAAAATTATAATGGAACGATAAAAGGGGAAAACAGGGCAAAAAATGCATAAAGATACAAAGACCCAATAATGAAAACATAGGAAATGCAATTTTGAGAAAAATAATGAGATTAATAGACTATTAAGTATATATATATATATTGGGTTTTTGAGGTAGGGTCTCACTCTGGCCCAGGCTGACCTGGAATTCACTACGGAGTCTCAGGGTGGCCTCAAACTCATGGCAATCCTCCTACCTCTGCCTCCCGAGTGCTGGGATTAAAGGTGTGCACCATCATGCCCAGTTTTAAGTGTATATTTAAAAGGAAAAAAAGGAAACACCCAGGGCAAAAACAAAAACAAGAAGAAAAATGATGAATTATGGGAAGGATATTCTGGGCCCTCAAAAATTACAGATTTCAGGCTGGGCATGGTGGCACACACCTTTAATTCCAGCACTCAGGAGGCAGAGGTAGGAGGATTGCAGAGATTTTGAGGCCACCCTGACACTACATAATGAATTCCAGGCCAGCCTGACCTAGAGTGAGACTCTACCTTGAAAAACCAAAAAATAAAAAAATAAAAAAAATAAAAATAGAGGTTTCAAGTCTGAGTTCTTTGCACAGTCAGTGTGTGTGCAGGTGCAGCAGTCTGGAATGAGTAGGCCAGACCCATTTCTGGGCTCCTCCCACCTCCTCCTGGGTCTGAGTTCCTTGTGAGGTCAGTGCATGGGCAGGTACAGCAGTCTGGACTGAGGAGGCCAGACCTGTATCTGGACTCCTCCCACTGCGCAGTTCTGAGTTCCTTGCGTAGTCAGTGTGTGGGTGGCTGTGACCATAGGCCATCTGGACTGAGTAGACCAGACCCCTGTATCTGGGCTCTACCCACCTCCCCAGTCTAGGTAGCCTGCACTGGTCTATGTCCTGGAGGGCTCTGCATGAAGTAGGCCAGATCCCTGTTCCCTTATTCCTCCTAACTCCCTGGTCCTGGTAGGTCCCATTGTGCTTTGCTTTAGGAGGCCTGGCCCCTATGTGAGCTGTGGAATCAAGCCTTTTGCTCTGGTATCTTGACTGGCCAATAGGTACGAACATCCCTGTTCACCTGAGTTAGAGGATGCATGGTACAAAGGACGAAAACTTGCTCCCTCCTCAATAAAATAAAGTCTTCCCAAAATGGGTAGACAACAATGCATAAAAACTAATGAAAGGTCAGAAAACTGAGAGATCTCCACCAAGGATGCCTAGTGCTACTGAAGAAACCTCCAATGAAATCACAGAGAAATCAACAGAACTTCATTCCCAAAATGAAAACATAACAACCAACGAGACCCTGAATTTAAAAAAAAAAATTGCTGAACTTGAAGCAATCTATCAAAGAGCCAACAATCATACCAATGAAATTAAACAGAATTGTCTCCTAGAGCATTCAGCTTTTGACAGTAGGCTTACCTTGATTGAAGAAAACATTAGAACCCTCCAAAGAGATACGAATAAATTGAAGGTAAGTGAAGAACTGGAAGACCTCAATTACCAGTAGATTAAGCTGAAAGAAGACTTGGTCAAATGCAAGAATGAACTACAGGAAGCATCAAGAAATCAAAATTTGAATTGAAATCATACCTCCAAAAGGAGATGGACATTATACAAAACAACCCAACAGAAAACAAAAATCAAATAGAATTTGTAAAAACCTCTCTAGAACCACTCACCAACAGAGTTACTCATGTATAAGACAGAACCTCTGACCTGGAAGATAAGACAGAATAAATTAAGTGGGAGGCCAAAAACTTTGCTAAGTTCAAAAATTCAAGTGAACAGAATATGAGGGAACTGTGGGACACTGTAAAACGACTGAACATCTGGATCATGGGTATAACAGAAGGAGAGGAAATCCAGACCAGAGGCATAGAAAACATGCTCAACAAAATTGTTGAAGAAAATTTTCTGAATCTAGCAAAAGAGAGGCCCATCCAGATACAAGAAGCCCACGGAACACCAAACAAGGAGCACCAAAGAAGAAACTGTCCATGACATATCATAGTTAAAACTTTTAACAATGAGAGAGTATTAAAAGCAGCAAGAGAGAAGCAATTCACAACATACAAAGGTAATCCTATTAGCATAACATCAGATTTCTCAATGGAAACCCTGAAAATCAGAAGGGCATTTCAAAATCTGAGAAACTATGGCTTCCAACCCAACCTATTTTACCCAGCAAAAGTATCACTGAAAATAGATGGTGAAAGAAAAACTTTCCATGAAAAAAGTCACCTCTATGATCACATGAACACAAAGCCAACCCTACAGAGAATACTTCAGGGAATACTCCACACAGAACAGTAAGACAACCAACCTCAAAAGCCAGTAAGAAGATCACAATAACCAAAATAAACCAGGTTCAAAATAGTACATAACACACCCCATAAAACACCTCATCATGGCAGGGATAAATTTAAAACTCACAGTAATAACCTTAAATATTAGTGGTCTTAATTCACCCATCAAAAGACACAGGCTATCAAGATGGATCAAAAACTGAACCCTTCTATCTTCTGTCCTCAAGAAACCTACCTCACCACTAAAGATAGACACTTCCTCAGGGTGAAAGGTTGGAAAATGATATTCCAAGCAAATGGAAATAAAAAACAAGCAGGCATACCCATACTAATATCAGATAAAATAGACTTCAAACCCAAAGTAATCAAAAAGCACAAAGAAGGCCACTTCTTACTCATCAAGGGAATGATCCAACATGAGTACATCACAATCATAAATATATATGCCCTAAACACAGGGGCATCACAGTTCATAAAATAAAATCTACTTGACAATAAAACAGAAATAAACATCAACACCATCATAGTTGTAGACTTCAATACTCCACTATCCCAATAGACAGACCATCCAAGCAGAAAATCAACAGGGAATTAATAGAGCGCAACAAGATCATAGATCAACTAGACCTAAAGGATATCTACAGAACTTTCCACCTCAACTCTACAGAATACACATTATTCTCAGCAGCCCACAGAACCTTCTCCAAAATTGACCATATATTAGGCCATAAAGCAAGCTTCATAAAGTCAGGAGAATTGAACTAACTTCCTGCATCATGTCAGATCACAGTGCTATAAATCTAGAAAATAACATGAGACACATCAAGAACTCCACCAACTCCTGGAGACTAAACAACACACTTTTTTTTTTTTTGGTTTTTTTGATTTTTTGAGGTAGGGTCTCACTCTAGCCCAGGCTGACCTGGAATTCACTATGGAGTCTCAGGGTGGCCTCGAACTCACGGCGATCCTCCTACCTCTGCCTCCCGAGTGCTGGGATTAAAGGCGTGCGCCACCACGCCCGGCTACAACACACTTTTAAACAATGAATGGGTCATAGAAGAAATCAAGAAAAGAAATTGTAAAATTCCTAGATTTGAATGATAATGAAAACATAACCTAGCAAAACTTATGGGACTCAATGAAGGCAGTCATAAGGGGAAAATTCATAGCTCTAAATACCATCATTACAAAGACAGAGATACCACAAATCAATAACCTGACTGTCCACCTAAAGGCACTGGCAAAACAAGAAGTATCCAACCCAAACAGCTCCAGATGGAAAGAAATAATCAAGACTAGAGCAGAAAATAGGCAGGTGTGGTGGCACATGCCTTTAAATCCAGCACTTGGAAGGCAGTGGTAAGAGGAGCTCCGTGAGTTCGAGGTCACCCTGAGAATACATAGTGAATTCCATGTCAGCCTGGGCAACAGTGAGACTCTACATAGGAAAAAAAAATGATTAGAGCAAAAATTAATGAATTGGAAACTAAGAAAAAATTTAAACATCAATGAAATGAAGAGCTGGTTCTTTGAAAAAAAAAAAAAAACAATATTGACAAACCCCTGGCAAAGTGATCGAGCAAAAAAAAAAAGAGAAGTCTCAAATTAACAAAATCAGAAATGAAAAAGAAGAGATTACTACAGACATCAGTGAAACTGGAAGAAACATCAGGGCATATTTCCAAAATCTCCACTCCACAAAATTAAATAATCTGGAAAAAAATGGATGAACTCCTAGACACATACTACGTACCAAAACTAAACTCAGAGCAGAATAATCTCTTAAACAAACCTATCATATCCATGGAGATTGAAAAGGTAATCAAAAACCTCCCCAAAAAGAAAAGCCCAGGACTGAATGGATTCTCAGCTGAATTCTATCAAACCTTCATAGAAGAACTGAAAGCAATTTTTCTCAAACTATTATGCATAATCAGAGACCAGGGAATCCTTCCCAACTCCTTTTATGAAGCTAGAATAACTCTAATACCAAAATGAGATAGATGCAACAAGGAAAGAAAATTATAGGCCTATATGCTCAGATACAAAGATCCTGAGAAAAATCTTTGCAAATTAAAATCAACAACATATCAAAAGCATTATCCACCTTGGTCAAGTAGAATTCATCCCCGGGAAGCAGGGATGGTTTAACATATGGAAATCGGTCAATGTAATATACAACATAAATCAACTGAACCATAAGAACCACATGATAATCGCAATTGATGCAGAGAAGGCCTTTGACAAAATACAACACCACTTTATGATCAAACCCTGGAAAGAATAGGCATGGAGGGTTTGTAACTCAACACAATAAAGGATACTCATAAAGCTCCTAAAGCCCAAATAATACTTAATGGCAAAAAAACTCAAGGAGTTCCCACTGAGATTGGAAACAAGATAGTGGTGCCCACTCTCACCACTGCTCTTCAACATAGTATTAGAAGTGCTAGCCCAAGCAATAAGACAGGAGAAAGAAATAAAAGGGAGTCAAACTGTAAAGGAAGAAGTCAAGTTATCCTATTTGCAGATGACATGATCCTATATACAAGGACCCAAAAGTCTCCCTCCCCAAACTACTAAAGGTGATAAATTCCTTCAGCAAACTGGCAGGGTACAAAATCAATGCAAAAAAATCAATAGCTTTTCCATATGCAAAGGACAAATATCCAGAGAAAGAAATCAGTGAGGCTGTCACATTTACAATAGCAACAAAAATTAAATACCTTGGAATAACACTAACAAAGGATGTGAAAGAACTATATATTGAAAACATAAAAACCCTCAAGAAAGATATAGAGGAGGACTTAAGAAGATGGAAGGACCTCCCAAGTTCCTGGATAGGTAGAATTCTTATTGTGAAAATGGCAATTTTACCAAAAGCAATATAAAGATTTAATGCAATACCAATAAAAATACCAGCATCATTCTTCACTGAGACTGAAAAAATGATCTCAAAATTCATATGGATTGGCAGAAGGCCTTGGATATCCAAACATATCCTCAGCAAAAGAAAGACCTTTGGTGGTAGCACCATACCTGATCTAAAGCTATATTACAAATCCGTAGTGACAAAAACAGCATGGTACTGGAATAAAAACAGAAACATAGGCCAATGGAACAGAATTAAAGGCCCAGACTTTAGGGCAAGCAACTACAGCTGCTTGATCTTTGACAAAGGTGCCAATAATGTAGACTGGAGAAAAGACAACATCTTCAACAAATGGTGTTGGACAATTTGGATGACCATATGTAGGAAGATGAAATTAGACCCACTCATTTCATCATACACAAAAATCAAGTCCAAATGGATTAAAGACCTCAATATAAGACCAAAACCCTTCAATTACTGGAAGAAAAAATAGGAGGCACTCTCCATGATATAGGACTGTGAAAAGTCTTCCTGAACAAAACCCCAGTAGCCAAGGAAATTAAACAAGCATTCAACCAATGGGATCTCATGAAGCTAAAAAGCTTTTGCACAGACAAGCATACCATAAGCAGAGCCAATAGATTATGCACTGAATGGGAGAAAATCTTTTCCAGCTATACCACTGACAGAAGCCTATAATCTATAAAGACCTCAAAAAATAAACAATAAATATCAAACAACCCACTTCTAAATGGGGAGTTCTCAGAGGAAGAATTACAAATGGCTGACACACACTTAAGAAAATGTTGAACATCCCTAACCATTATGGAATTACAAGTTAAAATAACTATGAGATTCCACCTTACCCCACTAGTATAGCAAACATTAAAAAAAATAAAATAAAAGCAAATGTTAGCAAGGCTGTAGAGAAATAAGAATGCTCATTCACTGTTGGTGGGAATGTAAGCTGGTACAACCACTGTGGAAAAAAATTTGGATACTCCTGAAAAGGATGAACATAGAGCTACCAGCAGACCCTGTTATTTCCTTACTGGGCATTTATGCTAAAAGCTTCAAATCTTAGTTCAGAAATATTTGCTCAACCATGTTTACAATTGCTCAATTCATAATAGCTAAACAATGGAATCAACCCAGGTGCCCATCATTGGATGAATGTATAACCAAGAGGTGGTTTATCTACACAATGGAATTTTACTCAGCAGCAAGAAAAAATGACAATGAAATCTGAATAAAAATGGTCAAACTTGGAACAGATCATTTTAAGTGAACTCACACAATCACAGAAAGACAACCATCACATGATCTCACTCATCTGCAGTTCCTACACTGAATCAGCCTAAGTTGCTGACATAAATGAATAGAATTTTGAGGCTTGGACAATAGGGAGGGTAGAGCTTGGGGGTAGAAAAGAGTGGGGGAGACACACAAAATCTGAACCCAATTTGAACTGGTACCATAGAATCCTATATCCTGGGAATCAGACTAAAAGATGGGATCCTCAAACAGACCTTAAAGGGATCACCTGAATCAAAGGGCCCTAGAGAGAGTGAGACGACGAAACCTAATCTCAAATTTTGCCTGAGGTGATAAACGACATAGCACACTCCACCGCTGGCCCCAGATGGAACCACAAAGGAATTTGCGAAGTGAGAAAGAATACTGCTCTCTCAGCTAAGCTGATATCAGCACAAAGGTGATGGAGAAAGATACTGAGAACACTCAACATCTACCAAACCAGAGATATAGATGCTCCCAAGTGCCCATCACTGAAGTAGACATAAAATGCTCCCAGCATGGTTCAGGGAATTTTGCGGAAGAGGGGGCGGAAAGATTGTTAGAGCCACAAGTTGAGATATTTTGCACAGAAGCATTGCCTCTCTCCAATAACTGACTGCTGCCCCCATAATGCGTGACCCACAATCCCCATGGGGTTGACCTACATCCCCAATGAGGAAGGCCTCTTCAGAAAAGGGGCAGGGAGGAGGGAAAGGATGGTACCAACATGTGATGTTTATATACAAAATATGTCCAAATCTAATAATAGAAAAAGAAAAAAAACTATCTGGCCAGGTTAGCCATAGATTTGCTCTTATAAAAAGATAAAAGGGGTCTAGTGAGATGGCTCAGTAGTTAAGGTACTTGCCTGCAAACCCAAGGTCCCAGGTTCAACTTCCCAGCACCCACATAAAGCCAGATTATGCATCTGGTGGCATATGCATCTGCAGTTCATTTGCAGTGGCTGGATGCCTTGGCACTCCTGTTCTTTCTGTCTGTCCTCTGTCTCTCTTCTCTATGTCTCTCTCTCTGCTTGCAAATAAGTAAAAAAAAAAAAAAAATAGAGGTTTCGACCGGGTGTGGTGGCACAAGCCTTTAATCCCAGCTCTTGGGAGGCAAAGGTAGGAGGATCACCATGAGTTCGAGGACACCCTGAGACTACATAGTGAATTCCAGGTCAGCCTGAGCTAGAGTGAAATCCTACCTTGAAAAACAAAACAACAAAAAAGAAAATTAAAAAAACATAGAAGTTTCCAACTAGGATCATTTGAACTTGTGTACTGTTTCATATGATTTGTGCTGGTGCTGCCTATCAATTGGACAAGAATCTGATGTCCACCAGATCAGTCTTCACATTAATAGCTCCCCTTTTTTTGCATACCATGTGCCCTTATTTGTCACACTCAACTTTGCATCTGAACAGGTTCTCCCATCCTCCTGAAACTGTCTAGTTCATACACCCTGGGGTCACTAATGTTCTAGCTTAAGGGTTTCTCCCAAGGGTTTGGCAATATAAGAAGCATCCATTGACATCTGTACAGATATATCTGTCTTTATACTTTCAGAATCTGCTAAGCATTAATCACCCTATTGGAGGGATGCCCCTGTGGATGTCAAATATTCTGCCAGAGTTTTAGAGTGCTTTTGCTTAAAGTAGTGAGTTTCAACAGGAAGATGGCACCAGAGCACTGATTTCAGGTTCAGAGCTATCAAAATTCAGAGTAATTCTTAGAAGATGAATTCTACTCCCTACCACCAAGGCATGGCAGCATTTCCATATGCAGTTACTTATTTGGGCAGAACCTCTTGCCACCTGTAATTCTAGGCTCGTTCGTATCTGGCCCACTCTTTTTTCATAACTGCCTTCCAAGCCTTCTTTCACCCTGGAGCTATGGTAGATTGAATTCATGTTCTCTGGCTTGTGGCTAGTTCCTGTTCTTAGGTTTCTAGGGTGTCTCAGTTTTACACAATAGATTCTAGCTCATGATGGTGTCCTGTCACAGCCCCCTAAGTTGGGGAACTCCTTTCAATTGTTGATACATTTGTGGGAGAAGGCACTGCTTCCCCAATACCTGCAGTTGGACTTGAGGCTTATGAGAGGTTTGGATTGTTCTGTGAATAGCACTGCCATTCTCCTTTCACCAGGGATTCCTGGCTTACTATTTGGATGACGTATCTACTTCGCTTCTCCCCACTGGTAAGACACACAGCTGTACCTCTGTTTGGCTTGGCATCTATCTGTTTCTCCCAATTTTTAACATCTTACCCTATCACACATTTTGTATTTCTCAAGCTCTTCCTCCCTTTCTTTTTGGAATTGAATGTGATTTTTCTTCTCCTGACAGGTCTCCATTAGCTGGTCACATGAAGGCAACTTCTAGTTTCCCACCTTACACAGAAGTTAGGTGAAACATAGTAGATGTGTAGTTCAAGCAATTAAAAGTCTGAGCCAGATTTGAACTTTTACTTTACAAGGCATGATGCATTAAAGAAGAGATTAATGGACCATAATTGGAAATCACTGTCTTTCAATGCCATTTCATTTAGTCATTTTCACACAATGTACATGATAAAATAATATCTAGTTCTCCAATTGATTTTTGATACTGGAAAAACCCAGAGCCTTGTATATTCAAGACAAGTACTCTCAGTGGGCTATATCATCAGATTAGTGCCCGCAAGTGTTACAATTCCAGCTCTGCAAGTCTTCTGCATTTTTTATAGCATTGTGATATTTTTGTTTCAACCAGTGTGGTAAGAAGTATTTTCCAAGGGGTTTGGTAGAGAGAGTGTCATTGCATTTACTTTTGGAATTATCACCAAAAATATGGCATGATAGGGCAATATTTTACAGTTGTATATATGCTCTAAGAGATTTAATTCCACCATTATTTTAGTTAATATTCATGGCAATATGCACAGTATGATCATGTTCAAGATGTGTATATGACAACTATTGTATATAATATTTTATATATTATATAGAGACAGACAGAGAGAGAGAGAGAGAGAGAGAGAGAGAGAGAGAATATAGGCAAGTCAGGGCTTCCAGCCATAGCAAATGAACTCCAGATGCATGTGCCACCTTGTGTATCTGGCTTACATCAGTACTGAGGAATTGAACCTGGGTCCTCAGGCTTTTTAGGCAAGTACCTTAACCATTAAGTTATCTCTCCAGCCCAATTATATATATTTTATTGGATAATCATGTTTCGAAAAAGTTGTATATATCTCATTTTTTCACATAAAATAATAATTCTACATAAGACTATCTCAAAAAACAAAAATAAATACATGTATATGGATAGTTTTCTAGTAACAATCTATGGCACCTGTGTATTCCATTGTAGACCCTAGCTATAAATGATTGGACGTCTGTGTGAGTAGGAAGAAAACTCAGTAGCAGAGGCCAGTGAGCTAGAAAGGAGATGTAAAGGGAATAGAAAGGGAGGGAGGGACAACTTAATGGGATGGTATTGTATATATGTAAGTAGAAGAACAGATTAATGGGGGTAAAAGACCTAAGTGAGGTCAGGGGAAGAGATTGAGTAAAGGAAAGGTGGAGGGAGGGCTAATCAAAGTCTAAGAGGGTATAAATTAGTCTTTTGGAAACCTACTTTTTTGGATAATGGAACACACAGGAGCCATAGATTGTTACTAGAAAAATTTCAGTGCCAGGAATGGGATACCTTACAGTGAGTTGTTGGCCAGGGATTTTCCTGATGTCTCCAAAACATTACAGGCCATTGCCAAGGCCTTTGGTTTCCCACCAAGAATAGATGGTAAAACCCTATTGCTGAAGACTCCGCATGCTTGGCCTGTAAGGTCATTGAGAAATCCTGCTGGAGCTGAGCTGAAAACCTCCTCTGTGTAGACCAGCTGACAGAAAGCTGGAAAAAGCCCTGCTGCATGCAGTTCAATGGGAGAGAGAGAAATCACCAATGAAGATACCAAGCAGTGGACACTGCAAGCCTTATATTTGGCCAGCAGGCCAAATGAGCCAACAGGTGCAATAGTGGCACATCTGTCATGGTGGAAATAAACTGCCCTCTAATTTGACTGGAGGCCTGCTCCATGGGAGGGAATATACCCCTGATACTGAAAACCTACGACAGGGGCAGTCATGAGCCCTAGAGGTGTTTTTTTTTTTTTAAATTCACGCTGAATTGTCTTTTTACCTCATCAGAGCTCTTAACAAATCATGATGGTCTATGACACAGTACTAAGCAATTCTCTCCAGAAGGAAACATAATCTAGACTAAAAGACTTAGAGAGCTTTTGGAAAGACTTGCTTTACCAAATTATAAAGCTGAAGCCAACTTACAGCCAAGATGGCGACCACCTAACTGTGCTGCACATCCCTAGGAAAGAAAGGGAAGACATTAAGGGTTCACTGGGTCTTTCAGGGGAGCGATATCTCCAATAGATTGCCAGTGGGAGGACACAGAGGGGAAAAAGCAGGGAATCCCCAATTCCCCTGAGGGCGGGTAGCCCACCCCTCCCCCCAAGCAGCAGACATACCCACAGTCCCAGCTTCAGGAAACTCCGAACTTACTGTAGGAAAAGGGTCCCACGCCAACATAGTTCCACTTGCCTCACTGCAGAGGGGTGATCACCCTGCTACCCCTGCCCACAAAGTGAAAGAGCTATACAACAAAAACATAAAAACACACAAAAAAGAAATTGAGGAGGACTTGAGAAAATGGAAAGACCTCCCATGCTCCTGGATAGGCAGAATTAACATTGTGAAGATGGCCATCCTACCAAAGGCAATATACAGATTTAATGCAATTCCAATTAAAATCACAACAGTGTTCTTCACAGAGACAGAAAATTTCACAGGGAAAGGCAGAAGGTTTCGCATATCCAAACATATCGTCAGGAAAGGAAATACCTCTGGAGGCATCACCATACTTGATCTAAAGCTATATTACAAAGCCATAGTAATAAAAACAGCATGGTACTGGCACAAAAACAGGAGTATAGACCAATGGAATAGACTTGAGGACCCGGACTTTTGGTCAAGCAACTATAGCTACTTGATACTTGACAAAGGCCCTAACAATATAGGCTGGAAAAAAGACACCATCTTCAATAAATGGTGCTGGACAAACTGGATGATCATATGCAGGAAATTGAAAGTTGATCCACACATTTCCCCATGCACTACACTTAAGTCCAAATGGATCAAAGACCTCAATATAAGACCAGAAACTCGACTACTACTTTAAGAAATTTAGGAAGTACTTTCCATGATATAGGAATGGAAAAAGACTTCCTGAACAAAACCCCAGTAGCTCATGATCTTAAACAGTCTCTCAACCAATGGGATCACATGAAGCTGAAGAGTTTCTTTATGCACAAGCATACAATAACAAAAGGCAATAGAGTACCCACAGAATGGGAGAAAATATTTGCGGGTTATCCAACTGACAGAGGCCTAATCTCTAGAATCTACAAACTCAAAAATCTAAACAGTAAAAAGTCAAACACCCCTCTCACAAAATGGAGCAAAGAGCTGAACAGGAAGTTCACAGAGGAAGAAATACAAATGGCAAACATACACTTAAGCAAATGTTCATCATCCCTAATCATCAGGGAAATGCAAATTAAAACAACTATGAGATTCCACCTTACCCCAGTAAGGTAGCAAACATCAAAAAATCAAATGAAAATAAATGCTGGTGAGGATGTGGAGAAGTAGGAACACTCATCCACTGTTGGTGGGAATGTAAGATGGTACAACCACTTTGGAAAGCAATATGGAGACTCCAGAAAAAGCTGACTATAGAGATACCAACAGACCCAGTGATTCCCTTACTGGGCATCTACCCTAAAACCTTCAAAACATAGGCCAGAGAGATTTGCTCAACCATGTTTGTAGCGGCTCAATTCTTAATAGCTAAGAGCTGGAATCAACCCAGATGTCCATCACTAGAAGAATGGATAACTAAGATGTGGTATATCTACACAATGGAATTCTATACAGCAGTAAGAAAAATTGACACAATGAAATTTGAGGAAAAATGGTTGAACCTAGAACAGATCACTCTCAGTGAACTTACCAAATCCAAAAAAAAAAAAAAAAATCGCCACATAATCTCACTCATCTACAGTACCTAACCTGAATCTACCCAATATACCTTACATACCCAGCAAGCATCTCGTGGTATAGACAATAGGATGGGTGGGGAGGGAGGGGAGGGCAACGGAGGGGCTGGGAAACACAAATCTAGACCCAAATGGCAATGGTACCATAAAATTCTACTTCCTAAAAGGGAGAACAAATGGCTGAACCTTCACCAGACCCTTAGAAGAAACACCTGAGCCACAGGACACTGGAGAGGGTATGATGAAGACTGACCTTAATCTTCTACAGCTTCTCCCTCCCTCCCCCTCTCTCTCTCTCTCTCTCTCTCTCTCTCTCTCTCTCTCTCTGTCTCTGTCTCTTCTCTCTAACTCTTTTATATTAGTTATCTTTTTCCTCCTTTTCTTAGTGGTCACTGACCTGTAACTCTCAGTACCAGCATGTGGCTATCATCCACAATGAGCTTTTGATCAGAGAGACCTACAAGTTTTCCTAAAAGAAAGATAGATTTCTGTGCCTGTACTTGATGACCCACCAAAGGTTAGTGGTAAGACCCTACTGCTGAAGACACGTTATATGGTTGACACATAAAAGTGGAATGGCATGGCTGGAAGAGAGTCAGTCCCTAGACAGTCAGCGTGTCTAGTGGCAGAAGGTGCTACATGGGTGACTGGGGGAAAATGACCAATATCTGTCCAAGGAACTCATCGTCTAACCACTTAGCAGCAAGTAACCTGTAGTGATGCTCACACAAATGCAATAGTGGCACACAGCCATGGTGGGAAACCAACTGCTCTTGATTCAGCTAACTGATCCCCTCAGTGGTACCGGACCCGTAGCTGGAGCTGGGAAACAAGTCAGAAACATATCCAAACATGAGCCCACTCTCCATTATCAAGCTACCACCAATCGTGGGCTCCAAGAGGGCCTACACCTATTAAATTCTCTATAAAAAAAAGTAAGGGTCATCTCATTTGTCTGGTGCTAACTTAATCTCTGTTGGAGAATGTGCTTCTGTTTTTCAGATAGATGTAGATCCTAAGGAGAGAGCCACCCCATCATACCTCAAAAGGGCCCCGGCTGAAACTAAGAACAATTGCGAAACAAGCAAGGGTGCTGTTTTCTCGGTGAATCAGGTACCAGCACAAAGATGAAGGAGATCAACACAGAGAAAAATCAACTCCTACCAAACCAGAGATCCAGAAACCCAGAGGCCCCCAACACCTCATCACTGAATCAGACCAAAAATGAACCCAACATGGCTCAGGGAAATTTTTGCGGAAGAGGAGAATATCAGAGCCTCATGTTGTGTCATGATATGCAGACATTTATCCTACCCATAACTGTGGGCTAACTCCAGAATGCATGACCCATATACCTTAAAAAGGAGGGGCCAAGGGGAGAGGGTAGGTAATGCATGAGCCTAGTAATGGTACCAAATTGACTGTATTCGCTGAGTACAAAACTAATTAGTAAAAAAAAGTAAGTACATATGGACAAAGAAGTCAAAATTCTCCTCAATATTCAAAGATGTGGAAAAACTGCAAACTTTTGGCTGTCTTCTCCCTCTGCTCTTGGCATCAAATATCTGAATTAAAAACCTTTAAATACAGTGAAAAAAAAGAAAAGAAAAGAAAAGCTGAAGCCCTGAGGCTAGAGAGATGGCTCAGGGGTTAAAGGTACTTGCTTGCAAAACCTAATTGCCCGTGTTTAAGTTCCCACTACCCACATAAAGCCAGATGCACAAAATGGCACATGTATCTTGAGTTCATTCTGGTACATCTATGCTTCTATCTTTCTCTCACACATTTTGCAAGTAAATAAATAAATATGTATTTTTAAAGATGAAGTCATAATAAGCACTCATCTGCTAAAATGTTCTGATATGGACTGAGTGAGGGTTTCTGAGAGTACCCAACCAAGCTCATACCTGGTCTAACACAGGCTCATTCATTGACTATGTGCTATGTTCCAAGCATTAAAATAGACATTGTGAATAAAAAAGATAATTAATACAACTGCCTCATCAACCTTACATTTTGCCAGAGTAGAAATCCAAAATAAGAAAGGAAATCAGTTTGTACAATATTTGAAAATGAGCTGGGAATGTAGCTCAGTTCTTATAATGCTTGCCTAGCTTGCAGAATCCCTGGATTTGATCTCTAATATCACAGAAAACTGGGCATGATGGCACAAGTCTATAATCTCAGCACTCTGAAGGTAGAAACCAGAGGATCTATTGTTGAAAGTCATCCTTAGCCGGGCGTGGTGGCGCACGCCTTTAATCCCAGCACTCCTGGAAATACTGTCTTCCAAAAGTAAAGAGTAATACAAAATTTTGCACACAAATAAATTTCAGAAAGTTGGGCTGGTCATGGTGGTGCATGCCTTTAATCCCAGCACTTAGGAGGCAGAGGTAGGAGGATTGCCTTGAGTTCGAGGCCACCCTGAGACTACATAGTGAATTCCAGGTCAGCCTGGGCTAGAGTGAGACCCTACCTTGAAAAACCAAAAAAAAAAAAAAAAAAAGAAAGTCATCCTCATCTACATAGAGAGTTGAAAGTCATCCTCATCTACGTAGAGAGTTGAAAGACACCCTGGGCTATATGAGACTCTGTCTTTAAAAATTACAAAGAAAAGAACAACAACAAATAAAAAGAGTTAAAGGTCATGCAAAGCTGGTGAGGCATAGCTTGATCAGAATAATCTAGGAAGACCTGACAAGCTGATCTGTAGGAATGGAGTCAAATTTGAGGCTAGATTAGGATTCCAGGAACAGCAAGTACAGAGAGGCCCTGGAGAGGTGGGAGGAAGGAGGTTTTCGGTGTTTTTTTTTTTTTTCAGTTTAAAAAAATTTATTTCAGAGAGAGAGAGAGAGAGAGAAAGGAAGGAAGGAAGGAAGGAAGGAAGGAAGGAAGGAAGGAAGGAAGGAAGGAAGGAAGGAAGAAAGAAAAAAGGGGCAGATAGAAAAAGAGAGAATGGGCATGCCAGGGCCTCCACTCACTGCAAACAAACTTCAGATGCATCTGGCTTACGTGAGTGCTCGGGAATTAAACCTGGGTCCTCAGGCTTAGCAGCCATGTGCCTTAACGGCTAAGCCATCTCTCCAGACCCCCTTTATTCTGTTTTCACTAAAGAAAATGAAAGGAGTATCACTAGAGAAGGAAGAGAAGTATATTGGATCCTTTGCAAAAGTAATAGTTGTATTCTTTATAGTCTACAAAGTGTCACCATCCTTGTTGAATTATCTGATTATCACTCTAATCATATTATATCTTACAAGGCCTACATCGTATGGCCCTTATCGCTTGACAGTAGGTTCTCTACCTGGCAGTCACTAAAAGCTTTATAAAACATTATTCATAAACTTTTCTCTTCTGCTTGAAATTCTTCAACACCTTTTTCATCCTACTTAAAATGTACCTCTTTGGTTACTTGTTTTCTAGCAATAAAAGTTTATGAAATAGGTACTTTTCTGATGTTCCTCATTATTCCAAATGGGAGAAGGTAAGGATTCAACAAATATTTCATGAATGAAGAAATGATCTTGCAGAGTTGATGACACGCAATTGCTTTTATTTTTGACAAAAAGTTTGCTTCATAAAGAGCTTAGTGTTTGCTAAATTTTACTCCTCTTAGGTATATATTTTTAAAAAATATATTAATTTATTTGAGAGGGGGGGAGATTGGGTGCTTCGGGGCCTCTAGCAAATAATGTCCACATTCATGGACCACCTTGTGCATCAGGCTTTACGTGAGTACTGGGGAATTAAACCTGGGTCCTTAGGCTTTTCAGATAAAGTGCCTTAACCATTCAGCAATCTCTCCAGCCCCTTTGATAGCTTTCTTAAATTGGATACATATTCGAGTGCTAGTGGTTTTGAGGACCTAGGCTGTGCTAGAAACTGTTCTAAGTGATTTGTATGAATGGCCCCATTTTATTCTCACAGAGCACTATGGGTGAAGGAAGATACTTTGTCTTTAGAACTTATAGCTACTACCCTGTTGCCTCCAGTAGGGAATGTGATAATGCCGCCTGATAAGCAAGTTGACTCTAAAGCCAAACAGAGCTAAACTGAAATTTCAACTATGGCACTTATCAGTTGTGTGGCCTCAGGCTATTTAAACTCCTTGTGACTCAGTACTCATGAAAAACAGGGACAATAACATGTTTTGTAAGTTTGTTTTGAAGTGGACATAGTGGACAAAATATCTGAATAATAATAGTGAAAAAATAAAAGCTGTTCTTTCTGACTGAATAAGGGAGTCATTGGTTCTCTTGATTTGTGGGGAGATGATAGTGCATAAAGAGCTCAGCACTAATTTTTACTGTGGACAAGACCCTGTCCGGGAGATCTGGGAGAACAGCAAAAGTGCCCTGAGACTTGCGACAGACAGTCTTGTTTTACAGGTTTTCCTGTTGTTGGTCAGGGCTCCATAAAGCTTTGTGCTTTAGTTTTGTTTGTTTTTTTTTTAATTACTGTTTTAATTTGCTGTTTTTGTTAGCGCTGAAGCTAAGAAAGGTTTGGGTTAGACAAAACTCTTTTAGATAAAGTAAAAAAATACAAATCCCAAGCTGGGCATGTTGGCACACGCCTTTAATCCCAGCACTCGGGAGGCAGAGGTAGGAGGATCTCTGTGAGTTCGAGGCCACCCTAAGATTACATAGTGAATTCCAGATCAGCCTGTGCTAGAGTGAGACCCTACCTTGAAAAACCAAAACAAACAAACAAACAAACAAACAAAAAAACCCCAAAACAAATTTCAGCACTCTGGAGGCAGAGTTAAGAAGACAGCTGTGTGAGTTCAAGGCCAGCCTGAGACTACATAATGAATTCCAGGTCAGCGTGGGCTAGAGCGAGAACCTACCTTGAAAAAACAATACAAATGACAGAAGAAAAAAATGAATTTTAGTGCTGGAGAGATGGCTTAGTGGTTAAGCGCTTGCCTGTGAAGCCTAAGGACCCCGGCTCAAGGCTTGATTCCCCAGGACCCACGTTAGCCAGATGCACAAGGTGGCGCATGCCTCTGGAGTTCATTTGCAGTGGTTGGAATCCCTGACACACCCATTCTCTCTCTCTTTCTCTCTGTCATTCTCAAATAAATAAATAAAAATTTAAAAAAAACTTTAAAAAAAGAAAAAAAACGAAATTTGGTTATAATCAGAATGGAAACTTATGTGCATAAAAAAGCACAATGATACAGTGAAAACAGAGTTCAGGGAACGGCAGAAAATACTCATGAGTCATATGTCTGATAAGGGACTTATATCTATAATTAGTAAAGAATTCTTATGGCACAACAATTCACAAACACCAACTTAATTTTAAAATGGTCCTATGATTTGAATAGACACTTTTTCCAAAGGAAAAAAAGTGGTTGTAATAAGCACATTAAGATGTGCATAACAGTCATTGAAGAAAGTCTAATGAAATATTGCTTCACACCTACTAGTATGGATATCATATCTAAATATTTTATTTATTTTAATTTTTAACTAATTTTTATTTATTTATTTTTTGAGGTAGGGTTTCATTCTAGCCCAGGCTAACCTAGAACTCACTGTCTCCACACCTAGCTTAACTAATTAGGTTTTAAAATGTTATACATTATAAATTTAATAGACCACAAAAATAACAAATTTTGGCGAGGATGAGGAGAAATTTGAATCCATATAGACTTTGGTGGGAATATAAGATGGGTCAGGTATTGAAGTAAGCCATTAAAATTTTTTTCACAATGTTAAACTGAATTACCATGTGACCTAATAAACTAATATATATATATATATATATATATATATATATATATATATACATATATATATATATATATATTTAAAATGCATTCATAAAAAGGCATACTCTGATTTCCATAGAATTATTATTCACAATAGCCAAAAGTTGTAAAAATAAATAAAACCCACAAGTGCCTAGCAACTGATAAATGAATAAGCAATTGTGGTATATCTATATAATAGAATATAATTTGACTGTAGCAATGTAATGAACAATTGATAAATGCCATGCCATGAATGAACCTTGAAAACATTATGCTAAGTGAATGGAGCTGGTCACAAAAGAACACATATTTCATATTTCCATTTATATAGAATGTGCAGAATATGCAAATTTATAATGACAGAAAGTAGATTAGTAGTTGTCTAGGGTTCAGCACAGTAGTTTGAGAGTAATGAGGAGTGACTGCTAATCAATTCTGGGGTTTGTTTTGTGACTGGTAAAAAAGATTCAAATTTATTTTTTTCTTATTTGCTTGTTTGAGATACGGTCTTGTTGTGCAGCTCTGACTGGCCTGGCACTCACTTGATCAATATACCGAGCCTAAAAATGATAGACCCAGGAGTCAAACTGAGGACATTTTTATTCTATTTATTTATTTATGTTTTTTTTTGAGGTACGGTCTCACTCTAGCCCAGGTTGTCCTAGAACTCACTTTGTAGTCCTAGGCTAGCCTTGAACACACAGTGATCCTCCTTCCTCTGCCTCCAGAGTGCTGGGATTAAAGGCATGTGCCACCATGCCTGGTTAATCTTATATTTATTTATTTATATATTTATATATTTATATATTTATGAGAGAGAGAGAGAGAGAATATGGGCACTCTAGGGCCTCTAGCCAATGCAAATGAACTCCAGACTCATTCACCACCTATTGCATCTGGCTTTACATGGGTATAGGGGAATTAAACCTGGGTCCTTAGGCTTTGCAAGCAAGTACCCCAACTGCTGAGCCATATCTCCAGCCCTACTTTTATTTTTAAATCCTATGTTTACTCTACTGTGCTCAGAATATGGTAACTTTTGTTAGACTCACCCAAATAAGAACTGTCATTGCAACTAAATAAAAGTGGATGGTTGGGCAGTGGAGTTGGCTCAGCAGTTAAAGGCTCTTGCTTGCAAAGCCTAAAGGCTCAGGTTTGATTCCTCAGTACCTACGAAAAACCCATCCTCTCTCTTTCTCTTCTTCGTATCTGGTTGCAAATAAATGAATAAATAATAGGATTTTTTATTTATTTATGTTATTTTCTTTCTTTTTTGTTTATTTTTATTTATTTATTTGAGAGTGACAGACAGAGACAGAAAGAGGCAAATAGTGTGCCAGGGCCTCCAGCCACTGCAAACGAACTCCAGATGTGTGCGCCCCCTTGTGCCTCTGGGTAATGTGGGTCCTGGGTAATCGAGCCTCGAACTAGGTTCCTTAAGCTTTACAGGCTAAGCCATCTCTCCAGCCCAAATAGTAGAATTTTTAAAAGTGGATGGTTAAGCCAATTCCTAAATTATTTTAAAAGAACATGTTTGAGCCAGCCCTATAACCACAAGTGTTTAGGAAGTTGAGGCAGGAAGATTCCAAGTCCAAGGCAAACCTGGTAAGTTTAGTGAGACCTTGTCTACAAACAAAAAAGTAAAAAGAAGGCTAGAGAGATGGCTCAGCAGTTAAAAGTACTTGTTTTCAAAGCATGATGGCCTGGTTTCAATTACCCAGTTAAACAGATGCACAAAGTGGTGCATGTGTCTGGAGTTTGGTTGTAGTGGCAAGAGGCCCTGGCACACCCATACTTGTGGTGGAGATTTCAATCAAACTAAAGCCCTTTTCCTCTTTTCTGTGCTGAGTTTTTCAAAGAACCCAGATTCTAAGGTGAAACCCAGCACAACTGTATCACGGACTCCCATCCTGTGTCAGTCAGATATTTTACAAGACCAAACTATGGGTAGAAAACCCCTGAACAAACAGCTTTCTGTTCTATCACTGACTGACTGCTAAGGAATTTTCTGTTTGTGCCCCCAAATCATGTAAACTTGTAATCCACCAATAATGTAAAGAATTCAAGGTGATGTTAGACTGCTTGCCATACTGTCTACAAAACCCCTGAGCTATCAGAGCTCAGTACTCAGACTTTAGAAGTTATTCCTGCGTCCATGCTGACATGAATAAATTTTCTGATTCTCCTCTCTATCTCTGGAGCCATCTCTGTGTGACTCAGTTTCCCATAGCATACTCACACACAGTCTCTTTCTGTCTCTTAAATAAATAAATAAAAACATTAAAAAATTTTTGGTTCATTTTTATTTATTTATTTGAGAGCGACAGACAGAGAGAGAAAGAGGCAGATAGAGAGAGAGAGTGAGAATGGGCACGCCAGGGCCTCCAGCCACTGCAAACAAACTCCAGACGCATTTGCCCCCTTGTGCATCTGGCTAAAGTGGGTCCTGGGGCATTGACCCTCGATCCGGGGTCCTTAGGCTTCACAGGCAAGCGCTTAACCACTAAGCCATCTCTCTAGCCCAATTAAAAACATTTTTTAAAAAAGTAAAAAGAGACCTGGAGATATAGCTCAGTTACAGCATGTTTGTCTGTTGTATGTAAGGCCCTGGGGTCAATATCTGTACTGAATAATAATAATAATAATAATAATGGTAATAATTAATAATGACAACATAAAAGGAAACTTCTTTTGCTTTTACAGCAGGTTCCATTTCATTGAATTATTTAGTTAAATTCCCTTAAAACAATATTTTAGAGTAAATAGCAAGTCATAATAGGAAAGAACATAAAAAGATTGCATAAGCCGGGTGTGGTGGCACACGCCTTTAATCCCAGCACTTGGGAGGCAGAGGTAGGAGGATCGCCATGAGTTCGAGGCCACCCTGAGACTACATAGTGAATTCCAAGTAAGCCTGAGCAAGCGTGAGACCCTACCTCGAAAAACAAAACAAAACAAAAAAAGATTACATAAATCTAGAGCATATAGTTTGCAACACACATATTATCATTGCAGTGATTCTCTGCCTGATGTGTACATTTTAATTACTGTTTGGCACTTTCAAAATAATTGTGTCCATTTCTCACTACAAGTGAATAAAATTTAGAACTGACATGGGGAGCATGATATAGGTAGTTTTAAAATTTTCCAGGTAATTGTTATATGAAACCAGAGCTGGTATGCCTTGGTTAGCCCAATTGCTTCACTTATCAAAATATAATAACTTCTAACCAGAAACATGCTTCATATTAAATGTAGTATTTTTTTTCAAGGTAGGGTCTCACTATAGTGCCCAGGCTGACCTGGAACTCACTCGAAGGTCCCAGGCTGGCCTTGAACTTAGGATGATCCTCCTACCTCTGCCTCCCAAGTGCTGGAATTAAAGATGTGCACCACCATGCATGGCTAAATATAACATTTTTCATCTCTAAATTAAATTATAATATATGTATTTTAACAGAGGTATAGATTCAGATTCCAATATGGGTTGTTTAACATGAAATGAAAATATATAGGGTGAAATTTTTCTTAGGTATATTTTTGTCTTTTAAAAGTGAAGGCTGGGGGCTGGAGAGATGGCTCAGCAGTTAAAGTGCTTGCCTGCAAAACCTAAGGAACTCAATTCAATTCCCCAGTACCCACATAAAACCCCATGTACAAGATGGCACATGAATCTGGAGTTCATTTGAAGTGGTTACAGGCCCTGGCATGCCCATTCTCATTTTCTCTGTCTCATAAATAAATGAATAAAATATTTTTTAAAAGTGAAAACTAGGGCTGGAGAGATTGCTTAGTGGTTAAGCACTTGCTTGTGAAGCCTAAGGACCCCGGTTCGAGGCTCGATTCCCCAGGACCCACGTTAGCCAGATGCACAAGGGGGTGCACGCATCTGGAGTTCGTTTGCAGTGGCTGGAGGCCCTGGTGCGCCCATTCTCTCTCTCTCTCTATCTCTCTCTGCCTCTTTCTCTCTCTGTCTGTTGCTCTCAAATAAATAAATAAAAATAACAACAAAAAAATTTAAAGTGAAAACTAGGGCTGGGAAGATGGCTTAATGTTTAAGGTGCTTGCCTTTGAAGTAGTAGGGCTTAGGTTCAATTCCCCAGATCCCACGAAAGCCAGATGTACATGGTGGCACATGCATCTGGAATTGTTTGTAGTGGTTAGAGGTCCTAGCATGCCCACTCTCTCTCTCTCTAATAAATAGATAAAAAATAAAATAAAAAGTAATAGTTAATAAAGTGGAGACTGATTATTTGTTCTCAAAGTAAATGTAAAACAGAAAACAAACAGACCATGGCTAATAGGAGAGCTTAGTATAAGGAAGGATATTTGAGGTAGAAGTTGAGTATTATCTCCATTTGAGATATAAGGTAGTAAAACATATTTTGTTATACCCAGAATGTGAAATAAAATTAAATTCCATCCCATCTTGCCCCAGTAGAAACAATATGACCATGAGCAAAGATGGAAATTAAAAAGCATATAGGAAATTATCTTTTCCTGGGTACTCAAGTGATTACAGTTGAAGGTGATGGTGGTGCAGTTACTTCATTAAAGATATTGCTCAAAACTTTACACTCAGGCTTTATTGATAATATTAGCTATATTGATTAAATATTGGATTTACATAGGGGTTTGTATTTTCATACCCCAGTAGAGATTAGCTACACCTTTGGAATATATATATATGTTCACATACTCACACATGTAGATGCCAGAGAATAACATCAGGTGTTCTCTTTTTACTCAACTAATTGTTTCCTTAAGACAAGAGACTGTCTTAAGGCTGTTCTCAAACTAATGGGGATCCTCCTACCTCTGTCTCCTGAGTACTGGAATTAAAGATGTGTGCCACCACATCTGGCTAAAACAATTTTTGAGACAAGGTCTCATAATTCCCAAGTTGGCTTTGAACTTGCTGTGTAGCCAGGATGAACTTGAACTTCTGATCCTCCTTTTTCCAACCCCCATGTGTGGAGAGTTACAGGATTTTCCCACTACACTTAGTTTATGAGGTGATGTGCATCAAACCCAAGCCTTTATGTATGTTAGGTAAGCACTATACCAATACTCTAAAACATTTTTAAATTTAAATTTATTTACTTTTGACAATTTTGTACATGTATATAATGTATTTTGGTCATATTCATTACACATCACCTTCTCTTATACCCATTCCACTACTGCTGAACCCCTTCCTTTTTTCAACTAGTTCTTTTTCTACTTCCATGGGATTTCAAGGGGGTAACCTTATGAGTTTAATTGGGATTGCTTGCATGAGCATGAGTGGGGGTAATTTACCAGAGTACATGCAACTCACCAGTGGCTACACCAATGAAGACAAACTCTCCTTCCTTAGCAGAGCCACCATGAGCTCATGAGTGCAATGGCCATGCCATGTCTGAAGTACATTTTCCACATTACTCCTTCCCATCCTCCATTCTCCACCCTCTTACATTCTTTCCATTCTCTCTTCCATGGTGTTCCTTGAGCCTTAGAGGGAGTGGAGGGAGTGCTATAGTTTTCCTTTTTTTTTTTTTTGGTTTTTCAAGGTAGGGTCTCACTCTAACCTAGGCTGACCTGGAATTCACTATGGAGTCCCAGGGTGGCCTTGAACTCACAGTGATCCTCCTACCTCTGCCTCCCAGTGCTGGGATTAAAGGCGTGCGCCACCACGCCCAGCTATAGTTTTCCTTTTTAGGGCTAAACACTCAATAGCCATTTATACTAAGCATTTTGACCAGTTATGAATCTGCATTAACCACTGCTCACTGCATAGACAACCCTCTTTGACCAAAGTGGAGAGTATCACTAATCTGTGAGCATAAAAATAACAATTTAGATGACAATTAGACAGAACATATCCATTTAGTAAAATAACAGTAGTGGTTTTCTTCCTATGGCCTATGACTTCCTCAGTCATGAGCTTTTGACTATATTTACAGTACAGGTATTAATTCCTCCCCATGGAGTGAGCCTCAAATTCAATCATAAGAAAGGCTGGTTATCTATATGACATTAATGCCACTACTATACCAGTGAGCACATCTTGCCTAGCAGATCAGTAGCATAACCAACAAGATCCATAGCTGACTGAGACTGTTGATAATTTTTCTCCTGTGTAGTACATTTTGGCACTATGAAATCTAGAAAGCAAGGAGGAATCTACCTGTTTAAATCTAGGTTGATTATACTATTTTCTGCAACAAACATGTGTGATGCCTTTTAGCAACTACACCTACCACATTTTTTTTTTTTTTTGCTCTTTGTGGTAGGGTCTCACTCTAGGCCAGGCTGCCCTGGAATCCACTATGTCGCCTCAGGGTAGTCTTGAACTCACAGCAATCCTCCTACCTGTGCCTCCCAGGTGCTGGGATTAAAGGCGTGTGCCACCATGCCTGGTGACCTACCTCATTTTTGACAAAGGAGCCAAATATAAACATTGGTGAAAAGATAGCATCTTCAACAAATGGTGCTGGAGAAATTGTATAACCGCATGTAGAAGTATGAAATTATACCATTTCTCTCACCCTGCATAAAAG
The DNA here is from genome assembly GCA_036346955.1 of Dipus sagitta. NCBI lineage: Eukaryota > Metazoa > Chordata > Mammalia > Rodentia > Dipodidae > Dipus > Dipus sagitta. Next base: position 69,258,074 of record CM070776.1, read on the forward strand.
TCAACTGTAGGTGGATTAAGGACCTCAATATAAGACCTGAAAAAATCTAAAACAGCTAGAAGAATAAAACAGAACACTTTATTATATAGGTAAAGAAAAGACTGCCTGAATAAGACCTTAGTAGCACAGGAAATTAGATCAACACTCAACCCTTGGGACCACATGAAACCAAAAAGCAAACCATCAACAGAGTCAACATACATTTTACGGAATTGGAGAAAATCTTCACCAGCAATACCTCTGACAAAGGTCTAAAATCTAGAATCTAAAAAGAGCTTAAAAATCTAAATAATAAAAAAATCAAACAACCCAATCAAAAAATGGGGTATTGAACAGAGAATTGTCAGTGGAAGAAATACAAGTGGACATTACACACTTAAGGAGAAGTTCAACATCTTTAGTCATTACAGGAAGACAAATCAAAGCAACTCTTAGATTTCACCTCACTACAGTCAGGATATCATTCATCAAAAATTCAAATGAAGAGTGAGTATTACTGGTGGCACATGCCTTTAATCGTAGTACTCAGGAAGCAGAGGTAGGTGGATCTCTGTGAGTTTGAGGCCAGCCTGCAACTACATAGTGAATTACAGTGAGACCCTACCTCAAAAAAACAAATTAAATGAATAAATAAATAATATAATGACAACAAATGCTGGTGAGGCTGGGGAGAAAGAAGAACCCTTACCCACTGTTGGTGGGAGAGGAAACTTTTACAATCACTATTGAAATCAGAATGGAGTCTCCTGAAAAAGATGAGAATAGATCTACCATTTGATCCAGCTATAGCACTCTTGGGCATATACCCTAAATACTCCACTCTTTACTACAGAGATACCTGTTCAGCCATGTTTGTGGCTGCTCTATTCACAATAGCTAGGAACTTGAATCAGCTCAGATGCTCATCAACTCATGAATGGATAATGAAGATGTGGTACATATACACAATGGAATTCTACTCGGTGGTAAGGATAAATGAAATAATAAGATTTTTCAGGAAAATTGTTGGAGTTTAAAAAATCATTCTAAGAATGGTCACACAGGCACAGAAAAACAAACAATGCATGTATGCTCTCATTTATGGTTTATAACTGGGATCAAGTGGAGATGAGTGAAAATGGTAGAAAGTACCAAGAATATTGACATAAAACTAGAATGAGACCAATAAAGAATAGTAAGAGCCAGGCATGGTGGTGCACACCTTTAATCTCAGCACTTGGAAGGCAGAGGTAGGAGGATTGCTATGAGTTCGAGGCCACCCTGAGACTCCATAGTGAATTCCAGGTCAGTCTGGGCTAGAGTGAAACCCTACCTCGAAAAACCAAAAAAAAAAAAAAAAAAAAAAAAAAAAAAAAAATTCTAGGGAGAGAGTAGAGGAGGAGTTACCTGTTAGGTTAGGCGAGGGTCAGAATATTGGGGGTGGGAGGGGCATGGAGAGGTAGGGGGTAGTGAGGGAGGGTGGAGAGGGTATTACACAAAAGTTAAGACAACATGAATCAGTTCCACAGAAACCCTCATTTTGGCTAGAGGGAGGGGAACAGTCTGGGCAGAAGATGGAAAAAGCTTAACTTTAAAACCATGGACTCTGGTTGGTAAATCCAAGTCACAGATTTGTGTCCCCCCCCCCTCAGTGAGCTGTTGGCTAGGGAGACCCATGAGGTCCCCCAAACAATGTAGGCCATTGCCAAAACACTTGATTACCTGACAGAGCTAAAATGTAAGACATGATTGCTGAAGGCATCACAGGTTATAGTCACAGTATATCTAATACCATGCTAGAACTAAAAGGGAAACTAGCACCCTCCTGGCTAGCCCTCATAGTGGTGGAAGCCCCATGGGAGCTGCTAGAAGACAATAGTCACCAATAGCATGAGTAAGCAGGGGATCCTATAGTCTGTGAAATCAACCAGCCAGACAAGAAGTACACACTTGTGCAATAGTGGCATGCAACTTCTGCGGGTAACTAGTTGTTCTCTGATTAGGCATGGGTCCCAATCACTGGGAGAGAACACATATGTGGTACTGGAAATCAAGTCAGAATCCCATGTTCAGGAAACCCATACTTCAGAGAGAAGCCCAAACTGCTCTCTGAGGAAGAAGAGTGGGCTTATATACCAAACATCTCTCAAGTAACTTTGCATACCCCCTTTAACTCAAGCTGCTCTCCAATTGAGTGGAGAATCTTTTATTTTACAGATGGCAGAGAAAATGGAGGGGATCCAAGATCCATTGATAAGACAAGTAGATTGCTGACTGCCCACCATGAGACTTTCCACCTGTACCACATCTGCCGGTGCCCAGGAGAAATTTCAGAGGAAGCTGTGATATGAATACTCCTCCTACTGCTAGCGTGACAGCCAGGTGCAGAGTGATGGTGACAGACATGGTGGGCAATCAAAACATATCAAAGCAAGGTCCAGAGGCTCCAAAGAACTCAACACTAAATAAGACTGCCAACAGGCCTGCCATGTCTCAGAGAACATTACAGAAGAGGGGACAGAAAGATTGTAAGCGCCACAGAGTGGGTTGGAATACCCTGAGGCATGGTTCAGCTGCTACCCCATAGGGACTGACTGAAGCTCTCATGACCCTACAGTGAACACCATAACCCCCCTGAGGAGGGCCTCAGGGTAACATGAGCTTGGGTGAGGGGACATAAGGATATATCTTGTTATAATTATATATAAAATTTTAAAAAGTAGAAGAAAGGCTAGTTGGAAAGAAGAGATTCAGGGGAGAGGATGCTTGGGAGTGGGAAAGTGAGGGTGGTGGGAGGGGATTATGATCATTTTATATTTATGAAGCTTGTCAATAAAAAGTTTAAAAAAACACAACTATGTCTTGTAGAAGCAGTATTATCTACCCATGAAAGGTAAGTTTATTCAGACACTTTAAAAAAAACTTTAAAAAAGTTTTAAAGTGTTTTAAAAACACTTTTAAAAAGTATTCATTTATTTATTTGCAAGCAGAGAGAGAGAGAGAGAATGAATGGGCACACCAGGGCCTCTAGCCTCTGAAAAAAAAAAAAACCCTCCAGATGCATGTGCATCTGGTTTTACATGGGTACAAGGGAGTCTAACCTGGGTCCTTAGGCTTTTCAGGAAAGCTCCTTAACTGCAAAGCAATCTCTGAAGCCCTATACTCTTTTCTTAATTGTATTTTAATTTTTTTGAGGTAGGTTTTTGCTCTAGTCCAGGATGACCTGGAATTCACTCTGTAGTCTCAGGGTGGTCTGGAACTCAGGGTGATCCCCTTACCTCTGCCTCTCTAGTGAATGCAATAATTAAAAGCATGTACCATCCCACCCAGCCTTTAACTGTATTTTTAATTAGCTTTTGAAGTAGTAGATTTCTGTATTTCTTTCCAAACTTCCTTAGTTTTGGTTAACCCTCTTTCCACCCACGCTTCTCCCACATTTCCCCTACCCCAATCCTCACTTAAACCATTCCATCCATGATTTTCATTTCTTTATTTCTAATACTTTTTGTGGTATTCGAAATTTACGAAGATTTTACTTGGAAATGATCAATGGAGACCTGAGGCAGTTTGCTGGCATACACACACACTCAATTTATTACAATTACAGAAACCAAGAAAATTCAGTGAGGGCAAAATGTGGGAACACTTTAGCAGTTATATTATTTTGTAAGAAAAGCTGTGATATTGTAGGTTTTAACTTTAGTGTAAAGTTATATTTAGCAAGATTGAAAGTTTCAAATTTTAATTAATTTAAATCAGTGTTAAAGTTAAGCATGCTCCTACTGATGAATTGCTGCTTAGAAATTCACTGATACTCTGGCCAATTTTCCTCCCAGAGAAATTACTGAATGATTTTGCTTTTAACCTTAAATTCAGAATCCAAGCACAGTTCAATATGGAAATTATTGTTATTATTTTAAATATTTTATCTTATTCATTTATTTGAGAGAAAGAGGGAGAGACCAACCCAGACAGAATGAGAGAATGGGTACACCAGGGCCTCCAGCCACTGCAAATGAACTCCAGACGTGTGCACCATCTTGTGCGTCTGACTTACATGGATACTGGGGAATCAAACCTGGGTCCTTAGACTTCCCAGGTAAGTGCCTAAACCACTAAGCCATCTCTCCACCCTCAATATCGAAATTATTGAATGACCAGACATTAACGCATATTTGAATTAAGTTACAGTTTGTATAGAATTGTTATTTCTTAAGACTGTTTACACATGGGCTTTAGAGCATAGTGGGGCCATGAATTTCAGTACCATGTAACAGAGGACAGTTATCTAAATTAAAGCAAATATTTGTCCACAACTCATAAAATAAAAGCTAAAACAAGTAATAAAAATTGGGAGAGGGCTGGAGAGATGGCTTAACAGTCAAGGCACTTGCCCACAAAGATAAAGGACCAAGGTTTGATTCCCTGGGACACACGTAAGCCAGATGCACAAAGTGGCACATATATCTGGAGTTTTTTTTTTTTTTTCAGCAGCTGGAGGCCCTGGTGTGCTCATTCTACAGCAAGCACCTTAACTGCTAAGCCATCTCTCTAGCCCACATGCCTATATTCTCTCTCTCGTTCTCTCTCAAACAAACAAATGAAAATAAAAAAAATAATAAAAAATACATTTTTTAAAAAATTTGGAGAGCCAGGTATGGTGGAACATGCCTTTAATCCCAGCACTCAGGAGGCTGAGGTAGGAGGATTGCTGTGCGTTTGAGGCCAGCCTGGGACAACGGAGTGAGTTTCCAGTGAACCTTGGCTAGACTGAGAGATCACCTCAAAAAAACAAACAAGCAAACAAAAAAGTGGCTTAAAAGAAATGGCTCAGCAATTACAGTTTGCAAAGCCTAATGGCCTGGGTTCAATTTCCCAGTACCCACATAGAGACAGATGCACAAAGTGGTGCATGAATCTGGAGTTTGTTCACAGTGGCAAGATGCCCTGTTGCACCCACACTCTCTCTCTCTCTCAAATAAATAAAAATATATGCTTTAAAAATTGAGAGAGAGAGTATAAATGTAGCTTAACAAGGGTGCTGTTTTCCTGATGAACCGATAACAGCAGAAGGGGGAAGGAGATCAACACAGAGAAAAATCAACTGCTACCAAATCAGAGAGCCAGAGCCTCAGATGCCCCCAACACCTCATCACTGAAGCAGACCAAAAAGGAACCCAACATGGCTCAGGGAAATTTTGTGGAAGAGGGGGCGGAAAGAATGTCAGAGCCACATGTTGGGTCATGATATGCAGAGACATTTATCTTACCCCTAACTGTGGGCTAACTCCACAATGCATGACCCATATACCTCAACAAGGAGGGGCCAAAGGGAGGGGGTTGGTCATGGATGAGCCTAATAATGGTACCAAACTGACTGTATTTGCTGAATACAAAACTAACTAATAAAGAAAAAAAGAAAAAAAGAAAAGAAAAGAAAAAAAAAAAAAACAAACAAACAAAAAAAAAAATAAATGTAGCTTAACTTAGACAGTTGTTTCAGCTATTAAACTAATTAATAGCAAGATGGGTTCTTTGGAAAAAAAAATTTTCAAACATGAATATATCATACATTTGATTTCAGAAATGTTTATATTTGTAACTATATTAATTATTACATATATTATAAATAATAACTCTACATAGGGGCAAATGACTTGAAATAAACTTTGAATGTAGTAAATAAGTGAACATTATAATCTTACTTTAATTTTTCCCATTGCCAGTCAGGATACATGATATAGCTTACATTATACATTCTAATTTTTTTTTCCATTTGTGACCAAATATGGGCTTTTCAGAACCTCTTGCTGCTGTGAATGAATTCCAGACATATGCACTACTTTGTGCATCTGGCTATAAATGAGTACTGGGGAATCAAACCCAGACCATCATCAGACTTTGCAAGCAAGCAAGTACTTTTAAACACTGAACCATCTCCTCACTCCTATTTTACATTTTTGAAAAGCAAAGGATTTATTTCATTATTTTTTTCTTTTTATAAATTTTATTAATTTGCAAGGAGAAAGAGAGAGAGAGAGAGAGAGAGAGAGAGAGAGAGAATGGATGCACCAGGATCTCTTACACCTGCAAATGAACTCCAGATGCATGCACCACTTTGTACATCTGGTTTTACATATGTACTGAGGAATTGACCCCAGGTGGTCAGGCTTTCAAGTACACACCTTTAATTGCTGAGCTACCTCTCCTGCCCATAGCAAAAGAGACCAAAAATGAACCCAACATGGCTCAGGGAAATTTTGCGGAAGAGGGGGCGGAAAGAATGTCAGAGTCACATGTTGGGTCATGATATGCAGAGACATTTAGCTTACCCATAACTGTGGGCTAACTCCACAATGCAAGACCCGTATACCTCAACAAGGAGGGGCCAAGGGGAGGGGGTAGGTCACGGATGAGCCTAATAATGGTACCAAACTGACTGTATTTGCTGAATACAGAACTAACTAATAAAAAAAAAAAAAGAAAAAGTCAAATATACTTCTCAGGCTACTCATATACTATATAGCTCAGTTATTTGCCTTGTACACACAGACTTTGTTTTCAATCCTTAGTACCACAAACAAACATTATTTCATATTGGAATAGAAATATAGAAATGTCAAGAGACACATATAATTGTCAGTAGTAGTTATTCCTATAAATGAAGTAATTCTCAGAACACAAAAAGTATATGTGTATATGTTCTATTAGTTTATGGTATATTTCCACAGGAATTTCATTCATTTTAATTTTTTTTCAGGACTGGAGAGATGGCTTAGCAGTTAAGGTATTTACCTTCAAAGCCTAAGTACCCATTTTTGACTCTCCAGGTCTCACATAAGCCAGATGCACAAGATGGCACATGTATCTGGAGTTTGACTGCTGTAGCTGGAGGCCCTGGTGCACCAATTCTCTCTCTCTCACACACACATAAGTTTTCATTGACAACTTTTGTACATACAGACAATATACTATGATCATAATCCCCAACACCACTTTCTCATTTCCCCCTCTCAAAGCCCCCCTCCACTGAATCTATTCTTTACAAGTAATCTCTCTTTTATTTTGATGTCATCATTTTTCCCTATTATGCAGGTCTTATGTAGATGGCATCAGCCACTGACAAGTCATGAGTGCAGTGACCACTTTGTGTCTGGAAGACAATATTGCAAGGCACTCCTCCCTTCCTTTAGTTCTTACATTCTTTATACCACCTCTTCCACAGTGGTCCCAGAGCCTTGGGGGGTGTGATAGAAATGTCTCACTGAATACTGGACCCTCCACTCTCAGTTCTTCTCGGATTTTGATGATATTTGAGTCATCCCAGTGGCCACTGCCATCTACAAAGAGAAGCTTATCTAACCAAAAGTGAGAGTAACAATATCTGGGGATAAGCATAAGTACTTAGGGGGCAATTTGGTGAGCATAATATATACATTTAGTCAGGCAATAGTAGTAGTTTCCCCACCAGGGCTTATGACCTCCCTAGCCATAGACTTTTGGTTAGGTTTTCAGTACTGGGTATAAATGTCCTCCCATTGAGTAGGCTTCAAATCAGTGAGAGAGCACTTGGTTTCACACATAACAGATATGCCACCATTGCACCAGTTTGTACGTTTGGTCTGCCTGGCTAGCTGTAGAACTTGCAGAGTCCATTGCTTTTTTTTAAAAAAAATTTTTTTTGTTTATTTATTTATTTGAGAGCGACAGAGAGAAGGAGGCAGAGAGAGAGAGAGAGAGAGAGAGAGAGAATGGGCACGCCAGAGCTTCCACCCTCTGTAAACGAACTCCAGATGCGTGCGCCCCCTTGTGCATCTGGCTAACATGGGTCCTGGGGAATTGAGCCTCGAACCGGGGTCCTTAGGCTTCACAGGCAAGCGCTTAACCGCTAAGCCATCTCTCCAGCCCACAGAGTCCATTGCTTTTTAAGACCATTGATTACTTTTCTCCCCCTGTAGTCTGCATGGTTCTCCCCAGCGCCCTGACAGCTAGTCCACAAGGAAGAGGTTTTCAGCTCAGCTCCAGCTTGATTTTTCAGTGACCTGTAACACAAGTATGCAGAGTCTTCAGCAATATGGACTCACCAGGTAATTCTGGTAGGTAACCAAGATCCATGGCAAAACCCTGTAATGTTCAGGGGTCATTAGGTGCCTCTCTTCACGAATTTGCATGTCATCCTTGTATAGGGGCCATGCTAATCTTCTCTGTATTGTTCCAATTTTAGTATATGTGCTACCAAAGAGAGCACCATTAGAGGTTTCTCTGACCAACATCTCTATGTAAGATATACCATCCCTGACACTGGAATTTTCTTATAACAATCTATGACTTCTGAGCACATTATCCACTCCCACAGGGTAAATCTCTACAATCACTTAAAAAATTTATACATTATTAGGTGTAGAAGAAGTAGGTTTCCATGTGGCTTATTCATAGCATCTTTAATTTTTAAAACTTTTTATTGGCAACTTCCATAAATATAAACAGTATACCATGATCAAAATATCCTTCTACTACTCCCTCCTTCCCCCCGCAAGTCCCCAATCTACTGAATATCTTCTTTCCAACTAGTTTCTCTTCTATTTTGCAGAATGTTTTTTTAAAAATTAAAATTTATTTTATTTATTTGAGAGAGAGAAAGAGAGAGATGGAATGAAGGAGAGAGAAGAAGATAGAGAGAGAATGGGTGAACTAGGGCCTTAAGCCACTGTAAACAAACTTCAGGTGCATGCGCGCCCACCTTGTGCATCTGGCTTATGTGGGTTCTGTGGAATCAAATCTGGGCCCTTTGGCTTTACAGGCAAGCGCCTCGACTGCTAAGCCATCTCTTCCTTCTTTTTCTTTTGTTTTTTTTTTAATTTTTATTATAATTAATTTATTTTTATTAACAACTTCCATGTTTTTAAACATTATCCCATGGTAATGCCTTCTTTCCCCCCACTTTCCCCTTAGAAACTCCATTATCCATCATATCCTCTCCCCCTTCAATCAGTCTCTCTTTTCTTTTGATGTCATGATCTTTTACCTCTTATTATGATAGTCTTGTGTAGGTAGTGTCAGGCACTGTGAGGTCATGGATATGCAGGTCATTTTCTTTCTGGAGGAGCACGTTGAAAAGAGTCCTACCCTTCCTTTGGCTCTTACATTCTTTCTGACACCTCTGCCACAATGTACCCTGAGCCTTGGAAGGTGTGATAGAAATATTACTGTGCTGAACACTCCTCTGTCACTTCTTCCAAGCACCATGATGCCTTCTGAGTCATCCCAAGGTCATTGCCATCTGAAAAAAGAAGGTTTTCTACCAAAAGTGAGACTAGCATTTATATATGGGTATGAACATTAAGAGAAGTGCTTACTGGGCAGTTTGATGAGCATGGTATATACATTTAGCCAGACAGCAGCAGATGTTATAACCCTAGGGCTTATGGCTATCCCTATGGTAGGTTTTCAGTATCAGGGATGTATTCCCTCCCATGGAGCGTTCCTCCAGTCCAATTAAAGGGCAGTTGGTTTCCACCATGACAGACATGCCACTATTGCACCTGTTGGCTCATTTGGCCTGGCTGGCCAATTATAAGGCTTGCAGTGTCCACTGTTGAGTATCTTCACTGGTGGTATCTCTTTCTCCCATTGAACTGCATGTAGAATGGCTTCTTCCAGCTTTCTGTCAGCTGGTCTACATGGAGGAGGTTATCATATCAGTTCCAGCAGGATTTCTCAGTGGCCTTGCAGCCCAAGTATGTGGGGTCTTCAGCAATAGGGTTTTGCTATCTATTCCTGATGGGAAACCAAGGGCCTCACCAATGGCCTGTAATGTTTTGGGGGCATCAGGGACCCCCCTGTCCAACAATTCACTGGAAGGTATCCTATCTCTGGCACTGAGAATTTTCTAATAATAATCTATGGCTCCTGTGTGTTCCATTGTCCAAAAAAGTAGGTTTCCAAAAGACTTATTTATATCCTCTTAGATTTTGATTATCCCTCCCTCCAACTTTCCTTTACTAAATCTCTTCCCCTGACTTCACTTGGGCCTTTTCATCCCCATTAATCTAATCTTCTACTTACATATATACAATACCATCCTATTAAGTACCCCCCCATCCCTTTCTTTCTATTCCCTTTATATTTCTTTTCTAGCTTACTGCCCTTTGCTACTGAGTTTGTTTATTTTCCTACTCACACAGAAGTCCAGTCATCTCTATCTAGTATCCACATATGAGAGAGAACATGTGACGTTTGCCTTTCTGGGCCTGGGTTACCTTACTTAGTATAATCCTTTTCAGATCCATCCATTTTCCTGCAAATTTCATAACTTCATTTTTCTTTACCACTGAGTAGAACTCCATTGTGTAAATTTGCTATATCTTCATAATCCACTCATCAGTTGAGGGACATCGAGACTAGTTCCATTTCGCAGCTATTGTGAATACAGTGGCAATAAACATGGTTTAGCAAATATCTCCAAGGTAGTGAGATGAGTCCTTACTATATATGCCTAGCAGTGCTATAGCTGGGTTATATGGTAGATCAATTTTTAGCTGTCCTAGGAACCTCTACACTGATTTCCACAATGAAAGGACCAGATTGCATTCCCACCAACAGTGTAGAAGGGTTCCTCTTTTTCCACATCCCCACCAGCATATATGATCATTTGTTTTCATGATGGTAGCCAATCTGACAGGAGTGAGATGGAATCTCAACGTAGTTTTAATCTGCATTTCCCTGATGACTAGGGATGTAGAACTTTTTTTGTTTGTTTGTTTTTTTGAGGTAGGGTCTCACTCTAGACCAGGCTGACCAGGAATTCACTATGGAGTCTCAGGATGGCCTCGAACTCATGGCAATCCTCCTACCTCTGCCTCCCAAGTGCTGGATTTAAAGGTGTGCGCCACCATGTTGGCTCATTTTTTAAGATGTTTATATGCCATCTGTATTTCTTCTTTTGAGAACTCTCTACTTAGTTCCATAGCCCATTTTTCATTGGGTTGTTTGATTTCTTATTATTTAACTTCTTTAGTTCTCTATATATCCTAGATATTAATCTTCTATCAGATGTATAGCTGGTAAAGAATTTTTCCCCATTCTGTAGGTTGTCTCTTTGCTTTATTCACAGTGTCCTTTGCCATACAAAATCTTTGTAATTTCATGAGGTCCCAGTGGTTAATCTGTTTTTTTTTTTTTTTTTTTTTTTTGGTTTTTCGAGGTAGGGTCTCACTCTGATCCAGGCTGACCTAGAATTAACTATGTAGTCTCAGTGTGGCCTCAAACTCATGGCTATCCTTCTACGTCTGCCTCCTGAGTGCTGGGATTAAAGGCGTGCACCACCATGCCCAGCTCTTATTTTTCTATTTTATGGAAAAGTTTAAGAAGCATTGCTGTTAGTTCTTCCCTGAAGGTCTGGTAAAATTTACCAGTGATTCCATCTGGGCCTGGAATTTTTTTAGTTGGGAGATCTTTGATAACTGCTTGGATATCCATACTTGTTATAGAACTATTTAAGTGATTAATCTCATCTTGATTGAATTTAGGTAGGTCATATAAATCAAGGAAATCATTCATTTCTTTCAGATTTTCATACTTTGTGGAGTATATGTTCTTATAGTATGCCCCTATGATTTTTTGAATTTCTCTGGTATCTGTTGTGATGCTACCTTTTTCATCTCTAATTTTATTAATGTGTGTCTCTTCTCTCTTTCTTTTGGTCAGATTTGCTAAGGATTTATCAATCTTGTTTATCCTTTCAAAGAACCAACTCTTTGTTTCATTGATTCTTTGGATTTTTTTTTTGTTTCTATTTCATTAATTTCTGCCCTAATGTTTATTATTTCTTCTCATCTACTGATTTTTGGTTTGCCTTGTTCTTCTCTTTCCAAGGCCTTAAGATGAAGCATTAGGTTGTTTTCTTGAGACCTTTCTAATTTCTTTTTTTTTTCCTCAATACAATCTTAAAATATTTTTATTTATTTATTTGAGAGAGAGAGAGAGAGAGAGAATAGGTATGTCAGACCCTCTAGTGACTGCAAATGAACTCTAGATGCATGGGGCCACCCTGTTCATCTGGCTGACATGGGCACTGGGGGAAATCAAGCATGGGTCCTTAGGCTTTGAAGGCAAGCACATTAACCACTAAGCTATCTCTCCAGTCCTCAATACTACTTTTAATTTTTTTTCTTGTTTGGTTTTTTTGAGGTAGGGTCTCACTGTAACCCAGGCTGACCTGGGATTCACTGTGTAGTCTCAGGTGGCCTCTAATTTCTTAATATAAGCACTTAAAGCTGCAAATTTCCCTCTTATGACTGCCTTCACTGTGTCCCATAGGTTTTGGTATGTTGTGTTTTCATTATTCCTGAAGTATGAATTTTTTGATTTCCTTCTTGATTTCTTCATTGACCCATTCATCATTTTGTAGTGTATTGTTTAGTTTCCATGATTTTGTGTATGCTCTATAGCTTTTCTTGCTACTGATTTGTAGTTTGATTCCATTGTGATTAGATAGAATGCAAGGAATTATTTCAATTTTCTTGTATTTGTTAAGATTTGCTTTGTGTCCTAATATATGGTCTATTTTAGAGAGTATTCCATGTGCTGCTGAAAACAAATGTGTATTCCACAGCATTTGGATGAAATGTCCTGTATATATCTGTTAGGTTCATTTGTTCTATGGCCTCATTTAATCCAGATGCCTCTCTGTTTGTTTATTTTTTGCCAGGATGACCTGTCAATTCATGAGAGTGGGGTGTTGAAATCACCCATAACAACTGTGTTTGGTGTTATCTGTTACCTTAGTTCTAATAGAAAAATATGGAACACTTCAAGAATTTGTTTGTCATCCTTGCGCAGGGGCCATGCCAATCTTCTCTGTATCATTCCAATTTTTGTATATGAGCTGCCGAAGTGAGCACTCTTGTTTTTTCAAGGTAGGGTCTCACTCTGGCCCAGGCTGATGTGGTATTTATTATATAGTCTCAAGCTGGCTTTGAACTCACAGTGATCCTCCTACTTCTGCCTTTTGAGTGCTGGGATAAAAGGTGCATATTTCCACACCCAGCTATCTTCTATTTTGATGTCATCATTTTTTCCTTCCATTATGCAGGTATTGTGTAGGTAGCTTCAGACACTGTGAGGTAATGAATATTTAGGCCACTAAGACAGTATTGTAAGCACTCCTCCCTTTCCTTTGGTTCTTATATTCTTTCCTACACCTCTTCCACAATGGTCCCTGAAACTTAGATGTTGTGATAGAGATGTCTCATTTAGTGTGAAACACTCCACTGTCACTCTCAGCACTTTTGTGTGTTTTGATTTACCCCAGCAGTCACCACCATCTGAAAAGAGCTACCCTAACCAAAGGGAGTGTAGCATTAATATATGGGCATAAACATAAGTATTTAGAGGACAGCTTGGTGGGCATAACAGGGGCATTTAGCCAGACAATAGTCATATTATTTCCCCTAGGGATTGTGACCTACCCAACCATAGCATGAATTCACTCCATTGGTTTGGGTCTCAAGTTCAATCAGAAAGCAGGTGGTTTCCCCATAATAGACCATCCACCTTTGTACCAGTTGGTACATTTGGCCTGGCTGGCCAGGCAAAAAGCTTTCAGGGTGCATTGCTTGTTAACACTGTTGGTGCATATTTAATTTTGATTAATCCCCCTCCTATCCATCCTCTCCTCAATGCCCTCCCCTGAACAATCTTATTCGTCTTTTTATTTAATTTATTTTTGTATTTATGAGACGGAATCTCAGTCTAGCCCAGGCTGACCTGGAACTCACTCTGTACTCCCAGGCCTCAAATTCATGGTGATCCTACCTCTGTCTCCCAAGTGCTAGGATTAAAGGCATGTGACACCACATCTGGCATTATTTTTTTATTTTTAAAATACTTTTAGGGCTGGAGAGATGGCTTAGGAGTTAAGGTACTTGCCTACAAAGTCAAAGGACCCAGGTTTGATCCCCTAGTACCCACATAAGCCAAATGTACAAGGTGGCACATGCATCTGGAGTTCATTTGCAGTGGCAAGAGGCCCTGGTGTGTCCATTCTCTCTCTCCCTCCCTCTCTCTGTCCTGCATCTTTCTCTCTCTCTCAGACAAATAAATGAAAATAAAAATAATAATAAATATTTATTTGTGTGTGCATGCATGTGTGCATGAGAGTGTATGGGCATTCCAGGGTCTCTTGCCTCTGTAAATTAATGCAAGATGCTTTCACCACTTTTATTTTATTTTACTTATTTATTTGAGGGGGGGAGAGAGAAGGACTGGCATAGAGAAAGACAGACAGAGAGAGAGAGGGAGGGAGAGAGAATGGGTTCACCATGGCCTCCTACCTTTGCAAACAAATTCCAGATGCATGTGCCACTTTGTGCATCTGGCTTTAGGTGGCTGTGTGGGGAATTGAATCTGGGCCATCAGGTTTTAAAAACAAGTGCCTTGAACCACTGAGCCATCTATCCATCTCCCATTGGGCCATTTTTTTTTTTTTTTTTTTGCATCTGGCTATATGTGTCTTTTGGAGAATCAGATCCAGGCCAGCAGGTTATGCAAGCAAGCACCTTTCACTGATGAGCCATCTCCTCGGCTCTTTTTATTATTTATACTTTTATCTATATATTTATTTGAACATGTGTGTATGTGTGGTATGTGTCTGCCTATATAGGTTCACCAGGGTTTCTTTCCACTATTAAGGGACATCAGATGCATGTACCACATTTTTGCCACTGCCTTTACATGGATATAGGGGACTTGTAGGTGGGCTGGCAGTCTTTGCAAGAATGTCCCTTTAACCACTGAGAAATCTCCCCAGCTTTCTTTATTTTTAATTGATATAAAGCCATCTATATTTAGAAGTTTCAGTATGATAATTTCAGTGTGATACCTATATATAATGTGTAATGACTAAATCAATCAATGTAATTAATTACTGACTAAAAATTATCATTTATTTATGGTAAGAATATTCAAAATCCTCCCATTGGTATTTTGAAATTTACATTAAATTATTCTCAAATATAGTCTCCTAAGTATGTTGTAGAACACTAGAACTTATCCATATCCACTGTAACTTTGTATTTGTAAACCAACTTCTATCTTCCCTACTTTTCCCAACTTCTGCTAATCACTATTTTACATTCTAATCCTATAAAATCAATATTTACCTTTCACCAATGCATGAGTTTATGTGGCATTTATCTCTGCATTTGGCTTACTTTACTTAAAAATGAAGTCTTACAGGTTCATGCATGCTGCTACATATGACAGAATTTTATTTTTTCTACTGATGGAAATCTTTTTTTATTTTTTTCAAGGTAGGGTCTCACTCTGGCCCAGGCTGACCTGGAATTCACTATGTAATCTCAGGCTGGCCTCAACCTCATGGCAATCCTCCTACCTCTGCCTCCCAAGTGCTGGGATTAAAGGTGTGTGCCACCATGCCCTGCTGAAATATTTCTATTTCTAAATATAAGTGTGTGTGTCCTTAGGATGAGTGAGTGTCCTCTGTTTGATTTACACTGGTATTCATTTAGCTGCTCTTTTCTTTTTTACTTTTTCATTGACAATTTTCATGCATGTACATAATATTCTGTTTCTTTTTTTGTCCAAAGTATAGTCTTGCTCTAGCCCAGGCTGACCTGGAATTCACTATGTAGTCTCAAGCTGGCCTCAAACTCACAGTGATCCTTTCAACAGGCCTGTCTCATAAAGTATTTTGAGCCTAACAACCCCCATGATTTTCTCTTTAAGTTTTTAATGGGAAATTGTAATCCATGTATGTTCAAAGGTATGGACTTACTTCTGCCACTGTTTTGAACCTATTTTTGTAGATCATTTTTGAGTGTTTCCCCTTATTTTGTGTTTTGTTGTTTGTTGGTTTCTGTAGTGGTGTGTTTTGATTCTTTTAGTTTTAAATAATTTTTATATGTCTCATGGAATTTTACTTTGCCTTTCAGACCTGTGAAAACCAGTATATACTTTAAAACACTGGTTTATGCTAATAGAAGCTTAATGTTGATTATATAACAAACTATTTGCTTTTCCTGCTCCCTCATTATAAATTTGGTATCATTGTTTATTTTTATAAGATGTATCCCATTGAAAATTATTGCACCTTTTTCAGTTTTTTTCTAAGTAATGGGCCTCATACCACTCTGGTGCTACTCTGGAACTCATAGTGACCTGGAACTATAGCATAAGCTGGCCTGGAACTCAGTGATCTTTCGACCTCAGTCTCTGGAGTGCTGTGATGAAAGACATGAGCCATTACATCCAGCAAAGTTATCAGTTTTTAATTGGTTTGCTGTTTAAATTTTATACTAAACATGATTTACTCATTACCATTACATTAACAATGTTTTTTTGTTTGGTTTGACAATGTGCTTATTTTTACTAGTGATATTAATATTTTCATACATTTTGTGTTATTAATTAGTGTCTTCTCTTTTCATCTTAAATGACTCTTTAGCATTTCTTTGTTGTTTTTTTTTTTTCGAGGTAGGGTCTCACTCTAGCCCAGGCTGACCTGGAATTAACTATGGAGACTCAGGGTGGCCTCGAACTCACTCATGGCAATCCTCCTACCTCTGCCTCCCGAGTGCTGGGATTAAAGGTGTGTGCCACCACACCCGGCTAACTCTTTAGCATTTCTTGTAATGCAGATCTAATGGTGATAAACTTTCTGAAATTTTTTTTTCGGTTTTTCGAGGTAGGGTTTCACTCTAGCTCAGGCTGACCTGGAATTCACTATGTAGTCTCAGGGTGGCCTTGAACTCAAGGCAATCCTCCTACCTCTGCCTCCCAAGTGCTGGGATTAAAGGCATGCACCACCATGCCCAGCCCAACTTTCTGAAATTAATTTGTGTGCAAAATTTTGTATTACTCTTTACTTTTGGAAGACAGTATTTCCAGGAGTAGAATCTGGGGTAGGCATTTTTTTTTTTTCTTTCAGAATTCTGAATATCTCTTCATTCCCTTCTGGCCTACTAGATGTCTGTTGAGAAGTTTTGCATAGTCTTAGGAAGGTTATAAACCTGTGACAACTTACTTTTCCCTTGATGCTTTCATACTTTCTTTGCCTTTGACCTAAACAATTTGAACACTTTTCATGGTGTGGGTCTCTTTTTGATTAATTTTATTTGGTGTCCAATGAGCTTCTAGAATCTATTTTTATTCACTTTCCCAGATTTCAGAAGATTTATTATATAAACTTTTTTTGTTTAGCAAATTCCTCCAAATTGAAATATTCTCTCTTGGACAGAGGAGGGAGTCAAGAGGTTAACAAGTCTGGGGAAAAGTTTGCAAGACCCCTCTGTAAGGATATATAAAAGGTACACATTTGTGTAGGGATGAAACTGACTAGGCTGCCTGCAAGTCATGTGCGTGTACCAGAGATGCAGCTTCTGAGTGGTCATATACACTGGGGTAAGACTTTTAGTGATGCAGCTGCCTTTGAGTCATCCACTGCTCCTGTAAGCAACCCCTCACACTGCTCTGTAAGTAACCCCAGTAAACTCATTGGTTCATCAAAACCAATTTTGGTGCAACTGTACTTTGGTCTGTCATCTGTGCCTTATCTGGGGTGAAGACATAAGGATTTGTATTGCCCCAGAGGAAAAATTTCGTGTGACATGTGGCACCCAAACATCTGGCACAGCAGAACCCAAGATGAGTCTGGAAGGAGTAGTGGCACAGCCCTTGCTGTTGGCAGCAAGGCATGTAACTGAGACTGAGGTTGGGGCATCCATGGGGGAAATCCCATCATGGCCATCCTTCCCTGTGTGGTGTCCTTTCTTGTGGTGGTGGCAGGTGCACAGGACTTGCTATGGGTAATAAGACATATAGCTAAAGTTGAGCCACCTGGAAGTAGAATGTCTGTGGGGGGAATCCCAAGGTAGCCATCTTGTTCTAAGTGGAATGGGGTGGCATATGTGCTTGATAAGCGGGGTCTCCCACATGACTATGGAGATATCCTGAAAACACTAAAAGTGTGGTGAGTGTGGTGCATAAGGCAGGAGGGTGTCATCAAACTGCAGTGGAGGTGGCTTAGCCATTGTAATGGCTAATAAGGCATGCATGCATCTGAAACTGAGATGGTTGCACAGAGGAAATTTGTGTAAAAGAGTAGTTACGACTGGAAAGGGACATGTGCCTATCCTCCTGTGTGCAAAGGGACACTTGCGTGTGTAAAGGAGGAAATGCAAAGGGTGAGGGACATGACACTAGCATTTTCTGTGTTAGTCTCGGATTTGGCAGATAAATTAGAAAAAAATATAAATTAGATAAAATTAGATAAAAGAGAAATGAGATAAATGTGATAGAAGTTGTCCCTCAGATGAGATCTTTAATGGAGAGGAAAAGAAAATCCATAATAAGGGAGCACTCTGCCTCTGAACTGCTTGAGTTGGGACAGACCTTTAACGAAAACATGGAGGAACCCCTCATAGCCTGGTTTGTGAGGCTATGGGATATAGGTGCCGATAGGATCAGTCTGAGCGCTGGGGAAGCAGGAAAACTGAGTCATGTAACTGTTCATCCTCCCTTGACACAAAGGCTGTGTAACCTGAGGCAATGGAAAGGAAATAAGCCTCTCGTAGTCTAGTTCATACTAGCTGAGCCATTAGAGACAGTTGATTATCACTTGCTGAGGTTCTCATGAATATCAGAGTGGAAGACAACAGAGGCAGGAATATCTTAACTGGCGGAACTAGGAATGAGAGAAGCAATAGTTGATGTCCAGTTTGCTGGGCCTGATAGGGTTGTGTTCATAGAAGAGTTAAGAAAGAAGCTAATCTAGCAGGGCCCACGGGGCTCTTATAGGGCTTCAGTTGCTTTGTTAAGTCTCTTGGTGGGATGTGATCTCTAGAGAGGCTTTGGCTGATCTCAGTGACTTAGACCAGCATGTGAATCAAGTTTATAAAGTTTGAAAGCAATCTAGAGGAGCTGAGAGAAGTACTAAGCAGACAAAGTGTTCTGTCTGGGTAACTTGGAAGCAAATGTGGCAATATTTGTGTCAAGCTGGGGTCCCTTAGGAAAAAAAATATATAATAGCCAAAGTCTCTGAAAGTCTTTAAAGATGTAACAGTTCCCAGAAGGTATAAATGATAAACCAATGCAGGTGAAGAGAATTAAACTTGTCCCAGGGGTGGGCAGTTATGCCCCCAGAGTGTACATTTCTGTCCTTGAGGAAGGTATGCTTAGAGTAGAAATTGCTTGCTAGTTCTAGGCCAGCACAACAGCCAGGTATGGCTGAGAGAGAGAGATAACGAGCAGGGCTGCAGCCTCAGTGCCAGTCCACTGGAGCATGTCAAACCAAGGGAGTAGGGGAAGCCAACTTAAAGGGAAGGCACCATAGTAGGCTGAAGAGCAGCCTCACTCCCTCTTGTCCCTTGGGCCTGGCCAGACAGCTTGAGTAGGCCTCACTGAGCCTGTTTGGGGTGGGATATGGAAGAAACACTTACAGTAGCATTCTAGCATGAGAAAGCAGGATAGCTCATGAAAAAGTTCTGTACGTTATAAAAGGGTAGATGTGGTAGTGCCTTCCATCCACGATGATGTTCTCAATATTGCCTTTTTGAAATGTTACATGCAGCTCTTTGTGTTCACTTAGATTCTCTGTCTTTGCTGTATGTCCTGGATCTCAAAATGCAATCTTTGTTGTTAGTATAGGAGAATTGCTGTGAGTTTGAGAGTGGCCTGGGTCTATAGAGTCATTTTTAAATGAGCCTGGAGATCAGGCTGGGCTAGTGTGAGCTCTTGCCTGGATAAAGAAAGTACAAGAGGCAGATTCTTTACATGTGGCTTGGAAATCGGCAGTTGGGTATTTGTTCCTTTGTATCTTCACAACGAGGCTGAGTGCAGATATTTATCTTCCACTTTTGGGAGTAAGAAAGTAGATTTGGCAAATTCCACACATCACATTCAGGCTTCTGATACTAGAGGGATCATTTATGGAAGTAGGCCCACTAATGTACCCACCTCTGTTTTCTGTTGTCTGATGTTAATCAAGATTTAAAAACACCTTGACTTCCAGTTCAGGGATATAAGAATGATCTGGAAGTTGTGGCATTTGGTGCATGACCAAACTCCTTGCCAAAATAATTGGCAGGCCTGGATTTATATTTTGGGATAAACCAAGAAGTAGTCTCAAGATATGCTGTCACTGATTCCAGTCAGAAAAGGGTTAAATAATGGTTGCCCTATTAGTTTCTTCATGCAAGTCATTAGAAAGTAAATGAAGTACTGATTGAGAGTAAGTACTATAAGTCCCTTCTGGAGAAAAACAGAGAGACATGCACTTGACTCATTTCTATACTGTCCTAAAGTTAAGTAGTCACAAACGTGGATAAAATCCTGTTTAAGTTCCTAAGTATAGTCCCTTCTGTTTTCAGACTGATTGGTTTTGGATGGTGCCTATGATAAAAGAGCTTTAAAATATTGGCCTCTCAATGTATGTTACAATAACAGAGAATTGCATTTTATATTCTTAACACTTCTGCAAGGTGATTAAATTCCTATATGCAGCCGGGCTTTTGTATGTTTATATAAAAACATTACTTTTCAGGAGTTTCCTCTTCCAATGGGTTCATTTTTATTCTTTCTTTCTTTTTTTTATAAATTAAGAACAGACTTTATATAGATACATCATGTGTTGGTTCCCCTGATGAATAAAACATGACCTTCTTTGTCCTTTTTGATTACTTTTGGTATATATATATATATCACCTCATGCCAACATCAGGTGGACAACAACAGGAGAGTGTGTCAAACACTGAATGGCAAGGGGAAACTGGCTATAGTACCCATAAGTCTGCCCTCAACAATACACTGCCTCCAGGACATATTAATTCCCAAATCTCCATCAGCTAGAAACCTAGCATTCAGAATACCTGTTTATGGGAAACACCTGACTCAAACCACCATCTTTCACCCCTGGACCCCCATAAACTGATAACCATAAATGATGTAAAATGCAATGCATTCAGTCAGAGAGCCACAGCCTCAGAGGCCCCCAACACCTCATCACTGAAGCAGACCCAACATGGCTCAGGGAAATTTTGCGGAAGAGGGGGCGGAAAGAATGTCAGAACCACATGTTGGGTCATGATATGCAGAGACATTTAGCTTACCCATAACTGTGGGCTAACTCCACAATGCATGACCTGTATACCTCAACAAGGAGGGGCCAAGGGGAGGGGGTAGGTCACAGATGAGCCTAATAATGGTACCAAACTGACTGTAAATAAATAAATAAATAAAAAATAAAAATGGAAAAAAAAGAGTCCCCAAAGTTTTTACCAATCCTAATGATGTTCAAACAGCCCCATAGTCCAAGATCTTTTAACTGAGCCATAATACCAAAAACTCACCCCTCAAAAAAACCATAATGGCACAGAAAAAAAAAAACATTCACACTGCAAAATATGGCATTGGGCATAGCAAAGAAATATTCAACCACTAAAACAACCAGGGCAAACATCAAACTCTGTAGCTTCAAGTCCAACAACTAACCAGTGTCAATTCTCCAAGTCTAATAATTCTAACCAGTAATAAGTCTCTGGAATTCCAATTCCTCCCCTCCAGCTAGGTTACTCACAGTCCTGGAAAACTTCATCTGGGGCCAGTAGCTCTTATTAGAAGCCATCTTGTGGTCCTGGCATCTCCACTGGATCTCCACTGTAACCTATGGTCCATCCTCATGGCTCCATTGGATCACTATGCAGGCAATCCTGCTACACACTTCCCATGGCCATTTCCAAAACACAAGACCATGTTGCAAATTCAGTGACCCTCTCTTTCCTTCATTTCTTATACTCCACAATACAGGTGGGGTGCCAATTTGTTAATCCAGGAGGGAATAAAGCAGACTTTGAAGAACAGGACACTCCTTCAGTGTTCAGGCTCCTTCCAAAGACTACGCATGCTTTCTGTTGTTCCAATGCAGGTCAGCTGGTGCAATCTCAATGGGTATAATCTCTTATGCAATTGCAGCTAAACAGGCAACAGTTTTGGCCCAAAGATTTCATTTTTTTCTGTGCCATATCTCTCACACTAGTCCATTTCTACATAATGCAACCCTGCACAAATTCTCAGGACAAGGACATAACAACAAGCCTCTCATACAAACTATTTCTAGCCCAGTCCAGGCAAAACTCTTTCTCACCATCATAACCCAAACCTCACAGTCCTTTGTTTTTACTGCATTCAGGTCTTTCAACTCTGACCAGAATAGTCCATCAAGATGTGCTTACAGCACTGCATGGTGTCTTAGGCCAAGGTTTCAAATCCTTTCACATTCCTCCTGCAAAGCAATTTCAAAAGGTCAAAGCCACACAGTCAGGTTTCTAGCAGGAACAATCCCACTCTTCTGGTACCAACTTTACTGTTGCAGTCAGGTTCACATTGTTGGCAAAAATAACCGGACAAGAGCAGTTTGTGGGAAAAAAGGTTTATTTTGGCTTACAGACTTGAGGGGAAGCTCCATGATGGCAGGGGAAAAAATGGCATAAGCAGAGGGTGGACATCACCTCCTGGGCAACATCAGATGGACAACAGCAACAGGAGAATGTGCCAAACACTGGCATGGGAAACTGGCTATAATAGCCCTAAGTCTGCCTCCAATAATACACTGTCTCCAGGAGACATTAATTCCCAAATTTCTATCAGCTGGGAACCTAGCATTCATAACACCTAAGTTTATGGGGACACCTGAATCAAACCACCACATACTGGAATATCAATTTCCATCCTTTCACCCTGAGGTAGTGTCTGTCTTTAGGGTGAGGTGGGTTTCTTGAAGACAGTAGATAGAAGGGTCAATTTTTCTGATTCATCCTGTTAACTTGTGACTTTTTATGGTTTAGTTAAGACCATTAATATTTAAGGTCATAACTGTGAAGGTCAATTTGATCCCTTCCATGATGGGGTGCTTTATGGGATTTGGTGCTTTCTTGTGATTTGAGGCTGGTCTATTTTTGGATATTGGGATCTTCTTCTTGTTGGCTCTTGAGATTGGTTGTTTGGCTCTTCTGTGTGGAGTATTCCCTCAAATATTCTCTGTAGGTTTAGCTTTGTGTTCATATAATTCCAGAGTTGACTTTTATCATGGAAAGTTTTCCTTTCACCACCTATTATGAGGGATACTTTCCCTGGGTAGAGTAGCTTGGGTTGGAAGCCATAGTGTTTTATATTTTGAAGTGCTCCATTACAGGACCTTCTGTCTTTCAGGGTTTTCATTGAGAAATCTGAGGTTCTGATGTAATTCTAATGGAATTGCCTTTGTATGTAATGAGTTTATTTTTCTCTATTGTTACTTTCAGTACTCTGTCTTTGTTTTCATTGTTAAGAGTTTTAACTATGATGTGTCTTGGAGAGTTTCTTCTTTGTTCCTATCTATTTGGTGTTCTGTGAGCTTCTTGTATCGAGATGGACCTCTCTTGCAATGTTAGGAAAACATTTCTTCAATAATTCTGTTGAATATTTTCTCTATGCCTCTGGCCTGGGTTTATTCCCCTTCTGGTATACTCATGATCTGGATATTTGTGTTAGGGTATCCCACAGTTCCCTCATTTTCTGTTTGCATGATTTTTGAAGTTAGCAAAGTTTTTGGACTCCTGATCGATTTCTTCTGTCTTGTCTTCCAGCTCAGAGGTTCTGTCCTCCACATGAGTGAGCCTATTATTGAGAGGTATTTTTTTAAAAGCCCTATTTGATTTTTGTTTTCTGGTGTGTTGTTTTCTGTATCTTTTCATCTCTTTTTTGATGTACAATTTCAGGTTGAGGTCTGATTTTCTTGATGCATCCTGGAATTCATACTAGCTTTTGATCATGTCTTTATTCAGCTTGATCAGATGGTTATTGAGATCCGCATTTGTTTATTCACCATCAATTCATTTATTTCTCTTTTGGGGCCTCTCTGGTTTTCTACAATTAAGTTAAGAATAGTGACAAAAGCTGTGTGCTCTAAGAAATATACCTGCTCAATTTCATTTGTGTGATTGTTGTTTTCATTTTGTTTTATTTATTTACATGAGATAGAGGTAGACAGAGAGAGAGAGAGAGAGAGAGAGAGAAGAGAGAGAGAGAAGAGAGAAGAGAGAAAGAATGGGTGCATAGGGCCTCCAGCCACTACAAATGAACTCCAGATGCATGCACCACCTTATACATCTCGCTTTGCAGGCAAGTGGTTGGTTTTTGATGATTTGCTTCCAGTTCAGCAAATTGCTTGGTCATGGTCACATAGCTTGTTGTGTTTTCATTTTGGAATTCAATTTCTGTTGTTTTCTCCATGTTTTCATTGGAGGCTTCCATTGTGGGACGAGACATCCTTGGAGGAGATCTTTCAGTTTTCTGACTTTCAAGTTTTTATTTTTCTTTTGCATTGTGTTCTACTTATCTTGGGGTACAAGTCTTATTTTATTAAGCAGTATTCAAGTATTTGTCCTTGTAGGATCATCAGTGAGTGTTCTGTTTTAAATGTTAATCAGACTGGAGTCAGATGGGGTTATAACCACAGATGCGTAGATTGTGGGGGTTGATAGCACAACAAGTGTACCTGGGAAACTGGGAGGTAGGGAATTAACTGGAAGCTCTGGCCTACTCACTCAATGTGCACCCTCCAGGAGTTGGGTACCCAGAGACCAGTCTATCAGGAAGCTGGAGCAAAAGGCCTGCTTCTGCAGCATGCACACAGGGTTTAGGTCACCCTGTGCCAGCATCAGGGATACCAGGCTGGGAAACTGGGAGGTTGGGAACTAATCAGGAACTCTGGCATACTCACTCTATGCTTGTACCCTTTGGAACAGGGGATCTGAGAGTTGGAGACTCAGGGGCTGGCCAATCAGGAAGCCAGGAGCATGCACACAGGGTCCAGGTCACTCCACACCAGCAGCAGGAATACCGGGGCAGGGAAACTGGGACGTGGGGAACAAACCCATAGCTCTGGCCTACTCACTCCTTGCATATACCCTCCAATGCAGGGGAACTGCTTCATTTTTATTCTTGTTAATTATTAACTTTGTACTTTTATTTATTTTTATTTATTTGAAAGTGAGGGCAAAGTCAGAGAAACAGAGATGACAGAATATGAGCATGCCAGGACCTATTGCCTCTGCAAATCAATTCCAGATGCATGTGCCACATTATGCATTTGGCTTTAAGTGGGTATTTGGTATTAAACCTGGGGCTGTCAGGCTCTGAGAGCAAACATCTATAACCACAGAACAATCTCTTCAGCCCTTAATTGTTATTAACAATAATGTGTTTTTTGAGGTAGGGTCTTGCTGTAGCCCAGGCTGACCAGGAATTCACTATGTAGTCTCACAGTGGCCTCAATGTCACAGTGATTCTTCTACCTCTGCCTTCCAAGTGCTAGGATTAAAGGTGTGCACTACAACACTTGACTTTATGCACAATTTCTAACTAATATATTTTTTTCCATTGATCTAATCTGTTTGTCTCTGTTATGATTGGGCTATATCAGGTCTTGAATGGATCTTTTATTATCGGTTTCCAGCAGGTGACTCTATTGGAATATGTGTTACTAGCCAGTCTTTCACTATTGCTACAGGATGTTTTACTTGTTTTATTATTAAATTTATGTCCCAATATTTTATTTTTTGGACACTACTATTAAGAGTTTCTTTTTGGCTGGAGAGATGGCTTGGTAGTTAAAGAACTTGCCTGTAAAGCTAAAGGACCCAGGTTCAATTCTGCAAAACCCATGTAAGCCAGATGCACAAACTGCCACATACATCTAGAGTTTGTTTGTGGTGGCTGAAGACCCTGGCATGCCCATTTTCTCTCTCTCCCTCTTCCTCTCTCTTTCTCAAATAAATAAATATTTTAAAAGTTTCTTTTCCACTTTGTTCTCTACATTTTATAGAATAAAGTGGTTGGCTTCAATATAATTATTTAATGTATAGAACCCTTACTAAATTTCCATATTAGTTTTAGTATTAAAATGAATATTTTTCTTTTTACTGTTTTAGTTTATGTATTTTTATATTTTACATATACAAGTATAATATCTGTAAGTAGCCAGATTTGTTTCTTTGTTTTGAATCCTCTTACATATTCATATTTCTCTTTTCTTACTTAGTCCAATGATTTTTATATACTATGCTGACTCTCAAATAAGTCAGTTGTAGGAGTGGAAAAAAGCCAAAGAAGATGTAGGGTATTCATATTAAATGTACTTTATTTTTTATTTATTTATCTGAGAGCAACAGACACAGAGAGAGAAAGAGGCAGAGAGAGAGAATGGGAATGCCAGGGCCTCTAGCCACTGCAAACTAACTCCAGATGCATGCGCCCCCTTGTGCATCTGGCTAATGTGGGTCCTCGGGAATTGAGCCTCCTACGGGGTTCCAAAGGCTCCACAGGCAAGCGTTTAACCGCTAATCCATCTCTCCAGCCATGAAATATACTTTGATTTGTTGGTTTAAATAGTCCCAGTGGAGTTAGTATGAGAATATTGTCACAACATATAAAATCAACCATTATTCATTCACTCACCATATACCATTGTTTGTAGCATCATACCATCATCACTATGTTCTGCCTTTTAAACAGTTGTGCCCTGAAATTAACACAGAGATGTCTAGGTCTGATAATTATGGAACAGAACCAGATTATTGTTTCCTTATTCTAATTTCTGTAAATTTATTTTAGTGCAGCCTACAATAATAGTATTAGGCTTTTAGCTAAATATGCAATTTAATGAGACCAAGCCCTTTTCCTCATGAACTCCAAATACTAGCATATTTAGTCACATTTTGCCATAAAGTGTTATTAATACATTAGATTTATTTTTTGTCTCTGACTTGCAGGTGCTGGGTTTAAAGGTGTGTGCCACCACACCCGGCCATTAGAATTTTTTTTTTTCTCAAACTCCAGACACATGCACCACCTTCTGCATCTGGATTATGTCGGTCCTGGGGTATTAAACCTGGGTCCTTTGGCTTTGCAGGCAAGCACCTTAATCACTAAGCCACTTCTCCAGCCCTACAAATATTATTATATATATATTGTTTTGTTTATTGAGGTAGGGTCTCACACTAGCTCAGGCTGACCTAGAATTCACTATGTAGTCTCAAGGTGGTGTCAAACTCACAGCAATCCTCCTACCTCTGCCTCTCAGTGCTGGGGTTAGAGGCATGTACCTCCATGCCTGGCTTAAAAATTATTTTTTTAATAATTATATTTATTTGAGAGAGAGAGAGAGAGAGAGAGAGAGAGAGAGAGAGAGAGAACGAGAGAATGCAACTGTATAAAACAATATGTACATCTGGCTTTACATGGGTACTAGGTTATTAAACCTGAGCCAGCATGATTTACAAACAAGTGCTTTAATTACTGAGCCATCGCCCCAGCCTTCAAAGTTATTTCTTTTTCATGGTATGGTTTCATTCTAGCCCAAGCTGATTTGGAATTCACCATGTAGTCTCAGGGTGGCCTTAAACTCAAGGTGAACCACCTACCTCTGCATTCCAAGTGCTGGGACTAAAGGCACAAATTATTATTATTATTATTATTATGAGTTATGTACACAGTGTATACAGTCATGTTGGTACCATTGTTAGCCTCCTCTCTGTCCTTCCCCCTCCACAGGGACCCTCCTTGTTGGGTAATATAGGTCATGCATTGTGGGGTTAGCCATCAGTTATGGTAAGAGGCAATATCTCTGTGCATAATGGCCCAACATGTGGCTCTAACATTCTTTCTGGCCTCTCTTCCACAAATTTCCCTGAGCCATGTTGGGTTCATTTTAGGTCTGCTTCAGTGATGAGGTCTTGGGAGCCTCTGTGTCTCTGGATATCTGGTTTGGTAGGAGTTGAGTGGCCTCTGTGTCTATCTTCTTCACCCTTGTGCTGGTACCAGGTTTATGAAGAAAGCAGCACTCTTGCTCATTTCCCCAGTTACTCTTAGTTTCACCTGGGGCCATTTTGAGGTGTGATGGGCTGGTTCTCTCCTTAGAATCTGTGTTCATCTGAAAAAGAGAAACAAATTTAGCGCCAAATAAATCGGATAACCTTTGTATTTTTAGAGATAATTTAATAGGCGTAGGCCCTCTTGTAGCCCATGATTGGTGGGAGATTGATAATGGAGAGTGGGCTCATTTTTGGATATGGTTCTGACTTGATTCTCAGCTCCAGCTATGGATTCTGTTCCACTGAGCAGATAAGTTAGCCAAATCAAGATCAGTTGGTTTCCCACCATGGCTATGTGCCACTATTGCACTTGTGTGAGCATCACATCATATTGTTTGCTGCGGAGTAGTTTAGATCACGAGTTGCTAGGACAGATGTTGGTCATTTTACCTCAGTCGCTCCTGTAGCAACTTCTGGCACTAGACAAGCTAACTGTCTGGGGACTGACTCTCTTTCAGATTCCGCCAGGTCACTGCATTTTCTGTACCAACAGCATATGGTGTCTTAAGCAATAGGGTCTTACCACTAACCTTTGGTGGTTCATCAGGTACTCTGACAGAAATCTGTCTTCTTTTAGGAAATCGTATAGGTCTCTCTGATCAACAGCATATTGTGGATGTTAGCCACATGCTGGTACTGGGAGCTACAGGTCAGTGCCCAAGAAGAGAGGGAAGAAAAATATAAGTAATATAAAAGAGAGAGAGAGAAACAGGAGAAGATTAAGGTTAGTCTTCTTCATACTCTTTCCAGGGCCTTGTGATTCAGGTGTTCACTCTAAGGGCCTGATGGAGGTTCAATCATTTAGTTTGTCATTTACGATATAGAATTGTATGGTACCATTGCCATTTGGGTCCAGTTTTGTGTCCCCACCCCTACCCTGGCCCTCCCCCCCCTGCCACACCCACCCTATTGTCCAGTCCTTGAGATTCGTATAAGATATGTCAGCATCTTTTGTAGATTCAGTTTAGGAGCCATAGATGAGTGAGAATATGTGACGATTATCTTTCTGTGATTGGGTGAGTTCACTGAGAATGATCTGTTCAAGGTTTGAACATTTTTCTTCAAATTTCATTGTGTCATTTTTCCTTAATGCTGTGTAGACTTCCATTGTGTTTCATATACCACATCTTTGTTATCCATTCGTCTAATGATGTACATCTGGGTTAATTCCAGCTCTTAGCTATTATGAATTAAGCAGCTATATGTTAAGCAAATCTCTCTGAACTGAGGTGTGCAGCTTTTAGGATAAATGCCCAGTAAGGGAATAACTGGGCCTGTTGGTAACTCTATAGTCAACCTTGTAAGGAGTCTCCATATTCCTTTCCAAAGTGGTTGTACCATCTTACATTTCCACCAATAGTGGATAGGGGTTCCTATTTCTCCACATCCTCGCCAACATTTATTTTCATTTGATTTTTTTTAATGTTTGTGATCCTGGGATAAAGTGGAATCTAATGATTGTTTTAATTTGCATTTCCCTGATGATTAGGGATGATGAACATTTTCTTAAGTGTGTGTTGCCATTTGTATTTCTTTCTCTGAGAAATGCCAGTCTAGTTCTTTGCTTTTGTGAGTGTGTTGTTTGACTTTTTATTGTTTAGGTTTTTGAGTTCTTTGTAGGTTCTAGAAATTAGGCCTCTGTCAGTTGGATAGCCAGCAAATATTTTCTCCCATTCTGTGGGTAATCTATTGGCTCTGTTTATTGTATGCTTCTCTGTGAAGAAACTTTTCATCTTCAGGAGATCCAAATGGTTGAGTGAGGGGCTGGAGAATTGGCTTAGTGGTTAAGTGCTTGCTTATGAAGCCTAGGGACCATGGTTCGAGGCTTGATTCTCCAGGACCCACGTCAGCCAGATGCACGAGGGGGCACACGTGTCTGGAGTTCATTTGCAGTGGATGGAGGCCCTGGCATGCCCATTCTCTCTTTCCCTCTCTCTCTCTCTCTCTCTCTCTCTGTCTATCTCCCTCTTTCTCTCTCTGTCTGTCACTCTCAAATAAATAAATAAAAATTTAAAAACCAAATGGTTAAGTGATTGTTTAAGATCCTGTGCTACTGGGGTTTTGTTCAGGAAGTCTTTTCCCATTCCTATATAATGGAAAGTTTCAGTCTTATATTGATGTCTTTGGTCTATTTGGACTTGATTGTTGTGCACAGCGAGATGTGTGGATCAAGTTTCAATTTCCTGCATATGGTTATCCAGTTTGTCCTGCACCATTTGTTGAAGATGGTATCTTTTTGCCAGCCTATATTGTTAGGGCTTTTGTCAAATATCAAGTAGCTGTAGTTACTTGACCCAAAGTCTGGGTCCTAGATTCTGTTCCATTGGTCTATATTCCTGTTTTTATGCCAGTACCATGCTGTTTTTATTACTATGGCTTTGTAATATAGCTTTAGATTAGGTATGGTGATGCCTCCAGAGGTGTTTCTTTTGCTGAGGATATGCTTGGATATGCAAGGCCTTCTACCTTTCCATATGAATTTTGATATCATTTTTTCTATCTCTGTGAAGAACAATGTTGGGGTTTTGATTGGAATTGCATTAAATCTGTATATTGCCTTTGGTAGGATTGCCATTTTCACAATGTTAATTCTGCCTATCCAGGAGCATGGGAGGTCTTTCCATTTTCTGAAGTCATCCTGAATTTCTTTCTTGAGTATTGTTATGTTTTCATTGTATAGGTATTTCACATCCTTGGTTAATGTAATTCTAAGGTATTTAGGTTTTTTGTTGCTATTGAAAATGGGACAATGTAACTTATCTCTTTCTCTGTATCTTTTTCTTTTACCTATAGAAAGGCTATTGATTTTTATTATTTATTTATTTATTTATTTATTTACTTACTTACTTATTTATTTGAGGTAGGGTCTCACTCTAGCTCAGGCTGACCTAGAATTCACTACGGAGTCTTAGGGTGGCCTTGAACTCACAGCAATCCTCCTACCTCTGCCTCCCAAGTGCTGGGATTAAAGGCATGTGCCACCATGCCCAGTGAAAGGCTACTGATTTTTGTGCATTGATTTTGTAGCCTGCTACTTTGCTGAAGGAGTTAATTACCTTTAAGCATTTTGAGATGGAGACTCTCTTTTTCCTTATGTACAGAATCACATCATCTGTGAATGGAGCTAACTTATTCCTTTCCAATCTGTATCCCTTTTATGTCTTTCTCCTGTCTTATTGCTTGAACTAGGACTTCAAGTACTATATTGAAGAGCAAAGGTGAGAGTGGACACCTCAGTCTTGTTCCTGATCTCAATGGGAATTCTTTCATTCTCTCTCCATTAAGTATTATTTGTGTTTTAGGAGCTTTATATTTAGCCTTTATTATGTTGAGGTATAAACCGTCCATGCCAATTGTCTCCAATGTTCTTTTTTTTTTTTTTTTTTTTTTTGGTTTTTCGAGGTAGGGTCTCACTCTGTCCAGGCTGACCTGGAATTAACTCTGTAGTCTCAAGGTGGCCTTGAACTCATGGGGATCCTCCTACCTCTGCCTCCTGAGTGCTGGGATTAAAGGCATGTGCCACCACACCTGGCACTCTCCAATGTTTTGATCAATAAGTGATGTTGTATTTTGTCAAAGGCCTTTTCGGCATCTATTGAAATGATCATGTGGGTTTTGTGTTTAAGCTTAGTTGTGTGGTGTGTTACATTGACAGATTGTTGTATGTTGAACCACCCCTGTGTTCCTGGGATAAAGCCTACTTGATCAAGGTGGATAATGCTTTTGATGTGTTGTTGGATTTGATTTGCAAGGATTTTGTTCAGGATCTTTGTGTCTAAGTTCATCAGGGAAATAGGCCTGTAGTTTTCTTGTGGCATCACTGCATGGTTTTGGTATTAGTGTGGTAGTAGCTTCATAGAAGGAGGTGGGGAGCTTTTCCTTTCTCTGATTGTGTGGCACAGTTTGAGAAAAATTGGTTTCAGTTCTTCGATGATGGTTTGATAGAATTCAGCTGAGAAGCCATCTGGTCCTGGACTCTGCTTTTGGGGGACGTTTTTGATTACTTTTTCAATGTCATTGGGTGTGATAGGTTTGTTTAGGAGCTTAATCTTCTCTGAGTTTATCTTTTGTAGGTGGTATGTGTCCAGGAATTTGTCCATTTCCTCCATATTATCCAGTTTTGTAGAATAGAGGTTTTTGAAATAAGTCCTGAGGATTCTCCCAATTTCATTTATGTCTGTTGTGATCTCTCCTTTTTCATATCTAATTTCGTTAATTTGAAACATCTCTTTTTTTGCTTGATCATATTGGCCAGGGATTTGCCAATCTTCTTTATTTTTTTCAAAGAACCTGCTCTTTGTTTCATCAATTTTCTTAATTGTTTTCTTAGTTTCCAATTCATTAATTTCTGCCCTGATCTTAATTATTTCTTTCCATCTGGAGCTTTTTGGGTTGGATTCTTCTTGCTTTTCTAGTGCCTTGAGGTGGATGGTAAGGTCATTGATTTTTGATCTCTCTATCTTTGTTATGAAGGCATTTAGTGCTATGAATTTTTCCCTGAGGACCACCTTCATTCTGTCCCATAAGTTTTGGTATGGTGTTTTCTCATTGTCTTTCATTTCTATAGATTTTGCAATTTCAGTTTTTATTTTGTCCACTACCCATTTATTGTTTAACAGTTTGCTGTTCAGTTTCCAGGAGCTGATGGGATTCCTGGAGCATCTTTTATTGTTAATTTCTAGCAATACAGCATTGTGATCTGATATGCAGGAAATTATGTTGATCTTCCTAAATATATGGAGGCAGGCTTTGTGCCCCAGTATATGATCTATCTTAGAGAAGGTTCCACAGGTTGCTGGTAAGAATGTTTAGTTCATGGATTTGAGGTGAAATTTTCTGTAAATGTCCATTAGGTCTATATGTTCTATGGTTTTGTTGAGCTCTCTCACTTCCCTGTTGAGTTTCTGTTTGGATGATCTGTCTATTACTGATAATGGTGTACTAAAGTCTGCAACTATGATGGTGTTGGTTGTTATTTCTGTTTCATTGTCAAGTAAGTTTTGTTTTATGAATTGTGGCACCCCTGTGTTTGGTGCATAAAGATTTATGATTGTGATATTCTCTTGTTGGATCATTACCTTGATCAGTAAGAAATGACCTTATTTTTGTTTTTGGTTACTTTTGGTTTGAAGTCTATTTTATCCAATATTAGTATCACTATGCCTGATTCTTTCTTATTCGCATTTGCTTGGAATATCATTTTCCACCCTTTCACCCTGAGGAAGTGTCTGTGTTTAGTGGTAAGTTGGGTTTCTTGAAGAAAACAGATCAAGGAGTCTAATTTTCTGATCCACCCTGTTAGCCTATATCTCTTTTTGGTTGAATTAATGCCATTAATATTTAGGGTAATGGCTGTGAGATTTTGATTTGACCCCTACCATATTGTGTTGGTTTATGTGGTTTGGTGTTTTCTTGGACTTTGTAGCTTTTTGTGCCTTCTCTGAGTTTGTTTATTTTGATGTGCTTCTTGTAGGCACTTGAGGTTGATTATTTGATTCTTCTGTGTGGATAATTTCCTGAAGTATTCTCTGCAGGTTTGGCTTTGTGTTCATATAGTTGTAAAGCTGAGTTTTATTGTAGAAAGTTTTTCTTTTATCATCTATTATGAGAGATACTTTTGCTGGGTATTGTAGTCCAGGTTAGAAGCTGTAGGTTCTTAAACTTTGTAGTGTTCCATTCCAGGCCCTTCTGGCTTTCAGGGTTTCCATTGAGAAGTCTGAAGTATTTCTGATGGAGTTACCTTTAAATGTAATGTGTTGTTTTTCCCTAGTTGTTTTAAGGATTTTCTCTTTGGTATCACTTTTTAGAGTCTTAATGAGTTTCTCCTTTGGTCCAGTCTGTTTGGAGGTATGTTAACTTCCTATAACTTGATGGGCCTTTCTTTTGAGAGAGCAGGAAAGTTTTCTTCAATATTTTCGCTGAATAAGTTCTCCATGACTTTGGTCTAAATGTCTTCCCCTTCTGGTATTCCTATGATTTGAATGTTAGGATGTTTAAGGGTTTCACTCTAGCCCAGGCAGATTTGGAATTCACCATGTAGTCTCAGGGTTGCCTCAACTCATGGCGAACCTCCTACCTCTGCCTTCTTAGTGCTAGAACTAAAGGCACAAATTATGAGTTTTTGAAAAAATTACTTTATTTATTTGAGAGAGAGAGGGAGAAGGGAAAGAATGAGTGCACCAGGACCTTGAGCCACCGTATATGAACTCCAGACACATGTGCCACCTTGTGCACCTGGCTTACGTGGGTCCTGGGGAATTGAACCTGGGTTCTTTGGCTTTGCAGGCAAACACCTGCTAAGCCATCTCTACAGCCCAAAAATTATTTTTTAAAATAAAAGGATTTGTGCTGAAGGGATGGCTTAGCAGGTAAGGTGTTTTCATGCAAAGCCAATGGACCCAGGTTCAATTCCCCAGGATCCACATGCACCAGATGCACAAGGGGGCACATGTGTCTTGAGTTCGTTTGCAGTGGCTGGAGGCCCTGGCACACCCATTCTCATTCTCTAACTCTCTCTCTCTCTCTCTCTCTCTCTCTCTCTCCCTCTTTCTTTGTCAAATAAATAAATAAAAATAAAATATTTTTAAAAATAAAAGGATTTACAACAAAAGAATAAACTCAAGCACAAACTGTCACTTATACCAGTTCAATCAATGTCACATCATAGGCAATATGATTCAAATTAAGATAGTAATGAATTTATGCTGGGTGTGGTGGCACACACCTTTAATCCCGGCACTTGTGAGGCAGAGGTAAGTGGATCACCATGAGTTCGAGGGCACCCTGACACTACAGAATGAATTCCAGGTCAGTCTTGGCTAAAGTGAGATTCTATATTGAAAAACCAAAAATAAAAAATGAAAAGATAGTAATGAGCTGACTAAAGCTGAATATCACTATGTATACTATGCTTTGATTTTCCACTTAGGTGATAGAAGTAACACATCCCCACAATTGCTATGTTTTACTTTTTTGATATTTGAAATTTTTAAATGAAATTCAAGAAAGTTAGTAGCATGTCATTCTACAAGAAAAGATTTACAATATTTAATATAAATGATCTGGCTGTCAGTTGTGATGAAGTACATTTAGATGGTACTGCTATTTTTAATCACTTTGAAGTTTATTGACTTGAAATGTGAGATGACTCTATGCTGTCAGAAGTTTTCATTTGTTTCTGAAATTCATAATGAACTTATTTTAATAAGGAATTCTACAATAACATGGCATTTTATATTTTTTTATATAAATAGTTGAGTAGTTTCATAGACACACTAAAATAATATCAACAACTTAGAATGACAAGCTATGATGGTTGATTTATGTGCATTATATTATTAAAATTTCAATGAATATTTTTATATTGAGAAAAATCTTATCATAATGTGTTTTCTTTCAGTAAGTGAAGATGACACAGAGGGTGCTGGGGGTAATTTTTCCTTGCTTTAACAATAATTTAGTTTGGGCTGTGGTACATGAAATCCAGAAAAGAAAGAGGTTGAAAGCAGTGTTCCTACTCAGATTTTATGGTTTATGGGTCCATGCCTTTAATCCCAGCACTCAGGAGGCAGAGATAGGAGGATCAGTTTGAGTTTGGCCAGCTTGAGTCTACATAGTAAATTCCACGTCAGCATGGGCTAGAGCGAGACCTTACCTCAAGAACCCCCCCCCCCCAAAAAAAAACAGTTGTCATTAACTGCATTATTGCAAAAATATAATAATTAAAAGTTGAGACTTCCGGCCAAGATGGTGACCACCTAACTGCACCGCACATCCCTAGGAAAGAAAGGCAAGACATTAAGGGTTCACTGGTTCTTTTAAGGGAGAACAATCTCCAATAGATTGCCACTGAGAGGGCACAGAGGGGAAAAAACAGGGAATTGCTGATTCCCTCACGAGCAGGTAGACCACACCTCCCCTCATGCAACCACCATACCCACAGTCCCAGCTTCAGGAAACAACCTCACTTACTGTAGGAAAAGGGTCCCAGGCCAACATAGTTCCACTTGCCTCACTGCACAGGGGTGATTGCCCTGCTACCCCTGCCCACGAGTGACCTTGGGCAAGCTACGCCCCCTGGCCCATTGGAGCTCAGGCTCCTTTGATGAATTTCCCTGCCAAATGGTGCTACAGCGCCAATCCCTGCTTGTGCAAGCTTAGCCTGCTCGGCCCATTTTCTCACTTACTGATTGGGCTGCCACACATTCACGCACGAGTCCAGTCCCATTGCAACTCCCCATGTGAGCTCAGACTGTCTCTGTCACTTGTGCTAGCTCAGGTGCCATCCCCTCCCTATCCGCCATGCTTGCCGACTTCCATTGTCCAGTTGCGTGTGAGCTCAGACTGCTTCTGGGTCCCAGTGTTCCACCACGCCAGAGTTTTGGGCGACTTCAGTGCTTGGTGCCTCAGCATCCCTCCTAGTGTGAGCACAGGGAGCTATGGTGCATTACTGCGTGAGAGCCCAGGCAGCTTTGGCAAGTGAGAGACAAATCCTAGGCTGCTTGGCAAACTGTCTCAGGCTGCTTCAGCTTCCCATTGTGCTTGAGCCCAGGCTGGTCCACCCACCTATGTGCCCATACACTGTCATGGGCAGAACACAGCGCAAAAGAAATAACATGAAAAAATCAAATGCAAGAAAATCCAGTTAGATCACCCAGTCCTACAATGAACATCTCTAATCAAAACATGGAAGAGTCATTAGGATCAGAACACCAAAATGAAGCAATGAGCAATGCAACCCTGACCAAGCTACTGGTAGAACTTGCAAAAAGCAATAAAGGACCGATAATCATGTGGATGCTGCCATCACTAGACTAGACCTAATAGATTAGAAAATGGAAGGGGTTCAAATACAGTTAAGAGATATGAGGGAGAGTGAAAAAAAAGAGGACCTCAAAAATAAGCTGGCGATGCTAAATGAAGACATAAAGAAATGCAAGGATGAATTCCAAGAAGCATCAAGAAAATCAGAAAATGATGTGAAAAGGGAGCTTGACAGAGAGATGGAAATAATACATAGGAAAGTAATAGAAAATGCAAACCTAATTGAACAAGTCCAAAACTCTCTAGAAGCTCTCAAGAATAGAGTCAGCCATGTGGAGGATAGAAACTCTGAAGTGGAAGACAAGATGGAAGAAACAGTTCTAGAGTTCAAAAATTTCAATAAGTTCAAAAGTTTCTGTGAACAGAACATGAGGGAATTGTGGGATACACTTAAATGTCCTAATATCAGGATCATTGGAATACCAGAAGGAGAAGAAATTCAGACCAAAGGCATGGAGAACTTATTTCACAAAATAATTGAAGAAAACTTCCTGAGTCTCTTAAAAGAAAGGCCCATCAGGATACAAGAAGCCAACAGAATTCCAAACAGACTGGACCAAAGAAGAAACTCTCCAAGACATATTGTCATTAAGACTCTACATACTCTCACCAAAGAGAAAATCCTAAAAGCAGCTAGGGAAAAGCAGCACACTACTTTTAAAGATAACACCATCAGAATTACTCCAGACTTCTCAATGGAAACCCTGAAAGCAGAAGCGCCTGGGATGAAACACTGAAAATTCTAAGAACCTATGGCTTCCAACCTAAATTGCTCTACCCAGCAAAAGTATCCTTCATAATAGATGGTAAAAGAAAAACTTTCCATGACAAAACTCAGCTTTACAATTACATGAACACAAAACCAAACCTACAGAGAGTATTTCAGGAAATTCTCCACAGAGAAGAAACAAATAATCAAACTCAAATGCCTACAAGAAACAGATCACAATAACCAAACTCAGAGTAGGCACAAAAATCTTCAAAGTCCATGAAAACACCAAACTGCATATACCATCACAATGTGGCAGGGATCAAATCAAATCTAACAGTCATTACCCTAAATATTAATGGCCTTAATTCACCTTAATCACCAATCTAACAGGCTGGATCAAAAAATTAGACTCCTGTCTGTTGTCGTCAAGAAAATCACCTCATCACTAAAGACAGACACCTCCTCAGGGTGAAAGGGTGGAAAACAATATTCCAAGCAATTGGGAATAAGAAACAAGCAGGTGCAACTATATTAATATCAGATAAAATAGATTTCAAACCAAAAATAATCAAAAAAGACAAAGAAGGCCACTTCCTACTTATCAAGGGAACAATCCATCAAGAGGATATTACAATCATAAATTTGTATGCACCAAACCCAGGGGCACCACAGTTTATAAACCAAAACCTACTTGACAATAAAACAGAAATAAGCACGAACACCATCATAGTTGGGGACTTCAATACACCATTATCAGTAATAGACAGATCATCCAAACAGAAACTCAACAGGGAAGTAACAGAGCTCAACAAAACCATAGATCACTTAGGCCTAACGGACATCTACAGAACTTTCCATCCCAAATCCACAGACTACACATTCTTCTCAGCAGCCCATGGAACATTCTCTAAAATAGATGACATACTGGGTCACAAAGCCTGCCTCCACATATTTAGGAAGATTGACATAA
Organism: Dipus sagitta; assembly: GCA_036346955.1. Lineage (NCBI taxonomy): Eukaryota > Metazoa > Chordata > Mammalia > Rodentia > Dipodidae > Dipus > Dipus sagitta. Next base: position 69,296,484 of record CM070776.1, read on the forward strand.
TTCCCTACATGATATCAGATAACAATGCTATATTACTAGAAATTAACAACAAAAGACCCACCAAGAATCCCAAAGGCACCGGGAAACTGAACAGCACACTTTTAAGCCATAAATGGATAGTGGATGAAATAAAAAATGAAACTGCAAAATTTCTAGAATTGAATGAAAATGAGAACACATCGTACCAAAACTTATGGGACACAATGAAGGCGGTCCTCAGGGGAAAATTCATAGCACTCAATGCCTTTATAACAAAGACAGAGAGATCACAAATCAATAACCTAACCATCAACCTAAAGGCACTGGAAAAGCAAAGAAAATCCAACCCAAAGAGCTCCAGAAGGAAAGAAATAATTAAAATCAGAGCAGAAAATAATGAATTCGAAACAAAGAAAACAATTAAGACAATTGACAAAACAGAGCTGGTTCTTTGAAAAAAATAAACAAGATTGAAAAACCCCTGGCCAATTTGATCAAGCAAAAAAAGAGATGCTTCAAATTAACAAAATTCAAAATGAAAACGGAGAGATCACAACAGACATCAGTGAAATTGGGTGAATCATCAGGACTTATTTCAAAAATACCTACTCCACAAAACTAGATAATGTGGAGGAGATGGATAAATTTCTGGATGCATACCTCTATCAAAGCTAAATTCAGAGCAGAGTAATCTCCTAAATGGACCTATCATACTCATTGAGATTGAAAAATTAATTTAAAAAATTCCCCAAAAAGAAGAGTCCAGAACCAGATGGCTTCTCAGCTGAATTCTATCAAATCTTCATGGAAGAACTCGAACCAATCTTCCTCAAACTGTGCCACACAATTGGAGAACAGGGTAAGCTACCCAACTCCTTTTATGAAGCTAGTATCACCCTGATTCCAAAAACAGGCAGAGATGGCAAAAGAAAAGAAAACTACCGGCCTATTTCCCTGATAAACTTAGATGCAAAGATCCTGAACAAAATCCTTACAAACCGAATCCAACAACACATAAAATGCATTATCCACTTTGACCAAGTGGGATTCATCCCAGGAACACAGGGGTGGTTCAACATACAGAAATCTATCAATGTAATACAACACACAAACAAGGTTAAACTCAAAAACCACATGATCATTTCAATAGATGCAGAAAAGGCCTTTGACAAGATACAACATCACTTCATGATCAAACCATTGGAGAGAATTGGCAGGGTTGGTTCATATCTTAACCTAATAAAGGCAATATACAAAGCTCCTAAGGCCCAAATAATACTTAATGGAGAGAGACTGGAGGAATTCCCATCAAGATCAGGAACAAGACAGGGTTGTCCACTCTCACCTCTGTTCTTCAATATAGTACTGGAAGTCCTAGCTCAAGCAATAAGACAGGAGAAGGTAATAAAAGGGATACAATTTGGAAAGGAAGAAGTTAAGTCAGCTCTATTCGCTGATGACATGGTTGTATACATAAGAGACCCGAGAGACTCCATCCCAAAACTCCTGAAGGTGATTAACTCCTAAAGCAAAGTAGCAGGATACAAAATCAATGCACAAAATCAGTAGCCTTTCTATATGCAATTGACAAAGATACAGTGAAAGAAATAAGGGACATGGTCCCATTTTCAATAGCAACAACAACAACAAAATACCTTGGAATAATGTTAACCAAAGAAGTGAAAGAGCTATACAACGAAAACATAAACACACTCAAAAAAGAAACTGAGGAGGACTTTAGAAAATGGAAAGACCTCTCATGCTCCTGGATAGGCAGAATTAACATTGTGAAGATGGCCATCCTACCAAAGGCAATATACAGATTTAATGCAATTCCAATTAAAATCACAACAGTGTTCTTCACAGAGATAGAAAATTTCATAAGGAAAGGTAGAAGGTTTTGCATATGCAATCGTATTGTCAGGAAAAGAAATACCTCTGGAGGCATCACCATACCTGATCTAAAGCTATATTACAAAGCCATAGTAATAAAAACAGCATGGTACTGGCACAAAAACAGGAGTATAGACCAATGGAATAGACTTGAGGACCCAGACTTTGGGTCAAGCAACTATAGCTACTTGATACTTGACAAAGGCCCTAACAATATAGGCTGGAAAAAAGACACCATCTTCAATAAATGGTGCTGGACAAACTGGATGACCATATGCAGGAAATTGAAAGTTGATCCACACATTTCCCCATGCACTACACTCAAGTCCAAATGGATCAAAGACCTCAATATAAGATCAGAAACTCGACTACTACTTTAAGAAAATTTAGGAAGTACTTTCCATGATATAGGAATGGAAAAAGGCTTCCTGAACAAAACCCCAGTAGCTCACGATCTTAAACAGTCACTCAACCAATGGGATCACATGAAGCTGAAGAGTTTCTGTACAGACAAGCATACAATAAGCAAAGCCAATAGCTTACCCACAGAATGGGAGAAAATATTTGCGGGTTATCCAACTGACAGAGGCCTAATCTCTAGAATCTACAAACTCAAAAATCTAAACAGTAAAAAGTCAAACACCCCTCTCACAAAATGGAGCAAAGAGCTGAACAGGCAGTTCACAGAGGAAGACATAAATGGCAAACATACACTTAAGAAAATGTTCATCATCCCTAATCATCAGGGAAATGCAAATTAAAACAACTATGAGATTCCACCTTAACCCAGTAAGGTAGCAAACATCAAAAAATCAAATGAAAATAAATGCTGGTGAGGATGTGGAGAAGTAGGAACACTCATCCACTGTTGGTGGGAATGTAAGATGGTACAACCACTTTGGAAAGCTATATGGAGACTCCAGAAAAAGCTGACTATAGAGATACCAACAGACCCAGTGATTCCCTTACTGGGCATCTACCTGAAAACCTTCAAAACACAGGCCAGAGAGATTTGCTCAACCATGTTTGTAGTGGCTCAATTCGTAATAGCTAAGAGCTGGAATCAACCCAGATGTCCATCACAAGAAGAATGGATAACTAAGATGTGGTATATCTACACAACGGAATTCTATACAGCAGTAAGAAAAAAATGACACAATGAAATTTGAGGAAAAATGGTTAAACCTAGAACAGATCACTCTCAGTGAACTTACCAAATCAAAAAAAAAAAAAAATCGCCACATAGTCTCACTCAGCATTATGTTTTGGCAACTGGAAGATCATCACTGTATGCTCTTACGAGGTAGGGTTTCACTGTAGCTCAGGCTGACCTGGAATTCACTATGTAGTCTCAGGGTGGCCTCGAACTCATGACGATCCTCCCACCTCTGCCTTCCGAGTGCTGGGATTAAAGGCATGCACCACTACACCCAGCCCCATCCATTTTTTAACACTATATAGATAAATACATAACAGAAAACTGAATTTTGTCATATAATTTATGATGTGATATTTTGCTTTTGTTATGAACATAAGCTCAAGTAGGTTTAAATATAGCTTGATCAGGTACAGTTACAACACTTTTCATTTAACAAGCAGAGAAAACTCATTAAATCTCACCAGGTGACTTGCAGGGCTTGTCTGAAAATGTATGTCATAATGTAAAAAAAATAATAAAATGGTACTTACTGGATGATTACCTCTGAAGTTAGTAAGCATAGGTAGAGAATTTTGATTTAGCATAAACACAAAAGAAGCAGAGAAACAGATTACTTGGAGAGGAATGGCCTAAGTGAGGTCAGGGAAAGAGATTGAGTAAAAGAAGGGTGGGGGAGGGTTAATCAAAATTCAAGATATTGCAAATAACCCATATGAAAACTTACTTTTTTGGATAATGTCACACCCAGAAATCATAGACTGTTATTAGAAAAACTTCAGTGCCAGGGATGGGATGCCTTCCAGTGTTATTGGCCAGAGAGGTCCCTGTTGCACCCAAAACATTACAGGTTATTGCCAAGGTTCTTGATTTCCCACCAGAAATAGATGGGAAGACCCTATTGCTGAAGATTCCACATGCCTGGGCTGCAATGTCACTGAGAAATCAAGCTGGGACTGAGCTGAAATCCTCATCCCTATAGACAAGCTGACAGAAAGGTGGAAAAAGCTGCAAAGCATGCAGTCATATGGGAGACAGAAACCATCAGTGGTAAAAACAGTGGACACTGCAAGCCTCAAGTTGGGCTAGCCAGGCCAAATGAGCCAACGGGTACAATAGTGGCAAGTGTGTTATGGGGAAAACCAATTGCTCTCTAATTGGACTGGAGGCCCTCTCTATGGGGTGGAATACATGCCTGGTACTGAAAATCTAATCAAAAGCCTATGTGGGGGGAGGTTATGAGCATTAGGAGTATAACACCTGCTCTTGACTGGCTAAATGCATATATTATGCTCACCAAACTGCCCTGTAAGCACTTAACATAATGTCCATGCCCATATATTAACGCTATCCTCACTTTTGGTTAGAGAAGCTTCTCTTTTCAGATGGCAGTGATCACTGGAAAGACCCAAATGCACCATAGTGCTGAGAAGAAGTGATGGAGCAGTTTTCAGCAATGAAACATCTCTGTGACACCCTCCAAGGCTCAGGGTACATTGTGGAAGAGGTGGAATAAAGAATATAAGAGCCAAAGAAAAAGACTGCTTATAATGCAATTGTCCACACAGAAACTGGCCTCGATATTCATACCCTCACAGTGCCTAGTACTACCTTCACAAAGACCCTCATAATAGGAGGAAAAGATGATGACATCAAAATAAAAGAGAGACTATTGGAGAGAGGGAGGGGATATGATGGGGAGTCAATTTGTGAAGGGCAAAGTGGGGGAGGGGAGGGAATTATCATGGTTTATTGTATGTAAGTATGGAAATTGTCACAAAAAATGCCAAAAAATACAAAAGATAAAATGTTTCTGTAAGAAGATAATTATGTCATATGTTTCTCTATATGACTATTAAACGATTTGAGCCCCCACTCTACTTCCCTCTCCCTTCCAATATACTCTCCTTTATTTTTGCAATTGTGAGTAAATATTTGAACTGGTAATTTTGAGCCATATTATTCCATAAAATGTTCCCAGGTAGTAACATGCTGCTTTCTATTGATGGCCATTCTTTCCCTCTTGAAACATAGTAACATTGGGATGAAAAATCAATTATACCACATCCAAATTTAAAACTGCTCATCAAAAGACATCAGGATGGAATGGAGATATTTCTTGGTGTTTAAAGGCATATTCTTGACCAGTTGGTCAATTTCCCAGTGCCCATGTAAACCAAGACACAAAGTGGCACATGGATCTGTGATTCCAGCACACCAGAAGCAATGTGAGGCTGAGCCAGGAAATTCAGAAACCTCACAGGCCTGCTAGACTGGTACACATGGAGTGAAACAGCAATATAATAATAATCTCAAGCAAGGTGGAGGGAGAGGACAAACACCCAACCTTGTCCTCAGGCCTCCATATGTGCATCATACTATGCACACGCATCATGTACATCCATCCAGACAAACTGATACACACATAATAAAAACAGACATCATTAAGAAAATCAATAGTCAGACCACAAACTAAAAACAGACATCATTAAGAAAATCAATAATCAGACCACAAACTAGGAAAAAAATATTTATTAAACATATAACTGAATCAAAACCGGGACTGAGAATGTATAAGTCTTTAAACCAGATCACAAAATACTCAAGTTTATATGGGTTAAATATTTACACAAGAGAGGCATATGGATGACCAATAATCATTTGAAAAGACACAAAAGATTTTGCTGCATAGATGACATACCCATGCATGAGACAGACAAGTGTACCTAAAGTAGCAAGGATTATAAGTCAATCTGCACAAGATGTAATGGTTGGGAACAACAGTAAACTTCTCAAGAGTATTGTGGTTGGGTAAGATGGATATGATACCTAATAAAGTTATTGAAAAATAATTTGTATAACTTGATAAAGAGGGTGCCACTTGGAATGGAGACAGAAAGGCTCAAGAGACTTTTAGGCAAGCTAGGATTGTAAGAAGGACTTTCTAAGTAAGAAAGGCTAAACAGCTGTTTCACAGTACCCTGTCGGGTTAGAAATCATAAGAAGCCCAGAGTGCTACAGCTGGGGACTGGCACAAGCAATCTGAGCAAACAGTCCTAATATGTAGAGTATTGCAACAGACGAAATTCATGACTGGGTGCACCTCAGGAGCAGTGATGATAACTTATCAATGAAGGGGAAAATTGAAGACCTTTTGCCCAAGTCTCTTTCAGGGTAACACGAAATCAAACTCTGCAAAGGTGGGAGGCCTATCTGCAGCAATGTGGAATCTTCAGACCCAGTCATCAATATTCTGCAGTTTGTATTGGAACCAGTGCCTGTTCAAGCCACTGAGTCACCCCCAGTAATTGAATCAATACCTAGGCCAGACAAAGTGTGAGAAGCGATGCCACTCATCCCCAAAGATGTCTGGTGCACAGACAGCCTAAGCAGCATCCTGATTAAATGAGAATCCTAATGCTAGAAATGGGTTAACTCAGGAAGGCCCAGAAGTCACCCAAATGATAAAGCCTATTGCCACTGCTATTGGTTTCATGCCAGAACTAGTTGGTAAGTACTTGTTGCAGAAAACACCTTATATTTTAGTCGTAGGACATAGAGAAATCAAACTGGAACTGATATGGACACTCTGTGCAGGCAGATTTCCATGCTGCCAGAGGATACTATGCAGGCCATCAGGGGAGAATTGACACCAACAGTCCTACTATACAGTGAAGCCTGAGTGCTGCACCATGCAGCATCACAATGTCTGGAAAGATATGCACAGTGGTTGTGGATGCAGCTAACAGCTTTCTGAATAGATTTAAAGCTCACTATATGAGAGAGAATGTATGTCTGGAATTGCAAGTCAGGACAAAAAAATACTATGACTGGGAGGTCATAGACCCTGAGGGAGAAACAATTTCTATTTTGTTAACAGCTTTCCAAATATTTATGTTTATACACATAGGTTACTGCTGCTATCAACTTCAGAAGGGGAAGGAATTTTTATTGCAATGTAAGTGGGCACTCCAGAAACTCATGACCAACCAAGCTCCTGATGCTAAGTGACTGTTACTTTAACATGGTGGCCCAATACTCAGGTGTCACTGCAGGATAATAATTTAATCTATATGTCATCCCCTTCAAGGAGGCTAGGTGTATATTGTGGAAGAGAGGACAGAAAAAAATGTTAGAGCCACAGGAAGTGTTGATACAATACAGGGGTGTTGTATCACATGGTCCTCTGAGAAAAACCATTGCCATATTTATCAGAAGTAGCTGTAATTTTACCCACAAGAGACTGTCAAGATTGGGTCTCCTCAATTTCTCACATAGAATGAGGGAGTAAGGGGTCATCAGACCCCCACTTGAGATCTCAACCACCCCCTGTTCTAGCTGTATACAATGATGCATGTGTTCTTGTGGTTACAGGAGGAGATAGACTATGTAAAGGGTGGAAGATCATGCAATAGAGAGCTCCGCCTTTGCACCTATGGGAAGATCATCTCATTCATGCTGGAATGACACTGTTATGTGCTGTGCTTGTTGTAGAGTATCCATGCTCCTGTAAGTAACCCCTCACCCATGCTCTGAAGAAAGCCCTATAAATTCATTGGTTCACTAGGGTGAACTTTGGTGGAATTGGCCTTTACTCTGTCAGAGGTACCCCTGTCTGTACAAAGAAAGTGCTCTTTGGTTTCTCCCATATAAAGAGTTCACAAAACATGGTCATATATAATTCTGTCCCTCACTTAAATCTACTTTCTTCCTCATATTCCTTGCTTTGATTCTTCTACCTGTAATAAAAGAAAAAGGAAACCTATGTTCATATAAAAGAAGTTATAGGAAAATGAGAATCCAAGAGGCCAAAGGTCCACAGGGTTAAACTTTTCTGAGTCAAACTATAGTCATTCGAAAACCTCCAAAAGTTTGTCAAGAATTTTGAATAGGGTGGTATTGAAGATGGCAGAGTAGATGTCACCATCACTCACCTCCTCTCCAAAGGAGAGCCAAAGTTGGAAGAACATAGTTACTTTTCAGTGTGGATAACAGTGATACAACACTGAATACCAGTAAGAGACTGAAAACTTGCAAGAACGGGAGGCCTGGGATGGCAGATTTGCTAAGGTTCAAATAAGTAATCTAATTACCTGCATAGTATCCTGGCTTTGGGAATGGATGTTACGTCATCTTCCAGTGAACCCCCAAGGTGCGGTAGCCAGGAGCCATCTCAAGAACTTAGTTATTGCCCATGTTTGACTGCTGTAGGGGTCAGAAACCCTTATATCTTCCCATC